>OY728131.1:1101794527-1106594527 GCA_963277665.1 Viscum album | reverse complement strand
ATTATTTAAATAATAATATTTAAAAATTTATTTTAGAGAAATGGACTTTATTTTTGGATTCTACATGTCGAAAAATGTTTAGGGTTAATTTTTTGGATTATCTTGAAGTACTTGAATTTTTTATGAATAGTAAAATGCGATAATTTACGATAAATGCTAAATAAGAGATTTATTGAGTCATTGATGATGTTATGATGATGTAAGACCAACTAGTTTGGGATCACATGAAAAAATTACTATTATTGGTCATGTAAGACTCACTACTCCTTGTCTTGTGGGGAATTAATAAATTAATGAATTTTATATTGAGAAATCACCTCTCTCCTCAACTATAAAAACCCCCCTTCACTCCTTCTTCTCTTCAATACTCTCAAGCCTTGTGCCTTTCCAATATTCAGCCCAAGTCACCCCCTAAGAACCTTCTCCACATCCAAAATCTCCTATCCTCTTCAAAATACCGAAACCTCCCCCCTTAAGAGGTTCTCAAATGAGGAAATCTCAATAGGTAAATTCATCTTTCCAATTCCTTCATTTCTTTTAAGTTATTTTCTTTTTGTTTATTTCCTCACCTCCCTTCACCATAATATTATGATAAATCTAGTAACATATATGTACTTTAATTTTATAATTCTAATGGGATATTTCATTATCTTCTCTCTTTTCCCCACCCTTTAATTGAAAGAAATGAATGCACTATTTGAGATTTTCTAATTTAGCACATTCAAGGACAACGGTTTATCAATTTCACTTATAATCATTAATTATGGTCATGAAACCATTTGTGTTATGGTTAAATTAGATTATTATATATGTAATATATCCTATTTTTAGTTCTGTAATCCTTTTTTAAAAATGGTATTAAGTTATAAAGCAAAACAAGTTCTTTGTAATCAAATCCACCAATTAACAAAAACAGTTTTCACTATGGTTTTATATAATAGTTCAACCTCAATATAAGCTACCAAATAAAATTTAAAACCATGTAATATCCTGGATGTTCACTAATATAATATATCTTCATTTCTAGATAACCACTTCTATCTTTCATTTTTATCTGAACTTGAATATAAGTAAATTGATCTTTAAAACAAAGTAAACTAATGAGCCCGAACAATGAAAGTGAACATTTTAACTAATCAAAAAGACCTTTAATTAAATAAAAACGGTTATAATAAATAAATTACATATAGAAGAGGTTCTTTAATTATGAATTAATAAGACAAATTTTTTTATTCATGTATTTAATCACAAGTGGAGAACACAAACGGATTTAAGGTAAGGGATCCTCCCCTTTTCACGCTTAATCAATATTGTCCTCTATGTTATGCCTTTTTGTGTGTAATATAAATGGATGGGGTATGTTTATGCACCTCCCTTATACTTACCTATTGATTTATAAGTGATGATAAACCCCTTTTATCTCTCATAAATCCCCCTTAGTTATACCCGATACCATGCCGATAAACCGTAATGAATTCTACCCGAACTTCCTTTATTCCTTCAGGTTTCTCTATCTTTCTCTTTAACAAAATTTAGTTGTCCTTTATTTTTATTTAAAACATATGAATTATGTTTATATGATCCAAACTCATGTTCCAAGATCCATCTCTCATTCTCTTTTGGTGATATACATGCTTCTAAGTGAATCTCGTTTCGTTACTTCCCAATAAGCACACTAATTTTAAGGGAACTTCCCAAATTTTTACCCAATTTCAAGTGCACTCTATCCTATGTTTTAAGACACCATTGTATTTATAAAATAAGTCTTTTCTTATGAAAATATTCTTGGTTAAATTATGGAATTTATATAAATTATTACCCTCTTTTCTTTTTTTTAAAATCTCTATAGTATTTTCCTTAAAACCACACAAAAAATCTTTTATTCTAATGTTTCTCAATTACATTATTATATGTTGTCACTTATATTTGATACCAACTACCATGTTATATGCCTATTTTACCCTATGAACGTCCATTTATGTTCTAATAATTTTCTTTTAAGGACACTTTCACGATACTCCCGTTGGTTTGGATTTATGTCATGTTTGTGGAACCCAATTCATTCTGTGGGTACCATTATGTTTTTGTATGCTGGAGTATGTATGATTATTTATGTGGAAAAAATATTTATGTGGTAAGAATATTTATGTGTAAAGAACATTCATGAAAATTTTGAGATGGGTGTGCCCAGATAGTGCTCCAATGCATTGGTTAAAGTTAAGTCTCATGAGATGCGATGTGAAACGGGATTATCTAATAGCCTTGACCCATAATAAAATTAGAAACAGGATTGGCGGTTAGCCTTGAACCATACTAAAGAAATGTTTTATGATTCCTCCACATTTATGTGATTCCATGTTTATATGATCAAATTCTTATATGATATGATTTTATATGTTTCATGCTTTAGATATCATTATGTCATGCCTCCTAACTCATGTGCTTAAGACATATCCTTATGTTCTTTCCCTTACTGGGCTTTTTAGCTCATCCCTTTGTTCATGTGTTCCCCAGGGTACCCTATACAGATGTAAGGGCTCAAAGTAAGTTAGTATCTCATTATAGAGATTAAATAAAGCAGTGTTTTTATCCTCATGTTTTATATTGTATGTACCTAGTCTTCCAAGACACTAGACTTAACGATCCTTGGCTTGTAATCTGATGTATAATTATGCTTAAATCATGTAATGATATATTAAAAAGGTTTGGGTTGATATAATGGTGATGAATCTAATTGGACCATGATTCCTGAATATATTTAAATGTGTAAAAAATTAAACAAATTTAAATTCATAAATGAAAATGGTTACTATTAATGGGGAAGTAAATTGAAAAGTAAAGGGTGTTTTCCTCTATACCATGAAATTGAAACTCCATATACCAAGACTTATATTGTGTTATGTGAGACCTTGAACCTAACCTGACCTTATTAGTGGGCAGTAGTAAGTGCCTCGTGTGACCTCTATGTTCTTTTTATCACATAATTCTAGCTTTATTAGTGGGAAAATTGGTGTAAATCTCTTATTGGAAAACTATGTGCATATCCTTTTCTAATATCATTTATTCTATCTACTGGTAAATATTATATGAGGTGTACATTTGTAAATTAAATAACCATGCCACCATGACATCCCTGAGTCATCTATTAAAAATATGGTAATGATCATACTCAAAAGGAGGTGGGACCTGATCCACAATTATTTTATCAGGTGGTGCCACATGGGGAACCTACAATTATTCCTAATATAGGCACTAATGAACAATTCTAAGAGATCTTCATACGCTTCATGTAGTCTTTTCAGGGAGCTATGTGTACTAACCCTACTAAGGCAGAGTTGACATGAAAATTTCAATAGAGACATCCTCCTGTGTTATTGGAAGATAGTGGTCCTCAACATTTTGGGTCTTGGATAGAGGAAATTTTATCGATATTCAAGTATATAGAGATGCCTCCAGAGCAGAGGGTCAATCTTGCAGCTTGTCTTCTTTGAGATTCTACTAAGCACTAGTGTGATGTTATCACTCAGGCTGATCGATATTAGGGTATGGTCTTGGTAGACTTCTAGATATCCATTTATAGATATTTTTTCCTCAAACATTAAGGGTATACAATTCTATGGAATTTATATACTTACAATAGGGTGTTCTGTCTAGATAGAGTATTCATCTTATTTAACTAAGATTTAATGTTACACACTGATACTTTCATGTGACGTGTTAATTAAAGTGAGATAGTTTGAGGATGGTATTATGTAAACCATCTGATAATAGGTTAATGTCTTCCAAATGACCATAATATTTGAGATAGTGAACTATTCCCTAACCACTAATGGAACCCTAAAGGGGGTATTAGTGTGATCTGAGGTGTTTTAACATCGAGAGAGGGATGCGGTTCATCTAGTAGTAGGAGACATCACTTTGAGTTTTCTCATGGGTGAAGTTACGTTTATATGACACACTGAAATTTATATGGTTTTTCACAAATGTGGTAGGGTAGGCCATATGAATACCCAATGTATAAAGGACAAATTTAGTGTTGAGATTAGGGAAGGATTGGACACCTTCATTGGTTTTCTAAAATTTTACTCTAGTGCCTAGTGAGACGGGATCTACAAAGAATCTACATTTGGGTATAGGATTAGTAGATCCATTCCAGTAAGGGAGATACACTACAACTAGCTAATCAGTTCAAGGAGTTAGTCATATATGAGGTATCTAGACTTCTGATGTATAGATCCAACAAAGTGGACCTGTCCAGGTTAGTCAGGTTTCATTATAGGGTTGAGGACTAGGAAATATCTATGTAGTGCAGCCTATTCCTCAGGAGAGGAGTCTAGGGACTTCTACAATTTGAGGTACTATTCTAGTTTCCTCTAGTTTAGTTTCTTCCTTATTCAATATAGGTACTTCACAATCATTCATATCTATAGAAATTATGGTAAGTCTAGTCTTATAAATTCACTAAAAAAATTAATTTATATCAACAAAAATTTAGTGATATATAATATATATATATATATTAGTATAAATGATAAATTCCAACATATATTAACTTTAATTCGTATTAAATTCATGTAACAAAAATTATTTTTACCAACAGATACATCTGTTTCTATTAGTTATTTAATACCAACATATATTTTACTAAAATAAAATCTATAGTTTTAACTTATTGACACAAATAGTGTTTTTACAAATAAATAAATCTATTTTTTTAATTATTACTACCAATAATTGTTTCCCTCATATAAATAAGATGCTAGTATTTATTAACAAAAAATAAATTATTTAATAATTTTTTTATTACTATCACTTAGTAGTTTAATAAAACAATTATGTTGATGTTAACAAAAAATGATAAATACTTGGAATATATTCAGCAAATCAACCAAGATATATTCTATTTTGAAAAAAATAAAAAGTATCTTTTATTTATATTTCATTATAGAGGAAATATTTTATCCCAGATGGATTTAGAAAACCAGTCATTTAAATGTTAAAAAACTAAAAATAACTATATTCATTCAGATTTAATAAACAGTCATTAAAAATAGAAATATAAAATATATTCCCTCCCCCAACCTGACTTTATCCAATGTATCCACTCTTCCATGATCCCCTCACAATCTTCATCATTCTCCTTCCACCCTTTTGTGATCTCTACTTGTGCTCACACTTCCAGTTCTTCACTGTCGACCACTCTCACACCCACACCCACACCCACACCCACACCCACACCCACACCCTTGATTATCAACCATATCCCACACTCTATTCGACTTATTTTTTTACTCAATGAGGTGTAGGGAGGAGAATATACATAAACCCATTTCTATTTTAATCAGTCGATGTTTGGGAGTCTTATTTATCTGGTATATAATTCATCTATTGAGGTTTTAAGAACCTAAAATATGGGGTATCTCAGGTCTAAATTGAATTTTAGTTAGGTTTTTTAGTAAAATTCAGATGAAACGATCTTTCATGTTCTAGTTTTTTTGGGTAATTTAAGGATGCCAATTATGTACTTTTTGGGAGAAAATCCAGATAAAACAATATTTCTTCATTTCTTGCATCACGTAGAAAGGTATTTGATCCCAAAATTAAATAATGTTCTCATGGTGAAGATTTTTCCTCCTTCAAAAACACCAATGATAACTATTCGCCTTGATAAAACCTCTAAGCTAAATCCAGGAAGAGTTGTTTATAATAGTCTTGGGGTTCATGGGAGGAAGGAAATTTGATCACTATCATTTTTAAGGGAGGGTACACTATTCTTTTTCTTGATTATGGAATAACTAAATTTAATCTAGACATTGATAAAGTGTATCATCTTTACAGGGATGATTATATACTTAGAACTCTTAGAAAAGTAGTAAAGGTACACCTTTTGATCGATTTTTGGTTTATTCTCTCAATTGAATTTTCCTATGATTGTATGGGAAAAGTTATCCCCTGAGTTTTTTAACATGAAAATTCATGATCAATTATATTTTCTACTTAATCTGATTAAGTAAGTAAAAAGAAAAATTTGGGTGAGATATAAATGAATTATAATGTCGTGAGGAACATATTGGATGTGAAAAAATGTGAAATTTCTTTCATAGTTTCCAATTTTGGGTTGTGAATGTTGATTGAATGCCTCTACTTTAATTTTCATCACTCATAGATAAAAACATAATTATAGACATAATAAAAGTGATGAACCACTTTGAAATAGTATATTTAATTCTAATATAATAGTCATAATTAATATAAGTTGATTCTTTGCACATGAAAATTTCTTATTGTATAATGTATTTGATATTGATTAGAAATAAGGGCCCCATGATGGAAAATGAGTTCATTATTTAAATCTAAATTGAATTAAATCTTTTGAAATTTTTGTTCTAGGTATGAATTTCATTTTAAATAAACTAAAATGTTTTCATTTAATACATTGTAGTGAAACACACAATCCACAATGAAATTTTACACCTTTAATTATTAAAGATTGAATTGGAATATCATAATAATGCTTTTTCCTATATTAATGTATGATACCCATTATATATGATGTCAACATGTTTTATATTCTTTTCTTAAATTAATTATTTGCTGTTATATTTAATTTTACATTGATAGATTTCACATAAAAATTGTATAATTGTAGGAGTTTTTATAATGCATGACTTATGTTCAAAGATTAATTAGTTGAACTGTGAATAACAGTTTATATATATATTAAATATCATTTATATTTTGAACATCACAATGATATATTTATGTGATCATAATATAGAATTTCATGTTAATGAATCATAATATATTTTACTATTTAAAATTAATTACTCTATGTTATTTGAAATTTAGTTTATTTGTTAATATATAGTTATGAATTTATTAATTGATGAGAAATCCTATGCTATTAACTTTTCATTCCCATATTATTCGATAACTTTTTTAAAGTTGGAATAAAATTCATAAATCTCATAGGATTCCATAGGATGTAATGTTTTAAGTCTTCCTTCTGGACCTACACATAAAAAATGATCTTTGGTTGGTGAATCCCTCTTTTGATAATTGAATACTTTGCATCATTAATTTCCAAAAGATATATGTTTTCAAATATATTTGACATTGTATTTATATAATATTCTTATAATGTTACACTATTATTCATTAATTACATTCTCTACAAGTTCCTAGTTTTCATTCTAATATGGAGTTTGAGAATATTCTATACGTCCCTATGCATACATTATCATAGCAAAACCATAAAACTAGATTTTATGGAATATTTGGCATTTTTTGTTCTATAGATTCATAAAGGTTGATCCTTAGATTTTTTCCTAGTAGTTTTGGGAAAATATTTTTGTAATTATTGTTAATTGAGGTTTTTATATTCCAGGCATGGAATATTTTAGGTGTTCAAGTTGTATACAATTGAATTGGTCATCTTTTGAAGAACAATAAAAGGTGATCCAAATAAGTTAAGAGTTTTACATTACCATATTTTGTACCATGAATAGTAAGGTTTTATTATTCCTTTTGTCTTATATTTTTCTTGTTGTGATTATTGTATTTGGGTTCAAGGGAAGATGACGATGAGCCATGATGAGTTGATTGTATTCTCAATGATTCAAACAACTCATTTTCTGATTTCTATTCGTTCTTCTTGAAACTATTTATTCAAAAAATATAAAATAATTATTCTTATTTCTCTTTTTAATTTTTTTATATAGTCATTGTTTAGTTATTCATATTGAGATTCTTGTTCCAAATTTTGAAGCTTCTGTTTCCTTTTTACTATCATCAGAACTTTTATGGGAATTATAGTTTTATATTCTTGTTTATTTATAGAATTTACTTGATCTCAAGTTTGGAAATCATGTATAACTAAAAACTATGTACAACAATTATCATTTAAGATATATATTTATGATGTTAAACTCATATTGAATTTGGATAAAGGTTTTTTATATGTTTATCAATTATACACCCTGAATTTTGATTGAAATTAAGATTAAACCAATATAAGTTGATTAATGTTGTTTTTAGGAAAAGAAAAAATTACTCATTTAAAATGATCAAGATAGTAGAAGATAGTGGGAGGGTGATGAGTTTTGTATTATCAATAAAATTATTTCAAAATTATATAAGTCCTATTGTCACATAGGTATTGGTGTGTAATATGAGATCAAAATTGCTCAAATATTAATAGAAATGTATATAGAAATTATTTTTCAAAGATATAGATGGATGGATATTGATAAGAATCAATGCCTGAAGTTGGTGGCCAAAACCTTCTGGGTGTTTTATGATTAATGACTCTAAATAAAACATGGTTTTTTTAAGGCTAGGTTTTTTATAAGTGGATAATACTATAATCTTTCTTAGAGGCTGGGATTTTGATCTTTATTTGATTCGGGAGCCTCTTCAGAATCAGGAGCTGATGTAGTATAGCATGTGTTTATGGCTATGCTGCTTTAGGGAGCAAGATCTAATTCTGTAGGTAGGTGAATGAGACACTAGTTATTAGTTGTGTATAGTGAGCTGGAAAAACCTTGGAAATGTCTTATTAAGTTTGGTGATATAGATCTTAAAATGAAACCTAATATACGTTTCTCCATTATTCACCCTTTGAGAGTGAAAATTACTTACCATTTTCAATCTGATGTAATTAGAAATAAATAGTGTTCATTGGAAGGTAGGATGAATAAATTCAATATTGTAAGTATATTGGTGCTTTTCTTATTGGGGGAAACTATTTTAAGGAAAGGATATACACTCTTCTTAGAAGAAATTCAGACATGTATATAGGATAATAAGACCAAAATGGAAGGACTTTCAATGAACTTCTCCAACAAACCAATAGCACCTTCTCAACTATTATTTGGGTGAATTATAAATTTTTTTATTTCTCTTATGTAGGTTTTTGTTCTTAGTGATGTAATTTTGTATATAGAAAGTATTTAAAGTAATTACATTTTCACTGGTATTTTATACCATTTTATTCAAGTAAATGCTTTATTCCCAAGCATTGTTATATTGTATATGAACTAATATTTAGGTTCACATGTATTGATAAATTTTTCTACTCCTTGTCTTACCATTTTAGATCTTATAATCATTGAGGATGTGTTTTTTTATATTTCACTTTTAGTTTAGAATGGGTTGTAATTACATGATTCCCAAAGTTTGTATTTTTTCTATGTTTTATTTGTGTGTAGTTGATGACTGTTGTATTATTGCGGCTATAAAGCGCAGCTTCCAGAAATATTGGACCACATGAGAATAGTATGGAAATATTAGTGAAGCCTTCTGTTTGGCCATTTAAACTATGTTTTCTGGAGACATGGGGCTTATTCACTATAGGTTGGAGGTCATGTTGTTACCACTATAAGGCTTCTTCACTACATGTTCAAACTATAATTTTTTTATGGTTTTGATGGATAGATAAATCCTATATAGTCAACATAACTAGGTATAATCTTTACTATTACTGGTAATTTCTATGAACCATGGGTCTGTAGTATTTTCTCATTTTGAATTCAACTGAGATGAAACTAGACCATGTTGTTATTTTAGAGGTGAACTAGATCTTTTTATATAGTGTTTAGTGTGTTTATTGATAAATTCAATTGAAAACTAATCCTATACCAATAAGTGGTCCAAATTAGACCCAATTGTAAGAATTTGGAGTCAGGTGGGCTCAGCCAGAGTCACAAAAGGTTGACAAGGTTGAAACTAAAATTCATCCCAGTAGGTGACAAGTGGACCCAAGCCATGAATTCGGATAAGTTTTGATTTGTTTTTAAAATAATGCAAAGAATTTATTATAATATTTTTTAATTTGGGACCATTATCAGAGAATTTATTTAGTAATTGGTCTCTATATTTATTCTTGATATACTCTTTACTAACTTCATTATATTCTTATTTAATGTGATGTTAATTCTTATAGTCATGTCTACTGAAGTATTTTTCTTTAAAAATAAAGTCTTATAATTAATTTACTTTTTTATTATTCTAATAATTGATTACTAATAATTATTTGTTAAATTTAATTAACACTTAATTATCTAGAACTATAACGCGTTTGGACTAATTGAATGATTATCAAAATAGTATTTCAATGATTATTATATTTATTATATTTTTCTATGTTTCTATTATCATATCAATAGAATACATTTTCTTTCAAAATAATTTTTTTTATTTATATTTACCTTTTCCTTTTTATAATAATTCATTTGTAATAATTATGTTTAAAATTTCATTAACACTTCATTATCTAGAACCATGTAGATTTTTACCTATTATCAACTATAAACTCTGGACTAGTTTTCACTCCTCTGTATAGTCACATTGGTATGTTGGTATTTACAAATTTTTATATCAAGTGGTTTGAAAATACATCAACCATAAAAAATCAAATTTAAATGTTTGAAATAAATTTTCATTCATTTATTCTTGCATGTATCATTATTAATATACCTCAATAATATATTAGTTTTTTAAAAATTGTTAATGAGTGCATATGGTAAGAATTTTTGAGTCAAAAGGCTACAATGTAAGGAATTACCTGATTTCTGTATTGGGTCCTATAGTGAAATTTTAAATTAAAATACCTATTGTTCAATCTATGTGGTATGGTAATTTCTTTTTTTATATAAAATTGGTTTATGAGTGTTAGCCTCTATTTTCACAAGGATTTGGACACCAATAAAAGAACTATAAAATTTGATGTAATATATTCCAAGACTATATAATTGAATTCTAATGATGTGGGTGGACATGAATAATAAGTACACACAGATTATGTATTTCATAATTTGATCAGGAGTCAATGGTTTATAATTCAGAATCTAGAATCTATGATTTATCATATGGTATCTATTTTATAATATTTAATTAGGAATCTATGTTTTACATATTAAATACTCTATAATTAGGAATCTATGTTTTAGAATCTATAATGTACTATGGATTATATATTGTATAATTTGCACACACAAAGATTACATATTACATAATTTGATCAACATGCTTTGTGTTTTTATCAAACTTTGGTCAATGCTAGTTTTGAAGGTTGATTGTAACATGTTTACCCTACTATTGTTTTTTTACATTCAATTTTTATTTTATATTAATTAATTCCATTAAATTATATTGAATAATAAACACTATTGTAGATATTTTAATAAAGTTTAAATAGAAAACAATATCAACATGCAGTCTTTTCAAGACAGCAGTGATCCATAACTTACCATGTTCATATTTTTATATTTAATCATTCAAAATGAACTGAACTATCACAAATTTATGATTTAATTTTATAGAAGTTAGGCTAAATATATTATTTATTGTAATAGATTGATAAGTGAAACATATATGAAATGTCCCTTTGCTTGTAAAACATCTATTATATGTTTGGTATGTAATAAGTCTTATGAGATAAGTAAAAAAATGTGATTCTTAATCATATTTGACTCAAATATTAAATTTTATCATTTGATGTGCTATTTTATACTCAACTACTACTTTTTTATACGCGTCTTCTTTTTGCTGCATGTTTGAGATTGGGGATGAACTAACTTCATTCCCAAGTGTAACAAAAGGGATATGCATACATGAGTGGGGATGATAAGTTTTTTTTAGACACATGCATTCAAATGTAGGGCTAGCCTTTTTCATGATTCCTATTTGAGATGATTGTGGTATAGTAAAGTACATGTGTGGACTGCGTCACCAGTGTGAACCATGACAAAAACAACAAATGTTTTATAAAAACATATGGAAGATGAAATTTGATGGATTTTATGTGAAGATTATTGGATTTTAAGCATGTTTAAAAAAATTCTTCACGTTTCTTTGAGATTGATGTATTTTATTTGAGTTTGAATATGTTTTTTAGTTGTTTAAAAACATTTTTTAAATAAAAGTTTGGTTTTTTGTAGTTTCACATTATCTAAATTTACAATTAATATATAATAAATAAAATAAATATTTTATATATGATTTTATTAATAAATATGATATGAAATTTTGATAATAAATATTAAAATATCCACAAATAATATTTTATTTAAAAGATAATTTACAAATATATATTTTTTGTTGGAATTGTTTAGAATTATGGATAAAAAATATTATTAAAAATATTATTGATAGAAAGATAAATATTGGTAATAATATTACCAATAAGAAAAAAAATTCATTTAAATCTATTGTTAAACTTTTTAACTAACATATATATTATCTGTAGGTATTGTTATAATTAAAATAGATCTATTTTATCTGTAATAATAAAATTTTGCAACATCATTTTTACAAAAAATTAAGTGATAATGATATATTTGTTGGTAAAAAAATTACCAAGATAATATATACTTTTACCAACAGATATACCCCTATTGGAAAAAGTCAGATATTTTATATTGAGTAACTAATTATATGGTAATATAACTCTTAAAACATCATTGGGTATTCAACTGAGATCATACTATGATGTAAGTGATACCCCCTTGAGATATTCAATTGTATTTTTATATGGGATCTCTTTGTCCTTAAGATAATAGACTTCAAAATCATACTTGGGTTGGAGTGTTTAGTGCCTTATCATGATAACATTGATTTCTATCACCATAGGGTGTCTTTCACTTTACTCAATAGAGGTAATTATATTTATAAGGTTGAATGGGATGTCTAGGTAATTTGAGTTAGACCCAAGCATCGTGGTCTAGGAAGAGTGATAGGATAAATTTCTAGTCTATTTATGAGTGATCATAGGATATGGAATTTAGATTTACCTCTATTGGAGGACTATTTCAGAGATGTTTTCCCTAATGAATTTTTAGGACTACCTCTTAACAGAGAGGTGGAGGTCACTATTGAGCTAGTTCAAAGAGCATCACTAGTGTTCATTCCTCATTATAGGATGGAACCTGAAGAGCTCCCAGAGCTCAAGGTATAGTAAGAGTACTTGTAAACTTAGGGTTTTAAATAAACCAATACTTATCTATGGGGTTGAACTATTATTTTCACCAAGAAGGTTGATAGTACCCTTGGATTTTATTTGGATTATCATTGATTTAACCAACTTATGTTTAAGAATTGGAATCCACTTCCTTGTATTGATGACCTCTTCAACTAGCTCCAAGGAGTGACTATTTTATCCCAGATATATTTGAGTTAGGGATACCATTAGCTATGTGTTAGATCGTCATACAAACCATTTGCAATGTTCTATAGAAAATATAGCTTTTTGAGTATTTGGGGTCTATAAGGTACACATGTTGGGTCACATAATACCAAAGTAAGGAATGTCTATTGACCTAGAGAAGGTGAGCTGTAGTTTCCTTGGACCTACCCAATAATTTCTTCCAAATATAGAGTTTCTTGGGTATTTTTGAGTATTAAAAGAATTTTATTATGGACTTATCAAGCTGAGAAGTGCCTCTCATGGACTTGAATAAGAAGTTTTTGGAGTTATTATGGTCTGAAACTTGAGATAAATCATTTCAGGGGCTTAAAGGGAGACTGACTTTATCATCAATCCCAGTTCATCTGGTGTTTGGAAGAAGCTATACAGTTTATTATGATATGTCAAGAATTTGTATTAGAGTAGTTTTGATGTAAAGAGAAAGATTTATTTCTTATTTTCCCAACTATATGAGACATCACGACTAGAATTACCCAAAGCATAACCTCGATCAAGTAATTGTGGCTCATGCCTTATGTTGTAAGAGGAATAATCTATTAGGGGAGTGGTTCATTATTTACAAGGACTACAAAAGTATCAAATACATTTTCACATAGAATGAATTGAATCTCAAGTAGAGTATGTGGGTATAATACCTACATTCATTCGAATTTAAACTCTCTTATACATTAAGGAATGGAAATGTAGTGGTTGAATCCCTAAGTTAGAAGACTCCAACACAGGTCATTCAAGAGGCCAGAAGTGAGTGACAGTTGATGGCTCTATTTTATGACATGCACCTAGAGGTTTAGGAATATCATGGGAAGTATATTATATCATCTTTAGTAATGACATCTTACCTTATGGAATGGGTAATGATGAGATAGATTTCAGATATTGAGGGATTACTCTTAAGGTATAGTGTCTCAAGTGAGGAACCACCTCTTAGTTGGGTTATTGGTGAAGATGATATCCTTCACTTCAATGGGTATTTATAGATTCTCGTAGAAACATGAGAAGAATTTATGCATTAATATAATTAATCTATTTGGTAAGTACAACCTGGTATTAACAAGATGTTCTGAGATTTAAATTGTTAGTATTTGTGTCCAGATATAAAGAGGCAAATTTTAGGTTTTATCACATGGTTTTCCACCTGTCAGCAGGTCAAGGTAGAACACCAGTGGCCTATTAAAATTATATATACTTTTTCCATTATAGAGTGGAAATGGGATGATTTCACCAGGGATTTTGTAATAGTATTACTAAGATCCTCTTGAGGTAGTGATGTGGTATGGGTGATCATCGATAAGTTTACCAAGGTCAGACACATTATTTTCATTAAGGAGATATTTTTAGTAGATGATACCAGGAGGCTATGAATTTGAGAAAATTTATGCCTTCATGGTGTTCCTCATTCTATCACATTAGAAATAAATTCTTAGTTTACATCATGGTTATGGTAGGGGTTGCAGACTTCAGTAGGTTCAGAGGTGCTTTTAAGTACAGGATATCACCCCCAGACTGATAGTTAGTCTAAGCATACGATATAGGTGTTAGAGGAAATTATATGAGCATGTATCCTTGATTTTGGAGGTTCTTATGAAAAACACCAACCACTCATCACGTTTTACTACATTAACATCCTTCATCAAAATATTCATATGGATCTCTATGAGTCCTTATACGGTAGGTTTTGCTATTCACACCTATTCTAGATAAAGGTTGTTGAGTTAGTGATACTAGGACCTCATCTCATTCAAGATATTTCACAATAGGTGAATATTATTCATAATCATATGAATACATATCAGTCTAGGAAAAAGTATTCCATTGATCATCACTACTGACCTCTAGAGTTCGAAGTGCGAAATTGGTTCTTTTTGTAGGTTTCTCCAAGATTGGGTCATATATGGATTTATTGATAAGGATGTGTATCTCCTTGTTATGTAAGGCCATTTGAAATCTTGGAGAGAGTTGGGCCAGTATCTTATTAGTTTTCTTTACCTACAAAATATCAGTGAATTCATGACATCATCCATTTATCACAGCTTCATCATTACTACTTTGACATGTCTCATTTCATTATGAGGATATTGAGTTAGATGTAGATGTGTCATTTGAGGTTCATCTAATATGTATTTTTGATCAGAGCATGAAGTCTCTCCAATGTATGGTAGTTCATCTCGTATGGGTTTTATGGAATCATGGACGTGTATAATATTAGACCTAGGAGAGATAAGTCGACTTATGTTCTCAGTGGACAAAACGTTTCTTATATGATGTTTTACAACCCTCGAAATGAAAACATGAGGACAATTTGTATTAAGGATAGGATGTTGTAACATACTGGCCTTTTTTAAGAGGTATGTATACTTGGTTTACTATTTAAAAACTCTCTTTTTATGTATGTAATGTTCTAAAGAAGGATAGAAGTGTTTCGAGAGAGTATGAGGATTGTTCAGAGCCCAGAGCTCATAATTTTGGAAAGCAATAATGAGCTACATGGATAGTTCATGGTTAGTTATAACTGTATGACTCAATAGTGTGGGTGTTGTAGAAAATTATTGATTAGTTTGTGGTTAGTTATAACCATGATCCTTCGGCCACACATCTATATGGGGATTACTTGTGGCCTGAAAGGGGCCTTGCAGTTTTCCCAAACTATGTACCTAGGCCTACACCCTTAGTGCCACATAACCAATGGAGACACATGATTTTGGAGAAGAGTTTGGAAAAACCTGCAGCCAAACCATGATCCACATAAAAACAAGTAAAATGATCATATTTCCCCAACCTTCATTTAAGTTTCCTCCCTTATTTTTTCCCCTCACTCGTGTGCAACACCACTCCCAATCATGGGAATTTTCCACCTTCTTCTAACATATTCTTGGGATAGGATCTTTTTATGAGGACTAGTTCCTTTTTTAGTGGTTCTTTTGGATTGTAAATGGTAAGATCATCACTCCTCTTTATTTCTTTCTTAGTTTATCTCTCCATATTAGGAATTATTTTTGCATAATCTAATATGACCTATTTTCATATAATTTTTATATTTTACTGATTTCCCCTAATCTAAATTGAATTTGAATCTGATAATGGATGAGGAGAATTATACAAACCTAAGGTAGGTGGTCTTTTTCTTTTTACCTAATGTATGTTTTCTTTATATGTTGCTTCATTGTATCTCACGTCTAACACTCTGATGGAATCGCCTAAATGTAAAATTAATTAAATTTAATGATGTATTCATGCTTAGTGTAGTCCTAGAAACACGGGAATCAATGTCATAGGTTGACCACCTCATCATGAGAAAACTCTAAGGGTGTTCCTTCCTCAAAGGCCTAAGATCCTTATGTCTTAGAATTTTATGGTCCCACTAAGTGAGGTGTGTTAAATCCCCCTTTTGAATGTAATATATTTTTAATTGAACCAAATGAAAATGGTGGTACATGTCACAACCCATCCTAGTGGGAAATGCACCGCGACTCCCCAAGATTGCCTCCAATAGGTCAGGGGTTGGTGACTAGCACTGGGTAGGAATATTACTAACATGGGAGGCATTTCATAAGTACCTATACACACAAAAACATCACCATTACCATTAATGATGAAATGTAAAAAACACTAAGGAACAAAATGCATGAATACAAATAAACCCAACCAATAGAGTACAATGAAAAGTAAAGTACTGAAGGTAAACTATGACAGAATACAAGCCCACCAAAAACAAGTGTCTACAAACTTCAAAGTCTATCCTGTAATCACAAAGAGGTATTGGGAATGCTTCTCGTAGCTGTAGGAACACCTCATCCTATAGAGAACTCAGAAAACTCAGTCCAGTTCTGGTCCTCCCTGGACTCCGTCAAAAGGTTGCTCGCCTGCACAATACATGACACGTACGGGCAAAGCCCGTGAAAGGGTGAGTATAACAATACTCAGTAGAGGGCCCCAAAAATGACAGAGTAATACAAGAAGAAAATTTACAATCATCACTGCACAATATATGTCTATCGAACACATATAAAGAGAAACAAAAATCCAGATGTACTCAAAACTAAGACCCGTAGTCTAGAGATAGGTCACACAACCACATACCACCTCTAGGGATTCAGTTTGAAGGTTTCACAAAGCACTCATCCAATTGAACTCACTCCAAAAGTCTGATAGCTCTTATTTTTTCCATCTGAGAAGTACTGTTCACCAGGAAGGATCACGAGAGATAGATAAACTCATTTCGGGAGAACACACTCCTGGTTAGGGAAATATCACGATACACAGATGAGGATCACTACTAGGGCCTTGTACGATACCGTGACTCATCTAGATTCACCTGATAAGTAGGGGATCGATGTCCTTTGGAAATATTCACGCTAATACCTAACTCTACCTAGAGTCAAGAATGGATAGAGGATCTCACCCCAGGCCTCTTGGAGGGATACCTGACTCTATCTCAGAAAGTCCTGCTAAAGGGATCATACATCTATGAATGGAAACAATAACTAACCTTCATATGAATGAGGAAAATGGGAACTAACCCAAATGGAACCTATCCAAGGAATGGTGAACAAGAAGATCCATCCATGTACTGAGAAGTACATGTCATGTATAAGTGTCACATGTCATTTCTTCTGACCCTAGGAACTACCCGTGTACAACAACCTATGTCTTAAGGCTTTTTGTGTAAAACGCAACTACATGACATGTAGAAAGGATCACATGCAGTGTCAAGGTATGTGGGTTCTGCTACATGTACATTGTCCTTGTTCTCGTACACGGCCTCAACTGATGTATTCAAACCCCTGTAATTGGCACACAGGGTGACCTACATTACTAGCTTCGTATGGTCATATAGTGGAGTACATGGTGTGTACTCCCCCCTGTTTCCGTGTATCATCTGAGATACATGCAGAAACCCATGTAAGGTCCCACACACCATTTTACAGTGTTCACATGTTGTGCCTCCACTTCCTGTCGGCCAAGACTCCAGCCACTGCAGGGTGGGGTCCACATGTTGTGTCTCCCTGAAGGCATGTCGTGTTCATCATCGCAGGTAGTGCACAAACCCTTGAAGTTACTGTCAGTACACACGGCGTGTTCATCGAGATATACATTGTGTGTTTTGAAAATTTCTAGAATCGTGAACCTACTTCACCCCACCTCAGGTACTCCTCTGTTCTTCTATTCAGTCATCTAATCATAACGAAACTCAAGATCCAAGGTTTCCATGCCATACTATTGAAGTTTTGGGAGGTTACGGGCGTTTTATTGTCCCTGAAAACTCATTTCGATCATCCACATGAAGAACAGTTGAAGAATGATTTCTTCTGAACTGGGTCAATTCATCTTCTTCCATCACCATCGCACCGTCATTGAGTCGTCGTGATGTCGGATCTCCAATTTGGGATCATTGCCTTGCGAAATGGATGCACAACGATCCGATGTTCATAACCCCATGAAGAACATGAAGAACACGGGGTTAAGAGGATGAAGAAAATCAATAAACAAAAGAGGAACACACCTCCTCCTTCATTATTCATGGTGTCGATTCACTCCCATTAGAAGGATTAAATAGAGCGAATCGAAAAATGGATTTTAATATCATGTATTAATCCACAATAAAAACCCTCTCTCAAGAATGCATGATCCTCAGATCAACCTATTTGTAGGTTGTCCCATGTTCGAAATTTAATCAAATAACGGAGAAAATAAGAATAAAAATAAAAATCCCTACCTCGATTCGGTTTAACAACAATCACCATGTCACGTTCGTTGTTGAGGTTCTTTGAATCCGAGATGTGTCGATCGATTGTGTCATCGTCGTTTGCCAACGGGTTATCCTCCAAAGCTCCAATAGATATCCCCAATTCATAGGATTATGTGGCTAACCCTATGAAAATTCCATAAGAAGGTATTTAAATGGGATTAATTAGGTTGTTGTGTAAAAAATTAAACCTTTAAAATAAATTAATTGTCAACTTATTTTATTTCCTATAAAAGTCCAAAAACTAACATTTACAGCCGACCCACACCGATCAAAGTTTGGCCCTATTTAAGGTAAAGTCACTACTCTAAACACAATGGTTCCCTTAGATTTCTAATCTGGGCACCCATTTAAAATTTATTCCACTTTTTTAAGAAAATCACTCTTGCGCACTGTTTAAAAATTTAATTTATTTCAAACATTTATTCCGGGCACTCCGGGCCTTGAAATCAAATTTCTTCAAAAAGCTTTGTCTCGAAATAATTCCATAAAATATTTAAAAATAATAAAATGAAATTATGAGACATTAAATTCTCCCCACCTTAGAGATTTACATCCCCGAAAAGCCAAAACAAGACTACTCAAAAAGATGTGGGTACTACGGATGAATATGAGCCCCCCGCTCCCACATGATCTTCTGAAGATTCCTATGCCGCCAACGAACATGAAAAAATGGAATCGATCATCCATGAATGGTCCTCTCCTACTGATTCTCAAACTCCCCTGAGTACTCAACAAAGGTCGCTCCATCCTTGATGTTCATCTCACCCCAGTCGATGATGTGAGATGTTTCATGCACATACATCCTCAACTGCGACACATGGAATACATCATGTACCCAATGCAACTACTGCGGTAGATATAGGTGGTACGCCACCTCACCAACTCTGTGTAGTATCTGTAAAGGCCCGATGAACCTCAGAGATAGCTTGGAGCCCCATACAAATCTTTGTAACCTTTGTCGAGGTGAGACCCGAAGGAAGACATAGTCTCCCTCTTCGAACTCCATAGGTCTCAATCATTTGTCAGTATAAGACTTCTGATGGCTTTTTGCAGTCTTGATCGGCTCCTTGATAATCTACACCTTCTCAGTGGTAGCTCGCACAAACTCTAGACCCATGAGCATTGACTCTTCGGGATTGGTCTGGAGAAGTGGTGACCGATAGGGTCGCTTGTACAAGTACTCAAACGGTGCCATGCCAATGGTGGAGTGGTAGATGTTATTGTATGAAAACTCCACCAGTGGTAATTGGTCCTCCCAACCATGACTAAAGTCCAAGATACAGGCGTGCAACGTATCCTCCAAAACATTAATGGTCCTCTCCGTCTGTCCATCGGTCTGGGGATGGAACGTTGTGCTCAAGCATAGCTGGGTCCCAAATGCCTCCTGAAGTACCTTCCACAAAAAAGATGTGAAATGACCATCACAATCTGAGACTATCATCAAAGGGACCCCATGAAGCCGAACTATCTATTGCACATAGAGGCATCCTAAGCTCTCTACATAACTTTACTCCCTAATGGCTAGGATGTGGGCTGACTTAGTGAGTCGGTCAACGATCACCCATATAGAATCATGCCACTTGGACATCTGAGGTAAGCCCATCTCTAAGTTCGTTGATATTCCATCCCAAATCAACTCTGGAACCTCCAAGGGTGAACTAACCCTGCTGGAACATGTTGCTCAGCCTTCACCAGCTGGCACATAAGGCATCGAGAAATGAACTCTCCTACTACCTTCATCATACCTGACTACCAGAACTGACGCCGGTTGTCCTGGTACATTTTTTTCACTCCAAGATGTACCTCCAATGGGGATGTATGAAAATCCCTCCGGACCTCTTCCCAAAATGCCACAAGTACAACAGGGTATCTTATGAAGAGAACAACATGCTCCCCACCTTTTGAATATCCATCAGGAGCATGTCATGTGGATAACTGACCATGTAAAGCCTCACAGTCAGCATCCCCTAGTAGTGCCTCCCTAACACGTTGTAATACTAGAAGGGTGACAACCATCTACTGAAGATAAGCTACATCTTCTCTATCCACAAAGGATAACTATAATGAGGCCAACTATTTTGTCACCTCACTCAACAGTTGCGAGCTTGATCTATTGC
The DNA here is from genome assembly GCA_963277665.1 of Viscum album. NCBI lineage: Eukaryota > Viridiplantae > Streptophyta > Magnoliopsida > Santalales > Viscaceae > Viscum > Viscum album. The sequence continues at coordinate 1,106,573,460 of OY728131.1, read as the reverse complement.
AAAGAGAATATACCACCTTTTTCCCCTTCCCAAGAGTATATATGATCTTAAAATCATAGTCCAGGAGGAACTATATCCAATGTCTCTATCTCATATTCATATCCTTATGTGAGAAGATGTATTTGAGGCTCTTGTGGTCATAGTAGATGATAAACTGCTCTCATATAAGGTAGTGTCTCCACATATTCAACGCGAAGACTACCGCTTCCAACTCAATATCATGGGTCACATAGTTATTCTCATGTGGCCTAATCTAAAATGAACCATAAGCAATCAATGCATGTTTCTGAATTAGGACACAGACAAGCTCAGTCCCTGATGTGTCGTAGACAACTATGTACTCGACACCCTCCTCCATCAATCTCAAAATCAGGGCACTCATAAAACTCTATCTCAACTGCTCAAAAGCCTGCTGTAACTTCTCTGCCCACATAAAGGGTTTCCCCTTCTTGGTCAAGGATGTCATCGGTGCTGTTATCCAGGAGAAATCAGGAACAAATCTCCAGTAATATCCTGCAAACCCAAGGAAGATTTATACCTCTACCACACTTCAAGGTGGATGCCATGGTAACACTGCCTCCATTTTGGTTGGGTCCATAGCTACTTCATCTACTGAGATGAAATATCCTATATAGTGGACCTCATGAATCTAGAACTGGCACTTCAAGAGCTTCCTATAAAGCTGGTGCTCTCGGAGTACTTCTAGAACCATTTGCATGTGTCTCACGTGCTCCTCCTCTGACGTTGAGAACACAAGGATATCATCGATGAAGACCACTATAAATTGGTCTAAATATGGTTGGAATATCTGGTTCATAAGTCTCATGAACATTACGAGGGCGTTCGTCATGTCGAAAGGCATCACCATGTACTCATAGTGACCATAGCATCATCTGAATGCCCTCTTCATTATATCCATATCTCGTACCTGTAACTGGTGGTAACCTGACTGAAGGTTATCCTTCAAGAACTATTGTTCCGCTCTTAGATGATCGAATAGGTATTCAATCCTCGGTAGTGGATACTAGTTCTTCACCATCACCTAGTTTAGGTGCAGGTAATCCATGCACAACCTCAAAGTCCCATCTGCCTTCTTGGCAAACAAAACTGGGGCCGCCTAGGGCGAAACACTAGGTCTTACAAAAACCTTTCTCTGAAAATGCTTCAACTTAACCCTCATCTCACGATGCTCTGCAAGGGCTATATGATATGCTGGTGAGGAAATAAGTGTCCTCCTGGGGTGTAAGTTGATGTAGAAGTCGATCTCCCAGTGGGGAAGTAGTCCTGGGACATCTTCGGGAAAGACATCCTCATATTCTGCCACTACTGCTGGGAAATGGAAGCTCACAACAACTACTAATCTAAGGGTAAGTCTAGCTAACTCTTGAGTTATTGGTTTCTCCCTCTTATGCATGATCCCATTCTATGCTGCATGGGTCTACTTTTCACTAACAAAGGAAAACTTCGTCCCATCACTGTGGACACACTGCACTGTTTTCCTAGATCAGTCAATCTGCACATGGAACAAAGATAGCCATTCCATACTGAGAATGATGTCATAAGCCCTCGACGCTGCCACCAAGAGGTTCCAACCAAAACTCTCACCTCAAAATGGTATGATCACACAATCTGCAAAGTTGTGTGATCATCAAGTCTCCTCCTGTAGGTGTCTCTATGCATAATGGTCGAGTCAACAACTCTACCTAAATCTTAAGGTTTTTCACAAGACATGTGGTGGGGAAATAATTACTAGCACCTGTGTCTATAAGTATAGAATTTAAGGTAGAGAAGACATATATCATACATTAGATCATCCCTAGAGTCCATATTTCATATGTCTCGACCGCATGCAGTTGTCCTCACCCCTATCCCCCAGCTCCCTGGGCTTGGTGCGGACCTCCTAAGGGTGGTGGTGGACGTAGATAGAAAACTCTTCCACCACCTGTAGCTCTCCATGCTCCTCTTCCATGTCCACCACCTAGCAGGTCTGTCTACTCCACTCTCTGCTCCACTCTCTACCTCTGCCTCGATGGTCCATCCACCGCCTCCTTTTCAGTAGCTCAATGGGGCGGACAGTCTCTAATGATATTTCCCCTACCATTGCATGATTAACATCACCTCTCCCTAGGCTGACTAGATCCATCCTGAGAGCCCTGGACTATCAATACCCTATCATGCATCCTTTTGTGATGTCTCTAATGTCCTGATCCATGTGCCTGACATTGGCTCCCTTCTGTCGAGGTCTTTGCAACTATTTTCCTACTACTAACTATTGTCGGCTATCTCTACTCTGCCAAGAAGGTCTTAGTCACCAAGGCCCGATTAAGCACTCCATCATAAGTTGAAATTCATAGATGAACAACACTAGCTCATATGTTCCATTGAAGACCTATCTCAATGGTCCAACCTCTAAATTACTGATCCCTAACCATATCCATCAAGTACCTAGAGAGGTTGGTGAACCTCGATGAATATTTAGCTACCGTCAGACTGGCCTACTGAAGCTGAAGAAGCTCCTAGATATGAACTGCTCTCAGCATAACCGGATAGAACTCCCCCCTGAAGAGTCACTCCAAATCTATCCATGAAAGAGTCTCCTAATCTTGAGTCTGCATAGTCAGACTCCACCATCATCCTGCTAAACACTGAAGATGGCATGCTCCCAGGAACTCTATCTAGTCTGCTGGTGTCCTCACTAGACAGAAAACTCTTGCCACTGCCTCAAGACAGTCCTCCACTGCCTGAGGGTCGGGCTTGCCTCGGAACTTGAGGGGTCTCTATATCTATAACTCATGGAGCACTCTCAATTTGCACCCCTCGTTAGTCAGTACTTCAGGTACCATGGGATTCTCCACTGGTGGGGGGATAGCAGGTGCACCACCAGGAGGTAACGCCTGGGGAACTAGTCCCTATATCAAATCATTTTCACTGAGGGAGTCATCCTCATGATTAAGCTACTGAATCCTAGTGGGCATGCATCACAGAGGCATCCTGTAATGAAAAAAGACGTACCATGGTCTATAAATATATCTGGATCACTGACACAAAGGACATGGAAAAGAAAACCCACTCTTATATGATGCATTACCATTATTTTACTTCTCTATAACTACTGTTTTCATGTAATGAGTCAAAAAGAAGGTTATCAGAATCCTAGTGCATGGATACGTCAGCCGACCACACCAACACCAGAGTCTCTGGCCTGAAATCCGAGCTCAAAACACTTAACATTGTTTCCCCAAACCAATCTTACAGACTCTTGGTCCTAATGTAGAACTGACCACCTATGATACAACTCTTTCATGACTCGTCCCAGTGGGGCCTGCTCCGTGACTCCCTAAGCCCGCCACCAATAGGCCAGGGGATGGTGACTTGCACTGGGTAGGCATATTACTAACATGGGATGCATTTCCTAAGTTCATGTGCACACACACACATATCCAATCCCAAAAATATTGAAATGTAATAACCACTAAGGAACAAAATTTATGCATACAACTAAACCCAATAAACAGAGTACAATAGAAAGTAAAGTATGGAAATTATGTGTTGGAATACAAGCCCACAAAAAACAAGTGTCTACAAACTACAAAGTCTAACCTGTAAGCACAAAGAGGTACTAGGACTGCTGCTCGTAGTTGTTAAAACACCTCAGCCTGTAGGGAACTCAGAATGCTCGGTCTGGTACTAGTCTACCCTGGACTCCCTCAAAAGGCCACTCATCTGCACAAGACACAACATGTGTGGGAAAAGCCCATTTAGGGGTGAGTATAACAATACTTAGTAGAGGACCCCAAAAACAAAAAAGTAATACACTAAGAAAAGGTATAGTTAGCACTGCACAATATATGTCTACCAAACATATAAAATGAGAAACCCAAATCCAGATATACTCAAAACTCAGACCTACAGTCTAGAGAAAAGTCACACAACCGCATACCACCGCAAGGGATTCAGTTCAAAGGTTCCACAAAGCATTCATTTGGGAGAACTCACTCCACGAGTCTGATAGCTCTGATATCATCCGTCTGATAAGTATTGTTCATTGGAAAGGATCATGAGAGATAAATACACTTATTACATGGGAACACACCCCTGAGTGGGGAACGATCATGATACGTAGATGAGGATCACTTTCATGGCCTTGGAAGATATCGTGACTCATCCAGATTCACTTACTAAGTAGTGGATTAGCGTCCTATGGAAATAGTCACATCGATATCTGACTCTACCTAGGGTCAATAATGGATAGAGTATCTCTCTTCAGGACTCTGGTAGGGATACCTAACTCAATATAGGAATGTCCTATTGAAGTGATCATACTCATGTGAATAGAAATAATACCTGACCTTTATAGTAATGAAGAAAAATTTCACTAACCCAAATGGAACCTATCCAAGGAATGGTGGACAAGCAGAAGGAGACATGTACTGAGAATTATATGGTGTGTAGAAGTGTCACTTGTCGTGTCTTCTGACCCCAGGTACTACCTATGTACAACGGATAATTTCGTAAGTCTTTTAGTGTAAAACGCAACTACACAACATGTAGGAAGGATCACACACCATGTCAAGGTATCTGGGGTCCGCTCTGTGTATGCTGGTTATGTTCCCATACACAGCCTCAACCCATGTATTCCAACACGTGTAATTGGAACATTGGGTGACCCACGTTATTGGCCTCCTATGTCTGTTTCATGGATTACATGTCTTGTACTCCACCCTGTGTCTGTGTATCATCCAAGATATATGTCGAAGCCCATGTAAGGACCCACATGCCCTGTGACAGTGGTCACATGCCGTTTCTATGCTTTCTATCACCCAGGACTCCAGCCATCACTGGGTGGTGTCCACAAACCATGTCTCCTCGGATGTACGTTGTTTTCTTCATTGTGTGAAGGGTACAAGCCCTATCTGCCTTCACTGGTCCACATAGCATGTTTATCGGGAAGCACGCCGGGTGTTCTGGAAATTTTCAGAATCGCAAACCTGATCCACCACGCCTTGGGTACTCCTCCGATATTCGATCTGGCCATCTGATCACAACGAAACTCTAGGTCCATGGTTTCTCATCCATTCCATCAATGTTTTGGGAGGTTTTGGGGGTTTGATCGGCCTCAAAAACTCATTTTGATCATCTGTGTGAAGAACGGTCAAAGAAAAATTTCTCCCAAACTGGGATGATCTATCTTCCACCATTTTCATTGCACCTCCATTGAGTCGTCGTGATATCGGATCTCCAATTTGGGATCATTGCACTGCAAAATAGAATCGCAGTGATCCGATGTTCATATCTCGGTGACGAACATGAAGAAAGTGGGGTTAAGAGGAGGAAGAAAATCAGTAAACAAAACTGGAAAGCTCCTCTTCCTTCATTCATCATGGCGTCAATTCACTCCCATTAGAAGGATTAAACAATGTGAATCAAAACATGGATTTTAACATTGTTGATTAATACCCAAAATCAACTCAATAAAACCCCTTTTGTAAGAATGCATGATCCGTTGATCAACCTATTTGTGGGTTAATCTACATTCGACATTTAATCCATGAATGGAGAAAAGAAGAATTAAAATAACAACCCCTACCTCGATTCATTGGAAAGGTTCATCGAATCCAAGATGCATCGATCAATTGCGTCATTGTCTTCCACCAATAGGTTCTCCTCTAAAGCTCCAACAGAAATCCTCAATTCACAGGGTTATGCAGCTAACCCAAAAAACGTTCCATATGTTAGTATTTAAAGAGGAGGAATTAGTCCATTGTGTAAAAAAGTAAACATTTAAAATAAATTAATTTTCAATTAATTTTATTTACTATAAAAGTCCAAAAAAATACTTTTGTAGCCGACCTGCAGCGGTCAATGTTAGGCCCCACATAAGGTAATGTCAAAGCTCTGAATGCAATGGTGCCCTCATATTTCTAATTAGGGGACCCATTTAAAATTTATTCCATTTTTTCTGGAAAACCACTCATTCACGTTGTTTAAAAGTTTAATTTATTTCAAACATTTATTCTGGGCACTCTGGGCCTCGGAATCACATGCCATTGAAAAGCTTGGTCTCAAAATAATTCCATAAAATATTTAAAAATAATAAACAGAAAATATGAGACATTACAGTACAAGTGTAAAGAAATTTTATTTTTAGGTTATAACTTGAATTAGCCTTATTAAATTGATTGGCCAACATGAATAAAATGTATTATTGGGATGGTATGAGTTTAATTATATTTGTGATCATTTATTTACACCAAGATGATGGAAATACAAGGGTCCCTATTAAGGAATCCTAGTACGATCTCATAGTCCTTAACAATTAGAAGTTTTATTTGAATTATAACATGTTGGGAGAAATCCATGGCTTCTTTATGATAATACCATGGACAATCTCACTAGGATGATGCTTGTGCATAACCCATGATTGATAAAAGGTTCCCCTAGGGATTTTCTTGGATTGGATCGGTGGGAAATGTTTTCATACTATGACACAAGCGATACTTATATCCCAATGTGGTATATCATGGATGGGATTAGAGGTTTTTACATATATATAATATCGAGAGTGATACTTGGGTTCCATGTACAAAACTCCTTGGATGGACTCCAACGGTGATGGGTTTTATAGTGTATATGGAGTGACGCCTGGTCTCTTTTTTATGGACGGCCTTGGACTGGCCTAGAATGACAATTAATTAAAAATTATAGATGCATCCACCATTCTAATGCACATGCTTCAGTTCAGCACATGGTTTATAATTTAATTTTATGTTGGCCTAGTTATATCTCCTTGTTTATATGGCACGAGAGTTATGAAACCCATCAAAAGTATGTATACCTTAGGATTACACCTCAGGGCCTAACTACTAATTTGTTTATATATATATATATATATATATATATATATATATATATATATATTCACATATATTTCAATATGTATATGATGAATATATATATAAAATCATTTATATTTATAAAAATATACGTGTAGGGTGACATTTGTTCATAAACATCTGACTTAGGCCAAAGAAGGTAGTGACAGTCGAGTATCCCACGAGGAACCCGGTCCAATGAGATTATTTATTATATTATCTTATAGTTATTATTACCTATACATGGATCATTGTATATTCATAGACTGAATAGTAATAGATTCCATTTCTAGTGGCCTATTGATTATATCTTAGACCCTATTTAAGACATCAGTTGGTACCTGAAAAGTCCCTATAGATCCAGGTAAGGAAAAAGGAAAGTATTCAGTTTTGGATGCCTAACTTACTATCTTGGGATGGAGTACATGAGTAGAGTACAGAGCCTATACTCATGATTCCAGTCGAGTTTGTTTTTATATTTTTTGTATTTTGTATATCATGATGTATATGTTTGTACTTGTATTCACCTTTTTGTACATCACATGACATGAGTTTTATTTGGAGAATGATATTGATTCTGTTCCATCCTGTTTATTTTATATAGATGATTTATTATTCTGCTATATGTTATTTATTACTATTTATTCTATTTATCATTGTGTTATACTTTTATGTTATGCTATGACCTGAGGGAATAGTCTCCCTATTAACACATAATAGGCCCTCACTACTAGTCAACAACCTCTAGAGTACGAGGAGGCATGCTTGAGGACATGTGGCTAATTGGGTTCGATTTCTTATAAGTGAACTAGGCCCAAGATACCACATAATCAAAGGTTTCAAATGCCACAAAAACCGAAGAGAAAAACACTTAAAACTGACCAAAATAGTTCACCATCATGTTTTTCTCAATTTTCAACTCCAAAGTAGAGGCACTCTCTTTGAAAAGCATTTTGAAAGAAAAAATAACAAGGAACTAGAGGAGAATAAGATGATGTTACATTGATCCAGGAGTGAAAATATTCAACAAAAAAATATATTTAAACTCTATAAATGGGTGGTTGGAGAATGAAAATAGGATTGGTAGTCAACTAGGGTTTGAGAGAAGAAATTTAATATCAAACCAAGAAAGATTCAGACTTTTATTTATAAAGGAGGTTAGAATAACGTCCATTATAGGGTTGTGAATTGAACAATTACCATCATGCCTCTAGTCAAAGTGAGATACACATTTTAAGGTGTTTGAATCTATGAGGATAATGTTCCCTTAAAAGAAAATAGATAAACCTTAACCACCACCACACCTTAGACAACGTCACAATGTTATCCCCTAAGAGTTTTCATGATTCCATGCTTAAGATAAAATATTGGAGACCTTTTTCTTTCTATTTTCTCAACTCATTTCTCCAGTTCTCGACATGCTAAACATGTACTCATATATATTCCACACTCATCCCCTATGGTTTAGGTTAATGTTATTTCTTATTTCACCCCCCCTATTTTGCTCATACTCACCATAATTTCATTGTGTTAATATTCCTAATGCCTTCGGAGCTTTCCCCTCATCCATTTAACACAACAAGACTCAATATGCACTAATCCCAAAGAAATAGATGTGGTTACCTCCCTACTTCCAAAAGCACAGATCATTGAGAATGTCAATCAGTTCCTCCTCAAATGAGAATTAGCACACACTTCAAATATAGCATCTCCATGCTATAATTTTCTAATATACAGACCTCTTCAAGGAAACACCCTCCAAAATAGACATTCATGGTTGTTTCTCTCACCATGGTGCACCCAGAACCACATGACTGACCCCAAAATGGCCCAAAACAGCTTAAGCTTCAAAACACTTCAACTAAAATGACTTTAACCACACTCAAGCTTCATATAAAATATCTTAACTTCCACATGATTCCTCTAAGTCCTAATAAAAAAATGGGAGGGATTTTTAGATCTAATCCCTTATAAAATCCATAGGTCTAAATTATCAAAACAAGTATGTGAACACAATGCCATTTGGGTACCAAAAAGCATCACTAATTCCTGTAACCTAATCTATTAAAAATATTTAGTATTTATTTTAATATATCTCAGAGTTTGGACTTTCAAAACCTACTCTAATGGTTCCCTATATAGATAAAATTTACCAAAAATAAAGTACTTACTTTAAAAAAGATAATCCATGTTATGGGTTATCAGTTTAAAGAAGTTGAAAATAATTTTCTTTTATCTAACAATTGTGAGAAAATACAGTACAGAATCTTATAAAGATATCTTTTTTGTATCATATTTAATTGAATTTCAATTCTAGCATAATACATAAATAATATAAAAGATTGTATAAAGTAATAAGTTCTTCTACTGAGGTGGTAGTGAGATGCCCAAATAATATTTAAGTTGAGTTGTTATGTTATCAAAAAAAATTGTGTTTTCCAAAATAATTCATGTATAAAACTTTAGATAACCTATACATATTTTTATTTAATGAAGATAGGTTTCAGTGATTTCTTTTCATTTTTGTTTAAGATACAAATAGAAAAAATATGTACAGTGAATTTTTTTAGTTAAACCTTGTTAGAAACCATCCATGGAAAATTTTCCAAATTATGTTTTAATATAATATATGGATAAATGATTTCCTAAAATATAATATCTAAGTGAAATGGTCAGTATGGATTCCAATAATGAACAAGAAGTATATTTTACATCTTAGAGTTCCATCACATTCTAGTTCCTAGATTATGATATCCTTAAAAGGTAGGAACTAGTGGTCATTAATAATTTTCCTAATTCTGTTAAGTAATTAAACTATTATATCATATCCATACTTTAAGGGTGTATAAAGAGTCAATTTAACTTTCATAAGATCAAATATCATATTGTCCACTTATTTTTAAATCCAAATATTCATGTTATGTTTTTTTACACATGTAATCTTGAATAAAGCATGATTTTGGATAAGATTTATTCCATAAAGGACCAAACAGAGGGATTTTATTAGTAAAGGCTTTTATAATTCTATTCATTATAACCTTATTGGAGTTTTATTTATTATTAACAAGACTCTGAATAAATTATTCATATAAATATTCATTTAATATGGGGATATATATTCATTTAATATGGGGATATTATATCTACCAAGTTCATCATATTATGCTGATTTAAAATAATTATTCCCCAGAATTGTAACCATTTTTCTTTATAATATGTTTTTATTCTAGATAATATTATTCATAAAAATATTTAACTTCAGAATAATTGCCAAATTCCATCTATAATCCATGAATTAATAGACAACTTTTTAAATAATAGTAGGGTTTACCCGATAGATTCTTCCTACTGTATATAGGATTTTCACATTCCTTGTGCATAGTTGATTTTTTATGCCTATAATAGTATCATTAAGGAAAATTTATTTTGTTATACCCTATAACAAGGAAATTACAAGATATTTTAAGGGGTGTATCTTTCTGTGATACTAAATAATTCTAATATATAACCATTTATAACCAAGGACAATCCCTTCACAAATAAAATATGAGACTTAGTGACACTTTCATAGTTTCCTGACTCATACATAATATTATTGGGGTTTTTAGAGGATCCATAACAAAACATGATCATTTCATCATAAAAGAAAATGTAAGGTAGAGTAGTAATACCCCAAGATTCTTAAATTGGGATCATTTTTGCCTTGATCATTTTAATTAGAATACTTCTAATGTAATGATATGCAATAAGAAATAATTTTTAGAAATGGGGTTACCCTACCTAACCTTGCTTGAGTGTGAGAAATATTACACTTTTGAACCATTGATGGTGACTGAGAGTCAAAAAAAATTAAATCAAGTCTTGATCCAATTATGAAAGCAATCGTTATATCCAAATTTTATTAAAATTTCAAAAATAAAAAACCATTTCATGATTTTAGATGGTTTCTTAGCATCTAATTTAATAGAAATGTTCCCTCCTATTGTATTTATCTAAGAAAATTAACACACTTAGAATCTTTGATCAAACAACCCTAGAAATAATTCTCCTTAAAACCCCAAAATTTATTAGTAGAAATAATTTTACTAAAAAACCATGCCAACATATTATTAAGGACTTCAATTAAGGGTTTATAACTTTTTTCTATAAAAATGTGTTGAAATTGAGATATTTTACCCACATTAAATTATTTAGGAAAGTTGACCATGAACTAAGAGTAAAGGCCACTAGAAAAACTCCTTTTTGAATTAAAATCTTAATTATTCTAATAAAAATATATTATAATTAAAAAAATATATGTTACTTTATTTTTCAAAAAATATATTAACTTTATTTTTTGTTGTCAAAAAGGGGTATCGAAACCCAAAAACATATTTTTTAGGATATTATGGGCACTTCATTAACTCATAAAAAACATTCTATGTGGAAAACCTATAATCATGGGTGTATCTCATTTACCATGGTTCAATTTGACTATTCATATAGCCCAAAAAAACTTACGAATCAATAGATGTGATAATTCAAAGTTGGAATATTCACTAATTGAGGAAATTTTGGTAAAAAGTACAAAAATATACATAACTCATAATTTTTCAAGACAATAGGATGCTTTTACACAAATCCATCTTCTGTACACATGTGATAGTTGTGTGAAATGACTTATGAGTTCTACATAAATCCTAGATTGCAAGAGCATACAATACATACATGAATATATAAGACTCCCCTGAATGAAAATCACCCACAAGATAAAAGGTATATAAATACTTGTGTCACCCAATTTTTTTGATGAATAGTCTCTATAATTATAAGGGTTACACTCTCATATCCCATAACTCCTTATTTATATAATTCATGCAACTAAAGACAACCATGGATTCCTAAATATGAGAAACTTATGATAATTACCTTATATGAGTCCCTAAAAGTACTATAATAGGTTTGAGATACTTTCCCACAAGTTCTTTCCATATAGAAAAAATAATTTCTAGAGACTTATTTATTATGAAACTCCAAGTTCTTGCAACACCCAAATTGTGAAAATCCCTCCCTTGTCTATTATTTCAAAATATTCATGATATATATCCATGTCTTACACAACTTTAATTTTTTTGTAATCCCCAACTATTGTGAATCCCATCCTATGGTTTCCATGATGACCATCTGTGATAGATTCCCAAGATTCATATAATTTCAAAATTCATACAACACCCAAATTTTACATAACCAATTCTATCGATGTCCATTAGTAATATTTGTTCAAGAGGCTTGAATCTTGGGTAACTATATGTTTCCAACAACCCAAAAGTTTCATAAAGTCATACAAGGCTCCTCTATTTAATTCCTTCATTCAAAAAAACATATTTTCATGGTGTTTGAGTGTTTTTGTACCCATCATTAACTTTATCCTGGTCTATTCATGCAAAATCCATACTCATGAATAGTTTCATGAAATTTGATTACCAATCCCTTTAGAACATACATGGGCTCAGAAATATCCCTGCTATTTTATATCTAAAACTAGATGGGTAGTTTCTATGATCATTACCCTTTAATTAACATGTGTGTAAGCTCTATTCATTCTATCCCAACTCCTGAGTTGTAAAATTACCTCTTATTGGGTTTAAGCCTTAGTCATGTCCTCATTAAGGGAAACAACCCTAGTCTACCAAGTGAGTCATGATTATTTTGGGTTGCTTAACACATAAGACTCACTCTAACTCTCATTATGTCCCCATTCACAACATGAGAATCCTCATCATGTGACATTAAACTACATCTTATCCTATGTGATAAATATAATATTTCATGTGTGATGATCCTAGGATTCCCTATGTAATTATCCTAGGATACCCCATGCGAGAAGCACAATATGCCTCTTGTAATTATCATGATATGACCCCCATATTCAAGGAGTCTTAATCGGTAATCCCCACTACACCCCTCGTTATATCCCCTTTGAAAATATAAGTGTCCTTTGAAAAAATCATTAAAATATATATTATCCTATGTGATGAACATAGGACTTGTTGTGTAAGGATCCTAGGATTACCTATGTGATAATCCCAAGATTCCATATGTGATGTTCTTGGGATTCCCTATGTGACAAGAACAATATACCTCATGTGAAAGTTATGATACTACCCCCATCTAATTGGTATCTTAACACATAAGCTCCAATATACCCCACATGTTTCCCTTTCACAACACAAGAATCCTTAATGCAATATGTTAAAATATATCTTACTATATGTGATTAACATAGGATTCCCTACGCGATGATCCTAGGATACCATATATGACTATCCAAAGATTCCTAGTGTCATGTGTTTGATATTCCTCATGTGAAAAGAAATAGATAACACCAATATTTTGAGTGACTTAACATGTAATCCTCACTCAAACCCTTATTATTCCTCTTTTGGAACATGGGTTTCCTTAGTGTAAGATGTTAAAAAATAACTTACCCTATGTTATGGAAATAAGATTCCATCTGTGATGATCCTAGGATACCCTATGTGATGAACATGATATGCCTCATGTGATGAGCATAAAATAACCCCCATCTTATAGGAATCCCAAATAATAATCTTCATATTATCCCATATCTTTACTCCTTCCAGGACTCAAGTTCCCTTACCACATGACCTTAAAATTAATGATATGTTCCATCCACACAAACATAAACTATTTACCTTTAATTACATGGGTTTTGATTCATGTTTTCTAGTCAGATAAATAGGATTCCTCTTTGAGGTTCAATTCCACTTTCACTATCATTTCATCTCGCCCTTGGGAGGTGGTATCTCTGAAGCATGATCACCATCCTGGATCATACCAAACTCCTCACCCAAACCACCCAAGTCTCCACAAGAATTCAAACTATAGTACATTCTCCACTGAACATAAAATATATATCTACTCATACATGAAAATCATATATATATTCATCCCCTCTAGAAATTCCATTTGATCAGCCCAAATGTGAAGATCTTATGTGGATGTATCCCTAGTGGACTTTAAGTTATGATCCTATCTTGTTTGATGAGCCTAGGACAACCCCACCTAATGGATCAGAAACCCATCCCTATGTGATAAGCATAGTGTTTCATAGGTAATGATCCTATGATTCCTTATTTGATGAGAATAAGAATCCCATGTGATGAGAATGGGATATATTCAACCTCCTCTTGGGTGAAAGCCTAAGATTATTTCCTCCCATGATGAGAATGAGATTCCTTATCTAATAAACATAATAATCCTATATGATAAGTATGGTATCTATTGATTCTACCCTTAGGTAACATTACTAATATTCTTACCCTATGTATCTAGAACATAATTCCTCAATTGATGATATAAGGAATAATTATGTGACGAGTCTAAGATTCCTCATGTGATGAGAATAGGATGCTTCATATGATAATCAATGAGTTTCCACTGGTGAAAATCCATGGTTTCCCTAGGAAAAAATACTATGATGCATTATGTGATGAGAATAAGTTGACTTATGCAATGAGAACTTGATTCCATTGGTACTAGATCTAAGATATCCTATGTGGAAAACACATGATTCCCTCATATCCTGTCCTAGTGAAGATATTTACAGATTCCTAATATACCCAAAAATGTCTCACAATGTTTGATGTTTGGTCCTATTTAGTGGAAATTTTTCACCCTAATAAGGAATATAGTTATGTAATTTTATTGGTTTCCACTTGAAGATGGTTCTAAGAATAGGATTCAAAATCTTTTATTAAATATAGGAGGGACTCCTTTAATAAGTAATAAATTTCACATAGGAATCCCTAAAAATAAGGGATGGCATCCCATCATTATTTTTGTATTGAGGAGTCCCCACCACAAACCCTATTGGTTATAGGATACTTGCCTTTGGAATGTAGTAATGTAGGATTGATGGATCATGACTATCAAAATATGGACCATCACAAAATTCACAGTGTAAAACAGCAGAAAACAACATCATATTAAATAATATTTTAGTATATTTGAAAATAATTATTGTTGTAACCATCAATACCAATTGAAACTTTTACACTCAAAGAAAAAATAACTTCTTTGACCACCTATTGATCAGTCATCTGAGTAAAATATATTCCCTCCATTATTACAACTTAAGGGATAAAATATTTCAATGGGAAGTTTCTCAAATTAAATTTTTAATTGGAAATTATTTCATAGTATTGAATAATGTGAATTTTCATACTATTAATAACATTGTTCACCTCACCATCATTCTTTAAATTATTCATAGGTTTACTTATCTTTTTGACTCTTTGAAAGTTATTGAAGATGGTATTTTCCATATCTCCATCTCTGATCCATTTAACTCTTAATTACACTTTTTGAATACCATCTTCATGGAAATGAGGAAGTTAATATTTATATATGTTTCAATCTTATTCTTAAAATAATTCTCAGTGAAATTAAAATAATCATGGTGTGTCTATCCTAGTTCCTTTTCAAGAGAACAGATAACATTATCTAGTTGACTAAAGTTTTTCTTACTCCATTCCTTAATATTAACTCTGATATATTAAATTTCAACTTCCAGGCATAGAGATCATTATTTAAAACCTATGAATTATTTGTTTTAGATACCATGAATTAATATTATATATTTTTTATCTAGTAATTGTTGAACTTGAAAGGATTTATATATTTCTCCCACTCCTATGACGGATGGTCAAATTAGGATGATGATCATAGGTAATTGTAAGAATAGTCACATGTGAGATAGAGTCTTAGTGAACTAACCATTGAATGTTGATAAAATTTATATAACACTTTATATCATAGACTTGATAAGCCTTTATTTTATACCATGTGAATTTTGATCAAGTCAAATTAACCTCAATAAACTCATTTTTATCAATTAATTTCTTGAACTCTCTAGATAGAATATGGAGATACAAAGGACCCACCTTCTCAAATTAATCAATAATAGTGTCGAAATCACCAATAATTATCAAGTGAAAACATATTATTAGTCACTCAATAGGGTATTAGAATATGATTACAGTGAGAGGAGGGTGAATCAGGGTATGCAATATATTATCCAATTAAAACACTTTTTCCTTTATCTTTCACTTCCCTAAATGGATCTTGGCCTCTCAACCTTTAGAATAGCTTATTAAGATCTTTTTCAAAGATATTCATATGATTTAATTCACTTGATAAACCCTTTTACTAGATATCAAATCTTTATCATATTTACCCTCTTTTGGAGAGCATATATAAAGTAAATAAGACACATATATTTTTACGTGGTTCACCCTCACTAGAATACTCTAAGGAATTTGAAATCAACCTTTTGTTGACACACTAAATCACTAAAATATCACCTCTCTTCAAATGGGGTTCAAGATAGGTCACTAATTTAATATGATTACTACCATATAAATTTCATGGTTGATATTCTATCATTAAGCACTCATTGCAAACTCACTTCCATTATTCTCCTTTTCTCACTATTCCAAGAATATATCCACATAGTTTATATACTATAGTTACCTTCATCGGTATCATATTCATGGTTTCACTAAGTTTGGATTATTTTCATTGATATAATCATGTATTACTCTTCATAACTTATGAAATCCTCATTGCAATACCATCTTTTTTCTAAAATGAAACTGTAACTCCTCTTCTTTTTATTATTGCACAAAAATCCCTTCCTGTTATTCAGAATCATTTTTAATAGGTATAAACACCTTATTATTTATTTTTTCCCCTCTGCTGAAACACCTCTCTTACTCATTAATTTTAGTTATAAAATATACTCGAGTATCTATCTTACGCATCCTTATTCCAGTTGATTCATTATAAAATGATGGATTATTCCCAAATAAATCATACACCTATCAGTATCATTATGGGATACTTAAATCACCCTTAACTTATCCATGATTTCCTCCATGACCTCCATAACTGTATCTAACCTTAACTAATTTGTGGGTCCATTTTTATCTCTTTTACAGTATTAATTAATTATAAATTAATTAACCTTATGAATGATGAAAACTATATTTGACTAATACATGAATCAAGTACTAAATTCAAGTCACTTTATTATTATTCTGATTAAGAATATTTCATGGAACATCTAAGTTAAATACTTCTAATTTGTTTCATTTCAATCCCAAACACCTACTAAAATATCATGAATTTGAACACCATATCATATTCATTGTATTTATAAGAATAACCATCCTTCTACACACCTAGCTCCATATCATGTTAGTGATTTTTTCTTATCTTTTAGAAATACAAACTTCCACTTTCATTTTTTAACAAAACCACGCCACCATGTCCATCACCATGACCATAATAGTCTTTACTATGGCTATTAAATAGAGTCTCAGTGTACCAATATCATCACTACAGTGAGTTACATCACCCTATGACATGTTGACCACTTCATAACTTCAATGTATTATAACCTATCAACCATGGTAACTCCTCCATAGTGTGGAAAAAAAACTTTTCTCATGTTACACTCACCATGAAATGTCCTATGTTATGTTCAAAAATTAGTTGAACATGTTTCACCACCAAGTATTTTATGAATTTCATGACCAATAACATGACTTCCCCCACACATCTAGTCTTTTTCATATTGCACAATGCTCTAGAATTCCACTATAGGGACTACTATGGAATGGACCATTCTAGATTTACCATTTTGGGTATCTCCTTCTCTACTATAGCCATAATACATGGTGTGGTTGAACCAATATTCATTAACATATTTACTATGACCACTAACCATGGGGTGGTGTCCCATATGTTGGGAAACAACAATACATCATGAAAGAATATCTTATGTTATAGAATTGTTATCCTTTTACATTCTCCAAGATTCCTTTAACATATATCCTTACCTTATCTAAACCATGTTAGCTACTTATAGAATACCTTTTAACTTTCATATTTCTTCTAGGTAATATTTCATTTAATATAACTATTTTAACATAAATAATGGCCTTCAATCAATCTTTTTTTCAATGATCCACTTCTTTTTGAAAAATAAAAATTCACTCCACCAGATATTCTTATCATAAAAACTTCTTGTGATGAAAATATATTATTATCAAAAAAAATCAACCCAAATCTTTTTGGTTCCAATAATATCCCCCTTTATATTTTTTTTATAAGATGAAAAAACCTTTCATTTCAATTCTTCTCTAACTTCTTGTTAATGAAATGAAAAGGGAAAACCCCAAGAATATTTGATCTCTATTTTATTTCCCATTTTGTGTTAACTTTGAAATGAACCCCTTCAGGAATAGGGTTATTCATTTTGAGAACAAACTCTCTATTTGAAGATAGTGATATCTTCCTCATATTGTGTCACCCACTCTTGTTAAAAAACCATCATAATTTGGATAAAACCACCTGTTGATTAGCCAAATTCTCTTAAATCAATGAGAATAAATTTGAGTTGAAATTACTAACTCTAAAATACTCCCATAATCCAATCCCCATAATATCCACAATCATTAGGAAATAAAATGAGGGAGACTCTCACATAGAATTTAGGCTATCAAAGAACACTCTAACCCTACTGTGCATGAGCTCAATGTAGGAAAAAATTATTCTTGTAGACAAAACTAAGCCAGAACACATCATTCGTGAATACCAATGAAAAATTCATAATATATTTTTACTTTTAAATTCTCAAAAAAACTTTTTATCTTCATAAAATTCATACCAAATAGGTATAAATAAACACTAAAACACTTGGTTGTGAGGATAATACCACTTGAAGAGTCACTTGATATCACATATTGAAAAATTGAATAAGTGATAACAATTGAACTCCAATATTATTATGATTATAATAGGCTTCAAAAAAATATAATAAGGTTTAATATCATTTAAATTTCATCACAAATATCCCTGAGTATTTATCTATAGATACTAATTATTATAGGTCAATTTAGGGATACCCCTTATGGGAAAAGCTCCTTCATCTCAACAGTGTTTGGAATCTTGTATATCATTATAGTAGATACCAAATTTGAGTAAAATAAATATATGAATATATAATTAATGAACTTTTCATTCCCACTAAATATTATTCTTTACTGGCTAGATAAAACATGAATTTGTGGCTTGATACCAAAGGGTATATAAACCATAATTTCTATGATACCAAATACCAAACCACTTTATAACACCACTTATACTTCATTTGGTTCTTTAAATAAAATATTCATCAAGATATCACTTTTCTCATACTAATTTCAAATTGTAAGTTCATATTGTGACATATGGCTCTATTTTTATACATGTTTTCCACATAATTTTGAAAACAATTGATGATTTTTAAGCTTAAATATTTCTTCATAGGTAAATAATCACTTCATTATTAATTTTGTTCAAAATTATAATTCGCTGAATATTTTTACTAAAATTTAGATGTTTAAATGAATGTTTTATATATAGTTATTTGATTAAAATTTTTATAGAATTTTGAAAACTTTTTCATTTTTATATCTTTGAAGTTTTCATTAAAAAATTAATTAAAATGTTTTTGCTGGTTTGAATTTGGAATTAAAATGTTCTAAAAACCATGTTTCTTATTTTATTTTTCAAATTAATAAATTTTTTGGATGATACAAAAGATAATATAGTACTACATTTGTCAGTAATTTTAGGTATTTTCTTAAAAAATAATTCACCTTAAATAAAATATATTCTATTATTTTTAGACTACAATTAATTTTCACTCATTCTAGAGGATATTTTAGGTTTGGAGTTTTATATAATTAGGAAATTTCAATTACATAAATAATCATTACATCACAAATTTTCAAAATTAAACATAGTGTATTTTTTTCAAAAACCAAACATCTTTACAATTTTCATTTTTGCCTCATAATTTTCCCTAATCATACATAAAACCATTTTTAAAGCATTTTAAAACCTGGTACAATCATAAAAATATTAGTAAGGGACTTAAAAACAAAGAAAATAAATCATTAGTGCATGGAAACTCAAAAATAATTACCTTTTTAAAATAAACTTTGGGATAAAAATAAATCTTTTATTACCAAAGATATCAACCTATATAACCAAAAACATTTCATAAAATATTTATTAATAAATCTTAAAATTAAAATAAAACACATAAAATTTTATATTCAATTGCTAAAAAATTATGAAAAATTTTCACAAAGTTATACTTTTCTCCTATAAGAAGTAGAAAATACATTTATTTAAACATAAAATCATTATCTTACCATGATAAATAATAATATTTTCATAAAAAACATAGTAAAAATAAATAAATCATATTGATAAATTATGGATTCATTTTCATATCACTCTTACATATGGAGTAACCTTCATGGTTACACTTGGAATAACTCTCACAGTCAACTTGCAAACATAAATATCACCCAATGCATTAAAGAGATATCGTAGACTCACTTGTCCTTAGTTTATAAGGGAACCACCATTCCTCATAAATAATTTCCAATAATGATAAAATAATCATAACACATAAAATCATGCATTATAAAAACATTCTTTTCATGTATAAGAAATAATTATCAGATATTGATATATAACTTTTCATTAAAACCTAATATTCAAGAATAAAATTCCCAAAATAAAGGGAAAGAGTGGTTTTATATAAAGAAAAAATGAAATATTATTAAGGAATTCTAATGTCAAATAATGGTTATGGTGGTGAGAAAATTCATTGTCACCTTTTATGTTAAAATAGAGCATTCCTTTCATATTTTATAAATAAATTAAAAATTATTCATAAAAATATTCATTTTTAAAACCTTTTAAACAAAGTAAAAAAGTGACATAAATTGTACTTTATAATTAATTTATTTCTATATAAATTCATCCATAAAATAATTTTAAAAATATAGACCTTGAAGTGAAATAATTGGAAGGGAAACATTAAAATGGGTTTTTTAAATAAAGTCTCTTACCTTGAGTCTGACTTGTCACATATTTTATTTATAGTCCTAAATAAAAATAATAATATAATTACTTACATGCTTTAAAAACGTTTTAAAATTCATTTTTTTAATTAATATCATGTTATATAAAATTACTCAATTAATTAAGTTCACATTAGATTTTTTGATGATATTCTGATTAAATTCTAAAAATGAATTCAGTAGGTTGATTATTGTCAAGTATTTTATTATCAAATCATATCCATAGTAATAATCATGTCATAATTATCATTTTTCATATTCATTAAGAATTGTTTTGTTTGGAATGAGTATCTAAGGAGGGGGTGAATTTTGTATCCAATAAAAAAAAATTCAAAAAAAAGTTTAAAAAAGTCCCCCAGTTTAAATAATAACATCCCAATTAATCAAAATAGAAGAACGATATATGATATGATATTTTAAAATATTTATCAATGATTGATAAAGTCTTAGTTAAAAAATTATGAAAAACTAATTTAAATTTTAAAATCAATTTACTTAATCACAAACTTATAAAAACACTAATTAATAATAACTATAAATGTTTGGTTTTGTTTACAATTTAAAGAAGATTCAATTTTTAATCATATAAATAAAATAAAAAAAATAAAACACATAGAGTAATAAAATACAAGAGTTTTAGTCTCAAGTAGAGACCTAGTCCTCCCTACATGATAATCACCTTCTTCCAAGATGATTATATAAATTAATTTATAATTTACAACTGGGATTGGGTGTACAATAGCGAAGTTGTTTCAGACACACAAGGATATCTTCCACAAAACCCGTAGGAATAAAATAAATTAGATTCCATGTAGGGACTTCTTCCACAAGACCATTGAAAAAGGTAAAGAGGATGTTAAGAAGATATATTGTTTTTTCTAGTTAAATTGAAGGTGTCATTATGGGTAAAATAAATAGAGTAAACCATACTATTTATAATGTAAATAAAATAGATAAATAAAGAAAATAAAATATTTGTAGAAGGATTGTGTTGCTATATTTGATAATCTATGTAGATTTTGACTCCTTGAATGTTGTTTGAAGTTAAGCTAAAACTTTTTTTAAAAAAATGTATTTGAATAGAGTGTTATGAAATATTTTTTATTCTAACTATCGGAAGGATGATGTAGTGTGTAAGATCACATAAATTGTCACTCTTCCTATTCATAAATATAGTTTCAGGTCACTTGGTGTGTACAAGTTTCTCTTTGTGTATTTATATATTTTTTTAATGTATATATATTCATAAGGGAGACTGATACTTATTTTAACACTATCATGTAGGATTTTCCATGTGTAGAACAATCATCTATATATTCTGCTTCCTCGTACTGATGGTGGACACGTTCTTTAACTCATTTATACAAGAAAATTAAGAAAAATAATTCAAATGACTTATGGAATTAAATTTTATAATATATTCATTAGATATATTTAATTCAAAATAAACATAACAGTGGTGGTGACTCTTCTGAATGGTGACACAACACAGGTGGTGAGTCATGCCAATTGTGACTTATGCTAGCGGTGAGTCGTCTCAATACATTTTCACATTTCTATTCTGGTGGTAGGTTAACAACAATGGTGAATCAGGTCTAGCAGTAGGAGTTTTCCATAATTTTTCATATTTTTGGTCTAATGTTGAATCGTCCTATGATGTTTAGACATTCCCATACTTTTCCCAAAAATCATTCGAGTGGTGACACATGGCTTATAGTAGGTGTTTCCAATACTTTTTCAAAAAAAATATTTGGTAGTGAGACATAATTGAAGATGAGTCATCCTTGGCTATGAATGCTTCCAATACAAAACCATATTTTCACCTTAAAGGATAGTTGTTCCCATTAATGAGTCATTTTTTGCAGCAACTCAACCTCCATGGTGAGTCATACTTATCCAAGATTAACAAATCTACCATATAATGTTAAATTCTACCATAAAACATAAAACTCAGTAATATCATAATAAACATGATTTTGTGAGAATTAAAACATGGGTTCTGATAATATCCCCTTTTTGATGATCAAAAATTACAACATTTTATTAACATGGTATTAAAGATATATAAAGGGCATATTGTATTAAAAGGAATTAGATAGTAAACAGTTTCAAAGAAAAGATTGTATCAAAGTAAGGTATTGACTTATATAGGGAAATGAATATCCATATTTGTATGGTATTAATGAAATAATGATATCAAAGAATATGATTATATCAAATATTCAATAAATTCTATATATTCTTTACCCCCTTTATGATTAAAAAAACTAAGAATGAGGTACGAAATTGAAGGAACATAAGACAAATAACTAGATAATTTCTATTAAAAAATCAACGAATGTATTTCCAAAATCTTTCAAAAAATAATTGATAGAAAAGAACCCCATAAAAGATAAAAAACCATATTCAATGCTTCATAGGCCATGTTAAATGAATCAAATAATCTTTTACCATCCATTTATCTGATGTAGAAGGCTCGGTATGTGAGGCTGAAGGAAATCCAGGTATATAACTAGGGATATCAGTTAGAGAGGGTGTTTATCTTATGATAATTGTCTTGAGGTGTTGAATTTATTCCCTGGGAGATAAAGAAACGTTTTAAAATGAGAGGTCATAGTATCATTGGGGTATCTGGTGATACTGAACCTGAGTTACTCTAGAGATGAAGCTAGAGGGGTCAGATGAGAAATAACTGGTATGGTATCCTAATTTACCAAAATAGTTCTAGACACATAATTAAAGGTTTTTATAAGATTTATGAAATCTATTATTATGTTTCCACCTATATACATTACACTGAAGAAATATGTATTTTCTTTCATGAATAGATCAAGCACTGAAGTCAGGACTTTTAACAGATTTAATTTCTCTTTAAATGCTTGAGTCAGTGGAGTTATTCTTATATTTTCATCTAGAAACCTAAAATGGGCATTTAGATATTTTATAGTGTATATCTGAGATAGGTAATAATTGATATATTTTGTTATAGTATCTTGGTCAGGCATCATGTATTCCATATTCTCAATAATCATCATATGGGAATAATCATTGTTATGCTCTAATTTCCTCAATATTTCCTATGATATGGAAGGTAGAGTATTAGAAGCACCACTAATATCTTCTTACACAACAGATGTATTTATGTAAACATAAAAATATTTAGGATAACTTGATGAATAATCCATTGAAGTGATATTTTCTATCCCCTTAAAAATTAGTTAAGGAATCCATGAAATAGGATCTCAAATAATCCACTGTAGCTCTCATATCTTCTATTTCATTCTATAACCTTCTCTTTTCCACTTACTCTTCTTGAATATAAAGCATCATCTAGGGATAAATGTTATGAATCAAAATCTCCAAAAAATTTCTTACATATTTATGACTAAACTTAGTAACCAAGGAAGGTTAATTTTTTAACAAAAAAGTAACATATGGGAGAATATTTTCTATGAAATAATCTATGTCACCTTTAGTGAAAATATCAACCATCACTAAAAGAATGTCAAGGATATGTAAGGGTGAAACAAGATGAGACTTAGTATTATCATCAAAATAAAACCTCTCTAATTAACCTGAATTATCAATATAATTTACTAAGGATCCCTCAGGATCTCTTGCCTCTCGAAGATCAAGTCCACCATGATTTGGTTGACTGCCATCCTTATCAGAAAACATACCCCATTCCTCAAACATTGGGTCCATTGAACCAATAAAATACATATCAATAAATTTTACAACTTAATTATTATAAACTATAGACATAACCATAGAAGGTACAACACTCATATGCACATCAGATCTCAGAACAAACACTATATTCTCAACAATAGTAGGTTCAAATTATATCTTCTCACTAACTGGTTGATCCACAACAGACTACATATAATCTTTCTAAACATCATCAGTAGGCATAATAAGGTCTTCACAAACATTTGGCCTGAAATCCTTTTTTAATTTTCTAAATAAAAGTCACTTTTTGGTGATGTGAGAACCTTACAAAAACCTAAGGGCAATACAGACATCATACACATAAAACACCATTCCCACAAACCTAAATCCAAAACCCACATTCAAAACTTAAATTCAAATTCAAAAATTGGAATCCTGAGAAAAGTGTGCCACCCAAGAAACCCACCATCGAGTAAGACCTAACTGCATCATCACTCACCAGTAAAACATCACAGCACTGTCTATCACCATCACGTCTTCACATCACCATAGTTATCCACTTCTTCGTCAAAATCACCACTACTTTCTCAAAAAAACCATCACGACTTCATAAAAATCACCAATACTTCCTCAAAAAATAACCACTGTAACACCATCGCACATTCTTCTCAAAGACAAACATGAGATCTTCACCATTACAAAACCCAGAAAACCAGAATCAAATAGATAAGGACACCAGATCCAAAATGCAAAGTCAAGAAGCTTTGAATTGCCAATTCCCAGAGGAGCAAAACCGACCGTCGCAAATCAACCCGAACCGAGACTCCAAAACGAAATCAAGAAACAAAAAACCCAGGATTCACATATTTCCAGAGAGCCTTCAATGGGAAGTGTCACGCAGCACAAAAAAAAGAATCCAAAACCAAAATTATTGCAAAAAAATGAAAACAGAAATCACCGAAACGCCTAAAGGAGGTCCTATTGTGGCCAGATCCCGTTGCCGCCAAGACCATCAGAACTACCATCCCTATCATCTATATCTCCATCTTCTTTTCCATCATATTCATCATCTTATTTTCACCTTCTTTATCCTCGTCACCATTTTAACCATTTTTATTCACTTAAAATGATTTTTAAAAACTATTGAATTGTTCCTCACCAATATTTCTATTTTTACTTCATCACTTCCCTATTTTAATAGTTTCTCTCTAATAAGAAGAGATATTCGTGGACTATTAGAATTGAAATATATAGATAAAAATATATGGGTTAATTCTAGGCCACTAACTTCATCCAAAGAAAATTTATTTTCCTTATCACTATAAGTAGTAGCCTCCTCTTCCTCTTCGTCAGAATATTCAACAACTTCATCGAACTCCAAGCCTTGGTCATCAATATCCATTAGTCTATAATAATGGACAAGAGGATTGAAATAATCATATATCCACTTACTATCATCTATATAATATTTTATACAAGGATTCCAATTGATTTTCATCCATTTTCAGATCACCCTTATGAAAAAGAAACCTCCACAACATAAAATAGTTTCTTCAACTTCATTAACTAGACTTTTGGATATTATTAGAGTAGAATGAAACTTATGATAGATTAAGGAATTTTACCTAAAAGATGGATTTATCATTTCCATGTCATCAGATATATACACAAGTTGATCTTCTCTACTCTTTTCATCAAAAACACCAGATAAACATTTCAATACCTCATCATGTAAAAGTAACCTTTCCTTTGACACAACATATTCTAAATAAAGTTGAAGAGTGAGAGACATTCTCTATCATGATCTGTAGCAACTAGTCTTTTCTGAATCCAATCTCCACTCAACTTAGCTAAATAATCTTTATAAGAAAATGTATCACTTCTATCTCTAATAATTCCTTAACAATAGTTTTCAACACCCTCATGTTTAACTCCTAAACAACTTTCCAATTTATTAGAGGAGAATAAAACTTTAAGAACATTAACTTTACTTATCACTCATTCTTATTCTTCTTTGAAATTGCACTCAACAAAATGATAAAACTCATAAACCATCCTAGGATATAAGGGTATCTAATTATTAGAGAACCACTCCATACATCCTTGGTTGTGTATCATCACTAAAAAAATTCTCCAAAGAAACCACTCAACTTGTAATTATTTTTTGGGTACTATAGCCCACTTTTTAAGCTAGTTATTTTCTATATCAACATCAACCAAATGAATTGTCTTACCTTTCTTCTTATTTTAAGTATGAAACTTTCCTAAAGAAGAAACTACATGTCTATTCACTCAAGCCATGGAGAACATTTTAAAATTTTCAAGTGAAGATAAGGAAAGGTAGATGGTCGAGAGAGAAAGTGTTTCAACATGGTTCAAGAGAAATGTTGTGAGAGAAGTGAGTGTTATAATTAGTAAAACATCTGATTTATTTCATTTTAGGATTTATAGATTCATAAAATCAAAATCAAGACAACATTTTAATTGAATTAATTAATTAATTAATTAATTAATTAATCTAAAAAACTAAAATAGTAATGGTGTCTTAAATGAAAATAGCGAAAAATTGGAAAAATAATAATGTTTCTAATGATAAGTAAATATAAATGGTGATTAAAAAATGATGATAAAATTTCCAATAGTGAGAAAATTCCCAATGGTGAGTAAATCTTCAACAGTGAGTAAATTTCCAATGGTGGGTAAAATCAATAGTGGGTAAACTGAATGGTGATTCCTATAAAACTAAACTTATCCAAATTTTATCATTATTAATTATTGTTTTATACAGTTAATTCTCTCATAATTTAAGGGGATAATGAAAATATCAACAAGATAACATTATGTACAAATTTATTCTCGAGTTATAAGACCTTTTTGAAAATAATATCTTAAAAATTGATGTCTTACCTCAATGTTATTTATTATTGAGTGAGAAGAAGTGCTCTTATATATTTTTATATCACAAGTGTTGTCACAATTTATAAGGACACATCATAATTGATATCTATAGTCTAGTAAAGGATGTTTCGTCCAAAAAATCTGAGCACATCAACTATGTGCATCTATGTATTCAGCTTTTTCAGTAGACAATGAAACAAAAAAATCTCTTATTACACAAAGATACTGGAGATGTTCCCAAAAGATGAAAAGTTCCAGAGTTGATTTCTTTATCTAACTCATGACCACCCAAATCAGCATCTGAATAAATAACTAGATCAAAAGATTATTATCTTATATAGAACATTCTCAAATTAGTATTATATTTTAGGTATTAAAAAATTATTTTTATAGCAACTAGGTGTGACTCTTTTGTATTTTCTTGAAAAGGATAACACGTATGCACAAAAAACATAACATCTAGTAAAATAGAAATTATGTAGAGAAGACTTCAAATCATACCTCTGTAACTGGTTTGATCAACTAGTTTCCCAGCTTCATCAAAATCAAACGTATATGTAATAGTCACTACTATTAGTGTAATCCAAATTAAAACATTTTAAAATGTCCTTAGTTTATTTAATTTGATTTAATATAATACCTTCCATATTTGAAAAAAATATAAAAACCAAGAAATAATTTTAGTTTACACATTAAACTCATTTAAAATTCATTTTTTATCATTTTTGAAAAATAAGTATTTAAATAATTTTTAGAAGATCCAAAAATAATATCTTCTACATAGATTTTAACAACTATAATAAATTTTGAAATTTCTTTTATAAAAAAGAGTATAATCAGATGCACATTTTATAAATACTTTCGAAATAAGAAAAGAGTTAACCCAATCATACCAATCTATATGATCTTGTTTCAAACCATACAGATCTTTTGATAACTTAAAAACATGATTTCAAAAATGGGAATTTTGAAATCTAGGGGGTTTCTCAAGAAAAAAACATCCTCAACTATATACTCATTCAAGAATTCACTTTTTTCATCCATTTGATATAGATGGAAATCTAGATGTGTTACATAATCTATCAGTATTATAATGGATTTATTTCTGGATATATGTTAAAATTTATCTACATAGTCTATACCCTCTTCTTGATTATACCCTTGTGTAACTAGTCTTGCCTTATTTTTTCTATAATTTCAGATTCCTCAGCCTTGTTTCAAAACCCATTTAGTGCCTATAGTCAATGTGTATTTTGGTCTACCAAAAAGTTGCCAAAATTTATTTCATTCAAATTTATTAAGTTCTTCTTGTATATCCATTTCCCATAATTCATCACTAATTTCATCATTCATATTCATAAGTTCCAATTGTGACAAAAATGATTGATGATCAACTAGGTTTATTAGAGAAACTCTAGTTTTATATGTCAATATAAGTCTCCAATAACAGCATCTAAAGGATTTTATTTAAGAGTTCTAACATCTCTATAAAAAAATTTGTTCGTCCTAGGCTCTTTTATAGGTTCATGTTCATGTTCTGGAAGTCCCTCAGAATAGGATGATTTTCTACACTATTTACAATAGAATCAGAAGGTTTGGAGTTTAAGATCAGAGTGGATAAATCATCCTTAAGGTATTATAATGGGGTATTAGACACATGTGGGTCTTTCTCATCAAATTTTACATGAAAATACTATTCTACAGTCTTGAATTTTTTATTAAAAAATATATATACGATTTGATGAAAGTTTAATAACCTAATAAAATTCCTTTATTTATTTTGGAAAAACATTTAAATATTATTCTTAGTGTTATGAATAAATATTTTTAAACCAAAAAATTCTAAAGAAATTAAAAATAGACTTTCTATTATTCCAAATTTCATAAGGATTTTTCTTTAATATAGGACTAATTAATACTCTATTGATTATATAGCAGGATATATTCATATCCTCAACGCAAAATTAGATAGGTAAGTCATATTCATTAAGTATAGTATGATATATCTCTTGAAGTGTTATATTTCTTCTTTCTACAACTCCATTCTACTGAGGGGTCGTAGAAATAGATAATTTATAACTATAGCCATTTTATGAGAAAAATGATTCCAAGTATTCATTTTCAAACTCACGACCATGGTCACTTCTTAAGTTCTTAATTATAATTCCACATAAGTAATCTATAAATTTAGAATACTTGGTAAAATTATAACAAGCTTCGCTCATGTGAGTGAAAATAATTCCCAAGTATACCTAGAAAATTCATTTACAATTACATAAATGTGTTGCATACCATTAAAACTATAAACTTTTTATGATCCAAACAATCCCATGGGATCCAACTTAAGATGTTGATAAGTTGAAATTTCATTCTTTAATGTAAAATAAATCTTGTGTTGTTTCTATTTTTCACTGGTGTTACAGACATTATAATTTGGGAATTCAATTTTGGGTAGATCCCTAACTAACCCTTTCCTAATAATATTTATAAGTGAGTAAATATTATAGTATCTTAGTCTCCTATTCCAAATACAATATTATCTATGAAAGTAACTTAACCAAGAATCATTTTGATAAAAAAATCAATATTAATAGTATAAACATTATCATTTCTTAAAGTAGTAAATAATATTTAATTTTAATAATTAAAAACATTAAAAGATTTGTTTTCAAACATCACATGAAAACCAAAATCACATTATTCTAAGATGCTAAGCAAGTTAAAGTTTAAAAAATCAACAAAAATAACTTTAGAAATTAAAATTGAGTTGGTGTTACAAATTTGGCCAAGTCTGATGATCTATCTTTTATCATTATCACAAAAGGTGAAATTTCCACAATCAACCTTTATGAGACTCTTGAAAATTGAGTAGTCTCCTATAATATTTTTTGGAACAAAAACTATCTAAGTACCATTTATTTCAATAGGATATCTTCAAGTATCTTTCCTATAAAACAAATTTTATATAAGAAATGATATTGGTACCCATATTTTCTTGGGTCCAGATGTGTTAGTGATTAGGGCCTTATGAAACCATAGTTTATTAATCGGTTTATTATAAGAATATTGTAAATTTGTTTAAATATAAACTTTTTTATGTCCATTTGAAAAATAACAAGTAGCTTAATTTCCAAAATTGGACTTAGGAAAAAATGTGATCTTAACTACTCTTCTACGTTAATTTTGATAACCTATACCAACAATATATTAAAGAAAATGTTGTTTTCCTAATATTTGAGTAAGTGATTCTATTCCATTTTTAAATATTTTCAAGTCATTTTTAAGTTTCTCATTTGACATTTTTAGTTTAGTAATTTCAATTAACAATTAAGCATTATTTTCTTTCTCTATAGTAAGATCATATTTAATACTGGAAGATAAAACATTTTTTTTTCATAACATTATAATTGTATTTATGATCATTAAAATTATCCTCAATAATATTATAATACTCAAACATTTATTCTTTTTTACATGTCATCATCATTTACATTTTTAGAATGAACAGAATTTTGTACATATGATATTTTAGGTACCTTAGAAACATTTTTCATGAAGCATATGTTGGATATATAAGATTTCTCTTCATGAGTTGATTTTGAGTCACTAAAGCTACCCTCGGAAGCACTCCATGTGTCTTTCTTGTATTTATTATACGTTTTTCCTCTTACTCATACTTCTTCTTATATTTCAACTTAATACAGTCTGCCTTAACATGTTGTTTTATCTTACATTCATAATAGCTAATCCTATTTGAATTGTTATCTCTTATAAAATCCTTTTTCCAAGTTCCTTTTTTGTCATGTTTTCATGTTTTCCTTTTTAATTTTGTTTTCTTAATAATTTCTTCTTCTTATAGAACTTCTTAAACCTTCTTACTAGATGGTCTATTTTACCATCATTGTCCAGTCTTGATTCTTCATCACTAGAGATTTAAACATAAACTTTTTCTTTTTCTTTTTGTTTGGATTCAGTAGACTTAAAATCTAATAATTTTATCTTAGGTTCATCATCATATTATTTATTGACTTTGATTTATTATTAATAAATCATAAAATTCTCAATCAATTCCTTGACAAGTAGTTTATTGATTTCACAAGATTTCCTTATAGACAAATATGTCCTTATCCATCTCTCTGGAAGACATATCATTATTATAATGATTTGTTATTTATTTGACAAAATATTTCCCACAAATCACATTGTATTGAATATCACATTGAACTTGAGATACATATCAAAAAATATCTCATCAAGTTACATCTTAAAAGTATAATATTTAATTGTATAAATATTTAATCTCATTCTTTTAACATTTTTAGTTCCTTCATGTGAAATTTCTAAAGTATCCCAAATTTCATGGGATGTTTTACTAGCAGATATTATATTGAATTATTCATATCTTAAAGAAAAATAATGTTCATTTATAAATTTAAAAATATTAGTATAATAAAGTTTGGTTGTATTATCCCAAGTACTTCTAGCAGTCTTAGGTAACTCATAATTATCCTCTATAGCAAACCAAATTTCAAACCCAATACTTTCAATATGTATTTTTATAATAATTTTCCACTAAGAAAAGTTATTTACATTAAAAATGGGATGAATTTTAGTAGAAGAACTTTTTGTTCTATTATCCATTGAAAGAACTAAATTTAGAATTAACCAAAATTTATGATATTTAAAACAACTAAAATCATAGTGGAAAAGATTTTGAAAATCCATTGATACCAAATGTTGGTCAGTGTGAGTATATCAAGAGGGGATTAATTGTGTACCCAATAAAATTTTTGCCTAAAATAAGTTTAAATAAAATCCTTGAGTTTAAATATAAATATCCCAGTTAATCAAAATAGCATATTCATATAAGATATGATCTTTTAAAAGATTTCTAAAATATTTATTATGTATAAGTTAAAACAATTATGAAAAAAATACATTAACTTTTGACATAAATTTACTTATTAACAACCATATATAAACACTAATTAATAAAAAATATCAAAGTACTAGTTTTTTTACAGTTTAAAAAATATTTTGTTTAAAAGTGTAGAAATAAAATTAAATAAAACAAAACAAACAGTGGAATAAAATACAACAGGTTCAATCTGAAGAAGATACCTAGTCTTATCCACTTAGAAATCACCTTCTACCAAGAATATTATATATAATAATCTATTATATAGAACATAGACTATGTGTAGCATAGAAAATATTCACAGGACATATAAGGACCTCTTCCACAAAACTTATGGGAATAAAACAAATCACAGGGCATGCGTATACCTCTTCTGAAACACCATGGGAAAATAAAGGTAAATAGGGTGTTAAGAAGATATTTTTAATCTTCTAGTTAAAGTATAGGGGTCAGTGTAGTTAAAATAAATAGATTAAAACATACATCTCATAATGTAATGAAAATAGACAAAAATATCAAATAATAAAATATGTGGAAGGGTTGTGTTGATCTATCTGATATGATATGTTGCTTGTAACTCATTGGAAGTAGCTTGAAGTGAAGATTTATTCATGTTTCTAAAAATCATAGAGTAGTAGATTGTTTTGAACTCTTTATTGTTCTAATTGAGGGATGGATGACACAGCATTTAAGATAATAGAAATTGGAACTTTTCATATTCTTCAATATAGTTTTAGCTCACTTGGTGTGTATAATTATCACTCTATATATTTATATATATTTTTATATGTGTATATATTAATGAGGGAGTATTTTAATTCTTTTTATAGTAGCATATCATAGTTTCCATGTGATGAACAATGATCCAGATATCTTACATCCTTGTACTCATGACTAACACATTATTTAATGCGTCTCTATAAAAAAATTAAGAAAAATCATTAAAATAAGTTAAAAATATTAATTTATGTAATATATATATTAGATATAATTAATTAAAAAAATTCTATTGGTGGCTCTTTTGAATGGTGTAAAAACATTAGTGATGATTCATGCTAATGGTTTCTTGGGATGGTAGTGAGTCATCTCAACTCTTTCTCTAGTTTTTATTCTTATGGTTGGTCAACTTCAATGATGACTCTATACTGGTGGAAGGATATTTCCATATATTTCCAAATTTTTGTTCTAATGGTGATTCATACCATAATGGTAATCCTTTCCAATAGTTTTACAAAAAAAATCCGGTGGTTACACATATCAGATGGTAGGGGTTTCTAGTACTTTGTCAAATTTTTATTCTGGTGGTGAGACATATGTGACAGTCAGTCATCCTTGGCAGTGAATCTTTCCAATAATTTACCATATTTTCAACCTGACAGTGATTATTTCCCAACTGATAGTCTTTTCTGGAATTGAATAAACCTCAATGGTGAGATATGCTTAGCCAAATTTCACTAATCTTCCTTATAATGTAAAATCTACCATCAAACATAAAACTCATTAATATCATAATAAACATTATTTTCTTGTCCTTAAATCAATGGTAACAACAGAAATTTAGTACTTTATCTTTAAATAATTATAATTATATCATTAATAACATATTATTTAATTAAATTCACTTATATTTACCATCTATGTCATGTGGTGATGAAAATTGAATCACATCGCTTCGTGGAGGTGGAAGTCCACAAATACGCATGAACGACGTTTTCATTTTTCAGTTAATTTAAAGGTAATAAAGTATATATTATATTTTTATAATTATAAATAATTCATTAATATATATATATATATATATTACATCAATCATTAAAACCAACCATAAGAGGAGGTGATGGAAAATAAATTACATTGGTTCCTGAGGTAGCAGTCTGTTGTACACATAAATGATAGTTTTGTTTACCATTTTATAGAAGAGTAGATGGATATAGTTTATTCCATTAACATAACATATCAATATATGAAATATACTTGTGCTATTATTTAATCATGTTTAAATAAATTTTTAAGTATATATAAGAATAAATAAAATGAAAATTCTTGATTAAGAATTATACCTCTTCTTCGGATTACCTCGTAAGGTTTACATGAAAATCCTTGATATATTGGTTTTATGCTAAAAAAAGACTATAGGGTATATAGAGGGATGTGATTATTGTATTTTGGTAGGTATTGGATGAACCAAAAAAAAATTAATTATAAATAAAATAGTAGATTATGTTCCCTTTTATAAGAGAGGAGAGGGGGACTCTTGGAATTTCTTAAAGTATTAAATTAATATAAATTAATTTTCAAATTAAAATGAATATAAATTTATAATATTAGAATATAAGATAATTATTATTAATAATCATCCCATAAAACAAAAATTGGATAATTTTTTGTGTTCTTTAACCCTTATCTTTTTGTTTTAACATGTGTTAACCCTTTTTAAAAATTTCCATGGTATTAAAGATTTTACTCTTTAGGGGTCAACAAAGTTATGATAAAATGAAAATTTGACCATAAATAGACAATTTTTATAATTTAAACCATATCCCAATCACTTGTACAAACAATTTTTTTTTTTGAATTTATAAATCATTTAAAAAAATAATATTTATTATAAAATGTTTTTAATGTCTATTTTGTAACTATTAATTTAATTTGAATTTTAAAACTATACTAAGTCAATGGAATTAGAATATAAGGAATTAAAAAATATATAATATTTATTTTTTATCTAAAAAAATTATGTAACAAAATAATTCATTCAAATCATATTACTTTTTACATTTTTAAAATCAATTATTTTATTAATCTATTAGTTGAATAAATATTGTATTGGCATTGTCTAGGTATTTTAGGTAATTATTTCATCACTAAAAATGATAAATAAATTAAAATTATAAATAAAAATTATTTATATTTCAATTGAATATTTATAAATTAAAATACCTTCTTTTTACCATTATGTTAAAAATTTAAAGATAATAAAACAAAAATAATGACATTTTTTTACTTTTCTTTGCATAAAATATTATAAAGGTCAAAATCAAGTATATATGGAACAAAAGGCCATATATTGGAATTTTGGATGATTATTTATGAAATATACTCATAAAATAAAATAAAATAAAGTGTTAGGGCCACTTTATAGCCTTTATCACATTATTTGTACCGTTAATAAACCAATTTTATCATTGCCTCAGTAACAAAATTTAATGTGATTAATATTCATAACAAATAATATAAAAGAAATATATTTACAAAATTTGGACCTCCTAATTCAAAATATATAATTTATTTTTCAAAATTCAAAAAACAAAAAATTGTGAGAATTTAATTTAAAATTATACCAACAGAACACGATGAAAAGTAATTTTTCGAAAAAATACATTTTTAGTGCAGAAATGTTTTACACTAATTCCAACAATAAAATTAATTCTAAAGAAAAAAATAGTATTATTTTAAAAAAATTAACTAATTAAATTTTAAAACTAATAAATAATAGAATTTAATAATATAAATGCTTTAAAATAAAATATGGTTTTCAATAAAATTATTATTTTTCATTATTCATTGAAAAAATAAACTTTTTAGAAAAAAAAAATCACCAGATGATAATTTTGATATAATGATTCCAAAAATTATATCCTTTTATTAAATAAAATTTCTAAATGTTTTATAAATTAATTAAAATTTTTTCTTACTAAAATAATATATACCATTTTTGAAGAAAACATATTTTTAAGAAATAAAATGACTTTTCTAAAAAATTAGTGCTAATTTTAAAAGAATTAATCAATACATTTTTACTTATTAGAACCTTTATATATATTTCATAATTTTTATAATCCTATTTATACATCCCAATTCAATTGGTAGATAATAATAATCAAATTTAAATAATAATATTTCTCCATACGTTTAATCATTGTTTTGCTTGTCATACATGTTAATGAATATTATTTCCTTATTTTGAAATATTGGAGTGTTAAATTATCCCCAATTTAAAAAAATTCATCCTATAAATTTTAAAATGTCCTCAATTTTCAATTTTTTTCATCTAAAAATGCCTTTTTTGAAATCCCACATCATAAAATGGGATAATAAAACTTCCTCTTTGAAAGGAAAATACAAAGGTCATCTGGAATAACACCTAGATAGGTTTTAAAATAGGAAAAAATTAATTGGATGTGAAAATATAGACATGTAATAAAATAATAATTTCCATATAATCATGTATAATGATCAATATCATTGATCATAATAAATTGAAAGATCATTATAATGTTAATAACCACAAAACCCTAAACCAAAGAGATGTAAAAAGACCATTGATTCATCAAAAATGAAGGTAATAAGATGATTTTTTTATTAAAGAACATTTTATTAATGTTGAAATATTCCAATACCATGTATTCTAATATCATATGGAAAATATACTTAGAAATTATAATTTTATCCATTGATCATTTTCCATTATAATCTCATCTTCTGCTCCAAAAAAATGAGTATTCAAGATATATTTTTTATTCCTGAAGCACTGAAATCAACTTATAAATGATCAAAAAATTCCAAAAAATTATAAAAATATATTCCTTATATATTTATACATAAACCAAAACCAAAAATGATAACAGAATATAAGATAATTCCTAAAATGGATAAACGTTTGTAAAAAAGAAAAATGAAATAATATCCAAAATTCAACAGTAATACCCAAAGTGAAATCTAAATCATTCTATAAATAAACTCCCTTAAAATTATGCAAAATATTATTGATTGAGATTGAAACCGAAATATTATATTTATTGGATCACATATTTTTCCAATATTTATCATCAAATAATATAAATCACTCTTAAAGTCTCATGCAAAAAAAATGTATATGACATTGACATATAATCTCCAAGTTATA
This sequence comes from Viscum album, assembly GCA_963277665.1. Lineage (NCBI taxonomy): Eukaryota > Viridiplantae > Streptophyta > Magnoliopsida > Santalales > Viscaceae > Viscum > Viscum album. The sequence continues at coordinate 1,106,536,206 of OY728131.1, read as the reverse complement.
CTAATCATTTCCATAAATGACTTGAATAACCTTAAAGAAACATTAAAATCATATATTATTCCAAAATATAATTCAAACCTTAATCCTAAAACAAAATCCCATAATATTATATTTACCTTAACCATAAAATATCCCCAAAATATGGTTATCTTCTACCAACATAACATTAATCACTTAATCGCCAAATCAATTTTCATCCCCATGGTTATCTATAAGATAAAACATATGTTCCAAACATTAACTTAATAATTCTATGTAAAGTTGTTTATATATTTTTATATCAACTAGGAAATCATTAAGGCCAATGGTAGGCATTTCACTCTTGTTACCCTTCAGTTGTGGGTTTAACCCTACTGCCTTGCTGGATGTGACAGGTTGTCCTTTTTACTAAAAGTGTATTAATATAACTCTTATAACATTCATAAAAATATAATTAACATCCTAAAAAATATCATTAATAATTAAATTACTTTTTAACATTAATGTTTCTCATTATAATTCATCTTTTTACAAAATTAAATAATATTAATTAAATATCATCAATCACATATCAACTCAAAGGTTTATTTATACCATTATCATACGTCCTTAAATGAGTGTCTCCAAAAATTATCAATTTTTACTAAAACACTTTTCTAAGGTATTGATTCAATATTTTATATGTTTCTAAATTTTGAAAATAAAATATATTATAGAATGTTTCATAATTATCATTGTGTTTAGAATATATTAGAATATTGTTGATAAACACATCCTTTATTCAACTTCTTTATTAATCATTTAACCATTATTATTTTTTTAGTTAATGATATGAAATATTAACTTCTGATTATCCAATATAAACATAATCATGTTTCATACTTAGATCATAATAAAATAATTAATACATTAAATCCAGACAAAAGGATCATCTTTTATGGTATTAAAATCCTCTTTATCTTCCAAAATGAAGTCCATATCTATAGAAAAATGTATTCAACTCCTTAGTGGTATTTTCCTTATTAAATGAGATGGATGATTTGAAATTTTTAAATCAAATAAAATAAATACCATGTTACATAGAAATATTGGATAAATGAAAAGGTGTTGTATAGACTAAATAATTTCTTATAGGTGATTTGGATATTTGAAAAGCTTTGAAAATCATTTGAATAATATTTTACCGTGATAATAATGATTAAATCATCTGTAAGGGATAATGAATTTGTGTGAGATCCTTTTACTTTAAAATTGATAAACAATATTTATTTTATATAAAATAACACCATTAAAAAATGAATTAAATTATTGCATGTTAAAATGAAAATGGTCCTTATAAATATAATACCCATATAAACTATATAATTCATTAACCTTAAAAACTCAAAAATAACCACAATAACTTCAAAATTAATTTGTGTTTTAACCTAAAATAGTCTCTAATACCTCTACACTTACATAAAATGTAACAGTATTCTTCTTAAATATTATGAAGGGTTATATATACCTCTACCTATTAAAACACACCAAAAATATTATTAATCACATTAAAATCCCATTACTTAAAACCTAAAAAAATTATGAATTTTAATTTATGATCGAAATTAAAATTATTATCGAAATGTGAAATAAATAACTCTTAATTTAATCTCTTATAAAAATATCATAATCTCCAACGTTATTTAAGCACTGTTCTAATGCCAACTATAAGGATCTAGACTTAAATAATACATATTCTAGTATCTATAGACAATCATTTATTTTCATAAAATCCTAGTAATATTGTAGGTTTATAGAGTTGGATAATTAGTTCATCACACTTAAATAAATATTACATCATAAAGTGTAAAATTACACTTAGTATCCATTTTTTCTACACAAAAAAAATTAATAAATAACAAGTTTTATTTTCATAACACATCTTCAAAATTTTCATTTTGACCTCACCTTTATCCATAATCATCCTCAAAACCCTATAAAAATAATTAAATGTTTTATGAGAAAATAAATATAAATAAGGAACATAAAAATAAAAAAATATAATTTTTATTCCATGGGTACTAATAAAAATTTTACTTTCAAAAAAAAAATTATGCCTCAAAATAAATATTTTATTACATTAGAAATTAACTTCTATGCCCAAAGATTTTTATAAAAAATTTCATGATAATTTTTAAATTAAAGTATAAAACTCATAATGGTTTATTTTTATTGATGAAAAAAACATTAATTGTTTTTCACACAGTTATAATTTTTACCCATAAAAAGTTGAAAATACATTTCATTAAACAAAAAATCATTATATTATCTTGAGAAATCATAATATTTCCATAAAAATCATAGAAAGAATAAATAAATCATGCAGGTGAATTGAGTAGTCATTTTCATATCACACATACATATGGATTAACCTTCATGATTACAAATGGAATAACCCTCATGGTTACACATGGAATAACCATCCCCATTATACGTAAAATAACCATCGTGGTTACACTTAGAATAACTCTCACCGTCAACTTCTAAACATAAATATTACCCAATGCATTAGAGGTATATCACAAAACCAACCATCTTTAATTTATAACATAACCAGATATAATCATATATATTTCCAAAGAATCATAACATAATCATAGCAGATAAAATCTTGCAACACAAAAAACATTAATTTCACCTATAAGAATTAATTTTCAAACATTGATACATCCCTTTCCCTTAAAATGTAATTTCCAAAAATAAATTTCCTATAATAAAGGGAAAACGGGGCTTCCTTTAAAAAAACAAGGAATATTATAAAGGAATTAAAATATCAATTAATGGTTATGAAAGTTTTAATATTCATATCCACATATGTTAAAATAGAATATCCATTTTATCTTTTATAAGGAAAGTCAAGAATTATCAGGAAAAGATTCCTTTTGAAAAAATTTAAGTTAAAATAAAAATAGACATAAATTTTCAATTATAATTAATTTATTACTATATAAATACATCCATAAAAGTATTTTAAAAATATGTAAATTGAAGAAGAAAAATTGGAAATGAATCTTTAAAAGAGATATTTTTAAAAAAGTCATTTACCTTGAGTCTGAATTGTCATGTTTGTTCCTTATCTTCCTAAATAAAAAATAAGATAATTATTTACCTACTTATAAACCTATTTCATGGTCATTATTATTTGGTTTTATTTAATACCATTTTATATATAATTACATAATAAATTAAGTTCACATTTGGTGTTTTGATGATATTCGGCTCATATATCAAAAAATGAATTTTGTAGGTTGACTATGTTCAAAGTGGTTATTCATTTATAATATAAATAATAATAAGAATAATAAATTCATAATTATAATTTTTTATACATAAATTATAATTTCAAAACCAACCATGAATGAATTTAATGAAAAATTAAATACACTACAATCATAGAGATGGTAAGTCATACATACACATAAGTAACATTACCATTTTTCAATGATCATTATGGAAATAAATTAAGAATTATTTTATATTTATAGAATTATAAGTATATAATTAATGGAATTTTATTTATTTAAATAAACTTTATATATCATCCATGATATGTGGTGATGAAAAACAAATCACATCACTTCGTGGAGGAGGTAGTCCACATGTACGCATAAACAATATTATCATTTTTCAGTAAATGAAAAGGTATAAAAGTAAATATTATCATTTAATATTAATAAATCTATCCTTAATATAATATATTTTCATTAAATACATCATTATAACAATCCATAATATGATTTTATAGAAAACTAATTACATCTATTTGTGAGGTGGTAGCCTATCGTACACACAAACGATAGTTTTCTTTCCCATTTGAAGGAAGATAAGATGGATATAGGTTATTACATTATGATAATAACATCTAAGTATATAGAATATATTTTTTATTATTTAATCATTTTTTAATAAATATTTTACAATGTGGAATGATAAATAAAATGAAATTGCTTGATTAATAATTATATCTCTTCTTCAGACAACCTTTTAAGGTTTACAAAAAAATATTTAATAAACTGGTTTTATGATCGCAAAAAGGACTCTAAGACATGTTTAGGTCTACAAATAAGGGATATGAGCAGGTATTTATAGAAAAAAAATAAGTGTGAATAAAATAGGAGAGGGGGATCTAATTTATAAGAGATGGGAAGATCATAAAATGAATTTCTTGAAGTATTAAATTAATATAAATAAATTTTCATGTTAAAATGGATCAAAATTGAAAGGATTATAATATAAGTTGAGTGTTAGTTGTAATAATCTCATAAAATAAAAATTTTCCAATTGTAGGTCTTGTTTTTAACCATATCTTTTTGTATTAACCCCTATAAACCCTCTTTTACAATTACCGTGATATTAAATATTTTACTATTTAGGGATAAAATGATTAGTATAAAAGATAAAATAGACCATAAATGGAATTTAGTAGATATTTTCAAGCACTTCTCAATTGGTTGGGTAAAAAATGGTATATTTCTCATTTTATATTATTTAATAAAATATTATTTATTATAAAATAACATTACTATCAATTTTGGAACAATTCATTTATTTTGACTTTTACAACTAACTGAAAATAATAGAATTATAATGTATGGAATTAAAACCTATCTAATATGTTATTTTTTTCTAAAAAAATAGTGGAACGCAATAATTCATTTCAAAAATCTTAGTTTTATAAATTTTAAAATCATTTATTTCATTTTTCTATTAATTTAATAAATATTGTATCGTTGTTGCGTAGGAATTTAAGGTAACTATTCATCATTAAAATTTATACAAAAATTAAAATTATTAATAAAAATAATGTATATTTAAAATTTATATTTATAACTAATCACACCTTATTTTTATCCTTATGTCTAAAATGTATAGATAATAAAACAAAGAGAATGATATTTTGTACTTTTCTTTATATCAAATATTATGAGGTTATAAATCATGTCCATGTAGAAAAAAAGGTCATATATTCAAATTTTGGACTATTATAGATGAAATATACTCATATAATAAAATTAAGGTAATTGTTCGGGTTAATTTATAGTCTTTGTAACATTATTTCCTTCCGTAATAACTCATTTGACCTTTATCGTGGTAACAATTTTTACTATGATTACCACTCATAAAAACTAAAAATAAAAGGGAAATATTTACCAAATTTATAAATCATAATTATAAATATGGAATCCATTTATTATTATTAAAAATAAAAAAAATTACAATTTTATTTAAAATTAAACCCATAAAACGTGATGAAAACAGCTTTTCAGAAAACTTTATTTTTAAGTACAAAAATGTTTTTACACTAAATTCAAGTATAAAATTAATTTAAAATACTATAATTAGATTATTTTTAATTTAAGTGAAATAATTAAATTTGAAAACTAATCCAGAAAATAATTTTACTCTATAAATTCATTAAAAAAATATAGTTTTCAATAAAATCAGTATTTTTTCACTATGCATTGAAAAATAAAACCTTTCAGAAAAATCTAAAAAATTCAACATAAAATAATTTTTTTTTCTAATTTGAAAAATAATATAATTCTTATCAAAAAAAATATAAAATTTTCATAAATATTTATAATATTCACTCAATAAAATAAATAAACATGTTTTTGAAGAAAATGTATTTTTTAAGAATAAAATGCCTTCTATAAAAATTCATAGCTTATTTATTAATAATTAATTAATAAAATTGTATTGATTTGGACCGTTACATATATATATATATAACATAAGGTGTTTAATCCTATTCATATCCACCAATTTAACTTATAGGTTATAACGGTCATATTTAAATAATAATATTTTGGGGTTTATTTAAGATTATTGTTGTCGGTCATACATATTATCGAGCATAATTTCCATATTTTAAAATATTAGGGTGTCACATTTTTTCCCATATGATACTTGTAAGTCATATGTATGATAAGAATTTTTTTAATTAGTATCTATAAAATAATTTTAGAGGTTTCACATAAGAGAATCCTTGTGAGATGACTTTCACTTATGAGAACACATAATATAAAATATAGTAGAAGGGTGTGTAATAGAATCACTAAACATTGACCAAAACCATATAACTAGTACCTTCCTTCTTGGTTGATCGTATATCATTTCATGTTTTTTGATTGGATGAAAATTTCACTAAGAAGCATGAATTTCAGTTTGGTGGATGGACTATTTTATAAACCGAGCTTCTTAATAAAATTATGAGAGATAGAACACTTAAATATTTGTTTTTAGAATTTTTTCACATCCTGCGAAATTTCTCAGGTCTTCCATCTAGTTTTGGGAGCATCTTATCTCAAAACCCCAAATCTAGAGGAGGCTGATAGGGGTACACGGTTTTTCTAAAGTCATACGGACCATAAGAGAACCTATGTGGATGATCCAGTAGACCTAGAGGTATCACACAGTTTGGTCTATGTGTAAAATTGAAGCTGTAAAGTTGTGTACCTAATTTTAAGTTCTTGATAGAGGGTAAATGCATGGTTTTTTCATGGTTTCTAAAACTATGTGCATGAACTATGTGATTCCCCTTCCAAGGTAGTAGTTAAAGCATAGTTAGCCTGTGGTTTGGCCAATCATGTAGCCTAACCATGGTCCTCAACAAAGGGGACAGAAAATACAATTTTTCCCCCACCTCATTATTTTATTTTATCCTCCTCTTCTTCACCTTTTATCCACACATGGAAGATCCCATGGATATATCCTTCTCCTCCTCTAGGTATGAGAAGATATCCCTTATCCAACAACTGTTTCAATCATTGTTCATCATATTAGAATTTTATAAGTGATTCTTCAACTCCTAAACCATCCTTTCATCATTTCACTTCTCACCTTATATGTTATTTGGTGTGAGTTTTTCACCCTATTTTCAGGGCATTTTTCTATTTCATTGATTTCTCTCAAACTGTAACAATTCAAGCCTCTGTATTGGATGAGTAGTCCATCCATAGTATGAGGTATTTGGTCTAATAATTTTTTCCTAAAGCCTAGTGATTTATAAATTTCACCATTATTTCATGTTCCATTATTTCTATTTGATTCCTCATCAATCTAAAATTAATTATTTATAACTTAATTCCCCCAAATTTTGTATCTCTTGTATATTAATTTGGAATAATTGAATGTCATGGACCTCTAGTTTTAACCCCCCTTAAGGTTGTGTTCCTTGAATGATTTTAATTGATAAATTATTTTCTAATAAAACTCATCATTGAGGTAATATGTCTTATAAAATGTAAATGGGGTGATTAATTGGAATATGGTATGATGTAACACTCCACTAAGTTATCCCTTAGTGATTAAACCATCTCCTAAGTGTTTAAGGAATAATTCTTATGGAATGAACTTGAAGTTTTTGTATGGAATTCATGTTGGCATGGAATATCTTATACCACTGCATGTATCATGTTATCTTCCATGGGAAGTCAACCCTGCCTTAATACATTTATCTATTGAATAGTATTCCTTAATAATGGAAAGGTCCACATAATGAAATATGATTAGTAATTATTATAGATAATTCCTTCCTCCATACATGATTTTAATTGAATAAATAAACCATGAATGCCTTGAGTAATACTTAGTTTCCTCCTTATGTAATTCTTTGGAAAGTATCATCATCTGTTAATAATTTTTTACACCTTGAGTGAGACTTGGGTTTTCTGTTTGGAATTCCATGTATGGGCTCATAGGTTACTTTTTTATATTATGATGGGATATATACTTGGTATTCCTTGGATGGATTTAGTGTGAAGATTCACTACCTCCTTATAAGTGATATTGATTCTCTAGGAGAGTGACCATAGATGCGCTAAGTGGAAAGATGTTTCTACCATTCCATGAGTTATACTTGGTCCCCTATGTGAGATACCAGGGACAGACTCAGAGGTTATTTCTTGTCATCACACCACACTGGGAGTGATACTCGATATTCCATTTATAGATCTACTTGGATGTAAACTTCAGGTGTTGGGTATTTTTAATGCCCCTAGAGTGGTACTTGGGATACCTTCTCAGATCACCTTGGACGGGCTTAGGGTGCCTCTTATTAAATTCAAAGGATGACCTTTATATTAAGGACTGAGAATGCATAATTTTTTCCCCAAGGACATGTCTTCTATGCCAAATCACAAGCTTGTTTTCGATCCACCTATTTATAATTATTTTATGATTCCCCTTATTAAACCTATATAATATTTGTAAAATCTTACCCTTTGTTCAGATGCATTCAGAATTATTCAAAAAGAGGTATGGCTAACCAGGTGTCCTTGAGGAACCTAAGCCTGACTTGTTATGTTTATTTATTTATATATCTTACTATTATTATTATTATAAATTCATGTTATTGTATTTATATTAATGGAATGGATTATATTTAGACACCATTAGTGGTGGCCTACTATGTATATATCACACCCTTCTTGATCCACCATTACATTGGGGTACCCAAGCAAACCTCATTAGTTGCAGGATTAAGATCCATTGCTTTTGTTATGCATTGTACCAGGGATCATAGGGGCACATGAATGAGATAGTACTTAGGATTCTTGTAGAGATCGCCCTCTGAGATTTTTACTCTTTTTATTTATCCATTTATTTCATTGTACCACCATATATATCTTTATTATTTTAGATTATGTATCCTCATCTGTACATTTATGAATAGTTGTATATATTTTTCATTGTCCATTTTATCAGTTGTTCTATTCAACTTCTGTTACTCTGCCTTAATTTATACTACTCGGGATATTGATTGATATATTTATCATTATATTATTGTACTACTCTAATCATGAGGATATTTTATCCCCATCGTACCATCATTAGACCCATGATACTAGTCAGCAGCCTCTATCTTACAGGGAGGCATACTTTATGCTATTTCACTGACCAGCTCAGGGCACCATTTCAGTGGATCCTAAGTTGGTACATTACAAATTGGTGTCAGAGTTGTTTTATTTTCCATTGATTTACTATTTTGGGTTGGTTGATAGGTGACTAGTAATGTGTCAAGCCTTGGTAAATAGTCATGTCTGGGAGTGATCGACCCATTCATAGGGAAAGGTATAAGTGGCCAGGGATGGGATTTTTGTTCATGATTTTTGTTGTTACAATTGATTATGATTTCACCTTGAGTGAATCATGTACTTTTTCTAATTAAATATTTTTATATTTACATTATTTTAACCTTCGCTCGGTATGGAAATAAATTATCGTTACATGCATCATTCTTGGAAAATAGAGGTTCACATTCCATACATTTTATTTTCTATATATTTTCATTGATATATGTGCCTTGAGTGATTATTATCAATCATGTCATATTCAATGTTAAGTATTTTAGTAAAATTATTAGTTTTTTACCTACTTAGGTAATTCTTTAGCATGCATTTTATATGACATACTATGTAATTTATTAGGTATGTTTTCATGTACAACAAGATTCCATGATTTTAGTGTGATGTTTGTCATGTTTAATTATATATAGCATGTTTCAGTGTTTCCTGTTTTATTTTTGGTTCATTATGATCATTTTTGTACGCTTTAGTGTTTAATTTTTTTTACTTTGCCTACTACTTATGATCACTGACATTATTATGACCATGATATATAATTTGTTATTAAATTTTTAGCATCAACCAAAATGGTATTTTCCAATATAAATTTATGGTGGGACATTAACTAACCAATCATGACATGCTTGATCCATGTATCATTGGTTTCATGGTCTCAAATATAATTATTGTGATTAAATGGGATCTAATTTGAAATATATAAATTTTATGGGTGATTTATAAATTGGGAAATGGTAACTTGTATAATCGATCCATGTTTATGGTATTAATATACCTAGAAACCATTGTATTAGAGAAAATGTTGCTAAATCATAAATATTACCAAAATTGGTTGCTTATGGACCTTTTTCATGACTCGGACCAAGTAGATCTGTCTTGATCTATTATAAATATGAGATAGACTTGACTCGGTCTATTTAGGTCATTCATAGTGCTTATTCTTATAAGATAAACACATTAAGGGTGTTTTAAAAGTATTAATGTTTAAAATAAAATGTGGGTTACATTTAGATGAATCCAAAATAGTTTAATGGGACTGTCATAGGTCACATTTAATTTATCATTTATGAATTTGTAGTTAACCCCATGGAGGTATGTTTATGTTATATAGGGATAGTTATTTAAATTTTATGAAGATGTCTATATGGGTTCACTTATAGACATATGGTGCAATCTTACTTGACCATTACCCTCTTTAATTAATAAAATACATTTTCTCTATTTTTAGGTTTATTATTTAATGTTGTGTTATTTAATTAAAATTCCAATTAAAACATAAATGATGTTTTCCACTATAGATTAGAATTGTCATTTCTTTAACTAATCCAATTTTGAAATCCTATGAATGAATAAATAATTTTAAAAGTTGAGTTTATAAGATAAACTTACTAAAATGTGATAGGTTTTTATTTAAATATATAATTCTTGAAAGTAAGTTTTATATAACGTTTTTGTGTTGCCTTGTGGTGTTTTATAAATAAAGTACCATATTTAAATGTTTTTCTTAACTGGTACTTGACATTCATTTGAGCATTTAAAATTATTATAAAATTAAATATAAATATCGTTGATGAGTTAAAATGGATCCTTAAGTGGTGTCCCTTGTGATATCCCTCATGTAATGGTAATTTGAATTTTTTATTGGATGGTTTTCATGAAATGGGAATGTGAGTGTTAATCATAAGGCCTCTTCTTCTATGGATCGAACAATATTGATGGACCCTTAAGACTAGTGGCCATTAAGGTGTAAACTACCTTGTACGTTGGATGATTTATGTATCTATAAGGGGATATCCTGAATTAGGTATCACTACTGGATCTTACAATCTTGGTTAAATGCTTTAATACTTCTAATAAAAGGTATCGTTCAGGTGTTGATGTTCCTAGTAGGACTCTTAGTTTCCAAAATGATACCTAGGTTGGATGGGTGGTTTTGAAGTGTTTTGACCCTCATTATTGGAGTGAGCATCATGCAATTATTAGTTTCGATGGAATAGACATTCCTAGGGAACGGTCAGATTTATAGTTTGTCATATGAACCTTATTCCTCTTTCATTTTAGTGTTAGAAAACTCTATAAGTCATTAGTCTGTTTTAAAGTCAGGTGGGATAATATGAATTTGGGATGTTTGTTTTTATAGGACCTTAGATATGGGATTCATAGTTCTGATATGCCTATGGATAGTATCAAGTATATGTCTTTTTTTGTGAAACCTTGGGGTATTATGTGTTGATACACACAGTGCCCATCGAGTTACTAAAATGATTCAATGAACTGTATGAGTTCGATGGTAATAATTTTAATCCTGATCTATTCTTCCATGAACAATAAGACATCCTTGAATTAGAGTGACCTGGGTGTTAAAGAATAATTAGAAAATTTCCAATGCTTGTGGTGATTTCATAAATAGGATCATGTGTTTTGACGTGCAGGTTGGTTGGTTTTGGCTCTTACACATGATGTTATGGAATGCATGGACATAAATAGGAAGTATTTTCACTCATACATCTAGGTTAAATTGATCCATTACACTTTTAATATTCCATTCTATCAATTCACATGGTTTAATTCTTGTTAAAAGTGTGTTGACCATGTATAGGACCCACAGACAATGGTTGATAGAGCAAGTGTCGTGGAATGAATTTCGTTTTCAGTAAATGTGAGGACTAGGACACTCTTAAGGTGGGTATTTTTGTGTCAATACAGGTAAAATGGGTCCTTAAGGGTATAAGGAACATAGCTAAGAAATACCATTTGTAAATGGTCAGTGATTATTTTGAATGTTGGGTAGCTAGTGAGTTTGGAAAGCATGTTAGTTCTTGTAAGAAAACATGACATTGAATTGGATTAATGGGTAATCAAACTTAAAGCAAACCATTAGTTGAGTTGTTCTCCAATGGATGTGGTAAAGTTATCATAATATGCCTTAGTAATGAGGTAATCATGGTGAAATTATGGTGTTTCATCTGAAGATACATTTTAAATCTTCAAAAGAAGTCGAGTAGTAGTGGTTCAACTGCTCTTATTTCTGGTAGTTGGGTATGGTTTGTTGAAAAACCATGTCAGGCAATTTGAATTGGTTATAATGTAAGTGTCTCAATTACAATTGTTAATTATTTATATCCTCTTAGTGTTCTCTCATATTTGTGTAAATCATGTCCTATATCTCGATCTTGTCTAAGATACATTAAGAGTGTTTAGGCTATACGTCATGCTAAAATATTAGAATTTCCCTTTGTTTTTATAAACAAACTATATCAGAGACTTTCACTTGAAGCATGGTTTCTATGATGGAAATTTTAGTACTGAGTGATACTTCAGTTCCCAAGTAGTAACACCTTGGATTGACTCTTAGAAATTAGTTAATTCCTTCTGATTTGAGTACTCGGTGGATGACGTTTTTGACTCCATCAATGTTCTTGGTGTGTGGATGCCGGCTTCATAACAATGAATCACTTATAAATTTTAGTGTATAGTTGTACTTGGATGATTTCCTTTGATTCCAATTGATGATTCTGAGGTTACCCCAGGCTTTAATTGCGCATGGAAGGGATGTTTGAAAAGGGTAACGATCTTGGCATGCTACTTTGTGAATGAACCCATGTTCATGTTGGTGAATGATAGCTGAAATATATGTTTTGGCTTGATATTTCACTAGAATATGGCTATGAGCTTTAGAGGATGTGCTCGAATAAAATATGAGGTTCCTTGGAGAAAGGCATCCTATTTCAAGTTGAGTTTCTCTACCTATCTAAGCTGATCATTTTTTAGAATAATCATCCAGAAATAGATTAACTTGCTTCCTTATTTCAATGAATGAGGTCGGTATGGAATCATTCTAGGTAAACCATCAGTATAATATGGATGTGATGTAAATGTAAGTAGTACCTTTCAAGGAAATCTTGAACGACCAATTTCATCTTGGTCGATCGAAATTCGACTCTTCCAAACAAATGAGGATCGTATTACATCCTCAGATGTAATTGGGTTTCCAAATTGAAATGAATCGTGTCAATAGAATTGTAAAAACTCTTAGGGAATGATTTGATGTATAAATCTGATAGTAGAGGTACCATTTGTAATACCCAAATATTTTATAGTATGTATCTTCTTAAATATTTTAATTTGTTCGATAGTTTACGTTGTGAAAACAAATTATGATATACTATTAAATATTAACATGGCCATTGGACTGGTAATGTAACCATTTGTAATAGTCATGCGGCCATTAGAATAATACCCCACCTATTAAAGTCTTAATAAAATTTAGGTATCTGAAAAACGAAAATATGATATATTTATATCTTATAATAAGTAAATAAATGTTTTAAAAATGATTAATTAAGTGTTGGCTGTTTGGTGAATCAAAAATTTATATTTAAAATTTTATAATTAATATAATAAATTAAAAAATATATTTTTTTATAAAATATTTTCATAAATTAATTTTTTGTTTTCATATGATTATAATATAATTTTGTGAGACCTAAATTAATTTTTCAAAGTGTCATAAACTCAGTTACAATTTTAAAATCAATTTTTTTTATAATAAATGATGGATTTTATTAAAAATTAAATTTATCACAATTAGAAAATTATTTTAATAAAGTGTATTCCATTTTTTAAGTCCATAAGTTGATAAATGGTTAATGTTAATTTTTGGTATTTTTCTAAATTCGTTGAATTTTTATGAAGAGTGAAATACAGTAATTTATGATATTAGCTAAAGGCATGAATAATTGACTCATGGATGATGTATGTATGATTTAAGAACCATTATTTTGAACTCACATGCACTTGTTACTATACTTGGTCTTAGGAATCATCACTATTGATAGTCTTGCAACAAAATAATAAACAAATGAATAAAATTAAAAAAACACCTCTCTCCTACACTATAAATACCACACCTTCTCCTCACACCTTCTAAGCCTTGGATATTAATAATATTCTGACCAACTACCCTCCCAAATATCTTCCTCATTTTCATCAGCTTCTGGTCTTAGTAAAAGACAAAACCCAAGTGCCTCAAGGGGGTTCTCATGGAAAAGAATTCAAGAGGTAAAATTCCCAATCCTTCTCTTTCAATTTCTTCTCATTTATTATCTCCTTCTCATCTCCCCTTATCCAAGTGGAATGATAACTCCAGTATCATATATATACTATAATTTTATAATTTTATTGTAATATCCATTATCAAACCCCTTTTTCTCTCCCTTATATTCTAAAAATGAAACCATCATCCGTGATGTGTCGATTTACTGCCATCATGGATGATGCATTTTAATTTTCCATTACTTCCTTTAATACTGGTCATAAAACCATTATTACGGTTAAATAAAATATTTATATAAATATTATAATCTATATAATGTTCTTCAACCAAAATATAAAATTATATTAAATAAAATGATACAAGTTTGTAATGGTCGTAAAAATCGCCAAAATAAATTGAATCATATTCATCAATATTTTATTCAATGAATCGTCCTCATAAAATATTACCAAATGATATATGAGACCATTTAAACTTTATAAAGTTCATTAATACTAATTAATTTTAATTATTGAGTTTTTCTTCCATTTGACAAGAACTCTCATAATTATACACGAGGAAACTGACTATAAAACCATGAAATGAATGCTCCCAGAATAACAAAATTAAACATTATAAATAATTGAAATGGCCATAAATGAACTTAATAAAATTATAAAAAATATAATATATGTTGAATATTTTATTAATTAAGTAATAAATGAATCTAATATTATTATCTATAACATTAAATATATGTGCATAATTCTTGCAGACAAAAGGTAAGGGGTTTCTCATCTCTCTTTTATTTATATGAGATATTCCTTATTCAAAAATTATTTCTTGTTTTTTGGTTCAAATATATTGAACTATGATTTATCATATATTTAATCTCTTTATATTCATGATATTCAATGTTTCATTTGATAATCGTTAATTTTATAGGGCATACAGTTCAACTGATTACAAATTGGTAATGGTTTTTTATCTCACATTAATTTGTGTGGGACATGTGCCATATTCATCACTTATTTTCTATGTACCACCACTTTTATTTATGATAATAAATCATTGAAGATTTAATTAAATATTCATATTTATTATATCATGGACATGATTATTATATAATCCATATTCCATTTGTACATACGGTATTTACTTTGAATGTTATTTTACTTGGGGAAATATTGATAAATCAGTATCCTCTAGTCAATATTAATATTTTGATAATTAACATTATTCTTGTATTAAATATATGTATGAATAATTCTTTATAATTGTATTTATGGGTGGGTCCCAACATTATATATCACCTTTATGCATCAACAGGTCTCATAAGACAAAACAGTTGGCGATAAACCCTTTGCATTTATTTCCAAGAAGAATCAGATGGGTTTCAACCCACAGACTTAAACCATCTTTTAAAAGCTCTTGACAGTAGTGGTTCATGTTCCAGATACATTAATTCCAATAATTAAGAGTTTCTTTCATTTAGTATTTAGTTATTACTATCCATTATATTTTCACTATTAAAAAATCTATAGATGCATTTTCATTCTTAGATTATTGATTAAATGGAATGTGTTTTTCAGCTATTTACCATGACATATTGATTATTCCTTATTTATTATTCTTCTATTATTATTGATTCATGTTTCTATTATATATAACCCTTAATGATAATTTGATCTCTCCCTTTTATTTTTTCCTTCCCCAAGTTGTGAGGATTAAATATTTGAAAAAGTTTCTTATAAGAAATTTATTATCATTTGTTATGTATTATATTTTATTTTATATTTCCCAATGTAAAAAATGGAACCATGTTTGTATATATTTCTTCAAGACTACTAAACTAATTAATACTTGGTGATCCATGTCTTGTATCTATGTCATTGTTATAAAATAACCAATTACTTTAAGCTACTGAGGTTGGGGTTGCTATAGCTGGTATCAGAGCAGATTTAGTAGAAACCATGGGGACTATATGTTAAATAAACATGATAATTATAATAATTCCTTATAGAAATTTTTTTTCTAAATACTTATGATTATTATGAGCTAACTCTGTGTGTTCTTTTATTTAGTTATGTCGCATAATGGAAGAAAGGGAATCAATACCCATGAAAATATAGGGACTACCCCATCGAGCAAGTCAACACAATTGGTGTTGGAGTAAAGATAATCATGACCATAATCGTACATCTTACTCAAGTAATGATGAATAACCATTATACACCTATTTTGGATAATTTTGTGTGGAATAAGCCCTAATATTTTATTGGGACTACTAATTAAGTGGTATCTGAGCATTGGATCAAGTCCCTTGAAAATATATTTATTGCATTGGTATGTTGAGATAATAATAAATAGATATTTATGGGATAATATTACTGATCATGAAGGTGATTAGTGATCTCATGGTTTATGTTATAGTGGAATTATTGGATGTTTATATTTATGAAATATATTCAACAATATGATATTTTACTCTTGGAAGAATGCATGTTTCCATAAATTTTTAAAGTAGATTAATGGAATTCACATATTTGGTATGTGATAATAAGAGCTGCATTATTTGAGTAAATACTTTTCTATATTGATTTTGGAAATTTAATGACCTTCCTTATAAATTTTCAACCTTTTCATTTGAACAGATATATTTTTTATGAGTATTAAGGTTAACTAATTATGGAATGGATTAAGTATATTATTGATTAAGATTAAATTATGATTTATCATTTTGGATTACATGTGCTAAAATTTTTGGTTTCATTAAAAATTTAAAGGTTGAAGTAATGAATTGTAGATCTTATGATTCAAAAAATTTCTTTAGGCTTAAAAAATTTATCTTGAATATCCATCTCTAGATTTAAAAAATGAAGTGGATATATATTAAATCACAACCAATGGATGATATTATGACATGGGAAAGAATAAAGTATTTTAATTTCTAAAGTGATTCTCTTGATAGTAAATGAAATCCTAAACTCTATGGAAAACATTTTTGAAAAAAATATCATCTGTTTACTTTTATTTCTAAGAAATCAATGGTCTTTTAACCGATAAAAGATTTATAGGTTTTTTATGTTTAACTTTATGATTATCATGTTCTCTATCACTCTCCATAAAAACTTTATAGTTATATTTTCTTCTATGTCCATATTTTTAATTTTCACTAATTTTATCCTATTTAAATGCCTAATTTGTGGTTACCTTTACATTTACCTTTCCCTCTTATTAAGAGGGTGTATTATTAACCCAATTTGGGATATGGGTTTCCCATAATAGAATTTTCAAGTATCAACCGTTGATTTTTGAAGTGGAATTAAAAAATAGTGAGGATGTAATTTATTAAAGGATGGGATAATGTAACACCCCAATATTTATAGTATGTATATTCCTAAATAAATTCAATAAATTTGATAATTTACATTTCACAAACAAAACATGATATAATATTAAATATTAACATGACTATGGGAATAGTAATACAGTCGTTAGGATTAGTAATGTTTCCATTAGAATAATAACCTCACCTATTAAAGTATAAATAAAATTTTGGTATCTCAAAAATGAAAATATGATATATTTATATCTTGGAATAAGTAAATAAATGATTTAAAAATGATAAATTAATTATTGGTATTTTTGTGAAATGTAAATGTTTATTTAAAATTTTATAATTAATATAATAATTTAAATAAATTTTATTTTTATATTTTCTTATGATTATAATCAAATTTTATGAGACCTTAATTAATTTTTCAAAGTGTCATAAAATTAGTTATAATTTTAAAATCAGTATTTTTCAAATAAATGATGATTTTAATTAAAATTTAAATTTCTCATAATGAGAAAATTATTTTCATAAAAAGGATTTTATTTTTGAAATCTAATGATCAAAAAAATTATGATTAATTTTTTGTGTTTTTCTAAAATAATTAAATTTTTGTGAGTAGTGAAATATAGTAATTTATAGTATTAGCTAAATATGTGAATTATTGAGTCATGGATGAAGTATTTATGATGTAAGCACAATTAGTTCTAAATAACATGAACTATTGACTATACTTGTTCATATGAATCATCACTATTTATAGTCTTGCTCCAAAATAATAATCAAATGAATAAAATAATGAAAAAACACCTCTCTCATCCACTATAAATACCACCTCTCACCATACCTTCTCCGCACACCTTATAAGACTTGGGTATTTTATAATATTATCCCCAATTCCTCTCCAAAACCTCTCCCCCACATCCAATATATTTTGGTATCAATAAAATACCAAACCCAAGTGCCTCAAGGAGGTTCTTTAGGAGAATAATTGAAAAGGTAAAACCCTCAATCATTCTCTTTCAATTTCTTTTCTTTTCTTATCCTATCCTCAACTCCCATTATCCAAGTGAAATGATTACTCTATTATCTTATATATACTTTAATTTTATTATGTTAATATTATATCCATCATAAAACCACTTCTCCTCTCCATTTTATTCTAAAAATGAAACCATTGTTAGTGATGTGTTGATTTACCACCATCATGGATGATGCATTTTCATTTTCTATTACCACTTTCTAAGCTGGTCATAAAACCCTTATTATATTTAAATAATATTTTCATAAACATATTATAAGATATATCATATTCTTTAACCATCATATAAACATTGTATTAAATAAAATGATACAAGTTTGTAATGGTCGTAATAACTTCCAAAATAAATTAATTCATATTTATCAATATTTTATCAAATGAATCATCCTCATACTATATTAAAAAATTATAAATGAGGCCTTTTAAATTATTTTATGTTCATTAATAAAAAATAATTTCACTTCTGTTGTTTTTCTTTGATTTTACAAGAACTTCCATAATTATACACAATGGGACCAACCATAAAACCATGAAACAAACGCTCTCACAACAATGAAATTAAACATTATAACTCATTGAAATAGCCATAAATGAACTTAAAAAATAATATTAAATCAAATATATGTTTAATAGGTTATCAATTAAGTGATTAATTAATTTAATTTGATTATCTAGGACATGAAGTACAAGTGCAGAAAACTTTCAGACATAAGGTATGGGGTTTCACATCTCACTTTTATTTATGTGAGATATGCCTTATTCACCAATTATTTATTGTTTGTGGTGTATTCATTATATAAATTGATATATCATATCATTAATATATTTATATTTATGTTATTCATTATTTCATTTGATAATCATTAATTTTATGGTGCGTACAGTTCAACTGATTACAAAGTGGTAAGGTTTTTTGCCTCACATTAATTTTTGTGGGACATATTCCATATTCATCACTTATTTACATTGCGTACTGCCCCTTTTATTTGTGATCATCAATAATTGAATATTTCATTAAATATTCATATTTCCTGTATCATGTGTTTTATTATTGTCTAATTCGTATATCATTTTTACATATGATGTTTACTTTAAATGTTATTTTAACTAGGGAAGTATTGATAAATCTGTATCTTCTATTAAATATAGATATTTTGATAAGGCATATTTTTCTTGAATGAAATCTATGTATGAATAATTATTTTCTATTACAGTGATGGGTGTATCCCAACATTATATATCCCCTTAATGCATTGACATGTCATGTGATACAAAATAGTTGGTGATAAACCCTTTATGTTTGCTTCCAAGAAGAATCAGACGGGATTCTATCCACAGACATAAATCATCTTATGAAAGGTCTTAAAGGTAGTGGTTCTTATCCAATATACATGACATCCAATAATTAATCATTTATTTCATTAATTATTCAGTTATTACTATCCATGAGATTTTCACTATGAAAAACTCTATGTATGAATATCCATTCTCAATTTATTTATTAAATGGCATGTGTTTTTTAACTATTTACCTTGACATGTTTTTTATTTCTTATTGATTATGCTTCAAATATTATTTATTCATGTTTTTGATGTATGTAACCCTTACTAAGAATTTAATAACACCCTTTTATTTGTTTTCTTACCCTAAGTTATGAAGATGAAATAGTTAAATAAGTATCAAGGAATTTGTTTATTAGCTTTTATTATGTATTATATTTTATTTTCTATTTCAAGATTTAATTAGGGAACCATGAATGTATATAGTTCTTCAATACTAATAAATTTATTGATTTTTGGTGAAGTGATATCTTGTATCTGTGCCATTTTAATAAAATAACCATAGACTCTAGGATACTAGGGTCAAGGTTATTATATAATGACTCAGAATTGGATATTAAATGTTAGAACTATGGTGGGAAGTTCCATGGTCAAGTAAAAACAATAGATCATGATGAGATCATATCTCTGGTTAAAATAGATTGGGTAATTTTCTTCTTTATGATTTCGTTTTGAAGTATAAGCATTGTTTTGAGTTTCTATGGATCATGTACTTTATGTTTAAGGAATTCTTGGAAGTTGTGTTTGGATTTTTAGAAATGTAATGTGACTTACTATACAAAGTTTCATGATCTGAATCAGTTTGGTGATGTTTTTTTGTTCCCCAATTCCTCTTGGGGTGATAAGTTCTAAGGTGGGGAGGTTGTAACATTTCCTATTTTTATAATGGATAAAATTTTATTGAAGGAACATGAATTTTAATTTGGTGGATAAGACATTTTACATACTTAGATTTAGAATGAAATTTTGATAGTTAGAACACTTAAATGAATTTTTTTAGATTTGTTTTAAGGCCTGATAGTTTCCTCGGGTGTTCCATCTAGTTTCAAAAAAATTGTAACTAAAAACCCCAAATTCTAAGGAGGAAGACATGGGTTCACGGTTTTTATAAAACCATGCATCCCTTCAGAGAAACCATGTAGATGATCCAGCAGACCTGGTGGTCTTGTACGGTTTAGTCTAACCATATTATAGGAGTTTCATGATTTTACACCTAATTTTATGTTCTTGATAAATTGGAAATTCATGGTTTCCAAAACTATGCACATGAACTATGTGATCACCCTTCCAAGGAAGTGGTTGAATCCAAGTTGGAATATGGTTTGGATAACCATTCATCCAAACTGTGTGCCTCATTAAAGGGGATAGAAATTTCTATTTTTCCCCTATGTCCTTATTTTATTGTTTTATCCTCTTGTTCTCCTCTTCCCCATGTGCAGCCACTCTCATGGATCTCTCCTTATCCTCCTCTAGTAATGACGAGATCTCCCTCATCTGGTGACTGTTTCAAACACTATTCATCATGTTAGAAGCATATCGGTGAGTCTTCAACTCCTACTTCCTTCTTTCTTTATTTATCTTCTCATCTTATACATTATTTTTTTGTGAGTTTATTTTCCCTATTTTTAGGGTTTTTTTCCATTTCATTGATTTCTCTCAAATTGGACCTATTCAGGACATGATATTGGATGAGTATAGAATCCTAAGTATGTCATAGTTGGTCTACGGATTTTTCCATTAAGTCTAGTGATTTATAAATTGTTTTATTGTACCACACGCTGGTACTTCCATGAGATTCAATTTCAAGTGGAAATTAATAATATAGAACCTAATACCTCTAAATTTTTTATCCCTTTTATATTAAAATGGAATCATTGAATGTCATGGGCCTCTAGTTTTAACCAACCTTAAGGGTGAGTTCCATGAATGATTCTAATTAGTCAATTATTTTCTAAAAAATCCCCTTGATGAGGTGAATTTTCTTATAAAATATAAATGGGGTGAATAATTGGAATAGGGTAGGATGTGACACTCCACTATTTATCCCTTAGTGACTAAACCATATCTTAAGTGGTTAAGGAATAATTATTATGTAATGAACATGATGTTTCTATATGTAATTCATGTTAGCATGGACTATCTTATACAATTTAATGTATGGTGTTATCTTTCATGGGAAGTCCACTTAGCCTTAGTACATTTATCCAATACTTATTATTCCTAAATAATTTAAAGGACCACTTAATGAATTATGATGAGGCATGAATAGGGATGTAACATCCTAGGTATTTATAGAATAATACATTTTCATATCTAATAATATAAATGAATAAGATATTAATTTTATGTTAAAGGGGAGAATTTTTCTGATAGCGTACTCAACACGCAATAATGGGTTTCTCCAAAATCTTACGTTGCACACAATGTTTAGTTATAGTGAAAAATAATACAATAATATTATTATTATTTTAAATGGTAGTTAATTCCTAGCTGTTGTATTGGCTGAAATGAAAAAAATTAACAATATTGTGATTTTAAATATTTTTTTAAAAATAATTACATTTATCTAATGAGTTTTAAGTGATTAAAATGAGAATTAATCAAATTTTAAGCATCAAATACTCTAATATTTTTTATAAGGTTGTTTTACCTCCTTTTGATGGAGAAACCTTATTAAAAATATTTTTTGTCACTTTTATATGTTCTATTTTATAAAATAAACTTATTTTATAGAATCAGGACATAAAAATTTACCTTGGTTGAGATTTTGGTATTTTTCTGATAAAATCCATATTTTTATGAATAGTGAAAAATACTCCATTTTAATTCAAAACTATCTTTTCATCTAATTTACTTATATAGGTATATTGTCTTTTTAGTTGGTTTTAAAGTGTAATTATATTAGTTTTTTATAATTTAATCCAATTATGGTCATTGGAAGTAATTTCACATTTTTTTTGGACAAAAACACATTCCAATCTTTTGATAGTTTTTACTTCTTAAGAACCTGTTTTATTGTTTTGACAACGGAAATTAATTTTAAATTAATTACTACACCTTCTTTATTTTGAATTTGGAAAAATGGATTCCATATTTATAATCATAAGGTTCATATTTTTAAATAGTAACCTTTTATTTTTTGACATTATGAATAGTAACTTTAGTAATTATTTTTATTTACCGTGGTAAAAGGGTAAATCAGGTAAATAAGTGTAAAAAATAATATTATAATAATATAAAACTACCCTAAAACGTGTCCTAATACTATTAGATGAGATATTTCTGACCATGTTCATCCTTGGGTCGATTTTAAAACATCATGGATCCACTTGTATATGATAATAACCTTTTTTAATATTTATTTTAAGGAAAAGTGAAATATAACATAAACATGTATCACCTAACTAAAACAATTTTAATTTTGTTTATATAAATAATATCTTAGACAATAAATATTCCTTAAAAATATAAAAATATTTCTAACATCATTTTGTTTTATTTATAATTTTTAGATATTAAATAAATAAATTTATTTCTGGCATAATGATGATGCAGTGATTACCTTATTAATGAAAGATTCAAATTAATGATATTATAAATATTAAAATAAATGTAAAGTGAACATTTTGATTCCATAAATGAATTTTTTTGGATGACATTGACATGTTAGAGGTGATTTAATTCCTTTGTTTCTAAGGAATGAAGTCGTTATTACTTTAACAATAATCAATTTCTAAATAGTGTCAAAATTTACAAAAATGCGTTTTTAAAACAAATATTATTTTATTAAAAGATATAATAGTCCTAAAAATCTAATATTCTTCCAACTAACTTATATAATGTTAAATTTTCATTAATTTTCCACTTTTTGTTCTCTTGGAATTTTATATTAACTATAGTAACCATATATTATGAAAATACAAGAAGATATAGTAAGAGTTAACGTTTTTAATTAAGGGTAAAAGCTAAAATAAAAGGGTAATTTCTTGACCTAAACATGTATAAAACCTATTTTTTTAGAGTATTTCTACCCATACTCACCTTATACTATAAATTTATCACTTTTTAACTATTATAATTCGAAAATCAATTTATAATAAAATAATATTTAAATACTTTTCTAAAGTTTCCCTCCCCCCTCTTATAAAAGGACACCAACTCTAACCACTTACTCACACCACTCAATATTATTAACTCGTCCAAATAATACTCAAATAAGCTCCCAAAATACCTCCTTTACTTTTATAAGACTTACTTTGGGTATAAATAAATTCAAGAAAGTCATTTGGCTCAAATCAAAATAAGTTACCCGATTTAGAGTTAACGTCTTCTCTCAAACATCTTTCATTTATTTTTCTTATACAACCCCTTTGCTCTTTTTATTGCATTATTTTATAAAAAACCAGTATAATTAAAATACTATCATGTTTTTGTGCTATGTTTTTTTCCTACACATACACATACCTTCATTTAATGGATATAGAACAAATTGTTTCTGTGTACGGAGAACTACTACCTCCCGAAACAATGATTGTTCACTTATCTCCTATCACCTCTCATGGTGGAAATTATGATGGCATTGTATTTATATATGATATAAATTTTCCATATGATTCTATAATTTTTATTTACAACATACCTTTATGCTTTCCATAATGTGTGAATACTAAAATTTCATTTGAGGAAGTGTGGACTACTGCCCCCCTCAAAGTGATATGACTCATTCATCCCATACAAGGAACATATAAAGGATATTGTTAATGAAAATATGTAACATATATTACATTTAAATTATACTAGAATTATAATATACCTATATATCATTTATTTTTCATTACTTTAATATGATCAAGAAATGAAAGTATCGTTCATGCGTACGTACGGCCTACCGTCTCCATGAACGGTGCATTTCATTTATTATATCAAAATGTTATAAACTATTATAAATATATATATAATGGATATATATGATATTTAAATCATGAATAATATTATGGATATAAAGTACTTATGACTACTAGGATAATTTCTATAAAAACAAGTTTATTTTTGACTCAAATATCGAACATCGACAAAATGTCCAATATGAACTCAAACAATTAACTAATTGCTATAACATAGTAATAAGTGATATAAAATGAATAAAAATAATAACAAGGTTCTAAAGAATGTATAAATTAACCTAAGTTTATTATTCAGGATAATAAAGAATGAAAAATACTATTCGGACTCAATGTAAGGGACTTCATGTCAATATCCATTCATTGAGGCATTTCATGATAATATGCACCTTTATTTTTTTGTAAGGTGTATATACAGACACTATGACATTTAATGTCCATCTTTTATCTATAATAATGTTATTTATTAAATCATGGAGATTAATATTTAAATTTTCAAAGTGGTATCGGACACCTTGAACATTTAAAGATTTAATTATCAAATCTTTTTCTTTGTGATATTAAATTACATATTTATTTATATGGGTATAAAAGGAATATACAGAAAACTTTATGTCTCCTAAATTTAATTCAAAGTTTTCAAATGGAATATTTTTATATGAATCATTTTACTTTATTTAAAAATGTTAAAAGGAATACTTTTTTAAAGTATACAGTGACGACAACTTCTTCGTTTCCATAACCGTTATTTGATATTTTTCTTCCTCTATAAGTCATAATGTCTTTTAAGAGGAAAATAAATACATTATTCCTTTATTTTTATATCTTGGTATTTAAAATGGGTTTTTAAATGAAATTTTTATTTTTATACATAAATTTTTTCATATGGTATTAGAAGAGTTTTTTTTCAAAAGGGTTTTGTGATGAAAGTGTTTTTGAAATGGAACATTATCATTATATAAAACGGTTGAGCTTGATATAGATTATATGAAGGGTTGATCCCCATTATAGCTCATGAGTGAGCCATATATAGCTTATACAAAGGTTTGGTAGCCATTTTAGATCACGGGTGAGCTCGATATAGCTTATATGAAGGGTTGAGCCCCATTATATCTCACAGGTGAGCTCAATATAGCTTATATAAAGGGTGATCCCCATTATAGATCTTAAATTTGAAAGTAAACCATATGATTATTCCAAAGGGATGATGTTTGAAAGGGTTTTACGTATATGATGCTCTAAGTCACATAAATAATTCTTAATTACTTTCTATTAGTTTTAGTGTTTCTCATTGAGAAAAAAGTATGAGTGTTATTCATGTAAAAATGTTTTGTTTAATCCACTCAAAGAACATTGAATGGGTTATTAGGTTTTAACTAGTCTAATGGTTTTTATTTATTTTTATGTCCCTTACTCAGATTTTTGTGATCATCCCAAGTTTTAAAATGTTTTTCACAAGTTTTAAGATTCATAACGCCAGAGAAGATGCTATGATGAATGTATCGAAGAGGTATCTTGAAAAGAAATCATGTTTTATTTTAAAAGGTTTTCCTTTTGTGAAAAAAATGGATATTGGGTATAAGGATCCACTTGTAATGTATTATTTTACTATGTAAGTTTTTTAATAATTCTCTAAAAATGTAAACATAAAAGATCCTCATATGTTAATTCTAGTTCAAAAACACTATAATAAGATATGTTTATGTTTGGGTCCTTATAGTTGGTATCAAAGGTCTATTTAGACAACTTTGGATATTAGTATGTTTTTTTAGAGTTAGGGATATATTCATGGGTTTATAATTTTAAGGTTTATTATAAGATAAATATCTTAGAAACCTCTTTTTTGGATTTATGATTTGAATTATTAAGGTGACTATTGGTATTTTTTGAGAAATTATGGGTTATTAGTTTTTGGAATGAAAAATGCAAGGTATGGAATAACCTTTGGGGTTAAAACATGTTTTGGAGTTATTGATAATATTTTTGGAATGTTATAAGAATTGTATATTTTTTGAACAAGGAAAACACATAGGTTGTGTGACAACCCATCGCGTCGGACAAAGCTGCGGGAATTGAACCCACAACCAAAGTGCGACTGGGTTTTATCACCTACCACTGGACTACATGAAGTCCATTATTAGTATGACTTACTATTTTTAGTTAATTTATTTTATGGATCAAAAATAATTTGATTTTGAGAACTTATGTTTTATCAAATGTATATCCTTAGTATAAGAAAATGATTTTTTGATTAAGTGATAAATGTTATTTTGGAATATGTTCACTCTTTTGGGAACACTATATGCCTAAGAAAAATAGAATATTATGGAATTTCATTTGAGGATTCATGGTTGAATTTTATTTTGGAACAATGTGTGTTTTTATTGTTGACATATGGTGATTTGGGTTATTTATTGAAATGATTAACCTATCATGGATAATATGTGATTAGGATAATTACTTAAAGTATGAGACTTTAAGAGTAGTTGATGTTATTTGGAGATAAATGTTATGATTTTTTGTGGAAGACTGTGTGATCAAATACTTCTGAACTTTGGGTTTCAATATTATTTTAGATTATTTTGAGGAATTTTAAGGACAATTGTTTACTAAATGGTCTTTGTTAAACTTTGGATATTTTTTGTTGAATTATAGAGATTAAAAGTAGTCTTTCACCTTATTAAGGATTATTACTCTTGGGGGATTATTTGATCTTGTACTAACCATTTTGGTTTTAGTTAATGTCTAAAGATAGGGGAAATAAGAAGTTTATTATTTTTGGATTCTTTGATTCTCTATAAGTTTATTCTAGGGCTTCAGTTGTTACCAAGTCATCTTGAATACTCATCTTTAGGAAAAAATATGGGTTTGTGGTAGATATTTATTAAAGGATGAAACTCTACATGACAAGTAAGTATATTTCTTTATGTTCTTAGTCAAGCTCATTAATAAATACCTTAACATTATGAAAAGGATATTAAAACAAAAACGTTTTTTGATTACTTTTCCTACTGGGAAATCAAAGTCCATTTAACCATGACATGTATATTGTTTTATAGTTGTTAATCTTCTCCTGATTATGTTTTCTATCACTCTCTATCAGAACTTGATGGTTAGTTTTCTCTTCCATATCCATGTCTTCCTACATAAAACCCTAGTTTGTGTTATCTCAGATAACCTTTATACTTAACTTTTTATCTTTTAAAGTGGAATTTTTATTAACCTTTTTTTTGTTGTGGTATTTTCAATGATGTTACCAAGCCCAATTTGAAAATTGCAAAGAAGAAATTTCCAAAAGGGGGAATGATGTAACATCCTAGGCATTTATAGAATAATAAATTTTCATATCTACTAATATTTATGAATGAGAAATTAATTTTATGTTAAAGGGGAAACATTTTCTAAGATCTTACTCAACACACAACAATGAGTTTCTCAGAAATCTTATGTTGCACACAATGTTGAGTTATATCGGAAAAATAATTCAATAATATTATTATTAGTTTAAATGGCAGTTAATGCCCAGTCATTGTATTGGTGGGAATGAAAAAAATTAACTATATTATGATTTTAAATATTTAATAAATGTTTTAACATTTATCCAATGAATTTTAGAGGCTTAAAATGAGAATAAATCTTATTTTATGCATCAAATACTCAAATATTTTTTTAAAAGCCATTTTACCGCCTTTTAATGGAGAACCCTTTTTTAAAATAGTTTTTGTCATTTTTATATGTGTTGTTTGATAAAATAAACTTCTTATTTAAATTAATTACTGCAACTTCTATGTTTTGAATTAAAAAAATGGATTCCATATTTGGAATCAGAATTTCCAAATTGTTTAAATAGGTAACTTTTATTTTTAGACATTATGAATAGTAACTTCAGTAATTATTTTTATTTACCATGGTTAAAGGGTAAATCAGGTAAATATGGGTAAAAAATAATATTATAATAATATAAAACTACCCTACCTTGTGTCCTAATACTATTTTATTATATATTGCTGACCATGGTCATTCTTGGGTAGATTTTAGGACCCCATGGAGCCACTTGGTCATGATAATGACATTTTATAATATTTATTTTAAAAAAAAGTGAAATATAACATAAACATGTATATACTAACTAAAAAAATTAATTTGGTTTAAATAAATGATATCTTAGACTATAAATAGTCATTACAACTCTAAAAATATTTCATATATAATGGTATTTTATTTATAATTTTTAGACATTGAATAATTATATTTATTTATAACACAATGATGATGTTGTGATTTCCTTATTAATGAAAGATTCAAATAAATGATATTATACATATTCAAATAAATTTAATTTGAACATTTTGATTCCATACATGATTTTTTTTTATTACATTGACATGTTAGGGATGATTTAATGCCTTTGGTTTTAAGGAATAAAGTTTTTAGGACTAAGAAATATAAATTTCTAAATAGTATCAAAATTGAGATAAATGAGTTTTTAAAACAAATATTATTTTATTAAATGATATAATAGTCCTAAAAATATAATATTTGTCCAACTAGAATATATAATTTTAAAATTTCATCAATGTTCTACTTTTGGTTCTCTTGGATTTTTATAGTAACTATAATAAACATATATTATGAAAATACAAGAACACATGGTACGATTTAGTGTTTTTAACTATGTGTTAAAGTTAAAAGTTAAGGTTAATTTTGTGACCTAAACTTGACTAAAGTTTGATATTATTTATACCCATAATAATCTTATCCTTGAAATTTTTTACTTTTCAACTATTATAATTCAAAAATAAATTTATAATAAAATAATATTTCAAGACTTTCTTAAAGTGCCCATAACCCTCTTATAAAAGGTCACCACCTCTAATAACTTAATTAAACCTCTCAATCCCCTTGACTCATCAATATTCTACTCAAATAATCCCCCAAAATCCCTAATTTACTCCTTAAATACTTACTTTGGGCGTAATTCAATTCAAGAAATCCATTTGGCTCAAATCAAAAGGAGTTACCAGATTTAGAGGTAACGTCTTCTATCATGATTCTTTCATTTATTTTCTTTATCCAGCCCTTATTCTCTTTTTATTCCATTATTTTTTAATAACACCAGTATCCTAAGTATACTATGATGATTTTTTGTTACATTTTTACCTATACTAACTCACACCTCCATCTAAGGGATATATAACATACTATTTCTGTGTAGGGTGAACTACTACCTCATGAAATGATGATTGGTCAATTTTCTCCTACCACCTCACATGGTGGCCATTATGATCGAACTGTATTAATATTTGATATATATTTTCTCTATGATTATGTAATTTTTATTTACATCATAACTTTATTATTTCCATAAGGTTTGGATATGATAATTTCATTTGAGGAAGTGTGGACTACTGGCCTCTCAAAGTGATACGACTCATTCATGCCATACATGGAACATATAAAGGATCAAGTTAATGAAGTTATGTAACATATATTACATGGATGTTATAATATAATTATAATATACCTATGTATCATTTATTTTTCATTCCATTAATATGGCAAAGAAATTAAAGTTGTGTTAATTCGTACATACAGCCTACCATCTCCATGAATGGTGCATTTAATTTCTTATATCCAAATTTCATGCACTATTATAAATACATATATACTTGATATATATGATTTTTAAATCATGAATAATATTCTGGATATAATGGACTTATGAGCACATGGATAATTTTCATCAAAACAAGTTCATTTTTTACTCAAATGCCAAACATCGACAAAACGTCTGATATGAACTCAAACAATTAACTAATTGATATAACATAGTAATAAGTGATATAAAATGAATAATAATCATTAAAAAATTTCTAAATAAATTATAAATTAACCTAAATTTATTATTTAGGATATTAAAGCACGAACGATACAATTCGGACTCAATGTAAGGGACTTCGTCTCAATCTCCTTTCATTGAGGTATTTCTTGATAATATGCACCTTTATTTTTTTATAAGGTGTATATATAGCCACTATGACATTTCATTTCCATAATTTATCTATACTAATGTTATTAATTAAATCATGGAGATTAATATTTAAATTTTCAAAGTGGTATGGGACACCTTGAACATTTCAATATTTAATTATCAAATATTTTTCTTCATGATATTAAATTACATATTTATTTATATGGGTAAAAAATAAATATAAATAAAATTTTATGTTTATCATGAATTTAATTCAAATTTTTCAAATGGAATATTTTTATATGAATCATTTTACTTTCTTTAAAAAATGAAAAAAGGAATGTT
The DNA here is from genome assembly GCA_963277665.1 of Viscum album. Lineage (NCBI taxonomy): Eukaryota > Viridiplantae > Streptophyta > Magnoliopsida > Santalales > Viscaceae > Viscum > Viscum album. The sequence goes on along the minus strand of OY728131.1, from coordinate 1,106,505,131 downwards.
TTTTTAACATATACAGTGACTAACTTATTCACCATCATAACCGTTATTTTGATATTTGGATTCCTCTATAATCATTAATGTCTTTTAAATGGAAAATAAATCCATTATTCCTTTATTTTGGTATCTTGGTATTTAAAATGGGTTCTTAAATTAAAATTGTAATTTTATACGGAATTGTTTTTCATATGGGATTAGAAGAGCTTTTTTCAATAGGGTTTTGTGATGAATTTGTTTTTGAAATCGTACATGAGAATTATATGAAACGACTGAGCCTAATATAGCTTATACAATGGGTTGATCCCCATTATAGCTCATATTTGAGCTCGATATAGCTGATAGGATGGGTTGAGTCCCATTATAGCTCACGGGTGAGCCCGATATAGCTTGTACGAATGGATGAGCCCCATTATAACTCATGGGTGAGCCTGATATAGCTTATACGAAGGGTGATCCCCATTATAGATATCTAATTTAGATTTCAACCATATAGTTATTCCAATTGGAAGATGTTTGAAAGGGTTTTATATATATAATAATCTAAGTTACCTAAATGTGTTTTAATTCATGATATTGGTTTTAGTGTTTTCCCTTGAGAAAAAAGTATGAGAGTTATTTAGGTGAAATGTTTTTGTTTCATCCACTCAAAGAACATTGAATGGGTTATCATGTTTTAACTAGACTAATGGTTTTTCTTTATTTTTATGTCCCTTACTGAGGTTTTTGTGCTCATCCCAAGCTTTTAAATGTTTTTCACAGGTCTTAAGATTGGTAAGGACAAAGAAGATTATGTGATGAATTTATTGAAGAGGTTTCTTGAATAAAAAGCATGTTTTATTTTAAAAGGGGTTCCTTTTGTGAAAAAAATGGATACTGAGTATAAGTGCCCACTTATAACATATGAGTTTACTATGTAAGAGTTTTTCCTATATTGCTAAATATCTAAACTTAAAAGATCCTCAAATTTTATTTCTAATTAAAAAACACTAAAATAAGATATGTTTAAGGTAAGGTCCTTATAATGGACACGACCTTCCTCCTTACTTGAATTTAACTGACTAAATGAACCATGAACTCCTTAAGCGATACATGGGTTCTTCATTACAAAATGCATTGGATGGGATCGTCATCTATTAATAATGGTTTACACCTTGAGAGAGACTTAAGTATTATCTTCAGAATTCCAATGATTGGATCATAGGTTTCTTGTTTATATTACACTATAAGTGATAATTGTTATGCCTTAGAAAGGCTCATTTTTCAGATTATATACCTCATTATGAGTTATATTAGTTCCCTAAGGGAGTCACTTTGTATGAGATTTATAGACGTATGGTTTTACCATGCCACAAGTGATACTTGATCCCCTATGTGAGATACTAAGGATGGAATCTAAGGTTAGTTCTTTTCTTCACACCATGTTGGGAGTGATACTTGGGATTACATTTATGGATTTCCTTTGAAGGACTCTTTGATGTTGGGAATTTATTGTGCCCCTAGAGAGATACTTGGAATACCTTCTCATATTTCTTTAGAAAAGCTCAGGGTGCCTCTTATCAAATTCAAATGACCACCTTTACATTAAATACTATTAATACATAACTTTTTTCTAGGGATGTGTCTGCTAAGATAAGTCACATTCTTGGGTTTAGTCCACCACTTGATACTTGTTTGGTGATACCCCTTATTAAACCAATATTATATATATAGTGGTTGAGCCTATGTTTAGAGGAATTTCTACTTAGTACAAAGTAGGTATGGTTGGATTGGTTTCCTTGATGAACTTGAGCCTGACTTTTTATATTTATTTATTTATTTATCTTCTTTTTAATATTATTATCCTTACACACTGCTATATTTATACTCAAAGAACGTATTAACTTTATACACCATTCGTGGTGGATTACTTAGTATAGATCACACCCTACTTGGGCCTCCATTCTACTAGGATACTCGAGTAGACCGCATTGGTTGCAGGATCAAGATCCTTTTCTTATTATGTGCATTGTACATGGGAACTTAAGAGCATTGAAATGATATAGTAATCAGGATTCTCAGGGAGATCACCCTATAGGATTTTTACTCATTTTATTTATTCATGTATTTCATTGTATCATTTTTTATGTTTATTACTTTAGATTATGTAGCCACATCAGGAGACGCATGCATAGTTCTATATATTTGGTGTTGACCATTTTATCAACTATTCTATTCAACTTCCACAACTCTACCTTTATTTATACTTCTTCCATTTTTGATTGATGTATATATCATTATAAATTGTGATGCTCTGATCATGAGATTATATTATCCCCACCCTACCATCATTAGACCTTCTTTTTAAGTCGTAATACTATGGCATACGGGGAGGAATTCTTGAATCCATGTGACCAATTGGCCCGGGGCACCATTTTAGTGTCTCCTGGGTCAGTAAATTAAAGATCATTGGTATTTTATTGAGATATCATGAAAGACTAAAGGAAAACCCATTATACCATTCAAAGGAGTCCTCATTCTAAGCCCATAGAAGGAAAATTGAGATTCAAATAGGATATTTATTGGCAAACCAAATCTAGAAAACAAATGATCATGGGTGTCGATGTGAGTTGATAATGATAGGATATATGAGACTATGTGAAGAAGGATGAACTATTTTCTAACAGAATCCATGGTTAGAGATTTTAAGAGTATGTGTGAACACTTATTATGAGAGGATGGGTTTAAGGGAAGTCATTGAGATTCCAATGAAAGATCTTCAACTCTCGACTCACTAATACTATTCTAAAAGTGATATTTAAGCTTATGAATATATGATCTCGAGTTGATTGTTGATGTCAATATTGATGAAATCGACAATAGGAGGAATAACCCAACTCAAGATTGACAATATGTGATTATACAGATCCATGGATGAAGGTGATTTGATTTTTTTTATTCATGGGATTATATATATTTTTAGGTTTGATATGATGAAAAAGATGGTATGGACATCATTTCCCTCCAATTTGGTGTCTTAAAAGATGGAAATGGATGCACATAACCTATTCAGTTAAATACCCAAATGTATGTCTAATATAAAGTATGTATGTTTATATAATAATTAAATATGATTGATCTCATCTAGAAACTATTATTACACTACCAGATTTAAGAAAAACAAACATAATTATGTCACTTGAATAAATCTATTTTGGTCTTGATCTTGAATTGTTACTGAGATAATCCAAGAGCCTAAGATCACATGAAGATGAGAAAATTGAAACTTCATTCTCAGGTTGTGCCTAATGAGTTCAAGACTCACTATTTTTGTAAAGGCATCTTACTCGAATCACAATTATGTGTACTCTAGTTAATCTACATCAATGAATCACTTATGTTGGGGTTTCTTGTGTAAATGTTACCATTTCTTCCCAAACAGCTCACATAAGAGTCTTATATACATAAACTAGTATGTGTTAAGGTGAAAAATCCTATATGAAATGGTATCGTTTGGTTACAAACCCTCTCATCATACTAAATTCTAGGCTAATGAGAAGTTCAAACTAAGAAGGAGTTTAAGGTTTTCCAAGCCATTGGAATCTTTTGGAATTGATTTTTGAATCTTATGAAGATTTTTTAAGGAGCTATTTTCTATGTACCAATTTTTTTTTTCATCTAGGTTTATTTTTTTTAGTTTTGAAGCAACATGAATTTGTTCTATTTTAATTTACCTTCATGGGGGTATTCTTAAGTAACATTTAAAGAAAAAATACTATGACAAATTCCATGTGTTTTGTGGTGAATAAAAAACATAAATAATTATGTGGATCTTGGCTATGAGATTAAAAAATAAAATAAAATAAATGTATAAGTATGTAAAAGATGTGGGGAGTGCTTTGAGAGTAGGATACTGAGGGAAACACTTCATAATTAATATCAATGAGGAGAAGAGATATAACATTGGTAGTGTTGTTATAAAGAACGATCATAGGAGAGATTTCTTTTTCTTTATTTTCTTTCTATCATTATGATTGTAATTATTCTGAATTGTGGTATTTTTTCTTGAAATTAAAATGATTCTTGGACAGAAATTTATTAGGGAAATTTATTTTTTTGGATCATTTATTCCACTTTTTTGTTGAATATTTAAATTTATGATTACTTCATTTTTATTAAAAAATTAATATATTTCACTACGAATAGAATTCTACATGAATTTTAATGAAAAATTGATAAATACAAATTAATTCAGAGATGAATTTTTTTTTACATCACACTTATATTTCCAATAATCAAATTCATTAGTTAATAAAATACTATATTCATCCTAAAACTACTACATCTTGATATAGCAAGTTGATGGTATATATTTTTAATGTGTGATGGTCCAAATAAATCTTTTAATGAATAATGAATCATATTTATCCATCCCATCGAGTTTTCCCCTAGATTTTATTAGTTTTTTTTCTTATACTATTTTGGTATCCTTCTTCACATACTATTAATCTATATGATCATCACTATTTGGATATTTTATTTTTGTATTGTTGGTCGGAGTAGATTACTCGTGAGGGGGGTGAATTGAGAATCTATTCAAATTTCTATTTAAAAATTGGTTCTTTGAAAATTTCCCTGAATTAACAAATATTATCAATGTCATTTTTTAGTTAACTTATTAAAGTCTTGAATGTTTAATTAATTTCATAAAAGATTTATTATTTTTCATCTATATTAATATTAAGATTAATATAACTTTTTGAAATTAACCTACTGGTTCAAAAAAAATAAACACTTACTAAAGTATCTATCAAAGTTCAATTAAGTTTTATATAAAATGCAATAAACATAGATTAAAAATATAAGGTAAAAACCCAGCAGATATAAACAAGAGGTTCAGTCTCATGATTAAACTTAGTCTTATCCACTTGTTTACCACCTTCCATTGAGAAGTTTTATTTAATGAACAATTTTATCTACACCTTGGATTGAGGTTCACAACAGTACACAAGGTTGTCTAGGTCACACCTGACCTCTACCATAGTTATTCGTGGGAAAAAACTACAAACATGTCACACTTGACCTCTTACACTATTTTTTCATGTGATACAGGATATAATAATGAGAGTGAGTAAGAGGATATCAGGTATCCTCCAATTATGCACACGAGTCAGAGTGTGTGTAATAGACAAATACAAACACTGCTCAAAGAATGTAAAAAAAAGAAAACAACAAAGATAAAGATGTATAATGGGGTTTAGAAGTCTCTGTGTTCTATGTAGTGATGGTCTGGAATCATTTTATGTAGAGAAAATTAATTATGATTCCTCTTCTGAAATTTGGCTCCAAAACAGAGTATCGTAGTCTCTGTGGTCTGGTTTCAAGGAGTGAAGTGTTAATCTCCTTCTTTAAACGATGTCCGGTGCAGCTCAGAAGGTTTTTCTTATCTTATTTATATCCCTATATGTTCTTTCTTTGAGTTCTTGGGATTTAAAAAAAATATCATGAGTTGGAGGAGTTCTCAGTTCTTCTATTCTATTTTTTTATTTTTAGTGTATACCTTGTCTTATTATAAAAGACCGAGTGTGTAATTATTTTATACTTCAAGGTTTAGTAGGCATGAAGATCTCCCCACATGCATGTACCTCATACTATCTACTGATAGTCCTATATACAATATTAAATAATGTCAAGAACATTAATTTGTCAAAATATGACCATTAGATATAAATTTGAATAAATAAAATAAAATAGTTTTTTATGACTATCGGTGAGTCATAAGTATCAGTGACACATTTTCATCAGTCTGTTATCATCGGTCAGTTAGCATCAGTGACTCCATGTATCAGTGATTCCTTTCCATTGGTGTCGGTGACTCTATGTATCAGTGATTCCTTTCTATTGGTATCAGTGACTTAGTGTATCGGTGAGTCTTTTCCATCGGTATAAGTGACTTAGTGTTTCGTTGAGTCCTTTGTGCTATCAGTGTGACTAATCATCAATGAGATAGATCAACTAAAAGTCACTCATATCAACTGTGAGTCCTTCCTTCTGTTTTTGAGATAGTTGAACCAACGATGACTCATTTTAACGGACAGTGTCAGGTCCAACAGTGAGAATTTTGTCCGTCAGTGTCACGTCCAACGGTGAGTATTTTCCAATGGTTTCAGCTTCACATACTTAAGAAATATTAAATACTCATGTTTGATCTATCTGTTAGTAATACTTATGTCTGATGGTGATTCATCATATTGTAATTGTCAGTGACTTATACTTATACAATTTTAGATGATCTATCTTGTAAATCAACAAAGTTAGAAACTAGAAATCCTCATAATTACACATAGATAAACAATTAAAACTTATTTATACTTAATTTCACATAAATGGATATATAAATTAAATGATCTGATATACAAGATAATATTTTTCATAATATAAGATATAACATGAAGTATGATAAATGATAATATATGACATGATTTTTGATAATTAAAACCTTTATAGTTAGAGATAGTGGCCAACAGAATTTATGGGCTAACATGTATCTTAATAGTCAATACCTTCTATTTAAAAAAAATCAATATTTTTCTATATAATCACTTTCCTTCCCTATGGTTTTATTCCCTACTCAAAGGAATTAAAAATAATAAACTTTGATCATTTCAATGATGAACCATGGTGATGTTTCTATAAGGACCTGACCATAAACATTACATAATCTTGTTAATTCCACAAGAATTTACTTTATTACATTCCTAAATGTCTTTTTGGTTTATAGTTTTATATAATTAGGTCATAATTTAAATGAGTATACAAATATTATACTAATAAAAAAATATCCATTTTTTCTATAATTCAAAATGTTTTAATAAAACATGAATTCTTCACAACATTCAGCTTTTCTTCTTCTTTTCTCTTACCCATCCTTAATCCCTATAAAAAAATTAAAACTTGAAATAAACATAAAATGATCAGTAAGGGACATAAAAATATGGAAATAAAATGTTATTCCATTAATACTTATAAACATATGAAATCATCTTCACAAAGATATAGTTTCCACCCTTAAAGTATCGTATACTTTTTGAAAACAATATATTTCTATAAAATATAGAAAACATAAATAAAACCATAAAGGTAACTTAGAGAATTACTTAATTAAGATTTTATCCCTCTTATATACCATATGATTTGTAACCCTTACAACTATCTTATAATGTGACCCTCATGGCTACTTTATTATGAAACCCTCATGGCTACCTTATGATGTTACTCTCACATCTACCTTACATTGTAACCATCATAGTTATACTTGGAATAACCATTATAATAAAATTCCAACATAAAAATACCCAATGAATTAGAGGGAGATATAGGTCTCACCCTTTATCATAAATAATTCATAGGAATTAGAACATAATCATAAAACATGAACACTTGAACCATAAAACATTTCTCAGGGAAATCGCCTTATTTTAAAAGAATAATGCACAAATATAAAGGAATTCATTTTATTTGAAAATAAAAATTTAATATTATAAAAGATATTTCAAAACAATAAGGTGTGGGAAAATCTTCTCATGTTATTTAAGTTAAAAAAACATTCTGTTTGAATTTTGTAAAAAAAAATTAAGAGGATTTTAAAAGAAAAATCCCTTACCTCAGGTCTGTCTTACTACAAACACGTTCAAACCTCCTGTATAATAGTTTAAATAGTGTTTTTAATATATTATATAACTATATTCCTATCATTAATACCTTATAAGATATTTTTATAAAAAAATTTCACCCATTTATTAATTATATTTTGTAATGTTCATTATTTTGGGTGCATTCTTTTAATGGTTTCCCTGGTCTGTTTATTATTGACATTCTTATAAAAAAATAATTAATACTCCATAATTGAGATATATATATATATATATATATATAATTTTTAATAATTATAAGTGAATTTATAATTTCCATGAATTCGGTATTAGGAAGAGATAACTCATCATCCACGAAGGTGGTGAATTGAAAAATCGTGGATGATGATTTTGTTTTTAAGAATAAAAGAAGAAAATAAGATATTAGATGATGAATATAAAATTTAACATAATAAAATTCAGTATATATATTTTAATGGAGTTATCATGAAACTTTGGAGAGGATTTGATGATAAGGTATAAGTTATAATTAATTTAAAAGAGAGGAAAAAGGAATCTACCTCTTGAATCTTTTCTCCTTGAGAACCTCCTCAATGCTTTTGGAATTGGTCTTTTTGAGAGACCAACAACACTAGAATATGTAAATGTATTAGGAAAAGTAAATTTTTTCAAATATATTCATGAAATATGGATTAAGGCAATGAAATTAAGTAAATGAATGAGTCCCTTTTATAATTGAGGTGGGGGTAATTTAGGAATTACATAAAATATTAATATATAATAAGTCTGATATAATGTTTAAGACTTCTGAAAGTCCTAAAAGATAAATGGGATTCCATTTTCAACACAATATTATCCCATTTGGCCTTATTCAATATTTTTATTATTTTTTAATAATTTAATAAAATATTATATTCCTGAAAAATATTTTTTTATAATTAAACACTATTCATAATTATGGATTTAAAAACATCAAAAAAAGTTTAAAATTCCAGAAAAATGATTTATAATATCCAATATATATCATATTCACCTATAGATTTTTTTCCCTTAATAATCTCAAATTATATTTATTTTAAAAAAATTAATTTCGTTTATTTAATTTCTTTCATTAGTTATATAATTATTGCACCATCATTGTGAAAGCCTTTATGTTATTTATTTTTGCCTAAAAATTAAAAATAAATTTTCATCAATAAAATATATTTATTATCCTTAAAATGACTATATATTTTTGAAAAATATTCTAGGGAACCATATATTAAAATATTACATTAATTAAAAATGATAGTGTGAACAACTTGACTTACTTTTAAATAAAGTATTATGAAGGTATTAAAGTGAATCAATTGGGTCCAAAAAAGACCCTAATTTATGTATAAATAGGATATTGGCCTAAAATTAAACATCCAAATAGAGTTATTCAAATATTTGGGTTATTTAAGTGTTCTTATAATTTTAATTAAAATCATTTTATTTATTTTTCTTTTGATTTCACAAGCGATGCATCAGAATTTCATAAGAAATAAATTTAATTATTTCATATATAAAAAATAACAAATACAATCATAAAAATAAATTGATTTTGTTCAAGATAAAAAAATTATATTCATTAATTATGTATATTTATTCATATTCATGTCAAGACAACTTTTTTAATTTGTTAATTTGTCGTTTCTTGCCTTGCGCATGCATTTCACATGAATTTGAAGAATAATCATGTAATATAACTCTAGAATTATAAATTATCATCCAAAAACATAAATTATACATAATAGTTAGTTAAAAAATCAGGAAAATAATTTTTAGCACACAATTATTATCTATAAGTCACCAATTTTGATCTTGCCAATGCTGTGCAGGCACTACGTCAACACTGAATATGATTTTTATACTTATCTTTAAATAAATTTTAATTTACATGTTATGAATTATTTTTATGCAATATTTAAATTATAATTTCATAATTTAGTCATTTCATAAGTTTCATAAATTTTACTTCATAATTATTTCTTGACGATGTCATAAAAATATTGTATTTAAAAAAACTATATTTTTTACTATTCACCAAAAAAAATCTAGAAAATTCATAAAAAATATTAAAAAGATAATTTCAATATGATGAATTCAAAATCAAATTAGTTTTGTCAAATTAAAATTCTATAATTTAAAAATTAAACTTTTAAATATAACCATATAAGAAATTGGTTTAATTAAATTATTTATTTTAAGAATTAATTAAAATAATGAATTTAACTATTAATTCAACAATATTAATAAATAAGAAAACATATTATTCTATTTTTACTTGGATTGTCAGATTCTACCCCACCCCCTTTTGAAATTACATCCTTTTAATTTATTTATTTATTAAACAAATTTGGATACCATTCCTTCATAACATTTTCATATTCTCATGTTGCTTCTTCAACCATATGGTTTCTCCAAAAAACCCTAATCTATTGAATTACCTTATTCCTCAATAATTTCTCTCTACGATCTTGAATATGAATAGGTTTCTCTTCCTTAGAAATTTTCTCATCCAGTTGAACTACTTTTGGTCTCAAAACATGAGATAGATCTAGTGCATACTTTCTAAACATCAAAATAAGAAAAACACTGTGTACCTGAGATAAACTTAGAGGAAAAGCTACTCAGTTGGAAACTAGTCCAACTTTCTCCAAGATTTCATAGGGTCCAATGAACCATGGGCCTATCTATCCATTCTTACCAAAATTCATAACACTTTTCCAATGATATATTTTAAGGAAAACATGATCACCTACCTCAAAAGAAAATTCTTTCCTCCTATTATCTGCATAACATTTCTACCTACTATGAGATGTCTTCCTATGTTACTGGATCATCTTCACTTTCACAGCCACCTCCTCTACTAATTTTGGTCCAATCAATATCTTTTCCCCAACTTCATCCCAAAATAATAGAGTCCAACACCACTTTCCATATAATGCCTCAAAAGGTTCCATTTGTATACTAGAATGAAATTTGTTATTATAAAAAAATTCAAATAATGAAAGATATTGATACAAACTTCCCTGGTAATCCATTGAACAAGCATGCAGCATGTCTTCTAATGTCTAAATTGTTCACTCGATATGTTCATCATATTGAGGATGAAAATAAGTGCTGAAATTTAATTCAATTCCCAATGACTTCAGAAGGCCTTTCCAAAAGTTAGAAGTTTTCATGGGAGCATGGTCAGATATAATAGATAGAGGAACTCCATGTAACCTAAAATTATCTTTGAGGTGTAGTGGAGAAAGTTGATCTAAATATAGAGTATCTCAAATGGGATGGAAGTGTGTATATTTAGTCTGTCGATCAATAATAATCCAAATCACATTGTTACCTTGATAATTATTTAGTAGTCCCACCCTGAAATCCATGGATATATTTTCATATTTCCACTCTGATATTGGAAAAGGTTGAAGCATCCCATTTGGTAGTTTTTACTCTACTTTAACTTGTTGACAAGTCAACCATTTTAAGTTAAAATCAACAATATATCTTTTCATTCCATCCCACCAGTAATATTACTAAAGGTATATGTATATCTTAGTGATTCCATGGTGAACTAAACATGGAGACCTATGAGATTCACTTAATAATTATTTCTTCATCTAAAAATCATAAGGCACACATAATCTCTTTTAAAATATAAATCCACAATCTTTATCAACATTAAATTTATGAAACTTACCTTTCTTTACCAATTCTTCATTTTTCTATAACTCATTGTTTTCCTTCTATTCTTGATTAATTCTATATGAGAGAGACAACTGCATCGACACCTAAAACATAACAGAGGAATTTTCTATACTAAGAACTTCCAAGATAAAATTTATCAAATAATTAACCAATGTGTCATGTTCCAAATGTAACATTGTATATGTAGCATGATATTTTCAACTCAAGTAAATTGTCACTTTGTTTACTTTTCAGGTATAGTAAATGATCATACAATCATAATATTTTACCAATTCTGTCCAACTTCTCTGCCTTATGTTCAATTCCTTTTGAGTAAATAAATACTTCAAACTTTTATGTACAATATATATTTCACATTTGGATCCATATAAATGATGCCTCCAATTTTTCAAAGTGAATACCATAGCTACTAATTCTAAATCATGTGTGGGATAATTTAACTCAAGAGGTTTCAGTTGTCTTGAAGCATAAGAAATTACCAAATCATTCATCATCAGAGCTAAACCAAGTCCCTTCAATGAAGCATCATTGTAGATGATAAAATCACCATTTCTGGAAGGCAAGGCCAAAAATATAGCATTCACTAATCTCCTCCTCAATTCTTGAAAATAAACATCACATTCTTCTATATAAATATATTTAACCCCTTTTCATGTTAACTTAGTTAGCAGGATAGACAACCATGGAAATTTATGAAATAATCATTGGTAATAGCCTTCTAATCTAATAAAACTACTAATCTTAGTAAAATTTGTAGGTATTGGTCATTCATCAACCACTTCTGTTTTGGAAGGATCAACTGTTATGCCATCATTATTGGTAATGTGCCAAAGGGAAAAAAATTATAACCAAAAATCAAATTTTCTAAAAAAAATTTATAACTTCTTTTCTTTTATAGTTTGTAGAAAAATCCTTAAATTTATTTCGTGATACTAAATTTTTTTTGAAAAAACCAAAATATCATCAATAAAAACAATAAAAAACATATCCCAATATTCATAGAATATTGTATTCATAAGATCTATAAATAGAACAGGAGTATCTTTCAAACTAAAGGAAATAACAACAAACTCATAATGCCCATATCTATTATGAAATGTTTTTTTTGTAATGTCATCCTTCTTCACATTTACATGATGTTACCCGGATCTCAAGTCAATTTTAGAAAAATAATGAGCTCCCTTGATCTGATCAAACAAGTTATTGATATGATGCAATGGAGAATTATTCTTAATAGTAATGTTATTAAAATCTCTATAATAAATTAAAATCCTCATGGAACCATATTTATTTTTAACAAACAAAACAAGAGCGCTCCATGGTGAAGTTCTAGGATGAATGAAACTTTATCAAAAAACTCATGCATCTTCTTTTTCAATTCAATAAGTTCCAATTCATCCATTCGATAAGGGAGTTTTAAAATTATATTAGCATAAATAACTAATTCAATAGTAAATTCAACTTCCAGATCAAGTATATCACCACAAAACTCATCTAGAAAAAACATCCAGGTATTCTTTTACCACTTGCACTCCATTAATATGAATATTTATCATAATTTCAATAATTTGGGCTAGATAACATTCATTTTAATATTTTAATAGTTTATCAGCTTCATGATATGTTATTGTTGGAATATTTATGTTTTAATCATGTTTTAATGATCATAAATCATGTACATTCTGTAAATCTTGTTAATACAATTGAATCTATATTAAATAATGTGTAGAGATGGTTGGTTTGTTTATGGTTTAAATAAACTTATACTAAATCCTATTAATACTAAACCATTTTTGATTATTGTAAACTGTATTTAACGTTTTTCTATAATGATTTCTTATATGAATGATTAATTATAATTCATTCTGTGAATATTACTACTTAATTCTGTATACAGATATTTGGATAAGTCTAATAAACTGTGATTTTTCCACAGGTTCTAGTTTTCTAGAAAATGACCTAGACACTATGACCCAGACACTGTGACCTAGACAACGTGAACAAGACATTGTTATCAAGACACCATGACCCAGACACTGTGACCCAGACACTGTGACCCAGGCACCATGACTAGTTTCAGATCTTAGAAAGTCTATGACACTGGTTCCATGCTACCATCACTAAGACACCGTTCGAAGTTTGGAAAAGCACTAGACAATATGATTCTAACACCACATCTATGCTACTGATTCCTAATATTAACATAACTATTCCATCATGACGGTCTCACCACTCAAAGGAAAATAAGAAGACATCGTTTCATGGTGACACCATTTCCAAGAGACATTGTTTCTAGACAAACTGTGACACCATTCTTTAATATGTTTTGTCGTTTAAAATTTCATTTCTAACAGTTATATTTGAGTCATTTAAAGTAACTAACATATTTAATGTTTCTTTGTAGACATGTCACCTGATAGTATGAGGTACGAGTTTTAGAATACATACATCATGTCAGATCCAACATGTTCACCCACAATTAAAAAGGAAGATAAGCCGAGATGCAAATATAAATAAAAGTAGAGAAGTAGACACGCAAGTATTTTTAGAAGAGTGAAATGATACATACAAAAAGATACAACTGAAGAATACACAAAGCACCCTAAATCTAAAGGTTTCACTACCTTATATCAAATACAAGAACATATTCACAGTACCACCTTCTAGAAGAACATGAGCTACACAGCTTACACCTTCAAACTGGAAAACTTACGATACACTATTTTTCACAAGAGGACTTGATACTTGATTCTGCTATATCCTACAAGTCCAGAGCTGCATAGAATTACACTTAGAGAACTTCTAACATTATCTCATCATCTTTGATCTATTTTTTACTCTTTTTAGATTTCGAGCAGTGTGTGTGTGTCTGTATTAAAACACACATTGTCTCCCACACTAAACATAAGGATACAAGATATACTTCCTCTCATATCTTTTTAAATTAGTATAATCCCATGGATAAGTGTAGAATAGGTCCTTGTGTGACCTGGTAGTTAATACCCATGAAGAAAATTTGAAGAGGTCATGTGACTTGGACAGTATTGTGCACTATTATTTACCCCAATATAGGGTGTGGATAAAGTTTATTAATATAAAATAATTGGTGTCAAGTGATAACCAAGTGGAGTGGATTATGTATCAGCTTGAGACTGAACCACTTATTTTATCCGTTGTTTCTTTTAATTTAGTTTTTATCTTTTTTACTGTATATTTCAAAAAACACTAGATTTTACTTTGATAGTCAGTCTTGGATATAAGTTATAATTGTTTTTCCTTATTAGAATAGCCTCAAAAGTAGTATCAATAACTCATATTGATATTACTGACAATTAATCAATATTCTAAGATATTATCTTAATAGTCAAATGTTTATAACTGTATTACCTTTATCAACTAGTTTGTATTCATTTTTATTAGGAACCTTTTTAATAAAAAATTTTAATAGAAATTTTTAATAGATACTCAATTAACCCCCCTCTTGAGTACTCTACTCCTACCAAAATTTGATATCAAATGAGTTTTTATTCTTATTAAGACTCTGTTTTTACATCTGTTCAACTATGATTTTAGTTGTACTTTAAAGATCTATAAATTTCTGTTAATTCTACATTTCTATATCTCTAAATGTATTTTTTTTATTATGGATAATAGACTGGAAGGTGTTTCAAAAAATAGACCACCATTATTCAATGGAACTAATTATTCTCCATAGAAAATTAAAATTAAAATGCATTTAGAATGTTTGGGCTTTGAAATTTGGTCTTCAATTATAGATGAGTATAAAATTATTATTACTGATAGAATTATTTGGGATGACCCAACTAAGACTTCCTATAATAACAATTGTAAATCAAGGAATGCTTTATACTGCTCCTTGGGAGATGAGGAATTTAACGTAATTTTTTCATGTAAAATTACCCATGAAATTTGGGATACTTTGTTTATTTCACATGAAAGAACTTATAGTATAAAATAAGTGAGACTCAGTACTTATAATATTAAATATGATAAATTTAAAATGAATCTTGATGAGCCTCTTTCTAACATGTATCTCAGGTTCAACGAAATTGTCAACACAATGATTTCTCTTGGAAGATAAGTCACTTCCAAAGAAAAAATCATGAGGATTCTCAAATGCCTACTTGATAGATGGAGAGGAACCTATGTACATATTAGAGATTCATGTGACATAAAAAAATTACATGTCAAAGAACTCATTGTGAAACTAATGATGTATAAAGAGGAGCTACAATTCAACAAGGAAGAAGATGAATGCAAAAGAAAATCTATGGCATTCAAGACCCCCACCTCTAAACACAAAGAAAAGGATAAACTACAAGTCTTTGTAGAAAGTTACAGTAGTGAACAATCATCACCTGACTGCGATGAGGAGATGGCTCAATTAACCAAAAGGATTAAGAAACTTTACAAGAAGAATAAATTTTTTAGAAATCCTAACTTCAAAGGAAGATATGATCAAAAGGGAAGATGGAAGAATGATTGGAAAATAAGTGAAAAGTATGATGAGATAGTATGCTATGAATGTAAGCAAAAGTGAAATATAAAGGCTGGCTGACCAAGGATCGAGTATAAAAATAAATATGAGGAAAAATATAGAAAGTATAAAAATGTAATGAAATAAACATGGAGTGCTTCTGAGGATAGTTCAAGTGACTCAAAATCTTCACATGATGAATAGGCTAACAAATCCAATATGTGTTTCGTGAAAAACATATCTGTGGTAACACTGGAATCTCTTGTGCACAATTCTTATTATTCTGGAGATTAAAGTGATTCTGAAAATGTGTCTAATGAATTAATATTTGAGTATTTCAATATGATTTAAGAGACATGTAATGAAATAAAATATGAATAAAGTATTTAATGAAATATTATGCTCTTACCTTAACTATTAAATATGAACTTACAATAAAAAGAGAGAAAAATGTTCAATTACTCAAAGAAAATAATGAACTAAATCTATCAAATGATAAATTAAAAAAGGACCTTGAAAGGTTTAATAATGGTAAAGATACCATGGTAAAAATGCTAGGTAAACAAATTTCTACGAAATATAGAACTAGTATTGGCTATCAACCTCTTAAAATAAATTTTTGAAAAACCAATTTTGTTTCTAAATCTAGAACATACATATTTACTCCTAGTTTTGGAAAACATTAACCTAGTTCAAATTATGATACACTCTCTATTGTTTCAATATTTTCTGTACCAAATTGAGTTTATTTTTCAAGCACTTTACATAATTCTTATAGGAAACCTATGAGGTAGATTTGGGTTTATAAAGCATTAGTCACTAATATTACTAGACCTAAGAAAATATGGGTACCAAAGTCTATTTTTATTTGACTATTTTGTAATAAAATTGTTTAAAGACCTCTTGTAAAATATTAGGGTACTTGGACAGTGAGTGTTCAAGACACATGACAGGAGATTATTCATGATTTAAGAACTTAATAAAAATTTATGGTGGACATGTCACTTTTGGTGACAATGCCAAAGGAAAATTCATTGGCCTTGTCCAAATCAGTAACTCAAACCCAGTTTCAATTTTCAAAGTACTTTTTGTTGATGGACTGAAATATAATATGCTTAGTATTTCACAATTATGTGATGGTGGATTTCATGTTAAATTTGTTAATGATGCTTGGAATGTTTTTAATTATAAAAATGAATTAGTATTTTCTGCATTGAGAAATGAAAATGTATACTATATTAACTTATATTCTTTAGTTTCTCAAAATACCTCTTGTTTAAGTGTATTTCTTAAGGAATCCTAGCTTTGGCATAGAAGACTATGATACTGTAATATTCACTACCTTAAAAAGAAAACTATAAAAAGTTTAGTCAATGACCTTTCCAAACTTTAGTTTCTAAATGATAAAGTGTGTAATCCTTATCAAAAGGGAAAGAAATACAAAAAAATTAAAACCAAAGAAAGAATTGTCAACTTCTCAACCACTCAAGTTGGTTCACATGGATTTTTTTTGAACATCTATAATTTCTATTTTAAATGGGAAGCACTATGTTTATGTTCTTGTAGATGAATTTTCTAGATATACTTTGACTTTCTTTTTGGATCAAAAAAGTAAATACTACACTAATTTCACCAAATATGCTAAAACTGTAGAAACCTTAATGGACTTAGAATTAAATCCTTAAGAATTGATCATGACCGTGAGTTTGAAAATCAAGAGTTTGAATAGTTTTTCTCAAAAAATGGCTATAATCATAATTTCTCTACCCCTATAACTCCTCAAAAAAATGGAGTTGTAGAAATAAGAAATAGGACCTTGCAAGAAATTTCTAGAACCATGCTTAGTGAATATGACTTACCCATTTATTTCTAGGATGAAGTTTTAAATATAGCATGCTATATTATTAATAGAGTGTTTATTAGACCGATTGTTAAAAGAACTCCATATGAGTTATGGAATAATAGAAAACCCAAATTAAGATACCTCAATTTTTTTTGTTACAAATTTTATATCCTTAATACTAAGGAAAATCTTGACAAGTTTGCATCCAAGAGTGATGAAGGAATTTTTCTAGGATATTCAATCTCTAGTAAAACCTATATAGTGTTTAAAAAAGAACTAAATGTGTGGAAGATTTTTTCAATTTCATGTTTTATGAGATATATCTACATGACCCTAAGACCTCTCTAGAGAACCTGGAGGATGATATGAAAAATCTGCACATTAATACTAAATCCTCTTACCATCCTGTAAAGGAATATATGAAAACTTTGAGTTCTGGAAATTCTCCAGATTCAAGTCAGAATGAACCCGAACCTATTGAAGAACTTGAAATCACTTTACCCTATTTTTATAGAGTTGTTAGAACCCTTAAGAACAATCTTTTAGATATTGATATAGGAGATTTAGATAAAGGAACTAAAACTAGAGCTTCTCTTAGAAATCAGGTTGAACATCAAGTTTTATTATCACAAATTGAACCTAAAAATATTAATGATGCTATCAAGGATGAATTTTGGGTGATGGATATGAAAGAAAAACTAAATCAGTTTAAAAGAAACGAAGTTTATAAACTTGTTGACAAACCCAAATATATATTTACTATAAGTACTAAGTGGGTGTTTATAAATAAAGCATATGAATCTAGTAATATAGTTAGAAACAAAGCTAGATTGGTTGCACAAGGAAATATTATAGAAGAAGGAATTGAGTATAAGGAGACCTTTGCACCTGTTTCTAGACTTAAAGCCATCATAATCGTACTTGCTTATACTGCCCATCTGAATTTCAAAATATATCAAATGGATGTCAAGAGTGCATTCCACAATGGGTATATAGATGAGAATTTTTTTGTTGAACAACCTCCTAGTTTCAACAATCATCACTTTCCAAATCATGTTTTCAATTTATCAAAAGCTTTGTATGGTTTAAAACAATCTCCAAGATCTTTGTATGATAGATTAGGTACTTTTCTAATTTCTAAAGGTTTTAAAAAATGTATAGTTGATCCTACCATTTTTATAAAACTAATTTCCAATGATATTTTAGTAAATAAAATTTATATAGGTGATATTATTTTTAGAACTTCAAAAAATTCTTTATGTATTGAATTTTATAAAATGATGAAGAATTAATTTGAAATGAGTTTAATGGGTGATCTAAAATTCTTTCTTGGATTTGAAATATTTCAAAATAAAGATGGTATTAATTTAAATCAATAAAAATATACTAAATATCTTCTAAAACATTTTGTCTTGGATAGAACTTAAGTAGTTATACTCTAATGAGTACTACTTGTAAGTTGGATCTTGATGAAGATGGAAAATCTGAATATCAAACCACTTGTAGAGGAATGATTGGAAGCATACTCTACTTAACTATTATTCGACCTAAAATTATGCTTAGTGTGTTTATGTGTGATCATTTTCAAGAAAACCATATGGAATTTTATTTAAATACTATTAAAAGTATTTTCAAATACCTCAAACATACACCCAATCTAGGATTGTTCTATCCTAGAGAACAATCATTCAAGTTAGTTAGTTATTATAAGGCTAATTTCGGTAGTTTAAAGTTAGATAGAAAAAGAACCTATGGAACATGTCACTTTTAGGAAAGTCTCTAGTATAATGGTGTAGTAAGAAACAATACCTTGTTACATTATCTACTGATGAAGCTGAATACATAGTTACTGGTAGTTGTGGTTCACAAATCTTGTTGATGAAACAAACATTACTAGATTATGGATATCATTAAGGCTTGTACCTATAAATTGTGACAATACAAGTTCTATTAACATCTCAAAAAAATCATGTTTCACACTCCAAGACAAAACATATTAATTCAAGACATCACTTTTTGAGAGACCATTATCAAAAAGGTTATATCACTTTAGAATTCATTGGAATTGAATATCATTTTTCCGATATATTCACCAAATCATTAAATTTTCAAAGGATGTATTAAATCATACCTGAATTAGGAATAATAAATCTTAAGTAGAATGTGTACTATTTCACAACTTATTGTTTCACAGTTTACAGTTTCCCAAGACATTGTATTAAGATTACTATCTCAATCTCACAGTTCTATAGTTTACTATCTTGTAGTTTTTATTTCATGTTTACAATCTCATAGTTACTATATCTCGGTTATTGTCTTGCACTTACTGTCTCATGTATTACGGTAACACTATGTGGAAACACACTGTAAAGGTGACACTGTGAAAACTTGTTCTAGTCTCACTGTGACAACCTATTCGGGTCTCACCATAATGAAACTTTTTCATTCTATTTGTATGTTATAACTCGTATCGATGTGTTGATTGTTTTACTATATTCATCCTATGCTTTTGAATTTGTGATGCCTAATATCACTAAATGATAAAAAAGAAATATTTTTCAATCTTTTATTCACTCGATCACTCTTTTCTCAAAATCAAAAACCTTCTCTCTTAAACCGTAAGACCTCCTTTATATATATCTCCCTCTCTTGAATCCCTCATTGAATTCCTAGAATGAATTCCCATCCTCTTTAACTCTTGAGATGGGTATGTCTAAGAAGAAAGTGAAAAGAGCACTAAAGGTAGTGCCCAGAGGACTACTGAACCCAAACCTTGCTAATAGAATAGTGGTACCAGAAAAGGAAATATACCCTAAATGGTTTTTTTCATGTAAGTATTTAGTGTTGAAAGTACTGAAAGAGCAGGGATGGATGGATTGGTTCACAAAGGAAATAAGTCCAGTTTATCCAATGCTTATTTCTCAGTTCTATAAGTTTTTCCAGTTCTTGTTTGATACCAAATATGGTTTTGTTGTGAGAAGCTGGATTAATGGACAAAGATGTACCTTTTCCTCGAGGATATGGGCGTCCTACCTAGGGATATCTAATGAACGAGTTTTTGAGGACTTCCATAGAGGTACTCCTCCTCCTAGTGATATTTTTGTTTTATAAGAGGACTTGAGAATATTTAATAGCAACAAAAAGAAAAGAAGAGCTATTGTTGTTGAGTTAGTTGGTAAAACAAGATTACTGTTTATGTTTTTTAAGAATCTGATTAGTCCAAGAAAAGTGATTTTTCTACCATTAAATATTAGGATGTATTTTTCATATATCTTATAAGGAATGAACATAAGATTAACATGTGCAAGTATGTTATACTTCATATGGATGAGTTTATTAAGACATCCTCAAAGTATACCTCCTTGTTCTACTCAAGGTTAATCTCTGATATGATATATTCTAAAGGAATGGTTTTTCCAAATGAATAAGTCATCAAGGAATTTGAATTCTGTATCTTAAATTTTAGAGTCAAAAGAATTAAAATTAGTTGGAATCCATGAAAAAAGGCTTGGGTGGAGGATAATGAAAGGATATATGAAAAGTTTAATCTGGTTGATCATCCTTCAAAACCTAAGAACATATCTAATTCTATTTTGGAACTAGATTAAATTGTTTAATATCCTATTAAATAGGAAGAATAGGAAGTTATTGCACCTTTATAAGAAATTATCTTGGATAAGGAAGGCAATGAACATGTTACACAAGACATAGTTGAGAAGGAAGCACCTATTACTGAAAAAAGTATTGATTTGTAAGAAGAACCTGCTTATGGATGAAAATATGTTGTTAATAAAAGGTAAAAGGATATTCATGAGGAGCATCTAGAAGAATAACTTTCTCTTGGAAAAGAATTTTTGGTTAAAGAACATTTAGAGGAACAAGATAATCCTAAAATAATTCTTTTTCTTAAGGAATGAATGGAATAATCCATCCAGATGGCTAAAAAATAAATGGGTGAGAGTATTAGAGATGATCTTTTAGAACCGGATCACGTAAATGAATCTCTTAGTCATGTGAGAGATGCACTTTTTTATGGGGAGATGAACCCTAGTCTATAAATTGTTGAAATTCCCAATCCATTTGATCAAAGCACTATGGATAACTGGTATAATTTCCCTAGATACTTTGATGTGAATGATACCCAAGAAGCCTGGGTTAAAGGCATAGACCTTTGTACTATGTTTCAATTGAAATTGGTTTTTTCTATACAAGTAATCTCTACAAAGAAACTTCAACCTATCTCAGTTCCTGTTCCTAAACCTTTAAAAGAACCTCTTTCTCTCATGAGTTAGGGTGATTTGAAAGCCTTTGGATCTACTTTATTGGTTAGAGTTGAAAATCTCAAGAACACAAAACCTACTCATGTAACAAACGTAATTGAAAGAAATTCTACCTTGATGATAGAGAAAATCATATAGAAGATTCATCCAAAAATGATTCATGAAATTCAAGAGGTTAGAATTGAGAACAAATAGTTAAGGGATGAAGTGAAGTCTCTCAGAGCTATGGTTGAAGATATGAAAAAGTATTGTAATCAGGACAAGCTCCTGTTTCTCGTCCTATTAAGGATGTTAGTTGTCAGATTCCATAGCAAGTTTTCTATCTAATTCAACTGAACTTGACTTCAATAGCTAACAAAGTGGCTGAGAGAAATAAGAAAATAGTCCAAGAGATGTGTGAGCATGTTATTGGTCTCAAAAAACTAACTGATGGGTATAAGGGATGTCTACAGAAAGTTCTGAATCAACTAATGTCTCTCACTTCAGCTGTTACAGCCTCTAGTGCTTCTAGACAGTCATCTCAATCTGTTGATAGTGATCTAATTAGAACTATGGTTAAGGAAGAACTTTATTAAGTGTTTTGTGGTTTTAACAAGGAGAGTCTACCTACTATTTTCAAGAACAGTGATATAGTACTCGATTTGGTGAGGATTCATTCCAAGATTGCAAATGATGCTCAGGAATAAATTACTAAGGAAGTGAATTACTATTTTAATAGGATTTTATCTAAGCATGATATGACCAATCATTTAAAATATCTTGTAGAGAATTTGAAAATCCCTCCTATCACTCAAGGATTCAAGACTCAAGTTCAAAATATAAAAGATTTCACTCCTCTATTGACCAAGATCATTGAGAAAAAAGATGATTTCGAGAAGGCAATTTAGTATTGTAGTGATATTATTACTGACTTCATTCAGTTGTTGAAGCCTTATCTTCGTGTATAGAGCACTGCTATTTGGGCTCTTGCAGCTACACCCTGGTTTACCTCCTTCCTCATCCAATGCCTTTTCCTCTACCTCAATTTCTATATCATAGGCTCTGAGTTAGATCAGACCTGTTATCCTTGACCAAAACTTGCCTTGGTCTTCCATTAAAACTACATTGGCACCTTCTGTTTTTGAAGGACTCCCTCTTCCTTCTCTGATTGTTGTCTCACTCCCTTCTTCAAATTTTACTTCCTCTCTTATAGATCCTTCTGATGCTACTACCAAGGGAAAATAGAAGACATATAGTGCAGAAGAAAAGTGAAAAATGTATTTTGATAGGGATATTTTGTATTTTTTTCTATTTATTGTACTTCCACATATTTTTCATCTAATGCAATGTGAACTATTGTTGTCTATTCTCTTGCACATATGCCTTAGACCAGTTGGTAAGGACTCTGTAAGTGCATCCAAGTGACTAGGGATCAAATCCAGGTGGAGGTAGAATTTTTGGGCACTGTAGCAGTACTGTAGCGGTACTGTAGCGGGTACTGTAGCAGTCACTGTTTGGCACTGTAGCATCCGGGAATATGCCCCTGTTTGGGCCTTCGGGACACCGATTTGGTCCCTGAGTCCTTTACAGCCTTTGGGTCACCCAGGCCTTCGGGTCAGTAAGGCCTTAGGGCCACCTCAAGGCCTTCGGGCCACCTTTAAGTGCATATGCAAACCAGACAACCAAAAATGAACAAGCTCTACAAGGAGGATGAGCAAGGAGCTTTCACCACAATAGAAGGTAAACGGATTGCAAGAATAAGAGGGTGTGGAACCTACCATCGAGACTGGTCTATCCATGCACGAGAATGCCTAGCCGAACATCCATGCGAAGGTAGAGAGCTGATTTCAAGTGGAAGATTTTGGGGAGGAGAAGTTCCAAGTAGTTAGTCTGGGTTGTATGTAATGTTTGAAGCCTACGGGCAATGAATTATTCTAAGGCCTACAGTCCATGTAATATTTATGCTTATGGGCCTTGTAAGGGTTCCACCTCACCCCTTGAAAGGTGGATTATCAAAAATCAATAAAAAATGAAGGCCTTCAAGCCATTGGAGGAGGTTGTCTATTCTCTTATTTATCTTCATTATTTTTTTCTTGTACTCTTTTTGATTATCCCAAAAGGGGGAGAACAGAACACAAAGAACAAAGTAAGAATAGATATCTAATTCATAGAATTTATGATCATCAAAAAGAGGGATATTGTTGGAATATTAATGTTTTAATCATGTTTTAATGATTACAACTCCAGTAAATCCTGTAAATCTTGTTAATCCTATTTAATCTGTCTCAAATCTTGTATAGAGATGGTTGGTTTCTTTATGCTTTAAATAAACTTCCACTAGATCCTGTTAATTATAAACCATGTTTTATTATTGTAAACTATATTAAATATGTCCTATAATAATTTATTATATGAATGATTAAGTATAATTCATTCTGTGAATATTATCTACTTAAGACTATATATATATATTTGGCTAAGTCTGAGAAATTGTGTGTTTTCCACCAATTCTAGTTATCTGGAAAAGGACCTAGACACCGTGACCCAAACACCATGAACTAGACACCATGACCTAGACACCGTGACTTAGACACCGTGACCCAGAAACTGTGACCTAGACACTATGACCCAGACACTATGACCCAGACACCATGACCTAGACACCCTGACCTGTTTCGTATCACATGAAGTCGGTGACACTAGTTCCATGCTACCATCACCAAGACATTGTTCCATGTTTTGAAAATTATCAGACATTGTGATTCTAACACCGCATTTTTGCTACCGATTCCTAATATTAACACAACTATTCCATCATGATTGTCTCACCTCTCAAAGAAAAAGAAAAAGACATCATTTCATGGTGACACTATTTCCAAGTGGCACCGTTTCTAGAAAAACTATGACACCATTCTTTAATCTATTTTGTTGTCTTCAATTTAATTTCTAACGGTCATATTTGAGTCATTTAAAGGCTCTGAAATAATTAATGTTTCTTTGTAGACATGTCACATGATAGAACAAGGTATGAGGTACAGAATACATGCATCATGTTAGCTCCAACGTGTGCACCCACAATTAAAAAGGAAGATAATACAAGCTACATATATACATAGAAGTAGAGCAACAGACGTGTGAGTATTTTTAGAAGAGTGAACCGATACATGAAAAAATATACAAGTGAATAATATACAAAGAACACTCGATCCAAAGGATTTACTACCATAGATCAAACCCAAGAACATATTCACAGTGCCACCTTCCATAAGAACATGATTTACACAGCTTACACCTTCGAACTGGTAGACTTGCGATACTCTGTTTTTTACAAGAGGACTCGATACTTGCATATGATTTCTCCTTCAAGTATAGAGCTTCATAGAATAATACTCATAGCACTTATAACCTTATCTCATTATATTTTCTCTTTTTTGTACTGATTTTAGCTTTCGTGCAGTGTGTGTGTGTGTGTCTTTATTAAAACACACATTGTCTCTTACACTAAACTGAAGGATACAAGATATCCTTCCTCTCATATCATTTTACATTTTTATACTCCCATGGATATGTGTGGAATAGTTCCTTGTGTGACCTGGTATTTTATACCCACGAATAACTATGGAGGAGGTCATGTGACCTGGATAGTCTTGTGCACTATTGTTTACCCAGATCCAGGGTGTGGATCAAGATTATTAATATAAACTACTTGGTGGCAGGTATTCATCATGTGGAGTGGATTAGATCTTAGCTTGAGAATAAACGACTTATTTTATCTGTTGTGTCTTTGAATTTATTTTTTGTCTTCTATACTGTATATTTCAGAAAACACTAGATTTTAATTTGATATTTAGTCTTGGATAGAAGTTATAATTGTTTTCCCTTATTAGAATAGCTTCAAAATTAGTATCAATAACTCATAATGATATTAATGAGAATTAATAAATCTTCTAAGAGATTATTTAAATAGTCAAAATTTTATAACCGTATTACCTTTATTAACTGTGATATATTCATTTTTATTTGGGAACCTTTTTAAGAAAACTTTTTAACATAAATTTTGAATAGATACTCAATTCACCCCCCTATTGAGTACTCTACTCTGACCAAAAGTTATCAATGGTATTAGTTCATTCTTTTATACAAACTAAAACTCTTTCTGAAAAAAAAACTTCTTTATATCTACAATAAATCTTATCATGGTAAACATAAGTCCAATCCATACCCAGAATAAAATTAAAATCTACTAGTGAAAAACCAATAAGGTTTCTAGGTAATTTCTTTCCACAAATAACAACAAGAATATTATTATAATTTCTTTTTTTTTTCTTTAATATTTCCCCCTCATGTTTTTACCATAATTTCTAGTTTCATTTCTTGAGGTGAAATTTTCAATTTACAAAAAAATATTCAAAACTAAAGGAATGTGTAGAACCCATATCAAAAAAGACATTAGAAAATTATAATTAAACAACCAATGTACCTGATACAACTTCATTAGATTTCCCATCATCTACTAACGTAATTGCAAAAAAAATCACTGCACCTTTCTTCTTATAATTTGGTTGTTTTTCATCAATTTGATCTTTATTTGGAAAATTATTTTCATAATTCCCCATCTCACCACATTTAAAACACTTTATAGTTTTATTATCAGAATTAAACTTAAGATAATTTATATTACAATATTAGGCCATATATCCAAAAATTACTGCTTCAAAAAAACATCCCGGATTTGTTAAGGCATTCCCCATTGTTCTTTTTACCACACTTTTCACAAACTAGAAACTATATTTTCTTACCTTTGGATATATTTGATCGATTCTTACCCATTCCCTACTATATAGACCCTTTCTTTATCTTTTTTTCAAAGTAAACATGATCATTAGTAAACTTCATCTCTACCTTTTCATCACATCAAATTAGTTTCACATAACTTTTGAATTCATGGGAGCCCAATGTCCTTTGGTATATTAGATTTAACCCTCAGTTAAATGATTTATTTTACTAGCATGATCCCAAATAAGATTTAGAGCGTACATTTCCAAATGCATGAATTTCTCTTCTTACACATCCATTGAAGCTTCCTCCATTTGTTTCAATTCAAGGAATTTCTTTTCCATACTACTTAAAACTACCTTCAGAAAATAATTTTCAGGGAATAGATTTTTAAATTCATACCATCCCAAGGCATTGATCTCCTCTCTATCCCTAATATTCTTGACTTTTGACCACCGTTGGTCCTTTTCACCTTCAAAATGAAAAATATAAAGACTAAATTTTTGATTACCTAAACACCCCATGATATCAAATATCTTTTCAAGTTTTTTAATCCACCCATTATCTACCACTGGGTTAGAATATTCACTTAAAGGAGGATGCCATATTATAAAATGTTTTACTATTTTCTTATACCTTTGTAGTAGCATTGAATATTATATTTCATGGATGCCACTACAATTTATATCCTACATTGAGTCATTACTATTACAAACTGTTTGGTTCTAATTCCCAACAATCTAGGTTGTGTATTGGTAAAGATATCATCCTCTTTGGGACTTTCTAATTTAGGTTCCCTATTTCTTCTGGGGAAAACCATTTTGAAAAGACATATCTTAGATGAAGAAACATGGTAATCCTTTAATTTTATATCATTTAAACATAAAAATAAAGTAAAAATAATTTATTGGTATTATATTAACATCATCTTAACCTCTAAATTTATCTAAATCGTGTTGTGATTCTTACTATAAGGACCTAGCCTTAAACATTACATAATCAAGTTAATTCAACAAGAATTCAGTTTATTACATTCCAAAAGATATTTTTGATTTATATTTTTATATAATTAGGTCAAATTTTCATAAAATAATAAAATGTGGATACTACTAAAATACTATCCATTTTTTCATAATACAAAAGTTTTGAAAAAATAAATTCTTCACAACATTCTGCTTTGCTTCTTTTTTCTATTTTCCATCCTTAATCTCTGAGAAAAACATTTTAAAATATGGGATGAGAAAAAAATTCCCAGTAAAAGACATAAAAATAGGGAAATAAACTATTAGTCCATGAATACTTATAATCATATGAAATAATTTTCACAAAGACATACTTATCACCCATAAAGTATCATATAGTTTGTGAAAATAAGTGATTTCTATAAAACATAGAAAAAATAAAAACATAAAGTTAACATGGGGCATTACTTACTAAAGATTATAACCCTCATGGATACCATATTATTTGTAACCCTCACTGATATCTTACAATGTAACCCTCATGGATATCTTATAATGTAACCCCTATGACTACCTTATAATGTAACACTCATGGCTACCTTATAGTGTAACCATAGTAGTTACACTTGGAATAACCATTAAGATTAACATAAAACATAAACATACCCAATTTATTGGAGTTAGATATAATTCAAACCCTTCATAGTAAATATTTCTCAATAAATAGAACGTAATCATAAAACATGAACACATGCATCATAAAAACATTTCTTTTGGAAAATTACTTATTTTAAAAGAATATTGTGAAAATAAAAAGGAAATCATTTTATTTGAAAATAAAAATGTAATATTTTAAATTATTATTATAAAAATTATGTAATCATGAAATCTATAAAATCCTCTTGCACCATTTATGTTAAAAACCATTTTTTTAAAATTTCGTAAAAAACATTAGAGAGGGTTTTAAAAGAAAAATCTCTTACATCGGGTTCGTCTTACATAAAACGTGTTCAAACCTAATGTATAATTTTTTAAAGAGTTTTAATAATATATTAAAGAACTATATTCATATCTATAATAAGTTATATGATATTTTTATAAAACCTTTCTACCCCTTTATTAATAATATTTTGTTATTTCCATTATTCCAGGTGTATTCTTTTCATGGTTTTCATGCTTTATTTATTATGGACATCCTTGTCAAAAATAAATAAAACTGCATAAGTGAGAAAATATATATTTTTATTTTATAAGTGAATTTAAAAATTCCATGATTGTGTTATTAAGAAATGATAACTTGTTTTCCACAAAGATTGTGAATTAACACCCCATAGATGGCAATTTCATTTTAAAGAATAATAGAAGAAAAATAAAGATTCGATTATGAATATACCATTTAACATAATAAAATTCTATAATATATATTATACTAGAGTTATCGTGAAACTTTGGATTGGATGTTAGGGTATGGTATAAGTGAGAATGAATTTAAAAGAGATGAAGATAGAATTTACCTCTTGAATATTTTCTCATAGAGAATCTTTTCAAGGCATTTAGAAATGGTCTTTTTATTTGATCAAAAACACTAGAATATGGAAAGGTATGAGTATAAGGGAATTTGGAAGAATATATTCAATAAATATGGCTTAATATGATGAAATTAAGTGAAGTAATGAGTCCCTTTTTATAATTGAGCTGAGGGGTAATTTTGGAATTACATAAATTATTAAAATATAATAAGTCTAGTGTAGGGTTTAAGACTTACAAAAGGACTAAAAGATAAAAGTGATTATATTTTAGACATGATATTTTCACATTTTTTCTCTATTCAATATTTTTGTGATTTTTTAACAATGTAATAAAATATTATATTCATGAAAAATATTTTTTTGTCAAATTAAACACTATTCATAACCAGGACTTAAAAAACATTAAAAAAATCAAATTCAAAACCAATATTTTATTTTATTCTCTACATGTCATATTCATCTATATAAATAGTTTATTACCTTAAAAATATTAAATTATTTTTATTTTAATATATATAATATAATTTATTTGATTTTTTCAATAATTAAATAATTATTGTATCATCATTGTGCAAGACTTATGGTATTTATTTTTTGCCTAAAAATCATGAAGAAGACAAATTTATTAGCCTTTGAATGAAAATTTATGTTTGAAATTTTATTATGGAAAAACATATATTAAAATATTTTAGTAATTAAAAACTATAGTGTGAACAACTTGACTTACATTTAAATAAAATATTATGAAGGTCTTAAAGTAGATCAAGTGGGTCAAAAAATATCCCAAATTAGAATAAACATAATATATTGGCCAAAACATACACATAAAAATATATTTATTCACTTATTTGGCTCATTTAAGGGTTCTTATAATTTTAATTAAAATCATTTATTTATTTTTCTTCTGCATGCACAAGCACTGCATTAGCATTTAATAAGCATTAAAGTTAATTATTTCATATATAAAAATTAAAAATAAATTAATTAGATTCAAGATAATCTTTTTATTCATTAATTTTGTATATTTACTCATATCCTTGTCGAGGCAACTTCTTTAATTTGTTAATTTATCTTCTCTTGCCTTGCATAAGAATTGCATAGATATTTGGATAAGGTTTGTATTATATAACTCTATTATTTACAATTATCAGACAAAAAAATAATTTATAAAAAATATTTAATAAAAAATCAGGAAAATAATTTTTAGCACTCGATTATTATCTATAAGTTACCAATTTTGATCTTTTCAGTGTTGTGCAGGCACTACGTCATCACTGGCAATGATTTTTATATATTTTGTGCAATAAATTTAATTTACATGTTATGAATTATTTTTTAAAAGTATTTATTTTATAATTTCATAATTTAGTCATTTCATAAGTTTAATAAATTTTACATCATCATTAACTATTGATGATGTCATAAAAATACAATATTTTAAAAAAATGTATTATTTACAATTCAACAAAATTTATTTTTTTCATAAAATTCTCCAAAATTTATACTAAGACAATTTCAATGTGATTAATTAAAATATGAAATTATTTTTTTCAAATTAAAATTCTATAATTTTAGAATTCATCTTTTAAATATTACTATGTAAGAAATTGTTTTAATAAAATTATTTATTTTAATAATTACGTAAAATAATTAATTTAACTATTATTTTAAGAATATTAATAAATATGAAAACAAATGGTTCTATTCTTAACTGGTTTGTTTTAGTTTCCATGGAAGGGCTTCATGGAATCAGGTTTGAAATAATTGAAAATAAAAAACACCTAAAAATTGAAAAATGGTGTCAAATATGATTTTAAAAAAATATGTGTGTTGTGTTTGGTAGTTGTGTTTTTTTAATCTTTTATTTTATGATTTTTATGTGTTAAATAGATCATTATCTAGAAATTTATTACCTTTAATTCATTAAATTCAAAGAAATCTAAGTGTATTAAAAAGGAAAAATCTATAATGGAAGATAATACGGAGGTTCTTGATCACCCAGAAAATTTTGTTCCACCTCTACTTAGATAACCTAAGGGTAAGAGACATAGTCTTAGAGAGTTTCATTTGCATATAGTTTCGAGCAACCCTTTTGCATTAGGTTGTTTCCACACTCTAGGAACCATGAAATCTTACAATAGCTATTTTCTATAACACTATCCTTTACCAGTATGATAATGAATGCTCATTAGAATTATTTAGGGATTTATATAGTTTAGTAAGAATACTTCCATTAAGATTGATGAGTGATGAATGTTTAAAGTTGAGCATTTTTTCATTTTATTTTAAGAGAAATGATATATCTTAGTTCTAATAGTTATAATAAGAAATTTTTGATACTTCAGATTACTTGTTTTATGCTTTCATCAAGAAATTTTATTATAGGAGAATAACTAGAGAGATTCAGAATAACAAAACAAGATATGTTCAAGAAGAGGGTCAACTATTCTATAAGACTTGGGATAGGTTTAGAAGTCTCCTTAGATAATGTACTAATCACCAGTTTTCTCCACATGTCTTAATGGAAACTTTTTACAATAGACCTACCCCTTATAACCAAAATCTAGTTTATCATTCTTATAGTAAAGATTTCTCCAATAAAACTATTGAAGAACATAAACAAATATTTAATACACAGACACAAAATTCTAAAAATAAATGTTCTTGGAGGACCATAGGTTGGAGTGACACAAACCCTATTCAAAATTATAATGATTCTAGAATATATAATATCAAACATAGAAACTCGCATGGGGGGAAATTACAACATTGTGGAATGTATAGGAAATTTTCTTTCTTCCTTTAAAAACATTTATCTTCCTTCCCATCCTACTAAAAATGTTAATTTTATTTTTTATTGTCCTAGGTTTCAAGAAAAAGATTATCCCTTTTCAAAAAGTTACAATCATAGTTATAGGAATCACCCAAACATTTATTAAAACAAATAAGATGTGTTTATACCCATGGTTTCCCTAGGTGTTTCACAATATCTTGGACCTTTTTATCAAAATCACAAAAGGGATAAAATATCAAACTCATAAGGTAATATCATGGTTTTGATGCACCAAATGAAATCTAGAATGGATTCCCAAGATTCTAATCGAAAGGCTGAGATGGAATCATAAAAATATATTTTCAAGAATGATATTAATAATCTTAAATTTCAAATCAGTCAAAAAGCTAGTGATTTAGGTGGTAGGGAAAATGGAAAACTACCAAGCATAACTAAAGTTAACCCCAGGGAAAATTTCTTGGCTGTTACAATGAGAAGTGGTTTAAAATCTCAATAATAATCTTGAAATAGAACTAAGAAATTACAAAATTTAAATATGTAATATTCTATAACACAAAAACCAGATAATAATCAAACTAGAAATGAGGAAAAAGACATTGAAAATGAATAAAATCAAACTATTCCACCGGAAGAAAATAATGAAAATGACTCTAAAATAAAAAGGAATAAGGTGAGGGATAAACATGTTGAGTTTGATATAATTCACACTAAATAATTTTCCCCCACCCATTCCATTACCTCGAAGTCTAAAACAAAAACATAAAGAACCTGGTCATATTAATTTCCATGGGATTTTTAATAATATCTAAGTCAATATTCCATTTATTTAGGCTTTAATTTAGATTCCTTCATATATGAAATTTATTAAAAATATTATTTCAAACAAAAAAACTCTTGACAAATTTTCCACTTACAACCTCATTGAATAGGTAATATGGTCCAACTCAATTATCTTTGTGATATTGGTTCAAGTATAAACCAGATTTATTTCACATTGTTTCAATAGTTGAGGTCTGGAGAGTGGAAACCCAAAAATATTATTATATAGTTAGTTGAATTATCTCTTACTTATCTCATAGAAATAATTGAAGACCTATTAATTGGATTTGGAGAGCTATTTTTACCCACTGATTTTCTCATTTTTGATATGGAATGTGACAAGGAAGCCCCTATCATCTTGGGTAGTTCTTTTTTATCCATTTCAGAATATTTGATATATGTATATCAGGTTCATTTGATCTTTAATTTTGGAGAACAAAAATCTGAATTGTATGTTTTTAAAAATGAAAAATAATATTCATTTTGTGGGAACTATTTTAGAATGGAGTTGTTAGATTTAGAGAAGTCATGTGATCATTTAGAATATTTTGACAAATAATAATCAACTAAATAAATTTACTTGGAATTTGTAAATTATTTTTTCCACATAGATGAGTCTGTTCAAAATAAGAACCTGGAATGATTTCCAAACTCAAACAAAAATTCTTTTCCTACTGTGAAGTATGGTGTTGAGTATAAATTTCTTAGGTTTAAACTTAAAGAATATTTAGGAGAGCTTCTGACCGATTTCCCTTCTATAAACAATGTGGATAATTTTGATAAGGTTTAGGGAGAGTTGTTAAAAATCATATTATTTTTACTTGAAAAAAATCTTTAGATCTGGTCTAGAAACTCATTGTAGTGGGTTTTCTACTTTGGAAAATGAACAAAAGAACATAAAATAAAGGTTTAAAATTGAACATATATCTATTTTTCAAAATCAATTTAAGAAAAATATTAAATACATAGGACCACATCTGCCCAATATTCTTCTTTACAGTGAACAAGAACCCAATTTGGATATTAAACCACGCCTAATACACCTAAAATACTCATTTCTAAGTGAAGACTCAACACTTCTGATTATTATCTCAATGAAACATAATGAAAATAAAGAGGAATTTCTTTAGGGTGTTCTGAAAAAGTTCAAAATTAAAATCAATTGTTCTATAGCTGACATCAATGGTATTATCCATTCATATTACATGCATAGGATCCCTATGGAAGAAGATCATAATCTAAGATTTGAGGGTCAAAGGATACTAAATATGAATATGAAAGATGCTATGAGAGAAGAGATTATTAAGCTATTAGATACTGGTGTCATTTATCCTATTTTAGATAGTGTTTGGTTCAATGAAATTCAATTAGTTCCAAATAAAGGATGATTTAATGTTGTGAAAAATGAAAAGAATGAAAAAATTCAAGTTTGGAAAGATACCAAATGGAGAGTCTGTATTGATTATAGAAATCATAATTCATCCACTATAAAAAATCATTTTCAAATGTCAATCTTAGATCAAATACTTGAGAGGCTTACTAGGAATGAGTTATTTTGTTTTCTAGATAGTTATTTTGGTTATAACTAGATCCATGTAGCCCGATAAGTCCAAGAAGGAACTAAATTCACATGTCCATTTGGGAAATTATCCTATCAATGAATTCCCTTTAGCACATGGTTCCCTAGCCAACATTCAAAGGTAAATGATAGACATATTTTCAAAAATGATAGTGAGGATCATTGAGGAATTTATGGATGATTTTTATTAGTGGGATCACTTTTGAGAGTTGTTTATCAAACCTGGAATTAGTTTTGGAGATATTACTAGAGACAAATATTATTCTTTCTATGGATAAATTTTTTTTATGGTCACTAAAGGAATATTTATTATCCATAAGGTCTCTAGGAGGGGTATTTAAGTTGATAATTCCAAAATAGGAGTAATCCAAACATTTTCTCATGAAAATGTTAAGGGTGTTATGATATCATCACAACATGCTGGTTTTTATCGGAGGTCCATTAAAGACATTTCAAAAATTAAAAAACCCTTATATTCCATGATTTCCAAAGTTACCCCTTTCATATTTGACGAATAAAATTAGAATATTTTAAACTTATTAAGGATAAACTCACTTTAGAACCCATTGTCACATCACCTGATTAGAAATTTCCTTTTGAAATTATGTGTGATTTTAGTTATATGGATATTGGAGTTGTTCTTTGATAGGGGAAGGATAAGATTTTACATGTTGTGTACTATGCTGGTAGTTTTTAAGATGATTCTCAGAAGAACTATGCCACAACTAATAAGTAGGTGTTGGTTGTTTTTTTTCTCTAAAAAATATCAAAAAGTTCCTAATTGGTTCTATAGTCAATTTTTTTAATGAACATTCTACCTTAAGATACATGTGTTCTAAAAAAGAGGAAAAATGTAGACTTATCTGGTGGGTAAATTTGTTTTAGAAATTCAATATAGTGATTAAGGATAATAAAGGTACTTAAAATATAGTTCTCAACCACATGTCTAGGTTTTATAGTTCCCAAACTGGAGATATGTGGGCTATTAATTCTTCCATTCCTGAGGAAAATTGTTCAATGTCTCAGATAATCGATCTTCTTAGTATATAAATTTTACTGATTTCCTAGCAGTATAGGTTATTCCCAAATGTTTTTCATAAAATAAAAGGGGAAAATTAATTTCTAATCTAAATTATTATTTATGGGAAGATCCATTACTCTTATGGAGATGTGCTTAAGGTATTTTGATGAGGTGTGTGCTATAGGACGAGATGTTGTATATACTAGAGAATTGTCATTCCTCGCATTGGGGAGGTCATCATGGGGGAGAGAGGGTTTCTCAAGAAGTCCTTTAAGATGGATTCTATTGGATTACTTTATTTAAGGATGTTAGGAGTTTAGTTATTAGATGATATAAGTGTTAGAGGATTAGAAATGTTGTTAGGATGGAGGAGATTCCTTGTAAATGTATTTTAGAAGTAAAAATTTTTGATGTTTGGGGTTTAGAATTTATGTGACCATTTTCTTCTTCTCATGGAAATGAGTACATTTTGGTGTTTTTTGAGTATGAATATATGTAACGTCCTGGTCCCGGAATCCACCCAGTGGCACCCCGTACCTGGTTGGTCACATGGCCTCAAGCGCATTTCCCCAAATGCCAGAGGCTGCCGACTAGTAGCGAGGGCCTTGGGTTTGATAGTGGGGAAACTACACCCTCATTGGCAGAGTACACAGCGGAAGAAGAATAAACATACAATAGCGGAAGTAGAGAATAACCAACAATAATAACAGTGGAATACTGAATCAACAAACTAGAACAAATATGCATATATGGAATGATGCAAAATGCAACTCTAGGAAAATATCCAAACAAGTCACAATGTTGAAACACCACAGTACCAAAGAAAATACAAAAGAAAAGTAAACAGCTCCTCATCATCGTGAGCCAAGCTTGGTCCCATACTCTCCTGCTCCCAGCAATCAAGTTCCAGAAGTCGAAGGGTGCTTTCCCTTGTCTACACCTCCAACAACAAAGTCTGATTGGGCCCAAAAACATGGCCCAAATAGGGTGTGAAATAAAATCCCAGTAGGCAACCACCCGAAGATCTGTTCCTAATAGTCAGTGAGTATATGGAAGGTAAAAGCACCCTCAGCAGTAAACAGCAACAACAAAGTAGTAGGTAGTAAACAGTAAGCAGTAAAACAAGATGATACATAGCAGCAATCAATCCACAACCAAACAACAGAACAAATAGCTAAAAACTGAAAACCCTCTGGGAAGTACTCACAGTCATCCCCTCTGGTCCTATCCAAGAAGTACCACAACCCTCTGGGTAGTGCACTCAGCCTAACCCCTCTGGCTTGGTCATATGAATTTATGAGACTCTCTGGGGAAGATCACATGGTCAATTCCCCTTATAGTCTAGGGTAGTCAGGGACTCTCTTGAGGAAGATCATATGGTCTAACCCTCTTAGCCCCAAGGTCTAGAGACTCTCTGAGGAAGCTATCTTGGTCAATTCCTCCTATAGCCTCAGGTATACCACAGACTCTCTGAGGAAGCTCATTCGGTCAATTCCTCCTCTAGTCTGGGAAGGTTCTTAAAGAGATTCAAATAAGGTAAGACTCTGTGAGTAATCTCACTCGTTCTACCCTCATGTAGTCTATAAAATCCAAGAATCTCTGGGAGCTCACTCGGTCCATCCCCTCTGTAGTCTGTAATATCTAAGACTCTCTGGGAATCTCACTTGGTATATCCCTTACAGTCTATAGCACCAGGTTCCCTCATCCCCGTGCCAGTCAGTGCATAATAATGCTATAAGGCCAAAGTACACCTATAAAAATACTTGGCTAACCAAATTACACTTATAGAGGTACTTAGCTAAACAGTCTACAAGGCAACAAGCATGTCATGAGTTTCACTTCAACCTATAACTGCAAGGCATGGAAACAGGTGTAACAACCAAAGGCAAACTAGACCCAAAGGTTGTAAACAGAACAAAGCAAGGGCAAATACATCCAATCACAACAAATTATCCTCTAACATGGTCAATTTACCTCTACACAAGCATACAACCAAGGCAGGAAAACAACAAGGGAAAAAAGGTGAACACACAATACCCCGTTCATGGGTGGTGGTGGAATTTGCAAATAAAACTCAAAGACTTTGAACGGTAAGGTAAAAACCACCTACCTCGATCCTAGGAGATCGATATA
This sequence comes from Viscum album, assembly GCA_963277665.1. NCBI lineage: Eukaryota > Viridiplantae > Streptophyta > Magnoliopsida > Santalales > Viscaceae > Viscum > Viscum album. Next base: position 1,106,467,564 of record OY728131.1, on the reverse strand, counting down.
CTTAAACCACTATGGCTAATTCCCCCTAGAATGTCATATATCTGAGAAAACGCACAAAATGTTCAACCTTAGATATCTTGAGGAAGAGGAAGAATTGGAAAACAAGGCTCAAGCTAAAAGAATAACTCACCGCTATGCTTCCAACTCAATCAACCATGTTCGATTCGAAGAACGGATGGAGAGGCGGGATCTTCGGGAAGATCCGGCCATACGGGTTGCTCTCGGATGAACCAAACCTAGAAGAAGGTGAATATGGCGATTAGGTGCGACCCCAGTCCGTTTAGTGAAAAAAAGTACACTGCGTGTATTTTTAAAGTACACGGTGTGTAGTGGGTTATTTTTTACTCCACCAAAATCGGCCTCCACGTCACCCCTACATACCATGTGTGTGGCCCGGGCATGGCTAGCACACAGCTTCGAGCCGGAGAGGAGTACACAACGTGTACTCAGAATGTACACGGTGTGTACTTCAAAATTTTCCAGAAACTCCATTTTTTTTTAAAAACTCCAGAAAAAGAAAAGAATACCTGAAAAAAAGATCTGGGTTCTTACAAACTTTTCCCCTTAAAGAAATTTGTCCCCAAATTTCCCTAGATGGGCATAGAAGAAGAAACCTCAAACAGCTCCGGCCACTGCGATTGAACCTCGGCCTCCCTCTCCCAAGTCTCGTCCTATACTTGCCCGTGCTTCCATAGCACTCATACCAGAGGAACAGACCAGCCTCAGAGAACCTACATACTACGATCAAAAATCCATATAGGATGCTCATCAAACGATGCATCCACTTTGAGCTCAACCTCCTCAGGCTAAAAGACATGAGACGTGTCTGAAAAGTAATGTCGAAGCTGAGAGACGTGGAAGACGTCGTGCATGGTCTGGTACCTCTGAGGTAGCTGCAACCGATAGGCAATCAGCCCAACTCTCTCCAAAACCTGAAACGGCCCGACGTACCATGGTGAAAGCTTACCCTGTCTCTAAATCCTCTTGTGTCCCAACCTCGGTGCGACACGTAGGAAAACCTGATCTCCAACCTCGAACTCCAAAGGTCGTCTCCACTGATCAGCATAAGACTTCTATCAAGACTGTGCTGCATCCATCCTTTTCTGAATCAACTCTATCTACTCTGAGGTCTCTTGAACAAGAAGAGGTCTTAGCAAAGCTGCCTCTCCTGCCTCTAGCCAGCATAAGGGTGATCGGTATGGCCTACCGTATAGAGCCTCGTATGGTGTCATCTGAATGGTCGCCTGAAAATTGTTATTGTAGGAAAACTCAACACGAGGTATATGCTTTTCCCAAGAACCAATGAAGTATAAAATGCATTCTCGGGGCATATCCTCAAGAACCTAGATCGTGCGCTCAGACTGGCCATCAGTTTGGGGGTGGTATGTTGTACTCAAAAGTACCTATGTACCCAAAGCTTTCTGAAGTCCCTGCCAGAACTAAGAGGTAAAGCGTGCATCCCTATCTGAAACAATGGAGTGTGGAACTCCATGTAGAGGTACAATTTCTTGGATGTACAGTCGTCCCAGATCATCAACACTGAAGGTCTCCTTGATCGGCAAGAAGTGTGCTACCTTCGTAAGTCTGTCAATGACGACCCAAACAGCATCACTTCCCCGAGGTGACCTCGGTAACCCAGTCACGAAGTCCATCGCGACATCAATCCACTTCCACACCAGAATGGGTAACTGATGTAAAATCCCTATTGGTCACTAATGCTCAGATTTCACCTGCTGACAAGTAGAACATCTCATAATAAAACCGACCACATCTCTCTTCATACATGGCCACCTTTACTGGCGATGAAAATCCCGATACATATTGGTGACGCCCGGATAAACTGCCCAAACTGATGAATGGAAATCCCTCATCAGCTCCTCACATATGTCTGTTGTCACCCATACCCGTCCCTGGAAATGCAAGATCTCATCCTCACCCACTGTCCATCCAGGAAGAGGGTCCCCTCCAGACACACTCTCCCGTAGGACTAAGGCCTCAGAATCTGATAGCTGCCTCATTCGTACCCAATAAATAAGTGTAGAGGTAACATCCACAGATGAAAGGAAATTCTTTCCTTGCCTATCGTGCACCTCCAGATGCATCTCAGAGAACAGAGCCATAAGCTTCCACTCACTACTGGCATCCTGAACTGCCTGAATCTAAGTTCGTCTGCTCAATGCATCTTCCACTGGATTTCCCTTTCCTGGAATATAGGCAAGTTCGAAGTCAAAGGACTAAAGATACTCAACCCACCTATGCTGTTTCAGATTCAGATCACGCTGAGTGAAGATATACTTGAGACTCTTGTGGTCGGTGAAAACCACGAAGTGCTCTCCCAGAAGATAGTGTCTCCAACAGCGTAAGGCATGGACAACTGCTTCCAACTCCAGATCATGTGTAGGGTAATTCCTCTCATGTGGCCTCAACTGCCGAGACCCATACACAATGACTCCATCTCCCTAAATAAGCATGGCTCCTATCCCGATAACTGAAGCATCACAGTAAACAGTGTAGCCCTTGCCCGGCTCTGGCAAGACTAGTATCAGTGATGACGTCAACCTCCCCTTCAGCTCCGAAAAGGCTGACTCACAAGAATATGACCATAAACACTTCACCCCCTTCTTGGTCAGACCTGTCAATGGTGCTTCTAGGCGTGAGAAGTCCAGAATGAAGTGTCTGTAGTATCCTTATAGACCTAGGAAACTCCGCACCTCAAAGACGTTCTTCGGCTACTCCCAGGAAAATATAGCTCTCACCTTCTCTGGGTCCACTGACACTCCTGTCTCTGAGATAACATGACCTAGGAAGTGAATCTGATCTATCCAAAAGTGGCACTTCGAGAGTTTAGCATACAACTGATGCTCTCAGTGTACTCAGAACGATCTTAATATGTGTGGCATGGTCGTGTCGAGTGTGAGAGTACACCAAGATATCATCCACGAAGACCGCGACAAAGGAGTCCAAGTACGGATGGAAAACTCGGTTCATCAGTTCCATGAAGACTATAGGCACATTTGTAAGACCAAACGACATGACTGTATATTCGTAAAGACCATACTTTCTCCTGAAAGCTATTAGAGATATATCTGATGGTCTAACACGCAAATGATGATAATCAGACCTCAAGTTGATCTTCGAGAAAACCAGGGATCCTCAAAGCTGGTCAAAGAGATCATAGATCATTGGCAAGGGATATTGGTTCTTGACCATCAACTGTTTCAGCTTCTGATAATCCATACAAAGTCGAAGGGTACCATCTACCTTATTTGCAAACAGGACAGGTGAACCCCATGGAGAAGTATTGGGTCGGATGAAACCCTTCACCTGCAACTCCTCCAACTGCTTCTTGAGCTCCTGCAACTCAGGTGTAGCCATCCTATAGGGAGGAATGGACACCGGTGCTGCTCCTAGAATGAGCTCAATCAAGAAGTCTACCTCACGCTCTGAAGGTAAACCTAAAAAGTATCCTGGAAAGACATTGTTGAAACGATCCACCACTGGAGGAAAGTCTGACTGTGAAGTTACCTGGTCATCCAGATAAAGACTGGCAATTTGGGCTATAAATTCCCCTAGCCCATGATGCTTTGGTCCATCTCTACCTTCCTGGACATCCCACTCACCTCTATGAAGGAAGGATCTGCCCTATGGTGATATAAAACTCACCCTGCAGTGATAGCAATTGACGACTGTCGGGAAGGGAACCAACCAGTCCATACCGAGAATAACGTCATAGCCCGTCATCTCTAGGACATAGAGGTCCCAAAAGAAATGACACCCCACAACCTAGAGAGGATGCTAGATTTACTCATTCCCAACAGTGTGTCAAGAGTCAACAAGTCGGCAGACGAAACGATACAGAGCCCAAGGCTGTCCACGATAGCAATAGAGATAAAGTTATGGGAAGCACCAGTATCGAAAAGAACTGAAGATAAAACTGAGTCTACTAAGATCGTACCTCGAACTGTAGAAGGGCTAGGATCCTGATCCTGATAGGTCTGCTCCACGGTGAAAGACTGGCCTGCACCATGGCCCTACGCCCCTGGATGACCGTTCTGAGGTGATCCACTCTGGTATCGCTGATGACCTGGTGACTGACCACCACGGTCGTGACCTCCACCTCGGCCTGAACGGCCAGAATAACTCCATTTCCCTGACTGGTGGGACACTGGTGAAGCATCTCCAGAACACAGGGTCAAAGAGGAACCCCTATCACCAGCTAAAGGTGAGAAGATACGATGGAAATGCTGAAGATGGCCCATCTTGCCGCAAGACCGGCACTCTATCGGATCCCTCTGGCACTAAGACCTAGTATGCCCACTCCTACTGCACTGGTAGCATACAATCTGGCTACCAGAAGACGCATCCTGCGAACCTCGATCTCCTTGAGAAGACTCTCTGCGATGCTTCCTACTGTCCATAGGAGGAACACTAGCTCTGGATACCGAACCGCCCTGGCTCACAGCTCCAGAATCTCTCAGATTGCGCTCAGTGATCAGCATCTGGTTGATGATGGAGGATATCGAAGTCAACTGGAAGATATTCACCTGGGAATGGATCTCCTGCCTGATACCATCCTCGAACTTCCTAGAAAGGAACAACTCATCACCTGCTGAGATCGGTGTGAAACGCTGCAGCTTAGTTAAGTGAGATGAGTACTCCATAACAGAGAGAGTACCCTACTGCAGACTCATAAACTCTTGGGCTCGGTCGGCCCTCAGGGTCTCCGGATAGAAGTAGTCATAGAAGGTGCATCGAAACTCATCCTAAGACATATCCTACTGACACACTGACCGTGAGATCACCTCCCACCACCTCTTGGTGGTGTCCCGGATCATATAAGTAGCCAGCTTTACCCTTTTCTCCAGAGGGATCTCTAGGTGCTCAAATATGGTCAGTGTGGCCTCTATCTATGACTCTACAGCTTGAGGTCCTCCATACCCTAAAAAATTAGGAGGATGATGCTGCTGGAAAACCCGCGCCAACTCAGCCATTGACGGGGCTAGAGGCGACACTCCCTAGAAGGTCTGCATCATCCTTAGAAAGTCCTCCTTGAACTGCGCCTCGGTGCCTGCAATGGGTATGAAAGCTGGTGCCAAGGCTGGTTCGACTGGGGGATCGGCAGGAAGTCTCTGATCATCCATATCTGTTGTCTGGTCACTACCTGATGATAGACGTACAACCAGAGGATGTCTCAGAGGCATATCTCTGAAAGATCAAAATCACACCTTAGATCAGGATTAACAAGGATTGAAAACATAGGAGTACAAAATGGGAACAGGGGAAGAAACTATCAAGTTTTACAAAACACGACTACACGGCATGTATAAAAACTACACGGCGTGTCTACTTAAGCCATTAACATGGGCGTGTACCCCTACCCGACAGGTCGTGTAACACCTCAAACTACACGGCGTGTTGACCCAACACATGGCATGTACTTGAAAACTATTCCCCTGCCCGAGTCTCCTTACATTGCTAACTCACATGGTTCAAACAAACCTCAGACTACACGGTGGGTTCCCTAGGGACACGGCGTGTACTAGACACTGGCTCGGTGGCCCGTGTTTTTGGATACACGATCGTCTCCATGGCTGGCCTTTACAAGGCATGTTCTGAACAAACACAGCGTGTGTAGGAGAAGGTGACACTGTCCCGTGTTGTTCATGACACGGTTGGGTACCTGGGAAAAACTGCACGGCGTGTTCCCAGAGCAACACGACGTGTCTAAGAGAAGGTCACGCCGACTTGTGTTGTTCATGACATGGTCGGGTAACTGGACAGAACTACACAGCGTGTTCCTTTACAAAACGGCGTGTTCTGCTCGAGATTCTCCGACCCGTGTTGTTAGTGACACAGCCAGGTACAAGGCTCTACACTACACAGTGTGTACATACCGCACATGGCATGCTCCTGACTTTATTTTCACAACACCGTGTTCCTGCACACACAGTCAGTAACACGGCATAAAAACTACATAGCGTGTAACCAGAAAGTACACGCCGTGTATTCTGGGTTTTTTTGGGCAGTAGCTCAGAAACTGCACAGAAGCCCAGAAGCATGGAAAACAAAGCAAGGAGGTGCCAAATTCCGATCCGTGAGGGCCCGCACTCCCCGCGAATCAAAGCTTGGAATCCCCTACAGTTATGTACAAGAGGAAACATGATCATGATCCGCCAATTTCCGATTCAAGAGGGCCCATAACACCTCAAGAATCAAAATTTGGCGTTTATTTTAACAAAGTACAATACAAACAATTCCCTAACAAGCAGCAGATATTCTATAAAGCATCTATCACAACAGCATGCATAATCTACACAACATCTATCACAACAGCATGCATCGTTAATGCACCATAAATGGCATGGAAAGAATGCATGGTATGCGATTTCTACAAGTGCCTATATGATGCATGAGATGGCATACCCTCATCTCATTGGGTTGCGATAGAAATAGAACTTTAATATCAAAACAATGATAGTACAAATCATATGAATCACTCTAAGTGAAATCGTATCAACTGAAAAATCTCAAAACCAAAAAACTGCAATAAACGAGGTAATATGGCTTTTCCCTGTATACGGGTTAGCTACTCCCGGGCACAACTTATTACCAAGTACCGAATCTGTCCTATCCCTGGCTAAGTCGCCAAACAGTAATGCAAGAGAAAAGAATCCTATGATACCACTTTGTAACGTCCCGATTCCGGAAGCCACCCAAAGGCGCCCCGTACCCGGTTGGTCACATGGCCTCAAGCGCATTTCCCCAAATGCCAGAGGATACTGACTAGTAGCGAGGGCCTTGGATGTGATAGTGGGGAAACTATGCCCTTATTGGCAGAGTACACAGCGAAAGAAGAATAAACATACAATAGCAGAAGAAGTGAATAGCCAACAATAATAACAGCGGAAGACTAAATCAACAAACTGGAACAAATATGCATATATTGAATGATGCAAAATACAACTCTAGGAAAATAGACAAATAAGTCACAATGCTGAAACACCACAGTACCAAATCAAATACAAAAGAAAAGTAAACAGCTCCTCAGCATCGTGAGCCAAGCTCGGTCTGAGGCTTTCTTGCTCCCAGCAATCAAGTTCTAGAAGTCGAAGGGCGCTTGCCCTTGTCTACACCTGCAAAAACATAGTCTGCTTGGGCCCAAAAACATGTCCCAAACAGGGTGTGAGATAAAATCCTAGTAGGTAACCACCCGAAGATATGTGCCTAACAGTCAGTGAGTATATAGTAGGTAAAAGCACACTAAGCAGTAAACAGCAACAACAAAGCAGTAGGCAGTAAACTGTAAGTAGTAAAATAGGATGATACATAGCAGGAATCAATCCACAACCAAACAACAGAACAAACAGCTAAAAGTAAAAAACCCTCTGGGAAGTACTCGCAGCCATCCCCTCTGGTCCTATCCAAGAAGTACCACAACCCTCTGGGCAGTGCACTCAGCCTAACCCCTCTGTCTTGGTCATACAAATTTATGAGACTCTCTAGGGAAGCTCACTCAGTCAATTCCCCTTATAGTCTAGGGTAGTCAAGGACTCTCTTGAGGAAGATCACATGGTCTAACCCTCTTAGCCTTAAGTTCTAAAGACTCTCTGAGGAAGTTATCTTGGTCAACTCCTCCTATAGCCTCAGGTATAACACAGACTCTCTGAGGAAGCTCACTCTGTCTACCCTCCTATAGTCTATAAAATCCAAGTCTCTCTGGGAGCTCACTCGGTCCATCCCCTCTATAGTCTGTAATATCTAAGACTCTCTGGGAAGCTCACTCGGTCTGTCCCTTATAGTCTATAGCACCAGGTTCCCTCATCCCCATGCCAGTCAGTGCATAATAATGCTATAAGGCCAAAGTACACCTATAAAGATACTTGGCTTACCAAAGTACATTTATAGAGCTACTTATCTAAATAGTCTATAATGCAACAAGCATGTCATGAGTTTCACTTCAACCTATAACTGCAGGGCATGGAAACAGGTGTAACAGCCAAAGGAAAACGAGACCCAAAGGTCATAAACAGAACAAAGCAAGGGAAAATACATCCAAGCACAACAAATTATCCTCTAACATGGTCAATTTACCTCTACACAAGCATACAAGAAAGGAAGGAAAACAACAAGGGCAAAAAGGTGAACACGCAATACCATGTTCACAGGTAGTGGTAGAATTTGCACATAAAACTCAAAGACTTTGAACGATAAGGAACAAACCACCTACCTCGATCCTAGAAGATCGATATACTTGAACCAAGACAGCTAATTCCCCCTAGAACTTCGTAGATCTGATAAAACACACAAAACGTTCAACCTTAGATATCTTGAGGAAGACGAAGAATTGGAAAACAAGGCTCAAGCAAAAAGAAGAACTCACCGTTGTGCTTCCAACGCAATCGACCATGCTCGAATCAGAGAACGGATGGAGAGGCGGGAGGTCGGGGAAGATCCGGCCGTACGGGTCACTCTCGGACGAACCAGACCTATAAGAAGGTGAATATGGCGATTAGGCGCAACCCTGGTCCGTTTTGTGAAAAAAAGTACATGGTGTGTTTTTTTAAAGTACACGGCGTGTAGTGGGTTTTTCTGTACTCCACCAAAATCGGCCTCCACGTCACCCCTACACACCGTGTGTGTGGCCCAGGCACGACCAGCACACAGCTTTGAGTCGGAGAGGAGTACACGGCGTGTACTCAGAAAGTACACGGCGTGTACTTCGAAATTTTCCAGAAACTCCATTTTTTCTTAAAAACTCCAAGAAAAGAAAAACATACCTGAAACGAAGATCCGGGTTCTTAAAATATAAGTGGGTAAAAGTTGTGTCACTTCCCAATAATCAAGCTAGTATAGTGATGAAATTCATTAAAAAATACCTTCTCATGATTTGCAGTGCTAAATGCATTTATCACTAATAATGAAACCCATTTTAATAATTTTAAATTCAAATCGTTGAGGGATAAGTATGGTTTTGATCATAGAATAGAAACTTCTTACCAACCACAATCTAGTGGATAGGTTTTAAACAGGTAGTTGAAATAGATTTTAGAGAAAATTGTCTCTAACTCTAGACTGGAATGGTCTTTGAAACTTGATGAAGCTTTATGGTCTTATAGAGCTACCTTTAAAACTTCAATAGGTATGTGTCTATATAGTCCATTGTTTGGAAAGTCATGTCATTTACTTAAGGAGTTACAACACAATTTCATATTGTGCAGTAAAAGCCCATAACTTTGATTTTAAGACTGTTAGAGGGAGAACATTACTTGATCTGAGCGAGCTGGATGAGATTATGAGGGAGTCCTATGATAATTCTAGGATTTATTAAGATAGAGATAATGATTTTCATTATCATATAATCATGAATAGATATTTAAGGCTAGACAGAAGGTCTTACCTTTTAATTCAAGACTTATAAATTTTCCTAGGAATCTTAATTCCTAGTGCTCTATACATTTCACAATCCTTAGAGTCCTTACTAATGGAGAGATTTAGCTTGTATAAGATGAAAAAATTTCATTTATGGTTATTGGTCAAATAATTAAGAACTAATTTGAAGGGAAACAAGGGGGTTTGGATTCCATTTTTATGTTGTAAAATTTACTTATCACTGTAGGCTATAAATTCAGTGCTTCATGGGAGCTAACCCATGGTCATTCTTGTGATTTTTCACTTTTGTTTTTGTAAGGAATAAAATATTGTTGTGATATGTCTATTACTCTATGTTTCCTATTTGGATTTAATTCTTTGCATTCCACCCTTTTCATAAAGAAGGTTGTTGGTGTACTGATAAAATAATACCAGAGTCCCAATTGTCTTCATGTTAAAGAGAAGATGCAGGAATGAGTCTTACAGGATAAACTTCCATAAACTCTATATCTGTTTACATTTACATTAGATCGTTAATCATTGAAATCTAATGCTTGTCTTCTTAACTTATAGGTACCGAAAGTTGAATAACCAGGTGGTTTCACTCAAGCAAATAGGGGAAAATTTAGGGTTGTACTGTCAAGAGAAAAGATTCTAAAAATCAAGGGAGTATTATTTTTCATTATGCTTTTAAATAGTTTTTTATGAATCTTCACTCATACCTTCTCGATAACAAAGTTTTGTTTAAATCTACTCACAATATGAAATTAAGTGTGGGAGAATGATTCCCATGTCTATTTCTTTTTATGTGCATCTACATCTCCTTGTTGGGTATTCAACATGTTATTTTCTAGGGTGTTGAAATTCCAATTAAATCAAACTTCCAAAATTGTTGTTGCCTAATAAAAATGCCTTGGTTTCAGGTTTTTGTTTGTTGTATACTCAATGATTACCATGCTATTTTTTTAACATTGTTGTAAATCCTTGGGTTATGACTTTAAGATAATGCAAGTGTTTTTTTAATATGTCTGTAAAATACAGGGTTTGTGGCAAACATCTTGTTTGAACTGTATTGCAACCCTTGAACATGCTTTGAAATTACTCAATTGCAAATATTTTTTAACTTTAAATGTTTCAATTGTTTCTCACACTTTAAAATTAAACAATGGGACATTATTGAGTTTTAAGTGGGGGGGGGGGTCTTCAATGTGTTGATCTATATTCATTAATGTACACATAAAAAACCTTAAAATCTTTCAAAATTGGTTGTCTTTCAAGATTTTATCTTCCTTTTTAGTGGGTGAACATTTTTCTCAAGATTGAAATTTGTGATGTCATGGTGAGGAGGTTAATTTCTATTACCCCGTGGATTTAATTGTGTTTATCATCCCCCCCCCCCTTGGAAAAACATTCTTTTGGTAAATTGTAGTAGAATGTTGTAAAATTTTCATTGGCTTTGACCTTTTTGGTTTGAATTAAACTCATATGATATGCATCCAAATGAGATATGAAATGAAAATCTAAATCTGGGTTGAACATTTTTTTCTTTTTTCTTATAGCTAATCGACGAGTTAATTAGTCATTCTTTTTATTTATTAATTTCACTCATCCATTCGATTGTGTCTATTTAATCTATATTCAATTATTTATGTTGGTTCATCTAAGGGTAAATAGAGGTTTGGACTTTCAATTAGATGTAAATTGAAGTGTATTTAATTCTTTTCCAAATTTTCAATTTTAACCGTTTTTTGTAAAACATGAAACCAACCTTTCGCTGAAACCATTCGATTTTAGGAGGTCACTCACGCTTTTAACATTAGAGAGTCCATGGGGAAAATTTCATTTTAGAACTAATTCTTTGTGGCATTTTAGTTTTTCACACTTGAGGTTTTTCCTTTTCCACTAAAATTGATGAGTTGATTGATTGAGTACAAGAAATGTCGTAAGTGTGGAGGAATGTGATGTGCCTCTATTTTTATACATGTTTACCCCAATTTTTTAGTGACATTTTTAATATTTTTTAAGTTTAAATTAGATTTCATTGGTGAATAATCCCTTATGTTATTCAGGGTCAAAGTTGTAGTTCTTTGAATGATTTTATTAGAATTTGGATGTTTTGGGGAATTTTTTATATGGTTTTCTTTGATTCAAATTTTCATACATTTTTAATAACTGTTTTTGTGTTGATCTTGCTGCACTTTTCATTAAAAAATTAATTGAAATGTTTTGAGTGGTTTGAAATTGGAATTAAAATGTTCTAACAACCATGTTTTATATTTTTATTTTTTAAATTAAGATATTTGCTGGATGATACAAAATAGAATATGCCATACGATCATTCCCTTCCTACTTGATCAACCGTTGGTGTTTTATTGAGCTGTCGTGAGAGACAAGGGAACCCCATTCTACCATTCAAAGGAGGCCATAGAAGCCAAATCGAGATTCAAAGAGGAGATTTCTAGGCAAACCAAATCAAGAAAAGAAGATGAACAGGGGCGTTGGTACGAGTTGACGACAAAGACCGGAGTTACGAGACTATGTGAAGAAGGCCGAACTATTTGTGGATCGAAGCCATGGCTGGAGATTCAAAGAGTCTGTGCGCACACCGATTATAAGAGGATGGGTTCGAGGGAAGCCAACAAGAGTCCAGCGAAGGTGCTTCAACCCTCGACGCACCTCTACTATTCTGAAACTAAGCTTGAAGCCGATGCAGATTTGAGCTCGAGTCGGTCGCTGATGTCCAGACCGATGAATTCGACAACAGGAGGAATTACCCAACTCGGGTTTGATGAAATGAGATTATTTGCAGCCATAGATGAAGGTTATTTGATGTTTGTTTTCGCATGATGTTGTAGATTTGCAGGTTTGAAATGAGGAAGAAGACGTTGGGGACTTCATTGCTCCCCAAAATGGTGGCTTCGATGATTGAAATGGGTGCACACAACCTGTTCGATTAAATGCCCAAGTAGAAGTCGAATCCGAACAAGTGAAGTTTGCATGTGAATCAAAGAGGTCTGAGCTCATCTCGACACTGTTAGAACACAACCAGATTTAAGACAAACGAACAGAATGATGCTGGTTGAATGAATTTGCTGCAGTCCTGAGCCTGAACTGCTACTGAGAGAAACCGAGAGCTTGAGCTATAAAATCGATGCCTCATGCTCTGGTTGTGCCTAGCGAGTTCGAGACACGCTGTATTTGTGGAGGCAGCTTACTTGCATCAAGTGTTGGGGTTCAGCTGGATTCGTTGGAAATAATGGCGCCTCTCAAAACGAGGACACGATTTTTTTGTAAAAGAGAAACGCGGGTAAGGGCTGCGTGAATTTAAATCACGCGGACACACGTTTCTGACATGGGAACGAGGGCCTATAAAAGGGGGAGGCAGCGGCCAAGCTTCACACGTCCACCAAGAGAACAGGGACGCACACACTGCACCAGAAGGCGGAGGCTTGTGCGAAAAACGTGGGCTGCGACTTGAGTGCAACTAGTCACATCTGGTACAACAAATACGTGGACAACGCTTTCGGGTGTGGGCAGTAACAAACAACGGCGAATTATATTTTGCAACGAGGTGCTACAACAACATTGCGTGTTCCATTTTGATCTACGAAGGGTAACGTCTTGTCACGTACTATTATCAAAGAGGCGGTGAAGGCGTATCGAGGTGTGAATTTTACACAGTTTTTTCTACGCTGTATTTGTAATTCAAGTTTGATCAATTACTTTGATTCTTTGTATTCTTTGATTCTTTGAGAATATTCTCGGTGTTGCCCCGTGGTTTTTTAATCCTCTGCAAGGAGGGTTTTTTCCACTTTTGAAATATGTGTCCCCTTTTATTATTCTGATGTTTGGTTTGACTCTTTATTTACATTTGTGATTCTCACGAATTGCTGTTGTCGCACCTGAGTTTATTTTTGAAACCAAAAGGACGTTATCCACATTTATTGCTGAGTAAATATGGGTGATTGGCGTTATGGGATCCCTGCCCACATTGAACTGTTTGGCGGGCAAAATGATTTTACACTTTGACAGTAAAGGGTTAAAAATACTTTAGTCTGTGAGAAGTCATCGAAAGCGTTGAAGAAGAAATCAGATAAACCGGAGACGATGAGCGTTGGTGATTGACAGAATATGTGAGAGTTGGCGACAAACATGATTCAGATGTATTTAGGTGATAATACAATACAGGAAGTGATGAATCTAATATATATGGAAGAGATCTGGGCGAAACTTGAAAGTATGAATAAATCGAAATCTCTCACAAATCGTTTATATTTGAAAAAACGGTTGTATAGTTTGTGAATGCCAGAGAATGGAGATTTATGTAACCATTTGGATGAGTTCATCAAACTTTTGACAGAGTTATCTTTGATGCACTACTACAAACACGGCCTTTATCAGCGCTAAAAATGACATTTATCAGCGCTAGAAAAGCGCTGATAAAGCCAACGTAGATAAAGGGGGGGTCCCCTTTATCAGCGCTCCTAAAAGCGCTGATATAGGACCCCTTTATCAGCGCTAAAAAAAAGCGCTGATAAAAGGGATCTTTTATCAGCGCTAAAAAAAAGCGCTGATAGAAGTACCCCTTTATCGGCGCTTTTTTTAGCGCTGATAAAGGGGTCCTATATCAGCGCTTCCTTTATCAGCGCTTTCGTTTTAGCGCTGATAAAGGACCCTTTTATCAGCGCTTTTAAAAAAGCGCTCATAAAAGTTAAAAAAATTTAAAAAAATTTAAAAAATTTAAAAAAACTGCCAATTGGGGGGGGCTTTTATAGCGCTTGAATCCCCCCTTTTACAGCGCTTTTCAGCCCCTATACAACACCCCACACACCCCACGCACCCCCCTCCACCCTTTAACAGCGCTTGCTCCAATATTCCCCATGCGCGCGCACCCCTGCCTCCACCAGGATTTGAACTCGAGACCTCCCACCTGCGCGCCTAAACCCTTACCACTACTCTATTTTGATTTGGTTTCCAATTCATGATCTCTCTATATATATATTTATATATTTAGTTATATTTATTCGTATAGTAATATATATTTATATTAATAGATATATATAGTTATATTATAATATATAGTTATATAGTTATATTATAATATATATAGTAATATTAATATATATATAGTGGTATTAATATATATATATATATATATATATTTAGTTATATTTATTCGTATAGTAATATATATTTATATTAATATATATATATATAGTTATATTAACATATATATATTTATATTAACATATATATAGTTATATTAACATATATATAGTTATATTATCATATATATAGTTATATGAATATATATGAATATATATTTATATAGTTATATTAATATATATATATATAGTGATATTAATATATATATTTATGGTGATATTAATATATATATTTATAGTAATACTAATATATATATATATGTAGTTATATTAATATATATATAGTTATTAGATTAATATATATATAGTTAGATTAATATATATATAGTTAGATTAATATATAGGTATATAAATATTCATATATTGGTATTTTAAATAATATGGATGTCAGTTATTATTTAGATAAAGCTAATATATTTTATATGTAAATATATTTTATTATTTATATTTATAATTAAATTTTTAGTTGTGAATATTTAAAAAATATGAATATATTGTTATATATTTGATTATAAATAGGAGTGAATTATAAAAAATGATGAAATTTCAAAGACATAATATCAATATGAATGTAATACCTTGGAATAAATTCATACCCCACCAAAAAAATCCAATAATACCCCCTTAAACGAGGGTGAAAATCCACAAAATGTTAAAAAATCGGGGTACCCCGACTAAAAACTCAGTTTTGGAGGCCTTTTGGGCCTCTTTTGGCCTCGAAAATCGCTTGACGGGGGTCCCCCAGAGTCACAGCGACGTAGAGCTCGTCGCAGGCTTCGATTTGATATGTGGTAGAGCTCAAACGGACATCCGGATCAAAAGTTATGGCCGTTTGAAGTTTGAGTTGCGTTTTCAACATATTTTGAATCTTTTTTTAATTTTTTTAATTTTTTTAGTCCTCAAATTGTTATTAAATGACTATTACTCCATAATGATTTTCAAAATATTAATTAAAAATATTTTTTTAATTTTTTAAGAAGTCATTTTCACTAAATATCTTATATATTAAGTATAATAAGTGTAAATGTACATTTATACTTATCTAAAATATATTTAAAAATTATATATTATATTTATATAACAATATAACTATATTTATATATTAATATTTTAATATATGTTAATTTTTTTTGAAGTCGACCCTTTATCAGCGCTAAAAAAAGCGCTGATAAAGGACCCCTTTATCAGCGCTACTAAGCAAGCGTTGATAAAGGGGGGCCCTTTATCAGCGCTTTTTCGTTAGCGCTGATAAAGGGGGGCGCTACGAAAAACTGTTTTTGTGGTAGTGATGGCGGTCAAGATTGATGATAAAGGTAACACGGTTCCTGTTGAAATGGAAGAAGAAGATAAGGCTTAATTTTTTTTTGGTTCGCTGCCTGATTCATATGATAATCTCGTCGTCACACTGTTGTTCGGTTAGATACACTGAAGTTGTATGATGTGATTTCGTTGTTGTTGATGAATGAGGCTCGACGAAAGACAAATGATGGTGAATCTTCAGGTAATAGTGGTATTCTAGTTGTGGCAGATGGATGCGGTAGTCAGAGAGGTCGATTAAAGATAAGAAGAAAGGTCAAACACTTCTTTTGCAACAAGGAGGGTCATGTGCAGAGATACTACTATGAATTGAAAAGGCTTAAGGATGAAAAGAAAACACACAACACTGATTCTGAGGATACTAGTGTAAGTCTTGTTCAGGCTGAGGGTGATTTACTTTCCGTTGGCGTTGATTGTCGCAGGTCAGATCCATACACCAAATGTGTGGTTGATTCAACAGCATCGTGCCATATTACACCGAAGAAGGATTTATTTTCTTCATACGAAGAAGGCGACTTTGGTATTTTGAAGATGAGAAACATAGATTCTACTAATGTCATTAGTGTTGGTGATATTTGAATAACTACGAATGCAGGTTATACACTGACATTGAGGGATGTGAGGCATGTGACAGGTATACATGATAATTTGTAATCTTCTTGTGCTCTTGATACTGATTGATTCAGGAGTTCGTTTGGTGGTGAAAGATAGAATTTGTCCAGTGGATCGATGGTTTATGCGCAATGAAAAATGGATGACACGCTTTACATGACAAATGTTAAGGTTTGTCGTGATGTGACAAATCCAGTTGCAAAGAGGGCTTCGTCGGATTTATCACACATGTGATCGTCGTGCATGAGTTGAAGACCATCGACTAAGTTGAAGAAGGTTTGGGAGTCGAAGCATGTCAAGTCAAGTGTTTCAGATCTTACACCTAATTCTTTTTCTTCAGGGAGTGTCATTATTGAAGAAAGAATAAAAATCAATGATCGGAGTGATGCGCTAATAGTTTCAACTGCTCGGAGGATGTTGAGAAGAGAGAGCAAGTAATTCCTGAAGGTGCTACAGATTATGTGGCGATCACAATTTTGGATGATCTAGATATAATTGAGTATGGTATTAGCGGTGCTGACACCGATATGGCGAAGACTTCGACAATTGGATTTATTTTGTAGGGGAGCTTTTAGGTTTTTGTCAATGATGCAAAAAGGGGATGTCATATTTTCTGTAGAGGTTGACGGTTGGTGTGAACCAATCGGTTTTCTTTCCAACTATGTTTGTTGGATGTGATCTCCTTCTTTGATGGGATGAAGGGGGAGATTGTTGGGGTTTATCCTGATTCATTGGAAATAATGGCGCGTCCTCAAAATGAGGACATGTTTTTGGAAAAATAGAAATGCGGGTCAAGGCCACGTGAATTTAATTCACGCGGAGACACATTTTTGACATGAGAACGAGTGCCTATAAAAGGGGGAGGTAGCGGCCAAGCTTCACACATCCACCAATAGAAGAGTGATGCACACACAACAGCAGAGGGCAGATGCTTCTGTGAAAAATGTGGGATGCGACTTGAGTGTAAGAACTCACGTCTGGTACAACAGATACTTGGACAACGGTTTCGGGTGTGGGCGGCAGCAGACAACGACGAATTAGGTTGTGCAACGATGTGTTACAACAACACTGTGTGTTTCATTTTTATCTCCGAAGGGCGATGTCTTGTCACGAACTATTATTAGGGAGGTGATGAAGGCGTATCGAGGTGTGAATTTCACACAGGTTTTTCTATGCTGTATTTGTAATTCAAGTTTGGGTTATTGCTTGGATTCTTTGTATTCTCTGATTCATAGTGAACATTCTTGGAGTTGCGCCGTGATTTTTAATCTTCTACAAGGAGGGTTTTTTCACATTAAAATATATGTGCCCTTTTATTATTCTACTATTTGGTTTGGAGCTTCATTTACATTGGTGATTTCTCACAAATTGTTGTTGTCGCAACTGATTTTATTTTTGAAACCAATCTACTTCCATCCCAACTTCAAGGTTAGACACACTCATGCGAATCTATGTCACGATATCACCGATGATGGGATGCCTTAAATAAAGGTAACTAGTGCTTTCCTAATAGATCTCATAAGGGTCTTCTATACTTTAGCTGGGCATAAGGGTATTGTTTAGTGCTCAACACTCACATCCGGTGATAGCTGGGCCAAGGAGAAGTTCGAGCTGAGCAGTTGGAGGAATTGATTTTCATTGCTTTTGGAGATTGTTTATGGAGACATGTTTTGCTGTGAAACAAGTTGAGTTTCATGTCTAGGTTCAATTTTCGTAATGTCGAAGCAAGGTTCACTTTCTCTCTTTTAATTTAGTTTAAAGGGGTATGGTTAAGTCACATGATGGGGACCAAACACTTTGACATACTCTATGTGGTTGGTGGTGAAGAAAGCACTCAACTGAGTTGGTGGATCTTTGGTGTGAGCTTAAAAAAATATAATGAAATAAATTGTGTAATATGTAAAAGAGGAGGGGAGTGCTTTGAGAAAAGTATTGGGACCGTAAATGATTAGTCCACCGATGCTGCGATAATCACGAGATAAAATAAAGTGAAAATGCAGAAATAAAAGGACACTAGATGTAATGTGGAAAACCCCCAAAATGAAAGGGGTAAAAAACCATGGGCAAAATGAAGGATCACTATGGGTAAAAGTGGGTAAACAGTCCCTCACTATTACAAGAAGAAAAGCCCCCTAATATCGCTCTTGAATAAGTGGGAAAACTGCCTTACTGACTACCACTTGGATATGAGAGGTTGTGAAGCTATTGGCTGAGTGATTAGAGATCAGGGAGGAGGCTCTTTCCTTATATAGGCTTTTGCAAGCCCTCCCGCCACTTGCAATTCCCCTCTCCTATTGGATGAGTTGGTGGGGTTGGCCACCCACCTCATCTACCACCGCCATCCCCCTTTGACAAAGTGGGGGGGGGGGGGGGCTCCGTGCGTGAATTAGATATTTTGCCAAAAAATCTCCACACATACTTTCGATCTACCAAACCATGCTACTTACATCTTTGCAAGGCTGCTCGAGGATCTGCACCATCTGAACTTATTAGAGTCAACTGTCTTCATTAGGAAATATACTAGATTTTCTTTACTGTGAATTTTCTGCATATCCAGACTTCCTTCCTTCACCACATATCGTACAAAGTGATATTTTACCCTGATGTGTTTCATCCTGGAATGAAAAGATAGATTCCTTACAATGTGCAAGACACTCTGACAGTCACAAAACAGTGGAATCTTCCCATGTCTGTGTCTGAGCTCCTTCAACAAATTTCTCATAAAAAACACCTCTTTTAAGCCTGTGTAGCTGCCATGTACTCCACCTCCATCTTGGATAAAACCACAAATGACTGTAACTTTGAAATCCAGTTCATAGCTCCCCTTGCAAGAGTAAACACATAACCAGTAGTGGATTTCCTTCAGTCATAATCTCCTAAAATTTTTGAATCAACATAGCCTCTATAGTGAAATCTGATCATCCATAACATAATGCAACATTTGAGGTCTCCTTGATGTATATCATGATCCTCTTCATTGTGTTCCAATGCTCCTATCATGGATTCACCATGTACCGAATAACTAATCCCACTGTATGTATAATGTCTGGTCTAGTACAAACCATAGCAAACATCAGACTACCCAATGCTGATGCATATGGTATTCAAGACATCTTCATCCTCTTCGATTCACTTCTATGACTCATTGTAGAGGATAAATTGAAATTAACAGGAAGTGGGGTAGAGATTGGATTACAGTCTTACATGTTTAAGTGTTTCAAGACCCTCCATAAGTTATTATTCTATGACAGCTAAATCTTCCCATTATTTATGTCTTAGTAAATTTGCAGCCCCATAATCTTGTTTTCTGGTCCCAAGTCCTTCATATCAAACTCCCTAGTCAACCATGCCTTCATCTCCTGAATCTGATCTTTTTTGGGACCTGCAACCAACATGTTAACCATATACAACAGATGAATGATGAAACCATTACCATCTGAACCCTTGAAATACACATAAGGATCTGAATGAAGTCTGTTGTATCCAAGGCTAGTAATATAGGAATCAATTCTCTTGTACAAACACATCGACGCATGTTTGAGATCGTACACATATTTTTTCAACCTGTAAACCAAGTTTTCTTTGCCTTCTTCTAAAAAACCTTTAGATTGGAGCATATAGATCTATTCATCAAGATCACCATGGATAAAAGAAGTATTCACATCCAACTACTCAAGATTTAAGCAGTATGTGGCACGCATCGCCAGAACTATCTGAACAATCGTCAGTCTAATAACAGGGGAAAATATTTCATTTAAATCAATACCTTCCTTCTGAGCATATCCATTGACCACCAGTCATGCACGATATCTTTCCACATGGTCCTTTCCACCCCTCTTGATCTTAAAGACCCATTTTTTGTCTATAGCCTTCATTCCTTGAGGTAATGGAATAAGATTTCAAGTCTTGTTCCTGTGTAGGGCTTCAAGTTCCTCTTTCATTGTCGCCATCCATGAGGATATATCTGGACTCTGGGTCGCCTCCACAAAAGAAGATGAAACTCAATCCTCCATCTATAAGTAGTACACAATATTGCTCTCAGTGACATAGTATGATTTCTATACTAGTGCTCTTTTCTCCCGAGTTGAACCTCATGGTCTAGACTCAACTGGTACTTGATCATCGTGCTCAGGTAATGAATAAGAGAAAACTGGTTCTTCCTTGGATTTTTCCACTGCCTTGACTATTGTAGTTTCTATATTCTCATTCTCCATGTCTCAATTGGTTGTAATTTACACATTTTCTTTTAAAAAACTGATATCTCTGTTAATGATAAGTTTGCGGGTAGTGGGGTTTAACAAACGATACCCCTTCACATCATCAGCGTACCCTAAGAAGATATATTTCCTGGATCTCGAATCGAACTTCGATCTTTCCTGATCATTAAACAACACATATATAGAACTTCCAAAAGTATGTAACTGAGAATAGTCAGTGGGTTTATGAGTCCACATCTCCATAGATGTCTTTAGATCCATCGTCGTTGAAGGAGATCTGTTGATCAAATAATAGGCGATATTCACTGCTTCTATCCAAAATGTTTTGGCAATTCTCGCAGTCTTCAACCTCACCATTATTCTATTCAATAGAGTTTTGTTCATCCTCTCTCATACTCCATTCAATTGAGGAGTGTACATCACCATGAACTATCTCTTGATTCCATCGTGATGAAAAAAATATCAAACTCCTCACTTGTATAATCTCCACCATTATCCACTACTACAAATATGGCTTTTATCAGTGCTAAAAATGGATATTAACAGCGCTAGAAAAAACGCTATTAATGCCAGCGAAGATAAAGGGGGGGGGGGGTCCCCTTTATCAGCGCTCCAAAAAGCGTTGATAAAGACCCCTTTTATCAGTGCTAAAAAAAGCGCTGATAAATGGGGTCTTTTATCAGCGCTAAAACGAAGCGCTGATAAAAGGATCTTTTATCAGCGCTTTCTTTTTAGCGCTGATAAAAGACCACTTTTATCAGCGCTGATAAAAATAAAAAAAATAAAAATAAAATAAAAATAAATAAAAAAATACTGCCAATCTCAGGGGGGGCTTTTTACAGCGCTTGATCCCCCCTTTATCAGCGCTTTCCCGCACCTCCAGCGCCCGCCCGCACCGATTACACCCTTTATCAGCGCTAGACCTTTAAATCAACCTTACGCGCGCACCCGTGCCTCCACCTGGATTTGATCTTGAGACCTCCCCCCTGTGCACCTAAAGCATTTTCCACTACCCAATATTGATTTGTTCTCTTATTCATGATATATCTATTTATTTATATATATATTAATTATATTTATTCGTATAGTAATATATATTTATATTAATATATATAGTTATATTAATATATATATATATATAGTTATATTAATATATATATATATATAGTTATATTAATATATACATATAGTTATATTAATATATATATATAGTTATATTAATATATGTATAGTTATATTAATATATAGTAGTTATATAAATATTCATATATTGGTATTTTAAATAAAATGGATATTAGTTATTATTTAGATAAAGATAATATATTTTATATGTAAATATGTTTAATTATTTATTTAAAAATTTTAATTTTAGGTGTGAATATATAAAAAATATCTACATATAGTTATATATTTGATTATAAATAGCAGTTCATTATAAAAAAGGATGAAATTTCAAAGACATAATATCAATATTAATGTAATACCTTGGAATAAATCCAGTCCCCACCAAAAAAGCCAATAATACCCCATTAAACGAGGTTGAAAATCCAAAAAATGTTAAAAAATCTGGGTACCCCGACTAAAAACTCAGTTTTGGAGGCCTTTTGGGCCTCTTTTGGCCTCGAAAAAACGCTTGACCGAAGTCCCCCTGATCATAGTGACGTAGAGCTTGTCGCGGGCTTCGATTTGATATGTGGTAGAGCTCAAACGGACATCCGGATCAAAAGTTATGGCCGTTTGAAGTTCGAGTTGCGTTTTCAACATATTTTGGATCTTTTTTTAATTTTTTTTAATTTTTTTAGTCTTCAAATTGTTATTAAATGACTATTACTCCATAATAATTAGAAAATTATTAATTAAAAATATTTTTTAAATTTTTTAAGAAGCCATTTTCACTAAATATCTTATATATTAAGTATAATAAGTGTAAATGTACATTTATACTTATCTAAAATATATTCAAAAATTATATATTATATTTATATCAATATAACTATATAACTATATTTATATATTAATTTTTTTTAATTTTTTTTGAAGTCGACCTTTTATCAGCGCTTTTAAAAAAAGCGCTGATAAAGGCCCCCCCTTTATCAGCGCTACTAAACAAGCGCTGATAAAGGGGGTCCCTTATCAGCGCTAAAAAAAGTGTTGATAAAGGGGTACTTTTATCAGTGCTTTTTTGAGCGCTGATAAAGGCCCCCCCTTTATCAGCGCTTTTTCGTTAGTGCTGATAAAGGGGTGGCGCTGACCTTGCCCAGTTTTTTGGTAGTGATCCTTCCTCATACGCTTGATCTTCTTTCCATATTCAAGTTCTTTCTGCGCTTTGAATGTTTTGAAGACTTCAAAAACATCTGTTTTCCTCTTGAATGACTACAACCAACATCTCTTGGAATAATCATCAATGAAGGATACAAAATAACTTGCTCCTCCTAGGTATATAATCTGTGCTTTCCAGACATCAGAATGGTTAACTCTAAGAACTCTTTACTTCTTGTTGTTGACATCCCAAACATTAACTCGTGTTGTTTGCCCAAAAAACAATGCTCACAAAATGGTAATGATACCTTTGTAAGATCGGGTAGCAACTTTGGATCCGCTAGAATCTTTAGGCCTCATTCTGACATTTGGCCAAGATTCTGATGCCATAACATCATCAATGCTTCAGTTGGGTTAGTTGACGCGACATCTATATCCGTCTCCTTGTACATTTCCCCATAAGCATGTACATGTTCTTTGAGTTTTTTTCCTTCATCACCACAAACACTCTCTTCACAATTCTCATTACTCCATTCTTGGTGCGAGTCTTGCATCTGATGTCATCAAATTGTCCCAAAGACAATATGTTCTTCTTCATACACTTCACATGGCGTACTTCTTGGATGGTTCGAATAATACCGTCATGCATCTTCAATTTGATGGTACCAACTCCAACGATCATCAAGGTGTGATCATTCCCCATGTATAGAAGTCCTTCCAGGATGGTTTTATTCCAATCAAACCATTCTCATTGAGACGTCATGTGTCATGTTTCTCCTGAATTGATTATCCATGCATTGTAGAGATGATTCCTTCTTCCAATAGTTGTCGCCGCTTCACTAACTACTATATCCCTATTTATATAAGTACTCAACACATTTTCATCCAAGTCATAATTTTGGCTCCCACCAGAACCATGCTCCATCGTCACATTTATCGGTATTTTTCCAATTTCTAATCGGCAATTATCCTTCCACAACACTGTCTGTATCTTCATTTCCAACAATTGAAAATTATTCCCGTTGAATTTATCAATCTTGAATTTTAGTGCCATCGGGACACAACATCAGTCAAGAACCTCCTCAATTTCACAGTTGTGTATCTAATAATCTTAATTAACTTTTTCTGATTGGAAAGATCAATCAGAGTCGCAATCACATATCATACTCAAATTTATGAGAATTATTAATACCTGAAAACGTGAACATGTTTAGGACATAACCTTCCTCTAATACCACTTTTTGGGATCATAAATGATTGTCCCACCAGTTGTAGCGATAATCACGAGATAAAATATAGTGAAAAATGTAGAAATAAATGGACACCATATGTAACGTGAAAAAACCCCCAAAATAAAAGGGGTAGAAAAGCATGGAAAAATGGATCACTATGGGTAAAAGTGGTTACACACTTCCTCACTATTACAAGAAGAAAACCCTTGTAATATCTCTCTTGAATAAGTGGGGGAAACCACCTCACTGACTACCGCTCATATATGAGAATCTGTGAAGTTATTGGTTGAGGGATGAGAGTTATGGGAGGAGGATTCTACCTTTTATTGGCTTCTTCCAACCTTCCTACTAGCTGAAATTCCCATATCCCACTAGATGAGTTGGTGGGGTTGGCCACCCACCTAATCTACCACCACCAGCCCCCTTTGACAAAGTGGGGGGGGGGGACCACCGTGTGTGAATTATAGATTCTTTTGAAAAGGGGGAGACCGAGAGAGACACTTTGGTAGGAGTTTTAGTGATGAGAGGAGACCGTGGGAGACACTTTGGTAGGGTTTCAACGAGGAGCAGAGACAGAGCTTTGTTAGTGTTGTTTTAAAGAAAGATTAGAGGAGATATTTATTTTTCCCTATTTTCTCTATTTCATTATGATTGTAATTATTTTAAATTTCAGTATTGATTCTTGAAATTAAAATGATCCTTATCTTGAAATTTATTGGGGAAAATAGATTGTGTTGGATCATTTATTCCACATCATTTGTTGATTCTTTTAAGTTTGGATTGCCTCATTTTTGTTCATAATTTTTAGTATCTCACTACGAAGGAATTGTACATGACTTTTAATGAAGATGTGGCACATGAAAATTGATTGAGAGATTAATTTTGGTGTTATAACATACTTGTATTTTCCATCATTAGATTCATTGGTTGAGGAATTACTAGATTCATCCTTCAACTAATACATATCGAGATAGTTAGTCGTTGGTATATCTTTTAAATGTGTGATGGTCCAACTAAATCTTTGAATGAACAAAGAACTATATTTAGTCACCCAAATTAGTTTTTTCCTGGATTTTCCATGTTTTTATTTTCTCCTCATCTTTTTTTATGATTCATATTATACTATTAATCCCTATCATCATCGATATTCAAATGTTTTGTTCTTGCATCTTAATAGTCATTATCTTCTATTTTGAATTTTTTAAAATCTCGGTCTGCGTGATGACCTTTCATTTCTTGCTGCCTCGATACCTACTCACAACTATACAAATAGTTAGTAGAAATTAAAAATAATAAAATTTGATATTTTCATTAATGAAGTATTGAATTTTATGGGGTTGTTTCTAGGAAAGGGCTTCATCTGATCAGATTTAAAAACATTAAAAAATAAAGAAAACCCATTTTTTTTGAAAATTACGGTAAAAATCTGCTTTTAATAAAAATCTGTGTGTTGTTGTAATGTCCCGATCTTTTCCACATAATACTTTGGAATATTTCTACGAATATTTCTGGATTTAATCATTGAGAAAGTGTGAGATTCAGAGTTCTGGTGAGCCAATTATTGATTTTTGAAATATATTAAATATATTAAATATCACGTGGGTGCATTTTGCCTGAAAAAATGGAGTAACTTTCAAACATAGTTTCAGATCAAAAATCTAAGACCACCATTGAGTTCAGAATGTGGAATTTACCCTAAACAAAACATAATTTTGATCGAGCATGGATGTTTGTGAAAACGTCATCGTGGGCGCAATTAATTTTATTCCGTTGGCACACCGACCTATTTTTCTCTATAAATATGCCGTTATCACCAATTGGCAGGGTTAGACTCATAACCAAGAGAATTGCGTGATGGGAATGGATGAACGTTGGTGAACATTGGGAACATGAACCAACGATCAGAGTACCTTTAGCAACATCAACAATAATGTTTCATGTGGATATCATCAATGAAAACATCATGAATTCTTTCTTTGTCATCAAAATCGAGGTATGGATTTTTTATTCGTTTATTGTTATAACGACAATTAACGATAATTAGAACAATGATGTGGTTGATAATAAATAATTGTGCTACCAATCATTGATGCAACAATTTCATCACTGCGAGTTTGATATTGAGATCGGCGATACGCTTATGGTGTGCTGTGGTGACAGTGGTTTGAGTTCGGATTTGAAAACCCCTGGATCTAAGGAAGCTTGTTAGTGAGCCTTTGTGTGCGACGACGGTGTATAATAGGTAGGCTATGAGGGTTGTATACTGATGGCGGAGGGACGATTCAGTGACTGAAATGAGTGAGATGATGACCGACACTGTCAGGTACGAGCTGGTCATGAGATCAGGTGGTTAGGGTTACAGGGGAGGCCATACATATGCGTGATCTGGGGAAGAAATGGTAGAATGGGGTATTAGTTAAATTATTAAAATAAAATGGGAATGGGTCCCCATGGGACATGAGGGAAGGCGTGGAAATGGAGTTCCCATTACATTAGTATATTGTTATTATAATAATAAAAATGATAAAATCAAATAATCTTAATAAGGGATATGCTTGAGGTGTGATGTACACCCCCAAGGTGTAGCTTAGTTGGTACCCATTCTTGTGGGGCCACGGCGAGGTCTCGAGTTCGAGTCTCACCGAGTACTTCCCCGCATTATGTGTTGCTTGATTTTCTATGTAATGTAGCCCCTTTTCCAGAATATACAGAGGCTTCGGCCTCAACTTTTATAAATAATAATAATAATAATAATATAATAATAATATTATTATAATTATTATAATTATTATTGTTTATATTCCATGTTTCGATTATGTCTTTAAACTAAGACCTCAGATTGACACGTCGTCTGCGACATTGTAATCGCTATATCTGGATGGTAAATTCAAGACCAGTGATGAATATTTTTTTCAACCTCATGGTTTGAGTCCATGAAATTCCCAATAATAATAATAATATTTTTGTTTTTATTGTTGTTATTATTGTTGTCACAAAATATAGTATTCGATTTGACTTTTTCATACAGTATCAAATTGATGAACTATTTGTGGCATTGAAACCCTGATATTGAGGTAGGCATTTTGAGATCGATATCGGGTGTTTAATTCGAACTCGTTGGTGGGGCCCATGTAGCACTATTCGTACGTTATACAGTGAAATGTGACTTTTTCGTCAGGTGTTCGTTTAGGGCAAGTAAATAGTCTATCCCATGTATTTTTTCCCGAGGATCACTATAGTGTGATCCATTTGTTCATTAATGGAAGTTAGAGGTGAAATATAAATTGATTTGTGTTTTTACCCTTCATATCGATGATAAGCCCTGCACATTCATCATACCTTTTCCAGACACAGATGTAGGAACTTGAGAAGTCCACGCTGAGAAGTTTTCCATATAGAATGCAATGATGACCTTCTTTTTGGTGTCAGAGATACGACACAAGGTGATGTAAGTGAAATGATTCTTTTAGATACGCTTTAACAATATTGTTTGAGTGAGTTTCTTTGGTCTATTCCTATAAAAGTTTAGTGCGGCATCATATTCCCATCATAGAGGGTGATCTCACTACAGATTCTTGTGTTTAGTGCAATGTGGGTGAGTTCCCTTATTCTGGAGTGAGTTGACTCATACCTCTTCAACTACTAACTCAACGGCTTGGAGCATGTCTCCCCCCGAGAGGTCCAGAGAAATCCTTATATCCTTAGTGTTTCCTTAGATGGGGTTGTTGGAATTAGTGTGAACAAAATTTACAAGGGCATCAATCCTCTATCTAGGAGGATGTTTTAGTAGGGTCTGATGTACCCCTAGTAAGCCCTGTGCATTGACTATTATTTGTGTATCGAGATCTGATATTTCTAGTGAGGTGTAGCCCAACTGAGCGTGTATCTTAGATGAACCCTATTAGTTTACTTTGTTTTGAGACCTGATTAGCATGACCTCTAGGAAGAGTGTCATCAGTGGCAGTATAGCTCATAGATTCTGTTCACTAGGCCGAGGGTTGTGTGGAACCTTTGAATAAAAATCCTAGGATGACTTTACAGTTGTGATATTTAACTTGAGACCATTTGTCTTTGTTCGGTATATTTGGATATTCTTGTTATATGTGTTGTAGAAATATATGAGGGTAGAGTAGGCTGTTACTCTTTATGCATTGTGCTTTGTTATTTCAGGGTTTCCTTTTGGGTATTGTTATACTCAACCCTACACGGGCCCTATCCGCACGTGTCATGTCTTATGCAAACAACTGATCTTTTTGTGGAGACCTTGGTGGACTAGGAGTAGTTGGATCTAATTTGGGATAGACAGACTGAGGTGTATACCGGTGTTACATTTGAAAGTAGTCCCCTCCATTTGGGAAGGTGGAACTTTACATTCTCATTTTGGTTGGGCTTGTATTTGGCCCCATTTTTATGCATTCCAGTACTTTTTTCCATACTCTGGTTGTGAGATTGTAGATGTATGCATGCATTGTTTTCAGTTGTTTTATATTTCTGCATTATATGTGTTTTGTGATGTGTGCGTGTGTATAGGTACTAAGGAAAGTTCCTCCTATATGTGTGATATTCTTTCTTGGTGCTAGTCATCAAACCCTGCCCAATTAGAGGCAAGATTGAGGTAGTTGCGTCTCGAGCCCCATCAGGTTGGATCGTGATAGAATGGTAGCATAGTGGTACCTAGCCTGAAGTGTTATGGCACTGCCTAGGTTTAGGATCATAGTTTCTTTTCTCTATCTATGAGGTTTAGTTTGGGAACTAGGGAAATAGTTTTAAAGTGTTTCAAGTTTGGGTCTCAGGCCTGAGTGTCTAGTGTTGTTGCGGCAACCAACATATCCATTAACCAGGACCTTGATCACCTGCTTGTTGACTCGATATATGTAAATATTTGTTATAGGGAAACATAGGTACATTAATCATATATAAATGAGTTGTGGTTTCCATGTCCTTCTTAAGTCAGGTCCCTATATATACTCATTGAATGTGGTATGTCTTGAAAATCCTCAAGATGCCTCTATGATGACAACCATCTTTGATTCTTAGATAGTGTAATGATGAATACCATATGAGTGATGAGTTTTCAATTCAAAGACCCACTCAGGATATTTTTTCTCCAGGTGGGCACCAAGAAGTGATATCCCCTATTTGAGCAGCACATAGATCCTTCTGTGGATTAGGCAGATGATCGTCCGCATGTTGAGCAGTCGATAGCTCCATCCAGACAAGAGATGTAGCCTTAACGTGTTATATGAGAGTTTTAGAAATGATGATCATTGAGGTTTCATGATGAGACAAACCCTTAGGCAGTAAAGGTATGACTTAAGGTAGTGGTTTGGGTTTTTGGCATGTGCAAACCTCGTCCGATCAAATGGTTGTGCTTGCAACCCATTTTCTCTGTGGAGCATCTGTTGTATCCAATGTTATAAATAGATTAAACACCTATGTTTTGTGTTCATCATGATTTAAAATGTTTTTAATCTCCTAGGTTACATGTCCATTAGTGGTAATACGGTTTTTAACGTCGTCGTAATAACGTCGGTTTTTTAAAAACCGATGCGAATAGTATGTGCGGGAAATTTTTGGCGTCGGTTTTACAAAAAACCGACGCCAAAAACAAGTATCCGATGATATTTCGCGTCGGTTTTCAAGAAACCGAAGCGGAAATTTTTTAAAAAAATGTTTTGGCATCGGTTTTGAAGAAAACCAACGCCGATAATAATAATAAACCAATTTACCGCGTCAGTTTTGAGGAAAACCGACGTCGAAAATAATTTTAAAAAAAAATTCAGTGTCGGTTTTTAGTAAAACCGACGTGGAAAATAATTTTAAAAAAACATTTCGGCGTCAGTTTTCAGGAAAACCGACGCCAAAAATAAAAAAAATAACAAAATTGCATTGGTTTTTTGGAAAATCGACGCCATAAGATTTATTTTCGGCGTCGGTTTTCTCTAAAACCGACGCCGAAAATAAAAAAGTTAAAATATTCAGCGTTGGTTATTTTAAAAACCGACGCCGAAAAGTTTTTTTAAAATTTTTGGCATCGGTTTTCTCTAAAACCGATGCAAAAAGTCTTTTAAAATTATTCGGGGACCGAAACCCTCATTTTGTTCGATCGTTGAAATCGAGTTCCGTTGCGGCGCTTTGGACTCCCGATGACCTTCAAACGTGATTTGCGATCTTGGACGGCCATTGTTGATGGTTTTGTGTCGTTTGCACGATTTCGGGTATGCGTTCTTCCTATTTATCTCTTGTTTAATCTCCCATTGTTTATTTCTTCTTTAAGAACCCTATTTTGCGCGATTTTTATTATTGGTTCGGTTTTAGTTGTATTTTATCATTATTTTTTGTTTGTATTGTCATTTTTGGTATAGATTTGTTTGTATTATCATTATTTTTTTGTATTATCATTGGTTTTTATTATCATTTTTGTGCGATTTTCATTATTTTTTGTATTATCATTGTTGGTATAGATTTTATTGTGTTTCTTCAAACACTATAGTGTTTGTTTGTATTATCATTGTTGGTTTGTATTATCATTGTTGGTATAGATTTCATCTCCCTATTTTTGCGTGATTTTCATTATTAGTGTTTGTTTGTATTATCATTGTTTGTATAGATTTTATAGTGTAAGTTTATCATTTTATAGTGTTTGTTTGTATTATCATTGTTGGTATAGATTTTATTAGTTTATTTTTGGTTTGTATTATCATTATTTTTGGGTTGTATTATCATTCTATCTAGAACTGCTACTATTTTCACCGTCATATTAATTTCGATACATGTATTTGTTAGTACATAGGTATAGATCATACCACAAAATCATCAATAATTTATACATATTTCCATGTACTCCCACATTTCACTTATTGCATCCTTTAAATTAATGTGCTCTTCAATATTTTTGACACATACAACATCGAAATATTGCAACTATGTAAAATGAACTAATAAATTTTAAAAGAATTATATTATAATTAAATTATAATATCAATATAACACACATGTATATAATATGAAAATAAATTGTTTACTCTATTTGTAAACGTGTTTCATATCTGTTGTCTTTTATCTGATTATCAATAGTTTTTATTAAATATGTTTTTGTTTACAATTTATCTGATAGATATTTAAATGTTTATATGTTTTAATATATTCATCAATTATATTGTGATATCAGGTATTAATGGATTGTAATTGGATTTATTTACGAAGAACCACTAGTGAATATGAAAAAGGAGTTGATAATTTTTTGGAATTTGCAAAACGACATCTTCAAAATATTGATTTGATTTTCTGTCCATGTGTGAAGTGTGTAAATATGAGAAAGTTAAACTCCAGAGAAATCAAGGATCATCTCATTTGTTATGGTTTTATCCTTAATTATACACATTGGATTTTTCATGGTGAAAGAACGGAAAATTCAACATCCAATGTTGATGACGATATTCATAATGAGGAAGAGGATCGTATTGAAGAATTAATTCATGATTTAGGTGTTGAAACCATCGAAAAAACACCAACTGCTGAATGATTGTATGGAGATTTTGAGAAACCATTATTCCCAGGTTGCAGTAAATATACAGTGTTATTAGCAGTTTTGAGATTAGTTAACTTAAAAGCAAAAAATGGGTGGAGTGATAAAAGCTTCTCCAGATTACTTGAGCTTTTAAAAGAGCTACTTCCAGAAGGTAATGGGTTTCCCGATTCCAATTATGAGGTGAAGAAAATATTATGCCCAATGGGATTGGGGTATAAAAAGATACATGCTTTCCCCACTGATTGTGTACTGTGTAGGAAAGAAAATGAACATTTATCAAGTTGTCCTACATGTGGGACATCGCGCTATAAGATAGATGAGAAAGTCAACTCAGATTCATTCTCAGGTGATGTCATGTAATGTTATGAAAAATCAATTTTTTACTTTCCAATGATATCATCCAATATTTTTTGCATACAATTCTGATAATTCAATTCTGATTTATTTTTAGGTACCAGAATCAAAACTCCATCTAAAACAATTTGGTACCTTCTAATAATTCCTCGTTTGAAGCATCTATTTTCAAATTCAATTGATGCAAAAAGGTTAAGATGACATTCAGATGAGTGCATCTCTGATGGTAACTTACGCCACCCTGCCGATTCACCACAGTGGAAGAATTTTGATAAAAAATTTCATGATTTTGGAAGTGAAATTAGAAATCTCAGAATGGGATTGTGTACTGATGGAATGAATCCATATCGGAGCCTCAGTAGCCAACATAGTTCATGGCCTGTTTTGCTGGGACTTTACAAATTGTCCCCACATCTATGTATGAAGAAAAAATATGTTATGATGAGCTTGATGATTTCTGGACCAAAACAACCAGGAAATGATATTGATGTGTATCTTACACCATTGATTGATGATTTGAAACTGCTATGAGAGGAAGGTGTTAAAGTTTTCGATGCATACAAGAAAGAGTATTTTCTTTTGCGTGCTATGATAATGTTCACTATAAATGACTTTCCTGCATATGGAAACTTATCTGGATATAGTGTTAAGGGACATAAAGCATTCCCAATTTGTGAAGAACAAACTTCATATTATCAATTGCAGAATGGAAGAAAGACAGTGTACATGGGACATCGAAGATTTTTGAGAATTGATCATCCTTATCGTAGATTGAAAAAATCATTTAACGATTTACAAGAATACACCCCCCTCGACCATTGTCAGCTGAAGAATATTATGACAGAGTGAAAGATATTGATTCGACATTTGGAAAGAGAAAAAGTTCTGGTTTACAAAAACATATCTGGAAGAAGCAGTCTATTTTTTTCAAACTACCTTATTGTATATTTTTAAAGATAAAACATAACATTGATGTTATGCATGTTGAGAAAAACATATGTGATAGTTTGATTGGAAATTTGTTAGACATAAAAGGAAAGACAAAAGATGGATTACATGCTAGATTGGACTTGATATTAATGAGAATACGTTTGGAGTTAGCTCCCGCTGTGAAAGAAAACAGAACATATTTACCTCCGTCTTGTCACACATTAAGAAAGATTGAAAAGAAGAATTTTTGTCAGTGTCTTCATGGTATTAAAGTACCCAACGATTTTTCTTCAAATGTGAATAATTTTGTGTCATTGAAGGATTGTAAATGAATAGGTATGAAATCACATGATTTCCATGTGTTGATGCAACAAATTCTACCAGTAGCAGTGCGTGGTATATTACCGAAAGCTGTCAGAAAGACAATCATCAGGTTATGTAATTTCTTTAAATCCATTTTTAGCAAAGTCATTGATCCAAATTTGTTAGATGTGTTGGAGAATGAAGCAACTCTTATTCTTTTTCAACTAGAAATGTATTTCCCACCAACATTTTTTGATATAATGGTTCATCTATTGATTCATTTGGTGCATGAGATAAGAATATGTGGGCCTGTTTATTTAAGATGGATGTATCCTTTTGAAAGATATATGAAAATTTTGAAAGGATATGTTAAAAATCCTTATCGACCAGAGGCCTCTATTGTTCAAAAATATGTATCAGAATAGGTGATTGAGTTCTGTACTGATTATTTGAATGATGTGGAGCATATTGGTCTCCCTGTATCTCGACATATGACAGTTGATAGAGAAGGAAGAGGGGTTAGAGGCTTAAAGGTAAAGTTTATTCCACATGATGAAGTGATGCAAGCACATTTATACATTTTGAACAACACAGATGAGGTTCAACCATATATATCCTCACATATTGCTGAATTAAAGTTATGATATCAGAAAAGAAATGAAAAGTGGTTGATGATTGAGCATAAGAAGACATTTTTTTCATGGTTTAAAGAGAAAGTCACCCCAGATATATCTGTATCAGAAACATTGAAGTGGTTAGCAGGGGGACCATCACTTAATGTGATCACTTGGTCTGGTTTTGATATCAATGGCTACACATTTTACACAAAAAACCTGGATGACAAGAGTACTGTTCAGAATAGTGGTGTGATGGTATTCGCTGAAGCAGTGCATTTTTCGAGTGCCAAAGATAAAAACCCAATTTTTGAATTAACATAATATTTTGGAGTTATTGAAGACATATGAGAAATTGATTATATTAAATTTCGAGTCACTGTTTTTATTTGTAATTGGGTTGATAGTAATAGTGGCGTGAAACATGATGAATATGGGTTTAAACTGGTTTATTTGAAAAGATTTAATCACAATGAGGAACCATTTATCATGGTGGCACATGCAAAACAAGTATTTTATGTCATTGATCCGTCGAATGATCAGTGGTCAGTTGTTTTGCAAGGGAAAAGATATCATTTGGGTGATGAGGATGATTCTGATGATGTTAGTAATTTACATGAGCCTTATTCATCTATTATGCAATTTCCAGATGATTACAATGAATATAAGACAGACATAGTGCATGCAGTACGTACCGATCATGATGAAGGCATGTGGCAAAACACTAAATTAGTCTCCTAATCTTTCTGGTAAATATTTATATTTTGTGTCTATTTTTAAAACTTACAAATGCATGCCTCTATTTTTACATATTTATTTTTGTCTTCCTTGTTTCTAATTATTC
The DNA here is from genome assembly GCA_963277665.1 of Viscum album. Classification (NCBI taxonomy): domain Eukaryota; kingdom Viridiplantae; phylum Streptophyta; class Magnoliopsida; order Santalales; family Viscaceae; genus Viscum; species Viscum album. The sequence continues at coordinate 1,106,432,817 of OY728131.1, read as the reverse complement.
AGTTTTCTAATGATATGAAGGTACACAAAATTTCATTACACTTTCTAGTAGAAATGTAAGATACTGATAGAGAGGAGCAGTTACCGAGGTATATCTATTTTGACATATTATTAAATATTCAGTAATATACTTATTTAATGAAATAAAACTGTTAATTTACAAATTTTTTTTGCAGGACTACTGATGCGTCCTCGGAGGAGGAGACTTCTCCAGTTACTACTCAAAAATCAAGTCCTCAAGTTGGTAAACGTGGTATTACACGTTTACCAAAACTATCACTTGCTCGTGATGATAACAAAGTACTCATCCATTTTGATGATAATAATAATGCAGTTGGCCCAAATGCAGTTCAGTTTGTCAGTTATATAGTGATGCAGAGCCGTTGTAGGATTAGTATTTTATATCCTGATTGGAAGTCAGTGGACAGGACGTCGAAACAAAAACTTTGGGAGGCCGTGACGGTAAAATATATTTATTTATTTATTTTATCTCATTTTTTTAATATTATATATTTTAAATGACATATTTAATTTATTCAATTACAGATGACATTCAATTTTGAGGAAACCAAAGAAATTAGGAAAAGATATCTCTCTTTAGCGGAGGTTCGATGGAGAGATTTTAAAACCAAACTGACAAAAGATTATGTTTTTGGAAAGAGAAGGTTTGAAAGCCCATGTCTTAAGTATACATATATAGATGAAGAAACATGGAAGCGATTTGTTGACAGTCGCCAGGAAGAGAAATTTCAGGTATTGTAATTGTTTTATATTTTAAAATTTATGCTATATTTTCCTTATTACTTAGTAATTTATTTTTATGTAACAGGCCTCCGGGAGATCTCATCAGGAGATCCAGTTGAAAAACATATACCCTCATACTTTATCACGTGGAGGGTACTCGTATTTGGAGCATAAAATGATTGAAGAAAAATTTGAAGCATTAAGAGCTCGATCAAGTAGTGGTTCAGAAGAGGTCCAATATGGTCCTCCATCTCCTCCCACTCGCCATGAGAAATGGAAATGAGCAAGAAGGAAAAAAATGAACAATATCTTACAGAGGAATCTCATCAAGTGGCTGATAGAATTGTAAGTAAATATTATTTATTTGTTAACAATTTTTCTATTTTATAATTTATAAACACTAATATAACTTTTTTATTTTTCATTTCAGGATGAACATCAGGAGCAAGAGACACAGGGCTATTTTATCCCCGAGGGTAGGATGGATATCCTAGCCACTACTTTGGGAAAGGTAGAACACCCCGGCTGTGTTAGAGGATATCATGCAGGTGTTAGTATTCAGAAGGTTTTTGGTAAGAGTAAGCAATCAAGAGACCCATAAATCGAATCCTTAAAAGAAGAGCTGCATGATATGAAACGGTCTATGGGTGATCAAATTCAAGCAGCAGTACAGAAGGCTTTATTAGAACACTTGGAAAGACAGTCACAGTCTGCGCAGCCTTCCGAGGTATATTATTTACTTGTCATCAATTTTTCTTTTTTATAAATTATAAACACTGATATAAATTTTTCATTTTTCAACATTCTCAGGATACTCACCCGGACTACCCTACCTCATCTGCTTACCCAACCCCGTCTGGGCAGCCTTCCGAGTTATATTATTTACTTGTCATCAATTTTTCTATTTTATAAATTATAAACACTAATATAACTTTTTCATTTTTCAACATTCTCAGCCTACTCACCCGGACTACCCTGCCCCGTCTGTGCAACCTTTTGAGGTATATTATTTTATTTAATTTTTAATCAATTTTTCTATGTTATAAATTTTAAACACTAATATACCCTTTTCATTTTTCTTCCTTCTTAGCCTGGTCAACCGGACTACCCTTCCCCACCTGCTAACTTTGAGCCTCCACCTCCTCCCTCAGATCTAGCCTTATATTGTGAGTTGTTTACGGGAGATCCTCATGTACATATTGTTGCGTTAGGACAGGTGTATTTTTTGGGGTACTTGGTACATCATCAGCCTATGCAGATGGGTCGGGTTAGAGTATCAGTACTTGTTATTATAGACCCTACTGCTCTACTACCATTTCCTACTGTGGAGATCACCAGTGTTGGGGAATGTATGGTCCATTTTTTTACTTTGGCCAACTGCTCTACTTAGTTATATTTCACATGAGGTATGCGTTTTTTTAAATATTAATTACAAATGATTCCAAATTACTTATAATGTTTTCTGACATTTAACTTATATAGGAATATCTGAAAGCAAAAGAAACTGTACAAATGCAACAAAATGTTCAGGAACAGTTGGTTGTAGATACTTCTGATATTTCTTATGGGTTTAAAATATTATTTGAGTCCTCTTCTTCCTTGAATTTTATCTATGAGTTTTGGATGATGCCCGATATATGTGGAAGAAATTATCAATTGAGAATACTGAAAGAAGATATCATGAATTTAGTTAATTTTGAAGATATTGGGCTGAATGTGGTGCAGTTGTTTTCCATGTAAGTAAATTGACGTTGGAATTGCTATTTATTTAATAAAATATTGTTATGTCATTGACTAACTATATTTTCTTTTAAATTAGGTATCTACATAGGATTCTTTTACAAAATGAAACTACAAGAATTTACAGATTTATAGATCCAGAGTACATTTCCTTGGAAGTCAAACATACGAAGAATGAAGAAAGAGTTCAATATATATCTGAGAGATTATCACAAACAGAGATTCAGTGCTGGTTTTTTCCATTTCTTGATAAGTAATAACATCAACATAATTTTGAACTAATGATCATTATAATGTCATTAATTGTGAACTTTTTTATTGTAGGAGGCATTGGATGTTAGGCGTATTTTGCCCAAATGAATGCACCTTATATTGGTTTTTCTCTTTATTAAGAAAAGTGCATAAACCATTTTACAACTTATTAAACAGGTAAGTTATTTTTTATTTTTATAAGTTTGTTATGTTTAATTTTCATTGTTTACACAAGTTTTATTAGTTTTTATATAAAAAAATGCAGTTCAAGGAAACATTTTACAAAGGAAAACACGTTAGAAAAGAAACCAACGAAAATCAAATATGTGGAAGTACAGGTAATTAGTTTTTATATTTTTATTATATATTGGTTTTTATTATTAGTTAAATGTTTTATAACTGAAGTGTCATCGTCAAAATGGACATGTTAAATGTGGTTATTATATTCTATGATTCATGTACGAGATAATCACAACTGGGGAAATTATTGATTTTCATAAGGTTAGTTGTATTGTTTTTTTAATATATTTTCTGCCACTTTTTTCTATTTATTAATTTCATATCATTAAATATTATTGTACGCATTCAATGATTCACAGTCTTATTCCCAATCTGATATAATCCATATTCAATCTACTTTTGCAAACTTTTTGTTAAGTCTGATTAAGATTTGAGCTATGTATATTGATTAATATTTGAGGTATCTATATTATAATATTTCAGGTACGTGTATTTTAATTCTACTTTACTTTGAGTTCTCTCAAGTGCCTCTGCAAAAATACAGTTTGATTGTTTTTTTATACTGTGTTTTTTTCAGGGGTTTTTATTTTTTTGGAAGTGAAATTGTAATTATTTTATAATTTTTTTTATTTATGGCGTCGGTTATTTTAAAAATTGACGCCGAAAGTTCTTTTGAAAAAAAAAATGACTTATGGCATCGATTTTATCTAAAACCGACACCGAAAATCCAGTTGACTCAATTTTCGGCATCAGTTTTATAAAAAACCGATGCAGAAAAGCATGTCTAAATGAAGTTTCGACATCATTTTTCTATAAAACTGACGCCGAAACTCATAAGAAAATTATTTTTAGCATCGGTTTTTGAAAAACCGACGCGAAAACCATATTTTTAACATCACCTTTAAAGATGTCGATTTATAACCGACATCAAAAATCAATAAAAACCGACGTTAATAAGTGTTTTTGCACTAGTGGGTGGGAAAGAACCCCTTCTCAGGTGGTGGAGGACTGACATGACCCTATGGTGTGAATGTCCAACTTGGATGAGACCCCTCCCTAATGGTAGTCCAGGCGGTGAGACTTCTCTAGGGTCACGCGGGGCATCTATAGAGTCTCGTGTCGGTGATGAGTTTATCTTGCTTGTGTGGTTGAGGTTTTTGATTCCATAAGGTGTCGAAGAAAACCATGGTTGTGGTAAATAGGTGGGATAGGAAAATAATGAGTTCCAAGCGATAGGAGTTTATGGGAATTATGAGCTAGATCCTCTTAGATTAGTTTTTGTAAATATTCTACGATGGTACCCTCATGTCCTTAACATCAAAGGTAGAGCATGTGAGACACATGATGATGCCGGTAGACATGATCCGATAGTGCTAGTTGTTTGATAAATCTCATGGTGTCAGTTCTTGAAATATGTATTCTAAAATATGGGAGTGATCATGGACACTATAGAGTTTTAGGAAACGTGATCTTGAGGGATACCCAGGGCGTGACTGTTGTAATAGATGCTCAAAATGAGGGTTTTCCATCTTTTATTGTCAAGAGAGATGACATAACAATTGACCTCTTTGCAGTTGACCAATTTTGGGGTGAGGATGATGCAATGTTCCTCTAATAAATGGTTGACACCCCTTTGCTTCTTAAGTGAGTTAAGGAGGCATGAAACTGGAATATTGAATGTTATATCTTACATGATCAGGTATCCACTAGATATATTTCTGATCAAAATTCATTTAAGGAGGGAATCACATCATCCTTTTTCCATGGCAGACAGTGATTTCAGTCATGATGCGAAAAGAGGTTCTAAGAAGTTTGTTTTCCCTTGGTGGTACATCAAGTGGAGGTGAGGATGTGCCATAATCTCTTGGCATCAGTTGGGATGCCGAGGGAATTACAGTGAGTTTTTTGAGTAAAAAACATGTTGTTTCTGTTGTCTATGGGTGATGAATGAAAAATATTTTTGGAGAGGTCATGAGAACTGTGCATATAGGTGGTGGTCCAGTTTCACGGAATTCCCTAGACAATCATTGTAGAATGTGATGCTTAATTCATAGAACGACTGGGTAAATGATGCGAGAATCCTTTGGAGTATTAGTTATTGTAATGGCCCAGAACTCTCTGGTACATTAATTTGTGAAAATGTGGTGCTAGAGGTGTTCCGGGAGGTCATGGTGACTTGGGGGTGCATTTGGGTGGACTTTTAAGGGGAACTAAAGGGAAGTAGCTTTCGCATGGTTGGCGCACGATTTGGCTGAACCGTGCGGCCAAACCATGAAAGGTTGGTGTTGGAGGCAGTGGCTAATGCACGGTTAGTGCATGGTTTGTCTAGTCGTGCAGACTAACCATGCGAGGAGTGTTTGGAAAGGCAGAATATAACGCACGGTTAACGCACGATTTGTTAAACCATGCGGACTAACCGTGCATGCACTTAAAGTTAGATCCTAAAATTGTGGATCTGAACTCTTTTGCCTCTAAATAATTTGTTTAAGCCTCTAAGAGGCCATAACTCCGGATTACCCTTCCTTGGAGGTAGAATAACCTCTCCCAAGCGTTTTAGAGGCAATCCTAAGGCTTCCCTTGGCGAATCGAAGCCGGTTTCTTGAGGTATGTGATCGTTCTTGGTTGGTTTCTTAGATCTACTTCTCCTCTTCTCTCGGTTTCTTATGTCTATGCCCGTTATGGGTAGATCTAAGTGTATGGATTCCAATTATGGTGAGCTTTGGTCTTGATCTTTCTAGGATGAGGGATCTAAGGCGGGTTTTTGGAGAATCGACCTGGGTTTCTTGAGCGTTCTTCGACCGTCGTGGTTTCATCAAAAACCTTTGAGGTAGGGATCTTACCTTCATCTCTATCTCTTTTGTGCATCTTGCGGGGTGGGTATCCTCTTGTTTTTGTGAGATGCAGTTGAACCGGTCATAAATATAATAACTGGTTAAATAACAGGTTCAGGGAAATTTTGTTGGTATTGTTGTTTTATTTCCATCAATGCTTATCCTTTGATTATGTTGTGTATTGAATGGGCCTATACCTACTAAAAATCATGGTCGTTGGGGGCCTTTTCTTTCACAATTAAATGTTTCCTTGTTTTCTGGATTGTTCGTGGATGGAATTCATAGAATGTGGAAATTGGTTAATCATGTAAAGTTGGATGATTAAATGAATACCTGGATCCCTTGTATGATCACCCAGGTTAAACCAAATGAAAGAACGAATTTGTGGGTGCTGGTTGGGGTTTAGTTATGTGAAGGGGTGTTTCGTGGGTTGCTGTGGAACGGGTGAGCAGTGAGGCTGCAGTTGGCTTGGTTGTGGGTTGACATGTATGATATGGTTGTGATGGGAAGTGGAGATGCGATAAACGATATCAAAGTGGTGATGTTGTGGTACGGGTATTGTGTCCAATGTGTTTTGGTTATGGTGGTTAGCAGTAGGGATGCAGGAATGGTTGTGCATATGAATAAAAAGTGGAAGAGTTAGCTAATGATTTGTGGGACATGTTAATTGATTAAATACGGAAAATCAATGGAATTGTTTGGGTGATAAAAGAAAATGGTGTTGTGTTGCTCATGTTTTTCCCTAACTTTGTTTGTGGTTGAGAGGGATATGTTTATGAACATTTGATCTGGTTTTGTTGTTGTTAGTTGATTGGTAGTTAGGGAAATGATAAAACAAAACCGTTGAAACATGAAAAGCTTAATGGGGTTTGGGGATGTTTATTTTGCGCATACTTTCGAGGTAGCAGTGTCGAGGAATGTGCTCAGATCCTTTGTGTAGAAGCCTTAGGATGGGTTGAGTGGTTGATGTAATTATATAAATCTGTAGTTCTTGTGTTTCTTATTCATTCCCACCCAAGTTGTGCACTTGGTGCCGAACAGCCCCATTTCATGGGGGAGGGTGTTTTTCCCAACACTCCTATGAGTGAATGATTATTAACTCCTTTTCTGCTCCCTTTCCCGGATATCCCAACACTCTTCAGGCAGGCTGTGATGGAATGAGGTCCATTATAGCCCAAGATTCTTTGGGTAGGGTAGCTGTGGTAGTTGGCCCAGGTGTGTGCGGGCAGGTCGTTTCCCAAGAGTCTTCGGTATGAGGACCAAGTGTCTTTGGGTATGTCATTGGTTGTTCTAGCCCAGGTGTTTGCGGGCATGGTTACGCGTGGTGGTTGTGGACCAGGTGTTTGTGGGCGGGATAGTGGTTGTGGCCCAGGTGTTTGCTGGTGGGATAATGGTTGTGGTCCAGATGTTTGCGGGAAGGATGTGTGGTTGTGGCACAGGTGTGTGCGGGTGGGGTGTGGCAGCGGGACTGTGATGAGAATGACGGGATTGGTTTGATGCGTAGGATGTCTTCAATAAACAGTGGGAATGTGGAGCGGGGTACCCAAACATCGATGTGATATTACTATAAATTACTTGACTTGCGTTATTTGGGGAGTGTGCCTTGATGAGGCTTGGGCGAATAGTTTTCCTTGCTAGGTGCTTTGGTCATCTCTTTTCTCACGGGGCATTAGGATGTCTCCCCACTTGTGCATGAGAGATTTAGGTTTTCCTACTGAGTATACTTGTATGCTCACCCTACGTTTACTTTCAGGTTTCCAAGAGGACTTCAGGGATCGTGTGAGGCCTTTCTAGTTGGGCGTTGTAGTTTCATGGGTTGCAGTTTTTGCTTTCTTTTTGGTATCGTACATTAGAGATTTTCTTGTACTTGTACTTCTGTTTCAGTTTTGTATAAAACATGCATATGGGTTGGTTTTGGGTTTATTTTCATTTACTTTTCTTTTTTTATTTTGGTGTTTGACTCATCTTATTTCCGATCTTAAATAATAAAAAGGGTAATGCGTCCCATATTGTGAAAACTCATACCCTTGGTGATAGTCGCCACTCCAGGGCCTACTGGAGGAAGGACATGGTGGTCATTATCTCCCTTTCACCATTGCCAGCTCAGGAGGGTCATCTTTGGTGGGAGGGGGTCGTGACAGAATGGTATCAGAGGCAGGTCGAGAGATAAGATGGTGTCTGGAGTTAGGCATAGTGAGGATTGCATGGTATTATAGGGAAACATTGTTGGACAATCTTGGTGCGTGAAATAGGCCAGGGAAGACCGGCTAAGACACAAGATTTTAAGGCCTCCCGTGATTTGATGCAAGGACTCTGGACCTACTGAACGACCAAGTGAGGCTACACTGATTTCAGGGTAGAGACCCTAGGAAAGGTACATGCATAATAATGACTTGTGTTCTTGTGTTTCTGGGGAATTTTGCTGATTTAAAATGAATAATAAATCTAAGAAAATTTAAGAATAATATTCTACACTACTCGGGCTTAGGCATTCATTGTTTACCCTACAACTATGGCACCTGGGATACAACCATGAGTAGTGCGGGCGATCGAGAACCCGGAGGTTGACATGGCTGATCGACAAAGGGCTGACTGAGAGGAGGAGGACGATCAGTGGCAGAAGACGCTTTGATCCTTTCAGTGGCAGACCCTCAGGAAGTACAAGGGCAGCATCTCAGACATGGAGATAGAGAGCTGGCTAGAGGAGATGGTGATAGCTTTCAGCTTGATCCGGGCTCCGACGGAGTAATGGGTTCCTCTGTATGTGAGCCAGATGCGTAGAGCAGTGCATCAGTGGTGGACGCTTTATCTTGGGGAGAAGAGGGAGGCTGAGGTCACGTGGGATGACTTCGAGAAGGAATTCCGATCGGAATTCCTCTCTTCCACGATGAAGGCTAAGAAGAGGCAGGAACTACTCTCCCTCTAGTAGGGGAGCATGTTAGTGAGGGAGTTGGGGATCAAGTTCAAGGATCTCCATCGCTTTGCTCCTGACCTCTTTCCGGATGAGGAGTCTCGGGTGAGACGTTTGGAGGAGGCACTTCAGCCTTCTCTCCAGTATTCTTTTACTCCCTTCACCATATCGACATACATGGAGGTCTAGATGAAGGAAGAAGTGGTGGAAAGAATGCACACGCTGGGAGGTGTATCACGAGAGGGAATCCATTTGGGCTCGTCAAAGGGGAAGGTCGTCAGCAGCATGCCTCCAACATTAGGGCCCTCTAGGTTTTGACTAGCAGGAAGCAGGCCTCAGCAGTTCCAGCTCCGATCACCTGGCCCTCGCCCTTTTCTTTCGGGCCCAGGGCTGAGGTGCTTCATCTATGCAATCCATGAGCACCTTTGGAATCAGTGCCCGAACAGAGTGCAGTACGACGGTGGTGGGTAGGTTCAATACCCACCTCAGCAGCAGCAGTTTCCAGCTAGACCCTTTCAGCAGTAGCAGCAGAGGCAGCGAGCTCCTGCTCCTCTGAGGGAAAACATCGCAGGAGGAGGCTGACCTCAGGGTGCTCCTTAGGGACCTCAAACAGGGTGCGGTCGGGGAGACGGCTGATATCCGAGGGGCAGGGGAGCTAGCCGTGGGCAGTTGTACGCCACAGGGGCAGTAGCTTCAGCAGGGCCGGAAGTCATTCGAAGTATGATAATCTTGTTTAGTAACCTTCCCTATGCCTTGTTTGATTCAGGAGCTTCACACTCCTTTGTTGTGCCCAATCTATCCTGTGCCTTGGGCCTAGACATAGAGACACTTTCCATACCCCTGGTTTCGAGTACGCTAGTTAGAGGTCAGACCAGCTTGTCTCATGTTTTCCAAGGATATAGGTTGATGTTATGGCCACACCAATCCAGTGCAGATATCCTTTTACTGCAAATACATCCATATGAAGTCATTCTAGGCATCGACTAGCTGTTCTCGGTGTGTGCCGTCATCGATTGTTTCCAAAGAAGGGTTGTGTTTTCAGTCGTGGGAGGCCGACGTGTGACTTTCATCGGTGAGCGGGGTTTCCAGGAGGGCAGCCAGCGAGGGGAGCCCTTCCTTTCCTTATTATCTGAACTGTCAGTGGTGTCAGTGGATAAAAAAATGGTGGAAGTCCCAGAGATCGTTGGTGAGTTTATGGATGTCTTCCCTGAAGAAGTGGCGACTCTAACCCCTCGACGTGATGTTGAGTTCGGGATAGACTTGCAACCTGGTGCCCGTCCGATTTTGATGGCTCCCTACCGGATGAAGCCTTATGAGTTGCGGGTTTAGATTGACTATCTAATGAAGAAGGGTTTTGTTTGACCAAGTGCGTCACCTTGGGGTGCTCCTGTCTTGTTCTCAAGGAAGATAGATGGTGGTCTCAGGCTGTGCATAGACTACCGACGACTGAATCAGGTAATGGTCAAGAACCATTACCCCCTCCTGAGGATAGATGATCTTTTTGACCAGCTGAGGGGAGCATGTTTGTTCTCTAAGATCGATATGCAGGTTGGATATCACTGGTTGAGGGTGAAGGAGGGAAACATCTCGATGACTGCCTTCAGATGTAGGTATGGACACTTTGAGTTTGTAGTCATGCCATTCAGTGTTACAAATACACCAGCTATGTTCATGGGACTCATGAACTCTATATTCCTGGAATACCTAGATCGGTTCGGAGTCGCTTTTATTGATGAAAATATAATCTACTCAAGATTAGAGGAGGATCATGTTGGACACCTGAGAACGGTTTTAGAGGTCCTCCGTCAGCACCAACTCTATGGGAAATTATTCAAGTGCAAGTTCTGGATGCGAGAAGTGCACTTCCTTGGGCACGTGGTGTCCGAGCAGGGAACAGCGGTGGACCCATCGAAGGTCGAGGCAGTTGTTTCTTGGGAAGCGACCAAGAACATGGCAGAAGTTCATAGTTTCCTTGTACTAGTATGCTACTACCGGAGCTTCGTGCCCAACTTCTCCCAAGTTACAAAACCTTTTATGGACTTGACAAAGAAGGATCGAGATTTTGTGTGGGATGAGCAGTGTGGGGTAGCCTTCAGTTTTCTAAAGGAAAAGTTGGTTAGTTCCCCAGTGTTGAGATTACTAGAGGAGGGAGTAACGTTTGATGTATTCCGTGATGCCTCAGGCCAAGGCTTGGGGTACATGATGATGAAACAGCAAGGGGTGATCTCTTATGGGTCTAGGAAGTTACCTCCTCATGAACGTAACTATGCCACCCATGATCTAGAGCTTGCAGAAGTTGTGTTCACGCTGAAGTTGTGGCGGCATTACCTCATCGGGGAGCGCTTTGTGGTCTTTACAGATCACAAGAGTTTGAAGTATATCTTCTCCCAGCGGGACCTGAATTTGCGGCAGCGAAGGTGGATGGAGTTCCTCCAGTACTACGACTTTGAAATCTCCTACACCAAAGGCAAAGGAAATGTGGTGGCTGACGCTTTGAGTAGGAGGAAGGACACGGTTCGAAATTCGGAAAATATCTGAAAGGCGATGGAAGAATTGGCTACATTACACCTCGATGTATGGGAAGATGGTGGTAGAGGTTGTCTGTTTCAGATGACAGTGCAGTCCTCCCTACTACAGCAGGTGGAGGAGTCTCAGTGGGGAGACACAAAGAGTGAAGTGATGCACGATCAGGATAGCCAGGGCAATGCTTCAGAAAGATGGTCGGAGGATGGTATGAATTAGATGCTTTTCCAGGGGAAGTTGTTTGTTCCAGAGGCAATGCGTGGGAGAGTTCTTGGTGAGTTCCAAAACTCACCCCTAGCAGTACACCTGGGAGCTTCCAAGATGTACCAGGGCTTGAGAGGGCAGTTCTAGTGGTCTGAGGTGAAATGAGCAGTAGCAGAGTTCGTAGAAAAATGCCTCCTGTGTCAGTAGGTGAAGGATGAACACTGCGTTCTAGGAGGTCTGTTACAACCTTTAGATGTCCCCGAGTGGAAGTGGGATGACATCTCGATGGATTTCGTCATGGGGATGCCTAGAGTTCAAGGGGGTTGCGACGCCATCTGGGTAGTGGTGGACCGGCTGACGAAATCAACCCACTTCCTAGCAATCATGGAGTCAAGTACGGTTGAGGCCCTAGCTCAAAGGTACGTGAATGAGGTGGTGTGGTTTCACGGAATTCTGAGATCTATAATCTCCGACTGGGATACCCGGTTTACCTCGTGGGTCTGGATAGGATTGCAACATGCTTTTTGCACCCGGATATGCCTCAACACTGCTTTACACCACCAAACAAATGGACAGATAGAGCACACCATCCAGACTTTGGAAGATATGCTATGAGCATGTGTTTTGGGACTTAGAGAATCATGGGTACAACACTTTCCTCTGATAGATTTCTCTTACAAAAATATCTATCACTCTACCATTAGCATGGATCCTTTTGAATCTTTGTACGGGAGGCTGTGCTACCCACCCGTATGCTGGACAGAGGTTGGAGAAGTAGGTGTTCTTGGCTCGGAGTTGGTGCAGAGCATGACGGAGAAGGTTCAGCTTATATGAGAGAGGATGAAGGCAGATCAAGACCGGAATAATTCATACGCTGATAATAGGAGGAGACCCTTGGAGTTCGAGGTCAGGGACCATATGTTCTTGAAGGTCTCTCCTCGGCGCAGGCAGCGAAGATTTGGAAAGGGAATCAAGCTTTCTCCCAGGTTCATCGGGCCCTTCGAGGTGTTGCGGCGGGTTGGTGAGGTGGATTATCAACTAGTGTTTCCTCCACTGCTACAAAGGGTGCACAACATTTTCCATGTGTCTCAGTTCCGTCGGTACCTACATGATGATTCACAAGTCCTCGACTGGGGAAAGCTAGATATCGGGGATGATGCAACGTTCATGGAGCGACCCGTGATGATCAAATGTCGTGAAGAGAAGGTGCTTCATGGATGAACAATTCCTTTGGTTTGTGTGCTATGGAGGCATGGTGGGATTGAGGAGAGTACTTGGGAACATGAAGCACAGATACGTGCCCAGTACCTAGAGTTGTTTTGAGTTTTATCCTGTTTTGTTTCGTACCTGTTTACGATGTAATGCTTGACCTAGTTAACTATGAAATGTGTTTCAAGTGCGTAATAAGTGTCCTAAAATGTAGGGAGGGGAGGACCTGATCCCTAGTTAAGAAGCATTAAAGTGGATGTGCCTAAACCCGTGCGAGCGAGTTAGTGCCGCCCAAAGCGGATAGTATCTTAACATGGAGGAAGGAAAACCCCTCACCCGCATGACCAGATGGTTTAATCTTTTTCTTTGCATGGTTGCATGGGGGAGAGGAGTGGTATGTTTGTTATTGTTCAAGAGATATGTGAGGAAGGGGGGGGGACTCCTTGGTAACAAGTAGGTTTTCTCCTGAGCGGTATCTTTCGAGGGGGAGTTGTTTGGACCCCTCTTCTTTCTTCAGGTCTGGTTTTAATTATCGAGGGCGAGAATAGTTTGAGAGGTATCTAATGTAATGGACCGAACCTCTTTGGTCCATTACTTTGTGAAAATGTGGTGCTAGAGGTGTTCTGGGAGGTCAGGGTGACTTGGGGGTGCATTTGGGTGGACTTTTAAGGGGAACTAAATGGCAGTAGCTTTCGCACGGTTGGCGCATGGTTTGGTTAAACCATGCGGCCAAACCGTGCGGCCAAACCGTGCAAGGTTGGTGTTGGAGGAACTGGATAACGCACGGTTAGAACACGGTTTGTCTAACCGTACGGACTAACCGTTCGAGGAGTGTTTGGAAAGGAAGAAGCTAACACATGGTTAGCACACGGTTTGTTAAACCGTGCGGCCTAACCATGCAAGCACTTAAAGTTAGATCCTAAAATTGTGGATCTGAACTCTTTTGACTCTAAATGGTTCGTTTAAGCCTCTAAGAGGCCATAAATTGGGATTGACCTTCCTTGTAAGTAGAAGAACCTCTCCCAAGCATTTTGGAGGCGATCCGAAGGCTTCCCTTAGCAAATTGAAGCTGGCTTCTTGAGGTATGTGATCGTTCTTGGTTGGTTTCTTAGATCTACTTAGATATACTTATCCTATTCTCTTGGTTTCATAGATCTATGCCCGTTATGGGTAGATATAAGTGTGTGGATGCCAATTAGGGTGAGATTTGTTATTGATCTTGCTAGGAGGAGGCATCTAAGGTGGGTTTTTGGAGAATCGACCCGAGTTTCTTGAGCGTTCTTCGACCGTTGTGGTTTTGTCAAAAACCTTTGAGGTAGGGATCTTACCTTCATCTCTCTCTCTTTTTTGCATCTTGTGGGGTGGGTATCCTCTTATTTTCATGAGAAACGGTTGAACCGGTAATAAAGATAATAACTGGTTAAATAATGGGTTCAAGGAAATTTTGTTGGTATTGTTGTTTTATTTCCATCAATGATTATCCATTGATTATGTTGTGAATTGAATGGGCCTATGCCTACTGAAAATCATGGTCATTGGGGGCCTTTCCTTAAGCAATTAAATGTTTCCCTGTATTCTAGATTATTCGTGGACGGAATTCATAGAATGTGGAAATTGGTTAATCATGTAAAGTTGGATGATTAAATGAATACCTGGAACCCTTGTATGATCACCTAGGTTAAACCAAATGAAATAATGAATTTGTGGGTGTTGGTTGGGGTTTAGTTATGTGAAGGGGTGTTTCATGGGTTGCTGTGGAATGAGTGAGCAGTGGGGCTGCGGTTGGCTTGTTTGTGGGTTGGCATGTATGATATGGTTGTGATGGGAAGTGGAGCTACGGTAAACGGTATCAAAGGGGTGATGTTGTGATATGGGTATTGTTTCTGATGTGTTGTGGTTATGGTGGTTGGAAGAAGGGTTGCAGGAATGGTTGTACATATTAATAAAAAATGGAAGAGTTAGCTAATGAATTATGGGACATGGTAATTGATTAAATATTGAAAATCAATGGAATTGTTTGGCTAATAAAAGAAAATGGTGTTGTGTTGATCGTAAGGATTCTACACAAAGGATCTGAGCACATGCCTCGGCATTGCTACCTCAAAAGTATTCACACAATAAACAGCCCCAAACCCCATAAAGATTTTCATGTTTCAATGGTTTTGGTTTATCAGTTCCTTAACTACCAAGAAAATGGTGTTTTGTTGATTGTGTTTTTCCCTAACTTTGTTTGTGGTTAGCAGGGATATGCTTATGAACATTTGATCTGGTTTGGTTGTTGTTATTTTCTTGGTAGTTAAGGAACTGATAAACCAAAACCATTGAAACATGAAAAGCTTTATGGGGTTTGGGGCTGTTTATTGTGTGAATACTTTTGAGGTAGCAATGCCGAGGCATGTGCTCAGATCCTTTGTGTAGAATCCTTAGGATGGGCTGAGTGGTTGATGTAATAATATAAATCTGTAGTTCTTATGTTTCTTATTCGTTCCCCACCCAAGTTGGGCACTTGGTGCCGAACAGCCCCATTTCATGGGGGAGGGTGTTTCTCCCAACACTCCTATGAGTGGCTGGTTATTAGCTCCTTTTATGCTCCCTTTCCCGGATAACCCAAGACTCTTCAGGCAAGCTGTGACGACCAGAGTTCCATTATATCCCAAGATTCTTCGGGCAAGGTAGCTGTGGTAGTTATCCCAGGTGTGTGTGGGAAGGTTGTTTCCCAAGAGTCTTCGGGATGAGGCCCAGGTGTCTTCGGGCATGGTAGTGGTTATTCTAGCCTAGGTGTTTCCGGGCGTGGTTACACATGGTGTTTGTGGCCCAGGTGTTTGCGGGATAGATAGTGGTTGTGTCCCAGGTGTTTGCAGGCGGGATAGTGGTTATGGCCTAGGTGTTTGCAGGTGGGATGTGTGGTTGTGACCGAGGTGTGTGTGGGCAGGGTGTGGCAATGGGACTATGATGAGAATAACGGGATTGGTTCGATTCATAGGATGTCTTCAATAACCAGTGGGAAAGTTGTGTGGGGTACCCAAACATCAATGTGCTATTACTATACATTACTTGACTTGCGTTATTTGGGGAGTGTGCCTTGGTGAGGCTTGGGCGGATAGTTTTCCTTGCTAGGTGCTTTGGTCATCTATTTTCTCACAGGGCATTAGGATGTCTCCCCACTTGGGCATGAGAGATTTAGGTTTTCCTACTAAGTATACTTGTATGCTCACCCTATGTTTACTTTTAGGTTTCTAGGAGGACTTCAGGGACCGTGAGGGACCTTGCTAGTTGGGCGTTGGAGTTTCGTTGGTTGCAGTTTTTGCTTTCTTTTTGGTATCGTACTTTGGAGATTTTCTTGTACATGTACTTTTGTTTCAGTTTTGTATAAAACATGCAAATGGGTTGGTTTTGGGTTTATTTTCATTTTCATTTTCTTTTTTTCTTTTGGTGTTTGACTCATCTTATTTCCGATCTTAAATAATAAAAAGGGTAATTCCTCCCATATTGTGAAAACTCTTATCCTTGGTGCTAGTCTCCACTCCGGAGCCTACTGGAGGCGGGACTCAGGGGTCATTATCTCCCTTTCACCATTTCCAACTCAGGAGGGGAATCTTTGGTGGGAGGGGGTCGTGAAAGTTATAGTTGGGAACAATGTTTTACCCTAGCGAATTAGCTAGGTAAAAGTGGACCATTCAGGTTCTGATGAACATGGTTCGGATTTCCATGAGGTTTTTTGAGCCACAAATGGGAGGATCATCTACTATCAATGGGTTTTGTGTGTCGTGGTGATTAGAACTCCACCACCAGAGTAGTACCTTTTAGAGGACATGTATGAGTGAACTTATAGAACACTGTTGTATAGGTCAAAGTTGGTGGGTAAAAATGATTAGTTCCTAGTTTTGTTTCTAGTGTTGGTTGTAAAAGGCTACAGTTCATCTTAATGAGGATGAGGACTATCAAGTAAATCACAATGGTCCTCAGTGGACTAATGAAAGAGGCCTTGGAAGCTATAGATTTACAGAGTCTTAGCTAGAGTGATAGGCTATCTCTAGGAATCTCAAGCCTTTATTTTTCTTATGATTATGTTGGGATAGCGAGGTGGTGTGCTGTTAAACCCTAAGGCCACAGTATTTTTGGGTTGATTAGTGTTCTCCACATGTCACAAATGAAGAGGTATGTGCATGACTCTTTGTACAATATTTAACTGGGTGAGATGGGCTATGGGAGCGGAGTTTCCTTTTCAAGAGATGATAACATTGAGAAATTAATAGAGAAAAACCCTTTGTGGGTGAGTGTTTTTCCAAGGGTGCATGTTTTTGACAACACAATAAATCATTGGGAGATCTCATGGGAGTGGGAGACCCATTTGAGAGCTCAGTATGCTTATATTTTTTCTTATTTGTGATTTTTGGGGATGAAAATATTTGAAGTAGGGAATAATGGAATGTAATGGTTTTTTCCATGTAATAGTTTGGAATATTTCTATGAATATTTTTGGAGGAAGGTGCTGAGATGACATGAAATTCTAAGGTCCGATGTGCCCAAAATTAATTTTTGAAATATATTAAATATATTAAATATTACACGTATGCAGTTTTACAAAAAATTTGGGATAAATTTCAAATGGAGTCTCTGATAAAAAATATAACACCATCATTGAGTTAAAAATGTGGAATTTACTCATAGGCATGACATAATCTTGATCGGGCTTGGGAATTTGTGACAACATAATCATAGATGCAATCAATAAAATAATTTATTTATTTTATTATGTTGGAGAAATGACCTATTACCCTCAATAAATATGATGTTATAACCAATTGGGAGTGTTATCCTCATAACCAAGAGAATTGAGTGGTGATCATGGAAGAACATTGGCAGGAATCGAGATCATGGAACACCGATCATAGTACCGTAAGGAACCCCAATGACAATGTTTCTTGTGTATCTCATCAATGAAAACAACACAAGTTCTTTATTCATCAATGATAAATCTAAATTGGGGGAGGGATTTTTTTGTGAGGATTTATCCCATTTTAATTTACCCATGATGAACATGAATTAATCATATATCAAATTAATTCCTGGATCAATTGTTTAATCCAATAAATTGGTTTATCTTCCCATGGTATGGGAATTGATATTTTGTGGTTTTATTTATTTTTATTCATTTATCATTCTCACAGAAATGAATCAAGGGAAACACAAACAACGACTGGTGTTTTTTTCTTAATTTTGTTTATCATGATTTTATCCCTCCGTTCTTCATTCGTTCATCGCTGGTGTATATTTTGACTGAAGGTTCGATAAATACCTGATAATAAATCATTGTGCAACTAAACATTGGCACACTGAATTCATCACAGATGGTTTGATATTGAGATCAATGAAATGATTGTGGTTTGTTGTGGTAATGAGGTTGGAGTTCATATTTGGAAACTCATGGATCAAAGGTAGATTAGTAGTGTGGCTACATGTGTGACAACAATGTGTGAGAGGTAGATGATCAGGGCTGTGTGTGGATGGAGGAGAGATGAGCCAGTGACTAAAAGGAGTGAGATGATGACCGACATGTGCAGGTGTTGGGAATGAGCTAGTCACTAGATTAGAAGTATAGGGTTATAGGGGAGGTGATACATATGCCTAATTTGGGGAAGAAGATAGTAGAATGAGGAATTAATTAAATGATTAAAATAGAAGGGAAATGGTTCCACATGTGATGCCGCCGAGGGTGTGGGAAGGTGTGGAAATGGATTTATTATTTCCTTAGTATATTATTATAATAATAATAACGATGATTAAATCAAATAATCTTAATAAGGTGTGTGATTGGTGTGATGTACATGCCACCGTAAAACACCCTTCCCCTTATTAAGTATAAATAATAATATAATAATAATATTAACAATAAAATTATTATTATAATAATTATTACTGTTTTTAATCCATGTTTTGGATATATCTTTAAACTCATACCTCAGATTTTTGCGTCATCTATGGAATTACGATTGTGGTTTTAATATGGTCATTTCATGACCAGTGTTGAATATATTTTTTCAACTCCTGGCTTGATTAAAAAAAATTGCCAATATTATTATTATTATTTTTACAAAATACAGTATTAAATATAACTTCTTCATATGGTTTCAAATTTATGAAATTTATATGACATCACAACCTTGATATTGAGGCGGATGTTTTGAGACCAATATCGAGTGTTTAATTCGAACTCATGGTCGGGGCCCATAAAGCACTATTCGTGCGTTATATGGTGAAATGTGACTTTTTCACTGGGTGTCCGGTTGGGGAAAGTAAATAGCCCATCATGTGTATTTTTCCGTCAGGATCACTGTGGTGTGATCCATTTGTCCATTCATTTAATTTGTGGTGAAATATCAATTTATTTATGTTTTTCCCTTCAGACCAAGGACGAGACCCGCACATTCATCAAGATTTTTCTAGACTCAATTTCAGGCACTTGAGTAGTCCAACCTGAGAAGTTTTCGATTTAGAACATGGTGATAACCATCATTTTTTAATTAAATATATAACATGAGGTGATGTAATAAATTTTTTTATTTCAATGATGCTTAACTAATACCAGTTGAGTGTGATTCCTTGGTCTATTATGACAAGGGTTTGGGGTGGAATCATGTTCCCATTATAGAGGGTGATCCCACTATATCTTCTTATGTTTAGTTTAGTGTGGGTGAGTTCCCTTATTCTAGAGTGAGTTGACATAGAATGATTCAACTATTGACTTAAAGGCTTGAAGCATGTATCCCTCTGAGAGGCCCAAATCAATCCTTATATTCTTAGTGTTTTCTTATATGGGGTTTTTGGAATTATCATGACCAATATTTACATGGGATCCAATCCCCTATATAGAAGGATGTTTCCAATAGATTTTGGTGTCCCCCTAGTGATCCCTGGGTGTTGACCCCCTATCTATGTATTAAGATCTGATCTTTTAGATGAGGTGTAGTTTGATCAAGTGTGTATCTCAGATGAACCTTCTCAGTTTACTCTATGCTGAGACTTAAAAATAGTAACCTCTACGATGAGTGTCATAAGTGGAAGTATAGCTCATGGAGTGTGTTATCACAGATGAGTGTTGTGTGTAACCTTTGAGCATTAATCCTAGGCTATCTTTACAGTTGTGATCTTTACCTTGAGACTGTATATCTCTATTGGGTATATGTGTATATTCTTGTTATACGTGTTGTATAAATATACCTATGTAGTGATGAATGTTTCCCTTGTTGATTTGTGCTTGTTTATTTTGAGGTCTCCCAATGGGTATTATTCTACTCACCCATGCATGAGTTATTCCTACACATGTCATGTCTTATGTAGACGAAAGATATTTCTATATAGTCCTTGGTGGACTAGGAGTAGGTGGAGATATTTTTGTCTAGATAGACCGAGGTGTATACCATTGTTGAATTTGATAGTAGTCCTCTCCATGTGATCAAGTGGAGCTTTAATTTCTAGTTTTGGTTGGGATTTTATTTGGACTCCCTTTTAAGATTTCTAGTACTTTTTATTCATACTATGGTTTTGGGATAATAGATGTATTCATGCATTATTTTTAGTTGTTTTACATTTCAACATTGTATGGGCTTTGAGATTTTTATGTGCATACATTTACTTAAGGAAAATACATCCCCTGTGTGTGATATTACCTATTGGTTATAGTCTCTAGCCCCTACCATATTGGAGGTGGGCTTGGGTTAGTTACATCTCAAGACAAATCAGGTCGGGTCGTAATAGTTCTATTATGTAGTTGTGTCAACTTAATCATTTGTTTTATTATTTTTATATCTTCACTAGATCATCATAAAATAATTTATAACTTCTCATTCCAAAAATCAAAATACATATAAGTGCATTAAAAATGAAAAAAGTGTAATAGAAGATATTATGGAGGATCTTGACTACCTTAAAATTTTCATTCCACCTCTACATGGAGAACCTGAGGGTTAGTGGCATAGTTTTGGAGAGTTTCAGTTACCTACAGTTTTGAGTAACCCTTCCGACATTAGGTTTTCTCCTCTCCCAAGGAACTATAAAATCAAATAGTCTTTGTTTTCCATGACACTAACTTTTAATGGTATGCCTAATGAAGACTCATTAGGATTTATTAAGGATTCTTAAAGTATGGTAGAACAACTCCCATTAAGATGGCCGATTAAGGAAGAGTTAAAGTTGTATGTTTTTATATTTTTTAAAGAGGAAATTATATAATCTTGTTTCTAATTGTTAGAAGAATAAATTTTTGATACATGGGATTAGGTGTTTAATACTTTCATCATGAAATTTAATCCTAGGATAATGTTTATAGAGATTAGGCATAAAATAACTTGGTTTGTTTAAGAAGAGGTTGAACTATTCCATGAGACTTGGGAGAGGTTTAGGGGTGTCCTTAGAAAATTTCCTAATCATTGGATTTATCCACATTTCAAAATGAACTCTTTCTATAATGGGATTACCCCTTACAACCAAACTATATTTGTTTAGTTTTACAATGGGTATTTTTTAGACAAAATTGTTGAACAACATAAACAAATAATTAATACACTTTCACAAAATTCTAAACATAAATGTTCAAAAAGTAGGACCATATTTATGAGAGACACAAACCCTATTTAAAATGACAATGATACTGGAATCTATAATGTTAACAATGAAAACACATTTAGGGAGAAATTCCAATATTGTGGCATGAATTGATAATATTTTTCCTTTTGTCCCAACTTTGATTTCCTTATTATACTATTAGAAATGTAAATTTTTTAGTGAGGGTCCATGCTTTCAAGGAAAATATGACCCATTTTCAAAAAGTTACAAACATGGCTATATGAATCAACCAAACCATTCTTGGTCGGATCAAGGTGCATTTAGAACCACTGCTACCCCAGATTTTTCACAATAGCCTACACCTTTTATAAAAATTAATAAAGGGTCAAACCTTAAAAATCTAAATAGAATCTTGAGGTTCTGATGAAACAAATTCATTATAGAATGGATTCCCAAGATGCTAGAAATGAGGCTGACATGAAATCACAAAAATATTTTTTCAAAAATGACATGAATAATATTCAAATTAAAATATATCAAATTTCCAGGGAGTTAAGTGGTAAATAAAAAGGGAAAATACAAAGAATAATTAAAGAAAACCCTATGGAAAATTTCATGGATGTTATAGTGATAAGTGGTTTAAAAACACAAGGAAAATATAGAAATGGCCATATGAAAGTCTTAAATAAAAGTCTAGAAGATTATATAACTAAAAAAATGAATAACACTCAATATATAATTGAGGAAAGCAACATTGAAAAATAATAAAATCAAACTATTCCAGCTTAAAAAAAGATAAAAAAGATTAAAAATGAAAAAGAATAAGGTGAAGTAGAAAAATGTTTAGTATGAGGGAATTCACACTACAATACAGAATTTCCCCTACCCATCCCATTACCTCTAATTCTAAAAAAATATAAAGAACCTAAAATTCTCATGTTGCATGTGATTTTAAAAAATCTCTAAGTTAATATTACATAAAATCAATATTTATTTCAGATTCCATCATATCTAAATTCTCATAAAAAATAATTTCAAACAAAAAACTCTTAAATAATTTTTCACTTTCAGCCTCACTGAATAGTGTAGCACTGATCATTAAAAGAAAATCCCTCCAAAACATAAATATCTAGGGAGATTTTTCATTCCCTGAACCTTAGATAATAGTGTCTAACTAAACTATCTTTGTGATCATAGTGCTAATATAAACCAGATTCATTTCACGCTATTTCAATAGTTGTGGAAAGGAAAGCTACAACCCACCACTATTATTCTACAATTGGGTGAAAAATCTCTTACTCATCCTACATAAATAATTTAAGAACTGTTAATTAAAGTTAGAGAGACATTTTTACATGCTGATTTTCTCATTTTAGATATATAATGTGATAAGGAAGTCCCTATCATCACTGTAAGACCTTTCTTATCCACATTAGGAGATGTAATATATGAATCTAAGGGTTAATTTATATTTAATTTTAGATAATAAAAAGTTAAATTCAATGTTTTTAAAAATGAAAATGAACATTTATTAGGTGAGAACTGTTCATGAGTGGAATTTCTAGAATCCAAGAACTCATTTAATCAATTTTAGGACTTTAAAAAATAGTACTAAACTAAAGAAATTTCATTGGATGTTGTGATTGATGTTTCCCATATTTATAAGTCTACCCAAAATGAGAATCCAGATAGCTTTCCAAATTTGGACAATAATTCTTTTCCTATTGTGAAGTGGGGTTTTGAGGAGGTATTTTCAATGTTTGAACATAATTATTAGAAAACTTTTATGACGATATCCATTTTATAAAAAATATGGAACAATTTGATAAGGTTTATGGAGGCTTGTTAAATGAATTTGATGATTTTTTCTTGAAAAAAATCTTGATATTTGATCTAGAAACATAGTGTATTGGGATATCAGCTTTGGAAAGTAATCAAAAAACATTAAATCTTATTTTGAAATTTAAAATATGACATGTTTTAAAGATCATTTTAAGAAACTTATTGAATAACTTAGACCACCTTAGCCTAAGAGTCTTCCTTCTAGTGAAAAAGCATCTAATTTGGATATTGAACTACTCGCAACACACATGAAATAATCATTTATAAGTTAACACTCAACATTTTAGATTATTATCTTTATTGAAAATAATTAAAATCAAGAGGAAAAATCCTTAAGTGTTCTAAAAAGTTAAAAACTATAATTAGTCAGTCCATATATGACATCAAAGGGCTCAACCCTTCATATTGTATGTGTAGGACCCCGATGGAACTAGATAAAAATCTAAGATTTGAGGGTCAATGGATACCCAATCTAAACATGAAAATAATTATGATTGAATAGGTTATCATTATTTTAGATAAAAGTGTAATTTATTCCATTCTAGATAGTGATTGGATCAGTCCAGTTCAAGTAGTTCTAAATAAAGGAGGATTTGATATTATGACTAGTGAAAATAATGAGAAAATTCAAGTTAGGGAAGAAACCAAATGGAGATTCTGTATTGACTACAAAAATCTAAATTTAGACACCAGAAAATATCATTTTCCAATTTCATTCTTAGATCAAATGCTTGAGAGGCTATCTTGAAATGAGTTATTTTTTTAGGGATGATTATTATGGTTACAACCAGGTCCATGTAACCCCAAAATACCAAGAAAATACTACATTAGCATGACCGTTTGGGAAATTTTCCCACTATTGAATTCCCTTTGGCCTATGTGGTTCCCCAACAAACATTCAAAGGAGTATGATGGATATGTTTTCAAACATTATTGAGAGGGTCATTGAGGTGTTTATGGATGATTTTTATATTGTTAGGATCACTTTTTAGAGCTATCTATAAAATCTACAATTACCTTGGGAAATATTATTAGAGACCAATATTTATATTAATTAGTATAAATGTTAGTTTATAGTCATTAGAGGAATAGTTCTTTCCAAAAGGTATATAGGAGGGGTATTGAGGTTGAAAATTCCAAGATAAAAGTAATCCAAAAATTTCTTCTTAAAAATTTCAAGGGTGTTTGGATTATTTTTGGGCATGTCAGGCATTACCATAGGTTCATTAATGAATTTTCAAAAATTAAAAACCCATTATGTTCCTTACTTACTAATGATTCAACTTTACAGTTTGATGAAATCGTTTTGAATATTTTAATATACTCAAGGAGAAACTCACTTCATCACTCATCATAAAAATTCTATATTAGAATTTTCCTTTTAAAATTATGTGAGATGATAATGATATGGATATTGGAGAAGTTTTAGGATAGAGGAAGGATAATATGTTACATGTTTTGTACTATGATTGTAGGTTACTATATAATTCTCAAATAAACTACACCACTACAGAGATAAAGTTATTCACGGTTGTTTTTTATCTAGAATATTTCAAACAATACCTAATAGGTTCTAAAGTAATTTTTTATAGATCATTCTACCTTAAAATAGCCATTGTCTAAAAAATATGCAAAACCTAGACTTATTAGGTCGAAACTTTTGTTGAAGAAATTCGGTTTAGAGATTAAGAATAATCAAGGTGCTAAAAATGTAGTTTTTGACCACTTATCTTGGTTTTCATTTTCCAAAACTAATGATCTGAGGGAGATTAATTCTTCCTTTAATAATGATAAAAAGTTCAATGACCCGATTAAGAAATCTTCTTGGTATGCGTATTTTTTGAATTTCCTGGTAATGAGTGTAATTCTAAAATATTGTTTTTTCAAAATAAAAGGAAAATAAATTTATTTATGATCTTAAATATTATATATGGGAAGATACTTTACTCTTTTAGAGATTTTTGATGGTATTTTTAGGAGGTGTGTTCCATAGGAAGTGATATTTCTGATTCTAGAAAAATATCATTCCTCACCTTAGGGAGATCATCATGGGGGAGAAAGGATTACTCAAAAATCCATTAATGCTAGATTTTATTGGGGTGTTTTTTTTAAGGCTTATAGAATTTTATTTGTCGATTGTGATAAGTGATAGAGTGTAACGCACTGACCCCAGAAGCCCAGAGTCAGTGCATTATTATGTATCATTGGCATGATCACAAAAGATCAAGTCTCAAAAGACAGATTAGTTTAATAGCCTTGGAAGTACTAGATACATTCATAAGGTTTACATTATATCTTAAAATGGAAAACTACAAGAACATTATTTCCATAGACAACACTGAGATCCTATAGACTATCTCTACAGGTCAGTCGTAATATACTTCTTCACATACAGGTAAAAATAAAACATAGAATGGGGTGAGCTCAGATGATCATTAAGGATAACAATATAGCAGAAATGTTCACAAATAAGTATAAACATTTAAGGCAATGTATAAAATTAAACAAAAGCCTTTTAAAATTTAACTTCAGCATAATATGGAAAAGATAAAAATCAAATAATGCCATTTACTTATTCAAAAGGATATTCTACTAGTCGAATAATCACATGAAATATCAATAGCCACTTTCATAATGATGGAATGCATAATGCTAGACTGCATAACCACATAGTCAAGGCCTTGTGCCAAGACTACAAATAAAATTTTCTCAAGGACCTACGCCAAGACACTAGTTTGTCTCATGAGACCTACGAATTCATTGAGAAGCTATAGCGGGCTCCACCCGTCACTTACTAAGTCCAATGCATTCCTCATATGAAAATTTGAAACATAACATAAACATTCATATTAAAACTAGCATACAAAATGTCAATACTTTATCCACAAATCATTAATAGTATAAAGATAGCACATATACAGTAAAAAAAACTCATTCAATATAATATAGAAGATTGTATTATAACATATTAACCTCAATACAGAATAATGAAAGTTATTTACCAAGATGAAAATAATCATCAAAACTATTTGAGAGAAATATCCCCCTTTTTCTTGAAATCATTTAAAAGTCACACTATTTTCAAGAAGCTGTTTAAAATTAGATTTTTGAATCAAAGTGTTACATAACACTTTTAAACACTTAAAAGTAATTTTAATTTTAAAACATTAATTTCCATATAAATAAATCCTTAAAAACCATTTTTAAAACATGGAAATTAATGAGAAATATTTAGAAGAATAAATCTTTAAAACATTTAAAAATGATATTTTAGTTAGAGTTCCTAACCAAAAGAGAGACACTAGAATACAAATAATTGAGGTAATCAAAACTTTATAATATCATGGGAATAAATGGATTCATGATATACTTTGTCAAAGTACATTATATACACTATATAAAACTGAATTTGTGTATAACAACAAAGAAGTCTCAATGGAATGTAAATTGAGATGAAATCTATTATAAAGACCGTATCCTTATGTTAAGGATAAATCAACGACATAATTATGTGTGAAAAATATAAATACACTCAATATTGTTGGATATTTAGTGTAAATTAATCATAGGACATTCACACATATTCTTATAAAAACAACACCAATGAATTGGATGTTTAACTCAATAAATGGAGATTGAGTTAAAATTACTCTTATCAAGTTCATATCGATGACTTGAGAATTTATAAATGGAGTTATTATGTTTATCAAAAGTATATCCACATAAAGGGGAGTGGAAATTACTACAAAAATAATAAATAGTGATTCCACACATAATCATGGAGTAAAATAATCAATGAAGTATGCGTAAAGCCCAATGAGTGGAAATTGAAATTTGAAATTCCCTTACCGATTTGGTAACTTATGAAACATACACCCCATGAAAGAAGTATAATACATTTATAATGTAAATACCCATAAATTAATGTATATTACAAAAACAATACAATCATGGGTAGTACATCAACCACACAAAAGGTAGCAGTGGAAAATATAGCTTGAATCTCACGGGAATAAAAGTGAGATGAAAACCACTTACATTGTACTTTTCCTTGGTTGAGGGTAGGATAAACTTCATTATAATGGTGAAATAATTGTTATTAAATTCTACAATAATAATATACATTAATATGATATCATATATGATCTTTTAACATTGCTTTGTTAATAATATCTTAGTATTATCGTCGTTTCGGGTGTTAACTAATTCGTTTTCCTTTATATGCTTTATTATGTAAGTAATGTTTGTTATGTATAGGATGTATCTTATTCATATTAATAAATATATTAAGTCTTTAAGCATTATTATTAATCATATAATGAAAGCTAGTCTTGAATGGATACGATGTGGAATGAATCTCATCGCGTTCGTGGAGACGGTAATCCGTACGTACACACGAGCGACAATATCATTATTTTGATATTAAAATAATATATAATTGAATGTTATATCATATATAAAGAATAATTATCATGTTATATTTATTATTTACATTAATTACACATCATTATTGTACCCATACAAGAAATAATTTATTGAATAACAATTACACCACGACATGGAGACGGTAATCTGTACGTATGCACGTATTGTGACATGCCATTAAAAGGATGGATAAAATAATGAATATGGTTGTACCATATTTATAATAACCTCATAGTATATAGAAGATACTGGATTTATTATTTTATAATGGAGACAACAAAGAAAAAGGAAGTGGAAGAAGAAAGGAACTTGAAAGAGGTGATGAAATATTTACCACTTCTTCGGGTTCTTCCTTTTGATTTGATCAAAAGGGATCCTTATGTTGGATTTATGACTAAATGAAGGACTATAGGATTAAGGGAGGACATTTTAGAGGGTATTTGGGTAGGGTTTGGCCGAGCCAAATGGCTTTCAAGGTGTGAAATAGAGAGGGGGGGGGGGCTTTTTTAAGATGGGTGAGGGGCACCTTAGGAAAAGCTAGAAATATTATTTTATAATAAAATAATTTTTGGTTTCTAATGGATCCAAAATGAGTTATTTAAAGGATAAGGTTGGTATGGGTCAAAAGACACTAAACCAATATGTATTAGACAGGTTTGGGTCACTATATTAACCTTATCTTTTAGATTTAACTCTTAGTTAAATAGTTTGACATTTACCATATCTCTTTGTATTTTTATATTATTTGGTTAATAGACTTACTATATACTTACAATAATACCACAAGTGGTTCATTAATGATACACCTATCATTTTATAATTCTTTTGTCCGAACATTATATTTTTAAGAATATAATATCAATTAATAATATAATATTTGTTTTAAAAACTCTTTTATGTCAATTTTGATACTATTTGGAATTTTGTTTTTGCTAAATTCATAACAACATTATTACTTCAAAAACAATTCATCTAACAAACCCTAATATATCATATTAACCTATAAAATTCGTTGAATTCATAAAAAGTCTCAAATTACATTTATTCGGATATTTATAATATCAAATATTTTAATATTTCTTTAATTAGGTAATTAATGCATCATCATTGTGTCATAAATAAATTAAATTATTTAATGTCTAAAAAATATAAATAAAATAAAATAATGTAGGAAATATTTTTATATTTTTAATGAATATTTATAATTTAATTTATCTTATGTATAACCCAATATTAAAAATGGTTTAGTTATTAAGCTTTGAATTTAACACTTTTAACAATTCTTTGAATTAAATAATAATAAATGTCCTAATCTAATCCAAGTGGACCTCAAAGATCATATTTTATTCCTAATGTTATTTTTGGTAGAATTACACTTATCCAATAGAATTAGGAAATGCGTTAGGGTAATAATAATATCATTTTTACCCTTAATTACCCTATTTACTTTTAACCATGGTAAACAAAAGTCAAAAGTTACTATTCACCAAACATTATTATTATCGTATTGAACCAAATTTCAATTACTGATATGAACTGTGTCTCTCTGATTTTTTAAATTCAATTCACAGAAGCGGTAAAATTAAGTTTTATTCAAATTTGCAAATGCTCCTAGGAGGTGGGTAAAAGACGGTTAAAAAGTTAAATAAAATTTTTATATATCTAAAATTATTATAAACTGAATCCAATGAATTAAATTGAAATTATATAGGTATTATGTATCTATTTTGACCTAAAATAAATTTAAATAAAATAAATAATTATATAAATAAAAATTCGGTTTTAAACTATAACTCAGTGTTTTTCACTATTCATCAAAATTTTAAAGTTTTCAGAAAAATACCAAATATTCACCCTAAGCTAATTTCAATATTACGAATCCAAAAATGAAGTCCATTTTAAAAGATAAAATTTATAAAATTTCAAAAAGTGGGTATTACTATTCATAATGGTTAGTTTGATTGGTCGCGCTGTGTTAGAATCTTGAAGTTGCATACAATGAAAGCTGTTACATTATTTAAAGGGAAACATACCGTGGAAGCTTGGGGTGTTAAATTCTTCCCCCCTTTTGGAAATTGAATCCTCACAATTTTTAAAATTGGGATTGGGAATATAATTGAAAGTCCCACATCGTAAAAAGAGTCAATAAAACTACCACCTTAAAAGAAAGAAAGAGAAGTACAAAGGTCACCTGAGATAACCCTTACTAGGATTCTATATAGGAAAACATGGATATTAAAGATAAACTAAGTTTCATGTTCTGATGGAGAGGGATATAAGGCATGATCCGGAGAAAGTTAATAACAAGAAAACCACAAACATGTGATGGGACAAATGGTCATTAGTTTCCCAATAGGAAAAGTAAGCAGAAAACGTTTTTTTATTTAAGTTACATTTCATAAAGTTGGGGAATTTATTTATGAGATTGACTAAGAAAATAAAGAGATATACTTACTTTTTAATTAGAGTTTCATTCTTTAATAAATTTCTACCACTAACTCTTTTTTTTTTCAAACGATTAGTATTCAAGATGACTTGGTCACACCGGAAGAGCTAGAATAGAATTCTAGAGAATCACATGATCCATAAAGGATAAAATAAATATTTACCTCATCTTTAGAGATTAATCAAATCCAAAATGGTTAGTACCAGATCAGATGACCCCCAAAAGTATATTCCTTTAGAGAAAGAAACACTAATCTTAATTTTCTAAAATTAAACCAACAATACCCCAAAGTTAAATAAATACCATTAAATAAACAATTATTCTTAAAATTCTTCAATATAATCCAAACTAATATTGAAACCCAAAACTTAGAAAAATTTGGTTATGTAGCCTTCCATGTTAAATTGTATCTCCATATGACATCGACTACTCTTAAAGTCACGTACTTAAAATTAATTAACCTAATCAAATATTCTCTATTATAGGTTAATCATTTCCATAATAAACCCAAATCACTATAAATCCATAATAAAAACATAGATAAAAATTCACCATTACTCTTCAAATGAAATCCCATAGTATTCTATTTTCCTTAGGCATATAGTGTTCCTAACAGAGAGAACATCTTCCAAAATAACATTTATCACTTAATCACCAAATCGTTTTCTTATACTAAGGGTATTCATTTGATAAGACATAAAATCCCAAATCAATTTATTACTGATCAATAAAATCATTTAACTAAAAATAATTAGTCACACTAACCAAGGACTTCACGTAGTCCGGTGGTAGGCGATAAATCCCAATCACACTCTAGTTGTGGGTTCTATTCCCACAGCTTTGTCCGATGTGATGAGTTGTCACACAGTCTGCGTGTTTTCCTTTTTCAAATACTATATTTTATAACATTACCAAAATGAGATAAATTCCTCAAAATAACCATAACACAATTTAACCACAAATGTTATATCATACCTTGCATTTTCATCCCAAAATATAATAACTTGTAATTGCCTCAAACCCAATGATCATATAAAACCAAATGGTTATTTATAACTATATCCACAAGAGAAAAGATAATTTTTCCTCAAATATCATTTCACATGAAAAACTACAGGGTTACAAATAAAAGAGAAAATTATTCCAAAGTAATCCCATCAAAAAGGAGAACTAATACTTTTAAAAATTTCTCTGACCATTTATTTCCATATAGCTTCTTATTTGACCAAGAAAATATCCTATAGAAAAGGGAATTCACTTGGGTAATGGCCAGTTCCCCTATATTTACGGAAAATGACTGTAAATGGATTCTTGAGACCATTTTTATTTTCTTCCATAGTACTCTGCATTTTTCCCCGGCAATTATTTACTTTATATCATTCTTTCCCACATGTAAATCATTTATTTGTTCCATTGAGACACTTTCCTGGGTGTCTCCTTCCAAATTTCCTACATGATGGAAATTGGGGATTCTTTTCTCTATGGTCTTTACTGTTGGAGCTCTTATCATTCATCACCTTTATCTTCTTTGTTGAGTATGGGAGTTGGTTAATATATATATTGTTGATCATATTTTTGTAAAATTGATTTGGCATGAACATGATATCTTTTACGCCTATCAACATTCCATTTTGTTGCTCATTTCCACCACTGTTCCCACCTTTTACATCATGCTGAAAGTTACTATGACTTCCTTGGAATCCATCCATTGACTAAAACCAGAAAGCATTGTGTGAGTAATAGCAGTCATAAAATTATTTAGAGAATATCATGACACCAAATTTTCAATTTGAAACACCTTAGGATTAACCAAGGTCATTTATTATCATCTTATATTAAAATCCTTCAAATATGTTTGTAAAGAAAATGTAAATTATCCTATGCATATCCCCCAGGAGTGTCGTTACCAAGAGTGTAGCAGGGCCCATTGTCATGCACCAGTTCCCGTTTAAGTCTAGCTCAAAGTGGTGTTTTGAGTTTTTACCCCTAGGTACCTCTGTGCCAG
The DNA here is from genome assembly GCA_963277665.1 of Viscum album. Classification (NCBI taxonomy): domain Eukaryota; kingdom Viridiplantae; phylum Streptophyta; class Magnoliopsida; order Santalales; family Viscaceae; genus Viscum; species Viscum album. The sequence goes on along the minus strand of OY728131.1, from coordinate 1,106,400,881 downwards.
AGCCGCCACTACCTGCTCATATCCAGACATAGATGTATTTCTTGGAAAACTCAAAAAATCTCTAGAATACCAAAATTTTAGGAAGTTATTCTATACTAATCCTCAAATTCTATCTCAGGGCTATGTACTCTAATCAAAGTTCATCTAAATCTAGTTTCCAATGTTTGTACTAAACTTCCTAGGATACCAATTGTAACACCCCGAACTCAGAAGCTCAGAGTCTGTAAATTATTACGTATCATTGGAATGATCACAATAGATCAAGTCTTGAAAGAACAATTAGTTTAGTAGCCTTGGAAGTACTAGATAAATTCATAAGGTTTACATTACATCACAAAATAGAAAACTACAACAACATTGTTTCCATATACAACACTAAGATACCATTGAACATCCCTACAGGTCAGTCATAATATACTTCTTCATATCCTGGAAAAATAAAACATAGAAAGGGGTGAGCTCAGATGCTCAGTAACGATAACAATATAGCAGAAAATTTCATAAATAAGTATAAACATTTAAGGAAATGTATAAAACTAAAACAAAAGCCTTTTAAACTTGAACTTCAACATAACATGGATAATATAAAAATCAAATAATTCCATTTTCTTATTCACATGGATATTCTACTATTCGAATAATCACATGCAATATCAATAGCCACTTTCATAATGATGGAATGCATAATGCTAGACTGCATAACCACATAGTTAAGGCCTTGTGCCAAGACTACAAATAAGATTTTATCAAGGACTTGTTCCAAGACACTAGATTGTCTCATGAGACCCACCAATGCATCGGAGAGCTATAGCGGGCTCCACCAGTCACTTACTAAGTCCAATGCATTCCTCATATGAAAATTTTAAACGTAACATAAACATTCATATTAAAAATAGCATATGAAATTTCAATACATTATCCACAAACCATGTATGGCACATCCACTGTAAAACATAACTCATTCAATACAATATAGAAGATTGTATTGTAACAGATTAACCTCAATCGATAATAATGAAGGATATTTACAAAGATTAAAATAATCACAAAAACTATTTTAGAGAAATATCCCCCTTTTTCTTGAAATCATTTAAAAGTCACACTATTTTCAAGAAGCCGTTTAAAAATAATTTTTTGAATAAAAGTGTCCCATACCACTTTGAAACTTTTAAAAGGAATTTTAATTTTAAAGCATTAAATTCCATATAAATAAATCCTTAAAAACATTTTTAAAACATTTACATTAATGAGAAATATTTAGAAGAATAAATCTTTAAAACATTTAAAAATGATATTTTAGTTAGAGTTCCTAACCAAAAGAGAGACACTTGAATACAAATAGTTGAGGTAATAAAAACTTTATAATATCATGGGAATAAAGGGATTCATGATATACTATATCAAAGTACATTATATACACCATATAAAAGTTAATTGGTGTATAACAACAAAGAAGTCTCAATGGAATGTAAATTGAGATGAAATCTATTATAAAGACCATATCCTTAGTTTAAGGATAAATAAACGACATAATTATGTTTGAAAAATATAAATACACTAAATATGATTGTATATTCATTGTAAATCAATCAGAGGACATTCAAACATATTCTTGTAAAAACAACACCAATGAATTGGATGTTTTACTCAATAAATGGAGATTAAGTTAAAATTACTCTTATCAAATTCATATCGATTACTTGAGAATTTATCAATGGAGTTATTATGTGTATCAAAGGTATATCCCTATAAAGGGGAGTGGAAATTACTACACAAATAATAAATAGTTATTCCATACATAATCATGGAGTAAAGTAATCAATGAAGTATGTGTAAAGCCCAATTAGTGGAAATTGAAATTTGAAATTCCCTTACCGATTTGGTAACTTATGAAACATACACCCCATGAAATAAGGATCATCCAATGATGATGTAAATACCCATAAATTAAAGTATATTACACAAACAATACAATCATGGGTAGTACATACACCACACAAAAGGTAGTAGTGAAAAATATAGCATGAATGTCAGGGGAATAAAAGTGAGATGAAAACCTATTACACTGTACTTTTCCATTATAGAGGGTAGGATAACCTCCTATATAATGGTGAAATTATTTTTATTAAATTATATAATAATCATATACATTAATATGATATCATATATGATCTTTTAACATTGCTTTTTTAATAATATCTTAGTATTATCGTCGATTCGGGTGTTAACTGATTCATTTTTATTTATATGATTTGTTACTTAAGTAATGTTTGTTATGGATTGGATGTAACTTATTCATATTAATAAGGATATTAAGTCTTTAAACATTATTTTTAATAATCTAATGAAAATTATTCTTGAATGGATACGATGTGGAATGAATCTCATCACGTTCATGGAGACGGTAATCTGTACGTATGCACGAGCGACAATATCATTATTTTGATATTAAAATAATATATAATTGAATGTTATATCATATATAAAGAATAATTATAATTTTATATTTATTATTTATATCAATTACACATCATTATTGTACCCATCCAAAAAATACTTTATTGAATAACAATTACACCACGACGTGGAGACAATAAGTCGTACGTACGCATGTATGTCGACTTGTCATTCAAAGGATGGATAGAATTATGAATATGATTGTACCATATTTATAATAAAATCAAAGTATATAGAATATAATGTATTTATTAGTTTATAATGGAAACAAAAAATAAAAAGAAAGTGGAAGAAGAAAGAAACTTGAAAGAGGTGATGAAATATTTACCACTTCTTGGGGTTCTTCATTTTGATTTAATCAAAAGGGCTTCTTATGTTGGATTTTTGACTAAAGGAAGGCCTCTAGGATGAAGGAAGGACATGTGAGAGGGTATTTGGGCAGGTTTTTTCTGAGAAAAATTTCTTTGAAGATGTGAAATAGAGAGAAGGGGAGTTCCCTTTAATAAGAGGGGTGCGAGGCCCCTTAAGAAAAGCTAGAAATATTATTTTATAATAAAATTATTTTCGGTTTCTAATGGATCAAAAATGAATTATTTAAAGGATAAGGTGGGTATGGGTAAAAAAACACTAAAAAAATAGGTTTTAGACAGGTTTTGGTCTCTATAGTAACCTTATCTTTTAGATTTAACTCTTAGTTAAATAGTTTGACATTTACCACGTCTCTTTGTATTTTTATATTATTTTGTTAAAAAACTTACTATATACTTCCATGAGAACCCCAAGTGGTTAATTAATGATACCACTATAATTATATAAGTCTTTTGGAAGAACATTATTTTTTTAAGAATATAATATCAATTAATAATATAATATTTGTTTTTAAAACTCTTTTATGTCAATTTTGACACTATTTGGTATTTTGTTTTTTCTAAATTCATAACAGCATTATTACTTCAAGAAAAATTCATCTAAACAAACCTAATATGTCATATTAACCTAGAAAATTAATAGAATTCATAAAAAGTCTCAAATGACATTTATTTGGATATTTATAATATCAAATATTTTAATATTTCATTAATTAGTTAATTACTGCATCATCATTGTGTCATAAATAAATTGAATTATTTGATGTCTTAAAAATATAAATAAAATACCATTATGTAGGAAATATTTATATATTTATAATTAATATTTATAATAGAATTTATCTTATGTATAACCCTATATTAAAAATGGTTTAGTTATTAATCTTTGAATTTAACACTTTTAACTCTTCTTTGAATTAAATAATAATAAATGTCCTAATCTAATCCAAGTGGACCTAAAGGATCATATTTTATTCCTAAGGTTGTTTTTGGTCAAATTAAACTCATCAAATAGAATTAGGACATGTGTTAGGGTAATAATAATATCATTTTTACCCTTAATTACCCTTAATTACCCTATTTACTTTTAACCATGGTAAATAAAAGTCAAAAGTTACTATTCACCAAAAATTATTTTTATCTTATTGAATGAAATTTTACTTACTAATATCAACCGTGTCTCTCGGATTTTTGAAATTCAATTCACAGAAGTGGTAAAATTACGTTTTATTCAAATTTGCAAATGCTCCTATGAGGTGGGTAAAAGACGGTTAAAAAGTTCAATAAAATTTTTATATATCTAAAATTTTTATAAACTGAATCCAATGGATTACATTGAACCTATATAGGTATTATGTATATATTTTGACCTAAAATAAATTGAAATAAAATAAATAATTATTTAAATAAAAATTTGGTTTTAAACTATAACTCAGTGTTTTTCACTATTCATCAAAATTTGAAAGTTTTCAGAAAAATACCAAAAATTCACCTTAAGCTAATTTGAATATTCCGAATCAAAAAATGAAGTCCATTTTGAAAGTTAAAATTTATAAAAGTTAAAAAAGTGGGTATTACTATTCATAACTGTTAGTTTGATTGGTCGCGGTGTGTTAGAATCTCGAAGTTGTGTACAATCAAAGCTATTACATTATTCAAAGGGAAACGTACCGTGGAAGCTTGGAGTGTTACATAGAGGATAATAAATATTAGTAGGAACTAGGATATTACTTATAAAGGTATTTTAGAGGTATAAATTTTTGATGTTTGGGGTTTATAATTTATAGGACCGTTTAAATCTTCAATTTGAAATGGGTAAATTTTTGTGGAAGTATATTATGTATATAAGTGGGTAGTATTTGTAACACTTACCAAAAACTAATCCGATAGTGTGATCAGATTAATTAAAAATAACATGTTTTTAATATTTGGGGTGTAAAAGGTGTTTATCCTTGATAATCGAACTTATTTTAAGAATTTTAAATTCAAATAATCGATGGAGAAGTATGGATGTGATCATAGAATAATATATTATTACCATTTTCAATCCAATGTATAGGTTGAAATTTCAAATAGTGATATCAAATAGATTTTAGAGAAAATCATCACTAATTCTAAGAATGGTTGGTCTTTAAAACATGATGAAGATTTATGGGATTATAGAACTACCTTTAAAACTCGGATAGGTATGTGTCTATACAGGCTGTTGTTTGAAAAGTCATTTCATTTATGTTAAAAAACAAGTAATATTGGACAATAAAGCCCCATAACATTGATTTTAAGACTATTGAGGAGAGAATATTTCTTGAGCTGAGTGAGTTGGATGAGATTAAGATAGAGTCATATGATAATGATAGGATTTATGAATAGAGGAATAAAGATTTTAATGATTCCATTATTCAAAATAGAGATTTTAAGGCTGGATATAAGGTCTTACATTTTAATTTCATATTAGAATTTTTCAGGGGAAGCTTAAATCAAGATGGTCTAGACCTTTCACCATCTGTATCATCCTTATCAATGGGGATATTGAGCTTGTATGATATGAAGAAATACAATTTTTGGTTAATGGTAAAAGAATTAAGAACTACTTTTAAGGGAAACTAAGGGATTTGGATTCCTTTTTTATGTTTTAAAATTGAGTTCCCACTGATGTCTAATTAAAAACTATAAATTTATTGCTTTATGGGAGTTAATCCATGGCCATTATTATGAATTTTATCTTTTGTTTTCATGAATAATAAAGTACTAATATGATCTATCTATTACACTATGTTTTATATTTAGATTTAATTGATATACATCATACCTTTTCTTAAATAGGATTTTTGGTGTGTTGAAAAATGAAGATAATATCCCAAATTGTCTTCAAGTCAAAGTGAATCTACATTTTGGAGCCTTACTGCAAAAACCTCCCTAAACTCTACAAATGGATACTTTTACAATAGATCTTTAATCATTGAAATCTAATGCTTATCTTTTTAACTTTTTGGTACTGAAAATTTAATAACTTGTGGTTTTCACTCAAGAAAAAATAGAATAATTTTTTGATACAATGTTAAGAGAGAAGCTTCTAAAAAAATCAGGGGAGTGTTATTTTTCAATTTTCATTAAAATAGTTTTTCTTGAAGCTTCTTGCATACCTTATAACAATGTTTTTTTAAATCTTCACATAAATTTAAATTAAGTATGGGTGAACAATGCCCTTGGATGTTTCTATTTAAGTGAATCTACATCACCTTGTTGGGTATTTATCATTCAATTTTCTAGGGTGTTGAAAACCTTGTTAAAACAAACTTCCAAACTTACTGGAATCATCTAAAATTATTTGGTTTTAAGTTTTTGTTTATTGTGTAATCAATGATTACCATAATAATATTTTAAAGTTAATTGGAAATCCTTGTGTAATTCAATTAATATAATGCATGTATTTTTTAGTATTTTTTTAAAATACGATGTTTTTGGAAAATATCTTGTTTTAACTGCATTATAACCCTTGAACATGCTTTGAAATTACACAATTTCCAATCTTTTTGAATTTTAATTATTTCAGTTTTTTCCCACATTAAGATTCAAAAATGGATACATTGTTGGGTTTTATGTGTGGGGAGGTCTCTTCAATGTTCCCAAATATATTCTTTGCTTACACATTAAAAAAACCATTATTTTTTTGAAATTGGTTGTTTATCAAGATGTTATCGTCATTTTCAGTGGGTGAATATTTTTCATAAGATTTAAGGATGTGATTCCATAGTGAGGAGGTCAATTTATATTACCCCATAGATATAATTAACTTTAGAAAAATTATCTCCCTATTATAAGAACATTCATTTGGTAAATTTTAGTATAATGTTATAGAATTTCCATTGTCTTTGAACTTTTTGGTGTGAATTAAACTCAAAATATATGATTCCAAATAGAATAAGAATTCAAAATCCAAATCGATGTTGAACCATTTAATATTTATTATTTTAACTAATCAATGGTTTAATTATTATTTATTTTTATTTATTATTTTCAAAAATCAATTTTCTTGTGTCAATTTAATCAGTGCTTGATTATGTGTGTTAGTTTAACTATAGGTAAAGAAAAGTTTTGAATTTTAGTTGGATACAAATTAAAGCATGTTAAATTATTTTCAAAATTTTCAAGTTCAATAATTTTTGTAAAATATGGAATTTTTTCCACTAAAACCATTTAATTTTAGGAGGAATGTTACACTATTATGTTGAGGGAGTCTATATGGAAAAATTATTTTAAAAAACTAATTCTTTGTGGAATTTAATTTTGTCACTCTCAAGGTTTATTATTTTCTATTGAAATTGAGGAGTTTATTTATTGATGAAAAGAAATATCTTAAGTGTGTGGGATTTTGATTTGGATTTATTTTTATACATTCTTTCCATTTCATTTTGATGAATTTATGAATATTTTTGATACTCAAATGAGATTTCATTGGTAAATAATCCCTTTTTCTTTATTATAGTTTGAAATTATAATTATTTGAATATTTTTATCAATATTTTAATGCATTGATGCATTTTTTATATAAATTTATTTGATTTAAAGTTTTATACAATTTTAATAAATATATTTGTGTTGATCTTGGTGCAATTTTCATTGAAAAATTAATTAACACTTGTTTGACTATTTGAAATTATAATTAAAATGATCTAAAAATATATATATTTTTATTTTTTAATTAATATATTTTTAGATGATAGGTTAGATAATATTCCACAACATTTTTTGATAATTTTATGAAATTTTCTCGGTAAGATAATTAGATTTAATCCGTATTAGAATAATTTTTATGGCGTCGAAATCGAAAGATATTTTTGGAGGTTCCCCGTAAGAGAATCATCATAATATGTTTTTCAGTTACAAGAACACGTAATAGAAACTACAGTGGAAGGTAATGTAATAGAATTCACATAATAGAAATTGATTTCTCACCAAAAGAGAACTATCTCACACATCCCATAATAGAATCACAAAACATTAACCTCAACCATATATTCATGCCCTTCCTTCTTGATTAACCATTGGTATTTTGTTGAGAGGTCAAGAAAGACTAAAGGAAACCCCATTATACTATTCAAAGGAGGCCTAAGATTTATATTGTAGAATCTAAGTCAAGATTCAAAGATGATATTTATATGTAGGTTGAATGAAGAAAAGAAGATGAACATGGGTGCCATCATGGGTTGATGATGAAAATAGGAGCTATGAGACAATGTGAAGAAAAAAGAACTATTTTTTTGATTGAATCCAAGGATGTAGCTTAAAATATTATATGCGCACAATGATTACAATAGGATGGATTTGAGAGAAGTATTTGATATTCCAATGAAGGAGATTCAAACATCAATTCACTGCTACTGTTCTGAAACTGATCTTAAAGATGATGCTAATTTGAGCTCGATCTAAATATTAATTTATATACCGATGAAATTGGTAATAGGGGGAATAAAACAACTCAGTATTGATGATATTTGATTGTCTGAAGCTAGGATGAAGGTTATTTTATGTTTGTGTTCATGTGATGTTTTTGATTTTTAGATTTTAAATGATGAATAAGATGTTTTGGACTTCAATGCTCTCCAACATGGTAGTTTCAAAGATAAAATTGGTGCACACAACCTAAATATTTAAGTTATGAAATGGAATTAGAATCTGAATTAGTTAAGTTTTATTGTTAATCAAAGAGTACCAAGATCATCTCAATATTTTTAGAACACTTACAAATTTAAGACAAATGAATTGAATGATTTTTATAGAATGAATTCACTGCTGTCCTAATACAGAATTGTTATTGAGAGAAAATGAGAGCCTAATCTCACATAAAGATGATAAAATTGATACCTCAGGATTGATTTTTTCCTAATAAGTTTGAGACTCACTATTTTTATGGAGCCAACTTACTGGTGTCAAGGCCGGATGTACTCTAGGGAATCTACATCAATGTATCATTGATGCTAGGATGACTTATGTAAAGGTAACACATGATTTCCAAAAAAAAATCATATAATGGTCTTTTATACTTCAACTATGATATGTTATGTTGATACATCACATATCTAAGGGTATTGTTTAGTGCTCAACTCTCACGTTAGATTGAAATCTATGTTAAGAAGAAGTTAGATATGAGTAGGATTTGGAGGTTGTACAATACATTGGAATCTTTTGGAATTGATTTGTCGATCTTTTGGACATTATTTAAGGATCTTTTTTTATGATGAACCATGTAGAGTTACACATCTGGGTTAATTTTTATTAATATTGAATCATGGTTCATGTGTTATTTTTAAATTCATTTTGATGTTTCATGCTTAAGTTACATGAATGTGAAAAAAATACCATGAAAACTCCATGTTGTTTTTGGAGAAGTAAATACATAATTAAGTTATTGGATCTTGTTTGTTCACTTAAAAAGAATAAAATGGAACAAATTTAGAAGTTGTTAAAATATTAAGGGAGTTCTTTTAGAGGAGGATACTGAGGGTCACACATTGGAAGGAGTTTCAATGAGGGGCAGATACAGATCTTGGGAAGTATTGTTTTCATGATAGATCAGAGGGTATATTTATTTTCCCTATTTTCTTTCATTTATTATGATTGCAATTATTATAAATTTGAATATCGATTATAAGAATTAAAATTATTCTTCATAATAAAATTATTGGGGAAAAATATACTGTGTTGGATCATCTATTACATTTTGTTTATTGAATATTTTATCTTTGGGTTGCTTCATTTTTATTCAAAATATTTTATAGTTCACTGAGATGGAATTCTACATGTATTTTTATGGAAACTTCATGCATTAAAATTGACCGAGATATTAATTATGGTGTTACATAAAACTTTACTTTTTAATAATTGAATTCACTATTTTTGGAATTGGTAGATTTATCCAAAAATTGCTACATATGAAGAGAGTTAGTCAGTGGTATATCATTTAAATGTGTGGTGGTCCAAATAAACATTTAAATGAATAAAGAATAATATTTAGACAACCAATTGATTTTTTTCAAATCTTTTACTTGTGTTTGGTTTCTTATTATCTTTTGGTATCCTTTATCATATACTCTTAATCCCTATCATCATCATTGTTTAGTTATTTTGTTATTTCATCTTAATATTCATTATCTTATGTTTCATTTTTTTAAATATTGGTTTGTACAATCACTTTTCCTTTCTAGTGGGTTCAACACCCTACTTATAACTATACTAATAGTTATTAATAATTACAAATAATAAAATTTGATCTTTTTAATGATAAAGCATCACTCTGTCACAACGTCACCTATATCTTTTGATGTTGTCTCCCAATAGATCTTATCTCCCCCTTAATTTTACATCTCTTAAAAAAAATTAGAAATGATAAATAACATGGTGAGGGGGACACCTCAAAATTCCTCAAGTGGAGGAATGTGAATGGTTAGGATTGACCAACCCTTCATCTATCATATTTCATTATCCTTTTTTTTAAATTTGGGAAAGGAATGCCATCAGATCTTCTACATATTAATCATAATTTGAAGTCATCTTTATGAACCTCTTACTAAAGGATACCCTTTTTTATACCACATACACAATTCATTTCATTAATTTTAACACTGGTTCCCTTCCCAGGATCTAACTTCTCCACAATTATATAATTGGTAACACTTGAAAAAGTATATTCTTGAGTTACATCAGTAGTGGATCTCACCTTTATCTTTCTTCTCTATTTCATACTCATATTTTTTCATTTTAGTGGTTTGTGAAAGATTATATAAGAGTATATCTTCCTTTATGGACATGAGTTCCATCCTAGATTCCTACTTACTGGGTGGGTTCATCTTTACATCCACCTCTTTCATAGCTAGAACAAACCCTTTCCTTTTATTCTTCCAGATTTGTCATCATTCCTTCCAAGAGATTTTTTTGTTAAAAAATAGATCTTATTTATTGATACACTTTTCATTAAGGGTCATATTTTTTCTACAAAATATTGAATTCATTTTCTAGTTTAGGAGTCCTTTATTTTGAATAAGTTCTACACTTATATGTTATAAGAGTAATGTTTCTCCCAATGAATTATATTGCGTTAAATGCATTAATCCAATTGAAATACATTAGCAGGTGATTAAGGTTAGAAAAAATCAAGAATTGACCCTAATAATCATACCTCACATGGTCTCTCCATGATTGAGATATAGGTATAACTTGAGTTCTTTTTTTATATTTGGGATTTTGAGGTTCAAAAAACTTTCCTATGATGTCCCCAAGTCTTCCACAAAAGTTCCAATTTGGTGCCTCTTTCATTTATGGATTTAGTCTTCCAATATTTTCATTGAAATTATATGTTATTAAAAATTTCATATCTATACTCTTTATTTCTATAGAAGCTACCTTTGGATGAATTTTTATCTTCTCATTTGACGTGTTTATACTCTCATCGAGTTCTCTGATCTTCTCATATTTATTTTTCAGCTTTATAGACATGAACTTTATTCTTGAAGCATCATCCATATTGAATTTTATGCTTTTTTAAAGTTTTGTTTTGAGAGGAATTATTTCGTACTTAAATTACTTCTCTATGGGCATTTTATTCAAAATTTCTTAGGAAATATCTACAATCATGTCGCTTTGTTCTTTAATTTTTTTTCCAGTTTCTTTATACTAAAATAAAAGGCCACTTATTCTATATTTTTCCTCTTATTCTCCAAGGAAATTTCTTTAGTCATCACATAATAATCTTTATGCATGAATTCCCATTTTTCACCTTCTCTTTTAGAATTTGTATATCCTCTTGGTGATTGCATAAACATATTTTTGATTATCAACTTGATGTTATTACCACTTCACTTGATTCACATATCTATTTCATCTGTATAATAGAGTTTGAAACACTATATTATATTTTAATATAGGAATATAATTAGATATATCATTATATTTATAAACAAAATTATCTAGAAAACACATCTTCAAAGATGAATTCATATTGTTCTTTTTATTTTTTCCTTTAAGAATATAGAAATTTTCATATGGACTTAATTCTTTTATGAATGAATCTTCTAACAACATCCACATGAATTTAGAGAATCTTCAATGAGCGACCACCTTAGAAAATTATTCCTCAAGCTCATCCCTTAATTTCTTTTTAACTTAGGTTTCAATCTCAATTTTTTTTGATATGTCTCAAAGATAAATATATGTATGATTAATAGAACAATTTCATCCTATAAAACATCTCATGAAACTTAATGTGAATCTTAAATATAGACAATACAATACTTTTTATATGTTTTGAAATTATTACCATCAAACATAAGATATTTCATGACAGATCCCATTATTCAATGGGTTCAGATCAAGTCATAGTAATAACACATCTATGAAAATGATCCAATGTGTTGATACCACTTGTTAGTCCCTCAATAGGTTCTTAAAGAGTGATTACTCTAGGGGGGATCAGGGTATACAATTTCTTATCCAATTAATTTTTTCCCTTTAATTATAACTACCATAAATATATACTGACCTCTTAACATTGAAAGACACTTATTATGATATTTTTATTAGATGTTGATCTAATTAAATTCAGTTGATTAAACCTTTCAATAGATACCATGTTCTTTTCATATTTAGCATATTTTGGTGTGAATGAAAAAGGTAAATAAAACATACATATTTTTAATTGGTTTACCCTAAATAGGCTACTCCATGGAGTATGAAATTGATCTTGTGTCGATTCACCAAATCACTAAAATATCACTACTCTTCAAATTGGGTTGAAGATAGGTCACTCCTTTATTGGAATCACTGCCTTACAAAGTTTAAGGTCAGTTCACTGTCACCCAAGGATAACTTTTAGATCCCTAAACTTATTCTCCTTCACTCATTTATTTGAGAAAATCTACACATAGTTTTTGGACATATAGGTCCCTTAAAAAAATCAATTTCATGGTTTCACCGAGTTTATATTGTTTCCGTTGACGTTATATCAGCTACATATTCACAATCAATGAAATAATCATTATCAAAACAACTTCTTCTTTCAATAATGGAACTATAATTCACTTTATTTTTTTATTGAACATAAATTCATTCCCCTTCTTTGGTAGAGTCTTCATTAGGTTATAACAACTTCTTTTTTATTCCAAAAACTCACCTAAAACACCTCTCTTCCTCTTTGAGTTAAGATATGAAATATACTCAGGTATCTCTATCATACCTCATACTTCCAATATATCCTTTATAAAATGAGGGATTATAGCCCAAAAAATTAGATACCTATCAACATCATTATGACCCATTCAAATCTCCCATAACTCCTTAATGATCTATATAACCACATTCCACCATATCTACTTCATGGATCCATTTTTATATCTTTTCTAGTGTGAATTAATTCTCATTTAATTAACCTTATGAATTTTGAAAACTCTATTCCATTCATGCATTAATCATGGCCTAAATTTGAGGCATAATATTATTAAACAAATTAATAATGGTTAGTGCACCACCTGAGTCATATCCTCCTAATTTGATGTGTCCCTACCCAAAATTTCTACCAAAATGGATTTCATTTTAACACCATGCTGTGGCATTTTCATCTCAAGGATAAAACACCCTTTAACATGCCCAAATCCATGGCCTATTATCCATTTTCTTTCTCTTGTATATTCACAAACCACAACTTCTATCATTTGAGAAAAACACATCACAATGTCCATCACCATGACCATAACATTACTTCTCAGGGATCACATGTAGACTATTAGGGCCCCACACCCATCACCATAGTGTGTTCTATCTCTCTAGGCTATGTTGAAAACTTTGGATCTTCAATGCAGTACAACCTCTTGACCATGACTCCTACATAGAATGACATAAAAACATTTCCCATGTTTCACACACCATGAAATTTACCATGGTGTGGTAAACCTTCAACTGATCATGTTTTTACAATATGTATTTTAGGAATACTATGACCACAAACATGCCTTTATATCATATATTTCATTCATCGTGTTGCACAGGTGCTCTATAATTCCTGCACAAGAACCACTATAATGTAGCCTGTTATAGATTTCCTGTGTTCCATGTCACATTATCTTATATGGCCATATTCTATAGTGTGGTTTAACATATATTCTTATTTATCTTCACCATACCCAATGAATAGAGTGTGGTATTTCTTGTAATGGGAAATTTCAACACAATATGAAAACATTCCTTTTGTTTTATTATGGTCATCTTATGGATTTCTTTAATATTCTTTTAACACGACTTGAACATTATATTGACCATGTAGGATACTTATAGAATACCTTTCAACTTATAGATTACCTTTAGATAATCAAAATTTGGGGATAAATGTTTTAAAATTAATATTCACATTTAATCATGATTTTTTTCAACAATCCACTTCTTATTAAGAAATATAATTTTTCTAGACCACAACTTCTTATCGAAAAACCTTTTTTCAAAAAAACACCTTACTGTTAAAAAAACCGAAACAACATACTAGGGTTCCAAAACATATCTTACCAAATAGGGAATAAATTTCAAGATAGAGATCCCTCCCATTCTAGTATATGTTAGAGGCATATAAAAATAAGAAATATAATTTTTCCTCTTAAAAACAAAAAATAAAGTGACCAATAACCTGATAAATTTAGAAAGAAAAACATTTTCAATGTTATAAGAGATAAAAACCCATAAGTTTTCGACTATAGAGTCATGATTATTGACAAAAATGACCCTATAACTTGACCTGTCATGATTTTTGGACTTATTATTGTGAAAATGGACCATAGGTTTAGCAAGAGCATATTAAAGAGGCCTATTTTTAATAATGTGATTGGAAAGGGAAATTGTAGATTTAGAGTTTGAAATCCATTAATAATTTCAATAGAGTATCTTTATCTTCCTTCCACTTTTCCATTATTTTCTTACACTTAACTATGGATTATTTTTATTAATGATTCCTTTTAGAACTCCCTTACTCTTAGCAAGTTTGGAATCTTTTTTATCATTTATTGGATCCCTTGATTTTTCATGTTGGGTCCTTGGATGATTGGCTGTATAAATAAGATATTCTTCATTAGATGAAATAATAGATTCCTCTTATTTATCTTTCAATTCCAATATATCCCTAAAGGGTTATCATTATAAAGGATATAACTCCATAAACTTTTCTAGATTGGGATAATTAGGATTTTGGAAAATCTTCTTAATAGGTTGATCATAATCCTTAGAGTCGTTCCCAAAGGAATCATATAAGGCCCCAGCCATAAACATTACTTAATCATGAATTAAATGAATAATTCACATAGAGGATATTTTAAGGGTTATAGTTTTAGATAATTAGGTCATAACTATTACATCTCAAAATATTACATAGTAGACACTTCTACTAAGTTTCCATAAATTAAAAAACACTTAAAAAGAAACATGTCTAGTTCCATGTTTTAGATAGAATGTCTTTCCTTGATCCCATTCTTGACCCTATTCATCTTTAAGTCCGGTGGAAAACATTTCAAAAACTTGGGATGATCATAAAAATCCCAGTAAAGGATACACAAAGAAGGAAAACTGTTAGTTTTTTCAAAACAACCAGTAAACCATGAATACTTTATCAAAGTAATACTTTTCACCTTTATGAAGTAGTAAAAACTCTTTACTGAATAAAAGACAATTACTTACCCTTTTGTAACCAAAATATTACCATAAAACTCATATAACGAACACATAACATATAAAGGTAACTTGGGACATAAACATACTTAAATGGAATAACCATACGGTCAACTTCCACACATACTAAATGGAATAGCCATACGGCCTACTTCCATACCCAATGCATTGAAGGTTATAACGTAACCACCCATCCTGGTATTCACAGCACCACCCGTCATATGGTTTATCACGTAACCACCCGTAAAATTTACAAGTACCATCATTACACATAAAATATTGAAAATATAAACATTTCAAAAACAAAATTTCATTTGCAATCAAAATAAGTAATTCCAAGATATTTAATTAATCAATCCATTTTCAAAAATCATTTAAAAGAGATTTTTGAATCAAAGTGTCCCATACCACATTGAAGCTTTTAATGGAATTATAATTTTAAAACATTAATGTCTATATAAATAAATACTGAAAACCATTTTGAAAACATGGACATTAGAGATAAATATTTAGAATAATGAATCTTTAAAACATTTAAAATGATATTTTTGTTAAAGAGTTTTTAACAAAATGAGAGACTCTTGAATTAAAATAATTGCGGAATAAAATATAATCAGAAATTTATAATATCATTATAATAAAGGGATTCATGATATAATATGTCAAAGGACAGTATACACACCATATAAGAGTGAATTGGTGCATAACAACAATGAAGTCTCAATGGAAATGTAAATTGAGATGGAATCCATTATAAAGATGATATACTTAAATTAAGGATAAATGTATCACATAATTATGTGTGAGGAATAAAAATACACCCAATATAAGTGTATATTAAGTGTGAAAAAATAAGAGGTCATTCACAAATATTCATATGATGACATGTTCAATAAGTACAAGTTGAACCCAAAGAAATCGAAACTGGGTTAAGATGTTCCCTTGTAAAAATTCGACAGCCTAACCGCGTCACTTCAAAATTCAGAAAATTAGTTGATGAGAGAGTGAATGGTATCTCATAACTTGGACATAAACTTTACATCAATAAGGATATAGAAGAGCATATCCCAACATAATAAGATGTAAATTAAAAGACAAAACAAAAGAAGTCTTTTAAAAAGAAGAGGGTGAAAGGTCCCCTTACCGAGTTGGGTAACTTTTGAAATGTACACCCCATGGAAGAAGGGTAATAAAATGAAGATGTAAATACCCATAAATGAAATTATACTATAAAAAGTGTATAATAATGGTCAGTATATACACCACTCAAAGGAAATAGTGACAAATGTAGCATAAATGTCACGGGAATAAAAATGAGATGAAAAATCCCTTACGAAAACTTGGCAGCCTAACGACACCACTTAAAACATCCAAAAATGGATTTATGAGATCAAATAGGGTATCTCATAAAATGATCATAAAAAGTACAGTATGAGGAATATAAAATAACATCCCCAAACATAATAATGATGAGCTTAAAAGAAATGACATAAAAGAGAGTACTTAAAAAGAAAGAGAGGTTGGATCCCTTACCTCATGTCCGACTTGTCTTGTTCGTTTCTTTATATTCCTAAATAATAAACTTTGGTCAATTTATAATTGCTTAAGGATCTATTTTAAAGATTATTATTCAGTTCATATCACATATTATAATGTTATAATAATTAGTTAACAATGTGAGTTCATATTAGACGTTTTTATCGATGTTTGGTACATGAGTCAAAAATGAATTTGTTTGAAAATGATTGTCCATGTATTTATAAGTAAATCATCTCCAGAATAGTATTAATGATTTAAATATCATATATATCTATTATATATTCATTTTTTACTACTTCATAACATTTGGAAATAAAAATAAATGAAATGCACCATTCATGGAGACGGTAGGCTGTATGTACGCATGAACGCTACTATCATTTCTTTGTCATATTAATGGAATTAAAAATAATTGAGAGATATATTTATTATTATTCAAGTATGATATATATGTTATATAGGTCACATATGTTCATTAATTTCATTCTTTATACATTCCATGTATTGCATGAACGAGTCACATCACTTGAGGGGGCGATAGTCCACACTTTCTCGTATGAAATTATAGCATTTGGACAACATGAAAAGCATAAAGGCATGTTTTAAATATAAAATTCAGAAGCATATAGAAAACATAAATACCATATATATCATATATAAAATATAGTGACATCATAATGGCCACCATGAAATGTGTTAAGGGAATATCTAACAATCATCGTTTCGTGAGGCAGTAATTCGCCATCCACAGAAACAGTATGTTCTTTAACCATTAGACGGAGGTGTGTGTTAGTGTAGCTTGAATACACCACATAAAAATATACTAGTATATTGAAGATACTGGTTTTGTTATAAAAGAAATAAATAACAAGAGTTTAGGGGGTTGGAGAAGCAAAATAAAACAAAAGAACACTAGGGAAGATATTACCTTTAAAACGGGTAAATCTTTTTGATTTGAGCTCAAAGGATTCCTTGGGAAGACTTCTGCCCAAATTGAGGATTCTAGGAGTAATAGAGGGATGTTGAGAGACAAAATGGCCAGGGTTTGGCTGATACAAAGGCTTGAGAGGTGTGGGTAAGGATGTAGAGGTGGGGGCCTTTTATAAGAGGAGAGGAGGGGCAATCTTGGAAAGTCAAAAAAAGGTTACATTATTTTGAAATGAGTTTCGGATTTTAGAGGTCCCACATTGATATATTTCGAGGATAAGGTGATAAGGGTTAGAAATTTACCCATCCAATAGGTTTTTGACATGTGTAGGTCTTATATTTTACATTATCTTTTCATTTTATTTAAATCGTTAAATAATGAGGTAATCAATGCATCATCATGGTGTCATAAATAATTTAATTTATTTAATGTATAAAAATTATAAAACAAATACAATGATGTAAGAAATATTATTATATTTCTAATGAATATTTATAGTAAAAAATATGACTTTTATAACCCCATTTAAAAATTGTTTTAGTAAAACAACTCATGTTTGTGACATTTTTATTTTAACTTTAAATAAAAAGTTATTTATGTCATTTTCATACCAAAGTGGCTCCATGGGGTCCCCAAGTTGACCCATGGATTGTCTTGGTCGACCATGACACATCCAATGAGGGTAAAACATGTGTCTAGGTCATTTCATATTATTAAAACATTATTTTTACCTTAAATTACACTAATTACCTTTAATCGCGATTAATAAAACTTAAAGTTACTATTCATCAAAAATTATTTTAATCTCATTAAACCACATTTTACTTTTTAATGACAACCATGTACGTTGGATTTTTGAAAATCAAAACACAGAAGTGAAATTTTTTTATTTAAACGAAAAATCAGTTTCTTTAACTACCACTTAGTGGTTTCACTATTCATCAAAAATTGATGTTTTTTAGATAAATACCAAAACTTCACCCTAAGATATAATTGATATTCCGAATTAAAAAATGGTGTCTATTTTACAAAATTCAAAACATATAAGTTGTATTAATTAATTTAATAATTAATTTCTGCTGTCAAAACAAATAGCGTGTTTTTAAGAAACAATATCTATTAAAAGATTGACACTAGTTTAAGACCAATTTCAAAGTAAAATTAATTCCAATGACCACTATTGGATTAAATGGTAAAAATATATTCTAATTTCACTTTAAAAACAATTCAAAAGATAATCTAATCATATAAATAAATTATATTAAAAATAGTTTTTGAATTAAAATACAACCTTTTTCACTATTCATTAAAAAATGATCTTTATCAGAAAAATACCAAAAATTTACACAAAGTAAATTTTGATATCCCGATTCTAAAGAAGAATTTTATTTTTTCAAATATAACACATAAAATTGTCAAAAAGTGGATTTAAAAGAGGTTTGCCATCAAAAGGGCGGTTAATCGACCTTTTAAAGAATATTAGAAGATTTATGCTTAAAACTAGATTCATTTTCATTTTAAGCCTCTAAAATTTATTGGATAAAAGTAAAAATATTTGAAAAAAATATATAATCATTTTTAGTTAGTTCCGTTCATTCCCACCATTACAACGGCTAGGCGTTAACTACCATTTAAAATAATATTATTTTATTATTAGAGTGCAACGTAAGTTTTCAAAGAAACTCGTTGTTGCATATTGGGTACGCCATCGAGCATAGCGTTCCCTTTAAATTAATATTAATATTTTATTCACAAAAAGGGATAAATATAGAAATGTCATATTCTTTATTTACCTGGGGTGTTACATCCTTCCCCCCTTTTGGGAATTGCGTCCTCGCAATTTTAAAATTGGGCTCAGAAACTTCATTGAAAGTCCCACATCAGGACAAGAGTCGGTAAAACAATCACTTTAAAAGAAAGAGAGAGAAGTATAGAGGTCACCCGAGTTAACCCATACTAGGATTCCATGTAAGAAAACATGGACATAGAGGAGAAAACAAAGGGTCATGTTCTGATGGAGAGTGATAGAAAACATTTTTAAGAGAAAGTTAACCATAAGAAAATCACAAACTTATGGTGGGTTAAACGGTAATGGATTCCCCAGTAGGAAAAGTTAATGGACAACATTTTTTTAGTTACTTTTCATTGAGAAATTTATTTTTGAGCTTAACTAAAACATAAGTAAACATACTTACTTGTCATGTTGACTTTTAACTTTTACTAGATTTCTTACACGAACTCATATTTTCTCCAAAAGACGAGTATTTAGGAAGGATTGTTCACATTAAGAGTACTATAATCAACTTCTTGAGAATCACCTAATCCACAAAAGAGAACTATATATTTCCCATGTCTTTAGATATCAACCAAAACCAAACCAAAAAGTTTAGTACGAGATCAGATAATACCCAAAAAGGATAATCCTTTATAAAAAGGAAATCTATTCTTAATCTCCAAAATTTGTATAACAAGACCCAAAGTTCAACAAATACCAAAAGTAAACCAAAATAAGATTGAAACCCAAATATTTGAAGGATTTAATCACATAGTCTTCCAAGTTAAATCGTAACATTTATGTCCAAACAACATCAGTTGCTCCTAAAGTCTCGTATTGAAAAGTAATTAACCTAATCACATATCCTCCATGATAGGTTAATAATTTCCAAATATAACCCAAATAAACTTACTCTTAATTCATAAAATCATCTAACTAAAAAGAATTAGTCAAACTAACCAGGGAATTCATGTAGTCCAGTGGTAGGTGATAAATACCAGTCGCACTTTGGTTGTGGGTTCGATTCCCGCAGTTTTGTCCGATGCGACGGGATGTCACACGGTCCACGTGTTTTCCTTTTTCCAAACTATATAATTCTCAAATAATTCCCCAAAAAGAGATAAAATCATCAAAAATAACCATAACATAATTTAACCTCAATTTTATCTCATGCCTTTCACTTTCCATCATAACATATAGTAACCCATAATTACCTCTAAATTAAGGATCATATAAACCCAAATAGTTATTTATAACTATGTCCACAAAAGAACATATAACTATTCCTTGAATAAAATTTTCATATATCAAACATCAGGGTTACACATACTATAAAAAGTCTTCTAATGCAATCCCATCATCAAAAGAGACTTAATACTCTTAAGAATTTCACCATAACTCTTGAAGCCCTTATATGTTGACTTCTTACTCATTCATCATTCTCCATGATCCATTAACCATTCCTTTCCAACTTATTCTGAAATACTTCTTTCCTACAAACAAAATCATGAATCATATCCTTAGATTCCAAAATTAGAAAACAAATGTTAAGAAATAATCCATACCTTTGATTGGTCATTGTCAGTTTCTTCATCCTCAATCGGAATGGAATTAGGTATTGGTAAACGAATATTTGTATCATCTTGGTGATCCCATTCCCTAAACTTCTTCATAGGACATGTGTTTACATAATGAGCATGCACACCACATTTAAAACATTCAATTGATCCCTTAGAAATAACTTCATTCCCTTTCCTCGAGTCAATTGGATGCTTCCTTTTTCCATGGTAGGTTCTTGCTTTATGACCTTCATTTCCACATCTATAACATATTTCTGTCCCTTTGAAACATTTTCCTAGGTGTTTCTTTCCACATATTTGACAAATAGGTTTTTGAACTCACTTACCTTTATGATTATTACCTGTAGTTACGCAGGGATTTGTTTCTCGCATATATGATGCCTTATAGAAATCACCAAGGTTTAGGTGGTCAATCATGAATCCAGATAGTTGGTTGATGATAAACACAAGAGTTCTCATTGCAGCTCCCATATCATTTAGTTGCTCGCTTAGAAAACTGTCACAGTTTCCTTCACACCCACTGTTACTTTGGTGCCTGCTAGATCCAGCCATTTACTAAAACCAAAAAGGTCAGTGTGAGTATATCAACAAAACCATCATGTACTAATGAGGAAGATAAACACTATCATATACTTACTCATTCACTTTATCTAAAACTAGGACTCTTTCTGAAATCCTAACCATTATGGTAATGTCACTTATACTTAGAGAATACCCTAACCTCTAAATTTATCTAAACCGACCTTTGATACCAACTATAAGGCCCCAGTCTTAAACATTACTTAATCATGAATTAAATGAATAATTCACATAGAGGATCTTTTCAGGTTTAGAGTTTTAGAGAATTAGGTCATAACTATTAAATCTCAAAAGATTACATAGTAGACACTTCTACTAAGTTTCCATAAAATAAAAAAAAACACTTAAAAAGAAACATGTTTAGTTCCATGTTTTAGATAGAATGTCTTTCCTTGATCCCATCCTTGACCCTATTCATCTTTAAGTCCTATGGAAAACATTTCAAAAACTTGGGATGAGCATAAAAATCCTAGTAAAGGATACACAAAGAAGGAAAACTGTTAGTTTTTTCAAAACAACCAGTAAACCATGAATACTTTATCAAAGTAATACATTCACCTTTATGAAGTAGTAAAAACTCTTTACTGAATAAAATACCATTACTTACCCTTTTGTAACCAAAAGATTAACATAAAACCCATATAAAGAACACATAACATATAAAGGTAACTTGGGACATAAACATACTTAAATAGAATAACCATACGGTCGACTTCCATACATACTTAATGTAATAGCCATACGGCCGACTTCCATACCCAATGCATTGGAGGTTATAACGTAACCACCCGTCCTGGTATTCACGGCACCACCCGTCATATGGTTTATCACGTAACCACCTGTAAAATGCACAAGTAACATAATTACACATAAAATATTGAAAATATAAACATTTCAATAACAACATTTCATTTAAAATCACAATTAGTAATTCCAAGATATTGAATTAATCAATCCATTTTAAAAAATCATTTAAAAGAGATTTTTGAATCAAAGTGTCCCATACCACATTGAAGCTTTTAATGGAATTATAATTTTAAAACATTAATGTACATATAAATAAATACTGAAAACCATTTTGAAAACATGGACATTAAAGATAAATATTTAGAATAATTAATCTTTAAAACATTTAAAATGATATTTTTGTTAAAGAGTTTTTAACAAAATGAGAGACTCTTGAATACAAATAATTGTGGGATAACATTTAATCAGAACTTTATAATATCATGATAATAAGGGGATTCATGATATAATATGTCAAAGGATAGTATAAACACCATATAAGAGTGAATTGGTGCATAACAACAATGAAGTCTCAATGGAAATGTAAATTGAGATGGAATCCATTATAAATATGGTATCTTTAAATTAAGGATAAATCTATCACATAATTATGTGTGAGAAATACAAATACACCCAATATAAGTGGATATTAAGTGTGAAACAATCATAGTTCATTCACACATATTCGTAGGATGACATGTTCAAGAAGTACATGTTGAACCCAAAGAAATCGAAATTGGGTTAAGATGTTCCCTTGTAAAAATTCGACAGCCTAACGGCGTCACTTCAAAATTCAGAAAATTAGTCGATGAGAGAGTGAATGGTATCTCATCACTTGGACATAAAATTTACATCAATAAGGATATATAAGAACATATATTAACAGAATAATATGTAAATTAAAAGACATAACAAAAGAAGTCTTTTAAAAAGAGGAGGGTGAAAGGTCCCCTTACCGAGTTGGGTAACTTTCGAAACGTACACCCCATGGAAGAAGGGTCATAAAATGAAGATGTAAATACCCATAAATAAAATTATACTACAAAAAGTGTATAATAATGGTCATTACATACACCACACAAAGGAAATAGTGTAAAACGTAGCATAAATGTCACAGGAATAAAAGTGAGATGAAAAATCCCTTACGAAAACTCGGCAGCCTAACGACGCCACTTAAAACATCCAAAAATGGATTTATAAGATCAAATAGGTTCTCTCATAATATGATCATAAAAATTAAAGTATGAGGAATATAAAATAACATCCCCAAACATAAGAATGATGAGCTTAAAATAAATGACATAAAAGAGAGTACTTAAAAAGAAAGAGAGAGGTTGGATCCCTTACCTCAAGTCCGACTTGTCTTGTTCGTTTCTTTATATTCCTGAATAATAAACTTTGGTCAATTTATAATTTATTAAGGAACTATTTTGAAGATTATTATTCAGTTCATATCACATATTATAATGTTATAATAATTGGTTAACAATGTGAGTTCATATCAGACGTTTTTATCGATGTTTGGTACATGAGTCAAAAATGAACTTGTTTGAAAATGATAGTCCATGTAGTTATAAGTAAATAATCTCCATAATAGTATTAATGATTTAAATATCATATATATACATTACATATTCATTTTATACTACTCCATAACATTTGGAGATAAAAATAAATGAAATGCACCGTTCATGGAGACGTTAGGCTGTACGTACGCATGAACGCTACTTTCATTTCTTTGTCATATTAATGAAATTAAAAATAATTTAGAGATATATTTATTATAATTCCAGTATAATATATATGTTATATAGGTCACATATTTTCATTAATTTCATTCTTTATACATTCCATGTATTGCATGAATGAGTCACATCACTTGAGGGGGCGGTAGTCCACACTTCCTCATATGAAATTATCGCATTTGCACAACATGAAAAACATAAAGGAATATTTTAAATATAAAATTCAGAAGCATATAGAAAACATAAATACAATATATGTTATATATAAAATATAGTGACATCATAATGGCCACCATGAAAGGTGTTAAGAGAAGATTGAACAATCATCGTTTCATGAGGCAGTAATTCACCATCCACAGAAATAGTATGTTCTTTAACCATTAGACAGGGGTGTGTGTTAGTGTAGATCGAATCCACATCATAAAAACATCCTATTATATTTAATATACTGGTTTTGTTACAAAATAAATAAATAAAAAGAGTTTAGGGGGTTGGAGAATCAAAATAAAACAAAAGAACACTAGGGAAGATATTACCTTTAAAACAGGTAACTCTTTTTGATTTGAGCTCAAAGGATTCCTTGGGAATACTTCTGCCCAAATTGAGGCTTCTAGGAGTAATAGAGTGATTTGTAGAGACAAAATGGCCAGGGTTTGGCCGATACAAATGCTTGAGAGGTGTGGGTAAGGAGGTAGAGGTGGGGGCCTTTTATAAGAGGAGAGGAGGGGCACTCTTGGAAAGTCAAAAAAAGGTTACATTATTTTGAAATGAGTTTCGGATTTTAGAGGTCCCAAATTGATATATTTCAAGTATAAGGTGATAAGGGTTCTAAATCCACCCATACAATAGGTTTTTGACATGTGAAGGTCTTAGATTTTACATTATCTTTTCATTTTTTTTAAATCGTTAAATAATGAGGTAATCAATGCATCATCATGGTGTCATAAATAATTTAATTTATTTTATGTCTAAAAATTATAAAACAAATATCATGATATAGGAAATATTTTTATATTTCTAATGAATATTTATAGTCAAAAATATGACTTGTATAACCCCATTTAAAAATTGTTTTAGTAAAACAACTCATGTTTGTGACATTTTTATTTTAACTTTAAATAAAAAGTTATTTATGTCATTTTCCTACCAAAGTGGCTCTATGGGGTCCCCAAGTTGACCCATGGATTTTATTGGTCGTCCATGACACATCCAATGAGGGTAGGACATGTTTATAGGTCATTTCATATTATTAAAAAATTATTTTTACCATAAATTACACTAATTACCTTTAATCACGATTAATAAAACTTAAAAGTTACTATTCACCAAAAATTATTTTAATCTCATTGAACCACATTTTACTTCTTAATGACAACCATGAATGTCGGATTTTTCAAAATCAAAACATAGAAGTGGAAAAGTTTTATTTAAACGAAAAATCAGTTTCTTTAACTACCACTTACTGGTTTCACTATTCATCAAAAATTGAAGTTTTCCAGAAAAATAACAAAAATTCACCCTAAGATATAATTGATATTCTGAATTCAAAAATGATGTCTATTTTAAAAAATTAAAAACATATAAGTTTTATTAATTAATTTAATAATTAATTCCCGCTGTCAAAACAAATAGCGTGTTTTTAAGAAACAGTATCTATTAAAAGATTGACACTAGTTTAAGACCAATTTCAAAGTAAATTTAATTCCAATGACCACTATTGGATTAAATGGTAAAAATATATTCTAATTTCACTTTAAAAATAATTAAAAATATAATCTAATCCTATAAATTAATTATATTAAAAAGAGGTTTTGATTAAAATACAACATTTTTCACTATTCATTAAAAAATTAACTTTATCGGAAAAATACCAAAAATTTACACAAAGTAAATTTTGATGTCCCGATTCTAAAGAAGGATTTTATTTTGTCAAATATAACACATAAAATTGTCAAAAAGTGGATTTAAAATAGGTTCTCCATCAAAAGGGCGGTTAATCAACCTTTTAAAGAATATTAGAAGATTTATGCTTAAAACTGGATTCATTTTCATTTTAAGACTCTAACATTTATTGGATAAAAGTAAAAATATTTGAAAAAAATATATAATCATTTTGTAGTTAGTTACTTTCATTCCCACCATTACAATGGCTAGACGTTAACTACTATTTAAAATAATATTATTTTATTATTAGAGTGCAACGTAAGTTTTCAAAGAAACTCGTTGTTGTGTATTGGGTATGCCATCGAGCATAGCGTTCCCTTTAAAGTAATATTAATACTTTATTCACAAAAAGGGATAAATATAAAAATTTCATATTCTTTATTTACCTGGGGTGTTACAAATCATGTGTAATATATATTATAAGATCCTTTACTTATTTCAAAACCCTAATGAAAACATTAAAAAAATTTCACAAGAGATAAATAAATATTCGGACTGATTCTTGATGGATTAGAAACATTATTAGTTTCAAGATCCTAATCTTGTTCTGTCCCACTAACAAATTGAGTAGAAACCTCATAATCATTCCTTAGTGGAACATGTATTGTATAGTAATGTCCAAAATTTAAAATTAAAACCATAAAAACATCTTCCACCAATTTTGTAAAATCCAAAGTAGAGATATAATCTTTAGAGTTTTAATTTATATCCTTAGAAGTATATTTCCCCTTCTTCATATAATATTTATTAGAGTTATTCTTGCTTCTCGATGGATCAATTTCTAAATTCAGAGGCGCTTTCTCTTTATCACCTTTATCAAATTTGAACATTTTTTATTTTGATAGATATACAATAATATTATTAACTTTAATATCTTAAAAAATATACATTTGAATACCAATTTTAAAACAACCTTACAGTAATTCAAAAAAGTGTAATGAATTAAAAATCAATTTGGACTTAAATCCTTAAACCATTGGATTTAAGATAAACCATATAAGGAAGCTTATTTTCAAGGTTAGCTTCAGCTAGGATTCTTTAATTATGTCCAATTATACCTTCCACTATATTTTATGTAGCTTAAGAGGTGTCCTAACACATGAGGTAATGTCAGTAAGAATTTGGGATGCTATAAGATCCAACATAATCTATGAATTTAGATCCAAATATGAAAATTAGTGTGATTTTGGGTAAAGGTATTAAAATTATATCCCATTATGATAGTATAAAAATTCATAGTTTGAGGTTTAAGTTACCTAATATTTATACCTTTTAAACATTATCTAAGGAGTTAAACATAATATGATAATAATCCCTATTGATTATAATTATCATCAAATATCTCAGTTACCAAATCATTAATAGTCTAAGTTTTAAATTATTAAGGGATAATGGTTTATACCCTTTCACTAAAATAATCCTTCCAATGGGAGATATACTACATAATCTATGTTTTTATTGAGTGACTCTATATTTATATTCAAAAAATATTTACCATCACCTATCTTACAGATATATTGACCATTTAATACTAGAAATATAAGTCATCCAGGACTTCTATAGGTCCTTTCCAAGACCTCTATGAAGGAGATACAAGTAATGGGGTTCCTTTGAATATATTATCAAAAATTACTCACATAATTAGAATTTGTATCTTTCATGAAAAATTTTCCTTGATCTATAGTAGAATAAAGAAAGAGATTATAGAAAACCTAATATCTCTTCAATCTATAAAAGGGGTTTATCTTGAGAGATCCCCAATAATAATAATAATAATAACAATATAATATTAGATAACAATTAGAGAAAAATTTCACATATTTAAATTCATCATCAATTAATCATATTATCCATTCCATATGTCAAATATTATATCACACTAATAATAATAATAATAATATTATTGAAAAAAAACACATAACATAGAATAAAACAATAATTTTATAAAAAATATATATTTAATATCTAAAAACCCATTTTTAGTTTGCAAAAAACCATGGTAAACACTTATAAATTACATTAGAACTACCCATTAATTAATTATAGAAGATCCTGGGAAGTTTAGATGTGAAAATTGAAGTTCTCGGTCAACTCTCAAGGATGCAATGTTTCCAAAAACTCTCACTAACCTTTCATTATATACTATATCAAAGATATTACACCATATTATTAATATACATGGTTTCCAAAATCAAGCACAAACAACGATTCCTTAAAAATTTCGAAAAATATTAAAAATAACCTTATTTAATCCCAAAAAAACTTTATAAAGATTATATATTAAAATTTGAAAAGTGGGGTGTCATGATTCTCCCCAACATAATTTTTTTCCTACCCAAGAAAGACTCAATATGGTTATATTGTTAAAAAAATAATCATAAGTAGGTATTAGATCCTGAATTTGAAAATATTAAACATAATTAAATGGGTTTTATTTTAATAAAAATACAATATTTTCAAACTAATACCATGAAAATCACATATTCATGTGGATAAATTCCATCATAAGAAAACATCCTACAATATATACCATTAAACATCTCGGTAACATGTTGGATTCATCATTTAACCTCTAACTCATTTAAATAATTTTCAAATAAAAATCATTAAAACACATTTATTTTTTAAAAACACAATTAAACCATAGTGAAACATAATTTTTAATAAATTAAATATTATTAAATGATTTATTTCCATTTATTAATTTTATATAGTGTATAAAAGAACATGTTTAAATGAAAAAAATGAGAAAAAAAAAACAAAATTGTCACTTTAATCCTCCAAAATTTCCATCGAACATGGAAAATAAAGAAACTTAACTTCAAACCCAGTTTTGGAGGCCTTTCAAACCTCACATAACTAAGAAAAAAATATTTATATGGTATACTCTATAAAACCTCATAGGGATATTTTCTAGCATTAACAGCTCATGGGGAATAATGGGATACTCAGATCAAAATTAAAGTTCGTTTGAAGTTGAAATATTAATTTTAACTTTCTTTAGGAAGTTAAGCTTGAATTAAGACTATAATGAATCCAATGGAGAGTTTATATGGCCATATGAAGGTTATAAACATGTTTTTCTACACTTTCTACCAAAAAATTATTTTTAATGGTTACCTAGTCATGAATAAACAATACCATAATTTATAGAAAACTTATAGACATGTATGGTTTTGGTGTATGGTTTTCCAAACCACGCACAACCCATGAATTTGGTACTAGTACATGATGCTGGTTTATCTAAAAAACATAAAAATATAACCCAATACATGTATATTTTCTAAAAAAATCTAGAACCAATTAAAATTTCATGGATTAAAAATTATTTTTCCTATTTTTTCTCTTAAATTTACAAAATGGTTTTAGACCCAAAAACCCACCTATATGTGGCATGTTTTAGATTTTATAAACTAGATTAAAATATTTTACATCATTCAATTTTTGTTCTTATTTAAAATATAAAAAACACATGGTCCATTTAATAACCCAATAATATATATTTAAAAATTACATTAAAAAAAATCCTCAATATTCCCAATTATTCATATCACATATGGTTAAAAAATTAATTAAAAGTTTTTAATAGATTTATTAGTTGACCAATAAATTCCCTTGAAATATTATAAAAAAACCTATCTATAAAATTATAAACTATTCACAACAACTAACATGTACAAGCATAAACACACAAATCAAAAGCATCAAAACCAAACAGAGTTAAATTATAGTAATTTTAACATAACCAAATTAAACACCAATTCAAAACACTCATTTTCAGCTCATTCTTTCAAAATAATTACTAATATTTTTTTTCAAAATTACTTCATAATCAACTGGCCAATAAAAAATCCCAATTATATATTATTAAAATAATTACCTATATTATAATTAATTAAACAAAAACAAATAAAAAAATATTTTATTCTATAATAATTTAATTAGAAAACTATGTATTCTTAAAAATTCCCTTTTAGAAGTACCCACTGTCTCCAAATGAGATACTAGACCTAATTTAGTTTATAAAATATCATTTTTAAAACAAAATAAACTATTATTATTTAAAATATGTTTTCATCCATGAAATAATTTTTAAACAATTTTTTATATTATTACACTTCCATACAACAAGAAAGAAAAAAAATTAATTTCCATTTTATAAATCAAAACCTAACGTATCTGAATCAACAAAAAACATTATAAACTATGTTAAAAAATTTCAATCAAAATTTAATATCATTTAATTGTAGTATTGAAGACTTTTTTTTACTCAAAATATTTGTTTTTTAATATAAAATACATGAATATTATTAAATTAAATAATAGAAATTAGAAAAGCACACCCTTATCAATTAATTTATAAACATTAAGAAAATAAAAAGCACATTAATATTTCTTAAAAAATTGATTATATTATATTTTAAAAATAATAAATTAAAACTAATTCAAAAAAATAACCAATGAAATATAAACTTCCATTAACGTCTCCTTAAAAATTAAAAGTATCATTATTTCACATATAAACTACTTTTTAAACCAAACTTGTACCTAGTGAATCGAAATATAAAAAATAAAATAGTTATCTTGAATAATGTGATTTTAAATTCACATATCAAATGAAAAATAATCCCTTATAATCCTTTACTAAACTTTGGAGGGAAATAAAAAATACCTAAATTATAAAAAACCTTTTTTAGAAGACATATCCCAAGTTAAAACCACATTTCCATTAAAATAAATTATACATAAGCTAAACAGAATTAAATAGTTTTAAAAAACCACAATATAAAATATTTTGTTAAATACTTTGAGCTTTAAAAACCCCCAATATTTTCAAATGAAATCTAAAACTAAGTACCCATTATTCTATGTAATCATTTAATTTTTCAATATATATTAATTATAATATACAATCTTTTATTCAATAAAAAATACTTCTATAAAAATTTACATAAGTATAATGAAAATTAAAAATAAATCTAGTAATTCATGAAAACTATACTATTTATCAGGGTCATTCTCCTAAAAACACATTACATTCCATATATTTATTGTTGAATCACATTAATACATAAAGTGAAATGTCAAATGCTCACTAATTGGATTTCTATCTGAATAATTCATATAGAATTTGAAATAAAGCCCATTTATTATATTTTAAATTGAATTAGGTTTCATTCTATTTTATGAAGTAGTATAATAAAAAAACTAAGGATAATAAACACACTTCGCACATAACATGAGTAAAAAAAATAAAAAATTACCTGACATTACAAGAATGATAATGATAAATGAAAACCATTAGTTATTATTGAACAATACAATAACCCTCATAGAAAGTAATAAAGAGGTATTAATAAAATATGATCAATTTATTTAATTTAAAACCACATGTTTCTAAAAAATTTTATTTATTCCATATAATACAATTAAATATATTATTATATAAAATAAAAAGCATAATGTTTTTCCATTTCCAGATAAATTTTCAAAACATCAATCTTATTATAAAACAATAACAACAAATAAAAAAATTACTTTATATTGAAAACATTAAAAAAATTATTTAAAATCATCACATAAATTTTATGTCTTAAAAATTCACTTTATTTTTATGAAATTATAAAATCACCTTCATGAAAAAATTTAACTTTCAATCATTTCCAAATTTCATAAAGACTCATTAGAAATAGATTATTTATGAACATAAACCAAAAATATCATTATATTTTACTTGGGAAACCAATAAACCACAATACACATTGTAATACAACATAAATCATGTAAAAATTACAAATTAATTCCTGAATAACTCATAAGTGATGTGAAGGATCATAAAAATCACTAGAGGATGAAAAAAATGAGATTTTATGACTACATGTTTAATTACATAGTTTCCAAAATAGTAAGACAAACATAAAATGCTCACTGGACCCTTCCAAAATACGTTTCAAGGTTTTTTTGTAGTCTATAACTTGTGTATATGACCATACATCCCTAGAATTACCTTAAATTTTTATTTTTTCATCTAAAATTATTTAAAAATAGATGTTAAGACAACCTCAAAACCAAAAATACAAATTATTGACATCCTATAGTTAATTAAGGTCAGTCATGATTAGTGCTTCTCATGTACATAATCATAAAAATACCACTTAAGATCCAAAAATTCTATCTTCTATATAAAATTATTTAAAAAATAAAATAAAAAAACCCAGGATCTGATATTATTTTTTAATGAACTAACTTGAGATACCCTCTCTTATTACTCAAGATGTATTCTCATAGGTTCTGAAGTACGTTCCTAATAACCAGAAGCTAGAAAATAGTGTTTAGGTATAAAACTTACTCAATTTGGGAATTATTTTTCTTGTTTAATTATAAAACTATATAAGAAACTCTACATGAAATTTTGGTATTATCATCCCATACATTAGAATTATGGGAAATTAAAATATATAATTTTAATTTCATCAACAAACTAAACATGAAATAAAATAAAAATGGAAATTCAAACTCCACAAAATGAAGATAAAAAAATTTATGCTGGAAAAATAAGTCATATAAATTTCACCATATCATACACCCAACTGAAAAAAAAATAATGAGCAGATATATAATAAATTTGATATGGATAAAATTGTATTAGTGACCAAGATTTATATAATCCATAAGAACAACAATAATAACAAATATAACTATCTCCTTGTGATGTGTATCCACTAATCACTTGTCCCCAACTACTACCCAAAATATAATGATTTATGATCTATTAGCTTATATTGGTCCCCTTATTTAACTTATATAAGACAAAAAATGATCTACATTATAATTTCATTTGTCTTATGCAACCTATAATTACAATATTTATGACAACAATTTCACATTCCTACATTTCCTCGATCTTTTAGATTTATATTTTTAGAGAATTTGGAAAACCATTACATTACATAGGGAAAACTAACACACAGAATCCAATTTTTCCCAAAAGCTGGATTCTTAATATTATAGTATTGTTTCATTCATGACACACTTTCTTTTTTCAAGATGCATCAAAATAGTGAAAATATAGACCTTGATATTTTTTTATCATCCTTAAATCTTATAAAAACATTTGAAAACTTAGGATGAGAAATAAAATTTTTATTAAGGGATATAATAATAAATTATTCCTATTAGTCTAGTAGAAAACATAAAAAACCATTATTATATTTACCTTTTTCATAATAAAAATTTGAGCATATCAATAAAACATTTCCATAAGTGAAAATAAATATTTTCTAAATTAAATCCCCTGAAACCCATTAGAAAGAATAGAAACTATGAAGGAATCCTGATTCATGTAGGAAATCATGAAAACATTTCATTGAAAACAACAATTCACTATTATAAGTTCTTAACCTTTCCATAATTCATGAAATAAAAAGATTTCCTTAAAACCCCCTTTTCAATAATAACATTGGTATCTTATAGAATCATATTCATAATGTATTCTCACTCATATTTAACCTATTAAAAAAATAACCTAATCCTATTTTATTATATAGGTGTAACTTATAAATTCAACTCCCTATTTTTTTCCTTTGAAGACTAAATCATTACCTAATGCATTAGAGATCTATATCAGGGTCAAATTCCATCATAAGCAATATCAGGCTCTCATGATATAATATATAATAATCAAGTACTTTATCATGAATATTTTTTTTAGGATTTCATTTTTTAATCATAAAAACCTTGAAAACCTCATTTAAAAAAATAATATTACACTTTAAATTATCCTATAAAAATGAGAAAATGTTTCTGTTTTAACAGAATTTTTTTAAACTAAAAATTTCTAGAATATTGAGATATTTTTTTGAAAATAATCATTTAAATTTTTAAAGGAAGATTCAATTGGAAATTTTCATTATGGTTGGAAAATCCTTTTTTGTCGTATATATTAAAAGACATTCTTTATGCACTTTGGTAATAAACATCAAAATGACACATATGGTGATGTTTAGAAACATTAATTTTTAAAAATAAATAAATAAATTAAAAATTATTTGAAAATGAAAGTTTAAAGCCTTATAAAAAAATAAAAACATTTTTGAAACATTTATAATAACATATACATGGAGGATAATGATTTGAATGGGTATTTAAAAACAAGTTTTTAAAGAAAACCCCCTTCCGTCTTTAGTAACTTTTGAATCAAAAGAACATTAGTGGAGGGAACATAAAAATGATTGGTTAAACACGTAAATTTAAATAAATTAAAGATCATAGAAATATATATTTAAATATATTCACTAAACCAAAGAAAACATTTGGTCAAAATGGCATGAGTCTCAAAAAAAGAAAATTGAGATGAGAAATCTCTTACCTCATCTCCCGACATTCCTCGCACCTTCATTAACTCCCATATAATGAAATTATATTAATTATTTGAAAAATTAATAATTTTTTCAGGTTTATAACCTTATTATAATATGTATTATTTCATTTGTTACCATATCTTATGTAGTTATTAAATTTATTAAGTTCATATCAGATGTTTTGATGATGCTTGGTTCATAATCCCCATAACAACTTCTGTGGGTTAACCAAGGTCAAAGGGGTAATTTCCTCATAACCTAATGAATATTAAAAATTAAATAGTTATAATTTCAATACATTAAATAAAACTTCATAATCATCCATTATAAGAATACATTAAAAATAAATTACATTGCTTTGTGGAGGTGGTATTTCACATGTACACATGAGCAACATTATCATTTTTTAACAGGCTGAAGGGTAAGATGGTAACTAATATATTATATTTATAAAATCATAATTATGTAATTAATATCTTATATATTTATTAAAATCATAAAAATAACCATGTATTTGAGTTAATGATGAAAAAATGATACACTTCACTTTGTGAAGGTAGTAGTCAACATGTATATAAAGTAAAGAATTCATTTATCATAGAATGTAAAAGGAGATGAAAAGAGAATATAATATTATAATAATAACATTTAATTGTATTTAATATACTTATTTTATTATTTAATCATGGATTAAGAATATCTAATGGTAGTAGAAAAATAAATAAACTTGAAATAGTCCAGTTATGACTTATACCTTCTCCTGGAATATCTCTCTTTGGATTAAACCTCAATCCTTCTAGAATTGATATTTTGAGAAGATAAAGACCTATAATACACGAGTATAGATATTTGGGAGAGTTGTTTAGGGATAAAATGAACTATAATTCTTAAAAAGAGCGAGTAAGGGAGGAGTGGAGGTTCCATTTTATAGGTGAGGGTAGTTGAACACTTCTAATTTTTCAAAACTTTTAAATATTATAAATCCTTAATCATGGAAAAGTACCTAAAAAAATATAAAATTTAGGATATAATGTGATAAGGTTTTATATACCATCAACAAATAATAATTTATATAAGTTTTTGTTTCTTTATCACTTTTTTTCCTTAATTAACCCAATTTACCCCTTATCGTGGTGATACATATTTACCACGATTTCTATTCACAATGACTAAAAAATAAATTGAACTAATTATTATTTTTTTTAAAAATAATTCCATGTATTTAATCTATTTTTAATTATTCAATTTATATATATTTCATAAATTAATTTTAATATAATTTTGAAAAACACAATGAAAAATCATTTTTAAAAAATTGTGTTTTTAAACATAAAAACGAACTTAAAATAAAATAAAATATAATTATTATTATTATGGAATTATTAGATTATTTTTAATAAAATGGGTTTTATTTTTTATTTAAAACAAAACCCAAAATAAAATGGTACTTTTAAATTACTTTATTTAATGAAAAGAAATAACAGTTTTTAAAAAATTTACATTTTTCACCAATCACTCAAAAATCAATATTTTAAAAAAAATACCAAAAAACATCCTAAGATTATTATGAAATAATTATTTCAAAAATTATGTACATTATGTAATATGAAATTTATAAAATAAATAAAAATTAATAATATTATCAACACTAAAAATTTAAAAACAAATTTTAAAGAAAATTCATTTTAAAGCATAAAATTGATTGATTTTAATTCTATTCCTTATAGTAATAATTATGAGGATGTTAATTTTTAAAATTGACTGTTTTATTTACTTATTTCGTT
Source organism: Viscum album (assembly GCA_963277665.1). Lineage (NCBI taxonomy): Eukaryota > Viridiplantae > Streptophyta > Magnoliopsida > Santalales > Viscaceae > Viscum > Viscum album. The sequence goes on along the minus strand of OY728131.1, from coordinate 1,106,364,341 downwards.
ATAACCATTTATACATAATGATTAATTTATTCTATTATGATGAAATATACAATACACACAAAAAAATAATTTTATGAAAAATATCCCTTTTACCTTTAAAAGATTTTATCTTCATTTCCAAGAAATTTATAATAAATGTAAGATTGATTATTAAATTTTATAAAGAATAAGTTTATAAATATATTTTGTAATATGGTTATTCTTATTGTTTCCTTACAATCCAACAACTGGGTTATAAAGGACACAATATATCACATTTCATTTTAGTTCAGTGTTGCATGCCAATAAAGTTATGAAACACATAAAATTTATTAAAGAGAATTTTTTTCTAAAATATTAGGGTGTTATATACGCCCTTGATAAAGAAATTAAGCCCTTAAAATTTTATTTTTATTCCCATGAAAAGGGTTTAAACTTTTTTTAACATCAATTCCAAGAAGTATATTATAAAACAAACAATCATGAAAGGAAAATAATTTTTATTGTTTAAAAATTACTTTATTGATAACCCACATAATAAAAAGGGATAATATAACGTACTTTTGAATATAGGGAAAGAGAAATATGAAGGTCACTATCAATAAAACATACTTTAGTTCCCATATAAGTAGATCATTGGTAAGAAGTAAAAATATAGGCATTGAGGTAAAAAAATAACATCCAAGGAATAATAGAAACTGATAGAGAACATGATCATGAGAAAGTAAATGAAAAAAAATTATAAATTAAGAGGGGATAAATAATACCATGAATTCATCAGAAATAATGGTAAAAGGATTTTTTTTATTTTAGGATCCTTTTTATATAATTGTAGGATTATTTTATTATCCAAATAAGGAATATAAGAAAATATAATTTTATTTCAATTTCAATTGAAAAATTTAAATCTTTTTGTTGTGATTTAATCAATTTCAACTTCCATAACATCTTTTAATCCATTAAATGAATATTCAAGTTGACTATTTCATACCCAAATCACTGGAACAACTATATAATGGATCATAATATCCAAAAAGGATAAAAATTTATTCTACTTATATTTAGAAATTAATTAAAAAAATGGTTATCCCAAGTCAATATAATATCCAATATGAATAAATATTAATGTGAATAAATACTAAATCAATATCCAATGACTCATTAATAACACCCAAAGTTTAATATAAATCATTCCATAAACAACTAACCTTAAAACTATTCAAAATATTCTAAACCAAGTTCAAAACCCCAACATCATAAATATTCGATCACACATAATTTTAAGATAAATTTAACATTTTTTTTCAAAAAACATTAACCACTCATAATGTTATATACCAAAAATTTATATTCTCCAATCATATAATCTCCAAAATATCTAATAGTTTCCATAAATATTGTAAACTAAAGTACCTAATAAATTGAATAGTCACTCTTATAGGAGGGATGAATATAATGTGACTTGTTTTACTAAATTATTTTATACTACTTTTTACCCCTATTACATTAAACCTCTATCACTTATTAGGATGAGTGTATCCTATATATTAAAAGAATACATTCATACTATATGAAGTGTTGATAGTAAATGACACACAGAACAATGTATTTTTACAAGGTTAGGTCAAAATAAATACTCCTTACTCCCACTATTTATTCTCCCTAGTTATGTGTTATTCACTATATATAACTAGTTATTTATAGTGAAAGTCTCATTCCCATCAACACTGAGTCCCGCAAATTTCCCACTATAGGTTCCTACTAGAGAACACAAGTTCCCACCTAAACTGGCGATCAACATAGAGTCCTACTATGTCTTATATAACTTCTTAATACCATATGTGGATTTTTATACTAAATCCCACAATGATTCCAATATCCTACTAGACTTTATAAATTTCAAAGTCCTAATAAACTATTCAACTTAATAAAATAAAATATATGCATAAGAAGATCTATATTGTATTCTAAATGCTTTTAAACTATCTCAAGATGAAATATTACTCCAAAAAAAATTCGATCACCTTATTTGTTCATGTATAAATTCAAGAACATCATAAAATTACTAACAACTACCCAATATGGATCACTATCCACTAGTATTCAAATGATCCGAACAATATCTTAGCATAATAACTATTTAGGAATGAATACCTTCTAAAATACCACCCATATTCAGCCTGAATCTTCACTACACACTATTCATGAAATTTATATTAAATTTTCTTCTCTTAAATGTCATGCATGTATGATACAATGGATGGATTTCTCAATTATTCTTCAATGTTCTTTGTGCAACAACACACATGCACAATATTTACACTATTTTTATGCAAGTTTCTTTTAATGTGCATGAAAATTTTGAATAATGAAAGAAAAAGTAAATTGAATTATATTTATTCTCACTATTATACATTCACTTTGGAAAAGTATCATATAATCTTTATACTATTATGTAACAGATTCAAGAAACCCTAAGTCATGTACTAATTCAGTTCAACTTTACATGACCTTCTCTTAGCAAAGAAAAACTTATGGTACTCCTCCTTGTATACACATTATTTCATGAATGCATTTTTTATGTATCAATAAACACATAGTTTTTTTTAGATTTCTTCATGCAAGAGTATCATGTGATAATTCTTCTTCTTCTCATAACTCAATTCACCATGAAGCTCATAAGCTCACGAAATAATCACAGTTTCTCCATGAATCTTATTGAATGTATTTTACATAATCATAAGTTCATGGTACTCTTATGATATATATATAGTTGATAAAGATTAGAAAATATCATCATGAATGCATGGTATCCAAACATGAATATAGAAAATTTTATTTTCTTTGTTTCGGTCTCACAATATTCTTATATTTTCATTTGAATCATACATTCAAATAGAGAGGTTCAGGGGTATCTATTGATGTATCCTACTGACTTACACAACTGATTCAAATGATACAAGTTCCAACATACTCCACCTACATGCAATTCAGTAGAACACACAAACTTAAAAAAATCACCATATTTTCAAAAAATATCTTCCTCAGATTGGACTTCTCTCATTCATGAAAATTAGGATACAAGAATGTATTGATCATGTTTAAATATGAATGTAAATAAAATGATCACCAAATACTCAGATCGAACAAATGGATGTCTTGAAATGAAGAAATCCCAATGTATAAAGAAAAACTAAACTTAGGCTAGAGGTAGGAGATGATCATAGTGCAGATCAAATTACTTGATTTAATAGATTGGACGGTCCCTGTTATATGTTTATGTTTTTAAGGCGGGTGAATAATACACCATGAAACTCAATCCTATATCAATTTTCAATTTATTTTTTATCATATTAAAAAAATTATTCACTTCAATAGCCACTTGAGCTGGAACCAGGGTTGGAACATAGACACACCTTCACACACATGACAAACATGGTTCAGGCCACCCTGTTATGTGGTCCACCAGAGCACTCACCCATGCAACCTCTATGCACATTATGCTTACCGTGTGCTCCTTGTGTTAACTATGCCTTATATTATATACACTCACCTACCACCAAGACTAGCCAGGTTGACCTACCTCCCATGTGGTTAGCCTAGGTCTCATATGTGGTAGAGGTGGGTCATTGGTTGGATTATGGCTAGATAATTTTTTATAAACTCATTTAAAAAGAGTTATTCGAAATATAGCATTATTGAAATCGAATTAAAATCCATAATTCTCAACATCAACATTTATAACCCCCCTTTTTAATATTCCTCATGCAAAAATATAAATATTTTTTTCATGGCCTTAATAATAAAACTATACATGTAATATTACAATATTGAATTCCCATCTTCAAAATATTTATCCAATTATTTAAATGTTTTAAATTTTTTTCCCCTATAGGAATATCTATAAAATGTGTTGGACATTAATACTAGTTCATCGAAATCACAATTAGAACAAATTAACCTTTCAACTTTACAACTTATTGAAAAAAATTAAACTTCATTATAACCTCAATAAACCACTTGGGTTCTTCAATACACCCTTTTTATTTTTTTATCAATACCTACTTTATTTATAAATTAAATGTTATATTGTTCCACTTATTTATAATAAAAATATATATAAATATGATAAGGATTGAATCACTCCAAACAAAGAAATGAGCTAAAATTAACCATCTCTATGTCTATGAGATCCATGCTCGGTGTAGAAAACAAGTGTTATCAAATAAGGGGAAGAATATAACATTTAATTTATCAATACCCATCTCTTTATAAAACATCATGTTCTCTTCCTTAACTCTATAATGTTTTAAGAGCGAATTACAGTTTTGAACTTTATTAGCTAATGCTTCTTCCCTTGCCTCATATTTCTCTTCCTATTGTAATTTTTTTATCAAGAAGTCCCTTGAAAACTCAAACTATATAAGTAACCACTTATTTCAAAAATTTCTTCAAATGATATATGATTTTATAATTAAACATATATTTATCAATGTTTAAACTTTATTCATCAAAATAATAATCAAATAATTTCATTAAAAAATTACCACTCTGAGTGGTTTTAGCTAGTAGTTGATAATATTTCATATTTTAGTTATTCATTAGCTTCTTTTAAACACTTTTATTACTATGTTTTTAGTCTTACCTAAAACATCAATATTTCTAACATCAAAAATAGTGGTATGATATTATATTTGAATCACTTCAAGATATTATTTAAAATCAAATATAAAATTCATATACTTCTCATATAAATAACTGAGAAAGTAATGCAGATCCAAACATAGGTGGAATCTTCCCATTGATACCAATTGAAGGGCCCAATGGATCATTCAGTCACATTGAGTGTGTGTGGGGGGGAGGGGGTGAATCAGGTGAGAATTATTTTACAAAATTATTGTCTACTACTTTTACCTTATTTTAATTCAAAATATTTTCACATATTAGGATGAGTGGATATTTTACACTAACAAACACAATAACACCTCATGTAATGAAGGAAGTAAATAAAATAAAAAACATGGTATTTTTACAAGGTTTGTTGAAAATACATACTCTTTGTTATGACTGATTATTCCCCAATTATATATTCTTCAATATATATAGGTGGTTACATGTAAAGGAGGCCCCATTCCCATCAACATTGATTCCCATAGTGTTCCCACTCTGGAGTGATACTAGAGATCACAAGTTGCCACCTACAAAAGCGGTCAACATAGGGTCCTAATGTGTCTTATCTAACTCTTGAGTCCTATATGAGGATCTTTATATTGCATCCCAAAGTGTTACTAATATCCCATTACATTTCATATACTTCATAGTCCCACTAAAATCTTGAAATTAATCAAATATGATTAATATATAGAAATATATATGTTATCTTATAATTTCTTTTACACCACCTTAATATGAAATCTTCATCCATAAACAAACTAGATCACCTAATAAATTTATATAAAAATTCATGAAAATAAAAAACTAACTAATCGATACTTAATCTTTCTCATTATCAACTATACTTCATTTCAGTAAAAAGATAATTTTAATTAAATAAATTATCTTTCTATATATTATTAGATATTATTTACAAGTTATATTCAAAAATTAAAAAGTTTTTATTAGATAAAATTGATTTAATTTTTGAAATCATCTCATCAAAATTATACAATAGTGATTTTTTTAATTTTCTATAGTAGTAAAATTTTTAGGTGAAAAGTGAAATATGATATGAGTATATTGTTAGTAATAAAACATAATAATGACTTAAAATAATGTAATAAATAATAAAAATGGCATTTCTCAACTAAAAATACATTTATTCATAAATACAATTTATTTTAAAGTAATAAAATTTATTTTTCAAACCTATATAGAATCTTAAAAAAGATATAGTATATTTTAAGATTTTAAAATCAATTATTTATGAATAAGAAACTTGTAAACATCTAAAATAATATATATTAATGGGGATTCAGATCATATTATATTATAAAATACCATTGGAAAAATCACGGGAAGGCTAAATGTCATGCAATTTCTTAAATATAGAATCTAAATCCTCTTACTAAAAATTAATAAACCATCCCCCCTCTTTTTCTATATACACCCACACATTCAGTAATTTATCTCCATTATAATTCCATTTTTTATGAATTTACTCTAATTTTATCTCTCAATATCCTTCCCAAATATCTTTTAAGATTCTAAGGAGATCCACCAAGCTTTAAGAATCTACCAAGAAAGGTAAGGGTTCTAAATACTCCTCTTTCATTTTTTATTACAATTCAATTTCTATAATTTCATTTAAAATTATATTGTAACGCCCCAACCCGAGAAGCCCAGAGTCGGTGCATTATTACGTATCATTGGCATGATTACAAAAGATCAAGTCTCGAAAGACCAATTAATTTAGTAGTCTTAGAAGTACTAGATATATTCATAAGGTTTACATTACATTGTAAAATTGAAAACTACAACAACATTGTTTCCATAGACAACATTGAGATCCCATAGACTATCCCTACAGGTTAGTCATAATATACTTCTTCGCATCCTAGGAAAAATAAAACATAGAAAGGGGTGTTCTCAGATTCTCAGTAAGGATAACAATATAGAGGAAACTTTTATAAATAAGTATAAACATTTAAGACAATGTATAAAACTAAAACAAAATCCTTTTAAACTTGAACTTCAACATAATATGAAAAAGATAAAAATCAAATAATTCCATTTACTTATTCCCATGGATATTATACTAGTTAAATAATCACAAGAAATATCAATATCCACTTTCATAATTATGGAATGCATAATGCCAGACTACATAACCACATAGTCAAGGCCTTGTGCCAAGACTACAAATAAGATTTTGTCAAGGCCTTGTGCCAAGACACTAGTTTGTCACATGAGATCTACCGATGCATCGAAAAGATATAGCGGGCTCCACCCATCACTTACTAAGTCCAATGCATTCATCATGTGAAAATTTGAAACATAACATAAACATTTGTATTAAAACTAGCATACAAAATGTCAATACTTTATCCACAACCCATGAATGGTATAAAAATAGCATATACACTGTCAAACATAAATCATTCAATACAATATAGAAGATTTCATTATAAAAAATTAACCTCAATTGAGAATAATAAAGGATATTGACGAAGATGAAAATAACCATCAAAACTATTTGAGAGAAATATCCCCCTTTTTCTTGAAATCATTTAAAAGTCACAATATTTTTCAAGAATCCTTTTAAAAATAGATTTTTGAATCAAAGTTTCCCATAACACTTTGAAACATTTAAAAGGAATTTTAAATTTAAAACATTAATGTACATTAAATAAATCCTTAAAACCATTTTTAAAATAAGGACATTAATGAGAAATATTTAGAAGAATAAATATTTAAAACATTTAAAAATGATATTTTATTTAGAGTTCCTAACCAAAAGAGAGACACTTGAATACAAATAATCAAGGTAATAAAAACTTTATAATATCATGGGAATAAAGGAATTAATGATATACTATGTCAAAGTACATTATATACACCATATAAAAGTGAATTGGCATATAACAACAAAGAATTCTCAATGTAATGTAAATTGAGATGAAATCTATTATAAAGACCATATCCTCAGGTTAAAGATAAATCAACAACATAATTATGTTTGAAAAATATAAATACACTCAATATGATTGGATATTAAGTGTAAATCAATCAGAGGACATTAACACACATTCTTGTAAAAACAACACCAATGAATTGGATGTTTAACTCAATAAATGGAGATTGAGTTAAAATTACTCTTATAAAGTTCATATCGATGACTTTAGAATTTATCAATGGATTTATTATGTGTATCAAAATTATATACACAGAAAGGTGAGTGGAAATTACTACACAAATAAAAAATAGTGATTCCACACATAATCACGGAGTAAAAGAATCAATGAAGTATGCGTAACGCCCAATGAGTGGAAATTGAAATTTGAAATTCCCTTACCAATTTGGTAACTTATGAAAAATACACCCCATGAAAGAAGGATCACCCAATGCTGATTTAAATACCAATAAATTAAATTATATTACACAAAAAATACAATCATGGGTAGTACATACACCACACAAAAGGTAGTAGTGGAAAATATAGCATGAATCTCATGGGAATAAAAGTGAGATGAAAACCCCTTACATTGTACTTTTCCTTGGTCGAGGGTAAGATAAAATCATGTATAATGGTAAAACAATTGTTATTAAATTATAAAATAATCTTATACATTAATATGATATCATATATGATCTTTTAACGTTGCTTTGTTAATAATATCTTAGTATTATCGTTGTTTCGGGTGTTAACTGATTCGTTTTCTTTTATATGCTTTGTTATGTAAGTAATGTTTGTTATAGATAGGATATATCTTATTCATATTAATAAATATATTAAGTCTTTAAACATTATTTTTAATCATCTAATGAAAGCTAGTCTTGAATGGATACGATAGGGAATGAATATCATCGCGTTCGTGGAGACGGTTATCCGTACGTACACACGAGCGACAATGGAAAAAGTTGACATATGTTTTTGAGGCATGTTACTGCACCGAGTGGTAGGAAGATCCTAGGATACATATTAGAAAATATTTTTATTTTAGAGTGAAACCATAGGAAATACTAGGGGGTTATAATTAAAAAACATATTTGGTCAAGACGTTCATAGTATGTGCAAACCATTCTAGAAAATTCCATTATAAATCACATAATTAGCATATGTACTGACCAAAAATATAGTGAAACAACGCACAATGGAAAAAGTTGAGAAATTTTTTGGTTTCCCTCTTTCAATAATTTTACTCTCTCTTGTGTTTGATAAGGATTTGTTTATAAATTTTTATGTGAATATTTGTGTATTAGGAAAGTGGTTTAACCCTTTTTATAAAGTAATGTTTTATTATTTTCTATTAAATATTGTTGAAAACCATGTTTGGGGTACGTAAATTGCATTGGTGAAAAAAATTTGTCTTTAACACAAAAAATTCAAGTGGATTGAATGAAATTCTAAGTTATGCTGGTTTTCAAGGAAATAATTTCATGGGTGTTGAGTGATGGTATTTTTGAAATACTTTAGAATGTGTGGTATAAAGGGGGAACTGGTTTCCATGAAATGGGTTCCTTTATAATTGGGATTGAATTGTTTTTAAAGTGTATAACCTTTTGGGTGTTTTAAAATTAAAAAGGTCATGTTAGTTATTTTTGAAATAAAAATTTCAAGGTATTTTTATAATATTGTATCATTTTATTTTTTCCGTTTATCCATTATTTTGGGATTTTTGTTGAACACATTAAGTGTTAAGGTTTTTTGATGTTTTAGAATGTAAAACCCAGAACGGAGTTGACAATTCAGGAGGAAAATATCATAGGTAATTTTCTGAGTGATTTACTAGCTGTATTTCCCACCTCATACTCTTTCCAAACTCATGATGGAGTGGCAGAGCCTAGTTCTTATCAACTTTTAGATCACATGTGAGTGTGTTTTAATTGACATATACCAATGTTTTGTGGTGATTAAAGATCCCATAATGTAATAGAGTGTATAGATAATATTGAAGTGATATTCAAGTCTCCATGAAATCCATAGTCCTCTAGGGTGTGGTTCTTCACTCCTTTATTTAAAGGGTTGTGTTCAAATTGGTGGAGGTGAACCATCTTTTCCCAAATATATTAAGTGTTGTCTTATGGATTTGTCAAGAACAACTTCATCTAACAACTTAATCCTAAGGAAATGATAATTTATAAGGTGATGGAATTAATGAGTTTCCTCTAGTGTGAGTAATTAGTGAAATAATACATAACATGTTTCACTAGATAGGTTATTTTCACTCATTAGAGGGTTTCTAATGATTCAAAGAAGGATTGGTTCTTTTCCAAACACCTTCATCTAGATCTCAGATCTATAGTGTTTTACTTTGGCCTAACTACCTTTATGGAAGTGGTGTACATGTCCATCATTTCTAAGGTATTGTTAGTAAGTAAACCTATGGTAGGTGATACTGTGACCTCATTCGGTGTCAGTAAGAGTGATATGGATAGTAAAAAAAGTGAAATATAGTAGTGTGATATTAGTGCGGGAAGTATAGGAATGTTAGGAAAACATGTCTGACTGATTCAAGTATCTATCAATAGTGTAGTCATCTTGGTTATCTCCATTGGTTTTATAAGATGGGTGGACATATGAAGAAGAAGTCTCAAACCAATATTTGTCCCGAGAAGTAATTTTTGGCATTGGTTCCATAGAGATAGTCAAGGATATTTTTTTAAGGTTCTGAGCATAGTGAAGGAACCTTAGTGGGTGATAAACCATAAATCTCTTATCAATTTTATGGATTATTTTCAATATTGTACATGACCTGAACTCCATGATCAATGAAATTTTTCCACTTAATATTGAAATAGAGGAACCTAGAAACCAAAGAGGATATTTTCAGATTAAATTTATAATCAATTTATTTATGATTAGAATAAAAGGTTACCTCATCAAGGAACCTTCTTTATAGATGATATTTATTATCCAAAAAGCATTTTCAATATTAAATTCTTTACATTGTAAGGATCCAAGTGTAGAATCCCTCTATGGATGATCCACATAGGCTCCTTTGATCTCCAAATGATGCCAATTCATTTCTGGGTTCTAGCACAGTGAATCAATATTATTGTATTGTTTTTATTAATCACTTCAATGCTCTTGAACATTAATGGAATGTCTTTAGCACTACTTTTTCTTGATAATAAGAGAGGAGGAGGAATAGATAAAGAATTTTATCGTGTTCAATGATTCTCAAGAATCGATTAACCCTACACAATAGACATAACCATATATTTATTGAGCTAGGTTTTATATTAAAATATTATTTAATCACATACTTGACCGTAGAGAAAATAATAATTCTTAATAAATCCCATGTCAAATAATAATAATAATAATATTTTATGTCCTATGCTAAATCGTGCATTTGATAAATATTATTTTAATGGTTTGAAAGTTAATATTTCTTAATATATATAATCTCGACCCACTCAAACTTATTAGAATTTTTTAAACACCTGAATAAATACGTGTTTAAATATTTCATTCATTAATAAATATTTGTGATCGATAAAAAATGAATAAAATTATTTCTCATTCTTGAGAATAATATTTATTCTATTTATTCAATTCAAATATAATTTAATCCAGATTAACAAAGACACTAATTTGTGACACTCTAGGATTATTTATCGTTAACATTAGGAATAATTTTCTAAAGTATAGTATTACTATCAAGCAATGGGTTAAGAAACTCAAGAGGAAGAACTTAATACTACCACATCGATAACAACATATGATGCTATCTATGTAATATAATCCCTTTATCACAATATCTCATCAAGAAAGATTCAAATACATTTCATCAACCTATATGATTGATATGTATTTTTTTGAATATCTGAAATAAGCACATCATTATACCATGTTCATAGAATATAATATAATGATTATATTCTAATCAAAGGAATGAAATATCAACATCCATAAAGATGGAAGGGAAAAGTCCTTCCTTGAAATATCCATTAATAACATTTCATTCATGACATACCCAATGTACCCTACTTACCATGAACATATGGAATCACATTTATGGTCAGTAAATATAAGTATGTGAGTCACAACATGAATTAATGACAATATAAAATTCTAAGGACCATTACACATGCTCACATATATGAATATCAGATAACACCAAAACATATGGAATTACTACTAGCGAGTCTGTTCTCATAATCTTACATCTTAGAGATTACTAATTTAGAAAATTAGGAGAAGAATATTGAACCACTTAAGATTACTCATTATTATTAGTTTATATACTATGTGCCTTGTTATAGTATATTATCTAAATAAAGAACTATATTTATTAATATCATCATATCATTTTAATTTTCTCATTATAGTGGGGAAAATCTATGACCTTATGAATGTGACAGATAATCTTGGACATTATTACATTAAATTAATACAGAAAAACGAACAATATTTAATTTTATGTTTTATTATCTTCAATTATACATGTAATAGAAGTAAAAACAGTGGGTTCTAGAACACCAACTCTAGAAAACTCTCACATGGACCAGAGTCAAATACCTATGATTTTTGGTCTTCTAGAAATCACATGATAATCTTGTTTCTGGTGAGTTAAGGATTTAGTAAAGGGGTTGACCATGTTGTCTTCCATTAATATTATTCTCAATTAAGATTCACCTCCCCGAGAAATATCCCTCAAGAGATAATGCTTCCAAAGTGTGTGATTCATCTGCTAATGTGACCTTGAATCTTTTGAGATATCCACCACTATTGTACTATAACAATAGAGTGTGATAGGATGTTCACGTAAAGTACCATATCAATATCATGGAAAACGTTTCATATCTATAGTACTTCATTAGATGCATCAAAAGCTACAATATACTCTGAATCTTCTAAAAAATATGTGACTACAACCTACATTTAGCTCTTATATCCCACATGACCTCTATTCAGTGTATAGATGTATCTCATCTATGATTTTAGATCATCTTGATCTTTTTAGATACTAGAATCATCATATTATCTGATGACTAGTTCCACATGTCCCACATAGAACAAGAATATATCCTTATTATGACTTAGATACTTAAGGATAGTCTGGAATTCCATCCAATTGTGGTCACCTATGTTAGCATCCTACCACACTCAAGGAATAAAAAACATCTATCCTAGTACATATCATAGAATAAATGAATTATCTAGTCACTAACTCATATGGAATCCTTTCTATTATTTTTCTTTCATCATGTGTTTGAGGACACATTTTCCTAGAAATATGAATATTATGTGATATTTGAAACAATACACTCTTGGATTATTACACACTTAATATCTTCAGTATCATATCAATATATGTACATTTAATTATGAATAAAAACATCTTGGATATATCATAATGAATATTTATCAAAAAAATATATATTGTCTCGCCAAATTCTTTCATAGAGAAGCATTTTTTTAATTTGTATGTAACAGATTATAATACTGTATTTCATTTACAATAATTAATATGTCATTAGTATATACTATTAAGAAAATTAATGCACTTCCACTAAACCTCTTTTATACACAAGAATCAAATAAATTCTTTACGAAACCAAATTCTTCTATGGCTTGATCAAAAATAATTTTCCATGACAAGGATTATTTATTTAATCCATAAATGGATTTTTTTAAATTTAAAAAATTTATTAAAATTCTCTGGAGTCAGTAACCCTTTAGGTTGTGTCATATTGAAATATTTTGTATAGTTACCATTATGGAAGGACTCTTTTACATTAATTATCCAAATATCATAGTCATGGAAGTCTGTAATGAAAAGTATAATTCTAATGGATTTTATCAAAGAAATTATTGAAAAGGTTTCATAATGGTCTACTATTTGACACTATTTAAACTATTTTCAACCAGAAGTGCCTCATAGGTACTGAAAAATCCATATATATCCAGTCTCTTCATGAATAACCATTTTAAAAATAATAGGATTTACATCCACTGGAGGATCTACCAAAATCCATAATTTGTTTTGGTTATATGGAATCTATTTCATAATTCATGTCCTCTATCCACTTGGAAACATCTCTTCCACTTACTAATTACATGTCAGTTAGAGGATCATTATTATAAATTAACAATGAGTCTCCATCATTAGTGGCTAGAAAAATATACTTTTCTAGTTCTCTAACCTCTCTTATACTCCTACACAATACTTATTTCTCTATAAATTCTTATTCTTCCACATGGATTTGTAGAATCTATTCATATACTAACTCTTATATAAATTGAGCCTATAATTAATCAGAGTCTATCTCACTCTTAGTATATCTTTTAGAGATGTGATCCCTCTCAAGGAATATGGTGGGTCTTTCCACTATTAACTTTTTCTATGAGGTGTCATATAGGTAATATCCCATTTTTTCCTTGGGATATCCTATAATAGCACACTTTGTGCCTCAAGGTTCAAGTTTGTTACCTGAATAAGCCTTAAAAAATTCTTCACAATCACACACATGAAATTATGAAAAAACAAGTTTATTTCCATTCTAAAAATAGTATGGTATACCATCTGCTGCTTTAGTTGGCACTTGGTTTTGTTTTGGTGCAACTATTTTTAATGAATATCCCCAAAAGGATAATTCAATTCTTACACGAGTCACAATCAATAACACCATTTACAAAAAGGTGTACTTACTCATTTCACTTACACCGTTCCACTGAGGTGTATAAGAAGGCGTGAGTTAGGATATAATCTTAAAATCGAATAAATAATGGATGAAGTCTTGATTAAGATATTCTACACCACAATTTTAGTGTTGTATCTAAATCTTCTTACCAATATGGTTTTAAACATCATTCTCGTATTCCTTGAATCTTCTAAAGGAATCTGACTTATACCTCCTCAAGTAGATATATCCGTACCTACTAAAATCATTTGTAAAAGTTACTATGTATGGGTACCCACCCCTTAGGTTATTTAGAAATTTTCCACACACATATGTAGGAAAAAACTCAATAAGATCTTTATCCCTATAATATTTTCCATAAAATGAGGTTTTTTTCATTTTCCCTTATAAAAATGTGTGACATATTCCAGGTAGTTTTAGTTTAAAAGAATCAAAATATCTATCTTGGTATAATTTAGTCATTTTTTACATGACCAATCTTCTGATGCCATATTTCGGTGTGGAATAATTCATGTGAATTAATTTCATTATTGATTTCCATTACTTGGTTTCTGAAATCCAACTCAAGACCATCATTTAAATGTGGCTTACCATAAAAAATGCTATATTTTTAAAATAAGAAACATTTATTCCAAAAATAGAAAACAAATCCATCCATATCAAACCTAGATATAGAAATCTCTTTTTTAGTATCATGTTGAAAAAATAACAATACTTTAAAACCAAGATCATTCCCATTGACAATGTGAGGTAGTAGTCCCCAATATCCACAATAGCGAGTTTAGATCCATTGGATTCACATAAATCTAACTATATTCAATAATTATTTCTGAATATACTTGGTTCTTATATATTAATTCATATGTGAGAACCAAAATTTGCATCTAATACCCAATTTTTAAAAACAAATAAATTTCTCTGGATAAAAAATTCTCCTAAAGCTTCCCCTTACTTATTTGGATAGGTGCATTTTTTATTCAAGTGGCCCATCTTTCCACATGAAAAATAGATATCATCATACTCTCTTTATTTCCCCTTGATATTTCTCTTCTTGGAAGGGTGTTGTGAAGAAGCTTTGAGATTAGATCTCTTCACTTTTCCTTAACATTTATTCTCCACAAGAACACATGAATTTTCATACTTCGTCTCCTTATCAACTTAGAGAAAAAGATTGAGTGGATATGGAAGAGACATATCAATTTTGTTTATATTAATATTTACAAAAAAATAGAGAATCTATAATTGATTGATGTGATAATGATATCAGTGTGTAGTTCATCAGGTAGTTTAAACCCTAGGACTTCTAGGCGAACAACAATTCAACTGAGATAGATTATGTGAGGTCCATTGGTTCACCCTTTATAAGATTAATCTAATAGAGTGCCTTGGAGATATCAAACAATTATATTATTTCTCTCTCTTAGTATAAACCACAGAGATGCTTGTGCATGGTATAAGCATTCATGTTATCTTGATACTTCATGAGTTCACTATACATAGCTGAAAGCATCAAATATTGGATATCAACAACATTATTTAAATGTTTTTCATAGAAATATAAATCTCTATCACTCACCTCTTTTTTAAGAGGATTAGGTAAAGAATATTCTATTATATAAAATTTCCATTTACCAGACAACTCGAGCTAGATGTAAAGATCCTGACCATTTATTAAGATGAAAGAAAATGTACAAGGGAAAACAGGTAGGGTAAAATAAAGGGAATACCCTCAACCGTAATACAAATATTCAGAGATCATAAGAGGAAATTTCATGTCTATAATCATATTCATCTACAATTTACCACTAATATTGGGTCCTACCTTGATTAATATCATTAGGATATCTGCATTGTCCTTTTTTGAAAATTTAGAAGAAGATCGGGTAGACACAGTCCATGGTGTGTTGGTGTAGTCTTTTTGTGGTCTTATTTTTGAAGGTACAGGAGAAAATTACTCAGTGTCAGTCACCTTTTTCTTCTCATTTAATAATTCATCCTTAAAAGATGCATGACCACCACTGTGTGATTCCATTAGGAGAATTTACATTTACCCCTTTATCATCCGCAACAAAATTTTGTCCTTAAGATAATTCCTGACTAATGGATTGTTTTTTAGAGAATCATCCTCTATATCCCCCAAAATTCCATGAATATACGAATATTACCTTAATTTATTTATTTCCTTCTGAAAACTTGAGCTATTCCCACTCTCATTTGTAATTTGTTGCTCCTCAATCACAAGAGAAAATACCGACACACTGATCCATTTCACAAAAAAAACCTAAAGTAAGACTACCCTCATATGTTTGGGAATATTCACTATTCTTATGAACTGGAGGAATCTATAACCCATGAATCATATGTGTCATCTTTGGAGACATGTCCATTGAACCATCATATACCTGCACATTTTCCTTGTCAAGAGATGGGTGTTGGTTTCCCACGGAGGCAACATTATTCTATGGAGTCTATTTCCCACTTTTCTTCCTACAAGAAGCTTAATGATGTCTCGTTAAAGAGAAAAATGAGAATACCACATTCATGAAACATTTATCCTAAACATGACTAATCATTTGGCACTCAGATCAAATGTTAGGAAGTCTTTCAGATTCCACTTTCAAATAGATATCATCATCTAGTGCTGACAATAAAATGTTACGAATTATGGAAGAGATCAAATAAACTTTCACCATGATCCTTTCATAGTGAAAAATTTTGGAAACCTTGGTAAAACTATCCATTTTGATCAGAGTATCCACCGTAGAGGCTATTTGAAACAAGATCTTAGGATTCCACAAAATCCAATTCAGACCAATAATTATGATCTAAGCTTGAACATTAGTGTATTTTATAGAAAAATTATTAAAGAGAAAATACCACTCTTTAAAACACATAATAACTAGTTTTAAAGTGATTGAGATGATTTCCAAATCCCTACGTTTCAGATCCTTGAAGGGGAAAATAATTTAAAAAATCCCAGACCCATGGGAATTTATCTCCAACTTGAAAATCCATAATCATAGGATTGATTCTATACTAAATCAACTATTTTACAAACATTTTATCCTAAGGGAAGAACTAGAGGATCAATTATAGAGTGCTCACAAATTTTAAATATGTCAAAAATCACCTTTTTATTTGAAATTACATGGCAATGTCACCTTTCTTCACTATTTTCTTCAGAGCAGAATATTTTACAAAAAATTTCCATTTATGTCACAACAAAACTTGAAGGTATGAAACAATACTGGATGTTATTACTTGTGAGGAGATGGTCTTTCTACAATAGTTATCATGGGGATAAATTGGATGTTGATATTTCCATTATTATAAAATTATAAAAGTGAATATTATTAATACCTTTAATAATTTAAAATTATGTGAGAAATAATAATAATTAATTTTATTAAATATACCACTATTTTATCAAGTCATAATAGACCCCATCATTTAACATATAATGTATAGTTACATTGAAATTCTATTTTAAAGGATCCATATTCCCCTTTACATAACCCCAATGAGGGTTTCAAAAGCTACTTGAAGATATTTGGGTAGAAAGGACTTTTCCAATTAAGAGTTTTCAGCTTTCTGATACATTGAGTGGACTCCCCAATCAAGAAATCCTTACTTGTATTTCCTCAACACCTACCACCAATTTAAATAAATTCTTGTGAGGGTTTTTCAATAACTTATTTATATGACATTCACCTCTAATCAAGTAATAGATATACAAGTTTGAATTATTATTTAATTGAGGGAATTTGTTTATTATGTGTAAAATTATATTGTTTTATCTTTTACATGTATTGTTAATTTTAAGTGGGTTTTATTTAATTTATTAACCATGTTTTATAATTTATTTATTCATAATATGCTTATTTATATTCCATCATTGAACATTAGTTAATTTATTTATATTATAATGATATTGAATCCAAAAAACAATTTTTTCATAAAATAGAAATAAATAAATAAATAAATGACCTGATCATGAGTTCATCTACCATTTTAATTATTGAGTAAAAAATTAATCCACCTTTAACCTAGGAGAAAAATTTAAATACCATTCTTGTCATGAGTTAAAACGTTCCACCTATACACATATGTATCACCTAAGTTGGCATCATCTTAGTTATATCTTGAAGTACCTTCACAGACCTTAGGATAATCCATTTATTACAAGTATTTATAACTGACATGAAGGTCAATAGAACCAATGGATTAGTTAAGGGGAATTACATAAATCACCTTGGACACATTAGTCCTATATAATAAAGGTGGGAGGGATAAGTCAAATTCCATAATATTTAATTTAATAAATAATAATTGAAAACTCATGAAATAAATTAAATTAAATTAATCCAATTCATAAAAATGTCTTATTCAAGATCAAAAATATTCAAACACATGTAATGGTTATGAAAAAGTACACTGGTTAGGATAAAAACTCTTATATGAATTAATTAATTAAAAAATTAATTGATTGCATTTTATCTTAATGACTATGTGAATTCTCTTAGAGATACACATCATAAACAAATTGTGTAAAATAAAGCATATAACTAATAATCACAGATATTTATTATAAATTAATTGAGAATTTAATAATTCTCTAAAACCATTATGAAATTTTCAATAAAAATAGTTATCAATCAATATAATAATGCTTTAGTGATGTAATTCTCAATTTAATGTAATTTAATTAGATTCTTTATTGGGAGACTACATGGCATGTACTTACAAGATACACATCATGTGCCTCTAGTATTATTTACCAAAGATACTTTCATGGGGATTCAATAAGTACCTTGACAAGACTACCTAGCATGTACTAGCTAGATACAATCAATGTATAATTATTGTTGTGTGTCTATACAATTTAAAGATAAACTCAACATGTTTTTGGGATACAGGACCACATGACATGTTCTCCAGCTACACTCCATGTGTTACTATTTCTATGTGTCTTCTTAACATGGAAAATGGATCGACATGTACTTCAGATGTGGGAAATAATGAACTACACACTGTATATGTCAACTACATGTTTTGTATGTCATTATTTCTACAGGATTTCAGTCTTATGTGGTTTTGACCGTGTATTTTACTACACACCTTGTGTTTGAATTTAACTATTAAACCATATTGACTACATGCTGTGTATGCTAGTTTCAAACTTTGTAATCCGACAAGTCATGTGCTAGGTTGGACCAGTCTACAGACAGTATGAAATAAATGGAACACATGTAGTTACTTCTCAACACATCATGTATCCCATGACATGCCCAGTTGTTGTGAACTTGGATACATGACATGTACTCTATATACATTCCATATAATCCCATGATATCCCGATATAATCCTTGTAACTTTTTTATTACATCTCCAGTCATTTTTCATCTTTTAGTAGACCTTTATGAAAATGAAAAATGATCGATAATAATTAGAATGTTTAAAGAAAGTTAATTAAAATTATATTAAAGAATGAATACTTATTGATATGAAAATTTAAATACTTTTGATCATATCAATCAACAATCATATAAATAATTATAAATTTAAAACCTGACCAATCAGATACCACTTGAAGGTTCTGAACAAAGTGGAAGTGCCTTTGTGGGTGAAAAACCTTAAAGGTTTTTTGGTTTTTATGGATCATTATCAATATTCTACATGACTTGAATTCTATGAATAATAATTTTTTCCACTGAATATTGGAAAATAGGAACCAAAAAATTAGAGAATATTTTTTATGTTAAATTTATAACCAATTTATTTATAATTGGAAGAAAAGTTTACCTTATCAAGGAAATTTATTCATAGATGATATTGATCATATGAAAAACCCTTTCCCAAATTACCTTTGTGGTGATGTAAGGTACCAAGTGTAGAATCCCTCTAGCAGCAATCCATAGGTGCTCCTTTGATCTCCAAATGATGTTGATTGATTTTAGGGTTATAGAATTGTGAATCAATATTATTTTCATTATTTTTCTTGATCAAATCACGATCCTTAGATCTTGAAGGAATGTATATATAACTTATCTTTACTTAGAGGAAGAGAGGAAGAGGGATGTAGATATAATTTAATTGTGCATAATGATTATCAAGTATTGATTAACCCTACTCAATAGACATAACCATCAATTTTAGAGATATGGTTTAGGACAAAATATTATTTAATTGCATACACACTCTTAAATAATATAATAATTCCTAACAAACCCCTTGACAATTATTATTATTATTATTTTATGGCATGTGTTAACTCAAACAATTGATAAATATTATTTTACTGGTTTGAAATTTAATATTTATTAACAAACACTATCTTTTTCAGTTCAAACTCCTAAACATTAATTAAATAATTGAATAAATATTAAATTAAATTATTCATTCATCAATAAAATTTTTTGATTGATAAAAGCAAAATAAAATTATTCCATAGTCTTGAGAATAATTTTTCTTCCATTAATTAAATTAAAACATTTTTGTAACCATGATCAAAGAAACCACTTAGTGTAATATTATTTCTCATTGGTATTAGGTGGGCCTACTTAAAGTCCAAGATTTGTGTCTATAAATAGTTCAAGACACCCAAGAGAATGAATGTAATGTCACAATGTTAAAAACCATATATGAATGAACACTATGTAATATAATACCTTTATCATAGTATCTCATCAAGAAAGTTTCACATATGTGTCATCAACCTATTTGTTTGATTAACATTTATTTGAATCTTTGATATAAATATATTATTAAACCATGGACATGGATTTTAATGTAAAGGTTAGGTTCTATTCTAATCAAAGTTCCAATATATCAACTTCCATTATTATGGAAGTGATAAATCCTTCACATCCTTATCCATTAATAACATGTAATCCATGACATACCCAATGCACCCTACTTCCCATAAATATATGGTGTCATTGTTTTGGCTAGTAAATATATGTGTGTGAGACATGACATGTATTAATGATCATCTTAAAGTCAAAGGACCATTAAAAAAATTCTCACATATAGAAAAATATGATGTCACCATAATATGTGAAATTTCTACTATCGAGTCTATTATCATGATTTCCCATCTTGGATATTTCCAAATGTGAACTTCATGAGAAGGAGACTAATCTTAGTAGGAGTACTCACACAGACCATTATATATATATTATATTCCTTATCATTGTACATTATTTAACTTTAGAACTATATTTAAGAATATGTTTATAGTATATCAAGGTTCTCATCATAACATGATACTGTTATGACCTTATCAGTGAAATAGATACTATAGAATATTATTATATCATATTCATATAAAAAATGGACAATATGAAATAATATATTCTATTAATATTCAAATATTAAAATATACATGTTATAAAAGTACAAATAGTTTGTTCTATAACACCAGCTTCAATAAATTTGTGGTTTTGGGGGTGTTTTCTTTTATAATCCTTGTTTGGATGGAACTTTTTCCATATCATTTTTCACTCTATTTATTTGGTTATACTAGATGATAGATATTTTGGATCATTTTCTTATCATATTATTTTTCATAAAATATTGTTTTTCTTGCTCATTTTCATTATTTATGGTGTTCACCATGGTTTTAGTTTATTTTGATTAATGACATGGGAATGCAATGGGTGAGGGATGGGGTATCAAGGATAAGATTTTGGTTATTGGGTTGAACTTTAGAGCTAATGAGATGATATTTTCCTTAAAAATCACCATGGATAGGTGTTCTATGAGTTTTCCACTAAGCTAACCTTTGTGCAGTTCATGACCCAAATTTATAATAATTCCAATATATATTGAGTCCAGTTCATGTTTGTAGTTTTATCCTATTTTTGTTGAGTTCATTATTTGAGTGTTTGGGCCTTTTCATCTTTTATATGTTTTAGGAGGAGCTTCTCTCTCATGGTGTTTTGAGCGGATTGATCTTGGTTTTTGGATCTGTCCTTTCTTGGGGATGTTAATTATATTAGATATGGCTAGTTGGTGTTTCACCATATTAGATTAATTTTATATGTTTGGGATTTCATCAGTCGAAATCCATATGCTTTCCATGTTCTTGGGGAGTTTCTTTTAAGATATTTTTATTTGAGATGTATCACTAATTCTTGAACTTATGACCTTAGTTATTTTAGAGGTGTTAGTGTTTCTATATACTTTGGTCTAGTTCAGGGCTAAAAAAGTACTTTTGGATTTTGGAATGTGCATTTGGTGGAGTTTTTGAATTCTGGTTAGACCTTGGGAGTTAATTTTTTTTTCAATCAATAATTTTTTCTTATGATTCTTAGTTCCTAAGTTGTTTGGAAATATCTAGTTGTTTGATGTATTTTTCCTAATAAACATAGTATTCGGGTATCATGTTTTTGGTTTTAGGTTTGGGATATGAACTTTGGGTTAGATCCTTCTCTTTAGTGATTTGGTCTTGACCCTTCCCATGGCATTAGTTATTGATGATTTTCTAGGAGCGACCTTCACGGAAGTAGAAAGTGGAATAGTGTGAATAATTGTGACACCCTAAAATGTCACTTTATTATATTCGATCTTTTGTTTTATTTATAACTCAGGACATGGGTGTCATAGGGTTGAGGTGTTGAGTTTTTTAGTTATTCTATGTTTACACAGTTAGGTGCATGTTTTTGGAAACCATGCAGAAGAAACCAATCAATATATACAGTTTTGGATAGAGGTGATCGTATGATATGCACATGATCAAGGAAAATATATGACACAATTGTGCAACCTATAGGGTTTTGGGTAGTGGTTTTCACATGGTCTAATCATGGTTTGGTAAACTATGAAATACAACAATGTGAGATTCTCAGGTTGAGGTAATTGTTATTCATTTTGGGTCCTCTTTAATTAGGGATTCCTCCCCATGTATTCACATTCATTATAACCCAACCTAATCACATTACAAGGATATATATCCCTCTTTTGATATTCTCAAAGTATATTTAGATCATATTCTTAGTGTTAGTTTATTTACGATGAAAGGTGAAGGTTCCTCCTATCCTCTTCAATTGGATTCTCATTCTTTCCCCTCTTTTTCTCAAACCCTACTAGTCATCTAGGCCAATTTTTATGGTTTTTTTGGTAATAAAATTGAGTTTTTGGTTTATAGTTTGTGAGAAATATCTTGAAAATGATTCTCGTGATTTTTTTGAAGTCATCATGGTTACGATGGTCAATTTAGGCATTTGAATTATTTTTTTTATTTCATTAAAGATTTCTTTAATTTCTTAATGTTTTAGAAGTATTCTTAAACCAAATTAATGATATATGTGATACCTTATTTTGTGTTACCAAAGGTTTTACATGTTATGTTGAATTTTCATTTATAAAAAATGGTTGAATTACTTAGTTTAACTGAACTTTGGTTTTAAATAGTGTTTTATACATTTAAGATTGTTGATAAAATGACAGTAATGATTTTTTCATGATAAAATTGACAGGTAATTAGTATTTTGAACCAATTTGGTATCATAAAGTGTCGTGTTATTTTATAAAATGGGGTTCCCTTATTTTAATAGGTGATCTATTATTTTAAAAATAAGGTTTCTTATTTATAAAGGGTTTTCCCTTATTTGTAAAAAGGGTGTATCATTTTAGGAAGAATGATTTCAATATATTAAAATGGGGGACATGACTTCCTTTTTGTTATTTTTCTTAGATTGAAGATTTATTGGACTTTTCATATTTATTATTTTTACTTTTTGAAAGTTTTTTAAATTTAAATTGTTTTTAAAATTGGTTTTGGAAGAGAATTTCTAAATTTGGATTTTTTCTGCTTTAGTTTATATGTGATTTCCCTTGGGTTGAATTTGGATGCCAAATGGTTTTAAAATGTCATATCACAATATTTTAACCATTATATATAACAATAATTCCTGGTTGGAACTTTATGTGATACTCTTTGGTTGGATATATTTTACACACTAAATGACCCCATTATCACCAATTTTTTATTATTGAGAGCATATGTTTACATTTATATGAATTATGATTTGTTTTTCTATGTTAGGGTTAAGGATCATTATATAAGGGTGTGTGTGATGAAGGTGGGATACTTATTTTATTACTATGGTATTTTGCCTCAGATAGGCGTGAATTTCACCTGATGAAATTGTATTAATGGTAACCACCTCCTCTATCTATGACATGAGGAACCTAGGATACTAAGTGGGAAGTTTAATGATGTTTCCATACTAGTTTAGTGTGATACACTAGTTATTAACCCCTAGATGAATTTAATAACTGGATAGGTGGTCTGTTACTGATAAGACTAGTGAGAGATCGATTTTAGTGATGATATGTGTTGACTGTTAACCTTTCGTTAGTTGGTTCCACCTTTATAAACCAACAAAATTTTGATATTAGTTCCTAGTGTGTTTCTTCATGATATGTATCTTGTATTGTTCTTATTTATTATTTTTGGTATATGGGTTTTATATTTATTAATATGCAATTACTTTAATTAATTTTGATTGAGTGTCATGGGCGTAAGGCATTCCTTGGATGATTTTTTTCTTTAGTTTTTATAGATATTTATTGATGTACATTTTAATGTATTTTCTCTTTATTATACTCATGTTGAGTGTGTGTGTTGGGTTTAGAAAAGGAAAAAGATATATTTTTTTTAAATACAATACTTAGAAAAGTTTTTACTTGGAAAATTTGTTTTAAAACCATGTGTGGGTTTGGTTTTAAAGGAAAATGTTTTAAGAGACAAGGAAAAAATATTAACTCTTTCCATTTTGAAATAAAATATATTTATTTAAAAAAGTAAAGAAGTTTATTTTAAAAAAACATTACCTTGGTAAAAAATTATTGTGTCATATTTTATAGAGAGTGCATTTCAAGAAATATTAAATGGTTTATGGTGGTTATATCTATTTTTTATAATGAAAATAAAAACCAAATTATATATTTTACTTTAAAACCATTGGGAATGTTTTCTTTATAAATAGAATGTAATGGAATTGTTGTGGTATCATATTATCCTTTTTCTCAAATCCTACATAAAAACATTGGTGGTTATGAAACCATCAAGTTTTATATATGTTCTCACATTATTACTTAATGGTTGGATAGATACTATTCTCAATTAGGAAGTATGTTTTATTCAGGTTATGGTGGTGACTTGAGAGTGACATGGAGATATTGAGGTTGTAACCCATTTAGTTCAACCAGTTTTGGGTCATGTGGTGTAATGACATTTTAGCCCTTCTTCCTTTGTTTTAATTCGGTTTTATTTTACATATTTGGATTGTAAAAAAATTTTAATAAAAATTCTTTTAGGTATGTTGAAAATGTTTTAAAAAATATGTTGGTTATTATTTATTGTGTATTCCATGTTTGGATATATTTACTTTTATTTCCTCTTATTATGGTGGCGACTTAAATCTCTATATTAATATCTCATTACCTATTGCA
The DNA here is from genome assembly GCA_963277665.1 of Viscum album. Classification (NCBI taxonomy): domain Eukaryota; kingdom Viridiplantae; phylum Streptophyta; class Magnoliopsida; order Santalales; family Viscaceae; genus Viscum; species Viscum album. The sequence continues at coordinate 1,106,338,592 of OY728131.1, read as the reverse complement.
CAATTACATAGGCAATGCAATAAAAAATAGTACATGTTGTAGAAAGGAATGAAATGGAACACCAAGATCAATGTCAGTGAGCTCTAATGGTCTATTCGCATGGTAAGCCTACAATATATATCTACTAAAAGAGGTGATTATAGAGACCCGGCCTTTTCTTACATTACTATTACATCATTTCAAAGATAAACAACATAATAGTATTACACATGGAGGATCCATAGGTTTAGTGTCTTGGGAAAACTAGGACTACACATAACAAGTACAACATCAAGCATAAAAATTCATTTAATCTCTTCTTCTATAGCTTCTTAGTAGCACTTGTCCTCTCCTTAGTACATGTATCCACCTGAGGATATACATCAAAAGGGGTGAGCTAAAAGACCAGTAAGAGGATAGATAAGAACAATATAGCACGGGGTGAGCATAATCATGACATAGGAAGAAGATGTTGAACATGAGAGGAGCATAAACAATAAACTTGAAATGTGGCAAAGCATAAAAATGAAACATCATGTCTTAGTGGTTAACTACCACACATACTTGTGAACAAATATAGCATCATGTTCACGCATAATTTCACATTTACTCATGAGATTCATCACTTTACCCAATGCATTGGAGCGCTATATAATTCCGGGCGCACCCGTCACATTTAAACATTCATATTGCGCTATATAATTCCGGGCACACCCGTCACATCATAACATTATCATTATCATGCTTGCCACATAGAACACATATAAAACATGTACATAAATAACCAATGGAAAGGAATGGGTTTAATCTCATAATAACACATTCATAAGCTTTGGGTTCCCAAAAGAAAGAGGGAATAACATACTTGATATAAGAACCGTCAACCTTGAATGAGTGGAAAAAGGTGAGATCTTGAAAGAAGAGTTCTTTTGGAAAACATTTTGATGGAAATAAAAACCAGTGACAAACATGTATATCCCATAAAAGTAAAGTAAATGATGAACAAATGATCTTTGAGGGGTAACCATATTAAAAATGGAGTGAAAGAGGGAGAACCCGAAGGATGAAAATTTGGGTTCGAGATTTCCCCTTACCTTGTACTCGAATGCCTCCTTCTCTTTAATGTCCTATATAATGACATTATATTCATTAATTATAAATTACAGAACATTTTATACATTAATAGGGTTCATTCTGGTTTCATTATTTCATATTATGTTCCTTTGGATGACTTATAGAGTTTAAAAACATCGATCGGGGATGTTCGTTTTCATGGTTTTCTTGAGCGGTCCACTTGTATTCTTAATTTAATGTTTGGGTAGATCATGGGTAAACATACAGAACTGATATTACATGTAATTAATGATATTACAGAAGCTTGAATGATTTTATAATGAGTTATATTAGATCCATGTGGCCGAATCATTAGATAAGAATTTAATGAAGTTTATTTGGGCTAATTTGAGCGGTTTTTGGATCACAACCAACTCATTTTAACTTTTCACTTAGTATTATGGCCATAGGTTATTTCCAGAACTTAAAATATAACATAATACATATAAAACATTCTGGTTCAACCATAAAAATGGTTTCATGACCAGATTGAAGGTATAAATGGAAGAAGAAAGCATGTTGTTTTTGAAGGTGATAAATTATCACCACATGAACAACGTTCTCTTTAATAAAATAAAAGGAAGGGGGAAAGGGTGTGGGGTGATATAATATAACATTAGAATCATAATATTACAGTATATATATAATACTGGATTTAAAGAACAATTTGGATGAAGATAGGTAGGAAGAGATCAAGAAAGGAACTTGAACTTGAAAGGAAATTAAAGGAGAAGAGAGAGAGAAATTACCTTTAGAATCCTCCTCTTGAGAACCTCCTTAAGGGCCTACGCTTGGTCTTTTGATGAGACCAGAAGATTTTGTACGTGGGGGATGATATAGGGAAGGTGTTTGGGCAGAATTTAGAGAAGGCTTGGAGCTTGAGAGGTGTGAGGAAAAGAGGGAGTGAAGGGTGGCTTTTATAGTGGAGGGGAGAGCGGTTTCCTTAATATAAAATTGATTAGTTTATTAATTTCACCAAAGACAAGGAATAGTGAGTATTGGATGACCAATAATAGTAATTTTATAATGTAATCCAGAACCAAGTGGGCTTACATCAGCAGAACATCATCAATGACTCAATTAATACATTATTTAGCTTTTATTGTGAATTATCGGATTCCACTATTCATCAAAAATTCAAGTATCTCAGAAAATTCCCAAAACTTTACCCCAACCATTTTTTGACGTGTAGAATCCAGAAATGAAGTCAATTTTTCAAAAATAATTTTCTTATTATTATTAATTTGATATTTAATTAAAATCATAATTTACTTAAAAAAACAGTTTTTAAAATTAAAACTGATTTTGAAATTCTTTCAAAAATTACTTAAGGTCTTATAAAATTATCTAAAAACTATTAGACATTGATTCAATAATTTATGAATATATTTCAGGAAAATAAATATTCTTTTAAATTAATTAATTAATTATAATTAATTATTTATGACTTATAAAATACCAAAAATGTTTACTAAGGTCAAATTATCACTTTCTATGATGTCTAAATTTTATTTTATTATTCATAGGTAATGTTACTCATATTTACTATTCATAAGGGTCATATTACTATTCATAAGGGTAGGTTACTATTCACCAAAAATTATTTTTGTTTCATTAGACCCTAAAAACTATCTTGAACACAACCGTGTATGTCGAATTTTTAAAATTCCAAACATAGGGGTGACAAAATTATGTTTAAAGGTCACTTATCACTTAGTAGTTCATTATTTTGTGTTTTTATGACATAGATATAAGAAGGGAATTTTCCATTGAAAAACTTTGGGTCGTTACATTCTTCCCCCATTAAAAAATTTTTCCCCCGAAATTTCACTTTACACAAAAAGGTGAGGGTACTTCTCCTTCATTACCTCTTCCGGTTCCCAAGTTGCTTCCTCAAACTTTTGGTTCCTCCACAACACTTTGACAAGGCGGGTTGTCTTGTTGCGTAGAACCTTATCACTTCGGTCCAGAATTTTTACCGGCTGCTCCTCATATGAGAGATCATCTTCTAACTGTACCACCTCTGAGTTTAGTACATGTGAGGGGTCTGGAATGTACTTCCTCAGTAGTGATACGTGAAACACATCATAAACATGAGCCATATTCGGTGGAAGTGCCAGACGATAGGCCACGACTCCTATACGATCAAGGATCTCAAAGGGGCCAATGTACCTTGGTCTTAGCTTCCCTTTCTTCCCGAATCGCATGACTCTCTTCCATGGAGATATTCGAAGGAAGACTTTATCTCCAACGTCGAACTCCAATTCCCTTCGACGATTGTCAGCATAGCTCTTTCGCCGACTTTGAGCAGCTTTGATGTGTTTCTGGATGACTTGAACCTTCTCTTTCATCTCTTGAACAAGATCAGGACCAAGTAGTTTTCGTTCTCCAACTTCATCCCAACAGGTTGGAGTTCTACATCGCTTCCCATAAATAGATTCATACAGAGCCATCTGAATACTCGAGTGGAAGCTATTGTTGTATGAGAATTCAACCAATGGAAGGTGCTGATCCCAACCACCTTTGAATTCAAGAGAGCAGGATCTTAGCATATCTTCAAGTGTCTGAATAGTCCTTTCAGACTGGCCATCAGTTTAGGGGTGATAGGCCGTGCTGAAATTTAATTCAGTACTCAAAGCATGTTGAAGGCTCCTCCAGAATTTATAAGTGAACCTTGGATCGCGATCAGATACAATCGAGAGCGGAACACCATGCAATCTCACTACATCCTTCATATATATCTTTGCAAGTTGTTCAAGTGAGAGGTCTTCCCGAATAGCGATAAAATGGGCAGTCTTGGTGAGTCGGTCAACCACAACCCATATCACATTATTTCCTCTTGACGTTTTCGGGAGACCCATGACAAAGTCCATAGTAACATTTTCCCATTTCCACATGGGTATAGGCAGTGGATGCATCATACCTTTGGAATTTTGCCTCTCAGCTTTAACTTACTGACATACCAAGCACCTTGATATATATTCCGCAATATCCTTCTTCATGTTATCCCACCAGAAGTGTTCTCGGAGATCACGATACATCTTGGTACTTCCAGGATGAATAGAGAAAGTTGAGCTATGTGCATTATCCAATAGTTCCTTCTTTATTCCGGGTGATGAAGGCACACAAAGCCGCGTTCCAAACCAAATCACACCATCATCGTCGATATGGAACTCTTGCAGCTTCCCTTCCTTTACTGCATTCACCCTCTTTTTTATCTCCATATCATCCCTTTGTGCTTCCTTAATCTTCTGTTGGATGGATGGTTGCGCAATCATTTGGGCAAGGTAGGATGTATCCCATTCCCTTATGATTCCCAAATCCATCCTTTGCATATCCAAGAAGATAGTGTCTTTCTCAATCCTCAACATGGATAGAGTAGCAGGTTCTTTCCTGCTTAGAGCATCAGCTGCCTTGTTCGCCTTTCCAGGATGATAGTGAATAGAGCAATCGTAATCCTTGATTAGCTCTAACCATCTCCTTTGACGCATGTTGAGCTCCTTTTGTGTGAATATATACTTTAGGCTCTTGTGGTTGGTGTATATGTCACACTTCTCACCATAAAGGTAGTGCCGCCAGATTTTCAAGGCAAAAATCACGGCTGCCAGCTCTAGATCTTGCGTTGGGTAGTTCTGATCATGGACCTCCAACTGTCGTGAGGCGTAGGCTATCACATTATCATTTTTCATGAGTACAAAACCCAAGCCTTTCTTTGAAGCATCACTGTATATCACAAAACTTTCTCCACTTTTCGGTAGTGTGAGTACAGATGCAGTGATTAGCCTTCTCTTTAGATCCTTGAAGCTTCCCTCACATTCATCTGTCCAGACATACTTTACCCCTTTCCTTGTTAACATAGTTAGCGGGCATGATAATCGTGAGAAGTTTCTCATAAAACGTCGATAGTACCCAGCTAATCCAAGAAAACTATGGATTTCTGTGACACTAGAGGGCCTGGTCCATTCCTCAATCGCCTTTGTCTTTGAAGGGTCCATAGAAATTCCCTCGCTTGTGATCACATGTCCCAAGAACGTGAATTGATTCATCCAAAAGTAACACTTGCTGAACTTGGCGTACAACTTCTCCTTTCTCAATGTCACCAACACAAGTCTTAGATGTTCTTCATGTTCCTCCTTTCTCTTGGAGTAGATGAGAATATCATCGATAAAAACTACCACAAATTTGTCGAGGTAATGTCTAAAGACTCTATTCATCAAATCCATGAAGATTGCAGGGGAATTAGTAAGTCCGAAGGGCATTACCAAAAACTCATAGTGCCCATACCTTGTACGGAAGGAAGTCTTCTGAATATCATCCCTCTTCACCTTTACTTGATGATATCTAGAACGAAGATCCACCTTTGAGAAGTATTGAGCTCCTCTTAACTGGTTGAACAAGTCATCAATCCTTGGGAGAGGATACTTGTTCTTTATGGTGATCTTGTTGAGTTCCCAATAATCGATACACAGCCGCATGGTACCATCATTCTTCTTCAAAAAGAGCACTGGCGCACCCCAAGGTGATGCACTAGGGCGTATGAACCCTTTGTCCAAATGCTCTTGCAGCTTCTTCTTTAACTCCTCCAGTTCGATAGGAGCCATCCTATAGGGGAACTTTGAGATAGGAGTAGCTCCAGGTATGAGTTCAATTGAGAACTCTGCCTCACGATCCGGGGGAATTCCGGGTAACTCTTCAGGAAATACATTGCCGTATTCCCTTACGATGGGCATTTCCTCAAGGTTGGAACTTTCCTTCAACTCAAATATTTGGTCGAGGTATGCTTCTTCATAGGGAATCATCACCCACACCATTGAAGGATTTCTCAAAGGAGATTCATGATCTTCCTTGAATTTGTAGAGGATCATGGGATGGTTTGGAATATGAAAATATATTTCCTTTTCCCGACAGTTGATATGTGCTCTATATAATGAGAGCCAATCCATTCCCATTATAGCGTCAAATTCCACCAAGGGAATTATTATGAGATTTGCTGGAAGAATCTTCCCACATACGTCAACAGGAGAAGAATAAAACACTTGGGTTGCAATGATTGCACCACTTGGTGTTTTTACAGATATCTCTACTTCAAGGTTTCGGGGCTTCGATTCTATAGTTCTAGCAAACTTGAAAGATATAAAGGAATGCGTAGAACCATAATCAAATAAGAATTTTGCCATTCTTGAGTGAATAGGAAGTGTACCTTATACGACTTCATTATCATGTTCCACCTCCGCAGTAGTGATGGCATAAGCCTTCCCTTGTTCCTTTGGATTTGGTGGTTGTTGGTGCTGATTACCCTCGAAAGCTCGAGGTTTAGTGCACTGATTTGAATAGTTCCCTAGCTCCTTATAGTTGTAGCATTGAACCACGAGTGGTTCTCTCCTTTCATCGGCTACATTATCCTTCCTTTTAATGTCTCTTCGACACTCGTGAGCTAGGTGTCCTTCTTTCCCACACTTGAAGCATTTCCCCGTCCCTTTGAGGCAGTTCCCATTGTGCAACTTCCCACATTTTTGGCAAGTGTGTCATTGTGTTTTCTTCCCATCTTTATCACTAGATCCACCAGATTGAAACTCCATCTTTATTTTCATATCACCATAGCCATGGGACCATTATACAAACTCCATATCCACTTTGAGAGCACACCAAACAACTTCTTCATAACTCCCAAAGTCTCGAATTTCAAGAGCTTTTCGAAGATGTGGTTTTAATCCACTAAAGAATCTATCAATTTTCCTATCATTGTTGATAACAAAACCCGAAGCATACCTTGCAAGCCTTGTGAAATTTTCTTCCTAGGTTGTGACCGATTCTCCTTCTTTTTGCTTGAGCTCTATGAATTCTCTCTCCATCTTCGTGCGAAGAGTTCTTGGGAAGTACTTATTAAGAAACATTATCTTAAAGTCTTCCCATTCCATCTCTTCAATTTCATCCCTTGGCTTGGTGTTCTTAATCGAAGCCCACCATTGATAAGCTTCTCCATCTAGAAGATAAACGGCTAGAGTCACCTTCTCCGTCTCGGAACAGTGAAGAACATAAAAGATCTTCTCCATGGAGTTGACCCACTGTTCCGCAACTAGTGGATCTGAAGATCCACAAAACGTCGGTGGTCGTTGCCGCATAAAACATTCGATAGCTAGCTGATCCCTCTTTGGTGAAGGAGGACGTTCCCCATTATTATGGTTATTATTCATAACCCGGGATAATTGGGTAAGCATCGCCATGAAGTTTTGAACTCCACCTCCAAAATCATTGGGGATGTCGTTCGGGCAATCGTTGCATTGGCCTTCGCAAGAGTTGTTGGCCTGATTTCTCCTGGTTCCCGCCATTTTCTAAAATAGAAAAGGTTAGAACAAAACATAAGTAAACAATTCAGGAATAACTTATCCTTTTAAACAATTATACCAAAAACATAACATATGGGATCCCTAGGTAAATATCCTTGTGTGCATATTTGTACTTAGTCTCATGCTAGAGGTTTTCTTTAGGGTTCACTAATCCTAATTCCCAAATTAACTAAACCTTTCCTCTGATACCAACTATAGCGACCCGGCCTTTTCTTACATTACTATTACATCATTTCAAAGATAAACAACATAATAGTATTACACATGGAGGATCCATAGGTTTAGTGTCTTGGGAAAACTAGGACTACACATAACAAGTACAACATCAAGCATAAAAATTCATTTAATCTCTTCTTCTATAGCTTCTTAGTAGCACTTGTCCTCTCCTTAGTACATGTATCCACCTGAGGATATACATCAAAAGGGGTGAGCTAAAAGACCAGTAAGAGGATAGATAAGAACAATATAGCATGGGGTGAGCATAATCATGACATAGGAAGAAGATCTTGAACATGAGAGGAGCATAAACAATAAACTTGAAATGTGGCAAAGCATAAAAATGAAACATCATGTCTTAGTGGTTAACTACCACACATACTTGTGAACAAATATAGCATCATGTTCACGCATAATTTCACATTTACTCATGAGATTCATCACTTTACCCAATGCATTGGAGCGCTATATAATTCCGGGCGCACCCGTCACATTTAAACATTCATATTGTGCTATATAATTCCGGGCGCACCCATCACATCATAACATTATCATTATCATGCTTGACACATAGACCACATATCAAACATGGTCATAAATAACCCATGGAAAGGAATGGGTTTCATCTCATAATAACACATTCATAAGCTTTGGGTTCCCAAAAGAAAGTGGGAACAACATACTTGATATAAGAACCATCAACCTTGAATGAGAGGCAAAAGGTGAGATCTTGAAAGAAGAGTTCTTTTGGAAAAAATTTTGATGGACATAAAAACTAGTGACAAACATGTATATCCCAGAAAAGTAAATTAAATGATGAACAAATGATCTTTGAGGGGTAACCATATCAAAAATGGAGTGAAAGAGGGAGAACCCGAAGGAAGAAAATTTGGGTTCGAGATTTCCCCTTACCCTGTACTCAAATTCCTCCTTCTCTTTAATGTCCTGTATAATGACATTATATTCATTAATTAGAAATTCCATAACCTTTTATACATTAATAATGTTCATTCTGGTTTCATTATTTCATATTATGTTCCTTTGGATGACTTATAGAGTTTAAAAACATTGATCAGGGATGTTCGTTTTCATGGTTTTCTTGAGCGGTCCACTTGTATTCTTAATTTGATGTTTGGGTAGATCATGGGTAAACATCCAGAACTGATATTACACGTACTTAATGATATTACAGAAGCTTGAATTATTTTATAATGAGTTATATTAGATCCATGTGGCCGAATCATTAGATAAGAATTTAATGAAGATTATTTGGGCTAATTTGAGCGGTTTTTGGATCACAACCAACTCATTTTTACTTTTCACTTAGTAGTATGGACATAGGTTATTTATAGAACTTAAAATAGAACATAATACATATAAAACATTCTGTTTCAACCATAAAAATGGTTTCATGACCATATTGAAGGTATAAATGGAAGAAGAGATCATGTTGTTTTTGAAGCTGATAAATTATCACAACATGAACAACGTTCTCTTTAATAAAATAAAAGGAAGGGGGAAAGGGTGTGGGGTGATATAATATAACATTAGAATCATAATATTACATTATATATATAATAATGTATTTACAAAACAATTTGTATGAATATAGGTAGGGAGAGATCAAGAAAGGAACTTGAACTTGAAAGGAAATTAAAGGAGAAGAGAGAGAGAAATTACCTTTAGAATCCTCCTCTTGAGAACCTCTTTAAGGGACTACGCTTGGTCTTTTGATGAGACCAGAAGCTTTTGGACGTGGGGGATAAGCTAGGTAAGGTGTTTGGGCAGAATTTAGAGAAGACTTGGAGCTTGAGAGGTGTGAGGAAAAGAGGGAGTGAAGGGTGGCTTTTATAGTGGAGGGGAGAGAGGTTTCCTTAATATAAAATTGATTAGTTTATTAATTTCACCAAAGACAAGGAATAGAGAGTCTTGGATGACCAATAATAGTAATTTTATAATATAATCCCGAACCAAGTGGGATTACATCAGCAGAACATCATCAATGACTCAATTAATACATTATTTAGCTTTTATTGTGAATTATCGGATTCCACTATTCATCAAAAATTCAAGTATCTCAGAAAATTCCCAAAAATTTACCCCAACCATTTTTCGACGTTTAGAATTCAGAAATGAAGTCCATTTTTCAAAAATAATTTTCTTAATATTATTAATTTAATATTTAATTAAAATCATAATTTACTTAAAAAAACAGTTTTTAAAATTAAAACTGATTTTGAAATTCTTTCAAAAATTACTTAGGGTCTTATAAAATTATCTAAAAACTATTAGACATTGATTCAATAATTTATGAATATATTTCAGGAAAATAAATATTCTTTTAAATTAATTAATTAATTATAATTAATTATTTATGACTTATAAAATACCAAAAATGTTTACTAAGGTCAAATTATCACTTTCTATGATGTCTAAATTTTATTTTATTATTCATAGGTAATGTTACTCATATTTACTAGTAATAATGGTCATATTACTATTCATAAGGGTAGGTTACTATTCACCAAAAATTATTTTTGTTTCATTAGAATCCAAAAACTATCTTGAACACAACCGTGTATGTCAGTTTTTTAAAATTCCAAACATAGGGGTGACAAAATTATGTTTAAAGGTCACTTATCACTTAGTAGTTAATTATTTTGTGTTTTTATGACATAGATATAAGAAGGGAATTTTCCATTGAAAAACTTTGGGTCGTTACAGTGATCAACATATTCTGAATAATATGAACTCCCTCGGAGGTCTCACAATCTATTATGGGGACCACAACTTCCATATCATTCTAATAGAGTGGTGAGAATCACTACCTCCAATAAAAAGCCTCATAAGGTACTATATGAATCGAATTTTGTTAACTGTTTTTATACACAAACTCAAAAAATGATAGGTGATCATCACCTACTCCTTTTAAGTCCATTTTGCAAGATCAAATAATATCCTCTAATTTGTGTATTTTTATCTATTATTATCCATCTTTCTGTGGATGGTATGCCATACTCAATATCATCTGAGTCCCAAGGGCCTTCTATAATCCCATAAAAAACCATGATATAAAACATGTTCCACTTTTAGATATAATCATCAAGTTCACTCTATATATTCTTATGATCTCATGGAAATATAACATACCCATCTTATTTATAGTGTGTCTCTTTGATCAGAAAAAAGTTAGGAGTCTTCATTAGCTGATCAATAATAACCCACATTGCATCACAGATCCTCAGTGTCCTAGTTAACCCCATTAAAAATTCCACCATAAAATATTCCCATTTCAACATGGGTACAAAAATTGGATGAATTTATTCTCCAAGCCACAGATTCTTGGGCTTTACCATCAGATAAGAAATTCATCAGGAGATTAAACTAGAAATTTCCTACTTCATCTCTAGCCACCAAAATTGGAATTTGAATCCTAATACATATTTATCACACCAGGATATTCAACCTATCAAGAGGTGTGGTAATATATCAGAATCTATTTTCTAATAGAAGAAAGTACTACTTCTCTCCCATATATCGTGATCAATTCATCAATGTCCATCGACCATCTATGTATTTGATCACCCTCTTCCAGCTACTACATCATGATAACACACTATGGGTTTGGATATTATATAGAATTTACCCAATCCACTAGTGATGATTTGAGAACCATATTATTATAATTCACAGAACCCTCATCCTTTAAAGCATCCATTCTCCAATTAGTTAATAGTTTTATCATGGAATTCTATTCCCCTAAAGGACTATCACCAAGTTCCTCCTCATCCCGCATCTTATGGCTAAGAGAAACCAAAAATATGTTCCCCTTTACATTAATATAATAAATATCAAAATTTAACATCTATATATACTCAACAAAATTCCTATAAATTAGGTATATATCCCTTTGTAAGAAGATATAGTGGAGGCTCTGGATGTATGTATACACAAAAAACCTCTCTTTGAAGAGATAGTGTCTCTAATACTTCGAAGCATAGAACATGAATTCTTGGTACATGTCATGTGCATGGTATCTCCTTTTATTGATTCATAGGTAATGAGACCCATAGGCTAATAACTACTCTCTCAGTATCCATACCACTCCTAGACTATCACTTAGTCTAATAAAATGCACTGGATATCCAATTCCTTGCTCAGAGAGTGGTAGTACTAGATCCATCATAAACCTTCTATTTAGCTCAAGGAATTACTATTCAAAATTATCTAACCACTGAAACTTAACTACTTTCTTCATTAGGGTTTTCACAGGTTCTGAAAAATGGGATAAGTTTTGTATAAACAATATGTAATATCCTAATAAACCCAAAAATCTCCTAATCTCAAAAATGTTATGGGGACATGTCTAGGAAAAAACTTCCTTTAATATATATAGGTCCATGGATATTCCTATATCAAAAACCACATGTCCAAGGAATTTCAACTATTGAATCCCGAATTCACATTTCAACAACTTTTCATAAAGAAAATGTTCTCAAAACATACCTAGGACTACCTTTAGGTTCTTAACATGTTTTTATGATGTCATAAAGTAGATGAGGATATCATCGATGAACACTATGATGAATGATTCTAAGTATGGGTGGAATATTTTTTCTCATAATGTCACTAAACACTTCTAGCTTTGTTGTTATCCAAAACTACATTTCCAAGTACTCATAAAGTCTATACAAGCTCTGAAACGCTGTCTTTAGAATGTTCACCTCTATAACTCACCACTAGTGATAGCCCGATCAATGATCAATCTTGGAGAACCATATGACTACCCATATATAATAAAAAAGGTCATTGATCCAAGTAAAATGATATCATATCTCTATTATCACCTAGTTTTGATTCTGGTAGTCAATGTAGTGTTGAATACTACCATATTAATTCTTGGTGGAAAACATAGGTTTACTCTATGGTGAAGTAATAATCATAATAAAATAATTTCTACCCAAATATTCCGACTATACCTTGTTCTTCTTTAGATCGAGCAGTGTCATATGATATGGGCATATTGAAATTGGTTGTGAACCTAGTAAGAGATCTAATTCAAATACAACTATTATATTAGAATGAAGTCCTGATAAGTTAAATAGAAAGGAATCATGATAGAGATTATATAACACCTTCCAAGTTATAATTATTCCTTAGTCAATCCTTGGTTTTTATCTTCTATGGTCTGAGAATATTTAGGGGCTCAGAGGATGAAAATAGGGGATTTTGGATAAAACATGAAAACCACACTATTAAGGTGCATGTTTATTTTGACCTTGAGGTAACCATGTGATATGTCTTTATTAGTTTCCAATTTCACTTCTCATGGATTTAGCATGATTAGAAAAACTCTACAACATTCATTGGGAACCATGCGGGCTATGGAGTTTGTATAGGGTCATGACATGGTTAAGGAACAAAGTTATTTTAACCACAAGGACTCAATGAAAACTATGAAACCCCCAAAATAGAAGAGTTAGTAGGGGAACATGGTTATGGTTAAAAAATAGTTTGACCTTGTATCCTCCTTCTGGAAACCAAATTACCCTCATCTAAACCATTAGAAAATGGAATTTACCCTTTTTCCCTTGGAAGTTTTAAAATCTGATTGACCCATAATATATTTTTTTTCTTCATTATCCTTACCTAGAACTTTAGAGGCCCCCTATTGGAATTCTTGGCAGAAATTATCTATTCTAGTTGGATAGTATTGAGGTAAGTTTTATTTTTTATCTGGTTTCTCATATTCTTTGAAGATCTATTCTAGATCCCTTATCCTATCATCTAGTAGAACCCGAAGGGGATTTTTTTAATACAAATAAAGGGTTTTATAGATGATTGATGTTTTTTCATATGGATCTAGGATTATAGGGACCTGATCTATACTTCCCCAGTCATCATTTTTGATGGAATTATGTTCTACTTTTTTTGAGGTAGTTGTTTCTATTCAAAGAATTAACTATTAAAATTTATTAATATTATTGTAAAATTAATTTTATTTTTCATTTAATTCATAATATTAATTGGAAAGATAAATGTTTTTAAATGGTTTTTCTTTAAAAATAGTTTTACACACCAAGTGTTTATTTAAATTCTTGAATGGTGGTTTTGAATTAGAAATTGGTTCTCAAAGACCGATTTGGGATTGGATTGGATTTAAAAAAAATTAATAAAAATTTGAGACTAGTTTTGAATTTAATATTGAAAATTGGATATTTGGGAACCTTGAGTGCATTGGTAAATGGTCATGGATAACATTAGTGAGTGTTTCACTAATAGGGATTATTTTTTGATATCGACTAACAGGACACGATATCTGTTGGTACTGACATATTCCTTGTTTATATTATAATATGTCTAGTACATATTCCCATAGGATGTGATCCAAATAAAGTGAACTTTTCATTTTGGGATATTTATCACATGATTGTTTTTTATGGATAGTTGCTCAAATTTTCTTGTCACTTAGGGTTGTATCACATAGATTCACATGATGGGTAATTTCATAGAAATGCGTTTAATTTCTTACTTTATAGTTTCCTTTTAAATTCATACTTGTTTTATAACTTATAATTTTCATATTATTACATTTTGGATATGAAGGGATTTTATGAAAACTAGAGGACATTATTTTCTAGTGGGTTTGAATTTATGAAAAATTATTTTTCAAACTTAGTTTATTTTAGAAGTTATAATTGTTTTATTTATGATATTAGAACTTGTATGGACTCTATAGTGGTATCCTACTAGGATTTGTTCTCACAACCTAATTTTTAATTTAGGAATTTATAGATAATGTATTATAGGATCTAGGAAAATGGAAGGGAATATTGTAGCTGTTGGCTTCTCTGGTTGTTGATTCCTTTAGTATATAATGGTTTGGAGGTGACAGTTGGTCACATAGAGACTCATGGGTCTTGTATGATTCATATATTTCTTATTTTTCTTACTTGGATAGGTTTTCCTGGAACTTGTTGTATAATTTTAGTACACAATTTAATCTGGTCGTATATCTTATTTTGTATTTATTTAATACTTTTTTAGTTATTTTTATTATACCTCACCATTATGGGCTCGGTTGGGTGGCTTGTCTAGTTAACCCGAGATCGTCTGTTTCAATTTGGTATCATAGGTATTATCAGCCTAAAGTGTGTTAATAATTCCTAAGTTTAGTTCCATGTCTTGGGTAGATAGGGGATAAGACCATCTAAATTCAAGTAGTAAGTGATGGAGGGTTCCTGGGTAGCTCCCTTCCATGTTTGAACTTGATTTACCATGGGTGGTCATGAAAATTTTACAAAGTTTGAGACTTGGGGTTTTAGATCATTTGTATGAAATATATTGGAAGTTTATTTAAATTGAACTTTTACTTCTTAAAACATTGATTTTCATTCATAAAATTCATAATATCTTTAAATTTTTAATGTTTTTAGTCATTGATATGAATTCTTGAAGTTGGTCCTAATATTTTTGAATATGTTCCAAATTTGATTGGACATTGTCTTGTAACTTACAAAAAATTCCTACCAGAAGAACCCATCAAAATCTAAGTGAGGAAGCTCTAAGATTGGATGTACATGTGAATAATCCCATGCACCCTTATCTAGTTGAAGTTATAATCCATACAATTTAGACCTTGGGTAAAATAGGTGTTGGTAACCTTGGATTAATGGTGGATCATGGATTTCAATTCACTAGGAAACATCCACCTATCTGCCAGGGTAACATAGTACCCCAGGAATATGAGGAGTGGATGGAGAGTATTTAAAGGATCTTTAACTTAATAGATTCTCATGAAGACTCTAAGGTGGGTTTATCTATGTATATGCCTGAGGGACTGGGAAGGATATTGTGAGAATGTATTGTGAAAGATAAGTTCCACGAGGAGATTATATATACTTCATTCAAGAAAATACTTAATCGGTATTTTTAACCTAAGATGTTATGTGCAACGATGAACTTGGAGTTTTTGAACTTGGAGAAAGGGGAACATTATACTCTAGATTATTCTGTCCTCTTTACTGAGTTGTTGCATCTGGTACCAGATCCAGTTACTAATGAGTACCTAAAGGCTTGAAGGTATGAGTTAGTACTGAGGCTTGATATTCATTTGATGTTTATTCTCTTGTTCCTTCTATACATAGAAGTATTCAACTATTAATATTTGGATGAGGTAGAAATATCTAGAAATATAGGTTTTATTTGGGCTTCAGTTGGCATAATTGTTACCCGGGGTGTGTCTTCTAGAGAGAAAATGAATTTCAAGAGTGGTCGATTTTATTCAGGACTAGTTTCAGGGGATTCATTAGGATAGTAAAAAATTGTCTAGCATTAGTTTGGAAGGTATGGTCATACCAATAAAAATTGTATAGAGGCACTTAGTACTTGTCATTGTTACATATTATCAGACCACCTATACAATTTTTGTGAATGGATATCTTAGGGCAGTAAGATAATATCTGCTCTCACCAAGGATTGATAGGATCGTACCAATGCTTCCAATGGTGCTAGGTATAATTCTTAAGCCAAGGGGGATGTTCAGGTGGCTAAGAAAAAACCACTATGTGATGGAGTATGAACTAAGGAATTTGATGCAGGTCTATCTACAATTAAAGGTACAATTTTTATTTCATCTTATATAATGATATATTTGTTTGTTATAGGTGATAATAATTCCTTTATATCATCAAATTTAGTTGAGGTGTTGGTATTACATTCATAATTTATGTTGTGCTTGTTGGATCTTTCCACTCTTATGGGAAAGAGGTCTGAACAAATTTCAAGTGTCCTGTATATCAGTTGATGATAACTGACTATGAGGTGATGTGAGACTTTTTAGTTATTGAAATTGAAATCTTTGACCAGATACTTGACATGGATTGAATGATCAATGTTAAGTCCTAGATATAATGTTATCTTCATTAGGTTTAGTTTTTATCTTCTGATGGAGTCAGTCTTGTTTTACAGGGAGAGTGAGACTCTAGACTAGGAAGATCGAGGCCTATTATTCCTTATGATGGTCTAATATCATGCCTATTTTTAGAGATGTTTCTTAACATTATTCAACCATTATTTGGTATTTATACTCCTAAAGTGGTGTATTCATACCCCAATTCCTTTTAGGATAATTGTTTGGGATAACATATCAAATATAGGTTAAGATTTATATTAGCCTACTCCCTGGTAAGATACCCATTTCTATGCGATCTTATTGATTAGAACCTACTATGTTGGTAGAACTTAAAGACCATATAGAGGACCTAGAGGCTATGGAATTTATTCATATGATAATTTCACCATGGGATTCACCTATCCTATTTTATATAAAGGTAGATAAGAGTACCAAACTTTACATGGATTATTAAAGGTTAAATTGGGTGACCATTTAGAAAAAATATCTTTTTCCTAGGATAGATGATCTATTTGAAAAACATACAGGGTAATGTTTGTCTTCAAAGATTAGACTTCATTCAGGTACCACCAATTGTGAATATGAGAATAGGATATAACTGAGAAAACATTTAGGTTTTGGTGTGGACATTTTGAGTTTATATTTATTCCATTTGGTCTCACTAATTATACTATGGTATTTATGGATTCAATAAACAAAATATTTCATCATATCTTTGACTCTTTTTTTGTTGAGTTCATGGATGATATTTTGGTGTAATATAATATAGAGGAGGGGCATGTAGACCATTTGGATATCATTCTTCAAACCTTGAAATAACATTGTCTAGAGGGTAAGCTTTCCAAATGTGAGTTTTGGATCTAGGAATTACAATTTATGGGGCATGTGATATCTGAGAGGGGAATCATAGTGGATCCTAAAAATATACAGGATGTTATGTCATGGGAGTATCCTAGTATTGTTTTTTGAGATATGAATATTTTGGGTTTGGCTAGTTACTATAGAAATTTTGAACAGGATTTCTCCAAGCTTGCATCTTAGATGACAAATTTAACATATAAGGTTGTAAATATTGAATGGAATGAAAAATATAATTTATATTTTGAGGAGCTAAATTTAATTTTGACATCAGTTCCCATTTTGATTCTTCCATAATTGGATTTGGGTTATGAGGATTTATATGATTCTTCTGGTATGGGTTTTGGATTATTCTTAATGTAGGGGAAATAGGTAGTGGTCTATGGATCTCTCTAGTCACTCCCTCATGAAAAGAAATATACTATGAACAATCTTAAGTTTTAAGTAGTTATGCATGAACTCAAAACATGGTGTCACTATCTGTTTTTGGAATGGTTTATAGTGTATTCATATCATCAAATTAGGAAATATATTATTACTTAGAGGTAATTGAATTTGTGGTAGAGATGTTGGGTGAAGTGTCTTCAAAAATTTTATTTTAATATCGGGAGTGGAAGAGGTTGGAGAATAGGTATTTTTGGATTATATGAAAGATGAATTGTTTTTTGATGATTGAATTCTGCTCGAGTAGGTTTCAAGCATTGATATCCAATGCTTGTGTAAAAGCCTTTATAGTGGGGAGACCTTATGGGAGTGGTCAAAGTCTCCCAGTGGAGTTTTGTGCTTATGTAGTCAGTTGGTGGTTTTAGTTTCTATGAGGAAGGAGTTGTTGGATAGTGGAAACCTGTCATGTTAGTCCATACACCCTGAGGATACCAATATGTATTATGACATGAGGCATTGGTATTGATGGACATGGATGAAGTGGTTAATTGTAGATTTTATGTCGTGGTGTATCAATTGTCATAAAATAAAGGCCAAACACTAGAGACCTATTGGTTTTCTACAACCTTTATATATTTTTGGTGTAGAAGTGGGATGATATTTCCATGGTATTTATCATTGGTTTTACATGGAATCAGAGTGGGAAGGATTCTATTTGGCCTATCATTGATCAACTCAAAAAATTGTCTCATTTCAAACCTATTAAGAAGACAATGAATGTGGAACAGCTTGGGGACTTGTATGTCTGAGATATTGTGGGACATTATAGGGTTCCCTCAGTAGTTGTATCTAATAGGGACTTAAGTCTCATAGCTAGGTTCTTGAAATATTTCCACAAGGGTATGGGTTCCCAATTTAAAATGAGCATGTATTATCATCTACAAATGAATTGACATACCAAGAATGCTATCCTGGGTCTTGATGATATGATTCGGGCATGCGTGATTGATTTAGGTGGATCTTGGAAATTATTTTTCCTCTTTTCCAATTTGAATATAAAAATACTTTTCAATATTTGATAAAGATAGTTCCCTTTGAATCATTGTGTGGGTGGAAATTTAGATCACCCTTATGATTGGAATAGTTGGGAGAGCGGTACTTATTTGGGAGGATTCTTATTTAAGAGATGATGGAAAAGGATAAGTTGATCTAAAATAGTTTGTTCACAACAAAGTTCTTATATAAATATTATATATACCTTCATAATCATCCACTAGAGTTTGAGGTTGGTGATATGGGTTTCCTCATTGTTTCACCTCAATTAGGACATTTTCGATTGGCTAATCATGGTAAGATGGCATTGAGGTATATTTTCCATTTGAGATCATGGAGAAAATTGAAAAGGTTGCATATCTGTTTGAGTTACCATCTCATTTGAATTCAATCCACAACATGTTTCAAGTTTCACAACTAAGTAAGAATCACCTAGATCCCTCTAATGTGATTAGAAGGGGGTTTTTTTATCTTGATCCCAATACCACTATTTTTGAGTTATTAGTTCAGATTATGGATCTTTATGTTATGGTACTATATAGTAAAATTATTCCCTTGGTTTGGGTACTGTGTTAGATTGGCTGAGATAACCAAGAGACGTGGAAGTGGGGGTGTTTCCTCTGGAATTGGGTATGACCTTGTTGATTAAAGGTTCAAGCATTCCAATCGGTTTCTAATAGGTTTGTCCGTAGAACTATAAACATCCAATGATTCCATATCCATTTGGACCTACTTTCTAAAGGTAGGCGCTCATTAGTTGTGGACTGATAAGGCTTAAGAATTTTCATTGGTCGAGAGGATGGGAGGTCAAACTCATCACACCTTTTTGAGGGGAATTATTGTCTACTTCGGGACTCTCTTTATAGATTTAAGTTATGTTCATGAATCCTTATTACATTACCAAGTATAAAATAAGCTTTCCTTTAGATCTGACAATCAATGATTGATATGTAGGAAATTTAGAGAATCTTTTATATGTATTCGAGGTTCTTCATAGATAGAGAATCATCTGTATTTGTTATAGATTCTTAGTCAATGGTATCCTTCAATATATAAAAGTTTCTTGGTCATTATAATGACCATACTGGTTTTAAAGACACTCAGTGGGGAACTTGAAGTTTATTGTCATTCAGAAGGACATGGATTATTTCAGAGTTGGGATCGGACCCACAGATGGGCTACCTACGTATCCTTTATTTAGAAAATGAATCAGAACCCATGTAGTTTGAGTAAGAGAGTATAATGTTTATGCATGATTTATAGCTCAAAGAAAACATGTCACAATTACTTACTCTAGCTCACGTGAGTCATGCTCCATGTAAGAAACAAGAGGTATTAGTGAAACCGTACAATTGTGCCATGAAAGATGCAATGATTTGGGGCTTATGTATGTATGACTACCCAAAATAGATGAGTATTGGGTTTTACTTCAAGGAAGAAACCCAAGAACAAGGTTTATAAAGGTATATGTACTTCATGGAGATTTGGGTACTCTAACTTGGGGCTTACTCCTGAGGAATATGCCCAAATTAGGAAGGGACTCATGGTTGGGTTTTACTCTTAAGAAGGAATCCCAGATCAAAAGTAAATTAAGACTGGTTAAGAGAAATTAAGACTGGGGCTTACTCCTGAGAAGGAAGCCCAGGTTAAGGGACCTGGGGCTTAATCCTAAGGAGGATTCCCATGTTTGTAGACTTTTATATTGGGGATTATTACTGAAGAGGAAACCGAGGTTAAGAGAACCATGGTTGGGGCTTACCTGAGGAGGATGCCCATATTTGGGAACTTTAAGACTGGGGCTTACTCCTGAGAAGGAAGCACATGTTAAGGGAATAATGACTGGGGATTACTCCTGAGGAGGATTCCCAGATTAGGGGACTTGGGGCTTACTCTTGAAAAGGAATCCCAAATTAATGAGGACATGGGGCTTACTCCTAAGGAGGATGCACAAATTAATGAGAATTTGGACTGGGGCTTACTCTTGAAAAGGTGGCCCAGGTTAAAGGACTTAAAAAATTAAGGGACTTGGGGCTTACTCCAAAAGAGGATGCCCGTATTTGAGACCAGGGTTTAATCCTGAAAAAGGAAGCCCAGGTTAAGAGAATTATGGTTAGGGATTACTCCTGAGGAGGATTCCCAAATTAGGGAACTTTAAGACTGGGGATTACTCCTGAGAATGAATCCCAGGATAAGGGAATTATGAATGGGGCTTACTCTTGAGGAGGATTCCCAGATTAGGGGACTTGGGGCTTAATCCTGAAAAGGAAGCCCAAATTAATGAGGACTTGGGGCTTACTCCTAAGGAGGATGCCCAAATTAATGAGAATTTGGACTGGGGATTACTTTTGAAAAGGAGGCCCAAATTAATGAGGACTTGGGGATTACTCCTAAGGAGGATGCCCACATTAATGAGAATTTGGACTGGGGATTTCTCTTGAAAAGGAGGCCTAGGTTAAGGATTATCTCATCTTAAAGGATGAGGTTGAATGAATGAACTCTCTAACTTTAGTGACATAAAGATGTTTAAATCACTAGGTTTTGAGAGATGTTCCGCAGAACTCCTTTTCAGATAAGGAAGTCAATCAAGAAAACATGCCATAAATAGATTTGAAGAGTGTCTTGAAGACTCAATCTTAAATAGGAAAGGTAGAATGGCATAAGAGATGTGAAATGGGCAGGAAGGGCACCAAAAAATAGAAGGGCGCACAAGTCCTGGGGGGGGGGGGTCGCACAAGTACTGCATGGGCGCGCAAGTCTTGGTCATGCAAGTATACTTGCGCGACACCTATATACTTGGGCGATGGTTAACCAGTAGGGTAACACTTGGGAGATCCTTGACCAAAGCCTTTAGAATTATCCCAAGGTACTTCCAGAAGAGTGCCGTGCAAGTTTCAATGAGAAGGTAAGGAGGCGCACAAGTGTGTCCATTTACCTTAAGGGTAAAACACTTAGGTGCGCAAGTGTTAGTGACTTCTAACACTTAGACCGTATTCCTCTTGTTTAGACCTTCCATTCTAGGTAAAGAATTAACTTAGAATTGTTCGGAAGACTTGAAGAAGAGACTTGGGCGTTCAGAGATCTGTATCTGAATTCTGGGAAAAAATCCTCCTGAAATGGGGGGCCCACCAGGGGTATTTATAGGCTGGAGAATACCCTAAGAGATTTTGAAAGAGGGCACACAAGTCAACTGTGTGACCATTTGGGCGGCGTGCAAGTGTACTTGTGCGACCATGCTGGAACTTGTGCGACCTATGGGAAATGTTCTCCTTGTTCATCCCTTTCTCAATTTTTTGATGTTTCTTCAAAGGATGGATCAATTTAGACTAAGGTATTTCCCTTTTTCAGTTGTTAGACTCTGTGACGGAAAGGAGCGTCAACAAAAGTCCCCCCCAGAGTTGGATCCGAAGAGAAAAGAGGATTTGACTCTGAGGAAAAAATAAAAACTAGGGGTCTTTGTGGTTATTGGCAGTTTAAATTCATACATATTGGACATAAAAAGGCTAAAGTTTAAGGTCGAAATAGCTTTGACCGAATGGATTAAAATTGACTCAATTATTTTGACAACTTATCTAAACACATTTTACCACACTCAAGTATGAAGGAAAACATGTAAACTTTGACTTAAGAAATTTTAAATCTTAGGATTGATACGAAAAAGGGCTAAAATGCATTAGAAGAAGTAGTTCCCAAGAATGAAGTTACCATTATTTAACAAACTCATTAAGGGGTAGAATTATGTAGGGCCACCTAAGGGCATTGGCTGCATAGTCAAATAATAGCATCTTTTGGCTGACAGGTCTGTTATGTAGACTACTTATGGAAGGCCGCCTAAGGGTACGTGCTACATAGTCAAGCAAAAGAACACTCAGAAATATACTTTTCTACTGCTAAAAAGCCAGTGAATGTTTATGGGGATTCAAATTTTCCAAAGCATAGAGTTTGATGTATGGAGAGAGGTACTTGATTATGGAGAAGATATTTTCAATCAATATTGTCTAAGAATTGGATGAATGTTACTCCTACGAAGGTTTGACCCAAACATAGGGAATGAAAATATAAACCATAGACTTGAATAATTTTAAATCATGAAAAGGAATATGGGACAAATATGTTAAGGATGGCTATTTTTTTGCAGATCCCTACATATTTTCATTAAGATAACTAAGGAAAAAAGATATTTTCTTCCCAAGAATGAAGTTATCACTATTTGAAAAACCTGTTAGGGGGTTAAATTATACAGGGCCACCTAAGATAATTTGCTGCATATTCAAATAATAGTATCTTTTGGCTGACACGTCTGTTATGTAGACTGTTTATGCAAGGCTGCCTAAGGGCACGTGCTGCATGGTCAGGCAAAATAATTCTCAGAAATTGGAAATTTTGTGACTAGAAGTAAAGAAAAGGGTTATGAAGATATGAAAATGTTTAAGGTTAAGATTTATGACACATAAATAAGGTTATTTTTCAATTTATGTAAAGATACACAGATCAATTCTAACCATAATCACGTTGTGGTTGGGTCCTGAATTGAAATACTGGACTTCACTACGTATCCCATAAGGATGGGAATCAATCCATATGTAGTTCTTGAAATACAGTTTAACATCATGTGGGATTAAAGTATGAGAGATCTTAGTTTAGGGTCATAGAGCTCGGACCATTATAAGAAATACATAGTGTGTGTTTTCATGGGTACTTTTCAGCCAGGGGACTGAAAGTGGAATTTGGGGGTAGGCCCAAAAGACTTGGGGATGGATTCAAGGGACAATGGAACATTCCTACGTATCCCATAAGGATGGGAATCAAGCCCACATAGTTCTAGAAATACCCTCTGTACAAATTTGGTTCATACATGTGAAGGGTGAAAGGGGACTTTAGTGCAATGATGGTTTAACCCAAGATAAAAGGTTCAGGTATTGCCATGTATGCACATAGTTTTTTCAGAATATAACATGATTGAAAATCAATGTAAATAATGATTCCTTATCAGGTGAGGGTATCAAAAAATTTTGTAGTTTATTGTCATACATGACAAAAGTACTGTACATTTTAACATCATGTAGCAAGGACAAAGGTGAACCAATGTGAAGAGATTGATTCTGGGAGCAGTTTCACCTATCAACATCATATGAGATAATGGTGAACCGATGTGAAGAGATTGGTTTTGGGCTTGAACCTTGGGAGGTTGCCTATGTACCTAGCCTGGAAGGCAAGGATCAAAGTCCGAGTAGTTCAATTAAAGAATGAATTAGTGATCAAGTTGTTTTTGGGGACAAAAACCAGAAAAATGATGTTGGGACTTACGCGTGTTTAGCAGCCCAAAGAGGGTGTTATGGTTTAAATTTTCTCTAAGATCATGTGATTCATACTCATTGTGAGAAAAAAGAGGCAACAACAACCTTAACAATGCATAGTTTAATGTCATGTAGGACATATGAAGGGAATATGCAGTTTAAAGTCTTACAGTTAGGACTATTGGTGTTGCACAGTTTAGTGTCATGTAGCAGGGACAAAAATACAGTTTAACGTCATGTAGGACGTATTAAGGGATTTCTATATAGTTTAGCATCATGTAGTTAGGACGATCAGGACAATATATTTTAATTTCATGTTGGAGAAAAAGAGGACTGTGCAGTTTAATGTCATGCAGTAAGGACAAAAGAGGACACAATTTAACGTCATGTTGGACGTATTAGGGACTTTTTCACAGTTTAAATTCATGTTGGATAAAAAAAGGATGATACAGTTTAGCGTCATGTTGGACAAAAGTGCGAATAGTTTAAGGTCATATGCATGGACTGTTGGTTATGCAGTTTAACATCTTACTGGACGTAAGGGACTTCTGTATAGTTTAGCTTCATGTAGTCTGGACGTCATAGTTTAATGTCATGTTAGATGTAAGTTCCAATAGTTTAAATTCATATGCATGGACCCTGGATGGTTCAGTTTAACGTCGTCCTGGACGTAAGGGACATGAAAATAGTTTAAGGTCATATGAATGGACCATGGATGGTGTATTTTAACTTTGTGCTAGATGTAAGGGACATGAAAATAGTTTAAGGTCATATGCATGGACCGTGGATGGTGTATTTTGTGTTTCAACAAAATACTTCTTCAGAAATCTGGCATTGGTTGGAGTAGTGATGAGTTCTCCATCCATTGAGATTAAAGAATAAGCTCCATTGGAATAGACTTTATGTATTGATTAAGGTCCTTCCCACTTTGGTTCAAGCTTAGGAGGTTTATTTTCTGGTATCATTGGAGTTCTGAGAAATAATACCAATTCTACCTGAACGAATGAACAAAGATGAACTTTTTTGTTGAAAGCTTGTGATATTCGATTCTGATAGACTTCGAAGTGGTGCAGAGTGCACAATCTTTTCTCATCTATTAGTTCCAATTCATTCAATCACTTTTGAGATTGTTCATCTGTAGATGACTGATCACAAATGGCTACTCTGAGCGAAGGTAATTGAACTTCAATGGGAAAGACTGCTTCCGTTCCATATACCAGTGAATATGGAGTTGACTGCGTTGCAGTGCGGGTGGTGGTCCGATAAGCCCATAAAGCATGAACGAGTTTATCAGGACATGAAATCTTATCTTTATCCACCATCTTTTGCAGTATATTTGACAGAGTCTTATTGAAGGATTCTATCTGTCCATTGGCCGCTGCATGATACCGAGATGAATGATTGGATCTGATGTTGTATTCTTGATACAACTTCTTCACCTCGGATGAACAGAACTTAGTGCCATTGTCCATCAATATGGTATGAGGGACACCAAAACTAGTAATGATGTTAGACTTGATGAAGCTAACAATGATTTTAGAACTAACTTCTTGGAGAGGTATTGCCTCTTCCCATTTGGAAAATAAGTCAGTAGAAGTAAGAATATACTTAAACTGCTTGGCCGTAGCTGAAGGGTAAGGTCCCACCACATCCATTCCCCGTGTGGCAAATGGCCATGAGTATTTAGCTGTATGAAGAAACTCTGGAGGTTGATGAATGAAGTTGGCATGTACTAGGCATGAATGACACTTCTTTGGGAAATCAACACAATCTTATATCATTGAAGGCCAAAAGTATCCAAGTCTTTGAATCTGATCAAACAGTATATGTCCAGACTGGTGGGCACCACAGACTCCTGCATGGACTTCTTTCATGACAACCATTGTCTCTTAACCATCAATTCATCTGAAAATAACTCCATCAAAACCACTCTTGTAGAGAATTTTCTCTAGGTGATATGGGCTATCATAAAGAGTAAAATTGACCACACGTTGCCGAAATTGTTATTTCCTGGCTCTATCAGGTGGAAGTGTTCCATTTTGAAGGTATTCCCTGATAGGTGTCATCCATCCTGTAGCATGACCATATGGTTCAGGAATGAGACTAATTTCATTGATCTCTTCTGTTCTGGTTCGAACAGAAGGCGAAATTGTATGACGGTGGGCAATACTGATGGTTGTCTCATCCCGATTTGGATCTGCCAGAGCTGTGGTTATATTAGCCAGTGCATCATCTTGGGCATTTTGTGATCTTGGGATATAAGAAAATGTCGGTTCTGAAGGAAACTCCGCCATTAACTCTTTTACGTAATCATATAAAGGGATTAGTTCTTATTTTCTGATGGCATAATTCCCATAGACTTGTTTGATTACTAGGTCTGAATCACCTTTCAACTTATGTGATTCACTTGTGCTTGAAGTGCCAACTCTGATCCTGCAATAAGAGCTTGGTATTCCGCTTCATTATTTGTACCGCCTCCCAAAAATGAGAAGGAATAAGGTAACACTGCCTTTTCTGGAGAAATGAGTACAATTCCTTAGCCAACTTTGTTGAATTTAAGATTTTCTATTTTCTTTCCTGTTAGACTTCTGGAAGCACCATCATAGTACATTTCCCATACCTGAGGACTATCTTGAATAGAGAAGACTTCCTCATCAGGAAGTTCAATATCTGAAGATGTGTCTTCCACTGAAGAGTGTTCATCCAAGAAATCAGCCAGAGCATGGACCTTTATTGATTTTTGAGACACATACTTAATGTCGAACTGCTGCAAAATAACTGCCCACCTTACCAGATGTCCTGTAAGCATTGGGTGAATAAGGATGAATTTGAGCGGGTTATTTCGAGATACCAATTGGACCTCGTGATGTTGTAGGTAATGTCTCAATTTCTGAACTGCAAATATTAATTATTGAAAGAACTTATCAATACTTGAATATCGGGTTTCTGCTTCAAGCATAGTCCGCCTGAGATAGTAGAGGCTGTTCTCATTCCCAGCATCATTCTTCTGGGAAAGAAAGGCACCCAATGATCTCTCTAAAGCTGTCACATAGAGGATAAGTGGTCTTCCTTCAACAGGTGGAATAAGTACTAGTGGAATCAAGAGGTATTTCATGATAATATCGAATGCCTCTTGACATTCTTTAGTCCAATGTTAAGTGACTCCCTTCTTCATCAATTTGGTGGAGGGTAAACTTTTTCCTGCCAAATTGGCGATGAAACGCCGAATATAGGCTAAATGTCCTTGAAGTCCTCTTAATTATTTCAAATTTCAAGGAGGTGAAATACCAAGGATTGACTTGGTCTTCTCATGATCGACTTCAATACCACGATTGCATACAAAAAGCCATGAAATTTTACTGAGGTTACCCCAAAATCACATTTTAAGGGGTTTATCTTCAAATTATGTTGTCAAAGCTTACGGAATATGAATTCCAAATAATACAAGTTATTAGAACGTTGTTTGGATTTGACCACCTAATCGTCCACATAACATTCAACAAACATACCTAAAAAGGGTTTGAAGATACTATGCATGGCATGCTGATATGTTGCGCCTGCATTCTTTAAGGCAAAGGGCATTAACCAATAGAAAAACACACCCTGAGGGGCTCTGAAGGCTGTAGATTCCTCATCTTCTAGAGCCATTCAGATTTGATTATATCTAGAATATCCATCCATGAAGTAAAGTGATTCATAGCCAGCTGTTGTACCAATTAATAGTTCTATAATCGTTACTAGAAAATCATCCTTAGGACAATGCCGATTAAGATCTATAAAATCAATGCAAACTCAAATTTTCCCATTCTTCTTTTTCACTAGGACAATATTAGCCAACCAATTGGGATATTGAACATATCTAATGAAGTTATCTTTGATGAGCTTATCCACTTCAGCCTCAATTTTGGAATCATAGGTTGGGTGTGT
Source organism: Viscum album (assembly GCA_963277665.1). Lineage (NCBI taxonomy): Eukaryota > Viridiplantae > Streptophyta > Magnoliopsida > Santalales > Viscaceae > Viscum > Viscum album. The sequence continues at coordinate 1,106,310,507 of OY728131.1, read as the reverse complement.
TCTCCTAGCAGCTTGTTTGAATCCTCGATGTTCTTCTGGAAAACCCAAACGATGGGTGGAAACATCAGGATCAAGCCCTGGAATCTCTGTATAGTTCTAAGAAAATATGTATCGATTTTTCTTTAAAAAGGAAATATACATCTCTTGCTCTTCAAGAGTCATAGCCGCACTAATTAAAGTGGGGCGTGGATCTTCTTTTGTACCCAGATTTATTTCTTTGAGATCATCCACGGTAGTAGAGATACCCTCTTCAAATGCTGGAGGAGCATCCCTGAGATCTTCCTCTTCTTCTTCAACATGTTTTATTTCCTTTGTTTCTACTTGCATAGTTAATGATGAATCAGAATTTTCATGATCAGAAGAGATGTTAAAATTTACACATCTTGAAGAAGAAGCTTCAATTTCCAACCCAATTGATGATGAATGGTCTTATTTGGGTAATAAAGAGGAGATGATGGATTGAGAATCGACATTATCGTTAACCTCTAACATTGCTATAGCTTCTTCTGGACTGGTTAGCGAAGTATAGACTTGCTGGATTTCAGCAGATGAAATGAAGACATCTCCATATGAGCTTTCATCGTTTCTTGGTGGATAACCACTTTATCCCATGCTGTCTGGCTTGATTTTCGTGATTGACATTATGGAGGTTTCCATAAGAGTGTTTTGATTTGGGTCTATCCTGTCAATTTGACTGATAGGCAACACATAATCTGTACTCACATGTGCTAATGGGTTTACTGGAATCTTTTCCAAACCATATAGAGCATTAACTTTGGTAATCTCCTTTTTTGTGGATTCCTCCTTTCCCTTCATGTGGTAGAATTCTGCCTCAATTTATTGAGATTCACATGTCTTAAACGGGGCCTTATCAGCATACAATGTCCCAACTTGACCATCGAAACAATATTTGAGACATTGATGGTAAGATGAGGGGATAACCGCATGTTGATGTATCCAAGGTCTTCCAAGCAAGATGTTGAAGGATGAGTCTTGATCAAAAACCATGAAATCTGAATTGGACACAAGATCTCCAAACTAAGTTCTAAGTTTAATCTCACCCAGTGGTTCTTGTTCATTTTTATCATATCCTTGTAACATCATAATTGAAGGAGATAAATCAGATTCCATGAGGCCCAATCAGCGAAGTGTACGAATGGGCATGAGGTTAACTCCTGAACCATTATCAATGAAAGCTCTTCGAATGTCTATTCCATTGACCATTCTAGATAAGTACAAAGGTCTAATATGTCCATGCACAACATCATCTTCATCTTAATCTGTGAAAGATATCACTGCATGGAATTCTGTAGGATTATTCTCTATATGGTAGACTTCAGCTGCAGCAATTTCAGTCTCAAACTTCTGAGGACTTGACAAAGCCTCGATGAGTGCCTCCCGAAGATCCTTTGATAAATTCAAGGCATCCAGAATAGATAACTTGGCCGGTACTTGGGCCAGGTGTTTCAATATATCATACTTTTGATCCAAAGGTTTGCATTTACCAATAGGAACACGTGGTTTAGCAGGTGCCTTGGAAGTTAATGCTTTGGAATTTGATGCATCTTGTATCAGGATAGGAGTTGGTAATAATCCTGGATTTAAAAGATTAGACCGTTTAGGTCTATTTACTTACTGAGAGGAAGAATATAGAACCTTCAACCGATCTTCCAGAATAATTGTGCCAGGACTGAGTCTACCTTGTGTGGAAGAACTTGCTTGTTCTTTTTGAGATCGTTTAATGGCTCTACCACGAGTTTCTACCACATAGACAGTTCTAGAAGGGGTAGAATTGGAATAGTTTCCTCTGAAATATCCACGTCTTCCCCTGTATCTTGAGCCTCTGAAACTGCCTCCGATTCCTCTATTTTATATAAGGAATTCGGGCACATCAAAATCAAAACTGCGACTGGCATATGGATATGTTAATTGAATCATATTAACAGAACTGAAGATCAACTCTTCATCCGATGAATAGTCTGCCTGATTAGCCTATTTAGGCTGTGCCGTTTGGTGGGGCAGTGCCCGTTGCTTTGAAGTAGATGGCATAAAATCTGCCAAAGTCAAAGACAACTTAGGCTTTGAAACATACTCATCTTCTTATGATTATCCCTTTTTCTTAGAATTGTGCCATTTCTTTGAGGATTTTTCCTCAGATGAAGAGGGTTTTGCTGCGACATTCATGGCAGAAGGCACAATTGGTTTCTTCAATTGTGTTCGCAAAATAGCATGAGTTCAGTTGATTGTCTTTCTGACCATCCAATCATCATATTTTTGTGCATTTTTGTTCTTAAAATCTTGCCACTCGCCTTCCTACTCTGTAACTATAGCAATAACACATGCTACCTGAGCTGAAGAACCTTTCAGTTTGACTTGTCCCAAATCCACCATTTTTTGCAGGAGTTCCTTGAAAAAAAACACTCCTGAATGGGATGCCCCAACATTTGATGAAACATGCAATAGTTGGGAAATTCTTCATCTCCTTCCTTTCTTGGCCTCTTGGGCCTTGGCAATTAAACCAAATTATTTTCCAGATCTGAAATGAAATAACCAGAAACTTGTTCATTTCGGAAAGAGTAAACATTGCTTTTTCAAATCCTCAAATTGTTTTCATCTTTGATCTCTTTGATCATCTTGATGAAACAACCTCTGTTGTTGGCACTCAGGAGGTGGAACCCTTCGATAAGATGAAGGTTTTGAATTAGAAGCAGGTACAAGTTCTTATTTAAGCATAACTGTAGCAGTTTTCGCTTTACCCATTCTCCTTCCTGGAGCTGATGGAATTATACGAGCTTTATCCTTAGTTATTATAAGAGAATCTTCAATATGTTGAGTGATTGAAGTAAGGTCTCAAAACCCTCCTGTGTATTTCATATGGATCATTGGTGTGCACAAATCATCACGTAAATTCACCACACAGATTAGAAACAATTCTTCTTGAGGGAGTTCTAATCTTAGGAAATATGTTAATCCCTTCCAGCGAGCAATGAAATATGAAACCCTTTCATTCTCCCTTTGTTTTGCAGTTTTTAAGATAAAAAACTATTGTTTTTGGAAATGTTGAACTGAATTAAAGAAGAAATTGCTGACAAAGATCCTCCCACTCGGTAATTGACCGAGATTGAAAGCTTGTGTACCAGAGAAAAGATGGTCCTTGCAAGGTTCGCACGAAGCATCTGAGCATCACTGCTTCTTTCTATTCCGGAGTTCCCATCATATGATCGCAACAAGACACATAATGTGTCAAATTCTATTCAGGATCGCTTGATCTATTGAAAATATGGAATACAGGGTTCCCAAAACTTGATGGGGGAGGGATTGAATCTACCTATTCAGGGTAAGCTCTCTTTTTTGGTTGAACCTGCACACATCCATTCTATAGTCTCTAACCAAGCTGTTAATGACTAAATGGTAGTTATTAACTTTTGAGAAACATCCAGTTGAACTTGGACTTGGGAAGGTGTAATAATTGGAGTCTGTACAGGTATGGTGGCTGGTACTGCAACTGATGGTAGCACCACCGATTGTTGTTGCACTTGACCCGTAGGATTAGACCTATGAGGGCGTACTGATAGAGGAGGATATTCTTGATCCATCTCAGTAGCTGCAACAAATTACCTTGGTTGAATGACTGCAATATGCTTAGGAAGAAGACTACCTTGAAGTAGTTCTGTGTTCAACCTCATCAAGTCCTTCATTTCTTCCTCTTATTGTGAAAATATTTTCTCTAGTGAGAGCGATTGGCCTTCTCTAGAGGAAGGGTATGTAACCTGGTTCTTTTATTTCCCCTTATTGGACACCTTTCAGAGAGGGGGAAGTGGTTTACTTGAAGGATTACCTAGGTTCTGAGTAATCCTTTGATTTCATGTACGCACACCTTCTTTATTTGTGTCTGTGCATATAACTTCTTGAGTAGGAACCTCCTCATATGATCCCTCTGAGTGAACCTCATCTGGTGGATCTGCAACAACAACATTGATGACATTGATTGATGCATAATTCATTGCATCCATTCTATCAGAATTTCTATGATATTGTCTTCTAGTATGCCCCTGATGAGACATTGCCTTTTGTTGATTTGATCCCTTAGGAACTTCTTGGAGAACCGTAATTTGGAGAGAATCTCTTGATAATTTGTCTCTTCGTTCCTCTTGAGGCTTCTTCCCCAATCGAGAGAAGACTGAATTTCTCTGAGGGAGGGATTGAGGATTTGAAAAAGTCCCCAGTCTGGTGGACTGTGGATATTCCTACTATCTTTTCTCAATTCCTCGAATCATATTTGTTGATTCCGAGGGTTGAGTTAAAAGAGTCCCCAGTCTGGAAAGCTGGGGTGGCTCTTGACATGTTATATCTGAGAATTTCTTGAAAGATCTCCTGATCTTGCAGACCTTATACTGGACATTAGCAGGATTCATCAAATTGCATCCACTTTTATCATCTATATCAAAAGACCGTTGGATGATTTCTGACACTTCTGTCACTTGGTGATGTGCTTGCTCTAAACGAGATGCCTGTTCAATATTCTTGTTTTCTTGATGCAGGAGTAATTCAAAAACTTTTTCTCTATATTATTGATTTTGAGAAGAACTAGTTGAGGCCAGTTCTTGGGCAAGCTTTTGATTACAAACAAAACCCATTGACTGTGGCCGACCATGGGAAATAACATTGCATGAGACCATTTTTTGTGGTCTTTGCTAACTTGAGAGTACAGTGAAATGTAGTTCTCTATGAACACCCCATCCCCTGATATGAATACCATATGGGGCATTGGAAATTAACTGGCACAATATTCTTAGTGTTCCAAGGCATGAATGTTGAAGGGCTCTCTGTTGCTTTTCAGCCTTCAGATATCGAGAGACTGATAAAGATGCCAAATCAATCTGATATTGTAACCCTTCTATTATCTTAACATGATTTTCATATTCATCATAAGATAATACTTTATTTTTCAACTGACAAAGAGTTTTCCATATGTTGAGACGAATATCATGAATTCCATCTTCCGTCAACATCTCTGGAATGTCATACTGAGAGTCAGCCAGAGGCCAAAACATGACTGAAACTTCAGCTTTTGCCTGTTGTTTTCTCATGTTCAGCATTTCCTCTTTATCATTTAATAAAGATTATTCTACTTGTTTAGACTAGAGTTAGTGATTTCTTGTTACTTCATCAGATTAAACAAGGCTGGTAAATAATCCATTGATCAAAATGTAAGATGAATGACCCAGGTGTGGTTCGGAGAATGACCTACACCCTGGGTTATCTTCTGATTGAGAAAGTATTTCAATTGCTGATGGTAAACCATCAGACATGACTGGATTTACTTTTTCAAGTGCCTCAAGATAATAGGTCTTTCTCGTCACTACATTGTCTTCTGAAGAATTTTCCAGACAATGCGAATTACTACTGCGGAGAGGGATTTTGCAGCTAAATTCATTATCATTGGGAGGACCACCATGGTGGGTTACAAAAAACGATGAAACATTTTTCTCCTTGATCTTCTGACCACACAGAGGGTTATTGTGGCTCTAATCTGAAGATGAAACTTCGAGATCGACCGAATTGTCACGAAGCAATCCTTCATGAGGAAGTGTATGGTGTAGACCTTTAGAATTAATGTTCCCACTATTGGGAACTGAGAGAGTAGAATGTTGAGTTGCAACAGATAGTTGTCTGAGTGCATCAAGAACTCCAGCATCAAGTAAGGCCTTGTTAAAGATTGGCCCTTGATTTCTTGACTGTTCTAGGAGGGTCTTCTTCTTAGAGGCCTTCTTACTCAATTTGGCAGGTGTGTGTTCCTTCTTAGGATAAATGATCAGGTTAGACTGATTATCTCTGCTCAAACCAGGTGTATGTACCTAAATCGGTTGTCTATATGATATGGGGGAGTACGCCCCACAACCCTCATGGACTGGAAAAGATGCGTGTGTATGTTTGAGAGTGAACTATTGGTTTGTCACTCCACTGGTATGGATAGATTTATGTGTCTTTCCTTGAGATGTTGCTGAAGCTGTTATAATATCCTAGAAGGCATCCAGAATATGAGCAGTGATTTGCTTATTCTCTTTCACCATTGATAGAATATGCTTGGTGACTTCAGCAGCTGGAACATGGATATACGTCCATTCCATGCTTGGAGTAGGTGTATGTGCCTGCTCCTATCCTCCTTTTCCTGTCAGTGAATCCTAACAGTACTCATGTGTGGGGGCAGAGAGTTTAGTCTGCCTCCTATTTGTCGCCAGAGCTTTCCGACTGACTTCTCTGAGTGCTACCAAATGAGACTGCTGGTAGGCTTGATCAATACTAGCAGGTGTATGTTCCCTCTGATTGCACTCCACTGAACATGGTTGATGAGCTTCCTTCAATACTGATAGATGAGGCTGTTGGCAGGATTGATGAGTGTCAGCAGGTGTATGTGCCTATTTACCAGTTGTCAACACATTGGTTTGGCGGGCTTCATCATATGTAGTTAGAAGAGCCTGCTGACTAGCTGATGATTTATAAACAGGTGTATGTTTCTGTCTATAGTACTCCACTGGAATTACCTGGCGGGATTGGCGTGATGCTTCCAGATGAGTCTACTGGACAGCTGAATTAAAACGGATGGGTGTGTGTGCCCGCTTGTTTCTTTCCACCAAGATAGGTTGGTGGACTTCTCCAGAGATGGCAGAGATGAGAACCTTCTCCATGTTGACCGGATTTCACCTCTAGCGGTTCGTCTTTCCTAATCGGGTTCGAGGAACCTAAGAATAATTCCTGGAAGCGACACCCTCATCATGTTGTGGGCGCACTGCCGCACGAGTATGGTGGCGATTGTTGATGGGATCCCTCGGAAAGGACTCCTGTCTCCTTGAATTAAGGCCTTGAGGGACCTACTCATTCACCTCCTCAGAATATGGGAGTGAATGGTGATTGCGTTCTGGGGATAACGACTCAAAACGGTTGGAGATGGTGGTTAGCACCGCCTAATTATTGATCGCTGGTCGTCGCTTTCCGAATAACCAGGTTGAATTATTGACCTGGAGGTTTTGTCGAGCGGCCTCCAGAGTCGGAATAGTACCGTTTTGATGGTACTCCTTAACCAGCGCATTTGATACCCAACGTTGAAGATGCTGAGTAGGTGATGTCGTCCTCAGAGCGGACGACGATCCAGTAGGAGTAGCAATAGTGGCATTAACACTAGAGGTTTTCACAGCAGAGGTATTCATAGATGTGGACTTAAGAAAATCCATTCTCGTAATGCAGAAGATCTTAGAAAAGAGTTCCTGTTTGATATAACAGACATAATCAAGATAAGTTCGGCCACTAAATCTTTTGGGTGAGAAAATATGTTATTGATTGCTTTGTTGGCCCTCTCATTGAGTTTTAAATAAGGGACTAACAAATAAGTAAAACATCACTTTAACTTGGTTAAGGATTCACATCGGGTTCACCATTTTTTGTTTCCTCTGGAATTGGGGATGACCTCATTGATTGAAGGTTAAAACATTCCAATCAGTTTCTAATGGGTTTTTTCGTAGAATCAGAAACATCCAATGATTCCATATCCAATTGGACTTACTTTCCAAATTTAGGCGCTCATTAGTTGTGGACTGATGTGGCTTAAGAATTTGCATTGGTCGAGAGTATGGGAGGTCGGACTCATCACACCTTTTTGAGGGGAATTATTTTATACTCCGGGACTCTCTTTATAGATTTAAGTTATGTTTTTGAATCCTTATTACATTACCAAGTATAAAATGAGATTTCCTTTAGATCTGACAATAAATTATTGATAGCTAGGAAATTTATAAAATCTTTTATATGTATTCAAGGTTCTTCATCGATAGAGAATCATCTGTATTTGTTAGAGATTCTTAGTCAATGATGTCCTTCAATATATAAAAGTCTCTTGGTCATTATAATGACCATACTGGTTTTAAATCCACTCAGTGGGGCACTTGAATTTTATTCTCATTCAGAAGAACATGGATTATTTTAGAGTTGGGATCGGACCCACATATGGGATACCTACGTATCCTTTATTTAGAAAAGGAATCAGAACCCACATAGTTCGAGTAAGGGAGTATAATGTTTATACATTATTGATGGCTCAAAGAAAAGATATCATGATTACATTTACACTATAAGCTCACGTGATTCAGGCTCGGTGTGAGAAACAAGAGGTATTGGTGGAAACAGACAATTGTGCCATGAAAGATGAAATGATGTGATGCTTATGTATGTATGACTGCCCAAAATAGATGAGTATTGGGTTTTACTTCAAGGAAGAAACCCAAGAACAAGGTCCATAAAGGTTATGTACTTCATGGATATTTGGGTACTCTAACTTGGGGCTTACTCCTGAGGAAGATGCCCAAATTAGGAAGGGACTCATGATTGGGTTTTACTCCTGAGAAGGAAGCCCAGATCAAAAGAAAATTAAGACTGGTTAAGAGAAATTAAGACTGGAGCTTCCTCATGATAAGGAAGCCCAGGTTAAGGGACTTGGGGCTTAATCCTAAGGAGGATGCCCATGTTTGTAGACTTTTAGACTGGGGCTTATTCCTAAAGAGGAAAACCAGGTTAAGAGAACCATGGTTGGGGCTTACTCTTGAGGAAGATACCCATATTTGGGAACTTTAAGACTGGGGCTTACTCCTAAGAGAGAATCCCAGGTTAAGGGAATTGTGACTGGGGCTTAATCCTAAGGAGGATGCCCAGATTAGGGAACTTGTGGATTACTCCTGAAAAGGAAGCCCAAATTAATGAGGACTTGGTGCTTAATCCTAAGAAGGATGCCCAAATTAAGGATAATTTGGACTAGGGATTACTCTTGAAAAGGAGGCCCAAGTTAAAGGACTTAAAAAATTAAGGGACTTAGGGATTAATCTTAAAGAGTATGCCCATATTTGAGACTGGGGTTTACTCATGAAAAAGGAAGCCTAGGTTAAGAGAATTATGGTTGGGGCTTACTCTTGAGGAGGATGCCCAAATTAAGTAATGTTAAAACCGGGGCTTACTCCTGAGAAGGAATCCCAGGTTAAGGGAATTATGAATGGGGATTACTCTTGAGGAGGACACCTAGATTAGGGGACTTGGGGCTTACTCTTGAAAAGGAAGCCCAAATTAATGAGGACTTGGGGATTACTCCTAAGGAGAATTCCAAAATTAATGAGAATTTGGACTGGGGATTACTCCTAAAAAGGAGGCCCAAATTAATGAGGACTTGGGGCTTAATCTAAGGAGGATGCCCACATTAATGAGAATTTGGACTAGGGATTACTCCTGAAAAGGAGGCCAAGGTTAAGGATTCCCTCATCTTAAAGGATGAGGTTGAATGAATAAACTCTCTAACTTTAGTGAAACAGAGATGTTTAAATCACTAGGTTTTGAGAGGTGTTCCGCGGAACTCCTTTACGATAAAGAAGTCAATCAAGAAAACATGCCATAAATGGATTTGAAGAGTGTCTTGAAGACTGAATCTTGAATAGGAAAGGTTTAATGGCATAAGAGAGGTGAAATGGGCAGGAAGGGCACCCAAAAATAGAAGGGCACGCAAGTCCTCGGGGGGGGGGGGGGTCGCGCAAGTACTGCATGAGCGCGCAAGTCTTGGTCATGCAAGTATACTTGAATGACACCTATATACTTGGGAGATGGTTAACCAGTAGGGTAACACTTGGGAAATCCTTGACCAAATCCTTTAGAATTATCCCGAGGTACTTCCATAAGAGTGGCGCGCAAGTTTCAATGAGTAGGTAAGGAGGCGCGCAAGTGTGTCCATTTCCCTTAAGGGTAAAACACTTAGGCATGCAAGTGTTAGTGAATTCTAACACTTAGAACTTATTCCTTTGTTTATACCTTCCATTATAGGTAAAGAATTACCTTAGAAGTGTTTGGAAGACTTGAAGAAGAGACCTAGGCGTTCAGAGCTCTATATCTGAATTCTGGAAAAAAATCCTCCAGAAATGGGGGGCCCACCGGGGGTATTTATAGGCTGGAGAAGACCCTGGGCTATTTTGAAAGAGGGCGCGCAAGTCACCTGTGTGACCATTTGGGTGGCGCGCAAGTGTAATTGCACGACCATGCTGTAACTTGCGTGACCTATGGGAAATGTTATCCTTGTTCATCCCTTTCTCAATTTTTTCATGTTTCTTCAAAGGATGAATCAATTTAGACTAAGGTATTTCCCTTTTTCAGTCGTTAGACTCTGTGATGGAAAGGAGCATCAACGGGGGGTCTTTGATGAGACAAAAGTGGCATTCTATTTTTTGTGTCTATAATCATGAGGAATTAATGTGGAAATAAAGAACTTATAGTGGGGAGAATTATGACTCCATCTCTGTCACATGTATTCCTTAGTCATTCCTTGGTTTTTCTATTTTGGGGTCCAAGAATATTTAGGGGATTAGAGGCAAAAAATGGTTTTGGGGGAAAACTATAAATTAACACGGTAAAGGTGCATAATTGGTAAATGTGTAGTAGGACTCTATGAGTTTCCAATGAAACTTTACAAAGATTTTACATTGTTAGATAAACCATACAACTTTCCCAGGGAACCCTGTGGAGTCCGGTGTTTTTCTAAGGGTGTCACATAGTTAAGATGCATGGTTAGTTTAACCATGTGGCCTCAGTGAAAAACATGTGACTCCACAAACATAATGAACTTTATGGGTTCATGGTTATGTTTTAAAATTAGTTTAACTACGTATCCTCCCCATGGAATAATTGGACCATCCTCCAAACTGTTTTAAAATAGGATTCTACCATTTTTCCATTGGTTATTTAAAGCCTAATCAACCCCTAGTATCATATCAGCTCATCATTATCCTTCCCCATCACTTTTTATGTCTCTCCCTTTGGATTCGTGGAATTAATCCTTCATTCTTGATGGACCGCATCGAGGTAAGTTTCATTTTTGATCCGGTTTCACCTCTTCTTTGTAGATATAGTCTAGATCCCTTCTCCTATCATGTTGTGAAACCAGAAGGGGATGTATACACCAGTTATAAATGTTTTTATAGAGATTTAGCATTGTTTATTAGGGATATAGGATCATAAGGACCAGATTTACTTTTCTTCAGCCACCTTTTTCAAAGGAATTGTGTTTTACCTCTGTTTTGAGGTAGGTGATTCTATAAAAAAGGTTAATTATATGAATTGATTATTGTAATTTTATAATTAATTTGTGATTTTCATTAAATTAAAGTGATAACATGTAATGATAATTGTTTTTAATTTAATTTTATTTAAAAATGGGTTTTCCACACCAAGTGTTTGATTAAATTCTTGAATGGTGGTTTTGAATCAGAGTTGGATTTTCACACACCGAAGTGGAATTGGATTGGGTTTGAAAATATTTTATATAATTTTCATCTTGGATTTCAAATGAATTTTAAAATTTGGTGTGTTGGGAACCTTGGCTATTTCTGGAAAAGGACATGGATAACCACAGTGAGTATGACAGTAATAGTGGTTATTTTTTCATATCGACTTGTAGGAATTGATATCAGTTGGTACCAACTTATGCCTTGCTTAGTCTATATTATATAAAGTACATATTACTATAGTATATGAGCCCAACATAGAATTAGTTTTCATTTTTGGTTATTTATTACATGATATTTTTTTCATGGACAGTTTCTCACATTTTTATTCTCACACAGGGTTATATCACATGGATTCACATGGTGGGTTATTTCATGGATTTGTGGTTAATTTATTAACTTATGGTGTGTGTGGATATAAATACCTATTTTATCACTTATAATTATCATATTATTTTGTTATAAATATGAATTTATTTTATGAAAGCAAAAAGAAAATGATTTACAATTGAGCTAGGATTTATGAAAAATGATTTGTAGTTTTGTTTTTATTTTAATTTCTAGAATTTTTGCATTCTTGATATTAGACCTTGTATAGAATCAATGGTGGTATTATGCTGGGATTTTTATGTGCACCCCACTTTTTCCTTTGAGATAATGTAGATGATGTATTGAAAGATCTAGTAAAAGGAAAGGCTATCCCGTATCATGTTGTATTCTCTTATTGTGACTACCATCGGTACATGATGGTTTGGAGGTGACAGTTGGAAACATAGAGGCTAGTTGGTCTTGTCTTATTCATAATTTTATGGTTTATCTGATTTGTATTGGTTTGTATAGATCTCATTATATATTTTTCTTCTGAATTTAAATCTATTTTCAATACTTGTTTTTTATATATTAAATACTTGTTTTAGTTATCTTTATTATACCTCACCATAATGGTTTGTCTTGGGTGAATTATCTAGTTGATCCAAGTTGGTCTGTTATAGATCCATGATTGGAGTAAAAGATACAAGAGACACCACTAATCCTACTAAGATATTAAAGCCTTAAATATGTGTTGTGATCATCTCAAGATAGATTATTTCTAGTCCAAATCTGTCTGTTCCGAGTTCCCACACTTTGGTCTTTACGTATCTCTCTCCCTTTAGCGAAGTGAACAAAACACACATTAGATAGTAGTCAATGTGTTTTCTAAATATATTAAGCTTATCCATGAGCAGTATGACATAGAAGGTTATCATCTCTAGTATTATAAACTCCCATATATTTCTATAACCATGTAAACCCATAGGGAAGTCCAAGAATTGCTGGAGACATTCCAGTTTATTTTCCAACGATGTGTTAATATATATCAAATCAGAAGAAAACTTAACCCATAGGTCATATATAGTAACTAATTATGTATAAATTAAGTAATGAGAAGAACTGGTATCAGAAAAAGAAATATATAATGTGTAAGTGATCCAAACCATACATTGAATATTAGATGGACTATATCTATCATCTACTAGATCATGACCCATTACATAGATTCTCAATGTCTCAAATCTACAAACCTATCCCCGAGTCATCATCATTGGGGATGTATGAATCTTATACTAAGGACCTATACTCCTAGTTTATCCTAACCTTATATAACCTCTCTGTGAGACCTTCATGAAAACGTGTCAAAGATGGTCAGTCTTGACAGGTAGGTTTCAGTCCACTATTGGCTTCTTAAAAGTGATTCTATAATACCCCCTTATCCTACAGTAGTAACACATTTATCTCTTATAGGAAACTAATTAAGTTTCACTATGGCTCAAATGTATCCCACACCACTAATTCTGGTCCACTTTCCTCTACTTACCATTAGAGGGAACTCAGATGGTAGTAAGAGAAATCTTGGTCACTATCCTATCATCAACCGAAAGTAATGGTACAACTATGGCATCCTCTAATTCCATTTTAATAGTTAGGGAATTGTAAATAACCTATGAGTATGTGTTTAGTTCAAAATATTTAACCTGAAATATTTTCTCTAGTCAATGTCCTATCTCAAACTTCAATGTCTTCTGTGCTCATTCCTATCAAAAAAATATCAAAGTGTAGTAACTATATAAAACATAAAGAGTATGTAGAGATGGTTAGAGTACCCTATAATAATTCCATATACTCATTTGAAGATTCCATATTCACCATGTTATGAAATTATTTTTAGATATAAAACTCTTTTAAGGTCACCCAAGTAAGACCTTCCCATATCCCAAACTCACTCATGGCTATCCATCATATTCTGGTTTGTCTGTGGAATATAAAAGTCCCTAGAATAACTCACTCTTCCTCAAGAGTCTATAATAGCTTGAAAATAATAATGATGATATCTATCCAATCATATGAATCCTTTGGTCCACTAGTACCCTATAAAGATGAAATATGTTGAAGCTAAAAATCCTGATCATGGTGAATCACAATCCTTAATGTGACTCTGCCTTGAATGGGAACTATTCGAAAGAGTCCTGGATGAAAAGGATATAAAAAATTTTCTAGTACAATATCATATTGGGGAACATACTACTGTAATATGAGTGGCAGAACTTCGATATCATGGGATAGATTAACTATTAGTCTCATCAAACATATTCAAGGAGACATCTCTGCATCGTAAAAATTGTTAGAAACAAAGAATGTCTTATCCAGTCTATAGGATGACCTAATGTTTTCCTTGGAGTCTACCCTCAACCCAAGGTATACCCATACTATCACTAACCCTTATATCCACCCCTGTATGTTAGTCATGCTAATTATATATATAATAACACAAAAACATGCTCTATTTGAATAATAAATTTGAACAAATATAAATCTCTCATCACAACGCAGTTATATCACAGAGTCTAGAAAACTATCATGAACATATATGTAAAATCAATGAATTATATTAAATAACTACTATGCAGCATAATAATAGAGTACTAGAAATGTGGGATATACGCAATGGTCTATACAAACAGTTTGAGAAAAATGTTGGTATAGCCTACCATATCGCAATGGTTTGGCATAACCATTGGGATAGCTATATCTACATGAACAATTTTAAAAAACCATTGGCATAGATCCTTCTCATATAAAATACATGGGAACCCCTCCCCTCATCCCATCCAGATATAATTTCGATCCTTAGCAGAATTAGTGCTCCCCTATACTCCCAATTGACCATGCAACAATCTGTCTTATTTATTTTATTTCATTATTGTTCAATATTAAATTATTATGTTCCAAATAATTCAAATATTATATAAACCATACATTTTTAGTCTAAAAAAAACGATATTTTCTTATTTTTAAGGGTATTTAATTTATTATGATCCTTTGGTTTGATTTAGGCTTTCTTATATTCAATTCATGTTTGTTTGGGTTTGTTCAGACCAGTTTGATTTGATTTGGGTTCATTCTATTAAATATTTTATTGTATCATTATTGTTTTTATGCTTCATTTTGGTTCTAGTTAGTTTAGTCTAATCTCTGTATTTCAATTTTAAATTTATATAGCTGCAACATTATTTGGTATGGAACATCTACTTTCATCATGAAATCATAAAAAAGATCCCTACAGAATGATATTTTTTTTCTAGTTATGAATGTATTATGATTCAAAATACATATTTATTAGCATTTTATATATTTAAACCGACGTGTGATCTCAATTAATGGATTTTATTTATTTATAGGATGAAATGTCTATGTGGGTATATTCAATAACTTCTATATGTTTAACTTATATAATTTTTTTGATTGATTTTTTAAAATTTTCATGATTTTATATGAAATTATTATCTTGATATAAAATGTGTTTTTGGGATTTTTTAATTTTCATGTTCAATGATTATTTAAAAATATTTTTTTTTATTGATTTTGAAGTAAAATTATTTCTTTGAGAAAAATGATATTTAGAAAAGAAGATCATAGAGGGTGGAATTTCTTACTTTTGGATTGATATAGTAATAATTTTATATCTCAGGTATGGTTGTGTGTATATAGAAAATAAATGTTTCAAGTAGCTTATTTTATAACATATATAATTTTTTTGATTGATTTTTTAAAATTTTCATGATTTTATATGAAATTATTATCTTGATATAAAATGTGTTTTTGGGATTTTTTAATTTTCATGTTCAATGATTATTTAAAAATATTTTATTTTTATTTTTATTGATTTTGAAGTAAAATTATTTCTTTGAGAAAATTGATATTTAGAAAAGAATCTCATAGAGGGTGGAATTTCTTACTTTTGGATTGATATAGTAATAATTTTATATCTCAGGTATGGTTGTGTGTATATAGAAAATAAATGTTTCAAGTAGCTTATTTTATAACATATATAATTTTTTTTTCAAAATAATACACATATAGAGTCTTTTGTAGGTCATTTAACTAGAACATGTATTTTTATACCATTACATCCCCAATGATACAATGATCAGATTGAATAATTGGGGGAAGGGTAAATGTATTTTAGAATTTATTTTAAAAAATATCAACTAACATAAGAGTTAAAATAGTGAAAATGAAAAGTGTGAGTGATGAAAATAGATGAAAAATCCGATAAAAACACAATGAAATAGTTTTTAGAAAAGAAGAGAGATTTATTAATTCTAATAATGAACATTTAATGGGTTAGGGGTTAGAATATTTATATAGGCCATTGAAAATATTTAATTTAATGAAATAATATTTATCATGGAAGTCTAATGGTTAAGATATATAGGTGATTTCAACGTATAGTCACCTTGCCAAATAATTTATAAATTAAATAAAAATCATGATCTAACAAAAACATTAACAGTACTATGTACTACCACCTCACCATATTGTATATAAATACTCATTATATAACTTATTACTCAAACTGTAATATAAAACCACACTGATCATATCCAACTCAAAATACATTGAGCTAAAAAAAACTAAACAAATGGGAACCAAACCTACATGAATGGAAAGGATTTATACTGACGTGAACCGAACTAAAATGAGTTGACATTACCTAATTAATCCTAACTTTAATGGGCTGAAATGGATCAAAATTAACTCTTAACCAAAAAGAACTAAATTTAATTTAAATGGCCTAGAATAAAAAATAATGGAACTAAACCAAACAAAAAAAAAGTGAAATTTACCATGAATACTGAATTCAACACTAAATAAACTAAATTTAAATGAATTTATCAGACATTAAGAAAACTGAATTTTACCAAATTGATCTAACTTGGCTTGAAAATAAATGAACTAAACCAATCAACCCTTAACATAATAAAACCTAACCAAATTTTTTTTATCTATATCATAAACAAACTGGGTTGACCAAACCAACTGAATTGAATAAAAATTACTTGATATGACCTAACATGACTTGAATAGACTTGAACCATACTAAACTGTGTTAAACTGAACTAAAATCAAAATAATTGAACTAAATGAAACCTAAATAAAATAAATTACATAGTCTAGATAATAAATGAGCTAACATGAAAAATATTAAATAAAACCCTAATAGGCATGGACTGACCCAAACCAAATAAAAAAATAAATCCCAACCAAACTATGTTGAGAAGAACCAAAATAATTATAAACTAACATAACTGGCCTAATTGAATAGAACTAACTTATACCAAATCGAACCAAACCATATCAAACAACAAAAAAAACCAAATATATTTTATTTTAACCAAATTAAATAGAACTTATTTGAACCAAACTAACCCACCTTGAGTAAAAATATTTCAAATTATATAAAATGAAACTAAGAAAAACCACATGCACTAGAACTAAAGATACACAACCCCAACTAAATCAAACTAGACCCAATAAATAAAAAATTACCTAACCTAACCCGACATAATTTGATTTTAAATGAACCTAATTAAATTAAATTAACAAAATAAATAAATAAAATGAATCAAATGAACTTGAACCAAATCAAATTGATGTGTAGAGTCACTAAGGCACCTTTTTAAAGATCCTTTATACCTCATTAATTTCTTCACTCAATTACATCTTGTTTAAATAACACCCCTAGATATTTATATTCTATTCGACGCATTTTCATTATTAAATCCATGACCCTCGTTGGATATGGAACAATATTAATCATTGATATAATTGAATTCAATATCGTGGTTTTATATTGAAATTATTTTGTTATATATATTGTATTTTGTTATCATTATACTATGATTATCATATAGACTAGTACATCAGTTATTATTTCATAAAAAGTGAAGAAAACTCATTTCCTTAAATATATATTTGACTAAACTACAATATTATTTAAATTATTTTACGACATGACATATAACATTTTTTAACAGAATGGATAGATGTTTTATGTATTAAATTGATCAATTATAAAGTGAATTTCAAAAACATTTGAAGTGGTTTTTGGATTTTTCCTTTAACAAAGCATCATATAGTGGTCCCATACACTTCCCATGTTATAATGGTTTTTTAAAAATTTTTTTGAGTTATGAATAAGTTACCTACCATATAAAAAATATGGTTTTTAAACAAACTACTATGTGTGGTATCACAATGGGGAGAAAATTCAATATCAAAATGTTTACGATCAAATGATAGGATTGTATAGGATAATTTATTATATTTTCAATTTAAATTTATTTTTTATCATGAGAAGGAAAGGATGTTGACCTAATAAGACTTTAACATGATAAAAAATATGCATGTATTTAAAATTATGATGTTAAGATTGTGGAAAAATTTAATGAGGCTTCCATGACATCATTATATTAGAAATGTTTTCAAATAAAAAATTTAGAATCTTTAATCTAACTGTTCATGGGAAAACTGTTTATGGGATTTTTAATATTTTCATATTTTACATTTTTACCTTTTTGAAAGAACATACTTCTAGGTGATGTAGATTTTCTATAAAACCATTACATGGTATGGAAGTTAGTTGAGGAACTTGGATTTTAAAAATAAAAAATTCATGCTTTCCTGGAATATTGTTGCTTATTATGGGAGGAAACTACTGAACGAAATGGATGTATAGAATGTGGCACATCCTAATAGAATCCAAAAAGATAATGGATCACCATACTATGTGCCGAAAAATGTAATGGGACACTTTCCATTGATACCGAAACTCTAGAGTCTTTTCATGTCTAATGAAATATCCATAACAATGTGATGACATCATACTAAGAGAAATAAGAATAATGATGAGTTGGATTAACCTAAAGATGAATTTTCATGGCATACATTTGATGCTTGACATCCTAATTTCATAGATGATGTGCGTAATGTGAGGTTGGGTCTTTTACGTGATGGTTTTAATTTTTTTGGGTAGATGATTAATTTACCGAACACATGGATAGTTTTTATAGACATTTATAACCTTCCTCTATAGAAGTCAATGGAAAAACCTTTTACTTTCATGATTATACTCGAAACTAGACCTTCTGATCCTAGAAATTAAATATATGTATACATGAAATATTTAATAGAAGAGTTGAAACATTTTTGTAATTTGGGTGTGCATAAATATGATAGATGTTTGAAAGACATATTTTAGATGTGTGATGTCATTATGTGGTTAATGAATGATTTTCCTTCTTAGGTAATTATTTTTGGATGGAGCATGAAGGAAAAAAACCATCTCCTATTTTTATGAGAAAAGACGATCCATAAGACTTAAATAGCTCCATAGTTTTAGTTTTATGAGACATTGACAATTCTTTATAGTGGACAATCCATATATAAATAATTTTCTACGATTTTACAATACCATGGAGACCAATAATCCACCTTAGCATATATCTATAACTGAAGTGCTTAATGAATTTTAAAATTTTTGTTTTTTTTTCATTTGGGAAGGGTCAGATGAAATCTAAATAATGGAAGAATGTTTCCATTGGAACCAGTTACATTTGGAAGAAGATAGGTATCTTCTTTGAGTTTACATATTAGTCAACCAATTTATTTTGTCATTTCTTATATGTAATGGACATTGAAAATAATATAAGTGAAATGTTTTTTTCAATTATTATAAATGTAAATGGATTGTAAAAATGATGATTTACAATCTTGAAAAGACTTGGTGGATTGGGGAATCAAACCAGAATTTCATCCTATGTGTATCATTGAATATAAATGGAAAGTTTCACGTGCTTCTTATGTGATGAAACCTATATAAAAAACTAATTTATAGAAGTACTAGAGACTATTAAATTTATTTATGTCTATTTAAGAAACATATAAAAATGGGTTAATAAAAGATATTTGAAGTTAATATCTTTTAAGAATATTGATTATCACATCCTTTGGCATGATTTGATTCCAATAAAAATTCATTATCTTCTATCCAATAATATAAGGGTGTTAGATTTTTGGTAATGATATTTATTAATAGATCAATTTAATAAGATGTTTTCAAAGTCATTCTTTCAAAATATGTTGGCCGAGGTACCATTAATTTTGTGTGAGTTAGAGAAAATATTTCCTTGATCATTTTTCACATGCATGCTATATCCAAAAATCCCTCTTCCTACCGAAATACTTCTTGGAGTAACTATTGATGTTTGTTGCATGTATCAAACTGAAATAAATATATTCACATTGAATTATTATGTCTAGGACCAGAATCAACTCAAATAGTCTATTGTGAAAGGTTATTTGGATAAAAAATGTATGTAATTCTATTAAATTTATTTGTCTGAACTGATTATGAGAAAGAAAAAACCAATGCGAAATAAAGAATAAATTTATGAGAAAATTAAGCCCAGTTTTACATCATTTCCACAAATAGGGGGAATTATTGAATCATATACATTGACCACATTATTCCTTTAAGAGTGGGAGATTGCACATCACACAGTTTTGTTTACCTGTGATTTTTTTTATGAATACATCATGTAAGTAAATTGAACATGTAAGTATCATCTCATCTGATCTCATGTAATTTTATATATTTGTAAAAATATTTCTATTTTTTCATCATGGAACCTAAAAAATGATAACTATAAAGAATCATTATTTATCTTTAATAATAGGGTTAATATTCATATTAAAGAGTTTTTTGATTTCTTGAAATTGAAGGTATAAATATTAATGAAATAAATTAATAAAATCAATATTTTATTATGTTTAATATTCATTTATATTTTGGGTATTGAGTTTTCATGCTGACTCAATCTATGAGGAAATAAGAGCTTTGGGTTTTGGTCCTAATTTTATGGTTGATGAATGAAAATAAATTGTAATCAATGGGCACAAATTTGTTATCACTGAATGATAAATGAACCCGAGAACACAACATGATGGTTTTATGGTAATTACCACAATAAAATTTTTTGATATTGCATCAGATAATATCCTTATATTTGAAAATGCGTCTTATTATGGAGTAATTAAGAAAATACTAATATTGGATTATTACTTTCATGGTAGAGTAACTATGATAAAATTCAATTGGTTTGATTTGATGATGATGCATGGAATTTTTTTTGATTATTATGGATTTCATGTTATTTACATGACTCAAACTCTTACTACCAAGGAACTATATGTAGCAGTATCAATGGATAAATAAGTTTTTTATGTGAACGATATTTTTCGACCTGAATTTGGTGTCATTATTGAAGTAATCCCATTACATATTTTTGATGATGGTGATAATGTAATTGACACCATCCTTGCTTCCATTGGAACTGGTCTGTTTTTTACTTATGAGGACTCTAATAGTTCAATTGGAAAAGTTGACTGTGAACCTGAATTTATGGTGGGAAATATATAGAATCATCCATCTATGTTCTCAGTTAATATGGTTTAGCTCAAATTGTGTTGTTATGGTTAGTACTATTCAATTTTATTTTTTATTGATTACAAATATTTTATATCCAACTTGACCTTCATGTGTATTTACAATATTTATTGGTTGTTGTTTTATTTGAGTTTCATTTTCTAATATTTAATTGAACTATATTTGAACCTACCAAACTAAAAAAATAGAAACAATTAAATTGGAACAAAAAATAATATGAATTGAATATGACATAATAAAAGAATTAATATTAAAATAAAAATCAATGAAAATAATTATTTAACCAAAAAATGAAGAAATGAACTTACCCAAAATATGAAACAAATGACCTAAGGAAAATAAAAATGAAAAAAATGAACTAATCAATTGAAAAAAAATGAACCAATGACCTAAGACAAATAAAAATGGACAAATGACCTAATCAATTGACCTGAAGGAACCAAAAAACCCAACCAAAATTGAATTAGATCGAATTGAAAATGGAAGAAAGCTATATCATACCCATGATAAAATTTATATTTTGAATGTAATGATTTTTCTATGACATGTATTATGTTTTGATATTCCCCCACTAGATATAAAATGTTTTTTATATCACTATATATCCTATATTTAGTTTGAAAATTGATATTCCTTAATTAAGTTATGTTTCATCTTCTTTCTTTTAAGGATTACACATTATTTGTGGATTTCCATTTAATTACATATATGTTTTAAAATGTATGAAATACAAAATATTTTGGTGATATGAAGAAAAAGGATGAATGATAATAATCGCCGAATGAGAGAGATGGGAGTCCCCCCACCCTTTGGTGCCCATTGTGATTATTTTATTTCACCTATATATATATATTTAATAATGTCACGTGATTGATTTTTTTAACTTTTAATTAGGTTCTATCACCTAGGTGATAATGGTTCTCTGACCAGACTACTTATTTTTGTGCTTAGGATAAAGATAAGTGGGGGTGGTACCAGAGCTACATGCTCCAATCAGTGCACCCAATAAAACCCTACCCCTCCCCCTAATATACCATCTACCACACCTTCTGATATCATAGTGTCATTAGATACACCCAAGATATTTATTCCACCCATGTTTTCACCACTATTTTCATCATTTCATCCTCTCCTATCTTTAAATTATCAGATAATGGTTTCTACTTCTTATCCATATTGTGAATTTGAACAAACATATATGCCATCTTATTTTACTTCTACTTTTTTCTTCTAGATCTTCTATATTCCTATTTCTTCAACTCCCACTCTGACACATTCTGAGCCTCTATAGAATACATTAGGACCCAATCTATCTATATATGTTGATGTTCCTTCAGATCGAAAGGATTCAGTGACACCCACTGATCAGATAGCCTCAAGTATATATATAGAACCCTAGTAATTTTATTTACCAAAATTTATTTTCATTATAATATGTATTGATATAATATTTTTTCTTCAACAGCTAGAATTTATAATAAGCAGAGTGGGGGTACACACAAGCATGCAGTGTGGAACCACCACATAAAGTTGACTATAGAGTACAATGGAAACATCCAAATGATTGAAAAAATAAGTCGGTGATGTAGGAGTTTTATGGAGATGCTTTCCAAATACTCCAACATCATTCCTCTCAAGCCACTCTCTTGAAGAAACCTACAAAATGAAGTAAAGGATAATTCTTGGGTACAAATATGGGAAAAAATTAAATGGATTAAATGTTATATTATTATTGTATTTATATGAATAAATATTTTGGTGCCATATTCCTTTTAATTTTCATGATGGTGAGGCTTTGAGGATAAAATTGCTCATGGAATTAGGGGAGTTTTGGAGAGAGTACATGCATGAGTTGTATAGTGGTTGGTGTGTTAGCATGGGTACAAATTGGTAGTCCATACCTATCATGAATTATTGTATGGTATAATATTATCATGAAATGATTTCTCATTGGATAAGTAGTAGGTTCAGGGTATTAATAAATTATGATGTTTTTGAATGAAAATTAGCAGGATTTATAATATTAATTTTTTTTGTTTTATTCAAAAATATTTTTAAGAATAATCAGGATGTAATAAAAAAATAAGGATTCTACAAAATAACTCCACACTTTGGGGCAGACTACAATGGAGGAAAATGAGAGGAAGCAGTCATGACACTCATTTATTATTAAAAGATAATTTTATTTCTAAACAATCTTCCTAATGGTAGTAAAAATAGTAATCCCATATCTCACCTAAATTCTATAAGTGGTACTCCCAATTACAAATAGGAAAACCTAGTGCACATTGTGTCCAACTACAATGATCACA
This sequence comes from Viscum album, assembly GCA_963277665.1. Taxonomy (NCBI): domain Eukaryota; kingdom Viridiplantae; phylum Streptophyta; class Magnoliopsida; order Santalales; family Viscaceae; genus Viscum; species Viscum album. The sequence goes on along the minus strand of OY728131.1, from coordinate 1,106,287,063 downwards.
AAAATAATTACCCATTAAGGAATAAAATTTATATGAGATATGTAATACACTTAGTGATTGTGGAATCAAATAATAAAATATTTTTTAAAATATTTGATTTAGAGGAAGTAAAAAAATATAATATTTTAAATTTGATCAATTATGTTGTCCTAGACCATATGATTTTAACAACATTTTTCCAAGGGTATTAGGACATTGTGCATATATAAGTCTTCAAGATTATCCAAATATTTATTAGAGTTGGAATCCACCAAAAAATAATTATATATCCTTTTATTTTCTTATTTCCTTAAAATGTAATTTTAAATTCATTATACTTGTTTACGAAAATTTATATTACCAACAACATCTATATAATCCAAATCATTTGAAATTCTCATGTTATTGATAAAGGTGTCTCTAGAAATCTATGTAGCTTTGTACATGGTAGGAATAAATAGGAATATAGCTTCATAACCTTTGAATTCATTAATTTACAAAATTAATCCATCAATAAGGATTTTATTGCAATAAAATTGTAAGTTATGAAAGAATTTGACACCATCAACTGGGATTTAATATTTAAAGTGTATAGAACTATAGATTTAGTACCCCTTATAATTTGGATGAATTATTTTTTTTAATCTATCAAAAAATCTATTATGATTATGGGTACTTTGGGGAGATACTTCATCTGTTCATGTGGTATTCAGTAGGGTGATCCATTTTCATATATAATCTTTATAATTATCAATGATTTTCTTTTTGTACATCTCTTGAATCTTGTGTAACTTGGACCATTGATCACTTTACCATCTAGAATATTCCAAAAGGCTCTACACTAATAATTTTTTGTATATTCCCTGATCAATTTTTTCCATTAATGATCAAAAAATATTGAATCAATTAATACAATAGAAGATCATTATAGGGTAATTTGTAGTTTGTATATTAATTAGCCAAAATATATGATTTTCATTATCATAAACATGAATATTCATGAAAAGTTCATTATCAAAAGGATACAAAACATTAACGAAGGAAAACTACCCTTTCAGTACATGGTTATTACCTTATTTTGAGGAAAGACATAGGTTTCTTCTTCCAATACATAATTAATAACATTAAATAATCAGTAGGGTGGTGGGGAAGGAAATGATTTTTATATTACTGTTATAATATCTCTCAATGAAGTATGTGTACTATATAATTTTTTTTAAAAAAATACCTAGTGAATATATGAACAAAAACACACATTATGAGAATGAAAAAGATACTTAGTAGTTTCATCTAGAAAGGCATTATCTTCGATGGAAATTCCATCATAGTCCCATATAGAATCTGTTACAAACAAAATTGAGATAGTGGTATGAGCATTGAGAATATGGGGTTGGTTAATGATGCATTGCAAGAACATTTTTTATGGACACTAATTTTGGATAATAATAATTCCAAACATTTTTTAAATTCTTGATTTATTAACAAGATAAAATCTGTTAAAACCTATCTCATGTACTCCAATGTATTTCTATATATCATACATACATATTCAGAAATTATGGGAGATTCAAGATGGATTCCCAACATGAAATTCACCCTATCATTTTTTTTGATAAATGGATAGAGACTTACCTAATATATTTCCTTCTCGGACCTACTCTAGATCTTATTTCCAGGATGAGGGATATAATATGAACTTCACATGTTGATCTCCCCCACTTATAGAGGTTTATTGTTCTTTCTTTTTTATTTTTTACCCATGAGTGATCTACTATTTTTGGGATCCTTAAATATATTACTCCATTAAATGTAAAAAATCCTATAACCATTATATTTTTATACCCATTGATAATTTTTGGTTGATTAATTAGTCACTAAAATAATGTGTTTACCCCCTTAGGTTACACTGTACTTCAGATAGATTCAGATGTTAGACTTCCCACAAACCTTTAGCTTTTAGAAAGTATATTTTTTGTTTCCTATATTGATATTTTGTAAGAAGGTCTTGGAATCCATTTATTATGTTTCATTTAAATCATCCATTACTAAATCCATTTCTCCCTTTTCTATATTGTGTTTTAAACTAATTACCTTATGGTCTTCATCTTTCAAATACCGTGTTATCATTTTTATAACCTACACAACTCTGGGAGAATTAAAAACATGTTTAATGTGTATGTGTATGAACTTTGATAAAATTTATGGATGAAAATAAACCACTATAGTATCAAGTACTGGGATGTAAATTTGAATTAGTCCACGGTCAACATTTTTTCATTTATTAGGATGACTAACTCAAAATAGTGGACCATATCACTTGCAGTTCTCTGATGTCTCATTATCTTCACGTGTCTTAACTCTTAAGAGTTACAAGTATTCAAGTTCCAATCATTATGTATTCATAAAAATATTTTATCCATACATCATATACAAAATTCACATACATGATATTTTCACTTGAAGTCGGTGTAACATAAATCCATTGAATGTGATCTTTTTTTTTCTAATATAGTTAATCTACCACATGTTTTTCTTTTCAATATTATTTAGAATTAATATAAATTTGATTTTAGTTATGAAATTCATTATTAATGACCTATTTTCAATTATGGTTTTCTACATTGAATTTCATTAATGAGGGTGGTTTTGAATATTAAAGGATGTGTGCCTTGAGATTTTTTTTTTATTTTTTAAAAAAAGAAAAAAATGGAAGCATGGTAAATTAACTGATATAATAGAATATTGTAAGTTTAATGTTTATTATTTCAAATTTTAATATCTATTTTGTATTCTAATATTCCATTTTTATTTTAAAAAATTTGATATAGAGGCCCTTGATGAGCAGGTAGCTAACAAATTTGGGACAATTGACCACTTACATCTGGTTTTGGGAGATGACCACCATGGAAGAGTATGCTATCGACCCGGGAATGTATTATCTTGATGAGGTATATGACCACCTTGGGTTTAATATCTCTTTGCAATGAGTTGAAAAAATGTAATGTATGGGCATCACATGATGATTCTAAAGAAGTAATTTCCAAAAAGTGGTTATACAGTAATGTGAACGAAATCAAAGGGAGAACATTGAATTTATAAAAGCTTTGGATGTTTTATGTCCATAACTTCAACTAGATAACATAGTGTCTTGTGATTCATATATGTCAGCAATGCATACATTATATAGTGAACTTGGTAGTAGTCCTAGTGGCGGTTAGGACGATGAATTTTGTAGATATGGTGATACCAAGGATGACGATGAGTAAGAGGGTGATGATTATGGTTTGGAAGGGGGTGAGGATGAGGATGAGAACAAGGATGAGGATAAGGTTGAGTATGAGGGAAATTATGATGGTGATAATAATTATTATGATAAGGGACATATTGATCCATTACATTTTTGATTGATATTTATGACATTTGATGTTTGATGATTCGTTCTGAATGATTATATGTGATCTTTTTTATGTGTGTTATCTTTGGTTAAATATAGTAATTGGTTTCTTGTGTTATAATTATTTTTATATTGGTTGGTGAAGTCTGTTTGTAGGTAATGGACTAAGGTTGGGTGATTTTGTGGCTTATTATGGCTATTTGATAAGGTTATATTTGTTTTCTGCAGGTTCTGCTATTTTTTTGTGGGTTATGTTATTTTCTATTTCATTATTTATAGGTTTTGTGGGCAGGGTGGGACTGCTGTAGGCCTGGGAATTTTAGGGGGGGGGGGGGCTCTATAAAAATGGTTTCAAAACTGTTGGTATAGTATCAAACCAATGGTTCAGAGTGAACTGTGGGTATAGGTATATACCAATGCTTCACAACTATTGGGATACATATATACCAATGGTTCTTAGTAAACCATTGGTTATATTTTTCCTTAATGAACCTATACCAATGGTTCACTAATAAACATTTGTATAGGCCTTTCCCAATAGTCTTATAACCAACGGTTTAGAGAACAGTTGGTGTAAGATATACCATCAGTTCTTTAGCCTATACCAATGGTTTTGAGCTATTGGTATAACATATAATTCCAACAATGATAATTATATATATATATATATATATACATATATATATAGAATTTGAAACTATATTACTAGTCCTGAAGCATGAATTTTAAAAAATAATAATAAGTCACATATCAACATCAAGTGCATCATCTGGTTTTATTTTAATCAACCGTAACATAAAAAGAAAATTACCATTTTTAATGAAACTCATAGGTCCACTATACAGTGCTGGAGAGGCACTAACATAGTTCCCTTGATCATTTCCAAACCATCCTAAGTCCTATCTACACTATCCAAATAAATTAAAGAGAAAATAAAAGTTACTAAATATCCAGATCCTAAGATACCATATTGTAAAATCCTCAGCCGAACCTCTGAGTTCGAGTTTGAATACCACATTACCTCACGTGTACCTCATCATATACAAGAGGATACCAGCTAATAGTGATGTTTTAATTATGATAGTTAGGATACTATACCCTTTTTATCATGTCATTTAGTAGTATAATAATTGATAATAATAATAATAATAAATGAATGATCAAGGTAACTAAAGCAACCAAATACTTGGAATACATGACATAAATAAAGTAGCTCACAAAGTGGTATGTATCTCCATAGTGCAAGTAGTAGATAATAAAACACAATAAATAAAAGAGAAATATTAGTAGCTATTTTAGAGTCTTTAGTAATACTCACCAACTCCATGATCCACTACTCAACCATCCACCATTGGTCCCCTACCCTTCATTGGATCTCTGGTTAAGAAATATACAAGCACCCCAACATTCCTGAGTAGGGTGTAAGTACAAGAGTCAATAGGAAACCTATAATATACCCTTATCATAAGTTCCCAATATATAATACCGTATATCATGAAATAAGTAAATTAATAATAAAAAATAAACCAAACATGTGATGAGACATCATTCATTGACCATGCCATTACAAGACTCGACCCCACCTTCTTTAACTCTTTTCTGGTAAGGATGTTAGTAAGTCACATACCTCTATCAAGGTAACAAAGAACACCCCACCTGGCTGCTAGTTGTCACAAAAATACTATACATACCATTATGTTGATCCTTGATCCTCTTATCAATTTAATCACCCATGGACCAAGTCCATAGGAATCTATGACCGATATCTTCAATCTAGACACCATTCTTTCCCCTCTACAATGATTGTAAGTACCAGCTTTATGTATGTTAGGAATTCATCATTTTGGGTAACTAGACACTGTGTTTTTTCCTTCTATGGGGTAGTCACACCCACCTTTAATTATATTATAACCTCCAAACTCTCAACATCAAGGATCTACCAAAAATATATTGGTCCCTATAGCATAATTCCATAGGCCACACAACACTCAAATAGTACAGTTAATATCAAGTAAATATAATGCACCCCAAGATCCGTGTTAGGATCCATACATAATCACATGGGCATAATCAAGTAATCCCATGGATAATCAAGAACCCACTTATAAAACATAATAATAATGGGTCAAAAAGAATAAACATCATATCATGGAATCACTATATAAAAGTCCCAATATTGAAAGGAACCTCTTACCCCATGGTGGTCCAAGTCGATGTTGGGGTTTTACAAGGTTATCATCACCCAACATACATTCTCACCGAATGAAAGATGATTACACAACAATGAATCCTTAGGATAGGTTTCTAGAGGGACTCAATGGTGCAAGGTTGAAGGACATGGTAAGGAGGGTGTATTACAGGCCACCACCATAGTATAGGGTAGAAGGTTGCAGTGTAAGGGTGTGATGAAGGTCACCACCACAGTGCATGATAGGGGACTATGGTGAAGCCTTAAAGTCACCATAGTAAAGTTGGGAAATACCAGTGTACAAGGGGAGGGAGTACAATGTAAGAGGGGTGTATGGTGATGTGGATATCCTCAGTGGCCTTTGATAGTTTTTATAATTACGATAAATGACAGGGAGAAACAATATTTATAGGGATTCCATAGAGAAACCATATAAATTCTTTCATAAATCCACCCTTTAAATCCAAATGTAACAGATATTTTAAAACCATAACTCCCCGAAGTCCAAAGACCTTGTGTATAACTGATTTGAAGAAGCACCCGACAATGTGGCTTGAAGTGCTACAACATAGACTCCTTGATCTACTCCTCCATAGTTAAGGCCAAAAAACAACCTCCTTTTTGAAACCACACCATCACACAACCATAGGTGTTGCATCAGAACCCTGATCCCATCATTCCTCTATAACAAAGTCATTTTCCATTACTGCGTAAGTGTCCCCTCTATAGAGTGGTTATATGTGCTATAGAGAAACAACCCTATTTTTGGCAGTAAACTTACCAAAAATTTACATTAGCCTATACAAGTCACTTACCCAAGAACACAAACCATTTTCATTCATGGATAAACATAAAATAAAGGGGAATATAAGTATTTAATTTAAGTACATGAATTCTAGGGATTTATACTCTCTTAGAGAGGCGTGGTTGTAAAAAGTAGAAACTCCATAGAGGAGAATGTGGTGGAACCATTGAATAAATCCTTATCATAGAAGAAATGTAAATATCATTTGATAGATAAAAAACTAAAATTCATTCCTAGTTGGATCTAGTTAAAGTAGGGTTTAGTTGGAGTTGGTTCTCTAAAACTAACGAATTTGTATTTTAGATTGCCTTTATATTCAAAGGCTTTAATATTAATAAATTTATTATCACATATTGATTTTTTTTCTATATAAAATTACTGTGATAATGTCCTTAGATTATTTATTTCATCAAAAGTTAATGTTAGTTCCTTGTTAGGATGAGAACCTTGAAGTGATATAACAATATTCTAGAACATATAATGTTCTATAGTTGAATGATTTCATTTAACGGAACAAAAATGACATATACTATTAGGTGATTGATTTTCATAATTATGCGAGGCTTCATCTTAATTTCTTTTCACTTGGTAATATCCAATATGGAAGACTATAAGGATTGAACTACAGGTAGGAATTCCACATGTTTTCATTTATTTAAATATTACTATATGAGAACATATGACTTGGCCCTTAGACTTGAGATTATTATTAACGCATATCATGAGACATGTACTTTGATATAATACCCAAAAACCTAATAATATATATTCATAGGGAAGTAGGATACATTAGGTGTTTCATGAGTGACATGGAATTAATGAATAAGTCAATAACTGATTTTACATTCCATGACTAGAATATTATATGTTATACCTTTGATTTAAATGCAACTATCAAACTAAAATACTTGTACACGGTGATTGATGACTTCATTTATGGAATTCAACGAAATACATATCAATCATACATTTTGATGACATGACTATGCAACCTGTTTAACTAAATATCAAGACAAAGGGTTTATGTTACATTGTGAGCATTTATATATGGTTTTTGTAATTATGAAATTCACTTATTACTCTATGGGTGCATATACGTATTACTAGACACTGATATTGGAAATTAGGATAGCTATCTAATTACAATGGGGAAGAGTCTTAAAGGGTCACACACTTAGTGTTTCCATTAATTTTCGTTAATACATTTTGTAGTTTATAGTTGGAATAACTATTATTCTTAAGATGGTGTAATAATTATTATTTAGGATTTATTGATAGCAAATATCCTATCACCTTTTTATATGTGAGTTTAATATTAAATAAATATTTTTTTATAAGTTTTTCAAAGAGTATATTTATTTACCTCATGTTTTATTGGTAATTTAATAAATAATTTTTATAATGAAACAAATACTTTTTTAGTTATGAACATATTAAAATAAATATGTTTTTCTATGATTGTGAATATAATGTTTATTTATTCATTGAATGAATGATATTTATTATTCGAGATTCGGTAAATGTCGAGGAATGTGGAAAGGCTGAGTTATACCCATATTAATAGAAATTATATAAGATTAAATATAAATTAAATAAATAAGAAAATATTTGTTTAATTAAAATGATATTTAATTTATTTGAATTTTCTCATTTAAAGATAATATATATATATATATATTATAAAATTTTGAATATATTTTGATTGTTATTTGATTAAGGGACTTTATAAAATTATAAATATTGACCATATCTCTATATATACCTAATTATACCATTTTAGAGAATGTGCGAAATCATTTGTGTTGTGTAAGATGCATCCTCTATCGAGATAATTCTCTAAGCAAAGAACATATATATGTTTCCTCTAAAATCTTATAGAGTATCTCCACAACATCCATTATATCAAGAGTGATATAAATATACAAATGATCTTTCATGACTAGAGGATTGTGTATCAATCGTGATGAAAAATATAAGGTGATTGACTCATTTAAACTATAACCCGGACTTCTATAAGAATCATTTAGAGATCAAGGAACATGTGTAGATCACTGCTAAAGGGATTTTACTTTGGTTCTCATAGATTAATTATGGTGAAACTCGAGTGGATTTTTGATCATCCCGCTAGTTGTACCCATCCCTCCCCTTGGGAACTGGCATAGGCTTGAGTCCCACCAGACTCGGACATTGTACGTATTACGCATAGGGTGATTCAAATCCATTTCTTAGTTGGGGAATGTGGCACACACTTGGGTTTGTTAGGGGCCCCCACTGGTAGTCAGTGCTAACAACCCACATTTTTTTCACACGAGACTTAACCCAATTGTTGAGTAATTTTCGTGTGCATCGAAGAGAATAGAAATGAAATATGGGTGGAGGAATATTTTTGGGATACCATAATTATACTATAATAGGTACTTTAGTAGATAATGTTCAGTAATGTAGTAACCAGAACTATTCATCCATTTCACTGGATTGGTCCTAAGGTCCTTCAAGGCCTTTGGGCCACCCAAGGCCTTTGGGCCAATAAGGATTTCAAGACCCCTCAAGGCCTTTACACCACCTAAAATATTTTAAGCTACCTTAGTGCCTTTGGGACACATGTAATGAAGATGTAACCAGATATATTTAAAAGGAACAAGGATCCAGATGAGGATTCAAAGCAGGCACATTAACTAGAGAAGCACTAACCGAAATTGGAAGAATGAGAGGGTATGGAATTGATATTGGTATTGGTCCTGCGAATCTCTGCATATGATAACTAGCCAAATAGACTTGTGAAAGTGGAGAGATAACATAAATATTTTTTTTTGAGGTGGGGCAGTTCCATGTAGTCTATTTGGGATGAATTCCTCTTAGTCAATCTAGTCATACAATGTTTCACTAAGAGTATGGGCTATGTAAGGGTTCCCCTTTAACCCTTAAATGGGGATTATCAAAAATAAATAAATAATTAAGGCCTTCAAGACATTAAAGAAAGAGGGAATAAGATAAATAATTTTAAATAAGTATGTAAAAAATATATAATAATGGAAAATGTAAATGTGCATACTATATGGTCATTGAGCATATATGGATGTTGGGAATATATGTACATTAGGTATACATGGATTTTAGGAATATAAAGTCATTATATATAACAAGGATTAAATAGATAAATTATATCATCTATAAAAATAATATATTGCAGTAAACTAAAACAACCAATATATATGATTAGTTTAAATATAGTTGTTGATATGATTGTTATAAATAAAATTAATCTCATTGTGGACAATATATAAAATTAAGTTATGGAAAAAATTCATTTATATCTTTCTATGAGGAACATTTATTATAGCTCAGGAAGGAGGTAGTGTCTCTAGGGATTTCTATTGACCAATATCAAGTAGAACATCAACAAGTATAACATGAGTGGAATCATCAACATGAGAAGTTCAAGATCATTAGGATCACTACGAGGTCCATGTTTGATGAATCACCACCCACATAACCACCATTGATTATCTCACTCTTAAGGATTACATGGATATAATGATGGGTTTTCTATCTAGAAATTATAATGATATCAACATGTAGTATTAAATGTAATAAAAAATATTTTAAAATATATATTTTTATTATAAATGTTATTATACATTTTTCATTTCTATTTCATGCATTAATTTTGTTGAATGATTTTAAATAAATTTATTCATAGAAATAAAAAATAATAAATTTAATAGCAAGTGATTTATAAAATTAAATTAATTATTAATTAAATAATTTTAAATTGGAATAAAATTATTTAATCATAAAAGGGGAATTTTTCAAATAATTTTTTTTCAATGTGTTTTATTTTGTATCATAATAAATTAAATTGATCATTATGATAAATAATTTTATAGAAAATTATTGTTTATTTGTAGAAACAAATTAATTAACAATCATCCAATTATTATTCATAATTAAAAGATAATAATTAATTCAGTCTTAATATTAAAATATAAGTTTTTAATTTTTTTATGTTTTTAATTTTTAATTTATAATAATTTTAATAAATTTTATAAATTTAATTTAATAAAATTTATATAATATTTTCAATCATCATTTAAAAATTAGGTAATAAGTTTAATTTCATTTTTAGGCATAAAAATAATTTACCATGAACAAGGTTAAAAGGAGGTAAAAGGGGTAAAATGATAAGCAAAGTCATAAAATATCATAAAACATTATCTCTAAATATGTTAATGATGTAATTAATAAAAAATCCTCACACCTTTTAAATTATTGAGTCACTTTACATGAGAAATTACCATCATTATTCATTAAGGAACATGTACTTGTACAAATACCACCAAAACTCACCTAAAAAGGACCCCTCACCCATAGAATTAAATTTTTTTATTTAGTTTACTATTAAATACTAGAAAATATTATCTCCCCAAAAACATTCTATATTTTCTGAGAATTTCTGGTCATAGTACGGAGCCCAAAATTATTCATTTTCAAGAGGTTCTCTAAGAAATGATTTTTCTCTTAAATATAAATGTTCTATTCTAATTAATCATTTTTTTATATTTTTCATCATCCCATTATTATATATAATATAAAACATTAATAAAATTGAATTTATATAATTATTTTTTAAAATATATTAAAATTATACAACAATATATTATTATTCATTTATTTATTATAACATGTTCCTTTTTTGGTTTGGCTCTACCACCTACCATAATGATGTATAACATTTCCATCATGATGAATAATAAAATATAAATACATTTAATACATGCTAATAAAAATTAATTTAATATTTTTTTATAATTATGGAATGGTAGTTTGAATAAGAATATTCATCAATAATTTTAGTTCTTTTATTAATTCAATATTCATCAAAAATGTTAATTTATAACGGTTCATCATGAACTATCACTATAACATCCATGAAACATTAATATAACTAAAAAAATATTTCAAACACATATATTTAATTTCCATTAATATTAGGGAGTTGATGAACATATGACTAAGGAGTAAGGATCAAAACCACCATATTGAAGCATGTGTGGATCGAATGAAGGAATTAACACTTGAATATTAGTTTTAAAATATTAGTAATTAGTAAATGGGTACTAAGAAAGAAATAAACGAATGGTATTAAGTAAAATAAATATAAATAAGGTTCTATTATAGATTGATCATAAACCCAAATTTATTATAAATAAGGTTATAGGGTGTTCAATCAAGTGGGAATCCAAGGTAAGATTTTTTATTGACTCAATATACTTTCTTTAGGTAATTATTGTTATTCTTTGTCTATGTTTTAAAAAATATGATATGTTCTAACCCTTATATATCTCACATGGTATTTTCAATTTCACTCTAACGAAATTATATATAAATTACAGAATATTGTTCTTCAATTAATTTCATACTTGATAAAAATACGACATTGTTAAGAATAAATCTCATCCTCTATATTGGTTATTTATATCCCATTTACATGTTATTTATTACCAAAGAAGACTTATTATATTATTTTTAAAGTCAATTATTCCCCTTATTTAGTATTTATCTATTTTTATTAAAATTTATCAACAATATAACTTTTTAACTTTTTCATTGATATGGGTTATTTTCAAAACAGTTGAAAATACTTGAAAAGTACTTTTTCCACATCTATTCCTATTTATATCTTTAACTAACAATTTATTATACACTACATTTATTTTATTTCAAGATTCTATTAATTATTTTTTTTAATTTAAAACAATTTTTTAAATTTATTTTTCACCTTTGGAAAATGGTTTTGAACGTGACTTATAGCTTTATTTTTATAGAAACGTCACAAAAAATAAAGATTTTTTCCCTGATTTTAATTCTATTTTTCTTTATTTATCTATAATATAAATCATAATTAGATATTATGTTTCAAGTATCACTATCTAAATTATCATATAACATGAATCTTATAGGTTATTTAATTTTGGACTTCATATTTTCAGACTCTTTATTTCTTCATGTGCGTTACCTATGAAATTGTTATGCAACCCATTTTAATTCCATGATTTTTTAAGATATGATGTATGATTAATTTCATGTGGAATACATATGTATTATTTATAATTATGTTATGGGTGATACTATAATTATATATCCATCCAATGCATTGGATATAGAATTATACCTGATGATATTACTATGGGACATGGTTTGTTAGCCCATGTCCTCTTTTTTATGGGACTTAAGTGGTTGGAATTGTCTGCTATGATACAAATATCTGGGTGATTAAACTTGACATATGTTATGATTTTATATTATTATTATTTTGTAACATTCTTGATTTATAACACCATGGATTAATATTATTATTATTGTTTCATAGTCTTATTCCATGATATATATTTTTCTCTCATGTTGATCCTCTTATGGTTATACATTATTACACATTTTCTTATGATTATAAAATCATTCCTCATGAATGATTCTTTTGTTCCCATGATATAATTTATTTAATCATTCAATTTCTTCAATGTTTTTGGTCCTCTCATGTTTATAATATAGACATGTTTTCTACATAACTAATTATTCTTTTTTCTATTAATGATCATTTAATATCATACCTTGTTCATATGGTTATATATTTTGTAAGAAAAGAAAACCAATACTATGTATGATATGTATAGAATTAAATCATCCATGAAGATTTTTTGGGATATATTGAAGTAGTATTTGTGATATGTAATGTATAATTATGAGAAAAAGTTTAAAATATATTCATGTTATGTTTGGTTCATCTCATTAAATCATACCATGAAAATATTTCTATTCAATTAATAAGAAAAAAACACTTTACATTTCTACAAACACATTGTAGGATATTTTTTTCAAAAAATATTTAACATAAATTATCCAATTACATTATAAGTAAATTACTATAATTAAAAGGTGGAAATCATAAAAAATTTGATAAAAATCATTTTAAATCATCACATATCTTTTTTATGATATTCAAAATATGGTTTAAAATAAGAAAGAAAACATATATTTTATGAAAAAAAGAAATAACATAGTTTCACCTTACTTTTTGGTTCATTATATAAATAAAAATGGGTTTTATTGTTATAATACCACCTATTAAGATATATATAATTATTAAAAATAAAATTTAAACTGAAAAAATTGAACGAGGAGGATGGGATTTCTTGATATACATGATGAATCTTCCATGGAAGAGATTAAGGATATATCCTCTCCCTCTTTAATATCTATACCCTAATTATTGGGAAAATAAAAAATTCTTTTAATTATATGTTAATTATCATTAATATTAACAATTACAACAATGATACAAAAAAATAGATTCAATAATAATAATAACAATTACTAATATTATTTGTGGGTATTAGTAAATGAAACTACACTCATCCCCCAAATGTTTTAATTGGAATGAGTCACTGATTCCCCCTAACGGATAATACAACCCCATTTAGATCGAATGCACACACTCCAATAGGACCCGAAGGCCTTATAATCTCAAAGAAAAAATACAAGTAATAATATTTACAACAAAAATACATGTATGACACAATAACACAATAATTTTATAAACATATATCCTTAATATCTAAAAAACTAATATTAATTTACAAAACCATACTAAACACTTAAAAATAAAATTATAACTATAAGATAATTAGTTATAGATGGCCACATAGAACCCAGACCTGAAAATTGAAGTTTCCTGTCCTCTCTCTAGGATTCACAATTATCATTCATGGTTTCCCAACTGATTAAGGGGTTGTATAATTATGTACCCACACATTATACCATAATATTTCATGTATATATATCCCATATAAACCTAAAATAATAATAAATTGTAAAAAAAACATTTTAATGAAATGGGTTTCATAATAATATCACAAAGCCTGATCAAATGGAGAATCATGTGGATGGCCAAAATATGAAGGGAATATATCATATTGGATTTTAAAAGGATACAATCAATAAATAATGAATTATTATAGTCTATTAATGGAATAATAAAGGTAAATGAAATTTAATAATAATAATTGAGTTTGGGAAGAAAGAAAATGTAAATGTTTCCCTCATAAAAATTATAGGGTTTGAATTAATGAAATAATAGGATATAAATAATAGTGATATTAACAACCTAAAAAAATAAAAAAAGTAATTATAAATAACTCAAAGAGATCATATAATGAAGAGAAAAATAGGAAGGGTGAGAGAGGGATATCATAACCAAAATAAATAAAAAAGTGGGAGAGTCCCCTTACCTAGTGTCTCTGATCACATTGGAATCTCTTCCAAAATCCTAAATAATCAAGCTAAATTTATTAATTAATCACTTAAAAAACTTACTCATGCTTATTTTATCAATTAATATTAATTTATTATCTTATATTATTCTTTATTAAATTAATTTTTCTGACACCGATCATTTTGAGAATGTTTGATTCATAGTTTCAAAATTATTTCAATGTAATAATAATAGTTGATGATAATTTTCAAATGGTTTTATAATATTCAAAAGTGTCATGGTAGATATTGATACAACTACTGTAGTATAAAATTTCAATAATTTAGGATATACTCTAAAATAGTGACAAATTGAGAGATGTTTCTCAATAATTACGTTTTCAAGCGATTAAAACAAAAATAATAGTTTTTAAATATCATTATTATTATACCAATTTATTCTTTAAAAAATATTAAAAATTACATTAATTTATTATTAATTTTTTAAAAATAAATTAAAAACATATTTATGAATCTCCGTGAAAGGATGATGTGAATGTAGAACATAATCATTCACTTGGGTGATATAAACATACCACGTGTGGATGATATTTCTAAGGGTGGTATTTTAAATTGAAATTTTATAATTAAAATGATCCAATTACATTTATATTTTATTTTCAAATAATACCATTTTTACCTAGGTTTATATGGAACAATTATGTGGACCGAAGGGCCAGAGGCACATTAGACTTATATTGGTGACCCAAAGGTCCTATACAAGAATATACCTCCCCCTCCCACCTTCCTATTATTCTCCCACTCAATATCATCAATCTGAAGTCCTCTATAAGACTCACTATCACTTCCATACATATAGGCGCACAAGGCCTACATCTTAGAGTTTTCTTACTACTTCATAGATTTTCCTCCCCATGTTTATCCTAAATTTTTGAATGACTTCCATAACATTATCATACACTCCATCAGTCTTAAGCTACTCTAATACAGATCCTTAAAGTCCCAACCTTCGTGGCCTAAAGGCACAGTGTATTGAATTCCCAATACATGGCCTTGAAGCCCAAAGCAGGTGAATAGTACTTCTACTATAGTAATACTCTATAATACATACTACAATACCTTTTCAAAAAGCTTTCTCACAAATTTTATCCTGACTTCCATGTCGGATTGTGAGGTGACTTTATTACTCAATTAAACCCTAACAACTTTTTTGGGTGATTAAAAATAAGGAAACTATGATGAATATATGGTTTTCATAAATAAATTATATTATATTTATCTTACTATTTTAATGTTATAATATGGATATATTATATTATTTTAGGTTTAATAGTATAATATATTAGAAAAGACAAGGGTTTTGAAACCCTTTATTTATTATTTGAAATTCTTCCTTTAATGTGAGTTTTAATCCTTCATAGGTCCTCGAGAACATGGATAGGATGGGTTGGACAGGTATTTTTAATGATATTTGGAAAATAAAGTATTGTAAGTGATAAGAAATCATTGGGGAAGGACTCACCATCTTTTAAAATCATCATGAATGGTTTGGTGATTTCTTATATAGTTGATTCTAGGGAAGGTTGATTTTGTTAGGGTTCTCACTCCCCCTTATAAGTTTTTTTTGATATAATATTTTTAATTTCCAGTAATAAGGGTATCTTTGAATAGAATATTGATTTATTTAGTATTTTTGGTTCATGATTATGAATAGTGTTTATTTTTATGACTAATACCAATTTTTTATTAACAATTATATATTTTATTGGTGTGTAAACACATCCAAAACTGAATGGAGTCATCAAATTGTTTAATTTTAATTAAAATAATTAAATATAGTTTATTTATAATAAAATAAAATTTAAAATTTGAAAATAGATTTTGAGGTTTGGAAATTATGTTTATTATTTCTATAAAAATTATTTTACCCATAAAATACATTTTAAGTGATGAAAAATGTTTTAAAACTTATTAAATCACATTTCAATCATCAGGGTGTTGTAAAAATTACCCCCAATTATAAAAAACATTATTTCTTAATATTCACCCAAAATTCAATTTTTTCTAGAAAAATAAAAAAATTAACAATTTTGAAATATTGAAAATATTTTTAAAAAATGTTATATATTTTATCAAAATAATTTTCTAAATTATTAGTTTTTAATATTTAAATTTTAGCATAAAAAATAAAGTTTACTAAATAAATTAAAACATACCTTATTAAAATTTACACTTATGCATGATTTAATTTAAATAATTTATTAAATCATTTGATGGTATTAAAATATTAATATTTTATTATTTTATTCATATTAAATATGAATTGTAAGTCATTTTAATTCACTAAGTGGTTACATTTCAATGAAAATTGTTAGATAATTATTATACTTATTATAAAAAATTCATATTTATATATTATACTTTTAATAAAATTTCTCTCAAAGTTATTTACATTTCAGTTACAAAATATAAATATTTTTACAAATTTTTTGTTTTCCTTTTACAATGTCATTCTCACATGTGATATTTCTAGGGTACCATGTCCCACTAGATTTTTAAATTTTCCATGAATTATTTATATATTTTTTTATCTAATTATACCTATAATGATTATATGGGATACAATCATCCTTTATTTGTAATGCTACACTATTTAATAAACTGATTTTTACATTATTCTTGTGTTCCTCTGATAATATAACTATAGATAATATTTTTTTATGAAAGAGGAATTCATATGAAAATACAAGATGTTACTTTCTTCTATACAACAAAAATTTCATCCCCAAAATTTTAATTGAATATCTAAGACAAAAAAAAATTATGGTACTCTTGTTTCATTAAATCTTTATGTGTTCATGTTTCCTTTATACATATAGAGTTATAATGGTACATTGACAAGATTATTGGTCTTGTTTCATATAACTCTATCTCTATGATCCAAGATCTTCACTACCTAATCCTCATAAAATAGATCATGATCCAACTATATGACCTCTCTATTTAGTACATGACATTGATCTATAATACACCATATTAAGAGAGATATGTGGAACACATTATGTACTTGAGACAGGTTTGAAAGAAGGGAAAGTTGATAGGTCACATCTATAACATGATTAAAAATCTCAAAGGGGCCAATATACCTAGAACATAGATTTCAATTATTCATAAATCTCATAAATATATTCCATGGAGATATTATAAGGAATAAGTTGTCTCAAAATTTAAACTCAGGGTTTCATTGATGATTTTTAACATAACTCATTTTTCAAATTTATATTTCTTTGATTTGTTGTTGAATAGATTGAACCTTCCCAATCACTTCTACCACCATGTTTGGTTCTGAAAGGTTTCATTTTCCAATTTGATCCCAGAATAGAAAATTTATATATTTCTTCCTAAAAAGGGTTCATATGGGGAAGTCTAAATTCTTGAGTGGAAGTTATTATATTATGGTAACTCGATCAGTGGAAAATATTATTCCAAGCCTCCTTTAAAATCCATAAAGTGGGATCTAAGAATGTCTTCCAGTGTTTCAATTATCTTTTCAAATTATCTAGATTTCTTAGTTTAATATATCATACTAAAATTTAACTAAGTGTTAAATTCCATTTAAATAACACTTTATAACTTTAAAATGAACCTTATATGATAATCAAATATAATCAATAGTGGTATTTCATTCAGGCTAACCACATCTATTATATATATCCTGGAATGTTCTTTAAGTGGGTATTATTCTAAAATTTCAATGAATTATGAAGTATTTATAAGTTTATCCATCATAACCATTGTGGTATTATTTTATATTGATGTATTTAAAATATATATAACAAAATCCATGGAGATGTTCTCCCATTTTCATCATAGCATGGGTAATAGTTCATTCATCCCATTAGACTTATGAAATTATTCATTAACTTATCATTATTCCAAGAACATTAATGTATATTTAGTAATCAATATCTTTTTATTATCCCACTAAAAGTATTCTCAAATATATTTAAACAAATTTGTGATCCATTGGTAAATATATAATGTTGAGATATAATAATCATCTAACAAGTCATTATTTATTTTAATAACCTAATGGTACACATCATCATGTCTCAAATATTATAACTCCATATTTATCAATGTTGAAATATGATATTTTAACCTTTTTTATTGCTTCCACCTTATTTTTTAACTCAAAAATATCCATTTTTTCCACCTTATACATATCCAATATAGATTGTTAAGCAAAAATTTTAGCAATCTAGGGTTCCATAACTTCTTTTATGATTCCCATTTATATCCTTTACATGTATAAGAATCTTGCATTATTTTTAATCCTAAACATGGAAAATGTTTTCATATATTTTTTAGGTAGATAATCCACCACTTATTTAATTTTCTAGGATTTTTACGAATTGAGTATTAATAATATTTGATCTACTATACTAATTTTCATTAGTGCATGTTGATCTTTATATATGTTAATATATATGTTACACCATTCTCTATAGATATAATTCCAATAAATATTCATGTAAAGGATCAACACTTCCAACTCTAGATCATGATTCACATAATTTTTCAGGCATGTAATCAAATATATTGAGGCATGGACTATCACGTTATCATTTTTCATGAGTACAAAACCCAAGTATCTCTTTGAAGCATCATTGTATATCAAAAACCCTTCCACACTAGATAACAGAGTGAGTAATGGTGTAGTGACTATCCCCTTTATCAACTCCTTAAATGTATCATCACGCTCCTCATACCATACAATATAAACTTTTTTTTAGTTTATGAGGTTAATGGGTTTCAAAATTGTAATAAATACACCGTAAACCATAGAGCGTACCTATAAAATATAATGAAATTTATTATCTCCGTTATTGAGGTTGGTATGGTCTATTAAAAACCACCCTAATCTTTTAAGTATCCATAAATACCCATTTTCTTGTGACAACATACCCCGAGAATGTAATTCTCTATATCCAGAAGTCATACTTGTTTTAATTTATATATAACTTATCCTTTTGAAAAATATTTAACATAGTACCAAAATAAATCACATATTCTTCCCTGATTTTTGATATATGAGATTAAAATCTATAAATACCACTAAAAATTTATTGAATAAATATCTTAATATTATATTCATTTTTCCATGATCTTTTTTAGAGCATTAGTAAGTTAAAACAACATAATTATGAACCCATAGTTTCAATAAATTGTACAAAAGTTAGTAATCAGAATGTATTTATTTTCACCTTCAATTAATGATATCGTAATCAAAGACCCACATTTCAAAATTAGTAACTCCAAGTAGTTGATAATTCAGGTCATCAAACTATTGAATACAATACTATTTCTTGATAATGTTCTTGTTAAGATTAAGATAATCAATGAATAGACACATTAACTCACCCTTCTTCTTAAGAAAGAGGAATGAAGTACCCAAGGGAGAAGAATTAAGAAATATAAAACCCTTGTACATGTTATTTTCTATAGGAATACTATAAAACTCTTTTGAAAATACATCATTATATTCTTATATAGTGAAAATGTACTTAAGTATGATCATTTCATTTTTCTAAATCATTTGTGCTAGATATAATTTCTCATAAGGTAATAATATTCATATTTTATGAGTTTACAAAGGATATTAATAATTATCATATAAACTATATAGAATAAAAGGATGGATTGGTATATGGAATGGTATTTTGATATCTTAATATATGATATTGTCTCTATATAAATATAACCAATTTTATACAGATATAACATAAAATTGTACCAAAGGAAAAATAATGAGATGTATTAGAATATTATTCTCATAAATGTTAAAAAATAAAGAGTTATATACTTGATATGTAATGATTTAACCACTTATTATTTTCACCAATAACTCAACCTCCATGTCTTTAGGTGGTGTTTGAATATTTTTAGAGAAGATACATGATATGGATGAATATTTAGAATCATAATCAAATATGAATTTTTATTTTTTTGAATTAATGATAATTATACATGTCACCAATTTGTTTTGATGATCTACCATTATGGTAGTGATAGTATAAAATAATTATTTTTATACTATATTTAATGGTTTTTAATCATTTTCTATCCTTAATGACACTTGGATTAGTGAATTAAATTACATATTGTTTATGATCATTGTAGTAGAAACGTTAGAGTATGGGGTGTTATTTCTTATAACCATACTTTAATCCAACATATTGATTATCTTATTCATATAATTTGGTAGTCATGAGGTATATTTATTTATTTTCTATACTTTAAATATTTACTCTCTCTTTTAGGTAGTTCGTAGAGCGATTCATCCAACACTTTGGATGTAACGACCCAAAATTTTATTAATGGAAATTCATCTTGATCTAATTAAATGTATTATTATTTGAAATGATTATATAACATATGAAATTATTTGGTTTTATGTTTTTGATTTTAAAATAACGTTAAGAATTGTGACCGTTTCTATTGTTTCTATTAAACAATGATCACATGATTAGTATAAATATTAGGCTTTAAAAAATCCAATTTACTCAGGCAGAGGTAGTGATGGACATATCCAGTAGAATTGGTCCATACGAATCCAATTTTTTGGAGCTCTGAATGTAGATGGCATAATTGAGCTTCAATCATGACCAAGCCCATTCCAAGCCTCAACAAGTGAAGCTTGAATGGAACTGCCTATGGGAGAAGTGCAAGTTGATAGATATTAACTCCTTAGAAATGTTATCTGAGCCACCCCAAGAGTCTATCACCATCAGATACCGTAACCTTTGGTATTATATGAGTGTTATAAGGGGTTATGTAATGATACCGTAGTACTATGATTATATACACAATTTTTTTATAGAGAATATATATTCATTTTATTATTGTTACTTGGTAAATAGTTTTTAAAGAAAAAATGACATATTTAGTTAATTAAGAAATCTATTTTGATGAATTAATGGATTTATGAATTAAATAATATTTTAATTAAATATTATTAATAAATTCATTTTTAATTTAATATAATTGATCATATAATTATTATGTATACAATTGTGATTTTTATTAATGTTTAGAAGTTATTTTTTATCAAAACACATAAATTTTCGATAAATGTCAGTTTTTTTATTTTAAAAGAAAAAAATAAAATATTAATAAAATCATTTATATAAAATTAATATTATTTTTGGAATTAGGATGTCAAAATTATCAAATGGTGAATTTTTCATAATTTTCTGAGACAGTCGAATTTTTGGGTAAAATTTAAATATCGTTTAGATATATAATGTGTTTTATGACATCATAATGACACAATAGTGATGTAATAAAATACTATAAAAATTATTTTAGGATAATATATGTTTTAAAATTAAAATAATGTGATTTTAGGTTTGTTTTATTTATTTTGAAAAGCCTTAGTGGACCCCCAAGACTTATAAGACATGTTAGCCTTTTAAATTAATTCCTTGAGAGTGTGACTCACCTCCAAATAAGAAACCCTATTATTTTAATAAGTTCAGCCATTATAATTATAAAATAGTGTTTTACACTCTAATTTGGCAAAAACCATGGGCAAAAACCATTATATGGTTTGTGGTTTTGATTAGTTTAATGTGTGGTGTCTCGAATCTAAATAATAAACCCTTCCCTCTCCTTTCCAATATAAACCCACACAAGATCCCACTTCATCTTAACTTAAATTCTTTGGATTTCTTCCAACCTATGACATACCTTCTCAATAATCCTCCCAAGGTTCCCCAAGCTCACAATAATCCTCTCTCAATCCCCCTCCCAAGCCTATGGGATCATACTTCCAAGTAAGGGATTCCCTCCTTTCTCATTTTATCCAAGTTTCTTAATATTGTTATGTAATTTTATTTTCAATTATAAATGTTGGGGTATGATTTAACACCTCCCCCATAATTACCTATTTATGTTTTAATGACTGGAGACCCCTTTCTCTCTCATTAATGCCTTCCATGTACACTCGTTACCATGTGAAAATTCTGTAAGGAATCTCTCTCACCTAATTCTCATTCAAGAAATTCTTTTGTGTTATCAATCTAAATTCCATTAATATTGTTGAGACATGTACCTATATGAACCCATTTCTATCCATTTCATTTAAATATGATGAGACACCCCTTTCTCTATCATCAAATATTTTTATGAATTCTTATGTCACACTGTTATGCTGCCAAAATTGCACAACAATTTTCCAAGCCAAAATCATTGTATAGTGAATACCATGACCATTTATCTATCAAGGGTATTCACCTTTATAAACATTTAATTTTTTATGGAAGAGTTTCATGTATTAACTCCACATTCTATTATCAGGGAATAAATTATGATGTTTAATGAATCCATGTTGTAAAATCTTGTGGCACACTTATGTATGAAATGAAATGTTTAAGAAGGGTGCGCCCTGATAGCGATCCAATACATTGGGTAAAGATTAGTATCATGATACTTCAAGTTCAATGAGGTTTTAATCGTAATAATTCAAGTGAAATGAGGATTTACTCAAGCTCCATGTTCAATGAGACTTGGATCATGCTAATACTATGTTAAGTGTTGTTACCACATTTCCATGTTATGATAATCATGCTATATCATGCCTTTATGTTCATATTTCTCTTGCACTCCATTGATATGCCTATTTCATAACATGTATTTAAATATTAATGTTATTACTTCTTTACTCCCTTACTGGGATTTATAGATCACCCCTTTCTTATGTATGTCCTCAGGTTATCCCATTCAATGCTAAGTACAAGGGAATATAGTGGTAATATAAAGGACATTTTCAATAAAGATGTTGTGTGTTATATGTTCTGAGTTGTAATGTAATGTTCCTAAGCCCCAAATACACTAGAACTCTTAATATTATATGTTGTATCAAGTTATTTTTAGGTAATAAACCATGTTTAAGTGTTTAATATAAATCAAGGTTGTTATATTTGATATGTAGGAAGTAAAATTTTCCTCCTTATATAACCATTTTTAAAAGAACCTCCAAAATTAAACTTCTTTATTCTATTCACATAAACAGTTCTATGATATAAACTTGAGTCACCAATATTCATCTATAACTTAAGGGAATATCAAAATTGTTATGTAATTTTATCAATGTATTGAATCCCTATTTTTTATACTTGGTTTTCAAACACTAAATAAATGATTAAACATTCTTTCAGGGTTGATGAAAAAGACAAAATCATTCCTTGAAAAACTTATGAAGTTTTGTTCATGAAACATAATTGATTTATCCTCCCCTTAAGTCCAAGAATTCACTCTTAATATTAACATGAAGAGTAAGATAAAAATATTTATTAAAAAATATTTTCTAGAATTCATTCCATTCCATTGAGTATATAGATTCATTGGGTTTGGTATCATTGATAAGTTTGCAACACTAATCACCTTCACCCTCTAAGTGATAAATAGTCAATATCACTTTCTCTTTCATGGAGTATTATATCATGTGAAATATTTTTTTAATTAAATGTATACATTTCCCTACAATCAATTAATTAAAAGATATATCAAAAGATAGAGGTTATTTTCATATAAACGACTCAAAGATACCTTTATACTTATTTAGAGAAGTATGAACCTGTACAAGGTTCAATTTATTTTTCATAACCTTAGAAAAATTATCAAGTGCCATCGTGAGGTTTTAGAATGTCACGCCCATCATATTGATCATCTCTTAAGAAATGCTTAATCTACCCATCACATATATTATGTACATGATTATTTCTATTTTAAGAAATTTACTAAAACAAATAAATAGTATGGATGAGAAAACTGAAATTAATATGAACAAAAAAAATATCAACACAGTATGAATAACCCAAAAATAACTTGTATATCCTTACTTATGTTATGATAAGTATAAATATAACCTTTTATTTTATTTCATATAATTTTCAATTATATAATCTAAAAAATTTAATACACCTTTTTATAATAACAACTATAATGATATGCATCAAATAATCATAATATTATAATTTTTTTCACATAGAATCTATATAAAAAGACCCCAGAAATCTAGAGGTCTATACTATTTGGGAGATTAGAAATATAAAAAAAATTAAATAAATAACATGATAATTTACTTTTATATTATAAATACGCTCCTATATAAAATCAAACTCTTATCACTATATGAGATATCCTGGGGGCAAGCTTAAAACATGGGGTGATCTAAAAATTTTTATTTGGGAATAAATCTAGATAAAATAAGGGTGAGATATCATAAGTGTTAAAAATCATAACATGAGGTCATAAAGAGAATGATGATAAATCATTATAATAAAACAATGTATAAGATAAAAATATAATAGAATCATTGGTAATCATGATGATTATAATAATATGGATCAAACATAATATATTATTCTATAAACATTAGTTTACGATCACTTCCATGATAACATAATGTGGTAGGCTCACTACACCTACACCATACATAGTATCTCATGAGATGTAATAATTACCCAATTAAACAAGGGTGAATAATTTTGGTACCATCAATTAAATCATAATATGTAATTTATATGTGTTTCTTATAGAAAAAAATATATATCAAGAATAACTATAAAATAAACCCATGAGAATGAAATGGGTTAAATAATAATATCACACAGTATAGTCAAATGGTCAATAATTTAGATACAGAAAAAAGGAGGTAATATATCATATTATACATACAAGGGTTATAATCATTAAATAATAAAATATTATAGGCCATGAAGGTAATAATTTTGTTATATAAAATTACATAAGAATAATTAAAGAGATAAAGAAATAAAATGAGAAGGTTTTTCATATTAACTTTTGGGGTCCTACTTAAAGAAATGATAAGAAGGGAACTATAAAAACATATATATACACAAAAAATTATAGGAAAATTAATTATAAATATTATTAATGTATCCTATAATAAATAGAAACACGGTAATATAGAGAGATGGATAGTGATAAAAAACATAACCAAAAGAAAGTAAAATAGTGGGAAGTCCCCTTACCTCATGTCCTAACTCATTTTAGACACCAGTATAGACTAAAAAATTGTCACAACCCATTTATTAAATACTTGATTAAAATAATTCATTATGTTTATTTAATATATTAATATACATTTATCATCTTATTTTATTCTTTTATTAAGTTAATTTTTCTTACATTAATTGTTTTAAGTTTATTCAGTTCATAGTTCTAAATCTTATTCGATATAATGATTTTTGAGTAGCCATTATCCAATATCTCTATAAGATAATATAGTTTCATATTATTGATTCAATACATTACAATAATATTTAATTTCTATAATTTAGTAAATACCGAAAATTATAAAAAATCAAAAGGCATTTCTCAATATGCTAGTTTTTAAGTAATTAAACATACAATTATAAATTATTTTTAATATGTATAATATCATTCAATTTTTTTTAATAATGATTTTTAAAAATTAAATTAGTTATTTATTAATGTTATATAAATATATGAATCCTTTTTAAACTAATATCTATGAAATGAAAATTTCAAAGTAGAACATCATCATTCACTTGGGTAGTATAAACCTACCATGGCTGTATGCTGTTTTTAAGGGGTATTAAAAAGCATAAAAAATAATAAATATATAGTTTTTATAAATAAATTAGTGTAGAATTATAATACTAAATTAATGCTAATATAAGTATAATATATGTTACGTAAGGGTTATGAAAATAATTTAAAAGAAAAGACACGGGTTTTGAAACCCTCACATTACTCTTTGAAATGCCTCCTTTAAGATGAGTTTTAAGCCTTTAGAAAAGGATGTTTTTTTAGGAGGGTTTAGAGAGGAATTTTTATAGATGTTTTATAATGGAATAAGGATTTAAAATTAGGGAAAATGAGTGGAGTATGGGTGTTTTTATAGGTAAAGGGTAGGGGTATCATTAAATAAAATATTGAATCATTTATAAATTTCCCCTAAGGCTATGAATAATGTTCAATATTGTGGCTAAAAATAGTATTTGATAAATATATATATCATTTAAATTTAAAAACATCTAAAGATTAAAAGTATTATTAAAATATTTAATTAAAATTAAAGAATCAAATATTTATTTATTAAAATAAAATATAAATTAAACATTGAAAATTGATTAATAGGTTTGAAAATTGAGTATATTATTTTTAAATACATAATTTTAGTCATTAAATACATTTAAAATCGAAAAAAATATTTTATAAATTATTGACTTATTATTTATTCATTATCATGTCATGAAACATGAAGTATGAAAAAAACTATATTTTTTTTACTATTAACCTAAAATATACTTTTTAATACCAAAAAACCACCCTTATATAATTTCACCATGATGATTCCAAAAAGTAGATACACTTTATCAAATTAATTTTAGAAATATTGTAATTATAATATTTAAATTTAACATAATAATTATTTTTTTACTAAATAAAATAAAACCTAAAATATTAAATTAACACTTACACATGCTTTATGTTGCATAATTTGGGTACTAATTTAATGGTTTTATAATATTTATATTTAATATTTTTTTTTCACGGTAAATATTTATTATTATTAATTTTATAACTCCCAATAATTGGGTTAATATTCCAACACTTAGTTATTATTCTAATGTTTAGATAATTAATATATTTCCTATAAATATATTTTATCTTATTTATTATTCATTTACTTAGTTTTCATTGAATGTTTTTTATACTTTATATAAAAAATACTAATCTTGAATCTAATTTTTTTTCTTTTGAAAATGTTTTTAATTATTGTGGTAATTCTAAGAGACTATAACCCATAAGATTTTTTAAATTTGGTTTTATTATTTACTTTTTTATTTCATAGTTATAGTTATAATGATCAGATAAATTATATTCATCAATCATTCTTAATGTGAATATATGAAATAAATTTATATTTTCACTATTATTGGGTGAATATAATAATATAACCATGAAACAAAATGTTTTATAAAAGAACCATTCATATAAATATTTGGGATATTACACTAAATGTGGAAGAATTGATTTATTGTTAGTGATATCACAAATTATGTGCATATAATGGATAGTGATATTCATGATAGAATAGTATTTCCATGACACTCCAAGAGATAGGTTTTTATAGCTTCAACTCATATAAATATCTTGTATTCCCATACTAGATCATGTATAACATTAGAAAATAACACAATCCTATTTATTCATCTTTAGTATAAGTAATATATATATATAGTTAAAGTAGTGGCCATAATGCTTGAAAAACTATACACTGCCACATTTTCCTTTATCTCTTTCCAACACTGACTATGTTGTATCGATGTTAGAGCTATAAACATATATTTTCCTCTTAATATTATTTTCATCTTTACCACTTTTTATCTTTTTATATCAGAAATATTTTTAATAAAAATTTCAAAAATGTGACCGCCTTATGTATCATCACCAGGGGAATATTTTAGTATTTTTCTGAAAACATATCCTCATTTGTTTATTTCTTATTTTTAAATTTTTATTTTATATTTATAAAGGAAAATTAATCATTAATTAATACTTTTTATTATACTGAGCACCTTGAGTTTTAGATTCAAACACTATTTATTCCTATAAGTCCTAAATATCTAATATGATGTTTTGCTTAGGTTGTATGACTAATGGATTATAGAGACTTGGGTTTCACCTTGTTTAGGATTTAGCTCATTCTTTTACTTAAAAGCTGTGAACCTTATGAATGGTAAAAATTTCAATCCACTATAGTAATTGATCTAGTAAAAAAATTATCATTTCATTGTTCTCATATCAGAGTATTTTCTCTCAAACTGAATTTTGGTGAGATTCTAGGCCACTATAATTTTAAGGTACATTTAATATTTATTTTATAAATATTTATTATCCTACATGTGGTAATATTGATATCTCTTTGGAGGACTCTTAGATAGGGATTCTATAATAGTGGTTATTTTTTAATTAGGGGATATTGCGTAGGAGTGGTATAATTGATGTATTTCAATATTAGGCCTTGAATCAGGCTAGTTTCAAGTATTTAAAAAATTATCCCACTGATATAATTATCCATTATATATTTAAGTCCTCTAATTATGGGGAGATTCAACGTTGGTGATAAATACCTGAGGTAGATCGATTTGAATAATTTGAGTGTATTCTTCCTGTAACCAATGATCTTGGATTAAGGACAAACATTTAAAGATTTTGTGATTCACCATGTATTTTGAATTTATTATTTAATTATTCCCCAATATTCATGATATTTTTTATATTAATTTTTATTCATGGATCATATCACCATTTCATTGATTTATACACTCATATTTTTATTTTTATTATCATTAGAATAGATTATTTAGAACAATGATCAATGAGAAACTCATGTTCTTTTTTTTTACTTTTGTTTTTGTTTATTACTAAAATAAAATAGAATGATTTTATGTCCTTATGTTTTCATCAAGGAATGAGTTTTTAATGTGTTTTAAATTGAAAAATATTTCATGGGCCACCGGTCCTACTTTTTTACATTTATCCCCACATTTCACCCTGAAAATTTACAATGAGACATCATAATGGGAGGTGTTTCAATAAGGATAGCCTGAAATGATGAACCAAATGATAACAAATATTGAGCCTTATGATAAATAGAAGAGGATGGGGGTAGTGAAATGTGGTTAAATAAAGACGACTCAGGATAGAAATGTTGATGAGGAATGTATTATATGATTCATTCATGGTGTGGTAGTGGTGGTGGACAGGTAGTGGGTGAAGGATATGTTGAATGTGTTGGATGACCATTTGAGGTGTGATCATAGTAGTGTTGGGTGTGGTTAATAGTTGAGATGGATTTGGTCCTAAAATATGTGTCAGTGGTAGAGTTCTTATTATAAAACTTATATCAAGTGAATGAAGTATTAAAACACTTCTTGTAGTATATAAAATGCATTTCCTGTATGGTTTTTGTCTTTGATAGCTAGGGTTTCTCTTAAAGTTAAATATAAAATGATTTGTTACAATCATTTCATGTATTAGGCAAGTGGGAAGGTTTTTTACATAGAGTTAAATATCACACAAGGTGTATTAAATTGACCCATGTCTTATATACTAAGACATCTGACTTAGTGTATATGGTTGAACGTGCCTGAATATTCACCTGGCCACTCACACATTGTGGGTAAAAAGGGAAATTCACTATCATTCATGATGATATGACTTGACGAAATGAGTATATGATGGGATGTTTATATTTGTGTATAAAGTATATTAATTAGAAATGAACATCATGTGAAAAGGGGTTATGTGGTCGGAAATTGGAAGGATACACCTTGAATATCCATTAATTCAAATACAGTATGTACACAAGGGAGACATTCCATGTATGATGAATTAACAAGGCTCTATCCAAAATTTACATGCCAAAGTTACCCTATAGTTGAAAAAATTATGTCACAATAATGAAATTCATTGCACCCTTTGAATTTATGACCAAATAGTAGAAGATCATTCCCAGATTATTTTCAAGGATAACACATCATGTCTATTAGAAGTATATCTTGTGCACTATGATACTTTTAGTGTTTTACAGATCTTCTAAATCAAATTTTAGAACTATAAAAATAAATATATAATTGTTAATATTTTTTCACATTGATGATGATGATAAACACCATTTTTTCAATAGAAACCATTTGTGAGTAATTTTGGGATATTTATGGTATTTAATCCATAGAGGTGATGGAATGGTTTGGTTAATGAATTTAAAATGATAAAGAAGCCAGTAACTCCACTAGAAACATTTTGATGATTGGGTAAGGGTCCCCATATGTATTAGAGAGATGGTTACTACTATGTGGATATAAAGTATATGACTTTCATTATTAATGTTTGGATCCTCATGAAAGGGTTTGGTACTCTCTTGATCTCAACGAGGCATGGGTCCCATATATTGTAGTCATATTTGGTATGCTCTACATAATGAGGCATTATTCATCCACCAATAGAGGTTAGTGTTTTTTCTACAAGTTGGGAGGTGGGTATTCCATTAGTTCCAGTACTCCCTCGACCAATAATCATATCTCAAAGAGTTGGAGGCCATAAACTATGGATGCAAATAAGATTTATAGAAGTTATTGAAGTTAGAAGGTTTATGAATTATGGGTATTTTGAGAAATTATACTTTGTTTCTTCCTTTTAGATATGACATGTAACCATGATATTTACTTTATACATTGTAAGACTTATGTTATTTTTAGTATATATAGTTTCATATATAATCTAATTCTTTGTGAATACGAGTTTGGATGATTGGTATTTCCCCATGTTCTATAGTTTTACTATCTATTAAGAATACATTGGATTTCTTTCTGGACTCCCTTATTTTAGAGTTTTGAGTTGACTTATATATTTATCCTTCCATTTTGTTTTCAAGGTGTCCCAATCGGTAACTTTATTATCAACCCAATATAGATCTTATGACCACATGTGTTGTGTATATACAAAAAGTTCATAGTTTATAAATGATATAGGTGGTCTTGGAGTTAGTATTTATTATTCAGAAATAGTTATAGAAGGATATTAGGGATGTTGAATGGTTAAAATTTCTATGGGAGAGATTTTTCTAAGAGTTCTTAGTGAAAGGAGGTGTATTCCCTTGGAATATATCAATTGTTACTAATGATGTAAAACTTGTTATTGGTCTTATTATGGAGTTTTCCTATGAAGTTTTTTATTTCTTACTTGTTGTCTCATACATGGAATGTTTTACATTTAAGTTATTTATATATATCATTGGTGTTTGTTGGTTTTATTGAATATTGGAGATACATTTCTTCTGAAAGTCGATATAGGATAAGACCTCCCATGTATGTTATTCATTATTTGTTATATTCTCCAACCTCTAGCCTCTAGTAAGAAGGATTGGGGGGGGGGACTCGACTTATCACCAACCCAGGTGGGATTCT
Source organism: Viscum album (assembly GCA_963277665.1). NCBI lineage: Eukaryota > Viridiplantae > Streptophyta > Magnoliopsida > Santalales > Viscaceae > Viscum > Viscum album. The sequence goes on along the minus strand of OY728131.1, from coordinate 1,106,255,399 downwards.
AGTGGGCTAGGTCTTTTAAAAAATGGTATCAGAGATATTAATTCCAAGGAATAGATGTTTTATTTAGTCTACTTTAGATGATTGGTTTGGGGAATTTTGGGTAATGATTTTAAGGATCATTGATTTTAGGTTTTCAATCAAGTTAACTTAGTGTAAATGTGTTAGTTTATGTATCTATTTACCAAGGATATAAAAATATATCATTTAACTTAAAATAATGAGGAAATAGAAAGGTGAGGTGGGCCTTGTATATGATGCTTTATTGAGACAATAATTGGATTTAGGCTTAAGGTAGTTCTAAAAGAGACTTGAGATTCATGGTTTAGAGTTTCTTATAGGCATGCTAAGGCATGAAAATGGTTCATGGAAGTAGAGGTTTGGTTCTAGAACATCGAAAGACCTATTTCATGGACTCTGGTAGGGAGTTTTTGTATCCTTGGATTGTATTTTAGTGTGAAGAAATATTATTATTTTTAAGTGTTAACATGCCAACAGTGACACTAGGTGTTTTCTAGGATTATTTAACTGGGGATGGATTGAATCAAATAAGAAAATGAGTGAATGGAGTATGTTGTAAGTTACCTTTGGTGGATGTTTTGAAATGGTATGTGAATTTGAAAACAAAAATGGGATTTATGGAAGAACCTAATTATCTTTACTCGATGTGTAGAAGAAAGGGGTGCTTGTGTTTGGAATGCTGATGATTGAAGTAGAGCACGGTGATGACTTAGAGAGTAGTGGATTCCTTTATGGAGTATTTTCATAGGATGTCAGGAAATGACTCTAGTAGGTTCATAAGATGATAGTGATACTCTTTAAGTGAGAAGGTACCATTGTACGGTGTAGGGAGGTAGATTTTATACATTTTATTATAGGTGTTTTTATAAATTTCATTAGAGTATTTTATAACACAATAAGGTAAATGGAACAGATGTGGTAATTTATAAGCCACCTATGGTTTTGTGTTTTAATGGGTTGTTTTTTTCGAGAATGAAGGTGAAAATGAAAGAGTTTAACTTGTTCATAGTCAGTTAATGGATGGTGGATGCATGTCCTTTCTAGATGGGTTTTATGGCATGGATAGATTCCTATGATGGATGGTGTTATTGTGGATGTTGGGTGTAGTGAGATAGAAAACACGAAGGTCATGTTGAAAAATTTTGGTTGAAGCTCTGATGGTTTTTTCGATAGTGGAGGTGCCAACCACTAGGATATGATTGTGGTGAGTTAAATCATATGGTGGGGAGAACCATATCAGAAAATTGTTTGGTTGATGACGTGTTTTATGTTATAGGTTGTATTGAATCTTTTAAGAGCCATCATGGTGTTTTGGTATTGGTGACATGAATTGGCTTGGGTTTTGACCACATGTGATCTTTACAATGAAGTTTATTATTGGTTTTTCTTTGGTTATTTAGATGTGGATTGATTCCATTGGGACCTGGGTTTTGGAATGATGTAGGTTGGGAAGTGTGGTTGGAATTTGTGTGTTCCTTCAGGTGACATTGAGAAAGGGTCACTATTAGAATTTTGGAAACTGGATGAGTTACTGACAAGAAGTCTAGACCATGAATTATAGAGAGGATTAGACAAAAGGTATACCTATTAGCTCTCTTAGGGTGGTATAGTGATTTATTAGATGGCCTCCTTATGTGATGGTTACATTGGTATTATCCAGACATTTTTTTGTGTTTGATTTTTGTAGTGTGATATTTAGGTTGATGTGTCCTTTGAGGAGAATCTGGTTCTTGTTGGGGATCGTGGTGAGAAGGTTTTTTGATGTAAGGTAATGTCATTGACCAGGGTATTATAGCAGTATGGTAGTGTTTAAGAAGAATATTTGGATGGATAGTCTGATATGAAATCCCAATGGCCTAAAATTTTCATCTCAGTGGTTGAGTAATACAAGGAAGTGTATCTTGAGGATGATCCATTCTAAGGTGGGGAGGTTTTATGAACCTGAACGTTTGTGGAGGTATATCCTTGTTAATATTTTGGTTAAACTCAATTTATTTTGGTTAATGAAATGGTTCTTGGGTGTACGGGAAGTTTTTGGGGGTGTCCTAGGAGTTTGGGAAGTGAAATAGGGGGAATTTCCATCTAATGCATGTTTAATGGTTGGCACATGATTATTAGTAACTATGAGACATAATAGTGTGGGCCTAGGAAGATAGGTTCACATTATGGAAACCATTCTAGTGGGAGCCTGAAACCTTGTGGGCCTATGCAGAGCCAACCCACATGGATAATGCATAGTTTTTCAAACCATTTAGTCTCCTATGAGATTTTTAAACCCAGGCCCCAACTTTTATAGATGGTGGCACATGGTTTGCATATAGTTTTTCGAACCATGCATCCAATCCATGCACTTAATTAAAGAACGGAGAATTTCCAATTCCACCTCTCATAGGTATTTATGAAACCTCACATGATTTTTGTCACATTTTATCTTAAAGTATCTAGGTTTAAGAACTTTTCTCCCAAAATATTCCAAGAAATGATTATCCCTAGATTGTTAGGTTTTTGGAGAGCCGTTGGGTGCGAATCAAAGCTCTGGGTAAGTCTTTAAATTAGTTTCCTTCCACTTTCTCAAAGAAGTTTTCTTTGTAGTTTCCTATATTTTTGAAGCTCAAAACTATTGTTTTCCAAGGCATTATTTTTCTTGGTTCTTGAGGATATTTTATATAAAATCAATGTTCATGATTGGATGAGTGGTTTTTGAGGATATAGAGGTAGTTGGCCTTAGATATTCTTCCCAGAGTCTTAATATTTTATTTGTGTATGTGGTTATTCCAATTAACTACCTTGTATCATTTTAATGTTTATTTGAGGAAAGTGACTTGGGCATTATATTGAGGTGTAAGACCCTTCATAGTTTGCATTGGGTTTATTAATGATGTGAAACCAAACCTAGGTTTACCCTTGGGGTATGCCAAACCCTTGAAAATTGTGAAATAAGTTAGTAAATGTTGAGAAAAGGTAATTAAAAAAGTGAATAGGATGTGAAGAGTAAATTGGTATGTCATCTTGGTTAAAGGGTAAATTGAGTTGCATATATGTTGAATTTTTTTAAAGGCCTAAGTGGTTTTGAAATTTGGGTAAATAAAGTGTTTTGGGTTTTGATCAAGTTATTGTTTGTAATGAAGAATATGATGTCTGATAGTGGGAAATGATTTAAAAGGAGGTGAAGACCAAATTTTTTTAATAGGGGGGTTTCTTAATGGATTTAAAATGATTGTTTGATATGAGATTGTGGTACCCTTTTTGAGAAAATGCGTTAAAGATTACTTTTAATGGATGGAAATAGAAATGAATGCCTTGGGGAAAAGTTATGTTTTTCAAAGATGAAGACTTGTGTTTTAATGGATGGATTCAAGATGGTTTTAAATGAGTATGCGTTTTTCTTTTTATTTCATGATTTGATTGTAAGGATCCATTGGGTCCTTGTTAAAATAAATGATAATGTGGGAAATTGTGATAAAGGGTATATGAAGCATCTACATGTGAATAAGTGTTATGTGTGGGGTATCAAACTCAGGATCTTCTCCCATGGGTTGGGATCGACTAAGTCTCTAGGCCCCAACCTTGTATTGACCGAGTTGGGATGTTGTATTGAGGCTTTATTTTTCTAACTTGGGGACAGAGGTTCCTTACTTGGGTTAGGATTGATTGATTCTCAAAGCCCCACTAATGTACAGTTATGGTTTGAGATGTCAGAATGAAGATTTATACTCCCAAACATATGGACATGACTGGATTATGGGATTGAGGATCCGAGTTAAGTTGATAAATAGTTTAATTAGTGAATTTACTTATTTGACTAAACGTATGTGAAATCCTATGCTATTTCTTAGGTTCCCAACATGATCATAGCTAGTTGTTTGGTTAGTTGAAAGTTGGGAATTTAAGGGTAAAATGGGTTAATTAATAATTGTTTAAATTTGAAACACGTTTATTTTGTTTACCTGTATATTTATTAATACTTTATTACATTGATATACTATTTTAAGGATTGGTTATTGATTTAGACACCATTTCTTGTGGCCTTATGAGTTTTTCTCACACCCTACTCGGGTTTCCATGGCACTAGGTCACCCAAGGTGATGCAACTAGCTTTCTGACATAGGTTTAGGAGAGAGACTTGACGATTATTTAGTGCATGGGATGATGGACTAGAGAATGGAGTTTCAGGTCCAAGTGGGACTTGGGACAATGTTTGGTGTTTTCATAGTTTTGGTAATTTGGGACCTTACAGTATGACTACCTAACAAGTAGTGTATCCATCAAATTGTTATAGAATCCATGGCATTGTTTTGGTGGGATACTAATATTTTATATTGAGTTGTTATTTATATTGGTTTTTATAATGCCCTGACCCCAGAAGCCCAGAGTTAGTGCATTATTACATATCATTGGCATGATCACAAAAGATCAAGTCTCGAAAGACCGATTAGTTTAGTATCCTTGTAAGTACTAGATACATCCATAAAATTTACATTACATCATAAAATGGAAAACTACAACAACATTGTTTCCATAGAAAAAACTGAGTTCCCATAGACTATCCCTGTAGGTCAGTCATAATATACTTCTTCGCATATTGGAAAAAATAAAACATAGAAAGGGGTGAGCTCAGATGCTCAGTAAGGATAACAACATAGCAGAAACTTTCATAAATAAGTATAAAAATTTAAGGCATTGTATAAAAATAAAAAAAATCCTTTTAAACTTAAACTTAATCATAATATGGAAAAGATAAAAATAAAATAATGCCATTTACTTATTCACATGGATATTCTACTAGTCGAATAATTACATGCAATATCAATAACCACTTTCATAATGATGGAATGCATAATGCCAGACTGCATAACCACATAGTCAAGTCCTTGTACCAAGACTACAAATAAGATTTTTTCAAGGCCTTGTTCCAAGACACTAGTTTGTCTCATGAGACCTACTGATGCATCAAAGAGCTATAGCAGGCTCTACCCGTCACTTAATAAGTCCAATACATTCCTCATATGAAAATTTGAAACATAACATAAACCTTCGTATTAAAACTAGCATACAAAATGTAAATAATTTATCCACAAAACATGAATGGCATAAAAAACAAAACACCCACAGTCAAACATAACTCATTCAATACAAATTGAAGATTTTATTATAATATATTAACCTCAATCGAGGATAATTAAGGATATTGACAAAGATGAAAATAATCATCAAAAGTATCTGAGAAAAGTATCCCCCTTTTCCTGAAATCATTTAAAAGTCACACTATTTTTCAAGAAGCTGTTTAAAAATAGATTTTTGAATCAAAGTGTCCCATACCACTTTGAAACATTTAAAAGTAATTTTAATTTTAAATCCTTAATTTCCATATAAATAAATCCTTAAAACCATTTTTAAAACATGGACATTACTGAGAATTTTTTAAAAGAATAAATCTTTAAAACATTTAAAAATGATATTTTAGTTAGAGTTACTAACCAAAAGAGAGACACTTGAATAAAAATAATTGAGATAATAAAAACTTTATAATATCATGGGAATAATGGGATTCATGATATACTATGTCAAAGTACATTAAATACACCATATAAAAGTGAATTGGCATTTAACAACAAAGAAGTCTCAATGGAATGTAAATTGAGATGAAATATATTATAATGACCATATACTTAGGTTAAGGATAAATAAAATACATAATTATGTGTGAAAAATATAAATACACTCAATATGATTGGATATTCAGTGTAAATCAATCAGAGGACATTCACACATATTCTTGTAAAAACAACACCAACGAATATGATGTTTAACTCAATGAATGGATATTGAGTTAAAATTACACTTATCAAGTTCATATCGATGACTAAAGAATTTATCAATGGAGTTATTATGTGTATCAAAATTATATCCACATAAAAAAGAGTGGAAATTACTACAAAAATAATAAATAGTGATTCCACACATAATCACAGAGTAAAATAATCAATGAAGTATGCGTAAAGCCCAATGAGTGGAAATTGAAATTTGAAATTCCCTTACCGATTTGGTAACATATGAAACATACAACACATGAAATAAGGATCATCCAATGATGATGTAAATACCCATAAATTAACTTATATTACACAAACTATTCAATCATGGGTAGTACAAACACCAAACAAAAGGTAGTAGTGGAAAATATATCATGAATCTCACGGGAATAAAAGTGATATGAAAAACCCTTACATTGTACTTTTCCTTGGTTGAGGGAAATCAAAACTCCTGTATAATGGTGAAATAATTTTTATTAAATTATACAAGAATAATATACATTAATATGATATCATATATGATCTTTTAACATTCTTTCTTAATAATATCTTAATATTATCGTCGTTTCGGGTGTTAACTGATTCGTTTTTCATTATATGATTTGTTACGTAAGTAATGTTTGTTATGTATAGGATGTATCTTATTAATATTGATAATTATATTAAGTCTTTAAACATTATTTTTAATCATCTAATGAAAATTAGTCTTGAATGGATACGATTGGGAATGAATCTCATCCCGTTCGTGGAGACGGTGATCCGTACGTATGCACGAGCGACAATATAATTCTTCTGATATTAAAATAATATATAATTGAATGGTATATCATTTATAAAGAATAATTATCATGTTATATTAATTATTTAAATCAATTAAACATCATTATTATATCCATCCAAAAAATAATGTATTGAATAACAATTACAACATGACGTGGGGACGGTAAGCCGTATGTACAAACGCATGGTGGCATTTCATTCAAAGGATGGATATAATAGTGAATATGGTTATACAATATTTATAATAACATCACAGTATATAGAAGAAACTGGATTTATTATTTTATAATGTAAACAACAAAGAAAAATGAAGTGGAAGAAGAAAGGAACTTGAAAGAGGTGATGAAATATTTACCTCTTCTTCGGGTTCTTCCTTTTGATTTGATCAAAAGGGCTCCTTATGTTGGATTTTGGACTAAATTAAGGCCTATAGGATGAAGGTAGGACAATTCATAGTTTTTTTGGGAAGGTTTTGGGTGAGAAAAATGGATTTGAAGGTGTGAAATAGAGAGAAGGGGGAGTGCCCTTTTATAATAGGGGTGAGGGAAACCTTAGGAAAAATTAGAAATATAATGTTATAATATTATAATTTTCGGTTTCTAATGGCTCATAAATGAAATATTTAAAGGCTAAGATGGGTATGGGTCTAAAACCACTCAAAAAATAGGTTTTAGATAGGTTTGGATCACTATATTAAGCTTAGCTTTTAGATTTAACTCTTAGTTAAATAGTTTGACATTTACCATGTCTCTTTGTATTTTTATTTTATTTGGTTAATAAACATACTATATACTTCCAATAGAACCCCTAGTGGTTCAATAATGATACACCCATCATTATATAAGTCTTTTTTTGGAACCTTAGATTTATAGGAATAGAATATCAATTAATAATGTAATATTTGTTTTAAAAACTCTTTTATGTCAATTTTGAAAATATTTGGTAATTTGTTTTTTCTAAATTAATAAAAGAATTATTACTTAGAAAAAAATTCATCTAAGAAACCCTAATATATAATATTAACCTATAAAATTAGTTTAATTCATAAAAAGTCTCAAATTTCATTTATTTGTATATTTATAATATCAAATATTTTAATATTTCAATAATTAAGTAATTACTGCATCATCATTGTATCATAAATAAATTAAATTATTTAATGTCTAAAAAATATAAATAAGATACCATTATGTAGTAAATACTTTTATCTTTCTAATGAATATTTATAATCTAATTTATCTTATTTATAACCCTATACTAAAAATGGTTTAGTTATTAAGCTTTGAATTTAACACTTTTAACTCTTCTTTGAATTAAATAATAATAAATGCCCTAATCTAATCCAAGTGGACCTAGAGGATCATATTTTATTCCTAAGGTTGTTTTTGGTCGAATTAAACTTATCCAATAGAATTAGGATATGTGTTAGGGTAATAATAATATCATTTTTACCCTTAATTACTCTATTTACTTTTAACCATGGCAAATAAAAGTCAAAAGTTACTATTCACCAAAAATTATTTTTATCTTATTGAACCACATTTTAATTACTGATATCAATCGTGTCTCTTGGTTTTTTCAAATTCAATTCACAAAAGCGGTAAAATTAAATTTTATTCAAATTTTCAAATGCTCCTAGGAGGTGGGTAAAAGACAGTTAAAAAGTTCAATAAATTTTTAATATATCTAAAATTATTATAAACTGACTCCAATGAATTACATTGAAAATATATAGGTTTTATGTACCTATATAGACCTAAAATAAATTTAAATAAAATGAATAATTATTTAAATAAAAATTCAGCTTTAAACTATAACACAGTGTTTTTTACTATTCATCAACATTTGAATGTTTTTAGAAAAATACAAAAAATTCCCCCTAAGCTAATTTCGATATTCCGAATCCAAAAATGAAGTCCATTTTGAAAGATAAAATTTATAAAATTTCCAAAATTGGGTATTACTATTCACAACAGTTAGTTTGATTAGCCGCGGTGTGTTAGAATCTCGAAGTTGCATACAATGCAAGATATTACATTATTCAAAGGGAAACATACCATGGAAGATTGAGGTGTTACAACTTTCATAACTATTGATATTAAATCTTCTATGGTTTTACTCTGATATGTGAGTATAGTCTCCTCATTGTACCTATATACATTAGCACTACTAATCAGAAACCTATAGAATATGAGGAGTCATGCTTGAGATCATGTGGTGACTTGGATCGGGGCACCAGATATAGTGGCTACTAGGTCAGGGACATTATAGGTAATTTATATATTGTGTTGTTGAGTATGGTTTAAATTTAAAATAGGTTAGACCATCTTTTAGGACAATATGAATGTGATGAAGTGAATGTCAATATTTACATATGATGTTCTCCTGGGACAAGATTTATGAAGGAATTACTTATTCTTAGAAGTTAGAGAGAGTCATTTGGAGTGAGTAAGTTCATATTTTTCTCCTATATTTCATTTTGTTTGACATATTTTTGGAGTGTTTTCGTGATGGATAACCCTAAACAGTTAATGTCTCATGTGGTTTGAGGTATGAACCATGTCATCTCTATAATGGAATGCATACTCATCAACATTAGTCAATGTTTTTCTTCTATTATTGCATCATTTTTTTGAGATTTGGTGATTCAAATAGAACTGTTATCCTAAATATTTCAACTAGAAACTAATAATAGTGGTGATAATCCTCTCACACCCATCTACTAATGGTGTAGGTTTATCCTTAATTGAGAGAGAGGTATTTTTTTGAATTTCACCATAGAAGATGAAATATTATGACATAACCTAATATATGGATTGACTATTTTATTTACTAGTTAGGTAGATTAAAATAATTTCAAGATATTAAAAATTCCAGTATATGAGTTAGAAATAATATTTTATTGAAAAAAAGACCCACAAGAAGGATGCATGGGGACAACGATCAAGAGATTATATCTAGATACCCACTAGTTGTCAGGGTAAACTTTGTATGATATATTCATTATAGAGGATAAGTTCGCTAATGTGGTGGAAATGATGGGGATTCTTATCCAGGTGTCCTTATAGGGTTTCCCCTAACGAGAGATCAATTTATGTATCATCTTGGATTCTAGGAATGATGTTGATGTCTTCTATAGTGTATATGATAGCTTTTTTAATCTCTGATATGTATTTGTGTTGTTGGGAATACCTCTTATATAAAAGTTTCAATCAGACTAGTATAACCCAATCGACCGGTTAATAAAAACAAAGTAATTTCATGGAGGCCAAACCTAGGACAAGGTGCCATTATATCTGGGTTTATGAGGTGAACAATCTGAGGATGGTGTTCAGGTTAAACTATAAACATTATAAATTCCATATTATATATTCAAGAGTGATGAAAAATTTTTCTATGATCATATGGATAAAGAAACAACATGTGGTGGCATTCATCAACAACCCTCACTTGATCCAAATCAAAGCGTTAGTATCCTGAATGTTTTGGTTTAGTTATTATCTTACTTCCAAATCACCATCAATGTAGTGAGACCTTGAGGTGAAAGTTTTGTATATGATAGATCCATTTATATACACCTTTAAACTAGAAAATTTGTGCGGTAGTTGGCCATTTATGAGTTTGAGGATATTATAGCTTATGTGTTTGAGTGGAATAATGGTTGTGTGGTAGTCGATACCCTTGGTATGAGGTTTTATACTTATCTTATGTTGGAGGTTTATAAGTATATAATATTGATGTGGTTGGTTTTAATGAGGGAGGGTGATGTATCTTTTCTTGAATGAATCTGGTGACCACCACCTATTCACCAAGTGAATATGGTTCATTGAAATAGATGTTTGGTTCTAGAACATCAGTGGAAATCTTACATGGGCTCTGGTAGAAAGTTTGTGTGGCCTTAGAATGTATTTTATTGTGAAGTAATATTTTTCATGTAAAGTGGTAACGTTCCAACAGCGACACTGGGTGTTTTCTAGGATGAGTCGACCGGGGATGGACCGAATCAAATATGAAAAAGAGAGAATAAATGGAATTTTTTGGATGTTTTGGAATGGTAAGTACATTTGAAAACTGAAATGGGATTTATAGAAGAACCAAATTATATTTATTCGATGTGTAGATGGAAGGGGTGCTTCTGTTTTGAATTTTGATGGTTGAATTGGGGAATGATGACATCTTGGGGAGTAGTGGATGACACTGGTGGATTTTTACAAGAAGATAGGGAATGACTCTAGTAGGTCCATCGAATGACGATGATACTCTATAAGTGAGAAGGAACCATTGGATGGTGAGGGGGGGGGGGGGGGTAGTGTGTCAACAATTTATGATGGGTGTTTTGAGAAATTCCAATCAAGAATAGTATAATATGATATAGTAAATGGAACAGATGTGGTAATTAATAAGCCACCATTGGTTTTTTATTTTAATGGAATGTGTGTTTCGAGAATGAAGGCAAACATGAAAGAGGTAAACTTGTTATTAGTCCATGAATGGATGGTGGATGCATGTACTTTCTCGATCGTTTCAATAGATTGGATAGATACCAATGATGGATGGTGTTTTTGTGGATGTCGGGCATAGTGAGATAGAAAACACGATGGGTATGTTGAAAAAGTTGGGATGAAGATCTTGTGGAATTTTTGATGGTGGAGGTGCCAACCACTAGGAGATGATTGTGGTGATTTAAATCATATTGTGGGAAGAAATATATCATGGAAGTGGTCACTTGATGACATGTTTGATGTTATAGGTTTTATTGACTTATTTAAGAGCCATCTTGGTGTTTTGGTATTGGTGATGGGAATTGGATTGGATTTCGACCACATGAGTTCTTTATAGTGAAGGTTTCCCTTGGTTATGATTTGGTTGTTTAGATGTGGATTGAGACCATTGGGACCTATGTTTTAGATAGATTTAGTTTGGGAAGTGTGTTTGTAATTTGTGTGTTCCTTCGGGTAACATTGAGAAAGGGTCACCATTAGAATTTTGGAAACTAGTTGAGTTAGTGACACATAGTCTATACCATGAATTATAGAGAGGATTATAAAAAAAGTATACCTATTAGCTCTCCTAGGGTGGTGTAGTGCTTTATTCGATGCCCTCCTTGTGTGATAGTTATAGTGGTATTACCCAGAAGTTATCTTGCATTTTATTTTGGTGGTGTGAGATTGAGTTTGATGGGTCTGTTGAGGAGAATTTGGTTCATGTTGTTGATCATTGTGATATGGTTTTTTTGAGGTAAGTTAATGTCATTGATCTAGGAAATATAGTATCATGGTAGTGTTTAGGAGGAATATTTGGAGGGAATGTTTGATATGTGATCCCAACAGCCCAACCTTGTATTTAGCATGTTAGGATGTTGGATTGGGGTTTCATTCTTCTAATTTGGGGACTGAGGTTACTTACTGGGGTCTAGATGGACTTATGCTCCAAGCCCCACTAAAGTACGGTTATGGTTTGGGATGTTGGACTGAGGCTCTATGCTCCAAAACATATGGACATGACTTGATTATGGGATCGGGGCTCTGAGGTAAGTTACTAAATAGTTTAATTAGTGAATTAAACTATTTGATTAAAGGTATGAGAACTCTTGTTCTATTTATTATACTCCCAACATGATCAGAGCTAGTTGTTTGGTTAGTTTACACTTGGGACTTGAAGGATAAAATGTGTTAATTAATAATGGTTTAAATTTGAAACATGTTTCTTTGGTTGACCAATATATTAATTGATTATTTATTACATTCTTACATTATTTGAAGGATTTTTTATTTCTTTAGAAACCATTGCTGGTGGCCTTATGATTTGTTCTCACACCCTACTCGGATTTCCATGGCACTTGGTCACCCAAGCAGACGATACTTTCATTTTGACAATGGTTTATGAGAGAGACTTGATGGTTATTTTTTTGTGGGATGATGGACTAGAGCATGGGGTGTTAGGTTTGAGTGGGACTTGGGACAATGTTCTGGGTTTTCATAGTTTTGGTATCTTGGGACCTTACTGTATGACTACCAAACAAGTAGTGTATCCATGAAATTGTTATAGAATCTATGACTTTGTTTTTAGTGAGATCCTATTATTTTATATCGAGTTATTATTTATATTGGTCTTTATAATTATTGATATTAAATATACTGTGGTTTTACTCTGATAAGTGAGTATAGTCTCCTCGTTTTACCAATATTGATGTTCACTTCTAATCTGAAACCTCTAGAATATGACGATTCATGCCTGAGATCATGTTGTGACATGGCTCGGGGCACGAGATATAATGGCCACCAGGTCGTGGACATTACACATAATTTTTATCTTTTGTTGTTGAGTATGGTTTAAATTTAAAATAGGTTAGACCATATTTTAGGACAACATGAATGTGATGAAGCTCATGTCAATATTTACATATGAGGTGCTCGTTGGACATGATTTATAATGGAGTTCCTTAAACTTAGAAGTGATAGAGAGTCATTTGGAGTGAGTAAGTTGGTATTTTCTCTTATGTTTCCTTGTCTATGACATATTTTTGGAGTGTTTTGGTTATGGATAACCTTTAACAGGTAGTGTCTCATGTGGTTTGAGGTAAGAACCATGTCCTCTCTATAATGGCATGCATACTCATCAACATTAGTTAATGTTTTTCTACCATTATTGCATCATTTTATTGAGATTTGGTGATTCCAATAGAACTAATATGTGAACCTTTTCAACTAGAAACTACTAATAGTGGTGATAATCCTGTCACTCCCATCTACTGATGGTGTGGGTTTATCCTTAGTGGAGAGAGGGGTATATTTTTTAATTTCACCATAGAAGATGAAATATTATGACATAATCTAATGTATGGAATGACTATGTTATTGACATGTTAGGTAGATTAAAATAATTTCAAGATATTATAAATTCAAGTATATGGGTTAAACATTATATTTTATGGAAAAAGGACCCATAGGAAGGATGCATGGGGATAACGATCAAGATATTGTAGCCAATTACACACAAGTTTTCAGGGTTAACTTTGTATGATATAGTCATTGTAGAGGATAAGTTCCCTAAAGTGGTGGAAATGATGGGGATTATTATCCAAGTTTCCTCATATGGATTTTTTTATCGAGAGATCAATTTATGCATCATCTTGGATTCTAGGATTGATATTGATATCATCTATAGTGTATATGGTAGCTTAGTTAAGATCTGATATGTATTTGTGTGGTTGGGAATACCTATTATATAAAAGTTTCATAGGATCCATTATAACCCATTCGACCGGTTCAAAGAAACAAAGTATTTTATGGGGGCTAAACCTAGGTCAAGGTGCCATTATATCTGGATTTATGAGGTTAACATTCTAAGGATGTTGTTCAGGTTAAACTATGGAAATTATAAATTCCTTATTATATCTTCAAGAGTTATGGAAACTTTGTCTATGATAATGGGGATAATGAACCAGCATGTAGTGGCATTCACCAACAACCGTCACTTGATCCAAATAAAAGGGTGAGTATCCTAAATATTTTGGGTTTGGTCTTATATTACATCCAAATCACCATATTTGTAGTGAGATCTTGATGTAAAAGTTTTAGATATGAGATATCCATTTATATACACATTTAAACTAGAAAATTTGTGTAGTAGTTGTCCCTTGACGAGTTTTAGGATGTTAAAGCTTAAGTGTATGAGTGGAAAAATGGTTGTGTGGTGGTCGATACCCTTGGTGTGAGGTTTTATACTTTTCTTATGGTGGAGGTTTATATTTATATAATATTTATGTGGATTGTTTTAATGAGAGAGGTTGATGAATCTTTTATTAAATGAATCCTATAGCCCTCACCAATTCACTAAGTGAGGGCAGCTTAGATTAGTGGATTTTTATAGTTGTATTGAAATTCATTTTCCCTATCATTAAATAATATTAGTATTTTTTCTTCTGAGTTTAATCATGAATTATGATATAGGATATCATATGTAGTTACTTATTGTAGAACCCTCACTTTTATACTAGTTTTTGTGTAGGATACTGAGGTATCATATTCAATTGTAAAAATATTCCATATTTACAAAACAGAGTGTCATATGACCTTTATAGTAACTCTATTATTTATAAAATATTATTGATAATTATATTAAATGATTAAATTATCATTTTTAAAATACAATTGATAGTATATAAATGATTTATGTGTTTCAGCCACACAATTGTATTTATGATTCAAGTTATATCATTAAATATGATTTCTGAATAAATTTTTTTTTTCTTTAAATTTAGTTGTGCATTGAATTATATAAGTTAGAAATTTTTTTATAAATTATAATAGAAGGTATTTTGTGAGATTTAATAATTTATAAATGTTTTTATAAATTTTTTAAATATATAGAGGTGATAGTTAGTTAATTAAATGTTTTTGATTTTTTTGAATAAATATTCCATAATATTAAGTGTTATTATTAATATACATTTTTACCAAATTATATGAAATTACTTATGAATTAGAAATAATGTTTTTTTATTTCAAATTAATAATAGTACTTTATAAAGTGATTATAAATTTAAAAAACAATGTAAAAATATGAAGTATTTTATATTTAGTTATGAATTTTTCATAATTGATTAATTTAAATTATTCAAATTAAAGGAATTATTATGGAATTATTTAGACTACATCAAATTTATTTTTGATTATTGATTTAATCAAGGTATAAATAATGATAATTATGTGCTATTTTTACTATTTAAATAGTTTTTATAATATAAATTATAATATAAAATATTCTATATCATGAAGTATATTTAATGTGAAATTTAATATAATAAATAATATAATGGAGTTCTATTATGAAATTAATACAATTTTATTTTATTCAAGGTTTGGAATTTTTTATAATGAATAGCTAAATTACAAAGAGTTTATAATCATATTATATTTATGAATTGTTAATAGATAACTATCTCATGTTTAAATATTTAAATTGTTCTTTTATTTTAAAGTTATTAATTTAATTATCATTCATATTTATAAATTAATTATATTATGAATATGTTTATGTTTTAATTTAAATTTTGTAACCAATCCCGAGATTGTGATACATGCAATTAAAAATTTACACACTCAGTATGATAATAGATTTATTTCCCACCTAGATTAAATTTAGTTTATATTTAACGATATTATCTTGAATTTAGTTTCTTGGATATATTTTATTCATATTTTTTGTTAGATTTATGATTATTTTTAATTAATTTTAAGTAAATTATATTGGTGTAGAGGGAAATTGGGTCAGAATTTCCACTGGCCTTGAGTTTTATGTCATGTTCTAGAAAGGTAGGGGTTACCTATCTATGGTTCCAAACATACTCATGTGGGGAATGCCAATTTCATATAATTATAAACCTTTATAAGAAAAGTTCATGTATCTTATTTGTGAAATGAATTTGGGTATGTGTAAATATATTTATCTTATAATTTTGGGTGAGTAACAAAAATAGTTAGTTATATAAAGAGTTACACATCAATATGGTTTGAACATATTGATTTGGAGTAAGGAAAAGTATTCCAAACCAAATAAAAAAATGAATGAATACATTAAGGGAATAAAATGAGATAATATGGTGAGATTAAATCCCCTTCGAAATACTAAGTGTTAGATTCCTTTCAAATTGACACTTGTCAAGACCTTAATCACCCAACCGGGTAGTTTCATGCTATATCTAGGTTTCGTTGTATTATCATATACAAAGAATGAAATAATGAGGTGAAATTAATAGTTAGGATACTTATTCTTGATTTTTTCATTATGTTACACTTATATGGGAAATATTAATAGTTAGAATACTAGAGGAATAGGTTTGAGTCTATCCATATGATGAAATTGGAAAAGGGTTTTACTCTCAACTATCCAAGATTCATATATGATATGATTGGCGTGATGGCCTACCTGAATAGATAATCAGGTATATGATAACTAAATTTGAATCATTTTTTATTTAAATATATATCTTGGTACACTAATTAATATTATTACTTTAAAACAGTTCATCAATTTAGTGGGATGAAATTTAATAAATCTCTTCATTAAGCATTTGTAAAACATGATACTCTTATAATAAAACCTTATATTGTAAATAATACAACCATCATCATCAAACATAACATTGAGACCAACATTATATAAAGTATAATATTTATTTAAGAAACTCCTAAGAGTGGTAACGTAAGAATAGTTTTGTAGCACAATGAAATTTTATGTGGTTGAGAAACGAATTCTTGAGTAAAAAAATTATTAAAGTTTTCCAACACTTGGAATATATATTATTGTGAATAGTATATAAGTATTATCAAGAGTTTTCATGGGAATTGGATGAAAAATGAACTAATTAGTTTTATACTCCACTCATAAAGTCAATATGATTGGATATATTGAGAAATTGGTGAGGCTAGGGGTCTGATTGAGGTTGATTCTTCTTAAGGAGTTTATTATATTTTTATTGAAATAATTTTTATTGAAATATAACTTTATTCAAGAATTTTTATCCTATTTTGTCAAATTATTGAGAAATGATCTACTAGGCAAGTAATTTATATGTTCTAGTGTTATATTGACTGCAAAAAATGGGTAAAGTATGAAATCGAAAGAAGAAAAAAATAGTTGGAAAGTCCAAAAATGTTTCTTTAAGTAGTTATTTCAAGTTATTGAAATATACTCTTCGCAGGATAAATGAGTAATTATTCCATAGAATTGAATTTTTACAAATACCTGAAGGGTCTTGATAAATTCCCTAGATTTTTTTGTTTTCTGTAAGTGTTATAGAAATTGATTCTTCAATTGTATATTTTACAAGTGTAATAAATATACACGAGTTCAATATAAAGCGTAGAATTGATATATCTTGTAGATTTAATTAAAATGATAAATCAAGGAGTTCCTACATCAAATATATGAATGAAAAAGATTTTATCATGATCATATGGATCAAAATAATGGTTGTGTATAATTATCTCATTTCCTTTATATGATAAGTGGAGTTATTTATTAATAATGATCTATATTGAATAATATGATATAATGATCTCAATACACCTAGTTTATGATTCTTTATATTATATAACACAAATTAATAAGAAGACAAGGATAAAAATATTTATCTAGGGTAAAAGTTTTCTATCAAAATATTTATTAAAATATATAGGAAGATGTCTCCATCGCCCATCAGTTGTATATTTTAAGAATAAAGTTTTCTTCTTATAGAAAAATCACCCAAACACATTTAATATCAAATAAGATAGGGATTTAATAGTTTATTTTTTTAAATAATCCCACTAGAGAAAATAAAATCCATTTTTGTGAGACAAATGAGTTTATGTTTCACAGCAGGATATTCTGGAGATAATATAGTGTTTAAGAGGCTAGTAAAAGTATGATTGAACTTATAAACGTTCAATGATGAAAAATAAAACATTATACCAGTAAAAAATTAAAGTTATTTTGACATAAAATTCTAAAGAGTATATGAAATGTTGTGGTAAAGATAAATGTAAGTATTTACATTTAATTACTGTGAGAAAGTGAATATCATTATTTCCTAAATGATTTTTACAATCAAAATCAATGTGAATTGTACATAATATCCAAAATATTTTATCATATAATGGTAAATAAATATGTAAAGAGCTTAATTTAGTTACTATAAAAAAGTTAAGGTCACCTTCTTCTAAAAGAGTTTAGGTAATTATGATTAGTAAATTGTAAGTAGTTTCATTAATTACCATAATATCTCAAGGGAAGAGTTTGATGGAAAATGTTCCATGAATAAAGATGATGTTATACTTATAAACAATTTAAATTATAAAATATAATTAGGAATCATAACATTCGATGTTTTGAATTTATATTTTTTGTGTTGTGAAATCCTCTCCCCCTTTTTAGGACATCAAAAAGAATGGTCAAAGTATAGAGAAACATAATCAATATAGCACAGTAACAAGTATAAACTTTCTAAATATTAATCGTTGAAATGAACAAGGATTGGTAGTGATGTTATAAATAACCATACAAATAATAAAATGATAAACATATAATAGAATACATGAAATTCATTTAATTTACAATTGATAAACATTCAAAGAAATTATAAGTCAAGCTTTCAAATGTTATGATGAAATCATATAGTGAAAAAAATATAAAATAATTAGTCTTTGGGTGAAAAATCTAGGAAAAAATGCTTTTGATGTGGATTCTTAAAGGATTGTGGAAGGAAATGTGGAAAATATGTTGTAGGTAAAGGGAAATCAACACTATTTCCACAAATATCACCCAGTGGAGAATCTAATCTAAACCGACCTTTGATGCAAGATATGTTTTGAGGAACTATTATAAAATAAGTAAAAATGATTCCAGATTGAAATTCATGAGCTATGTCTGAATCAAATCTATCCACATGAGTGAATAAGATATTTTATGAGGTATTAAATGAAGTTTTTTAAGATTCAATAACGAGATTAGGATTCTGATTAGCATAAATTACAGTAGGATTAAGGATTTGTTTTAGGAATTGAGAGGCACCATGGTGAAAATCTAAAATTAAAATCCAAGTGATCCTCTATAACATAACTAAAATAGTTTATCTATCCACATGTTTACCTACATCACAAGGGAATTCCTATAGAAATGAATAAGAATAATAAATCATTACCATATAGTTTGGCATAAGGTACTAATACAAATTTGAAAGTCTGACTTCTTGGCATAACTACTAATTAACCTCTTTCAATCATCCAACTGACTATCTAAAAAACCATCACTAAATATAAGTAAACCCCTAGGATCGTAAAAAAAACTTATTTTACATTCTTACTAGTAGGATGATTTGATGTTTCATAAAATAAATCTTCTTCTTTTTAGGAAGAGTCGGATGACTAATATTAGAGAACTAACTGGTGAAGATTTTTGATATTATTCCCGAGTTTATAAAAGTTATAGGATAGTAAACTGGAAACCATCTTAAGGACTACTACAATTAATATAGCTTATTTATAATCCTTTATTGATGTCTACATAATAAAAATAACATTTTCCATAACAATATTATCCAACCATTTTATTGACTCATCCAATTCATGGATAGTTATTCAAAGAATGATCACTATACCCCAAAATTAAGTAACTAAATATCTATTTATAGCTTGAAGAATTTATAATGAGAGAAAATTACAATGTATAGATGAAATAAATTCTATCAATTTATAATGGGAACTTATGACTACTTCTATATTAGTCCCATAGTTATTTGGTCCTTAGATTCATTCATACTTTTTCCAACATCCTGGGTTCTCTAAGAGGAATTAAAAATTGATTGGATGATTTTCTTGAAGCTGCTAAAAAATATTTTTGAGACTACGTTCTATTTAAAAATTTTATTTTTTTAAATAATCATACTAGTACTCCAACACATTATTAATATCATCAAACTTACACTTAGATGTGGTATTTTCTTTAATAATTTGATCTTTACCTTTAGATTCTTCCAATGAAGTCTTCGGAGATTTTAATTCAACCCACATCTCTTTGAATTGAGATATAATTATCGTTCACCAATTTTGAAGATCAATAATAAGATATTTTTTTGATTATATGATAATATTCAGCATGAGCTAGAGAAGTAACTTCTTGATGCTATAATACATCATAGTTTTTTTACACTTATTGATTCACTTCAAAGCCTATATTTTCATAATTTTTTTTATTCAATATGAGAGGGATCAATTTAACTTCCTTTTTTATTTATCATAGTTTCAAATAGTATATAATCCTCCACTATGTATTGTTCTTATTCTTCCAAACCCAGAAGAATCCTTTCCAATTAACTGAAATATATATGTTTATATTCTTCGTTCAGCCTCCTCAGAACTTGATACATTACATAAGGGAACCACATCAGCAAAAGTAGAAATTGTAATGTACTAAATAATAATCACTATACTTTTAATGGTGTTATACTACATTATTGGGTTGCAGAGAATGATGCAAAATGAGTTAAGGTAGCTTCAATCATAGGAGACAGAACAACAACATGATGCACCTTGGATTCCACTTCTTGAACCACTTCCTTAGCTCTAACAATAGCTTTGGGTCGAATCTAATCTAATATAACCACC
The DNA here is from genome assembly GCA_963277665.1 of Viscum album. Classification (NCBI taxonomy): domain Eukaryota; kingdom Viridiplantae; phylum Streptophyta; class Magnoliopsida; order Santalales; family Viscaceae; genus Viscum; species Viscum album. The sequence continues at coordinate 1,106,234,641 of OY728131.1, read as the reverse complement.
TGAAATCTCAATATATTATCATTAAGAGTTAAATTATCCATGATATCCTCAAAATACACCATTATAGTATCTTCTTTAAGTATTCTAGCAAAGATAAATTCTTGATATTTCCCCGCTAAACATGAACATGGACTACTTCAATATCTTTTTCATCACTAAAAAGAAACAATTTATTAGCATAATAAATCTATTAGTAAACACTTTTTTCAACACAAAAACATTAATATTGTTCAAATCATGATAACAAGTACCCATGGAATTATCAAATGAATACAAGATTTCATAAAAACAAGCATCAAAATCCTTCAAAATGGATATAAGTTCATATTTGTTTTCTGAATATGACACATATGTTTCATGGTATATCTTTTTCAAATTTTCATTCATATATATGAGAAACAAATACATCAATGAAATATCTTGAAATTTAATCCTTTCAAAGTCACCCACTTGTTTAGAAATAACTAAATAAATGAACTTAACAAGAACTATCTTCTCAATTTCTAGATCCTTCACATCCTTTTTCTCAATATCATGAATTATGAAAAAATATTTCTTAATATTTAGTGAGATTACTCCATTGGAAGAAGAAACTGAGGTATTGAAGTCAAAACTTCCCACATTATGACACATAAAAATTATAGCCATTTCTACTTATGATATTTTAAATTCCTTCCAATTATCTATCAATATGAAAATTCCCTCGTTATTATAGAAATGAAAGACTATATATTAATATAATTCACACACATCCTTATCAAACAAAAATTATATCTTCTTCTCATAAAAAAGAAACCCTCATACTTTAAGATTAATAACAATCCCTATTAGTAAATCTACCCTATTTAACTTGTTAAAATAATTCATGTTTCCACTATGAACTTTTTTTGTAGACCTCCGCCTATTCAAGCTACCAATGGTACCACTTTCAAATAACATCATCATTTCCATAATAATTTAATGAAAGGAAGAAGGTTAAAAGGTTTTAGGTTAAAATTATTTGAGAATAAAGGAATCCAAGGATTACAAGGGTCCAATTTTTTCATACTTAATATTGATTTAGTATATCTATTTCAAGGAATAAAAAAGGCCACATAGAGTGATGTGAAAATTTACCATAACAAAATTTAGAATGCGTGTCTCTTTTTGACACATCAAACACAAAAATTCATGACTCTAAATATAATAAAAAAAATAAATAATAGAATATATTCACACGAAAAATCAAGAAACATATAAACAGAAAAAAATTAATTAAAATCAAACATTCCAAATTAAGATTTGATAAAATCAAATCAATCACTTGGTAGTAGATTAGTAAAAATACCTACGAATTTATTCTCTATAAAAATGAATTATAAATAGATAAAACTTCTTTTTTCATTATCTATTAGGAAGTTATTCCTTAAATAATTATGTTTCATTGAAAAATAGTTTATCAGATATTTTTCAATTGTTGATAGAACTTGTGCTATCACATTTAATTGGTATATGATTAAAATTGAATCTAAAAACTACCATGGTGTGTTTTGTCTACAACACCCATGAAAAAAAACTTCTAGATGAAACATATTCATCTTATGCAATTGATAATGAAAAATAATATTTATTCTTACTTGATAATGACACTAAATATTTTATTAGAAAGTGAAATGTTCTAAGATAATTTTACAATCTAGTCTACACCGACCAAAATCAATAACTAATTATGTGGTTAAATCAAAATAATAAGTTTTACAAAAAAGTATAGAAATAGTTACAGTTTTTTTAAATATATTAAAATTATTTTTACATCAATAAAATGTGATTATATTGGGTTTGATTGAAATCCATTACAAATAATTACTAAAAACACAATATATGGTCGGCTTACTAAGAGATAAATCAAGAAACACATTATTACTCCATATTGCTTCTTTTCAACTAGTATTCCAGATTCATCAAAGTCAAGATTGATACTATAACTCATAGGATTTGAAAAGGTCTTATTGGTTTCAAGTTGAAATCCTCTAATTAAATCAAGTATGTTTTTTCTTTTTTTGAAAAAATTTCCTAAATATTTTTATAAATATGAAAATTGGGAAAATAGATTAACTCACCCATAATTTTCATTTAAAATTATTTTTTCATGAGTTTGGAAAATTAATTATGCATATTTTTAATTTTAAAACCAAAAATACCATCATCAATATATATCTACATAAGAAAGGTATCCTTTAATGAAGTTTTCATAAAAAAGTGCAGGGTTATCCAATCACGAATTAAAAATATTTGATGAAAAAAAGAACTTAATCTTTCATACAAAGCACTAGGTTCATATTTCAGACTATAAAATTCATTGGAAATTTTGAAATTAGAATTTTGAAAATGAGAGTCTTTATAACCAGGTTATTGTTCCACATATAATTCCTCTATTAAAATAAATTTATAAAACCATTTTTAACAACAATATAATATAATTTAAAATTTATATGATATGTGTATACTAATAGGATTATAATAGATTATAATATAGTAATAAGAAAAAATGACTCCCTATAATATAATCCTTTTTATTAGTTCCAATCTTTGGAAACTATCCTAACCACATTCCTAGTGATCACACATTGATTATCCTATTTTTCATAAATTATAATTTATTTCCAATAACAAGATAGTTAGAGGGTCTATTAACTAATTATCATAACTTGTTAATTTTAGAATGGCCAAATCATCTTTCATAGAACCTACATAATTTTCATCATATAAGGATTACTATATGGTTTTGGGTTTGATATGGGAAAGAAAGACATAAAATTAAGCATAGTTTCTGACACTAATTCAGTACTAACACCAATATCTAGGTTTCATATAACAATTTCTAAAGGATGGTCATTAAAGTTTTCAAGTTGTATAGGAATTAAAATTTATGGTTCATTAGAACAAATTATTTCTGGTTAAATTGTTTTTGATCATATTCCAAATCATCAACCATGGTTTCATTAAAAAGATATTCAAGTTATAGGTTTTCCATAGAATCTATTAATTTTTTAATTTGATCTTTTTTTGATCAAAATGATCACTTTAAGAAAATTTAACATGATTATATTTTTGAAATACCTTTAACTTATTATTGAAAATAATATAGGCTTTATAAGTAGTATATCGGGATAGAAATATTCTTTCACCAGCCACTGTATTGAACTTCACCATATTGTATTTGATGTTCAAGATATAAACATTGCATCCAAAAAAATTAAATTATTCAACCTATGGTTTCCTCTTCTTTAATAGTTAATAGGCTGTATTAATTAATATAAGCCTCAATATAACTCTGTTAATGACATTACATGTTGTGTTAATAACATCATCCCAGAAATGAGTGTGAAAGTTATACTCACACAATATAGTTCTAGAAATTTCTTACATCATATTTCTCATTTTAATAACACTATTCTATTGAGGTGTTACAAGGGTAGAACATTTATGTTTAATATCATTATTTGAGAAAAATAAACTGAATTCATGATTCTGAAAATCTATAATATGGTCACTCTTAAAATTCACAATTTTCTAATCCTTTTCATTTTTTACAAGTTTTAAAAAATTATTTAAAACATAACAGGATTCCCTTTTACTTCTTAAAAACTAAACCTAAGTAAATATTAATTAATAATCAATAATAACATAAACAATATATTTATCATCTATGGTTGTTTTTCTCGAAGGTTCTAATATATCAATGTGGATAAGTTCTAGGGTTTTGTAAGTAGAAAGCAATTTAATTATTTTAAAAGATGATTTTTGTTACATGTCCATTTGGAATACATCTCATAGTTTATTTTTTATCCAAATTATGTTTAAGTAAATTAGAAATAAAATTTATTTTATATGAATTTGTCTAGGAATAAACATTATAATGTCCATGTATCATATGAAAAAAAGTATTTGATTCATTTATTTCGATATTCAAATAGTTTACATTTTTCTACACAAAAAATTAGATCTTAGGTAATTACATTTCTAGATCATGGCTTCTTAAACTTATAGATTTACCTTTTAAATATAAACATACATTGTTAAAAACATAAACTGAATTTAAACCATTACACTATTGAGAGATACATATGATGTTGTGATTTAAACCTTCAACATAAAGTAATTTAATGATGAAGATTTATTTTTGATTGCAAAAGAATCAAATACCCACTATCTTTCCTTTGGAATTATCACTAAATATGACATGTCCTCCATGAATATTAGATAGTAACTGAAAGGTGATAAAATCACAACTCATATATCTTTAACATAAACTCTCTATAAAATATATTTCATTATTGTTGATATTGATTATTCCCTATAAAAAAATTACACAAGAATAGATTTTGTTATAAAAATTCATTAGGTTACTGTAGTGTTAGATATAAAAGATCTTAGAATCCAAATCTTCTTACATTTTACAAAATTAAACTCAGAATTTGATAATATTATAGAAATTAAAGCCTTATTTATTTCGAAAAACTAAGGGTTTATTAGAAAAAAATAAATCTAAAAATAAAAATTTATACATTAATAAATGTAGGTTATATTAGAAATATTTTTTTACTAAACTCGATTTAAACTAATTTTTATTCATCTTGGTTTTAATCAATTACTTACTATGTTTTATTCTTCATTATTAGCTTTATTCTTACTAAGGATCCATTTTAAGTATTCCTACTACTATGTAAAAACACTAGAACATCACTCATATCTTTAACATAGACCTATAATTATTTTATCTTGTCGTCATGAGAAAATATAACTTGATAAAAACTCATCTAGTTTAACTTTGAAATATGAAATTTGTTTATTTAGAACTTATTTTTCGTTGATAGTATCATCTAATGATTTGTTTATAATCATTTAATTTTTCATTATAGAATCATAATGGTCTTCTAATATATAATTATACAAATTTAACTTATCAAAAGTGTAGTTTTTATATTTAGATTAAGAAGAAGATTAATATCAATAATTTACCTCATTAGTTTGAACCATGAAGCACAAGTTTTCCTTTTGATTAGATACTTCATATTTAAAATCAGAACATGTATCATTACTGGAGTCATATTGGGATCTTCATGTCTCCTTAATATATTTCATTAATTTATCATTATATCCAACCTTTTTGAATTACTTCTTCTATGACTTCTTACTGTGTTTCAATTTAGGAGAGTCTACTTTGATGTATATATGTTTCATGCTATCATATCACTGGGATTCCCTAATGTTTCCATCATACTTATTATAGTTATTATAGGATTTTTTGAATCCTATTACCTTGTTTTATAACTTTTTAAACTTATTTTAAAATTTAGTCATCTCATTATTTAACTATATATTACTAGAAGATCCTTCATCATATGATAATGAAAATGATATATATTTTTTTCTTCTAATCCTTTGAAGTAGATTCCTTTAGAGAACCATTTTCTAATTTTACCATATAATTATCTCCGGCCTTAGATTCAATCTTATATTTATATATAATAATATTACCAATAAGTTATTTTATTTAATTTTTTTTTCAAAAGTATATTTTATGATAGTAACTGAAATTACACTCCATTTTGCTGTTATAATTCTAAGGATTTTCAGAGCTTGATCTGATATAAGGAAAAAAGTTCCTAGATTAGAAACATCATTTACAATATTAGTTAATATTCCATTTAACTAAGTGATTATTAATTTTTCCACCATTCTAAACATATCAAATTTTAGTTTTATAGTATTCTATAAAAGTTATCAAATGTTTTTAGTTCCTTCATATGCTACTAAAATTTTAGTCCACATTTTACACATTTTTACACATTAAGAAACCCTATTGAAAACATATTTTCCAAGTCCACATATTATAACATTCGTGGATATGGAGTTCAAATTATAACTAGATTCAATTGTAGAATCCCATGTCTTGGGTCTGGTCATGAGGGTTTCTTAGGATATAATATCATTCAAATAAAATTTTAGACCAATATTTTTCAGAAAGATAATCATTTGAGCCTTCCAACATCCATAGTTTTCACTATTAAAGAAGAGTTCTCAAGAAATAAACATTCGTTCTATATTATAATTCATTACAACCATTTTATTTTTATATTTATTGTTTAAAACTTTAATAGTTGATAACTCAAGATTCTTATCTTTTGATACCAATTTTTGGTCGGATAAATGAATCAAAATGACACAATTGGGGGTTAATTGAGTTCTTGAAAATTTCTTCACATAAAAAACCCTCTCTTTAGGACTAAAATTACTATGATCTTATATTTTTAGATATAAGTATTGGAATGAAAAGTAATAAGATAAATGTGAAACAAATATTATTTATAGTGTGTTTGGTCACAAATATCCATAGTCCACTCTACCAGAACTCTACTCCCCAATTTTGGTGATTTAAAATATAGAACCCCTTTTTTTGAGGTTGGCCATCTGAGTGAATGAAACTGTTACGTGTTATAAAAAGGTTTAATATATTTAAAACATTATCTCCCTTTAAAATAACTTTCTATAGTCTTAACAAACGTTAACACACTAAGTGCAGATAGTTACAAAGATAAAAAATAAAAAATTATATAGGTGCAGTGATCAGTTTCAAGTAACAACTGAGAGATGATGAAGAATAATATAGATAAGATAAATATATTCAAAGAGAATTTCTATAGTTTCTTCAATTGAAAAAATCAATCTTCGAATCACAACAATATGATGTGGTAAAAAAAAATTCATTTACAAAAAAAGTATTGTCAGTATCCTCTTCATTCTGTATATCATATATACTATTTTTCATGTATCTTTCATACTCCTTTATATATATATATTTCATATTTTTAATTCTAAATATGAACTCTTGATAAAATTTATGGTTGATAAAATAATCCTTTTTAAATCTAAAATGATAGGATCTTAATTAAAATTTGTTCTTCTTTTTCAAATATGGAACGCACACATGTGGAAGGGGTAATTGATTTCATCTTCATTAGATATTTCCATTTTTGAAAAAAATACACTCTATCCAAAATAAACATTTTATATTTTATTAAAATTAATTTCTTATGAAAATAAAAGAATAATATGACTTTCCAAAAGATATAAAAAATGCTAAATAAAATATCTGAATCACATTCTGGCATTAAAAATTAAATAAATATTCTCTATAAGACAACTTGATCTGCATAAGATAAATGATTGGAAGCACTATTCTCATGAGATAATTTTTGAATCATAAGATAAACATATTTTATATGATACTATACATATCAAATCATTGAATTATTAAATGTTTAAGATAATTATTTTGTGATTTTAATTTTCATATGAAAAATTAAAATCCATATAAGATAAATGACATGCCTAATCATCCATACAACAAAGATTTATGAGATATTTTTCTTTCCATAAGATGATTTTTCTACATTGTAATAAAATTTACTTACATTGTATGAAAATCCTTTTATGATGATATTTTCTTAAGTTAAATTACATTGGCGCAAACTAAAATTTATTTTTTCCATAAGATAATTATTTGATGCATGAGACAAAATCCTTTGTTAAAAATGGAATTCCACCATCTATAGAATAATTTTCATTGAGATTGTAGGATAAATACATATTTATTTGATGCATGAATTTCATAATATATTTTACTTTATAATTTATTAAACATAAAATTCCTGGCTTTGAAATAGAGTTAAAAATTAGGCTAGGGTAAAATCTTGAAACGGTTAAGATAAATTCATTAGTAAAACAAATAGGGATTTTGTGAGCACCAAAACACATAAAATACCAAGATATGATGGAAATTTTTTTTAAGTCCAATAGTTTGATTATTTTAAATGAGTAAACATTGAGAATATTTTTTTTTAAATCTCATCATCATTAAAACTTTCTTTCTTCATATATGTTACTCACTAAAGAGTTTAGTGGAAAGATTTTATCAGGTGGCCACATAGTGATGATTCTGAAATTTCATATAAAAGTAATGAGTCAAAAAACCATAAAACATTTATAAAACTAATGTTTTGTTTGGGAATATATCAAATATGATATTATTTATAGGCTCTTATATAGGGTTTTGTTAATTATTCTTAATAGATTTTAATAATATAAAAATTATAATATAAAATTTAATGTTCACTTTATAACTATTTCAAACTGGATTTATATATATATTTGGAAATACATTTCATGGAATTTAATGATAATTAATATCTCAATTTATGACTTCGAGTTATCCATATTCGATGTTCATCATATGATATTATATATTATGTAAAAATATTAAGGTTAGGTTGAGTATAATTCTTGTATGAAGATATGAAATTTTCTCATGAGGCTTGAAAATTGTTTTTTTGCTCTAGATAATCCATAATGTATTGAAAATGGAGAGTAATACATTATGTATTAATTATTGTATGTATAAATAGATCATATTTAGATTCCCCACTACTCAAGGTTAGTGAGATACCAAATATGAGAACCTTCATACTTTTGTACCTTTCTTATGCAATCCATGCGACTTAGCTAATTATGGGATGGTTGTGTATGTTTCTAATCATGTCATAGGATGGAGCTCAACTAATATGGGATTCGTACTCTTATATAAACAGTATAGAATATGGGCCCTAGATTGAGATAGAAGGATGAGTGTTTGACCACACCTTGATAATACATAAGACCTTTTTATCTATTAAAGAAAGGGATATGTTATGTGGTCATCCGTAAAGCTGAATGGAATATGTTGTATTCATAAACCTAGTCAGTCTATACTCAGAGAGTTTTTGATGTATGTGTTATTTATATGGAATTTAAAGACATTGCTTCCTATTTTCACTCAATGTATTGGACAAAGGAGACATATGAGAATGCATAATAGTATTTCATGTGACTGGTTGAATCATGTATTGAGATAAATGTATTTGTTGGAGATCAAGTTAGATCCCTTTATAATTTTAGTAACATTGATACTTTTTAGAGGCTGTTATTTACTTACATTTATGGGTAGCCATATCATATTTTTTATCAATGTTATAATGGCCCATGGGGTCATACTTTTTGGTTTACTAGATAGGTATTGATTTTCATATAGAGAGATTCCTTAAAAGTATTTAGAGTTAATTAATTTTTTTTGGATGGGTATTCAAAAGGTATTTCATATGATGAGATACATGATGAAGTTAATGATTGATTTACCAAAGTACTTTAAAATATATACAAAATAAATCTTGTATATCATTTAACTAGTTATTTTATATGATATAACATAAGGTGAAATGGAATATAGTCTGTGAGGATTTAGTGTAAGTATGATATTGTAGGAGATATTCCCTAAATCCATTTTTTTCACGTGATACATTTTTCTATGTAATATAATATCACTGAGGATATTGTAAATCATGTAATCATGCTATTAACACCATACAATCATAAGTTGTATTTCAATATATCATATAGTAGTACAATAAATTGAATCATATGGTATGATTCATTATATCACTCTATAATCATGAAACCCAAATGGTAATGTTTATCATTTTGTCACGAGCCATCCCCCGGGGCCCATGTTGTGACTACCCTAAGCTCGCCTCCTAAAGACAGGGGATGGAGACTTGCACCGAATGTGTCAACCTACAAGTGGGAGGAATTTTCTTGGATAATTGTATGCACACACACACCCATCCAAGTACCAACTCATAAAAGGGAAACAACATACCATTGAAAAACTGATTACATGTATAGCTGGAAGTAAAGGGCCATAATACAAGCCTAACTGAAAGAAAAAAACTTCAGAAAAACAACTCCTGAGATCGCTCACCAAGGATCCTACCTGAAGGGTAGGTACAATACATCTCTAAAGATCTCCACATCAACCATCACTACTATCCACCATTAGGTCCTAGCTCCCTGAGTCTCAGTCAAGGATACCCTTCCTCTACCCAAGACACAACAAGGTGCGGTTGAAGCCCGTGCATGGATGAGTATAAAAATACCAAGTAGGGACCCCGAGACTCTCAATGGTATCCCAGAATTCTACAACGGAAAACCAAAAAACATGATCTCAATGACAATCACAAAGAAAATGACTCAACTCAAACCAGGTATAACTTATGTACAAAAGTAAAGATGATTAGTCATAAAGCTAGATCAGCTTATTCTATAAGTGGATCTACTGCTAATCTATACAGGATCACTGGGTGCTGATCCACACTAGACCACTAGGTGCTGATCTACATAAACTCTCTAAGTGTGGATACACATAGGATCGTTAGGAACTGATTCATATAAGATTTCTAGGTGCTGATCCACACATTGTTTGTCAGTGTTGATCCACACAAGATCACTATTAATTATTTATGTCTCACCTAGTCACAGGATTCCCGCACATAGTATGCCTGATTCTGGGAGGTATAAATCCTCAATCCATCGGTCTTATTTCAACTATCACAATGTCACATGAAGAAGAAACTAGATTATTCGCCATATCATAAGGGTTTTATCGCAATAGATGACTAGTCAATCGGGCGCCTGGTCTGTGAGTTATTAGAATTTTAGTGCCGAGGGCCCAGTTGGATTCAGGGTCAATCCAACCCATCTATACACCTACATTATCTAAAATGTAGGTAGAGTATCTCCAAATTACCATCTCACTCCAAGGATTACATCGCCCTAGACGGTTCGTCAAACAAACGTCTGGTTTATGAGATATGACCCTTTAAGCGAGACTAGGACAAAGAGGGTCCAGGTCCGATCTGCATCGAGTGGTACAACCTAACCTGACCCAACCATGGCTGACCCAACCTAACCAGGATAGGGAAGACTTGACATAGTTTGGGCTGGCCCGACATGGTTCAGGTTGACCCGACCCGGTCCGGGTCTGACCCAACCTGGTCCGGGTCCGACCTAGCCCGGACCAAACCATCTGGGCTAGCCTGAGGGGGATGGGCCATGGTGGGCTCAGCTCACTGGGCCATGAACTAGCTTAACCCACCTTGGATAGGCTGGGCTGCGGTATGCTCGGCCCACTGGGTAGTGGACCAGCTTGGCCCGTCGGCTGAACACATCCCGCGCGAGGGTCGCGCGACTCCCCTCCCAAACAGACCAAAGGTCCATTTGGATGTAACAACCACACCACATGGAACCATATCCATGTCAGTGGGACCTATGGGGCATGGGTACCATCCCCCATAGCCTCCTTCTGCGATGCGTGACGACACACCGCTCAGCTGCTCCCATGGCTAGCCGAGGGCCAGCTTCCCCTGTTCTCCACTGCGGTGCCTATGGGTGCCTCCTCTCCTCTACAGCCCGCGAGTGCTAGCTGCCTCCATCGCCCACCACCATCGGTCCCTGGTGTCACACCGGTGGGGCTTTCATGGGCCCTTGAGTGAACTCCAGTGGTATGTTTTCCCTTCTGAAAGCACTGACAGGCCTCCTAGGATGCTGCTAATGATGTGTGGATCCAGAGTTCATCTTTCCATTCTGTTTTCTGGTTGCTCATGAAGAACTCCACAAAGACCAAAGCGGAGAAGGGTATGGGCCTTGGTCGTTTGGCCCACACCCCCTGCATTAGCATCATAACAAGGGTGTGATAATCAATAATCAAAAGATAAATCAAAAAAACCATTCAATATTTTCCCACAACAACCACCCACAGTTTCATATGAATCTTGGTTCATCTTGTTTTGGTTGATCTGTGTTTCATGATTTTCAATAACGAGGTAAAGAAACCAATTCACTTGAATTTAAACAAAAATCGCTACCTCGTAATTGTTGGAAGGTGCTGCGGATGAGGAAGAAGTGCCCACGTCTGAAGGTGTTTGTCGGCGCTTTCCGTCACCCGTCGATTCCTCCAACGTTCATCACTCGAAGCTTCATTCTAGGTTAGTGGAAGTCATCACGACACTTAATTTGGGGTTACTCTCTTGATTTCTAAAAATCCATGCCTGATCTTCATTTAAATAGAGGGGAGGAGTGGATCAATTCACCACATAGTTAATGAGGTTCATTAATGAATATAATTAATGAACCTATTTAATTCTCTCAACAGTGTGGATAAAAATTCATTTAAAACTCCCAATAGTCTAGTTACAAAAATTAAGAGGCAATCCATTAAATGGTCTGATGTTGCACTTTGGTCCCACCACCGTTTGTCCAATAGTTTCACAATGAAAAATAAAATAACCAGAAGTTATTTTATTATTTTTTGTTAATTCCAAAAATTAAAATTTTCATCTGACCCTTGATTGTTGATGTTAAGCATCCCTTAATAAAATCCCGACAGCATAGACTCAACAGTGCCCTCATATTTTTAATCCATGCACTGGTTCAAAAGATAGAATTCACCGCCAACATTATCACAGAATATACCTTATAAAAGTTCAAAAATTATTAACAGTCATCCACGACCCGCACCAGTTGAGGTTAGGATCAACCTAAGGGGAAAACGCCCTAATGAGATCAATGATACTCTCATATTTTCAATACTATTTACCATTTACAATATAAGGATTTTACTCTAAAATAATTGTTACTTAATTATTTTATTTACAGCCAAAAACTAACTTCCAATTGTGGCCCGTGCTGGCCAATGTTATTATCTTCCTAAGAAAATCATACCCTCATGAGTTCATTGGTGGTCTCATATTTTTAATCCGAGTCACCATTTGTGAGTTATAAGCATTTGAAAAAATAAAATAATTTTATTTAATAATTTTATTTATGGTTATTCCATTTTTGGGTTTTCTCACTGGATGTCTGTGCCGACTAAATTTAAGTTGTGCCTAGGGTAAAAACACCATCCTAAACACAAAAATGCCCTCATATTTTTGATCCAGGCACTAGTTTAAGACTTATTACAATTTTTTAGGAAAACTGCTCACCCGCTCTATTTAATGCTTAACATTTCTTTTGACGGATCATTCCGGGCACTCCGGGACTCAGAATCATGTGCCGTCAATATTTACAGTCTTGTAATAATCCCATATAAAAAAATTATATAGAAATTCTGGGAACTTAAATTCTCCCCAACTTAGGGATTTATGTCCCTAAAAGCTAAAACAAAGAAAAAATATGAAAATTGGGGTACTGAGCATGAATTAGATCCTCCCGCTCCCTTGTGCCTTCCTGAACATTCCTATGGTGCCATTAAACATGCACCGAAGGATATGACCATCCATGAAGGACCTTCTCTTATCAATCCCCTATCTCTATAGGGATCTCCACTAATGCTACCCCATCAACAATTCCCATCTTTGTATAGTCGATGACGTGTGAAAGATCTTGCAAGTACCTCCTCATCTGCGATATGTGAAAAACATTGTGCCCTCGATGCATATGAGGGCAAAGAGTTAGGCGGTATGCCACCTTTCCATCTCCACTTAGAAACTGAAAAGTTCCAATGAACCATAGAGATAGCTTACAGCTCTGGCCAAAACTCCACAATCCATTTTGGGGTGAGACCCGTAGGAAGAAATGATCTCCCTCCTCTTACACCAAGGGTCTTCGTCTCATGTTGGAATATAAATTCTTCCAGCTCCGTGCAGTCTTCATCCACTTATGGATGATCTGAACCTTCTCAATGGTATCTCATACCAACTCTATACCCATTAGTGATGACTACCCTCAGTCTGTCCAACATAGAGGTGATCTACATGGTCACTTGTACAATGCCTCAAACAATGTCATGCCAACAGTGGAGTGATAGATATTGATGTATGTGAAATATACCAAGGCAAATTGGTCCTCCAAACTATGGCCAAAATATAGGAAACAAGCATGAAGCATGCCCTCCATGGTCTGTATGGTCCACTCCATCTGACCATCAGTCTGGGGTGAGAAATATGTTCTCAAGCATGATGGACCCTGATGATTAGCTTTCACTTACTGACAAGGGAGGCATCATGATATGAAATATTCCACCCCTTTCTTCATCCTCAGCCAACAGTACTGACACTGGAGGTCCTGGTACATCTTTGCCACTCCAAGATGTAACACCAAAGGGAATGTCTAAAACTACCTCAATACCTCCTCTCGTAGTATAGTGACCCGACATTTTCTTTCTTTACTATTACATCATTTCAAAGATAAATAGCATAATAGTATCACACATGGAGGATCTAGAGGTTTAGTGTCTTGGGAAAACTAGGAAAATACATAACAAATACAACATCAACCATAAACAATTATTTAATTTCTTCTTCACTAGCTTCTTAGTGGAACTTGTCCTCTCCTTAGTACATGTATCCACCTAAGGATATACATCAAAAGGGGTGAGCTAAAAGCCCAGTAAGAGGATAGATAAGAATAATACATCATGGGGTGAGCATAATCATAACATAGGTAAAAGATCATAATCATGAGAGGAGCATAAGTAAAAGACTTTAAATGTGGCAATGCATAAAAATGAAACATCATGTCTTAGTGGTTAACTACCACACATACTTGTGAACAAAGATAGCATCATGTTCACACATAATTTCACATTTACTCACGAGATTCATCACTTTACCCAATTCATTGGAGCACTATATAATTCCGAGCGCACCCGTCACATTTAAACATTCATATTGCGCTATATCATTCCGGGCGCACCTATCACATCATAACATTATCATTATCATGATTGACACATAGAACACATATCAAACATGTACATAAATAACCCATGGAAAGGAATGGGTTTCATCTCATAATAACACAGTCATAAGCTTTGGGTTCCCAAAATAAAGAGGGAACAACATACTTGATACAAGAACCATCAACCTTGAATGGGAGGTAAAATGTGAGATCTTGCAAGAAGAGTTCTTTTAGAAAAAATTTGATGGACATAAAAACCAATGGCAAACATGTATATCCTATAAAAGTAAAGGAAATGATGAACAAATGATCTTTCAGGAGTAACCATATCAAAAATGGAGTGAAAGAGGGAGAACCCGAAGGAAGAAAATTGGGTTCGAGATTTCCCCTTACCTTGTACTCGAATGACTCCTTCTCTTTAATGTCCTGTATGATGACATTATATTAATTAATTAGGAATTACAGAACCATGTGTACATTAATAGGGTTAATTCTGGTTTCATTATGTTACATTATGTTCCTTTGGATGACTTATAGAGTTTAAAAACATTGATCGGGGATGTTCGTTTTCATGGTTTTCTTGAGCGGTCCACTTGTATTCTTAAATTGATGTATGGGTAGATCATGGGTAAACATCCAGAAATGATATTAAATGTTATTAATGATATTACAGAAGCTTTAATGACTTTAAAATGAGTTATATTATATCCATGTGGATGAATCATTAGATAAGAATTAAATGACGATTATTTAGGTTAATTTGAGCGGTTTTTGGATCACAACGAACTCGTTTTAAGTTTTCACTTAGTAATATGGCCATAGGTTATTTCAAGAACTTAAAATAGAACATAATACATATAAAATATTCTGGATCAACCATAAAAATGGTTTCATGACCAGATTTTAAGGTAGAAATGGAAGAAGTGAACATGTCGTTTTTGAAGGTGATAATTTATCACCACATGAACAACGTTCTCTTTAATAAAATAAAAGGAAGAGGGAAAGAGTGTGGGGTGATATAATAGAACATTAGAATCATAATATTACAGTATATATATAATACTGAATTTACAGAACAATTTGGATGAAGATAGGTAGGGAGAGATCAAGAAAGTAACTTGAACTTGAAAGGAAATTAAAGGAGAAGAGAGAGAGAAATTACCTTTAGAATCCTTCTCTTGAGATCCTCTTTAAGGAAGCCAGGCTTGGTATTTTGATGAGACCAGAAGATTTTGGACGTGGGGGGTGAGCTAGGGAAGGTGTTTGGGCAGAGTTTAGTGAAGTCTTGGAGTTTAGAGGTGTGAGGAAAAGAGAGAGTGAAGGGTGGCTTTTATAGTGGAGGGGAGAAGAGTTTCCTTAATATAAAATTGATTAGTTTATTAATTTCACCAAAGACAAGGAATAGTGTGTCTTGGATGACCAATAATAGTAATTTTATAATGTAATCCCGAACCAAGTGGGCTTACATCATCAAAACATCCTCGATGATTCAATTAATACATTATTTAGCTTTTATTGTGAATTATCGGATTCCACTATTCATCAAAAATTCAAGTATCTTAGAAAAATCCCAAAAATTTACCCCAACCATTTTTCGACGTGTAGAATCCAAAAATGAAGTCCATTTTTGAAAAATAATTTTCTAAATATTATTAATTTAATATTTAAATAAAATCATAATTTACTTAAAAAAACAGTTTTTATGATTAAAACTGATTTTATAGTTCTTTCAAAAATTACGCAGGGTCTTATAAAATTATCTAAAAACTATTAGACATTGATTCAATACTTTATTAATACATTCCAGGGAATAAATATTCTTTTAAATTAATTAATTAATTATAATTAATTATTTATGACTTATAAAATACAAAAAACGTTTACTAAGGTCAAATTATCACTTTCTATGATGTCTAAATTTTAGTTTATTATTCATAGGTAATATTACTCTTATTTACTATTCATAAGGGTCATATTACTATTCATAAGGGTAGGTTACTATTCATAAGAGTAGGTTACTATTCACCAAAAATTATTTTTGTTTCATTAGACACCAAAAACTATCTTTAGCACAACTGTGTATGTCAGATTTTTAAAATTCCAAACATAGGGGTGACAAAATTATGTTTAAAGGTCACTTATCAATTAGTAGTTCATTATTTTGTGTTTTTATGACATTGATATAAGAAGGGAACTTTCTATTGGAATACTTTTGGTCGTTACATTCTTCCCCCCCTTAAGAAATTTCACCCCCGAAATTTTACATTACACAAACAGGTGAGGGTAATTCTCCTTCATTGCCTCTTCCGGTTCCCAAGTTACTTCCTCAAACTTTTGGTTCCTCCACAACACTTTGACAAGGCAGGTTGTCTTGTTGCGTATAACCTTATCACTTCGATCCAAAATTTTTACTGGCTTCTCCTCATAGGAGAGATCATCTTCCAGCTGTACCACCTCTAAGTTTAGTACATGTGAGGGGTCTCGTATGTACTTCCTCAGTAGTGATACATGAAACACATCATGAACTTGAGCCATATTCGGTGGAAGTGCCAGAGGATAGGCCACATCTCCAATATGATCAAGGATCTCAAAGGGGCCAATGTACCATGGGCTTAGCTTCCCTTTCTTCCCAAATCTCATGACTCTCTTCCATGGAGATATTCGAAGGAAGACTTTATCTCCAACGTCGAACTCCAAGTCCCTTCAATGATTGTCAGCATAGATCTTTTGCTGACTTTGTGAAGCTTTGATCTGTTTCTGGATGACTTGAACCTTCTCTGTCATCTCTTGAACAAGATCAGGACCAAGTAGCTTTCATTCTCCAACTTCATCCCAACAGGTTGGAGTTCTACATCGCTTCCCATAAAGAGCTTCATACGGAGCCATATGAATACTCGTGTGGAAGCTATTGTTGTATGAGAATTAAACCAATGGGAGATGCTGATCCCAACCACCTTTGAATTCAAGAGATTAGGCTCTTTGCATATCTTCAAGCGTCTGAATAGTCCTTTTAGACTGGCCATCAGTTTGGGGGTGATAGGCCGTTCCGAAATTTAATTCAGTAGTCAAAGCATGTTGAAGGCTCCTCCAAAATTTAGATGTGAACCTTGGATCACATCCAGAGACAATCGAGAGTGGAACACCATGTAGTCTCACTACTTACTTCACATATATCCTTGCAAGATGTTCAAGTGAGAGGCCTTCCCGAATAGCGATAAAATGGGCAGTCTTGGTGAGTCGATCAACCATAACCCAGATCACATTATTTCCTCTTGACGTTTTCGGGAGACCCATGACAAAGTCCATAGTAACATTTTCCCATTTCTACATGGGTATAGGAAATGGCTGCATCATACCTTTGGACTTTTGCTGCCCATATTTAACTTACTGACATACCAAGCACCTTGATATATATTACGCAATCTCCTTCTTCATGTTATCCCACCAGAAGTATTCTCGGAGATCACGATACATCTTGGTACTTCCAGGATGAATAGAGAAAGTTGCGATATGTCCATTATCCAATAGCTCCTTCTTTATTCCGGATGATGAAGGCACACAAAGCCGCGTTCCAAACCTAATCACACCATCATCATCAATATGGAACTCTTGCAGCTTCCCTCCCTTTACTGCATTCACCCTCTTTTGTATCTCCACATCATCCCTTTGTGCTTCCTTAATCTTCTGTTGGATGGATGGTTGCGCAGTCATTTGGGAAAGGTAGGATGTATCCCCTGCCCTTACGATTCCCAAATCCATCCTTTGCATATCCAAGAAGATATGGTCTTTCTCAATCCTCAACATGGATAGAGTAGCAGGTTCTTTCCTGCTTAGAGCATCAGCTACCTCGTTCTCCTTTCCAGGATGATAGTGAATAGAGCAATCGTAATCCTTGATTATCTCTAACCATCTCCTTTGACGCATGTTGTGCTCCTTTTGTGTGAATATATACTTTAGGCTCTTGTGGTCAGTGTATATGTCACACTTCTCACCATAAAGGTAGTGCCGCCAAATTTTCAAGGCAAAAATCACGGCTGCCAGCTCTAGATCATGCGTCGGGTAGTTCTGCTCATGGATCTTCAACGGTCGTGAGGCGTAGGCTATCACATTATCATTTTGCATGAGTACACAACCCAATCATTTCTTTGAAGCATCACTGTCTATCACAAAACTTTCTCCACTTTTCGGTAGTGTGAGTACAAGTGCAGTGATCAGCCTTCTCTTTAACTCCTTGAAGCTTCCCTCACATTCTTCCATCCATACATACTTTACCCCTTTCCTTGTTAACTTAGTTAGTGGGCTTGACAATCATGAGAAGGTTCTCACAAAACGTCGATAGTACCCAGCTAATCCAAGAAAACTACAAATTTATGTGACACTGGAGGGCCTGGGCCATTCCTCAATCACCTTTGTCTTTGAAGGGTCCACAGAAATTCCCTGTCTTGTGATCACATGTCCCAAGAACGTGACTTGATTCATCCAAAAGTCACACTTGCTGAACTTGGCAAACAACTTCTCCTTTCTCAATGTCGCCAACACAAGTCTTAGATGTTCTTCATGTTCCTCCTTTCTCTTGGAGTAGATGAGAATATCATCAATAAACACTACCACAAATTTGTCGAGGTAATGTCTAAAGACTCTATTCATCAAATCCATGAAGATTGCAGGGGAATTAGTAAGTCCGAAGGGCATCACCAAAAACTCATAGTGCCCATACCTTGTACGGAAGGCAGTCTTATGAATATCTTCCTTCTTCACGTTTATTTGATGATATCCAGAATGAAGATCAACCTTTGAGAAGTATTGATCTCCTCTTAACTAATCGAAAAAGTCATCAATCCTTGGGAGAGGATACTTGTTCTTTTATGGTGATCTTGTTGAGTTCCCGATAATCGATACACATCTGCATGGTTCTATCCTTCTTCTTCACAAAGAGCACTGGTGCACCCCAAGGTGATGCACTAGGGCGTATGAACCCTTTGTCCAGATTCTCTTGTACATGCTTCTTTAACTCCTCCAGTTCGACAGGATCCATCCTATAGGGGAACTTCGAGATAGGTGTAGCTCCGGGTATGAGTTCAATTGAGAACTCTACCTCACGGTCCAGGGGAATTCCAGGTAACTCTTTGGGAAATACAACGCCGTATTCCCTTACGATGGGCATTTACTCAAGGTTGGAACTTTCCTTCGACTCAACCATTTGGGAGAGGTATGCTTCTTCATAGGGAATCATCACCCACACCATTGAAGGATTTTTCAAAGGATATTCATGATCTTCCTTGACTTTTTAGAGGAGCATGGGATGGTTCAGAATATGAAAATATATTTCCTTTTCCCGACAGTTGATATGTGCCCTATATAACGAGAGCCAATCCATTCCCATTATAGAGTCGAATTCCACCAAGGGAAGTATTATGATATTTGCCGGAAGAATATTCCCACATACGTCAACAGGAGAAGAGTCAAACACTTGGGTTGAAATGATTACACCACTTGGTGTTTTTACAGATATCTCTACTTCAAGGTTTCAGGGCTTCGATTCTATAGTTCTAGAAAACTTGCAAGATATAAAGGAATGCGTAGAACCGGAATCAAATAAGACTTTTTCCATTCTTGAGTGAATAGGAAGTGTACCTTGTACGACTTCATTATCATGTTACACCTCTGCAGTAGTGATGGCATAAGCCTTCCCTTGTTCCTTTGGATTTGGTGGTTTTTGGTGCTGATTACCCTCGAGTGCTCGAGGTTTAGTGTACTGGTTTGAATAGTGCCCTAGCTCCCTACAGTTGTAGCATTGAACCACGAGTGGTTCTCTCCTTTCATCGGCTACATTATCCTTCCTTTTCATGTCTTTTCGACACTCGTGAGATTGGTGTCCTTCCTTTCCACACTTAAAGCATTTCTCTGTACCTTTGAGGCAGTTCCCATGGTGCAACTGCCCACATTTTTGGCATGTGGGTCGTTGTGTTTTCTTCCCATCTTTACCACTAGATCCAACAGCTTGAAACTCCATCTTTCTTTTCTTATCACCATAGCCATCAGACCATTCTCCAAACTCCATATCCACTTTGAGAGCACACCGAACAACTTCTTCATAACTCCCAAAGTCTCGAATTGCAAAAGCCTTTCAAAGATGTGGTTTTAATCCACTAAAGAATCTATCAATTTTTCTATCACTGTTGATAACAAAACCCGAAGCATACCTTGAGAGCCTTGTGAAATTTGCTTCATAGGTTGTGACAGATTCTCCTTCTTTTTTCTTGAGCTCTATGAATTCTCTCTCCATCTTCGTGCGAAGAGTTCATGGGAAGTACTTATTAAGAAACATTATCTTAAAGTCTTCCCATTCCATCTCTTCAATTTCATCCCTTGGCTTTGTGTTCTTAATAAAATCCCACCATTGATCAGCTTCTCCATCTAGAAGATAAATGGATAGAGTCACCTTCTTCGTCTCGGGATAGTGGAGAACAGAAAATATCTTCTCCATGGAGTTGACCCACTATTCCGCAACTAGTGGATCAGAAGATCCACAAAACGTCGGTGGTCGTTGCCGCATAAAACATTCGATAGCTAGTTGCTCCCTCTTTGGTGAAGGAGGACGTTCCCCATTATTATGGTTATTATTCATAACCCAAGATAATTGGGTAAGCATTTCCATAAAGTTTTGAACTCCACCTCCAAAATCATTGGGGATGTCGTTCGGGCAATCGTTGCATTGGCCTTCGCAAGAGTTGTTGGACTGATTTCTCCTGGTTCCCACCATTTTCTAAAATAGAAAAGGTTAGAACAAAACATAAGTAAAAAAGTCATGAATAACTTATTCATTTAAACAATTATACCAAAAACATAACATATGGGATCCCTAGGTAAATATCCTTGTGTGCATATATGTACTTAGTCTCATGCTAGAGGTTTTCTTTAGGGTTCACTAATCCTACTTCCCAAATTCACTAAACCTTTCCTCTGATACCAACTATAGCGACCCGACCTTTTCTTTATTTACTATTACATCATTTAAAAGATAAATAGCATAATAGTATTACACATGGATGATCCAGAGGTTTAGTGTCTTGGGAAAACTAGGACAATACATAAAAAATACAACATCAACCATAAACATTTATTTATTTTCTTCTTCACTAGCTTCTTAGTGGAACTTGTCCTCTCCTTAGTACATGTAGCCACCTAAGGATATACATCAAAAGGGGTGAGCTAAAATCCCAGTAAGGGGATAGATAAGAATAATACATCATGGGGTGAGCATATTCATAACATAGGCAAAAGACCATGATCATGAGAGGAGCATAAGTAAAAGACTTGAAATGTGGCAATGCATAAAAAGGAAACATCATGTCTTAGTGGTTAACTACCACACATACTTGTGAAAAAAGATAGCATCATGTTCACACATCATTTCACATTTACTATTGATATTCATCACTTTACCCAATGCATTGGAGCGCTATATAATTCTGGGCGCACCCATCACATTTAAACATTCATGTTGCGCTATATAATTCCGGCCACACCCGTCACATCATAACATTATCATTATCATGATTTCCACATAAAACACATATCAAACATGTACATAAATAAACCATGGTATGTAATGGGTTTCATCTCATAATAACACATTAATATGCTTTGGGTTCCCAAAATAAAGAGGGAACAACATACTTGATACAAGAACCATCAACCGTGAATGAGAGGTAAAATGTGAGATCTTGAAAGAAGGGTTCTTTTGGAAAACATTTGATGGACATAAAAACCAGTGAAAAACATGTATATCCTAGAAAAGTAAAGGAAATGATGAAGAAATGATCTTTGAGGAGTAACCATATCAAAAATGGAGTGAAAGAGGGAGAACCCGAATGAAGAAAATTGGGTTCGAGATTTCCCCTTACCTTGTACTCGAATGCCTCCTTCTCTTTAATGTCCTGTATAATGAAATTATATTCATTAATTAGAAATTACATAACCATGTGTACATTATAGAGTTAATTCTTGTTTCATTATGTTACATTATGTTCCTTTGGATGACTTATAGAGTTTAAAAACATTGATCGGGGATGTTCGTTTTCATGGTTTTCTTGAGCGGTCCACTTGTATTCTTAAATTGATGTATGGGTAGATCATGGGTAAACATCCAGAAATGATATTACATGTTATTAATGATATTACAGAAGCTTTAATGATTTTAAAATGAGTTATATTATATCCATGTGGACGAATCATTAGATAAGAATTAAATGAAGATTATTTGGGTTAATTTGAGCGGTTTTTGGATTACAATGAACTCATTTTAACTTTACACTTAGTAATATGGACATAGGTTATTTCCAGAAAATAAAATAGAACGTAATACATATAAAATATTCTGGTTCAACCATAAAAATGGTTTTATGACCAGATTTGAAAGTAGAAATGGAAGAAGAGAACATGTCATTTTTGAAGGTGATAAATTATCACCACATGAACAACGTTCTCTTTAATAAAATAAAAGGAAGAGGGAAAGGGTGTGGGGTGATATAATATAACATTATAATCATAATATTACAGTATATATATAATACTGGATTTACAGAACAATTTGGATGAAGATAGGTAGGGAGAGAACAAGAATGGAACTTGAACTTGAAAGGAAATTAAAGGAGAAGAGAGAGAGAAATTACCTTTAGAATCCTTCTCTTGAGATTCTCTTTAAGGAATCTAGGCTTGGTCTTTTGATGAGACCAGTAGCTTTTGGACGTGGGGGATGAGCTAGGGAAGGTGTTTGGTCAGAGTTTAGAGAAGGATTGTAGCTTGAGAGGTGTGAGGAAAAGAGGGAGTGAATGGTGGCTTTTATAGTGGAGGGGAGAGGGGTTTCCTTAATATAAAATTGATTAGTTTATTAATTTCACCAAAGAAAATGAATTGTGAGTCTTGGATGACCAATAATAGTAATTTTATAATGTAATCCCGATCCAAGTGGGCTTACATCAGTAGAACATCATCGATGATTCAATTAATACATTATTTTGCTTTTATTGTGAATTATCGGATTCCACTATTCATCAAAAATTCAAGTATCTCAGAAAAAACCCAAAACTTTACCCTAACCATTTTTTGACGTGTAGAATCCAAAAATGAATTCCATTTTTCAAAAATAATTTTCTAAATATTATTAATTTAATATTTAAATAAAATCATAATTTACTTAAAAAAACAGTTTTTAAGATTAAAACTGATTTTATAGTTCTTTCAAAAATTATGTAGGGTCTTATAAAATTATCTAAGAACTATTAGACATTGATTCAATACTTTATGAATACCTTCCAGGGGAATAATTATTCTTTTAAATTAATTAATTAATTATAATTAATTATTTCTGACTTACAAAATACCAAAAATGTTTACTAAGGTCAAATTATCACGTTCTATGATGTCTAAATTTTATTTTATTATTCATAGGTAATATAACTCTTATTTACTATTCATAAGGGTCATATTACTATTCATAAGGGTAGTTTACTATTCATAAGGGTAGGTTACTATTCACCAATTTTTTTTTTGTTTCATTAGACACCAAAAACTATCTTAAGCACAACCGTGTATGTCGGATTTTTAAAATTCCAAACACAGGGGTGACAAAATTATGATTAAAGGTCACTTATCACTTAGTAGTTCATTATTTTGTGTTTTTATGATATAGATATAATAAGGGAATTTTATATTGGAATACTTTGGGTCGTTACACGTAGCATCACTGGTACCATGGTGCATCCTCTAAGGAGAACGATGTGCTCCCCACCTTAAAAAAATATTTCAGGAGACTGTCCTGAGGATATATGAGCTCGTCGGACATCACAATCAATATCCCCAACCTGTGTCTCCCGAACTCACTGAAGGGGTGTGGGAGTGATAGTCATAGAATGGAGGTGTTCTACTACCTCACTATCCACAGAGGATAACTTCAACGCGGCTAGATACTATGCCAACTCACTCAAAAAATATAACCTAGACCTCCAACTAAGTGCGTCTGCCACCACATTCCCCTTCTTAAGAGTGTAGACTATCTCAAAGTCATAGTCTAAGAGGAACTCCATCCATCACCACCATATCAGGTTCAGGTCATGTGGGATGATATACGTGAGACTCTGGTGATCATAGTAGATAGTAAACCATTCTCCCAACTATACTCTCAACTTCTAAAGCTCCACAAAATCCATTCGATATGTAGTTGTAGATATTGGCGCCATTCTTGAGTACTAGTCAATGAAAAAGTACCAATCCATGTAGGGAGGTAATCCTGAAAACATCTTATGAAAGTATTTTCCCACACTCTACCACTATAATTGGGAACTGAAAATTGAAAACACCTGTTGCTACAAGGGTTTGGTTGGTCGATTCAAGAGTGATCGGCTGAACCCTCCTATGAATTTATTTAACCCATGTTGTCTAGTTTCCTTTTTCACTCACCCAATAGAAACCCATTCCAATTATATAATTCAGTTACCTACATGAGTTTTGGAGGTATAGACCTCCCAGGTTCTATGGCAAGACACATCCTCAGGTAGATGAGGATTGGCTTGAGGCTATTACGTGTATTTTTTCCTAGTGAGGATGCCGCCCGACTAGATGGTCGTCCTGGATACAAGCTTACTTCAGGGATCAATGAGATGATGTTGGAGTCTGACAATTCAGACTCATGATGAGGTAAACCACACTTGGACAAACATTGAGAACTTCTTTAGAGAGGAGTTCATTCCAGCAACTTTTGACTCGGTATGTATACAGGAGCTGCTGCACCTACGACAGAGCATCATGATTGTAGCAGAGTACTCAACGAAATTCACATATCTTTCACTCTAATACAAAAAATATTGTGTGAGACCCTTAATTCAGGGTCCATTCCATCGAGAATGGACTAAAATGGGAAATAAATGAATCAATGATACCTCTCAACATTCTGATGCATGCTGGGTTACTAGAACAAGCCCTGGTGGTTGAGAGCTTCTTGGAGGAGGAGCAGGTGGATGTGACCTAAGATAGAGGTCACAAAGTAGAGGTGGCTAATGGAGCTAGAATAAGAATGGTGACGAGATCACGACATAAGAGGAATACCCATGCCCAGACAAAGACACGTGGGTCTGTGGAAATGCAGTAGCACGAAGGAGAAGATCAGCCTCATGAGAGGCATTGTTACACTTACAATGGATGGGGGAATCTTGATAGAGATTTCCCAACCCACCATAATACTAAGAGGGATCCTACAAAAAACCTCCTTGGAAAAACAACGCTTGGAGTATGGAGTTCTGAAAGTTAGTAGCTGGGGTAGAGGAGCTGGATGGGCAGTAGGGGGTGGTCCCTGCCTAGCTTTGGGAGCTGGATGACGTGGGCAAGGACAAATGCATGCAGTTGTGGTTCAGGACCGAGATACTCCTGGAGAATTTCAAGGTGCGACTTGTGTCTTTTTTTACTACCTTCATAAATAGACACAAGTGATATATGTTATTTTTCCATAAGTACTGTTCGAGACATTGAGGTTCTGGTTGGACTGTGGACATGACCCTCACTCTTAGAGACTTCGGATGGAGGTGACCCACTATTGGTGTGATCTGGCTCCTGGACGTGAGAGTTACAGTTGGGATCTCTTAGTCATGGCATCAAAAACATAAAATTTCAATTTGGGTATGAACTATTATCGTTCATGCCTGAAAATATAATATTAGGTAAGCAATGAAGTATATCTGCATGGTGGATAAGGGATTTCCTTTGATAAAGGGGGGGTGGGGGTGGGGGAGGGAGAAGCCCAGGTGGCACAGTCTTGACTCTCATAAAGAGTCCCACCTGAGTCGTTCTATGGAGGGGGAGTTAGACCACATGATATTTTCGTAGTGCGTAATGGTTCCTAGACATCCATACTCAGTAGACATGACACAAGTGGGAGTGGCAGTGTCTTGTTTTAGCTTTTGGTAAGGCCGCTGAAGGTTCTAGGCAGTATCCCACTAGAACCCAGCTGGGTGGGTCAGGCTGAACCAGCGGCCTAGTATGCTAAGCTCATGGACCAGCATACGAAACCGCACTCCGTCAAATCGGGTCGAGACCAACCCTTTCAGACGAGGTCCAACAGGCCTGGTCGGGTCGGTCTGACCATGTCGGACCCAACCCGAACCTACTTATGACCCAGTTCACTTAAACAAGCATATTTCATAAACCCAACATCCGTTTGATGAACCGTCTATGGCGCCGAAACCCTTAATAAGAGGATTAACTTTTGAGATAATCCACATAACATTCATATAAAGTTGGAGTTTGGATAGGTTGGATCATACACTAATCCAACCTTGCCCTTAACACTAAAATGCCTATAAATTTCAAACCGGGTGTCCAGTTGACGCACCATCTATTGAATTGGAACCCTTATGACCAGATGGATCATTTGGTTACTCCCTTGTGGAAAATTGTGGAGGTTGAGGTATGACCAGTAGCCTAAGTATAAGAACTAGGGTGTTTCTTGGAATACGAGTTAGGATGGATACTCCCTTGATGATTCAAGGCGCGGGTATTCCTTACTCCTCTACACAGGTAGAGACAGGACACCCCACATCATGTGTGTGGGTCCGTTTTCCTCTGATATGGTTTGTCTATATTTGGAGTTGATAATCCCCTATTGGAATATGGTGGAATTCCTCCATACTTAACTTACAGAGAGTCAGGTACTCCCCTACAGGGTAGGGTACAGGTCCTCTATGTTAGGAGTAGGTACTCCCTAGTCAACTCTGGGTGTGGGTCCTTCTTATGTAGTGCTACAATCATGATTCTTCACCTACAACAGGGCATCATGATTGTAGCAGAGTACTCAAATTTTGATTCTTGGAGGTTCTGCACCTCAAGCCATCATTCATATTTCAACCGACATAAAGTCTCACAATGAATTAACCTGATGATTCTTCATGTCATAAGGGTTCCATTACAACAGGCGATACACTAATTAGACGCCTAGTCAATGAGTTATTATAATTTTTGTGCTGAGGGTCTGGTTGTATTTGAAGTTGATACAAACCATATGTAATCCAATATTCTCCAAAACTCCTTTGAAGTATATCAAAAGGACCGTCTCACTCCAAGTATTCCAGTTCCACAGAGGGTTCGTCATACAGACGTCTGGTATGTGAGATATGACTCTTTAATAGAAACTGGGCCAAAGAGGGTCTGGGTCCAGTTCGACCTGATCGGACTGACCTGACCTCACTCGGATCAGGTCAACCCAGCCCAGTCCAGTTTTTACCCTGTTCTGACTCGGACTAGCCCAAACCGACTAGGATAGCTTGAGTGGGCTGGGCTACAACAAGCTTGGCCAGCCTTGGCTGGGTTGGGCTGCGATGGGCTTAGGCTGGTAGGCAGCAGACCGACTTGGCCTGCTGGCTGGGTGCGACCCACTCAGGGATCGCGTGGATACCATTTTGAACAGACCAAAGGTCCATTTGAATATAATGGTAGTGCAACATGGCACTGCCTCCTATCAGTGGGAACCGCAGGGTGTAGGTCCCCTCCGCTGCGGCTCGACACCGCTGCTCCTTCCGTAACACGTGACAACGTGCCGACCAACTCCTCCCACGACTGGCCGAGGGATGGAAATCCCCATTCTCCACTAAGGAACCTATGGGTGCCACCTCTCATCCATGGATGGTGAGTGTTGGCCTGCGTCACGCCGTCGGGGCTTCCACGGGCCACCGAGTGAACTCTGGTCATCCGTTTTCCCTTCTGAAAGCACCTATGAGCCTCCCAAGATGCTGCCAATACAACATAGCTCCGGAGTTCTTCTTGCTACTCTGTTTTTTGGTTTATCAAAATGAATTCAACAAAGATAAAAGTGGAAAAGGGTCTGGGACTTGTTCGTTTGGCCCAAGCCCTCCACATTATCATCATAACAATGTTGTGATAATCAATAATCAAAAGATAAATAAAAAACCCCACTCAATCTTTTCCCACAATAACCGCCCGCTGTTTCATATGAAACGCAGGTTAACTTGTTTTGGTTTATCCATGTTCATATTGATTTTCAATAACAAGGGAAAGAAGCTAACTCACTTTAATTTAATCAAAAATCCCTACCTCATTATCATTGGAAGGCACTATGGATGAGGAAGAATTGTCCACATCCTAAGGTGTTCGTCAAAGCTTGCCATCAGCCATCGATTCCTCCATCATTTGTCGCTCCACGCTTTGTTATAGGTTAGTGAAAGTCATCATGAAACTTCATTAGAGGGTCCACTCTGTAGTGACAAAAACCCATTCCTGAGCTTCATTTAAATAGAGGGGAGGATACGATCAGTGCACCACACAATTAATGATGTTCATTAATGAGTATAATTAATGAACCTATTTTATTCTCTCAATGGTGTGGTAACACATTCATTTAAAACTCTTAAGGGTGTTTTTATTTAAATTAAGAGTCATTCCATTAAATGGTTTGACGTTGGATGGAATTACCACCAACATTTTTCGAACATTTGCACATAGAAAAATAAAATTACTGAAAGTTATTGTATTATTTTTTTTAAAGTCCAAAAATTAACTTTTTTATCCAACCCTTGATGGTCAAAGTTAAGCTTTACTTAAGTTAATCTTGGTGCTATAGATTCAATGGTGCCCTCATATTTTTAATCCGAGCACTAGTTCAAAAGATAGAATTTTCCACCCGCATGATTACTAAATGTACCTTAAAAAAAGTTCAAAAATTATTTACAATCATCCTCAACCCGCATCAGTCACGGTTAGGCTTTAACTAAGGAGAACATGCCCTCACGAGCTCAACTTTAATTTCATATTTTCATTCTGAGTTACTTTTTATAGGTTTATTATTTTATAATAAAATAATTTTTACTTAATTATTTATTTTATGACCAAAAACTAACTTCCTCTGGCGGCCCGCACCGACCAATGTTAGTATCTACCAAAGAAAAGAATAACATCATGAGTTCAGCGATGGTATCAGATTTTTAATCCAAGTCACCATTCATGAGTTATAAGAATTTGAAAAATAAAATAATTTTATTTAATAATTTTATTTACACTTATGAAATTTTGGAGTTTTTTCACTAGAGGCATGTGATTACTAAATTTAAGTCACACCTAGGGTAAACCCACCATCCAAAATGCAACATTGCCCTCAGATTTTTTATCTGGGTAATGGTTGAAGATTTATTCCATTCTTTCAAGAAAACTGCTCACACACACTTTTTAATGCATAACAAATTTTTTGATAGATTATTCCGGGCACTACGAGCCTTGGAATCATGTTCCATCATTTTTTGTAGTCTCGTAATAATCCCATATAAATGAAAAAATTATACTGAAATTCTAGTACATTACACATTTGGGGTTTCTTTTTCATTGGATATCATAAATGATATATTTCTAGAGATTAAACAGATGGAATTAGATGAATTCATGCAAGGGTTTCACAAACTACCTAAAGGTTTTATTCAAGGTAACTATACATATCACCTCATAATTTTTGAGTTAATTCATATAAAATAAATGATAATACTTAATGGATTTATAAAGGATCATACTTCTATGTGATGGTGATATGTTAACTCAATAATTATTAGATTAAACTCTCTTCACTTGAAGCTCTCTCTATCCTCAAAATTTTTCCTAGTGAGGTACTATAATATCGTAGATGAAATAATAATCCTATTTTTTATGAGTGATTTGGTTTCAAATAGTTGATACCTTCCAGGAAAGGATTTTATTTTTATTTTTCTACTTTAATAACTATCAAGCATGGATGAGAAAAATTCTGCCTACAATGTTCACTTACAAGTTTATTCATTTACAATTTTTAGGATTTTGGTTTCTCTTAGGGTTGATATTGGTTAAAATTTCTAAATTGATTCTGTTGTGATTAAAAATTAATTATAGATCTATAGGAACCCAAGAAAAACATGGTTATATAAGTCTAACAAAGAATTTTTCTTAATCATACATAAACCCTAGATATGTGGTAATAGATATGGTTCCATGGGTTGAGGTTTTTGGTCTCCTTGGTTCAGGAAATTTCCTTTATAGGGTCTAAAACTGATAGATAAAAGTCATTTAAACTTGCTAGGGCCATCCTCTTTTGATTATGGTGGATTGGGACACTAAATAGAAAAGGGTAGGTTATATTGGTGTAAAAAGAAACTATTATAGTTCTATATATGATAGTTCATAGATTTTATAGAATAGAAATAATGACCCATCCAGTTCATCTATTTTAGTGGATGTGTCGTTGTATATAGGCATGTATGTTGGGATTCTGATGGTACCAGTGAGAAGATTGAGATAGAGTGAATGTGTGGTCCTTATTCTTAGAACATGTGATATTTGTTTATATTTATTTCTAGGGGATTATGGGTAATTGAAGAATAAATCAAAGAGTATTATTTTCTAAATACATTCTTAAATTAGTATAAAATTATTATTGGTGTCTGTTATTGTAGTGTTTATTTTGAAATGATGGTCCTTATGAAACTGTCTTTTAGGTCACTTCATAAAGGTGGAGAGCATGGCATTCCAACAGGCGGTCTATGTTGATGGGGATTATTTTGTGTTAGTAATCTTGGAAATATTTTCATGGTGTGAGATTATTCTTGTGTCTAATATTTTTTATGCAATGGGTTTGAGCTAAATAATTATTTCAAGGAAATGGAAATTTAAGAATGAAATCTTGTAAAGAAATGATCAAAAGAGTATTTTTGTCTCTTTGTTAATTGTGTTTCAGGTTTACATAGAATTTTGACCTTCATTAGTGGTTAAGGCATGTAAAAGGGTAGGTTAACCTTTCACATTTCATCGATATATAATCTTTTTTATTTTATATATTTAGTTATTTTCCATTTCAAGGATAAAAGTTTTTAAAGGTGGAGACGATATATCAACTATGGTTTTCCATGGTCAGGACTTAGCTCATTATGAAGCTTCAAATTTGAAAACATTATAAAGGGTAAAAAGGTTAATTTTATATATTAAATGTTCATATAATTTTTTTGATCATTATGTTGATATTGGGTAATAATGTTTTCCCTTCTTCTAAATTTTTGTGAGATTCTAAGATATTTGAATTTTAAGGGATTATTAATTTTATTTAATTGATATTAATTATCTCACATGTGAAAGTACCAATATCTCCTAGATGGATCCCTATATAGATATTTTAACATTTTAGTGGTGTCTAAGATTGTTTGTTTTATCTAAGATAATTATTATTTATGTATCCAAGTTTTAGCCCCTCAATCATGTTTGTTTCAGGTTTTTAGTAAATCCACCCACTAATCTAATGATTTATTATGAATATATATATATGTATATATAATTTCTATATTTGAGGTAGACTATCAATCATTGAAATAATCCTATGTTTTAGGTATTTTAAGAATTAGAATCATTTATTTGTAGATTCGTTAAACCTTGATTAGGGACAACCTAATGAAACATTAGAGATTCAACGAAAGGTAGGACTTTATTATTTTGTTCTACCTCATAATTCATTATATATTTTAAATTATTTTTATATTTATTATTGTGTTTATATTTTAATTGTTATATATTATAATAAAAAAAATTCAATGGTTAATGGATAACCTTTTTTTCATTGAACCTTTTTATTTTATTTTTATTATTATACCATAGAAGACATCAAATCCCTACATGTTCATCAATTAATTATTGGGTGTCTGTAATTGTATTAGAAAAAAAGCCTTATTTTTTTCTTCATTTCCAATTGTTGAAATAAATATTCACCATCAGATTTCACAATGGTTGGTGGTTCAATGAGAGTTTCTTGAAATGATGAATGAGATAGTGACAATGTGTGGATGGAATGAGTAGTAGATGAGGTAGTGGTATTGATGTGTGGTTTAATGATGGGGGATCAAGATGGTGTGGTGAAAGATGACTAAGGGGATGATGTGGGTGAGGTGAGGCAGTGTACATGGACATGATACCAATAAGGCATGAAAATAGGTGAAGGATAGATCATGCATAGTGGGTAAACACTGGAAGTGAGCTTGGGAAAGTATTATGAATGGTCAATGGTGAAGACACTTTCGGACCTAAAAATTAAAGAATTAGTGAATTTTTTAGTGGAAAACATAGATCTAAAAAATAAAAGTTAAAAAAATGGGATATATTCAAAAAAACAAATGACTTTTAGGGTTTCAATATACATCAACTAGGGTTTTATTGGAAGTTAAATATCACATTTTGTGTTACTGAGTAGAACATATCATGTAGATCCATTAGTTGATGGCTAGGGTTTACGCCTAGAGTTAAATATTACATGTGGTGTATTCCTGTGACACACATCATGTATACCATGACACATAACTCGGTGTGTACAAGTGTACCTTCATTACTATTAACAAAGGCACACACATTATGTGTGTGATAGAGATAACATTATGTGTGATATGAAGCATGTCATGTCAACGATGAAGTCATGAATTGACTATGTGAGTATTCTCTCAGATGTTCAGACTATTGTAAATGGTATATATTATAGAAACACACCCCATGTCTAGTGGGTTAACAACCAAATCTCATTGAAATGTAGGATGACTAACCCTTGAGTCAAACATTCCATGTATATAGGGGATACATGTATTGTTTAATAAAGTCACATAACTGGGACCATAGAGTACAGACTAGACTTTCCCTTTAAATTAAGACACCATGTCATCATAATGGAACATTTTTTATTCTATAAAAATATACTTATATATTGGATGATCATTCCCATCTTCATTTCAAGGCTCACATATCGTGTCTATCAAATTTTTTTGTCATGGACATTAATTCATTTGGTGTTTTCCATATATTCTCACATGAGTGTCAAAACTAAACAAATAAATAGTCCATTTTTATTATTTTTACACACATATATAGGAATTATAATATCTTATTTTTAATGGAGATAATTTTTTTTTGCATTTTGGGTAGTTTGATGGTCCTAATTTCTTATAGGTGATGCAAAGGTTAATGTAAGAATTTTAGAATGATCATTAGGTATGATACCCCATAGAGAGTCACTGATGGTAGGGAGTAGGTACAACATATGTATTATGGATTTGGCACCTTCTCATGTATATGAGACATTGTAATTCCATTTTATGTCAAATACCACTTTTTTATGCTTTATTTTGAAAATCAAACTACACTTAATATGAGTTTTATTTAAATTGATGTTTTTTATTGTTTTTTTCTTCTATTTTTAGTATTAATTTATAATTCAATAGCTTCTATACTTATAAATCTCTCTACCTATATTTTTTTACATTGTGAAATTTGGATGTATTTTATTTATCTTACTTTATTCCATTGTGATGGAATAAACATCATGTAATAGATATTACATCTATATTCATTGAATGATGGAGTTTGTGTCTAATGTATTTGAAAACATACCTGAAGATATCTAAATTTGACAATTGAATTTTATTATAGAGACATGTATAAATTCAAATAAGGTATTCAAGGAATATATCCAGCTAAACATACTAGATCCTCTTATAGTTGTGTTGAAGTTTTGCATTATCTATTTTTCACTGAGTGAATCCAATTGTTTTTTATTTATGAGTGATATTATATTTGTTCTTGAGAGGAATTATTTATAGATATCTAAGTTCCCATGTTTTCAATAATTGTATGATCCAATGAAATTGAGGAGGTTATAGGGCTACGAATATGTTATTTTTATGATCTAACAAGATCAAAGAGCCTCTAGTTTTAGATGTTTTATTTTATGAACCCTTGTGTTCAAAGAAATTTTGGTTTGGACTTTTTGATGATCATGAGATTGAAAGGTTTTATATGATAGAGTTACTAGCTTCTTTTAATTATATTTTAGTTAGAGAATTTCTCGGTTTGGAGATTTTTACCATTTTATAGCTTAATAGTTGAGTGTGTTTTGGGTGTGTAACTGGGTTACCTTGGAGAAGTTCAACAAATCCTATTAGGGATTTGGATAAATGGTAAGGTTCCATTTATTTCAATCATATCTGTAATTATCCACTTTAGGGGTGTCTATATTGTTATCCAAAACATTGTGTACTATTTCTATATTTATTCTTAATTTTTAATTTGGTTATTATTATTTATTTTTTTAGATACTGTTTAATTTTAAATTGTTCAGATTATATTTCTTTTTACTGGTAGAATTTTATAAGTTTATAATTTGACTGGGATGAGTATGTTATATTTTGACTACAATTTATCCCCTCCCTCTTATAGTGTTATATCATCCTTATCTAGGACCACAATTGGTATAAAATCCTAACTCTATCTATTTATAGATATCTATCAGATATACATTGTATAAAACATTGATTTTAATTTTTTATTATTATAAATTATAGAATCATCCTTACAGTAGCCATATTATAGAGAAAATATGCTTTTTATATATGGATGAAATTCAAGTTGGATACATTGATAATTTGAATCTGAATAGACCACCAATATTTGGTAGTGAAGACTATGAGTATTGGATAGATTTTATGGAGACTTATATTTTAACACCGGAGTTGACAATTATCATATGTTAACTAGAAATTATAAAATTATAGGGAATTCAGTCTTTGGATTTACTAGAGATAAATGAGACGTGTTTCTATTAAACTACTTAGTTATGAAAAATTTATTGTGTGTTGTCTATAGGAACACCTATAGTCAAGTTTTATCATTACAAAACCCCTATAGAAATATGATGATTCTTGAAGTTACTCATATTTGAACTTCTAAAGTTCTAGAGACTTAAAGGGTTATTCTAAGAGTGTAACCTAAGAGTTTAAATTTTCTACCTAGTGAGTATATTTCATAGATGAATCAATGTTTTATAACCATTATTTTTATTATTCAATCCCTTTGAGAGAAAGAACTATCGAACAATCAGAATTTTGAGAAGGTGATTGATATTTTATCTAAGGAATGTTAATTTAAGAGGAAAAATATAAATGATACTAAGAACACATTAAAGATTAGTCTTTATGACTTAATTGGAACTCTAATGAAATATAAGAATAGAATTAAAATAGATATCGATGAAAAAAGATACATGAATATGGATATATACAAACCATCATCTAGAGCATTGAATTTTGGAACTCAAATTTCCATGTCCAAAAGAATTTATTGAAAATAACTTAGAGAAGGAGTGATTTCATAGTTTTCTAGATGGATGAATATATATATGGGATATAAGAACATATTTATGGATAATTAGAGTGGTGTAATAAAAAAAACATGTTAATAAATATTCTTTAGAAATTATCTATTATGAATAAAAGAATCGTAGTAACATGGAACCAAACTATCTAAGAAACATGATGAAGGAAGGAGAATCAAGGAGGTATTCTAATAAAAAATAGAAAAATATATTTTTATATCCAAAAATTATATTTGGAGTGGGAGTGATGTTCCACCATCTTTGGATGGTAGAATTTTATTTGAAAGAATTGATAGTTAGAAGAATATTAGTTTATGTGGTATAATACTATATAATCAATTTTTCTTCAGGGAAAAGGTTATAACTGAGTATATGGATGAAGCACAATCACATAAAGAGATGTATTTGTATATAACTAGTCTTTATAAAATTTATAGAAGGGTAAAGGAATAATTTGATAATGTAAAACCAGAAGTTGAAAAACTATCTACGAAATATTCAAAACTCAGTTTAAAAGTTTCTATAAAGGAAACTAAACTCATGAAATCTACTAGTGAGTTAGCTAATTTTAACAATAAATTTACTAAGTATGAAGATAATATTTGGAATCTAAATTCTATTTTTAAGGGAAAATAAAAATATATTACCAAAAAATATGATTGATGTTAATTTTATAAACATAATTCATAATTAAAAAGCTTAGAGAATTTATTTACTAAAATCACTACTAGAAGAAACTTTTTTGAGAATTTTTATAAACAAAAGAGACCAAAAAAATGATTTATTAAATGGGTCCAAAATCCACCAAATTCAAGAATTATTGGTCAAACTACTTTTCTTTGAGTAGGTCTAAATTATTATCTAAATTTTTAAGAGATAGACACTATATGAATTAATTTTCTTTAAATGAAGTTAAATCCTTTATACAACACCAAGATTATATTTCAAAATATATTTATTCTTTGGAGTGTAGAAGAGTTGTAAGGATGTGGGTTACAAGGTTCCATTTTCTCAGGACTTTGATAAAAACAAACCTATATGCCTTTAACATAATCTTTTATCAAGTTAAGACAATTTTTAATAGTAGATAAACTATTATATCTAGTATAAAGTAATATTTTAACTTGTTATTAACTTTTTCAAAAAATATTTAAAATTTATATCCTTATTAAATGGAGAGATTTTTTAATAAATTTTATAAGAAGTTTTATTTTATATAATTATTGTCTCAACAAAAGATTTGAATGAGTTTGAAAAATTAATTGTAGAACCATATTTGATAGAATAATATTAGAACATTATAATATATGATAACTTCTAGAAGGTTTGGTTCTTGTTATTTACATTTTTGAAATTTTTATTTAACTAATGGTTTATTTAAATTTTCATAATTTTATAAATTATAATACTCTTATACTTTAATTTTAAAATTTATTTTCATAACAAGTTATTCAATGTTTCTTAGAAAATAACCCATTTCAAATTTCTATTTTTATATTCAGATGGTATATAAATGGTGATCATTGAAACTTAAACTCAAATTATGATTATTGTTGATGTTTTTTTTATTTTTTATTAATCATTTCTTATTAATTTTATTTTGGTATCTTTTTTTTGAATTTAACCATGTGAGAAAGAGGGAATTCACAAAAATTATAAAATCTGTACATTATAAAAAAGATAACCCTAACATTTTTTTTATTTAAAACCCCAATTGTTGTTAAATTTATGATTTGAAGTTTTTGTTTGAGAATTTTATTATTTTATATTTTTACCAATTAATGATTTTATGAATAACAAATTTGAGAATAAGAGGGATTGAATTAAGGGGGAGAGAATTAAAATATATGTTTTCCACATGATGAACCTATAATAAGAATATTGGAATTCAAAAGGATGTTGTTCATTTTTATTTTATCTTTATCTTATATTGTGAATTTTTTCCTTCTATTTAATTATTTTTGAAAATAAAAAATGGGGTTAATTTTTTGTAATTGATATGTTTGTCTTTATTTAAGTAAGGGGAGATTTTTGAATTATTCTTTTTAATGATATTGTGTGAAAGGTTGAGTAATTTGAAAATATGGAATTTAGTTTCTGGTTGATAGACTTAGGGAGTTTCATTAGAATTTATACGTATTATTCAATTTTAACTCATAAAAACATATCAATTTTTTCCAGTGATTATCAAAAAGGGGGATATTACTGTATCAAATACCAATTTTTATCCTTTATTTTAAAAATCAAAATAAACTTAATAAGATTTTGGTTTACCTTGATATTTTTTATTTGAGTTTTCTTGTTTTGTTATGTTAATGTCTATTTACATAACACTGAGAGTGCCTGCTCTCTCTTCCTATGTTCTCATAAATTGATAAGTTTTTTCGTACAACATCAATTATACTTTATACCATTGTGATAGTATTCACATCAAATGATATAAATAGAATATAAATCCATTAGAAGATATAGTGTTTGTTCGATGCAATTGAAACCTTATCCAATGATGTTTGAATATGGATATTAATTTTAATTAAAAACATATATATATTCACATAAGTTCTTTAAGGAATGGATACACTTGAATATACTAGATGCTATTAAAATAATTTAGGAATTTTCTATCATCTCATTATTGTTGAGAAATTCTATTTTTTTTCTTTTTTATGGGAACTTAGATATACTGTTGTGAGATTTTCATTGTAAATATCTATGTTCCCTTGTAATTGGTCATTTTATAACCATTCTATATCAAGGAGGTTATGAGGATATAAATTATGTTTTTTTTTCTAATCCCTGAAGGTCAACTATCTTCTTAAGATGAAAGTTTTATTATCCAAAACCTCATGTTAGAAAAAGTCATTGCATATATTTATTATCAATCATGAGATAAAATTAGTTCTTAGGGACACAATTACTTGTTGTTGCTAATGTGATTACATTTTTAGATGTATTGGGTTTGGAACTTGGTACTTTATGAAAAGCATATAGTCAATAAATTTATGGGTGTAGAACTAGGTTACCTAATATTAGGTCTATAGATCCTCCTGCCACTTTGGATAAAAATAATGGGTTACTTTGATTATAACAATATTGTTAATAATATCCTTTACGGGTTTCTAGACTATTATCTGAGAATCTATGAATCATTTCTATATTGTTTTCCATTTTAATTTATGTTTTGATTATTGAATTTATTAGATAGTATTTAATTTATGATTTTTTTAATTCGATTATGATGGAATTAGTAGTTCATTTTTAATTTGATAACTATGATATTTATTGAAACATATTGTGTCCAATCAACATAGTATTTAATTTGGAATAAAAAATATATGTAAATTATTGAATAAAATTCCCCCAATATCTTATAGTTCCATGTCATTATTATTTTGGAAAAAATTTGTTTCATGAGACGTGGGTCCTTAATTT
Organism: Viscum album; assembly: GCA_963277665.1. Taxonomy (NCBI): domain Eukaryota; kingdom Viridiplantae; phylum Streptophyta; class Magnoliopsida; order Santalales; family Viscaceae; genus Viscum; species Viscum album. Next base: position 1,106,195,421 of record OY728131.1, on the reverse strand, counting down.
GGGCATGAGGCTAGTCCAACCTAAATACTGATGAGGCTTGGTTCCCACATACTACGATAAGAATATATACTTTCCCAATGATGGGTGAAAGTCCTCCACCAATTGATGTTCATGTTTTTTCCCATGATTTAGTATATGGGCCCTATATTGGGGTTAATACTCCCTTAGATGATACCCATGTCTTAGTGATGGGTGATTTCCCTACTATGGATTCAGAGAGGTAGTAAAAAAGTTAATGAAGTTTAAAATTTCATGTGTTATGGGTGTTTTGATACGTTGTGCTTTATTGATTTCTTCTAGATATGAAATGCATGAATGTTGTTGACTTTAGAAATTGTAAGTCTTGTGTTATTTTTTGAATATTTGTTTATATATGAGATGTTATCTATTTTGGAGTTGATTCGAGATAAAGGGGACTCCCCTATATCCCTAAGTTTTCCAACAGTTTTGGAATATCTAGGATTTCATTCAAGTTTCTATTTATTCCAGAGTTTTTATTGGACTTATTATTCTGTCTTTTCTTTTTATTTTCATAGAATAATACTGGGTATCTCTATACTCACACCTATATGATTCACCATTACCAAATATATAATATATGTGACAATGGAATAATGTTTAGATAAGATCTAATTAGGACTATAGTTAGTGTAAATTTTTGCGAGATGGTGCTTCGTGGAACTCAGAAATGATATATGGTGGTCATTTCTGTTGGAGAGAACTTAATATGAGTTCCTATAGTGATGAGGTGTATTCCCTTGGAATATGTATGTTATTATTGATGATTTCATCCTTTTTATTGGTATCCTTATATGGTCTCCTATAATGAATTATACTAGTTAATTATTATCTCATACATTATTTGTTATATAGTTTAGTTGTTTATATATATTATTTGTGGATGTTGATTATATCATATGTTGGGGATGCATTTCTATTCCAGGTTGATATAGGATAAGTCCTCCCATGTGTGTTTGGCATTCATGGTTCCAGTCAACATCCTCTGGCCAATTAAAGGTGGGCTTATATTGGCACACATAACTTATAGATATCCCGGGTGGGGTCCAGGTGGGTTGGGTAATTCCATGGATGTTATTTTCTACTTTTGACCATTTGATGCTCACATTGTATTTAAAATGGAATAATAAATCATAAAATTTAATTTTTGTAATTTTAAATATTTTGTATATAAAATTCATTAATGATTTGTTTTTATCGATTCAAAATTACTTGGTGATCATTATTCTCATGTTTCACGATAAATAAACCACAATCTTTTTAGATTATTTGTGTACAAGTCAAAAATTTATAGATTTTTTTTAATTATTAATAAAAAATCAACCATATTTGGTTATATTAAATTGTTTTTGTCTCAAATTATCATTTTTATTATTTTTAAATGTTTTTTCACATAAAAACTAACAATCATAAATAAAATGAAAAATGGATTGAAGATAACATTACAAGAAACTAATGTTTATAAAATAATACATTTTAAAACCCGAATATATAATAAGAGAAAGAAAATGGATGACATAATTTTACTTAACACACATAATGCACATGGTATGACATTTTTATGCTAGGTTATTGACTCATGTTAATGCTCATATAATTAATTGAGGTCCTATAAAAATTAATTACAAGTGTGATAATAATAATAAAATACATTTTGAATATATTTTTTGTAGTTTTGAATATGAAATGTTGGGCCTTGTTCATTATTAACCTAGGGATATCTGACCAAAATGTTTTTGTAATTCTCCTAGTTATGAATGTAATTGTATTTGAGCATGTGACTATTTTTAATATAACATTTTAATTATTTCACCTAAGAATTTATCTCTTTTTTTAATCATTATACACTGTTTGAAACTCATTTACATGGGATTTCAAATTCTTATACACATGAAAAATATATTTCATTAGTTATCATAATGATTAAAGAGGATAAATTATTTAAAATAATCATATTACTTGACTCACCCTCTAAAGATGATTAATTATCATTATAGTGAAATAATCTTAGTTAGGAATCATAAAAGGGAATGTGTGAGGGTTTCATATGATACATCCCATTCATTGAATAAAATGGCTCATCCTTAGTCTAAGTAGATGAAATTTTTCATTGAATAATACATTGAGTGATACCCCAAAATTCTATTAAAACAAATCTCTTTCTTACCTCAATTTGAAGTTACATAATTTAAAATGTTTCCCATTGAAAACAAATTCATATTAAATTAACACTTTAATAATTTATTTAAATAATATTAAGATAAAAAGATAAAATAATAGAAACTATCACCTTTAAATATATATGTAGGTGGTAATAACTATCAATTGAATCATATCTATTTTACTACACCTAGAAATAAGTACATTTATATATGTAATATAAATTTAATTTATGAATTGTTTTTACAAATAGTTGATAACCATCTATAAAATAATAAAATGATCATAAATGTAAAGGGTAATGTAAATAATGAGCATTATTTTAATTAATAATACATTATTGTAATTATTATAAAAAAATTTAGCATATAATAATAATTATTAATTTTATTGAATATATCTATATAAATATTTTATAATTTGGTACATCAATATATCATATACCATACCCATTTGTATAAAATTCAAAAAAATTTAAAATATCTTAAAAAACAATATATCCTGAAAAGATATAAAAATATTGAAATGAAAAATAATGGGTTTAGATAAAAAATAATAATTAATGTAGTACAATCTAAATGAAAAACTTATTAGTTGACTATATTTAAAATATTTCTAAAATTCATAATGATGTAAAATAAATTGTGATAGAATTTTTATATGAATATTTTATATATTGAAAAAATGTACTTGAGAATAGATAGATTGAGATAAAATATATTTATCTGTTTTTGGTAGATTTAATTCACATTTAATCAAATTACTCCTTCCCCCGCATAAGTTTCATAATATTTATTCCAAAAACTAATGGAAATTTAATTTTCATGATATTTATAATTTAATTATTTTAAACCAAATAAATCCTAAATAATTAATTTCAATTTAAACATTAAATAAATTATTATATAATATTTAATTATTATTTAAAAGATAACTTATTACTTATAGAAGACGAGTCAAAAGATCCGAAAATTTATTATTTATTCGTAAAATCTTCGGATAGAATATTTCACAAGTATTGTAAGAATAAAATATTAGTGCCTAAAGGATAAATTTATAATTAAAATTTTAACAAACTTTTAAAAGAAGTGGATTGGGAAGTTCAAGGAACTGACAATAATATGTGGGATGAGGTGAATAATAGTTTTTTCAATATATCTAATTCTATTCTAGGAGTTTGAAAAATATTTTTTTTTCTAAAAGGAAAATAATCATGCTGGTGGGATGAGAATTTATATATAAATGTTAATGAAAAATGAAATGTTATTAAATATTTTAAAATTTGTATTAATGATGATACATGGGGTCGATGTCATGTTACTCATAAAGAGTCTAATAGAGTAGTTAGTGAGAATAAACCTCATGTTTTTAGAGATATTTTCCATTAATTACATATTAAAAATGGTGTTATAAAAATATATAGTTTAGATATAGCTAGAGAATGAAAATATTTAGATTCAGATCAAGTTTGGTGCATAAAATATGAATAAAGACATACTCTTATTAAGGATAAGGAAATTAAGAAAATTTGGGTATGTTACATTAATAATATCTTAAACAAATATCATCTGTGGGGATTTTATTTAGATAATCTCAGTGTTAGTAGAGAGGAAATAAATTAAATATATTATAAAAAATATCTTCCTTTTGGGAGTAAAGATTCTTTAAAGATGGAAAATGTTAGAGAAGTTGGGCTAGATAACATTTGCATTAAATAATGGATATATTATGGGGATTTGGGTATTAATTATTTTATTAGGTTATCTAATGAGATTATAAATTATAATAAAATTTTTTATGAATGGAGGAATATTTCTCTAGTACCTATTTATAAAAATAATGGATAAATTTTATGTTGTGGGAATTATAGAGGCATTATGGTTATGAATGATATAATGAATCTTTTAGAGAGAGTTATTATTAGAGGATTTGAAGGGAAAATAATGTTTTAGAAAATAAATATGGTTCTATTCTTGGGCATCCAACTACCAAATAAAATTATTTAACTAGAGGTATAATGGAGTATTATCAATAAAAATTTATGTATTTACTTATTGTTTACATTTATTTGGAATATTCTTATGCTAAAGTCCCTATAATGATTTTATAGAATATTATTGAAAGAAAAGGATAAAATGTGTAATTTATCAACCCTATCAAAAACATATATGATGGGAGCTTTACATGACTTATATGTCCTATATGAAATACTACGTACTTCCCTCTCTTGATGGGACAACATCATGGTTAGACATTATGCTCATACATTTTGTCTTGGTCTTAGTTTAACATAATAATCATATTCAAGATGAGATACCATATTTTATTATTATTTTTTGGAATATATAGTTATCATTTTAGAATCCAATGTGACTATCAATTTAATGTTATATTAACAGTTTTAGACATTAGAATTAAAAATTTTCTGAATTAGTAATGATAATACAACATATAAGGAGTGTCATTTTATAAAAGGGTTGTATATTAATGTTATAAATGTGATATTGGGATCCCATGTTATTTAAAAAGGTAGATCATTTTCAATATTTAGGCTATTTTATATAATGTGATAGAGATATTAATACACATGGCTCTCATATGATTCAAACAAGATGGATAAAATGGGGAAGTATTTTGAGTTTCTCTATTATTGTAAAATTCCTTTAAAATTGAAGGTTAAATTTTATTGGGAAGTTATTAGATTAGTTATTCTATATGGCAGTGAGAATTGGCCTTTAATGGAACACCATGAAGAAAAAAATAATGGTATAAGAAATGAAAATTTTAATATGGACTTTTGGGCATACTAAGATAGATAATATTAGAAATGAATGTTTTGAAGAAAAAAATGGATTGGCTCTAATTGATGAGAAGACGACTAATACAATATTGACATTGTTTGAACATTATAGAAGAATACTTAGGGATACACCTATTAATATGTTTAACATGATGAACAATTCACTTATTAAAATACGTAGATGTATAACTAAAAGGACGCTTAATAAAATCATCCAAGATGATCTTTCTAAAATGTTTCAATGAAATTAAGGTCAACATTTTATCTATGTAACTGCTTCTATTTAATTGGGTTTAAGGCCTGTTTTCATTTTATTTTGTTGTATAATTTTAATGTCAATTAATAATTTATTAACCTTTAATTTTTATTTTTAAATAATTTATAATAATATTTTACATAAAATTAATGGATTTATTTGAATATAATCAAATTTATTATATTAAAAATTATAATTAGTGTTACGAAAATAAATTTATATTTCAATGTAATTATTAAAAGTAAAAAGTATATATAATTAAGAATTTAGTTAAGATTATAATAATTTTTATTAAGGTTATATTTAATTATTCTAATTTTAATAATAATATTTTAAAACATATTTCAGTTAATAAAATAATAATTGGGATAAGAAAAAAACATCAAGTTTACATTCTCAACACCCACACACCTTTATTAATATCCGGTTTTCATAAAACATGTCAAATTTAATCAAAATAAACCATTTAATTCTTATGTAAATAAATCTAACCAAAATATTGGAACATAAAATAGATTAGAAAAAACTAAGTGAATATTCCCCTTGAGAGAAATTATTATTACATATGTATAAAGTGATGATCACAAATAATAAGTCAAATATCTCAAATTTATCATCTCGTGAATATATATAGGGTATACATTTCCAAAATTAATGTGAAATGTATAGATATCACACATTAATTTAATAACATTGAAAATCATTTTGAATTTCCCATTCTATTGCCAAATTTTTTCTAGTATAATATAATATTTTTTAAAAATTATCACAACTACCATTAAAGTTTTCAATATTTTTACATATTTCAGTATTTATGTAATTAATTTTGATATGAAATTTATTTGTTTATCTGTATTCAATGATACTAATATGGATTGGATTGATGATATAAATATATTAAATTATTCAATGGAGTGATTTTTTTCTATATAGTTAATTTATATATATGTAAATACTCACCCCCATAATATTGTTTCATAATTATAAAATAAAACATTTATGCCTCTTAGAAAATTACTTAAAAATACATATGATTGGATACCGTCACTAAGGTTACAAACATAATATGATAGGCATTAATTTAAATAACTTAGTATCCATCATATAACATTTTGGAAATAAGAAACTCCTACCACTACCCTTATTGACAATACATAGATTCCAATTTAGTAGGACCCCATTCAAAAAGTTGATCTACCAGTCTTTCACCACGTCATGTCAGTTCATATGTGGTAAAATAGCCACAAGACCCTCCAAAAAATAGAGGGTTAAAATTATCAAAGTCATCATTAAAAACCATGTGGTCAATCAGCATGCGGGACATGAACTCACCTCCAAGGCACCCATGCGAGGGAACATATGGTGGGACATGAACTTGAGTGATCATTTCCACCCCACAATTTGGGGTGCTTAGTGGGATAAATAGGGACAGTGCGATCCATCTCCACATGGACTTGGTCAAAAAATACCCCATCCATTTTATTCTAAATTAAATGAATAATTCACAAAATTGAATTTATTCATCTCTTTAATTTAAGATAACTGGTCCATGGTATTTCCCACATATTTCAAAAAAATTAAAAAAATTAAAAAAATTATTTTTTTAAAAAAATTAAATAAACACTTAATAAGATGGAATACTAAATATTAAATGTATTATAGATATCACATTACAATAAATTTATATATATATTAATCAAAAACATAATATATATATATAAATAAATTATTTTATTTTAAAATATAAATTAAAATGATGCAACATTAAAAAAATAAAAAAAATCTAGCTCGTAGGTTAACCCACTGATTTTGTGATCGGTCTACAGAAGCCAATGGGTTTTTTGCTCCGTACATTTAAAATTTGGATCAAATTTTTCTATTACATCCCACCCCATATATGTGGGTTTACAGGCCTAGTGCAAGGGAATTTCACCTATTAATCACCCTTTCCAATAGTGGTGTTACGAAATAAATTAATCCATTAATGACTAAACGTGGTTTTTAACAGTCCCCTTTACCAATGGTGGGCCTACCAACCCGGGAATGATCCACTATTTTTAAAAGATCTAATCTTAGTGAGACTTTAAACCTTCACAAGTTCTTCCATTTAGTATATTATTACCGTTTATATACCACTTAACTTAATAATGATGGTTCTTGGTTTTTAAACAAACCCCTTTATCACTGGTGGTTCCACCAACCTAGATGAGACTCACGTTCCGCAGTAGATCTGGGCCCTGTGAGACACAAAACCTTCCTCGGTTCCCCTATATAGAAAATTTTAACCTTATTTTTACCATGTGAATGAAGTCTAAACCAGTTGTAATACATCTAAAAAATAAAAATATGATAAATAAAAGAAAATAATAAACCTATAATTACCATACTCATGAGTCTTTCTATAAATAAGATCCAAGAAATCTATTAATTATCATTTCCACTAATATAATGATATCAAACACCTGAACCTATAAAATATAGTATTTCAACAAAACGAAAATATATATAATTTATGATAACACATTACAAATCATGTACCAAAAGAAAACTTGGTTAATCCAAAGCCTATGGAAGTGATTTACCAAGACTCTAATCATTATATTCCTTCAAACAACATTATCTATAAATATTTCACTTCAATGTGGTCAATATTGGTGATTCTTGAAATTATTACCCTTAATTAATTTGAGTAATATATGATATTAATTCTTTTATGTTTTTATTTCCAACCCTTATAACCACAACTTGAAGTATCTTAGCATTGTGTGGTAAAAAGATATGATTAAAAAATGTGTGATAGGTAAAAATAATCGTAATAGTATGAATAAAATCTAATAATAAAAAACAATTCAATATATCTATATAAACCTTAATTTGGGTGTTTATAGTAAACAGAATTAAAAAACCCATGAGTTTTCTCTATACGCGTGTCCACATTTTTTTGTAAACCATGACCACCCCCCTACTTAGGTGTCCAAAAAAATTATAGTTGATTTTTTTATTCATTATCTAATTTCAGTATATTAAAAAACACCACAATTTGACTATGTTTGATTGATTTATATGTTTTCAATGCTTAATTGATTCATAAGTGGCTAAAAATTTATTTTAATTATCAAATACAATTCAAACTATTAATATAGACATCCATGGACAATCCATGTCAAAATAATACAATGAATATCAATACACCAATTTAGGTCTCTAAAATGTTTGAAAGGGGAAACCCTTTAAGATAATTCTTTTAGATTTGAAAAATATATCATTGATATACATGGATGAAAATGAATTTGACTAATCATACGACTGAATCATATATAAATGGTATAAGATGAGATATAAAAACAAGATCTTGGTGAAAAATATAGAGAACCCACATCATCTTACATAGTGTGTGGGAGAAGTGCCACATGATACAAGTTTCAATTATGGGTGGGCAAGAATCATTATTCTAAAAGATTTTATTTTTTAACACATAATACAAAAAACCTAGAAAAAATATATGAAATGAATAAATAATGATAAAATTTATCTGCAATTAATCTTCCTTGAATAAAATTACCCCAACATGTTTTATTAAATAGAAACACACTAAAAAAGAATCTTGAAACAAGAATAATTAAAGAATAATAAATAAGAGGAAGAAGAACTAATAGTCAATAGAAAATTATGGGAAAATTTAGGGGAAGAAAACCAAATAAATGAAAATTTTACCACCAATAGAGTGGATAAAATAGTATTAATAGAGTTTCTCTAAGGGGGTATAATGATAAATAAACTTAGTAGAATTTATAGATAGAAGAATTGAATATTTGGATATCACTCATGTCTAAGTGGAAGCCTCCTCTTGTTCTGGTCATAACATATTCATAAAAAAAATTCACATTCTTCTCTCTCATCAAGTGTTTTAACTACACCTTGTGTCCAGAATATGGGCCTTATTTGGTTTTATTGAGGTTTTAATTTAGAAAAAGAAGTGTTTATTCATGGAGTTTTATATACTAATGATCTGGGATAAAAATAAGGGTTTTTAACCTTTCTGACGTTCCCTAGACCCATACTCTAGGTCAAATTCAGAAAACACAAACATTAAACATAGGATTTAATACCTAGTGAGATGAAACAGGCTATAAATATATTTATTTTAAATAATTTACATAATTTACACATTACATCTCATAATAATCACATAACCTCAATTATGTAATGTTTAGTGTCTTTGAATATGTAGGGACAAATCCCATTTATTAATAAATATAAAAAGATAAAAAGATAATGATGGGATTAATCATGGAAAAAATGCCCTCATAAGAAATAAAAAATCTTCATAAACTAATATTTTCTCTAATATTAGCTCATATACTTCGCTTCTCATCTTGTACTGAACTCCAATTAGTTCTTCCATACCCATGAACTTGACCTATGGGGTGTCAACCTCTTCTCCAAGCCATCACCTTTTGCAAGATGACTTCAAAATAACTTCTCTCTAATTCCCTTCTCTCAAAATTTGATGGAGACTCCACCCTCTAAGAAGGGTCACCAACAATTATGTTTTCATTGAATTTTTCAGGGAGGGTTTTCACTTTGCCTAAAAAATACAGCGATTCCTGCATTTTGGATGCTAAGTCACCCTCATCTAATGGAGATGATGGCCTAAATTAATTGAGAAGATCAAGAACATAAAATAGGTTGGATGTAGGTACCTTTACATTTCCTGGGTTTCCTTTTTTCCTACACATTTTCCATGTTTTTATCAGGTAACCTGAGGCTTTAGATAGGGTGGATAAAAAATAAATGCTGGTGGGAGAGCTTGAAGGAGGATCCATTTGAAGAGGTAACACTAAGAGATACAAATCCATATGATTTGAAGTACTAGTAGAAGAATGTTGTCTAGTATCAAAGGAATGATATCTGGACTTCCTAAATAGGACAAATTAGAATTCCTCTTCATCTAATATATTTGATGAAGAATATTTCTTACCTTCCAGGTTGTAAATTACATAAACTACCATAGAAGAAGGGTGATGAGAGGTGTATGTAATAATATAAATTCCAACCTAAGACTTATTGGGTGATTGGGAAGATACCAACACCAACATGAATTTACCCTTTCTTTTGGAAGTGGACAAAACTTGTTCATAAAAAAGTTCTATATCCCCCACCTACTGAATTGCAGCTTCCAAATCATATTTTTAATTTTTATTAGAATCCGGAGAAGCATCATTATGAAGTGGTGTTCCTTTTTTCTGTTTCTCCATAGAAATTTCATTCCAAGAACACTTGAACAAATTATAAGATTTTCCATGAAATATTTTTTCACCCACATATTTTACAGTATCATTGTAATAAATAAATGTGTTCATGGTAGATGGAACGTCCTAGTTCAGGGTACCTCCCAAAGGTGTCCCGTACCTGGTTGGTCACATGGACTCAATAACATTTCCCTAAATTCTAGAAGGGCTTTGGATGTCATAGTGGGGAAACTATTCGCTCACTAGTAGAGTAACACAACAGAATAAAAATAATATATAGAAACAAAAGTAGTAATACCATAAAATAAGAAAACAACTGAGGACTGAAAGTAAATAAACAACTAGAGAAAATATATAAATGATACATGTCACATATATATAGGAAAGCATCCAAACAAGTCACAATGATGGAAATATAGTACTAAACCAAAGTAAAAATGAAAAAAATTATACTCCAGTAGTGTCACAAGCCTCAAATTGGTCCCATTCTATCCAGCTCAACAATAATCAAGTACCTGATGAATAAGGGTGTTTTCCATTATCTTTATCTACAACCATATAATCTATTCGGGCTGAAATGCATGACCCAAATAGGGTGTGAGATGAATCCTAAAAGGAAACCACCAAAATTTCTTTTCCTAACTATCAGTGAATATATATACCAGGAAAAAATTAAATTAAGTAATAAACTAGGATGTACTCAAAAGTAAACAATCCTACAGTTTCAAACTACATTCCTTTAGATTTATTAATTATTCAACCAATCATTCACAAGAAACCCTATGGGAAATTTCTCACAATCTAACCCCTATGGTTAAACTTTTCATTAAATCAATAAATATATAAAGAACATATGGGAAAGCTCACACAGTCTAACCCCATGTTCTCATAACGACAAAGACTCTCTGAGGAAGCACTCACTATCAATTCCCCCTATAGTTTTTTAAGGATAACTACAGACTCTCTAAGGATGAATTCAATGTCCATTCCCCCTGTGTTCTTGTAACAGTATACTATAGAAACTTTAAGGGACAACTCATCATCAATCACCACTATGGTCTCGCAATGCGAAAAGTATAACATGCACTCTGGGGAATCCCTCAACGTCAATTCCCCCTATAGTCTAACTACACCTAGTTCTCGTGGTCCTATGTAATACAATTGTGCACAAATGATATCCAGTAGCCAAAATAATCTCAACTACTACATGGATAAGAATATATAATGCATAACACATGCATCTCATATAATATTAACTCCATCCTAACAGTACTAGGCAAGAAACAAAACAGCTTAACTGGTAGTTCTAGACCCAATGGAAAATATCCAACAAACATGGGAAAACACATTTATAAAAAGGTAATAAACCTTATTCATAATAAAAAACCCTTACTCACGCAAACAAACCATATGAGGCATAAAACATGGTTAAATTTACGAAACATACAATAACCTAAACTAGGGTATTCAGAAATGTTTTGAAATATAATCCAAAGAATACTATAGAAAGGAAAAAACAACCTACCTCGACGTTGTATGGTCGATATAATTGAACATTATCATTTGAATCAGCCTAGAATGTCATATATATAAAAAAAATCAAAAACAATCAACCTAGAATAACTCACAGAATAATAGAAATAAAGAGGAGAGGCTCTAGAAGAAGGAGGAACTCACCGAGGCATTTCTAACATAATTGACGGTGTTCAATTAGGGGAACCGATGAAAGATCGGTGGCTCGGAGAAGAATCATTGTTCTCGGCCACTCCTGGACAAAACGAGGTTATAAGAAGTTGTTTCTGGGTATGAGACGTGACCCCAGTCATACCTATCAAATAAAAGAAAAAGTACATGGCATGTTCATTGAATGTACAGGCTGTGTACATGCCTTAACTAGACCCCGCTTTAGGTGGTCTCTAGGTCACCTCACACAATCATATACTCATTCAGTACATGGATATCCACGGAAACCGGGTACAAGGAGTGTACTTATAAAATATCAAAAATCTCCCTTTTTTCTTAAAATCACCAAAAAACAAGATCCATACCTGAAATGAAGATCTAGGTTCTTAAAAACTTCTCCCCTTAAAAAAATTTGACCCTGAATTTCCCTAATAAGGTGGTGAAAAAGAATCGTTGAACAGCTCTGACCACTATGATCGCACATCGGTCTCCCTCTCCCAAATATTATTTGGTACTCCCCTATGCTGCCACGACACTCATAATAGAGGAACATACCATCCACATAGAACCTTCACGTTGTGATAAAAAATATAGATAAGATGATCCTCGAATGAGGATTCTACCTCCAACTCAAGCTCCATAGTTTGAAAAAAATGAGATGGTTCTGAAAAGGAACATCGTATATGGGAAACATGGAAGACATCGTGCATAGCCCAATACCTCTGAGGTAACTAAAACTGATAGGCAACCCACCCAACCCTCTCCAAAACCTCAAATGACCCAACGTATCTTGGCGAATGCTTAATCTTTCTCCAAATCATATTATGTCCCAACCTCGGTGTGGCACATAGGCAAACTTGATATCTGATCTCGAACTATAGAGGCCTTCTTTGTTAATAAACATAATATTTATGCCCAAGATGTAAAATATCCATCCTCTTTTGAATCAAATTCACCTTATCAGTGGTCTCTTGGAAAGGGAAAGGTCCCAACATAGCAACCTCTCCTACCTCTATCCAACACTGGGGTGATCAGTATGGCCTACTGTACAAATCCCGATAAGGCTCCATCTGAATCGTCTCCTTGAAAATGTAATTGTAGTAAAACTCCACCAGTGGTACATGCTTCTCCCAAGAACCTCAAAAATCTAGGACACATTCTTGAACCATGTCCTCCATCACCTGAATAGTGCACTCTGATAGGCCTTTTTTCTAGGGATGGTAAGCTGTACTCAAAAGTAATCGTGTACCCAAAGCCTTATGTAGTCCTTTCTAGAAATGTGAAGTAAAGAGGGTGTCCTAGTACGAAATGATAAAGTGCGGAACCCCATGTAGACATACAATATCTTGGATGCAAAACCTTCCAAGATCATCAACACTAAAGGTCTCCTAGATTTGTAAAAAGTTTGAAAACTTAGTGAATCTGTCTATGAAAACCCAAACTACATCTTTCCCTTGAGGTGACCCTAATAAACCAATCACAAAATCCATCGCAACATCATTCCACTTCCACTAGGGAATGGGTAAATGCTGTAGAAGCCCATCCAGTTGCTGATGCTCCACCTTCACCTGCTAACAGGTGGTAAATCTAATAAAAAAACAAGTAACAACTCTCTTCATACCTAGAAAAAAATACTGACAGTGTAAAACACATTATATCTTGGTAACACAAGGATGAACGTCCTAAACAGAGGAATGAAAACCCCGCATCAGCTCCTCCCCTATGTCTGCTGACACCCATATGCATCTGTGAAAGCGAAAGATCTCATCTTTGCCTACGGTTCACCCAATAGTTGGGTCCTCTCCTAACACACGCTCTTGTAGGACCAGACCATTGAAATCTTATAGCTTCCTCATTAACACTTGATCTATAAGAGTAGTGGTAATATATATATATGAAAGAAAAATTTTCCTCTATCTTATATGCACCTCTAAATACATCTTAGATAATAGAGACATAAGTTTCCACTCATTACTGGCCTCCCAAACTACCTGTATCTGAGTCCTCCTACTCAACACATCATCCAATGCATTGCCTTTCCCAGGAGTGTTGGAATGTTAAAATTCAAAGGATTGAAGTTACTAAACCCACCTTCGCTATCTCAAATTCAGGTCATGACGGGTAAAGATATTCTTCAGAATTTTGTGGTTAGTGTACACCTAAAATTTCTCTCTCAGAAAGTAATGTTTCTGAAAATGAAAGGTATGAACAACTGGAGCCAACTTGAGATTGTGCATCATGTAATTTTTATCATGTGGCCTCTACTATCGAGACTCGTACGCAATGACTCCCCCCTTCATAAGTACTTATCTTAGCCTGATACCTGATGCATCACATTAAATAGTATAAATCTTTCTTGGAGTAGGAAAAATCTGTATCAGTGATGAAGTCAACTTCACGTTTAGCTCATGAAAGGAAAACTCACAAGAATCTGTCACCAAGAACTTCACACCCTTCTTAGTAAAGCCCATTAGTAGAGATTCTAAGATTAAAAAGTATTGTATAAAATGTATGTAGTAATCATCAAACCCTATAAAAATATGTAACTAAAATATGTTCTTAATATGCTCCTAGGAAACTACTTCTATCACTTTCTATAGTCCTACTTATAACCCTTTCTCTGAGATAACATGATCGAAGAAGGGAATCTGGTCCATCCAAAATTGGAATTTGAGATCTTATCATATAACTTATGCTCTCTCAGTGTACTCAAAATGATCTCAAAATGGGGGGCATGGTTGTTTCGAGTGTGAGAGTAAACCAAGATATCATACACGAATAATACCACAAAGGAATCCAAATATGGATGGAACACTCAGTTCATCAGTTCCATAAAAACTACAGGCACGTTTGTGAGACAGAACAACATAACCACAAAATCATATAGACCATACCTGCTCCAAAAGGCTGTAAGTGGTATATCTAATGGTCAAAAACGCAACTAATGATAAAAAAATCTAATGTAAATATTCAAGAACACTCTGGCTCTTCAAAGATGATCACATAGATCATTAATCCTTAGTAAGGGATACTAGTTCTTGAGAGTCAATTGGTTCAACTTCTGATAATCCACACAAAGTCTGAGGGTATCATCCACCTTATTTACAAACAGGACAGGCGAACCCCATGGAGAAGTACTAGGTTAGACGAAACCCCTTTCCTGTAACTCATCTAACTACTTCTTGAGCTCTTGTAACTTTGTTTCAGCCATACTATAAGGAGGAATTGAAAATAGTACCTCTTCTAGGAAATGATCAATAAAAAATTCTACCTCTCGCTCCAGAGGTATAACTGAAAAGTCATCTGGAAAGACATCTATGAAATGATCGACCACTAAAGGAAAGTCCATCTGTGAAGTCCCCTAGTCATCTAGATATAAACTAGAAATTTCGACTATAATTCTTCCTAACCAGTGATGATTGGGACTAGCTCTTCTCACCTAGACATCCCATTCCCCCTTATGTAGAAACAATCCTCCCTCTAGTGACATGAAAATCACCCTACAATGATAGAAATCAACAACATCCTAGAAGGGAACTATCTTTAAATTACTAGAATGACATCATAGCCCATCATATCAAAGACATAAAGGTCCCATAAGAAGTGACACCCCCCAACCTCAAGAGGGAACTCCTTGAACTGATGTACACTAGCAGTTCTAGTCCCCAACAGAGTGTCCATCATCATGATATCAACCGAAGTAAAGATACAGAGCCCAAGGAACTCCAAAATATGAATAGATATAAAGCTATGGGAAGACCCTATATTTTAAATATGAGAAGCTGAAACCAAGGCAACCAAAATCATTCCTCTAATCAAAGAGGGTCCGGGATCCTCCTCTTGCGGGATATGCTCCAGCAAAAAAGCCTGGCCTACACTGTAGCCTTATGAAGCTATCTGAGATCACTAAGCCGATCCACCCTGCGTCTGTCAAAAACCCTTTGTCTGACCACTATGGCCATGACCACCACCTTGTCCGGAATGGCCTAAAGAAATACGGCCCCCAGTATGATGTGGGACTGGTGGTCATGCTCTGTTACGAGGAGTCGTAACAGATCCTCCCTCTCTAGCTGTAGGAAGGAGGGCATTGTAGAAACACTAAAGATGACCCATCTTGTCATAATATCGACACTTAACATAGTCTATTAGGCATTTAGTTTTCTTATGTCTACCCTACCCACACTAGTAGCACACCACCTAGCCCTAGAAGGAAAATCCATCCTACTCGGAACTCTATGCGTAGACTCCATGTGGCGCTTCCTACTATTAGTCGAAAGGGTAAAAAATATGGATACTGAACCTCCTTGGCCCACAGATCCAAAATCCCTTAGGTTTTTCTCAGTGATCAGCACGTGGTAGACTATAGATGATATGGAAATAAACCCAAATATGTTCACCTGGGATCAAATGTCATGCCTGAGACCATCCTCAAACTTATTCTCCAGAAATAACTCATCACCCCCAGAATAGGTGTGATGCACTGTAGATCGATGATGTGAGATTAATACTCCATGACTGGGAGTGTAACATGCTCCAAACTCATGAACTCTTGGGATCAGTCTACCCTCAAGGTGTTCGAGTAAAAGTAGTCATAGAAGGTATGCTAGAACTCATCTCAGGACATAACTCACTAGCATCCCACCCGTGATATCACATCCCACCGTCTCTTGGCGGAATCCCGAAGCATGTACGTAGCGAGATTTACCCTCCTCTCTAGAGGCATCTCAATATACTCAAAGATAAAAAACATGGCTTATAACCATGAATTTAGAGCATGAGGTCCTCAATCCACTGAGAATGTGGGAGGATGCTACTGCTAGAAAACTCGTGTCAACTCTTCCATCGATGGGGAAAGGTGCGGTCCTCCCTAGAATGTCTGCATAAACCTCATTAATCCTTCTCAGAACTGTGCATCATCACCTATATCTAAAATTATGGATGGTTCCTTGACGAGCACGATTAGTAAATCTACTGGAAGTCCTTGATCTACATTGTCTGGTTTCTGATCATTTCCCTATATCTGGCAAACAACCGGAGGGAGTCTCGGTGGCATGACTCTGCAAGGTCAAGCACACACCTCATTTCAAGATTATCAAGGAATATAACATAGAAGTGAAATAATGGAATAGGATAAAGAAAACATTTAAGGTTTTCAAAACATGTATACATGGCGTGTATGACACATACACAGTGTGTTCCCAATTCCTTTACATGGTAGTTTTCTTATTCTAACCCTGGTTGGGTAACACCCCATACACATGACGTGTTCTCCTTCGACACGACATGTACTTGAATCCTTTCCTCCTTGGCCAATTTTTTCTACATGGCTAGATATACGTTACTTTTTTGGGTAACACTACACAACATTTTCTCCCTTAACACAGTGTGTAACACTTATGTTCCAACCACCCGTGTCGTTAGTCACACGGCCGGTGACATGGTGGAATCTACATTGAGTGTAAGAAGAATACACGATGTGTACAACCTAGGTTTCATCAACCCATGTCATTAGTCACATGGATGGATACATGGTCTCTATAATACAACATGTACTCCTAGTACATGATATGTTCCACCACACAATTCCCAACCTCGTGTCACTTCCCAAACAGTTAGTCACACAATCAAGGACCACACGACATGTACATATAGTACACATGGTGTACATAAGAAAAAAAACTCTATTCCCAAACTAAAGGATACATGGAGTGTATTCATCATCACACACCATGTATTCTGGGATTTTCTAGACAATAAGCCTTAGAAACTACTCCAGAATATAGGTTTCGGGTGCAGTTGAAGCACATTGGCGTGTGTACACAACATTAAATTTGGCGTTAACAATGATCAATCTGAGATCCATCATGATAATAAAACACCAGATCTTCAGAATAGAATGAATAAAGAAAAATAAAGAAGGAGTCCTGGAACCATATAAGGATCATCTTATATTGGTTATAATTAATTTAATTAATTTCCAAGAATTACCTTGATGGAATTATTTCTTCATTTATGTCTCCGGTCATGATCTGATGTGTTCTGTCATTACGTCATAGAACCCAAGTGTAGGATTCCTCTAGCAGTGATCCACATGTGCTCCACATATCTCTGGATGTCACCAAAGGGATCTATGGTTGATAGTGCAGAAGATCCTTCACTTGCAATGTGCTCCTTTGATCACCTTGATTCGATGGAGGTGGATCTCTCTCTCGTAGCTTGAGAGCATTTTTGGTAGAAAATGATTTCTCTCATATCTTGAGAGAATTATTGATAGAAAAGGAATTCTCTATTGGCTTGAGAGATTTTCCAAATACATTTTGCAAAACCACTCATTTTTTTAATTACATAGAATATTAATATGAATTAACTACCAGAAATATTTTATACATTTTATTTAATTCTTAGTAGTACCTAATTTTTAAAAATAATAGTTGGCTATTATTATTAATTTAAATGTGCCAAGCGAATTACACCAAATATTATTTAGTTAAATAAATTATATTATATCTCACAAATTCCCAGAAAAACAACATGGTGTGTATATATTAATATACATGATGTGTAATTTTATTTTATATTTTTCTTAATTTCCACCACCACATTTATTAGACCTTGAATAATGACTATTTATTTCTTAAATAAATATCACTGCATTACTCTCTAATCAATATATTATTTCTATCACAATATATTCTATTGAGTAAATAGCGTCGAAATAAATATGATCAGGCATCCTTGAATAATTATTAAACCACAGTCGGGAATAATCTTTATTCAACTTGTTAAATTAATATTTAACTAAGATACTAGGACACACTTAGTGTGTGACCCTCTAGGCCTCTTTCTCAATGAAATTAGGTGGAGCCTGCCTAAAGTCCAAGGTTAGCGTCTAGCAACATGCTAAGGCACCCATAGAGAAAGAAGTTAACGCCACAATGATGTGTCACCTCCTACGAATGCTTACTGTGTATTGTAATCCCTTTGTCACGATATCTCAAATCAAGCAGGTTGCTTTCTAGTGCCCTCAACCCATGTGATCGATTATTATTTTTTTGACTTTATAAAATTGACCTTGCTCATTCATCACCATGGAAATGGATTTATTTAGGCTATATCAATTCCATCAAAGGGCCTGATATATCTACTTGCATTATGAAACAGAAGGGACAAATCCTTTCTCACATTATCTATTAGTGTAATATTACTATTGATGCACCCAACGTATCCTACCTCACTGCGAACAATGTGTCGTCATAGTGTTCGTCAATACATCTAATTGCGTGAGTTTTAATACCCATTAATTATAATCATAAAGTCTAAGGACCAATACACATGTCTGCAGATAGGAACATCCAATGACACTATGAAATGTGTATTTCCTACTGGCCAGTCATGTTAACATAATATCCTCCTTGACATTACCAAGGGAACACACTATGAGAAGGTGCCTCAATGTTTTATGAGTCCTCACCCCTAATGGCATGTAATACTTGTGTCTCTCAAATAACATCATCCGACCATAGAATATATATTCAAGAACAGTGTTATGGAACTTTCAGGTTCTCATCATAGCAGGGATCCACTCTGACCATTTAATACAACAAAAATCCTTAGGACATTATCTCATGCATTGTCACGTAGAAGAACAATCATGTGTGATAAAGTATTTATTAATGAATAAAGTACAATGTAGTTGGTTCTAGGCCACCAACTCTAACAGAATCCCACTTGGACTAGAGCCAACCACTAACAACCTTTAAAATGCTAGCTCTCACATGATATTCATGCTTATTCTGAGATCGACATTTAGACATGGGATCCACCATGTTCTCTTTCATGGACACTCTTCTCACTGCAACATCACCCCTTTGATAGAAATCCCTCAAGAGGTGATACTTCTATAGTATGTGCTTTGTCCATTGATGGGACCTTGGTTCTCTTTCAAGAGTCACCAGTACAGTATTATCACAATACAACATGATAGAATATTTAATGTTAGGCACCACATCAATCTCAAGGACAAAGTTCTGAATCCAGACGACTGCCTTGGCTGCATCAGAAGATGCTATATATTCAGACTCCGCTATAGAATCAGTGACAACTGGCTACTTTGAACTCTTCCAGCTCAAAGCTCCTTCATTGAGACAGAAAACATATCTAGATTGCGAATTCATATCATTCTGATCTGTCTAAAAACTAGTATCATCATACCATATGATGACAATCTTCTCTTCTCCTCCATACACCAAGAACATATCCTTAGTTCTTCTCAGATACTTAAGGATTGTCTTAACAATAATCCACTTCTTTTCTCATGGATCTATTTGATATCTTCCTACCATGCTCAATGAATTGGAAACATCAAGCCTAGTACATAACATGAAATACCTGATGAATCCCATATTCAAAGAGTATGGGATCTGACTCATTATATCTTTCTCTTGTTGTGTTTGAGGACACATTTTCCTAGAAAGATGTTGCCAATGTGACACTAGAACCAAACCTTTCTTGGAATGTTCCATAATAAATATCTTTTGTATCTTGTCAAAATATATACCCTGACTTAGTCCAATCAACCTCTTATATCTATCACGAATGATCTTGATCCCTAGAATATCTGTTTCTTCACCTATGCCCTTTATGGAGAAACACTTGTTCAACCAGCCCTTAACTGACTGTAAGACTGGTACATTATTTCTAATAAGCAATATATCATCAACATATACTACTAGGATAATGATCACATTCCCATTAAAATTCTTTTAAACACATGGCTCATATTCATTATTAATGAAAACAAATTCTTTTATGGCTTCATCAAATCATATGTTCCATGACCTGGATGCTTACTTTAATCCATAAATGGATTTCTGCAGCTTACAAACCCATTTGGCTTCACTTGATGTCAAAAAATCTTGTAGTTGTGTCATATATACATCTTCCTAAAGGTTCACGTTAAGGAATTCTGTTTTGAAATCCATTTTCCAAATCTCATAGTCATGGTAAGATGCTAGGGCAAGTATGATTCTTATGGATTTAAACATGGAAACTGGCTAGAAGGTTTCACCACAGTCAATTATTTTACGCTATCTGAATTCTTTAGCCCCTAGCCTTGATTTAAGGGTGCTAACTTGACCTTCTATGTACATTTTTCTCTTGAATACCCATTTTCATCCCACCAATATTACATTAACTAGCTCATCGACTAGAACCCAGACTTGGTTCTGATACATGGAATCCATCTCAGATTTCATAACTTCTAGAAATCTTGCATCTTCTAAGATTTCTAATGCTTCCTTGTAGGATAGAGGTTCATCATTGTACAAAAATAATGATTCACCATCCTCGGTGACTAGTAAACCAAATCTCTCTGGTTCTCTTACCTCTATTGAGCTCCATGGTTGTAATTGTGTTTCTAGAACATCTTCCACGGGGACTTGTGGAACTTGTTCCTGTACCAAATCCTATGTAACATGAGAATCAACTTCATCAAAGTCAATCTTTCTACCACTATAATTTTTAAAGATGTACTCCATCTCGAGAAATATGGAATTTCTAGAGACCACCACTTTCTTTTCTGAAGGTTTATATAGGTAATATCATTTTTTACTTAGGATATCCTATAAAGATACACTTCGTGCCTTGGGGTGCTAGTTTGTTTCCTAAGAAGGCCTTAACAACTGCCTTGTATCTCCATACACACGTGTGTGACAAAATGGGTTTCTTTCCATTCCATTAATTAGAGGGAATTCCAATTTCCACCTTAGTTGGTACTCAGTTTCATGTGTATGCTATAGTTTTTATTGCATATCCCCAAAAGGGTAATGGAAGATCTGCATGACTCATCATTGATCTCACCATGTCCAAAAGGTGTGGTTCTTCCATTCACTAACATCATTCTAATATGGTGTATAAGTCGGAGTTAGTTGAGATAGAATCCCAGACTCCCATAGAAGATCGATGAAATCTTAGTTCATATATCCTCCACCTCGATCTGATCAAAGCTGTATTATCTTTTTGACAAGAAGATTCTCCACTTCATTCTTCACTTCCTTAAATTTATCTAAGGATTCAGACTTATACCTCATTTAGTAGACATATCCATATCTACTTAAATCATCTGTAAAATTATTTAATTAATAATATCCACCAATAGCATCTACTGGAAACGGTCCACACAATTTGTTTTCCCCAATCCTAGAGGCTCTGTATCCCTTTCACCCTGTCCACTAAAATGATTCTTGGTTATTTTACCTTGGAACCAAGTGTGACATATATCAAGTGGTTTTAGCTCAATAGAGTCTAAATATCCATCTTGGCAGATCTTTGTCAAGCACTTCTCGTTTACATGACCGAGATGGTGATGCCACAACTGGGTGATGTATGAGTAATGTGAGTTTGTTTCATTATCAATTACCAACACTTGGTTTTCGTAATTTAATACATACAAACCATTATCTAATTGTTCCATACCATAACATAAGTTGTTCTTATAAAAGAAACAACCCTTATTTTTAAACATGAAAATAAATCCATCCATATCCAAACATGAAACAAAAATTATGTTTTTGGTAACACTACGAACATAATAATAGTAATGCAAGACCAAAATCATCCCAGTTAGCAATGAGAGGTGGTAATCGCCAATGGCTAATGCAACCATCCTCATGTCATTGGCAGCTCGAAGATCCACCTCTCCTCTGGCAATCTTTCTAAATATACATGGTTTATACATTTGAATACAGATGTGAGCCCCACAAGCAGTATCTAATACCCAATGTTTAGAAATAGAAAGATTATACTTGATAACGAACACACCTTTAGCATCCCGATGCTTCTGGGTGAAGTTTCTATTCTAGTCACCTTGCTTGCCACATGCCAAACATACCGTCTCCTGTACCTTGCCCTACCTCTGGATGTTCCCCTTCTTAGAGGGACAATGCTTGGGGGCTTAATAATTTTTATAATTCCTTGGCCCCTTTTCCTTGCCCTTCCTTTTCTTATTCACCATAAGGACTGCGGGTTTGTCACACCCCATGAACTTATCTACCTAGTGAATTAAGGCCAGACGTTACGATGTACTCTTCTCATTATTTATCATGTTGTTGTTCAAAATAAATATAGAGATGGTCTTGGGCAGTGATGATAGGATGAGATCTGTTCGAAACTCATTCGGGAACTTTTTCACTAAGATGTACAGGCGTTCAATGTAGCCAATAAGCTTGAATACACGAGGCATAGCTGGCACAGACTCTCCAAGATTAGTTGTAAACAAATCATTAGAGATCTCATATCTCTCATGTCTCACCTTCTCTTGGTAGAGATCCTTAAGGTGAGACATCTTGATATACACGTCCATGTTTTCATGTTGCTTCTAGAGCTCAATGGACATGGACGATAGCATAAAAAATTGGACATATATGGAATCAACCATAAGTTTCATATAGAGAGATAGTTCCTTATCATTGGCCTCTTTCACAGGAGCAATTGGAACATGCTCTTCCAGCACATACAATTTTCTCTCATGGTGATGAATGACATGTAAACTCCTCTCCCACTCTTGAAAATTGGTGCCGGTGAGAAGGTTTTCTTTATTGAGTATGGTTCACAATGATATGTTTGAATTCATTTTCATAAAATTTCTATAGATTAAGATGAGAAAAGGTTTAGTACTTTATTATGATAAAACTGAGAGAAATAAATAAATTAATACTTATTAGTCTCCCACTATTTTATCAGAATCCAATATCCTTCACCATTGATTTCATAATATTCTGTTGCCTAAATATTCTAGTGGAAATAATCCATATTTCCCTTCTCATTACCCCAATTAGGGATGGTAAAGAAACATGAAGGGTTTTATGTAGTCATTTCAAATTCCCACTACATTAACTCGCAGCTCCTTGACCCGTTGAGTGGACTCCCCAATCCTAAAATCATTTTATTTTTGATTTCCTTAAACTTTGCCTCTGGGTCACACCAAGTCCAGCTGTGGAAGTCAACCCTTGATGAAAAAAATGTCAAGTCAACCCCAAACCTTGAATTAGAATTCCTAGATAATTGAAATCCCCCAAGCTAGGGTTGGTCAAGCACTTTGAACTGTGGTTCGATTCTAACTAAGATTATGAAAGGCTATACTGACTTAATATTTCTTTGAGGTATTTTATCCTAACATGTAAATTTCAATTTTATTATATTTCATTAAATGATTATTAATATTAAGTGGCATATATAGAAGTGATTAACCATGCCTAATATAATATTTTATGCATAATCCGGTCTTATTTTAGTTCCATATTTCATGCTTGTTTAATTCTTTAATGATCGTGACAACACACCCACAATAAGTAAACCATGAAACTGATGAAATAAAATAAATGGTATGATCATGAGATTGTTCCATTGGATACTTTATCTAGTAGTTGATAAATGAACCCAAGACCTAAGGGACAAACACCTTGAACCTTTTGGTTCATGTTTACAGCTTTCCACCTATCCACCTTTGTATCTTCTTGGATTGGTTTCACCTTGGATTCTAACATGAGCCACCTCCACTAGCTTGGGAGCTCCATCCATTATATATTCTTTAATCCCACATGAAGGTGAGGGGTAAAAGGGGTTTTACATAAAACAAACCTTAGGTGCGCATGCCATTCATATTAATTCATAGAAGGATCACATGTCAATAAATTTAATTTAAATAAATAAATTAAAAGAAATCATTCACATACAAAGTTCTTGGTCTAGCTCATTATCATCCATGCATGCAATGATATTTATGCATAAATAAAACTAGCATTCAATTCTCTAATTTTTCTTATTTAAGATAAATCATGCTCCAATCAATTAATTATCTTTAATTAATCAATCCTTTTATCTTATACCTTTTTATAAATTTCTTTGAGATTCTCATCCTTCATAATTTTAAACCAATAAATTTATTTAAAACTAACTTTGTACGTAACTTTTACCTTAGAGGTATCCTAGTGAATTCCTATTCATAACTACCCAATAAGTAGAAATGAACATTACACAGATGTTAAATTAAAAACATATATATAAAACACCTATCATGTGTTGTGCCTCAGCTTTACACCTACACTATGGTACACGTCTCAAGGGTTTGTATAATATAATAATAAATTTTAACAAATCTACATAATTTGGATGAGTACATGGTGTATATTTCTGACTACACAACATGTAATTTTGTTCACCATCTATCTGAAGTACACGCCTGAGGATATGGCATGTAGATGTACTTCGGAAATTTTTGGAGTACACGGCATGTTCAATGGGACACACACCATGTAGTACACACGTTACATGGTTTCAAGCCAAGCAAGCTGTGTATGGGGTACATAGTCCAACCATAACTCGAAGGGACTACACACTATATTCCATGGGCCACACGACATGTAATATGGAAACCGTGGGCCACCTATTCTTAGTAAACACACAAAGTCTTAAATACTTAGATATGAACTATTTACACAGCCTGATTTGGCAGAACGGTCCAATAAATTGAACCTAGACTACATGACGTGTACTTCCGAATACTCACTGTGTATTCTGGTGTTATATGGCTAGGAACATTTGGAACCTCTATATGTGATCCTCTATTTTATTTTAATCAAAATTAAAAGAAAAATTTGTTTCTATAAGGTGAATGTTAAAGAGAGAGGAGGATCATATTTCAAGATCCAGATTTAAAGAAATATTAAATTGAATTGAAATAACAAAATTATTGAATTATTAAATCAAAAACAAAAAACTAAATAATTAAATCAACGATATTACTCCCTATAATTCCACTTATAGGTTTCGGGTGCAGTGGTAGTGCGTTGGTGGGTGTACCCAACATTAAATTTTGTGTTAACAATGATCAATCCGAGATCCTTCATGATAACAAAACACTGGATCAGAATAGAATTATAATGAAAAAGAAAGAGGAAGTCGTGAAACCATATAAGAATCATCACATGTTGGTTATAATTAATTTAATTAATTGAAAAGAATTACCTAGATGGAATTCTCTCTTCGTTGATGTCTCTTGTCACTATCTGATGTGATCTGTCATCACGTCGTATAATCCAAGTGTTGGACTCCCCTAGATGTGATCCACACGTGCTCCACGTAACTCTGGACATCGCCAAAGGGATCTCTGGGTGCTAGCGCAGAAGAGAATTTTCTTGAGATGTCTTCCTTTGATCGCCTTGATCTGGTGGAGGTGGATCTCTCTCTCATAGATTGAGGGCATTCTTGGTATAAAATGAATTCTCTCATGGCTTGAGAGATTTTTTGGTAGAAAATAAATTATCTCTTTGCTTGAGATGTTTTTCAAATCCTCTATACAAAACCACTCAAAATGGATAGGCTAATGAGAAATAAATAATTGGGATTTTCAATTACATAGACTAATAAAACGAATTAATTACACAAAATCATTTTTTCATTTCATTTAATTCTTAATAATACCCCATGTATGATAATAACAGTTGACTATTATTATTACTTGACATGCGCCCAATGAATTACATCTAATATTATTTAATTAAATAAATAATTTTATTTATCTTAAATTCCCAGAAAAACTACATGGCGTGTATATATTAATATACACTGAGTGTAATTTTTTTTACACTTTTCTTAATTTCCTCCACCACATTTATTAGACCTTGAATAATGTGTATTTATTTCTTAAATAAATATAACTTCATTACTCACTAATAAATATATTATTTCGCCCACAATATATTCGCTCAAATAACTAGTGTTGAAATAAATGGAATCAGGCATCCTTGAATAATTATTAAACCATAGTCAGAAATAATCTTTATTCAACTTGTTAAATTAATATTTAACTGAGATACTTAGACACACTTAGTGTGTGACCCTCTAGGCCTCTTTCTTAGTGGAATTAGGTGGAGCCCACTAAAAGTACAAGGTTAGCGTCTAGCAACATGCTAAGGTAACCATAGAAAAAGAAGTTATAGCAAAAAATACCTGTCACCTCCTACGAACGCTTACCATGTAATGTAATCCCATTATCACGATATCTCAAATTAAGAAGGTTGCATGCTAGTTCCATTAACCCTTGTGCTCGATTATTATTTCTTTGAATTTATGGAATTGAACATTCCCATTCCTCACAATGGCTATAGATTTGTTTAGGCAATATCAATTACATCAAAGGGCCTAAGATATCTACTTCAGTTATGAAATAGGAGGGCAAAATCCTTTCTCTCCTTATCTATTAATTTAATATGACTAGTGACACACCCAACAAATCCTACCTCACCGTGAATAGTGTGTCATCACATTTTTCATCAAGACATCTAAGTGCGCGAGTTGTAATACCCATTAATAATAATCATAAATTCTAAGGACCAATACACACTTCCACAGATAGGAACATCTAATGACACTATAAAATGTGGATTTCCTACTGCTGGTTCTTGTTCTTATAATATCCTCCTAGACATTACCAAGGGAGCACACCATTAGAAGTTGGCACAATGTTTTATGAGTCCTCACCCAAAATGGCCTGTATTATTTGTGTCCCTCAAATAAAATCATCTGGCCATAGAACATATATTCAAGAATAGTGTTATGGAACTTTCGGGATCTCAACATAGCAGGGATCCACTACAACCCTTTAATGAAACAACTATCCTTAGGACATTATCACATGCATTGTCACGCAGAAGAACAATCAAGTGTGATACGGCATTTATTAATGAAATAATGTACAATGTAGTTGGTTCTAGGACACCAAATCCAACACAGAACCCCATAAAAACACTAAAACAAATGTTAAAGTGAAAATTTCTATCATGTGGGGGCCCATACTCCCCATAAATCAAATCTTGGCATCATATTCATGTCATACCACAACAGAATTCAGTTAAAGTTCAATATGATCCACCAAATTATGATCCAAGAGGGCCCAAAACACCTCAGGGACCAATGTTTGGCGCCCATTCAAATGAAAACATTAAATTTTCCATTACCCCATCAAAATAATAGGTATTTTATCATGACATCTTTCAAAACAATAATAATATCAAGCACAAAATCTATTATAACTACATGCAATCAAGAATGCAGCCTAAATGGCAAAACAAGAATGATTAACATGTGATCTCTAGCAAGTGCCTACATGATGCATGAGATGGAATACACTCATCTCATCAGGTTGCAATATAAATAGAACATCAATAATATCAACGATAACAACACTAAACATGTGAGTCACCCAACAATGAAATCAAATCAACTATAATAATGGAAAAACCATAAAATTGCAATATTTGACACATATTGTCTTTTCCCAATACATGAGTTGGCTAATCCTGGGTACAACTTATTACTAACATCCTATTCCTTACTATAAATGTCTATAGGCTCCAAATAGTATGTCAAGAATAAAATAATCCTTTGATACCACTTTGTAATGTCCCGCTTCCGGGTTATGCATAAAGGGGCCCCATACCCTGCTGTTCACATGGTCTCAAGCACATTTCCCTGAACTCCAGAGGCTGCTGACTAGTATCGAGGGCCTTAGGTGTAATAGTGGGGAAACTATTCACTCATTGGAAGTGTAACATTGTGGAAAAACAATAATATGCAACAACGAAAGGAGTAATACAATACAATAAGAAAAAATGGAATACTAAAAGTAAATAAACAACTATAGAACATATATAAATGATGCATGTAACATATGTCTAGGAAAGTATCAAAACAAGTCACAATGTTGAAAATAAAGTAATGAACCAAATTAAAATTGAAAAAAAGTAAACTCCATTAGCATTTCAAGCCTCAGCTTGGTCTCATCCTCTCCAGCTCCACAATAATCAAGTGCTTGATGAGAAAGGGCGCTTTCCCTTATCCATACCTACAACCATATAATCTGTTTGGGCACAAAATCATGACCCAAAAAGGGTGTGATATGAATTGTAGTAGGAAACCACAATTATCAGTGAATATATATAGCAGTAAATATGAAAAAATAAGTAATAAACAAGGAAGTACTCAAAAGTAAAAAATCCTACAGTTTAAAACATTATTCATTTACATTTATTAATTATTAAACCAATAATTGACATGAAACCCTATGGGAACGTTCTCACATTCTAACCCATCTGGTTCAAATTATCATTAAATCAATAAGGATATAAAGACCCTATGGGAAATCTCACACAGGATAACCCCTTAGTCTCACAAAGACAAAGACTCTCTATAGAAGCACTCACCATCAATTACCCCTGTGGTCTTTTAATGATAAATATAGACTTTCTGAGGAAAAACTCAATTTCAATTCCCCCTATAGTCTCATAAGGATATATTATAGACACTATGATAGAGCACTCACTATCAATCCCCCCTATGGTTTCACAACTCAAAAAGTAAAACAGAAACTCTAGGGAAGCCCTCAACATCAATTCCCCCTATGGTCTAAATACACCATGTTCTCTTGGACCTATGTAATAAAATTATGCGCAAAATATATCCAATATCCAAAGTAATCTCAACTACTACAAGGCTAAGAAGCTACAATTCATAACACAGACATCTCATATAATACCAACTCCATTCAAACAATACTAGGCATGAAAACAAAACTTCCTAATAGGCAGTTCTAGACCCAATGGCCAATATCCAAAAAACTTGGTAAAAAAAAATCATAACAAGTTAATTAACCTTATCCATAATAAAAAACCCTTACTCAAGAAAACAAACCATAGCAGGCATCAAACATGGGTAAATTTTCCAAACACCCAATAACCTAAATTAGGGTATTTGACACTGTTCACACATACAATCCAAAGGCATCTATGGAAAGTCACAAACCACATACCCTGACATTGTACAATTGATATAGTTGATACTCAGCCTTTTAATAGACTTATAACATTATATATCTAAAAAAATGTCAAAAAATGATCAACCGTAAAAAATAATGAAAGACGATATATAAAGAGGAGAGGCTCTAGAAGAATGAAGAACTAACCAAGGTGATTCCAATGAAATCAAAGGTGTTTGATTCGGAGAATAGAGGACCCATCTATAGATCAGAGAAGGATCATAGCACTCGGCCATTCTGGGATGAAACTAGGTTTAAAGAATACATTTCTGGGTATGAGATGTGACCTTGGTATAGCTTTTCAAATACAAGAAAAAGTAAGCGGCGTGTTCATTTAATGTACATGTCGTGTACATGCCTCAACTGGACTCTGTTTTAGGCAGTCTATAGGACACATCACATAGACATGTACTCAGCTGTTACACGACCAGTGCAGGACTATTCTCATAAACTGGGTACACAACGTGTACTCTTAAGTGCACTGCATGTACTTATAAAATCTCCAAAATATATTCTTTTTATCAAAATCATCCGAAAACAGTATCCATTCCTGCAATGATCATCTAGGTTCTTACAGTAGATTCTATATTATTGTTATCAGAGAGTTTTACTCTATTAGGGAATTCATTTTTCTCTTCCACCATCCCAATCAACTGAGATAGTGTCAGATTGATTAACGCATTGGTAGCCTTCCTATACACACCCAAAGGACCATCCAGGAGTGCTATACACCACTGATCGCCAACTCCATGTGGATAAAATTGAGAATATTAGGGACATACACTACACAAAATTATCCTCCCCAAATTTATTGATGTAATTAATTTACCATGCATTATATTTTTTAGAGAATTCACATCAAGACAAGTGGATTTTAATTTTTGAGACTTCTTGTTGTAAGATTTTTCATCAAGAACATGAACTGAATAGAAGGTGCAAATCGAAGCTATTTTATAGTTTAGAGTGTCATGCACAATCATATTACAATCCATACAAACTAAAGACACCTTATCATATTAAAGTATCAAATAGAACTCATCCATATCATTATATAGAAAAACTCTATTGACCAAAGTGGAACCTAAATATACCTCTACTAAATAGTGGACGTAGTGCCCAAATCTGGAATGTTTGGTTTCATTGTACAACGTAATAGGGACACCAATTTATAATGAAATTTCATAAAGAATCCCCATATTACAAAATATACAATTCAGTACAAAGACTTTGACCCAACATTGGATAGGGGATATACTTACCTCTATTAGATTGAAATTCCTACCCCACTTTTGGATATTCATGACACCTCGCTTGAGCAAGATGGATCCGAGACCACAACACCTCATATATAGGTCTTAAATAGGAATAAGATATGAAAGAATCCATGAACCATCAAAAAGAATATCCAATTATCAAATACATACTCAACCAAAACCCACACTACATGATCTCCAATCTTTGATGGCTTATATCCCCTATGGAAAATGTTGTCTATTCGTCAGGACAATAGTACATGTAATCTAAAAATATAAAAAATAATTCATTGAATAAGAATATAAAAACACGAGATAATAAAAACAAGATATTATTAATAATCATATACACAAATAAGTGTAATTTCATAGAAATTAGGCATAATAATATACTATTACACTATTATAGGCATAGAAATCATAAAATTATGGATAAGAATCATTACATGTTTACCACAACACGGTGGAGTAGGAATCACTATCCAATTCAAAGAGTGGACTAGTAATCACTTAATGATTCCAATAAATATAGTAGGGCGTGAATTATATAGTTAACAAATCCTATTACACCTATTATTACATTATTTTTAATATAAATATCAAATAAATACAATCAAACAATCAAGAGGCCTGGTGACTTTGAAATAAAAGGTACATAAAACATCAACATGAAAATAAAATAAAAAGCCATTATTTTAATATCCATAATGTGATAATATATGTTTTTTATCTCCTAAAACCATATAGGATGACTTGGGGTATACATAGACCAAATAGGTGAGAAAAAATCTCAATAAGGTAATAAACATGGCAATGAGACAAAAGATGTCACTCAATCCACCTTACATGATATAAAAAATGAAATGAACATGAATAATCATATCGATGAATATAATAAGGAACATGGAATCAAATTATCCTGGAAAAATAGTAATGTGAAAAAATATTATATTACATAAAAACAAGTCAAGGATGACATTCTAGATAACATCACATTCTAGATAGAGCCCCTTGATGGATTAGGTTTACTCCCTAAACACATATATAACATATAATGAGATAAAAAATTACCCAATGAATCATATTTATATCCTAGATAACCCATAGTAACATGTAAATGATTATGTATTCCACAAAATGAGAACAATCATAAGGCAGAAACATAATAATTACCCATGGAAGTAAATGAGTTTCCTAATCTTGCCTTATATCATAGTCAATGTAAATGTCATAAAGATTAAAATGTGAAGAAGAAATTATATATTATTGATATTAATATATGAGTAAATAATAATGGTTCTAAAAATATGGTTTTTCATTTAGTAATAAAGTATTTAAAAATAATTATATAAAATTATTAAGCGATAGAAATGTTCCCCTTAACCGAGTTTTATTTTTAAAAAAGGCATTTGAAAAATGATGTTAATACATATATTACCCTATAAAATGAATGTAAAATAATATAGATATATATTAAGTAGAAATATGTAAAAATATAGGGTTTTTACATAGCATTAAAAATAAATATAAAGTGGTTTGGAGAGAGAAATTCCATAACCAAAGGAAAAGGGGTGGTTCAGATAGATCTCTCACCTTATGTTCCAGAGTCATTATGATATTAAAAATAATATATTTAATAATAAAATTAGTTCAATTAATGAAAAAATTTATAAACTTTAATTTTATATTTTATTTATTATAATTTTATTATTCTAATTTATAACCATTTCAATGAGATAAAAAGTTTTTTTTTTCTGAGAGCGTTAGTTTCATTGTTCCATTATCGGATCACTTGTGGAAAATTATTGGAGTTCTTTTCATATGGTACTACAAATATAGAAGTGAAATGAAATGTTATTAATAAACTCATAGAAAATTTAATTTTACAAAATACCCATATGTTTTTTGATAACTGGATGTTTCTCTTAGTAAAAATGTTAACATTAAGCAGTTAGTTCATTTAGGTGGTTTTACAGACTATCAAAAACTAATTTTATTTATTTAATGTTATGTATATAAATTAATTGTTGAATAGTAAAAATGTTATGATATACTTTTTACCATCTTATTTAACAATAATAATATTTTTATGGCCATCCATGATAGTGGTAATGGTTAACAATATATGTTTTTCATGGAGGCATTGAACCAAACATATTGTAAAGAAAATTTTCATTTTGGGAATTAATTAAGGGAGGGTATAAGATGTATATTCATTTAACACAAGGAAATTATAGTATATTTATGATAATCAAGTCATTATGTCTTTTTGGATGAGGTAATATTAGAGATATCATAAGAATAAATGAATTTAGAATATGTAAGTTGAGAATATTACCTCTTAAATGTTGTATCCTTTAATTAATCCTTCATGAAAATTGAATTGGTCTTTTGGTGAGACTAGTATCACCAGGGAGAGGGGAGATGATTGGGTAGGTAATTAGGAAAAAATTGGTCAAGATCTAAGGCTTATAATGTGTGAGGAGAAGTGGTGGTGAGGGGTAGTATTTATAATAGGGGGAGAGGGGTGTTTTGAATATTATAATAATTAGTTTATTATTTTGGATCAATACTATCAATAGTATTGATTTTTGTGACTATATGAAATAAATGGTTTAGGTGAGTTCAAAATCACATAGGTTAACACTTTCTATAAATACCACGTATTTCATTTATTCTTTATTCACTTCAATATTATCTCAAGGTTATGTATATTTTCATTTTCATGATTAATATATCATTACTTATATATTTCTTTATTTATACAACTTTTTTCGTGATTGTGGTTGATATATTTGATTGATAAGACCTAAAATTTTGTATCTTAGTCATCATGTTTTTTAATTTTTATCCTATTATAATATTTTTAATACTTACAACCATTTTTATTCTCTAAATGTAATTTTAAAATTAATATAATAAAATGTTATTCGTTTCTTCATGTGGTGAAAGTTAATTACATAATATTATATTACTAAATATAAAATATTTATATATCCAAAAGGAAAATTCCATTGAAAAATTATTTATTGTTACATTCTTCTTCCCTTAATAAATTTACCCTCTAAAATTTCAATTTACATACTAAGGTTAAAATAGTTGAGGGTACTTCTACTTCATGGTATCCTATAGTCCCCATGTCACCTCCTCATACTTATGGTTTCACCATAGTAAATTTACTTGGTGTTTTTTATTTTTCACATAAGATTTTATCACTATGGTATAAGAACTTCACTGAATCCTTCTCATAAGAGATATAATTTTCCATCTTAACCACTGGAGAATTTAGTAACTGAGAGGGGTCTAGTGTGTACTTTCTCAATAAGGATATGTGGAATTCTTTATGTACTTGAGAAATGGTTCGAGGGAGTGATACTCAAAAAGCCAAGGCTCTGATACAATCAAGAATATTAAAGGGGACACTGTATTTAGGAATTATCTTTCCATTCCTACCAAATCACATGACTCTATTCCATGGAGATATACAAAGGAACTCTTTATATCTAACCTCAATTTCTAGGTCTCACAGATAATTGTCAGCATACTTATTCTATCAACTTTTGGAAGCCTTGATGTGTTGCTGAATGGTCTTAATATCATATATGTATCCCTTAACCATTTCATGTCCTTGTAGATTGTGTTCACTAACTTTATCATAGAAAAAAATGTTATATATCTTTTACCATGAAGGTATTAATATATATATATTTTTATTCTTGAGTGGAAACTATTTTTGTATGTGAACTCAACCAAAGGAATATTTTAATCCCATTCTCATTTCATGTTGAGCAAGATAGAAAAGAACTTTTACTAAACTGTTTGGATAGTTAAATTAGAAAATCCATTATTTTAGTGGTGATAATGTATACTGATGTTCTACTCAGTGTTTAGATAATTTTGGAGACTTTTCCAAAAAAAGGAGGTAAATATCATATATCGATCAGATACAATTGAAAATGGCATTCCATGTGTCCTCACCACTTCTTTTAGGTATATATATATATAAGTTTATTGAGTGATAATTCTTCTAGGATAGCAGTGAAATCATTATTCTTTGTAATATAGAAAAATCTAACCCATATAGAATTATTTATTCCTGATGTTTTTATAAAACTATTCAAAAAGTATTTAGTGATGTTTTTCCATTTTCATATAGGTATATGTAATGTTTACATCATCACCTTAGACTTTTTATTTTCATCCTTCACCTATTTCCATACTATAAATTTTAATATTTATTCTATGATCTCATTCTTCATACTTTCCCACCAACAGTTCTTTCATAGTTCTCGATACATCTTTGTGGTTCTTGGGTGGATGAATAAGATCACATTATATACATAATTAAAGAACTCTTTATTTATCTTGATATTTTAGAGTATATATAGTTGTAACTAAAATAATACACCTCCTTCATCAATTTTAAACTAATAGGATTTATCTTTTCTTATGGGTTCCAATTTCTTTTGAATATACTTATCATCTCTTTCAGCATCCTTTATCTTCTCTGGAAGGAATGGTTGAGAAATCATCTGAGAAAGGAATGATTATGTTTATTACTCT
Organism: Viscum album; assembly: GCA_963277665.1. Lineage (NCBI taxonomy): Eukaryota > Viridiplantae > Streptophyta > Magnoliopsida > Santalales > Viscaceae > Viscum > Viscum album. The sequence continues at coordinate 1,106,159,567 of OY728131.1, read as the reverse complement.
ATGATTCCCATTTCCATCATTTATAGGAATAATTAGATTGGATCCTTCTCAATTCTTATCATTGATTAGGTTTTTAGATCAATTTTACTAAGATCATCTTCCACTTAGTTTTTGTTCATATGCTGATAGTGAAATGAGTAGTCATAATACTTAAATTCCTCTAACCATAATCATTGGAGAATATTAATATCCATAAAGATGAATATATAATTTAGGCTCTTATAAACTATATATATTTTAAAATTATCTCCATAAAGGTAATTTCTCCATATTTTTAAGGTGATGATCACTATAGCAAACTCTAGATCATTCCTTGTGGGGTTCTACTCATAAAACATCAACTTCCTTTAGTTGCATGACATAACAAAATAATTTTTCATCAATATAAATATTTATAACTTGTTTGAATCATCAATTTATACAATGAAAAGTTCCCCATTTAAGGGATTTTTAAGGAATGGTGTAGTGATAAGCCACTTTTTCAATTACATAAATATTTCTTCACATTCAACCATCAATAAAAAAATTACTCTCTTCCTCATCAGCTTTGTTTGCATGTTTGATAATCATTATATGTTTTTACCAAACCCTTGGTAATGCCTATATTCTATTATATTTTTTATGGGATACTCCTCAAATGGACTCATATTAGAAGGATCCTCATATTTCCCTTTTCTAGTTAACACATACAGCAGAAATGATAATACATCCAACCATAACTCAAATTTATTTTAATTTTCATATAGATTTTCCTTTCACAAATTATTTCTCGCAAAATTCAAATGATCCTCATGACCCTCCTTGATTTTAGAGTATATCAAAATATCATCTATAAATATCACAAAACAATTTTCAAGGTAATCTCTAAATAAAATATTCATTTTGTCCAGGATTATTGATGTAGAATTAGTGAGTGAAAAAGGTATCAATATGAACTCTTTGTGTCCATCTTTTTAATGTAGTCATGGGAATATATTACATAATCAACTTTAACTGGTGATATATTGATTGAGGGCACACCTTAAAGAAATAGAGGGGCCCTTTTAGTAGATCAAACAATTCATCTATCCCTTGTAGGGGATACTTTTTCATTATCATGATTTTGTTAAGCACATGATAATAAATTTCGAGGCATATTGAACCATATTTCTTCTTGATGAAGAGGACTTGTGCACCCCATAGTAAATCACTCAGTCATATAAAACCCTTTTACATATTATTTTGTAAAATCAATTTAAGTTATTATAACTCAATATTGGAAATTATATAAGGTTTCTTGGATATTAGAAATGATCCAGGTATAAGTTAAATTGAGAAATCAACCTATCGATTATGAGGAAGAAAAATAAACTCATTAGGGAGAACATCATTATAATCTCTCATAGTGGGAATTTCTTAAACCATGGTTCTGTCCTTTGTCTCAGTCATTTGGGCTAGATAGTCTTTCCCATAAAAAAATAATATCCATTATTCAGAAAAATATTGAAAATAAGATTCATCATCCTCTTAACATCTTTACAAAATTAGAGGTTGAATCGAGACGTGTAGAGTCATATCCCACCCTATAATGATGATTTGATCTTTATTTAAGGACAATCAAACCATTCCCAATATAGCATCAAACTCCACTAAAAAAAGTAATAACAGACTTTTTAGGATTTTTAGCACACAAAAACTAACTAGGGAGGAGTAATATACTTGGGATACAATAATTGATTTTTTCCTAACAGATAACTCAACCCCCATGTTTTGATGTGGTGTTTGAATAGTTCAACTAAACATGAAAAATATAAAAGAATGCATAGAAACAAATCAAAAATTACTCTCACTATTCTTAAATAAAAAAATATCATACCTTCCACCACATCATTATTAGGATCCACCCAACTAGTAGTTATATCATATTCCATTAATTTATCTATAGGTCATGGAGGTTGGTGTCATTGATTTACTCGGAAAACCCTTAGCTTAGGGTATTGAAGTGCATAATGCCCATGTTCCTTATAGATGAAAACCTATACCATGGGTTGAGTGTTTATATGAACCTTATTTTTATATTTCACGTTAGTGTGATTCTCCATATCCCTTATGCATTGATTGTCTAGGTGCCACTCTTTTATATACTTGAGGAAAATAATGGTTCCCTTACAAAAATTTTCAAAATGATTCTTCCCACACTTTTGATAAGTGGGATATTGGGTTTTATTTCTATAATGATATTTATAAATTGATCTTCCTAAAGAAAAACCTATTTTACACTTTTTATCTATGGGCCCACAATATCACTTAGAGTCTTAAATCTCTATCAGGACCTTGAGGGAACAACCTAAAATATCTTCATTAATTTCAAAGTCTCAAATCGCTAAATATTTTCATATATGTACCATTGACCCACTAAATAAGTGTTCCACCTTACTTTTATTGTTGATTAAAAGGATGATGGTGTGTCATGAAATCCTTGTGATATTTTCCTCATACGAACCAATATGATCATCTTCCTTTTCATTGGTATATGGAACTCTCTCCCCATTTTAAAAAGATTTTAGAAAAAAATATTTATTGAAAAACATTCAATTAAATCCTTCCCACTCCATGGAATAAATTGTCTCTTTGGACATTGGGTTATTGATCATTTGGAATGTTTTATTAGCTTCCCCCTCCATGTGATAAACAACTATCACAACCGTTTCTTATTTCATGAATTGTATGATAAATACTATCTTATAGATGGAGTTAATCAATTATTATACTATTATGGGATCCTAATATCTACTAAATATTGGTGGATTTTATTGTATAAAGGCATGAACAAAACATTATCTTTCATAGGATAGGGAGTGTGTTCTACGTGATTCAAGAAATTGCTCGTAGCCTAAGTTAGCTGAGCTAATATTGTCATGAAGTTCCCATATTCCTATATCATAAGGTTAGGGATCTAATTATGGCATCAATTACTATTTATATAACATTTTTTTGTTGAAAATGTCCCTCCCATTTCCTGACATTAAATAAAAAAAGTAAATATATGATGGTAATAAGTTAAATATAAAATATATAAACATGAAAATATGAACTTAAAAACGATAACTTATAAATGACATGTAAATAATGAATTATGAGTCTATAGGTTTTTAATCAAGGTTATCCCATGTAATGTTACCTATTAGGTTTTCTAACATAAAAATTTGTTCATTTTGTTAATAATGGTTTGTAAAGAGTTTTCTGAATTTCCAAATCTTATCTCCCAAGACTGTCAAACTAGTTGTACAGTAAGGACTCTCTATCGTGCACTTATGGAATATTGATTTTATAATCCATGCAAAATTTTTAGGATTATTAACCCTAGGTAAAATTATTTCAAATCCACATCCACATATAGTATCCATATAGGGAGGTAATTTCAAAGAGACCATTCACTATATACTTTAATAAAATTTCAAGATATTATCTTATACATAGAATTATCGATATGGTCATCAGTAAAGTATTATTGTCCTAAACCTAACAAATAATTAGGCCATACTATAATATAAACTATATAAACCTAATCCTTTACACATAATGTTACATGATTTTTAAAATAAAAATGCAATAAATACAACCAATGGATCAAGTGGCCTAGTGTATTTGGAAGACTACATATGTAAAAATATACACGAAACTTAAATAATAAGTCTTGTTTTAAATATTCACAATGAGATAATAAATACATTTAATACCTTAAAACTACATAGCATGACCAAGGGAATACATAGAAAAAAGGGGTAATCTAAAAAGCCCTGTAAGGGAACACACCAGGTAACGAGACAAAACATGTGAGTCAATCAACATAACATGTTATCATAAAAGGAAAGGCACATGAATAATCATATGGTGGCATTACATATAAAACATGGAATCATAATATAATTGAAATATAGTATTGTAGAAACAACATATAACACTACATAAACATAATTCAAGGATAACTTCCAATACAACAACACATGGTGGACTAATTCCCATCATGGATTCTGTTTACTCTCTATTACCAGAGTTAACATCTCATAATACAATAACATTACCCAATACATTGTGGCACTATCTAGGTTCACCCATTATAACATGTAAATTAATATGTGTTACAAAAAATAAATTAATCATAATTCATAAATATAATAATTACCCATGGTGAGAAATGGGTTTCATAATCTTTCATCATATCATAATCAATGAAAATTTCATAAAAAGTTCAAATAGAAGAAGGAATTAAATATTATGAGATTTAATATATGGGTAAATAAGTTCAGTTCTCATAATGTGGTTCTATTTTGGGAATAAATATGTTAAATTATCATTACATAAAAGGATTAGGGGATAGAAAATCTCCCTTTAACTGGGTTTTAATTTTAAATAAGGCATTTGACAAATGAAGTTAAAGCATGTAATACCCCATAAAAGGAAAGGAAAATAAGATAGGTATATATGATATATATATATATATTCTATGTGTTATATAAAAATAAAAATAGATAGAAAGTGATTTAGACTTAGAGATTTTATAACCTAGGGGTGGTTTAGAGAGATCCCTTACCTTATGTTCCAGAATCATTCTGCAAATGCACAAAATGTCCTAAATTGTCAAATTAGGTTAATTAATTAATTAATTAAACTTTTTTACACACACACACATAGACATATATATATGATTTAATATAGTTTATTTATTCTCATTTATAACCATTTAAATGAGATATAATGTTTAATCTCTCTTTTCTAAGAGCGTTCACTTCATGGTTCCATAGTTGAATCAATTGTGGATATTTATTATATTTCCAATAAAATGGTACTAAAACTACATAAGTGAAATTAGATGGTATTCATATAATTAATTTTTTTTAATTTTCTCATATTACCATATGTGTTCTAATATATGGATGATTCACTTGGTAAAAACATTAACATAACTTGTTAGTTCATCTAGACAGTTTTATTGACCATCAGAGACAAGTTTCTTTTTATTTAATGTTATGACAATATGTTAATTAGAGAACATGAAATAAGTTATAATATACTTATTATCATATTATTTGTTAATAATTATTTTTTTACAACTTTACTTGAAGGTGTTAATGGAAAATTAAATATATTGTTCATGATGGTGTGAAACCAAATATATGGTAAAAAACATTTTCATTTTAGGGTTGAAAGAAGGGATGGTAAAAGAAGGATATTATTTAAAAAAAAATTAAATTATAGTATATTTATTAAACAATATTCATTATTTAATATTGGATGATGTATAGGGATAAGGTATAAAAATAAATTAATTTAGATGAGGTAAGTTTAGAATATTGACTCTAAAATGACATTTCATTGAAAACCACCTTAAGGCATTTGGAATTGGAATTTTGGTGACAGTAGTAGCTCTAGGATATTAGTGAAAATATTGGGAAGGTAATTGGGTATAAATTGGGTATGATACAAGTCTTATAAGTTGTGATAATAAGGGGCGGTGAGGGGTAGTATTTATAAGGGGAGGACATGGGTGTTTTTGAATATTATAATCATTAGTTTAGTATTTTGGATCAAGAATGTAAATAATATTAATTATTGTCACAATATATAGTAACGGGATTATTTTAGTTCTAAATAACGAGTTCTTACACCATTCATGACTCAAAAATTCATGTATTTATCTTATAATGCTAAATAATATAATTACCATATTTCACTATTCAATAAAAATTAAATTATTTTAAAAAAATACCACAAATTAACCTAATTTTTTTGATGTTTTGATTTAAAAACTAAAATCAATTTTTAGAAAATAGTTTTTTTGAATAGGATAAATTAAATTTTTTAATATAATCCTAATTTTTTTGAAGAAATATAAATTTCAATAACATGATCAATTTTCTTACCCTTTGAAAATTTATGTAAGGTATCACAAAATTATATTATCATTATAATAAAACATCATTTTAGTTTATAAAAACATTTTACAAAAATATACTTACTTTAAAATAATTATTTTTTTATAATAATTAAAATAAAACATTTATGTTTTATAAAAATAAAAACACTTATTTTTTCATTTCTCGTCATTTATTTACATTTATAATAATTTGATTATGTAATATTTTCATTTTATAAGATGACCAAATAAATTTTTTCATTTCCATAGGTAAGTATACAATTATAATAGTTAGGTTACTATTATTAACGATCATATTTCTATTCAAATGTTCAGGTTAATATTCCAATGATGAAATTACAATTCCAATAGTCATATTTGTAATGGTTATTTAGGTACCTACTTTCTATAAATACCTCATATTTCAGTCTTTCTTTATTAAATTATATTTTCTCCCAAGTTAATATATATTTTCATTTTCAAGATTCATATTTAATTATTAATATTTTTCTTTATTTCTACAGTTTTTTTCATGAGTGTGTTTATTCTATGGGATTGAGAAGATCCAAATTTTCAAATTTCAGTTATCCTATTTTCAAATTTTCATCAAATTTTAATTTTTTCAATTTTTATGCCCATTTTTCTCTAAATTTAATATTAAAATTAATGTAAAAAATATTTTTTGGTTTCATCATGTGGTACATGTACATTATATAATATTATTTTGATGAATATGACTTAATTATATGTTTATAAGGGAAATTCCATTTATAAAATTATTGGTCATTACAAATCACTACATTATTCCCGTAACAAAATTGAAAATGTATCACTTCCCGATTCCTATAGTGGAGTAAAAATCACTTTTGGATTCCCCAAAATATAGGGGAGCATGCATCACTACATGATTCATAATACATTTTGGTTCATAAAACAATTTTTTATTCTTGTTGTAGAGAGAGAATCAATACTCAATTACCATAATAATATCATGAGATATAAAATGTAAACAATGTATTATAGGGAGATAAAGTAACCCAAAAATTCCCATCCATATATATGTATTCCCTAAAATATTAATCATTAATAATATCACAAAATCTCATAAAAAGGAAATGGGTTTCATATCATTTCCAAATGATATCACATAACATGAAATAAAAAATACATTTTTAGGTAAAAAAATTCTATCATCCAAAAGGTGTATTTCACATGGACATTCATAATTTGATTTTTTTAGAAGAACTCAATATGAGTTATATTTTTATGGGTATAGATGTAATATACCTTATTAAAATTATTTGATAAATCCCTTTTACAAAACATGTTTGAAAATCCCTTTTAAAAATGATATATAAATCCATAAATAATGATCTTGAAAATAAATACTTAAAAAATAATAATATTTTTCTAAAAATTTACGTTTTAACACAATTTTTTTAAAAAAATTAAATTTATAAAATAAATATTTCTTTAAAAAATTTCTTTTTGAAGAAATAAGAACAGTGAAGACTTATTTAAAAACAAAATTCCTTAAAATCCACTTTAAAATCAATAATTTCTCTTAAATATTAAACTTTTAGTTTTAGAACATATTACAATATTTCATTTTCGTTTCAAAATAATAAATAAATAATATCCTTTGGAAAACCATTTTAAAACATGGAATGGAAGATTTATAAATAACAATTATTATAATAGATAAAGAAACCAATAATTTATTTTATAAAATGTTTTTACCATAATCATAATATATGAATTTATGGGTTATATTAAAAATACATTTTGAAATAAGTGATGTTGAAACTATTGAAAAATTTTACTTTCAAATAGAATCATCATTAAAAGATACTTGAAAAAAATGATTGCTTCCCATAGTAAACATATAATGTAATATTAAAAAACAAACATGAATGGGAAATAATATATAATATTTTAATATACAATTTTTGACAACCCAATTAATGAAAATGGATAATAAAAATTTATTTTGAAATTAAGTAAATTTAAATATTAAGTTCACATGAGATAACACAAAAGTATGTTTCTAAATATAATAGAGAACACTGGCGTCAAAGAAAATATGTAAATGGAAGAAATACTTCCATTAAAGATGATGGAAATTATTCTTTTAAAAGTTTAAATTTAGAGAAAGAAATCAATCAATGTAGAATATTTGAATTAAAAATATTAAATTACCTAGAGAGAGATGGAGGTATAGTATCATTATAGAACACTGAAAAAACATAGTCAAAGTGGAATAATTATGAATCAAGAAAAGAAGTGGAATATTTTTCATGATATTATATATCTAATAGTAATTACACACACTATTTAAATGAAATTGGGTGAATAAAACCAAACATGTATCAATGAAAGGAAATTGAGAAAAAAACATGTATCTTGTGTCCCTGCTTAGTTGAATGAACTATAACTTCCTACCTAAAAAATAACTCTCTTGATCACTTTAAAAAAAACTTATTCAAATATATTACCTATTATACTCTTATATTGTAGTTATTTTTTTACAATTACTAGATATTTATGGATTATCATCATCAACAGATGTTATTAATTTTTCTTGTTTTATGCATGATATAAAGCGTCAATATTGAACCCCCATTATTTTATTCCAATTCTAGCATTATTTGATTATTTAAGGAAAATTAATATATGTTTTCCAATTACTAATAATGATATAGTTTCATTCCATAATATTTTTAGTTATGGTTCTGGGAGATGAAATTGATGGTGTGATTGTTCTGGTAATTTTTATCAAAAAATAGTGGTATATTTCTAATAATTTGAGTATTAAAATTAACTCAAAATAACCTTAAAAATATTATTTTATAATTTATATATATTAATACCAGTATTTTAGTTTCAATATTCATCCTGGATATAAATTTATAACTTTTCACATAGGTGGTCAAACTTACCCAAAGAATAACATGTTACTATCGAAGGGAGAGTATTGATAAGAAATTGATTCTTTTAGAATAGTATAATTATTACATACATATAATGATATTATTTAGATGTTTTTAGGATTTTAAACATATTTTATTATTGTTTTACAAATAATAAATGTCTTGATGAAAAAAATGTTGCTTCGTGGTGGTGGTAGTCCAAACATAAAAACATGCTTCTTTCCTATTTCTGATAGACTTTAAATAATTGAAGAATTGGTTTATGTTTTAACAGTATTAATTACATTTTAAAAATAAAATTTTATTATTAAATTTCCCATTTTAACCATCCATTTAATGCAATTATGAAAAATGGATGACATCACTTATGGAGGTGGTAGTATACATGTAACTTAAGAGATATTGTCATTTATCAAATGGTTAAAATGAAGGAAGAAAAAGGTCATACAATAAATATAATAATATTTAATTATACTTATTATAATAATTTAATTATTTCAACATGGTTAGGTTCAATTCAGTGGTGTTAGAAGAGGAAATAAATGAAAAGGGAGTAATTGATAGTTTTACCTTACTTCATGGAAGAGCTCCTTTTCAAACTAAATTAATAATTTAAGAGGTGGTCTATTTAGAATATAAAATCCTCATGGAATTTTATTGGAGTTTTGGGGATTTTTTCAGATATTGGTTAAATCAAAGAGGCTTGTGGTGTTAGGATAAGTGGGGTGGTGATGAATCCTTTTATAAGGGAGAGGAGTGCCATTATTTTTAAAAATAAAAAAGGTCAAGTCACTTATCTAAGGTCAAGTAGATATGATAATGGAAAATAATGGATTTGGTAAAGAGTTAATTTTTATAAATAATCAAACATACTTTTTATACATGTTTTAATCATGTTTTTATATATTTTACTCTTATAATTTTCACTTTCACCATTTTTTACAGAAATAAATTATTTTTTACATAAGGAATTTAGTTTTAACATGTAAAAACAATATGAGTATTATTAAATAATTTTTACCAAATTATTTTAAATAAGAAATCAATTTTCAAATAAAATTTACAAGGGTGATAAAAATTAATTTTAATATTAGTGCACATAACAAGTTAACCCCATTATTAGAAAAAGTGTATTATAATGCTTTAAAATACGATTAAGATAAAATTATCTATATTTTTTATTTTTAAGAAATTAATTATTTTATTATTTAAAAATAATATTTTATTGTTTTTTAAAATTAGATAAAAATGAATTTTACCATTTATATATTTGGTTAAAAGAAATAGACCCAAAATAGTTTTTAATAGAGAAAGATATTACTAATGATTTCGAAATGTTAATTATTAGTTTTATAATATCAAAATTTCATTTTAAAATTAATTTTTTTAATTTATAAATATACCTATTATTTTTATTTTATTTTTGTAAAATTTCAGTTCATTATTATATTATTATGTTGTCATAAAGGTGAATGTATTTTCAAAACATGTGTTTTCACTATTCACCTCAAAATTCACACTTTTTAGAAAAATATCAAAAATATATCCTAAGATAATTTTAACATTATAAATTCAAAGAATTATTTCATTTTATTAAATTAAAATTCGAAAAATTTTAAATTTAGGTAATAAAAAATTAATATAAAGAAAATTTTTTTATTGAGAAACAACATTTTTTAGTGTTCTTAATAGTTTTAATTTGAATTTATAATTTAAAATATGTTAATATATTATTTAATAAATAATAATATTTTAAAAAATGTCAATTTAATTTATTATTATTATATATTAAACACTTTAAAATAATAGTTATTTGAGAAAGAACAATCCATTTTAATATTTAATAATAGTAATTATTTTCCTCTAAATTTAAGAAATTTTAGTGGATAAAAATATTTTTATTTAGTAGAGGTTTTATAATTCTTATAATTTTCATAATAATATAGATTTAATATGTTTCTTGTTGTTTTATTCTGGTGATGTTTGGGAAATAAGCTATAAAAAAAAGAAATTTAATTAAAGTAAAATATTTACTAAAATCATTGGGTGTTGCTTCCTCACCCCCACAATAAATTTCATCCTCACAATTTTAATTATCGTTCACTATAGAAATAATATAAGGGGTTCATAATAAAATAAAAAATATATTTTATACTAAGATATCTACCACAAAATCATAGATTCTTAAGAGACTCGTCATAACTGAAAAATATTAATGTATTGATATTTTCCTTAATATCAACAAAATTTACCAAATATACTTCCTTGGTTATATGATTTTCCAGGTATATACCTTTCATAAAATTATTTTCCTGGTCCAATTTCCAACCAAATACTAAAACCAAAATGGTTGTGATAATATCCAATAAAATTATATTAAATGATTATGTGAATATGAAAAATCAATCCTAAGATGCTATTTCTAATAAAAAATTCATTTTGAACTATAATACTTTTGATTAAAATATTATATATTTGTATCAAACTCTAACTCCTTCAGTCTAACCATAGTTATCCATGCTAATATTCCTATTAAGATATATAATATAAATCATCATTAAATTCTTAGAAATTAGAATGCTTTATATTGGTATGTAAATAGTATGTGAATCACAAAAAATATCCCTTGGAAGATTCAAACTAGGTGTTAAGTTAAGCCTATTTTTCATGCACAATGGGATGATTAAGTTAATAACCAATATGACTATTTTAAAGTTACTACCCCTAGGTACATCTCTACCAGCGTCTATATTCACTTGTTGTATCATGAAAAGGATGTCATTTCCTGGAAAAGAACATAACCTCTACTTATATCAAAATTTTAGGATGTTATCATATATATAGTATTATCCATAGGGTTTTCACTAAGGTTATCTATACCGAATCCCCAAAAGATACTAAAAAATAACCAAAAACAATTAATCCTTTCCCTGATACTAATTGAGCAAACTTAGAACCACACTCCTCAGTCCAGTACTAAAAAACACACTTTACACATCATTTTTGATATCATGTGAGATGAACCAAGCTAAAAATATATTTATTTTAAATCATTTCTATAAGATAACCATTATAACTCATTATAATAACATAATCTCAATAATTAAAGGTTTAGTGCATTTGTGTACTTGTTATATAAGTAACCTATTATAAAATACTTGTAATAATTTATCCACAGTTGAGCCACACTATACTCCCTTATAAAACTATCATAATTTATAGTCATATTTATAACCTATAATATTTAAGCATAAGAAAGGGGTGATATCAAATTCTATGTAACAGTAAAACATATTAATGTGTCATAAAGGGTTATATCATAACTATATAATAAAAAATAAGCACGGGAGACATATCTTATAAAAAATAACATAGATTAATAAGAGTTTTTCATAATATATAATATCAAGTAATTTAATATCAAAATGGAAAAAATATACCATGGAATAAGAGTACTGTAACATGAGACAATAAGCATGATCCATGGTGCATATTCATAGGTATAAAGATATGTAATTTCATAGAACTGATTCATAATAATAATCTATGGCACTAACATAGGTTTATGAATCATAAAATAGTTGAGAGGGAATCACTACTTGATTCCTATAAAATGGTGGAGTAGGAATCAATACCAAAATCCAATAGCAGATCAGGAATCACTTTTTGACTCCCATAAACATAGTGGATTGAGAATAGCTAACTAATCCTAATAACATAGTGCTGTAATAATCACTTCCTAATTCCCAACATGGTGCATGAATAACATCCAAATTCCTATAAAAATAGTTGAAAATGTATCACCACCAAATTCCCTTAAAAGTAGAGAAATCTTCCCCTTCCAGTTCATATAATTTCATGAGCATCAATACTCAATGCCCATAATTATTTCAGGAGATATACAACTTAAAAGATTCATTTAAGTGTGATTTAGGACCCCAACCATCATCATCCATATATATGCGTCTCATAAGATATCAATCACTCATCATATCATGAAAATAAAAAGAAATAAAAAGGGTTACATATCACTCCCAAATGGTATTTAATAACATGATATCAAAAGTAGATCAGTCTCTACTAAAAATAAATCACCAAAATTGATTATTCAACATAGGAATTTAGATATTGATTGATAAAAAATTACCCCATTGGATTTAGATATTTTAGGGTATAAATATAAAACACACTCCTAAAATTATTTTATAAATAAATTTGAAAAATAATAAGAAATATTCATTTTTAAAATCAATGAAAACTACATAAAAATGTTTTTTTAAATTAAATGATTTTAGTTTGATAACATATTTTTTTAAAAATAACCATTAAAACCAATTTTTTTAGAATATAAATTATAAAATATAATGGTTTTTCAGAAACATTATTTTAGAATACATAATAATATTGAAGACTTCCTTAAAAACACAAGCAATTAAAACCCCACTTAAAACCAAGAATTTATATTTAATATGATATTTTTAATTTTAAAAAATTTAAAAACATTTAATTTTAAATTGAAAATACTTAATAATTTAAATCATTTTTAAAACATTTTAAAACATTTAAACGAAGCTTCATAAAAAATAATTCTCATGATGGTGGAAGAAACTGTAAATGTGTTTTTAGAAAACATTATTAACATAGTCATAAAAGATAATGTTATATGCCGCATAAACAAGTAATTTTCAAAATGGTGTATAGAAAAATTTTGAAATATTTTACTTTATAAAATCATCTTCAATAATGTATCAATTAAAAAAAGATTTTTTTTTTCATAGGAAATGTGGAGTGGAAGATAAGAATATGATTTTAAATGGGAAATCTATTTTAATATTTTAAAATACAATTATTGATAACCCACATAGTAAAAAGGGATAATAAACAATAATTTTAAAAAATAGGGAAATGGAAATATAAATTTCACAAGAGATACACCTAATTATTTTTACAAATATAAAGTAAAAAATTACAATGAAGAGAAAATATGGACATGTAAGAGAATCCATCGTTAAAGAGGATAGTAGTTATTCATAACAAAGATATTGTTTTTGAGAATTAAACTCATCAAGGTAAACTATTTTAATTTTAAATTTTAATTCCCCCAAATATATAAGGCATTATAGTGTCATCATATAATATAATAAAACCATCTTGTTAAGAAATTGTAAAAGAGGAATCATTATGACTCAAGATAAGAAGACGAGTAAAGAAAAATCCCTTACGACTTATGAAACATTTCAGAAGAAACCCCTTGAAATAGAGAGATTGAAATTGAAATTCTAATACCAATAATAAAATATGTTTCATAATATTATATATCAAATAGTATGTATAGTTACTAATTAAATTAAATTATCTGTATAAAGAAACATGTATTATAGAAAGAAAATTGAAATGAAACACTCTCACATTGTATCCATCCTTAGTTGAACACACAATAACATCATGTATAATAAACATAACTCACTTAATCATCTATTTTTTAACCATAATTATATATTACCTTATATAATATTAAATTATAATTATTTATTTTATATTTACTAGTTATTTAAGGTTTTATTTCATCATTGGATGTCAGCAATTTTGATTATTTTGTGCATGCTCAGCGTCAATGTTGATCCTGATTATTACATACCAATTTAAAAATTACAAGAAAATTAAAAATAATTGAATGAATTCTTTATAATTCATTTTATATTTTAAATTTCATTCCAATAGAGTTTTTATTATGGTTTTGTGTGATGAAATTAGTGGTGTGTTTGTTTGGGTATTTTTAACAAGAAAAATGTGGTATATTAATAATAAGTTAAATATTAAGTTAAAATTTATAGATCCCCAATATTGATATTATTTCTAATTGATTTATAATATTAAAATTAGTTAATTTTTTATATTGATCCATGATAAAAATTTATAGCATTTGTTCATTTTGGTGCTTAAATTAACCCCAATAAGAACATGTTATAATCGACGAGTGAGTATTGTAAATAAAGTGATTTTTTTAATAATATCATTATTAAATAAGTATAATATTATTATATAGATAATTTTAAGTTGGTTAATCATAATTTCATATATTTACATAAATAATAAAATTTTAGATGAAAATAAAATTTGGTTGCTTCGTAGAGGTTGTAGTCTACACGTACATATGAGTATCATTCTTGTTTTCCATATAACATAAAGAAGGAACATGTTGGTTTATATTTAAAAAATATTAATATTTTTTAAATATAATTTTTTTTTCATTTAATAACCCCTTTTTCAATATCAATGTAAGGTTTTTATGAAAAATAGATCACCTCACTTATAGATGCGATAGTCTGTACGTAACACAAGAGACATTTTCATTTTTTGAATGTTTGTAAAGAAGTTAGAAAATGATTATCCCATAAAAATAAAAAAATTTCAGTATAATAATTATAACAATGTGATAATTTAAACATGGATATATTATATTCATATGTGGTTGAATAAAATAAAAAGGAAAATAAATAAAAGAGTAATTGAGAATTTTACCTTACTCTTTGAAAGTGTGTTTTTGAAAATTGGATTAAGGCATTGAGAGGTGATATTTTGAGAAGAATAAAGACACTAAAATGTGTATAATAGTTTTGGGGAATTAATTTGAAATTTTTTGGTAGAATATAATAGGTATTGGGTGTGAAGATAAGTGTAGTGGGGGTGGAACTTTTTATAAAAGAGAAATGTGGGGTTTTTCAATAATATAGAAGATAAATTCAATTTTAAAAAGACAAGTTGATCTAATAATAAATAATAATGGAGTTTTTAAAGTGTTATGGCCAATAAATACACAACCATATATTTTTAAATATTTTTTTAACAAGATTTTTAGGTTGTTCAGTAATAGATTTTTCACTTTTACTATTGTTTTACCATGCTAGCTGATTTTTACCTAAGTAGTTTAATTCAATTTCTTATAAAATACGGGTCCTTATTGGATATTTTATTTTTAATTTTAAAAATTATTAAATCCATTTTTTGAGACAAAATTTCTATGTTTGAGAAAAATTAATTTTAATAATTTGGCAAATAACGCATAATTTTGTTTTTAGAAAAAGTGAATTTTCATGTCTAAATTTTTTCATTAAAATAAAATTTTCAATGTGATTGATTTATATGAAATTGATTAGTTCATTTTAAACAAAATTAGGCTTATTTTTATTTCAAAACAATCTAAAATTTAATTCCACCTGGTGGATAATTAGTTCAAAGAAAGAGTCCAAAAATTGTTTTTACTAGAGTAAAAAAGTACTTTAGTTTCAAAAATGCCAAGAAAGGTTTTTATTTATTAAAAAAGAGTTTTCAAATTATTTATTTTAATTTATAACATGTTAAATATATATATATATAATCTTCCATAAAATTTCAAACCATTCTTATATTATGCCAATGTCACAAAGGTAACAGTATTTGCAAAATTGATATTTTTCACTATCACCCCAAAATTCAACCATTTAAAAAAATATCAAAAATTAATCATTATAAAACTTTACATGATAAATTAAAAAATGTAGTTAATTTTATTAAATTTAAATTTCAAAATTTATATAAAAATTAAATAAAAATAAAAAATATAGAGAAAAATAGTTTTATAGAAAAACAATGTTTTTTAGTGTTCTTAAAATTTTTTCACATCAATTTATAAGTTAATTAATTTCAAAAAATTATTTAATATATAATAATATTTATATTGTGTTAAATTTATTTTCTTATTATAAAATATACAATACTTTAAAAAACATATATTTGAGAAAGGCCAATCCTTTGTAATATTAAATCATTTATTTATTAATCCTCTAAATATTAGAAATTTTGTTTGAGTAATATATATTTATTTACTAGAAGTTTTATCATTATTATATTTTTCAGAATAAAACTCATCTAATTTTTTTTGAGTCATTTTATTTCAGTGATGTATGTGAAGGAATCTATTCATAAAAATATTTAATTAATGGAAAATATGTACTAAAATCTCAAGGAATTACAATGTCACTGCTTGTGGTTTTGACTTATTTAAAATATCAAGTGATATATTTCATTCTTATGCCTAAATAAATGATTATGGATTAAATGTGTTCATTAATTTTCATATTTTTATAATTTATTTAGGTGGATATGGATTGAACTTGATCGACATTGTTGGGTTAGTTTATGTTATAGAGAAATAACATTGAATGAGGTAGGTGGTCCCAAAACATCTCCCTAAGTTTTATTCTTTGAATTAGGTTGTATATGATGTGTGGTATATCCAATTGTTTTTTATCTACCTTAAATTGGATATGAAAAATTTATTTTAAATCCTCATGAGTATAACAGAAGTGTCTTGGGCCATGATGGACCCTTGAAAACTATGATTGATGCGTCGGTAATTGATGATTGTGGGAATGACCATAAATATGTGTTATGTGGTATATTAACCCTATAGGTTTTTAATACATTGAATTAATATAGTGTACCTTAGAATAATCATCTTTAGTTTTCTCTGATTAGGGGAGTGTGATAGATTGGGGATGGTTTTTTATAGTTAGGACATATATAATCGTATGTTTCTTTATAGCCTCATAGATAGTTGATCAATATGTGGATGAGTGTTCCACCTCAAAAATTAGGTGTGTATCCTAGGGGTATTCCATGAATAGTATTTATATAGATATTGTGTGTGTGAAGACCAACCTATCTATACTGGGATGTGGAATGGTTCTTATTCCATCCCTTTTATGTTTTAACAATATCGTACTATTTGTGTAGTCGGTTAATCCATTATTTGATCATGGCTATGTTTAGGAGCACTCTACCCATTGAGTGATTGGTTTAAAATGGGAGTTTGGGGATGAGAGTAAAGAACTCACATGGGGTTTCAAGACATTAATGTAACCTGGATAATCATAGTGGGTTCCCTAATCTTATGTTATCTCTAGAGAGGATTGGAATAAAGGGGATAACTTAGTTATATACTAGTATGAATGTAGTGATGAGAATAATATGTGTGCATGAGATTACAACATGGGTATGGATACTGGGATAGGGTGAGTTTCTAACCCATGCAATTTTGATATATGGTGACATCTAGGTGGGGTACTTATCCTCACAATAATTATGATATGTTGTGATATTTAGGCAATACACTTATCCCACTAATTATTATGATATTGGAGATGGTTTTGGGGTGGTCTACTCTTCTCCCCGAAGTTTATGATATATAAAACGGTACAAGGGAGGGAATCTCTTACCCTAGGTGTGTGATAAATGAGATGGTTCTAGGGTGGGAAAATCTGCCCCATGGGTGTTAATATATGAGATAGTTATGGGGTGAACTATACTCCCCCAAATGTTGATGATATATGAGATGGTTATATGGAGGGAAAAGTTTTCACCTAGGGCATTTATATATATGGTGGTTATGATGTGGGACACTCTTCCCCCTGGGTATATGATATATGAGATGGTTTTATGGAGGGCCATTCTTCCCACTGGGTGTATAGTATATGGAAGGGTTCTTGGGGATGGGTGTTATCCCCATGGGTGTTGAGGTATCATGCTAAGAGACATCCAGTATTGGTCGAAGTTGCTATGGTCAAACCTGGGTGACATGAATTGTACTTGTGTTCATGATAGGTATTTTGTACACAAATGTTTATTTATTATTCAAATAATATCAAATTATACATAAAATATTTACTTGTTAAGTTAGATAAACCATTTATGGTTCCGCACTAACTTATACTCACTACCGGCTTAGGTGGCCCCAAAACATTGGTATGTAAGAATATATCATTATTACAAGAATGGGAAAAGAAGAGTCTTTACATTGGATGATTTGGTAGGATATATTGGATAAATGCAAAAGATGGGACAAGGTAGGTAATCGAGACAATGTTTGGGTTTTCTTATTTTTTAATGGTTTTTATGTAACCTTTTCATGAGAGATCTTGTTGATGTATTCTTGACTTGTGTGACATCTTGGATAGCTCATTCTATTATAAACTATAGCGTGTTTTATTCTTTTAATCAGTTGTGGTTATGATGTTTCATTTCATTTTATTAAATATTTTGATAATAGATTGTATGTTATTTACACTATTTTATTCTACTCTAACATAAGGATGTAGTCTCCACATGATATCATCATAGACCCCAAATAATAGCTGATAACATGTATAGTGTGTGGAGTCATGTATAAGGACATGTTTCACTCTAATCCAATTATAATAAAGTGATTCAGATCAGGATGCTATAGATATCATGTTTCTCATAAATAGGTTAATAAAGTTGTGAGTGATACCAAATATCAATATTTTTAGGAGTTATAAAATTAATTACATACTAATAAAAGTGAAATAAAAATATAATGTTTAGTTATAGGTGGAGTGAAGAAATCTATAGATTTAGATCATGTTCATTGTATAAATTATAAACAAAGGAATACTATTTTTAAAGATGAGTAAATTTTAAAAATATGGGGAAGTCCCCTTAATAATT
Organism: Viscum album; assembly: GCA_963277665.1. NCBI lineage: Eukaryota > Viridiplantae > Streptophyta > Magnoliopsida > Santalales > Viscaceae > Viscum > Viscum album. Next base: position 1,106,140,235 of record OY728131.1, on the reverse strand, counting down.
TCTGTAACAAGGTGAATATGTATAGATTTGATGTATATAATCTATGTATTATAATAAATTAACTCAATTAAAGTTATTATAAAAATGAACCTCCTTTTGAGTTAAAATATGGGTTAAGAAGTTTAAAAAATTATAAAATGGTTGGGCCACATAACATCTGCATTGAATTATGGAAATATTTGAAGGATTTAGGTTTAAATTGTATCACTATTTTATTTAAGAAGATTATGAAATCAAAGAAAATTAATGAAAAATTAAATAATATTTCTCTAGTGCGTGTTCATAAAAATAAAGTATTCATTTAATGTTATGGGGATTATAAATGCATTAATGTAACACCCCAACCTAGGAACCACTCATCCTGTGCTCTAGACCGGTACACCACATAGACTTAGGTGCACCCCCCATATGCCAAAGGCTTTTGACTTGTAGAGAGGATCTATTGGATGATAGTGGGGAGACTATTCTCTCTAGAGATAATAATAATAACAATAATTGTGATAATAATAATGATCATACAAAAGACACTAAAAAGTGGTAAATAGAACCCAATAATAATAATCCCCAAAGTAAACTTACTACACATAGTAGTTAATATCCATATTCTATGATTTTAATACATAATAATGGAAGATCACCCATGGGATGATAATATATGCCTGTAAGAAAAAAATAAAAAATATATCCAGTTCATCATAGAGGAACCACCTTGTCCATCTTCTAAATAAACTATGTCATCCATCTTATATGCCTTATACACATCCAATATCATTAAGGTGTCATACATGAGCCCGATCCCTTTCACGTACTTATATACATAAATTCTCTATGTAACCTTAGAGACCCATGAAACATATGAGTATGAACTCAATAATGAACCACCAATGTCTACCTATCTTATATCCATACATATACCACTGTATGAAACCATAAATAAACTATAACTACATTGACCAATGTTGGAGTGAAATGATACATCCATTATATATCATTCCCAAATAATCCTCAATTTCTCATCCATTTCAATAACACACGACATGATGGTCCAACCATTACAATGTATACAACATGTTGAGTTAATTCTAAATCCCATAGAATAACGATAAATATATATATAACATTTCCATTAGACTTCCATTTTTTAAATCACCAGCATCTCGACATCACTATATCCCAAGGAATAGAGATACCTATCCTTCCATAGTCCAGGCCCATCAACCCCATTATATTGAGAAGACTTATTCCCTGTCAAATAGTCTCACACACCATTACACATGGTTATCTATGGTGAGAAATTCTTCTGCTATGATGGCCATCACCATCCCCTATACCACTAAGACTACGGAGGCCACTACCCATATTGGGGGGACAACAACACCTCACTAGGTCCTGCTTTTTGTGAAAATGATGCCAATGGAGTTATCGTTCAACCTAAACGAGTGTAAATAAAATAAAACCAAAGTCACACATCTAAAAAACCATTATCACCACATTGAATCTAGGTCTCCCAGCTATGGCCTTATTTATCACAAACCACCTCAACCTGACATACCATATCGCCCAACTCTTTTTAACAACGTCAACGAAGACCTCACAGACCATACACAAAATGTTCCCATATAAGCCACACCAAAATAGTATTAATTCAAACAAATTAAATAAATATAAATATCCTCTAAATGAACAAAAAACATTGTTTTACATTTCCCATTGCATAGTAGGCTCAATCATACTTTAATAGACATGTGTCTAACCTTTAATATCTCTTAGGAACAATTGAACAGGAAATAAATATAAAACTGGAACTCTCAGACCACTAAAGTCACACATATCTATTACACATCATATGAACACATCTATAAATTAGGACAAATCTAGGCACCTCCTACCTATTTCTTCTTAGGAATTACTCATCCAATATTGACCTATGATTCAATCTAAAACTAGAGTAAATGAAATAATAAGAAAAACTACCTAAAAATAGGGCATATGATCACTCATGTAAATAAAATTAACTATAAGAAAATAAATTAAGAAAATATGTTAAAGGACTTATATTCTTACTTAGGGGGATTCAATTTGATTAACAATGCTTGAATATCACACATTATAGAGGAGATCCAAAGAAAACTAGGTTAGATAAGATAAGTAAATCCCATGATGTCCTATTGTACAGAATGAGGGAAAGAAATGTGATATAAAAGAGTTAAAAGATAAAGGAGTAAAAAGGTAATTTACAACTTTTTAAATGGGTCATAGTTTGAATAATTATGCACACCCACTATCCAAATGGCCTAACCCTTGCACGACTAGGTGCATGATTAGAAAAACCATGCACTAAGTGAAAGATTATCTCTATAATTTACAAAATAGGTATCACATAGTTGTGTAACCCCTAGGTACATGATATCTAAAATTGTGTAACACCCTTCAGGGGTTGTATGATGGAATCTCACAATAAGCACTAACTGTGTGCAAATCATCTGCCTCATTTGACCTTCCAAAACCTAATCATTCAAAGCCTGATGCCATCAAAACTCAACCAAACTCCTAAGGCACCCTATGGGCCTTAAATACAAACAAAAAATAGTTAATTTATTTTATAACTAATAGAAATATGTCCTGAATCATAAATTTAAATTTTTTATACTCACCAAAATAAAGGTTCAAGATTCCTTTGGAATTTCAACTTCATTATTACACAGGGGTTTAAAATTAAGATTATGATTCCTAACATTAAAATTTGAGGGAGATTAATTGAATAGAGTATTAAAAATAAAAATATAGTTAAAGATAATCAATTTTTAAATTTATAAAAAATCAAATATAGAATAAGTGTTTTTTATTATAAGTCTGATTGATTATTATCAATAAAAATCAAAATATTTACATATGGTTTACATTGATTTCAAAAAGGAATATGAAAAAGATCCCAGATTTTGGTTATAATATATAGAAAGAATAGTGGTGTAGTTTTCTTATATAAAACTCACCCAGGACATGTAAAAAAGTATTTTTAAGGAAGTTAGAACACTACTAAATGACACTGTAGACTTCCCACTCTTGATAGGGCCACAATAATGTTCCACTTTAAAAACACCCATTTTTTTTATCAATATAAGTTAAATATTAAAAGAATATTAAAGATGAGATACATAACTCCATGTTATTTTAGATGATATAGATATCATTTTATAATTCAAATATATTATAAATTAAATGTTAGATATATGAAAACAGAATTTAGAATTGATAGCTTTTCATCTTGGTATTAATAGGATAGAATATATGGAGTGATGTTTTAAGGAAAGATTTTATAGTAAAGTTATGGATGTAATATTGTGATATTTTTTTTAATGTTTTTAATTTTCAATATTTGGTCTCATTTATTAAATTTTATGGAGATATTATTTTACTTAACTCTAATAGAATTCAAATTGGATGGATAAAAAGGGTAAAGGATCCCAAGATGATTTGTTATGGTAAACATCCTTTTAAATTAATGGGTAAATATTATAGGTTTGTTATTATAAATGTTATTGTATATGATAGTAAGTGTTATCCTTTAATGGGAGTGTGAAGAACCAACCTATGTCACCCTTGAAATAGAAACTCAATTTGGCATGTGGTGAGGCTTGAAGGGTGTTCCTGATCACCACATTCTGGAAACAAGTGCATGAGTATCAATAAAATACCTTGGGAATGATTGTACCAAATAATTAACCTGAAAAATAATAGTAATAACCTAAAAACCATAATAATCCACATAAAGAGTAGGAATCCAAACATGGAATTAAAAAATCATCATCAATATACAAAATAATGTGATAGGGGCTAAGAGTCTATAGAAAAGAAGGTAACAAGGCATTATGATCATGACCCAAAAGTGGTTACCCATTTCTATATGACATGACTGTAAAAATCCTAACTTGTCACCATCATCACTCGATCAAGATCCACTATCAAGAGTATATGTCTCCTTTATATTACACTTTACTCTTACATGTATCTTAAAAAACAATGTCTACATAAAACCACCACATGTATATTGGGTTTAAGCATGAAATCAGGATTGGTTCCCACTAATTAATCCATGAATATATATTATTATAAAATTAAACATGCAAGTTTTAATACATTTTACAATAAATCATTCTTTTAACTAATGAAATAAATGCAGGAATATTAAACATGAAAACAAGGCAAACATAAGTACCATTGGAATCCCTAGGGTAAATAAGATCTAAGTTCACCCTATAGTCCTCATACTCTCAATGATCAAATTAGTCATAAATTTTCCCATGTAGGATACTCTAGGGATGCCTAATCAAAAGTCCTAGTGGTACCACATCCATTGAATAAATTTTTTATTTAGGGTTGTTTCGTAGTCCAAATGTTAGGGAGGGTAGAGCTCAACCTAGTTTACTTGTCCTAGTCATCATACCTAGATTATTAGGGTTTCTATGTTTTATTAAATGATAATAAATTAACTTTATCAATAAAAAAATCCATGTAATTTCATTTCTAATTCAACCCATAACATAAAAATGTTGAAACTAACCTAACACATCCACATGGTTCTCAAAACAACCTTTTTTATGGAGACAAATAATTAAAAAAAACATTACATATTAAGATGATAATTTTTAGTTCATCAAACAATAGAATAACATGAAACCACATACATTGAACCAATTATAAAACATCAACTTTAATGAAAATCGACTTTGGATAGAAAGTTTGACCCTATAGAGGGCAGAATAAAATATAAATAACCAAACCCACACTATAAAAATAATTTAGAACAAATATTAGAAAACCTTTACAATAGAGAAGAGATAAATCCAAGTGGGATGGAATAAAAGATAAAAAAACCACTTACTTAAGTTTTTCTTGAATAATCTATCCAAAATTACACAAAAAATTACACCAATTGAGAAGGGAGAGTGTGCATCGTGGACAATGGGGTGATGGAGGTTAAGAGAAAGGGAGAAAAAAGGGATTGTGGATTTTATTAAAAGAAGGTCATGGTTATAATTTCATGTTCTAGTTTTTAAAAAATGAGTAAGGGAACACCATATAATATCCTAGGGTTTACAATATGGTGATTGGTCCTTAGAAAAAACTATGGTGTAACCCCTAGGCTACACAATGGTGCACCATAGGGAGGCAAAGGGTCCAAAGCTCCCAACTCCCCATAATCCAAAATGTAGAAATTATGATACAGTGTAGACACTCCTAGGAAAGGGAGATCCATTATGGGGCCTCATAGTCTACATTACAGCCCCAACCTATGAAGTGATCTATGACATGGCCATAGTGGTCATGTCATAGCCTCTTGTAGACTCTAAAAACTGTAAAACAAAATACTATAGAAACTATGTATTCTAAAAAGATTTTAAGACTAATATAAATGTAATTAATAAAACACCAAATCTAATAATTGAATAAATAATAATAAATAAATTGTCTCATATATAAAAATAACGCTATGGGTGTTATAAATCACCCTGATGTATCACTTTATACCCCTAAAAAGTCAAATTCATTCTCAGTTTAGAAAGAATGGGGCTGTTTCTCTATCATAAATGATTCATAATCCTATGTATTTTGATATTCATTCTTGTTTTTCCATAACAAATAGAATAAAAAAAATATAATTACTTTAAACCACATTCTCTTACGAGTCAGAAATCTGAATCTATTGCTCAATCACATATACTTTAGGTTCCAACTCTAGTTTCTCCCTATTAAAACATTGGAGGTATTCAAATGGTAATTTTAAATTAAAAAAATGGAAGAAATTATGTATTTTCATTATTTTATGTGGAAATTCCAATCAATATGACACTTTCCAAATTCAGTTAACAAAATTGAAGTGCTTGAAATAAATCAGAGAAACCCGCCACTATTTTCCAAGTCATTGGTGACACAAACAAGGTGAAACCATTAGAAACATTTGGCCACCCAATAAAAACATAAAGTGATGAAACTGAATATTTTCATAATTCATTTGGTGAATTTCATTTGTTCCTAATGGTATTCTAATTGTCTAAATTGGATTGTTCATCTCATGCACATGGATCAGTACGAATAGAGACATATCTCCCACCTTCATCTCATAATGAGGATATTGACATAGCTAACCATAGAGAGATTCAAAAGGTTCCATCCCCATCAAGGATTATTAATTGATATTATAATAGAATTAAACTAGAACCATATTATTATCCTATGATCCTATAAACTCCAAGACCCACACATAGATAATAGCCTCAAGAATCTAGATTTCTCGATCTATATGACCATTGATTTGAGGATTGCAGGTAATTATAAAATTTATATAATATCCCATTACCATTTGGAGGTATTTATTTAAATTATATGTGAATCATGTTTCTTTATTAGAGATAATGGAATATGGAACCTCATGCAACCTCACAATTACCTGTACAAAAATCTTACCCAGATCCTCCACCTTAGAAGCATCCTTAAATGAGGTGAAATTGGATGACTTAGTAAGTAGATAAGTTACAGAAAACATTGAATCATTACCAATAGGTGTATGGATATACCGATGAAAAATTCCATAGACAACTTCCCCACTTGTAGGTGGGTATGGGAAGCAGCTGATGTGGAACCAAAAGCGTCTAATGCAAAATCAGTATCTATTGACAAGTAACGAACTAAGACACCATGTTTAATATTTCCCAGGACATATCAAGCCCGAAAAATATCTAATTCAGTTAAAAATATATCTTTGTGGTACCTAAATGAATAAACCACTAAGGGGAATGAGAATCATGCATCACCACCTTCTTCACCAATAAAGGGGCCACATAATGACTTAAGATACAAAATACACACCTGAGATAAAGAGACCACTAGGTGGTGGTCTCCCCAAAATTTTAAATCAACCTAATGAACTAAAATTTTTTCTCACCGTATCTATGTTGAAAAATAATCTTGATAAGAGGATTCATCTAGATATCAGTATTAAAAATTCTCTCCTTTTATTCCCTATTTCTAGATTCATTTGAGCAAATAAAACAATATGAATCCATTTATCAATAGAATTATCAAGATCCTGAGAGGGAAACATACAAATGATGGAATAGGTAATCATATTTTCCTTTCCTAGACTATAGGTGATGATGAAATTTAATCCCTAAAGATACTCCCCCCATCACTACTTCCAAAGGTTCATGTCCTTTGGTAATGAGATGTAACTCATGATCTTATATTCTAAAAAGAATGTAAACTTTATCTAAAGAGATAATGATGGAAAAAAATTATATCTTAGATACTGGTTGTGAGTTCACAGTGGTGGGTTAGGTAGTTCTTTTCATGTGGTAAGAGATGGTGAGAGCCATACACCAACAGTGGTCATCCTATATAAGAAAACATTCCAAACCTGCACTTGATGCATCATAGTAGACCACATAAACTTAACAAAACATTGGTATAAATAAAATCATACCTAATCCCAACCACTACATGGATCATTAAAAGACACATGAAAATCTTGGATCTTCAAGAACATCACCCAGTCATAGGATAATGCTATTGAGGGTGATGTAAGTTGAGGTAAATCCTTCACAAAATTCCGATAATATTCATCTAATCCCAACAAGATTCTAATTTAGAAAATGTTCTTACACTACTCCTAATACATTAGGGCATTGACCTTAGGATCAACTGAGATACCCTATTTTTACACCACATGTCTGAGAAGCACAAATTTTTGGATCATTAAACCACACTTGGGAATCTTTTTAATGGGTGGATGATTATACAACGTTCCCAAAATAATTATAAAAGGACATGTATGGTCTTATATCATCTTATAATAGACCATAATTTCATCCAAAAATACCATGATGAAGGTTTCAATATATATATATATATAATATCTGGTTCAAAATAACCATAAAAACAAAAAGATCATTTTTCAAATTAAACGACATCACTAGTTTTTTAAAATTTACAAACTAACATAAAAAATTAACCTTCAGTATATCAGTCTCTCGCACCATATGTTATGGATATATTGAATAAATTTTAGTCATTAAAAACCACATTTTCTCTTTTATATAATCAAATAGATGATCAATATGGAGAAAAGTGTATTTATTCTTGATCACAACTCATTGTTATTTTTGGTAATTCAAAAAAAACATAGAGTCTTGTATGCCTTTCGAGTAAAAATCAACGGGGATGCCCATAAGAACATGATAGGGTGAATTAATACCTTAAATTATAAGTCATATAGTTTAATATTTAACTCTTTTAACTTTATGGAATCTAGAAAACATTAAGAAAGAGATATCAGTTGAGTTCCTAGAACATGATCAATAAAAAACCGAACTAATTAGATTGGATGTAATCATGATAAATAATTTAGGAATACATGAGGAAATTCCTAGATCATGAGATATAACTCAATCATAGAACTACCATCATCATCCCAAAAAAAAGATTATATATAAAGAATATGGGTATTCCTAGATCTGGAAGTGGAGGTTCTACCTTTCTAGACCAAAGGACCCATTCTCCCTGGTAAATCTGAGTGCACACATTAGATATAGTGAAAGTGGATCTCTATTGGTAATAATAAATATTATATTTATAGGATATAATCCAGTCCATCATGTGAATTAAATCAACTAGGTATATCTCAAGGATAAGAGAGGATCACACTAACTCGACATCTGAGAGAGAGATAACACATTAGGGGAACTAAAAACCTTACTTTATCATTCTTATAAGAGGTGTGACTATCTCTGTGACATAATACATGACCAATATAGATTAGTTTAACTATTTCATTGTACGAGAAGATATAAAATATTGATATGAACCTGTGTCAAATAAATTAGTATCCATAATTGAATCAAAAAAATAGTACCTCCAAAAATCATAAGCCCTACCTCATATTCCATTGAGACATGATCTACAATATGAATCTATTTACATTCTGAGTGAATAGGAGTTTATCTACTAGCTTAAGACTCATTTAGGATTTAAATATTCTCATATGAAGAGTCGTTCCTACACCAATTCCCATGATGATATAGCATCATTGCATAGGATGAATTATACCATGACATAGATCCCATAGGCATGGAAGATCCTACACCAATCAGCTAATTAAGGGTGAATCAACAATTCTTATAGAGATGGACCATATAAATTCACAAATGGAATGCCCCAAGTACCACAAGGAATGAAAAATTAATGTTCCCATTATCCTCAAATTGATGGAAGATTTTGGACACAATATCTATAGCTGACAACGATGACACATGTTAAGGATGATACGTAGAACTATTTCCACTTATACTCCTTTATTATTCATGCATCCTCATCTTCTATGAAGAACCATATCCACATTCACTAGGCACTAAAGGAACTAAAATCAACCTATGAATTTGTTCATGGTTGACCTCCACTATTAGAGTCCTATCAATGACCCCAACGTAGGTCTTGAGATTCTTCATGAATACCTTTGATCGAATGTTATTTTTTGAACCCATATCAAAATGCCAAGCTTTTATCTCCTCCTAACATATAATATATTGAGTGATGTGAACCAATGAAGTGAATTGATTGGCATACTACATGAATATTTTACTTCTCTACTAGAGGCACATAAATTCCAAAGTTTTATCCAACACGAAGGTTTCAAGGTAGAAATTTCAAGTGAAGATCTATTTATAATCCTCCCACTCTTGGTTCTCAAAATAATTTTCCGGAATAAATACACCCTCCATTTTTTGATAGGTCTATAAAGTATGATGGTTCTATAATTTAATTTAATAGGGTCTAGAATTTTGAGGTAGTAAAATATTGACTCAGTATTCACTTTTATTATTGTTTTAATGGTTTCGTTCTTTTATTCTATAACGATTCATCATCTTTTTAAGTATCATTACTTCCATGAAAAGATCTAGGAATATACTTGAGAGATTACTATGCTTGATTTTTCCAAAGCGTTGGATTCGTTTACCATGTTGGGGAAGGAACAAAACCCACCCCTTGATCTAGATATCAAATAACATAAACCAATACCTTAATGATATTTTTATCAGCTAGTGGATCCTATCAATGGATGTTTTCTACAAAGTCCCATGAAGGATTAAAAAGTCACATTTGTGGAGTTATGGTGCTACATGAATCAATAAAAGTGAGAAACCCTAAAAACCAATAATAAATAATCATAACCAGAGAAAAATAACTATTTCAACCACAAAGGTCCATAAAATATTTAATTAAATGAAAATAAGAAAATTATAACCACCTAGAAACTTCCATGAAACATGGAGTACATGAACAGTCAAAAACCCATGCACCATACACAATAAAGAAGGGTAGAACACTTACAATATATAAATTAAATATGTAACATCCCCTAGAAACTCAAGGTAGGACAATAAGAGTGTTTTCATGATACCCCTTTGTACATCTTACTTGATCTCTGAATATCCTAGCTCTACTTTACCCCAGGATCCCAAATAAAATAAATCCCATATATATTTACAAAATAAAATGTAATCATGAACAAACCCATGTCACTGCTGAACCAGACACCCATGTAGGCATATGGAAAGGATTGAAAATATTTTATTATCCACCTAGACTGTTAATAAGTTCATATGAATCAGGAACATAACATGGTATTGATTTTACAAAGTAAATCCATCAAATGAATAATAATAATAACAAAACAAAGCCACAATAATCTAAATACAATAGTAAGAATATAATAAATGAATAAAAACACATCAACATCCATATAAAAAATAATAGGATGGGGATCCAAGAGACTTTAAAAAATAGGGTCACAGGGAACTTTGATCGGGAACAAAAAAACAAAAAAGAAACTACCTATATCCATCCAATATTAGGGTCAACCTCCCACCATACCACCACCATTACATGACCAAGATCCTCTAGTAAGAGTACATTCCACCTACTTGAAACACCTTACTCTTACCTATATATGACAGAACACTGTCTACATATACCCATTGGGTGTATGTATGGTGTGATCATGAAATACCAAAAGGGTTCCACCAAGAATTCCATGAATAATCATTGTTTGAAAAATAAACATTCTATTATGGATTTTTTTCAATAAAACATTATTTTAAAATTTTAAATACTAGAAAGAATCTCAATAAGAAATCTTTCCAAAACCAATCACTATGGTAATCCCTATGGTGACTGAGATTGGGGTTGATCCTAGGATCCCTATACTCTCATTGGTTGAACCATTCATAACTGTTCTCATTCTTGATCTTCTAGGGAGTACAAATTCAAATCCCTAGTGGTAACCACATCAATATTATAAATTGTTTAATTAGGCATGTTTGATAGTCCAAAGTGTGGAGAGGGTAGATAGTTTCCCATCATACTTGAATTAGTCTTTCCACCTAGATAACTGGGGTTCCAAGGCACTATTCCTATGCCAATCAATTCACTTTATCAAAAAAAAAACCAATATATATTATTTTATTTTCAATTCAATACTAAAAGAAAAAAAGATTAAAACAATCCAAAAAACACACATAGTTATCAAAACACATTTTTATGCATCAAAACAATTAAAAAAACTTTAGATTTTTTTAGAAATTTTAGTTCATCACACAATGGAATAACATGAAAACAAATACTTTTAACCAATTCAAACACTATACCTATTATCAAAATCCACTAATGATGGCAAGAGAGACCCTAAAGAGTCAATAATAAATTATAAATCCCAAAACCTACACTATAAAAATTATACAACACAAAATCGATGATACATTGACCTTGGGAATGAGAAAAATTCAATTGGGAATGATGAAAAGGTCATGAAGAATGAAGAGGAACCACTTAACTAGATTATTATTGAATAATATATCCAAAATACCACAAAAAATTACCCTAAAAGGGAATGTGGACAATACATCCTTTGTATGGGGTGCTAGAGGTTATGTGAGGGGGAGAGAAGAGAGTTTGTGGATTTAATTTGAATAAGTTCATAGTGGTAATATCTAGTTTCCATTTTTGAAACACAAACTATACATGGGTAAGATACGATGTATCCTAGGGGCTGTGACTTGGTGTCCCTTCCTTGGAAACCTCTACAAGATAGTACCATAGTTGTGTCGTGATGCACCTTAGGGAAGTATATGAGAAAAGGCCCCTAAATCCTAGGAATCTCTAATTTTATCTTGTGTTTATTATGAATCCACTCCCATGTAGGGGAGATCCATGAATTTTCTTCCTAAGATACACTGCATCCTCATCTTACATAGTTCTCTACTGTGTGGCCATAGTTGTCACATTTTAGTCTCTTACAAACTCCAAAAACTATAGGTACTCTAGATTCTGAATGTTATTCCAAAACTAAAGGAAAAAATTATAATAAAAGACTGAATCTTATAATAAAATCATTAACAATAAATAATTAGTCTCACGCATAAAAAAAACATCGTGGGTATGATAGTACCCCTTGAACAGAAAATTTGAGAAGAAAACCTAAAAATGTTAAGAAGGATATATAGGCCAAATAATATGAGTAATATTAAAAATGAATTTGTTTGAGAGACAATTAGAATGAATTTTAATGAAGATAATATGAATAAGTGTATATTAATAATTTTTTGGGTATGTTAGAGAAAGTCTTAGAGATGCACCTATTAGTAGGGTACATTAAATGACTGATTCAGTTATTAAAATAAGTATAGGTAGATACTACATGAACATTAAATAAATATTTTAGTAAGATCATGTTTTAAATGGTTTAAATGTAAATATAGTCTCTAATAAATCTATAAGGGATTTTTACCCCATGTAGTCAACCGCATTTAATAGGGTTTATGTAATATTTGTTATCTATTGTTGTTTTATAGTGTTAAAGTTAATTAATAATTTTATCAATATTAAATATAAATTATTTTTAGTAGTTAATGATAATATATAATATAATACCTCAGGTTCATATCCAACTAATTAACAATAATGAGGGGACATGGGGAGGTCTCGTGTTCAATACTACCTAGGTTTTCCCCTACTTGGGAGCCCTAGAGGTGGTCATGTATGATGGTTGGACAGAAGGTTAAAATAATTACCATAGAATATTTACTTTGTTTTTCATTGAGGGGGTCATGTCCATATATAGTGTTACCTAGTTCTCCACAATACAGCACTATGAGACCAAAGGTATGGTACCCACAACCAGGGTGGGAAGGCTATGCCGAGAAGTTCATGGATTGTCTGGGGGTTGAGGTTTCTGTTTGAAAAAAATATAACATTAATCACTTTATTTGAATATCATCTAATTAATTATATTAAAATTATATAGTTAGTGTTACAAATATAAATTTAATTAGATGATGTAATTATTAAAATTAAAAAAATATATATAATTAAATATTTAGATATGTCTATAATATTTACTATATTTATATTTAATTATTTTAATTATAATATTTTGGAGGGTTGCAACATTCATTACATACTAAATTTATTTAATTAATAATCTACACTTCATCTAAAAGTAGATCATGAAATTATAAATATTTAGATCATGATTGGTTCATAAAAGATGAAGAAAGATATACCTGTTTAAGGATGTGGAAATTAAGAAATGATATAGGTGCTACATTAATAATCTAATTAATATAAAGAATATATGTTTGTTAGAATTAGATAATCTATGAATCAGAAGAGAGGAACTCAGTTACAGATATTATTGAAAAGTTTATCCTTTGAGGTTAAAGAGCCTTTAATAAGGATAGAAAATGGTAATGGAGTTGGATTAGACAACATCTTCATTTGAGTGTGGAAATATTTTTTTGTAGTTGTGTCTTAATTAGATCATTAGATTTTTTTAGGAGATTAATAAATCCATGAAATTATATAATAAATGAAGGAAGATTTCATTAGTGCCTATATATAAAAATAACAGAGACATTTTATATTGTGGGAGTTATCGAGGCATTAAGCTTATGATTCATAACATAAATCTTTAGGACAAAATGATTGAAAATAGGTTTAGAAAGTAAAATAATGTTTTAGATAATAATTTTGGTTATATATATATATATGTTCAATCATAGAAGCAACTTATTTTATTAGAGGTGCGATAGAGTAATATAGACAAAAATATTAAGATTTACATATGATTTTAATTGATTTGGAAAAGTCATATGATAAAGTTCATAGAGAGTTTTTATATAAAGATGTTAAAATGAAAGGGGTGAAAGTTTCATATATTAAAAACAAAAAATATATGTATAAATGAATTTTGACACATGTTTGAACTATAGTAGGTGAAACTGCATACTTCCCTATCTCAATGGGACTTCTTCAATGTTTGTATTTAATTTGACACATTTTTTCAATGATCTTAGATGAACTGACATGGTATATTCAAGATGAGATACCTAATTTCATGTTTTCTTGTGGATGATATAGTTATAATTGAAAAATACAAAGATTATATCAATCTAAGGTTATATATTTGGGCAGAAATAGTAAAATTGAATATTTTTCATCTTAAGAGGGATAATATATAATATATGGACTAATATTTAGTAAAGGGTTGTCTAATAATTTTATGGATGTGATATTAGGGGCCCATGTTATTTCAAAAGTTTATTTTTCTGATATTTAAGAACATATTTGAAAATTGATAGAGATATTAATGTATATGTCTATCATAAGATTAAAACAAGATAGATATAAAGGATAAAGGCTTATGATATTATTTAAATTTATTAAATTTGATTGAAATTTAAGCGATCAATTTGATAGGACTATGATTAGACTAGTAATTCTATATGGTAGTGATTTGTGTGACATTAACATTAAACGTTGAAAAAATAAGGGAAACATCAATTAAAATGTTATGATATAAATTTGGGAATACTAATATGAGTAATATTGGAAATGACTACATTCGAGATAAAATTGGAGTGGATTCGATTGACAAGAAGATGATTGAGACTGGATTAAGAAGGTTTGGGAATGTTAGAATAAGACATAGGGATACACCAGTTAATATGGTCTACTTGATGATAGATTTGGTTTCTCAAAGTAGTAGAGGAAGATAATGAAGCACTCTTTAAGAAATAATTTTGGATGACCATGTTCTAAATGATTTAATATAAAATATAGTCTTCAATAAAGATAATTTTCAATGTCTTATCCATGTAGTTGACCCCATATAATAGGTTTTAATGATTATTTGTTAGTTTTTTCATTTTATAGTGTTAATGAAAAATAATTATTTTACTAATATTCAATACAAAATATTTTTTAATAATAAATAACAATATTCCATATAACCCCCAATGAGTCATAAACAACTATTTAACAACATTTCAGGGTCTCTAGTAGGTCTCATGATCAAGTCTCCCTAGGTTCTCCCCTACTTGGGATCCACAAACATGGTCATGTATGCCACATGATGGTTAGAGAAAAGGTTTATAATGAATCCTAGGAAATTATAAGCATATTTTTTTTGTGGAGGAACATGTGTTCGGTGGCAGTTTGGCTAGTTCTTCACAATATAACATAATCAGTCCCATGATCTGGTACCCAAAATCATGGTGGGTGATCTATAACAAGAATCTCATAGATTTTATAGGGAAAGGTGGGTTTGTTATTTAGTTTTTTTAGTAATAATAATTTTATTTTAATATTATGTAATTAATTATATTAAAAAATAAAATTTTGTTACCAAAATAAATTTTATATGCTGAGGAAATTGTTAACGTTAAATCATATATATATTTAATAATTTCATTAAGAGTTTAATTAGTTATATTATAGTTATATTTAATTATTTAAATTAAAGTAATTATACATTAATTAATAGAATTATATTTGTGATAAATAATCTAACATAAATATGAATGTGAATTTTCCACACCAAATATACCTCAACCCCTCACTCCCAAATCCGATGCTAAAAAATACTTTACACATAATATTTAATACCAAGTCACATAAAACAAGATATACATATACTTATTTTACATCATTTACATAAATTAAACAATATATATCATGATAGAAAAATCCAAAGAATGAATGTTTTAGTGTCATATATCTCTATAAGAATCTTATTTCAAAATTGTTGTGAATATTTCTCCATAACTGAACCAAAATAGATTCTATTTTATACTTCTCATAAGTTTTACTCATATTAATATCCTTGGTAATATAAATATAAGAAAGGGGTGTGCTAAAATTCCTAGTAATGAAAAAAATATATCAACATGTCATCAAAGGATGGATCATAATCATATGATAAAACCTGAGTGAGGGAGAAATATATTTTTAAAAAGGTCACATAATAATAAGAGTTTTCCCTAAGTCATGAAATAATGACATGTAATCTTAAATGAACATACTTACATCAGGATACAATGGTGTGAAATAATAAACATTATCCATATACAATAATCATAGGAACAAAACATAGAAATGTGGCACAAAAAGTATCATTGAAATTATAATGTAGTAGATCTAGACTCGCTTCTTGTTTCCCTTAGTGGCTCTGATATTACTTCATGTTTCCAATAGTACAACCTATTTATCATAGTGTATCAAGAATAATTATTTATTTATAATTATTATCTTGGGAGATGTAAACCCTTACTGAATGAATTTAAGTGTTATATAAGACTCTTAACTCATATAATAATCATACATACATATATATTCCACCTGAAATTAATCATTAATCATATCATAAATAACCCATGGAAAGAAAATGCGCTTCATATCATTTCTAAATGGTATCACATAAACCAAATTCATAGATTACATCAATTAATACCAACGTTCAATGAAAAAAATGAGTATTTAGTTGAGGTATTTATAGGGTGATACATAAAACATAACCCTATAGAGGTTATATATTTTAAAAATGAAAATTGAATAAAAAATCATGAAAAATAACTTATTTTAATAAAATCATAACATATTTGTAGTGAAGTAAAATTATGAATCTCTTTAAAAAATCAATTTCAGGGAGGTTACATAATTTTTTTTGGAAACACAACATTAAAATGAATCCAAATAATTGAGCCTTAAAAAGCATAATGGGTTTTCATAGGAAATGTATAGTGTAAAATAAAGATACAAACATGAAAAGGAAATAATTTTTAATATTTTGAAAATAGATTTACTAGATCCCACAATAAAAAAAAGTGTGCTAAAAATTTCATTTGAAAGTAAGTAAAGAGAAATTTTAAAGTTAATAGAAATAAAAAATAATTATATTTAAAAATAGAAAAGGATGACATTGGAAGGAACAATGAATATGGATATATAAGAAAATGGACCCAATTAAAGAGAATGTGAATTATTTTTAACTTCATAAAATTTTATGATGAAAGAAATCAGTAAATTTAATTACCCAAAAAAAATTAGAAGGATATTAATTATTATATAATCATATAATATAATGAAATCATCTGTCAAAACCATAGTTATAGAGGAATAATTGTGACTCAATAAAAGAATATGAGTTAAGAAAACCACCTAGATTTTACTCATGATATCTATGAAAGATCATTAACATCATATATAAAAAACTTAACCATATTAATGATCTATTAAATAAAATTATTCATATATATTACCATATATAATACTTATTTATAATCACATATTATATATTTAATAGTTATTTATAGTTTATTTTCCTCACCAGATGTTAGTTTTTTTAATTGTTTCATGCTTGATTTAATGTGTCGGTCTATGTCTATGTTATTTGATACCGAGTTTGACATTAATATATTATTTAAGGTATTCAACTATATATAACATAATTATTTATAAGTTAATATGTTCTTATCATGTTATTTTTAATTAGAACTTGTGAGGAAAAAATGTGTGATGATTTTATTTTAATAATTTTTCCGGAATAAGAGTTTTATATCAATAAATGAATTAAATATTTTTTTTAACAGAACCAACTAATTTCTTAAAAAATCATATTTATTCATTAATATCATTATTATTTCCATTTATGTATGGTGGTGATGGAACACATATGACATCGCTCTATGGAGGTGGTAGTCTACACGTACACATGGATAATATTATAAATTTTTTAATAGAATGAAATAAATGTGAGAAATTGTTTATATTTTACAGAATCATAATAATTATATAAATAGAATATAATTTCATTTAATAACAATTTTTACCTTTCTATGTTAGTAAATTATAGAAAATTAAACACATTGCTTTGTGGGGACATTAATCATGTACGCATGAATGTAGTTCTTGTTTTTAAGTGAAAAGTGGAAATGTTGATAATAATTATTTCCCCCAAAAAATAAAATTTTGTATAAAAAATACTGATTTCATTATATAATAATTTTAAATTATATTTACAAGATAAATATTGAAAATAAAATATGTGGGGGAATGATTAGTACTCACTTTTAGAACTTGAGATTTCTCTTGGATAACTTTATTGAAATGGAGGAATTAGGGGTTTTGTTTGATAAAGGGGATGAAAAACACGGGAGAGTGATCTAGGAGAAATAAAAAATTCATATTACTAACTAGAAATATAAATTATAGTGTTCATGAAGGGGTGGTGGATGTATCCTTTTATAAGTGAGGGGATTGGAATTTTTGTACAAATATAAAGGACATTTCACAATTCATGGGTCAAAAAGATCCAATAATGGACAATAATAGAGAGGGGAAGAGGTAATTTTTAGTAACCTATCATATAATCATTTGAATACTTGTTTTTAATCTATTTTATGTTTATTACCCTTGGTTAAACCCCTTTTATATTGATTTATATTTACTCTAATTACTAATTTTTATTTAAATAATTCAATTTGTATATTTAAAATTAAAATAAATATTATTACATAATTTGGTCTTAATGATTCAACATATGTAACCAATTTTAATTGATATAATTTCAATATTTTATAAAAAATAATTCAAAAATAATTAGAATGTATACTGTATTAAAGAAATAGTTATAAAAAAATATAACATAAGTCCTAAAATATATATTTCACACTGAAAATTTTAAATGCATAGTTTTTTTAATTAAATAAATATTTTATTAGGAAACATTTATTATAAAAAAGTTATTTCAGGGTTATATCCAAATTATGTCATAAAAGTCACAGTATCTGTAAAATTGGTATTTTGTACTATTCACCAAAAAATCAATCTTTTCTAGAGAAAGTCAAATATTTATGCTAATAAAATAATTTTATTTTGAATAAAAAATTTAAGTTAATTTATTCAAATTAAAAAATTTATAAATTTATCCTTTAAATGATCACATAAAATATAATGAAATTGTAATCCTTTTCTTTATAAAATGTATTACAGTTCGTTATGGTTAAATGTTGTGTGTGAAATAAATTATTTTAAACAAGTGTATTTTTAAAAAGAAATTAATACTAAAATTTCACGGTGTTACATTCAAATCCCCTTCAATAGATTTTCTTCTAAGAAATTTATACTACTAGGATGAAAATGTGACTATATTTTGGCCTCATTATATAATATGCTTCTAATGTAGCTTCCTCAATGTTATGATTCCCCCATAGAAATTTGGATAGAAAGGTGTACTTTTTTCAATATAAAATTTTCTATTCAATATATAATTTTTAAGGGATGTTCCTAATATGATAGATGATGATCTAATTTCATGATTACAGATTTTATTACATGTTATGGGTTTGTTATTTATTTCCTCAAAAGTGATACATAGAACATATCATGTTCTTTGGAGAGGTCTAGAGGGAGATCCAATTAACAAGATATATCCCTGAAATGATTAATGATCTTGAAGGGATTGGTATACCAAGTGTTCAGTTTCCCTTTTTCTTAAATCTCATAAACTAGTTCCAAGATGATATTTAGAGGAATACATTTTCACTAACTTCAAAATCTTGATTACATTGATGATTATCCACATAACACTTCTGTCTACATGGTGGATATTTAATATTTTATTAAATGGTTTAAAAATTATCCATCACTTATTGTAAAATGACAGTTAATATCAGCTTCCTCTCACTAAACGTATCCCAACATGTTAGAGTCACACTTCACTTCCTATAAAAAGCCTTATATGGTTTCATATGAATTATATAATGGAAACCATTTTTATATGATAACTATACTAGGAGAATTTTTTGATCCTAACATCCTTGGAAATATATTGAATAATATCTCAAAATACCCTCAGGAGTTTCAATGGTTATTTTAGATAGAAGTCTTTCCTATGGTGATAAGAAATGATGAAACATTGATCTATCTCTAATACTCACTATAGAATTTTCTAAATCCTCTAAGAGAACCTTGGATTTCAATTAGATATAAGAAAGTGGTACTCTATGCATCCTTACAACTTTCCTTATATATATCATGTTGAGTTGGTCACATGATAAATATTCTTTTTTTGAAATGAAATTTTAAAAATTAGTAAGCCATGACTACAAAATAAATAGTGTCATGACATTTTGGTTTCCCAGGAGTCCTACAGTGAAATCCAGTGTGATGTTTTCATATTTCCATATTGGTATGAGTAATGGTTGTAACATACCCCTAGATTTATTTCATTCAACCTAAAATTGTTTTCATACAAATCATTGAGGTACAAACTCCTCAATATCCCTATTCATGTTATCCCACCAAAATATATGATTTATATCTCTGAATATATTCTTTTTTCTTGGATGAATAGAAAAGGAAAACTTATGTGCAGAATCCAAAATTTCCTTATTCAGTTTTGGTTTTTAGGGACCATATCTAGGTTCCAAACCATATAAATCCTCCATTATCAGATTTGATCTCCAAAATAATGCCTACTTTTTCTATACCTCTATATCATCATTTTAAGATTTTTTGAGAATCATGTGGGTGGATAGTTGAGAAATCATTTTGAAAATATAGGATTTCTCTCATCCCCTTATGACATCTAGATTCATCCCCTCTAAATCCATGAGTGTTGGGACTTTTTAAATCCTTATAATAGATAATGTATCATGATCATTATTTCTCAAAACATTAGTTGGATTGTTTAACTTCTATGAGTGGTAATGCATTGAGAAATCATAGTCTTTTATCAATTCAAACCATCTCATTTAGAACATATTCATCTTCTTTTATATGAATATATATTCACATACAATTATAATGTCACCAATGTTCACTTCCTCTCTAATAATTTGATATAGGCGTCTCTCATTGTCATGTATCATGACCAATATTATAGAATTATAATTTAAAGAGACTTCATAACCATCCTTACTTATATATTTTATAATAGGATGGTTTAGGGTATGGAATAATACTTACATATCATAAAAATTTATCTATGATCTATTTAAGGAAAGTTATTCCATACCCAAAATTACACTAAATTAAACCAAGGGATGAAAAACTAGACCCATAGGAAGTATCTTCCCATTAAATTATATCAAATAAGAATCATATATCATAGATATGATCATCATACCACACAGTGTTTTCATAGATAATTAAATATCCAACACCTGAGGTGGTGAATTAATATTTTTATAAAACCTGCTATATATGAATGAATGAAATGAAACAGAATGAAATAAGGTGTTCATATCTATAGAGTGAATAATGGTTATACATTTCATCACTTCATTATCATGATCCACCTCAGTGGTAGTGATATCATGAATCCGTCCTTTATCCCTTGGTTGAAATTTTTTTGAGGCCTATTCACTATGTTAGATCTGGGGTTAAGGATATAATTTTATAATTCCCAATCTATTTACATCTAAATCGTTAAATTGTATTTGGTTATTTATTTTGGACCTTCCTATCATCCAATGTGTTTATTATCCACTTTATATTTTTTCAAAAATCATAGGTTTGATAAATAGCTTTACCATATTTAAAACATCTTCTTGACCATATTAGTATATTTCTGAAGTTTTTTTTCACAATTTTTTTGGAAGGTAGGTTGTAGAAAATTTCCCCCTTATGTGACTTATCATAATAGATTCCATGATATTCTACTTTCCTTTTTATCTCTATATAATAATGGGAATCTCCAGTTTCCATCTCTACTTTCAACGAACATTGGACAATCTATTTGTAGTTTCTGAAGTATCTCATGGATAATGCCTTTAGATGATTTTTCTTTTATACACACAAGAAATAATCAATTTTACTCTCAGGGATTGAGATAAAACTATAGGAATTCCTTGTGATCTTGATACTGTTTTCTTCTTATGTTGCAATTGATGCATTTATCTTTTGGTCCAATTTAATGAATTCCATATCTATCTTCATGTGAAGAGTTTTAGGAAAATACTTTGTCAGGAATTTTTTTTAAAACACCTCCCATTAAACATATTTTACATCCTTGTTTACCATTGTATTATTACTAAGAATCCAATATGGGTCAACCTCACTATCTAAATGATAAACAAACAGAACAAACATCTCATGTTCTGACCTCTAGAGAATGAAAAATCTTTTTTTAACACATTGATTCATTTCTCAACATTGAGTGGAATCGAAGATCCAATAAAGAAGGTGGGAAATTTTTATAAGAAAGACTCGATTATATATTTATCCTTCCAGGGTATTTTTGAGATATCAAAATGGTTTTCATTATTATTCATATACTATGAGAGTTGAGTGAGAATCACTACAACCTTTTGTACTCATACTGCCATCCCATTTTCTTTATCATTAGGGAAACCCTCTCATTTTCTATCGCACCAATTGTTTACTCAGTTTCTCTTTCATGCAACCATTTGTTTAAAACATGTAACTCAAATATAAGATCCTTAAAATTTTAATAAATGGAAAACCATTAAATTAAGAAGAATAAATCACAAATAACCTATGTACCATAAATTATAAATTTTAAGGTATCAATTTTGGTCATTCATTGTCTAAATACTATTAAGATACCTAATTATACCATAAAAAATGTGCTCAAATCATTCATAGTTGTTGGAAAAGAGCATATGAATCTCCCAAAGCATTCTTCTTGGAGTTTCTCTTTAAGTGTGCTATCTTTGGGCCACTCATCATGCACTGAGTGAAGAAAGATATGATACTCAACCCAAATTTCTATGGGTGGTTACCCCTAGGTGTATATGTTCCACAACCATATCAACTAGTCAGTATCTAGAGAGGGGTTTAATTTCTAGTAAAACCATAAGATCTCTATTTTACTAAAACAGTTGGTTTTTATCCTACACATAGAGTCATTGGTAGGATTTTCACTAAATTTCACTCCTCCTAATTCCAAAATAACTAAATTGATTTTAAAAAATAACTAAACTCTTCTTATAAGGAACCCCAAATCCATACTCCTAGATCTGCTGATAAAAAACAAACTTTACACAAATGATTTACTAAAAAACTAAATTTTTATAAGGTAATCATACATTTATTTTACATCATTTCTGTAAATTAAACATTAAATCTCATTAAAATCCAAAAATCATAAAAACCAAAGGTCTAGTGTATTTGATAACTATCTAAATATGAAACATATTTTATAACATATGTGAATATTTATCCACAATTAAGATACACTAGACTCCATTATAGACTAATCATATGTTATACTCATTTTTATAACCTAGGGAATGGAAACCTAAGAGAAAGGTCAGTAAAAATGCTTTGTAAGAGGAAAACATATCAACATGTCATCAAATGTTTGATCATAATAATATAAGAAAACATGAGTAGGGGATAAATATTTTATTAAATATAAAATGGAATAATAAGAGTTCTTAATAAGTCATGATAGAATGACGTGTAATCTCAAATGAACAAAAATTTATTATGAAACAAGTGTGTACGATAATGAACATGAGACATAGAAAATAATAATATAATAAAAACATTGAAATATTGAAAAAAATAAGAATATAAATAATAACATAGTGGATCAAGCGTCACTTCTAATATCCCTTATTGGATCAAGCATTAATTCCTATTTCTTATTATGGATCTAGAAACACAATATCTTTCTCATAGTAGATCCACCATAATTACTCATTTCTCATTATTATATCATGAGATATAAATTGTTACCCAAATGCATTGGAGGGTTATATGGGACCCACTCATCACATAATAATAATCCAAATATATATTCACCACATGAAATCATTCATTCATAATATCCTGTAGAAACCATGGATGGAAAATGGGTTTCATATAATTTCCAATTAGTTTCACAAAAAGTGAATTTAGATATTAGATCTATTTATATCTAAATTAAATCAGCCAAAATGAGTATTTCAAAGGGGAATTTGAAGGATAAATCCAGAAACATAACTTTATAGAAGATAGATATTTTAATGGGAAAAATGGAAGTTAAACCATTAAAAATATATTTTAGAAAAAATTTCATTTCATTGTTGTAACGAGGTGAAATTTTAAATAATTTTTAAAACTAATTTTTAATAAGTTAACTTGAAAATAATTTTAAAATAATAATTTATAATAAATCAAAATACCATGTCCTAGAGAAATACTTAATGGTTCACCATTAGAAATGTGAAGTGTAAGATAAAGAAACAACCTTGAAAGGGAAGTATTTTTTATTATTTTGAATATACCATTATTCAAACTCGCATCATTGAGTGGTAAATATTTAATTTTAAAAGTGGAAAATATAAATTTTAAGAGTACCATGAATAATTTTTTTTTTGTATTTCAATGTAATAAAGGATAAATTTGTTGGGAAGAGTTAATATGAATATAGAAGAAATGTGGATCATTTATATTGAATGGGAGTTACTCTTAACATCATAAATTTTATAAATAAATAAATTGATATATAAAATTATCCAAAAATATAGATTTTTTTTTAATTTAATTATATAATTGAAGAAAATCATCTTGTAAATTCATAGTCCAAGAGATATAATCAAGACTTGGGAAATTAATTTGAATCAAGAAAGACCCTTACTTTTTCCTCCAAACATCTATTATATATTATTAAACTCATTTATAATAAATATAACCATATTAGTAACCTATTTTTGAACATTATTCATATCTATTACTATATATATTCTTTATTTATAATCATTTATTATATATTTATTAGTCAGTTATAGTTTATTTTCATTATTTGATGTTGGTGAATTTCAATGTTTAGTGCATGTTTTAAAATGTTAGTGTAGATCCCAATTATTTGATCGCAAGTTCATAATTAATATATTATTTGAGGTAATGAAATATATGTTCCATAATTATTTTCAAGGTCTTACATTCATTCCATGTTATTTTTAGTTATAACTTTTGAGGATGAAATCAGTGACGATCTTGTTTGGAAACATTTTGTGAAAAAGTGGTATCTTAATTATGGATTTGTATAATAAACATTCCGTACAATAAACCAATAAGAAGAATTATTTAAATAATAATATCCTATTTATTGATTAATTATCTTCTTATATACATCCATGTAGTGTGGTGATGAAAAATGAACTACATCACTCCATGGAGGCGGTAGTCTGCATGAACCGTCGAATGAAGTTTTCATTTTTTCCTAGAATGAAAGAAAGGTAGAAAATTATTTAACCATTTCAAAATAATAATCCTGATATAAATGAGTGAAATATATAACCTTATTAAACCAATCAAGTAATGTTGTTAAAGAAAACAAAACATGTCCCTTTATATAGGCGACATTCCGTATGTACTCACAATTGAGTTTCTTGTTATTTTAAGGAGATAAGGGAATGTTTTATAATGATAAATCCATTAATATAATAAAATTTTGTATACATAAAATAATAATGTAATAATATAATAAAATTAAAATTATAATTGAAGGATATCTAAAGAAAATAAAAGAGGTTACATGATGTTAATTACACACATTGACAACTAGAGTTTTCCATTAGAGGACTTCTTGGAAATGGATGAAATATGAATTTTAATTGTATCTAGGGGTATCCAAACATTGGAGATGCATTTATGGAATATTAAAAATGGTATTGGTTGAAAATAAATTTGAAAATAAAGTGATCTTGAAGGGGTAGTGAATGTATTATTTTATAATCTAGGGTGTCATTTTTTAATAATATAAAGGATAAATAAATATTCATGGGTCAAAAGGATCCAGTAAAGGATTGGGGATGATTAAATGTTGACAAACTTCTCCTACACTCATTTGAAATTTTTTTGTTAGATTCTTAGCATTGGTTAAACATTGTTTTTCTTAAATTTCCTTTACTTCGATAGATAATTTTTTTCTAAAAGAATTCATATTTTATACACAAAAAAATTGAACTTATTACATAATTTGGACCTAATTATTCCAAAAAAATAAAATCTATTTTACTAAGTAAAGTATATAAAAGAGAAAAAACTTAATTCTATGATAATAAAAAATTATAAAGCATTAAAAATAAGTTTTATAAAATTCATAACGTAAGTCCTAAAATGTAAAATTAAAGTTAATATTTTTAAATGTAAAATTTTACTTATCAAATACATATTTTATGAAGAAAAACAACTCAAAAACTTTTATCTCCTGATTATATACTAATGATAACATAAAAGTCACAATATTTTTAAAACAAGCATTTTGTACTATTTTCCTAAAAATCAATATTTTCTAAAAAATCATAATTAATTATCCTATGCTAATATTGTTATAATGAATCAAAAAATTGAGTGAATTTTTATAAATTAAAATTATAAAATTCCATAATTTAACCTTAAAATTAAAATGCAATATAAAATTAAAACACTTTTTTGTATTACCAAATGTATTGAGGTTTGTTTTGGTTTGGCATTGCCTATGAAACTAGTTATTTGACACAATTTTATTTTAATGAAATTGATACTAAATTTTTTTGGAATTACAACACCCATAAACAATTATTAATGTTCTATTTTCATAAAATGTATTACATTTAAACATAATAAATAATTTCATTTTGGTATAATTAAATATATCAAAAATATTGAAGCAAAAATTAGCCAATAATAACCCATGCGAACATTCTCCCAGAAGGTTATAATCATTACATATTTATAACATGGTGATCAAAAATATTAATTCAAATATCTCAAATTTATCCCCACATGATTGGATATAGGGTATATATTTCTGAAAATAATGTTCACTATATGATTATTAAACATTAATTGAGTTACATGAAAAATCATTCTATATTTTTTAATCGATTGATAAATTTTTATAATAGAATAAATGTTTTTTATAACAATTCTAATAACTTCCATTATTATTGCCACTATTTTTTTATATTTCCTTGTTCATATAATTAATTTTTACCTTAAATCAATTTATATGTCCATATTTGATGATACTAATATGGATTTACTTGACATAATAAATGAATTAAAACATTTAATGAAGTATAAATTTTTTTTATCTATATAGATAACTTACCAATATGAATGAAACACTCCCCATTTGAATTACACTTAATAATAAAATTTAACTCATATGTTATTTTGAACATTCCATGAAAAGATCTATGATCGGAGAAAAAATGTATGGTTACAAACATAACAAGAAAGGAATTAATTAAAATAATGTGGCATCTGACATGTAATATTTTTGGAAAATTTGTCTGATTGAGACAAAGAAATAGAAAATAGATGTATATACTAAATTGTTTTTTTACAGAACTAACATAAAGGTGAAATTATAGTATGCATGAGAGAATACGTATAACTATATGAATGAATAATACTCTCCCTAAGACAAGGAATGACCACCCAAGGCCAAAAACTCCAGAAACTACAATACATAAATGAATCAAATCCCCCCATATGCAATCCTTCCCCTATTTAATATTCACAAAAAACCCACAAACAACACCATTCGACTACAGTTCACATCACAAAAAAATAATAAAAGAAAATGTAATTAAATAACTTCCCATTGATAGATATTAAACATATAATCCCCAAATATCCCTGACAAACTAACCCCAAGAAAAATCTTCCCAGAATCTCAGCCTCTTTAGCAGTGTAATTGTAGGGGTCCTTTGTAAAGAGTCGCGCACCTGACCCAAAACCTCAATCATTCTTGAACAACTCTGACTATGAGTACAAGAGTTCATACACATTAGAAAAAATAATTAAGCCTATTTTCTTCCCCCCCAATGTGACTCAAAAGGAATACAAATAATATCAACATTCTATAAATATGTTATGAACTTGTTATAATATATATCATGCTTCAACTTGTCTTCTGATTTGGAAAAACCAAGATAGTTTGGGGATCAAGATTTTCAAATAGCCCATCAAAGTTGGGTTGAGTCCTTTGATAGAATAACATCCTTAAAATATGGTTTCTCATCAAATTCAAGAACCTCCCCATAAGATTTAACATCCATTTATACATCATTTTCATAAATAAAATACACCCATATCATGATATTTCACTTATATTTTCCCTACCAAATCAACTGACTCAACAAAAATTTCATGGTTCCATAGGTTTTCAAATACACAATTCCCAAACAAAACTAAGGCAAAAATACCACTTGGAATTTCTTCTAATTCTCTAGATAATAAAATTTTCTCAGATGCAAAATTTAGACCCCAAAATCATGCGATGGTGGAATGACAACCCCCTATCTACTACTCCAACAAATATTGTAATAAAATTTGGAATTTTTAACTAGCAAGAAACCGAATCTAACATATTTTCCAATATCCACCATATGAAAATGAGAGAGGTGAACTCTAGTTTCGTCCACTATTATTCAATACTAGGCCCTATCATAGTGGAAAAAAAATCCACTAACACATTAATTAAATTTCGGGAAACAAAATCATCCACTCTTGATGTAGCATCCATGATACCCCTTTCAATGGAATTACACTCAGTAAATGAAATAATCACAATCAATTCTGGTACAACTTCAAACTCCAAATCAGTTTCAGTTACCCCAATATAATATCAATTATCTTTCATAGTCAAATGGTAAACATTAGTTGATTACTCAAAGACAATTTTTCAAATATCAGAACAATTTGTTGCATTTACATCAGTAAGAATTCAATAAAAAACTTCGACACTCACATCACAAGAATATTTGAGTCCTTCTTATGGTTTAATAGTAATAGATTAAATGTAAATTTAGGACTGTTTTGGGTTCATTAATGGACAACTGAAGCATGAAGGTATCACATTTTATAGTGTGTTCATTGAGTGAACAATGTTGAATCATAATCACAACTTCCAGATACACATCATTTTTTAATGAAAACGAATGGTCCATTTTTTATTCAAGAATGAGTGTCCCACTCCATGATCTATTTTTATTAGTAATTACGTTATTTTATTAGGTATTACCATATGATTATCATATGATGATTTCATTAAACAAATTATTAATCTATATCTATCTTGTTCATTTTCCTCCAAATCATCAGATTCGACTAAATAAATTTCTAATAGATTACCCTTTTCTAAACAAATAATAGTAAATTAATTTTTTTCACTTTAGTGTTCAATACCATATGAACCATGAGATAGTAGTGTAGTTTTACTACTATCAGGTTTTACAATTCTCTTTTTTTTGAAAAACTAATAGCTCTATATGTGAAAATAGTCCAAACAAAGAGGACTAACCCATGTTTCCTTGTCTTATGTTTGTGTTTCCTATAATAATACAAAAATTCCAAGAGGAGAGGTATATCAACATAAATAGTACACTAATCAATCCACTAAAAACTCTAAAAATATTCTCAAAACCCCAAGTTACATAGTTTTTCATAGAAAGAAATTTAACCACCAATCATATGTACTCTAACATATTTAGTGTCAGATAGTTATGGTTCCCATTTCTTTACACTATTCCTTGGAGTTTTTCCAAAAACATAGAGTCACAACATTTTGTGTGTGTGTTGCAAACTGATCATGTAGAAATACTACACTCCCTTAGAAACCGAGTTGATTCAATATCCACTCACTGACCTTTTCCCTCCATCTAAGAAGAAAAAGACATCTCTACCAGAGTACACATGGAATGTTGGAAAAAACTCACATGATGCTTGATTGGGAATTTTCACCTATGAGAGACTTTGGTCCATCATGAAAATGAACTCCATAGAGGAATAAGAACTTTTCACCTTCTTAGCACGATACCCACTACTTCTAGAAAAAACATCACCCTCATTTCCAATTTGAGTTTATATTGTAGGATTTCTTATCTCACTTTTTGAAGCACCACCATTATTCATAAAGGATTTCTCCACTGAACCAGTATAAAACTCTTCTAGTTTCAAAGGTTCATCTCTTACAAAAGAAATTATGCTGAATAACTGAGTATCAGCCTAAAAATCTTCCATAATGTATTTTTCTCCTGTGTTCATGTCACATTGTGTAGAATATTCTGAACTATCCACCATTGCTCAGAAATCCAGTATAGTTCTTGGTACAAACTATTTCCACTATCACAGGGATATGGATTGTAAAAACAATCAAGGATTATACTTGTCCTATATGAAGTGCCTAAACTATTTTTCCACAATAGATATGAGGTTATAAAATAACTTTATAGGATACTCTAG
Source organism: Viscum album (assembly GCA_963277665.1). Lineage (NCBI taxonomy): Eukaryota > Viridiplantae > Streptophyta > Magnoliopsida > Santalales > Viscaceae > Viscum > Viscum album. Next base: position 1,106,109,656 of record OY728131.1, on the reverse strand, counting down.
AATAATTTCAAACTATAACTCATTGATGAACCCATATTTCTCCATAAGTGTTGGCATCAGATTATTCAAATTCAAAATAGGTTTTTTCATAATTCAATGATAAGAACGAGTACCAAAATATGTACCCCAAACTTAACTGTACCAAATGTATATTCGTATCATCCAATATTAGACAATATGTGATGTAAGTTTCACCTGAATTGATCCAACCAAGAAGATCCTTCCCTAGAAACATTGGTAGTATGAATATCCTAACTTCATCATTTCTATCTTTACATCCATTAAAACATATAGTGGTTGTATTCGTTAGCTTTCCAAGTTCCATATAAAAATCTGTCTTTGAATTCATCTCATGTATTTGTGTCTGTAAAGTATGTGACTGCTCTTTTAAATTAGTGTTAATCTCTTTCCACATGGACAATTGTTCTTGAATATACTATTCTAAATCTCTCTCCTTAACAAAAAATCTTTTCACCATATAGGTCATCAAAAACCAATGAAGTTCACCATCTATTTCATACCATAGCTGTGTTCATGTATTACAATAGTGATCATGGACATCCCTGCAACAGCTGCGTTGTCATCTCTATTACCTCTCAAAGTTCAACATGTTTTGATTGTCCTTATATCACATGCAGTCCCCCAATTTTGGTGTTCCACTATTTGTGAACACAAATACCCACAATGTTTTTGGTCTCTCTACAAAAATAACCTCCCACCAATATAAGTTAATCTCTCTGAAATAAACTAGTTTATCCCACATTTTTCTCCCTACTGTTTGTCTTCATAACATTTATTCACAAGTGAATTCACTAAATTGGTAGGGAAATTTATGCAATTGAGATAATGATGTACATATAGTTATATATATTAAATTTACTATTATAGAAAACCAACAGAAAAGAGGAATTGTAGAATAGAGAAGAGAATAAGAAGTTCTTGACAAAATAAGATCACTCTCTTGATCCAAGGTGTGACTTCTTCAGAGATAACATCTACAGTGACTAGCTGTTAGACTAAAATGAATTATGTCCCCCACACGAAACCCAACCCATTATTTAATGCTCGCAATAAACTCAACAAAACTACTATCTACCTAGTTGGTATCACAATAACTAATATAAGAAAATGTAATGAAAAAACAACCCCTAAAAAGATAATTCACAGACACACCCAAACCATCCCCATCAAACCATCCCCCTCACATTCCTAACATTGATCAATAAAAAATAAAATTTCATAGTCTACGATAACGAAATTTAATGAAAAAATAAAACAAAAAAAACATGAAATTATCTATCACCATGTGACTGAAATACAAATCTATTAAAAACCAACTAAAATTTAGAAAAAAAAGAGAAGTAAAATAAAATAACAAACTTATATTGTTTCGGTACCAGGGATGCAGTGAAAGACCAAAAAAAATGAGAAATAATTTTTTTTCACCAGAAATTGATGTAACTACATCATATCTAGCAAAGAACTACCCGGTTACAACCTAATGATCTTTATGAGAATGATTTAATAACAAAAATAAATTGAATAATACCTTTTTTTGTTCTTAATTCCTTCTATAAAATAAAAAATCATTGGTGATTTTTGTTCAAAAGATATGATATCAAATCCTTATAGATCATCCACATTCACTCCAAAATGCTACTAGAAATTCTATCTTCAATTTACCAGGTTATGGAATGGATAATAGAATATTCCTTCGACATTGACATGATTCCTAGAGCAACAATTCTTTGATCTGAGAGTAATTTCTTGGATTCAAGTTCTCAAATCTCTCTCTTATCTCTCTAGAGCTTTAGATTGGGAAGGGATAATCTCTCAACATTCAAGTTGTGAATAGTATTATGGATTTGAGTTTCTCATAGCTTATATTGATAGGTTTAGGTGTATAGGAATACCATTATGGTCCCTAAATAAACTCAACCTTCCAATTTAGTCCTTAAAGACACATAGAAATTTTAATACATGTTATATGTCATAAATTGTTTATCATATAGTTTTTACATCTAAAATGTGTAGCATGATAAAATAAGATTCATTTAAATGACTCATTTCTCCAATAAACATACTAATGAACCTTGAATATAATTCTATTCATTTGTAAACTATATTTTCCTCATAGTCACTTAACACTTGAGAATAATTTTAGAAATAAAATAAAAAGAATTATTTTAAACTATAATAATATGAATTTATTTATTTCATGGGGATTATATATTCCTGAAAATACCTAGACCACCATGGTGGGGCCATAGAGCATAGTGGTGAGGCTCACCATGTAAAAAATCAATATTCCTTAAAATAGGCCAAAATTTTTAATAAGATATAATGTGTGACCTTCTATGCCCTTATCTCAATAGTATTGAATACTATTCAAAAACTAGTAGCAGAGTCTAGCAACCCTTCAAGGCTCCAAAAGAGATAAGGAGAAGTCATAACAACAAAAAACTTCATATGAACACACATCATGTAATATAACCACTTTTTTGTGATATCTCATAAAGTAGGATTCATACTTGTGTTATAATAATTGTTTTATTATTCATTGACCTCACTATATGGACTTACCTTCTTCTACCACGACAATTGTTTTAATAAATGTTCTAACAACCTAATAAAATAGGTCTGAGATATCACTTCCTTAACTCAGAAGGAAAAAATAATATCTTGATAAATAAACCAATGTTATACCATCAAATAAGCACCCATACAAGATCTCTCACCATGATAACAACATCATGGATTTTTATTGAAACAAAGTACATGAACAGATGATTCAAATTGATAAAAATATAATGTTGGGAGAGTAATACACATTTCTTTATATAGTAACAACCAATGACACCTAAAACACATCGTGTTCTTATTGGCAGGCCAGTCCTCACAATCTCATATACACGACATCACCAAGTGAAAACTTCATGAGAAGAAGTCTCAATGTTTAAGATCCCACATTACCTGATAGTCATAAAACATTTGTGTCTAGTCAGTATAATATAATTAGACCATATAAAACATGTTTAATATTAATTCCCTAGTATCTATAGGTTCTTATTATAGCATGGGAGCTGCTATAACCTTTTAATATGAAAAATAATCTATCGATATTACCATAAATACTGGATGTAAAAATATTAACACCATAATAGTAATAATGAATCAAGAATATCTCACTATATAAATGATATTCTAATGAAATTTACAAATCATGTTAGGTATAGAGGACCCTCTATTACAACATATCGATCCTCATGATTATCTCCATTAATAAAGATAAAGTAATATACAAATTTTTATTCTCATGAAGATAATAATGTCCAACATCTAGACCTTTAAAAGCTAGTATTTCTATAAAATAAAAATTTAGAGAATTTTTTAGAAAAAATTTCAAATCATGGACCAAAAGAAAACCAGGATGATCGTTGATAGAGGGATGTAATGTCCAATTACTCCAATATTTATATCCCATGAAACTATATTATCCACAACTATTAAACCTCAATGTGTCCAGGGTTAGTGATGCTTGAAATTACTACCCACAAGAAATCCCTTCTAGTAATATCTAGTATTACATTTTTTAAGTAGGTCTTGCAAACCCCCATGATTATACCTTAGTATCATAACATCGGTTAGGTAAAAGATAGGAATCTGAAATATGTGATCAGTATCAATAATAAGAAAAACATGAATAATATATCATTTAAAAATAAATTTCAAAATATTTTTGTTCACACTAAATTGGGATTTTATACCAATGAAAATTCAAAACCCCACGAGTTTTCTCTATATGGAAGTTCATCTTCATGTCTTTTGTAAACTATAACCACCACTACCTGAGTATCAAATAAAAATACCTAATTGACTTTTTTTCCATTATCTAATGTTTTGTACCTATGATTTCAACAATATTAGGGTATGTTTCATGGATTTACACATGTTTAATGATTAACAAATTCACAAATGGAACCAAATTAGTTTTAAATAAAAAATCTCATTGAAACTACTACTCTATACTTTTATGGACTATCTAATAAAAAAAATAATATGAATATAAATCCATCATTTTAGGTATATAAAATGTTTGAAATGAGAAAAATTTAGATAAAATGTTTCCAGCTTTGAAAGAAATATCATTTTTCTACATGTTAAAAAATTATTTTAATTACTCATTGGAAAAAATATAATTCAAAGAGTCTAGAATGATATAAAAACAAACTAGAGCTATAGTAACAATATTGAGAAACTAGATCATGTTACACAACGTGTGGGAGAAGTGCCAAATAATTCTTGTTTTGATTATGAGAGGGAAAGAAACACAATTCTAAAAGGATCAATTTTTTAATACACACACATGCACACATAGATAAACATTATTAATGAATGATTGGTCACTATTTTCCATAAAGGCATGCACATAAATAGATTTATTTTAATTTATTACACATCAAATAGAAATTATATCTGTGAATGGATGACATTTATATATAAGAGTGATTACATTCAATGTTTTTTATAATTTTTTTAAAATGTATCAAGATATGAAGTACCGAACAATTTAAGATAATAAATAATTGATGAAAATGGGGGATTTCCATAATCCAGGGGAACATGACCAACCTTATTTTTATGGATGGTTCAACTTTATAAAAATTATCTTTTAATGATAATTAAATTATAGAATCTATCTTTGGACATTTTTATTAGAATAAAGTTCTCAAGATGGGGGGTTAATTGAGTATTCAATAAAAAATTATATTTAAAATAATAATAATATAACAAAATCCTTTGATATGAAAATCACCGAGTTAACTAATATATTACATATCTCTAATTTAATTTTTTGGAATAACTTATTGAAATCTTGATTAAAACTCTATTAGAATAACTTGAGCTTATCCTAAAATTATATATTACTCTACGTACATTAAATGGTTAATATATCACTTGTAAAATATATATATCAAAATATATTTTAAATATATTTTTAAAAATAGAGTAAGAAAAAATCTAAAGTACACAATAGAATTAAAAAACCATAGGTTCAGATTCATGTCGACACTTTGTACTCATCACTTTAGAGTAGCCCATTTCCTATACTTTTTATAAAAAATAAATAGATCTTCCACAACCTAGATTTTGTATAGGTTACAACAATGCGTAGGGTTATCTAGAAAATTACACCGCATCTTCCAAAGTTTTCATTGGAGTACATATGTGAAGTAATTAAAGTAAGAGTATCCATGTACTCTTCTATAATATACAAGAGTATTTCAATTAACTTGTTTATAGTTTATCTAATGAAAAAATAAAATTTAATAAAACCTATTGAGATAAAGTAATGGTTGATGAAATTAGAGACCGATGTTCTATTATTCTGTAGATGTATCTTCTTTCTTAAATGTCTTCCTTAATTTCTGATATGAGATATGAAGATAGGAAGGTGTTATCAGATCTTGTGGTGAAGTTTATAAGAAAATAGAGTGTCATATTTTTTTAGTATAGAGTATTTATTCTCCCTTTTCCAAGCTAAAAAAATTCCACTAAATTCATTATTCATTAAAAATAAATATTTCCTCAAAAAGAACAATTGAAAAAGAAACATTACAAATCCTTTTACTCAACATGAAATTCATGAGAATTCAATACTTCTGAACCAACATTTAATTTCTTTATAGAAATTGGTTTAAATGTATATTATCAAAATATATTCTCACTTTATTCATAGTCAATTGAAGTTTTCCACATAATATTATCAACGATAACTTCAACACTTTGTAAAAATTATGAGTTCAGATACCTTGGGGAAAATTTGGTCGATGTATCAATAATTAGTTTTCTTTAACTAGTTGGGTTGTTTATTATTGTTCATAGTGTCTCTTAATATATTTTCCAAAATCCAACTCTATCATGTGGTCACATGACTTCACCATGCGGTCGATTGGTATCTACGCATGGTCACTGAAATATTTATTGATATTTTTGATAGTCAAATATACCATGCGGTCACTCCAAATTATCCATATAGTCACTAGGTTAATCATTTATTAAGTTGAATATTTTGTGGGAAATCTATAATGGTTGATCAAATAGGAATGATGTTAATCCAATGTTCATGCAGTCACTTTATCCCTCTATGAGAAGTTGGCAGAGTTCTTTGTAGATTCATGCATTCAATTGAATCCTTCATACGATCTATTCCAAACATAGGGAAATTTCCATAAATAACAAAATAATATTTGACTTCCATAAAATATATAATTTATTATAAAAAAATGAAAATGATTTGTGATTTTTAAAACATTGAATTACAAGAGTAATCCAACAATTTCCCCATTTTAATTATAAAAAATCATTGTATAAATAAATAAAAATAATGAAATAAGGAAGTTTTTAAATAATCCATTAAAACATGTTATAACATTCCAACCAAAACTTTTTGCATTTATTCCCCCTTTTGAGGTAGTAAAAAATATTTCATAAAGGGTGAGAAAGTAAGTACAGAAATAAAATTAATAAAGGATATAATATAAATAGAAAATAGATAAAGCAAAAAAATTTCATGAATGTTCCAAAAGTGATAAAGAATTACAATTTTACATATTAGTGTCTCTAATTACACTCAGAATCCAATTGGTATTTAATGGTTTAAGGGTTAACTGGGTCTTTCCCTTCTCCAAAAATTGGAATAAAAGAAGGTGCATGGAGGGGAGAATAATCATCTCTTAGAATGAAAAGTGTTTATGAAATTATTCTGATATAGTGAAGGGTCTAAAGAATGCTAAGACCAAAATGTACTATGATGGGGGGGGGGGTGTAATTAGATAAGTAGTGGCTTGATAAGATATTGTATTAAAAGGTAAAATATAGGTAATAGCTAAAATTGGAGTAGGCGAAGGATAATGGAAATGTACAAGAATAACCAAAGGTTCTAGAACTCGAGCTCAAGTAAGAAACCTATAGGGCTCCAAGAGCCTGGTAATGCATGTCACAACTTTAGACTCATGCTCTATAATCTACAAAAATTCCACCTTATTTTACACAAAATTATCCAAAATAGGTCATGATCAAAAAATTCCATATAATAATTTTGATGGTTGTGGTTAAGGGAGATATCATTTGTATCTTCAAAAATATCGTAACTAAGTCTTTAGGTCTACCTTGTTGAAAATCCTATGAATAGATTACTTTATTTTACCTTTAATGATATCATTTTCCTTGTTAGTCATCATTGTTTCAGCTATAACTATGTGATAGAGTTTTTCAACATGGTAAACAACATATATCTAAACTTTATTAATTGTATCATTAATGTTTTGAAAAAAAAAATTAGATTTCCTCATGATGTATTTCTACAATATCTTCATTTAAGGAAAAATATTCTAAAGGAGGAGCAGGAGAATATGTATTAGAAGAACTGATTGTAATAGAGAGAGATATATATTATAAATATTAGACACCATATTTATCAGATCTACCTAAAGATTTTCTACATGTCCTCTAAAACCTACAATATTGAGATTTAAATGGTATACTTTCAAAACATAAAATATAGGTTGGATATGAGAAATAACAATGGAAATAAAAAAATCTATATCCTCTTTATTATCATAATCATAATCACTACATATTATAATAAATTAATATTTAAATAATTCCAAGATATCATTATTAAATTGAATGATGTTAGCTAAACTAATTCCTGATGATGAAATATAAGTAGTTGGAGGGGATGATATAGGACGAGGGTTAGGAGATGAGTCCCTGAACACTAACTCAAAGGGTCTCAACATGGATCCTTCATTATCTAAAGATCCATACATAGGATAGTAAATTTTTTTAAAAGAAATATTAGAATCATTAACCAGAAAAACATCAATCATGGGAGATAATTCATAGATATGATAACCATGAAATGGGTTATCTAGAACATGTTATTGGGAAGAGGGTTTGGTAGGTTTTGTTGGGGTTGATCCAAACAAATTTTACCAGACTGCATTAAATATAAACAAAAGATTACCTTTCTCTTCAAAAGTAGGATAAAAGTGTCTTTTCACAACATGTTCTGGAATACTAACTACAACAGGTACTATATGTCCATTTATAATGGGTGTATTTTCATTATTATGATCATCCTTATCATTACCATTACTAAGTGTATATGGATCTAAGATTATAAGAGGGGTATTTGAATATGCATCATCTCTAGGTGGGGTAGAATAAAAAACCAAAGATCCCTATATTTCAATCATGGTAGGATTGTCTATAATTTTAGGCTCATCATTATCACTTCTAGATCCTGCCAAAATTTTCCCAAATTGTATTGATCTAGGAGTCTTATCCCCCTTAATATTTTCTACTCCTTTATCAACATATCCTATATATTTTTGAAGTTATGGATCCTTAGAAACTTTTAGACCAAGAGATAATCCCATTCGTTCCTCATAATCACCTCTATACTATATATTTACATCAACCACTTTGTCGAATTTACTTTAATTAGATTAATAATCAACATCAATTATCTTCTCAGCATCCAATCCTAGATCTATTGTAATATGTTTTCTCTTAAGATTTTTTATATGATTGAAATGATAATAAAGAATCTCTTTATCAATAATCAATGTATTATTCCGTGGGTTAAACTAATTTTCATTATCTTTCAAGTGATATAGTTGAAACAAATACCACTTGAGAGTAATAACATTTCCACTACCTTATGAATACATCTCTTCTAATTGGTTAAGGTTGAAATGAACTTGGGATAAGGTTGGTTATTAAACCTCTATGAATTCCTACTCATATATTTCATGTTCCTGATCATAAATCTAGATATATTAATCTAATACCATAACCATTAAATAGATAAGTAAAAGATCTCGATGACTAATAGTTTTGAATTGTCCCTTTATATCGAAGATGGCATGTTGTATAAAAACATTCAATAGTCTATACTCTCCATTTAACTCAATAATAACTTTCCTTTGAGAGGTTCTCTTTGTAGTTAACTCCTCTAATACATTTCCAATTTCTAAATATAAATTAATTAATAGATAAAAACACTAATAATCCTCATAATCACCCCAATGTGGTATTTTTAGTCTCTCAACCCAAAGGATTGAAGAGACCTCACATTCATGGCCATCAACCACTATTTTATTGAGATAAAATTGCTCTCCAGCTTCAAAATACCAAATTTACATAAATATAACTTACTAAATTTGGATAGTAAATCCTATTATCATCCTTGAACCAGCCAGTCCACCCTTCATGAATCATATATCCCCATTTTAGTGAATGGATGGATACAAAAACACTTAGAATCAAATTACTTCTCTGAAATGTCTTTTGATGACAATAGATGCAGCTTCAAATGATTCTTAGTACCACTCATTCTTACCTTTAATTTTTTGGAAGCACGCAAATCATTAGAAGATTATTCTTCATATGAATTATTTGTGAAATCCAAACCTAGATCACTCTATAACCTGTAACTATAATAATTGGATGCATGGATTCATGTGTGCCTCCCCATACGCTAGTAACAACTGACAAGAAGTGAGGTTCTAAAGTTGGAATAGTAGGGATATTATAACCTTTGGACTAGTAAAAATATAGTGGAAGCATAAATGAAATAAATGCAATGAAAGATAAAAAATCTTTGATAGATAATAATAAACAAACCACCTGGTCATTGCCAACAAAAAAACTCATGAATGAGCATGATAAAAAATAGATACAAATCAGTACACATACACCAGGTAATATATACAACATGGATAAAATGACAAGGAATAAATAAATAAAAGTCCCAAATTCCATGATAGTGTTAGTATATGCTCATTTCAAATCTCCCATGTCAAGTCACAGTTCACAAGGAACAATAATAAGAAACATAATCCAAGATCAGGACCAGTAGCCAAAGAATCTATCTAGGTACCAAATGGAGGTCTGAACATGGTGTGAGTAAAACCCAATATTCCACCACCAATGGAATCTAATTTAATTCCATTTAGTTAATTTATAATGAATTGGTGTGGAGGTAATACTAATAAATCAGTAAATAAATAAATAATACCTGTGTTATCTCAAGTTCCCCATAGATACCCATCTAATACTACATAATTCAGACTAACAAGTAATGTCTCTGAACATTTACTATTTTATAAACAAAATTATTTTCATGTCCATTAAATTAATAATAATAAATAATGAAAAATATTTTTCACTAATTTCAATAAACAATAAGAAACATCATGTTTATTAATTCCAATAAAAAATCACATATCATCAAACTACATGGAATGTCATGTCCAATAAGTCAAAATAGGCAATATGGAACTTCATGTCTGTTAAGCCCAAAAAACAATATGGAACATCATTTTAATTATGTAAAAAATAGAAATATGGAATGTAATGTCCATTAAATAGAAATAAAAAATATAGTTCATTATGTCTGTTAATTTAAATAAACAACAAGGAACGTCATGTCAACTATCAAAGATTAACATCATTTAATCATGCTATGACATATAACAAATCAAGTCCAAGTACTTTAATCCCTTCCATTAATAAATTTCATTCCTAAATTGATGTCATATAACTAATTAATAGTTATAATGGGTCCAATGAGTATAATACATTCAATTTTATCAATTCAATTAATCATTCATGTCATACAACTCAGGATTACTAAAAAAGGATCAAAGTGTTTTATACTTGTCACTAAATTATTTAAAAAGGATTAAGTGACATGGTATAACTATTAAACATTTGTTTAATAAATATACAATTGATCACATGGTCCATGGGTATGTCCATTCCACATATATTTCACTAATTCCCCTTATGAAACTCTCTAGAAAGGGATGAGTCAACACACTTCAAAGGTACTTTAATATAAATCCAAATATCAAATGGGGTTATGGGATTATAAGAAACACACACTGAGTGGTGGTTTAGTCACATTAAAAGAACAACAATTAGTGATTTAAAATAAGACAAGTAAATATCCATCCCATTAATATGAAAATTCAATTTCATTAGTCATATAATACACAATTGATGAATATATATGTAAGTATACACGCCCAATTATAATTTAATCATTTAATTTATTATCATTTAATTAGTCACCTCTTTCAGATTTAATGAAAACACACCTAGGCGGGGTTCTGGTCAATTTAAAGTATTCTAAAATGATGGTAACTAATTACAAATTATCAAAGGGGTTATCTAATATGAGTTTACAAACCTCCAACCATGGAAAGTGGTCTAAATATCATCATGGTTATGGTATAAGCATTTAATTTATGGTATTTAACATTTTAGGATCAATTCATGGAAAGTATAATATATGGAACAATGTAAAAAAATTATAGAAACACAATATATTTTTGAAAAAGAAATAAGCTACTTACCTCATACTTATAGAGCTTTACTAATCTGATATTAGTATTTGATTTGATCCAAAACGTGAGGATAAAATAATCTATAGAAATTACCTTAAAGGAGGGCATATGAAATCACATGGAACTAAAATACAAGATGTAAAAACAAACTGATAAATGAATAAAGAAGATTGAGATAAAAACTTAGAGTTATCCAATATCACTGATATAATTTGATTTAGAGGTAAGAGAAAAGATTATAACCAAATCCCGATGGAGAGGGAGGAGGGGGCTCTCACGGCAAGATGTTGTGGAAAATGGTAAAGGAGAAAGGGGCTTGATGGTTAAATGTCTAAGAGGAAAATTTTAATTATTATTTTTCCATTATTTGTCTCATGGATTGGTCAAATGGTTTGGAAAATTGTGCACTAATCATGCATGCCAAATTTCCCCACACACCACACAAATTACATTATTTAAACACACATTTAGAGAAAACATGCACCAACCATATGAGTCCCTCTATAAATGTTCACCATTTTGCCTATTTACTAGGTCATTTTCATGGTTTATATTTTTTGTGCCTATTAAAAAGGGCCTCATGGTTTGATGTGCATAGTTGGAAATGACCATGCACCTCATTCTATTTCTCCTAGACTAAATTTTGAAATTCCTACGCCCTTGAAACACATCTAAACTCATGATATTAACTTAGAGTCTCAAACCTCACTAAAAGATAAAATTTTAGAGTGTTCCAAAGATCATAATTATATTATGAATATCTTTTTATTATTTGACCCATCTGAAAAATGAAAAACTCAATTTCTTTTGAAATTTTTTACCTGCTCAAAATAAAGGATCTTACAACTACCCCAACATAGAACTTATAATTCCGAAGAAGGCCCTCTGATAAAAATGAATCGAACTACGTAGGTCTTGAATTTCTACTCATGTAACCTTGTTTCATTTCCAAAATCCACACATGATGCTTAAGATCTTTAAACTAGATCCAACACTCGTAAACATTTTCAAAATATAAATAATACACTAACCTTAGATTTTTTAAGCTAATATGTTATCAAATCATTATCTCTCTCATAAATTATCCTATGGATCTCCCCTCCACAAGTTCTTACTTTCAATAGGCTATTTTAATCCATGATACTTCCACCATATAATTTTCCAATGGAAACACATCTCTAGAATCCTTAGTATGCTCTTGAAACATTTCTCAACCTACAAAAATGATCATAAATGGGGATACATCTCACAATCCCTTATTTTATTGAAATAGTCAAATTTAAAATGACCCCACTTATCCTGGTCATGCTGGATCTTCTTTAAAAATCCTTGGTTTTCCATTTCACTAAGCTTTCCATATCCCATGAATGTTCTTGTTGTAGCTGATCACCAACCATATCCAATTTTCCAAGATAACTAACGTCTAACCACCATCAGTCTACTATCATATATAATACATAGTTTCAAAATCTGACATGTCAAATAACAAATTGAAAACCTATATCACATGGGACAATTAAAATCAAGGTGACACGATTTTTTTTGTATGTGGCCTCACAAAAATACATAAAGTGAATCTGCATTACAGATTATATAAATTCCCACTTCTAGAAAGTTTAGATATGGGAAACTTGTATTTTTTATCACATAACCGATTATTCTCCCTCTTGGATCCTAGGGATTTCATAGAGTAATTATTATAAATTTTTAAATATAAACTCTAGTGACATCGTATCTCTAAGTATTTGTTTAGGGACTAAATGTTTAGGGTTATATTCTCCCATCTTGTAATATATCTTCTTGTGTTGGCTTGATTATAACCATATATCGATGTTGTTATAATCGATCTATGGGTTCAGATTTTTTTTGATGAGATCTGATTGGATTTTGGTAATCGAACGATAGGATAAAGGATTAATTTGATGAACTATCTTGAATCCTTTTCACTAATATTATCAAAGTAGGTGGATTCTATCACAATCCACCATTATTGAAATTGTTGGCTTGATCATTTATAAAGCATGTTTATACTATACTGTAGATCTTTTGTGGAATTTATTGAAAAACCCCTATTGATGATATTTCAAAATGGTGGTTTTTTAATGAGGGTATTTTATTAAATAAACATTTTATTGGAAAATTTTTCATAAATTTAAGGTATGTGTTCTTGTTTATATGGTACAGGTAATGGTCATAAGTACCATCACGAAATATATATAATTTAGGATGGGTAATGGATGGAAGAATCACCATGAAATCATGATAAATTGGGATAGATTGTGATCAGAAGTACCACCATCACATTGGTCACCAAGGGATGTATTGGTGATAGTATTACTCACCACTTGTGAGTATATGGAGGTCCATGTATTCATTCATTATGTGTGTCCATGGGTGTGAAATGGGTTTATTATGCCAATGGAAGTAAAATGGATTTAAATTATTTATATTTATGTTTAATTGTGTGAAACATATTTATGGTTTGGACATATTTTCTAATTTGATTCACACATAATATTATAAAATGTTATAACATATTCTTGTCCAAGTGGCATGTGATGGGAATTGTTTGTGGAAATTCTCTTGAGTGTTACACTCACTTCCTGCTTTGGTACTTTTGTATGTTTTCAGATTTAATCTATAGAGATTCAGGGAAGGGACTTGTTTTTCACTTCACTAGTAGTGGAATTTGACATGACAGGTTGGTTAATGATGTCAGTGCTTTGGAGTATCTATATCTTGGTCTGGGATGGTGCCACTTTGGTATTATTAACTATATACATCATGTTTTAGTCTTGAACTTTTATTTCTCTTTTCCCACTATACTCTAATATCATTATTTATTGGTATGGTATTGAGTTTTGTGGGTTATTATCATTAATCATTTAGTCTATTTTTTGGTATGTTTTATGTATCTTTATGGGTTGTGTGTTTTTAGGGACAATCATCACCAAATGTCCTCTAATGACCTTGGAATTTATTTCCATCATTTGGTGTCATGGGGATGTCACCTAAGGTTAGTATCACATTATCTATTCTCAATCCAATAATGTGGTATAATTTGTCAAAACTAATGGTGCTCGATAAAATTTTTAGATACATTTAATGATTTTTCAATTGGTAATGTGTAATTTGTAATCAAGATAATGTGATAATATTCCTATGTTTTATTTCTTAGAAAAAAGAAAAGTAATACCATAAATACACTATGATTAATAATATAAAAAATAAATGTTAATATGTAGGAAAAATTTTCAAAGTGTATTTGTGGAACTTGTGCAATGTACTATGTAATGAATTTAAATTCTACATGTCAGAGTCCCCACTACTTGTTAAACCCCCACAGGAATCGAGAGTGTGAAAGATACATACAATATACTTTTGTATGACAAATGTTTTGTTTATATCTTAATGTTATCATCATTATCCAATAAATATTTCACATATAGTCTCATATTTGAGATTCTTGTAAGGAAAAAGTGAATGAGATAATAATGATGTGATGATTAGATTGAATATGTGTAAATTGAAAGATGCACCATGATCTTTCAAGAATTCCCTTCATTATATCACATTCAACCAATTAATCAAATTTAATTTCGGACTAAGAAATTAATATTAAGGTGAAAATGATACCTTATAATTTGGGTAAGGTTATCTTGGTTGATAAACACTTTAATAAAGATTAATATACAATTCATATGGTGAACTAGTTGAAATAAAAGGTATCAAGTTCAAGGAAAAGTGTCATTGCAAAGAAACCATCACAAATTACACTAATGAAAATATTTCAATCATCATAAAAGAATCTATTTTGACTTCATGTCTTGAGAAAAGTATACAAAAGATTAAATGTAATGAATCTATGTAGAAGTAAGTAGATTTTTCCTCTTAGTAAATATTTCTAATAATATCTGATGTTTCTATCATACTTCTTGGGTATTAAATACAATATGAATATCATATAAGCTTACTTTAATATAGTAACCATGTCTAAAAATATGCATTATAATATGTAAGGTGAATTTACTAAGCGGTTGAGAAAGGGTGATTCTTAAGTTAGTGGTGTGAAGTACACAACTTAAAAATTTCCAATATTAATGATTATAGTTGAAAATTTATTGAGTATAACCAAAAAATTTATCTTGGATTTCCATTAGACAAAGGATCCATTATTCCTTTTTTATATTAATATTTTTTTGGTGTAAAATATTCAACTATTAATTCATTAATGTGTGAATCATTATCATAAACTGAGGAATATAAAATGTAAGACTCATATATTACTACATTGTGGTAATACAATTCTTTGTCTATAAAACTAAACGTAGTTGTCAAGGATATACCTAGTATGGTATTAAGACTCTATGGAGATAAAGAACTTATGTATTAATGACACATTGCCTTATTTAGTTTTGGAAAAGTATGCCCGTATAAAAAAAGGTACGTCGCAAATATTCTGAAATTAGTTCTGTTAGAATGCGTGAACTATTCCAAGTTAGATCTAGGGGTAAATATATACATGATAAGATTAATTTTAGAGTATTAAGGAATGTAAAAGTGGAGTATTAAATATTAATGTCTAAGATATATGAGTTTCTTTGGGTTCATGTTGCAATTAATATATTGGACTATAATTCCTCTATTATGAAAATATATATTGGATTTATTTCTATACTCACATTTCCTTATATATGTGAAAGAAATGATGTTAGTAATGGATATTGAAATGATTATTACATGTAAAAATAGATCATTAAAATGTATCATTGAGTAATTATTAAATAGAAATTTCTTTATATGCATTAGTGTCTTTATGTAAGTAAAAGGAGGATTAATATTGATACATATATGCATTTTAGGAACTTAATTTTTTTATCAATACATGACATGAAAATATTAATGTTATCCCATAACCATATACCAAATATAATTAAAAATGTATATCATATGAGTTATAGTATGATAGAAATCCATTATTTCATAAAAATATTTATTTAGATACAAAATATTTGTAAAGGATATAAAAACAATTTCAATAATAAAAAAACAATGTATAAATAAGGTAATTATCATAATGGTTTCTAAGGATATTATATAAGTCCCTAAGAAAGGAAATTTATACCCATGTGATAGAATATATTTATATTACTTGGTTAAAATATCTATTTGAGATAGTGGGAATAAGATTTAATTGGATTTACTCAATGATAAATATATATAAGTTGTTGGAATAAGAACATGTTCAAAACAAATTTTTCAAATGAATATTCTAGAGACACATACTACATAAGAAGGATAAACCATAGTGGTGGTTTTACATCTACTATAGTGGGTGATAATTTATTCATTGAGAATAATAAAACCTATATTTAACTCCTATATGAAAATCAACTAATATTGACAAGTTCAATTAAGATTCCATAATGGATTCCATGTATTAAAGTATAAATTCTTAGTATTTTGAATATTTTAAATATAGAACCTATGGAAGGTATTAAAGATAAAAAATACGTGGATGGTCATGATTAGACTAATGAGGCATGATAAATATATGAATTGTGTAAATAGAAATTTCTAGACATAGTCTAATAAAGAAAAACTTTTCATGAAACATCATAATTAAAATATAATTGAACTTCACTTATCATAGTTCCTTTCTATGATCATTATATTAGGAATTTGATGTTAAGGCCATATTTATTGAGATGTATATATACTATACAACTAAATAAATTTTTTGAAACCATTGATTACCAATAAAAAGGTTCATTTTATTGAAATCTATTTCTGCATTGTTGGACGTAATAAGATAATAAAATATTAATTTGGAATGATATTTTATATGTTTCTTTAAGATTTTAGTGTGAACACAACTATTTTACAAATAAAATCCCTTGATAACATATTGGAAATATTTTTTGGTATTATAAATATTAATGACTATAATAAAATTAACTCTCCAAATATTTATTTAATGTAAGAACCTAAGTTCAAGGGAATGAGATATACCAAGGAAGATCTAGTGTGTTTATTAAACAAATTAAATGTATATATATTGAAAAGTTATTGAAAAATAAAATTTATAACAATTTGAGGGAGAATTTTTCAAAATTACATATGACATAAGTCTCTCTATGAAGACATGTTTGAGACATAGAAGGAGATTAAAGTGGTGATTAGAATTCCATAAGCTCCATAAATGGATCTATCAGCTATTTCATGTAATTCATTAGATATGATATTGAAAACACATGATTTTTAGCAAGGATATATCAGTATAATATTTGAGAACTACTCGAGAATAAATCAAAACTATATAATTATACATGATACAGTACAAACGATATGTTCCTGGTACCTAGATATGAAGGGACATGAGTTAAATGGGGACACAAAGTATCTTTAATTTAAATAAATATTATATATTATAGTAGTAAGCATAATATAATGGGAAATATAATATCATCTATTCCCTTGTAATCCATATATACACATACCAAGTTCATTGTGGCTACTAATGAAATTGGTTAAATAGTGTAAAATTTTCAATAATCATTTTTCTAATTATTAGAATCACACATATAATATACTTTGTTCCAGAATATAAATCATTATAATTGTATAACTATTACTAGCCAATATGTTATGTTCTGGAAGTGTAGAAAAGGGATATATGTTGGACTTTTTGTTCTAAGACACACTGATTGTACTTTGATTACATGTATATTCTATGTATTGAATATTAATTAATCATATTATTACGTATTTTTAATTGTTCTTCATAAATTTAATTTAATAATTTCCAATAGTATTTGTTCCATTGATAGGGTCAAAATAGTTTCCCAATATGGTGAGAACCTTGAATTTCTATAACAATATTTTTAACATAGTTCTATGGTTTGGTAACATACTATTATTGGACACATAATATATAGACTATCTTGGGTAAGTACTCATAAGCAGATGAGGATTCTTCTCATGAAGTTCACACTTGGATTCTCCAAGATAGGATATTATGAGAACAGAATCACCAGTAAAAATTAAACATGTTTTAGTGTCATTGGATATTCCAATTTTTGAGAATGTGTAATGATTTTTATAATTTATGATTATTATTAATTCATGTTACATCTCTTGTACATAGATATATTTTGTTTTAAATCGATATAATAGTTCATGGTGAAGTTGGTTACATTGGGTGCGTCATGAGTGACATATAATTAATTGATAATCCAAGAAAGGATTTATTTATTCAATTTTAATGGAAGTTGATATCTTAACACATTGAATAGAATATAACTTCCACATTAAATTCCATGGTCATGGTGAAACAATGTGTTCATTAAAGATAGTAAAAGGAAGAAACAACAATAATATAGGTTGATGACATTGATGTGGAACTAGATTGATGAGATATTATGATAGAAGGATTATATTACATAGTGAGTGTTCTTATGTGGTTTTCATCGTTGCAGAGTTATGTTCTTTCTCTTGGGTGCATTGAATCATTTCTAGATAGTAATGTTGGAAATTAGGAAACACCACCCAATTCTAATGAAAATGAATACTATATGGTCACACACTAACTATTTCTTGAAGATTCTGATTAAATTCTATTTTAAATTTATCAATGGAATAAATTTTTTTCTCAAGACCAAGGAATAATTTATTTTATTTATCAAAAATAGTTATTAATGAATTAAATATTTAAATTAAATATTTATTCAGCTGTTTAATAAATGCTTGAGTAGTTTGTATAGACCAAGACCATGTCTAATGAAAAATATTAATTAACAATTTTTGTAAATAATATTAGTTATTGTGAGTGTTGGAGAACACCCCAATATAATAAAAATAATATTATTTTGGGTCATTTGGTTCATTAAATGTTCTTATAATATTTAATGGATGAAATGAAATTAAATAATTATTTTAATCTAAACCCCAACTCTATAAATAGATTGTTATGTATATTACTTAGAGTGTGTAATTGAGAAAAGAGAATTGGTGTGAAGAATCAATTCTCTATCAAATCCTCTCCTACTACTTTGTCCCTCTCATGAATTAGAAATGAAAGAGATATTTATTTAATACTTAATGATGGGAGATTATCAAAAACAATGAAATATAATTGAATTTCAGTTCTAGTACCCTAAGATTGATTGGAATTTTTTTGAGATCAAAGGAGCATATGTGAGTCTTTCTTAAGGGGATTCTATCCTTGGATAATCATAGTAAAACAAAAGGAAATCCAAAAAGGGTTATTTTTAGACGATCAACATAATTAATGATGGAAGGTTCCTAATCCAAGGTAATTGTTATTCCAACATTAAATAAATTAATTATAAATTTTACATGAAAGAACATTGCTCTTAGTTTCAAGCATATAAATACCAAAATAAATATTAATGTATCACTCACCAATTTATTCCTCCTCTATGCCCAAAACCATCAAGTGGTATCAAGGTGGTCACATTTAAATTCATAATTATTTATTTGGTTTTTGATCTTTGTGAAAATGGGGTTAGAATTTCATTTCTGGTTATTAGTTCATTAATCAAATTTGAATTAACATGATTATACATATTAGTCTTGTTAGTTCAATGTTTCATTTTTTTAAATGTATAATAATATATGAATAATGATATGAGATTATATAGAGAACTTCCAAATTTGTAGTTGGTAAGAAAGTGTTAAAAAATGTACATGGAAGTACACATTTTGTACCACAGTTTAGTGCATCTGGATGTGCCGATGGAAACATGGAATGCCATTCAGTTACAAGACATGGGGAATTTATTTCTTACCACATGTTGACCAAGACAGTATGGGCCATGGGTTTCGGAATTACACAACATGTGTCAGTGTATACACAGTGTAATATACATTGATCAATGGAGTAAATCAAACAAACAGTGTGCTCATTATATAAGGTAAAAAACATGTGATACCAATGACCTAGAGAATTTATTATATAAAAGATTGGTATGTAGTGCATATGGTGTGTAGTTAATCAATTATCTCATTTGAAAAACGTATTGAAGACCCATGCATACTTCCTAAACACAAAAAAGTAGAACACACTGCATGTAACTAGTCTGTACATGCTGTGTAGTTTGGATGAGGCACACACGACATACCTAGGAATGTACCCCTGATACACTACAACCAAGATACATGATGTGTAGGTGGTCAATAAATTCCAAGAACTCTCCCATTAAATGGAAAAAATAAAATTACATTAATTGAAAATTACAGCATTAAAACCTTATTTTATTGATTGTCACACCGTTATGTGTTTGGAAATTTAATACTGGTTTTGAATAATTTTAAATTCTCAATTAATTTATTTTAATTAATATTCCATTTTTTGTTCCGCAATTTAATTTCCATGAAATCCATAAATAATGGTTATCTCAAATTAATTTCATAATATCATTAATATAAAAGGGATTTAATAAATAAGTAAATCAATTGATGCAAGCAAGTTTATCTGAATAAAAATTAATAAATAATGAAATCAATACTAGACTATTAATTTTGTGTATTCATTTCCTGTTTGAATGATCATGATATTAACCTATACCGATGTATGTGTTGGAATTTATTTAATATAACGTTTTTTGTGGGTTTACTATTATTTAATATTAAATTATAATTATGGCCTTTGAGTCACCCCTAAATCCATTACTATGTAGGAATCACATGTCCATGGTTATTTATGTAATATACTTTAACCAATTCTTTGGTTCACCTCACATGTTTGTGAGTTATAAATACATGTAATTAATGGATTATACCAAGGTTCATAGATAAGGTTCCAGAAGGAACCATTATAATTCTATTTTAGGTGATACACGTGCGTTTAAGTGGAATGATATAACATATGCAGATACTGGAAAATGGAGTTATTCCCCTAGTAAATAGGTTGATTTAATGTCCACACTTTAAGTAAACCATTATTTAAGCTCATGGCCATGTCATTTACAATATTTATTTATTGATGTCTATGCATTATTTATTTGATGTATGAAGGACCACAATCAGAAAAATAAATAAATAAATGTTCAAATAGGAAATTTATGTAAATGTATTATGCATAAATGTTTTATCTAACATGGTTAATTAATTATGTACAATCCACATAAATATCTGAAATACATGTAATGGTTAAAACAAGATAAAATTTATACATAATAAATTAAAATTACACAATTAAATATTATGTCAAACCAAGCCATCCCTTACGTGAATTGGAATGAAACCGTATAACTATGTGTAGTACAATATCAAATTCTTGACACTTAATTTTATTATGGATTTCTAATGAGTGTTTATGGTTGAATTAAATAAACTTGAATTAAGATTAATGGACATAATTTCTTCAATAAAAATTTGGATGCAAGCGTTGAGAAAATCCATGTTAGGATTTTTTTGATAGGGGGATCCACTCAATGGATCAATGAGCTAGAAGACCATAGTTGCAAAGACTGCCTACCTAATTTATTTCTTTTGGTTTTCATGGAAAATGTGTAGATTAGTATGAAAAGTAATGGGGATTCTTTCCACATTAATTTCATAACAACTAGACATTCCAAGTTCAATGGTGGGGGCTATTGGGACTTGATAAAATAGTCGTATAATTAAAAAAATCAATTAATTTATTATTTATAAAATAAATTATATTTAGGAAAAGTACTAATAATATACTCTTTGACTTTTAGAAAAAAAATAGTGATCTCTTCATCCACACTATACCTATGATCACTATTAGGGAAAAAACCCTCCTCAGATGCTGTAAATTCCACGAGGGGTTTAGATGCCTTCAGGTTTTGATACATCTTGAATAGAAATCTTATATGGTAGAATCCTCAATGGTAGAACCACTTGGTAAAGAGGTGAGTGATGAAGAGTTCCTAGTCTATGATGAAAATTTTAGCGATTTAGTGAACATTAAATGTTTAATGATTTTATCTTTGTTTAGTGAACTCTCGAAGTCTTATGAAGACATGGAGGTTTATTGCATTCTTGAGAACCTCTATGGTCTTTAATAAGAGAGAGCTAAACCAAAATGGTTTGAAATTTTCAAGGCACTCTTTCAGAGAAATATTGGAGAGGATTCTCCTGCTAGGCCTCACCTAGTAAATCTCATTGTCTATATTAATCTTTTAGAGGTTCTAGGGTTTAAACTCCCTGAAGAAATTGGTACTAATATAATTGTATAAGAAATTCTATAGAGATTCTCCAATTTTTTTTGTATTTTAATATGAACTACATTGATAAGTCTCTTCTAGATATTCCCACAATAATTTTTCAAATAGATAAAGAGAATAAAATATAAATTCCTTCAGTCCATATGGTGAACAAGTAGAAAGATCAATTGAAAAGACCCAAGGCCAATGATTGTTTAAACATACCTTATAATAAAAGGATGATTAAGGGGAATGTATGGAACGTGATGATTTTTATTTTTCATGTGGAAACAAGGGACACTATAAGAAACTTTTTACCCAAAAGAAGAAAGGGAAACAATTAGGTATGTTTGTTATCGAGTGCAATTTATCTTTTTATACAAATTTGTTATTATAAATGACTTTTTGTTCACACATATTTATTCAAATAGAAGAATCACGCAGATTTATAATAATTTTCTTAGGGGAGGTAGATCAATGAGTAGAAAACATATCTAAACATGATGTTGTAGATATCATGCACTACCACCTCACATTTCCTACTAAAAGGATCTTAGTTTAAATGTATTTCTATTATGTGCCTTTATTTTTCAAAAACATTATTTTTGTATCCTGTCTAGATTAAAATTGTTTTATTTTATAATTTGTAAATACAATTTTCTACATTTCTATATAATGATTTTTTTATCCTAAGACAAAATTAAATAATATTATGTGTTTCACTACACAAACCATGTTATGAAATGTTACAATGAAACAACTTCACATGACTCATACCACACCCAACTTTGGCATCACTAGTTAGGTAATGTAAACAAAAGGTGTTTGACTAAATTATATAAAGATGGATATTTAGATCATTTGATGTAAAAAAACATGGTTTATGTCATGCATTTTTCTATGAAAAAATTACCAAATCCCCATTTAGTAGAAAATGTGGATGGTCCAAAAGGATTATATAATTAGTTCAAACAGATGTGTGTAAACCATTTCCTATTGATAAATGTGGTGGGTTCTCACACTTCATAACTTTTATAGATGATTTTAGTACATTTGAAAATGTAAGCTTAATGTGGTATAAGATATTGTACTTTGAAAAAATTAACAAATATAAGAATGAATTTGAGATCCAACTTGGTAATTAGATTAAAATTCTCCACTCAGACCATAGATGAAAATATCTTAATCAAGATATCATTTATTAACAACTTGATTTTGAGACTTATCTCAACACAATTATCATTATACACATTAATGGAACATTTTATGTGAATGGAGGGACCAAACCTTGTTAGACATGGTGAGATCAATGATAAGAGATGTGAGTCTTCCATTATCCTTTTAAGGTTACTCATTACAAACAAAAGCATTAAAACTACACCAATCTCCAAATAATGCATAATATGATATATCATACCATTATAAAATGGATATTATTAAATTTTTTCATACATACATGTAAGGGGTTGGAATATTTGGTATACGAATCTTCAGGTAATAAGATTTCACCCTGAGGCCCAAATTCTATCTTTTTAGGATATCCCCAAGAAAAATTGAGACATTACCTATCCAATATATTAGATAAAATGGTGATTATCAATAGACATCCCAAATTTCATGATAATGATCTTTTATCAAAAAAATAAATTGGGAGCTAGATAGACTTATAAGAATTCCATGTTCAAGATATATAAGTGTTGGAATATGAACAAATCAAAAAATACACATGGAAGAAAAGGTTGTTCCAAAGACACAAGTACTAGATAAGAGTATTAGAGTAATTATAGAACCAAAATAGTATGATTTTATAGTCACTGAGAATGTTGACTCAGTATTAGTATATAATAATGATACTCTATCTTAAAAGGAAGAATTATGTGGCACAAATGTTTCCAAGTGGAAAGGATACAAGAATTCTAAAATTTATTCCTTGTACTAAAACTGAGTAGATTTTGGTAGACCCCCAGTGGATGTAAATCATGTTGGTTAAAAATGGGTATTCAAGACTAAATTGGGAATGGATGGAAAAATTAGTATGTATAATACATGAATGGTTACAAAATGGTTTAAAATATTTCCAAGCATCACTATAGTGAAATTTATTCAGTAATTTCATTACTGAAATACATCATAATTCTACTTGAAATGGTGGATTACCATGACTATGAGATTTGTAAAATGGATTTCAGAACAACCTTTCTTAAGAATAACAATCATGAAGATTTCTATATGATACAAAACATTGGTTTTGTGACTATATATGATGCCAAAAAGTTATAAAAATAAAAAAATTCCATTAATAGAATAAATCTAGAATCTATATCATAGGAAATTTATTTTTATTAATACGTAACAGAATTTCCTTACATAAATAATGAGTATGATACTTGTGTCTATAAACCGTTTAGTGTGTGTTTAGTCATTTTTGTAATGTTATATTTTGATGACATATTACTCATTGGAAAAAAATACTAGTCTTACAGTCTATTAGGGAGTGGTTGTATAAATGATTCTCTATGATAGATTTGGGTGCGGCAACATATATTCTTGGGATCAAGATCCAACATGATAGATCCAATAGGTTTATTAGTCAAAATTAATGTACATAAATTGACATGAAATTTTAGAGATTCAGTATGGAACAATACAACATAGGATTACTTCCAGGATCACAAAACATTTATCATTATAGGAAAATGTTTCCCTAAACACATGATGATAGAAACAGGATGGAAAGGATTCCATATGCATCATCAACCAAGTCAGTCATGTATGCTATGTTATGTACCAAGATATATGATACCTATGCATTAAGTATATTAAGAATATATCAATCTGATCTTGGTGAACATTATTGGATTATTTTCAATAATATCCTTAAGTATCTAAGGTGTTCTAAGGATGTGTTCTTAGTTTATGAAGGAGATGAGGAACTAGTCATCAAAGGATATATAGAATCTAGTTTCCAAAATAATCAAGATAACATGAAGTAAAAAATGGGACTCGTGTTAACTTTTAATTGATGTACTATGAGATGATATAGATACAGAAAGGTTGTGGTTGGCGATTTTATAGAAGAGTCCAAGTATATTGTGTCCTATTTGGTAGCTAAGAAGTAGTATGGATGTACATATTTTTCTATGACCATGACATGGTACTGAGACGTAAAGATACAATCACGCTCTATTATGCTAATACTATAGAAATAACTCTCTCAAAGGATCCAAGGTCACCTTAGTGGAAGAAGCATATACTAAGAAATTATAATTTTTTGAGGGATTCTTCTTAAAGAGGTGTGGTTGCAGTGAGTTGTATTTCCACATAATCAAATGTGGTGGACCGTTGACTAAATCCTTAACTCTGTATAAACATGATTGTCATGTGAGGTATAGGGGAGAAAAATCAATATGAAATTAGTTCTTGTACAAGTGGATGTTTTTTGGAGTTTTTTTCTTAGGAATAACTTATTATACATAGATTAAATGTATAATCAAGGTTATGAATATTAATTAAACAAGTTATTACATGTTGTTCAAAGTTCTGTATAACATTAATGTAATAATGTCCTAGAGTTTTTTTCATTGATAAAGTCATAGTAGTACCCCACTATAATGGGAACCTTGATGTTATATGAAAAAATTCTAAATATAATTATAGGGTTGGATACTATAATGGGTCCTATAGTATATATAATTTTAGGTGATTTTACTTATAAGAAGGCGAGGCTTATTCTCATAAGTATTTCATTTTGTAATATTTAAGATTAGATGTTATGAGAACTGACCCACCCTTCAGAAATCTACATGTCTTGGTGTCATTAAATGTTCTTATCTACGAGCATGTATGCTGCTTCTTAGAATTTAATATTATAATTAATTAAAGTTTTGACTCACATACTTAGATATATTTCATATTCCATGATGATAATAGTTAATGGCGAAGTTGGATATTATTGTTGCATCTTGAGTGACATGTCATTAATTGATATGTCAAGAAAGGATTTTCCCTTCCAACTTTATGGAGGTTTATATCCTAGACCTTTGATTAGAATAGAACTGTCACATTAAATTCCATGTATATGGTGTAATGAAATGTTTATTTAAGATATCCAAAGAAATACATATCAAGCATATTAGTTGGTAACATGGATGTGTAACCTTCTTGATGACATATTGTGATAAATAGATTATATTACATAGTATTCATTCCAATGTGGGTTTCATAATTAAGTCATTATGTTCTTTAAATTGGGTTCCTTGGCCCATTTCTAGATAGTAATCTCAGACTTCGGTTAGGCCCATGAAATTCCAACTAGAATGAATCCAAAGGGGTTAAAAACTATGTTTTATCAAACATCTCAATGATATTCTATTTGTGTTTAATTAATTGAATACATATTATTATAAACACAAAGGGATAATTTTATTCACTTTTTATGACAGAAAATATTTATTTATGAATGAAATATTTTAATTAAATATTTATTTGGATGTTCAATAAATGATAGATGAGTTTGAATGGGCCATGAATGTGTATGGTGATAAATATTAATTATCATGTCAGTTAAATAATATTTTTTTTAAAGATTATGAAAACCACAAAACTATATTATTATTATTATTATTATAATTATGACTATTATGGGACATGGGGTTTATTAAAGGTTATAATATTATTTAATGGTTGACATGGAATTAAATAATTATTTTAACCTAAACCCTATCATTGTAAATAGATAGTTATGTATATTATGTAGAGTATAAAATTGAGAATAGATAATTTTTGTGCCCAAATAATCCTCTCTCAAATCCTCTAGTCCTTCTCTCTCCCTTTCAATAATGAGAAATATAAGAGTGATCTTATCAAAACTGAATGAAGAGTAATCAACACAAAATACACAAGATAATTGATTTAATGTGCTAGAACACAACGATTGATTAGTGTTTAGTGGATATCAATGGAGAATATGTGGATAAATTTTAGAGGGATTTTATCCTTGGATCTTCACAGTGAAACAAAATTAATCCAAAAGGGTCATTTTCAGATGTTCAATATCATCAACGAAGGATGGTTTCCATTACAAGGTAATAATTTCTTCTTACATTATATAAATTAATTCTAAATTTGAAATTCAAGATCCTTTATCTTGGTTTCAGGCATAGAAATATTAAAATAAATTTTAATATATCATCCAGCACTACATTCTTTTACTATGCCTAGAACCATCAATATACTTGGGGAGTCTTACCCATGGAGATGAATTGAAAAAATAGAAGAGTATCCATACAAAAGAGATGTGGTAGTCTATATGGTCAAATCTATTACTTAGTAGAAGTATGATCTTATTATCTAAGAAATAAAAAGTATAGTTAGAAAGTTGGATCTCGTGAAAGTAGGATAGTTGTTAAATGGGATATCCTAAAACTAACTTGAATAGTAACATTCAATTACCATATCATGTATAGAGTGAGTTTTCATGATGTATTACTACAATAATAGTGTTGATATTTTTATATACACTATTTATATGGAAATTCAATTAAATTACATGTCATATAAAATGGTTATAAATGTTCCCAGGATATAATGATAACCTAGATATACTATGATATTAATCTTAAATTTATTTCCTATGGTTCATAAACATCATACTGACATCACACAAATGATATGTAACTATCATGTGATGGGGGATTATAATCATTGAGACTTCTTCTCATGATGTTTTCACTTGGAGATCCAGATTAATGAGATCATGAGGAATGAACTACCAATAGGAACAACACATGTTTAATTCATAATTGGATGTTTCTATCTTTGAATACATGCATTGGTCTCATGAATTATGGTCATTATAAATGTGTACCATTTTATTATATACATTGATGTAAGATGAAAACTATAGAATTGATTCCAGTGAGAGGTAGCTTATACTGGGTGTGTCATTGTTGGTATTGTACTAGTTTAATAATCAAGATAAAATCTATTACTTTGGAATTGAACTGATATGTCAAGCCTAATTGACCAGGATTGAAATATCTTCTGTAAATTCATGAATATATTTGAAATGTTGATTCTATCAAATTAGGTCAATAAATAATAAATCAATATTGGATGATGACACAAATTAAGAGTATTTATTTATGAGATATTATGACATAAAGAGTTTATTTTCCATTGTGTGTGTTTTTAGGATGATGTCATTAATAGGACTATACATTATCTCATTAGGGTCATTGATGAGTTGCTCGAGTCTTCTCATAGTTTTTTGATAATATTAACTACTATCAATGTATGGTCCTAGAAGTTCACACACTTAGTGTAATTCCTGACCCCAGTTACCCAGAGTCGGTGCATTATTACATAACCTTTACATGATTACAAGGAATCAAGTCCCGAAGGACTGATCAGTTTAATAGTCTTAGAAGATAGATTACTTACATGAATGTTAAATTACATTATAAAATAAAAAACAACAACAAAATTGTCTCTGTTGACCATAATCATATCCATTATATTATCCCTGAAGGTGAGTAATAATATACTTCTTTGCATATTGGGAAAAATAAAACATAGAAATGGGTCAGATCAGATGCTCATTAAGGACAACAATATAATATAAACATTCATAAATAAGCATAAACATTTAAAGAAATGTATAAAACTCCAAAAAAAAGAGTTTTAAACTTGAACTTCATCATAATGTGTAAAATAAAAATTAAATAATGTCATTTACATATTCACAAGGATATTCGACTATTTGAATAATCACAAGTAATATCAATAGTTAATTTCATAATGATGGAATGCGTAATGCCAGACTTCAGAACCACATAGTCAAGGACTTGTGCCAAGACTTCAAATAAGATTTTGTCAAGGCCTTGTGCCAAGATACTAGTTTGTCTCATGAGACCTACCAATGCATTGAGGTGATATAGTAGGATCCACCCATCACTTACTATGTCCAATGCATTCCTCATATGAAAATGTTTAAACATAAGATAAACATTCATAATAAAACTAGCAAAAGAAATGTCATAACTTTTTCCATAAAGCTTGAATGGTATAAAAACAAAAATTCCACAATCAAACATATAAAAAAACCTTTAATACAATATGGAATATTTTTATCATAATAAATCAACTTCAAATAAGTTTAAAATCCAAAAAAGAATGTTGACATAGATGAAAATTATTTGTAAAAATATTTGAGAGTAATATCCCTTTTTAATTAAAATTTTTTAAAGTCACACAATTTAGAAAGGAATAAATTTTAATACATTTTTAGATTAATGTGTCCCATAACAATTTTAATCTTTTTTATGGAATTATAATTTTAAAAACATTCATGTATATATAAATACATCCTTAAAATACCATTTTGAAAACATGGACATTAATGAGAATGATTTAGAAGAATAAAATTTTAAAACCTTTAAAATGATGTTTTAATAAAATATTCCCTTGAAAATAATCCCTTGGAAAACTATTTAATGAAACATGGACATGGATAATAAATATGTCCCAGAAAAAACTTACCCATAAACAATCTCGAATAATAATGAGATTGGGGAATTAACACTTACCTTACACTTTCTTCTAGACAAAGGTAAGTTTAACCTCCTGTATAATGACCATAGTATGTTATTAAATTATACCAAAACTATATTCATGTTTATTATGTCATACATGATTAATTTTTGACTTAATACCACCCATTTAATAATGAAATCTATGTTAAATTAACATTTTGGGTAATAATCTCTTTCTTTATCGTACGCGTTTTAACTTGTTATTCTTGATTGTATCATTTATATCATGAGTTAAATACTTAAAAAATATAAAACCTGATTTATATGTAATATATATTTTGAATAAAAATATTTATAATAGATAGATATATGAAATGAAATCCACCATTTATGGAGACGGTAGGCCGTATGTCTGCGTAAATGCTATTTCTATTTTCATATTGTACTGAACGGAAGTAAGTGAATAAGATATATATAAGTACATACATATATACATATATATCTCAAGTGTAATTATTATGTCATATATTACATACTTATTAATAATATATATTTTTATAATCATCGTTGAATGGTGAACGTGGGAATGAATCTCCTCGCGTCGTGGAGACGGTAATCCGTACATACGTATGAGCGGAAATATAATTATATTGACATTGAAATAGTAAATAATTGGATGGTATATCATATATAAAAAATCATTAACATGTTATATTTATTATTTACATTAGTTACACACATTATTATACCCATCCAAATAATTAAGGGTTTGAATAACAAACAACACCACCACGTGGAGACGGTAAGCCGTACGTACGCATGTATGGTGACTTGGTCATTTATAGGATGGATAGAATAAAGAATAAAATTGTAATGTATTTATAGTAACATCATAGTATTTAGGAGGTAATGGAGTTATAATTTTGGTATGTAAACAAAAAATAAAGAGGAAGTGGAAGATGAATAGAACTTGAAAGAGGGTGGTGAAATATTAAAATTTGTAGAATTCTGCTACATGGTGAGTCCAAGAGGAATATCATCGTGATGTGCTGAGGAGAAACCCAAAAGTTCTTCTCCCCTATTTGAAGATGACAACCTCAGTGCCGGTCCCTCCCCCATAGATGGGGGAGGGACCCTCTTTTCCCTCCAAGAAGGTGATTTTCCCCTTCACTCTGTTCTCAGATCATTATTTCCTTCACCCTTTCCCTCATGCTTCACTAGGAACGAAGGTCCCGGACCTAGTTGATGGGTGTCATAATTTTCTATTTTCAACTGTAGAGTTCTCAGAGTTCTCGAATCTACTGAATAACACCTTGATTTCTTTGTTTGAACTACGTCGCCCATCCATTGAATTGTTAGATAGGAACATCTTCGGCACCTAGGATTTGAAAGATAGGGAGACGGTGGGTCTTTTGTATGACATGCACATAATGATTCGTTTTTCTTGGGAGTCAGACCTCATTAAGACTTTGGAATTTTCTCCTTGTAGCTTCAAAAACTTTAGCTTTTACCTACTGTAGTGGTCATTCGATATTCATATGAAGAGTGATACTCCTATAATGGTGACATGGGTATGCTTTACCAATCATCCCATATCATTCCAAAATATGTCTGTTATGCGAATGCTAAGAAATAAAATTGGAAGATATATGTTCTGGGATAGTCAGACTGAGGTCTTATGTCACCCAGTTAATCCACGTGTTTGCGTGGAAATGGATCTGTCCAAAAATCCGTTCGAATATCTGTGGATCATAGTGGGTGAGGAGTATCACTACAAGCAGTGGGTGGTCTATGAATCATGGATAGATTTTTATTCTAGATGAAAATACCAAGGAAATTCACGGGATGTTTTTCCGAGGGGGTCTTATATGGCTGAAGGGAGGAGGGACAATGGTCGTGGCAAGGATTCCTAGGCTCCTGATGAAGAGGTGTTGGAGCAACGACAATTTGTTTTGGATGTTAATGTAGGTAAGGGTGCAGAGGGGGGGGGGGCTCTAAAAGAAACCCAGTGATCCACAAGGTGTCCCTTGAGGTCAGGATTGTCTTAGACTTGCCTATAAAGAAGGTTGTGGTGCATCAAAACAACCCAACTGTTTCTCAAGTATTTAGAATATTGAGGTAGTACCTAGCCAAACCATCTTCCTATAGTGAGTGGATCCACAATGGTAGTGTGAGGGGAAATTAAGTGGTTCTGCATGAGGCGAACATAGTGGAAATTAAAGAGTATGCACCTAAAGATATGGGGGAGAAGAATATGGATTAAGGGATTAATAGTCTTGAAGAGGCTGTTCAGGGGTCAGGGGGTACCCATGCAACAGAGTCTCTAAGGATTTCTTCTTATGTAGAAGTAGCTACGGCAGACAAGGATATGGAGGAAACAAAAAAAGGGAGAAGAACAAGCAGATGCAGGGAGTACCTGGGGCAACATGAGAATTGGGTGAACTGGGGAAGTGGATAAAGGGTAGGCAAATAGTTAATCCTAACCTAATCCTACCCTTGGTTAACATTAGTAATCGTTTCGAGGGCCTGAGATCTGACTCTTTATATCATGTGTCAAGTGGGGTGGACTTCCCCATAGGGATGGAGTTTGGGGAGGGGGATGATGACTATCCCTTGAAGGAAAGATCATAGGGAGGATCCTGAATAGGACTCCACAACCAAAGGAGGAAGAAGGGGAAAAAATAAATTAGGGACTTGGGTAGTTGCATCGTGCGTAAGAAGAGGAATTCCAAATACCATAACGATTACTCATATCTTCCAAAGCCTATGGAGACTAGATCATCTAAGAAGGGTGGGAACAAAGTACTGATTGGGGAGGATCATAAAAAATCACCAGAGAGGGAGGTTTACCTTGTGTGTGGATTTGGATTGGCTGAAGATCCAAGGCCAGAGAAGCAAGGACCAGATAATAAGGATGATGAAAATAAAGACCAGCCTTAGAAACATGATGCCCTGGTGGTATATGTTGCCCCTAATCATGCACCTCAGGAGGGTAAGGGTGATGATGAGGGAAAACCAGTTGTTATCATGGCTGGGACTATGCGGGATGATGTCGTAGAGTCCAGGGAGTAGCCCTGTGACCTTCTTATGAACTCTAAGGAAGAGATTCTTGAGAAAGTCTTGTATTTTAATGATTCTAAAGAGGATGCAGAAAGGTTGAATGGTGAACAAATTCAAGTGTACACTATTGAGGAGCAAGAAGACTAGATCATCAAGAAAAATATAATCATGAAAAGAGGATTCAATGGAAAAAAGATAACAGTGGAAGAGTTTGTGCAGACGTGGGCCAAATTGATCTATCAATTTGAAGATAAAATCAGAGCAGACCCCGATAAAACTGTATCTAAACTTTCCGGGATTTTATTTAGAGAGGATTCTTCCAATAAGTTAAATTTTAGTCATTAAGGGTGTCTTAGGTCCTAATTCTACTATTTTTTCTTGATGGTCCTCACTTTCTTCCACAAAAGTGTGATTTTTAATAAAAATGTTAATTTGGAGGAGGTGGAGAAATTATTACCTTTTCTTCAGGTGTTTCCTATTGAACTGATAAAAAGGGATCCTTAGGTTGACTTTCTAATCAAAGTAAGGAATATAAGTTGATTTGAGGGAAGTTTGGAGGATATTTGGGCAGGGTTTTTCTACCCCAAATAGTTTTTGAGGTGTGATATTGTGGGAAGGTGAAGTTCCCTTTTATAAGAGGAGTGAGGTTCACTTTAGAAAAAGATTTAAATATTAATTTATTATACACTAATATTCTGTTTATAATACCTCCAAATGAATTTATATCGAGTCTTATGTGGTGATGGGTCTAAATCCTCTCAACAAATAGGTTTTATACAAGTTTAACTTTCAATTTTAACCTCATCTTTTAGATTTAACTTTTTGTTAAATAGTTTAACTTTTACTGTGTCTTCTTGTATTCTTACACAACATGGTTAATAAAATCACTCTAAACATCCAAGAGAACCTAAAGTTGTTAATTAATGAAAAATATAATATTATTTAATCCATCTGGATGGATCTTATATTTTTTAAAATATTATATCAACCAATAATATAGTATTTGTTTTAAAAATTAATTAATGTAAAATTTGACACTATTTGGTATTTTGTTTTTGTGAAAGTCTTAAAAACCTTATCAGTTAGAAAAATATTTATCTAATCAACCATAACATGTCGTATTAACCTCTAAAATTCTTTGATTTCATCAAATCTTTTATATTCTATTTATTTTAATATATATAATATAAACTATTTTAATATTTCATTAAAAAGGTAATTACCGCACCATCATTGTGTCATAAATAAATTTAATTATTTAGTATATAATTTTTTTAATAAAATATCATTATGTAGGAAATAGTTTTATCTTTATAATGAATATTTATAGTCTAATTTATGTTATGTATAACCCTAAATTAAAAATAGTTTAGTTAATAAACATTTCATTGAACACTTTTAACTCTTCTTTAAATAAAATATTAATAAATGTACTAATCTAATCCATGTGGACCTAAGGGATCATAAATTTATTCATAAGGTTGTTTTTGGTTTATTACACTTATCCAATAGAATTAGGTCATGTGTTAGGGTAATTATAATATCATTTTTACCCTTAATTACCCTACTTACATTTTACCGTGGTAAATACAAGTCAAAAGTTACTATTGACCAAAAATTATTTTCATCTTATTGAACCAAATTTTACTTACTGATTTCAACCACGTCTCTCTTATTTTTGAAATTAAAATAACAGAAGAAATAAAATTTTGTTTTATGAAAATTTGTAATGGAACCTAGAATGTGAGTAAAAAAATATTAAAAAGTTCAATATAATATTATACATATAATATTATTATAAAATGACTCCAATGAATTAAATTGAACTTATATACTAATTATATATCTATTTTTACTTGAAATAATTTTAAATAAAATAAATAATTATTTAAATAAAAAGGCAGTTTTAAATAATAACGCAGTGTTTTTCACTATTCATCAAAAAACGAAAGTTTTCAAAAAAATACAAATAATTCAACCTAAGCTAATTTTGATATTTTTAATTCAAAAATTATTTCTATTTTTCCAAATTAAAAAATAGAGGTTGAATTTATTAATTTAAAATTAATTCCCTTTGTCAAAACCAAAATGTGTGTTTTTCAAAAAGTAAAAACTATCAAAAGATTGACATGTGTTTATGTCAAATTTTGATGTGAAATTACTTATAATGACCTAAATTGTTATAAAAGATAAAAATATAATCTAATTATACTTAAAAACCATTCATATGTATAATTGAACACTATAAATTATTTTTATTAAAAAAATTGCTTTCAATTAAAATTTTGTATTTTTCACAATTCACCCAAAAATGAAAGTTATCTGAAAACACCAAAAATTTATCTAAACTAAATTATTATATCTATATTCTAAAGAAGAAATTTATATTTTCAAATTGAATATATAAAAGTGTCAAATATTGGATTTAAAAAGGGTTCGCCATTAAAAGGCGGTAAAATTGAATTTTCTGAAAACTACTTCCTTTATCGAAAAAATGAATTTGTTCTTATATTATGTTTAAGAAACACATAATATGGATGTTAAAATTTATATGAAATATATAAAATTCAAAATTAATATAATACTATTCATAATCTTTTTTTAATAGCTAGTTTGGTAAGTCGTGGTGTGCTCGAACTCGGTGTTGCATATAACACAAGCTATTGAATTACTTTAATGAGATAACATACTATAAAATCATGGAGTGTTAAATTTTCTCCTCCATTAATAAATTGTGTCATCCCAATTTGAAATTGTTCTTCGAATATAAAAGGTTAAAAGTATAAAAATACCTTTGTGGAAAACCCACATTGGAAATTGGGTTAACAAAATTTAGTCTTAATAAGAGGGAAATAGAAATGGAAAACTAACCACCAAATTATGATCTCAATTAGGAGAACATTGATGGAAATTATAGACACATAATTAAAAGAAAAATTAAATATTCATAGGGAGCGATTGAGGTCATAAATCACAAACAAAGTTAAAATCGAAGTCCTCAAATCTATCAATCTATGATGATTTAAAATATCATCGATTATAAAAAAACATAAGCTATTAGGATAACAAATTTTTGGTTTTAAGATCCCTTCCATAAATTTTAAGAATTAATTTATTCATATAATAAGAAGGAAAGAATATACTTGACAAATAGAGTTTCATCCTTCAACTAATTCTTACCACAAACTCATATTTCACTCCCAAAGATAATATAATTCAAAAATATTCTATTTATCCTAATTGTATAGGGTTTAAAAAATAATGAATTTATAATTCATTTGTCATACTATTAAAAAAACTACATTATAAAAACTAGGACATCACATATGCCAATGGTAGGTGATCACCCTTGTCACCCTTCGGTTGCGGGTTCAAGTCTCATGGCCTTTCCGGACGTGTCAAGTTATCACCCAACCTCTGGGTTGTCCTTTTTATGACAATCCAAAAACAATATCAAGAAATTATTTAACCTTAAAAATTGAATCCAATGTCAAAATTAATTGATAAAAACCTTTAGACTTATCTAAAATACTTATGTCTAAACTCATAGTCCAAAATTTTTAAGGAAGCTAAACACAATGAAGATCCTTTTTTCTAGGTAATAACTTGTGAATACCTTAATCATGTATTGTTCTAAAACACTGAAACTCCCTGAATTACCATAAAACCTTATTGATTACATTCATGCCCCCTTATTCTTTATAGAATATTGGATATACTATTTCTATCCAAAAATGTTGTGAACTAAAACAATGATGGAATATACAAATCATTAATATGTTTCAAGGTAGTGAAGAATATCCAACATAATTTATCCAAATCAATCATATATTATTCCAAAATCATTACCTCACCATTAGAACCATATTATAGTTTATCTTTCTCTCAACCGTATATTTTCCAAAAAAATTAACCTGCTATTGAGTCACTTTTATTGGTTCCACACAATCTAAAGTATTTAATGAAATAGTAATACAATACAATCCTTATATACATTAAAATTATTATAACATGTACATCATTAATAAAATACTCAAATGAAACTATACTTTACTAACTAAAAAATAACTCTAATCATTCCTCTTCATCTTCAGTAGTAACTTGACATTATTATTATCCAATAATAGCATTTCAGGTATACTCTAATGATTTGGACATTGATTCACACAGTGTCCCAACTCCTTGCAGATGAATCATTGTACATTTGAAACATTTTTCTTACCCTTGCAATCACGTACTTAGTATCCTTTTTCACTACACGTACAACAAACATCCATTCCATTAAAGCATTTACCATGGTTATTATTTCCACAGTTAACACATATGAGAAAATACTTATTTCCCCTATTCCCTTTATCCATCTTTCTCTCTAACATCATTTTCTTCACTTGCTTCCCTTCAAAGCCATAGGACTCAAAGATTTCTGTACATATCTTATTAACACATGATAATATTTCTTCATATGATGAGAATACGTGGGAGACTATTTCCCTTTTGAATTTTGTCTTAATACCAAGAAAGATATGATCTTTCTTAATCTTTAGATCATGCGTGGTGCGGGAATTCTCATTCATTCCACTAGGATACATTTATAAATAATGACATACACTAGTTTAGTTTATGAATTGCAATGCATAATTCCAAAATTGTAAAATAACTAACGTAAATTGAAAATATTATGCATATAATCTATAATTATAAAATGTTTTATTTGGGGTATTATTTTCTCCTAAATCCTTCATAATGGATTGTAATGAAAATGTGAATTATCCTAAGCATATCTACCTAGAGTGTCCTAACCAAGAGTGTGGAAAGGCCCGTTGTTATGTACCAGTATATCCCAGGTCAAGACTGAAACTCCTTATCAGGGTTTTTACTCATGTGGACATCTATTCCAGAGTCGCGTCTACCCGCTCATATCTAGACAATGATGCATTATTTGGAAAATACACAAAATCTCTACATTACCCAAATTATTGGACATTCTTCTACAATAATACTCAAAGTCTATCGTAGGGTAATGTTCTCTAATAAGAGTTTATCTAAATATACTTACAAGTTTGTTTCTAAACTTCCTATGATACAAACTGTAACTGATCAACCCAAGCTACCCAGAGTTGGTGAATTATTACATAACATTGGCATGATTACTAGGAATCAAGTCCCGAAGGACCGATCAATTTAAGAGTTTTGGAAAACAGATTATGTACATAAACGTTACATTACATTATAAAATGAAAAACAAAAAAATTGTATCCATTGACCACAATCATATCCCTTAGATTATCCTTGTAGGTCAGTCATAATATACTTATTTGCATCCTGGGAAAAATAAAGCATAGAAAGGGGTGAGATCAGATGCTCACTAAGGATAAAAATATAACAGAAACTTTCATAAATAAGCATAAATATTTAAGACAATGTATAAAACTAAAACAAAATACTTTTAGACTTAAACTTCAGTATAATATGGAAATTATAAATCAAATATTGTCGTTTACTTATTCACATGGATGTTCTACAAGTCTAATAATCACATGTAATATCAATATCCAATTTCATAACGATGTAATGCATAATGCCGGACTTCATAACCACATAGTCAAGGCCTTGTGATAAGACTACAAATAAGATTTTGTCGAGGCCCTATTCCTAGACACTAATTTGACTCATGAGACCTACCGATGCATCGAGGTGATTTAGAGGGCTCCACCCATCACTTACTAAGTCCAATTCATTTCTAAAAGGAAAAGGTTTGAACATAATATAAAAATTCATATTAAAACTAGCATATGAAATGTCAATAATTTATACAAAAACCATGAATGGTATAAAAATAACACATCCATAGTCAAACATATCACAAAACCTTCAATACAATATGGAAGATTATGATCATAATAAATCATCTTTAAACAAATTTAAAATCAATCAAATGTCGTAGAAATATGTGAAAATGATTTGTAAAACTCTTTGAAAAAAATATCCCTTTTTCATAAAAAAAAATTAAATTTCAAAAAATTTAGAAAGGAATACATTTAAACAAATTTTTGAATCAAATTTCCCCATACCACTTTGAATATTTAGAATATAATTAACATTTTAAAAACATTCATGTCCATATAAATAAATCCTTAAAAACCCATTTTGAAAACATGGACATTAATGAGAATGATTTAGAAGAATAAATATTTATGACCTTTAAAGGATGTTTTAATAAAAATATTTCCTTAAAAATAATCCCTTAGAAACTATTTTATGAAACATGGACATGGATAATAAATATTTCCCAGTAAAAACTTACCCATAAACAATCTCGAATAATAATGAGATAGAGGAATTAACCTTTACCTTGCACTTTATTTTGGTCGAGGGTACGTTTAACCTCTATTATAATGACCATAGTATGTTATTAAATTATACTAGAACCATATTCATATTTATTATATCATACTTTATTCATTTATGACTTTATACCACCCATTTAATAATTATTTCCATGTTAAATTAACATTTTGGGTAATAATCGGATTCTTTATCGTACTTGTTTTAACTTGATATTCTTGATCGTATAATTTATATAATGATTTAAATACTTAAAAAAAAAATTGATTTATATATCATATATATTTAAAATATAAATATTTATAATAGATAGATATATGAAATGGAAGGCACCGTTTATGGAGACAGGTGGTTGTACGTACGCATAAGCACTGTTTCCGTTTTCATATCGTATTGAATGGAAGTAAGTGAATAAGATATATGTAAGTACATAAATATATATACATATATATATCTAGTAGAATTATTATTTCATAAATTACATAACTACTAATAATATATATTTTTATAAACATCATTGAATGAGGAACATGGGAATGAATCTCATCTTGTCATGGAGACGGTAATCCGTACGTACGTACGGGCGACAATATCATTATATTGATGCTGAAATTGTTTGAAATTCGATGGTATATCATATATACAGAATAATTAACATGATATATTTATTATTTACATCAGTTATACTCATTATTATACCCATCCAAATAATTAAGTGTTTGAATAACAAACTACACCATGATGTGGAGACGGTAAGCCGTTCGTACACACGTATGATGACTTTGTCATTTATAGGATAGATAGAATAAATTTTTTTGTTTTAACATATTTATAGTAACATAAAAGTATGTATGAGGTACTGGAGCTATTATTTTGTTATGGAAACAACAGAGAAAGAGGAAGTGGGAGAATACAAGAACTTGAAACAAGATGGTGAAATTATTACCTTTTCATCAGATGTTTCCATTTGAGTTGATCAAAATGGCTCCTTAGGTTTCGTTTATGAAAAAATTAAGGTCTCTAGGTTGATTTTATGGATTTTGGGAGGATATTTGGGTAGGGTTTGGCCGAGAAAATTGGATTTGGAGGTGTGATTTTGGGAGAAGGGGAAGTGGCCTTTAATAAGAGGGGTGAGGGTCACCTTAGGAAAAGATTAAAATATTAATTTATTATAAAATCATAATCAGTATATAATGGATAAAAATGAATTTAATTTGAGCCTATGGTTGTTATGGGTCGAACTCCCCTCAACCAATAGGTTTTAGAGAAGTTTATGTTACCATATTAAGCCTATCTTTTAGATTTAACTCTTAGTTAGATAGTTTAACTTTTACCGTGTCTTCTTATATTCATACAATATATGGTTAACAAACATACTCTAAACCTATAAGAGAACCTAAAGTTATTAATTAATGACATATATAATATTATTTAATCCCTTGGGCCGAACCTTATTATTTTTGAAATATTATATCAACCAATAATATTGTATTTGTTTTAATAATTAATTTACATAAATTTTGATACTATTTGGTATTTTGTTTTTGTGCAAGTCATAACTACCATATCACTTCAATTTTTATAATCTAATTAACCCTAACAAGTCATATTAACCT
The DNA here is from genome assembly GCA_963277665.1 of Viscum album. Taxonomy (NCBI): domain Eukaryota; kingdom Viridiplantae; phylum Streptophyta; class Magnoliopsida; order Santalales; family Viscaceae; genus Viscum; species Viscum album. Next base: position 1,106,068,485 of record OY728131.1, on the reverse strand, counting down.
AGAAAAGTTTTGTATGGCATTAAAAATTTTAAATTCTAATTATTTTAATATTTGTAATATAAAATATTTTAATATCACAATAAGAAGAAAATTAATGCATCATCATTGTGTATAAAATAAATTTAATTATTTAATCTCTAAAAAATATAAATAAAATACCATTATGTAGGAAATAATTTTTTCTCTATAATTAATATTTATAGTCTAATTTATCTTTTTTATAAACCTATATTAAAAATGGTTTAGGAATAAACATTGACTTTAACACTTTTAACTCTTCTTTCAATAAAATAATAATAAATGACCTAATATAATTCAAGTGGACCTAAAGGATCATATTTTATTCTGAAGGTTGTTTTTAGTCAAATTACACTTATCCAATAGGATTATGACATGTGTTAGGGTAATTATAATATCATTTTTACCCTTAATTTCCCTATTTACTTTTAACCATGGTAAATAAAAGTCAAAAGTTACTATTCAAAAAAAAAATATTTTCATCTTATTGAACCACATTTTACTTACTGATGTCAATTGTGTCTCTTGTATTTTTGAAATTCAACTCACAGAAGCAGTAAAAATTAATTTTTTTTGCAAATTTGCAAATGCTCATAGAAAGTGAGTAAAAAAATGTTTAAAAGTTCAATAAAATTTTATACATATAATTTTTTTATAAAATGACTCAAATTAATTAAATTGAACATATATAGGTATTATATATCTATTTTACTTAATATAAATATAAATATAATAATAAATTATTTAAATAAAAAGTCAGTTTTCAATAATAACTTAGTGTTTTCACTATTCATAAAAAAATGAATGTTTTCAGAAAAATTCCAAAAATTCACACTAAGATAATTTTGATATTATAAATTCAAAAATGACCTCTATTTTACCAAATTAAAAACATAGAAGTTTCATTAATTATTTTAAAATTAATTCCCACTGTCAAAACCAAGAGGCGGGTTTTTTTAAAAAGTAAAAACTATGAAAAGATTGACACGTGTTTATGTAAAATTTAAATGTGAAATTACATATAATAACCTAAATTGTACTAAATTATAAAAATATAATCTAATTATAATTCGAGACCATTCATATGTAACATTGAACACTATAAATTATTTCAATTAAAAAAGATGTTTTCAATTAAAAATTAGTAATTTTCACTCTTCCTCCAAATATCAAAAGTTATCAGAAAACACCAAAAATTTATCAAAACTAAATTTTTATGTCCCAATTCTAAATAAGAAGTTTATTTTGTAAAATTTAATACATAAAAGTGTCAAATATTGGATTTAAAATGGTTTCTCCATTAAAAGGCGATAAAATTGCATTTTCTGAAAAATACCTCCTTTATCTGAAAAAATTAATTTGTTCTTATATTATGTATTAGAAATACATAATATAAATGATAAAATTTATATGTAATATATAAAATTCAAAATTAAGATAATACTTTTCATAACCACTTTTGAACAACTATTTTGGTACATCGTGGTGTACTCGAACTCGGTGTTGCGTGTAGCGCAAGCTATTGAATTACTTTAATGAGATAATGTACTATGAAATATTAGGGTGTTACACTTTGCATATTTCAATGTATAATATATTCCAATGAATAGGATTTTAGGACGTAGTGGTCCCCACCATTAGATTATAGGGATATCTAAGAATCTACAAGAACCAAGAATAAAAAAATTCACATTATTCAAGTTTTGAATAATTGTTATTGAATTTATTTATTAATGGATTCACAAGATATTATGTGAATAAATTTAAAAATATTTAAGGAAATTTTTTTAATCTAATATAAAAGGATTGATTAATATTTTTGGTAATGGTAATTCCATTTAATGGATTACTTTTATTACATAATATATTTGTTATATTATAAGTAAGTGATAAGAATATAAATGTCATTTTTATTGGGTTAGTTTCACACAACTTTTCATTTATAGCTTATTTAGTGGGTAAAACATATCTAGGGGTAGTGGAGTCATTTTTGTGTATTTTTTTACCACAATATATAAGTTGGAGGAGGCTAAAATGTGGGGTATTATTAACTACAAGATATTGAGAGACCATCTCTTTTCTCTCCTACTTTATAGATAGATAAATTGATGAGTTAAGTAACCAATACATGTTCTTCATCACAAATTGAAGTATCATCTATCGGTGATTGCTAGGATGTCAAATATTTTGTTAGATCTCCACACTAGCACCTAGATATCAATGATCAATATTCCCATAGAATATCAGAACATGTGAGGATGATATAGAAGGATTTGTCTCTAGTTCCTTTTAAATATGTTCATCAATTATGATATGTTTTCATATGAACAATAAAATTGATCAAGTTATTTTTTGATTTATTCTTTATTCATAAAATATTTAGTGAGATCTTTATATTTTTTACTAGGATTCACATGACCGAAAATGGGTAGATACATCATTCGATGATGAAATTTTTTTAATATCCAGCCCATATTCTTCCATTATGAACCCCAATACCTTTATATTCCTGAGATAACTCCCATTAAATGATTTATGGTTAGTCCAATGTATTGCAAGGGTCACTCCCTTTGTCCTCTCCCTTTTCTCATCGGTTAAAGAGGGAATATTTGTTGGATTACAGTCCAATGAATGGCTTCACTATTTGATAGTTGATATAATAATTAGTTCTCATTGATATTTACATTGTTATTTCCCAAAGTGGTTATGAACATAACCATTATAGTAACTTGAATTTAATTTTAGATCTATTCATCAAGGAAAGATGATTTTTTGAACATTATTCATTGAGTGTTAGTCACATTATGTAATTTCATCCATAAGAAAATATAAGTACACATTTTTAGAGAAATTTACAATCCTTCAAGAAACTTTTCACTATTTCAAAACCATCCAATCCTTCACAAAACTTTTCAATTTTTTCGAAACATATAACCTTTCGCAACGTTTACAAAAATTATACAAAACACTATTGGCCAGCCTAACCCATGTTTTTTATTTCTGAACTGATGTTTTTATGAATGATTCATGCCATAAAAATATTCACACAATTATTTCATGAATTCAGATCCTTCATATCATCAACAAGTCAGGCTTCATCAAATGAGTGGGGGTAGCAAAAAAATTTATAGACGTTTCCTCCATTCAAAATTTTTTCTCTCATTCCACCAAATTTTATAAAAGTATTCATTATATTATTATAAATCCCATTCTTAAGGAAAAATTTGTGTATAACTTTTTTTTGTTTATGCTTTTGAAAAACATGGAAACTTCTCTTAATTTTTTTCCAACATGAAACTTAATTTAAAAAATAAACAATATTTTGTGAAACAATCAATCTTCCCCAAATTCCATTCCTTAACCATATTTTGATGAGGTGGTATTGAATATTAATTTTTCTTAAACATCAATAATTTTCAAAAAACTATTGATTTCATTCATGAAACTTTATATCCTATATGAAAACTATTCCTTTTCAATATTTTTTTGAGATAGATTGGAATAACTATGCTCACATAACTTTTAATTTATGTGAGACTTCATCATTTATTCTATTTTACTTCTCTAAATTGATGAACCCAATAAAAAACTTCCAAAACCATGTTTTATTATTAAATGAAGGTATTAATTTTCTTAGATCATTGTAACAATATTTTTGTGATGTGTCCATGTTTGGGTGCTTCTTGTGTAGGAAAACGAGGCATGAAAGAAGCATGAAAAATTAACAAGTTTAAAATTTGGCTTCATATTCATGTTATAAATATAGTATCCAAAAAATCCATTTTAATATTTCACAAAGGATATATTGAAATTCAATTCACAAATGAAAAAATAGAATGAAACAGTAATGATACATTGATCTCTTTAAATATCTAATTTGATTTTATCACTATCATCATGTTAAGGCTCAAATGATCCATGATAAGAATAATATCGATCATCCACATGTGAAATACAGATCATAAATCATTGATAATTGAATCTCTGGTTTTAGAATGAAAAATTTATGATCTTTATGATATCCATTTGATTACATAATACATACATACTTGAACAATAACTTTGGATCAATCTGACCATGTTATTTCTTTGAATTCTTTCTCTAAGATACACAGTGGATATATGGGAGAGATTATATCTTTAAATTCATCCAAATTATTGATATGATAATTTAAGAGTCTAAAATTAGATTTTGTGCCTAGTTTATACTTCACAAAATTTCACTTCATACTGGAAAGTAATTACTTTCATTTTAGAAACCTTATACACACTTAGGAATTAATTAAACCTATCATAAATTTTACAAATATGATATCAATCACTTACACTACATTAAAATGGTATGTGATAAATTACAAAACATTAAATCATACCATAATCTCCCAATATTATTTAACTAACATTACATGTGGTATGTTCATTCAAAAATGTATATGTTTGAATATTTATTTTTATGATAAAAAATGGGAATTACTTGATAAATAAATTCAATAATAATTATTCAAAACGTTAATAATATAATTGAATTATTTTACTTCAAATCGATCACAATTTTATGTTCTCTGACCCTCTCACATGAGTCCCACTCCATCATAATCTCATATTCATACAAATAGGTGGAACATGGGGATACACTCAGTATGTGACATACTAGGTCCTAGTCTTGATAATAGTGAGGCTAACCCATTGACCATGAATGGAGTCTAAAAACCCTTAACAACCCCTAGGGAGATAATTTATGTCATAGATATGAATACCTCCTACAAAAAAGTTTTGTGAAATATAATCTCTTTATGTCTTGATATATCATAAAGTAGGATGCATACATGTGTCATCATCATTTTGAGGCTTTATATATTTTGTTATATAAGGCCCCATCCTTAAACCTTACTTAATCTTGAGTTATTACAAGATTACACATTGAGGATCTTTTCAGGTTTAGAGTTTTAGAGAATTAGATCATGAAACATGCATTACATTCCACATTTAAACAAAGTGGTTTCATAAAAGACAATATTCATTCTTCCCATCAATGGAAACATATTTAAAATATAACACGGATTCTTTCTTGACACATCCTTGACACTATCATCACATCATGTACCTTTCCCTTGACCTGTGAAAAACATTTCAAAAACTTGGGATGAGCATAAAAAGCTCAGTAAGAGTTATAAAAATATGGAAAGGAAACATGAGTTCATATATACATTATAATGAAATCACACTTTACCCATAAAACATAGGCATATCAAATCATGAATAAATCATAGAAATCATAAGACATAAAGGTAACTTGAGGCATTCATAACACTATTACGTAGGGAGTAACCCTCTTGGTTACGTTTGGAATACCCATCACAGTATATTCCCTAAATCTCTTCGGAGAAACCTTAACGTTTCACTCCTTCGCGTTACCCAATGCATTGGAGAGCTATATCGGGCTCACCCGACCTTAGTTTATCACGGAACCACCCATTTTCATAACAATGCCCAAGAACCATAACATAAATGTATCACATAAAACATGAATAAAGGAAACATAACATTTCCACAGTTCAATCACAATATAACATTTTAGTATATTGAAATAATGAATCCATTCAAAAAGAAACCATTTCCAAAACCATTTAAAACATTTAATAAAGAGATTTTTGAATCAAAGTGTCCCATACCACCTTAAAGAATAAAATTTTAAACCATTAATATCCATATAAATAAATACTTAAAACCATTTTGAAAACATGTATATTAATAAGAACAAATAATTAAAACATTTAAAACGATATTTTGGTTAAAGGGGTTTTACCAAAATTAGAGACACTTGAATACAATAATTGAAGAATAACATTTAGTCAGAACTTTATAATATCATGAGAATAAATGGATTCATGATATAATACTCCAAAGGATAGTATATACACCATATAATATTGAATTGGTGCATAATACAATGAACCCTCAATAGAAATGTCAAATGTGATGAAATCCCTTATAAAGAAGGTATCCTTAAATTAAGGACAAATCAATCTAAAAAATATGTGTGAAAAATATAAATACACACAATATAAGTGGATATTAAGTGTAAAACAATAAAAGGTCATTCACACATATTCATAGAACGACATATTCAAGGAGTACATGTTTATCCCAAAGAATCAAATTTGGGCTAAGAAGTTCCCTTGCAAAAATTTGACAGCCTAACGGCGTCACTTCAAAAATTCAGAAAATGAGTTGATGAGAGATAAAAAGGGAATATAATCACCTGGACATAAAATTTACATCAATCAGGATATAGAATAACATATCCCAAAATAATAGTATGTGAATTAAAAGACATAACAAACGAAGTCTTTTAAAAAGAGGAGGGTGAAAGGTTCCCTTACTGACTTGGGTATCTTTCAAAACATACACCCCATGAAAGAAAGACAATAGATCATTGATATAAATACTCATAAATGAAATTATATTACACAAAGATTATAATAATTGGCAGTACATACACCACTCAATGGAATTTGTGGCAAATGTAGCATAAATCTCACGGGAATAAAAGTGAGATGGAAAATCCCTTACGAAAATTCAGCAGCCTAACGGCGCCACTCAAAACTTCCAAAATGGATTGATGAGAAAAAATAGGGTCTCTCATTATATGAACATAATAAGTACAGTAGGAATAATATAGAAGAACATCCTAATCATAAGAAATATGAGCTTAAAAGGAATGACATAAAAGAGTGTACTTAAAAAGAAAGAGAGGTGTAGGATCCCTTACCTCGGGTCCGACTTGACTCGATCGTTCTTTAATCTCCTGAATAATAAACTTGAGTTAATTTATACTTCCTTAAAAACCTTTTTCAAGTTCATTATTACTTTTATATCACTTATTACCATGTCATAAACATTATGTAATCATTTAAGTTAATAATATTTGATTTGCCGATATTTGGTTCTTAAGTCGAAAGTGGAGTTCTTACAATTACATGTTGTTCGTGTGGCCAAATTTTTATTATATCCAGAATTTTATTCATGATTTAGATATCATATATGTCATATATATCCAGTACATTCATGCATTTATAACATTACATAATCATTTAGAGGTAAGAAATGAAATGCACCGTTCATGGAGACGGTAAGCCGTACGTACGCATGAACGCTACTTTCATTTCTATTTCGTATTTTATAGAATGGAATAATAATGATATAAAGGTATATTATAATTCCAGTATAATATCATATGTAATATCATAGTTACATCCTTTATACGTCCCACATATGGTATTTAACGAATCAAATCACTTTGAGGGGGCGGTAGTCCGCACTTCCTTAAATGAAGATATCGCGTTTACCCATAATGGAAACCATAACGGTATACCCAAAATGAAAAAAACAGAAGCTTAAGGAAAACATAAAAATATTATATATCATATATAAAAATTGTGACATCATAATGGCCACCTTTGAAGGTGTTAAATGAGTATTGAACAATCATCGTTTCGGGAGGCAGAATTTCGCCATCCACGGAAACCGTATTTTATTTAACCATTTAATGTAGTTGTGTGAGGGTGTAGCTCGAATAAATATTATAACAACATCCTAGTATATTTAAGATACTGGTTTGGTTACAAAATAAGTAAATAAAAAGAGTTTAGGGGGTTGGAGAAGCAAAATAAAAAAAATGAACAAGAGAGAATGAATTACCTTTAAAAGTGTAACTCCTTTTGATTTGAGCCTAAAGGCTTCCTTTGAAAGGGTTATGCCCAAAGGGAATCCTCTATGATGATTAGAGGGATGTGGAGAGATTAAATGGGCAGGGGTTGGCCGAGACAAAGGCTTGAGGAGTGTGTGTAAGGTGGTAGAGTTGGGGGCCTTTTATAAGAGGAGAGGAGGGGCACTTTTGGAAAGTAAAGAAATATTACTTTATTTGAAAATGTGTTTCGGTTTTAAAAGGTCCCACATTGATATAATTAGTGGATAAGGTGATACGGGTTCGAAATACACCCATCCAATAAGTTTTGGACATGTTTAGTTCATAGATTTTACATTATCTTTCCATTTTATTTAAATCGTTAAATAATGAGGTCATCACTAGATCATCATGATGTCATAAATAAATTAATTTATTTAAAATCTAAAAATTATAAAAAAAATACTATGATGTATGAAATCTTTTTGGATTTCCAATTACTATTTATAATCAAAAATCTGACTTGTATAACCCCATTTAAAAATTGTTTTAGTAAAACATATCATGTTTGTGTCATTTTTTACTTTTACATTAAATAAATATATATTAATGTGATTTTCCAACCAAAGTGCCTCCATGGGGTCCCCAAGTTGACCCATGGGTTGTCTTGGTCTTCCATGACTTATCCAATAGGGTTAGGACAAGTGTCATGGTGTTTTCATATTTTTATAATATCATTTTTACCTTAAATTACACTAATTACCTCTAATCGCGATTAATGAAAAAAAGTTACTATTCACCAAAAAATTATTTTTATCCCATTGAACCAAATTTTACATACTAATGACAAAAATTTATGTCGGATTTTCAAAATTCAATACACATTAGTGGTAAATTTCATTTAACTGAAAAATCAGTTTTCTTGATTACCACTTAGTGGTTTCAATATTCATCAAAAATTGGAGTTTTTCAGAAAATTACCAAAAATTAAAACTAAGCTATATTTGATATTCCGAATGAAAAAATGAAGTCTATTTTACAAAATTAAAATCATATAAGTCACATTAATTAATTTAATAATTAATTCCCGCTGTCATAGCAAATAGCGTGTTTTTATGAAACAATAAGTATCAAAAGATTGACACTGGTTTAAGTCTGATTTCAATGTGAAATTAATTCCAACGACCACTATTGGATTTAATGGTAAAAATATATTCTAATTTCACTTTAAAACAAATTCAAAAGATAATCTAATCATATAAATAAATTAGATTAAAAAGAGGTTTTGAATAAAAATACAACATTTTACACTATTCATTCAAAAAAAAATGAACTTTATCGGAAAGATACCAAAAATTTACACAAAGTAAATTTTGATGTCCCAATTCTTAAGAAGAGTTATATTTGGTCCAATTGAATGTATAAAAGTGAACAAAACTATATTTAATGACGATTCGCCATCAAAAGTTGATAAGTGACCCTTTAGTGAAAACCAGGGCATATACGCCTAAAATTGAATTTTTTCCATATTTTTAGCCTTTATCTTTTATTGGATAAATGTAAAAACATTTAAAAACATTTATGGTAATATTTTAGTTATTTCTATCCATTCCCTCCAATACAACGGCTACATGTTAACTACAATTTAAAATAATATTATTTTATTATTAGAGTGCAACGTAAGATTCCCAAGAAACTCGTTGTTGCATGTTAGGTACGCCATCGAGCATAGCGTCCCCTTTAAAGTCATATTAATATTTTATTCACAAATATGGATAAATATAAAAATGTAATATTCTTTATTTACCTGGGGTTTTACATGTTACCTTATTGGATAGACATACCTTATAGTACAATAGACTTGTATTTAATGAAGGTACTGCCATCTTGGTCAACATGGGCCTATAAGACATCTCTTCATTAACTCAAAAGTAAAAAATTCTATCTTGATCACTCAAGCAATGTCATACCATTGAAGATGTTTCCAACAAAAGCTTCCTCACCAGGACTTCAATGTCATGTTTTTTTCCTTGAATAAATTTAAGTGATCAAATTGTAAACATTGATAATGAACTCATTTTTGGAGAAAAATATATGTGTTCATAAATAATAACAACAAATGACACCTTAAACATGTGGTGTTCAGATTGGTGGGACAGTTCCCATGATAACATCTACTAGAGATCACTACATGTGAAATTCACGAGAAGATTTCTAAATACATATGATACCTCAACACTTGATAGTCACCAATATTGTATGTATCATATTTATGATGTATACATACCATATGACATATATTTTAGATTACTATCATAGTATCTTGAAGTTATCCTTATATATTTGAACTACTATAACCTGTTGCTATAACAAATAATCAAAAGACATTACTATAAAAACAGTGGACACAGAAGTATCAAAACTATTATAGTAAGAGTAAAAATATGTATATATAAAACTGTATACATTAAATTATAATCCAAGTACATAAAAGAGTTGGGTCTAAAGAATCCACTCACAACACTCCAACTTTCACTAGATAAAACACTAACAATTATCAAACTATTAGGTATCACAAGAGTATCTTGATTCTACTAAGATATGGATGTAGTTAGATGGTCTTACATGTTATCCTCTATTACTACAATACTTACTAAAAATTTCCCTATTTGAGTAAAATCCCGTAGATATTAAACTTATGAAGTATGTACTTTGTTATCTGGTGTGGCGTGAGATCCATGGAAAGCACCACTTCCTTAATATTATCATATTCATCTGTAATAGTGTATTCACTCCTAGGTATAATTCCAGTCTCAAAAAAAATCTACATATCCAAAATGCATCCATCGCTACATCGAAAGGAAAAATATACTTGGATTATAGTATCTAATTTGAAACCATGAACGACTTAGAGATCCTCTAGACAAATTTACAACCATTCAAAAAAACAAATCCTAACTAAGATTTTAGATCATCATGATCTATTTGGAAGCATAAATCAGAGTATCACATCATCGATAACTCCTCATCTCATCCATACAACCAAAACATATCCTCTATATGTATCATGTACTCTAGGATTGTTTTTAAAGCTTCCCAATGTAGATCTATTTTACTGTCATCATATATTCTAACTATTATATAATTAATAGAAACACAAAATCTAGCACATTGTGTGACATTAATGATAGATCCCATGACCAAAGAATAGTGGATTATACTCTTTATTTTAATATCCTCCTATTTCTAGGGACACATCTTCATAGAGAGATTTATTCCATGTGATATTGGTAAAAATCCTCTATTTGACGATTCTATATTATAACTTTTGAAGGAATTGTCCATATATGTATTTTTTATTAACCAATGGAGCCTCTATAATCCATCCTGATAGATCTTGATCAATATAATGTAGGATTATTAAACTAATTATTTCAGATAGAAACATCTCTTTATTCATGTCTTCACTGACTGTAATATGTGCACATCGTTTTACAATAACAATACTTCATCAACATATAATAATAGGAAAATAGTGGCACTCCCGTTAAACTTATTATAGACACATGTATGTCTTTCATTCTTAATGAATCCAAATTATCTTATGGACTCATCAAAATGAACATTCAATAATCATGATTCCTACTAGAATCTATAAATGGATATATACATCCTGTATACATTTTTTGAACTCTTTGGAATAATTAACCATTTGGGAAATTTCATATAGACATATTTAACCAAATTAAAAATTTGAAAAGTAGTTTTGAAATCCATTTTCCCATTTTCCTAATCAAGGAAGGCTATTATTGAAATTAATATTTTTATGGATTTTATCATAGTGACTATTTAGGAGGTTAAATCATAGTTTATGACTATATGAATCAAGAAACCATTCTCTACTAGTAATGCCTTATAGGTTATCACATGACCATCCAAGTTCATCTATTTCTTGAATAATCATTAACATCAAATATATTTTACATAATATAGTGGGTATAACAAAACCTAAACATGATTCTGGTGTATAGAATCTATTTTAGAATACATGGATTTTTCCCATATAAGAATATCCTTACCGTATACTACTTCCTTATAGTTTAATGGTTCAAAATTATTTAGAAGTATCGTGTCACCTGGTTTAATGAAATGAAAACTGTATCTCTCTATTATCTAGCCTCTCTAGTTGACCTATTAAACCCTTTTGTCTTAAGAAAATATTCATCTCACACTGTCTCTTTTAGAGATTGTTTCTGAACCAACTATTGTGAACCTAGAACATCATCTTCATCAAAGTCATTCTTTCACCAACTATTTCCATGGAACATTTTCTCCCTATTTAGAAATGTAATATGTATTTATAAAATCTCCTTTATAACTAAAGGGTTATAGAGGAAACATCCTATAGTCTCTTATGATAACCTATAAATATTCACATTATGATCAAAGTTGATAATTTCTATCTAGGTATAGACTTGGGTTTTTTTCATTGAATACACTTTAAAATATGTGTGATATGTTGGATTTATTTCCAAAGTAAACCTATTATGGAATCCCATTTACAAATTTATTTGGTACTCAGTATATTATATATTCCACAATCTATAATTCATATCCGAAAAAGGATAATGGTAGAGTTTCGTGGATCATCATTAACATGAACATGTCATGAAGGGTCATATTCCTCCTTTCTATAACACTATTCGAATGAGATGTATAAGGAGGAGTTAATTGGTAAATTATCCCACAATCGTTTAGATGATTTAAGAAAACATAGTTACCTCATACCCCACCATGGTCTAAGAAGACTTATTAATCTTCTTACCAAGTTTAATTTTTTACTTAATTATTATATTTCTTAAACATGATAATGGAATTTTACTTATACATCATTAAATATATATATCATTATCTACTATAGTCATTGGTAAATGTAATGATATAAGAAACACAACCCCTTGACACTACTAGAAATGGACCAAATACATTAGTATGAACCAATTCTAATGGTTCGTTGTATATTTCTCCTTCCCCCATTGAAAGGTGACTTGTTCATTTAACCATGTAAAAAATCATGACATGCTCCCATGGTTTTTAACTTAATAGTGTCTAAATACCATACTTGATGTAGTTTTCTTAAATGATTCTCATTTATATTAACTATCCTAAAGTGTTAATGGAATTTAAAATTTTAGTCAAACTCATTTTATTTATCATTAATTGAAAAATTGGATTTTCTAGTTCAATTATATATATCTCATTGTTAAGATGTTCCTACCATAACATACGTTATCCATATGCATAAAACAAAATTTATTTTTAAACTTGAAATTAAATCCCATAGTGTATAAATTTGTCATTGAGATTATGTTTCTGGTAATATATTTGAAAAAATAATATTAATTTAGTAGAAGAACCATTCTACATAGTAAAGTAAGACGATCATCACTCATATCTAATAATAATAGTATTATACCAGTTTTGGATTAAGGATTTTATTCACCTTTTAAAAAATTCTCAAATATACTTGGTTCATATATTTGAATTAAAATGTGTGAGCCACATGTAGTATCCATTAGCCATATTTTAGAAATTTACATATTGAATTAAATGAAAAATAGACCTCAAGAAGAATCATCAGCTTTCTTTCCCTTCCAAGCTATGAAATTCTTCTTCCAGTGGCATTTCTTTCCATATTAGAAGTATATTAACGCCTTTTTATGTTACCTCATTTTATCATTGGATTCTTGAAAAGGAGGTAAATTAGTGTCTTTAACTGGGACTTATCCTTTGAAAATTTATCCTTCCCTTTCATATTCTTGTCCCCCATATAGACCAAAGAGTTGGAATTATTCATATCCCTATCGTCATGGAGAATGAAATACAATAAACCTAATATTATCTTATTAATTTTTTTCTTATTATAATTAACAATGAAAGTCAAGAAGCTATGCGGTAAAGTGGAAATAATGGGATTAGTTCCCAGTTCTTAGTTCAGTTTGAAACTAAGGGAATCTAGTCTCACTCCTTGTGTAACTCTTTGAGATAAGACAATATTTGGTGAGAATATTTGTTCTCCTAATTTTTCTATATCTCACTAGATATAGATGAAAACATGAATCAGTGAACATCTAATTGATCAACCTTAAACTTCATAGGGCGGCTCATTATGAAGGTGGGACTCCAACATATAATGTTTCCTCTCATATAATAACACTATGTGAACACTCCTATACCACTTCTGGAAGTTATTGTGAGTCATGAAATCATTTTTATTGATTATTTATTATAGTAAATTTGAATTGGTGGCTATTTTCATTTGATTTAAAATAGGTAAATTTAGAATATTAGTACTTTATTTTTATTTCCTATATGCATTTTCAATTTATCAATTTTAAATGTCTCCCATTATTTTATAAAGTACTAGTATACCTCAACTATTATATTTGGAAGTCTCAGTAACTTAAGAATTCGAGTGAAAATGATCTTTAAACCTCTTATCATATCCAGAAATATGACATCGCCACTACTATGAGTGCATAAGGGAGAATTGTTTCTTGACAACCACATTAACTCATAGATCCTTGATCAGTTGAGTGGATTTCCATTTCATAAAACTTTTTCTATAATATTTTAAAAATACATCTATGGGTATTACTTTGCTGAAAAATTAAGTTAAATTAACCCACCACTAATATAATTACTCCCTATTAGAAGAAGACACCATAAAATACGGTCAAAAAAGAATATTCAAAAATCAATTATTTCCAAATTCAAGTGATGAAAGATATTTAATGGAATAAAATTGTCTATGAGGGATTTAGTAATAGAATAAAAGAGAATGAAATAATTTTATATTTAACATTGTTATTCTTTGTTATCTCATTCAAAACATATCCATCGTTTAAATAGAAAACATTCACCATAGAAGTTCATTTTATCAACTCATGCTTCTTTTTTATTATTCTATGTGATATTTCATATTAAATAAATATATAAAAAATTATAAAACATTAATATGATATAAATAATGATGTGATCATGATTCATTAATTATTTGTTAATTCATCAAGTGGATAATGGATTAAACAAGACCCTATATGATTTCTTTAAGACAACACCTGACATGAATTCCAGAACTTGTAACTACTATGCACTTCAGCTATTTGATTTAAACATTCCATAAACTCGAACCAATATTCCACTAACACATTAGATATTTATAATATACACTCACATGTTGGTGAAAATAATTAAAGGTTAAAAATTACATATTAAAAGTGGACACATAGACCCTTATACTACTTAAAGATGAATGGATGATTCTGAAATCATCAAAATAAAAAAATAATTAAATTTTAAGACATAAATGAAATAATTTAATAAAATAAATAATAAAACAAACAATTATGGGTAATTATTAACCCATGATAAGTCAACATGGAATTATATTTTAGAAGAAAAATTATTTTTTTTTTAAATTAAACTTGATGGTTCTCAATGATTCAATTAAATTACAATAATTTTATTTAATTATAGATATATTCCATTACACCTAAAATAATTTTATCACATACTAGAAAAATAAATTTAATTTATGAAATTTATCAATATTTAATGGGCCTTTTGGACCTAAAAAGTATCCCATAATATTAAAATATACCTTAATGTTAATTATTGTTTGTGATGGGGTTGATAGTTTGGGTATGTTAGATCTCGACTAAACTGGTCCATCCCAAGTCTTGTTAGGGAATTAGTTTAAGGGTATATATATATTTTTCGCATCATATATTTTAAATAATATATATTATAAATTATATATTATTATATATATATATTAACTTTGTAACACAATCATCATCCCCATAAATAGGGGGAGCTTGCTAGTCCATTCCCCATAAATGGGGCATGAAATATTTTATGTTTTTTATAAATTTTATTTCTCTAAGTATAAAGACCATTATAATATATTTTTTTAGGAATTTTAAATTTTTGATTTAATATAAATCCATGAAGTTAGCAGAGTACCCGGGTTGGCTACCAATATTTTTGGATAACACAAAATAAACTTGTGTTTTTCCCTATTTTAAAATACCGAGCAATGATAACAATCAAATATTTTGGAAATCATATACTTCTAAATCCCATCACATAAAACCCCTTAAAACCCTTCCATATTCAATCAAACATATATTTTCCCTAAGAAATCATATTTGAGTGCCATTAGTTTAGTTGATACTGTATCGAAACCCTCATTTTGAATCATACTAAATTTAATAGTAATCTCAATGTTTTTAACATAAATATTCGTACATTTTTTATACCAATTGAAGTAACCTGATGAACAAATTAAGAAAGAATAATATGTAATTTAAATTTATGGGTTCTGATTCTTGTTAATAACAATAAATAAATAAAATCCATGTCCAAATATCTCAAAGTATTTAATGAAATTCAATTTAAACATGGAAAATAAAATCAAACAAAACTATAAATAATACCTTGTTCATTTGAAATCAAAGATTTGATTCGGTCACCATCAGTGTGTCATGGTTAAAAAGACAAAAACTAGTAATCATATAGATCATCCACACATTCAACAGATCTCCTATATCATTAATCATATATTCTTATGTGCTATCATGTGAAATAGAATACATTTACGATGTACAATCAATTGGGTGAAGATGTATAGTAAATCCAGGAAGTGAGATTGATCCAACCGTGTCATTTCTTCATATTATCTCCCTAAGATCTTGAGAGGATAAAAGAGAAGATATTATCTCTCTTAATTCATCCAAATGGTGTATATTACTATTCAAGAGTTCAAAATTATCCTTTATACCATGGTTATACTTTGAAAAATTGAAGTTTGATCCATTGTAAATAATAACCTTGATTTTTGACCCTTTCACAGTCTTATGACTTAATTGAAATAATCATAAATGTAAAAAAAATTCAATCCTATGTAAGAAATTAACTTGTGACATGATAAAATAGAAACCATTAACTTGACCCACAAGTTGCCCACATAATTTAACAAACCTTGAATGTGCTATGTTTTTTCAAAAAATTATATTTTATCATATTAAATTTTATTATCAAACAAATTTTAAGTGACTTGATAAATAAATTCAATCACCATTATTATAAATATGAATAAAATTATTGAATTATTTTACTTGATTTCAATAAAACACAAACATTCACTATCTGCTGAATGTGTGGGCCAATTTGTCCTAAATTTATTTTCATTCAAATTGATTGAACATGTAAATAAACATAGTTTGTGACCCTATAGGACCTTATCTCAATAGTAGTGAGTAAAATCCATTGAAAAGGTGTTGATTATTGAAATCTACAATATCTTATAAGGAGATAAGGAATTTCATAACTATGTTTACCTCTGACGAACATGTTCTGTGTAATATAATCTCTTTGTATCATGATATATCATAAAGAAGGACGCACACTTGTGTCATAATCCATTTGATGATTTATATATTTCATAACATTAACGAACAATATTACCCTCTAGTACCATGTCCATAGATTTAATTAAGGTACTTCCAACCTAGTTATCCTAGGCCCGTGATATTTCTATTCCTCAACTTGGAAGTGTAAAATTATATCTTGACCAGTTACCCAATTCTATAGCACCACTGACATTCCCAACACAAGTTAACTTTCCAAAAACTCAATTTCATGTTTTTTTCCTTTCATAAAAATCATTGATCCAGTGGTACACATTAATAAAAATATAAATTCTAGATATCAATACCTATGTTCTTAGATTGGATAAACCAATTACAATTTAAATATATGGTGTTCCCATTGGGAAGTCAGTCTTCATGATCTTGTATACTCAATATTAAAAATTTTAAACATACCTATATGAATTATCAATGATTATGATCTCCCAAAACTTGATAGTCATACATCATATATGTACCATCATTATGATGTATCTATACCATAGGACATATATTTAATATTACAACCATTGTATCTTGACTTCCTCATTATAGTTGGTAACTGCTATAACCTTTTTATAAGACATGTAATATAAAGACATTACCATGAAAATAGTGGATAAATAACTATAATCACTAATATATAATGAGTAAAAACATACATGTATCAAATTTTATACATGTATTGGTAATCAAAGTACAAAAAATAGGTTGGTTTAGGGAACCCACTAAGAACACCTCATTCGTAGATAGCTTCAACCCATCTATCAGTATGATCATGATCAATATTACAGGATCACACACCACTTCATATAATTCACTACATTCCCTATTTTGGGAACACTATATTCTCATGAAACTACCATCTTGGTCCCTTTATCAACTTTTCATAATGAAACAATCCACTATCATTTTAACAATAACATTATCTTCTTATAGAACTGTTGACATGACGAATAACACATGTAGTTTGATCCACCACACCATGATAATGGAAACACCACATCCAACACACCAACTCACCATGGTTGCAAATAATAGGGTCTACAATGAATCTAAAAAATAATAAATGGAAACACCAATTCTCATTGGTTTCCAACAATATATCCCCTTAGATTTATTGGAAACACTTTAATGAATGCTATGCCTCTATCTTAATTCAACATGATAATCCATTTTTGATACCAGCTATCCACAAATAAATTTTTTTGATTATTGAATGTGATTGAAATAAACTATTTAATATTGTGCCTAACATGAGAATACTGATTTCTTCAACTTCATTGGGTAAATACATTCATCAAGAACTTCTTCTATGATTTATGTTTGTTGAATTAACATCGTCAATATTGTCATAATTTCTACCATCACTTCATAATCCACTTATAAATGGATTGTCATGAACACACATATTTTTTTTATCATTTCTACATTGGGAAGAAACAACACATGAATTCATTTTCCTTTCTTCTCCCCCTTTGAAAACAAATCCTTTGTTTATATTTTACTATATGTACTAGATATTGAATCTTGAGAAAGATCATACCTTTGGAATTAAGGATACCAATATTTATAATTGTTTCATTCTCCTACTATTTTCTTGATGTCACGCATAATAAAAATATATCCTTAAATACTGTTGAGATCAAGTATTACATCATTTAATTTTTTCACCTTTATCAATGATGTGAATTATGGTATTTTTACTTTTAACCCTATGAAAACGTTGTACTATCATTTAATAAGAAGAGACAATGACCCCCCATAATATACAACTCCTCCTTTTGTTAGTCCGACTTGTTAGACGCACAAGATAAATTATTATTCTGTATCATTTTATCACATGTGAATATAGGTTTGAGAAAAAACCCATCTAGAAGACATCCTTTCAAACATAGCTATTATAAAAATGTTTTTCACTGGGTGGACTTATCACTTAGAAAATATGCCTAAAAAACTCTATGACTACTAATTTGATACTCAGTGTAGGAAAAAAGAGATAAAATTAATGACATCATCATTATCCAATTCACTCACCTACTTCCATATGTCTTAGGAATCCCAAAAACATTAACTTATCTCAATGATTTTTCCTTTTTTATTCTTCAACACTAAACACCAAACTGATTCCAATTGTTGAAGACAATACCAATTTTCAAATATAGAAACAATGTAAATGATTTAATTTATTGAAATGTTTTTCAATACTAAGTATTGAAATGATTAATTGTTTGTTCAGATTTTGAGATTACTTCATGAACTAATATTGGTATTTAATTTCTTCTCTCAAATAGAGGGTGTATTTAATTGTTTTCTAGGGAAAACATCTATCAAATATTCATCAAAAAACCACCCATAAATTTCACATCTTTTTCACTAAATATAGAATTGAAATTTAGAATTATAGTAATCCATCCATCACAGCCTTTGATATCCTAAGAATTATTAGATGAAATCGGATATTAGATCAAAAAATAGAATATATAAGAACATTTTGTTTCTACTTCCCAATTTTTATATCTTTAATATATAAAGTTAGATATATATGGTTAGATTTCTATTAATACTTCATGGATCTTCATACAACTTGATATAAATTAAAATATTAGTTTTCAACACCAAATGCCTAACATTGATATTCCTAATTACCACTATGGTTGTTCATATATTCTCATTCACAATACTTCTATTTATGAAAAAATTCCACTAGTTCAAATTTGAGTTAGTTGTAACTCTGGAAGATATCACAACAATAATTTACATCTTTTTATGAAACTTCCCCATTGATAGTATCCCCACTAAAACTTGAAAAAAATCAACATTAATTAATATAATTTAAACACATAAATAGAGTTGATATTTAAATTCCTTATGTTGATAAATGAGGCTAGTATTGATAAAAACCCCTCCAGTATCACACATTACTTTTACCATTTTTAGATTTGAGGAATGAAATGCTATCTTTGTATAAAAATCTTCTTATTCATCACCATTCTTCACAGTAAGATACTTTAGTGCCTTACAGGTAGCTATATTATGAGTGACACCACATACAAAAACATAATTTCAGATGTTTTCTTTAGAATTTCCCTTAAATATTTTACAAATTTTTATTTCTTCATTACCAAATTGACAAACTATTCTTACTTGGGTACTCTAACAAACAAGGAAATCTATACACATTACTGATTACACCATTCCTCTCTTGTTATTCTTGCATCTTTATTTGTCCCTTACTAATTTATCAACATTCAAAACAGATGACTTATTTCAGGATGTATCTCTCATAGTAGTGGATTTTAGAGTCCATTCAATTTTCTATGTCTTATTCTTGTTTTTAAAATAAATTTATTACTCAATATATGAGTTGGAATTCCTCTTCAAACTACAGTTTTCCATTTTCATGTTAACTCCCATTGTTCTCTTATTCTCATACCTTATGTTATGATTAACAAATCATCTTTGTATTTCCTTGTTTCTAATATCTTTGGAAGAAAATAGATTAACCTTAGAAGTTTTATTCCTTATATAATATTTGTATATTTTCTTATCCACCTTTCTCATAGTTGGGGTGGATTCATTATTTTTCATCCAGATTTGTTTTCTTTATTCCCAAGAGAAATATCATGTGTAAATTGATTCAGGTTCTTGATGAAAATTTTGTTGAGAACTATTGTTTTCCAAAAAAGATTTAAATATGTTCCATATCTTAATATGATTTATTCTAATGAATGATTTCTTCTCATTGACCATATTAATGGATGAATTCATTGAGACACTTTCATCTCCCTTTTTAGCTATATTTCCTAGCCATATGACCATGATTTGCATATATAAATCATATCCCTTTAAAAAATACATCAAATATTATTTATTTGGCTGATATTTTGTTGCAATATTTACTCTTGTTCATTTAATACCTCAAGATTCTAGGAAAAAAATCATGGTACGTAACATGATTCCACAATATCACACTTAGTGGCTACCTTCCTCTGAGATTCATCTATATAAAGTTTGGAATGATGCTTCAATTTCTATTATAACTATTTATTTCCTCATTTATGGACTCTACTTGTAGATTCTCCCATGAGAGGGTTGTTCCTTTTCACATTTAATTTTTTTAGACTTACATTTATTTCCTTGTAGTTACAATCCTTTTCCTTTAGTTGAGAAGTCATTTTCCTCATACATGAGCTTTCTTATATTCCCATTTTTAATAACACTTTCAGTTTTGTTTTGTGAAGGATAATTCTATGATTCAACTCCATATATATGGATACTTTCTTATCTACTTCATGTGCATTTTTTTTCTAGTAAGTATCTTTGAGTCTCCATTTTTTCACCAATCTTCACAATGTTATCATTCTAGAACACCTTCACTTGGCTCAACTTTTGGTTATCCTAAACAAACTATACCATGTGAGAAACCAATTCCTCTTTCTTATCCCTCTGATTTTGAAACTCATTTGATTCAAGGATCTTTTATTTGGAACTAGATTTATACTCTTTGACTTTGGAGGAAGTTTCTTCCAACTCCATAGACTGAGTATCATTCTTCTCTATCCGGTCTATAGCGACAACATTATTTTATTTAGGATTTTCAATTTTTTGATCTTAATTTTCAATGATTGTACATAGATCCTATAGATTAATTATTCACTATCAAATTCAAGATTTTACCTTTAACCCATTGTCAATATCCACTTATATGTGAAAATTTTTCACCTTTGGATCTCTTAAAATTTCTTTATCATTCGTAGTTATGAAATATATTTTCATTTAAGGCTTCTCATATTATCATGCATAATTATTGTGTGAAAAATTAGATAAAAAATCATATCCATCCATACCTTATATAAGTGAGCTTATGGGTTCCTTTATCTTGATCACACACGTATCAAAGATTATTCTATTATATGAAATTATTTTGGAGTTCTCCTTCTTGTTTACATGATTTAATTTTTACATGTAGTATGAGTAGAAAAGATTTAAACTCTAAAAAATTATAAAAAAATTAGATAAAAAATTAAATAAGATAAAACATCTACTGTAAATCAATTATTGAAACCACAAAGGAATTTAGTGAGAGATAACATGTGAGGGGGTGAATCAGTGTATGAAACTCATTATCATTTCCATATTCACCCATGAAACTCCCATTGTACTAAAAAATCTTGACAATACTTGTTAGGAGGGACACTCTTGTGTTCACCTGTTAAGTGATAATATGATTAATTGGGGTTGTTATCTTAACCATATTAAGATAATATTGATGATTACCCTATCTAAATGATCTGATTATCATCCTGTAAAACATATGAAAAGGAATAACACAAGTCACATGAATTTTACTTGGATCACCCGCACTAGGCTACATCCACAGAGCACACACCAATATTGTTTTGATGTACTAAAATCCACTAATAATCTTTCTATGGTGGATTTAGACTAGGTCACTCTTATGTCCAAGGTCACCCTCTTACAATATTTAAGGTCGAATCACTACCACCCAAAGGTGACTCACTTTGTCCCCTCCTATTGATCAATAATTTTGGATGGATTTATTTTTGAATTATAAACCAACATACAAATTTACTATCTGATAGTCAATGAATTGATTAGTTCCTATTGATCTTCAGACTTTTATTTCATAAACTGGTTATAAACATCAACATTATGACAACATCACTTTACCTATTGAGAAAATCTTCATAATATAAAATTTTTCCTTAGGAAAATTCCCAATACACACTCTCATGTAACATTCCAATCCTTCATGAAAATTACACATTCCCTAAAATTTCCAATCCTTCACCAAAAATTTCATTTTCATGAAAATCATAACATTTCTCAAGATTAATAAATTTCATACACCTCCATTTTTCAAATTGAACCTAGTATTTTCTTCATGGAACCGATGTTCTTATGAATTTATCATGTAATAAAAACCTTGTTTCAGTTATTTATCGAATTTAGATCCATTAGATTTTCAGTGAGTCTAGTTTCATCCAATATTGTAACACCCCAAGCTTCCATGGTATGCCTCTCTTTGAATAATATAGTAGCGTGTGTTGTACGCAACTTCAAGTTCTAACACACACCACAACCAATAAAACTAGCCGTTATGAATAGTAATACCCAATTTTTGAAATTTCATAAATTTTATCATTCAAAATGGACTTTTTTTGGATTCAGAATATCTAAATTAGCTTAGGGTGAATTTTTGGTATTTTTCCGAAAACATTAAATTTTTTATGAATAGTGAAAAACACTGAGTTTTCGTTTAAAATAGATTTTTTATTTAAATAATCATTTATTTTATTTAATTTTAATTAAGGTAAAAATAGATACATAATACCCATATAAGTTTAATGAAATTCATTGGAGTTAGTTTAGAATAATTTTAGATATATAAAAATTTTACTGAACCTTTCACCATCTTTTTCCCACCACCTAGGAGAATTTAAAAATTCACACAAAACATAATTTTACCTCTTCTATGAGTGTAATTTAAAAAAATCTGAGAGACACAGTTAATATCAAGGATTAAAATGTGGTTCAATAAGATAAAAATAATATTGGGTGAATAGTAACTTTTTACTTTTATTTACCACTGTGTAAAGTAAATAGGGTAATTAAGGGTAAAAATGATATTAATATTACACTAACACATATACTCATTCTATTGGACAAGTGTATCTTGACCAAGAACAACCTTACGAATAAAATATTATCATTTAGGACCACTTGGATTAGATTAGGACATTTATTATTATTTAATTTAAAGAAGAGTTAATAGAGTTAAAATCAATTTTTAATAACTAAATTTTTTTTAATATAGGGTTATACATAAGATAAATTCGATTATAAATATTCATTAGAAATATAAGAATATTTTATACATAATGGTATTTTATTTATAATTTTTAGACGTTAAATAATTTAATTTATGTATGAAACAATGATGATGCAGTAATTACCTTATTAATGAAATATTAAAATAATTGATATTATAAATATAAAAATAAAAGTAATTTGAGACTTTTAATGAATTACACTAATTTCCTTGGTCAATATGACATTTTATGGTTTGTTAGGTGAATTTTATTCAAAGTGATAATTCTTCTATAAATTCATCAAAAATAAAATACCCAATAGTGTCAAAATTAACATAAAAGTGTTTTTAAATAACATATTATATTATTAATTGATATTCTATTCCTAAAAATATATGTTTCGGCCAAAGGACTTATATAATGATTTGTGTATCATTAATGGACCACTTGGGGGTCGCTTGGATGTATATAGTATGTTCATTGTCTATATAAAATAAAAATACAAAGAGACATGGTAAATGTCAAACAATTTAACTAAGAGTTAAATATAAATGATAAGGTTAATATAGTGACACAAACCTGTCTAAAATCTATTGGATGAAAGGATTTCTACCCATACCCACCTTATACATTTAATAATCTAATTTTGAGCCATTAGAAACCGAATATTAATTTATTATAAATTAATAATTAAATTTTTCCTAAAGATCCCCTCCTCCCCTTATAAAAGGGCATCACTTCAAACCAATTATTCATACCTTAAAAGCCTTTTGGTTCCCCCAACCTCTGCCCAAATACCTTCTCAACTATCCTAAGTTCATCCTAGAGTCCTTCCTTTAGTCAGAAAGCCAATCTAAGGAGCCCTTTTGATCAAATCAAAATGAAGAACCCGAAGAAGAGGTAATGTTTTCACCACCCTCTTTAACGTTCCTTTCTTCTTCAACTTATTCTTTATTTTTTATTCCCATTATAAAAAAATAACTCTATTATCTTCTATATACTATGATTTTATACAACCATATTCAGTATTCTATCTATCCTTTGAATTACATATCACCAAACGTGCGTACGTACGACTTACCGTCTCCACATCGTGGTGTAATTGTTATTCAAAAAATTATTATTTGGATGGGTATAATAATGATGTTTAATTCATGTAAATAATAAATATAACATGATAATGATTCTATATATATATGATATACTATCCAATTAGATATTATTTTAATATCAAAAGAGTGATATTGTCACTCGTGCGTACGTACTGACTACCGTCTCCACGAACGCGATGAGATTCATTCCCCATCGTATCCATTCAAGTATAATTCTCATTTGATGATTAAAAATAATGTTTAAGTACTTTATATCATTCTGTATATGAATAATATACATCTTATCCGTAACAAATATGGCTCACGTAACAAAGAAAATAAAGAAAGGCGAATCTGTTAACTCCCGAAATGATGATAATACTAAGATATTATTAACAATGAAAAGTCAAAAGATCATATATGATATCATATTAATGTATATGATTCTTGTATAATTTAATAAAAAATATTTCACCATTATATAAGAGGTTAACCAACCCTCAACCAAGAAAAATTACAAGGTTAGGGTTTATTTCACAATCTCTTCATTATCCGTGGTTGTTTATACATAATTATCTACTAGGACCTCTTTATCATCCACATCCATGCTTCATAAAAATGTATTTCAAAATATTCTTAATATTTTACATAATATGGGTTAAAGTCAATTATACCCTTGTTTGACATTTTATAATATGTTTTTAATGGATTCTTTTCATCGTTTTCCAAACAAGGTCATTTTAACCTTTTCGACAAAATTAAGGTAAGAATGTCTTTTTTAACTTATACTGATCCCTTAATAATTTTTAGACATCTTGGCTGAGGCCTTGAAAAAATGTTTCGGAATTTCTGGCATTATATATTCCCTTATTATGGAAATAATATTGATGGTCATGTGGTCATTCGACTAGTAGAATACCCATGATTATGTTTTATTATGGAATTATTTACTCAGCTCATATTCTTTCCATAAATGTATTCATGTTTATTATTGGTAAAGGCATGTGGTTTCAATTATTTACCATGCTTGATATTTATGTCATTTTACACTATATTACTTACCCTTACTAAGTATTTGAGCTCACACCTTTCTACGTTTTATTTTTCCCAGGATGTGAAGAAATATTTTATGACTGACCTACAGTGATAGTCTGAAGGGGATATGAGTGTGGACTATGGAGACTATGTTATTTTAGTTTTTCAATTTATGATCCAATGTAACATTTATGAATGTATCTAGTATTTCCAAGGATACTAAACCAATCGGTCTTTCGAGACTTGATCTTTTGTGATCATGCTAATGATACGTAATAATGCACCAACTCCGAGTAACTGGGGTCGAGGCGTTACAGTTGGTATCAGAGGGAGGTTTAGTACAAACGTTGGAAACTAGATTTAGATAAACTTTGATTAGAGCACATAGACCTAAGATGGAATTTGAGGATTATTATAAAATAACTTCCCTGAATTTTGGTATTGTAGAGATTTTTTGAGTTTTCCGAGAAATATATCCGTGTCTGGATACGAGCTGGTAGAGGAAGCTTTGGAACAAATGTACATAGGGGTAAAACTCAAAAACACTGCTTTGATCTAGACTCGAACAGGAACTGGTTCATGAAAATGGGCCTTGCTGCACTCTTGGTTACGACACTCTTGGGGGATATGCTTAGGATAATTCTCATTTTCTTTACAAACCATCATGAATGGTTTATGAGTATATAATTTCTCAAAGAAACCATTTTTATGATTATGTATTATATCCATAAATAGTTCAACTTATGTTAAGTGTTTTACAAGTATGAAATTATGTATTTTGATTTATAAATTAATCTAGTTTATTCCATTGTTTAGAAATGGCACCTAGTAGAAGAAATGGAAACCGTATCAATGCACACACTCTCCATGAAGGGATTTCCCTCCTGCTCAAGAAAATTATAGTTGAGCTGGTGATGCAACTGGTGCTGATTAGCTAATCAACGTACTGGGAAAAATCACTCAGGTTATGAATAATAGCCTTACCCATATGGAGCACCCTGATCCACAGTGTGGAGGATAAATGAAAGATCACTTCGTGAGGCAAAAAACACCAACATTAAATGGTAGTATGAATCCCCTAGTAGCTGAGAAATGGATAAATTATTTAGAGAAAATATACCATGGATTGGGGAGTAGTGAAAGGGAAAAAGTTATCATGGCAGTTTACCGCCCCACTGAAGATGTTGATCAATGGTGGTCATTGATTAAAAACACAAAGGAAGATGATGAAGTATCAAATATGGAATGGAGGCTGTTCAAAGATTTGTTTTCAGAATAATACTTTCCTCATGACCATCGAGAAGATATGGAATGTAAATTTCTGAGTCTGAGAAAAAATGAGGATGAGAATGTCGCAAAGTATGAGGCTAACTTTACAAGGTTAAAAATGTATGCTACAGATTATATATGTAACCCAATAAGTAATATTGATCATTTCTTTGATGGGTTAAAACCATTTCTCCACTGAGCATTGGTCTCACAATCCTTATCATCATATGAAGATATTGTCTCGTGTGCTATCAGGATAGAAAAATAATTCTCTAAGTCTTATGACATTAAATCAGATCAAGAGAAGAAGAGATCTAGTGAACACTCTAGGAATGGAAATAAGGAAATAGGGAAGAAGGGAATAATTGAACTTCTACCTTGTTATAATTATGGAAGGAAGCACCCTGGTGCCTATCTAAAAGGAAAAGAAGTAAGAAACTAGTGTGGACAAAAAGGCCATCTAGCAGGTGATTGTAAAGGAATGAAAGATGCTTCCAATGTTCAATGCTATAATTGCAGAGAGATGGGACATTATTCAAATGAATGGCCTAAGCGTCAGAGAAACTTACCTCAAAAAAATCTTAGGGACAAAGGTCATGATAATGCAATCACTACTACTGCGGTTGAAGCACCAAAAGACGTGGTGGAAGGTAATTTAATGCTTTCCTTGAGTTTAAAAAATTCTTTATATGATTCTAGATCATCGAATTTTTTTATATCTTCCTAGTTTTCTATGAAAATTAGATATTTCCAATTTGATTTAACAAGGGAGTTGTCAGTCAAAACTCCTAAGGGAAGTATCATTTCAACACCGTTTTGTGAATCAGTCCCCATTAGAGCACATAAATGTTCTTTATCTACGGATCTCATCGTCATACCTACGATTTAATTTGATATAATCCTCAGTATGGATTAGCTTTTGTACCGTGATGAAAAAGTTTATTGTAAGAAGAATGAGGTTACTATTTTTGATGATGATTATGAACACCTTATCCTTAGAGCAGAATCGTCACCCCCTAATTCTTACCTAGATCCACCCCCAGTAGCTCAACTAAATTCAATTATTTGGGAGGAAGAGAATGACTGTGGGTGAGGAAAGAAATGTTCAAATAGAGGATGTACCTATTGTGAGAGAATATGTTGATGTGTTTCTGGAAGATTTACTAGGATATCCTCCAGAATGAGAAATTGAGTTTTCTATTGATTTAATTCATGGTTCGAGGCCTATATCTAGGAACCCTTATAGAATGGCCACTGTGGAGATAGTTGAACTAATGAAACAACTAGAGGAATTGAGTAATAAGGGATTTATTCGCGTTAGTGTTTCTCCATGGGGAGCCTATGTCCTTTTTTTAAGAAGAAAGATGGACCTATGAGGTTATGTATCGACTATAGGGAAATCAATGCTATAAGAATAACGAACAGTTATCCCCTACATCGCATTGATGATTTATTTGATCAACTGCATGAAGCTAAATACTTTTCCAAGATTGAACTTCGATCTGGATACCATCAGTTGTGTGTAAAGAAGGAATACATTCCAAAGACAGCATTTTGAACCAGGTACGGGCATTATGAGTTTACAGTAATGCCTTTTTTATTGACTAATGATCCCTCTGTATTCATGGATCTAATGAATAATGTTTTCATGGAATATCTTGATGATTTTTTTCTGGTATTTATTGATGATATCTTGGTATACTTTAAAAGATACAAGGATCATGAAAATCACTTGTGCATTATCCTGAAGACTCTTTGAAGACATGAATTATATGGGATGTATAGTTAGTGTGAATTCTGGCTTCAAGAGATTTCATTTCTTGGATATATTGTCTCTAAGGATGGAATCTCTTTTGATACTTCTAGGAAAAGATAAATCCAAGAATGGTCTGCACCGACGAGTATAAATGAGGTATGTAGTTTTATTGGTTTAGCAGGTTATTATCGACGTTTCGTCCAGAACTTTGCCCGATTGGATAACCCATTAACGAAGATCACACATAAAGGGGTTAAATTTGTTTGGGAAAAAGAGGGTGAAGAATGTTTTGAAGAACTGAAGAAAATATTATTCAATGCTTCTATATTGACCCTACCATCGGGGAATTATGGGTTCATTATTTATTTTGATGCATCGAAGAAAGGACTTGGTAATGTCCTTATACAGAATGAATGAGTTATTTCCTATGCATCACGAGAGTTGAAAATTCTTGAGCAAAACTATCTTACTCATGATCTTGAGTTAGCTGCTGTAATCTTTGCTTTGATGATATGGAGACATTATATCTATGGTGAAAAATGTGAAAGTTATACTAATCACAAGAGTTTGAAGTATATTTTCACATAGAAATAACTTATCATTCACCAGATATTTCAAAATATAGACTTATAATAATTAATTATGAAGTTATTTAACATTATATTAATTAATATAACCTACTATAAGTATCTTACATAAAATATAAATAAATTTTAAACATCACCATTCACTCTCCTGACAATGTCCCGTCAATGGTCAATTAACCACATACGGAGACATTTCCATGTCAACTCATATAAGTATCAATGTGGATGGATGTTATATAATACATATAATATAAAAACATGTAATTATATGTATTATAATATTCCTTAATTAATCATATTAATGTACAAATAACATTGAACAAAATAACAAAATTGAAAAAAAATGATAAATATTTTTGTAAAACAAGATATTAAAATGACAACCCTATAACTAACAAAATTAAGAAATATTATAAAATGGATATAGTTGATAAATAGTAGTACAAAATTCAATAATCACTTCTAGATAATTGTTTTAATAGATCTATACTTATTATTTTAGAGGCACAAAAGCGATGCAATAAATATGGAATATAGGTAAGGGGATTTTCTAATCCAGTTCATTTATTTGGGTTATCCCTATTTCACATCAATTATAGTACGATTATTCCTTTAATGTTCCATAAATATAACAACTTTATTATTACCTTTTATTTTTAGTGATATACTTTTTTACACCTTTATTTATGTCCAAATATAGTTATTTTCCAAATAAGTCATTTCTTTCGAAAAAAACTTCGACTCCTCAAATGTAGTTTCTTATCCAAAGTAAAATGATCTATCATTTAAATGTATGATCTCACATTTTATTTTTTAAGCCCAAAAGTATATTCCTGATTTTATACTTTATTAAATCCTTATAAAACCCATTCCATTCCAAAGGTTATTTCATAATTAATATTATCATATGTTCTATGTGGAATTCCTGGTTATATAAATATTTTGATGTGATGAGTGGGATCTGAATTATATATACATCAAATATATTGCATAATGTGATGTATCTCATGATATAATGTGTATTATGTGTGAAAATGACTCTAAACTGGTTTATCAATATTCTTTTATGATTATTAACAAATGTTATACATGAACAACATGCTATATTTGTTCACAACAATGAGTTTTATTTGTCATCTATGACTTAATGGTTCTTTTTTTATACATTGCCTTATTCTATTCCTTTATCACATGTTACCCTCATGGTGTTGATGATGATCCCACACTTAGGAAATTTTTATGATGATTGCACTAACCCATGTTATATCAATTTCTATACCTTATTCAACCTCAAACTGGGATTTTAACTGAACCCTTTCATTGACGTATATCCCCATGTGGTTACATGTAGTAAGATGAATGTGAGATTTTAAGGATAAAGATAAAGAATTTAAATAAATATTTATATTTTATTATGTTTTCTTTATTTATGAGCCTAATTTTATCATGACACTAAACCTTTTAATCGTGGATCTATATCGTTATTCTATTGTTTATTATAAAAATTTAGTAATTTTTATGTAATTAATAGCAGGGTCTCTATAGTTAGTATAAGAGCACATATTCATTAATTTTGGAATTAGGATTAGAAATAATGAGTGAAGACAATAAGTACATGAATATATATTGATAAAAAATTCAACAACAATATTTTTAGAAAAGGATAAGCATTGGGATCCCATAAGAAAAAACTTTAGTGTTAACTTTTTAAATTAATAAATTATTAATTTTTTATTGTCTTCTATTTTGTTTAACAGAATTATATTTTAGAAAAGGGTTGGAATCAAGGGAAACTAGGACGGAAACCAATGTGGGAGATAATGAAATGATTGTTTGAATGAAATCCTCAATTTAATAGGATGTGGAGATCAAAACATTGTGGTGATGCTTGCCCAGTTGTCTCATGATATAAACAATAACTTGAACCATATGGAATGTCAGTCCCCACCCAAGAAAGAGAAACTAGCAATTGTGTCCTTTATGGGGAAATTACAGATAAAATTTACTAGAAAATATAATACACATATTTTAGATTAGTTGGTTAAATAAATTAATAATATCTTTTCTATGATATATTTATATAAGAAGGAGAAGGTGACTCTTTTCATCTATCATTTAGATGGAGAGGTCAATCAATAGTGAACGTTGATTAAGAACACCAAGACGAATGACAATATAGATGAGATGGGGGGGTCTAAGACATTAAGGAAATATTTTTTAACAATAATTTCCCTAGAACTCTTTAAACAATAATAATGAGAGAATCCATAGAGATGAAAAAAAAGGAAGGTCAATATGTCATAGTTTTAAAGGAAAATTACATAAGTCTTGCAATATATGCCTTAGGTTTAATTATAAATAATGATTGAATAATAGATTGATACTTTTGTGGTTTAAAATGATATATTGAAAATATTTTTCTATTTGAGGTTTTCAGATTTATGAAGAACTTGTTTTATGTGATCTCAATTTTTAGACGGTTTTTAGAGACTAGTTCCATGGTTATGGAGGTAGAAAGATGAAAATATTTTTTCAAGTAGGTGGGTTAAATGAAAATGGTTGAAGGTGGATACAAGTACCCACATTTCAAAAAATGTGTGAAGAAACATCATGGTAAATGAATATTTTGATCATAATGATTTTTTTCACTATATAATTTTATATTTTAAATTTTAGAAATTATATAATTTCTTTAATTGTTTCCTTAGTGTGAAAAAAATATCTATTTAACTAACAAAATTATAAAATATTTTATTTTAATAATGTTAATTTAGATATATTTTGGATGAATTAAAGATCATAAATAATTTTATAGATCTATAAGATATATTAGAGACTTTTTATTGCATTAAATTCAAATTCCCAATTTGTCTTGATGAATTTAAATTTATGTTAAATTAATTGTATCATATTTTCCTATGATGTTATTTTTATTGAATTAATATATTATTAAACTATTTATGATGAAATAAATGTAAAATAATAACAAAGAAGATGATATATAGTAAAAAATGGATTTCACAATCAATTTATATATTATTTTAAAGAATTTGGATCTATAATAGCCATATTATATTTTAATATTTTGAGGATTTCCAAATGTACCCCTAACCTTAATTATAAAAAGGAGCCTCCTCCTTAACTTCATCACACCTATCAATCCAATTTTTCTCAACCAATATCTACCAAAATAATCTCCCAAATTCCCTATATTCATCTTAGTATCATTTTTCTAGGTTGAAATCCATCCAAGTACCCCTTTGTTATAATAAAAAAGTAGTTCTCTAAAGAAGAGGTAACATCTTTCCTCGTGCTCTTTAGTTTTATTTCAATTCCCCATACCCTAAACTCAATTTATTACATACTTATAGAACTAAAATAGTTTCCTCAATATAATTAGTTGTTTTTATGATAAGTTTTTACCTACAATAATATACAATTACATATAATTGTTAATGAACATATGGTTTATGTGTACGATGAATTACTGCCTCACAAGATGTTGATTGTTCATTTTTTTCCTTTACCATATTTCAAGGTTTAGTATTATTATGGAAGATAGGTTTAAATATGTTTTTGGTGATATTAATTATGTCTTTATGATTTTTTTAATTCTTCATAACACACACCCTAATGCTTTATAATTTATATATATATGATAACATCGTTTCTGGATGTGTGGACTACTACCTCCCCAAAATGTAGTGATTCGTGCACACTATACATAGAATTTATTATGGATTAATTTAATAATAATATGATATATATATGACATATATATGATACTGAAATATAAATATAAATATAAATAATTTACTTTTTATTCTTTTAAAATGACAATTAAAAAGAAGTTGTGTTTATACGTAAGTACGACTTACCGTCTCCATGAACGGTGCATTTCATTTCTTATCTCCAAATATTATGGATTATTATAAATACCTATATAATTAATATAAATTATATTTAAATCGTGTTTTTAATTTTTTATGTGATGAATCCATGGTTTAATTAATGGTAAAAACAAATAACAAGTCAAAACTTACTCCAGAAACAAGGCAATAAACACCTAAAATTGTGAAATTAACGAATGAATGTTAAAAATCAGGAAATAAAATATTATAAGATGATAAAATATGATATCATAAATATTAATATTATTTTGGAATAAGCTATTAAAATTAAATAAACCATTATATTGGATGTTAAATCTTGTTTGACTAAATAAAGCATAAGGTATGTGTTTTCTCTTCTCACTTTTACTTCTATGAGATGCATAAAATATTCACCATATATTTTTCTTGTGTGGTGTATATAATAATAATTTTACATGTTATATAATTAATCTCATAACTATCATGATATTAGTAGTTAAATTAGTTTTGTTTATTATAGTTCAAATGTTTCAATGTGTTATGGGACATTTTTGAATTTTTAAATATTATTCTCTTTAAGAATATTTCAAAGAAATCATTTAATTATTTTTATCCATGTATATAATTATTAAATAAATTCAAAAAATATTATAATATAATCCAATATGTTTATAAATACTTTTAACACCTGTTCAAATTTTTATAAAATGGTTGGAAATGATTCTGTTTTCCATTTTCCAAATGATGTACTTTATGAATTTTTTGATGGATGGAATGTTTTTTGACCTATGTGGCATGAGAAAAATTTCATACCATTATGTACACTTTAAATTTTAAATATAAATTTAGTAGTTTAAAATGTTATTTTCAAATAAAATGTTTTTATTTATAATTAAAAAACTTTTTAAATAAATAATTTAAAGTAAAAATGGGTATTTATCTTAAGAATTTTTAATGTTTTTATTAGAGTATATTCATCTATGCCGACATACATTTTTGAATCTTTTACAATATTTATTTTTTTATCTTATGGAAAAATATACAATATCTTATTGAAGGTTTTATGATCATTTTTACTATGTATTTTTTTTATTTTGATAGTATTAGTGTTTTATGGTTAATGTATTCGAATTTCTTATTCTAGTTTATCAATACAAATTTTTATGTTATGTATGGTTCACCCTTCTCATATGAAGAATGTAT
Source organism: Viscum album (assembly GCA_963277665.1). NCBI lineage: Eukaryota > Viridiplantae > Streptophyta > Magnoliopsida > Santalales > Viscaceae > Viscum > Viscum album. Next base: position 1,106,033,658 of record OY728131.1, on the reverse strand, counting down.
TGGAGTTAGTAAGTGATTGTAATAGACCGATATAGCCACACAATGAATTTGTGGGTATCCTGATGCATCACAGATATTGATTTTTGCTGAGGCCTTAACCTTTTATTTTTAGATGTTTTGGTTGAGGCCTCGAAGCTGTGTTTCAGATGTCTAACATTATGCATTCCATCATTATAAGAGTATTTATTGTTTTTTCATGTGATTATTATACATTTTATGACATCCATGAACATGTTTTAATCTTATGTGATAATTTATAGGGACTTTATTCAATAAACTTTTATTCATTCAATATTTATAATTAATTATCAATTCAGCTTAGTTCCTATGTACTTTAGCCTTTCTGAACATTTGAGCTTAACCTTATTATGTTTATATTCCCCTTGTTATGAAAGTAAATTCGTAGAATCAATTTTATCGATGATGATATTTTACATATGTTATTATTTATTTTCTTTTTCCAATTATTGTGGGTAATATATATGTAATTTGGTTTTCCAAAACAACTAAACTATTTAGTCCTTTGAGATTTGATTCCATGTAATCCTACCAATGCAATAAACTTAGGAACCATATTTAGGCTTATGGGGTCAGGTTATTATAGAAAAGGATGTATTCTGTTCAAAACCAATATCTTTATACTTTACCATGATTTGAGGATAGTTTTTGATAAGTAGAATTATCCTTCAAGTTATCCTTATACTTGTCACTAGGGTTCTCACTAAGTGTTTCTCATCCAAATTTCAATGTTTGACTAAACAATTACTTTATTTACAACTTTGTAGACACAAGTATTTTTAACATATTATTAAATTATTTTTAAACATAAATATCCATTAATAAAACACAAGGATAAAAAATTCTTAGTGTATTTATAAAACAAGGTTCATATTACATCAAATGAAACCTAAATATTTTCACCATTATTTTATTCTCCATAGTGAGATCATAAATACATATGCTCTCCTAAAACTAAATTGGATAACAAGGGGAATAAGAAAATAATTTGGGGAGATTAAAATATTAGTAAGGGAAGAAACATGAAAGTGAAACATAACATGAGAGTCAAAGGTATTACTTATGATCATAAATGAAAATGCTAATTTGTAATTTCATATAAGAATATGATAAATAACATTGTAGAATAAAATCATTACAACATATGAAATTTGAAAAAAAATATGATGATATAAACATGAGTGAAGTCTAGCTTTCTAGATAATATCACATGGTTGATAAAGTCCCATAATGGAGTGGTTTACTCCGTAATCCCATAAATAACACCTCGTGAGGCCAGTTATTTACCAAATTAATTAGGGAGATATTTAGGCACAACCATGATAAATTTTTATCATATAAATGTTTCAAATAATTTAAATAAATCAAAATATGTAACATTATTATTCCATGTGGAATGAAAATGGGCTATATAATACTGATAGAAGACAAAATCAAAAGAAACTGCATAGTGAAGGCATTTGAGAAACACTCAAAAGTAATGTATTCCACTATAAAATAAAGGGTGAATAATCTAGGTATATATGTGAGAGACATATATAAAAAATTTAATATCATCCCATAACATTAAAGAGAGATATAAAGTGTGTTATAGGGAGAAAGTTCGTATTTCGAAGGAAAGGGTGGTTTAGATATATCTGTTATCTTGAGACTAATTTGTCACGTTCATTCTGTATCATAATGAATAATAAAATATTCTAAATAATTTAATTTATTTGTAAAAATTTCTGTTTTTAATATTTAATATAGTTTAATTTTTACCATGGCTCATTGAATTACTTAACAAATAAATTTCACGTCAGACATTTTAATGATAAATGACTCATATGTAAAAAATAAATTTGGTAAGTTGAATAAGGTCAATGAAATTATTAATTAATCATATCAAAAAATTTAAATAACATAATTATAATTTTTATACACAAATTATACTTTTTAAACCAATAGTGAAATATGGTTATGGAAAATTAACTATGTTACAATCATTGAGAAGAGAGACTCTATATATGTATGAATAATGTTTCCATTTTTTCAACTATAATTATCCAGTATGTTTTGTATTATTTATCTTAAATATTATAATTATATCATAAATTTCATATTATTTCTTTGTGTACCCTTAAAAAACTATCCATGTTATTTGGTAAAAAAATGAATCACATCACTTCGAGAGAAGATAGTCTGCTATACTCACAAATAAAAATATCATTTTTTTCATTAGATAACATATTAAGGAAATATATGATATATTAATTTGTAATAATGTTTATTATTTTCTTTAGTATCTTATATAAACATAAAATTATTCCTTATTACCTTCTATGTAAAGCATCAGTGAATAATGAATCACATCATTTCACGAGGTCTTAGTCTGAAGTACACATTAGCGACATATCATATTTCATATGGAATGGAAATTAAGAAGTTATATATGATATAATAATTATATAAGTATAATTATATCATAAATATAATACATAAAAATTATATACATCATTATATCCAGTGGTGAGGAGTGATGATGGAAAATAAATTACATTTGTTCACGAGGCTATAGTCTGTCGTACATAGGATCAATATTTTTGTATCCTATTTGAGGGTTGAGTAGATGGTTTTAGGTCATTAAATTAACATAAATAAATATAATTATATTTAATATAATTATTTAAATATATCATTATATTTTAATTAGGTCTTAAGGAAATGGAGGAAGAAATAAAATAAAATACTCGATGAAGGATGTTACCTCTTTTTCGAACAACATTGTTTGTTTAAACCAAAATCCTTCTTTGGATGGATTCATAACCAAACATTTGAATATTAGATTATGGGAGGGACGTAAGAGAGTTATTTAGGTAGGTATTTTTTGATCCAATTGGTATGGCAATTGTGTAAAGGTGATGATAGTGTGTGGCCTATAATAAGCCTGAGAGAAGGAACACTTGGAATTTTTTAAAAGAAAGAATTCCACCAATGATATTATCTTACAAAAAGTATAAAAAATGGACCATTATCAAATATTATAATATATAAGGTAAAAATATAACAAAAAAATGTAACTAGAAACGTTTTGTTTCATTTTAACCCTAATCTAGTTTGTTTACCCCCAAAAAATTCATTTTAACCATAACCATGATAATTTTTTTAATGTTTTTCACTATTCACTATGAACAAAAATTAAATTGAAATTATAAGATAATATAAACTATTATAATTCCAAGAATATAATCCATTTTTACAAATTCAACCCACAAAATAGGTTGATTTTAATTTAATATTAAACTCACTGATGTGCCGAAAAATGGTTTCCATAAGAAAAAATTTAAAAAGTTTAAAAAAAATTTATATCAAAATTAAATAATAAATTTATTTAAATGTCCTAATTTGAATTCGATAACAATTAATTAATCATATCTTCCTTTTAAAACCATATTAAAATAAATTTAGGATTTTAAATTCTATAAATTTTTTTTTAATAATAATAATTATTTTTACTATTCATCGAAACATGGAACATTTCAAAAAAAAAATCACAAAAATTTGTCCTAAGGTTAATTTAATATTATTATTTAAAAAACGAATTTAATTTTTTACAATAATTTTCTAAAATTGGTAATGAAATAACTTTACATTAGGTGTGTAAAGAGCGACTAATCCGCCTATTTGAAGAACATTTTTTAAAAAAAAATATTTATTTGTCATTCAAATGGTTGTTATTTTTATTATAATCAATCGATAACAATTGAATATATTATATACATCTGTAAAAGAATATGTTTTATAATTTAGTTTTTTATTCATACCGGCCTATTTTATGGCTAGGTTATAATGGTAATGTTTATATAATAACATTTCAATAGATTATCACATCTTGTTTAAACTCATTGTTTCATGCATATAAATCAATTGATGAGATTAAATTTACTGAAAAATAAATATATCATATAGTATTGGGGGTTTATAGAAGTACCAAATCCATGTAAAAACTCACTAAGGTTGATAATGATAGGGTTGACAATAAATCTAACATACAACACATGGAAATACTAATTCTCATTTGTTTCCAATAGATGTTTAGAAATCTTATAAATTTATTATATTTTATTTTGAATTTTTATTTGATATTAAATTTGGATAAATGGGTTTATGATAAATTATTACGTACCATTGCATACAAATTTTTATGTTGAGATATTTTATTCTGGGTGGTTTGGGTTTATTTTTACTATATTTATTAATTATTATTATCTTTTATCACTTATTATCATATCATAGGGTAAATTACACCCTAATGATTATAGTATACTCAGATCAGGTCATAAGCTTGTAGTAATCAGGGTATATTCCCAATTTTTTTTAGAATTTCACATCTATGGATCTATCATGTTGATGTGGGATATTATAAAAAGTTATCAGATAATGTTTTTTAAATAATTTATAAATTGTGGGAATATTGGTATAGAGGAGGCTGGTAGGATAGAACTTGATATTAAATATATATTGCTTCCTGACCAAAAAATGTATATTATATATTCATGTTATCAAGGAGTTTTGTATATAATTTAGTGTTCTTTTTGGATTAGTTATTCTTTGAATTTCAAGGGGAATATTTCTTTATCATTTTGGAATTATTCATATACTATAGACGTAGTTTGGTAATACATGGTGTGTTCATGGATCATATTTGATACATACAATCATAACACACGTGTGTTTTTGAGTAACTGTGGTTTTTATAAATTATTATAAGAGGATGGTTTTAATTTTTTAAATCCAAAAATAATATATATTTTTTATATTAATCAATAATTTTTTAGTAGGGTCATAATTTATTAGATTGGTTGTATTGTTTAGTTTATTATTATTTGTGATTTTTGTGGATTTAAATCTAGATTATTACTATCATGGTGTTTTATTTTTCAATTTACTGTCACCTAAAATATTTTATTAAGGGAATCGAGACAGTTAAGTAAATAATTCTATAATAATAGAAGCGGATATAGATTTAATGGATATATAACTCACAATGATTCTTAATACAGTGGTCAATGCTATGAAGAGATGTATTTTTATGGGTGAAGTCTTGAAGACTGATATCACACATGATTTTCAAATGAAATATCCTTAAAAATTTAGGAGTGATTATAGAACACTTGGTATACAAAATGGATTGAATTTATCATAAGTATCACTGAGTTGATTGACACTTATAAAAATAGGAAGGTGAATCTAATTATGTTTATTTTAGAAGTACTGATGAGATATTGGTTGGATGAATTCTTATCAAAGAAGAAGAATACTGAAGGGAAATTATGTTATAGATTATAGATCACATTTTATATGATGTTTTATCATGATACAGTGAAAATTAAAAAATTTCAATATTTTATATAGTTAAAGTAGTTGGAGATGATAATAATAGGATATGTTGTGATGTATATTAATTTGTTCCGGTTTTTATCACTCACTAAGAGTCATTAATTCTATATAAGGTGGGATGTATCATAATTTACAAGCATGTAGTAGAAAAGTGGAAAACCACTAGAAAGTAGTTTAAATATTAAAGGTATGAGGTTGGACCCACGGAGAAAAGGTAAAGAGAGACATTAATTCAATAATTTATGGAGAATAGTCTATGACGAAGGAAGCTCAAACTTCTTTAATTTTTATTTTGTAAGAATGGGAAAGAAAAATAAAAACGTTTTCCAATAATATAAAATCTAGTTTCAAGTAATAGGATTAATTATTTAGTCTTGTTTTTATCAAAATTGAGTTTAAAAAATCCACTTTGTTTGGATGATCACCCTCTACGCCATTATTCATATACTTTCATATATTCAAATACTATGAGTAATTAGTGGGAGATATAACCCAAACCCATATTTAGACATATAACACAACATAACCAATGTTTGTAGAGAAATATGAGTCCTATTAATAACATTAAAATTGAACTCCCTCACTCAACACAAAATGGTCATGCATGTAAAAAAAGAGAAATTTATGAATTTAAAGGATAAAAAAAACACAACATGAATTAACCAAAATACATTTCTTTAGAAAAGTTATCCATTAATCCATTATTGGTAAAAATAAAATAACCACCTCAATATAGTCATAAGGATGTGTGGAAAAATAGAAATATAAAAACATACAACAATTGAACCAACCCAGTAGAAACCACCAATAACAAACCCAAGTTCCTCTCTATCCAGATCTTTCTACAGTAGAGGTCAAACCCTTATATTTATAGGATTTAATTATTCCAAGTTGTTTGAATTCTATTCTAAAAATATGTCCCTTCATATCGACAAATCTCCCCTGGTTAAATTTCTTTAATATTCATTGAATATATGACATGATTTTAATTTTTTAAAATATGTCGACAAATCATTTCATGGCCAAAGATTGGTTTGTGAAATGAGCTTCTTCATCAAACATCCTATGCATGTACACAAATCATCAGATGAAAAACTCCCTAAACTTATGGCATGATTCAAAATCATAAATAATAATTTTCTATATAATTGATATTCTTCTAAATTTTATGTGTGATAATGAATACATGTGGAGAAAAAATCTCATGATCTCCATCTTTTCTAGACGTAATAATTGCAGTGCAATTTGAACCCGACACGACTAGAACTAATTAAAAAACTATTGAAAAGTAATTAATGATAAAAAATTAAACAATGACTTGTATAAAATTTCTTAATTATCCACACACAATTTTACTAACTATATGAACTCAACCATTATAGTGGGTGATCATTCCATAAAATTTGCAAAAGTATTTAACTGATGGTGAGAACTCAACAAGAGTGACATGAGCACATCATACATTTCAGATTATCCCATCGCATGAATGTTTATACCCCATATAGGTAATTACAAGGACTCTATTGGAGTATGTAAAACTATATTTGAGCTTATATATTTCCTTTAATATTCATAGAGAATTTTATCCAAGATTTAGTGGTGCTTCCATGAAACTTTCATTCTTATAGGGAAATATTTGAGTTTATGTAGGCATATTTGGATTTATGCATTGAATTTATTAGATTAATTGTTTGGAGTAGATCTTAATTCTCAATCAATTGAGTTCCTAACATCATAAATATTTTCTTGTGCTTTCCAATTTTTCTATGGTGTTTTGAGACATGAAAGGTGGTTAATGGGTCATGAGATATCGGAACCGTAGTTAGTAGAAAATAAGACAACACCGATGAGATTTCATTCTATCTATTATCAGGTTCATTCTTATAAAATCATAATAGTAGCATGAAAATAGACCCCACATCAAATTTTTATTGGGCAATGCACCGCTGTTTATATGTGACACTTAATAGAAGGCAATTTCCCTACAATGTTACTACCCCATACATCGCCCCCCCCATTCGTGACACCCCACACTGGTTATCTATGACTATCTCTTAGGTCTACTACATACTTGGTTAGCTATCGAGATCGTCCAACTACCTTCAGGGTGGCTGGCTACTCTAGATAAACTTACAAGTGGGACTTCCATTCTTTTTTCCTTCTATAAAATAATTTTTACTTCACATAAAATATTTCCCACATGAAAATTAATTCTTTATTTCTTTTTTTACAAAATCTTTTTTAAGTTATTCCTTGTACAAAAACTTATTAAAACCATTTTGAATTATGTTGAAAATGATTAAAATTTAAAAAAATTTAATGATTTTAATATTAAAAATGAATATGTTGAATGTAAATACCAAATCGTCCACACATATAAAATCTTTCTTACCCTTAAGAATGAAATATAAGAAAAATTTCAAAAGAAACCTCATATTAGAAATATTTAAAAATGAAAGACAATAAATTAGTACAATTATTAATAGAAGATAATGGTTTGAGAATCACACAATGAAATCTATTCAAATAATAACATTAAAAGTAAATAAATTTATTATGAATTTTAATTTTCCTCTTGAAATGATGAAACCCCAAACCATTCATGACACACCCCCACTGGGAACCACTCTTGGACATACTATAATGATAAGAGTGGAACTCAAATCCTATCCCAAATAGGATTTATATTGGCCACTAGCACAAAGGAAATACCATGGAAATATGGGAGGAATTACCCTTAAGAATCATAGAAAATAAAGGAATAATATTAACCAATAATCATACAAACAAAATAAACCAAAATCTCATAAAATAAAATCCACAATGCATAAATTTAAAATTGAAACAAACATCTCCAAAATAAAACAATACCAAAAGAATCTTTTGGCTGAGTCCAGAATAACCCCAAGTTCCAAGCTAGTAATATCCAACCTAATAAATAAATCCCTTATGGTAACTAGAAATATGTATATTTTTTGGGGGTGATCATAACATGTATACATAAATGTATAATACCCAAGGTCTATCATGAAAATTTTAAAAGATCATAATATCACCTTAAGGACAAAATAATTGAACGAAACAACACCTAGACATGTCAACAAGTTACCCCAAGGCTCACCAAGGATCACTAACCCAATGACAAATCCAAGAATAGAAAAGTATTATCAGAAGAATATACCCAAGGTTCCCCATAACCATATTCCATGTTGGTTTGATTCTTTCTCCAAATAAAAATAAATCATTTTTAGTTATCCATTTCATATCAACCGATGAAGGCACCAACTACATATCATGTCTTCAGACACCATTAATATATCACATCTTGGGGGACCAACTGCATATACCAAAACTAGTGTAGTTGGGTATCATGAATGTGGATGATTTCAACATCATTCCCTCCTCCTACCACACATGACCTGCACCACACATCCCAATATTCACCATTAGGTTCCACCCCTAGTTATTTTTCACTAGAACCACTAACAGATAACATTGACGAGGGAGTAGGGGAGAGAGGGCTGTCAACTATCCAAATCCTCGCCATCAAAATGTGTGGGAAAACTCCCTTAGTACATCTATGTTTTAATAAGGTTATCTAACTAGCAAGGGTACGTAGAGAAACAAAAAAATAATATAAATATATAATTGTCTCAAGAAATCCCATTTCCATGAGAACTCTAAAAACAATATTGATATCATTCCAAAATAAACAACCTCTAATGAATAACAACCAACCAATAAGTTCCACACAAGGAGGCACAATTTGGTTTCCATTTACTATAGTAAACTTAGAAACTCAATCACCATGATTTATCTATTTAATTATTAATGTAAATTTGCACTGGTTAATTCTTTACCCATTACAACGTTATTATAAAAGCCCATGTTATTCAGTTGCTACTATATTTCTACCAAAAAACAACTTTTTAAGTAATCGTATCTCAATCAAGGCCACCAAGATACAAACAACTAAGGCCACTAAACCGTAAAAAAAACAAGGCGACCCAGAAATAAACAAAAATGGAATCCAAGCCATAAAACAAGTAAAGACACAATCCATAATATCATATCAATCATAGAACATACATAATCAACTTCTTATTTTTTTGTTGACTAGATTTATGCATATACCCATTTAAATGATATTATCAAATCAAGACAACACTACAAGTAAAATTCAATAACAAACATGTATCATGAATCCAAAGTAACAATATCAAGGAATACAGGTAACCACATGAACATAAAGTCATCTAATTTCAATTCTAATAGTATGGTTAATTATAATCATTAGGAGAATTCATACCATTTACCCAAAAAATAAAAATAAAGATAATCTCATAGATACATATAAAAGATATAGTGAGAACTCAATTCAATTTCATCAATGAATCTTTTTAATTTTCTACACAAATCTAAAACAACATAGGCCAAACCATGTGGCCACAACCATACAAGGGATCCTTGAATCAAATGAAAAAGTAGTGGCACATCATCAACATCATAGGATTATAAACCTTTAAATCCAATCAACAGATCCACTGTAAAACCACTAAATAAATAAGGAAGAACTCATATATAAATAGAAGATAAACTCACCCCAAATAAATGATACAATAAATTCGTTGGATAAGGATAAATTCTAAAGATCAGGGTCTGTTAGAACTCTCAAAATTTCTTAGTAATTTTATGAAGTTCTAGAAAAGAAAGGGGATAATGTGGAATATTGGAGGGAGGATAGGATTTATAGATACCATAGAAAAGTCCCCATTAATTTGTTAAGATATGGTTCACATTCGGAACCAAAAATTGATTACATCAACTTGAAAAAGGTGCTTGATCCAACCAAATCTATAGGGATTTAAAACCATGAAGGAGGCATTTCACACTTTGAAACGTTCAATGAAATACCCACAAAAAATTTAACATGAATATTCACACCATGGAACAATAATTCAAGGTCAGAATCACCATGTGTAGTTCAAGATTATAATCCAACCCCTCTACTCATACAGTGTGAAATTCCCAAAGTAACAAGTCAAAATATTATAATAAACTATATTTGACACCACTAAAATGATTCTCACCCTTGAGAACTAGAACTAACTTTAAAAGATAGCACATACTTCTTGAAACCATGAAACACTCCCTCATGATATTAATTTCAAAAATTGATGAAATTATACACCAAAATAGAGAAAAAATAAATAACAAAACCATCACAAATTCTAACATTAAAAAATCTAAAACATAATGGGAGAAATTAAAAATTAAACAATTTTGGGTACTAGGTGTGCATCTAAGACCCCCACTCACATGTAATATCCTTCACACCACCATATAACCATATATATAACTATAAGAAAGGGAATAATAAACTAATCGTATAGTGATATATCATATATTATCACAATTATAATTGTTTATTTAATTTTAATGGGGTTTATTACCGCATTATTAAATCCTTTTTCACTAAGTTTAATTTTTGAATTCATGTGTTGAAAAAATTCTAAAAATATTAAATTAATATATGGACCAATTTGATACTAATTCGATTTTTTTATTGTAAAATTATATAAAATCATCAAAAATAAGAATATTCATTTTTCAAGATTCTATGATCATTGGTATTTAATTAACATAACTGAACTAACTGATGGATCTAAGAACAAGAGGCCCAAAAAAGGAACATAATGTGAAGAAATTATGGGCAAGACAGATTGGATCTAGCTATAGTTATTGGCCCATAACTCAGGATCTGAATTTTTCATTGGGTTGATTCAACATCCATAAGAAATATAAACTAATTTTCCAAATGAAAATCTAATTTTAAGTCAATATTCTCTCATTAAGTTAGTCAAGTAGCATGACAAAATAGATGGATAAAGTTATCCATGAATAGTCCACCTAGTCTCATAGATACTTTAGTTATTTTGTTAAAAATAGAATGTAATTGTCTATAAAATAACCACCCCCCATTATTCTCCTTGGATTATCAAGAATAGGGTGAGTTTATAGTTCTTGGTATTTGAATCTTCAACAACTATGGCTTCCTCCCCTTCTATGAAGTTATAAACTTATTCTGATCACCCATAGAGGAATGTTATGTAAATCAAAAGTGTTCTGTTATTAATATTTGAATAATATTATAAATTAATGGGTTTTATATTTTTCTATTCATCCTTTATTATTATATAATTGATTTATGTATTTTTATATCATAATAAAACTAATATGATCATGTTTGGGGGTAGTCATTCATGTGATGTTTGACACACGATTCACCACTTCTTCCCCCTTTCAATTGTGGTTTTTTGTGGTCTATATTGGTAGATTGAATTCATATAAACACTAACATTTCCACGTTAATTTATTTAATGGTATCAAAAAGAAGAAAACTAAAAACATGGAAACACATTGATTTATTCATGTGTTTCCTTGGTGAGATTTCATTATGAAGTCACACACAAATCATCCGATCATTGTTTGTAACCATTTAATCATTTTATGTTTTAAAATGAACCCTAAAAGGTATCCTTGTATAAAAAAATTAAAATTAAAATTATAGGTGTTACAAACCTAGAAATGAAATATCTAAACCCTATCTATTGAAGTAATTAAGGATGAGCATCATGGAGTTTCATTAGGTGGATCGCAGTCAATCAAATCATTAAATTATCATTTCCTTTTTGTGTTTCTTCATTCATTATTTGTTATCGATCCACAAAACTCTAATTTAATAAAAAATACCCCTTTATAAAATGTGAAAATAATTTAAAATTAATGATCTATGGTTCCATTGAGATATTTCCTAGGGTTCCTGCTATACTGTATAAATTCTAGAAAAAATATAAACATCTAATTTGACATACCTAACTACGAGATTTTTTTGGAATTGTTTATTAGTATATTAGATCATTTTTAAATTTTATTTATTTATTTACACTTTTATTTCTTATAATATTTATCCCATTTCCACCTATTGTTTTTGTTTGTTTTTTTCTATGTTTTCTCTATCTATATTTCCCTCAAAAACACTCTCTATTCATATTCTTTTGTCTTCTATATTTTATAGTACTGTAGTTTTTTCCTTATTAATTTTTTTTTTATTTTCATATGAATTTTCAAGGGTTTTTTAACTTCATAATTTTATTCATCCTAAATCAAAAAAAAAATTAAAAATTATTTTCATTACCCAATTAGGAAAAGAAAATAGTTTGAAATTAACCATAAAATTAAAAAGACTCTCCACTCACATGTTATATCTTCTAGAGTAGGATAATCAAGTAACATAATGTATCCCATTTTTGTAACTCAATAGGTCTTAAAAAAATTTAAAATAAAAGAAATAAAATACCAAAAAACATGGATGCAAATAACCAGACTTTAAAATAACCAACAAACCTTGATGTAGAGTACTAACCTATGTACAAACAATATTCTAAGTAAACCTATAACTATGATATAAGATCAAGCCTCATACACCTCCTTCAAAAATTTAATTGACTTCCAGGTGAGGACCCTCACAAACATTTAAAAGAGTTTCATATAGTGTGCTCCACCCCGAATCCAAAAAATGTGTAGAAGGACCAAAAAATGTATAAGGCCTTCCCTTTCTCTCTTAATGGTGAGGCCAAAGACTGAATATACTGTCTTACTATAATTATTTTGGGTTTGAATGAAGTCAAATAAAGCATTCTAGATAATTTTTCTTATAACTAAGAAACTTTATCTATTAGAAATTAAATTTGTGGAATTAGGAAATCACAATGAGAGACCCTTAATAAATACTAGAATATATTGAAAAGACTTTGTTGAAGTTTAACTCACTATAAAATTAGTTAATAATTTCTAATTCAGTACTCATTTAAGGGATGTCTCCCCATGGATCCTAAAATAATAGATGCTACAACTGGTGGTTCTCTATTAGATTCTACCACTTCCACTGCTCATGACTTAATAACCAACATGGCTCAAAATGAAAAAAATTAGTACATTAGAAATTACTCCCACTTAAGGAGTTCATGATGTAAACCATTCGTCCCTATAAAAAAAGTAGATAATAAAATTAATGAATTTCATAATCTTTTAATATAATTAACTTAGTATTGAGGTAAATATAACTCTCTACCCATTAAATTTTATTATGGAATTTCCACTAATAATACCCATATATCTAATTAGTTCCCAAAACTTCTCGATTCATCCGAGTCTTATGAAACTTTTTTTCATGGGATTATATTTGAAAAATTCAAAAACTTTAATAATGAATAATTAAAAAAAATCCAAACCACGATTTTAAATAACAAACACAGTATCAAAAATGAGTAAACTCAAGCTACCCCAAACAAAATTGTTATTAACAAGGCCAAGGTACACATCGTTCTTATAATTGACAATATCAAAATAACCCCCCTCATACAAAATCCAAAAAATGCCTTGAGGACAAGGTGAATAAAATGGAAACCCAAAAATTATAGTTTCAATAGAAAATAAAATATTCTATTTAGGACCAATGATTTGAAGTGGAACAACTAGAAAACACAATCAGTGAAATAAAGATTCAAGGTTTTGGATGGATAAAAACCCAACATATTTCCAATCTCAAGGGAAAAGGTATTTTATTTGCTACCACACATTATAATGGTAAATAACTTTCTCCATATAGTGATTCTACATAACATGTATGTACTCCTAATGAAAAACCACTTTATTTACCCTTAAAATATTTAATAGGTGAAAAAACCAAAAGGGTAAACATATTATCATTGAGTATTCCACTAAAAAATATAATCTTCTTCTATTTACCTACATTCATATTTAATTCAAGAAACATTTTGATATTGAACTTCATAAATAGATTATTGATACATTCAAAAATGATCAAATGGACTTTAATAACTTGTATTTTTTAGCATTAAATTAATCAATATGGCAGATTTATTAAAGAAATTTAATCCAATATCGAATGACTAATCACGAATTAAAGATTCAAAATTGGAAAAAATACCCTAGACCTGATGAAATGAGTGATTCCATACAAATGCATGGATCTAGTGAATTATATAATGCCTTACATAATAGAGTAGAGATTATTTTCTGATGAAATTATTGATTTATCTCCTTCAACTAATGTGATTACACCCTTTGTTTATATATATATGTTGGTTTTAGAGCTTCAACCATTAGTAATTATCATGAAAAATTTTAACTAAAGTACATCAAACCCAACATTAGTGATCGATGATGTCCATGTGAGAGTGAAGAATATCATATTCTAGGTAGACTTATATTTTTCTGAGATGGAAGACACTTAGGCCCAAGTACATTACTCTCTCATACTTAGAAATCCCTTCCTTAAGACAATAAATAAAATCATCAATGTTAAAAATGGTATAATGTCCATAGATTATGAGAAGAAAAGGTATGTTGTAATATCATTGATGCTATGAAACACCATGTTGAGGAGTATTCCCCTCTTTTTGTCTGTTCAATGAAAGTATTATCTAATGAAAAAACACACACAAAATTATATCCTAGACCCATAATATGATTCTTTTTTTCTTCACTATATTATGATTTCAGTTTTAATTCATGTTTTGAGTGTAGTGAAGTCTTGGAAAAAATGTGATTTTCATTAATTTAAATGATGAGTGTTTTCATTTTGAGGTACCCATGACCATAAATTATTATGAAAATATCATTTTCATTTATTCTATTTCTTTAGATTATAAACTTGAGGAGTTAGATAGTTTCATGAACCTCACTCCCACAAAATCTCTTCCATTGATAAAAAATCCATGAGCGGTAGAATTTAAATCAAGTTTATTTAATTTAAAATATGCCTATATTAAAGCTATTGACCAATTCTACATCATTGTTTGAAAAAATCTCTCTAAATCATGAATAAAAACTTATATAACTTTTTAGAGAGTATAAAAAGTTGATAGGATGGATGTTGGATGATATTTTTGGGATTATCCATAATATATATATACAAAAAATACTTTTAGAAGATGAGGTTACACACATAAGAAAATATCAATTATTTTTGAATACCCAGATACATGAAGATATAAAATTAGAAGTTAGTAAATTACTTAATTCTAGGATAATCTATCCTATATCCAATAGTGAATGTGTTTTCCTAGATATTTTTCCCAAAAAACTAGAGTAACTATAGTGTCAAATTAAATGAATGAATTGATTCCAACCATGTGAGAAAAATTTGGGGAGTTTTTATTAACTACATTTGAAAAAATCAACCCACATTAAAGGACCACATTAATCTTCCATTCATTACAAAAAGGATTGAATGATTGTCTGTTTAGTCCCATTTTTGTTTCTTTAATGGATATTTGGATTATTTTGAAATCCATATAGCCCCCTAGGATCTATAAAAGACACCATTTACCCCTCAAGTTGTGAAATTTTCATTTAGAATGATTCTATTTGGTATCTATAATTATCCTGGAACTTTTCAATATGTAATTTTGAGTACATTTTACGATTTCCTTGATAATTGTATGTAATGTTTTGTTGATGATTTTACAGTTTGTGGATCTTATTTGTTGATTGTTTAGAACAAAATTTTTCTTCCACCAATGTCTCATTGAAAAAGTTCTCATATTAAATTAAGATAAATTATATTTCATGTAAGGGAATGAAATTTTTATTTATCATGTTAATTTGTGCAAGGTAATTCAATGTGATAAATAAAAAATTGAAATATTTTCCTCCCATCCATTTAAAACATTTATTCGTGTGATGTGACCTTTCTTGGGTCATTCTGTTTTTTACCACTGATTCATTAAAGTCTTTAAAAAGATCACATTTCCCTTATTACGATTGATATAAAAAGTAATTGTGTGTTTTTTTGATAAAAATCATGACGATGCCTTTAATTTACTAAAAAGGAGTCCCACCTAACCTCCTATCATCTGACCACCATGGTGGGATCTCCCCTTTAAACTTATGTGTGATGACTATAACATTATAGTTGGGGAATTATTATCACAAAGGGCTGAGAGGGATCCTCATATAATTTCCTATACCTTACGCACCCTTAAAAATGTATAAGAAAACTAAATGAACATATAAAAACATATTCAATCTATTGTGTTTTTATTGGAGAAATTTCATTCATATATTCTTGGTTCAAAAGTCATTGTGTTTTGTAATTATTGTACCCTTCAGTTTATCATTAAAAAATACAACGCTAAACCCTTCTTCATATAGTGGATGATCCTTCTCCAGAATTTTGACCTAGAGATTTGTGATAAGCGAGGAGTTAAAAAAGTGGTAGTTGTCCACGTTAGTAGGATTTAAACACAATTAGACCACCATGTTTGTTCATCCATCCCTATTAGATAATTCTTCCCAAATGAGAAATTTTTGTTGTTGTAGTGTACCTTACCCCATGTTATGTAGAAATCATGAATTTTTTAGCATTATATATTGTCCCCATAGATTTCATCACTTTAAAATCCTAAAGAAGTAATCATGGGTTATGGTGGTAGATTTGGGATGACCAACAATTTTGTGTAATTTTTAGTGAACAGGTTTTTCTTCGGTATGTCCATAATTATGAGTTATCCTTTGTTTCAAACTTCTAACACCATCTATCCCATAGGAGAGACATGTTATCTCAATGTAAATCTCTAAAGGTCCTTGATTTTAGATTTTTTTTCCAAAATTGTATTGGTATTCATCAGTTTTGAAATTCATGCACGAAATTTTTAATTATATGGAATTACACCAAGTGGAATGAAACACACCAACAACCTATTTTATATTGTGATATATTTCATGCCTAGGGTATTGAGATCATAGATAATTTTCCAAATTACTTTAGAGTTATGCTTTAATGATGAACTTTGGGAATACCATATAGCTTTTAAAATCCCAATCAGAATGTCACCATAAAGAATCATGATTAGAAAGGATTATGACCTCTTAGAGGAAGAAGAAAATAAAGTATATTGGGATGAAAAAAAATGTTATAAGAATGTCTTATATGTATGTGAACATAGGAAACTATATATAAAGAGTTGGAAGAATTATGTGTGTTTCATATGAGAACTCCTAGATCTATTAAGAGAATATAAAAGTTATACATGATGAGATGATTCAGTAGTAAATGTCTAAAATCTATGGAAAGGTTATCAAGTAAAATTCTAGGATAAAGCTCCACCTAGGTAAAATTAATTCTTGATGGATCAGTATTTATACTTACATTAACTTTTACACTTTTTTGTAATATGAGTGTTGCATAAGAATAGTTTCTAGAGGTTTTCCATCAATGGGAAAAGATTTAAACAGTTATATGAGAATTTTACAAATCATTCAAGGTAGGTAATCCATCCGATGGATACCACACATGACACTACTTAATAGTATGTCACTTCTCCATGTCCTTTTATACTTTTATATTTATGTAAACTACTTGCATTGATGAAACTGTAATTTTTAGCTATGGGGGAGGGTGACATAGTATAATTATGATTTCACTTTTAAAAAATCATTGGGATTACATTTTTTAATTATTTTTATTTGTTATTAGATAAAATTTGACCTTAAAGGTAATATCCAAAATAATTTTTCATTTTTGAGATGATTATGAAAAAAATTACTTTTTATTGAAAAATTAATTCAAATGAATGTGTATATGGAATACATTTTAAGAATTTATATTTTCAATTCATTCATTGGATTTTAATTTATTTTTTGAACCCATGCCTATAATATCTTGACCTTAAACAAAAATTATTCTAATAACTTTTGACTAGAATTTATTTTCATTCATTCCTAATGATTTTTTAGGTTAATAGTTTTAGATAATTAAAAAAATATTATATAAACAATCAATAATAAAATGTATAATTGTCTAGAAGCCATCCTTTTTTTTGAAACAAAAACTATTAAAAATAAACAAGGGTTTTACAGGAAAAAGTATCAAATATTTTCATTTTAGAATCTTTTTTTTACATACCAATCATAAAACCTATGAAAACATTTAAAAACATGGGATTAGAAAAAAAATACCAGTAAGGGAAAACAAGTGAAATAGTTTTCATATGATATTTTGAGATATAAATAAGAACATGAAGACTTTCAGAAAGGCAATAAAAAGAGGAATATCACAACAATGAGAACATGGATCATAACATGAAGATGTGGTTAAAAAATTTAATTTAGATATTCATAATCATATCACCAAGGTTTATCCTCATGGTGTCATATCACCAAGTTCCATCCCCAAGGTTTCCTACTAATTACCAAGGTTATTCACCAAGGTATCGTAAATATTACCAAGGTTATTCACCAGGGTATCGTAAAACATATCATCTCTAGAGAATAAATTCTTTACCCAATACATTGGAGAAATATTAGGGTGAAACCTTAATATGTATTTATTATCATGTTATCCACATACATCATAATAAAAAATTTCACAAATAAACTAAATAAAACAAAATAAATTGGTTTCATATCAAAATCGTGACGTTTTAGAAAAGTGCTTAAAAACATGTTCATTATTTCATTTATAACCCATATAATGGGAATGAGGGTTTTATGTATGTCAATTTTATAATCAAATATATAATTTTTATGTCTTGATGAATTCCTTATAAATGAAATAGGTTTGGGTATTCACATAAATAAAATAAGATAATTTCTTGAGGAAAGAGAGATATTTTGAAATGAAAATTCTGTAGCATAATGACAATGCACCAAGGTTATAGAAAATATGAAAAAGAGAGGAGACAAGGTTCACACATTCACAGAAGGATCATACTATTTTATAGAGATAGAATATACTTTAAATAAGAACATGGTTGGGAAATATTAATGACATACCACAAAAAAGAGAGCTTGAATGGAAAAGAGAAGTTGACAATTCCTTTAAAAAATTTCAACATCCTAACAGCATCATATAAAAATTCATAAAATGAATTTATTGGGTGAATAAAGGGTATTACATTATTTTAAAATAATATGAACAATAATGGGGATATAGACTGATAAATCCAAACATAAGAAAATAAAAATTAAGAAGGAATAACATTAAATGAGTGCTTGAAATGGAAAGGGTGGTAGATTCCATTACATTGAAGAGTGACTTCTAAAAATATTAGATTAGGAACATGGGGGGCTTGAGGAAACCTTTGGAGGAATCCATGGGGAATTGAACTAGCATAGTTTGTGTAGAATAATTTTTATAAAGGAAATGGAATAAGGGGTGTGTATTTATAGCAAAAGTGAGGGAATATTTTATTAATTTCAAAGGACAACTCATTAGTGGTATTTGCAAAACCATGGGCTTAACCATGGTATTGTCCCATTGTAATTGCCACTTGTTACACCTTATATCTTTTTTTATTCCATAAGATTCTTCAATTATCTTATCTTACTCATTACAAAATTATGACATAGTTATGATGTAATTAAACATACCAAAAAACAAAAAAACGGTATTTTTTTACTATTTATCAAAAATTACACTATTTGAGGAAAATTACAAAAATTATCTCTAACCATTTTGTGATTTTTAGAATTTAAAAGTCAAATCTGTTTTATAAAATATAATTAAATTTAAATTAAATAAAATAAATAAACATACTAATTCTTAACAAATAATTTCTAATTGATTTATTTACTAATACTATGACATAATTATATCACAATACCACTTAAGACGACTAAAACATATTTATACTTACATAGGTGAGGTTACTATTTCATTGGTCAAATTACCATTCATAAGGGTAAAATTAATACCCCAAAGGGAAAAGTTACTATTCACCCAAAAATTATTTTGATCTTATTGAACAATAATTTTCACCCAGATTACAACCATGTATATCCAATTTTTAAAAATCACTTCACAGAAAATGTTATTTAATAATAATAAGATTTTAATTATTCATTAGAAAACATTATTCATCAAATAAAATTCATAAAAAACACTATTCATCAAAGAATATTCATAAAATACTAAAAAATTGAAACTTCTTTGAAAAAATCATAAATTTCAGCATATATTATTTTTGACACTATTCATTACATGATGTTTTTCAAAATATCTTAAAAAATTCATTCCTTCTAAAAAAATGCATTAACATAAAGATAACAAGTCATAACCTTTACAAAATTCTCAGATAACATAAGAATTTCAAATTATATTTATTTTAATATTTATAATATCAATTATTTTAATCGTCAATTAATAAGGTAATCACTTCATAATCATTGTGTCATAATTAATTTTATTTATTTAATGTCTAAAAATTATAAATAAAATAACATGATATATGAAATATTTTTATACTTATAATTACCATTTATATTCAAAAATATGACTTATATAAAGCTATATTAAAAAATGCAATACTTATTAAAATCATGAGTGTGAGAGAAGCTTTAAACTAGCTTCCATGGGAAGATTTTTCCTTTTAATTAAATTAGCTTTCATAAAGATAATTAAACTGGATTCCATGGGAGGATTTTTACATTTAACTAAATAATATTCTATCATAAGCTTTAAAATAGATTCCAAGGGAAGCTTAGTTATTTTA
The DNA here is from genome assembly GCA_963277665.1 of Viscum album. Classification (NCBI taxonomy): domain Eukaryota; kingdom Viridiplantae; phylum Streptophyta; class Magnoliopsida; order Santalales; family Viscaceae; genus Viscum; species Viscum album. The sequence continues at coordinate 1,106,012,680 of OY728131.1, read as the reverse complement.
ATTTAACAAAATTCTATGAGAAGCTTTATAACAGATTCCATAGGAATATTTAAACCTATAACTAAACAAGCTTCTATGAGATGGTGTATACCAGCTTCTATGGGAATATTTATCCATTTAATTAAATAATATTCTATAAGAATATTTAATATAGCTCATTTAATAAAATTATGACACGTGTTAGTGTAATTTTATAATTTTATTTTTAACCTTAGTTACCCGATTTACCCTAAACCGTGATAATTAAAAATAATTACTGAAGTTACTCTTCATAATAAAAAAACCTATTTAAACAATTTGGACCTTCTGATTCCAAATATGAAATCTTTTTTTTTCAAATTCACCAAAAAATAATTTCTTGTAATAAATTTAAAATTAATTCCCGTTGTGAAAATGATAAAATGAAGGTTTTTTTAAAAAGTAATAACAATCAAAAGATTGACATGAATTTATATATGATTTCATTTTGAAATTACATAAAATGACCAAAATTGTATTAAATGATAAAATATATTATATTTATACTTTAAATCTATTAAATTATATAATTTAACGACATAAATTATCTCGATTGAAAATTCTGATTTAAATTAAAATTTAGCATATTTTTACCATTCATAAAAACATGATAGTTATTAGAAAAATATCAAAAATTTATCCAAATTTAATTTTGGTATCCTATTTCTAAAGAATAATTATAATTTTTCAAATATAACATTTAAAAGTGACAAAAATAAATTTAAAAATGGGTCACCATCAAAATGCAGTAAAACAGAATTTTTAGAAAAATTCGTCTTTTATCTGAAAATTTAAATCTGAACTTATATAATATCAAGGAAACATATAAGATAAATTTAAAACATTAAATGTAATATATAACATATATATTTCATTAAATAAAAATCCATAAAGACTGATATGATTTTATAAACACAATTATTCTCTTGTTAAAATAAGATTTCATAAGAAACATCCTTTATATTCAATTAGTTTTTATTTATATTTCTAATAAATTTTGTAACCAATGAATCCCTATTTTAACATGTGTAAACTATATTTTCATTATTCAGTCGATACTATTCATTCCCTCCATTCCAACTACTAGGTTATAACAGTAACATTTAAATAATAATATTTAGTTGTTTGTTTAAGCACAATGTAGCTTATCATGTATGATATTAAACATAGTGTTTCTTACATAAAAATCTAGATGTTATGTAATTCCCCCATTTTAGAAATAGCTTCCTTTGAATTTTAAATTTTTTCTCTAAAACTTCATTGAATATACATCATCAGAGAAAGAGTCAATAGAAATATCACTTTAATAGAATGGAAGATAAGTACAAAGGTCACCCGAGATAACACATACAAGGATTCCATATTGGAAAACAAGGATATGGAAGAAAAAATAACTATTGTAGAATAATATAGAGTTATAAATAATGTGAATACAAAACGATAACCATAAAAATACCATAAATTTGTGGTTGGAAAAAAATATGTTGAAAAAAGCAAGAGAATAACTTTTTTTTCAAGATACATTTCATAGAGTTGAATAATTTCTTTACTACCAAGAATAATATCATATATAAACATACATACATGAAAATTAGAGTTTCATCCTTAATATATTTCAACCACACACTCATATTTTTCTCTAAATGATGAGTATTAGATCGCACCGTGATTCACTATTTCATTTACACCCATACACCATTATATTAAACTGAATTTTTATTGTAAATTTAAAATATTACAAAAGATTTATCTCTATGTTTGATGAATTTATTTTTTTTATCATTTTTATAAGGGTGAATTATACTATTTTTGATATTTTTATTGAAGGTAGAGGTGATTTGGATGCCCTAGAGATTATCTAGAAGAAAAATATGCCAAACTGCATGGTATCCCATGAACATATGTCCACTGTTTTGAGCCTTACAAGAATTTCGTGCATCCAAATTTTCTGAAACGTTGTGGTCCAATCCAAAACATTATGGGATACAAATATTCTCGATCATCCTAAGCACAATTCATCTATCAGGAGGCCCATCAGACCATTCTGTATAGGGGACCAAGTCTTCCCAGATTCAAATGTTTAGATCAGTCATTTGACTATAAATCCCAATATAGATGTCTAATGGCCTCAAACATTTACAAGGAGATATAAAAGAGGTTTTACAACAACCCTTCTCTATGGTTCAAGACTTTATTTGGCTATATACTATTCTAAAACCAATACACAAGCAGTATCTCAAAAATAGGGTACTCAAAATCTTGTTCCATTTTGCCAAAAAAAAGGAACCAGTGACACCTAATTTTTAATTTCGAACCAAAAGAATATATCTTCCATTTTTGAGTCCAAGAAGAGTCTCCTCCTCATCCTAGACGTTTTTGAGGCCCCTATACTCAAAGGGGGATCATGAATGAAGAAGGAGTTCCACCCGAGATCCTCCTCATCCCAAAGTCGAGCTTTGTGGTAGGTGATAATTGCGAGGCAGCTACACAGTTGAAGAGGGTATTTCAGCACATTATTATATATTTGTTTGGTTTATATTGTTTATTGAATAATTCTACCATATATATCTGAACATGTTTTGATGCATTGAATTGAAACACAATTTATTTCAATACCTATTGGTGTATGATTTTAAGTGTGCGTCTAGTGTTGTTCTGATTGGACAACATAAGAACCCTATTCTTTCAAAAATAATTAATATTTCAATATTTTTTACAATCCTTAAAGCATTCTAAGGGGATGGAACTTGACTACATGATTCTTATGTCAGGGTTTAGTTCTAATCACACCATTTGAAGAGGCTTGTGGGTACCCAACATCTTGGCCAACCATCAACAAAATGATTACACTAAAACCTAATAATCAATTAAGAACATGGAAATCTTCAAGTGATTTAGTAAATTATAAATTATCACTTATTAATATCATATTTTTCTCAATCCACTTGTTCTGTCAACTTTATAACTCTTTATATTAAGGTACTTTCTTGAAACTTTTTTCAAAACCACCCCCTCTTTTAGTAATTTTCATTAAACATACAAACTCAAAATCAATCAACGCTCATTGAGATATGACCTAGGGTCTTCCATAGACAATAAAATATTCTTTAAATCAATATAAATTTAACATGTCAAGACAACACAACAAAATTTTTGTTATATTGCTGTGGATCGCTTCAATTTTTAGTGCTTGTTTTTTATAAGATATTTGTAAATATTGTGAATATTTATTTACCTTTTCAATCCATTTGTGTTCTTATCTATTTGTTTTGTAGGTTTCGTTACTGATGAATTCTAATTAGGGATATTTACATCCTTTCAAACCCAAATTTGAGAGGATCCTACGTTAGTGACAACAAGACACAGAAGAGAACCATTTGAAGGAGGACACACCAAATATCAACACTCTACTTGATCTTTCTAATTCTTATTCTAGAACTGGCATTAAAAATGTAATAAACATGCATAACATAGCTTGGAAAAATAGAATAATAGAAGAAAAAACCTCATCTGATGTCAATATCCGTCCCACATACATTAAATTACAAGTTCAGGCACCCAATTTTGACCAAAAATCTAGTTAAATTCACTTATTACCACAATTCCATGTACTTGCGAGAGAAGATCCTAATAATCACTTAATAGAATTTCACGCTATATGTTCTAAATTAAAACCTGAAAATATGGATAAAGAACAAGTAACTCTTAGGGAATTTAATTTTTCATTAGATGACACTGCAAAATAATGGATTTATTATCTTAATTCACCAATTGAAATTGGGCAGACATGAAATGTCTTTTTACTGAAAAAAATTTCTAGCTTCTCGAACTATATAACTATAAATAATGAAATATGTGGTATAATTCAATCACAAGGGGAAACCATAAATGATTATTGCGAATAATTTATAAGGTTTTGTTAATGATTCCCACACCACTAAATATGTGATCTACTTTTAATTCAGTATTTTTATAAAGGGTTAATTCCAATTTATAATAACATGATGGATGTTATTTTAGGTGATTCACTAGTGTATAAATCACCAATCACTATAAGGACCGTAATTGAGAACTTGGTACAAAACACTCAACATTTCCGTTCACGGTCATCTCACCCATTATAGGTTTCCATGAGCTGTAAAGTTCTGGATTTGACACGAAGGTGGACATGATGTTCGAAGAGGTAAGTACCCTTCTTCAACAACTAGCTCTTTACCATGGGAAATCACTATCTCCTCCTCCAATCCACTGTGGTATATGTTCTTCTAAAACCTACCACTCTGAACAATTCCCCCAATTGATAGATACTTCTGAGAGTTGTGGGGAAAGCCTTCCAGGCCACCCCTATAACAAACCCTTTAGGAAAGAACCTTACTATCCATCCAACCCAAGGTATAAATAAAACCAAGCTTATTTAAAAGGGGATATACAAACCATCATAAAAAAATGGAACCAACAGGGTCAAAGTAGTCATCCACCACCACCACATAGAAATCCTCAAACACCCAAAAGGCCTTTCCAACAACCCCCTCCGAAATCTGTGCTAGAATTGAATAGATGAGGAAAAAAATGGCTTAAAATAATATCCAATTCCAATAAACCACCCAAGGAACCATACAAGACTTTAAAACTCAATTAGTTCAACTAGCTAACTATGTCGGGGAAATTCATAGTCATGGGTCAGGTAAAATACCCTCTCAACCAATAGTAAAAACTTGGGATAAGGGAAATGTTGGTTTCATCACCCTTAGTAGTGGGAAATAACATAAATTCTAAATGATCCATCCATTAGAGTCATCCATTCAAGTGGAAAACACCTTCCCAGCTATTAAAATCAGTTGAAATGTTGAAAATCCTTATCCTAAGAGAAGCCCTTCCAATGAAAAGAGTGTGTCTGTTGATGAGTCACCTATCTAATCCATTCCTATTCCATTTTTCAAAAGGGACACCGAAATAAGAAAATAAATGGATACTAAACTTTATAAGGAAATATTGGAAAGTTTCAAAAAAAGTGCAAGTCAACATCCCCTTGATTGATGCTGTGAAGAAAATTCCACAATACACCATGTTTCTAAAAGAGATGTGTACACACTGAAGGAAACTTCATGGAGATGAAATGGAGTTATTAGGAAGGAATGTATCAACATTGATAGAACTGTCACTACATACCAAATGCAATGAACGTAGAACCTTCTCGATTCTATGCACCATATGGGTGTATACATTTTCCAATGCTATGATTGATTTAGGTTCTTCAATAAATATGATTACTCACTCAATTTACTCTTCTTTGTTGGTTGGTGCACTGAAGCCTACTAGAATTGGAATTTATATTGAAAATTAGATTAAAGTACACCCTTCTGGCGTGTTAGAGTATATTCCGATGAGGGTGAAAATTTTAATTTTTCCAGCTGATTTTTATGTGCTTAAAATAGAAGATGATATAATGAATGGACATTCCCCAATTATATTAGGGTGAAATTTATTGAAAAACTCCAAAACCATAATTAATGTCCATAATGGAACATTATCTATGGATATTGGTGGTGAAATTTTCCACTTAAACATCCTTGATTCCATTAAGCACCCCTCAGAATAACATTACTCTCTCTGTTAATTCTATAGATGTACTCCCTTCCCTTGAGAAAACATCATTTTATTCCCCTGATCCAATATCTGAGTTTTCTCCATTGATATAAATGCTAGTAAATGATTCATACACTGATTATTGTAGTGGTGTAGACAACTATCATGCATGTTTATTAATTGATAATTTCTTGAACCCTGAGGATCCAATGACCATCAATGATACTTCTATGCTTATAAAAACTCATTAATCATCCGAGGATGATACCATTGAGCTGTTAGATGAGATCAGTGACCTATCAATTTAACCAACACCCCAATCAATCCAAAATAAACTAGAATTGGAACTGATGAAACTACTTCAAGATTAAAAATATTCATATCTTGAGAATGGAAACAATTTTCCTGTCATCATTTCTAGTCCACTCCCTCCTAAGCATGATTTGAGACTAGTTGAAATTATAAGAGAATATAAAAAATATTTGGGATGGACAATTCCTAACATTCCTGGTATTAGCCAATCATTTTTCATACATAATAGTTTATTAAATGATGAATCTAAACCTCCAAGGTAGGCACAACATCGACTGAACCCAAACCTCCTAGAATTTGTGAAAAAGGGACTAACAAAATTATTGGATACTAGAATCATTTACCCCATCTCTGATAGCTAATGAATCAGTCCCATTCAAGTAGATCAAAAAAAATTGTCCTTACAGTAATCAAAAATGAAAACAATGAATTGGTTCCATCTAATGTGCAGAATATTTGGCGTGTCTGCATATACTATTTATGACTAAATCAACACAATATGGAGGACCATTTCCCATTTCCATTCATTGACCAAATGATAGTTGGGCTATTGTGTAAGTCCCACTACTATTTCCATGATGGTTATTCTGGATACATTTAGATCCCTATTTCCCCTTAGGACCAAGAAATATTGAACTTCAATTTCCCCTTTAGCACATTTAAATATAGGATAATTTCATTTCGTATATGCAATGCTCTGAGTACCTTCCAGCGATTCAAGGTTAGTATTTTATTTGGATTACCTGGAGAATTGCATGGATATTTTCATGGATGATTTCACTGTGCCTAGCTCCTATTTTGATGAATCATTAAGTAGTCTTGCTTCAGTCCTACGTATATGTATTGAAAATAATCTCATATTAAATTACGAGAAATGCCATTTCATGGTGAGACAAGTTATAGTTTTGTGACATGTAATTTCTTGATATGAGATCTCTATAGATAAATCAAAAGTGAATTTCATTTCTTACCTATCATTCCCCTAAAATGTATGGGGGTGCTTTAATTCTAGGGTTATGAGGGATTTTACTATCATTTCATTCGAGACATTAATAAGATTGCAATCCCCCATTCCTGGTTACAACAAAAAAGGATTTTGTTTTTGATTATAAATGTTAGGATGATTTTAATATGTTAATGTGGAGTCTAACGTCACCCCCGATAATCCAACCACCTCATTTTGATTTTCAAATGGAGCTCCTCTATGAAACCTCTATCTATGCAGTTGGGGATGTCTTATCACAATGGGTCAATCGATCTCTACATATTCTTTCCTATTCCTCATGTACACTGAAACCTGCCCAAGAAAACTAAACCACAACAAAAAAGTAAATCCTTGACATTGTGTTTACCTTGGAAAAATTCATGTCACCCCTTTTGGGGTATAAAGTCATTATGTTCTCAGACCATGAAGCCCTCCAGTTTCTCCTTAAGAAACCAAAATCCAAACTACATCTCATTCATTTCATACTACTCCTACATGAATTAAATTAAGAAATTAGTGGTAAAAAGGGGAAGATAATGTGGTGGCTGATCATATCAGTAGGATCCACCCATCCCTAGTCATGCATCATCCTCTTTTATTCCCATAAATAACCTTTTTTCCGATGAGAAACTATACCAAATTCACGATGTTATTCTGTGGCTTACTGAAATTGTAAATTATTTGGTAGTATCTTGAATTTCAGATGATTTCAAAAAAACCAGGATGACCAACTAAAACACGAGTCTCATAGGTACATTTTGAATGACCCCTACTTCTAGCGCACATGTTGTGGTCAAGTCCTCATGCTTTGTTTTCCCGATAGCGAGTTTCAGTCTGTCCTTAGGTTCTTCCACACTCTTGCTTTTGGGGGACACTTTGGTTCCCAATGTACTTCTCACAAGGTCCTCAATTCTAGTCTCTTTTGTCCCACCTAGTTTTGGGATTCCCATGACTTCTTTAAATCTAGTCCAAAAAACACTTTCTCTTTAATGAAAGTTTCAATGTTTGGGGAATTGACCTTATGGTACCATTCCCCAATTCATTTGGTAACTTGTAAATTCTATTGTCTTTGGATTATCTTTCAAAATGGATAGAGGCATGAGCTATAAATACTGATGATTCTAAGGCAGTTTTGGATTTTTTGGGAATCAGAATTTTATATAGGATTTTCTTACCTAGGTTCATCATTAGTAACTAGGGTTCTCATTTCTACAACGAAACAATGGAATCTCTTTTGTGTCGATATGAGGTTATGAAATGAGTGTCTACTTATTATGACCTATAGAACTATGGTCAAACTAAGGTGTCAAATAGAGAGGTAAATAATATTCTTTAAAAAATGGTTCAACACAATAGAAAATATTGGAGTCTAAGACATGATGATTCATTATGGTCTTACTGTACTAATTTCAAAACCCCCATTGGCATGTGACAATATCGGCTAGTGTTTGGAAAGAGTTGTCACCTACCTATTGAGATTGAGCATCGGGCCTACTAGGCCATTAAAAAATAAAATTATAATCATTCTAGTGCTGGTGATCAAATGTTGTTGTAGATTCATGAGCTGAAGGAAGTGAGAAGATATGCATAAGGGAACTCTAGTTTTTGTAAGGAGTGGACCAAGGCTTCCCATGACCATCTCATCCTTCATCATAAATTCCAAAGTGGGAAAAGGGTCATCCACTACAATTCAAGGATAAAGTTACAGATAGGAAAGATTCATTAGCATTGATTTGGATTATACAATATTACTAATGTATCTTTATTTGGTGTTGTTCATGTTCAAAATTAATAAACTATGCAAACCTTCACTGTTAACGGGAAAGAGCTAAAGCACTTCCATGAAGCCCTTCCGGAGTTCCCAATGGAGGAACTCCATGTTCAAGAAGCAATATACCAATGATGTCCAAGAAGTTTTATCCTTTTTCCCGTATTATATTTTATTAATGTGAGGACACTACACACTCTAGGTGTGTGTGGGGGGGGATGGGTACATTCCTAGGTTAGTTAGTAATTTTCATCATTTTTTCTTCCTTATTTTTTTATCATTATTTATGGTATTTTCGATTTTACATGTCTTGGTAAGTTTATTAGGACTTTCATCACCTTTCTTCTTTATTCTCTTTTTTCCTTCTTTATGGAATTTTCATTTTTCCCCATCTTTTTCAGTTCATTAAAATTTTTATTTTCTTTCTTCATTCTTCTCTTTTCAAATTCTATATGGTAATTTTGATTCCCCCCATATGGTCACCAAATAATTTAATTTACTGAAAATGGAAGTTGAAATATTTGATTCCATGTTGATTTAATAATTGATAAAAACCTGACTCTTTTATGGAATGAATGTTTGAATGAATTTAACAACTGGGAGTGAATTTTAGTGAATTGGTTTTTTAACAATGATATCAATGGTTGTATATCTATGAAACCATTGAGATGCTTTATTCCCCTTGTGTGAGTAGTAATTTTGAGAACCATGTCAGTAATATCTCCACACATGTTTTCATCAAAACAAAAAGTGTGAATATTTATTACTTAATAGAAGTTCAATATATGTTAGGTTAGTATTTTTCAGCTTAAATTGATACTTCAACATGTTTGTTTCCATATCTGATCTATTTTATTATTTTAAAATATTGAGTTATTCATTTTTATATGATATTCGATAGTTTTATGTCCTAAAAAAATTCAAAACAAAATTGTTTTCTGTCTTGGGAATATAAAAAATCACTACTCTTCAACCTTTGATCTTTTTATAACTATTACATTTAGTGTCGTGAGGAGATCAAACAATGGTAGAAATATGAGTGTGGAATTTATTCCAAATGAAACTTCTAAAAACGAAAAATAATAAATGAGGGGAGTGATTAAATGTGAAACATATGGGGATATATAGATTGAGAGCTTATAGTTTGAATTCTGGGAATACATAAGTGAGAGGGTCTTGAAATATGATTGCTATGGTTGTAGGGAAGGTTTGGCAGAAAAAATCATTTAATATGAAAATGTTAAAATAACCTATATTTAATAGATAGAAAGTGGAAAAAATAGCATGGAATGGTTTTCACGCACACACATGTCGAGTTAGTGGCATGGTAGACTTATGAATTACTTTCTCAATTTGTTATCATGAAACTCTTTTAATTTCACTATCATATGATTTATGAGACATAATTTTCCATTTTCATTAGGGAGAACCCCTTAGTGTCGTTTTTGCATTGATCACACTACATTAATGATCTAAAATTTCCTTATATGTTAAATCTTCAAGATGTTGGTATTATCTATATGCATAATTTTTTAAAATGTAACTTTGCTCAGGAGTGAAAAATTTTAGGTGTGGGGGTGTGATCACACCACAATTCACTGTTTCATTTACACCCTTACACCGTTGTATTAAATTAAATTTGTACTGTAAATTTCAAATAAAATAAAAACATTTCACTCCATGTTTGATTAATTTATTTTCTGTTTATCGCTATTAAAATGGTAAATTATGCTTTTTTTGATATTTTCATTGATGGTGGGGGTGATTTGGCGTCCCCCAAGATGATCGAGAAGAAAAATGGGCCAAACTGCATGGCATCCAATGGGAATATCTCTATTGTTTTGAGCCTTATGAGAATTCAGTTCATCCAAATGGTCTGAAACATTTTGGTACAATCCAAAACCTCAAGGGTACAACTCTTATCAAGGAACTGATGCCCAATTCATCTATCTGGTGGCCCATCCGAACCATTCTACCTAGTGGACAGAATCTACCCGAATTTAAAAGTTTGGTTTGATCTTTTGACCATATCTAACAATCCAAATGTGTAATGATCAAAAAATTTGACATGGAGATATAAAATAAGTCACCCAATAAATCTTCTCTTTGATCAAGTTCTGATATGTATTTATACGATTCCAAAACTGAGACACAATTGGTATCTCAAAAACAGGGTTCTCATAACCATGTTAGATTTTTTCTATAAAAAGGCACAATAGGAATAGAATTTTTATGTTCGAACCAGAATAAATTCTCTGCCATTTTGGTGTCCAAGAGGAGTCTCCTCCTCATCGTAGATGTTCGTGAGGCTTCTATACTCATAGGGGGATCAAGAATGAAGAAGGTGTTCCACTCGATCTTCCTCCTCCTCCCGATGTTGAGCTAAGTAGTGAGTGATCATTATGAGGAAGATACACACATGAAGAGGGATTCATGACACATAATTATCTACTAATTTTTGTTTATATTGATTATTGAATTGTTATTTCATATGTATGTTAATTTGTTTGGATTCATTGAATTGAAACAATTTTTATTTCATAACCAATTGGTGTTTGATTTTAAGTGTGCATCTAGGGTTGTTCTAATTGGACAACATAATTACCCTTTTATTTTAGAAGCATTTGATATTTCAATTTTCCTTTAAAAACCAAAAATCATGCTAATGGGCTGGAAATTGACTAAATGATTGTTATTTCAAGGTTTAGTTCTAATCGCATCATTTTAAGAGTCTTTTGGGAACCCATGATCTATGTTAACCCTAAACCAATGGATTATAAAAATACTTAATAAATAATTGAATATTAGGAACACTTCACATTCTATAGTAATATAGAAATTATAACTTATTTATCTCATATTTTTCACAATCCACTTTATCAATTAACTTTATAACTATTTGAATTAACTTACTTTCTTCAAACTGTTTTTAAAACTGCCGCATCTATTAGTAAATTTTATTAAAAATACAAACTCAAAACCTATAAACACTCCTTAATATACGACCATGTCTATTCTAAAGACTATAATATATTCTTTAAATCCCAATCAATTTGACATGAAATGACAGTTTTTTTAAAATCATAGGTAAGTTTACTTCTATAGTAACACATAAAAGGATTAACTATCTTTTTATCTTGCCTTTAGTCAATAAACCTAATAAAAAATAGATCATGATATGATAATTCCTAAAAAGAATAAAACTTATATGACAAAAAGCACCTCAATCTCCAAAATTCAACAAACTATATCCAAATTTCAAAAAATTCCATTCAACAAACAATTATCCATAAAATTACTCAAAAAAATCCATATAATTATTGGAATAAAAAATTTAGAAGGATTTTATCCCATAATATTCAAAAAAAAAATAACATTTATCTCCAATTAAGATCAACCACTCTTATTGTCTCATACCAAAAATTAATTAACCTAACCTCAAGTTATCCAAGATAAGCTAATAATTTCCTAATTCCTATAAGTCAAAAATTAAATAATTAAACATTTAAAACTGAAATAAGACACCATATTATTATATATATCTTAATAATATAAAGTGCCCAAAATAGTGAACATCTTCTAAAATAATTGTTATCACTTAATCCCCAAATCATTATCCAATCACATGGTTACATATTAGATAAAATATATTTCTCCAAAATCAAAATATTCTTATCTCAACAACTCATTTAACTAAAAATAATGAATTCATTCTAACTAGGGAGTTCACATAGCACCGTGGTAGGAAAAAAGGCCCTATCAGACTTCAGTTACGGGTTCAATTCCTACAGCCTTTTTTGATGTAATGAGTTATCACACGGTCTGCATGATGTCCCTTTTTATAAAACTATATAATTAATATAACACTACCAAAATATTATAAAATCAGTAAAAAATAACCAGATGATGTTTTAATCACCATTTTATCTCATTCCATTCATTTGACATTCAAAAAGTAATAACTCAAAACAACCTAAAAAAATGTTTCCAAAAATACTATAAATCACTATGAAATTTCATAACATAAGTCTAAAAAGGGTTTCTACAAAAATAAAATTACTATAAACCAAAAACTTATAAACCCATAAGAAGACATCCTAATCCCCAATGTTGTCTAAACCCTACTATGATACAAAATTTAAGGTCCCAACCTTAATCTAACCTATTCTAGTGACTTTTGGCTAGAATTTATTTTCAATCATTCCCAAAGATCATTTAGGTTTAGTTTTTTGGAGAATTAGAAATAATTCTTATATAAACGTAAAATATTACAAAGTAGATAAGTCTTTAATCCATCCTTTTTTATGAAAGAAAAACTATTAAAATGAAACATGTTTTCTTTTTTAGAAAAATCTTCAAATACGTTCATCATAGCATTTTCACTATCCTTAGAAATCTTAAGACCTGTGAAAAACATTTAAAAACATGGGATAAGCAAAAAAATATCAGTAAGGGAAAACAAGGTAAATAGTTTACATATGATCATGAGATATTTAAATAAGAATATGTGGACTTTCATAATGGCATGAGAAAGATAAATATCAGGACAATAAGAACTTGAATCATAACATGAAAATGTGGATACAACATTTAATTTAGACATTCATAATCATTTATCCAAGTTATATCCCCAAGGATTCATATAACCAAGTTCTATCCCCATGGTTTCATTAAACATACCGTGGTTATCCACCAAAGTATCATAAAAAATTATATGGTTATTCACCATGGTATCGTTAAACATGTAATCTATAGAGATTAAATTCTTTACCTAATGCATTGGAGTACTATCAGGGAAAAACCATAATATGTATTTATTTTCATTTCATCCAACTATATCATAATACAAAATTTCATCAATAAACCATATAGAATAAAAGAAACAGGTTTCATATCAAAATCACGAGGTTTTAAAAAAGTGCTTAAAAATGATCATTATGTCATTTATAATCCATGAAAAGGGAGATAAGGGTTTTATCTATGTCAATCCCAAAATAAAACATTTTATTTTTATGTCTTGATTGATAACCCTCGAAATGAAATCATTTGGGGTATTCCCATAAATAAAATATGAGAATTTCTTGAGAAAAATAAAGAGATTTTTGAGATGAAAATTCTGCAGCATAACTACTATGCACCATGGTTTTAGAAAACATTAGAAAGTGGGGGGAAAAGGATCACCAATTTATAAAAGAATCATAATATAGTAGATTGATAAAATATAAAGTAAATAAGAACATGGTGTAGAAATTTTAAATATATAAAATATAAAATAGAACTTGAATGGAAAATAGATGGTGAGAATTATCTTACGTTGTTTTGGATGCCTAATGGTGTCACTTAAAAATTCATAAAATGAGTTGAATGAGAAAGAAATTGGTATCTCATAATTTTTAAAAAACATGGACAGAATGGGGGATATGGAATGATATATAATAATATAAGAAAATGGAAATTAAGATTGTATAACATTAAATGAGTGCTTGATAAGAGAAGTGTGGTAGATTCCCTTACCTTGAAGAGTAACTTTTAAAACTCTTAGATCGGGGACTTAGGGGCTTGGGGACACCATGTGAGGACTCATTTGGAAGTTGAAATAGTATAATTTCGTGGGAAATGATTTTGGAATGAAGGGGAACGAATGAATGAGTGAGTATTTATTGGAAAAATGAGGAAATATTTTATTAATTCCAAAGCACACCTTATTAGTCATATTTGAAATACCATGAGCTTGCCCATGGTATTTGCCCATGGTATTGGCCACATTGGACAACCCATATTAGAGTTTATTCGATATGATTCTAACATCATCTTATATTACTCATTCCATCATTATGACATAGTTATGAGGTCATTAAACATACCGAAAGCTCAAACTATATTTTCTTACTATTTATCAAAAATTAAACTATTTTACAAAACTCCAAAAAAATCACCTTAACCAGTTTTCAATGTGTAGAATTCAAAAATGAACTCCATTTTATAATAAATAATTTCATTTTAAATTATGTAGAATAAATAACATACTAACACTTAACTAATTCTTTCTAAAAATTTTATTAACTTATACTATGATATAATTACATCACATTACCACTAAAGATGACTAAAACATATTTTTACATCCAAAGGAAATTTTACTATTCCATTGGTTAATTACCATTCATAAGGGTAAAATTACTATTTCAAAGGGTAAAGTTACTGTTCACCAAAAAATTATTTTGATTTTATTGAACCACAATTTTCACCCTGATTACAACATTATATGTGTGATTTTAAAAAATCATTTCATTTAAAAAATTATTAAATAATAATAAATTTTTACTATTCATAAAAAACACTATTTATCAAAAACCACTATTCATCGAATACAATTCATTAAAAATAAAAAAATTGAAACTTCGTAGAAAACTTCTAAAAATTTATCCTAGAATTAATTTTGACACAATTCATAACATGACTTTTTTTTAAAATATACTAAAAACATCATTCCTTCAAACCAAACTCATTAACTAAAAGATTAAATGTCATAATTATCCAGAAAATTTGTGGATACCATCAAAATTTTTATATTATATTTATTTTAAAATTTATAATATCAATTATTTGAATCTTTAATTAATAAGGTAATCACTTCTTCATCATTATGTCAAAAATATAGTTTTTTATTTAATGTCTAAAAATTAATAATAAAAAACCATGTTAGAGAAAATATTTTTATCCTTCAAAGGACTATTTATAGTCAATGATATCACTTATATAAACCCATATTAAAAAATTAAATACTTATTAAAATCATGAGTTTTAGATAAGCTTTAAACTAGTTTCCTTTGGACACTTTCTCCTTTTAATTAAATAAGATTCCATGAGAAACATTAAATTGGATTCCATGGGATGATTTGATAAATTAATTAAAGAATATTCTTTGGTAATCTTTAAAATAGCTTCCATTATAAGTTTAGTTCATTTAATTTAACAAACTTCAATGAGAAACTATATTATAGCTTCCCTGGGAATCTTTATACTTTTAATTAAACTAGCTTCAATGGGAAGATTTATACCAGCTTCCCTAAGATGTTTTACCCATTTAATTAATAATTATTCTATGAGAAGCTTTAAAATAGATTATCCAATAAAATTATGACATGGTTTAGGGTAATTTTATAATTTTATTTTTACCCATAATTACCAGATATACCCATAACCACGGCAATTAAAAATATATATTGATTTTACTATTCATAATGAAAGATACCTATTTACATAATTTAAACCATATGATTCGAAATATGAAATACATTTTTCCAAATTCAAGACCCAAAAGTTGTAGTAACTAATTTAAAATTAATTCAAGTCATCAAAATGATAAAATGGGTTTTTTAAAAAGCAATAAAAATTAAAACTTTGACATGTGTTTATATATAATATCATTGTGAAAATAATTCCAATGACCAAAATTGTATTAATTTATAAAAATATATTCTATTTATACTTTAAAACCATTCAATAATATAATTTAACAATATAGATTATCTTGATCAAAAAAGTTTTTTTCCAATTATAATTTAGCGTATTTTTATTATTCATCAAAACATGATAGTTATCTGAAAAATATCCAAAATTCATAAATCATAAATTTTGATGTCCCATTTCTAAATAAGAAGGTTATTTTTTTCAAATAGAACATATATAAGGGAAAAAAACTAAAATTAAAAAGGGTTTTCCATCAAAATACTGTAAACCTCCTTTAAAAAAATACATATTTTATTCGAAAAATTGAATTTGTTCTTATATAATATCTAGAAAACTTATAAGAAAAGTTTAAAACATATAATTGTATATATAACATATATTTTTCATTAAATAAAATTCTATAAAGAGTGATATGATTTTATAAACACAATTATTCACTATTTAAATAGGTTTTAATAAAAACACATCCTATATAGTCAATTGGTTTTTATTTCCATTTCTAATAAATTTATTAACCAATGAATCATTACTTAAATGTGTAATCCATATTTTTATAATTCAGTTGATACTATTAATTCTCTTTACTCCAATGACTAGGTTAAAAGGGTAATATTTAAATAATAACAATAGTTGTTCGTTTATGATCAATGTAGTGTATCTTATATGCTATTGAAACAAGGAATTATTTATTAAAACATAGGATGTTACATATTTCTCCTCTATTAGAAATTATATCCTCATAATTTTAAAATTGGTCCACAAACATCATGGAAAATGTCATATCAGATAAAAAGTAACAGAATCTTTCACTTTAAAATAAAGAAAGAGAAGTTCAAAGGTCACCCGAGATTACACATAGTAGGATTCCATTAAGAAAACATGGATATGGGAGAAAAAATAACTCTCATAAACTAATAGAGTTTGATATTGAACCTTATCATGAAACGTTAACAATCACAATTCCATAAATTTGTGGTTGGGTAAAATTTAGTTAACAAAATAAAGAGTATAATATTTTTTCGTCAATATCCTTTTCATAGAGTTGAATAATTGCATTTCTACCTAGATTAATATTAAAATAAAATAAACTTACTTGAAAAGTAGAGTTTCATCCTTTAATGAATTTCCACCACACACTCATCTTTTCCTCTAAACAATGAGTATTCTGGGTAAGTTAACTTCTATAGAAACATATAATCTATAAATAGTATCTTTTCCACCCATATTTAGGAATTAAAAATAATAATAAAAGTAGTTCATGATATGATAACTCCCAAAAAGAATAAATCTTATATGATAAAAACTATGTTAATCTCCAAAATTCAACAAACAATATCAAAAGTTCAACAAAAGAACATTCAACAAACAATTTCCCTTAAAATTCCTCAAACTAATCCAAAATAATATTGAAACCCAAAATTCAAAAGGATTTGATCACTCAATCATCCAAAATAAATTTAAAATTTTATCTCAAAATAAAATAACCTCTTTTAATGTCTATTGACACCAAAATTTTGGAGGAAGAACAAACAGAAAGCCTTTGGGGCTGCCCGACGAAGCTTCTTCAATGGAGCCCCTCAATGCCACAGTTTGCACGAAGCTCCCCACTCTACAAAGCCGCTATGGAGCAAGGAGGTGGGAGGCTTTACGAATGGATTTTATATTTGCGAAGCCTCATTGGAGGAAAGAGGCAGGAGGCTCCACAAACCAATTTGGAGTTTGCGAAGCCACCGCATAGCAAGGAGGCAGGAGGCCCCATGATGATGACAAAGTGCCACGTGGATTTTCATTGAGCGAGCTCTGCTTCATGGTGGCTCTTTCTAATAAATACCAGGCTCCCCTCATTCCCAGAGGATGGATCCTTCGGCCTTTAACGTTCTTATCTCCCAAATAATGAAGTAGTTTCCACTATGCAAACAATATGCTCATCATATTACATTAGCAACATGAAGTTCTTTTCCTTTGGCTTAAATTCTACACCTCTATAGAGAGGGATGCCCTTCATGGAGCCTATATGCATTCGCGAAGGAATGGGATCCCCAAGAGGACTCAGATATTTGCAGAGTACTTATGCTTCATGAAGTATCCTCTGTGCACATGTAACCCACATGCTAAGGCTGGGTCATCGGGCTTCATGAATCACATTACTTCGAAATGTTACGCTTCGCATGGCACCCTAGATTCATGAATCTCTACTCCGTGAAAGACTTTACACTTCGTAAAACACCTTCCATATGCACATATTCCCTATTCCTAGGCTAGGCCACTTCAATTAGTGAAGCATACCCCTTCTTGATGCCCATTCACTGCATGGAGCACTAGAGCTTCATGAGTTTTTTCTTGTGAACCCCTTTACTTTGCAAATCCTTTTCCTATGTGACCATATAGGTTTGCACGAAGTGATTTCAAATTCCATTGGGAAGTGATTCACGTTTCATTGCATCACATCATGATTCTTTTCATAGGAACACTAACTGGTATTTCATTTTGACATAACCACTCTAACGTGTACACCTTAGTGGATCACTCCACAAAACCCCAACACCATGGAATTGTTGATGGCTTCCCTTCCTCAAGGGTAGGCGAGTATCCGTTTTGTATGTCCTTGGGGGTGCATAGTGAACCAACCTCATACGCACTGCAGGACATTAAACTGACAAGCACCATCATCCTCAGCACATAACGTTAAACTTTATCCTCAACCTGTGAATTGCATCTCAGGTGCCCCATCTCAAACATTCTCCATTCCCACTGGTCTCTACGAGAGTGAAATCATCCTCAAATGGAATGAGAATATTTTTACTAGATCATCATCTATCCATAGGGAAAGGGAAACCATCTAGGTGTAATCCCCTAGATTTTCATGCGGGTGGTTGTATCCCAACCCCCCTCCTCTCTTAATGTCCAAATAAAAGATGAGAGATGGGCACCGTGACCATCATTATCCCATCCCTCTCATGTCGGGCATTATCGACACCCAGAACTCTAACCTAGAGTATATCCTAGTCTCCATCTCCATGGGCTACTTACCATGCATAAGCCTTGTTTCCTTTTTGGGATGCTAACCATGCATAAGCCCCTATTTTCTATTCAGTTTGTGAACTATGCGTAACCCCCACTCCAATTCCCATAGATGAAACTTTCGCGGCGTGATCGTCAGGTCTTCTCTGCCTTTTATTTCTCACACCTAGAATGACTCACATGGGCTTCGAGTAAGCATCGAACTTGACATTCACCCTAGGCTACCTAGAGTTTCAGCCCCACACCCACCCTGAACTACATGGTATTTGATCCTTGTCTCCCAAACATGGTAGGTAGGAAGCCACCTTGAGGTTCAAACCCAATAACCATTGGTTTCGACCCCCTTCACGTCGGTTTACCAAACCCATGCCAAACAATGTGGACTTTGATCCTTGCCAAGGCAAGGAATGTAGGAAGTATCCCTGAGGTTCAATCCCAACAAACCCTAGTTCCGACCCCCTTTATGTCAGTTCACCAAACCCGCCTTGAACTACATAGACTTTGATCCTTTCCAAGTCAAGGTACATAGGAAGCCTCCCTGAGGTTCAGGTCCAACAACCATTGGTTCCGGCCCACTTTACATCGGTTCACCAAACCCACACTGATCTACGACGGCATTGATCCCTTTCTCTTAGAAAATTTACATAGGAAGCCTACCCGAGGTTCATGCCCAACAACCATTGGTTTCGACCCCCTCACGTTGGTTTAACAAACCCATCCTGAACTACATGAACTTTGATCATTACCAAGGCAAGGGATGTAGGAAGCCTCCCTAAGGTTTAATCCCAACAACCACTGGTTATGATCCCTTTCACGTCAGTTCACCAAACCCACCACGAAATACATGGACTTTGATCTTTTACATGTAAAGGTACATAGTAAGCCTCTCAGAGGTTCAACCCTAACAACAATCGGTTCCAACCCCCTTCACTTCAGTTTACCAAACCCATCCCGAACTACATGAAATTTGATCCTCTCTAAGGAAAGGTACATAGGAATCCTCTCGGAGGTTCAATACCAACATCCATTGGTTCCGACCCCCTTCACATTGGTTCACCAAACCCACCATGAACTACGCGGAATTTTATCCCTGTCTCTTAGATAGGTTACGTAGGAAGCCTCCCCAAGGTTCAATCCCAAGAACCATTAGTTCCGAACCCCATCATGTCAGTTTACCAAACCCATCCTGAACTACATGGACATTGATAATTGCTAAGGAAAGGTATGTTGGAAGCCTCCCAAAGGTTCAACACCAACAAAAATCAGTTATGACCCCCTTCAGGTCGGTTCAACAAACCCACCCCAAACTACATGGACTTGGATCTTTGCAAAGGAAAGTTATGTAGGAAGCCTCCCTAAGATTCATGCCCAACAACCATTGGCTCTGACCCCCTTCCCATCAGCTCACCCAACCCATCCTGAACAATGTGGACTATGATCCTTGCGAAGGAATGGAACATAGGGAACCTCCCAAAGGTTCAAGACTAATAACCATTGGTCCCAACCACTTCACGTTGGCTCACCAACACCACTTCTGAACTATATGGATTTTGATCCTTGCCAAGACAAGGTATGTAGGAGTCCTCTATGAGGTTCAGTACCAACACCCAATTGTCTTGACCCCCTTTCATATCGGTTCACCAACGCCATCCTGAACTACGTTGTCTTTGATATCTGTCTCCTAGATAGGGTACGTAGGACACCTCCCTGAGGTTCAACTCCGTCTAGCGGTAAGCCGTTCTGACTCCATCCAGTGGTAAGCCATTGTTACCCCATCTAGCAATAAGCCATTGTGAACCCATCTAGTGGTTAGCCATTGTGACCCCATCCATGCATGCATTTTCATATTCCACCTCCATAGGTGTCCCATTTCGCTGCCAAACTATGTGGACTTTGATTCCCTACCATGGGGATATGTAGGAAGTCTCTTTAAATAATAAAACCCAACATCAACAACATCCTCGTGTTGGTTCCATTTCATTATTAATCAACTCTCAAACCTCCAACAACTATCTTTATTCTTATCCTTATCACCAAATCCCTGTGGGATCATTCTATATTTTTTCATCACTACTCTGAGCAGTAACTGAGTTACTAAACACGCGTTATCCCCATCATCAGTGTTCCCTCCAGGGGTTACACCCATCTGATCCACTCTTATCAGTGTTATGATCAGTCTCATTCATCTATACTAGATGTTTAAATTGCAACATACCCTATGTTAAATAAGGGAAGCTGAGGAAAACCTCAGAAACATTCCCATGGAATATAATTCCCCGCACTTGACGTGGGATTCCTCGGGCTTCCGCACCCTCGAGATGCCCTATCATAATGGGAATAAACCTAGATAAACTAGTGTTCTAGTGTCTAGACATGACAATGATGTCCAAAGTGACACACAAATCTATTACCTCTGCATGAACAACTCATTCGGCCTCTTCCTAGAAGAGAAAGCAGCGGCAATGCAAGGGAAAATAAAGTCCCCTGCCAATGCCTTCATTATTCCGTACTATTAGAAACTTCATGACCCCAGAGATGTAAATTCCTCCAAGGATCTATCCAGTAGTGTATGATTATTAATGCGATAGTGAAGGGTATGCCTTAGTTAACACCATATAGTTGGTAAAGCACTACATGATTTCTGACAGCAAGGAGGACAAGGAATATCCTCCAAATGTTCCTAGTGGTCGCAAGCATCGATGGAGCGACGACTATATGGGTTGTAAGAGTGCCCCAGTTAGTATTTACAGCCTGTCTGTGCATGCTACCAAAACTAGGTAGTAGGCCCAGTGTAGAGATCAACAAGAACAACCTACTCATCTGAAGTTCATAGTCATGATCCAAGTATCACTGAGAGGGGGATGGGTGAATCCGTGATATCTTTTTCTTTTTATGTTTCCTTATAATTTTAAAAAACTTTACCGCTTGTTAAAGAATTTATTCTCTACTAAACCCACAATACCACAGGAACACAATATTTATAATGTTTACTACTCAACAAGAGTAGCTACATCCTTAGTATGGTAAAGAAATAATCCAGTACCACAAAATCCACTAGAAAATAATCCTTTGATGTGGAATAAAACTAGTAGGGTATACCCTTACACTCATGTAGATCTTGGAAAATAATCCGCAAGCATGTATGCACCCTCTTAGAAAAAATATGGAATTTCAGTATTTTAGTTCTTCTTTACAATTGAACAGATGTATTCTATGAAGTACAAATCTTATCCTTCCTACCCAGAAGATGGTAAGAACTCCCATACAAAGAACTGAATATGTTCAATGAACCCACATTTTCCACGCATCCATTAGGATAACTTGCATGCAATTCAAATTCCATGCGCTTAAAAATTACGTTTTTTCAAGAAAAACCTTTTCACGCAACTTCCATTTTTCATGCAACTTTTTCTCTTTTCTCGCAACTTCTCTCCTTTCACGCAACTTTTTCTCTTTCATGCAGCTATCCTCTTTTCACGAAAACTCCTTTTTTTTCACACAACTCACTTAGTGTATCATTTTATGGACACCAGATCTCAGGACTTCTTCTATGTGTTGATCATTAACAAATGGGAGGGGTTCACCTCACATCTATAGGCATTTTTGACCCCGCGTGAAAAACACTAATCCACACGTAAAACCCCCTTCAGGCGCGTAAAAACACTTTCACGCAACTTCATATTTTATGCATTGATCCAATATTTCATGAACCTCATCCCTTTGCCAATTTTTGAACTTCTAATCTTGAAACATCTTTTTCATGAAAAACATCATGGTTTTATTTCGCACACCATGCAAATATTTCACGCAACCTTCATTTTTCACGCAACACATTGATATTTCATGCACAACTTTCTTTTCCGCGCATCCCACAAATATTTCATGCATCCCACTAATATTTCGTGAATCCCACTAATATTTCTCGCATCCCGCTAATATTTCATGCATCCTGCAAACATTACACGCGAAATTCATTTTTTTGCGCACTCATCCCATTTTTTCACGCACTGCATGCCATTTTCATTTTTCAATGTTCTGACCTTGAATCATGTCTTGCATGAAAAAATATAAACCATCTTCAATCTTGCACGCAACATCCATTGCCAAAAACACATCTTCATCTCCCGATTTTCAGGCCCTAAAATTTGGCAAACACTGGAAAATGTTGCCACCTCAAACTGTGCTTTTGTGCCGCCTCTAGATTTCCCATTGCTTTGTCATTTATCTCTTCACTGCTTCCCAAAACCACTCTTCAGCTTTCATCACGAACTCCACTATCGTGATATATATCCTTTGATAGACCAGATCTAGCATTGTCAGAATTACAATGCGATGTACTGAAACTTCCCTATCTTCCAGTATCATCATTCTTTACAATCAAAACATTATATGATTGGCATCATCGTTTCTCCCCCTTTACTTCATAATACTTGCAGAATATGTTCTCCTAACATATGATATTTCTAAAATACATTTTAGAAAATAATTATCTAGTTTCTAGTCCTTTACAAAGTGAATTGATTTATTTTCTTTGACAACAAAAGAACACACTCTACAAAAGCATACTCTTTAAACTTTTTTCCCCATCCAACTTGGTCCCAACATCATCTGGTGTCATCAGGTCTACCTTATCCACCATTTTCACTACTTGATCAGGCATAGCCATCCCAACATTTCCATGATCATCCATCTGGCCCTCCTCTGGTATTCTCTCCATAGTCTTCAACTAGTGAGCAGTGGAATATTCCTAGCACCAGTCAGTAATCGGTCTAGCCAGCAGGGCCTCCATACCTCCTGTCACAGAGTGACCTCCTGTGAGATGATGCTCATGACTGGTATGAAAATTTTATATCCTCAAACATCTTTCCTGAATTCTATCAATGCTCTCAATCCTTGGGGACCTTCTCTTAGCTGTATATATGCTTGAATACCTCGCCAAGGCTTTAAGAAGCCCCCTGTAGTTCAAGAAGGATGTAGCTACCAAAGAATCCTTCTAGGAAGATGTGGTCAAGAATGCTGAATTCCAGGCCATCATCTTGTTCTATGGAGAAGAAGAAGTCTCTCCCATATATGGGCATATCTTCCCACTAAACATCACTGTCCATTTTAATGTCATATAGGTTTGTCGTTATCTTGTCGACACAGGCTCTAGGATCAACCTAATTCTGACTCAGACACTGTGAAAACTGGGGTTGTCTGAGGATGATCTGAATCCCTCTGACCTAAAAATCTAAGGTTATGACAGGACCGAACAAACACTGGTCAACATAATTCTCCAAAAGACCGAGTTCAGTGGTCTTTTAGCCAACACCAAGTTCAAGGTTGTCACCCAGGACACCACTAACAACGCATTGATGGGTAGGCCATGGCATCACATACATGAGGCAGTACCTTAATCATATCACAAGTGCCTCAATTACTCCCTTAATGGTTGATTAGGCATACTCCAAGGTGACCAGATGATGCACCACTATATCTTCGATATCATCAAGCATGGCCCCTAAGGCTGAAGACTGATTGGGATCAGATCGACAGCTCTAATCGCTATATTTTCAGTAGTACAGGAGTCCCCCAATGTAGTTCCCACCACTATTCAGGATGGTAACAGTCCCCCATTAGGAAATATTTACTTAGAAGAATGTTTTCTCCCTATGGATCCCTCCTCCATATGTGAATAAGAGGACTTAGAGAATACCCCCAACCTTTCAAGAGTGTGTATCCATCACAGTCAATGAATTGGTATATGTGAACCTCAGTAGTGAGGTAGACCTAAAAACCATAGTTATCAGTGCCTCTATGCCCCTCGAGGAGAAACAAAAGTATGTGGAATTCATGAAACAACACCGTGATGTATTCTCTTGGAGTTATGATGAAATTCCAGGACTAGATCCTTAGGAAACCATCCATGGCCTTGGTCTCCTGGATAATCACTATGGCTTTAAGAGGCCTCCCAAAAATATGCACCCTTCTGATGGTTCCATGGTTGATTTTGATGTTGACAAGCCCATTAGAGCTAAATTTTTAATGGAGTTAAAGTACCCTAAATGGTTAGTGAATATTGTACCCGTCAGGAAGAAGAACAAACAGATCAGAGTCTGCATCAACTTCTGGGATCTCAACCTTTACATACCAAAATATGATTATCCCCTTCCTTTGATGAAAGTATTGATTGACACCAAAGCTGGGTTCTAGTCCATCTTTTTCATGGATGGGTATTCCGGGTATAACAATATCTCAATGTATTATAAGGATGTGGATTCCATGAACATTAGGGAACCACAAGGTACTTTCA
Source organism: Viscum album (assembly GCA_963277665.1). Classification (NCBI taxonomy): domain Eukaryota; kingdom Viridiplantae; phylum Streptophyta; class Magnoliopsida; order Santalales; family Viscaceae; genus Viscum; species Viscum album. The sequence goes on along the minus strand of OY728131.1, from coordinate 1,105,987,225 downwards.
GTTACCAAGTCATTCCCTTTATTTTAAAAATGCATGTGCCTCCTACTAAAGGGATATTCCACACATATTTAAGACAATACATGGGAAATTAGTGGAATGCTTGATGGATGATCTGATGGTCAAATCTCACCAATGTCAGGACTATCTCAAAGACCTTGAGAAAGTGTTCATCTTCCTCCGTTCTTGACACCTGAAGATGAAACCATTGAAGTGTACCTTCAGGATCACCTCTATAATGTTACTCAACTTATTTGTTAGATAAAGGGGTATCGAGATTGACCTAGATAAGATCAAGGCCATTAGTCAGATGTCTACTCCGAGAAACATTTTGGAGCATCGGGGTTTCCAAGGACACTTATCCTACAAATGCCGATTCATTGCGAATTTGGTTGGCATGTGAAATCCCTTTTTTTAGCACATGATGAATGGATCTGTCTATGAGTGGGATGAAGAAAGTTAAACAGATTTCAAGGAAATCTGGTAGTATCTGCTCTTTCCTAAAGTCTTGATGCTAACTATCTTCGAAAAGCCACTAGTGACTGCCCTGGAATGACCTCTCAGCACCCTTCTCACATAGAAGAACAACTATGCGATAGAGAATAATCTCTACTATCACAGAAAAATTCCCCTTGATACGGAGACCAGATACTCCTCTATCAAGAAGATCTGCCTCACACTGTTATTCACAGTACAAAAATTGTGACATTACGTGCAGCATCATGATATACAACTAGTGTCCCAAGTGGATCTATTGAAGTATGTCCTAAACTACACAATGTTGATAGGACGTCTAGCTCGGTGGGTAGTAATCCTTCCACAGTTCAGCCTCAGGTTTGTCCCTCAGATGTATATTAAGGAGAAAGCATTTGAAAACTTCTTTAATGCCCATCCAACTCCTGCAGACCAGTCTTTGGAACTTGATTTTCCCAATGAATGGATTCTCTCGATAGACTAATCCATACTGTGCTGGAAAATGAACATAAATGGTGCTTCCCAAAGCTCCACCGGAAAAAGGATCAAGGACCCTAGCCTCAACAGATTCTTCTTGGGTATTGTTTTCATTACCCCAGCTCAATCCATTCTTCTATATTCATTCCTGTTGTTAGAAGGATGCACCAATAATGAGGCAGAGTTCAGGCTCTCATTACTGGCCTCGATTAGTCCCATGAGATTGATGTTCCCCACTTACATGTGAAATGGGACTCTGAGCTAGTTATCAATCAGTTAAATGGTGACTATTTCATCAAAAATCCAGAGCTATACCATTTTAGTACACACACTTCAATGAATGGCCCAATTCCCATCTCGTACAGAAGTTACTCATCTCCATTGATCCCAGAATAGTCGAGTTGATGCCTTGGCAAGCCTAGCTACATCACATGCAGTGCCTAAACATCATGATTTGATTATCCATGTGGCACACCATAGAGTCATCTCTCACATCACTGTAGATGATAATGACAGCCCAAAGGTGAGCCACCATACAACCGAAACCTCCTCATTAGGACCACCAGGTCCCTTGGATGCAGTGATTGAGGTGACTCCCGACTGGGGAGCCACCTTTGATGAGTATCTCCAAAATGGTAATCTCCCAGTGGATCGGGCCGAGAGCGAGCAAATTCGACACTACACGTTACAGTTTACCCTTCAGGATGGTCTTGTTCGTGAGAAAATCCTCTACAAGTGCGATTTTGATGGGATTCTCCTATATTTCATTCATGGAGTAGAGATTTTTAAAGTCATGCAAGAGGTTCATGTAGGGTCTTGTGGGGCTCATCAGACTGGGATGAAACTATCTCACTAGATCTGGAGATTGGGGTATTTTTGTCCCTCTATGATCCCTGACTACATCGAGTTCCCCAAAAGGTTCCATGGATTCCAAATTCATGCCAACATTATGCATCATCTGCCAAAACCTCTTCACACCACCAAGTACTCTTGTCCCTTTTTGGTCTAGGGACTCTATATTGTGAGACAATATCCACCAGCAATATCTTGCTAGTGTAGGTTCATCCTGACCTCTTTGTATTTCTTCTCCAAGTGGGAATAGGTAGTCACGCTCAAGGAGGTCTTGGCCCATTCCATTGTTTACTTTGTGAGCTCCAACATCATCTACCAATTTAGAGTCCCTCACACCATCCTCACCGATAACAGAATGAACTTCCGGGTAGCAGAGATGAAGTAGTTGTACTATAGTACAACATTTTTTCTAACCATACCTCCCATTATCATTCACAATCATATGGATATATTTAGGTGTTTAACAAAACCATCTCCAACATTCTAACGAAAATGGTTGGTCAGAACAAGAAGAGTTGGCTGGACCATCTCCCCAACGCCCTATGGGCTTATCGGATGAAGAATCATAATTCCACCTAGGTGATCCCATATTCTCTGGTGTATTAAACAGAGGCCATCCTTTCCATAAATCTTTAATTTCCCTCATTGCACACATCTGTATATGATTAGAAAGCACCATATAAAGTTGATGAAATCTGTCTGGATGAGTTAGAAGCACTCAATGAGAATAGGCATCATTCTATGCACAATCTAGAAAGGCATCAGAACAAGATAGCTAGAGATTTCAACAAGAGAGTTCGCCTCCACTATTTCTTGCAAGGTGAGTTGGTGTTGGCCCTATGAACCCCAATGATACCTATAAGGAAACCACCAAAGTTGGAGCCCAAATGGGAAGGACCTTACATCATTTACAAGGTTTACTACAATGGTGCATACTCCCTAGTTACTATGGATGGTGAGGATATAAATCCTCCCATAAATGCCATGTTCCACCAGAAATACTCTGTCTAATATTTATGATCCTACCTGACCTTAAACTGTATGGTCTTGCATGACCCTAAACTGAATTGTGATCTGGTATGACCCTAAACTGTCTGGTCCTACATGACCTTAAACTGTAGGGTCCGACATGACCCCAAACTATCTCGACCATCAAGACATTAAACTACATTCCAAGAATGATGTATGGCCTGATTTCCATCCTCATGGGTTACAAAGGAATGCTCAAATTTCATTTTGAAGATTCTATCCCCCACACTCTTCTCGTTTGACTACGCCTCCTGGGTTTAGTTCAGTTGGAGGATCTAATTTGGTTCATCCTAATCTTCTTTGGCCCCACTCGTGGAATGAATACGAAGGTCGCTCCATGTTCCCCTCCCCATTCTTCTATCCTCCCATGTCCTTACCACATCACAATAAAGTGCACTTCCCCTTACAAAACAACATATGGATTGACTCCCATCCTCATGGGATATGTAGGGCTACCTATACATTTTTTCTTCAGGTCCAGCCTAGTTTTTTAGGAACCTCCTAATCATCTTGGCCCCTTGGCATGCGTGCTTCTAGGGGAGGGGTATATGGCGTGGTATGGGCTAATGTACTCATTCACATTGGTTTTTTAATAAACACCCCATGTACATATTTCTTCTAAGATCCCTTCTCTCCACTTTCCTATGCTAATATTTTCATGTTGGCTACTCTTAGGTTAGGCCCCTCGACCCTCTTCAATGATTCACCAATGTGCCCCAAATTACTATAGTTTAGATCATGGAGTGTCATATTCAACATGGACATGCTTTAAACCATTATTTAGGCTTTGAGTTCCTCTTCATTTGGGATTTCATTATCTTTTACATTTGAAGGGACCCCCAAATGGCATGGATTCTTGTCCCAAGGGCTCTCCTACCATTACGGGCCAATGTCCTTGAGGGTTTTGAATGAAAAATTTATTCAAGTCCCACGTTGCGAATAAGGAAGTGGTTGAAACTCATTTTTTGTTCCCATTAAAGATCACATGAAATGGATACTGTGTTTAGGACATGATCAATTTTTATCCTCCATTGTTACACCAACCTCAGGAAACCTTAAATTTCGGTTACATGATTCACATCATTTTCTAACCCTAATATTCCCAAGTGGAATTTCAGTACATTCACTACAATCCCTCAATGTTCATTTACACTTTAGGAGGAAAATTCCACAGTAATATGTCATTCAGGGATCTGCACCGATTTCCCCTTTTCATGTATTCCATGGGTTGCAATGACCTTCTCTGCCCTTGTTTCCCACATCGAGTATAGCCCACGTGGGCTTAGGGTTCAGATCAGGGTATATGCTCAGTTGGAAGAGTTCACTTATTTATCTAGTCTGAGCTCTATGACCATAAACTAAGACCACTATGTGTCCTTGCTACAAAATGTTAAACTTCATGACATCTTCTAATACAATGTATGGCTTGATTCTCATCCTAATGGGATACATAGGAATGCCCAGTCATCTCATCTTTTTGTACATCTAAGGTTCCACTTATTATCTCTCTGGTTTATCCTTTTAGGACCTGACTCATACAGGATTGTGTGGTTTGGTGTGGGTGGGCTTATTTCCTCGTTCATGTCGGGTTTTCAATAGCCACACCATGTACTCCCCTTCTTGGAGCAAGTCCCTCCTACCTTCTATCCTGCATGACATTAAATTGCATACGATCCTACACAAACTTAAACTATTATGTCCTGTAAGATGTCAAAATGATCACTCAGGACTACGTGTGGCTTTATTTCTATCCTCATGAGATACATTGGAACACTTGGAAGTTTCATCCATAGGTCCAGCCCCATATTTCTTGACCTCTACTTGCCCCTCAGCCTAAGGTTTCTTCTTCAGAATCACAGATAGAGGGTGTGGTCTTATGTCCTCATTCACGTCGGGTATGCTTTAACTTGTCATGCGCATTATCCTCATGGTCTTTCATAAATTTAAATTGGTGCATCATTATTACATGATGTTAAAATGCATGGTTGGTCCTACTACATAACTTTAAACAGTGACATTATCATCCTAGCCGCACGATGAAAAATGACACTACATCGCGGTGTCCTCACTTGAGGGGACATAATGTTGGGTATTTGTTATCCACCATACCATTTGTCAATGCCTACATATGTATTGATTCCTATAGCAATACTAGTGTTCTCTGTCATAGATTCATTTCTTCACAAAAAAAAACACACATCTATCCTAAATGACAAACAAGATCTATCAAATACCGCTTCTTTTGGTGCGAGGACTAGACCCACACGACCAATCCCTAGCACTGGTACCTTACCATGATATCTTAAAAACTATGTATGGCTTGATTACAATTCTCATGGGGTACATAGGAGTGCTCAAAAATTTTGTCTCTGGCCCGGCATAACTTTCACATTGGGTACCTCGACCTAAAAGTTTCCCGGGGAGTACGTTGTGGTGATACGAACTTCTACTATCCTTATTTATGATGAATTTAGTAATTACATCACCATGTGTATTCCTCCATTAGTTCCATGTGGTGTGAGATTTATGTGTATAAACTAAGTCCACTCAGTGTCCATGCAGCTAAAAATTAAACTGCACAAAATCTTCTAGAACTACGTTTGGATTGATTCCCATTCTCATAGGATACGTATGAACACCCAAGCATCTTGTCTTCATGTCCAGCCCTAGTAACCTAAAATCATACCTCCTCTCATTAGGACCATGGCCCAAACTCTTTTGGGAAAATGTGGTGTGAAGAGTACCTCTTTGGTTCTCATTCATGTCTGGTTTTTCAACAACTGTACCATGTTCCCCATTTGTGTTTTCCCAATCTGGTCTGAGTTCCATGACCGTAAACTAAGATTTCCCTATGGGAACTAAAAGTTGGGTTTTGCTACTTCTCCACCCTGTGCATAGTCTGTTAAGTAAATCCCCCCCTTTAATGGACCATCCAACAACTTTAAGCTTGAAGTGTGCAGTGCCAAGACCCTTTTCCATGGTAAGGGACTTGACTCCTTCTATCTAATATTTCTTATTGTCGCACTCAGATGAGTTGGAAAAAATATCCCGAAATGTGGAATTTTCATGGGGACATTCAACTTGTTCCATGCCCAAGCTTCGTGATCCCGTTATTTTGATCCTCATCCTCTTTCATGTCTTAAGGGACCCCCTTTACGACTTGATCTCATTCCACATTGGCTTACTTACAGTCTTTGGCCAACGTCCCTGAGGACCTCAGATGACATTTGCAAAATGTCCCATATTTTGAACAAGGTCAACAGTCGACCTCCCTTTGTCTGTCCACATTCCAAGATAACATGATATGGATTCTGTGTTTCGAACACCATCAGCAGTTATCCCCTATCGTCACTCCACCATCATTGTGTCCAAGATATCGAGCATCTAGATTCACATTTTTTCACTTCCTTATGTTCAAGTGGCATTCCAACATACTCAGCTTTACTCCTTCACGCATCTAGGTGTGTTAAGTAGGTGGGTCAGAATTTTTTGGATGTCATTCATGTAGCATCCAATTTCCCATAATTTGTTAATCCCGATACTAAGAATGTCCCATCACAACTCCTTGTTTCCCACATTGAGCATGACTCACATGGGTTTAGTAGTTTTGGTAGGATATGTACTAGCACAACCATGCCACATATTCCATTCATCATCCCACATGATGTTGAATTGTGCTCTTAGAACTACAAGTAGGTTGATTCCCATCCTTATGGGATACATAGGAATACCCGACTGCTTTGCCGCAAGCCCATCCTAACTTTCACTTTTGGTCCCTTGACCAAAATAACATCCACCAGGGATACGTGGTGTGGTGAAAAATCATTATTTCCTCGTTGATGTTGGCTTTATAGATACTACATCGCATACTCCCTTCATGGAATCAACCCTTTCACTCCTCGTCCTATCGTATGAAGTTAAATTGAACGAGTCCATATTTCCTTGGTGCATGACAATAAACTACAGTTCTACCCTAAACATGTACATGATGCCCCATTATAACTATGGGATGCACTAGATTTATCTCCAGAGAGGGGTTTCCCTACCAGCACTAGTCTCCAACCACACTATTCTCAAGAAATACATTTGGCTTGATTATCATCCTTATGAGATATGTAGTGATGCCCATGCATTTTTCCTAGGTCCTACCCTTAGGGTCATTAACCCTTCTATCCCATCAGCCCCAATTAAGGTCCATGTAGTGTGACCTTAAAACAGTGTGCATCGTGTACACTGTGCAAAGATAAACTACATGTTCATCGTCATCCTTGATATGATGTAAAAATGCATGTCATTCCATGTCCTCACCAGAGAGGTCATGTTCAGAAGAAGGTATGATCCCTGATCAGACCAACGCGCCCACCTAACGTGTCTTCACCATAGTGATGTAATTTCAAGAGTGTTGGTCTCCATTTTAACAACCCATAACTCCACCCTACATGCTTTTTGTGCCATTTATTTGGAACCTCATCCTCTTTCACCTCTGATGGGACACCCTTTATGGCCTAGTCTCAAGAAAAATTGGATTACATACCATCTTGGGACAACGTACCTGAGGACCTCAGATGAAATTTGCAATAAGCCATGTTTTTTGAACATGGTCAGTGGTTAGCCCTCATTTTTATCCCCATTTCAGGATAATGCAATAGAATTCTCTATTTCCAAAATGGTCAGCAATTATCCTCTATTGACATGAAATCCTATCAGTGTTACAACTTTTGGGTATAGTGATTCACATTTTCCTCTCCCTCATGATCAGATTAATTCCAATGCCCTTGACTTTATCCCACTTGTGCACTAAAGAATGTTGGGAAAATGAAAATTTGACTATTCTGATAATTTCATCCTCGAGTCATGCCACCCTTTTTCCTCCCATAATTTTGGATGGGATACTCAATCCCTATAAAGTTTGGTCGACACTCATATTTGGATGGAAAAATAATGTGGTCATACCTTGTTTCTCACATAGGTCGTGACCCACGTGAGCTTAGGGATTCATCCCCAAATGTTTTACAAATGTGACAGACATGTATCAAACCAATGAAAATAACAGAAATAAAGAATGCACCCAGCATAAATAATCAAATCAAGAAAGTACGTTCCAATGTTTCATGCTTCATAGTACCCGAAGATCGACCCCTCCCATGGATGGGTTAACCCCATCAAAAGACTGTTGTAGCTCCTCCACACTATGGATTGTGGAGTCTAGGATCCGTTGTCCACTGTTTGGTTCCCTCTCTTCCTCGATAGTGATGGGGAACAATTCATCAGCCGCAATCCGAGCATGCTCCTCGTCACACCAGAGAATAGTCATCTCTGTGGTTGATTGCTTCATCTTCTCTTCGGCCTCTTCCATCTAGGACTTTAGCCACGATATGAGCTATGATTGCACGGTGAGAAAAGTTTGTTGATCATCTTCCTAGAACATGAATCGTTGAATCTCAATTTCATCCTCCTGGAGCCCCATGATGTTCACTGCTTCTCTCTACTACCAAACCACACCCTATCCCCATTCATATTCCCAGATCTTCTCCACCATGAGATCCCGGACAAGCATGGGAGGACGTTAGGCATCCACTCTTCCAATGCACAGTTCAAGAAGCTATGACCAAAGTCTCCCCATCATGTATATCATGTTTTCTTAAGGGGTTTCATAAATGAAGTTCTTAATCATCTTTCATGACCAGTGACAAGTGATTATTATATCCTCCCCATCAGAGGTCGTATCGTCCTAATCTACATGGTTAACAGGTTCATATGCGAGAAACACCCCCAAAAACTCTTCATCAGGGTCTGCATCTAGTGTCTGATCTGGTATGGCTAGACCCGAGATTTCTGATTGATCTTCATCGTCAGATCCCACCTTAATGATCTCGGGCTCTGTCCTGCTAACAGTTCCACTATTGATCAGGAGCACTGTAGCTTGGTTAGTCTGGGTGTCTGCTTCCTCGACCACTGACATTCCCCTGGGAAAGGCACCCCTGGGAGTACCAACCAATGTTTCCAAGGTAGTCGACACAATTTGAATAACTTTGTATACCAAAAAGTGGATGGATTTAGGTTAACCTGATCAATGGGTGGAAGTAATGAATTCTGTAAAGTATACTTATAGAGATCAAATTGTCAGTCTCTCACCTGGGTTGTTGCCATCAGGAACCTGAGGTGCGGACCTCCATATATCATTGTGATGTCTAAAAACTTTGGAAGAACCACCCCAGGTATCCCAACCCCGCTAAGTGTGGTAACCATCGTAGCCGCGGGAATAGATCTCGAAGGCCCTTCATCTGCCTACACTCTAGGGTGGGGACATGTTCTGCGTATGAGGTCATCCTGTATAATTCAAATTTTAGTTAGGGGGCCAAAGTAGCCTGGAAGTGGATCTCGGGGAAGGGACTCAAGGTTTTATGTCAAGGGCCTCTGCAAACTCTTCAAGTTATTTGTCTGAATCACCAACTTCTCCCTCCACCAGAGGGCTCCCTCTACAGGCCTCCTCCCCCCAAGGGGACTCGTTTGATTCTTTGAGTAGAGGAAAGAGCTCCCTCAATTCGGAATTCGACAACTATGGAGGGGTCGTAATATCCCACAACACCTTTACGTGATATTTCATCTGACACAAGGAACCCTGGGAGTGCACAATTTCCTCCATCTCAGCTAGGTATTGCTCCCCAACCTTCTGGGACACCGCAAAGCCATCCTTGACAGGGCTGATCCCTGAAAAATCAATCTCGTGATGGTACATGTGTCGCCACATCTCTAATGGGCTGAGAAATTTCCGGTTGACATCCCAGATATCCCATGATTCCTAAAAGACAACATTCTTCCATATGTCTATATGGCGCAATCACTTCCTCAAAGGCTGGGTGGATATCCTGGAGAATCCCCTTGGTGGCCTACCCTCTAGACACCTCTATTATTCTGGGACTACCTATTCCGCTATCACTACTAGATCCGCTAGTGCTGTGTCTCTTTCAACTGGTGTGGGCCTCACCGCCATGACAGCCCCACCACCACAGGATTTTCTTTTTGCCTTCTATCCCCAGCTTCGAGGTTGGGGAAGCACCCCATCACTGAACCAAATAGATGGCTACTTTAGAATCTCCCTTGGGTATGTCGCCTCCCGTCGCTTGGAATATTCCTTTACCAATACAAAGACGATTGAGGAAGGAGGTAGCTCATTTTTCATATTCTCATCATTCTATGTGAACATGAGCCACATATACATCATTAAACATGGGTGATACTCATGGTGCACCGCCAAGTAGACCTACGAGATCAACTACATCATACACCAAAATTGCCTTGAAAATCGATGCGGGTTGTACAGCTCACAGAGGGACTCACGGTCCACCCATTACACTAGGGATCCACCTCAAAAGTCCATGAGATTGGACCTATACTCTTCTGTTCCCTGTCCATAATCAGTGAACACACCCGTTGGAAACTGTAATGGGTGAAAATTGAACCCATCTACCTTCCCAAATCAATTTAGTACTGCCTACATGGTCAACATAGTTGGAAATCTCCCTGCCGCATTTAGAATGGTCAGAAAAAAATAGATCTTGTAGGGGATATGGGGTTTAGATATTCATAGATGCTCCCGACATGCACCGTTATCCACCCATATAGAAGGTGGAATGACCCGTATATTCTCTGTGAATTCATCCCCTTACTGACATGACACATATTCTTGTACAACATGGAGAGAATCAAGATCTTGATGTTGATCCATCCTCTTATCAATAACATTGATGCCATGATAAACGTGCTCGGTTGAATTCCCATATTTGTGTCTCTCACCGGCATGATCCAACTACAGTTGAGAGACGAAATGAATGCAGCCTACCTGACTAACGGTTGCTGCATGGTGATGACGCTGAATCTCTATGTTTTCCAATGGATGTCCTCCAAATGACACCAGTATGAGTGTCGTTTTCCTCATAGAGCCCCCTTTAGGAATGTCCATGGTCTCACATGGAACTGCCGATTTTCTAGGAAGTTCAAGAATGGCTTGAGCAACCATTTGAAATTGATATCCTCACTGATTCTTGTCCTCTCCCAACACCAGATCCACCAATGCCATTGCCATTGGAATAATTTTCTCCTGGTCCTCCCATGCACTCATAACAAAAGGAACTCATCATACATTTCCCCATGTATTGAGACCCCTGAGATTTGATGCAGGACCCATACGCTGATGCAACCTCTCCTTGGTGAAAATCAAATGTATTGGTCCTCAACGATCATCTTCTCAGCAAATCTGGGATTCGCTACTTCGACTGATAGATATGGAACTGGAAGGCCCAAGATGCCTCATAAAGGTCTACATGGATCATCTATATCAAAAATTCTTCACACGAGGCACCTAATCAGTAGGCCTAGAATCATTCATCTATGATGTTGTCGCCCGGGCATAGATCCCACTCATTAGACCACCCTTCTCCAGGTTACCCAAGGCATCCTTCACAATTGTTTGATACAATGGGGGAGATTTCTCTGGATGCAGCTCATTTCATTCAAGTTTTTTCACATGATTGTATAGAAAGTCATCGATAACAGGCATGAAGTCCTCATGTGCATGGATGTTAGCCGCCTTCAACCATTGGAGTTGGCACGTCATGCTCTTAAACCAATATTATTTGTCATTACTGCTTGATTCAGGGATGAAGACCTCTTACCTCAGGCCAAAGCTATACAGAGGTAGTCTTCTACATGATGAGTAGTCCTTCTAGATTTCCGATAGTTGTGAGACCAGTGAATTATGTTCAAAAAGGATTTGTACAATCTCCCTTATACCAGATCAATTTTTCATTTCCTCCCAATGGGTAGAATCTAAAAGGACCCCCCTAACAGCTTCCTAGTAAGCCATTCCATCTTTGGTGGTTGGAAATTTTTTGGCTCTTGTTCATGAAGATATTTCATGGAGCTCATTCATTAATACCATTGGCAGAGCTCAGTCTCAGCAACGAAATTGCAGATCCCTACCCCGACCTTCAGGTGAAATCCACAGAGTTCACCGCCATGGAGTCAAATACTCATTGTGTGCCACGAAGCAGAAATCTCGATTTGTGGAGAGAAATCATGGTGTATGTGAATATTTACAAATCGAGAGTGCTAAATTACAAATCCTAGAGGTGAGAAAGGAAAAAATATAGGTCATAATCCTTTATTTATAAGTGATGACCCTTGTGCTTCACGACACATCCAACAGTGGTGAGCTTCACGGCACCCTCCGCCCGTACTCCGCTGGTCTGCCTTGTGAGCCTCCTTCATGATCCCTCTTCGTGATTAACCATGGAATTTTGGAAATTGAATATTATACTTTGACCCTCGCTTTCTCTTAGGATCCATGTCTGAGGGGGGGGGGGGGGGTGGGGGGAATTTTTGGCACCAAAATTTGAGAGGAAGAAGAAACGGAAAGCCTTTGGGGATGCCTTGCGAAGCTTGTTTATAGAGCCTTGTAGAAATGTGGATGACGTGAAGCCCCCCCCCCTATGAAATGATACCACATATCAAGGAGGTGGGAGGCTCTGTGAATGGATTTTTCAATTGCTAAACCACCACATAGGAATGAGACAGGAGGCTCCATGATCTAATTTGATGTTTGTGAAGCCGCTGTAGAGCAAGAAGGTGGGAGGCCCCATGATTATGAAAAAGTGCCATGTGGCATTGCACCGAGTGAGATATGCTTTATGGTGACACTTGCCTATAAAAACCAGGCTCCCCAAATCACGAATTAATTTTTGGTATGCGAACCATGAGCTCTTTAAGGTACTTTTGCCTCACGAAGTGCCTTTCCCTTGGCTTAAATTCAACCCCTCTTCAAATATGGATGCCCTTTTCCGATCCCACAGACCGTCGGTGATGAATGGGATCCCCAAGATGACTTTTATCTTCATGGAGCACTTTTTATTTGTGAATTATCCTCAATGCACATGTAACCCACATGATAATGTCGGGTCACTGTTCTTCACGAATCATATTGCTTTGTAATGCTATTCTTCATAGGGCACCCTTGATTCATAAAGCACTACTCCACGAAAGCCTTTCTACTTCATGAAGCACCTTCCATATGAACCTCTGCCCCATGCCTAGGCTAGGCCACATAACATAGCGAAGAATACCCCTTCACGAAGCCCCTTCACTTCATGGAACACGAAATATTCATGAGGTTTCATCCTGTGAACCCCTTTGCACCACACCTCCTTTTCTCATTTGACCCTCCAAGTTTGTATTAATTTATTTCAATGTCCCTTGGTCAGTGCTTCATGTTGCATTGCTTCACCTAATGCTACTTCACATAGGCGTGTTAATAGCCATTTCTTCTTCGCATAGCCACACTAAAGTGGACCCCTCAGTGGATCACTCCAGAACACCCCAACACCATTACATTGCTTATTCCTTACCTTCCTCAAGGGTGGGCATGAATCTATTATGTAAGTCCTAGGGGGTGTGGAGTGAACCCACCTCATCTGAGCTGTAGGACAATAAACTACCAAGCACCATCTTCCTTAGAACATGATGTTAAACAATAGCCTCACCCTATCCATCGAATGTGGGGGTGACTCATCTCAAACATTATCCACTCACACTAGTCTCCACAAGAGTGAAATCTTCCTCACATGGAATGAGATCCTCTTTTCTAGAGTGGCGTCTGTCAGCGGGGAAAGGGAAACCATCAATGTGTAATCCCCAAGCATTTATTGTAGGAGGCAGTATCCCTGATCCCCCTCCTGTCGTCCATGCCAAAGACTAGAGGAGAGATGGGCACTGAGACCTTATTTATCTTATCTCTCTCCCATTGGGCTTCATCACCACCTAGGCCTCCATCCTGGAGTAAGTCCTAGTCTCCATATCCCTTGGCTGCTAACCACACATAAGCCCCTCTTTTCTTTTTGGGCTGCTAACCACATGTAATCCCCTGTTTCCCCTTTGGACTACGAACCCCACATAAGCTCTAATCCACTTCCCACAAATGTAAATTTTGCGATCTGATCGTCAGGTCTTCACTACCCCTTGTTTCTCACACCGAGCATGAATCAGGTGGGTTTAGAGTAAGCATCAACCGTGACATATACCCTAGGAATCCTAGAGGGTAAGACCCACACCCACCACCAACTACATGGAATTCGATCTGTGTCTCCTAGATAGGGTATGTAGGAAGCCTCCTTGAGGTTCAATACCAACAATCATTGGTTCCAACCCCCTTCACGTTAGTTTACCAAACCCAACCTGAACTATGTGGACTTTGATCCTTGACATGGAAATGTACGTTGGAAGCCTCCTTGAGGTTCAATCCCAACACCCATTGGTTTCGACCCCCTTCATGTCAGTTCACCAAAACTACCCCGAACAATGTGGAATTTGATCCTTAGCAAGGCAAGGTATGTAGGAAGCCTCCTTAAGGTTCAATACCAATAACCATTGGTTCCAACCCCCTTCACGTTGGTTCATCAAACCCACCCCAAACTACACAAACTTTGATACCTATCTCCAAGACATGGTATGTAGGAAGCATCAATGAGGTTTAAACCCAAATACTGTTGGTCCCAAACCCCTCCACATCGATTTACCAAACCCATCCTAACTACTTGTACTTTGATCCATTCCAATTCAAGGTATGTGGGAAGAATCCCTAAGGTTCAAACCCAAAAACCACAAGTTCCGACCTGCTTCACATTGGTTCACCAAATCCACCCTAAACTATGTGGACTATGATCCTTGCCAAGGCGAGGTACATTAAAAGTCTCCCTGAGGTTCAAGCCCAACAACCATTGGTTCTGAACTCCTTCACATCATTTTACCAAACCCATCCCGAACTATGTGGATTTTGATCCTTCCCATGGAAAGTTACGTAGGAAGCCTCCCTAAGGTTCAAGTCCATCAATAATTGGTTCCAACCCCCTTCACGTCGATTCTCCAAACCCACCCTGAACTATATGGACTTTAATCCCTGTCTCCTAGATAGGGTACATAGGAAGCCTCGCTGAGTTTCAAGCCCAACATCCATCGGTTCTGACCCCCTTCACGCCGGTTTTTAAAACCCATCCCAAACAACATGGAATTTGATCCTTAACAAGGAAATGTATATAAGAATCCTCTCAGAGGTTCAAGACTAGTAACCATTGGTTCTGACCCCATTCACGTCAGTTCACCAACCACACCCCAAATTGCATGGACTTTGATCCTTACCAAGGCATGGTATGTAGGAACCCTTCTTGAGGTTTAGGCCCGACACAGATTGGATCCGACCCCCTTCATGTCGGTTCACAAAACCCATCCCAAACAACATGGACATTGATCCTTTCTAAGGTAAGGTACATAGAAAACCTCCCTGAGGTTCATGCCCAAGAACCCTTGGTCCCTTCCACTTCACGTCGGCTCACCAACACCACTTTCGAACTACATAGACTTTGATCCTTGCTAAGGCAAGGTATGTAGGAATCCTCTATGAGGTTCATGTCCAACACCAATTTATCCTGACCCCCTTTCATTTCATTTCACCGACCCCATCCTGAACCACACGGTCTTTGATCCCTATCTCCTAGATAGGATATGTAGGACACCTCCTTGATGTTCAACCCCATCCAGCGGTAATCCATTTTCACCCCATCCAACGACTAGATGTTGTGACCCCATCAAGTGGTAAGCCCTTGGGACCCCATCCAGTGGAAAGTCATTGTGACCCCATCCTGTAGAAAGATTTGGTGACCCCTTCCAGTGGTAGGACATTATGACCCCATCCAGCGGTAAGCCATTGTGACCTGATCCACACATCCATTCTCACGGGCCGCCTCCTCAGGTGTCCTGTCGCCCCCCCAAACTACATGGACTTTGTTTCCATTCCACGTGGATAAATACGAAGTCTCTTTGAGACTTAAGACCAACATCACTGATGTTTCCACATCAGTTTGATTTCATTCTTCACCAACTCTCAACACTCCATCATGCATCCTGATTCTTACCCGGGCTGCCACTTCCTGGTGGGATCATGCCATCTCCTTTCCACACTTCTCTTAGCAATTACCTGGTAACTAACCACACATTATACCCATCTTCAGTGTTCTCTCTAGGGGTTACACCCATATGATCAACTGTTATTAGTATTCTGATCAGTCCAATCTGTCTCTGCTAGATGTTAAACTTACGAAGTATCCTGTGTTAAACTTAGATAGCTGAAGAAAACCTCATAGGCATTCCCATGGAATATAAATCATTTCACTCGATGTGGGATTCCTTGGGCTTCCAAACCATTGAGAAGCCCTATAATAAGTGGATGAAACCCCGACGAGCCCGTGTTCCAATGTCCAGACAAGCCAAAGATGTCCAACTTAACTACTCTCAGGAACAAAGGTTGCCGCTCTGGCCGAACCCATCAGAATGTCCTGACAATAGAAGTGTAATTAACTGGAGTCCATGAATACATGACACTAGGAATATTTTCACAAACAACATCTTTAGTGTATAAGGGAGACCCAGACTAGGAAACAAGTTCTGAGGTGAAATACACAGAAGGAGAGACCAACATCCCATCATTCCATTTAGATCATGGATAAAACACCCATAAATAATAAACAGATGTCACCTGCCTCTGGAAAGTAGGAATGTGGGGAAACAGTCAGCGCGTCCTTGACGGACAGATGTGCACCCTAGTGAAAGTTTCAAAACCAATGTCTCATATCAGAGATTAACCAACATAACCACAAGTTATCCAAGATATGATAATCATTTCCTAATTCCAATAAGTCCACAATTAAATAATTCAACCTTTAATCCTAAAATAAAACTCCATAGTATTCTATTTACCTTAATAATATAAACTCACCAAAATATATATCTTCTTCAAAAATAACCATTATCACATAATCCAAAAAAAAATTCTCCAATCCCATGGTTATCTATTCGATAAAATATATGTAGAGACCCGAAGCTTGACGTACATGGACATTACATTAATTTTGCAGAATACTTAATACATAAAAAAAACAGACACATAAGGATCGTAATAGTTTAGTGTCTTTGGAAACTTGGAATATAAACTTCTAATCATGTTGAAAGATCTTCAAAAACTCCCATAACGATATTCCCCTTTTTGTTTCCTTACCTAAAACCTTTCATTATTTCCTAGGGAAAATAAAACATAAAAAGGGTGAGCTCAAATGCTTAGTAAGGGAAAAAATAGAGAACATAAAACAATCCATAAACATTTGAAAGCAAAAACATGAACATGAAATTTAAACATCAAAATCTTGAGCAAAGACATAAATTGTGGAAGTACGTAAGGCATATATCATAATAGAACATCAACCATGATAAAATGTAATGGGAATAAAACATGTAATTATGGAAACCATTCAGCACTTGTTATGATTTCCATAGTAGCCAAGGCATTGCTGCCAAGACCATCTTAGTGGACAAAGTCTTTTTCTGAATCGAGTTCACTCCTCGTTTTAGTCCTGTAACACTGAACCGGATTAACTTACCATTCCAGCCATTTCAATCTCATGAGATATAAATAATTACCCAATGCATTGGAGTGAGATTTAGGTCCCACCCATCTCATAATGAAAACAGTCTTACTTGTGCCACGAAATAAACATACATCATTCATAATAACCCAATAAATAAAATGGGTTTCATAAACATCATCCCATCATTACATAATCCATATAAAATAAATGGATATCATTTCATAATAAGAAAAGTGAAACCATTTAAATCATAAATACATTATACTTGAAACATACACATATGAAATAATATCAACTTAGATGAAAAATGATTTGATAAAACACTTGAAATGAATTCTTGATGAAAATATCCTATCTTATTCAAAATCATTTTCTTTTCACAAAAATGTGATGTAATTTTAAAAGAAAAGGATTTTGTTGAAAATAGTCATGAAATATTTTGGAGAATGCTTCATGAAAATAAGGCTTTATAAAACCATAAAAATCCTTTCATGCCATATAAGTTAAAAAAACATTCTTCTCGTACTTTTGCTGGAAAAGTTAAAAAAGTACCTCGTAAAAGAAAGATTCCATCCATACGATGTGGTAAAAGTAGAAATGGGTAAAAATGACTTTAAACATACATGGAATAAAATTAAACATTTTATGAAAACATTTTGAGAACATATGGACATGGATATTAATCATAACCACAGTAAATACATACGAATAAAAAATGTTAGATAAGAATGAGATTGGAATAATTATCCCTTACCTTAGGTCTAATATGCTTCATACGTATCCGAACCTCCTGTATAATGATTTAAATAATGTCATTGAATTATTACAGAATAATATTAATTGATATGATATCATATATGGTTCAATTATGAGTTTATATTACCCGTTCTTTTGTAAGATCCATGTTAAAGTAGCGTTTTGGGTAAAATCATTTTATTTATCTTACATGTTTGGACTTGTTGTTCTTGATATTATTACATATAACCTGATTTACTTAATTCCAAAATGTAAAAAATGATTTATATGTAATATATATTCAGAATATACATATATATATGTGTGATATATCGATAAATGCAATGAAATACACCGTTCTTCGAGATGGTAGGTCGTACGTACGCATGGACGTTGTTTTTGTTTCCTTATTGAATTGAATGTAATTAAGTAGATGACATATATATATATATATATAAACATACATAAATCCAATATCATTATTATGTCATATATTTCAAGATTACTTATTATATATACTTTATAATCATTAATTAATGGTTAACATGGAGAATGAATCTCATCATGTCGTGGAGACGGTAGTCCGTACGTACGCACGAGCGATGATATCATTCCCATGATCATGGAATAGTATTGAAGTGTATGTATAATATTTCAGAATCAATATCACTTTACAATAATCATATATATTTATATATTTACACCATTATACCCATCCAGGTAAGGTGGTGGTCGAAAAAAGATTACACCACGGCGTGGAGACGGTATTCTGTACGTACGCACACGTGGTGATTTCGTTTCCCGTAGGATGGATAGATTGTAAAATAGGGTTGTTTAATACTTATAATAATATATCCGTATATGAGTGACACCGATGTTAGTACTTCACAGTGAAACAACTAAAGAAGAAGAAGTAGAAGAAGAAATAAAGGTGAAAGAATCGGTAACGGACATTACCTCTTCTTTGAAGCGCCTCTTCTTAACCTCCTCTTAGGGCACTAAAGATGGACTTTTAAGAAGACCATAACCTCTAGGATGTTTCTATAGAAGTGGAGAAGAGAAATTGTTAGGGTTTGGCCGATCTTGAAGGATCTAATTGGTTTGAGTAGGAGATGGAGGAGGTTCTCTTTTATAAGGGAGGAGAGGGGACCTTTGGAAATATAAGAAATATTAGTTTATATTAAATCCCAAACCCACATAAAAACTTCCAAAATGACTCATATCCGAAGAATAGATGATATAGGGTTGTAATCTCATCAACCAATAAAATTTAGACATGTTAGGAATTAATTTTAAACATTATCAACTTGATTTATCCTTATTGATCAATTTAATTTTATTTGTGGTATTAATATTCTAAATTTTAAATTATTATAAATAATTACATATGTGTTGTGAATTTTCCATAATTTGAAACTTTATGACATTTTAGAACATATAAATTTTAATTTCTAATTTTTAAATATTTTTTTTGATTTTTAAACAATTTTCTAATATGTTACTTTTATAAAATAACAATAGTGTCAATTTTGACACTATTCATTTATTTGAATTTCAATAAAATATATACAGAAGATATGTTCAAAATAAAAGATTTAATAGATTTATAAAATGACATATTTATCTAGAAAATTAGTGGATCACATTAAATAGTTCATATAATATTTATTTTAATATTTTAAAAATCATTTATTTGATATTTCAATCAATAAAATAATTTCAACATCACTATTGTGTCATAATTAATGATAATTATTTAATCCCTAAAAATTATAAATAAATTCATATGATTTAGATAATTGTATTATATATTTGGAGACTATTCATGTTCTAAGATTCATTATGTTTATCACTAAATTAAAATTATTATACTTATAAGATTTAGCAATGTGACATGTTGTCACTTTCTCTGGTTTTAATAATAATTAAATTATTTTCATGGAAAAAAGTCTATGAAGTGAATATAATATGACCCTTAGGTGATATGGGTCGTCTTTTAGTCATCCAATGGGATTTTGGAAGGTGTTAGGGTAATTTTATAATCTTATATTTACCCTTAATTACCCGATTTACCTTTAACTATGGTAAATAAAATTTACCGTAGTTAGTATTCATAATGCACAAAAATAAAAAGTATCCTATTAACATAATTTGGACCCAATGATTCCAAATATAGAATCCATTTTTCAAAATTCAGAACACATAAGTTTCATTAATTGATTTAAAATTAATCCCGTTGTTAAGAAAACGGGTTTTAGAAGATAAAACATTGCCCAAGATTGAAATGTTTTTACCTATGAATTCAATTTGAAATTAATGCTAATGACATAAATTATATTAAATGGTAAAAATATATTCTATTTATACTTTAAAACCATTAAATATTATAATTTAACCACATAAGTTATTACGATGAAAAAAGTTTTTTTAAATTAAAATATAGCTTGTTTTTTACTATTCATTAAAATATGAAAGTTATCAGAATAATATGAAACATTTAGCCAAGGTAACATTTTATATCCTTATTCCAAAAAATAATTTTATTTTGTAAAATCAAACTTATAAAAATGTCAAAATTATATTTAAAGTGGGTGCGCCATCAAAAGGCGGCGAAACTGCATTTTTAAAAAAATACTTATTCTACCAAAAACATTAATTTTTTTCTTATACCATGTTTTAGAAAATGTGTAAGATGAATAATAATGTTATAAAATTAAAAATTCCATAAATAATATTCATAACGGCTAGTTCATAAAAATATTATAATAATATATCATTGTTAAGTAAAACCAAGTATTGCATACAACACACGCTATCGAGGAAGGCCGCGACTGCGTGTAATGAAAGCCAAGTCAGGGTTGCGGGTAGTGCAAGACTCTTTTGTTGTTGCGTATAACAAAATAATTTGAATATATATATATATATATATATGTACTCAATGTTTCGTAGAATAACTACTATCAAACAAACATGAAATTGTGTGTAACACGATCCAAGATTAGTGTTGTGTATACTGAAAACTAATATGGTGTTGCGTATAGTGCAAGATAATATTAGTATAGCATACAATAGAAGATATGAAAGAAATTAAAACGAATATATCTTATAAAATCTCGGGTTTTTACATTCTACCCCCCTTAAAATGAATTTCGCCCTCGAAATTCGTCGAGGTTATAAATCGTTTACTATCCATAGAAACCCACATCTTAAAAAAGTAATACTAAAACTTAATTTTAAAAACTAAATTATGAAACTTGACGATTACCCAAAGTAACTCATCATTGGGTTTACACATAGGAGAACATAGGTGAAAATATGGATATGGAAGAAAAATCTAACAATCAAGTTCTGATGGAGAGTGGTAGAAAACATTGCTATGAAAAAGCCAACAATCACAAAGACATAGATTTGTGATGATCTAAGGCATCATCTGATTAATCAGATATAAGGGCACTAGGACAACATTTTTGGTTTTCAAGATCATTTCCCGAAATTTGGTGAATTAAAAGAAATACTTACATGATTTTGGTACAATCTCACAGTTGTTCGTGAATTGAACAATTTCCACTTCATCTCTTAAAGAAATGAAGTTGAATTTGTTATTCGTGATGTGTTAGCATATCATGTGATAGAATGATGGGTCATTCCATCTGTTTCAAACAAAAGGTTATAAAAAGTTATAAGTCCATCTTATGGTTAGATTAATCGTATGTGGTTCAAAAAATGAAATTATACTTCATATATCATACCGCTTAATAAAATAAAACTAGTTTATACTAACTAGGGACTTCTTGTAGGCTAGTGGTAGGGATACAGGCTAGTCACACTTTGGTTGTGGGTTCGATTTCCACAGCATTGTCTGACGCGATGGGCTGTCGCCCGTCCTGTTGGTTGTCCTTTTTCTAAAACTACATTTCTATAACATCCAATCAATAATATCAAAAAAAGTTCAATCCTTGAATAATACTAACTTATGTCCAACATAATCCATTCCAATATTTAGCCTTATCTAAAATACTTCAGTCCAAGCTCATAGTATAAAGAAAACAATTACTAGAAATGTTATCTAACAAGAATGTGAATACAAGCATTTATCTCACATATATCATAAGATATATCTTGTTGGTTGCATTCCAAACACATGAATACATTATTCATATATTCTATCGAAACATAAATTACCATAAAACCTTAGTGAAAACATTAATACTGTCAAAAGGTAACTCTTTACACATACCAAAATCCCAAAAAAATCTATATAATCAAACCATAATATCACTTAGTCCTTATATCAGTCATGGGCTCATGAATACAATCAAACATCTCATTATCTTCTTATCCCTTCATTATGCGCATATCACCTACTTTTCAAAAATATCTGAATAACCTTCTATGGTTACCGGTACCATTCAACATATACTTTCAAATACTTTAGGAAAAACAATAGTGTAACAATCCTTAGATGATTCTTTATTCCATATTACCTTACATTATTCTTTATAAACATACAATCATTCCTCTAACTTCTTAAACCACTGACTGGGCTTCATCATTTCATTCATCTCATATTTCATATGTAGTCTTTTCATCATCATCCACATAAATACTACTCATATGTCCATGCTGATTGTCTTCATGAGATTTTCCCTTAGGGAATTGCTTTACATAATGCCCATAAATTCCACATTTAAAATATCTAATTATTGTTGATGTTGTAGCAATACCATTATCCTTGTCCATGGTGTTACCTGACCCTTTTACTTTGCACTTACTGGCTTTGTGTCCTTCTTTTCCACACCCAAAGCATATTCAAGTTCCTTTGAAACAATCTCCCCAATGCCTCTTCCCACATTATTTACATGAGGTAAATGGAACTTTCTTTCCTCTATGATCATCATGAAACTCCATCTTTCTCTTATTATCTGAGTCGGGAAACTTACCATAGTTGAAATTATGGATCATATTATGAGATTTCTGATTAGGAATAATAATGATGTTTGGACTTCCAAATCCCGTTTCATTTGGTTGCTAATGAAGAATATCATTCCATTGTCCGTCATATCCTCTATTACGGTGAATCATCATGTTTCTAGCCATTTTCTAAAACCCAAAAAGAATAGTGTGAGAGCTAAAAATCATGGCAGGGAAAACAACATAGTAAAGGGGGAGTACCCTAAATATATAACATATTAGGTTAAATTATAATATCGTTACCGTAGTTCTTGGACTATATCCTATACATATACTTATCCTTAAGGACATTCCAAGACATACCTTACAAATATCTCTACGGATATCACTATCGTTTTCGTATTCTAGTTTCCAAAGGATGACTAAACCTTTCCCCTGATACCAACTGTAGAGACCCGAAGCTTGACGTACATGGAAATTACATTTATTTTTCGGAATACTTAAGACATAACAAAAACAGACACACAAGGATCATAATAGTTTAGTGACTTTGGAAACTTGGAATATAAACTTCTAATCACGTTGAAAGATCTTCAACAACTCCCATAACGATCTTACCATTTTTGTTTCTTTACATAAAACCATTCTTTATTTCCTGGGGAAAATAAAACATAAAAATGATGAGGTCAAATGCTCAGTAAGGGAAAACATAGATAACATAAAACAATCCATAAAAATTTGAAAGCAAAAAATTGAACAAGAAATTTAAACATCAAAATCTTGAGCAATTACATAAATAGTGGAAGTACGTAAGGAATATATCATAATGGAACATCAACCATGATAAAATATAATGGGAATAAAACATGTAATTTTGGAAACCATTCAGCACTTGTTATGATTTCCATAGTAGCCCAGGCATTGCTGTCAAGGCCATCTTAGTGGACAAAGTCCCTTTCTAAATCGAGTACACTCCTCGTTTCAGTCCTGTAACACTAAACTGGATTATCTTACTGTTCCAGCCATGTATATGTCATGAGATATAAATCTTTACCCAATGATTTAGAGGGAGATATAGGTCCCACCCATCTCATAATGAAATCATTCTTACTTGTGCCACAAAATAAACATACATCATTCATAATAACCCAATAAAGAAAATGGGTTTCATAAACATCATCCCATCATTACATAATCCATATAAAAGAAATGGATATCATATCATAATAAGAAAAGTGAAACCATGTAAATCATAAATAAATTATACTTGAAACATACACATATGAAATAATGTCAACTTAGATGAAAAATGGTTTGATAAAACACTTGAAATGAAATCTTGAGGAAAATATCCTTTCTTATTCAAAATCATTTTCTTTTCACAAAATGTGATGCAATTTTAAAAGAAAAGAATTTTGTTTAAAATAGTCATGAAATCTTTTTTAGGACGCTTCATGAAAATAAGGCTTTATATAACCGTTAAAATCCTTTCATTCCGTATAAGTTAAAAAAAACAATCTTCTCGTACTTTTGCCGGAAAAGTAAAAAAAGTACATCGTAAAAGAAAGATTCCTTCCATATGATGTGGTAAAAGTAGAAAAGGGTAAAAATGAATTTAAACATACATGGAAGAAAATTAAACATTTTATGAAAACATTTTTAGAACATATGGACATGGATAATAATCATAACCCCAGTAAATACTTATGAATAAACAATGTCGGATAAGAATGAGATTGGAATAATTATCCCTTACCTTCGGTCTGATTTTCTTCATACGTATCTGAAACTCCTTTATAATGAATTAAATAATGTAATTGACTTATTATAGAATCATATTCATTAATATGATATCATATATGGTTCACTTATGAGTTTATATTTCCCATTCTTTTGTAAGATCAATGTTAAAGTAGCGTTTAGGGTAAAATCGTTTTATTTATCTTACATGTTTGGACTTGTTGTTCTTGATATTATTACTTATAAACTTATTTACATAATTCCAGAATTTAAGAAAATGATTTATATGTAATATATATTCATAATATACATATATGTATAAGATAGATCGATAAATGGAATGAAATACACCGTTCATGGAGACGGTAGGCCGTACGTACGCATGAACGCTGTTTTCGTTTCCTTATTGAATTGAATAGAATTAAGTAGATGAAATACATATATATATACATAAATACAGTATCATTATTATGTCATATATTTCATGATTACTTTTTATATATACTTTATAATCATTAAGGAATGGATAACATGGAGAATGAATCTCATCGTGTCGTGGAGACAGTAGTCCGTACGTACGCACGAGGGAAGATATCATTCCCATGATCATGGAATAGTATTGAAGTGTATGTATAATATTTCAGAATCAATATCACTTTAAAATAATCATATATAGTTATCTATTTACACCATTATACCCATCCATGTAAGGTGGTGGTCGAAAACATATTACACCGCGGCGTGGAGAGGGTATTCCGTACGTACACACGCGCAGTGATTTCGTTTTCCGTAGGATGGATAGATGGTGAAATAGGGTTATTTCATACTTATAATAACATATCAGTATATTAGTGACACTGATTTTGTTACTTAATAATAAAACAACTAAATAAGAAGAAGTAGAAGAAGAAATAAAGTTGAAAGAATTGGTAACGAACATTACCTCTTCTTTGAAGCGCCTCTTCTTAACCCCCTCTTAGGGCACTAAAGATGGTTTTTTAAGAAGACAAGAACCTCTAGGATGTTTCTATGGAAGTGTAGAAGAGAAATAGGCAGGGTTTGGTAGAGCCTGAAGGCTTTAATTGGTGTGAGTAGTAGATGGAGGAGGTTCCCTTTTATAAGGGAGGAGAGGGGCACCTTTGGAAATATAAGAAATATTATTTTATATTAAATCCAAACCCCAAATAAAAACTTCAAAAATGACTCATATCCGAATATTAGATGATATATGGTTGTAATATCATCAACCAATAAAATTTATACTTGTTAGGAATTTATTTTAAACATTATCAACTTGATTTATCCTTATTTATCAATTTAATTTTATTTGTGGTAATAATATTCTAAATTTTAAATTATTATAAATAATTAGATATGTGTTGTTAATTTTCAATAATTTGACACTTTATGACATTTTAGACCATATAAACTTTAATTTCATATTTTTAAATATTTTTTTATTTTTAAACAATTTTATAATATGCTATTTTTATAAAATAACAATAGTGTCAATTTTGACACTATTCATTTATTTGAATTTATGTAAAATATTTACAGAAGATATGTTCAAACTAAAGTCTTTAATATATTCATAACATGTCATATGTGTCTATAAAATTAGTAGAGAACATTAAATATTTCATATAATATATATTTTAATATTTTTAATATCATTTATTTGATATTTCAATCAATAAAATAATTTCAACATCACTATTGTGTCATAATTAATTATAATTATTTAATCCCTAAAAATTATAAATATATTTATATGATGTAGATAATTGTATTAGATATCTGGAGACTATTCATTTTCGAAGTTTCATTACGTTTATAACTAAATTAAAATTATTATACTTATAAGATTTAAGAAAGTGACATGTTGTCACTTTCTTTGGTTTTAATAATAATTAAATTATTTTCATGAAAAAAAGTCCATCAAGTTAATATAATCCGACCCGTAGGTGATATGGGTCGACTTTTTAGTCATCCAATAGGATTTTGGAAGGTGTTAGGGTAATTTTATAGTCTTATATTTACCCTTAATTACCCGATTTACCTTTAACTGTGGTAAATAAAATTTACCATGGTTACTATTCATAATGCACAAAAATAAAAAGTAGCCTATTAACATAATTTGGACCCCCTGATTCCAAATATGGAATCCATTTTTCCAAATTCAAAACACATAAGTTGCAGTAATTAATTTAAAATTAATCCCACTGTTAAGAAAACGGGTTTTAGAAGTTAAAACATTGCCAACGATTGAAATGTGTTTATCTATGAATTCAATGTGAAATTAATGATAATGACATACATTATATTAAATGGTAAAAATATATTCTATTTAACTTTAAAACTATTCAATAATATAATTTAACCACATAAGTTATTATGATGAAAAAGTTGTTTTTAATTAAAATATAGCGTGTTTTTTCAATTCGTTAAAATATGAATGTTATCAGAATAATATGAAAAATTTATCCAAGGTAAAATTTTATATCCTGATTTCAAAGAATAATTTTATTTAGTAAAATTAAACTTATAAACATGTAAAAAACTATATTTAATGTGGGTGCACCATCAAAAGGCGGCAAAACAACATTTTTTGAAAAATACGTATCCTACCAGGAAAATTTATTTTGTTCTTATACCATGTTCTAGAAAATGTGTAAGACGAATAATAATGTTATAAAATTAAAAATTCCGTTAATAATATTCATAACGGCTAGTTCAGAAAAATATTATAATAATATATCGTTGTTTAGTAAAACTCGGTATTACGTACAACACACGCTATCGAGGAAGGTCGCGATTGCGTGTAATGCAAGCCAAGTCAAGGTTACGTGTAGTGCACAACTCCTTTGTTGTTGCGTATAAAAACATTCATTGAATATATATATATATACTCAATGTTTCGTAGAATAACTACTATTAAACAAACATGAAATTGTGAGTAACATGATCGAAGATTAGTGTTGCGTATACTACAAACTAATACGGTGTTGCATATAGCGCAAGATAATCTTAGTGTAACATACAACATAAGATATGAAATAAATTAAAACAAATATATCTTCTAAAATATTGGGTTGTTACAATATATGTCTCCAAAGTCAACATATTCTTATTTCATCAACATGTTTAACTAATTTATACTAATTAGTGACTACATGTAGGTCATTGGTAAGAAATAAAGGCCTATCTCACTCCGGCTGTGGGTTAGATTCCTACAACATTGCCTGATATGATGAGTTGTCACACATTATTCATGTTGTTTCTTTTTCTAAACCATAAAATTATTATAAATTCCAAAACTATGATAGAATCTTCAAAAAATAACCACATGATGTTTTAACCACAATATTTATCACATTCTATTCAATTGATATTCAAAAATAAATTACTCAAAACTATCAACAAAAAATAAATTTCTCCAAAAATACTATTAATCACATTTATATTTCATAACATAATCCTAAAAAGGGTTTCTAGAAAAATATAATCAGGACCAAACATAAAATTATAGACCCATAAGAAGACATCCTAATCTTGAAATTTGTCTAAACCCTGCTTTGATTACAATTATAAGGTCACAAACTTAAACATGACTTTTTCTAGTGAATTTTGACTGGAATTTATTTTTATTCATTCCCAATTAACATTTACGATTAGTGTTTTTGAGAATTAGGACAAAATCATTCATAAAACTTAAATATTACAAAGTAGATAAGTCTATAAGACATTATTTTATTATGAAAAAAACTATTAAAATGAAACATGGTTTCTTTTCAAGAGAAATATTTAAATACTTTCATCATAACATATTCTATTTTTTTTACCAATCTTAAGACACATGAAAAACATTTAAAAACCTTGGATGATAAAAAAAATATCAGTACAGGAAACTAAGGGAAATAGTTTATATGTGATCTTGAGAGATATAAATAAGAACATGATGAATTTTATAAAGGCATGGGAAATGGAATATCATAACAATAAGAACTTGGATCAAAACCAAAAAATGTGGCTACACCATTTAATTTAGACATTCATAATCATATCACTAAGATATATCCAAAAGTTTTCATATAACTGTGTTCCATCCCAAAGGTTTCGTAAAATTTATCTTGGTTATTAACCAAGGTATCATAAATATTACAAGGTTATTTACCAAGGTATCATAAAACATTTCATCTCTAGAGATTAAATTCTTTACCCAATGCATTGAAGCACTATAAGGTAAAACCCTTAATATTTATTTATTTTCACAAGAACCACATAGATCATAATCAAACATTTCATTAATAATCCAAATATAATAAAAGAAATGGAATTCTATAAAAATCATGACCATTTTTAAAAGGGCTTAAAAATGTGATCATTATGACATTTATAACGCATGAAAAGGGAATGAGGGTTTTAGGTATGTCAATTCCAAAATAAAATATATCATTTTTATGCCTTTATAAATACCCTAGGAATGAAATATGTTTTTTTAGTCACATAAATAAATTAGAAAATTTCTTGGGAAAAAGAGATAGATTTTTAGACGAAAATTCAACATCATAACGGCTATGCACCAAGGTTTTGGAAAACATTGAAAAGGGAGGGGAACAGGTTCACCCCTTCATAAAAGACTCATAATATAGTATAGGTAAAGAATATAATGGAAAAAAGAAAAATTTATTCTTATTTTAAATACATACGACATTAAAGAGAATTTTATTGGAAAAGAGAAGTTGATAACACCATTGCGAAATTTCGGATGCCTAATGGCGTTACTTAAAAATTCATAAAATGAGATGATTGAGTGAAAAGGGGGCCTCTAATCATTTTTAAATAATATAGAAGGTAAGGGGGATATTTAATGTAAAATCCCAAAAAATGAAAATTAAAATTATGAAGGTATAACATTAAATGAGTGTTTGAAAATAAAAGGGTGTTAGATCCACTTACCTTGTAGAGTAACTTCTAAAACTCTTATATCCAGAACAAATGGGCTTTGGGAAACCTTGAGAGGACTCTTTGGGAGGTATAAACATAATTATTTCATGGAAAATGATTTTTTAATGAATTTAAATTATATAATTAGTGGGTATTTTTAGCAAAAGTGGGAGAATATTTTATTAATTTCAAAGGACACCTCATTAGTTGTATTTGAAAAACCATGGGCTTTCCTAGGTATTTTCCCATGGTATTGGCCACTTGGTACACCTCATATCATAATTTATTTCATAAGAGTTTGACATCATCTTACCTTACTCATCACATAATTATGACATAGAAATGATGTCATCAAACACACTGAAAGCTCAAAACTGTATTTTTTTACTATTCATCGAAAAATCAATTATTTTAGGAAAATCCCCAAAATTTACCATAAAAAAATTTCAACGTGTAGAATTAATATTTTAATTCCATTTTATAAAAAAAATTTCATTTTAAAATAAATAAAATAAATAACATACTAATACTTAACTAAAAATTTCTAAAAAATTTATTTACTTATACTATGACATAATTATATCACAATACAACTTAAGATGAATAGAACATATTTATACTTTCATAGATGAGGTTTATATTACATTGGTCAAATAACAATTCATAAGGGTAAAATTACTATTCCAAAGGGTGAAGTTACTATTAACCAAAAAAATATTTTAAACTAATTGAACACAGTTTTCACCCATATTGCAACCATGCATGTCCGGTTTTCAAAAATCATTGCACAGAAAATTTTATTTAATAATAATATATTTTTTACTATTCATCAAATAAAACTATTCATCAAAAAACACTATTTATAAAATAATTTTCATTAAATACAAAAAAAATCAAACCTCTTAGAAAACTTCTAAAAATCCATCCAAGATTTATTTTGACACTATTCATAACATGATTTTTTTTAAAATATCTTAAAAACATCATTCCTTCAAACCAAATGCATTAGATAGAATATAAAATGTCATATTCATCCAAGAAAATCTTTGATAACATCAAAATTTTCATATTATATTTATTTTAATATTTATAATATCAATTATTTGAATCTTTCATTAACAAGGTAATTACTACTTTACCATTTTGAATCTTTCATTTACAATATTTTTACTATTCATAAAAACATGATAGTTTCAAAAAAATATCAAAAATTCATACAAAGTAAATTTTGATGTCCCGATTCTAATGAAGAAATTTATTTTATCAAATATTACCTATAAAAGTGACAAAAACTAAATTTAAAATAGGTTTTGCTTTAAAATGTGGTAAAACTGTATTTTTTTAAAAAAACTTCTTTTATTTGAAACATTGAATTTATTCTTATATAATATATAGAAAAAATATATGATGAATCTGAAACATTACATTGAATATATTACATATATTTTTCATTAAATAAAAATCTAGTAGGAGTGATATGATTTTATAAAAAAAATTATTCTCTTTTTAAAATAGGTTTTCTGAAAAAAAACATCCTACATATTCAATGAGTTTTTATTTCCATTTCTAATAAATTTGGCAACCAATGAATAATTAGATTAACATTTTTAAAAGATATTTTCATAATTCAGTTGATACTATTCATTACCTCCATTCCAATGGCTAGGTTATAATGGTAATATTATAATAATGATATTTAGTTCATTTAAGCTCAATGTAGTCTATCATGAATTCTATTGAACATAGTGTTTCTTTATTAAAACTTGGGATGTTACAATAACTCATAAACAATGACCAATACTTAGAATCCCATCCCTGAATGACATTCTAATTTATTTATTACATATTATTTATTTTAATCACTCTTATGGGAGTCTTTGTTCATGTATATAAACTAGAACTTGTTGTGATTCTATTTGAAACCATACGATTCTAGTGTGTTACACCATGATAAAAACTAGTGTATAATTGAAAATCCTTTTGTACAAGTAACTCAAATTTTTGGACACATTATCTTTTAGCATTATTAATATTTTGAGACCATGAAATACCTATTAGATTAAAATATTACAAGATAATTTATCCATATATAAGAACTTATTATGTACATTATTATTTTATTTTCAGTAAGTGTGGGGGAAAGGGTGTTCCCATGGGATTTCTATGGAAAGTTTGGTTGGAATGGTTTGAGTAAAAGGGTTTATCCATTTGTTTAATGTAGTGGGTTTAGAAGACATATTATATCATTGTTTAACAAAGGTTTCCAATTTTTTCTCAAAATAATGTATATAAAAAACAATAGTTATGTATATTGAAAAAAATATTATAAATGAATAAAAATTGAGAAAATAGAAACTTTACTTATTATTATCCACGAATTTTCTATGACCAACACAAAAGTAACAAAAGGGAGATTGATTTATATGATATACACTATTTTATGGGCTGAGTGAGTACATTCATTTTTAACACATGCCAAATTATGACATTATTTTTATTTAAGAGATTAAAAAATCCTCTTCTTCTCATATTTTTGAACATCAAATCCAACCAATCCATAAAACCTAGAAAACCCCATTTGATGTACTCCTGAGTAGCACATTATTTTCTTCAATTATAGAGCTTAAAAACTTTAAAAAATAATGTAACCTCACATTAAATCTACCAAATGAGAAAAACTCCACTTTTATATATTCTTGGAGTGAAGAGGAAAAATTTCTAAGTGATGTAGGTTATGAAATAATAAATTGGTGAAAAAATGAGGTTTAATAGAATTGATAGTGAGATAAGAGTAATGATGGGAAAATTGATATCATAAACAATACATAATGTATTTCTTTTTAAAATAATTTTGGATGTTTTCTCCATTGTGATTTTGGAATGGGAGTTGATTAGGATTCAAGGCTTTTCCCATAAGTACAAAGGTTTAGGTTTGAGGGTGTGATCTCACAATGACATATAAAATATTTTAACACTTATACATTTGTATTTAATTTTTTGTGGATTTTAGTGTCGCATTATTATAAACATTTTCACTCTAGGTATATTTTGAATTCCTGTGTTGAAACCAATCAGTAAAAGATGAAATAAAATAATGATACAAATTGATAGAAGTTATTTATTTTTATTATAACATTATAAAAAAATCCAACTGTGAAAATACTTTTTTAGGGTTATATGATCATGGGGATCTAATTCATCCAACTGGACCAAAGGCTGGATCTTATTATAAGAGGCCCACAATGTGATGAAATTCTAGGTGAGACAGATTGGACCAACCTGTAGTGATTAATACATAATTAGGGATATGGGTCTCAAATTGAAATGATTTAACCTCTATTGGATTTATCAGTAAATTTAATACTTTTACATAAAATTTCATGTCTATATTAAGTTATTATGTTAGACAACTGTAAAAAATATTAAATAGATAATGTCTTCTATGAACAATTCACATAGTACCATAAGTGCATGACTTATTTTGTTGAAAATGGATTGCAATTATCCATAAAAAACCCCCCTCATTATCAAGGTACTATTGACCATTGGGTGAGTTTGGAGTTATTGATATATGAATATGTATTATCTATTGCTGCATTCCTTTCAATGGAGTTCTAAACTCCTTATGATCACTTGGAGAGGAATGTAATGTAAATCCCAAGATTCTTCTTTATCGTATTTGAAAGATATTTTAAATTTTAGGTATGTATTATGTTTTTATTTATATTATCTTATTATTAAATTTATTTATGTATTGGTATGTCATACTCAAAATCATATGATCATGTTTGGTGTTACCTATTCATGTGATGTTTCACACACCGTTCTATACTTCTTCTTCCCCCTTGTAATTATAGTGTTTGTGTGGTTAAAATTGGTAGAATGAATTGACGTATACACTACCCTATCTATTTAAATTTATGTCATGGTATCATAGTAAAATTACATATAATCATAAAAGAACATTTAGTTCTTCATGTGTTTCCTTGGTGAGTTTCAGTAATGAAGTCAGACACAAATCACCCAATCATCGGTGGTACCCGATGAATCATTTTATTTTTCCAACTAAACCATTGGAGGTATCCGTTTATAAACAAAGTAAAATTTTGGTTCCAGGAGCTACAAACCCTGGATTAAAACTTATAAAACCTATATATTTATGTTATTATGGATGGGTATCATGAAATTTCTTTGGATGATTGACATCAAACATCCCATCAAATTCTCATTTCCATTTAGTGTTAATTCATGGATGATTTATAACAGACCCCCCGATCACCATTTAATGAAATAAACACTCATTTTATTTAATTTAAGCAGTATATTAAAATTTATGATCAAAATTTTCATCAATATGTAAAATTGGGTTCTTTTTATACTGTATAAATTATTGTAATAATACAAATATCTAATTTTACATGCTCGATATCATGATCACACACCCTACCAAATCCTTCTTCCAATGGTCATGAATCCCAAATGATCATTAAAAAATGTAATTTCATCCATGATATCAAAATACATACAGTAGATGATGTGGGAATCATCATGAAGTTAATAGAGAATCTAGGACACATGGAATATATCTTGAACATTATCCAGCTGCGAGGAATGGGCCTACGAATAAGCTACCGTGCAACATGCTCCAACTCCTTAAAGGGTTCAACAAACCGTGGTGAGAGAATCCTCCCTGACCAAACATACACTACTTGCTTCATGTAGAAACCAGTATAAGACATAGTATCTAACCTCAAAATCTAATAGGCTCCTCCACTGATCAATATAATCCTTCTTGTAGTCTTGCACCCCCTTCATCTTCTTCATCGTGCTCTGCACCACATCAGGACCAATAATGTTTGTCTCTCCAATCTTGATCCAACTCAATGAGGATGAACATGACCAATGATATAATTCCTTAAAAGTTTATATATTGATGGATAAGGTATATCTATTATTACAAAAAATTTGGACCGAAGGTAGGAATCACACACATGATCCATCAAAATCAACGGCCCATGCCTGTAATATATCCTCTGATATTGGTATAATCTTCTCCGACTCTCTATCTACATGAGGGTGAAAAAATGATTTTGAATAACTAAGATCCAAAAACATGCTGCAATCCACTCAGAATTCATTATGTAAACTGACGGTCTCAATTGGATATGTTAGTCTATAACCCTTTATGAAGACTCGCTCAATTATCTATATAGAGTCCCACTAGAACATCTATGGTAATCGAAACCCAAATTTATAGGAAGTGAACCAAATTTATCATTTGATATATTATCACCTAGTTAACATTATTTCCCCTGATCCAGGTGTTCCTTGATGAAAAAATACATTGATAGGTTCTCCCGCTTCCATTCGAGGACATAATTAGGTTACAAAAATCCACTCGGGACATGGTGTTTTTCCTTCACCTACTGGATAACTAGACACCACTTCAAGATCTCCAACACTAAGCACCTTATTAAAAAACACCAAAAATACTTACTCATGCAATGATGCATCTTAGATATTCTAAGGTACACTGCTATCGGTGATATATGTAACTCATGGAAGACCCCCCATGCATCTCCAATGAAATAAAAATCCTTCCCTATGACATAGCCATCTGTTTAACATCCTATGACCATACCTTATGGGAATCAACATAATGATCCAATCACACAACAAATTCACCACTAAGTCTATCCATTGAGATTCCTCCTTCTAAAACAATGTGATATCCCCCATCATCTGGAAAAATATTCCTTTTACATCAAACTCATCTACCTTGATATAAAATAAACTAACTTCTCAATAACCCTCTATAAATCCTATGATTCTTGAATGTCTCCCCACAAATTTTTATTCAACATGTATTCAAAAAAGTTTCCCTTTAATAGAATATAGAATATTTTGAAGTCATTGTCTATGAAAATCATTATCCTCCTCATCCATAATTGATTTAGGTCACTCTTAGAATATATATACCATGGTATTTTTTGATACATGAAGAGAACAAAGAATTACCTAATGATGTATTATCCTAAAACATCATCTACAACCCAACTAATGACATCACAAAATCATGGATTGAAAAATTAATGGTGCTGATGTATAAAATTTTAGAATAATAGGAGAAAATTCCAAATACTACTTGAATAAGCATACCAAACCAAAGTAGGAAGCATCATAAATCTCCTCAAACATCATTACCACCTCGAGAAATGAATGAAATGGGGGCACTGACCAATTTCACTTTTAGTTTGTCAAATGATGCTTAGAATTGATCAATCTAAATGGAGGCCTAGTATATATTTATTAGGACTATTACCTAGTATAAAATTAGATACAATTAATATAGAAAACATTGATAGTAACTCATGAGACCAAGAAAGCTATGGAACTGTGACACATTCATTGGTGCTAACTAAGAAAAAATGCCTCAATCATTGTTAAATTCACCGATACACCCTACTAGGACAAATAATATCAAGTTAAATACACCAATCACATATAGAGAATACAATTGGACAGTTTCCCAAACATAAGGGGAATCAATGAGTCTATAAAATTATCATCAAGTGGTCAGAAAGATCCTTTACAAACAAAGAGTATATGTGAATGTAATAGGTGAACACAACTATGAATCAGTCATGGAACACATGAAAATGAATTTTATGTATTATTGATACAAAAAATGATAACTACAAACATGAAGTTCGTATGCCTGAACTAAAATATATTAATCATGATATCTACTTCCTTTATCCCTAGATGATGATATTCAGATCATATACCGATCTTGTAAAACCTTCCAACTACCCTAAACCAGTCAAAGAGAACATCAATCCTCATAAGAGGGTAACACTTCTTGATAATCAAATAATTTATCCTCTAGAAGTCTGTACATAACCTTAGACTACCATCCACCTTCTTGGTGAACATATCTAAATATTTAAATGAAAAAATACGCTTAATAAAGAATTTATGCATGAGATCATGAATTTAGATCCCCAAATATAAAATCATTGAAGGTTTTATAAGATAAGGTTCCATAAAAATTGGAGTAGGAACTATCTAAAACTATATTCTAAAATTTATATAGTGTCATGGGGGTATTGTCACAATCTCCCCAGAAATAACATCTTAAAACTCTGCAATAAATCTGGGGACCCAAACCACTTGAGCTCTAACTGAATTTTTCAAGGAATTAGACATCAATGAATAAAGAGAATCTTCTCACCTACTATCCATCTGGAAATGTCTCTCTTTAGAGAGAACCAAACATCATCCTCTCATATAAAAAAACTCAACTCTCATCTAGAAACAACTAACCATCATATGAATGAAATATAAAAAATCCATGACTTAAATGAAATTTTATGGTTACATCTATAGTATAAATAAATATCTCATTTAATTATTATATCATATCCTCAGTTTATATCCTCAACACACATCAAAATAACTAGTCTGAACTCTGACTGAAATAGATAACCCCATTGGAATTGAAATCCTCTGCACATCTAATTCTAATGCATAGACTAGGGGTTGTATCAAAGGAGCTAAACTCTCTAGAATTAAATAATGCATTAACCATGGTAGATGATTGAATAATAATTCCTTAAATAACATCTGGGCCCTCTAGTAATGATACCTCTATTACAGGATTCTATCCTTGGATGACTCAACAACCTCATTATCGATGACCTTCCAAGTAATGCTATATCTTGGGTCCCTAATGGTATGGGGTATCTTAGTGATTCCCTCCAAAAAAATACCTCTCTTATTGGATGTGCATAATTATACTGAATAAGATGTTGAAAAAATATCATAGGAGCTCTGTTGTTGACACTTCTTTAGGGGAAACGACTTCTACTGTTGGAAATGAGCTTGATTGCACAAACCATATTTACTCTCTAGGGTCGAAGGACACTATCACTAATAATGGAAATGAATACTACAGAAAAAAAACATAAAATCTCAATATAGATGCATGATAAATACCATACATTAAAAAATGTGATGCTGACTATTGAGGCTATCTTCTTGTAGATTAGAGTCTTAATTGGGCCAATATTAGTTATCC
The DNA here is from genome assembly GCA_963277665.1 of Viscum album. Classification (NCBI taxonomy): domain Eukaryota; kingdom Viridiplantae; phylum Streptophyta; class Magnoliopsida; order Santalales; family Viscaceae; genus Viscum; species Viscum album. The sequence goes on along the minus strand of OY728131.1, from coordinate 1,105,949,515 downwards.
TTCATTTTATTCTTTAATACTCAATAGACTCTTCTGATCCCCAACTAGGTTTGTTCCAACCCATTCATGCACCCATTCTATCACTTCCTCCTTCTTATGAACCTCAAAATACATAGCTTAATTAAATGGGGAAACTACATAATAGAGGGTAGGGCGCAACTCTTCTTCTATGCATCATTCTTGAGACTCATAATCTACAAATGAATCATGGTAAAATAAAATAAGTTCTCTAAATATAAGCCCTATATCTCGAACAATCAGGAATTCATACTGAAAAATGAAAAACTTTTTCCACTTTTATTACTTTTACATTGTTGATAATAACTCAACCCTAAACTATTACTAGAAATTGAACCATATTACCTCATTCTCCTTTAGATCCCCAATATACAACATCCACCACCAACACACTTATTACCCAATCTAGATAACTTCTAATTAATCCCAATACTCATATTAGGCTCAAATATAACCAAACAAAATATCCAAATCATCTATCCATTAGTTAATCTATATAATAGTGACATTTCACTCATAAGTTACCAAAATCTAATTCTAAAATGTGCACAATTTCCACTACCAGAACTCATTCTCCGAACTAGGATCAATACACTAATGATCAATAAGGTTATCCTAATAAAAATCTTTGGCTCAGACCGCATGCGGTCTATGACCAACTAGCATCTTCATAATAAAAAGGATAGACACCTTATTTTGGTATCATTGTATCTATTTATATTTATTTTATTAATTCATTTATTCATTCCTAGAACCACCACATTTAAGATATAACCCAAGAAAGTGTGATGCATGTAACTATCCTATGACCTTACCCTGCAAGTAGTATAACATTTCACAGTATGTTCTAAGAGCTTAAGGTCCATGTGTTGGATCAAGGGGCCTCAAAAATCCTATGTCATAGCCAGTATGCCATGTTTTTGTCACATACTAAGTCCAAATAAAACTATTGTATTACCAACCCATACAGTCCTCACTAGTGAATATCTTTATACACCACCACATATCTCAAACCACACCATTACTAACACTCTTTCATGAAATTTCCTAACTAGGAATCCCTATCAGGTCAATATTTAAGATAAGAGGGACCCCTGAAGCCCACCTCCAATAGGCCCCAGGGTGGAAACTAGCGTCAAGGGTATATCATGATAATGTGGTTGTATGTATGCTCATGAATCCCATGGAAATATTGAAATAAAACTAAACAATCACAATGAAATAAAATTAAACCGAAATAACATATAAAAAACCCACAATGCATGAATATAAAACATATATAAAAATCAATAAAATAAATCAATACTAAAAGAGTCTTGCGGAAATAACCACAATGACCCCAAGACGCAAGCTAATATTGTTCAACCCAACCACTAATTCCCACCTAGAAACCAGGAAGATGTATATATATATATAGATTATGGTGAGTATAAAATGTATTGTTAGTAGGATCATACACCAGGTCTGTAATGAAAATTTTAAGGAGAACACTAATTTTCAAGTGAAAAAATACAGAACTAACCAGCACCTACATAGGTCAACTAATTTCCCCAAGCCTCAACATGGTTGACTCACCCAATAATGAATCCAATAATAGTCGACAAATATCATAATAATATAGAAAATCCACCCCCACCACAACCAATTTTTGCTTCAGTTCAACACTCTCACCAAATGAGAAGACATATTTTTATCCCATCCCAACCATATCAACTAATGACGACACCAACTATATAACATGTCTCATAGAACCAACTGCATATATCATCTCAAATAAGCAACCACCTATCACATAACAAGAGTAGTAGGGTATAGTGAATGTGAAAAACATCAAACTTGTTACCTTACTCCTATCATGCATGACCCCCATGACATGTATCAAAATCCACCACTAGGTACCACCCCCAACTATGTATCAATGACAGAACAAAGTCATACTATTTATGAGCGAGTATGCGAGAGGGGATATTCATATACTTGTATCCTCTCCATCATGGATTTTTGAAAAAAACCTCTAAGAAAATTTGAGTGTTTGTAATGTTATTCGAATCAGGTGGTGTGAACAGAGAAACACAATATAATATAGACATATAATAGTCTCACATGAGCCCATGCCTTTTGGTTATCATTAAGAACCCTTCCACAACTGTTGTCTAAAAACTATTGATATCACAATACCAAGAACTACCTCTAATGGAGATCAACCAACCCAAAAGTAAAATTTAATAGGTTGTGACCCAGTTTTTTTACCAGGGTGAATTTAAAAATTCTACAAATAGGATTTTTCCATTTAATTATTAATTTAAATTCACAAATATAAATTATTTAGTTGTTTCCAGATTATTATATAATCAAATATTATTCCATTTCCACCAAACCTCTTCCAATAAACCAGCTCATAATGTTTTTGTATCATAACCAAAGCCACCAGTTTGAAAACAAGCAATGACACCAAGTCACACAAAAAAAATGCCACCATGACGCACACATAATTTCAATATTTGATTAGACATATTTAAATTATTATATTTGATTATTGAATCTATTTATTTAACCATTTTATATGTATTAACAGATACATAAAATACTTTAATTCATAATTTTATAAATATCATATAACATGAAACAATAATATTAATATTAAAGAAGACTAACAAAAATATGTGAATCACACCATACCCTCTCAAATTAATACGTCTGGTTTATTATCATCAATAAGAAAATTTATAGAGTAACCTCAATGGAATGAAAAAATAATTAAAATATAGAAAACCTACATTTCATTACATAAATATTACATCATTTTTAAGACAAACAAGATAAGATAGGTGAAAATATTGGATTGAAATGTTTAGAGTCAGGATAAAATTATGCTCATACATAACTTGAACACAATATAATATAAAAATTTATTTAAAGGCTTATTATTTGTTTTTTAAAAGATAAAATTATACATAGTTAATGTAATCACATGAGGATATACTTCAATTAAAGGGGTGAGTTAAAAGTCTCGTAAGCAGAAGAATAGGGGACACGAATCAATATAATGTTGGAGAGAATAATCATAAACTTCATCATCATCATATTATATGAATAATATCATTATAATCATCATGAAGGAATCACATTATAATGTAATGGAATTTGGTATTTGTATTATTATGAAACATCATGTCATTGTTTTCAAATACCATATAAATTTGTAAACAAATCTCGCATCATGTTCACGCATAACATATGTGCATATACATAACATCATCATTGGGAACATATATAGAATCATGTTCAAACATATTTCACATTATACCAAGATATACATCACATTACCCAAGGCATTGGAGGGACATATAATTCTAGGCCCACCCATCACATCATAATATTTACATAATCATGCATGCTATATAGAATGTATAACCATCATAGTATTGAAAAAAATATGTAAGGTAATGTGTTTCATAAGGATTTAATAAATAATTATTTATATAGTAAATATGTTGTTATGCAATGAAAAAGGAAAAAATAAATAGTACAAAAATCATTATTCTTGTGTGAATAAGATACAACTCAAGAGAAGTAGAAGATGTGTTTTGGAAAGAAAAGTCTTTTTTGTGAAATCATTTCATTTGGTTATAATTCAATGTGGTAACCTGTATATCAATGAAAAGAAAATAGTAGAATAATGATTTTATATTTATGTAATATTATAGGAATTTTCATACCAAACCTGATATGAAATAGGGATAACCCAATGAAAGGGAGGTGGGTTCAAGAATCTAATTACCTTTATTCTTTCTTTATGTCATCAATTTTACACCTCCATATTAATAAACATAAATTCATTAAAAATTTGAAATAGAGGTGATTTTTTTTTGTAATTTTTACCACTATTATTAATTATATCCATTTGTTTATATTTCTAAATTTCCTTGTTTATGGGGTAGTCATTTTGATAGTGTGTTTACTTAAAATGTCCCCATTTTTTACTCAGTTTCACTACATAGTTCAGTGTAATTTATTTATTAGTATAATTAATTAGAAAATATTATAATACATATAATTAAATTTTTATATATTATATATATAGTTTACAATATCTATAAATTTTGATGGTTATTTGTGTTGGGAATTCCATCTATCGCTCAAGGGCATCATTAAAAGACCAATACAATGGAGTCCATCCAAGGTGACCCAAGAGTGAAGTCACATGTGTTACTTGAGGAATAGTGTGAAAAAGTCAACAAAAAACTATGAGTGCATACCTAGTATTACACATAGGGGGTGAGCCTCTCTTATAGCATGGTATAACCATCATTTCATTAAGCTTGCCCAATGGATGTTTCATAGGGAACTAGTGTTCCTCGTCTTGAGGTAAAAAAGAAATAACCATTAGCGAGACCATCCTACACATATCTTGTTTTTTCCATGGTGTGTTTACAATACTTTAACAATTCTAAAAAGAAAGAATGAGACCCTGTCCATGGGGTCCTTATGTTAGAACCCCTGGTTTCACCCTCAGCACTAATGTGTATGAATTAAACAAGAATGGTACACATATAACCTATCTAAAAAGATAGAGAATTTCATTTTTTAGGCCTTTATTTATTAATAGGCATATTTTTCATGGTGATTTGAATGGGAAAATCATGTACATCATATGTCATAAGTCTTATGGACCATTCAAATGTCTAACTTTACTATTTAAAATTTATCAATTAACTCAAGGATTTTTTTTATAAGGAAACACCCTCATAGGTATTTAAAAAATGAAGGAAGAAGGAAAATTATACTAAAATGGGGGAGCACACCCATTAGGGGTGACATAACTCAAGATGATCAACCCAAGGGGTCGATTCAACACTAGCTCTTGTTCCAACTAGTAGAATAAGGCTTCAATTTGTATATAATTTATCAAATTAAAGGTGACACCGAAATGGACGGGCTCATAGAACAATGATTCATTCCATATATTGAAATGAATGAGGGTAAAGAACCTATACCACCTACATCATATTTCTTCCCTTTTATATCGTCAACCATTTATTTGAGCTAGAATTGATAAAATCAGAGAAATCCTCAAATGCATTGAAAATGGGGAAAATTATCTTCCTAGAGCTAGCACAATGGATAAGAATAAGAAGTTTAAATTGAAGGGAGAGGATTCAAGACCATACCTCTAGCTTCCAGATGGATTCAATGATGATAAAAATATAATCTGTATAGAGGAGTTATCACAAAACTTATGGAGGAGGATGAGCTTTATTCACTAGAAGAGAGGAACTCACACATGTAGGAAGAGAATGGGGAAAATAAAAGGGTTTAAAAAATTCAATTAGTGGAAAATTTTAATTTATCCCACAAAAACAGGGGTTCATATAATTTCCAAATGATTAGATATACATTGTGCCCACTTTTCACCAAGACATAACATCATAGGAGAAATCTTCACAGTCATGTACCCAATTTTTCTAACCATTCACAAATTATGAAAAAATATAGTGTCCGAAATAATCAGTTGGACACACGGTTATGTGCCTAGGGACACAAAGTTTAAAAAAGGGTGTGGCCCACATCACCACACTGTCTGCAACCGAATAGTTTAGCAAACTGAGTGGGCTGTGCTGCATGGTTTCTACTAATGGTAAGGCCCAGTCTACCTCTTTCAATTTCGAGTTTCCAGGCTCCGAAATATCCACAGAAATACACGAAAAATCTTTCACTTCTTTAGGAATAAATATTAGGGGGAATAAATAATTTAAAGCAAAAAACAAATGTTTTTTTACCTTTATAAAAAATGTGATGTTACAAGCTCCACTTTTTTAGACTAATCATCCCTAAGTATATCTTCTAGGGGTGGTATAACATCATCTAAGAAGAGTTCTAGCCACTGCACATGTTCATCAGTTTATTGGTACCCAATGCCATCCTATATATGTCCATTATTCCATATCACCAAGACCATATGAATAAACATGTCTCAAAGATCATTTATTCCCCGATCAAGGATATGAATCCGTTTTTCCTCAGAGGATACACCCACCTCCATCCCAATATTTATTTTATTAAATATTATTTTTGTTTTAAAAAAACCATCAATATATTATTAATTAAATTTAATATGATTTATTTAGAAGCAATTTTAATTATGACTTTTAAGAGGTGTTATATGCATTGTGTTTATCTGTGTTAAAAATATAGCACTGATAAAGGTAAAATTTATCATCATTAAAAAAGTGCTAAAAAATGAAATAGTGCTTCAATGTTAAAAAATTATTTACAAAGATTACCATTAATTATCTTTTCTTTTATCGATGATAAAACAAACAATTTATTAGTGATTTTTAGCACAAATAAAGGTAGTCATTATCTATGATTTTCTCTAGTGTTGATAATTTATTGGGCTTTATACTATGTATTTTAGAGCAAGAAATGATTCAAAAACCTTATTCACATTTAAATAATAATTACTTCAACACAAGTTAGACTGATTCAGAATTTATAAGCCTAGAATATAAAAAATTCCAAACTACTAGAAAGTATCATATGAATGAAAACCCAAAGGATGAATCCATAAAGTAAAATGGGAGACATTCTTTTAATAAATCAAAACCTTATTAAAAATAGTAAAACTAATTTCATTTTTATTTATTAATAATTAAAAGGAAAATGAAACATATACCAATTATATAAAATCTATGTTTATGAAAATTGGAATTTTTTAGTCTAGTTTTCATAAAAACAGGGTCTAAGAAATCCATCATATCCCTATGGGTCACACACACTCTCATTAAACATCTATTTTCTTATTGTCCAATAGTTTGGGTAATTAGTGTGAGAAGTAACCCAAAACTATATTTAAACATAGAATCCAACCCACAGTTTTATAGATGGATGAGTTATATTAATCACAATAAAATATCACTCCCTCAATACACAGTGGTCATGAATGAAAAATAAAGAAAAGATATGGAATAATTTAAACAGATGAAAAAACCATACTTGAGTTAACCCTAAGAACACCACTTTTCTACTAGAATTACCCTTTAATTCACTATTAGAACAATAAAAACAATCCCCTCATACTAATCATGAGTACATGACGAAAAATTACAAAAAAAAAACGTACAAAAATAGAACCACCAAGAATAAACCGCTAACAAAATACTATTATTACAACCCATCCAAATCATTCCACATTAGTGGAAAAACCTATTTATTTATAGGATTTAATTTTTTTAGGTGATTGAATTATATTCTAATAATATCAACTAACATGTCACATGAATTTCTATAAGATAAATTTACTCAAAATCCAGTGAATATACACCATGAAATTATTTTTTTAAAAATATGTTTACTACTCATTTCAAAGTGTGAGAAAGGTTTGATGTGTGAGAATTGTCATTGAACATATTACATCAACATTTCCATGAATGGACAGAATGAAAAATACATAAAATTTCATCATAATACAAACTCGTGAAAAATCACTCGCCACAACCACAATATTCTTCTTCCTTTTCAACATGATCAAAAACTTCTATGAAGAAAAGAAATTCCCCAATCTCCATATAATGACTTCATTCTCAATGGAGAATATTTGAGTTAATATACGCAACTAAAGTTTATGTGTTAAATTTCAAAGATTACGTGTCTTGAATAAAGTTTAATACTCCACCAATAGAATTACTAACTTCACCAATATAAGTTATCTCTTACTCTCTTATTCAATGATGGTTCGTTGTATGAAAGGTTTCATATGTGACATTTAATATGAAAAACTTAATTAGTGAGTTGTGAATATGATGACGCTTGAAATATTTAGTTCCATCCATTCCCATTTATATTATTTATAAATTTTAAATGTGTCACAAGAAATGACCCAAAATTGATTTTTCTCCAGGCTAAGAACCGCTTCTTATATGCTACTACTCCTTGGAAGGCAGCTATCCTCTTTGTGTACTACATCATACCCATTTTGGGTTCTATTCCAAATAGGCACTCTCAATGATAATTATATAAACTAAATTAAATTTATATAATAATTAATATTTATTCCTAAATAGTAGTATGGATTAAAATTTTTATATTAGGAATGTAATTAGAATGGGGTGTTTTTGAAGGATTCAGACACTACAAAAGGGCTATTAGTACAAGAAAAACTCGACTTTTTTCATAATAAAAATTAATTTTATATGTACATGATGGTATATGTAATGGGAAATGAATTGAATCTGATAAATATAAAAAAACATCATCATAACTAAGAACAATATACTATTTTTACATTGAATTTAAAATTAATTTAAATTAAGAGTTACCTCAGTCTTGAGAATTATTTATTCATATAAGAAGTTGATAATTTTAATATCATTTGTTATGAATGGTTTTATGATATGAGAATATAGTGGTAGAATCCCTCTTGTGATGATATAGTACTCCAAGTGTAAGCAAAAATGTATTTACTGTCTTCTATCACTCCCTTTTATCGCATTAACTGCTCCGTATATATGGAAGGATCATCTCCTGGTATCACCATCTTGAGATGGAGGAGGAAGAATGATTGTTTCATCATCCATGATAGAGATTGTTTGGAAGTTTTTTTCATAATCCCCCTCAAATGGAACCCCTTCTAGGGATGTAGTGGAGAGTGTGATGTCCCAAGCATCACCTCCAGTAAGCCCTCAGTTTGCACCTATAACATAGGCTATAAAACACTCAAATGGGAGACATTACAATAAATATAATAAAAGGGATTGAAATATAAGATGAAAATCCTCTATAAGAACCCAAAAAATATATAATATTAAAAAACCCATACAAATAATATCCCACCTTTATGAATATGAAACAAATAAAAATAGCACCAAAGATGAAACAATACTAAAATAAAATCCTATTGAAAAAACAACAACAACTAATCTCAAAGATAGTAATTTCTAGATCAATCACTAATGTCTTCTATGAAACATGTAAAATAGATTATATATACATATAGTGGTAATAGAATGTATAATAATTATAATAATATCTATGGTATCCAAGGAAAAAGTGAAAAAATTATACTAATTCCATAAAAAAATACCAAAACTAACAAGAACCAACATATGTTTACTAGTTTCTCCCCCAATCACATATAGAATATATCACTAATCATAAAATATAAGATTAGTAAAGTAATATCCTAGTAATTTAGATTATTAATCCCCAAAAAATTCCCTAATGGTTTTCCACTCTCACTGAATGTGAAGACACCCATTGCTTTCATCCATTCTATATCCACCAATGTTTAAACCATGTATCTATCATGCCACATGACACTAACCGCATATCACATATAGAAACAAAATATATTTAATACATTTCACATAACTAGGGTTGTATGGTATCACGAATTCACAAGACATAAACCTCATTCCCTACTCTTACCAAGCATGGACCCACCATATATCTCATCATCTAACATCATTATCCCTGAAAGATATTATTGGAGGGAGAGCATGGGATAAGGGGTATTCTGCCCTATGTATCCTCTCTATCCTAATTGTTAGGGAAAACACCCCAGGGTTTCTACATTTTATCTAGTTTATCTAACTTAGGAACGTTTAATGAGAAATTAACAAGATAATGTAGGTATATGAAGGTCCCACATAAGTTCACACTTATTGGTTCACTCAAGAAACAATACCATAAAAACCATCAGAACACTACTAATATCATGCCACCAAGTGCTACCTTAAATGAAGAACAACCAACCACAAATATAACATAAAGGGTCACAACTTGGGTTCCATTTCACTTTATTCTATTCTATCAATTCAACCACTAAGATTTATCCATTCAGTTATTAATTTGAAATCACATTAATGAATTTGTTAACCATTAGAACATTATTATATAAGCTGATATTATTCCATTATTATCAGACTACTACCATGTAACCACCACATCAAGCCACAACGTCAAAACCAAGGCTACCAATCCATAACAACCAAGGCCACTAGGCCACACACAACGAAGGATACCAAGCCACACACAACCAATCACAAATAGATCAACTATAATGAAATTATTATTTTCATTATCACGGTTTATGTATTTAAATATTTAATGAATATTTTAAAATCAATCTGAAACTATAAGGACAAATTCCATAACAATTATATATCATGAAACAACAATGGTAAATAAAGAGGAGAAATGGTTACCACATGTGAATAAAACCATTCACTTAAATTTCATTCGGCTGGATTATTATATTCATTATGAAAATTCATAATCTTTACCAAATGGAAAGAAAAATCATGATAATTAAAAATATAAACATGTAGGAAAGAAATCTCGAATCCCCTACCGTAAAATAATATTTCTGATTCACTACACAATGCCAAAAGTAAGAGAGGGTGAACCTTGGGGACACAACCACACAATGAATCCTTGAATAAATATAAAATTTAATGATATATAATCAATATTCCAGCAAAATTAACTACCAAACTCAAAAAATATAGCTTCTTGGAATCCTATATGGAAACATGGAATTCCTCAAATATAATAGGAAGAAGGAAAATATCGGAACCATCCATATCAAATATATGAAGGTCAAGGATGAATGACAAATATTATAGTCCACTAATGATACCAAAATCACCAAAAAATTGATTTATGTTATAGAGAATCAATTATTGTATGAGGGATATAAAAGGGAGGCTATAATTTATAAAATTGTTTTAAATAACCCCATTCATGATATGAATGGACAGTTCAAATCGTAAACATAATGTGGTTCACATTGTTCGAACAATAAGAAGTTATATCCAATTTATTATTGAGCAATTTATGTTGTCAATATAACCATTCATGTCATAAAACCAACAAAGATAAAACCACCAAAAACTACACCATGCACATTCTTATTGTGCACAAAAATTCTAATCATGAACTACTATTTGAAAAGAATTCCAAAATCTAGGTCTCCCAAGTCATGAACAAGCCTTGTCAAATATTATTCACACTGTGAACTATGAACCACCACTTAAAGTTGAAGATTCAACTCCATCCACTTAGTTTCTTCATTAAAATTCACCTCAAGGCCCCCAACACCCAAAAATCATAATGTAATAATCCAAAAGGGTCTAGGTATTTATATTAGATAACACTTAAATGATTCTCATCCTTGAGAATAAATACTAGAATGAAAAGGAAAGAACCAATTGCTAGAGACCACAAAAAACTAACCCAAGAGATACCTCTCAAAAATTTATGAATGCATACCATAAAACATAATATAATTAATTCATACAACAATAAATTTTTTTATCATAAACGAAAAAAATATCAGGGAACTAGATAAGAAGAAAACAACATAGTGTACTGGGAATGAATCCATGACTCCCCCTCCCAAGTAATATCCTACAGATCTCCATTCCCCTATTGAAATTGAACCATGGGGATAAAATTCCCTCATAACATGATATATTTATTGTCCTGAACCTCTATTATTCATTTCATGAATACTGTATCGTCCTTGAAACCCCAGTCAATGAGGTTGGAATCATCATGATGATACAAGTGACGTTGGGACATGTGGATGCCATCATGGACTATTTATAGTTGTGGGTAGCTCTCCAACAAATAGAACACCTCTTTTACATGCTCCGACATCATGAATGGTCCAAAAATGGGGTTATAGATCACTAACCCAACCAAAAATCCACTACCCACAAAATGAGAAAAATTAAAAAAAGGTGCATGAACTCAATGTCTACAGGGCCCCTTAACCAATTGGTATAAGCCTTTAGTCTATCCTACACTACCTTTATATTATCATGAACCACCTGAATTTTCTATTTAAATATTTTCCCCACATCAATACCAATAATTATTTCCTCCACAATCATGTTCTAGATCAATGGGGATTCACAAGTCCTCACGTTCAACTACTCAAAGGGATCCATACCAATGGATGAGTGATATTTGTTATTATAAGAAAACAAAACTAATGGTAACTATAACACCTACTATCCCTTTAAATATATTATTCATGCTTTTAGAATATCCTCTGATGTTTGTATGTTTCACTCTGTCTGTCCATCCATCTAGGGGTAGATTGAAATGACAAGTCAGGACTGAGAGCCAAAGGCATGATGAAATCCCCTCATAACTCATGATGTAATATGAGGGTCTATGTAATAAATTAGGGTCCTAATATCTCAAGGAAATCATATCACATCATCCAATAACCATCTATCAAGATCATCCATAGTACTTTACTCTTAGATTGCAAGAATGTGATATGAATTCATCATTCAGTCCATGATAAACCAGATAACATCATATCCCCCCTATGATTGGGGTATCCCAATGAAAAAATACATCTATATGTCCTCCCAATTGAAATCATGTACATCCCAAGACTATAAAAAATCACTAGGTATATAATGTTATTCCACTAACTGATGGTTGACTAAACATCAGACAACAAACTCCACCGTTGAATGACTCATTCCTAGACACCAAAATTGCCTACTAAATACACAATAAATCATAAACAGAATGGGTCTCACCATTATAGGTAATCTATGTAACTCATATATGAATCAATAACATGTCTATAATAGGAAGGACATCATCCCTGGAACATAAATCATTGATGAATGTCCTATGAACACCCCTAAATGGAATCCCCATGGACAACCTAGTAGTGAATCACCTCAAACATTGAGTCCCCCAACTGAGACTCCACCCCATTCTACACAAAATGGGGCTTTAAAATAATTATAAATAAGTTTCTTTAACAATTAAAATTCTCATATTGAAGAGTAAAAGACACTAAATTCTGCATGAACCTCTAGTAATCCTAAATTCTTCAATGGATCTAATCAACATTTTTGTCAGTGTGTGTTCCACAACATTTCCCTTTACCAGTGTGTAAGAGATCATAAAATTACATTCCAAAAAAACTATCCACCACCACTAGAATAGATTCCAAAATGGTGGGAAAATATTTACATCAAATATTTGTGATCCTTGAAGACCACAAATAGTTTCCTGATGAGTACTATCACTGTAGATTTCAGAGAAACACCAATTATGACAACTCCAAAAAATGGGTGGCATATTTATACTAGTGGGGGTGTAACTATATGTAACCATATAAGGTCTCAACCCATTAATGAATTAATATGTATTCCCAACCCATTTATGAATCATACTAGAACCCATGAAACATAATTCCCTCATTAGGTGACAAAATAACTATTGTGCTGACCAAATGATCCAGGATATATTTGAACACTTCCTGACACTAATTATTCCAAATGTAAGAATGTTATTTCAACTGATGTCCATTAGATGGGATGAAATCTGATAAAAATTAGACATTTTAATTTTTCAATAACCTATAAGAAAAATAATTATATAAACCACTAGCACATTCTCTGGTACTACCCAAAAAAAAACCCATGAACCTTTTCTGAATCATCTTCTACTCATTTTTGGGACACTGCATGACCATTGAAATAAACTTATCAAAACTAGAACTTACATTTTGAAAATTTTCAATAGAATTGGTGCTATTGAAGAGTCTATAAAATGATCCACAGTTTCTCAAAATAATCCTCCAACGAACTCATGTATATGATAATGTTTTTAATGAACATGATTATGAACTATTATTGGACATCATGAAACATGGAGTTCATTGCACATTCGTGACACAAAATAACATGACTAAGAACTCAAAGTGATGATACTATTAATAGTAATCATTTTCAGGATATATATTTCTTTCAACATCAATTGATGATATCGAGACCATGAATTGATCTTAGAGAACCGACTAGCTCCCCTAAACTAGTTAAATTGATAATAAATTCATAAAAGATAGTAATGGTTCTTTATCATACCCTACTTTAACATTTGGTAGTCTATACACAACCTCAGACAAAAATTATTCTTCTTGGTGATAAAACTAGATATCTCCTCCAAGACTCATTTGGAGTAATAAATTCTTTATACAATAGATCATTAATCAAGGACTTCAACTGCCATAACGTCGAGAGTGTCATCTGATAAAAATCCATTTAAATTAGTCTACATCACCTGAATGAAACTCTATTCCGAAAATGAAATTTTTCGAAGGGGTTGGTTTCACACCCTCCTCAGGGAAAACATCCAAAAAAATCCGCAACAACTTTATGGACATCCACTTATTGATCACCCACCCATTTCGCTGAATAATTTGACATCAAGTAATGAAGGGCCTGTAATCGCTTATCAACCATCTAGAAGGCTTGATCAACTGTGAGCATGACATTTCCCCCCCAAATAAAAAAAACTCAAATATTCTAAAAAACAATCAACCATGAAAGAAATGGAATATAAAAATTACATTACAATGATATAATATATTGGTTATATATGAAACAAAAATAAATATCCCAATGATTGATGAATCCCAATCATTAGTCTATAATACTGGGATACATAAAACAATATAGTCTATCATTTTACTTTCATGTATAACAACCATGGTGCAGAAATCATCACCCTATCAAGTTCAAATTATAAAAACAAGGTGTGTGAATGAACCTAGAATGAGGCTCCAAAATCAAAATAAAATAATTGACCAACGTAGATGGTGAAATGATTGTACGTCAAACAACCAATGGTCCCTCTAGAACTAGTGACTATATCATAAGAAATTTACTTCAGTTGGGTCCTCTGCCTCAATATAGATGACCTATATATCCGCACTCTAGCCAGGGTCCTTGATAGTGAGGAATATACTATGGTTTCACTATACAGAATCTATATGCTCTTGGATGACCACAAGCCTACTGAATATGCTGTTGAACACAATTAGAAATACCCTACTACTAATATTTCCTCATATGAAATTTCTATTATTGAATGAAGGGTAACTGGCCAACCAAACCATAATGAATCTCTAGTTATGAAGGGAACTGATACTATTTGTGACAGTGACCTAAAAAACGAAAGAAAAAAATGGGAGAGCTCCCTAAATACACACAGTAACTGCCCACTCTTGAGAAATTAGATACTGACTACTGAGACCATCTACCTACCAATCGTTATAAAAAATTGACCAATATTCAAAACCCTCTATCTAACACCTTTATACATGGAGGTACTTGTATACCTTAAACTAGGGGTCCTCCATCCGGGTGATGAACCCTATACCTCACCTCCACCTTCATATGCACCTCCAAATATATAGGAAACATAGATATGGTGACACTAAAATAAAGGATGTGGTTTAACATATCCTCCCAGAACTGTTATTGGGACTCCTCATTGGGAATATGTCAGGGGAAAATCATTGAAATACATAAACATAATCCCCAAAATACCAAAAAGTCATACATATATTCTAAAGGTATAGTAAAACATGGATATTTTATTCTGTCTTCATCATCGATAACAAATCATCCCTGAACTCATTCTATAAGTTATTCTAGGATACCTCATTCTCATTCTACTCCTTGAGATACAACATCCACCACAAACATGTTGCCCCACATAACTAAAAAACTTCTAAGGGACACCGATACTCAAATAGGGCTTGAATATTGATGAATGTGGTCTCCAAATCCTCCAATATGGGATCTATCTCTTGATCAAAGATAATTCTCTTGTACTGATCTAGACTATGATTCTCAAAGGAACATAATTTCATATACCACTTCTCATCCTCTTGATTAGGATTAACTATATGGTGGCCAATTTGGTCGTCCTTCTAAATTTCCCGGACTTGGACCACACACGGTCAATGATAAAGAATCATATATGAAAAAAAGAAGGAAAACCTATTTTCAATATCAATGAATTTATTTATATTAATTTAATTAATTCATTTATTCATTCACACACCACCTCATTCAAAACATAACACAAGAAAGTATAATGAATGTACCTTTCCAAGGTATATTTTGTATAAACTAAATTACATTTCTAAATATATTAAGACTGCTTAAGGTCTCTACATTATTTCACAGGGGTCACTACAATCATATTTCCCATTTAATCTCCCTTTTTTTCATCACATTCCTTATTCAGTAAACACTATTTTCTTACCAATCCATGAAATCCTAAAAAGTGATTAACTCTAAAATCCACCCAATATCCTAACCCAATCATATGATAAATCTTTTACATTCCACCACTCCTCTATTACCCCCACTAGGACTACAATTAAAATAAAAAGTTACTCTTAATCCCCACCTCCAATGGGCACCAAGTTGGTGACTTTATCTAAGGGCATAAATCACTAAAAAGGGATTCATTTCACTCAATATAATAAATACAATCAAAACATAAGATTAATAACCACCTTAATCCCAGTCATGATATAAAAGAATAAAAAAGAAATAAAAATAATATACCACATTCTTGCATATGAAATTTGATGCAAAAATGTACAACAATAAAATAACACCCAGGGAAGATCATATGACAACAACCACAACAACCAAATCTATGAGAAAATACTATCCCTATAAACTACCTAATAAATATATAAATCCTAAAAAACTAGTTTATATATTTTTTGTATGATCATAAAATGTTCACATAGTAGGATAATACCCAATGTATCTTGAAAAAATGTGAAAAGCACATATGAATTTCCCGATGAACAAACAAGAGAACTAAATAACACCTAGACATGTCGACTAATTTCTCCAACATGCCCACCAAGGCTATCTCACAAAAATATATATCCATGATTAGTAAAGTTATATCCTAAGAAGGTAGATAAAGGTTCTCCAAGAATACATCCCCACTGATTTATTCTCTCATAAAAAGTGAATACATCCTTTATTCCCATCCCTTTGATACCAACCAGTCCTAACACGAATTATATATCATATATCTTGGAACCAAACACATATCACATCTTGAAGAACCAAATGAATGGCACATGTCACATAGAAAGAATATTAGGGTATCATGAACCTGAAATACATCAACTAAGTTCCATCCTCATAACCCACATGACCCCCACCATATATCTCATCACCCACCATCAGTATCACCTTAATATGCTACTAATGGTATAGAAGTGGAGAGAGGGTAGTCACACATCTATATCCTCCCTAGACTTAATGTTGTAAAAAACACTCCTTTAAGGTCTCTAGGTGTCATTCATGTTATCCAACTCAAGTGGGGTGCGTAATTAAATTATAAGACAATGTAGGAATATAATAGTCTTACACAAGGCCATGAATACGGGTTTACGCAAGCACTACTTCCAGAACCACCATAAAAAACTACTCATATCATTCCAACAAATGTTGCCTATAATGAAAATAACTATCCACAAGAATAATACAATGAAATACAACCTGAGTTCTATTTTTCATTATATTATTTATCAATTAATTTACCAAAATTTATCCTATTAATTATTTATTTTAATTCACTCTAATGAGTTATTCAAATGTTACAACATTATTATTAAAAAAATATTATTCCGTTACTACCAAACCACTATAAAAAACAACCCTTCCTAGACACTTCATAAAAAACGATGTAAAAAAAAACAGGAAAAAAATTCAGTTACCCACCCACAACAACCAAGCCAACCAAGCCATAGAAAACCAATTCCAACAGGTCACAAAAAAAATCAATCATAGAACAAGTATATTAAAATTAATATTCTGATTTACCATATTTAAGTATTTTTATATTTAAAGGGAATTATTGAATCATGACAACACTACAATACATAATTATATTACAAGAGTATATTATGAAACAAAAATGATCAATATCATGGAATCTTGGTAACCACTTGTTCCTCAGATGATCACATTCAATTTCATTAGTCTGGTATATTATCTTCATTGTAAAAATTCATAAAATTCACCAAATTAAAAGTAAATGAATGATAATGCCATATATTCACATAAAATAAAGAGAAATTGAATCTATTTCCTTAAAATAAGATTTATGATTCACTATGCCAAGCCAAAGTAAGATATTAGAACTAAGTGGCCACAACCATATAGGGGATCCTCAAATAATTTTAAAAAACAATAATGTATCATCAAATAATAGCCTAATAGTACCCCAAATCCTAAAACTAGAGAAACTATAAAACCATTGATAAACTGAGGATAAAATCAAAGAGAGAAAAAAGAATGATTCACCCGAAATCAGTCATATTAAATATCTAGAATCCATGGATGACTGTTAAAGATCAATTTCTGTTTGTACTATCAAAATCACCTAGAAATGGCCAGATGTTTGAGAGAAAAAATGGGTGAGTGATTGAGATCATAGGTTGTATATAATTTATAATTATATAGGAAATCACCCCATTTAAGTAATGAATGGATGGTTCAAATGGTAAAGATCATCTGATTCACATATATTGAAAATCAAGGCTCCTAATCCAACATTCCTAGAGGGAATTTCATTTTTGAATATAACCTTTCACATTGAGGAACCATAAAAGCCATAACCACAAAAAAACTACATCATTATCATTCACACCATGAACAAAATTTCACATTATAAACTACACCTGGATAAAAATTCTAGAAACCAGGTCCCCCCAGTCATCAAGCTACCCAATGAAAGATCATTCACACTGTAAACCAATGATTCACAATTTGAATCACCGCATATAGTTTTATATTTGACTCTATCTTCACCTTTTCCTTCTTTAAACTAATGTCATTCCCCCAACACCTAAAAAACACAAACTAATGATTTAGAATGGACCGGGCCATTACATTCATGGTGGAGAGAAATATCTAAGGAGGATATGAGATTTGTTGTGAAAAAAAATCTAACTCTTCCAAAATATCATTACATGGTATATATTGATCCAAATTATAGCGTTTAATATTAATTAATTTCACAAATACCCATTAATAAAATATTAATCGCATAATATACATCATGAAATGTAAAATAAATATTAATATTATTTATTACACAATATTTACTAACTCATGCATTGATAAAAATTATTTTATATTATGATATATAAATATTTATCACTAGAACCAAAACTCGGCCTTCCCATCCCCATCAATGTTTATTTAATTCATGATTAAACATTTTAAATAAATATCATTTATTCATTCAATATAAAAATAAATGTTTATAATATTCATTGGCTTGATAATAAATATTTATTTTAATATCTATAATTAATAAATATTGATTAAATATTATTCATTGACCTAGAGAATAATGTTTATTGAAATAATTAAATTCCATTATAATTTAATTGAGAACAATGGAAAAACTAAGTGTTTGGCCATCTGGGATTATTCAGTAGTGGAATTACAAATGTTTCCTTAAAGTATAATATTAGAATTTAACAACACATAAACCCACCCAAGATGAATTATTTAATGATAAAACATTGATATTAACATATGAACACTCCTTGTGAAATATAATACTTTTGTCTCGATATTTCATTAAATATGTTGTATAGTTGTTTTAATAACCTATATATTTGATATAATTTTCTTTTATTTCCTAAAATGATCTTTCCAATGTTCCATGTTTATAAAATTTAATTTGATTGTTTCATTTCAATCCAATGGATTAGATATGAACTTCTATTATGATGGAAGTAACAAATCATTTCTAGACATATTTATTATTACTATATAATTCGTGATGCACCCAACTTACACTACCTCACTATGATAATATGTCACCATGGATTTCATCAATATATTTATGTACATTACTCATTATATTCATTAATAATAATATCATGTCAAAGGATTATTACACATATTTGTGTATAGTAACGTCCAATGATATGTAACATATGTAATTTCTACTGGTGGGTCTTTCCACATAGTCTCCCTTCATGGATATTACCAAGTGATAACCTCATAAAATGATGTCCCATTTACATAGGAGTACTTATACCAAACAACATTCATTATCTATGCCCCATATTATGACATCACATGATTATAGGTCTATGTTTATGAATAGCATGACGATATTTCAAAATTATTATCATAGTAGGGAACTTTTTAGGACATTTTCAATCAGACAGATATTCTACGACATTGTCATATTAATGTGACATAGAATAATAATAAATAATTGATAAAATATAAAAAATCACATAATTGAATGTGTACAAGTTATATAAAGTATAGATAATTTGGTTTTCTAACACCGAATCCAACAAACTCCTACTTGGACTAGATCCAACTACTAAAAACATTTAATATTCTAGATCTCAAATTATGTTAATGATTCTACTAATATAAGGATTTAGTCAATATTTATTTAGTGATTAATTCCTTGGAATCTCTACTCAATGTTACATAATATCTTTGATTAAAATACCCTTAGAGATGATGCTTCTAGAGTTTGTGTTTCATCTGCTAATGTGACCTTGGGTTCTTTACAGGAGCCACCACAATTGTGTTATGACAATATATTGTGATATGGTCTTGATTTCTGAGGACCACATCAAAATCATAGATGAATTTTCATATCCCAAATGATTCTCTATACATATCATAATCCATACTATACATGGAATCCATTGTAGAATCATTTTACACTATATTATTTGGGATTTTTAGACTCACAAAACCTCTACTGAGAGTGATTATGCATCACAACTATAATTTTTGATCATATTGATCTGTTTAAAAACAAGATTTTCTATAACACATTATATCTACATCTTCATATTTTCTATAAACCCAGATCAAGACCATAGTACACCTCTGATACTTAATGATAGTATTTACTTTCATATAATGGTAGTCACACAACTAATCTTAATATCTACATGATATACATAAAGAATATGAGAAATCTATCCAAGAATCTAAAAAATATACATAACTAATTCCACTATAGATATGTATGTGATATTTTTTTCTTTTAAAATCCTCATGTATCTGAAGACACATTTTCTTGTAAATATGAATTCCATTTTACATTGTAAAAAATCCACTCATAGATTGTTCCATATCGAATCTCTTCAGTATTTTTTCAACATATATACCTTGAATTTGTCCAAGAAGACACTTTGATCTATCATTATAGATCTTGATCACAATAATACATGGCACGCCACAAAATATTTTCATGGATAATCATAATATAAGACATTTTTAATGGACAGTAAGATTATAATTTTGTTTCTAATAAGTAATATGTTTTTAACATATACTATAATAAAACGATAGCACTACCACTAAAACACTTGTAGACACAAGTTTCACATTTATTCTTTACTAAAAAAATAAATAAATTATGGACTCATCAAAGATAATGTTCCATGTTCATGATGATTGATTTAATCTATTAATGGGTATTTGTAACATTCATACTTTTTTGGCATCTGGCGGTGTCACATACCCTTACAGTTGTTTCATATAGACATTATCCTAAAGGTTCCCATTATAAAAAGTTGTTTTGACATCCATATGAAAAATATCACAATAATGGTAAACTACTATATCAATACTAATTATAAAAGATTTTAGCATAATAATTTGTGAACATGTCTCATTATAGTCTGATAAATGATGAATTTTAAACCCTATTGAAACCAGTCCTACCTTATGACTTCTATGATAGGCATAAAAGGGTCTTAGATACCCTAAGGGGTGGGGGATTAATTGAGGTATGAATATTAATTCAAACTACTTGTGACCACACTGGATATTGATCCCTTTATTATGAGGGTCAATTATTTTTCACTTTATTTTGTTTCTTAATCTTATCCTTTAAAAAATTATCTAATTATGATGCATAAAATATTAATAATGAAATAAAGAACAAGGAAACACCAATTTTTACTTATTCCACCCTCATTCGGCTATGTCTAAGTATCATAAAAAAGAAGTGTACCAATGTACCAAATTAACTAAAGTTTACTATTGTTGGTTTAGGACGGGTCACTCATACCAGGGATCACTATTCATACAATGTTTGGGTAATATGTACTATCTATCCAAGATAACATCGCTAAAACCTCCCTCTTATGATCATAAATATATATGAAAAAAATTCTATGTAGTACAAATAGAAATATATTCTATTGTTGAGAGTTTCCATGAATTTATAATAGATCCCTTTGAACTTCACATACTAGTTTATAGTATTGATGTGAACATCCACTTTAGAATCACATTTCTAGGTGATGTCATAGAAAATTATACATACATTGTAACTTTCATTAAGAAATTTATGTCTTCCTCTTTTAATAATGATTCTATAAATCCCTTAACTTTTTATTATGTAACACCAGCTCCTCCCATCCACTACCTTAGATGTAGTAGTGAATAAACTCCTTCTGCAAGTATAAAAGTTCCCAGTCAATGTATTGTATCACCAATATGGTGTGGGGGTGAATTAATGATACTATTTTTCTATTATGTTTATTTTAAATTGAAAAAAACTTCACCTTCTTTTAAATATTTCAATACAATGATGAAAAAAACTCAACACACATCTATAGGAACACAAATATTTACAATGTTCTCTATTAAAAAAGAACAGATACATCCTTGTTATGATTTATAAATGATAAAATACCATAAAATCCACTAAGAAAACAATCCTTGAATTAAAAAATGTAGGATATACCCTTACACTCTAGTGGAACTATGAGACAATCCATTTAGTGTCTGCGCACCCTCCTAGAAAAATAGGGAAATACAATTTATTTTGTAAAAACTCATGTTACCTGCAATAATTCTCAATTCACCAAATTTATTCAATTATAAAAATATTAATATTTTCTATTCCCAAAAGAAATGTGAGAACATCTTGGACTATGTAAAAAAATCTGTTCAATTACCCTGAGTATAATGCTCCCAGTTTGATTTTTCTCAGTCCGATCATTAAAATAAATACAATATAATAGAATCAGCACCACTCTAATAATTTCATACAACAGTTAAGAAAAATAGATTCATTACCACATCGGAACATTTATGAAATAGTCATTTCAAATAGAATCAGCACCACTTCGAAACATGTAAATAATAGTCAAGACCAATAGAATCGACACCACTTCAAAATCTTTTATGCAATAGTCCTTACAAATATAACCGAAACCAATTCAAAAAATGAGACTGATAAAGAGACTCAGTAAGATTATTCCTCAGCCCAGGAATCCCAATACAGAAACACCCAGTACGGAAAAATAGAAACCAATTATTTTAAACTGATATAATTAAAACATTAAAACAAAATTCCATTTGAATACTCTTCACCACTTCTTCTCTCTCTAAAACCTAGTGCTTCACTTTCATCTACTGTAAACAGTGCTCACTGTCATAAAGTACAAAGTACCTCCTCCTTTAAAAGGTGAAAATTGGTGGGAATATAAAATTTTTTCCAACTCACTCAAATATTTCCATATTTGAATTCCACCTAAAATTGGGGGATACATTTTAGCTTTGACAAAGATTCTCAAAGATTCTAGAATCTTCCCCTAAATTCATAGAAATCTTTGAATATATCATTTTTATCTACATAAAAATTTCTTATTCAAGAAATCCAATACAATTTTTCATTTAGAAAAACAAAATTGTGGGTACAATTGTTGAGTATGATTGCTTCTGGGTATGGTGGTCTTTAATCGACACCATCTATTTTCTTTCACCTTCACCTATGAGTCTGATGTAAAACAAATTCTTTACCCTGTCAGCATGAAATGAATTATCTCTTCAGTTTCCCTTTCCATCAGCATGAATTTTCCTATTTTCCATCAACATAATTATTTCCTCTTCCATCAACATGACTCATTCCATTGACATGACTATTTCCATCAACACGACTATTTCCATTGGCATGACTATTTCCATCATTAAGAATATTACTTTTCAATATGCCAGAGCATTAATCCTCTATTGTCACAACTCTTTCCTTCCTCGTGATAATTCTACCATCATGATTGTTCTATCATCATGACTTTATGTTTGATTAAAAAAATGAATACTTGGTAGTCTTGATAGATCTTTTTTTCTATCATAAGCATGACTTTTCCATCAACACGACTCTTACATCAGCATGAATATTCCATCAGCATGTCTCTGTGCCCAATGAAAAAAAAGTTGACTACCTTTTTAGCTTGTGTAAGAACTCAGATCTTCATTTTCAGGTATGTTTTCCTTTTTTTGGTGTTTTTTAGAAAAAGAGGAGTCTCTAGAAATTTTTGAAGTACATGTTGTGTACTCGGTTACTGCAGGTAGTTGAGTACTATCCACATAGCAGCCATACACATGGCCATGCGTGGTGACTTAGAGACTTCCTAATGTGGGGGTCGGTGAAGTCAAGTACTCACTGGGTATATATAATGTACACCCATGAACTTTTTTTTCATTAAACACACTAGGGTCGTGTCTAACGGACGAAACTGTCTCCTTCTAGGTCTGGTTCGTCCGAGAGTGGGAGAATGGCCACAATAATTCCCAATCCCCTGATCAAGAAACTATTCTATGAATAAATTGCTATTGATTTAATTAGGATCGCCTCGGTAAGCTCTTCCTTCTCCTAAAGATTTGTTTTTTAATTCTCCCTCTTTCCCATGTTATTTTCGGTTGAGAATTTTTAGCGTATTTGTATAACTATAGTGTTCTAGCAAGATTCAAGGAATAATGTTTACTTATATCAACCCTACAACACCGAGGAAGGTGATTAGTTCCTTTTCATTGAAAGCCTTTGAGTTATATCTGCAAAAGTACCCAATACCCTTGAACGAGGTATTATGTCTCTACTATTATAGCCCTATTGGTTGCCTTCTTTTCTTGTGTTCTAGAATAGAGGTTAATTGAATGATAATAGGATTAATTGATATGATTTGGAGGTGATTTCTCATGCATGTTTATTTATGACCATTTGGACTTGCTTAGTCTGTTAGGCAGCCCTGTTTTTTTTTGCAAGCCTAGTATTATAGGATGGAGTGATGTTTATCTGCCATGTTGTTATACTGTAGATTTTTAGACAAATAGTTCATGAGATTTACATTGACTGATAAACTTTTCTATGCTTTATTGACATTCACAGGGCCGTGAGAACCAGGTATAATAGACCATAGAGAGAATGGACGTAAGGGATTCTCTAGATTGTCTGCTTTTACTGTTATGATGCAAGACCACAGGGGAAATTGACGTAAGTTCTTCCTTAGAGTGTCTGTAGTTCCTTGACATGGGCCACGCGGAGAATGTTATGTAAGTGCTTCATCAGATCACCTTTACTTACTGATAATAGACTATAGGGGGGATTGACAATAAGGGATTTCCCATAGAGTTTATGCTTAAGATGAACCATATGGTTTAGACTGTGTGTACTTCCCAGAGGGTTGCTTGTTTTGTTTTGGCTAAACCAGAGGGGTTATACTTAGAGTACTTCCCAGAGGGTTACCTTCTTTGATTAGCTGCTTGTTTGATTTGTAGAATTGAATGCTTTGAAACTATGGAAATGTTTACTACTGAGTACTTCCTTGTTTACTGCTTCTTTTTACTTATTTCCTACAATATATATTCACTAACTATTAGGTATAGATTTTTAGTGGATGCCTATTGGGATTAGTCTCACACCCTCTTTGGGTTATTCTTTTGGGCCCAAACAGATTATATTGTTGCAGGTATAGATAATGGAAATACCCATTATACTTATAGTACATGTCAACTTGGAGCTGGAGAGAAAGGGACAAGATGACGATTGTGATGATGAGGAGTTTACTTGTTTTCTTTTGTACATTGGTTTAGTACTGTATTTCAATATTTTAACATGTTTGTGATCTTTTTTGGACATATTTATCATGAATTATTTATATATGTGTTCTCCAGTTGTTTCTTCTTTTGTCTTCCGCTATTTATTTATTTTTTCATATTATTACTTCCTCTTCTATTGTATATCTGTTTCTATTCGGCTATGTTACTATGCCAATGGGGGCATTTTTTCCCCATTATCACACCCAAGGCCCTCGCGGCGAGTCGAAAGCCTCTGGTGTTCGGGGAAATGCGCTTGTGTCCATGAGACCAACCTAGTGCAGGGCACCTCTAGATGGATTCCGGAATCGAGGCATTACAAAGTGGTATTAAAGGAATTATTTTCTCTTTACTTACTATTTGGAGCCTATATATAGGGATTAGAATGAATTAGTACTTTTTAATAAGATATTCCTAGGATTAGCTAACCTGTGTACATGGAAAAGCTAATCTACCTCGTTTATACCATGTTTTCTGGTTTTTCTATTTTACAGTTGATTGATTTTCACCGTTGGGTGATTCACATGTTTTGGGCTGTTATTGTTGATGTTATTCAGGTTCAATTTCAGTTCCAACCCGATGAGATGAGGGTACGCCATATCATGCATCATATAGGCACTTTCTAGAAATCACATTTCATGCATTCTTGCCAAGCTATTTAGGTTGCATTAGTGATTGCATGTTTTTGTGATAGATGTTGTGCTAGATATGCATGATGTTGTGCTAGATATGCATGTTGAGGTAGGTGTTTTGTGCCATTCCATTAAAATTCATTTAGTTATGTGTGCCAAAGTTCCCAATACCATTTTTATTACCACCTATTCTTGTATGCTAGAATAGAGGTTAACTGAATGAGAATAGGGTTAATTGCTATGTTATGGAGGTGTTTTCCAATGCATGTTTGTTTATGACCATTTGGTCTTGCTTAGCCAATTATGATAAGTTGTTTTTCCGCATTCCTAGTATTGTAGGATAGAGTGATGTTTATCTGCCATTCTGTTTTGCTATAGACTGTTATCAAAGTGGTTCTTAAGGTTTAATTTGGCTGATTTTCATTTCCATGCTTGCTTGAATAACACATGGCCATGAAACCAGGTGTAGTAGACCATAGGGAGAATGGACGTAAGGGATTCTACAGAGTTTTTGTTTTTACTATTACGATGTGATACCATAGGGGGAACTCATGCAAGTGCTTACTTAGTGTGTCTATAGTTCCTTGACATTGGCCAAAGGGGGAATGTGATGTATGTGCATCCCCAGATCACCATTAAATACAAATAAGAGACAATAGGGGGAATTAATGGTGAGCGCTTCCTTATAGAATCTATGTTTAAGATGAACCAGAGGGGTTAGACTGTGTGTACTTCTCAGAGAGTTGCTTGTGTGGTTTTGGTTGAACCAAAGTGGTTAGGAAGAGAGTATAACCCAGAAGGTTACCTTCTAGAATTGAATGATTTGATACTGTGGAGATGGTTACTGGTGGGTACTTCCTTGTTTACATCATCTTTTTACTTATTTCCTGACATATATATTCATTGACTGTTAGGCATAGATAATTTGGTGGTTTCCTACTAGGATTAGTCTCACACCCTGTTTAGGTTATGATTTTGGGCTCAAATAGATTGTATTGTTGTAGGTATAGATAAGGGAAAGCGCCCATATACTTCTGGTACGTGACTCCTTGGAGCTGGAGAGCATGGGACCAAGCTGAGGCTTGAGATGCTGAGGAGTTTACTTGTTTTCTTTTGTTCTTTTATTTAGTATGTATTCCAACATTTAAATGTTTTTGAATATTATTATAGACATATATATCATGCATCATTTATATATGTGTGCTCCAGTTGTTTCTTCTTCTGTCTTCCGTAGTTTCTTATTGTTTGATATTATTACTACTTCTGCTATTATGTATCTGTTTCACTTCTGCTGTGTTACTATTCCAACGAGAGCATAGTTTCCCCACTATCACACCCAAGGCCCTCACTACTAGTCAGCAGCCTCTGGAGTTAGGGGAAATGTGCTGGAGGCCATGTGACCAACTGGGTATGGGGCACCTCTGGGCGGCTTTCGGAACCGGGATGTTGCAAATTGACATACCTTTTCTTCATCCATCGACATGACCATTCCATTGGGATGAATATTCCATCGATATGACTATTCCATCATCATTACTCTGAGTCCAATGCAAACCAAATTGAAAACTATGTTGGAATGATATACCTTTTCTTCTTTAATCAACTTGACTTTTCCATCGACATGACTATTCCATCAGCCCAACAATTCATAGCTTTTCTATTGTCATTTTCATTCAAAGCATTCCAATAGTAATCACCGTTCACAACTTTTCAATTATCATCACTGTTCCCTACTTCTCAATAATCATAACCATTTATATTTTGTAAATAGTCATCACTATTCACAACTTTTCAATAGCCACCACCATTCAATGCTTTTCAATATTCATCACTATTCAATGTTTTTCAATAGTCAGCACTATTCATATATTTTCAATAGTCATCACCATTCAAAAACTTTCTACAGTCATCACTATTCACAACTTTTAACTAGTCATCAGCATTCACATATTTTCAAAAGTCAACACCATTCACATATTTTTAATAGTTATCACTATTCAGAGATCTTTCATTGTCTGCACAATCCACTACTTTTACTTATTCATTTTTTCCATCAAGCTATAATCATAAGTTCTACAACTTTACTTATGATTTATGAGAATTAAAAAATAGAAAATAATCATCACATTTAACATTGAAAAGTATCATAAATCTATAATCATTCTAGTTTATTTCTTTACATCTCATCTTAAGGACAAACTTTCTTAATACCTGAGTCTGATTCTTTTCAAAACAAATACATTTTGGGATAGATATTCAAGAAACCATGGATCTGATCCTTTTCAAATGTTAGGAAAAATATTTTGAAACCATAAGTACGATTCTTTTGAAACCATGGATCAGATTCTTTTGAAATCATGGATCTGATTCTTTTCAAAAACAGGTCACTACGATTGTTTTGAAACCAATACAATATTTCCTAAAATCAAATTAATTCAGAATACCTTTCATCCTTTAAAAATAACCAATCTCCAATAAAAAACATTCTTTTAACCCCATTTAATAAGAATTACCAATCATCACCTTTTCCAAAATCCTTTAATTCTTCAACATATTGATCGATTTCCAACAAATACAACCAAAACTCAACTTGGACCAAACAATCTCCCCTTTTTATTTGTTTTCAACACCCACTATAGTCAATTCAACCAAATGAAACTTTTCATTCTTTTTATATTCTCCATTCCTTTCTTTCTCCCCTCTTTCTTTTATCTCTCCACCTTTCTTTTATCTCCCCCATTACTGGTAATCAAATTCAAAGGATCCATCATTATATTCTCCACTCTTATTTAAAAAAGATCTTCATTTCTAGATTTTGGAACCATTATTCAACCTAGGTTTCACATGAGTTTCTTAACAATGAACCTTTACCTAAAAAACTCTATGTCTACGTGGGCTAACTAGATGTATCAAACAAGACTATATAGCCAAGGTGATCAATATTGTACATAATAAATTATTTTTGGTAATAGATTTTAATGTTTTTTACAAAATTCTCATAATTAGGGAAATTCATAAAGGAATTTTTCTAAGCCAAAAGTAATATGCACACATCTCAAAAAAAAATCAGAATGTTCAAATGTATAAAAACAAAATTTTTCAAAACAAAATTTTTGACACCCTCATTATATTCTTTTGTATGAATAGTATAAGACGCATCCATTCCATCTTCATTATTTACACCCCTTCAGTTCCCTACATGTTAGCACAAGTATAAAAAAATATATGTGGAATAATGTGGAACCTTAATTTTTTTTAGAAACAAAAATCAGACTGGGAGTGCTCAATCAATCTTGCCTTCTTCTTCTTATTGGATTTTTCATTGGATGTGATTTCTTCCTTCTGTTCATCCGTATCAATTTTTTAAAATTTATTTCATATTATCTGTCGAATCTTCTGATGACGATGTCAAATGTTTTTCATCTTTAGGAACATCCTTGTAACAATTAGTTTGTTGTATGTTGTTCGTTCCTATCTTTTGCTCTGGAAAGATAGTTTATCAAGTTTTAATATCATTCCCTTATATCTTATCTTCACCATTTTTTTAGAATTTATCATATCTTTAGATGTCTACTTCTTCATTTCTTCATTCAATTTATTTTAGGATTCCTCTAATTTTTATAGAAGGTCAATGTGTTCTGGCCAAAAAACTAAAAACTCTTTCTTTTGAAACTAAGCATATCTATCTTTCTTGAATTACAAAACATAATTCTTCTAAGAATTTCTATGAATATTTTGTAGTGACATTATAAAAACAAGACATCCTTTGGTAATGTGTAAATGTTTATCACACCTTTCACAAATATATTCTAATGGTTGGAAACTATTTTCAATTATTACGTCATTCATCTCATATTTCTTTTACACAACCTTCACGGACTTCTTCTTTTGAGATAATTGACTAACCATGAGACCTTACCTTCCATGACTTGTGGAATAATAGTAGTGATGTTAGTTGAACCATAATATACTCTCTGTTTGTCCAAATCAACCACAATACTAGAAATAACCATAAAATATGTATTTGGCTCTAAAACATCCATACTCTCCAGAATTGTGAATGTGTCTCTCATCCACTTTCTTCTCTTTCTTTTCCAATCCACCATTCGTTCTATTATTAATCGAGTTCCTTATTTTCTTTTATGAATTATCAGAACCGGATGTATTAGAATCATTTATATATTTAGAATGTTTCAAAACATTCCCAACCTTATTGTTCTTGTCTATATAAAAACAATCCCATCATTATTTTTTG
This sequence comes from Viscum album, assembly GCA_963277665.1. Classification (NCBI taxonomy): domain Eukaryota; kingdom Viridiplantae; phylum Streptophyta; class Magnoliopsida; order Santalales; family Viscaceae; genus Viscum; species Viscum album. Next base: position 1,105,918,859 of record OY728131.1, on the reverse strand, counting down.
AAAAAAAAATTCCATTCTTATTATCACCATTTGAAGGTAAATTATTCTGAGCTTATAAGGTTTTCCATTCCAATAACATCCAACTATTTTAGTGATTGAGTTTTGGAAACATGTATTTCTCAATTCAACTTCACATAACTTTTGTTGGACAAGTCCCAACTCTTCTTCAATTTCCATCAACTTCACTTCTAGATACAAATTAATATTATTTCCTTTTTCAAGGTATTTCTTCAGTTCATCAACCTCTTTATCCTTTTTCTCTTTATCTTTAAAAAAAACTCCATGATTCCTTATTGAGGAAGATTCATCTTCTAACATTTGTTTCTTTTCAATACTTCCGATCTTTCTCTAGCGTTCTATCAATTCTTCTTTCAAATGAATCTCACGTAGAGTATCTTATTTATCAAAACTATTCATTCAAAATTCATCATCATTCATTTTTTCAATAATTTTTTTTTCCTATGCATGATCAATGGAATTTTCTGACAAAACTTCACTTTCTTCTACTTATTCTTCTTCTTTAGCAAAGCTACTTTCATTAGTGGAAGAACATTCTTCATTAACCATTCCAATGAACATGTTTTCCTCACTATCATTTTTTACATTCTCACTATCATCTTCTTTAGAAAAAATATTTTCCTTTTGGATTCGGAGAACCTATTATCATCCCTCCTATAATAGAATTTTTCTTTATCACTTATTTTCATCCAAGGACTTTTTGGACTTCTTTCTTCTTCTTCACATTAATTTTTATCAGTTTTTCTTCATTTCCTCTTTGAGGAAAATTTGAAAAAAAATTACCAATGGAACCACATTGAAAACACATTAAGGGAAGTTTCCATTTATACCTTCATGTACCTATTTGCTCATTCTTAGAAAAAAAGGAAAAAACTGAATCCTGATTTTTACGTACCACATTTTTGGTGTCAGAATTTCCAGCATATTCTTCTCAAGAATCCTATTTTCTTTCTTGGAAGGATTGAAATAAATTTACCTATATAATTTAGCTATTATTTTTATATAATTATTCCCTTTCATTTCACAAGTAATTATAGTACTATAAAAATCATCATTAGATAATGTTTCAGGATCTCTATATTCTAATGAAGAAACTTTTCTATCAAATTTTTCATGTTGGATTCTCAAGATCATTTCAAACACAGTAGAATCATCCAACATCTCACCAGGACACCTGGAAGTACATACTATGTAATTTAACCTTGTAAAAGAAGTCCCTAACAAATTCACGCTCATCCATATTGAGATCCTCATACTTCAATCTATATATTTGTAACTTTTCTTTCTTCAGTTTTTTGTTTCATTCATATATGTTTTTCAATTTATCCCATGTACCTTCGGTTGTGGAAACACCTTTTACTCTCAGGAATACACTTTCAAAAAGTGATGAAAATATACTATTATTCTCACTTCCACAATTCTTAATATATCTTTTATCAATAGGTGTATGTGGAGTTTTATCATCAATGTGGGGAAACCCTACTGTTTCAGTTTCAAGAACTTAATAACCGATCAAAATAAGACATGGACCCATTATATCGTTCCAGATATGATAATTATTCCCATCAAATACTGGAATACCATTACTATTCACATAGTTCAAACCCTCCATTAGAAATAAATATTGAATGGATCCTTCCCTCTAATACCACATCAAAATGATCAGTTAAGGTATTGTATCCCTGATAGGGGAGTGGGTGAATCGATGATACTATTTTTCTTTTATGTTTCTTTGCAATTGAAACAACCTTCATGTCCTGTTATAGATTTCAATTCCCTGATGAAAACTAATTCAACACACATCCACATGAACATAATTATTTACAAGGTTCTCTATTCAAAAAGAGTAGATATGTTCTTGGTATGGTTTGGAAATGATCTATTACCATAAAAACCACTAATTAAACAATCATTGGATTACACCAAGTATTATATACCCTTACACTCATGTAACACTATAGAACAACCATTCCAGTGCATGTACACCTTCCTAGAAAAATAGCAAAATACATTTTCTTTTGTGACAACTCATGATAACTACATTTCTTTTTAAATAACCTAATGTATTAAATTTTAAAAAAATTACTTTTTTTCTTAGCCAGAAGAAAGGTACAAACTTCATGGATTATGTAAAAAAAATCGGTCTGATTACACTGAGTATGATGATCCCAGTCTGACTCTTTTCTATCTAATTATTCAATTGAATATAGTAGAATAGAATCCACCACACTATAATATTTGAATACAGTATTCAAGGCAAATAGAATCATCCCCACATTGAAAAATTTATGTATTAGTCCAGAAAAATAGAATTAGGACCACTTCACAACATTTTTTCAATAGTCATAAAAAATATAATCATCCCCACTTAAAGCCTGAGACCAATATAGAGGCTCAGTACAACTCTTCCTCAGGCTGAGAATCCCAATAAGAAAACACCTGGAATAGAAAGCTCAAAATAGATTAATTCAACCTGATATGGTGAACACATGAAAAAAAATTCAAGCTATATAATTTGCACATATTCTTATCTCCCTAAATTATTGAGCTTATCTCTCCTCTGCTAGGAACAATGATCATTGTTAGAAATTAAAAATTACCTCCTCCTTTTATAGATGACAATTGGATAGAATACAAATGTTTTTTTTCTGGTCACTCAAATTTTCCAAAATTTGAATTCCCCCCTGGAATTATGGGATACATATTGACATTGTCAAAGTATCTCAAAACATCTTGAATATTCTCCAAACATTATATAAATCATCGAATCTTTCATTTGTATCACCATACCGAGTTCTTATTCTATAAATAAAAAATAATTTTTCTTTTAGAAAACAAAAAATGTGGGCACTACTGTAGAGTATAATTGTTTCTGGTCTTGATTGTCTTTAATTGTAACCATCTCTTTTCTTTTACATTCACCTATGAGTCTGATGTAAGAAAAATTTGTTACCCTATCATCATGATAGGAATCATCTATTCACTTTCTCTTTCCATTGGCACGACTCATTCCTATTTTCCATCGGCACGACTCTTTCCTCATCCATATGCAGGAATATTTCAATCAGAATAACTATTTTCGTTTGGATGAATATTTCCATAGTCCCGACTATTACATTTCAATCTGCATAACCATTACACTTCCATCGACATTGCTCTTTCCATCGACACGACTATTCCATCGGCATGACTATTCCATCAGCATGACTCTGAATCTATTGAAAAACAAAGTGAATACTGTGTCATCTTGATAGATCTTTTCTTCATTCTTCGGCAAGACTTTTCCATCGACACAACTATTCCATCATCACAAATATTTTATCGGCAGGACTCTGAGTCCAATACAAAACATGGTGAATTCTATGTCAGCATGACTACTCTTTTATTATTTCTTCATCATGACTTTTCCATCGGAATGACCATTCCAACAGCATGACTATTCCATCAACACAACTATTCCATCAGCACGACTATTCCATCGACATGAATTTGAGTCCGATGAAAAAAAGTAAAAACTATGTCGGCTTGGCAGAAATGTTCTTCTTATATCGGTTTGACTTATACATTTTCAGAACTATTCCATCAACATGACTATTCACAGCTTTTATATCATCGTCATGATTCACATATTTTCAATAGTCATCTCCATTCAGAGCATTTCAATAGTCATAACCATTCCAAAATTTTCAATAGTCATCACCATTCACATATTTTCAATAGTCATCACCATTCAAAAATATTTATAGTATTCACCATTCACATTTTTTCAATAGTTATCACTATTACAAACTTTTTAATCGTACTCATCATTAAAATATTTTCAATATTCATCACGAATCACAACATTTCAATTGTTATCAATATTCAATGATTTTCAATAGTCACCACCTTTCACAAATTTTCGATAGCCATCACCATTCACAACTTTTCAATAGTTTTCACTATTCACAGCTCTCCCATTATCATCACCATCCATAGCTTTTAATTACACCTTTCTTCCATCTAGATTACATCATAAGTTCTACCCCAATACTTATGATTTATAGAAATTCCATAATAATAATGCATTTTCACGTTTAATATTAGAATGTATCATAATATTCCATTCATTATAGTGTTATTCTTTCCATCTCATCCAAAGGAGAGACTTTCTGAAAGCATGAGTCCAATTCTTTTCAATGTGATGACACCGTGAGACCGATTGTCTAGAAACCATGGATCTGATCATTTTCAAACATCAGGATGATTATTTTAAAACTTAATGTATGATTATTTTGAAACCATGGACTTGATACTCTGGAGAACATGGATCTGATTATTTCCCAAAAAAAATTCAGTTGATTGTTTTGAAACTAGTAAAATATTTCCACAAAACTAAATGATTATAAATACTTTTATTCTTTTTCAACAAAACTGATCACCCACAAAACATATTTAATTCAACCATTTTTAATCTGAATTCCCATTCATAAACTTTTTAACAAACTTTATTTCTTCATCATACTAATTTATTGACAAAAAATACAACCAAAACACACCTTGGGCCTAACTAAGTATCGTTGAATGATGTAGATCCATTGTCTACTTCTTATGGTTATAAATTTATATGAGAAATTGATATTTATAAGAAGTGAAAAATGGCGTGTTACCCCCATGAAAAATACTAGTGCATAACCCTTCATCAATATCCTAACATGTAACCCTTGTATGATATCCTAGTATTTTTCTTATTGTAAGGATTTGTTCTGTTAATGTGGATGACATGATCCCAACACATACATTGTTCCTCCCATGAGAAATACATTGTTTCATATAAATACACTTAAGAATACTTTTATATAATATTAAATATTGGTAATGTGTAATTATAGGCATCAATCCACCTCCTTTCCTACTTAAATCATAGTAATCTATCCATTATACAACATATAAAATCTACCTTACTGTCTTCGTGTGATCTACCCACATTGTCAACTACTGCATGTTAATAGTGCTTCACATGATCACATACATTTTATTTTAGTGTACCACATGATCCCACTACTTGATCAATAGAAAATAAAGTCCGCATCATGATAGATAATCACTTGATTAACTGAAAATCATATGGTCATTGATGTTTTACTTTAGCACTTCATGTGATACCGTCATGTGATTAAATGAATATCATGAAGTCACATGATTTAAAAATACCATGAAATATATTCTTCATTTCTAGACTATTTCTTTTTATGAAATTTTTATGATCCACCATGAGATCTGTTAAAAATCATGTTGTGCTTCGAGTGATCAATTCAGGAGATCCCCATAAAATCATTTTTTTCTTCACCTGATCTCACTATGAGATACACTAACAATATGGTTATTTATTAAAGTGATTCTCAAGATCTCTTTATGAGATCTGTTGCGGAAATTCACAATCTTCATGTACCTTCCACATGATTAGTTCAAATGCTGTTTTTTTTATATAATCAGTTTTGGTAATCATGATCTCTGTGATTAGTTCATACAATTTCACTCCACATGATCGGTTCAGAAATTCATTTTCTATGTGATCAGTTCTAAAATTCATGCTTCATGTGATTAGTTATAACATTCACACACCACACGATCAGTTCAGAAATTCTTGCTCTATATGATCATTTATAACATTTACAAAAAATCTGCATGCCTCCTTTGACAACAAGCCTTTGTTAATAACATTAATCCTTTTCAACAAACACAATCAACCTAAAGGAACCATTAAGAATGATTTTTTCCAACAAAATATTCTTTGGGGGTTTTTAATAACACTTATTAACTTCAATAACCAACTTATTGACAAGTCATTCACATGGAAACCATTTTACTTGTGTAACCCCAAATAGAGATCAAGGACTTCATTAAAAAATAATCTAAGCCAGAATGATTCAATCATATAATTATAAAAAATATTAGTAGGAAAAATTCATTGAAGAATCACTTTGTTCTCAAACATTCCATTAGAATCCTTCTCGATACCAAAATTTAAAATAATATTATCCATCAAGATCACATCTTAATATGAACTTGTCTAATTCTTGTATCACCGACCCAATGGACCCCCTTTTCATGATTATTATTCATAAATAGCCTAGATTTATTATTTATATATATAAAACTCCCCTATGTTCACTGCTCCCCCTATCAACTTCTATGATCATCTTGGTCAATACATTTTATCCCCCTTTGACAATAAACCGAAAGGTCACTCCTCTATGTTCTTCAACATGGTAAAGAACAAAAATCAATACATAATGAAATAAAACCATAACATGCAGAGAGGGGGTCGCAAATCTATAATTTTCATGCTTGGGGAGTAAACTGAACTACAAGAGGAAGTCAATTCCATTCAAACACTTCATTGGCTATAGCCTTTTCTAGGATGTTTCCAACCCACAATTCTATAGGCACATACTCCAACATCTTAATCTCATGATCCTCTTTTCCTTGATGAATTGATAGTTTATTTTAATGTTATTTCCCTTAAGTGATTAAATGTATATTTTATATTATTTATAAAACTTGAATTATCACAATGGATTTGAATCAAAGACATTACATTAACTCTTATATCTATAAGCTATTATTTCAACCCAAAGAACTATGTGTAGGATTGAGTAGCCACAATTTATTCAACTTCTGTTTTTCTCAGTGAAATGAAATCATGTTTATTTCTTATTCAATAAATATGTTGTCCTAAATGATATAATGCACCACCTGATTTTGTCTTTTTATCATCTCCAAAATGGGTCCAATATTCATCTGTAAAATGAAATAAATCTTAGTGATATTTTTTATTATATAGTAAACCAAAATCCCCCATTACATTTCTAAGATGAAGTATTTATTTCACTAAATGTAAGTGGATTTATTTGGGATTACATTGATATCATGCTACCTAAGATTTATAAAAACAATATCATGTCATGCCACTGTTAATTACAATAGATTGCCAATGACTTATTTATCTTCTGTGATATTGACTACATTGAATTAAACTACGAATTTACTCTCCCCTAATAAATGATATCCATGTACCACATATTAATTAAACTATAAAATCATTAGGGAACACACAATATTCTTTTAACCACTAAAATATTGATAAAGAGTGATTATTTTCCCCATTGGCCACACACTTCTCCTGATGAAAACCATATTTTTTTATTGTTTTACACTAATGAAAAATACACCACATTTGAAATTAACTCTTTGTATTGAGTCATTGATAGATCCTATAATCCTATAAAGTGAAAATTCTATGTAGGGAAAAGGTGATTAATCCAATAAAAACCAATTTTGTCAATTTCACTCACTTCATTGGATTCTAAATAAATGCATTTATACTATTCATCCGAGGACTCTATTTTTGGATGCAAAAATATCTACTAATTTTATAGTATATTCTTGGTATCTTAGAAATAGTCAAATGAAACCATATTGTTAAAAAAAATATAAACATGGAATGCATGAATGTTACTACTTCTCCAGTAATATTTCTTATATTAGTGAAAAAATTCAAATTAAAATGAGGCTTGATACCAATGGTTGAATACTCATTTCAACAAGGAAACAATGTATCATTTATGTATATCTTTGGTAGCTCTTTAATATCCCATTGGGATATTCATTGTATAATATTCATTTTCTATAACATGAAGCATTCCAATATAGATATGAATATTTGAGTTTTTTAACACTATATATAGAATTAGAATCCATATGTTCATTTCAAGAGTTTGGATTCCTCTTATCTCATAAATAATCGTTAAATTTTTTCACCTATTCATTTTTAGAACACACATAGACCCCCTAGATCATATATTCCACTTAATCACATGCCACATAAAACACATTTTTGAAATAGTTAATGCATAGGGATAGTTGTACAACTAGAATTATCAAGGAGGGAATTGTGGTCAATTATAATAGACCAAACCTTTTGTATACTCTTTCAAAGAATTATACTTTTTCTAATCTCGTTCAAACTAACTTACCAACATCAACTATTCTAGTCATATAACTAAGAATTATTTACCCGCAAGAGTAGTCATATTACAATATATATATTTTATAAGCAAGGTTTTTTCAATTTTTTTAATCCTATAAATAAAAATTTATTTATTAGGTGCTACACCGGTAAGACATTTTTTTTATGATTCTTTATCTAAGAAAAAATATTTCCACTAACAAAATACTAGTTCTTCTTCCTATATTTTTTTGGATATTTCTCTTTTCTTCACCACATGTCTTGTGTCCTGATAGATGAATATATCATGGAATTATTTATTCATTTTTCATTTATCAGGTATCTGAGTAATATTACTATTTCTTATTGGTGGTGAGTCTTTAATTGAACTTACATTCTTTTTACTCACAACTAGAACAACTCCCCCCTTTTCTTCTAGGTTTTTTTGATAGTCTCCCCAATAGTGCTATTGTGATTGTAACAGGGGAGGTTATTAGTAAATATTTCACTGAGATATCCTTATTTCCTATAAGACTTTAGACCTACTTTTAAAATTAGTTGGTTTCCACATATTATCATATTTACAATTTTACACAACAGGAGTTGGGAATTTCCTTTTTGATTCCTTTTCTTTGTCTTATTTCTTTAAGATGAAATATCATTAAAAAATCTAATGATTAAAACATATAATTTTTTTTTGTTAATAACACACATCATCTAATCATTTCTTAGCTAAGATTTCATTACATCAATATTTCTTCTTCTTACATTGATCCCTCAATATTCTTAACATATGCTCATGGTGTGACCTAATCATCAACAATCATATATTTTTATGGATAGTTTCTTCTAAGAGATGTTAATTTATGACAATTCAAAAAGATTCTTCTTAGTATCAAATTTAAAAGTATTTTTATCTTCAAAATATGAAATATATTCAAAATCATAAAAACCAAAACATGAAATATTAAAATTTATCCCACAGAAATATCACATGTTGGCATCTATTTTTATGTATGTCTTTTTAGGTTTTTTTCTAGCACATAAAAGATTTTCCCAATATTTTGAAAATTTATAGATCACTTCCTCTCATTCATGGGAGAGGGTTCAACGTAGATAGTACTAGATTTTCACAAACATCATATATTCTATGAAGATACAAGCATTTCATATTTTCCATCTAGAATAGCATATTTTCTTTTCATTTAATTATTACGTATTTATGGGTAGTCCAATAATAAATAAAAAACATCCTTCAGTTATTGATTTCCTGTGGCATTAGATTAGTCCACTTATTTCTGGACTAACTATAGAACTTTTAACAACTATTGAATCTTTTCATCCCTAGAATCAATTTGATCATTATATTCTCTCTTGAGAGTGTTACCACTAGTCATATCATCCTCTAAATCTCAAGAGAGCATATATACCGTGTCACATTGCTTCATTATTTTTGAATTAATCTGACCAAAATAATATTTAAATCATTCACTATGCTATCTAGTCCTAATATGTGTGTAGAAATATAATCAGTTATATCTTCTAAATATTCAATTTATTTGGAGTTTTGATTATTTACATTTTAATAATCTTTGAGTTTTATAGTTCTTCAACTAGAGAAAAATTATTCTATATTAGATAACTGACCAATTTAGGACGTTTTTTGTTTTAATGTTTGTGTTTGTTGAATTCAATTTTCTGCTTTTTGGATATAAATATATTGAGTGTTTTTTTATTTTTTTAATTTCTGATATAATTTATTTTTCACATGGACTACTTCCACTTGTTTCCTTCTTGGAATTTAATTATCACCACTATTACCAGCATAACATGGCATGTCATATTTTGCAGTCATTAAAAAAGAATCATTGAATGAGTAAATAGTATCATAATAGGATTCATGCAAACCATTATTTAATACACAGTTGGATTCCTTCAGCTGAATCAAACTTTTTCCATAGACACTTCCATACTTGGGAATTCCACATGAAATATTCTTCTTCTTTCTTGTTCATCCCTTTTCTATAGAACTGGGATTGAAGCAATCATAAACATCAATTACCATAGTTGAATAAACCGTGTTATAGAAAACAAATTCAATTAAATAGACCAGAATTGGGGATCATAGGACCTAGAAATGAACCGAAATTGGGGAAAACTCATTGCATTCCCCATATTTGGATACAATGAACTGGATTTGGGAATCACAGAACCTAGAAATCAAACGAAAACCAAATTGAACACCCTAAATCAGATTATGATTCATCCATGCCCTGTGATTACTTATGGAGAAGGTACAAATGATATTAATGGGAATTATAAAGGGAGATGGAGCCTTACCATTAAGCATCATGTCTAAAACAACAAGGAAATCCCATGAGATCACAATGAGAGGGAGAGAAGGATAAGGGGAGATATAAGTCATTCTATATATGAGATGTGTGATGAACATGAGTCATTGTTATGGTGGTTGGAATAACATAAGAGAGAAAGAGAGAAATAAAAAAAGATAAAAACACAAAACAATTTTTTTAATTACTAGTCATCTCACACGGTTTGGATGCTTAGTTTGGCAAACCATGTGAAGCCCACTGGATGTGTTGGAGCACTTCCCATGGACATGGTTCATGGTTAAGGAAATCATGTTTCAAACATTCTATCAAATCTACAAAATAGAAGACACCATTTCACAGTTTGTGCATAGTTTTGACTTACTAGGTTTCAACTGCACACCTATGCTGAAAATCCATAAATTTTAAAATTGTAACTCAATTTGGATCAAAATTAATGGAAAAAACTATATATAAATATATAATTATAAAACTAATAAATTTTGGTCTAGGTTTGACAATTCCCCACACCACAACAGTTTCTTTAACTATAAATCCTTTGAATGAAATGGTTGATTTGAAGGAAATGAGTTTTAACTCCCACAATGAGAACACGATTTGGAAAACACAAATATCTATCAAAATTAACTCCAAAGTTTAATTATTTAATATGAAATATGAAAATGGGAAATAACTTAATTTCCCAAGGCAATATAAAAGGACCCCTAACGAAGAAGGGTACTCCAAAGAATTAAAAAAGGTTGATTCCACAAGACACAACCTAAACAACCAAGGAATAACTCAATGGAAAGGAATAATATATAAATTATGTGAGGAGAGATACTAAAAAACATTAATAAAATTTGAACATTTGGCGGGGGAGTTTGGGGAAAAAAATTTCAGAACAAGTCATTGAGCACATTTCACTACTCTATCCTGAAATGGAGAAACAAACACAAGAACAAAGGAATAAAATAGACAGACCAACAATGGTTGTCTCCCTACCATTTTAGTATTCCAATAAAAACATAAATCACTAAGAAAAAAACTTACTCAATGAAAAAAGATAAATAAAGGTCACTATTAAGAAAAAATGGAACTTAAAAATAATGAAATGGTCTCAATATTCATGGAAAATGAAGAAGGATTTATAATACAGTACAAAAAATCCCTATGCACTATACTAAGAAACTTTCCAAAGGCTATAGTAAATTCAAGAATCTCAAATAAGAACAATTGAGGTGAAACAATGATATAAATCAATGAATAAAAATAAATCCCATCAAATAAGATGTGCCCAAATAAGATCATATGATGCTAGCTTCGAAATTGAGGTGGAAGAGGACGTAAATTGGGGTGTCATATCTGAAAGACCAAAATCCCAGAAAATCTATAAGAATTATCAATGAAATAGATAGGGTATATCACAAAAACAAAAAATAACATGAATTCATCCAGGAATTCCACTTTCTAACCACTCACAAAAAAATAACATGGAAAGGGTAACATCCAATAAAATAATCAAAAAACAATCGATCAATAAGACACAAACATATATAATGTAATCATCATTTTATTAAAAGAATTCAATGTTGAATTTAAAAGGAAATAACAACCCTGAGTCACTTTATATTAATGATTCAAAATAATAGTTCCAAAGTAAAACTATATCACTAGAATTAATAAGAAAAACTCTCCCAAGGTATCCATCCATCAGCAAACCAATGGGATATATCTTAACAACCAAACATAAGGAAGACATTCCACTAGAGAGACAATCAATCATTTCATCTATAATTTTCTAGTAGTTCTAATAAACAATCGAGGTTGAAAATACAATGTGATAAATTAAAAAACTTGAAATAACCCCATGTTACATATAACTTTTTTTAAATTAATCACCCATGTATCTATAAAGAGAAATATAATTTTAGCTATCGAATTAAAATTCTAAAGAGGAATTATGGAATTTCAAAACCCTAAAACTCTTACAAATCTCTGAGACATGAAATTAGTCCAAAATACCCACTTTGGAATTATATTGAAATTATAAAAATTATTTTTCAAAATTATTATCAAAATCTAATATATGACCATCATTCCAAAATATTTTAAAAACCTTATTTTCAATTTTAAAACACACTGTCTACTCTTTATACAATGTTTACATTCTAAAACACCCACATGATTTCCTAAATATGATACATAAAACTACCAAGACTACATTTTGTTATTTTTATATCAATTTTCACCCATTTAAAATGTAACCATTATATTCATGAAATTTTTTTATCAAAATTCCTATAATAGAATTTACCTTTTTATTAAATTGAGAAAACTCTTTTATTTCCTTAAAAAACAATTCTAAAATCTATTTTTCAAATTTATAACTCTAAATTTTTCTAAAACAACACAAAATATAATAAATGAATCCAAATTAAACAAAATAATTAAAACATATAATTCTATGAGGGGACTAATATTAGTCTTTAGCATAGTTTCATGGACTAGAAGACCGTGTTCTAGCTACACAACTTGCACTGGGAGTAATCAAAAACCATATATATGGGATTAAAATGGATATCCAATCCATATGAGTTCCCCAATAACAACTAGTTCACTCCCCTCAGAACCCCCTAAAAATAAATCAATTAAAAATATCACAAAAAATTCTCAATACCAAAATATCCATTGTTAATTTATGCTCAAAACGAGTAAGGGATTATTGTTATATTCATGTAACAACCTCACAAGTCTCAAAAATTTCATATCCAATCTACTTTACCACCTGAATAATAAAGGGATGATTTGATACCATTTTATCATGAAGAAACTTGTGTTTTTCCTCTATTATATGCTCGAGCCAACCCATGATAAGGACTGAAGGGAATTCCTGATCCCTACAGGCTAACATAAGATCCTGGGAATCAAGGAATCACCAATTGTTAATGATTTCACCCAAAAAATAATTATGAAAAATATTTTGGAAAATTGATTAAAATTCAACATAACCCATTTGAATTTTAGACGTCTATACTGTTGAAAATTAAATAGAAACATGAACATAGTATTAAAATAGAAAAGTGTCAAACAACAAGAATCCCATAAAAACTCCCTAACAAAAATGATCAACCTCTCTAATAAGGAAAAGACACATACCAAAAGGCTATCCTTGGAGAAAAAATATATCTAAACATAACACCATTGAATGAAATAAAATCCAATGTTTCCAATGTGGTAAAAACATTTCTGAAATAAAATTAAATAATAAACATAAATTCCACCTTATGACTATACGAGTCACCACCTAACAAAAGAACTATAATGACATATAGACTTGAATAAAAGATAATTTTGATCTGGAAGTGAAAATAATAATAGATAGGTAGTTGAAATAAGATTCATAGGGATTCTAATAGAGAAACCACAAACTATTCCTTACAATTTAAAGAGATAACCACTTCAAGCTAGTTTGAAAATATATATATATAGAAATATAATTTCACTTTCATCTTAAAACAAGTAACAAGTCGATGCTCTTCAAAAACCATTTTCCCTTTTTTATTTCCAAAATAGTATCCAAATAGTTATTTATTTTCCAAAAACCCATTCATAAGTCGAAAAATGAAAAAAAATCTTTTCAATAGAAAATAGGAAACTATAAAGCATATAAAACGTTGATATAAAACACGATAAATTAGTGTACTTGAGAAATGGGTAATAAAATAAAAGTTTCTGGTAAGACCATAAGAGAGGAAATAATTTTATAAATTTTTAGTGAGAAAAATGAATGTAGGATATTGGAGAAATGTCCATCATGTTATATACATATACTTAATGCGAAGGGGCCATATATATACTTGGTTTAAAAGCATATGTTGGACGTTCGATGTAATCCATAGCCAATAACGAAAATGATTGATCTCAACTAGCCTCATTAGTGGAACAATCCACATAGACATTACCTACCATGGTGAACAAGTCTATATAATCAGGAATAAATATAAACCATATCTCAAATATTTTTACTATACATATTAACCCATGGATTTAGAAAAAGTTGGAGGTGAGGAAGAAAGTAAAAAAATAAAACTTCTTAATTATGGAAAATAATCATACATGCTATGACTACCACCGAAAACCATCCATGAGAACCCACCATAGAATGGAGAGTATCCAGGGAGGTAACATCCTTTTATGAAAAAAAAATCCAATGATACTAACTATGACTTATTATTTGAAAACAAACATTTATCAATTAGAAACTAAAATTAAAACAAAATCCATTCATTTTCCAAATTAATCCTTTAACTGTATACACATATGCACCTATATATATTTACAGAAACCATGTATAAATATATATATTCAAACACCTTGTGTGACTATATACAAATATGATATATATATATATATACATGTTTACCTATTCTAGTCATATTTAAAAATGAAGAAGAATCTATAAATCATTTTGATTCTCTTTGGAAATAAAAAATTACATTAAGAATTAATGGAAGACCATACAAAATGAAAAAACATCCTTGATTATTTTTGTTTGGAAAAATACAACATTTTGAAGGATAAACCATGTACTGGGTGTTCTTAACCCATAAAATAATTTTTTATGAATTTGTTTCATTAAGGAAAACCCATGGATGGAGCTTAATAAAAAGAGGAACATGAAGGAAGATAATTTCATCCCTAATCAACATTTTTTATAACTATTTATCCCATAATATAATGAAAATACCCAATAAAACCATAAATAAATTATAGTTTTTAATTTAATGGTGTGAACATAGGGTAGCCTACCAGAATCGAAGGAGAAGTCACTTCCTTTGATAATAGAGGTGCTATCCAATGTCAGTATTGTTCAAATCACTCTATTAAATAAATTGAAACCCAAATATTACAAAACTATAATATAAGAAACCCTACACATAAATTATGGAGAACCAGTATCTTTCCACAACTTCTACTAGAACATGCCTCAATCGGGGTCACGAACCCTATACATCATGATCCAACAAAAAAACCCCAAATTGGGATGGCGTTTTTCCAGGGAACATGATTAGAAAAGTATAGGAGGGAAATTTGAGGATATGGATGGAATTATGGAGTGGGGGATTATTATGATTAATCTGACTAAAAACATGAGAAAACATCATGAGATCATGATAGAAGTGATAGAAGGAGAAGAGGAAGCGTGGCATAAACTCATTGGGATCTGTATGATGAACATGAGGAAGGGGTAGGGTAGTTTTCATTGTATAATGGATAAAGGGGTGAAATAGGATGAAAAATGAAAAAACAAAAAGCAAAAATAGTTTTTTGAAGACTGTGAATCTCATATTGTTTGCCTACATGGTTTTTCAATCTATGTTCCAATAAATTTCCACCTAATGGATGTCTAGGGGAGCCTTACACTACCTGGGTGAATGTTTGAGGAAAACCATGCACTAAACATGGTATATTTTCTATAAAAATTTAAAAAAAAGTCACATGGTTTGTGATTAATTTAAACTAACCATGCACTAACCGTGTGCCAATGATGAAAATATTGAAATTTAAAATGATTACATGATTTGAAATCAAATTCAAAAACAAGACTAATTATTATTAAATAATAATTAATTTATTAAATTAATGTCAGGGTGTGACATTATTATTTATGGGGACCCCATGGGTGTATATTTGAAGGTATTCAATAAAAAATGGGGTTTCAGGTCAATTTTAGTGGTTTCCTCTCAAAAAACCCTAAATACAGATTTCAAGGCTTCATGGAAACACACAGTGTGTTAGTATTATTTAGGGTAAATATGTTTTTAGAATTATACACCATGTACCTTTATTAAATTCTATACTTAGCCATGTATCGATGTACCTGGGAAGATGGAGTTTCTTGAGATATATGTTGTGTACTTAGAGAATATTCCTTGTAGTCATACATGGCTATGTGGCTGAGTACATGGACAAATCCCCCATATTTGGGGGACATGGACATATAGTAGTACATGAAAAAACCAAAAGTATTCCTTAACCGTGTAGTAGTACATGACCATTCCACATGGTTTCTAGGATTTCTAAAATTAAATTTCCATTCAAGAGATATTGGAGTACATGTTGTGTACTCAAGGTACACTCTATTTACTACTGCTTAGTTACCCCTCTAAGGGATTTGGGAGGATTTGTGCCCCAAGGATAGAATTTTTCAAAAAAAAAGTATATTTTGACTACTTTTTCTTATAGATAATGATAGTGAAACCCTTTAGTATATATGGGGAATCCTAAAAGGAGTTTTCAGGTGAGAAAGCTACGATGGAGATGTTATTCCACAGTTAGTTCAAACAAATAGTCTTCTAAGAGTGATACATAGGATAAAACATAGGTAAGGGTTCAAAGAATGGTTGTAGGACATGTCATGGGATCACCAAGGTCCAAATATATTAAAACATAGGACAATAACTTGTTAGCTGGATTAGATTTCCATTTAAGGAGGTGGAAAGGTGGGGTGTTCAGGCTAACCAAAAGTGGGACCATGGAACTAATATGAGAGAAGAGTCACATCCCAAGAACAATTCTTAAGTGGATTACCCCATGAGGTCAAGAGGTTGTTCTATGTGATTACACTACTAGATATTGTGTTTTCCCCAAGTGTCTATGTAGTAACTGTGGATCCCAAGAGTGATTCCCTTGTTTATGATCTAACATAGAGTACACCATGATGGATTCTTATACCAATATTCTGAATACCTGAATCCCAAGAGGGTTTACTATTCTAATGTACAACTTATAAATACCCCAAGAGGGACAAATTTTTCCAATTAATGTTTCTGAGGGTCCCAAGATGCATGCCTTAGGATATTTCCTTTTTTGGAATTTCATGAAGGATTCATTTTCTTATATATTAACTTAGAGGATCCAAAGTGGGATACCTAAACTTATGTATGGACCTAGATAATTTCGTATGGGATTCCACTGTTATGATTTGGATTAGGGGACAGTATTGGGTGACCAAATGAATAGCCATCCCTAAGAAAGGTAATTGTGGTATTTGGTAGATATTTTAGATGGTGTTTCTTAAGACCCATAAAAAAATGAGAGACTAAGGTTTTATGGAAGTGTTGACATATAAGGTTTTTCAATAACCCAACCTTTTTATTTATTCATTCACATAGTAACTATTTATATAGCTATGGTTGCCATATTTTCTTCCCAGACCTCAGCCTATGGGCCGATTATAATGTGCTATCATTGTAGGGATACCCATAATACTTGATGTGATCCATCTTATGAGCCTTATATGAATACATTCTAATATTAGTTGAATTCCTAGTATATATAAGATTCTTACCTCTATAACCTTGAATACCTAGTGAGCTAAGGATCCAATATCTGATTCCACCATAACGTAAATTCATAGTGTCTTTGAGATTATTTCTTCCACTAGGGAAATAGAGAAGGAAACAAAGTGCATCTCGG
This sequence comes from Viscum album, assembly GCA_963277665.1. Lineage (NCBI taxonomy): Eukaryota > Viridiplantae > Streptophyta > Magnoliopsida > Santalales > Viscaceae > Viscum > Viscum album. The sequence continues at coordinate 1,105,901,039 of OY728131.1, read as the reverse complement.
AATCCCCACTTAGATAGTGGATCACCCAAGATGCCTATCCTACTCTAATCCAGATGATTATAGATGTTTCTAGGTGGAAATATTTCCCCTATGCACTTGATTATTTTGATATTTGTGAGGCTCGTTGATTATCTCATCGATTTATTCCTAGAATACTTCATAATATCTGGTGGATACACTATGATTCATCTCCTATAGCTATATAAAAATAGGTTATTCAGCTACTGATTTAATGATGTAGAGTTTTCATATTGTGTTAAGATATTATTCCATATATATTTACAATGGGTCTCCCACCTAAGGAATTCAATCTAGATTCTAGAGTCTCAATTTTTTAGAGACCAGGACCTAGTAATTCGAAATAAGTTTGGAATATGAAACTCTAATATGTTTTTAGAGTCACGTTGGTTACCGATGGATTGAGTAGTATACCTAGGATTCCTAGGATGTAACTATATGCCTAAATTAAAAAATTTATATTCTATATATCCAATTATATTTTTTTTAGAAGAGGTGAATATAGGTGATCATAGGGTTAAGAAACAAATACCCTAGTGGTGACATAACCTACTCAGAGACATTTTTGACACTGGCTAAAGTTGGTATAGGTAATTGGGATAATGTATCCAATGATCAAAAATGGTAATATTTTATTCTTTTATTCCATCTGTATCTTGATATTCTGGTCAAATTTTTTGAGCATGTCCTTATGACAGTTGGTTTTGGTTGAAATGATTTGGGTGAAAAAATGAGATTTATTTCTCAGCCCATGTCAATGAACCTCGGTGTGCATGAAGACCTAATGTCTACTTTTAGGTTGGTAATAGGTGAATGATAGATAAGTTGAGGTCTTAGGGATTCATTAGTAAGAATATATGATCATGTGCTATCTTATAATTGGGTTTATGCAGCTCGATAGAGTTTTGGAGACATGTTGAGTGGTACAACTAAGAGTTAGAAGTAGAGCATGATGTATTTATTTTCAATTACATATTTTGTATATGTGATCAACTCTATGGGTGATAAGTGGTTGTATGTATACATGGAAGTTCAATAATTTAATAAATCTCATTCTTTCTTACAACCTTATTTATATTTATTTCTTTGACAAATTCTTTATTTACAAATTTGATGATTTTTTGTTATTCCACTATTTTTATTTCATTTATATGTGGGAATAGTCTCCCCGAGGACACACCATAATCTCATGATTATATTCAAAAGCCATTGGATTATGGGGAGGTGCACTTGTGGCCTTGTGGTGAAATTTTCATGTTATTGTTCTTTAAATGAGTCAGATCGGGACATGAAAAATTTGCGTCGTAGTAGTTCCTTTTCATTTTCATCACTATTTTGGTCATGGTGGAAAATATTATTATGAATGTTTTATCCCCTTGGATGGATATTAGATTCAAGAATCAATAACACTTGTTACTATTAGAAATCCATTTTTTCATGTTTTTGGGATTGATGTTTTGGATTTGTGGTTTTATAGGTGTGTCTTATTTTCTTTCTTTTAATAATTTAGATGTGATGGGGGCTTTATGATTTACTATTTATTTCTAGCTCTCAACCCATTAGTTAGATTCAAGTGGTTCATTTTTACTATGGGATAGTAGAGGCTAGTGGTATTTGTTCTTACATCATTTTGGAATATTTCATTTACATGTTACTGGACATATAAAATGTAATTTTGCTGAAGAATAAGAAAAAAAATCTAAATTGTCAGCAAGAACCAAAATATTTTTTCACATATAGGTTGATTGTGGAATTCTACTCAGTTGGAATTCTTTTTTTACAATAATTTATGACATTACATGTGGAATAATCTATGATGTGACATAGTGCCGGTGAATATAATGCATTTCCATCTTCACTGGAGGTGTAATGAACCCTAATAGGTTATAATAGGTTTTCAGTGCCTCAATAGTAACATAGATATGTTTCTAGGGGAATATGATGCCATAGAGATGGACTGTTATGAGAAGCATACTAACCTGGGAAGCTAATTACATTCTAGTATACCATATATGGATGTACCATTTTCAGGAATAGTAAATTAAAGAGTCATAACAACCAACATGGATTTTCCCTTGTGTATTTATATTATATTTTAATTAACATACCCTTTTTATGGTTATTTAGTTGGATCCAATTGTGATGTCGATAGGTAGTTAGATGTTTTTAGTGAACTAGAATCTCTATGGATACCTGCTGAGGATCAGTTCATTATCCTTCTACATTGACATTATGTCCTTTGGAGATAATTCCCTTATAAATATTCTTGGATAATATAAGGTCCTGATATGAAAATTCATATTAGGTGACACCTTAAATGATTAAGAAATTATATTACCTCCTTAGGTTAATAGGTTATCAATGTGTTTCATATAAATGAGTTTCCAATTAAAATATATAGAGTGTTTCCTTCATAATTTTGAATTTAAAACCCTTATAAGTGAACCCCAGTTGACACGTTTTGACCCTAATTGGTCGATGAATTATATACCTACCTTTGTAATTTCCACATTTAGAGTGGGGTTTTTTGAAATCTAGATTTTGTGTAATGGTTGAGGTAGGAATTGGGATGGTTCCCATGTGTTATAATTAAAACATGTTATGTCCTAAATGTGGATAGTAAAGTTGTGTTAAGTTTTTTTCATGTGATTTTTTTGTGCGATAACACAAGAGTTGGGGTTTTGGAATATTAATATTTGTGTCTAAGAAGGGGTGTGGACAATATCCCCCCATGGTATGTGACTCTGATATGAGACCTGACTGGTAGGGAGAGGTGAGATCCCTCAAGGACCCTTGTTTCAAATTTTACCATGGTTAGTTGGTGATATGTGTAAATATGGGAAACCATCAGGACTAGTTGGCATAAATTTGGGGTTTTGATAAAGGAAATGAGCATGATGGTATTCTCATGATGTGGTCAGAGCATGTGAGGTGTTACGACATATTTTACCTTGCATGATGATTCCATTGGATTTGAGGAAAAACATAGGGTTCTTGAGTATTGAGGATATATTTGATGGGAAAGATAGTTCAATTTCCTAATCTTATTGACAAATTGATTCATTTTAAAAGCATGTTAGAGTATGGGTACACACTCATGGGAATAGAAATTCCATGGGGTGGCTAGACAAGGGGATGAGGCTGAATACCCTTGAACTAAGGATGGGATCCAATGGATTTTGAACAAAATTATGATGTGATTATCACATAATTAATTGTGGAACATGTGATGTGACCAATTTTAAATAAGAGTTCCTACGGATATCCAGGCTTGATGAGACCGACATATCATAGAGCACAACTATATTGGAATTAATAAAGTGGTAATCTCTAGTGTGTGATTCGGGTGATGGGTTGGGTGGTTTGGGATTGTACAAACACTATATATGAATAGTTTGGTACTTACTTGTTATGTGCGGTTCCATTGTGTATGATCCTAATTTTTCATATTAGGTGCATATCTTATATTTCAACTTTCATCTCCTGAATGTTATCTTTTTTATATTTGATCCTGAATCTGGGCCCATGGGTTGGTTGGGTTGTTTTTTATATGGAGGAAAGGGAGGGATGTAGGTTGGTTGCAGGTCAAATACATGCTGTAAATTGGAATACATAATGTGTAATTGGAATACACAATGTGTAACAATTACATGATGTGTAAAGACCTTTCCCTATCCTATCATGTCTTGTAAACGATTCTTCCTATAGTGGAGGCCAATGAACATTTCATGATGTGTAAATAATTTAAAAGACATGTAAATTCCTAGGTGAGTTTTTTTTAAATAGAGGCAGGGCCTCTATTTTTTGACAATACCTCACCCCGCCATGTTTTCATGAAGAAGTGACCTCGAAGAATCCTAGACCAAGGTTATTGGATAACACCTCAATTAAAAATCTGATGTTATATCTGTCTATCTCCTTGTATGCGTTCCAGTAAGATCTCTATTCATGTTGTGTTTTTGTATTTCTCTTCTCCTTTAAAGAGTTATTTTTTGTTAAATATCTTATTCCCTATTTTCAGGTTATTGATCAGTTCATCAAATTTATTTTTATCCAAGGCAAACTTAATGATGATACTAGAGAAGAAGAGTTTTATAGTCTTGAGGTAGGTTTTCTATGACTCATCCCTCAATTCTCTCTGTTTTATAAACTGCCATCATGGGGCACACACTGATTTCATCAGTAGTTGCATATTTAGTAAATAATACATCCATAAAATCATATTTCTCATATTTTAGTTTCATTATACTTGTAATCTGTTATTGGATTTTATTACATTATTTTCGACCACTCCATGTTGGGTGTTTCCTTTTATATTCTTTTTGATGAATTTTTATAACTATTTATACCACTGTTCTAGTATTATTTAACTCTATCATCATAATGTTAAGTGTTATAATTAATTGAATGAATTATTAATGGATATTATATCATTGTATCACTTGAATATTATAAGGATTTTTTCTAATTAGTTAACTTACCTTTGAAATGTTAAATGGTATGTGTATTTATACATATCACATGGCCTAGAAATTTATCAAAAAATTAAATATAGATTATTCTCTTTAGCATGAAATTTAATGTTTAGGAAAGTTAAATAAAATAACTTAAAAATAAAAAATGAATCTATGTAATAAATGGTTTCATTTACTTTTATCCATATCACATTGTATGAAGGTAAATGGAATGAACATTTGGAAATATTAAAAGGAATGAGTACTACATCTAATAATTTGATTATTGATTTAATTATAATTTTCCTACTTCATATGGAAATATTCATCTTTAACGGAATAGTCAAACTTGATCCATAATTGAAATCCTAAGAGAATTACATGATCACTCATAGGATGTCATTCTGATTCAGGGATGATAGTTACCTAGGTTGATAACCAGCATGGAACATTATCCTAGTCTACATGTGGATTCTCGACCTTATGATGTAGGATCCATGAATTATCATTCAGATATCAGAACTCATTGGATATACTCCCTGGATCCAACATGACATCTATGGATATGTGGAATAACAGATATACCCATTCTTCCCAGTAATCATTTATCTTGTTTCACCTTGGACTAGATCATTAAACATGGTTAGAATCATATTATAGTGGAATGCCATAGGCTGTTACCATTGGATGACACTCAGACTCATAATAGCTAGGCAATAGGTTACCACTGAGTTTTTTTGACACTTAAGGACAACAATGACTTTATTTTTTACTCTTCATTTATATAATCATAAATGATAAATTTTTGTATACCATGGTTCCTAAGTTATTATAATTATTATCATAGGATTCCTTGTTCATGCCATGAATCTACTCTCTTAACTTATGATAAACTGTAACATAATTAATTAAATGATTACATGTTCAGCCACAAGCAAAGGCTAAATAAGGATCATGATATTTACATTGTTTTACTTCTTTACATTTACAAATACCTACACACTGTTAGGTTATATTTATCAGAATTTATGTTATAGATGTGGTTGGTTATAGCGAACTAGACTTTTATTACATTACTATTACATCATTTTAAAGATAAACAACATAATATTATTACACATAGGGAATCCAAAGGTTTAGTGTCTTTGGAAAACTAGGACCATACATAACAAATACAACATCAAGCATAAACATTTATTTAATTTCTTCTTCTCTAGATTCTTATTGGCACTTATCCTCTCCTTAGTACATGTATCCACCTGAGGATATGTGTCATATGGGGTGAGCTAGATGCCCAGTATGGGGATAGATACGGGAAATATAGCATGGTGTGAGCATAGTCATAACTTAGGTAAAAGATCATGGACATGAGAGGACCGTAAATAAAAGACTTGAAATGTGGTAATACATAAAAATGAAACATCATGTATTAGTTCTTAACTACCACACATACTTGTGAACCAAGATAGAATCTTGTTCACACATCCTTTCACATTTACGCATGAGATTCATCACTTTACCCAATGCATTGGAGTGCTGTATAATTCTAGGTGCACCCGTCACTTTGAAACATTCATATTGTGCAATATAATTCTGGGGGCACCCGTCACATCATAACATTATCATTAACATGCATTACACATAGAACATATATCAATAATGATAATAACTAACCCATATAAAATAATGGATTTAATCTCATAATAACACATTCATAAACATTGGGTTCTCAAAACAAAGAGTGAATAACATACTTGATACAAGAACCATCAACTTTGAATAAGAAGTAAAAGGTGAGTTCTTAGAAGAATATTTATTTTGGAAACCATTTGGTTTGTCATAAATACCATTGAAAAACATGTATATCCCATAAAATGAAATAAAAAGATGAAATAAATATTTCTAATGAGTAATCATATCAAAAAGAGTGAAAGAGGGAGAACTCGAAGGATGAAAGTTGGGTTCGAGAATTTCCCCTTACCTTGTACCTGAATGCTTACTTCCCTTTAATGTCCTGTTCAATGAAATTGTATTAATTAATTAGAAATAAAGAACCATGCATAAATTAATAGGGTTCATTATGGTTTCATTATGTCTTGTTATGTTCCTTTGGATGACTTATAGTGTTTAAAAACATTGTTCGGGGATGTTCGTTTTTATGATTTTTCTTGGGTGGTTCGCTTGTATTCTTAAATTGAAGTTTGGGTAGAACATGATTAAACATATAGAAATGATATTAAAGGTAATTAATGATATTAAATGAGTTTTAATTATCTTATAATTATTTATATTAAATACATGATGATGAATCATTAGATAAGAATTAAATGATGGTTATTTGGGTCAATTTGGGCGGTTTTTGGATCACAACGAACTTGTTTTAACTTATCACTTAGTAATATGTTCATAAGTCAGTTCCAGAACTTTAAATAGGACATAATACATATAATATATTCTTTTTCATCCATAAAAATGGTTTCATGACCAGATCTGAAGGTATAAATGGAAGAAGAAAGCATGTCGTTCTTGAAGGTGATAAATTAACACCTCACGAACAACATTCCCTTTAATAAAATAAAAGGAAGAGGGAAAGTGGGTTGGATAATATAATATCTCATTATAATCATTAAATAATATTATATGTATAATAATAGAGTTAAAATAAAAATTTTATGAAGATAGGTGGGGTGAGATCAAGAAATGAACTTGAACTTGAAAGGAAATTAAAGGAGAGGAGATAAAGAAATTACCTCTTGAATCCTTCTCTTGAGAACCTCCTTAAGGGCCTAATATTGGACTTTTTGATGATAACATAAGATCTTAGATGTGGGGGAGGGTCTAGGGAAGTTGTTTGGGTAGAGTTTTGAGAAGGATTGGAGCTTGAGAGGTGTGAGGAAATGAGGGTGTGAAGGGTAGCTTTTATAGTGGAGGGGAGAGGGGTTTCTTTAATATAAAATTCATTAGTTTATTATTTCTTCACAATGCAAGGAATAGTGACTATTCCATGACCAAGGATAGTAATTTTATCATGTGATCCCGAACTAAGTGGGATTACATCAGCAGAGCATCATCGATGACTCAATTAATCAATTATTAAGTATTTATTGTGAATTATCTGATTCTACTATTCATAAAAAATTCGTGTATCTTAGAAAAATACAAAAATTTTACCCCAACCATTTTTCGACGTGTAGAATCCAAAAATTTAGTCCATTTTCCAAAAATAATTTTCTAAATATTATTAATTTATTATATATTTTAAATCATAATTTACTTAAAAAAATAGTTTTCAAGATTAAAACTGATTTTATAGTGCTTTCAAAAATTACGTAGGGTCTTATAAAATTATCTAAAAACTATAAGAAATTGATTCAATAATTTAAGAATAAATTTTAGGTAAATAAATATTCTTTTAATTTAATAAATTAATTATAATTAATAATTAATGACTTACAAAATACCAAAACGTTTACTAAGTTCAAATTGTCGCTATCTAAGATTTCTAAATTTTATTTAATTATTCATAGGTAATGTCACTCTTATGTAGGATGATTTAGTATTCATAAAGGTCATATTACTATTCATAAGGATATGTTACTATTCCTAAGGGTACGTTACTATTCACCCAAAATTATTTTCGTTTTATTAGACTCCAAAAATCATTTTGAGCGCAACTGTGTTTGTTAGAATTTTAAAATTCCAAACAAAGAAGTGACAAATTTATGTTTAAAGGTCACTTATCAATTAGTAGTTCATTATGTTGTGTTTTTCATGTTATTTTATGACATAAATATAAGAAGGGAATTTCCATTGAAAAACATTTTGTCGTTACATTCTTCCCCCCTTAAGAAATTTCGCCCCTGAAATTTCACTTTACACAAATAGGTGAGGGAGTTTATCCTTCATTGCCTCTTCTAGTTCTGATGTTGCTTCCTCAAACTTATGGTTCATCCACAACACTTTGACAATATGGGATGTCTTGTTGCGTAGAACCTTATCTCTTTGATCTAGAATCATTACTAGCTGCACCTCATAGTAGAGATCATCTTTCAGCTACACCACCCCTGACTTTAGTACATGTGAGGGTTCTGGTATGTACATCCCCAGTAGTGATACATGAAACACATCATGAACATGAGCCATATTCGGGGGAAGTGCAAGACAATATTCCATGGCTCTTATGTGGTCAAGGATTTCGACGGGGCCAATATATCTTGGGCTTAGCTTCCCTTTCTTCTCAAATCGCATGACTCTATTCCATGGAGATATTCGAAGGAAGACTTTATCTCCAACTTCGAACTCCAAGTCCCTTCTATGGTTGTCATCATAGCTATTTTGCCAAATTTGAGTAGCTTTGATGTGTTTCTGGATGACTTGAACCTTCTATGTCATCTCTTGAACAAGATCGAGTCCAAGTAGCTTCCTTTCTCCAACTTCATCACAACAGGTAGGAGTTCTACATCGCTTTCCATACAGAGCTTCAAATTTATCCATCTAGATACTTGAGTGGAAGTGATTGATTTATGAGAACTCAACCAATGGTAGATGATGATCCCAACCACCGTTGAATTCAATAGAGCAGGCTCTTAGTATATCTTCAAGCGTCTATATAGTCCTTTCAGACTAGCCATTAGCTTGGGGGTGATAGGCCATGCTGATATTTAATTCAGTACTCAAATCATGTTGAAGGATCTTTCAGAACAAAAATGTGAACCTTGGATCACGGTCAGAGACAATTGAGAGTGGAACACCATGCAGTCTCACCACTTCCTTCACATATATCTTTTCAAGTTGTTCAAGCGAGAGTTCTTCCCGAATAGTGATAAAATGGGCAGTCTTAGTGAGTTGGTCAACAACAACCCATATCACTTTATTTCCCATTGACATCTTCTAGAGACCCATGAAAAAGTCCATTGTAACATTTTCCCATTTCCACATGGGTATAGGAAATGGCAGCATCATACCCTTGGACTTTTGTCTCTCATCTTTAACTTTCTAACATACCAAGCACCCTGATATATATTCCGTAATCTCCTTCTTCATGTTATCCCACAAGAAGTGTTCTCGGAGATCATTGTATATCTTGGTACTCCCATGATGGATATAGAATGTTGAGATATGTGAATTATCCAATAGCTCATTCTTTATCCCGGGTGATGAAGGCAGACAAGGCAACGTTCCAAACTGAATCACACCATCATCATCGATATGGAACATTTGCAGCTTCCCTTCTTTTATTGCATTCACCCTCTTTTGTATCTCCACATCATCCCTTTTTTCTTCCTTAATCTTCTCCAGGATGGATGGTTGTGAAATCATTTGAGCAAGGTAGGATGTATCCCCTTCCTATATTATTTCCAAATCCATCCTTTGCACATCTAAGAAGATAGGGTCTTTCTCAATCCACTGCGTGGATAGAGTATTAGGTTCTTTTCTGCTTAGAGAATCATCTACCCTGTTCACCTTTCCAGGATGATAGTGAATAGAGAAATCGTAATCCTTGATTAGATCTAACCATCTCATTTAAGTCATGTTGAGCTCCTTTTGGGTGAATATATACATTAGGCTCTTGTGGTCTGTGTATATGTAACACTTCTCAATATAAAGGTAGTGCCGCCAGATTTTTAAGGACAAAATCACAACTGCCAGCTCTAGATCAGGCGTTGGGTAGTTATTCTCATGGATCTTTAACTATCATGAGGCATATGCTATTACATTTTCATTTTTCATGAGGGAACAACCAAAGCCTTTCTTTGAAGCATCACAGTATATCACAAAACATTCTCCACATTTCGGTACTGTGAGTATAGTTGCAGTGATCAGACTTCCCTCTATCTCCTTGAAGCTTTCCTCACATTCTTTTGTCCACACATACTTTACCCCTTTCCTTGTTAACTTAGTTAGCGGGCTTGACAATCGTGAGAAGTTTCTCAAAAAACATCAGTTGTACCCATCTATTCCAAAAAAAACTATGGATTTCTGTGACACTAGAGGGCCTGGGCCATTCCTTAATCACCTATCTTTGAAGGATCCACATAAATTCTCTCACATGTGATCACATGTCCCATGAACGTGACTTGATTCATCCAAAAGTCACACTTGCTGAACTTGGTGTACAACTACTCCTTTATTAATGTATCCAACACAAGTCTTAGATGTTCTTCATGTTCCTCCTTGCTCTTAGAGTATATGAGAATATCATGGATAAACACTACCACAAATTTTTCGAGGTAATTTCTAAAGACTATATTAATAAAATCCATGACGATTGAAGGGGAATTAGTAAGTCTAAAGGGAATCACCAAAAAATCATAGTGCCCATACCTTGTTCGAAAGGCAGTCTTCTGTATATCTTCCTTCTTCAACTTTACCTGATGATATCCAGAACGAAGATCCACATTTGAGAATTATTAAGCTCCTCTTAATTGGTCGAACAAGTCATCAATCCTTGGGAGAGGATACTTGTGATTTATGTTGATATTTTTGAGTTCCCGATAATCGATATACACCCGCATTGTTCCATCCTTCTTCTTCACAAAGAGCTTTGGCGCACCCCAAGGCGATGCACTAGGGAATATGAACCCTTTGTCTAGATTTTCTTGTAGCTGCTTCTTTAACTCCTCCATTTTTATAGGAGTCATCCTATAAAGGCACTTTGAGATAGGAGTATATCTGAGTACGAGTTCAATTGAGATCTCTACCACACGATCCAGGGGAATTCAAGGTAACTCTTCGACAAATAAATCGTTGTATTCCCTCACGATGGGAATCTCCGAAAGGTTGGAACATTCCTTCGACTCAACCATTTGGGTGAGGTGTGCTTCTTCATAAGGAATCAACACCCACACCATTGAAGGATTTTTCAATGGAGATTCATGATCTTCCTTTCATTTTTAGTGGAGCATTGGATGGTTTGGAATATGAAAAGATATTTCCTTTTCTCGATAGTTAATATGTGCTCTATATAATGAGAGCCAATCCATTCCTATTATAGAGTCGAATTCCACCAAGGGAAGTATTATGAGATTTTCAGGAATAATCATCCCACATACTTCAATGGGAGAATATTCAAACACTTGGGTTGCAATGATTGCACCACTCGGTGTTTTTACAGATATCTCTACTTCAAGGTTTCGGGGCTTCTATTCTATAGTTATAGAAAGCTTGCATGATATAAATGAATGCATAGAACCAGAATCAAATAAGACCTTTTCCACTCTTGAGTGAATTGGAAGTGTACCTTGTATGACTTCATTATCATGATCCACCTCCACATTAGTGATGGAATATGACTTTTCTTGTTCCGTTGGATTTGGTGGCTACTGACGCTGATTACCCTCGAGAGCTCGAGGTTTAGTGCACTATTTTGCATAGTGCTCTAGCTCCCTACAGTATTAGCATCGAACCATGAGTGGTTATCTCCTTTCATCTGCTAAACTCTCCTTCCTTTTTGTGTCTTTTCGAAACTCGTGAGAATGGTGTCCTTATTTCCCACACTTAAAGCATTTCATCATCCCTTTGAGGTAGTTCCCATTGTGTAACTTCCCACATTTTTTGGCATGTGGGTCGTTGATTTTTCTTACCACCTTTATCATTAGATCCACTAGATTGAAACTCTATCTTTCTTTTCGTATCACCATAGACATGGTACCATTATCCAAACTTCATCTCCACTTTGAGAGCACATCGAACAACTCCTTCATAACTCCCAATGTCTCAAATTTCAGGAGCCTTTGGAAGGTGTGGTTTTAATCCACTAAAGAATTTATCAATTTTTCGATCATTGTTGATAAAAAACCCAAATAATACCCTGTAAGACATGTGAAATTCGCTTCATAGGTTGTGACAGATTCTCATTATTTTTTCTTGAGCTCTATGAATTCTCTTTCCATATTCGTTCGAAGAGTTCATGGGAAATACTTATTATGAAACATTATCTTAAAGTCCTCCCATTCCATCTCTTCAATTTCCTCCCTTGGAATGGTGTTCTTAATCAAATCCCACCATTGATCAGATTCCCCATCTAGAAGATAAATAGCTAGGGTCACCATCTCTGTCTCAGAACAGTGAATAATAGAAAAGACCTTCCCCATGGAGTTGAACCACTATTCCGCAACTAGTGGATCGGAAGTTCCCAAAAACGTCGGTGGCCATTGCCAGACAAAACATTTGATAGCAAGTTTGTCCCTCTTTGGTGAAGGAGGATGTTCCCCATTATTATGGTTATTATTCATAACCTGAGAAAATTGGGAAAGCATATCCATGAATTTTTTAACTCCACCTCTCAAATCAATGGGGATGTCGTTCGGGAAATCGTTACATTGGCCCTCACATGAGTTGTTGGCCTGATTTCTCCTAGTTCCCACAATTTTATAAAATAGAAAAGGTTAAACAAAACATAAGTAAAAAAGTCAAGAATACACAACTTATTCATTTGAACAATTTATACAAAAAGCATAACATATGTGATCACTAGGTAAATATTTGTGTGTGCATATTTGTACTTAGTCTCATGCTATAGGTTTCCTCTAGGGTTCACTAATCCTAATTCCCAAATTAACTAAACCTTTCCTCTGACATCAACTATAGTGAACTTTCCTTTTCTTACATTAATATTACATAATTTTAAAGATAAGAAACATAATAGTATTACACATATAGGATCCAATGGTTTAGTGCCTTGGGAAATCTAGGACCATAAATAACAAATACAACATCAAGCATAAACATTTATTTAATTTCTTCTTCTCTAGCTTATTATTGTCACTTGTCCTATCCTTATTACAAGTAGACACCTGAGGATATACATCAAAAGGGGTGAGCCAGAAGCCTAGTATGTGGATAGATAAGGTAAATATAGCATGGGGTGAGCATAGTTATAAATTAGGAAAAAGATCATGGACATGAGAGAAGCATAAATAAAAGAATTGAAATGCGGCAATACATAAAAATGAAACATCATGTCTTAGTGGTTAACTACAACACATACTTGTGAACCAAGCTAGAATCTTGTTCACACATAATTTCACATTTACTCATGAGATTAATCAATTTATCCAATGCATTGGAGCGCTGTATAATTCTGGGTGCACCCATCACTTTGAAACATTCATCTTGCACTATATAATTCTGGGCGCACCTGTCACATCATAACATTATCATTAACATGCATGCCACATAGAAAATATATAAATAATGTACATAACTAACCCATGTAAAGGAATGGGTTTCATCTCATAAGAAAACATTCAAAAACTTTGGGTTCCCAAAACAAAGGGGGAATAACATACTTGATACAAGAACAATCAACTTTGAATGAGAAGTAAAAGGTGAGTTCTTAAAATAAGAGTTCTTTTGGAAAACATATGGTTTGTCATAAATACCAGTGAAAAACATTTATATCCCATAAAAGGAAAGAAAAATATGAGAAAAATATTTTTAAGGAGTAATCATATCAAAAGGAGTGAAAGAGGGAGAACCCAAAGAATGAAAGTTGGGTTCGAGAATTTCCCCTTACCTTGTACTCGAATGATTACTTTTCCTTAATGTACTATATAATGACATTATATTCATTAATTATAAATCAAGAACCTTTTTTACATTAATAGGGTTCATTATTTTTTCATTTTGTCATGTTATGTTCCTTTGGATGACTTATAGAGTTTAAAAACATTGTTCGGGGATGATCGTTTTTATGATTTTTCTTGGGTGGTTCACTTGTATTCTAAAATTGATGTTTGTGTAAAACATGAGTAAACAACCAGAAATGATATTAAATGTCCTTAATGATATTTCATGAGGTTTAATGATCTTATAATGAATTATATTAGATCCATGTGTATGAATCATTAGATACAAATTAAATGATGGATAATTGGGTCAATTTATGCGGTTTTTGGATCACAAAAAACATGTTTCAACTTATCACTTAGTAATATGTTCATAAGTCAGTTCCATAAAATCAAATAGGAAATAATACATATAAAATATTCTCTTTCAATAATAAAAATGGTTTTATTACCAGATCTGAAGGTAGATATGGAAGAATAAAGCATGTCGTTCTTGAAGGTGATAAATTAACACATCACAAACAACGTTCTCTTTAATAAAATAAAAGGAAGAGGTAAAGGGGGTTGGATGATATAATATCCCATTATAATCATAGAATTACGTTATATTTATAATAATGGAGTTTCAAAACAATTTTCATGAAGATAGGTGGGGAGAGATCAAGAAATGAACATGAACTTGAAAGGAAATTAAAGGAGAAGAGGGAGAGAAATTACCTCTTGAATCCTTCTCTTGAGAACCTCCTTAAGGGCCTAAGAATGATCTTTTTGATAATAACATAAGCTGTTGTACGTGGGGAAGGGTCTATGGAAGGTGTTTGGGCAGAGTTTAGAGAAGTCTTGGAGCTTGAGAGGTGTGAGAAAATGAGGGTGTGAAGGGTGGCTTTTATAGTGGAGGGGAGAGGGGTTTCCATAATATAAAATTCATTAGTTTATTATTTCATCACAAGACAAGTAATAGTGAGTATTTCATGACCAAGAATAGTAATTTTATCATGTGATCGCAAAAAAATTGGTATTACATCAGTAGATCATCATCGGTGACTCAATTTATCCATTATTTAGCATTTGTTGTGAATTATCACATTCTACTATTCATAAAAAATTCAGCTATCTCAGAAAACTCCCAAAAATTTACCGCAAAATTTTTTCAAAGTTTTGAATCAAAAAATGAATTCCATTTTTCAAAAATATTTTTCTAAATATTATTAATTTAATATTTAATTAAAATCATAATTTAGTTAAAAAACAGTTTTTAAGATTAAAACTGATTTTATAGTGCTTTCAAAAATTACACAGGGTCTTATAAAATTATCTAAAAACTATAAGAAATTGATTCAATAATTTATGCATATATTTTAGGGAAATAAATATTCTTTAAATTAATTTATTAATTAGAATTAATTATTTATTACTTACAAAATAACAAAACGTTTACTAAGGTCAAATTGTCACTTTCTAAGATGTCTAAATTTTTTTTAATTATTCTTAGGTAATGTTACTCTTATGTTGTATGATTTACTATTCATAAGGGTTATATTACTATTCATAAGGTTATGTTACTATTCCTAAGGGTACGTTACTATTCATTGAAAATTATTTTTGTTTCATTAGACCCCAAAAATCAT
Source organism: Viscum album (assembly GCA_963277665.1). Classification (NCBI taxonomy): domain Eukaryota; kingdom Viridiplantae; phylum Streptophyta; class Magnoliopsida; order Santalales; family Viscaceae; genus Viscum; species Viscum album. Next base: position 1,105,885,370 of record OY728131.1, on the reverse strand, counting down.
CTTGAGCACAACCGTGTATGTCGGATTCTGAAAATTCCAAACACAGAAGTGAAAATCTTATATTTAAGGGTAACTTATCACTTAGTAGTTCATTATGTTGTGTTTTTAATGTTATTTTATGACATAAATATAAGAAGGTAATTACCATTGAAAAACATTGGGTCGTTACATTGGTGGTGGCCGACAAAGACTTTTCTCAGACACTATTCAGAATGTTGATGATTCCTCGGTAGATTATATGTATGTAGGTGTGGAAATGGGGCAGTGTCTGGCTTTGGATACATGATCTTGATTTCATGATTTAGGATGGATCTTGGAAGTAGATGGCCAAGCCAGTGTTCTGGTTTCTTGGATAATTTTCTGTATTCATTTTGAATCATTGTATATAACATTTATATCCTTTTTCCTTGTATACATGTTCTTCCAGTTTTATAAATACATGAAATACATCATCACCTATTTTATGACACATTTTCAAGTTTTTATTATTATTATCTATTATTGATTTTTTATTCATTTATATCGCTTCTACTATAATGGGATGTGGTCTAGTGTTTATAATGGATGTTTCCACTATTCCATATATATATATATACTTACACTATTTACCTATTTTAACAAATATGGTATGATATACTCTGGTAATAGTGGTTTAGTCTCCATACATATACAACATATTCACTTACTAATAGTCTGTATCCTATGGCATACAGGCAGGGGAACATGAGTCTATGTGGTCAACTATGCTTGGGGAACCACTATGTGGCACCCAAGTCCTAGAAATCACAATGTGGTATCAACGAAGTTCCTTTATTTAATTAATATCTTCAGACGATATTTGGGTGTTTAGTATTATTTGGAACTTGGTTATAAGCTGTTCTTGGGCGTATTTAACCCATTTTCGGTGAAAATACTGACTTTATTTGAAAGATAACTCTTGTTCTTCATTCGTCTTATTTGAGTTGATATCCATTCACCATTGGGTGACACACTTGAACTGTGGGGTTATTATTATTAGGACTGAGGATTTCATTAAATCCATTCCCAATGAGAAGAGGGAAAGAGACATTGTCACATGTATCATTATAGTCACCTAGAATTCACATGACGTGAATATTCCAATGCCATATAGGTGAATTTTACTACTTTTATTTATTTTGTTGCGAATTAATGATGAGTGATATATGGGTTTTATATTTTCATGTGCTTCTAACATATTACCTCTTGTTACATGAGATGATATTTGCTGTGATTGAGTGATTTATTGTTCTAATTCATGAGGTGTATGGGAACTCATGGGTTCGAATGGGTAATTTACTGAATCAATCCTCATATATTGTTTGTTACTCTATAAAAAATTGTATAAATGGTTAAATAGATATTAAATGGTTTTTTATTCTAGTGATAAGGATTATGGGCACTTATTCACTTAGAATGGAGATCCATTTTAATAAAACAGGCATATATATATATATATTGTATTGAAAACATAAAATGAAAATCTCGAATTATGAATGAAATCATTTTTAATAAATTATGGTAAAAAATTAGAATGACCCTACACCTATTGAAACTCTAATAAATTAAACATGAAGACTTACCAATTCCCTTGGATTCTAAGTGGGTTTTGGGGTAGTACCTGGGGTTGTGAGCCCCATATTTGTGATCTGCTTCTACTTGTGCCACTATCGTCTCTCAATTTATGTTCTGAGGCATCTTCTTGACATTTTTAGATCTATGAAACCACAACATCCTATTATCACTGAGAAAAACCTGTGGGAAAGAGATAGTATTAGGAATAGATGATTTTTGTCGAGGTAGGACAATAGTTCTTATGAATGTAGGATGTGTTCCCTAGATATTTCTCACTATATTAGTGGTGGTTAGATTAACGATACTAGAAGCTCTATTAGTTGACATCAGTTTGGATGATAGAGGAATCTGAAGCCTTTGTGGTATTAAACCCCTTAAGAGTTCCAGGATTTCAGTTTTATGGTGTATCTTCAAATATTATGTTGTACCATTCCATCTATTTGAATTGAAGAACCTCTAAACGAGCTCCACCATCAAGGGCATGATCTTTTACACCAACTAAGGATGAGAGTTTGAGTATCATTGGTAGGACTATTTGAGGAGGAGTTCATGGACAAGGTATCTAGACTTATGATTATTAGAACCAGTAGAGAGGACATGTTCATGGTAGTCTATATGTAGCATATGAGAATGGATTAGGACAAATGCAATCTTTATAGTCGATACCTAAGGATTAGTGTACCAGACCATCTATAGTATATGGTAATTTTATATTAGCCTCCAATACTATATCTAAATTATTATATATGAGTTCTTTTCAAAATTCTATCTCTTTATCAGTAATAAAAATCCTCAGGTAGGAAATTCAGTATTAATGTAGTGTGATGACCCTTAGAAGTATGGACAGAGGTAATATTCCATTGTGGGGACCATCCCCTTGAAGTTGGCAATTATCCATTTTCATGGGACCTCTTTTACCTTAATAACTTGGGATTAAATGTCATTCTAGTGAATGACATGTAACTTTATGATCACACTTATGTGGAATACAATCACTACATGGTGTTTTTTACATCACTAGAGGGAATTCATTATCTACATTAGGTTGAGTGGAATGTTCAGGCTCGGTGAGTGGTGCTAGCTCATTATGGTCTAGGTGGAGTGGCCACATTGATTTCTAGTATCTTCTTATAGGATTAGAAATTAATTCTAGTATATTTTCCTCCCATATTGGACCATTTTAGGGACATCTTTCCCGATGATTTTTCTATCTTAACACTTGATATAGAGGTATATATTACAATAAATCTTATTCCAAGAGTATCACTGGTTTCCATTCCTATATGGAGGATAGAACCTACTATGCTCTTGGATCTCAAGTTATAGCTATAGGATTTGAAGTATAAGGAATTTATCAAACCTAGTACTTCCTCTTGGGGTTCACCCATGAATTTCACCAAGAATGTGGATGGGGATGTTATTATATGTGTGAAATATTAATAGGATGAACCATTTTATAGTTAATAACAAGTATCCACTTCCTTGAATAGATTATTTATTTGACTAGCTCAGAGGATCTAGGTTTTTTCTCATAGATCCTGATGAGATCGAGCTGTTACCATGTGCGGGTTAGGACACCAAACATACCTCACAAGAAATTTCATTATAGGTATAGTCTTTTTGAGTATATATTTAGGCCATTAGATCTTACAAAAGTACCTTCCATTTTCATTGATTTAATCAATAAGGGTTTTCAACCCTATCAGGATTATTTTTTCATGGTATTTTTGAACAACATCTTGGTGTATTATCACACATATAGGGACAATGATTGATATCTTGATATTTTTTGGAATACACTAAGAGAGTATCATATTTATAAAAATATATCTAATTTCTAATTTGATATTGATAAAGTTCACTTATCTGGTGATATTATATTGGAATCATGACTTTTTGTTTACCAAGAGAAGGTGATTGTTGTTGTTTTTTGGGACAATACAAAGAATATGTCTGGTATAGAGAGTTTCTTGGGGCTACCTGAATATTATAAGAATTTTATACATAGATTATTATGCCTTTATCACCTCATACATGTCTTATAATTATTGGTGTTAATTTTCTATGGCCATATGTGTTTAGAAATCCTTTCAAAATATGAAAGTGAGGCCTGTTTCTGCACTGATTTTGATTCTTTTGGAGCCTAGAAAATGCTATACAATATTTAGTGATGTAGTTGGATTTGGGAAAGGATTAGTGATTATGTATGAGGAGAGAGTTTTTTGTTTATATATCCTGGATATTGAGGCCCTATGAAAGAAACTACCTGAAACACAACATTGAGCTATCACCTATTATCTATGCCTTGTTTTGCAAGAGACACAATATATTTGGTGAGAATGTTTTTGGTGTATACAAAAAAAAATATCAAATATATATTTAAGTAGAGGTAATTGAATCTTATAAAGTAGATATGGTTCGAATATCTTCAGTACTTTGATTTTGAGCTAGCCTATATTTCTAGAAATGGAAATGTAGAAGCAGATGCACTAAGTCAAAAAACTCAGGAACATGCCGTATAAAAGGAAAATGATGAATATAAATTTATGGCATTTTTTTTGAAACATCTAGAGTTTCATGAGGGTGATGAGAAACCTTATCTAGTATCATTGATGGTTTCCTCTTCCATTCATGATAGGTTAAGGAGCATGAATTTTTTTATCATGAGGGTTTGGTTCTATGAGAGAGTATTACTATTGAGGACCCCCCCAATATTGTTATGTAGATAAAGATAAGTCCCTCCTTATAAATGGGCATATTTGGGTTCTATAGATATGAGAGTGGAAATGAAGCAATATTCTCACTCTTCATAGTTGTATGTTTATCTATGAATCTTCAAGATGTATCAAGATATGTGACACTAGTTTTGGAGTCTTTTGTAGAAACATTAGTTGATAGGTTTTATCATTAGGTGATACAACTATCAAAATGTGAAGGTAGGGAACTAGTATCTAGATGGATTATTACAACAACTTTAAATCTCAGAATTGAAATGGAAAATGTTTCAAAGGAAATTGTGGTCAGATTACTGAGGTTAGCTAAGGGTAGTGAAATGGTTTTCTTATTCAACGAATGACTGAAGGAAGTATGTAACATCCTTCCCATATGGGATAATTTCTTATTTGATGATTTGGGAAGAATATATGTCCATGAGATAATATGAAATTTTTTGGTCCCTTGTATTATAATTTTATATAGGGATTGTCATTTAACATAGAGGTTCTGGTAGGGGTTACCGATATATATGGGTAGACAAGTTTACTTACATATATTTTCAACCTCAGACCGATGGCATGATAGAATGGATGATATAGGTGTTTGAAGACATGCTCTGAGCATGCATCCGTAATTTCAACAGTTCTTGGTAGAATCATATCCCTCCCTTTGAGTTCACATATAATAAAAACATAAAGGTGATAAATTAGATATACTCTTATGCGAAATTGAATGGTAGATTGTGTTGTTCACTATTGTGCTCATTAGAGGTATGAGAGCCTATGCTACTAGGTCCTCAACTAATGCATGAGACATTGAATCATATTCAGCTGATCAGAAAATGTATGTCCACAACTCAGTCTAGATAGAAATATTATGCCAATAACTGTTGATGAATTCTGGAGTTTTATGTAATGGATTTTGTTTTGCTATGGGTATCACCCTGGTTTGGGATTATATAGATACAAAGGAAAGGGAAGATATCGACACATTATGTAGGGATGTTTGTAATCTAGGATTGATTTGGGATAATATACTATCAGTTAATATTACCTTAGAGTTATCATTCCATTCATGATGTCTTCTAGGTATCCCAACTTCTCCGTTATCATTTTGACTAGTCTCATACTTTTGATACTGATGAGGTTGAGTTAAATTCCGATGATTCATCCTAGGAATACGCTGTACAAATCATGGAAAAACATGAATGATCTCTGAGGATATTTTATACCATTAGTATGGATGATATTGTAGCACAACTAGGTAGATGAGGAGACTTTGTTGTGGGAAGCCGACATACATGATCATTGGATAGATTTGTTCTCAAACAGTGTGTTTACACCCTTGGATGCAGAGCATAGGGTTGAGTTACATAAAAAATTGAGCCTAGATTAACTTGATTATTCTTATCAGGTATGGATATTTTATTTCCATTATAATAAATTTTAATATTCTTTTTTTGGATTTGATCCTAATGACATGCTCGTAGGCTGATTGGTTTGTTTATGAGAGGAAGTAAACGAAGGGTTGGAGGTTAGATATATAAAAACTACACATTGTATAATTGGAATACACAATGAATATCAATTAAATGACTGGTAATGGACATGAAAAGACCTTTTACATTGGTCATGGAGTTTTTTCTCAGGAGGAAGACCATGAGAATTTCATAATGATTAAATAATTTACACATAATGTAAATGCACAATTTAGTTTTTTAAAATAGAAGCAGGGCCTTTATTTTTGGAAAAAACCTCAACACCCTCTCTTATCTCATGTAGGATCCCCCAAGGGATCCATGACAAAGGATATTAGATAAATTCATGATCTAGAATCTGATTTTAGACCCATCTTCCTCATTGGATGCATACTGGTAAGATCTCTATTTATCTGGCACTGTTCATTGTTTCTATTATCCCTAATGATTTTATTTTTGTTTAGGATATTATGACCTATTTTAATGGTGTTTAAATATTCTTCATATTTCATCCGATATTGGATAAACTAAATAATGAAAATAGATGAGGAGAGTTCTATAACCTCGAGGTTGGTGGTATATGACTCATCCCTCAATTATCTCTATTTTATAAATTGTCATTGTTGTGTTCATATTCATTTCATTGTGAGATTATTTTTTAATTAATATGAAATTAGTATAATAATTATGAATGTATTCTTGATCCATTACACATTTCATTTATCATTGAAGGATATAAGCATAATGCCGACCACCCGAAATATTGTGTTTCTTATTATATGACATTTGGGGTTTTCTTATGACAATATGTGCAATAGTTTTGATGTTCATTGACATTAAAGTCATAAAAGGAAGGTTTTATAATTAAAAAAAAATTCAATGGATATTATGCCAATGTATCACTTGAAACTTCTAAGGTACGTGATCCAATTAGTTAGTTAAAATTTTAATAGTGAAATAGAATGCATATTCATACACATCACATAACCAAGTAATTTTTCTAGGAATTGATTGTGATTTACTAGGATTATATCACCATTTAATATTTATGAATGGTAAAGGTAAGAACCTAATAATTAGATATGAATCAATGTACTAAATGGTTACACGTCATTTTACCCTTGTTACTTAGTATGAAAGGAATGGAAATTAACCTCCTAAATTATTAAAAGGCAAGAATATTAATTGGATTAAATTACCAAATGATTTACGTATAATGTTTTTATTAAATATATAATTATTCATCAGTATTGGAATGATCATACTCGATCCAGACATATATTCTTGAGGGAGTCTCTTGATCACTCATAGGACGCCATTCTAATTCAGGGATGCTGATTGTCATGGGTGATACCCCAATAAAACCTAGTCTCTATTTACATGTGGATGACTAGAATGATGCTTTACAATCCCTCCATTACCATTCAAATATCAGTATTCATTGGATACACTACTTGGAACATGATTTATAACAATGGAAAAATTGTTCCTTGGATGCACCAATTGGGACCAATAATTGCTTATCTCTTTTTACCTTCGATGAGATCCTTGGACTCGGTTAGAATCATATTATGGTGTAATGAATTGGGTGATTCCCCTTGGATTACACTTAGACCCATCATATTCAGGATATAGGTCATCACTAAGTTGGATCATCCCTTAAGGTCAAGGATTCCTTGATTACTACAATGGATATACTTCATTATTATCAACATAAATAATTCCTTGGTTATTACATTAAATCCATAGTTATTATAATAATAATTATTATTATTATTAAATGTTTCTTTAGTCATGTAATGGATCCTCTCACATAACCTGTAATAAATAGTGACATAATTAATTAAATGATTACATGTTCAGACACCTGGCGAGGTTGATGTTTGTATCAGGGTATTTAAATTATTACACTAATATACATTTAAATACACCTACACACTCTATGTTTATATTTCCTATATTGGATGGAATATACACCATTAGTTGTGGTATAATTAGATTTATCTCACACCCTATATGAGCCATTGATGATACCATGTAAGGTTATATGTACACATGTGTTAACAAGGGGAAGCACCAAACTTTTGACACATGATCATGAATTCATGATTTAGGATGAAGCTCGATACCAGATGACCACACCAACAATCAAGATCCTTGGTTAGTTTTTGGATTAATTTTTTATTCTTTATATAGTATGTATTTTGTAATTTCATTTATTCCTCTTTTTTTATGTTTTCTAGAGACATGACTTATATCATCATTTATTGAATAACATTCAGTTAACATCTTTTGGGTATTATTATATATTGTTTGATTTTTTATTAACTTCTATACTTCGTCCACTATGGTGAGATACTAGTTAAGTTCTTATAGTGTTTGTTTTTACTATGACATTTGTTGATATTTTCATATAATGTTTAACTATTATTATATATATTCTATGATACACTTTGGTAATGAGGGCATAGTATCCCCATAAAAAATCCTCAATCCTTCAATACTATTTGGAATCCAATGGATTACTTGGAGGCATGCTAGAGTACATGTGGCCAATCGGTCTTGGGGTGCATCTGAGTGGCGCATGGGTCTAGGATATCACACATTGATATGTGGAATAAGTGAGTGTACATGTGTGAGATGAGGAACAATGTTTTCCTAGAATTGACTCTGGAGTGGTTTATAAAGAGTTTTAATTTTATGATAATTTTAACCTCGTGGTAGAGGAGCCCCAAAGAATGAATTTTGTGTTAATGAGTGGTTTAAATTTCTAAATCCGGGTTAGGTACTGATAGGACAGTTATCATGGTTCACTTTGAGTGAAAAAAATTGAGATGGACCCTATTGAGATTACACTTGAAGAGTGGTATAAGGTAATACATATGGTGGGGAGTGCACCATTGGCCATTTGAGTGCGGTGAACCTCTTTATGGGTAGAAATTAAATGGATAATGTGGATTCGGATCTCAAGGTGTGGGAATGAGAAACTTTTGGAGTTCAGTTTTTGTGTGACAATAAATATACTCATTTGTTTGGGAGAATCAGTCAATATTGAATGTATTATATGTTGGGAGAGTTGTGGTCTCTATTAGATCAGTCATGTATGATCAATATTACACTATTATCTTTGTTTTTTAAGGGAAACATGAATACTAGTTGACTATTTTGGATTCTTAATGTTGAGATGGTTTATGGTGGTGAGGTTGTAAATAATCTTATTTTTACGGACTATGAAATGAGAAAAATTTAGATATTTTTGTGATTGAGGGTGGTCATTGGGGGTAAAATGTTCTTTAGACCTATAATATGATATTATATAACTTTTTAACAACTTTTTTCTATCCAAATATAGGGTTTTTACATTAGGATTGGTGTATTGTGTAATTTGGAACTGTTAAAATTTTTATGGAATGATTAGTATTTAGTGTTTAATTAAATAAATATTATTTTATTAATGTATGTTTGTTTACTGATATATTTTTTATGCAACATAATTTATAGATTAAGACTATATATGTGAGTCTGGAGTGGGGGAGGTTTTCTTAGATGACTCGCAAAATCATGTTTGGTGCTGGGGCCATCCCCCGTATTCTTTTTCTTTTTCTTCTTCCTTTTCATTTTCCATTTTATTTTTTCACCTTACTATGAATCATTAATATAATTGTTTTGGTATTATCCATTCCATGAATGATAAAGGAGAGGGATAGGAAAAAAAATATATAGAGAAAAGAAGGGAGGTGATACCACGTAACACGACCCCAGGTGCATCTTTAGCAGATTCCACCCAGACTCTAGTATTTTTTATGTTTTTATCATTAATACCAATAGATTTAAAACATTCTAGTTTTAATATATTATTATGATGCCTATGGCCACCATTGGGGTATATCTGTATCCATTTCATGGAAAACAGGGGTTTTAATGGTGATTATAGGTGTTTCCCATATGTAAATCCCGATCACATAACATATGGTTTCATGAAAACATGATGTGTGTTCTTCATATTTGGATTTGATTGATTTTTGTGACTAAATGATATGTAAATTGAGTACACACCTTGTAGTGGTACTTGTCTATGTATTCTAGTACCTAGGAATGTATAGTTTCTAGGTAAATACATCGTGTACTCAGACTACATGTTATGTAGTCTTACATGGCCATGTGGCAAGGTATTTGGGTAGAAACCCCATGTTAGGGTGTCATGGTCTCTTAACAGTACAGAACCAACTTGTTATATTTCCTTACCATGTATTTTTACATCTACAAACCCCATGTATGCTGGACCATGTGGATTTATATGGATAGATAAGAGATTTTCTAGTACATGTTGTGTAATTGGGGTACACACCATGTATTACCACTTAATTTCTACATTGTCGGATTTGGGTAGTTTTATTCCATATAGTCATAATTGGAAATAAGAGTCCATTTTTTAGTATTTTCCCACATTTTAAATAATTTAGTAACCCTTTGGGAGATTTAAGGACACATAATAGGTTTTTATGGGTTAGTGAGTTGTAATAGAGAGGTTATTCCTCTTGTAGTTGAAACCAATGGTATCCTGGGAGTGATACATAAGATAATAACGAGTTGAGAGTCATGATTTTGGTTAGAGTACATGTAATGGGATTTACAAGGTCCATTGATGGTATAACATGGGGATTTCCCCAATTCGTGGGACTAGGATACCATTTGAGGAGGTGAATAGGTTGGGTGTTTGAACCAATCTTGAGTGGATCTATGGAACTGTGATGGTCCCTATGTTATCTCCCTAGAGAAATTCCTAAGTTTTTTTCCCCTTCAATCTAAGAGGATATTATATGTGTTGACACTAATGGAGAGAGTTTTTACCTCACGATACCAAGTTTTAATTGTGGATTCCAAAAGTGAAGCCTTTGGATATGATTGGACTTGGAAGATCCCATGAGGGATTACTCATCCTATGTTTTGACCCTTTAACTCCCTAAAGGTATTATTTTTCTTATATACTATCTCCAAGGCTTCCAAGAGGTATTCCTCTTATTATGTACTATTTTTTAGGGCACCAAGAGGGTTTCCTCCACATATGTCCCTTTTTAGGTATTCAATGAGTAAAGTTTCTCCTTACATGGTAACATAGAGGATCCCAAGGGGGATCCTTTGCCTATGTCTATACCTCAAAGATCTCTATTGTGAATCCTCTAAAATACTATGGATTAGGGGATCCCAGTGGGTTTTCCAATGATCGAAATACCCTAATAAACTACATTATGGTCTTGGGTAGAGATGGAACTTGGCATCCCCATAGAACATGTATTGAACATGTGACAATCCAGGGTTGTGGTAGTAGGGATGAGATTTCGACTTCAACCAAGCCTTCTCTATTATTTATGTTTTCACATTAGTACTATTTTATACATATATGGGTGTTAGTTATTCTTCTTATAACATGTCTTATGGGCCTATAATCATGCATTATCATGGTGTGGATTTAGGTAGGTACTTACTAGTATCCAACTTATGAAAATTATATAAATTTATACTGCAAGTATAGGAATAACTAGTATCTCTCATATTACACCTCATAGAGACTTGGATTCATTGGGAGATAATGATCTAATATCCAGTTCCACCATTATTTTAATGAATAGAATCTATTGGAGTCCACGATGAATTGGGGATAGAGAGGAGCTTACTGAGTGTATCTTAGAAACCCCTCTTAGATAGTGCATCACCTAGTATGCCAATCATTATCGGATATAGGTGATTCAAGTGGTTTTTGGGTGGCTATATGTCCCCTAGAAATAGATTTTCATGACATGCCCAAGGATTTATCTAGATACCCGAAGCTTGACATACATGGACATTACATTAGTTTTGCGGAATACTTAATACATAACAAAAACAGACGCAGAAGGATCGTAATAGTTTAGTGTCTTTGGAAACTTGGAATATAAACTTCTAATCGTGTTGAAAGATCTTCAAAAACTCCCATAACGATCTTCCCCTTTTTGTTTTATTACCTAAAACCTTTCTTTATTTCTTGGGGAAAATAAAACATAAAAAGGGTGAGCTCAAATTCTCAGTAAGGGCAAACATAGAGAACATAAAACAATCCATATACATTTGAAAGAAAAAACATGAACATGAAATTTAATCATCAAAATCTTGAGCGAAGACATAAATTGTTGAAGTACACAAGGCATATGTCATAATGGAACATTAACCATGATAAAATATAATGGGAATAAAACATGTAATTGTGGCAACCATTCAGCACATGTTATGATTTCTATAGTAGCCAAGGCATTGCTGCCAAGACCATCTTAGTGGACAAAGTCCCTTTCTGAATCGAGTTCACTCCTCATTTCAGTTCTGTAATACTGAACCGGATTAACATACCATTCCAGCCATGTCTATGTCATGAGATATAAATCTTTACCCAATTCATTGGAGGGAGATATAGGTCCCACCCATCTCATAAAGAAATCATTATTACTTGTGCCACAACATAAACAGAAATCATTCATCATAACACAAAGAATAAAATGAGTTTCATAAACATAATTCCATCATCACATAATATATATAAAAGAAATGGATATAATTTCATAATAAGATAAGTGAAAACATGTAAATCATAGAGACATTATACTTGAAACATACACATATGAAATAATGTCATCTTAGATGGAAAAATGGTTTTGATAAAACACTTGAAATGAATTCTTGAAGAAAATATCCTTTCTTCTTAAAAATCAATTTCTTTTCACAAAACGTTATGCAATTTTAAAAGAAAAGTATTTTTTTGAAAATAGCCATGAAATATTTTGGAGGAAGCTTCATGAAAATAAGTCTTTATAAAACCATAAAAATCTGTTCGTGCCGTATAAGTTGAAAAAACATTCTTCTCGTACTTTTCCCGGAAAAGTCAAAAAGTACTTAGTAAAAGAATGATTCCATAAATACCATGTATTAAAAGTCAAAAATGGGTAAAAAGGACATTAAAAATACATGAAACCATTTTTAGGAAACATGGACATGGATGATAGAAATAACCCCAGCAAATACTCACGAAGAAGATATCTCGGATAAAAATGAGATTTGCAAAATTATCCCTTACCTTAGGTCCGATATGCTTCATATGGATCGAAACATCCTGTATAATGAATTTAATAATTTCATTTACTTATTAAATAATCATATTAATTTTTATTATATCATATATTTTTCACTAATGACTTTATATTACCCATTATTTTGTAAATTCCATGTTAAAGCAGCGTTTTGGGTAAAATCATTTCATTTATCGTATGTGTTTCGACTTGTCGTCCTTGATATTATTACTTATATACAGATTTAAATAATTCCATAATGTAAAAAATTATTTATATATAATATATATTCATCATATACATATATATTATAGATCGATAAAAGTAATGAAATACACCGTTCATGGAGACGGTAGGTCGTACGTACACAAGAACGCTATTTTCGATTCCTTATTGAATTGAATGAAACTAAATTGATGACATACATATATATATACCTAAATCCAGTAGAATTATTATTTCATATATTTAATTATTATTCATTATATAAACTTTATGATCATTCATGTATGGTTAACATGAAGAATGAATCCCATCGCGTTGTGGAGACGGTAGTCCGTACGTACGCACGAGTGATGATATCATTCCCATAATTATTGAATTGAATTGGAGTGTATGGTGTAATATATAAGAATCAGTATGATGTTATAATAACCATATATAGTTATTATTTACACCATTAAACCCATCCATGTAAGGTGTTGGTGTAAAAACAGATTACACCACGGCGTGGAGACGGTATTCCGTACGTACGCACGCGCGGTGATTTCATTTTCCGTAGGATGGATAGAAGGTGAAATGGGATGGCTTCATATTTATAATAACATATCAGTATATGAGGGATACTTATGTTATTAAATTATAATGAAACAACTGAATAAGAGGTAGTAGAAGAAGAATGGGTCTTGAAGAAAATAGTAGAAGGTATTACCTCTTTCTCGAAGTGCCTCCTTTAAACTTCCTCCTAGGGCACTAGAGTTGGACATTTGAGAAGACCAGTACCTCTATAAAGTTTATAGGGAAGTGGGGAAGTTAAATGGTCAGATGTTGGCCGAGATTCAAGCCTAAAAATGGTGTGAGGAAGAGAGGGAGGAGGTGCCCTTTTATAAGGGAGGAGAGGGGCACCTTTGGAAATATAAGAAATATTAGTTTATATTAAATCCAAAACCCACTTAAAAACATCCAAAAATGACTAAACTAGATTATTAGATGAGATAGGGTTGTTATCTCATCAACCAATTAAATTTAGAATTGTAGGTAATTTATTTTATACATTGTCAACTTGATTTATTTCTAATTAATCTATTAAATTTTATTTGTGGTAATAAGATTCTAAATATTAAATTGTTATAAATAATTACTTATGTGCTGTGAATTATCCACAATTAGATAATATATGACATTATAGACTATATAATTTTCAATTTATAATTTTTAAATATTTTTGTGATTTTTAAACAATTTAATAATATGTTATTTTTAAAAAATAACAATAGTGTCAATGTTGACACTACTCATTTATTTGAATTTAAATTAAATCCACACAAAGTATATATTCAAAATAAAATATTTAATATGTTCCTAGAATGTCATAGTAATCTATAAAATTAGTGGAGTACATTAAATATTTCATATAATATTTATTTTAATATTTTTAAAACCATTTATTTGGTATATCTCTTAATAAAATAATTAATACAACATTATTGTATAATTATTTAATATACTTATATGTTGCATAAAAATAAAAAATAAAATTCTTTGGTGAAGATAAATATCAAAGGTTTTATAAGAATAATTTTACTCAAATTTATCATCTTAAAATAACAACATGTAAATTGTTAACTTTGTTAAATTATGAAGGTGACAACATTAAAATCATTTAAAATAAAATATTATAAGTGTCATAATAAATTTTATAAGGATACAAATGGTCACATATTAGACAATTGGACGATTATGGTGTACATTTATATGAAAAATAAGTTTTTTTTTCCAGTGTTTTGGTTTCTTTTATGGTCACTATTTGTTTAATAAAAACTATATTCTTGATTTTCCACTAGATAAACAATTTCTGCATCACTATTGTGTCACAATTAATGATAAATATTTAATCCCTAAAAATTATAAATAAATTCATATTATGTAGATAATTTTATTAGATTTCTTAAGACTATTCATGTTCGATGTTTCATGAAGTTTATCACTAAATTAAAATTAATATACTTATAAGATTTAAGAGAGTGACATGTTGTCACTTTCATTTGTTTTAATAATAAATAAATTATTTTCAAGAAAAAAAGTCCATAATATGAATCTATTCCAAAACTTAAGTGATATGGGTCGACCTTTAGTCATCCAATAGAGTTTTGGCAGATTTTAGTGTAATTTTATAATCTTATTTTACCCTTAATTACCCTATTCACCTTTAACTAAGGTAAATAAAATTTACTGTAGTTACTATTCATAATGCCCAAAAATAAAAAGTAGATTATTAACATAATTTGGACCCATGGATTCCAAATATGGAATCCATTTTTCCAAATTGAATACAAAAAAGTTTCATAAATTAAATTAAAATAAATCCCGTTGTCAAAAGAAAATGGGTTTTTGTTTAAAACATTCCAAAAGACGGAATTGATTTAACTTACGAATTCAATGTAAAATCAATGATAATGAGATACATTATATTAAATGGTAAAAATATATTCTATTTATACTTTAAAACCATTAAATATTATAATTTAACCATATAAATTATCACAATGGAAAAAGATGTTTTAAATTAAAAATTGGCGTATTGTTTACTATTCATAAAAACATGAAAGTTATCAGAAAAGAATAAAAAATTTATCCAAAGTAAATTTCTATATCTTGATTTCAAATAAGAATTTAATTTTGTCAAATTGAAATTATAAATGTGTCAAAAACTATATTTAATGTGGGTACACCATTAAAAGGCGGCAAAACTGCATTTTTTGAAAAATACTTCTTCTACATAAAAAATTTATTTTGTTCACATACCATGTTCTAGAAAATGTGTAAGATGAAATAATAATGTTATAACATTCAAAATATAGTTAATACAATTCATAACGGCTAGTTCATAATAATATTATAACAGTATGTAATTGTTTAGTGAAACCTGATATTGCGTACAACACACTCTATCGAGGAAAGTCGTGATTGCGTGTAATGCAAGCCAAGTCTGGGTGGAATGTTGTGAAATAATCCTTCATTGTTTCGTATAAAAATATCCAACCATATACATTGAATATATATATAGATATACACAGACACACTCAATGTTGCGTAGAATGACTATTATAAAACGAGCTTGAAATTGTGTGTAACACAATATAAGAATAGTGTTCCGTATACATCAAGTTAATACAGTGTGGCATATAGCACAAGATAATATTGCTATTTCATAAAACACATGACATCAAATAAATTAAAAAGAATACTTATCATAAAATATCGAGTTGTAACATTCTACCCCCTTAAAATGAATTTTGCCTTTGAAATTCGTCGGCGTTATACATGGTTTTCTACTTGAAAGTTTCTTTAATTGCAACACACATCATAAAATGAAATAACAAAACTTAACTTTAAAAACTAAATTATGAAACCTAATGGTTACCCAAATTAACTAATAACTGGGTTTTCACATAGGAGAACATAGGTGAAAATATGGATATGGAAGAGAAATCTAACCATCATGTTCTGATGGAGAGTGGTAGAGAACATGGCTATGAAAAAGCCAAAAATCACAAAGCCATAAATTTGTGATGATCAATGGTACTATATGATTCATCAGATATGAGAGCACAAGGAAAACATTTTTGGTTTTCAATATCATTTCCCTAAAGTTAAAATTTTTGAATTAGAATAAATACTTTCTTTATTTTGGAAAAATATCACTGTTGTTCATGCTTTGAACAATTTCCACTTCATCTCTTAAAGAAATGAAGTTGAATTAGTTATTTGTGAAGTGCTAACAGATCATGTGATAGAATGATGGGCAATTCCATATGTTTGAAACAAAAGGTTAGAAAATGTTATCAAATATACATAAGTCCATCTATGGTGAGGTTAGTCATATAAAATTCCAAAAATGAACTTATACTTCATATATCATACCTCTCAATAAAATAAAACTAGTTTCGACTATCCAGGGACTTCCTATAGGCCAGTGGTAGGAAAATAATTACAGTCGCACTTCGGTTGTGGGTTCGATTCCCACAACCTTGTCTGACGCGACGGGCTGTCACCCATCCTGTAGGTTGTCCTTTTTCTAAAACTACATTACTATACCATCCCATCAATAATATCGAAAAAAGTTATAGCCTCAAACAATAATAAATTATATCCATCATAATCCATTTCAAATCTCTAGGGTTATCCAAAAAACTTCTATCCAAGATTATAGTTTAAAGGAAACAATTACTAGAAATGTCATTTACCGAGCATGTGAATTCCTTCATTTTTCCCCGATATATCATGTTGATCACATTCGAATCATGTAAATAGCTTAATCATGTATTCTCTTGAAACATGAATTACCATAGAACCTCAGCGAAAACATTAATTTTTTCAATAGTTAACTCTTTCCACATACAAAAATCCCAAATAAAATATATATACCCAAATCATGATATCACTTTGTCCTTTTATCAGGCATGAGCTCATGAATACAATCAAACATCTCATTATCTTCTTATCCCTTCATTATGTGCATATCATCTACCTTCCAAAAATATCTGAATTACCTTTCATGGTTACTGGTACCATTCAACATATACTTTCAAATACTTTAGAAAAAACAATAGTGTAACAATCCTTAGATTATTATTTATTCCATAGTACCATTAACAATACTACATAACTCTTAACAAACATACAATCATTCCACTACATTCTTAAAAAACTGACTGAGCTTCAACACTTCTTTCAGCTCATATATATTTTTTAGTCTCCTCATCATCATCCACATAAATACTACCCATATGACCATGATGATTCTCTACATGATATTTTCCTTTAGGGAATTGGTTTGCATAATGCCCGTACATTCCACATTTAAAACATCTAATCATTGTTGATGTCCTAGAAATACCATTATCCTTGTCCATGGTGTTAACTGAACCTTTTCCATTGCACTTACTGGATTTGTGTCCTTTTCCACACCAAAAGAATCTTCCAGTTCATTTTAATCAATCTCCCCGATGCCTCTTCAAACCTCATTAACATGAGGGAAATTGAACTTTATTTCCTCTATGATCATCATGAAAATCCATCTTTCTCTTATTACCAGAGTCGAGAAACATACCAAAGATGAGATTGTTGATCATATTATGAGATTGCTGATTAGGCATAATAACAACGTTTGGACTTCCAAATCCCGTTTCATTTGGTTTCTCATGAAGAATATCATTCAATTGTCTGTCATATCCTCCATTATCGTGAATCTTCCTGTTTTCAACCATTTTCTAAAACCCAAAAAGAACAGTGTGAGAGGAAAAAATCATGCTAGGGAAAACAACATAGTAAAGGGGGAGTACCCTCAATATCTAATATCTTAGGTTAAATTCTATGATTGTTACGGTAGTTCTAGGACTATATCCTATACGTATACTTATCCGTAGGGACATCCCTAAACATACCGTAGAAATATCTTTAGGGATCTCACTAACATTTTCACATCATAGTTTCTAATGGTTGACTAAACCTTTCCTCTGATACCAACTGTAGAGACTCAAAGCATGACGTACATGGACATTACATTACTTTTGCAGAATACTTAATACATAACAAAAACAGACACACAAGGATAGTAATAGTTTAGTGTCTTTGGAAACATGGAATATAAACTTCTAATCATGTTGATAGATCTTCAACAACTCTTATAATGATCTTCCCCTTTTTGTTTCCTTACCTAAAACCTTTCTTTATTTACTGGGGAAAATAAAACATAAAAAGGCTGAGCTCAAATGCTCAGTAAGTGAAAACATAGAGAACATAAAACAATCCATAAACATTTGAAAGCAAAAACTTTAACATGAAATTTAAACATCAAAATATTGAGCAATGACATAAATCGTGGAAGTACGTAAGACATATATAATAATGGAACATCAACCATGATAAAATATAATGGGAATAAAACATGTAATTTTGGCAACCATTCAGCACATGTTTTGATTTCCATAGTATCCAAGGCATTTCTGCCAAGACTATCTTAGTGGACAAAGTCCCTTTCTGAATCGAGTTCACTCCTCATTTCAGTCCTGTAATACTGAACCGAATTAACTTACCGTTCCAGTCATGTCTATCTCATGAGATATAAATCTTTACCCAATGCATTGGAGGGAGATATAGGTCCCACCCATCTCATAATGAAATCATTCTTACTTGTGCCACAACATAAACATAAATCATTCATCATAACCCAAAGAATAAAATGGGTTTCATAAACATCATTCCATCATCACATAATACATATAAAATAAATGGATATCATTTCATAATAAGAAAAGTGAAACCATGTAAATCATAGAGACATTATACTTGAAACATACACATATGAAATAATGTCATCTTAGATGGAAAAATGGTTTTGATAAAACACTTGAAATGAATTCTTGAGGAAAAAATACTTTCTTCTTCAAAATCCATTTCTTTTCACAAAAGGTCATGCAATTTTAAAAGAAAAGGATTTTTTTTGAAAATAATTATGAACTATTTTGGAGGAAGTTTCATGAAAATTAGGCATTATAAACCGTAAAATTCCTTTTGTGCCGTATAAGTTGAAAAAAACATTCTTCTCGTACTTTTGCTGGAAAAGTCAAAAAATATCTCGTAAAAGAAAGATTCCATACATACCATGTAGTAAAAGTAAAAAATGGGTAAAAAGGACATTAAACATACATGAAACCATTTTTTGGAAACATGGACATGGATGGTAGAAATAACCCCAGTAAATACTTACAAATAAGCAATCTCAGATAAAAATGAGATTTGCAAAATTATCCCTTACCTTAGGTCCGATATGCTTCGTATGGATCCAAAACTCCTGTATAATGATTTAAATAATTTCATTGACTTATTAAATAATCATATTGAATATTATTATATCATATATGTTTCACTTATGACTTTATATTACCCGTTATTTTGTGAATTGCATGTTAAAGCAGCGTTTTGTGTAAAATCATTTCATTTATCGTATGTGTTTCGACTTGTCTTTATTGATATTATTACTTATATCCTGATTTACATAATTACATAATGTAAAACATGATTTATATATAATATACATTCATCATATACATATATATTATAGATCGATAAAAGGAATGAAATACACCGTTCATGGAGACGGTAGGCCGTACATACGCATGAACGCTGTTTTCGTTTCCTTATTGAATTGAATGAAACTAAATAGATGACATAAATGTATATATAATTAAATCCAGTATCATTATTATGTCATATATTTCATTATTATTCATTATATAAACATTATGATCATTCATGTATGGTTAATTTATAATCTTATATTTACCATTAATTACCCGATTCACCTTTAACTATGGTAAATAAAATTTACAGTAGTTACTATTCATAATGTCCAAAAATAAAAAGTAGCTTATTAACATAATTTGGACCCAAGGATTCCAAATATGGAATCCATTATTCCAAATTCAATACACAAATGTTGCAAAAATTAAATTAAAATTAATCCCGTTGTTGAAAGAAAATGGGTTTTTGTTTAAAACATTACAAAATATTGAATTCATTTAACATACGAATTCAATGTAAAATCAACTCTAATGACATACATTATATTAAATGGTAAAAATATATTCTATTTATACTTTAAAATAGTCAAATATTATAATTTAACCATATAAAATATCTAAATGAAAAAAGTTGTACTTAATTAAAAATTAGCGTATTTTTACTATTCACCTAGACATGAAAGTTATCAGAAAAGTATCAAAAATTTATCCAAAGTAAATTTTTATATCCTGATTCCAAAGAAGAATTTTATTTTTTCAAATTGAACTTATAAACATGTCAAAAACTAGATTTAATGTGGGTGCGCCATTAAAAGGTGGCAAAACTACATTTTTTTAAAAAAATACTTATTTTACCCGAAAAATTTATTTTTTCACATACCATGTTCTAGAAAATGTGTAAGATGAAATAATAATGTTATAACATTCAAAATATAGTCAATAATATTCATAACGGCTATTTCATAATAATATTATAACCATATATCATTGTTTAGTGAAACCTGATATTGCGTACAACACACACTATCGAGGAAAGTCGCGATTGCGTGTAATGCAAGCCAAGTCAGGATTGCATGTTTTGAAAGAATCCTTCGTTGTTTCGTATAAAAGAATACAATCACATACATTGAATATATATATATATACACTCATTGTTGCATAGAATGACTATTATAAAATGAGCTTGAAATTGTGTGTAACAAAATCTAAGAATAGTGTTGCGTATACTTCAAGCTAATATATTGTGGTGTATAGCACAAGATAATCTTGTTGTAGCATAAAACACATGACATAAAATATATTAAAAAGAATACTTATCATAAAATATCGGGTTGTTACATTCTACCCCCCTTAAAATGAATTTCTCCCTCGAAATTCACCGGGGTTATACATGGTTTTCTACTTGAAAGTTTCTTTAATTGCAACACACATCATAAAATGAAATACCAAAACATTACTTTAAAAACTAAAGTATAAAACGTAATGGATACCCAAATTAAATAATCATGTGGTTTCCACATAGGAGAACATAGGTGAAAATATGGATATGGAAGATAATTCTACCCATCAAGTTCTGATGGAGAGTGGTAGAGAACATGGCTATGAAAAATCCAACAATCACAAAGCCATAAATTTGTGATGATCTAGGGTACTATCTGATTAATTGGATATGAGAGCACTAGGACAACATTTTTGGTTTTCAATATCATTTCCCTAAAGTTGAAAATTTTGAATTAGAATAAATACTTTCTTGTTTTTGGAACAATCTCACTGTTTTTCATGATTTGAACAATTTCCACTTCATCTCTTAAAGAAATGAAGTTGAATTTGTTATTCGTGAAGTGATAATAGATCATGTGATAGAATGATGGGTCATTCCATCTATTTCAAAAAAAGGTTAGCAAACGTTATCAAATATACATAAGTCCATCTATGGTGAGGTTAATCATATACAATTCCAAAAATGAACACATACTTCATATATCACACCGCTTTATAAAATAAAACTAGTTTCAACTATCCAGGGACTTCCTGTAGGCCAGTGGTAGGCTATAAAGGCCAGTCGTACTTCGGTTGGGGGTTCGATTCCCACATCCTTGTTTGACACGATGGGATGTCGCCCGTCCTGCAGGTTGTCCTTTTTCTAAAACTACATTACTATAACATCCCATCAATAATAGAGAAAAAAATTATAACCTTAAACAATACTAAATTATATCCCTCATAATGCATTTCAAATCTTTAGGGTTATCCAAAATACTTCTGTCCCATCTTATAATATAAAGAAAACAATTACTAGAAATGTCATTTACCGAGCATGTGAATTCCTTTATTTGTCCCTGATATATCTTGTTGATCACATTCCAATCATGTTAATACCTTTATCATGTATTCTCTTGAAACATGAATTACCATAGAACCTTAGAGAAAACATGAATTCTGTCAAAAGATAACTCTTTCGACATAAAAAAATCCCAAATAAAATCTATATACTCAAATCATGATATCACTTTGTCCTTTTATCATCCATGAGCTCATGAGTACAATCAAACATCTCATTATCTTCTTATCCCTTCATTATGAACATATCATCTACCTTCCAAAAATATCTGAATAACCATTCCTGGTTACCAGTACCATTCAACATATACTATTAAATACTTTAGGGAAAAAAATAGTGTAAAAATCCTTAGATGATTCTTTATTCCTTAGTACCATTAACTATACAACATAACTCTTGATAAACATACAATCATTCCACTACCTTCTTAAACAACTAACTGAGCTTCGACACTTCTTTCAGCTCATATATAATTTTTAGTCTCCTCATCATCATCCAGATAAATACTACCCATATGACCATGCTGATTCTCTTCATGATATTTTCCATTAGGGAATTGGTTTGAATAATGCCCGTACATTCCACATTTAAAACATCTAATCATTGTTGATGTCGTAGCAATACCATTATCCTTGTCCATGGTGTTAACTGAACCTTTTCCATTGCACCTACTAGTTTTGTGTCGTTCTTTTCCACACCGAAAGAATCTGCCAGTTCCTTTGAAACACTCTCCCTGATGCCTCTTCCCACAAGATTTACATGAGGGAAATTGAACTTTCTTTCCTCTATGATCATCATGAAACTCCATCTTTCTCTTATTATCATAGTCTGGAAATTTACCAAAGTTGAGATTATTGATCATATTATGAGATTTTTGATTAGGCATAATAATGATGTTTAGACTCCCAAATCCTGTTTCATTTGGTTTCTCATGAAGAATATCATTCCATTGTCCTTCATATCCTCCATTATTGTGAATCTTATTGTTTCCAGCCATTTTCTTTAACCCAAAAAGAATAGTGTGAGAGGAAAAAATCATACTAGGGAAAACAACATAGTAAAGGGGGAGTTCCCTCAATATATAATATCTTAGGTTAAATTCTATGATTGTTACCGTAGTTCTAGGACTATATCTTATACGTATACTTATCCTTAGGGACATCCCTAAACATACCTTAGAAATATCTTTAGGGATCTCACTAACGTTTTCGCATCCTAGTTTCCAAAGGTTGACTAAACCATTCCTCTAATACCAAATGTAGAGACCCAAAGCTTGATGTACATGGATATTACATTACATTTGCAGAATACTTAATACATAACAAAAACAGACACACAAGGATCATAAAGGTTTAGTGTCTTTGGAAACATGGAATATAAACTTATAATCATTTTGAAAAATCTTCAATAACTCCCATTACAATCTTCCCCTTTTTGTTTCCTTACCTAAAACCTTTCTTTATTTCCTGGGGAAAATATAACATAAAAAGGGGGAGCTCAAATTCTATGTAAGGGAAAACATAGAGAACATAAAACAATCCATAAACATTTGAAAGCAAAAACTTGAACATGAAATTTCAACATCAAAATATTGAGCAAAGACATAAATCATGGAAGTACGTAAGGAATATATCATAATGGAACATAAACCATGATAAAATATAATGGGAATAAAACATGTAATTGTGGCAACCATTCAACACATGTTATGATTTCCATAGTATCCAAGGCATTGCTACCAATACCATCTTAGTGGACAAAGTCCCTTTCTGAATCGAGTTCACTCCTCATTTCAGTCCTGTAATACTAAACCGGATTAACTTACCATTCCAGCCATGTCTATCTCATGAGATATAAATCTTTACCCAATGCATTGGAGGGAGATATAGGTCCCACCCATCTCATAATGAAATCATTCTTACTTGTACCAACAAATAAACATAAATCATTCATCATAACCCAAATAATAAAATGGGTTTCATAAACATCATTACATCATCACATAAACCATATAAAAGAAATGGATATCATTTCATAATAAGAAAAGTGAAGCCATGTAAATCATAGAGACATTATACTTGAAACATACACATATGAAATAATTTCATCTTAGAAGAAAAAATGGTTTTGATAAAACACTTGAAATGAATTCTTGAGGAAAATATGCTTTCTTCTTCAAAATCAATTTCTTTTCACAAAAGGTCATGCAATTTTAAAAGAAAATGATTTTTTTGAAAATAGTCATGAAATATTTTGGATGATGCTTCATGAAAATAAAGCTTTATAAAATAGAAAAAATCTGTTCGTGTCGTATAAAATGAAAAATGAATTCTTCTCGTACTTTTGCCAGAAAAGTCAAAAAGTACCTCGTAAAAGAAAGATTCCATACATACCATGTAGTAAAAGTAAAAAAATGGGTAAAAATTACATTAAACATACTTGAAACCATTTTTATGAAACATGGACATGGATGATAGAAATAACCCTAGTAAATACTTACGAATAAGCAATCTTGGATAAAAATGAGATTTGCAAAATTATCCCTTACCTTAGGTCTGATATGCTTCGTATGGATCCGAAACTCCTGTATAATGATTTAAAAAATGTCATTGAATTATTACATAATCATATTTATTATTATGATATCACATATGTTTCACTTATGACTTTATATTACCTGTTCTTTTTTAAATTCCATCTTAAAGTAGCGTTTTGGGAAAAATCATTTCATTTATCGTATGTGTTTCGACTTGTCGTTCTTGATATTATTACATATATCATGATTAAAATAATTCCAGAATGTAAAACATGATTTATATATAATATATATTCATCATATACATATATATTATAGATCAATAAAAGGAATGAAATACACCGTTCATGGAGACGGTAGGCCGTACGTACGCATGAACGTTGTTTTCATTTCTTTATTGAATTGAATGAAACTAAAAAGATGACATACATATATATATACCTAAATCCAGTAGAATTATTATTTCATATATTTCATTATTATTCATTATATAAACTTTATGATCATTCATGTATGGTTAACATGGAGAATGAATCTCATCGCGTCGTGGAGACGGTAGTCCCTACGTACGCACGAGCGATGATATTGTTCCCATAATTATTGAATAGAATTGGAGTGGATGGTATAATATATTAGAATCAGTATGATGTTATAATAACCATATATAGTTATTCCTTACACCATTATACCCATCCATGTAAGGTGTTGGTGGAAAAACAGATTACACCACGGCGTGGAGACGGCATTCCGTACGTACGCACGCACGGTGATTTCATTTTCCATAGGATGGATAAAAGCTGAAATGGGGTTGTATCATATTTATAATAACATATCAGTATATGAGGGATTATAATGTTATTACTTCAAGATGAGACAACTAAAGAAGAGGGAGTATAAGAAGAATTGAACTTGAAGAAAACGGTAGAAGGTATTACCTCTTTCTCGAAGTGCCTCCTTTAAACTTTCTCTTAGGGAACTAGAGTTTGTCTTTTGAGAATACCAGTTCCTCTATAATGTTTCTAGGGAAATGGGTATGTAAAATGGGTAGAGTTTGGCCGAGCTTCAAGTCTCAAAATTGTGTGAGGAAGAGAGTGAGGAGGTTCCCTTTTATAATGGAGGAGAGGGGCACCTTTGGATATATAAGAATTATTAGTTTATATTAAATCGAAAACCCACCTAAAAACCTCCAAAAATGACTCAATTCTAATATTAGATGAGATAGGGTTGTAATATCATCAAACAATAAAATTTATACATGTAGGGAATTTATTTTAAACATTATCAACTTGATTTATCCTTATTTAATCTATTAAAGTTTATTTGTGGTAATAAGATTCAATATTTTAAATTATTATAAATAATTACTTATGTGTTCTAAATTATCCAAAATTAGATAATTTATGACATTATCGACTATATAAATTTAAATTTATAATTTTTAAATATTTTTGTGATTTTTAAACAATTTAATAATATGTTATTTTTATAAAATAACAATAGTGTCAATTTTGACACTATTCAATTATTTTAATTTAAAGTAAATCCAAAAAAAGGATATATTCAAAATAAAATATTTAATATGTTTCTAAAATGTCATTTTAATCTAGGAAATTAGTGTAGTAGATTAAATAGTTCATATAATATTTATTTTAATATTTTTAAATCCATTTATTTGGTATATCTCTTAATAAAATAATTTGTACCACATTTGTGTATAATTATTTAATATTCTTATTTGTTGAATAAAAATTAAAAATAAAATTCTTTGATGAATATAAATATAAAATATTTTATAATAATAATTTTACTCGAATTTAGAATCTTAAAATAACAACATGTAAGTTTTTATCTTTGTTAAATTATGAAGGTGAAAACATTGGAATCATTTAAAATAAAACATTATAAGTGTCATAATTGCTTTTATAAGGATCCAAAAGATCAAATACTCGACCATTGGACGATTATGGTTTACATTTACATGACCAATAAGTTTTAGTCTGGGTTTTGGTGCCTTTTATGGTCACTATTAGTTTAATAACAACTATATTCTTGATTTTTCACTAGATAAACAATTTCTGCATCACCATTGTGTCACAATTAATGATTATTATTTAATCCCTAAAAATTATAAATAAATTCATATGATGTAGATAATTTTATTATCTTTCTGGAGACTATTCATGGTCTACTTTTCATGAAGTTTATCACTAAATTAAAATTAATATACTTATAAGATTTAAGGGAGTAACATGTTGTCACTTTCTTTAGTTTTAATAGTAAATATATTATTTTCAAGAAAACAAGTCCACAAAATGAATCTATTCCAAACCTTAAGTGATATGGGTCTACTTTTAGTCATCCAATAGAATTTTTGTAGGTGTTAGGGTAATTTTATAATCTTATATTTTCCCTTAATTACCCGATTCACCTTTAACTATGGTAAATAAAATTCACCGTAGTTAATATTCATAATGGCCAAAAATAAAAAAGTATCTTATTAACATAATTTGGATGCACTGATCCTAAATATGGAATCCATTTTTATAAATTCAATACAAAAAAGTTTTAGAAATTAAATTAAAATTAATCTCGTTGTTGAAAGAAAACGGGTTTTTGTTTAAAACATTGCAAAAGATTGAATTGATTTAACATAAGAATTCAATGTAAAATCAATGATAATGACATACATTATATTAAATGGTAAAAATATATTATATTTATACTTTAAAACCATTAAATATTATAATTTGACCGTATAAATTATCTCATTGAAAAAAGATTTTTTAATTAAAAATTACCGTATTTTTACTATTCATCAAAACATGAAATTTATCAGGAAAGTATCAAAAATTTATCCAAAGTAAATTTTTATATCCTGATTCCAAATGAGAATTTTATTTTGTCAAATTTAACTTATAAACATGTCAAAAACTAGATTTAATGTGGGTGCCCCATTAAAAGACAACAAAACTGCATTCTCTGAAAAATACTTATTTTACCCAAAAATTTTATTTTGTTCACATACCATGTTCTAGAAAATGTGTATGTTGTAATAATAATGTAATAACATTAAAAATATAGTTAATACTATTCATAACGACTAGTTCATAATAATATTATAACCATATATCATTGTTTAGTGAAACCTGATATTGCGTACAACACACGCTATCGATGAAAGTCGCGATTGCGTGTAATGCATGCAAAGTCAGGGTTGCGTGTTGTGCAAGAATCCTTCATTGTTTCATATAACAGAATCCAAGAATATACATTGAATATATATATATATATATAGACACTCAATGTTGCGTAGAATTACTATTATAAAAGGAGCTTGAAATTGTCTGTAACACAATCTAAGAATAGTGTTGTGTATACTTCCAGCTAATACAGTGTGTCGTATAACACAAGATAATCTGGTTGTAGCATAAAACACATGACATCAAATAAATTAAAAACAATACTTATCATAATATATTGGGTTGTTACAATTGATGATTATCTTTTCAATTGTTTCCTAGGCTACTACATAGGATTGGATGGGTGAACCATGGTTGCATTTCCCAAAGGTATTAAGGAATAGGTTTCTCAGCCAGTGACTGAAGGATTTCCTGTTATCACCTTGTATTAGGAGATTATTCCATATATATTTCCCTTGGTTCATCCCCCATATGAATTCATTTTAATTTATGGTGTCTTGATTTACTATAGACTGAGAACTAATAATATGGAATTGGATTATAATGGGGAATATCGAGATGTTGTTTGGGATCCACTAGTTACTCATGTCTTAAGTAGTATGCCTAGGATTCCTAGAATATTCTTTGATTTCTTACTTATATAATACCAAATTGATACCTATAATTATAAACTATATTTAGTAGAAAAAATTATATGTTATTATAGGGATAATAAATGTATCCCCCCAATTATGACTTAGCTTTCTATGATATTTTTTTGACATCAAAAAAATTATGTATAGTCGATTGGGATCAGTGACTCAAGTATTGATGATGGTTTTTTTATTTACATTTATTACAATTAGGTATCATCTTGTCTGGGTATATTAAATGTTCAAAGACTTATGATAGTAGGTTACATCTTCACTATTGGTGGTGGCATACTGAGATTTATTTCATAACTCCATGTACATGCACCTTGGTGTATGTGAAGAACTTATATCTATATTCATATTGAGAACATAGTCATAATGGAATTTGTGATTCACATAGTTTCATGATCACACAGAGCCTCTCATGTGGAGTCTTGTGGTTAGGATGGTGAATATTGACAATGTTTTGGAGACTGGGTATTTTTTGACTTAGAGTTAGAAGTAGAAACTTGTGTGTTTATTTTCAGTTTTATGTTTTTTATATATGATCATATTAGTGGGAGATCAATGGTTTTATGTATAAAATTTCTATTTTAGCCTTTACTATACTTCATTAATTATTATATCCTTTTTTATATTTATTCCTTATACCCTAATATTATTTACCGTTATAGATAATGTTTGGTTATTTATAATTTTTTTATTACCTAGATATGAGGGAAAATTATCCCCACAGACACACCATAAGACCTCACTACTAGTCGATAGCTTCTATAATATGTGGAAGTGCACTTGAGGCCTTATGTGAGCCATTCTGATTACTATTCATGGAGTGATGGCCATTCAACCATTCATGAACATATCTCAGTTGATTAATACTAGTTAGTATGAATAATATAATCCATATTTTTTCCCTCACAAGATAAAATGGTATATTATGTAGATGATAGAGTCAATAAAGGATAGATTATTATAGTTTATGTTGAACTCAAAGGCTTTTATGATATGGGTGATAAAACAAAATATTTTTTTGTGACATCAAACATCATCAAAGAATGATATTGATCCATCTATTAGTGATGATATATAAATAGTTTGTCTAAATAGGGAGAGATAAGATGATGGAATCATGTTAATGAGGGATAATGAATATAATTTGGTTAATGAGGAATTAATTTATTGCATGTACTATCCTTTAACATATAATTAATTTAAAATAAATGAATATCATTATTCTATATGCAATATTATCAAATAATTTTCATGATTTATATTGTATATATAGTTCTAACCTATTTTATAGTCTTAATAAACTAACGAATTTTGAGGAAAAAATTTTAATGATATAATCAGATCTTCCAAAACATCTATGATGTCATATGAACCATTGGAAACTCTCCCACCTACATCTGGTATGCTCTATATTGTCTATTTTCTCACCTTTTGAATCATTTTACTACATAGGATGTAATAACATATTAATCATGTATGCTCTCTGATTCACATGCATCACCTTTTGATCTTGGTATATTTGAGGGATTATTTAGGGTAGAAAAGGAGTGGGGATCGACTATACCGCTGGTGAGATGGTTTTCATTATAAGGGTATTAATGGTCACTATTATTGGATTGTAATTTTCAATTTAAAAAACTTATTTATTAAATCTATATAATAATTGAATGTTTTTTTTGAATAGATTAAAATAATAATAAGATACAAACCAACATTAATGCATAATAATTTTGGTGGATGATCATATTAAAATATTTGTTCCATTTACATGTTTGGGGTGCCTACAGATGATGGAAGTAGTCCTTTACCATCACTTGTTATGATGGGAGTCATATTCCTAAAAATTATAAGAAGGAATTTTTTATAAAAAAATTAAAGTAAATTAAAAATTAAAAATTAAATTTTTTATCAAATATTCTTATAAAATGTATATTTCATTATTTCTATATAATGACTATATATATGCATTTCTATCTTTATGTGCATGATGCTTTTGTGCAACTATGGATGTTAAAATGTTTGGGGGAAAAGTGGAAGTACTATATGTGTTGGTTTTGGTGTAAATTCAATGAATCCTCGTTGAGTGTCCATAAAATATATAGAAAAGTACTCGGAGGGATAAAATAGGATCAACGGAAGTCCTTCATTGATATACATTATTCTGATTCACATAATGTATTTGAATTTTTTTACTAAATTGATCTCAATTTATTTAAAAAAATATATTTTTCATTATTATTATTATTGTGAGGTATATTCTAAGAAAAATAATCAAACAGGGACAAATAAGTCTTTCTACACATAGTTGGTTCTAATTTGTTTTTTGGAAGAAGGAAATATATGATAATCTACTAACAATATAATAAATATATTTTTTGAAAATTTTTAATCACCTTAATTTTAATTGTTTTAATTTTATTTTGATATACAAAAAATAATTTTTTATTGATGTAGGTCTAACTATTTTTTGGTTAAATTTGTATAATAAACATGACGTAAATTATATAAATGATCGTACTGTAAATATTGGGGAAAAAACTAAATAAAAATTTATTTTTATAGAGATATATATAGGAAAATTATTATCTATTTGTATGAAAACATTATATTGTAATGAGATAAAAATCCCTCATGGTCAACCATAATCTATTATAGTGATGTTATTGTCCATGTGTTGGGCAATGAGCATGATAGTAGCACTTGAGGTCTAGGTTATGGAGAATCTACCCCATACATCCTTTGGGGTAGCTTTTCTTCATTCACTATCTCACCTTCTCATATAGGTTTGAGTACTGTTAATGGTCACGATCACATAGAATGACACAAAAAATTTTGATTCTTAAGAATATAATATAGGATTTAAAGACTAGATTGATATATCGAGATGTTTAGTTTTTAGCGATGGGGAATCCATTATACATACTATTTTAGGGAATGATTGGTGGCTTACTCGAAGACATTACAGCCCATGTACAATAGACTATAGTGGTATAGAATCTGTTACATTTATTTTAATATGTTTATATTATGGTAATAATTTTTTTATATTTTTTATGTACTATTTTATTTTAATTAATTTATATTATTAATTTTATTTACGTCAAGAACCAAATATAGGGGAATCTACTGGACAATATGAAAATTATGAGAATTTATCATTTGGTGGTAGCCAACATGAAATATGTGAGTATAGTTGATGTCAGATCTATCTTTGTATCAGATTTATTTGTTACTAAAACTTATATATGTGTTTTTTTACAACATTATATGGATTTATTGTCTGTTAAGTAAACCTATTAATGATTTAAAATGTTTTAATGTTTTTGTTAGAATAATACAATTATTGAATTCTATGAATTTTATTTATATCTGTATTTTTATACAATAGGTGGTGACAATTACAAGGATATAATATTTTACATTTTTCGTTAATTATTGATAGTTTAAACTACTAGAAATTTTTTAGACAAATAGGAGTCACTAAAAAATAACGAAAAAATACATCAAAACTATCTATAAATTTTATGCAGTAGTTAAAAATTCTTCTAGATAATGATTTTATTTAAAAAAATAACTTCTCATAATATTTTTGGTTGTTTTAGCTGCTACAAGTTTGATTCATAATATTTCAAAAAGAAACAAAATTTTTTTTAGTATAGGTATAAAAATTTCCACCAAATATAGTTGGGAAATTATTTCATTAAACAACAATAAATATAAAATAACTTCCAATAAGTAAGTATTTGAATGAAAAATTTAGAGGTTTTAATGACTCCAACCTCTTAATAGGTGGGGGTTAAATTTTTCCCATTTTCTAAAAAAACAACCACTAATTAGTATTTTTTTCTAATGTCATTTCAAATGTTTTAGATATTTTTACTGAAAAGTAGAGGTTTATTTTGTTATTTTAATTATAAAAATTTATAATATATATTATTTACTCTTTCTATTTTTTTCACTTTCATTTCACCTTTTATTTTTTCCCTTCTAGAACCACATATCTATGAAAATAGATAACTCACATTTGAAGGACATCGGGACACCCTGATAAGGTAGGGGTGAATCCGGGTGACAAAATATTCTTTTAATGTGATGGATCTTGTTCCCACGTAGGTAGGAACTTGTTGAACCTATATGATGAATGTGATCAGAAAGAAAACATTCACATGCATAGAGAGGACACAACACATTTTACTTGGTTCACCACTAAGGGCTATGTCCAAGGAGCATACGCCGACAAGTTGTTGGTCGTACCTAATTCCACAAATCTTCACTAGCTGTGGATTACAAAGGTTTGGGCACAATCACTCTATCCTAGGCTCACTTCCTTTACAAAGTTTCAGGGATAGCTCACTGCTTCCCTCGGGTCACTCCCATTGACTCCCCCTGGCTCACTGCCCTTGGTGAAGTCACGCTCAGTTTATGGACGTGAAGGTATCTTCATCAGTGCTCAATGAATGCATCATATGAATTATGTGGATGCTCTGTTGAAGTCTGACTATCACCCATGAACTGATCTACAGCATTCGTGCAGCACCAAGACAACCGGCAAGCCTCAACAACACCTGGCATGCAACTCCAAGGCGGAGCACAACTTTCAAGGACGATGTGCAAGTTATAACTGTCATGCAAGTCCACCTTCAACACTTGCACGATTCAGTCTCCTTTAAATCCAAATGTGCACGACTCAACTTCTTTTCCAGTAAAGTCGATTTTGAAACTTAATGGAAACCTGTCACACAACTTCTATTCTGGCGTGCAAGTATCACCAAATCACTTGCACGACTACTGGACGAGCATCAAATAACGTCCACGATGCTTCACCTGGCGCGACCCACCAACACTTGCTCGAATTCAACACCTGCGCGATGGGAGATCTGAATTTCATCATGTCTAGAGTTTTTGTGGAATGAGGAGGGGTTTTCCTCTATTTATAGGCATTCAGATACCCTGCGCGGAGGCTCCCAAGTCTTCCCTTGGCGCGCAAGTCTCGGTGTGCAACCCTTATGTCCTCCTAGAAACTTGTGTGACCATCTTCCAATCTTGGGCCCCCTATTTAATTTGACATATTTTGATGATCAAAACACAATGGTCAAACAACACCCATCTTTCCAATCCTCTAAGGTTCCAATGCACATGTATTTTCACAGTGTGCAAGTCACTTGCGCGACCAAAACCAATACTTGCGCGACCCTCTTTCCTTTGCCCTATTTTCATGTTCTCATTGTGAAAAAAATCGGGTGCACATGTTTCCAAGCCTCCAAGGCCTCAGCATGCAAGTCTCTTTTCCAAAAACACATTTCTCTATATTTCAAATGTTGAGGCCCAAAAAAATTGGCAAACACTGGGAAACAATTCCATCTTCAATACTGTTGTCTGCTTGAAATTTATGATCACCTTGTAGGTACACGTTCTGAACCTCCACTGAGGATTGAAAAAAAATAGAAACCATACTCCAAATCATGCATAGAAGAACATGTTTCCAACAATAACCCCCTTTGGGTTTGTTGGAAATTAGAAAATAAATTCAATAGATCTCCGTCCATGTGCAAACCAAAAACACAAGAATCAACTCAGCCAACACTCTAAGTCTACATGATCAATGCTTGGTATAGAAAACAAGAGAGTATGCTTGAATTGGGTTCCCATGTTTTGGAATTCTCAATTACGCCCGAGAATCATTACATGACCAATGAATACCAATGTTTTCCTTATCATTATTCTCATCACAGAAGAATTACTTGCCTGAATTTATTCCTTTCTCCCCCATTGACAATAAATCCAAAGACCAGTAATTTGTTCAACGTTCAGCTCAAAACATACTCCCCCTGGATAATATCTCCCCCTTAAACCTACAGCATAGCCATAAACATATAAAAAAAGTTATCACAAATGGGTAGATGGGTATTGCGTAACCTCCTTATGCACTGGGAGGTGGTTGAACACCGAGGTTCAATGGATGCTTCTCAAACACAGCTGCAGACAGTGGCTTGGTCAGGATATCAGCAACTTGCTCATCAGTTCCCACATGATCCATTCTAATCACCCATTTTTCATCCTTTTCTTTGATAATGTGATACCTGATTTCAATATGTTTCATACAGGAATGCTGAATAGGATTCTTCATAAGATCAATTGCACTCTTTTTTTCATAGTAAATCACCATTGGTTGCTTTACCTCATCACCAATATCTATTAATTGTTGCTTCATCCATAGCAGTTGAGTGCATGACTTTGTGGCAGAGATATACTCAGCTTTAGCAGCACTAAGAGAAGTACTTTGTTGTTTATTTCTCAACCAGCCAACACATTTCTGCCCAATATAGAAGGCTCCACCACTAGTGGACTTTCTGTCTACTACATCACCAGCCCAGTCAGCATCAAAAAACACTGATAATTTATAGTCCCTACCTGCAGCAAAAAATAACCCCAAGTTATGTGTACCTTGAATATACCTCATGATTCTTTTTACAACCTCCATATGTTCCTCCTTTGGATTACTCTGAAAGCGGGCCATAAGGCATGTGGCAAGGACAATATCTAGTCATGTCTCTATCAGGTACCGTAGGCTCCCGACGATTCTCTTGTACATGGTGTGATCAATAGAGGCCCCATCCTCATGCTTTCTAATTTTAGTTCCAACTGCAATTGGAGTTGACATTGGTTTGGAGTCTTGAATATTAAACTTCTTCAGCAGCTATCTTTCATATTTGCCCTGAGAAATGAAAGTGTATTCCATCTTTTGAATCACCTACAACCCCAAGAAATATGCGAGATCTCCAATCATTGACATTTCAAATTCTAATTTCATGTGGTTGGAAAATTCGTCCACTGATTTCTATGTGCTGCCACCAAATATGATATCATCAACGTAGACTGGAACCATGAATTGATCTTTTGGAGAATTATTCACATAGATATTATGATATACTCCTCCTCTTTATAATTCTAGCTTCTTGAGAAATGAATCCAACCGTGAGTACCATGACCATGGTGCCTGATTCAAACCATATTGAGCTTTCTTCAGTTTGCAGACATTTGTTTTATCAGTACCCAAAACAATGCCCACTTGTTGTTCAATGTAGACTTCTTCTTCGAGTACACCATTCAAGAATGTTGTCTTGACATCCTTTTGATATACTTTATATCCACTTTGGAGTGACATGGAAAGGAAAATCCTGATGGACTCCAGTCGAGCCACTAGAGCAATGGTTTCTTCAACATCAATGCATTCAATCTGGGAGTATCATTTACATACCAGTCATGCCTAGTTTCTGATGACACTTCCATGCTTATCAAACTTATTTTTGAAGATCTATTTGGTACAAATCACATTGTGAACTTCGGGTCTCTGGACAAGATCCCATGTATGATTCTTTTCAATTTGATCTAATTCATCATTCATGGATTTCACCCATGATTCCTAATTTTCAGCTTCTTCAAATGAGGATGGCTCTACAACTAATAGAAATGAAGATTGCGTGTTATTACTCATCCTTCTTGTTTGAGTGCGTGCACTCCTGTCTCCAATTATGTTGGATGGATCAATATCAGCTCTTCGATTTCTCTTGCGAGGTTCAGTGGCATTCTCTTCAGCCCCAGTTTCATCTTCCGATTCTTCTTCTGAGTCAACAACATGATGGGACTGTTGAGTGTTTTGTATAACTTCCTCAATTTCTGCATTTGTATTTTCTTCACGTTTACTTTCTTCCTGACTTTATATCACATCAGGATATGACGTCCTTGAATCATTTGTGGTTTTCTCTTCAATTATCTTAACATCAATTTTTTCCACAATCCTTTATAAATGCTTGTTGAAAGATTCGTAGGCTCTGCTGTTCATTGTGTAACTGAGGAAAATTTCTCCATCTACATTGTTTCCATACTTCCCTTGATTTCCTTCTTTATTCCTGATGATGCATTTACTTCCAAAGACTGAAAAGTATTTTAATGATGGATTCTGTCTATGCCACAATTCATATGGTGTCTTCATCTCACCCATATAATGTCCTCTTTGATTATGAATGTACACTACAGCTTGAACAACCTCTTTCCAGTAATGTCATGCAATACGACTCTCAATCAGCATAGTTCATTCCATGTTGTTCACCCATCGATTCCTATGTTAAACAACTCCATATTGTTGTGGAGTTCTCACAGTAGCTACCTCATGCTGTATCCCATGCTTCTCCTAATAATTTTCAAATATAATGGATGTGTATTCTCCTCCATTGTCAGATTGTAACACTTTGATTGTTCGTCCAGTATCATTCTCGACAATTCGCCGATATGTTTTCATGTAGTCATGGACTTGTCGTCTCCTATAAATGACAATCACACATGACATTATACTGTAATAATCTATGAAAAGGACAAAGTACCTTTCTATATGAGTTCCAGCAACATTTATCAGCCCACATACATCTGTATGAATCAGATCAAGAAGCTGAGATGCCCTTTTCTTCTTTGGCAGATATGAACTGCAAACCAGCTTCCCACAAATGCAAGTATCACAAGATTTTTCACGTTCATGCTTCAGGTTGGGAATGACCATGAAAATTCTCAATTTTGATATCTTCTACATGTCTTGTTTATTGATGTGCCCCTGTCTCTGATTCCACAAATTGTTTTCTTCTTCAATAGTCATGTAACAGACATTTTCTTCACTATCAACCTGATACAAGATTCCTTCTATTCTGCATCCCTTCAAAAGTGAATTTCTTGTCTTTCCCTTGATAGTGCATCCTTTTTGATTAAAAGTAAATATAAGTCCATATTCACAGAGTTTACTCACGCTGAGGAGATTATGACATAGGCCATCTATGTAAAGGACTTCAGTCTTCTTTAGTTATCAATTAGCTAATTCAGTACTTCCACTCCCTTTGATTTTCAGATCTCCATCATTACCAAATCACACCATATCATCAACCTTCCATTTGATATCCGTTAGCAGGACGACATTACATGTCATATGAGATGAACAAACACTATCCAGAATCCAGGTACTATTGTTCTTTGTAGCTTTGAGGGCCACCTCTGCAAGGTTGGATTTCTCAATCTTCGTCCTTTCCGTCCATGAGTCATTAGATTGAGTATATAGTATGGAAGGAATTTCAATTATCTCTTCCGCATACCCGGGTTCTTCATAATCGAAATCTTCTTTGAGAGGAGAAAACACGTTTGAAAGAGAAAACACTGTCTTGCTGACGAGACTTGACTTGTCTTGATCTTCGGTATGAGCTTTCCATGTCCCTTCTCTGCCTGCAATTATCAGCCTTATGACCAAAGATAGAACAACAATAACAATAGCCATAGAAATTGTTTCTTCTATAAGAATTAGGATATGAATTTGTTCTCCTTTGTTGAACTTCTAAATCTTCTCCATTCAGATAGCTTCTTGACTCTTCGCAATAAGACATGGTATGGACCAAATAGCCACATAATTGACACTTCATGAGAGGAAATGTATTCACACTTGAATTTCTCCTCATACCTTCTTCCTTGAGAGAATAGTTAGACTGTCTGTCATTTCTAAATGTTTGAGGATAATTTTCAGTTCTCCTTTTAGTTTGGATTGAGGGTTCCATTTTCAGAACTTTAGGCAACGTTTCAACATGTTCAACTTTCATCCTACATTTATTTTGGATATTTTCACTTCCAGCAGTTTATGTCTCAGCCTCACAGCCAATTCCACTCTTTCCCATGCAAGAGGGTCTTTGATCACTCAAGATTATTTCAACCCCATCTGAACCACACTTGGCTCTTTCTAGTAATTCTGCATCTGAGAATCTTCCGAACTATATTTTCTTCCTCGATTATTTTGGAATTGATTCAGTCTCATGTTTACTCCTTGGAGTAACAAATTCCTCCTCAATACCCTCACTAGTCTTGGATTTTTCATCTAGTCTGGAGGTGAGGTCATTGATGACCTTTTCCTGCTCTTCAATTCTTAGCTTCAGATCCACTACATCATCACTGCTTTCAATTATTTTAGACTGTAACTTCACAAATTCTTCTTGTCGTTCAATTTCAGCTTCAAGTTGATCAACCTATTTAGATGATTATTCAACAATTTATTTCCACTTATTGCAACTCTTACAATTAATCATAAGCTTACTAAATGCATACTTAAGTTACATCTCATGATCTACACAAGTTCTCAATTGTTTTTCTCCACTAGTATCTTCTGACTTTTCAACAGTGGCCATCCTGGAAGCATGGTTCCCAGTTTTCAATTCTGGTTCTTCTTCATCACAGAATTCATTATCATCTTCTTCCTCATCACAGACAAAACTTTTCCTTTGAATTTTCTTTCCAGTTTTGATGTCTCCCTTTTTGATGAACCTTTTTTGAGGCTTCTCGAAGAATTCATCTTCACTATCTTCATTATTGATCTTTCTTAAGAACTGAGAGGCAATGTGCCCAAATTTTCCACAATGAAAACATGCGAGAGGTAACATCCCTTTGAATTTACCTTTTCCCTTCTGGAACATCTTTGCAAAGAGAGATACAATTTCTTTTTCTTTGTCATCTTCACCACTACTATGTTTTTAGATTTTTAGTTTATCCATGGTCTTGAATGCCATTTCCTTAATCACACGAGTCTTAGCATCTTCTGGTTTGACTATCATTTATTATGCTACTAAGATGCTCAGTAGATCATCCATAGAATGTTTGCAAAGATCTCTTTCGTCAAGGGATGACACCTTTTCATTGTACAGAGGTTGAAGTCTTCTTAATATTTTCTTTACAATATCAAAGTATTTGATTTCTTCACCTAGACCCTGAATTACTCCAACCACTTCATTAATTTGATTGAAGAAAGATTATGTATTCTCGTATGGATAAACCTTCAGATCATCAAACTAATTTTGCAACACTTGTAGTTTCACACCCTTCACTTTGCTATCCCCTTCATAAATATTCTCGAGTTTATCCGACATAGATTTTGCTGAGGTGGAATT
The DNA here is from genome assembly GCA_963277665.1 of Viscum album. Taxonomy (NCBI): domain Eukaryota; kingdom Viridiplantae; phylum Streptophyta; class Magnoliopsida; order Santalales; family Viscaceae; genus Viscum; species Viscum album. The sequence goes on along the minus strand of OY728131.1, from coordinate 1,105,845,502 downwards.
CATCACCATTAGGTAGATCTGATCAGTAAGGGCTGTAGTGAGTTCATTTTGTGCTATAGCATCTGCATCAAGAATTTTTTTGTCTGTTTCAGTCATGGAAAGACCTGTTGGATTAGTGACTTGTATTCCTTGCACAGTAGGAAAGTGAACTTCCATTCCAAGAGATCTTAGATGAGATCTCATTCTGTTATTCCAAATCTAATAATTACTTCCATTGTAGTGAGGGACTCTTCTGACATTGACAACATTCTCCATGATGATAAAGGACATATTCAACAACAGAAACTTTTACCCTCTCATACCACTTGAAGGACCCCGGGACACCCTGAGAGGGGAGGGGTTAATCAGGGTGACAATTTTTTCTTTTAATGTGATGGATCTTGTTCCAACGTTTGAAAGAACCTGTTGAACTTGTATGATGAATATGATCAGAAAGAAAACATTCATATGCACGGAGAAGACACAACACTATTTACCTGGTTCACCACTAAGGGCTACGTCCAAGGAGCATACACCGACATGTTTTAGGTCATACCTAATTCCACTAATCTTCACTAGCTGTGGATTATAATGGTTCGGGCATAGTCACTCTGTCCTAGACTCACTGCCTGTAAAAAGTTTTAGGGATAGCTCACTGCTTCCCTCGGGTCACTCCTGTTGACTCCCCCTGGCTCAATGCCCTTGGTGAAGTCACACTCAGTTTATAGACGTGAAGGTCTCTTCATCATTTCTCAATGATTGAATCATTTTCATTATATGGATGATCTGTTGAAGTCTGACTATCACCCTTGAACTGATCTACAACTTTCGTGCAGCACCTAGACAACTGACAAGCCTCAACAGCACCTGGCGCGCAACTCCAAGGCGGCACACAACTTTCAAGGACGACGTGAAAGTTATAACTGTCATGCAAGTCCACCTTCAACACTTGCGATATTCAGTCTTCTTTAAAGACAAACTTGAGTGAATCAACTTCTTTTCCACTCAAGACGATTTTGAAATCAAATGGAAACATGTCGCCGAACTTCTATTCTGGCATGAAAGTATCACCAAATCACTTGCGCGACTACTGGACGGTCATCAAACAATTTCCGTGCTGCTCCACCTGCCGTAACCCACAAACACTTGTGCGACTTCAACACCTACGTGACAGGAGATATATATTTCTTCATGCCTAGAGTTCGTGTGGAATGAGGAGGGGTGGTCCTCTATTTTTATGAATTCGGATACCCAGCGCGGCGGCACACAAGTCTTCCCTTGGCGTGAAAGTCTCAGCGAGTAACCCTTCTGTACTCCTAGACACTTGCGCAACCAACTTCCAATCATGGGCCCCCTATTTACTTTCCATATTTTGATGATCAAAACACGATGGTCAAATGGCGCCCAACTTTCCAATCCTCTATGGTACCGGTGCGCAAGTCTTTTCACGATGCGCAAGTCACTTGCACGACCAAACCAATACTTGAATGACCCTCTTTCCTTTTCCATATTTTCATGTTCTCATTGTGAAAAACATTAGGCACGCAAGATTCCAAGCCTCCAAGTCCTCAGCACGGATGTCCCTTTTCTAAAAACACATTTATCCTTATTTCAAAATTTGAGGCCCAAAAAAATTGGCAAACACTAGGAAACAACGCCATCTTAAATACTGTTGTTTGTTTGAACTTTATGATCACCTTGCTGGTACACGTTCTGAACTTCCGCTGAGGATTGACAACAGAAACAAACCATACTCCAAATCATGCATAGAAGACCATGGTTCCAACAATATTAACTATTTGTTTGGAAGTGATGGAGTGATGTTATGTTTCAGTTCCTCACACTTTCATATTTCTCCTTATTATTTATTCAACGAATATAGTAATAGTTAAATTTATTATAATATGTAGTGAAACTCATTTCCATTTTTTCAACTTCTTCATTCAGTTCAACTTTATTACTCTTTGTTTTCACTATAATTTTTCACATAGTTTAATTTCATTATGATTATGATTTATGGAAATAGTCTTCCTAGAAATAGTTGTAGAGTACATTATCCCACACGAAGAGGTCTTAGTGAGGGGTAGTATAAATTTTAATGAGTGGGTGTAGTGTAAAAGTATTGACCATTACATTAAATTTAACATTGATAATATTTTTAAGAAAAAATATGGAATTACCTTGAACTCCTCAGAACAAAAGTTTATTCTCCACTAACCTTGTTGAAAAATATTTTAATTTTTTCTATATTTTCATATATTTGTATATTTATTTCATTTTCTTCTTTAAAACAGCCCATTAATATTAGTATTACTATTTAAAATATATTTTAATTCATAAATAGTGATAATAGGAGAGTAGTTTGAGTCTTTGTCCAACTTGAGAGATTGACCCTGAGATTAAACGATCTTATATTCTTTGAAAAAATAAAAATAATGAGTTGGGATTCATAAAAAAACTTATTAATTTGGATTAATTTCCAAGGAGTATAATAGCTTTCAATTATTGTTTTTCAAAAAAATTAAAAATATCACAAAAAATAAAACAACTAAGAGAAAATAAAATATCATTACATATATTTTATTTCTTTGGCTAGATGGACCTTTATAGATATTTTTTATATTCATGGGTTGATACATATTTTTATGAGTATAATAGGGAAGAGAGATTGATGAGTCCAATAGAGAAAATTTTAAAATGCTGAAGGAAAAAAATTAACTTGTAATGCCCGAGGTCTATATGAGCATAAAATTTCAAGGGGATTTTGAGTATTTTGTGTTTAGTTGGTGAGTTTTTCAAGGAACCAGAATTCATAATGAAATTATGTGAGTTTTAGAACATAGAATGGGTGTTTTTAAAAGTGGAATGAAGCTCAGGAGTCATCCCAAGGGAACCAAATATCCCCATTAGAGGATGAGGTGGTTGCTACATCCTATGCTGTAGTAAACCACTAACTCACTCCTACTGTTTGGAAGTTGAAACTACTATTTCTTGCTCCCATGGGCCATACAATGGCTTACATCATCTTACCAACGTGATATCTAAATGGTAAATTGCTGTTTTCATCCATTTGAGATTACAAGGGTATAAATCAATCTATTCCCATTGTTTTGTTAATGCAGCTGTGGGGGATCTACCCTTCCTACCCTTGATCCTCCTTCTATATGGGAACTATTTTATGGTCATTTTGGTGATGAATCAATGAACACTATTCAAAATATTTTGTTCATAGAGGTTAAAAATTTTACTAAATCATTTTTTAATGGTATTGAAAAAACATTGATAAATCATGTTCAGGAAATTACTTAGATGTTGTTTTACAAAATAGATGATGAATTATTTAACATGAGTTTTTTTAAAACTAGGATAATAATTAAATAGAGGGTTTTTTATTTTAATTTACATATTTACATATTTTTTAATTATTAATATCTATTACATATGTACATTTCATTAATTCTTACATATTGCATTCACCAATTTATCATATACATGTGTTGGGTGAGAGTTGGACCCATTACCTCTTGGTGATTATAACACCCAAACATATTTAGCCATCCGAATAGTGTTAAGGGATAAGTTCCATTGGGCCTTAAGCCTAACTCCACAAATGCAAAATGCTTCTGAATAACAGCAAGGCCGTAAAGAGGTGATTTTTTTGGAGGCTATACCCTCTGGTGATGATATAATAATGTTATATTAAATAAAATTCAACATAAAATATAGAAATAATAAAAATTAGACCAGTGACCTTCCCATTGCTGATGCCTAAGATATTGAAGCATAAGATTTAATATTTACAACATGATCAAAATAAACCATTTCAAAAATGAACATCATAATATACAATTTTTAGATACCGAAACTGAAGATGGATATAAAATAGGAAATAAATGTAATAGACAGAAGAGTCACCCATTGATGACCTTAGTGTATACATATATTAGCATACTGATACAGAACGAAAACAAAAAAAGAAACTCTAGCTGAAAAAAGAACCCATGGCCGCGTGTATTCCATCCCATGCTAACTCAATCACTGAGATCCTACTCATGAGAATATACCTTTAGCTCAATGCAAAGTCATACAATATACACTCATCCTGAAGGGCCCATGTATGGTGGGAGAAAGTATCTCAGTAGGCCACCACTAATGTGTTCCTATCTTATATCTGTGATTTATCAGGTTTATCTAAGAAATAAATAAAATAGTAGATATAGGTCACAAAAATGAAAATGGATCACTTATACTCTATGGAAGCAAAGACTAAAATCACATACATTATCCAAATTAGAAAAACTAAAGAGGAGAGGAACCACAACCTAATCCTAAGGCATCCAAAGTTGTGAATTAGTTCGGGTGAACCCTCAAGTTCCTCCCCAAATAGAATTATTGGGTACCTCATTAAAACTAAAACCTCTTGTCCAAAAAATATTGAAGTCCCGAAGGCACACCCTAATAACATACCTATTCCCATTGAAATTCACTCTGATTAAACCATAACAGATCAATGTCAAATATCTGAGGCACCATGATAAATATCCTCTAAGTAATAACACTATCATGTCAATAGCTGACATCATAAGGAACAAAGATGTTATCCTCTCATGCAGGTCTTGGCCAAAAAACCTCAAGTACAGAGAGACTCAACCACAAACCAATGTTCTAAACAACATAAACTGATGTTTCCTCACAGTATATATTGATTTATATGGAAAAAATCCAAACATCATCATAATATGTTTTTAATAATGGAATCTACCCATATTATTGGTCAATACCAAATCATCATTCAAGTCTTAATGTACACACACGACACCAAACGACACATTGGCCAACATGGGTGAGTGAAAAACACTCAATAAATCCATAGGACACATCATCCTAACACCTCTTTCCCATGCGACTATATCCCTCGATCTAATGGTCAACACCATATTATATCACATGAGTCTCACCCATAGCCAGAAAGCTTTGTCGCCTTATCCCGATTACTAAGTCACCCAACTAGTGATAAACTCCACCAAATATGACCCATGCCATGAATTCCAGAATGATAACATCACATCAATCCAGATGGATAAATCCACGTCAATCCTTGGCCTGATCCTCTCACATTCCCTTATAACTAACATGAAAATCGTATATATATAATTCAAGTCAATTTAAATTATATAAATTCCCTGACGTAGTTTTTTCAAGGTCCCAAACGTATTACTAGGATGAAACAAGTCATATAATTGATTAATCACGCCCATAGGCCTCTGATGGAATCAATTAATCAATTAAAATGAAATCATTAAATTTTGATGGTATCACTTAGAATAATAAATGAACACTCAAAGATGCACCGCTAAAACAAGTGTAAAATCATAGAGGATGATAAAGACCACCTACCTAATGCCGGTAGAAGATCCCAGGTCCTCGTCAAAACCTCTAACTCGAGATGATTTGTAAAAAATAATCATTTTGGTAGAACAACCAGAAAATAGGGTAAAAAGGCTCATGTAAATTTAACTCTATGTATAGTGAGATAAAAGAAGAAATGAAGGAAGGGGATTGAAGTTACTTCTATTCCAGCTCAAACATACGAGACAAATCAAGAAACATAGCTCAAACATGAAGACAAGATCAAATTATACTTGAGGATTAGAAGAGGGAGTTCCTTCACCTATGCATAGTTAAAGGAGGTGAAGAAGAGGGAAAAAGAACAAATAGGGGAAATGGTAGTTTTCGATTTTTAAAAATTAAATGGGAAGCATGGTTAGCTCACATGATTTGGAAAACTGTGTGCCAATTGTGCGGCACCCACTTCCCAAGTATCATGATCAGATTGTTAATGCACATAGTTTTCCAAACCATGTATAAAACATGTGTGAGCCCTCTATAGAAAATTGAATACATGTCCACACAACCATGTTCCCCTCCTATGTGGTTTTCATATCCATTAATATTAGACTTAGAAGACTGAGTAAATTCTCTTGGGAGGCTATATAGTTTCTCCAAACTATGTGAATTAGTCTACATAACCTAGAAACAAGGTATTTTAATATTTATGGCTCAACCAAAACCCAACCAAAACCCTAAGACACTTTCTAAGAATTTAAAAACATGGTTTTTTGTCAAATAATCTCTCTATGTTTCTATAATCAAGGAAATATTTTTTTTTCGAACCAAAATTTGATAACGTTAACGGGTTGAGGATTTTGACCTCCTTTAAAAATGTGGCATGTCAATATATCCTAAATTTTACATATCTTGTCCCCAAACAATCAAGAATAAATTTGAGACTGTACCAAACATAACCATAACTGTCACATCACCCCATACTACCTTAGTCTTAGTCATAGGTACACTCTCTCAAGGTGCTCCCCACATTATGAGTTTCCTACCCAAACAACATCATGAGCCAACACTCAAATAAAATTGATGGCCAACCTAACCATCCCTGGACAAGAAATTCCTCTTGTGATGCATCATTAGAAATTCAATTCATTTGGTCCCCCTGTGTCATAATAGAATCCCATAATGTCCCGCAACTCATCAGATCCTCAAATCATACCCATGACATGCACAACACCTATGAGATCTGACATCACATAAAATTCTAAAAATCTTCTTTTATACCTCACTCCTAAAAAAATTCTCATATCACAACGATGTATAAATAAAGACACAACTCAAAATCCACACCCCCAATAGTGCTAACATATAAATATTGGTACCACAAACATCATTAATATATATATAACACATCCATGTCCATGAAAACCTACTAACCAGCTTCTGGTTAGTCCATAGATACATACCATTCACCTCATGCACCCAACAAAGACATAAATACAAAACACCCATGTGAGAATATAACAAAAAAGTCACACCCATGACGTAGCTATTACCAAAATGGGATCCCTAGTCTTATATTCACATGGACACTCCAATGTGAGAACTAATCCTAAAGATCGACTACCTAAATCTTAGCCTCCCTGAAGTATTATACTTTCCACCGACAACTGAACCCACTTTTGGATCTCACATTCTCTACCACGACTTTCAGGTTCTACAGACACCCACCTTCCAGCACCAGGTGCCAATCCTATTATAACCTCAAAACCCCGAGTCTATCCCAATACTTGACTACTGTATGAATAATATGGATTCTTATAGAACCTCTTGTGTTGTCTGACCTTTAGGATTTTCTCGACACTCTTTCAATGCCAGATCACACTAGATCCACATATTCCCAAGCCTCTCATATAAGGAGCACACTATCAATGAACCACTCCAAGGTAGTATACTCATGTCTTTGTACAAAATTCCATAATAAATCTCAACTCTTCCTCTCTTCCTATTATCTAAATCATCACCACTATAATCACATGAAGCAATCCCCTAGATTGACTAATACCGATCATTCAAAAATCCCTCAGGTATGAGAACCATATTCACTACCTCTGAGAATGAGGATATCCTAGAGATGTTTACCTACACCTAAATGGTTTCCCATAAACCATCCTCAAAATTCCTCACCCTTGAGGTGTCATTTCCCACCATACCAGGTGAAAAATGAGACAACCCAGTGAATGTTTTTGCATATTCTATGATAGGCATGCCACTATGCCAAAGCCTTAAGAACTCCCAAACTCTCTATAAATACATTGTAAAACACAAACCCCACTCAATGTTTTATTTTCATCCATCAAAAACCCAAAAGCTATCAAATCTAGTGGTGGCCCAGCCTGAATTGGGTCTTGTACTTGATCCTATACCTACAGATCTGGATTTTCCTGATCCTTAGGGGCCTCATTTAGACCATAAGGTGTCCCAACCTATGTGCGGTCCTTCAAAAATACATCAAATCCCTTTTCATTCTCCATTAGATCCCTTTTAGGTGGAATCCCACTAAATACCAATACCAAGGCCATACAACCAAAATAACACGCTCACACACACCCATATATTAATATATAATTTAGGTAGGGATAAAGTAATAGACATCACAACCTCACTACCCTTATTCCACTCTCTCGCAACCATTCCATGTGATATATGACTTTATTTCCCCATACCCACCTATATTAGAGCGAGGTATTATATATTCCTCGAGCCACACCCTTCTTAATAAACCATGTCACCTCAAACTGTCGACCACATTGCACATCCTCATGATAAATGTCACCCTATAACATTATCCCAATCTACTCCAATAAGTTCTAGGGAAATGTATATTGGTATCACATATCACAAGAAATTTAAAATAGGAACATTCATATATATATATATATAAATATTTAATATCATATGTGCCTATCATGAAAAACAACCACCCATTGCATTATCGGGCCAAGTGTCCAAAGTTCATTCCTTACCAAACCAGGTCAGCAGTCTCATAGAAAAGAAGATAAAATTTCACATCAAAGTGAAACAATTAAGGTGGTAACAATATCAACTAGAAAAGGGGAAAAGTAAAACAATAATTCCCACCCTCAGTAACTTGGTATGTCCCTAACGAATGGGGCTACAAGCACCAAAAAACGTTTTATAAACCCATGCCTAACTACATACTATTCTATGGTTTACCATATCAAATATATTAATACCAATAAATTGAAAAAAATAAAAAAATTTGATTCCATTTGTAGAAACTTAACTAATTTATCCACCCAAAAAGTGATGCAATACATGTAGCGCTTGGCAATAAGCATATCTCCCCGGACAGAAATGGGTTTTGTTTCAAATTGAGTGTTTAAAGCAGTGATAATTGGGAGAGTTTACCCTATAGTGATGATATATTAATGGTATACAAAATATAATGAATTCGAAAATAGAGAACAAATAGAAAATAACCCACCCATGGAAGAAGTGAAAACAATAGTACCAGAATAGAAAATATTTACAAAATGCTCAAAATAAACAACATGAAGAATATACATCAAAACAATCCATCTGTATATACTAAAAAATCATGATTACAAAATAGGCCATATGGATAATAAAAATAAGATTCTCCCATATATGTCCTCATTTTATACATATATAAGCTTCCTAATACAGAAATAAAAAAAAGAATCTTCAGTAGAGGCATGAACCCACAGTCCCCTACCTTCCATCCCATTCCTACTCAATCACTATGATCCAACTCATTATCCTAAACGTTTACCAAAATAGAAAGTAATAAAAACTACAGACTTCCTGAAGGACCCATGTAGGGTGTGGGTAAGAATCTATGTAGGCAACCACCAACATGTTCTTATCTAACATATTTCATTTTTTAGGTGTATATAAAAAGTAAATAAAACACAACATGTGAGTCACATAAATAAAAATGCTTCCCATTTTCTCAAAAAACATAAGTAAAAACATCTATCGCTTCAGAAAACACCAGAGAAAATTAGAGTAGTGGATTCCTATCCTAATCCTAATGAATCCCCAAATGTGAATCGGTCTAGGTAAGCCCATAGGTTCTACCTCTAATAGAATTACCTGACACCTCATGCAAACCGACACCTTGTATCCAAATAATATATGACTTCTTGAAGGCATGCCCCAAACATGTACCTAGACTCATGTACCTCATATCCAAAGAAACCTCATTAGCTAAATTCCTAATGTCCAATTAGGAATGATCTCCATCCTCCAAGTAATAACGTTGTTAGATCAATAGGTGTCATCCTTTGAAATGGTGATGCCCATCCTCCAAATTATATCCTACTTCCAATTACATCACGTAAGCTGAGCCATAACCCCCAAATGACTATCTCAAAACTATCAACTAATGGATCAACAATATTCCCGAAGAATTGGACAATAATCACTTCCAGAAAAAATCCTAAGCCGTAACAGAGTTTTCTACCCCTATGAGTAGTGAATACCACTACATCATTCGAGTCCTACTATGTGAACATTAATCCAGAAGGAACAATGCACATGATGGATGATATAAAATCACCAAATAAATCCCTAAACCACATCATCCCAACACATCATGACCGTGTGACTGTGTCTATCAATATGATGGTCAACATCATCCAATATCACATGAGCCTCACCTCTAGCCGGACAAAATTCTTGCCTCATCCTGATGGCCATGTCTCCCAATTGGTTGTTAACATCACCCAACATGCCCTGGGCCAACCTCACCCTAATGTTTAGTTCACCACAATCTAGAAGGAAAAAGCCACCTCAGTCCCTGGGCCGTGAACATCCAAATCTCATGGAACTCATAAGAAATCAATATATATATATATATATATAATTCAAATCAATTAAAATAAAAGAAACATCCCTATATAATCTTCCCAAGACCCTAATACTATCACATGGCTCAAACCAATTTTACAATGGATTGATAATTATTATATGAATTTCAGGGGTTAAACTAACTAATTAAAAGACAACCCTTAAATTAGGAGGGTCTCACTCAGAAATAATGATAGGAATCACCTGCCTCGTATTGGTCGGTGCTCGCATGTTCGATAATTGCCTCGAGGAATAACCAATTTTTAGAAAACATCATCTGAGATGAACACCCGGAAAATAAGTTAAATCAGCATGCATTGATTTAGAACTCCATATGGTGAGAGAAAAGAAGAAAGGAATAAAGGTGATAGAAGGTCGTACCATTATGGTTCCACACACCTGACAGATCAAGAAACAGATCTCACACATGAAGATTAGTTCAAATCCTAATTGTGGTGGAAAAGTGGGAGTTCCCTCTAATGTTCTTGGGTGAAGGAAGAGAAAGTGGAGAGAAATAGTTGAAATAAGGGAAAGGGTAGTTTATAATTATCACAAATTTATTGGGTCACATATTTAGCTCACACAATTTGGCTAATTATGTGACAACAGTGCGACACACACTGTCCATGAATTAGGCTCCCAATGTTCATGCACATGGTTGTCCAAACTGTACCCAAACTGTGCATGATACCTCAGTAAAAATGTTTTAGATATGGCCGCATGGTAGTGTTCAACATCTTGTATGGTTTTCAAAATTGTGCATAATTGACCTAGAGGGTCACCTGGTTGATCCTAGGAGGCTGCAAAATTTTTCCAAACTATGAACCCTAGTCTATACAGCATCGAAACATGGGGTTTTGGTGTCCGAAACACAGAAAACCCAATAAAATCCTTGATTCACTTTTTGATCCTTTAAAAACAAGGTATTGGGTTAATGAAACTCTCAAAATTAAGATCAAATAAAAAAAGAATGAGTTGGTCTACCAAATGAACTCCAAAAATTTAAACGGCATGAGGATATATTCCTGCTCCGAAAATAAATGAGGTTTTAGTTATTCTACAATGACCTTACAACTATAGTAGGCACTTTAGGTGGCGAGTAAACAAAATTTAATATACTTATATATATATATATATAATAGAACAAATGAACAGTAATATATAATTAAAAACATAAAAACAAATGACAAAACCACATATTAATATTATCATATTAATTATTAATTAATATTTATCAATTGGTTATTAAGAAATTATATATATATATATATATATATATATTATGTTGTTTTAGGGAAAAATTACCTGAAACACACACACACATGTTAAAAAATAATAATTAATAATTGATAAACAAATGATTAATAACAAAATGATCAATAAAATAATAAATAAACAAATAAATAAACAAATAAAAAAAATTAACAATTATTAAATAATAAATAATCATTATTTATTAATCTCTAATAAATAAATAAATAAATAAATACAGAACTTATTAATTAAAAATTAATAACAAATTAATTATAGATAATTAATATGTAATAAACAAACAATGAATAAATAATATGTTAATAAAAAAGAATAAATTAATATATGATAAATAAATAATAAATTAATAAATATCGTATTAATAAATATTAGCTAATAAATTAGTAATAAATAAATAATTAATAATAAATAAATAATAAACTAATAATAAAATAATAATAAATTAAAAGAAATCAATGAAAAGTAAATAAACAATAAATAAAAACTAAAAAATAAAAAATATTAAATATTAAATAATACCTCAGTTATAAATGACCAATAAATAATAAATTAATAATTAATAATTCATTAATAACAATTTATAAATAACATGTAATAATAATTAAATATTAATTTAATAATATATAATTTATTAATATATAACAAATAGTAAATAAATAATATTAAATTATATTCTAATTTAATAAATAATAAATAATCTTTAATAAATAATCTTTAATAAAAAAATATAAAATTAAAAACTAATAAATAAATATAAATTAATAAATTAATAATAAATTATAAATATTGTATAAAAAATATAATTTATATATAATTATTATTTAAAAATATGGAAAACAATTATAAAATAAATAATATATAATACAGAATGAATAATAAATAATTAATATTTAATGATTAATAATAAATGAACAAACAATAAAAGATGAATGATTAATAATAAAGGGATGTAAATATATTTAAATATATATACATATAATGAAATTTACATATATATATATGCAGTCGTATATGTTATATAAATATATATAAACACACACTTGTATATAATTGAATATTTATGTAAATATATATATAAACACAGGTAAATAAAAATATCTATTTCTATACCAGTATTATATATAAAAATATATAAACATAAATACAAATAAATATTATAAAATGTATATAAATATACGAAAATATTCATAAATTCAAATAAATATTTGTATATATATATATATAATTATATATAATCTTAAATAAATATATATGTATATATTATAAATAAATTTACATTGTTGTATAGAAATGAATATATATATATATATATACATATATATAATAAATCTTCAAAAAGGTGAAAAAATAATAATTTCAACACCATAAAATCAACAGGAAAGAATTTTTTTGGTATGAAATCATAGACAACCCAATACCATTTATTATTACTCACCACGGATAAACTACATCCATTAAAAGTGTATAAATAAATAGTTGATAACAGATTGAAAATAATAACATATTCAGGGCTATGAAATCCCATGGGTGTTCTCTAACATTAAAGATCACCAAAAACCAAAAAAAAATCTATAATGAGGAGGAGCACTATGAAAGTATAAAGCGTTTTGAAAAATCCAAAATATGATATAATAATTACACTTTGCGAATTGAGATTGGAATGAATAAATGATTCAATAAGTCTATATATTGGAATGTAATCTGAATGATACAAATATGATCACTGAAAATATGGTCGTTGGTCATATATACAAAAGGTATACTGAAGTAGTGTATTTTCAGGTATTAAATTTAAATAATATAACCCATAAGGAAATAAAAATATGACATAAAAATATGATATATACATACATATATATTTATAGATATAGATGTATGTGTGTCATGTACAAATATTTATAGTAATCTTATTAAAGTATTATATGATGTAAATATAAAATTTAAAAATATATTTTATTATCAAGGGATTAGAAAAATTAAATTTAAGAATATAAAATTATTAATTTTAGTTGTATTTGTTAATGTGTTGTTAGAATATAATTATTTTTTAAAAAAAATCATTTTTAAGGAATTTTATCCTAAATATTATATTGAACACATTAAAAAAATTATTCTATATGAAATATAATATTAATATATTTCGAATTAGTCATTTATAAGAAATAATATTAAGAACACTTAATGTTTAAAACATCATTTTTCAATAAAAGTAGTATTTCTTAATATTGTTCATTTTCAATTAAAAATATATTTATAAATTATAAAATATAACTACATAAATATAATTTAATTTTTGGATTTATCATTTCAATAAAAACAAAATATTATTTTTTTGGGATTTCACAAAAAACATCAATTTGTTGGTGAATAGTGTAAAATACCATTTTAAAAAATAAGAAGATTTTAACGATACTACTTGTATATAAGTATGAATAGGAAATTCAGTAATCTTTTCTAATAAAAAATAAATTTTATTTAGTGCATTTTTAATTTTAAAAATATTGGTATTAATTTATAAACAAATATTTAACATTTTATAATTTATGTTATATTTTTCAAAAAAATAATTTTAATACATTATATATTTATTTTTTTAAAATTATCATTATCAATTTCTAAATACTGAATTAAAAAGATAGACATTAAATTTGAAATCATTAGGTATAAATTATATAATATGGGCCATTTTTTGTGTATAAAAGAATAATTTATCTAGGTAAAATCAACTTACTATGGTTAAAACCAACATGGTAAAATTGAGCAACCTAAGAGGTAAAGAGCCAAACATGTTAAAAAAATTATTAAATTGACTTTTTGAGGTTTCTCACAAATTAATATATTCTCTATTATATTATTTCTTATTTTTGGGGCCATTTTCCTTGAGTGTGACTTTCCAATATTGAATATTGTAGGGTATTTAAAAAAATGCCACTAATTTTCACATATAAAAGGGGGTTACATCTCCATAGATCCTCTAACACTATAACCAAATTAGTTAACTCAAAACACTATCTAAAAATACCTTAAACACTAATAGACGCCTTAATTATGTTATAGTATTCTCAATTTACCATCATTCAAAGGTTTAACTCCCTTCACAAAGAAGATAACACAAGCAGTGATATATAAATTTATAAATGTTACTTCGTAATTTTATATTTCTTATGTGGATTTATTATTTCAAAAATTTCTTTTCATAATCTCAAAATTATAATATAATTATGGTTGTTACAATTTAATGTTATTTTAACTATGGTACAATATTTAACAAACCATCACTTTTTTCATAATAATAGGAAAAATGACAACTGCATGGGCACATTCTATCACCTCCACAAAGCATTAGGTCTGGTTTTCCTAAAGCAACTTACACAGTTGTAAATATGTATAAATTAAATAAATAAATATAATTTTTTAATATATTATATATTATTAAATTATAAAACATATTATTAATTTCTCACATTCTATGGAAAATGAAATCACCAAACATGAATATGTATGGACTACCTCCTCCATGGGTTGATTGATTTACATTTTTATTTTCCTAAACACCATAAATTGATGTTCATGTGAATGAATTTAATGAATAAATATGTTATTTATGATATCATTATAGTTTTTTTATAAAAAATTATATTACATGTTAATGATATGATCGTGAAATAATTATCATTAATTCAATCATGTATAATAAGTGTAGTAAGATGAAAATATTTAATTCAAAATATTTAATATTTTTATATCCCTTAATAATTATTCTAATTCCATTATAATTATGATATATGTTACTAATAATCATTAAATTAAATTATTATACTACTTTTCAAATGATATTTCATCTAAATTACCTGATGATAATTTATTAGGCATTTTATGTTCATCCTTGTATCTGTTTGACCACCTACATTAATAATGATATAAAACAATATCATGGATAATAATGAAAAAATAATTATTGGTATAATATGATATAAATATTTAAATAATTATTTTTATTTCTATAAATGATACATCAATTTTAAAATCATTAGTTAAGAAAACACACTTTGTAGACTAACAATCATCTGAAAATGTTCATTATCGATTTCATCTTCTAGAATAAAGACTAAAGTACTCCTCAAGGAAAATTAAAAACTCATAAATCATAGTAATTAATCAGTTATATTAATTTTAATTAACTTTTAGATATGAAATTTGGGAGAACAATATATAATAAAACCACTATTCAAAACTTGTTTGAAATGATCAGGATTGACCACACCTAACATTGAAAATTAGTAATAACTAAAACATATAAACGTAGATAATAAATATAAATTAATTTTATAAAAGGTTATGTATATGAATAATATTTTGAAAAATTATATTATGATATTTATGTTTTTTATATATTATCTTATAGTGTATAAGACTATGAAGGAAAACATAGTTAGCTGTTCTTTGTCTAAAAATTTAATTTCAGAAGAATTATTTCTTAATGTGCACTATGGTAACTTTAAAATGGATTTATTAATAAAAAACTAAAGAATTTTTCCATATTAATTGGGTTTTTAGATAAATATCAGTTTCTTTACATAAATGGACCTTTATTCAGAAGATACCCAACCAGATGGTTGGTTTGATGATAATTTTACTCAATGTTTATGGGTTTTATTTGAAATGCTACTCTCAAATAATGTTTTTTTGAAAGATTTTACATATGGGGAATTTTATTCATTAAAAAATGTATCATAATTCCATTGTATATTCATGGAGTTTTATACGTTCATATGATATTTCGTTTCCCATTGACTCATGTTTTACTTGATGTATTCTATGTAAGTGAAACTGATCCCATCTCTTCTTTTCAGTTCGGAAAATAATTTTTTCATGACCTAATTAATTGGTTACTTTTATAAATATCATAATATATGATTAAATAAATATTAATGTCATTTGATTCTACTTTATTTTATTTAATAAAATTTAAATATATTTTTTTACATTTTATGTATGAGCTATTTTCATGAGAGGATAGAAATATTCCCTTTTTTATATTTTCTATGTGAACAAATATTTCCACCATTATATTCATCTTATATGATACATCCTTTACAATACATTTTTTTTCAAAAATATAATAATATTATTATTTATTTTTAAAATATTTTTATCTGAAATGGTTTCCAAAAGATCATAAATGGTTCTTACTTCGAATGTGATTTTTCAAAATGATCCTAAAAATGATTTTCATCTAAACCCACATCCTTTAAAATACATTATAACTGACCATGGATACAATTTTAATGTTACAATACACCTTATTTATATGTATAACCCAAATTATATACTTATACTTTGGATTTGTGATCCATCAATACCTTTTTATTTCCCAATCATACAATATGATGGAACCTAATGTTTCACATATACAATTCCTTTAGGAATACCTGATTTCTTATTCAATTTATTTAAGGATGTTCAACTATATTCATTACATAAATAACTTTGGTGAATGTTTTATCATAACAATATATCCTTTACATATATTTTGTAAGTATAGTATGATTTATTATATTTAATGAATGGAATATATCGAAAAAGTTACCTGCTGTCATTGGATATCGATTTATTTTCTAAAAGTTTATCGTGTTATGATTTATGATGGAATTTTTAATGGTTTTATTTTGTCAACACATATGAAATCTATTTTATTTCCACGAGTTCTTTATGACGTGTTTAATGAAACTAGTTATTTTTGCATGGGTTCTTTCTATTATAAGCGTGAATGATTTTCCTTTTGAATGTTTTAAGGAAGCCATTTTATTTTCATGGGATATTTATGATGAGACATGTGATTTATTTTAATTGGAACTCATAATTATCGATGGTGATTGGTGGGGTCATATATTACCCTCCCGTGAAAAGGTCTAATGATAATTTATCAGGATATAATGTATTTATGAGAACATTTTTTTCTCAGAAATGTTGACACTAATGGTGTAAATGTCCAAAGTAATGTTCTCTATAATATTTTTATGATAAATTTGAATAGTGTTACATAGTTTTATGATTATTTTCATGATTATTGTAAGTTCTCAATTTCATGGTTATTAAATCAGGATTCTTCAATCTTTAAATTCATGTCTTATATTATGCCGAGTTACCTTCCCAAGTTTATGATATATGCTTTATTGTGGATGGATTTTCTTAGTCACTTGATTATACCCATATTATCAACTCAGTTATACATATGATATTAAATTTCTATATATTATGTTTAACCATACTGAATATCATACCTCAATCATTTCATATAGTTCTATTTACCTAGGTTATGTTGTTGCATATAACACATTTGAAGTATAATAGCGTGTTTAGTGTTGCTCAATTTTAGAGAAATGTTATTAAGGGTTTTAAAAAAATGTTCTTATATATGTAGTTTATAAAAAACTAAATATACATTTTATGGTAATTTTTTATTATTTATGAGATTCAATGTTTACCTTATAGAAATATTGTAAAATAAATTTATCTCTAGCTTGGTTCTCTATATTATTTATCAGATAAGGATTTAGTTATTTTTGAGTATTATTTTATTTATTATGTGGATTTGGATTGTATAAAATTAGTGAAATACATATGGTAAAGTATAATGGATAAGTACAAGTATAGGATAAAATCCTGAAATTTTGGTAATGTATATATTTTTAATTCATCTTGAAATTAAATCCCCATTTGGATACTACATGTGGATGAAAGATCGAGTATAGATACACCCTTTGGTAACAACCATGGAAAGTTAATATTGGGTATTCACTCAATCATCCCATAGTGCATGATAATGAGATCCAACTGTACACATGGTTTGACATACTAGGGGGTATTCTTAGGTCAATAAAATCATCATTAAGAACTTTTATAGGAAATATATTTCCTAATCACTTTAAGAGATTCTTTTAAAAAAAATCCGAGA
The DNA here is from genome assembly GCA_963277665.1 of Viscum album. Classification (NCBI taxonomy): domain Eukaryota; kingdom Viridiplantae; phylum Streptophyta; class Magnoliopsida; order Santalales; family Viscaceae; genus Viscum; species Viscum album. The sequence continues at coordinate 1,105,827,054 of OY728131.1, read as the reverse complement.
ACACAACTTAAAGAATCCTTGGTAGAACCATAATACATATTTTAAATGAAAGTGTCATTAGTTGAAAATAAGGTATTAGTGGAGAAATACATCTTTGTATTGATACTTAATATTCATACATATTGATTATTTTAGAAATTTACAAAAATAATTTTCTTTTAGTACCAAACTGTTGAACTTGAGAGATGTATGTATCTATAAACCACATTATCTTATAACTTAATAAGTGATCATATTGAAATAGTTTAGGATAATTTTATATTATTATTATGATATAAAACACGAGCTTCAAAATATTAACTAATGTAGTGGTGATGATATTATGATTGAAATTAATTCTTGATATTCAGATGTATTTTCATTGTTATAAAATATTTATTGATGGTTTTCTAGTATATTCTATAATTTATGAGTGTTATGTGAAACATCTATGGTGTGTTTTTCAATAGTTCTTCTTTAATGGGTTTGAAAGAAATATAAAATAAAATTTGTAACATTAAAATGTGATTTAATGATAATGTTATATTTTTTGGTGTAATTATTTATGAACAGATGATTTGGGTAAGTACAACTCTTAAGATTAATATAAGTTTGATTTTGAGGTAGTAATGGGTTTATTTAATTTGAGAAAAGTTATTTAGATAGTATTGGAATTGATTATTTATTTAAACAAAATTTAATCCATGATATTTTTGGTGAGATTTGTCAGCATTTTGGGATTATGATATGTATTGAAAAGTTTGTGAAGTTATAGACAAATTATTAATACATTTTAGGGTACAAAATAGAGTAATTTTTTTTAGAAATAGATAAACTCACAGTGGTTTCTTGTCTTGGAGATTTAAATGGTATTAGGAGAGGTATGTTATTGAGAATATATGATTAAGCTATATACATACTAGGGTAAATGATTGTATGAATAATCAATATTGTTTTATTAAGGATAAATAACTTGGTATATACTATGAAATAATATATATATATATATATCATATTATAATTTATATCCTGAATGATGTGTATGTTAATAATACCTTAACATACTTTCATTAGTATAGAGTAATTAAAATTGGGAAGACAACATTTTTTTAATGGGATGGAGGGGGAGTGAATGTAATGCCCTATTATTTAATAAGAAGATTATTTTATAAACCATATGTTTAAAAATATAATTTTCAAAGGAATTTAAATTGATTATAAACTAAGTCATACAAGATATGAATTAAACATAAAATACATTATATAACGATAAGTTTTATAGTAATATAAAATAGAATAAAATTAAGTATTATAGACAATTGATTATTACATACTATAGATAATATATATCCATTAAAATTGAATTAATTAATAAGGAAAATAGGTAAAAAATAATGAAATCATCATGACAAGGAAATCACATAGATCAACTTCAAACATATAGATCATCAATTTCCAAAATAAACCTTCAATATGTAACATCAACATGAAATGATAATAAATTATCAAAAAATATATAATATAAAATAATAATTATTCTGTGTAATGTGATTATTGAATGAGAAGATAATTTTGTAAGTGTATATATAAGAAGGAAATTAGATTTTTATAAATACAATTGTTAAAAATATGGTTATTGAAAATATATTCATTAAAATATTTCATCCAAAACATATCCAATTGGAATACTAAAGTCATTTATTTTTAAATATTAAACTTAAAATAATAAAACCCATAATGAAATAAAAACATGTTATTAATAATATATATATATATATGTATTAAATGTATAAATTAATATTAATATCATTAATGTGTTATGTGATTTAAATATACAATTTAATTAAATATTTTTATATCAAGGGTTTAGTAAAATTAAATTTTCGAATATAATATATTAGTTATGTTAATATAAAATTTTTATTTTACTTATCATGAAAATATAAACCAAATAATTTTTTTTATATTTTCATAAAAAGCATGATTTTTAGCTAAATAGTGGGAAATATTTGTTTTACGAATGACAAGGAATTGTGACAATATTAGTATGTAAGTATTAATTGTAAATTCATGAAAAATTTATATGAGAATATATATATATATATATATATATATATATATTATATGTGACCATATCATTTAAAAAATCTTAATTTTAATTTATAATATGATAGATGACATTTCAGTATCTTTGTCAAATTTTCAATTTTTTTAATATATTATATATTTTTTATTTAGAAATTATGTTTTATATATTTTAAAAAATTGAATAAAAAATGTATTTCAAATTTTAAATCTTTTGTTCCAAATTATATAATAAGGACCATATTTTTTTTATAAAATATAAATTACCTTTGTAAGTACTAGTTACCATAGTGAAAACCAAAGTTTTAAAAATGAATAATTTAAGAGGTAAATGGGAAAAAATGTTTAAAAAATGTTTTATTTCAGTGTTTCAGGTGTATATATAAATTTTCTCTTTTAATCTATATTTTTTCCACAATTTTCGATCCTTTTTTCATTCAAGTGACATTCTATTATTGAAATCTGTTGGGTATTTACAAAAGTGACACTTATTTTAACTTATAAAATGGGAAATCCTCTCCTCACATCCCCTCATAATACAATACAACTATTTCTAACAAAAATCTACCACAAACTCTGCTAGACACCATCGTACACCTTAAAATAGTTTTTGTATATTTTATTTACCATATTTGAAATGATTAACCTCAATCACAATAGAGATAACATAATTAGTGATGTATAGATTTATAACATTCTTTATCATATTTTATTTTATCCTTATGTTCATTTGAAATTTGTAAAATTAATTTTTACTATATAGATGTTATAAAATATATATTCTTATTATACACATTTTTTAATATAATTATTTTAAAATATTTAACCACCCTAACATTTTCCCTAAAAAAATAATAAAATTTCATTTGTGTGGGGGTAAACCACATAACCAGGAAAACATCATGTTTCATTTTACTTAACCGCATTATATTAATTTTACTGATGTTGAATTTAGTAAATAATTATTATATTTATATATTATTTTATATTCTGAAATTTTAAATCATAATTTTTATTTCTCCCATTTAATGGAAAATGAAATCGTCAACCATACGTATGTATGGACTACCACCTCCATAGGATAATTGATTTTCATTTTTCATAAATAACCACCTTATATGGTTGGTCCTGAAATAGGGATTAATGGATAAATATTATGTTTAGGATGCCATTAATGTTAATTTATTAAAATTTTGAGAACCTATTCAGAATGTGATTGAAAAACTATTGTCGTCAAATCAATCATTTTAAATAAGTCTAATAAAAGGAAAATGATTAATTCAAATTATCTATATTTTAAAATACACTATTTATTATTATATTTAATATATAATTATGATATTTAATACTATTTATCACAAAATTATATCATCATGCTAATTTTTTAGTGATACTTTAACTAAATCACCACAATTCCATCCCTTAAGATTGGTTTATTCATTTTTGGGTCAGTTTGACACCATAGTAGATTAATAATATGAAATTATATCATGGATGATTTTGAAAGATTAATTAATTGTATGATATTAAATATATAAATATATATTTAAATAATTATTTATTTTTTTAGTAAAAAATACATAAATATTTAACTCATTAATTAAAAAAACACCATTTATAGGTTAAAAACCATATGAACTATTCATTATTGATTTTAACTTCTATGATAATAAATAAAATATTAATGAAACATAATTTAAACATAAAAAATAAATATAATACAAGCATTATGGTAAATTTAATGAACATTTAATTATAAACATTGGTAAAATAAAAAATAATAACACCGCTATAATGAATCATGTTCATAACGATCAAGATTACCCACACCTGACATCAAATATTAGTTATAATTAACTAATATAAATATAAAGAATAATAAGAAATTAATTTTATAAAAGAAAATATATATAAAAAATGTTATGAAATAGGTTATTCTGATCTTCATGGTTTTTATACCGGATCGTAGAGAATATTCGACGAAGCAGGGAAAGTGGGTATGGGGTTCATTGTCTCAAATAGAATTTCATAAGACTTATTTCTTAATTTGTATCATGATACATTTAAGATGTTTCTATTAATACATAAATAATTACCTTTACCATATTCATGGGGTTTGAGTATCCATATCAATTAATTTCTTTAAATTTCCATCAATTCAATATTTACCCAACTTGAAAGTAGATTTGGTCAAAATGTTACTCAACCCGTAAGGGCTTCGTAGACAATATTATAAATAATCAAATAATGTTTTCAAAGATAATAAAAATAGGGAATTTATTTTATTTATATACCCACTCATAATATCAATTCTATATTAATGAGGTTTTATAGGATATCACTATATTTCATTTACTCATGACTAAAAGTTTAAGTGAAGTGTTTCCAGTAAGGGAAACTGACCCCGTATCTTATTTTGAGTAAGAAAAATATATTTTTATATATTCCAATTTGATTAATAATTTTAAAAATATCTTCATATATGAGTATATAATTTATTAATTACATTATAGTACTTTATATTTTTTGAAAACATTTAAATAAATGTTTAATGTTTTCTGTATTTCCATTTTCATCAAAACATAAAAATATTATCTTCTAAACAATTTCCATGTGAACATTTTTTTATTCCATATTAGTAATTTTTAGTTATAATTTATTTATAATATTTTATTTTTTAGAAGTTCAATATTATTATTCATTATTTATAAAATATATCTATACAAATTCTTTCAAAAAAATACTAGATTTTTCTTTCCAAAGTGATTTTTCAAAATTTCTCTAATAATGATTTTTTTCTAAATCCACATCCATTAAAATGCATTATTATTGATCAAGGATTCTATTATAATGTCACCATAGATATCATTTATATTGATGAACTATGAAATGTTCTTCTCTTTTTGAGGAATAGTCTGTTACTACCTTTGTCTTTACAAATCATCCACTATGTATGATCATAATGTTTCAACCAATGCTATTACATTGTGAAGGAATTGTTATTGATTCATTTTATTTAATGGTGTCACCTATATTAATATACATAAATTATTAACATATCAATATACCCTTTAGCTATATGTTGCAAATACCATGTGATTTATTTACTTGATTGAATGAAATTTACCTAGAATCTTACTTGATCTTATTAGAAAACAATTTATTTGCCATCTGTTTATCATGTTATTGTTATTGATGGAGTTATTAATTATTTACATATGTGAATCTATATGAAACCAAGTTTCATTCCATGTTTTATTTATGATTTGTTGAATGATTTCCATTTTCTTTCCATGGGTTATTTATGCTATAAAAGTGATTAATTTTTATTGTGAACGTTTTCTAAAACCAATTTTATTAAAATGGTTTCATTATGACGTGATAATTAAATTGTTAAAAGTGGTGACCATAATTATAGAAGATAATGGGTGGGGTTGTATATCATGCTCAAATTCATTATTTTAAATTCTATTTCTCATGAGATGATGTTTTCATGTGTATATTTTTGTTGTTCTTAAGCATGGGCATGACTGGTTTCACTCCTGAAAGTAATGTTCTATATAATAATGTTTGTTCCAATGTTGAAATATGTTTCAATGTTTAATGTTTATTTACATGATTGTATTATACTCTCATGTATCACATTTATTAAATCCTGTTTCTACACACAATTTATTCTTATCTTTTTTATACCAATTCATATCATAAGATTTATTTACAATGTTTTGCTGGGTAAGAATTTCATTATGGATCTCTATTATACCCATAAACTAATATTATATTAATTAATTATATTATATTATTATCTATTATTATTACCCCTATTGAGCATCTGATCTCACCCATTTCTTATGTTTCCATTTCCCCAGTTTATGAAGAAGTGTATAATTAATAAGAAGTATAATAGGGGTCTAGAGTGGATTAATTATGGTGAGATGTTAATAAGGGTTGTAAAAAAATATTATTACGACCTAGAAATCAAAGACACTAAAATATTCATTCTTTTAATTGTGTTATTATTTGTGAGGTGTAATATTTACCATATAGAAATATTATAAAGTAAAGGAATGTCTAGCATGGGGAACTACAGTGGGGTTCAAATTTTAGGATTTTGGATAAGGGATGATGGGTGATTAGTAAGGGTCTGATAATCAATATGGTGGAAGTATGTGTTTGGTATCCTCATATTATAGAAATGGGTGCCCATGGGGTGATGCTCATTTATAGAGACACCACAACACTAGCTCAAGTAGGTAAGGTCAATTGGGGCCATGAATATGAGGATTGATAATGGTTACTCAGATTGGCCCAAGTTACATATGTATACCCATGGGGTTGTGGTGATATGGTGGTTGGAATGTTCCCCTTGAGATTCTAAATGAAATTCCAATACTGGATGATGTAAGGATTGGAGATGTTTTCTTTTTTATTAATTATTATACAATATATTTATTATTTTTAGGGAAAATTTTTCATTAAAATATCATAAAATATACTAGTTATTATAGGACCACATTTGTTTTTCCCCACTAACGTATGTACACACACAATGCTCAGGATACCATTGCATATGGGTATATAAGAATTTTTCGCAAGTTATAGGAAATTATTATGCTAAGGCAATAGTTTAATATTAACTTTTCTCACAAGGGAAGATCATATTAAATAAGGATATATGGATATGGTAGGGATTCATGTTTTTTTAAGTGAAAAGACTTTTTTTTATTATTTATTTTGAATATTTACCACTAAAGTTGGTGATATATCAATATTTCCATTTCCAAGAATGATTATTCGAGTTCAAAACTGCATTTCAGTCCTGAATTAGGACTTATTTTCTACTTCCAATGCAATATTCATTTAATTATTTTATAGGGTACATAGATAGTTATTCTGATTGTGTAATTCAACAATGGGGGTATATCCTCCCCATGGTACCTCTTCAAAAACTGCATGTTAGTCGGTATCCTATAGAATATTTGGAGGAATGCTTGAACTCATTTGGTGGACTATTCTGATTATTATTTATAGTTATCAATTCTAGGGTGTGTGAAAATTGTATCATAGTTTTCATTATTTTTGAGTTAAATTTTGTGGAGATAGTAGATACGATACATAAGAATGTGTCAGATCTTTTGATGAAAATCAGTTTGGTGCATCATGAAAACCTTTCTCAAGGGTGTCCATGTTACTAGGGATGGGTTATTATTATTGATGATTTCTATTATAGTTACATGGATTCACTCTGGGAGAAGAACATAATGTTTGTATTTTTGAATTTGTTATGGTTTTTGGATCTTAAACTATAGAGGCAAGAGGAATCTTAAGAATCATATTAGAAACATAGGATTCATATGATATATGGGACTTCTAGTGTTATTATTTTAACTAATTATTGATTCCCACTTATTTAAATTGTAAAAAACTACTCATATAATGTTTTCTTGTATATTTTTTTTGTTTAATTTAACTATGATCAGTGAAATTGCATGCATTTATTTTATTCCAGTGGTAGGTCTTATGGATCCTATTTTGTGAAAATTAACAAAAATTATGGAGATGTAGTCAGTCAACAAGGGAATGAGTGGTGAGACAAAGGGGTTGATAAGGGTAATTAATGCCTTAGATAATAAACTATGAGGGTGTGTTTGGAATATGATTTATTACATAAATCATACAAACAATCTAAATAGTGTTATGCTGTATAGATTAAAATTTAATTCCACCCAAATGAGCCTTTTTTTAATTTAATTATTAATATGGGGTGTCTCATATCATTTTATCGGGGATCAATATGAGATCGTGATTCTCTGGGGACCAGTACCATTAGAGGATGCTCAAAGTGAATTAGTGCCATGTTATGGTGTGGGTTAGTATGTGATGTCATAATATATGTGATATACTTGATAGGGAATTGGAATGTGAAATTATATATAGTTTTAGGGCCATGTGGATAGAACTAGGGGCACTTAATGCCTGATTCATTATTTTATTGAGTCTATAGGATGTGTTTGGTGTGAGGGAAACCAATAATATAGGGTTTTCTCATGAATTTGGAGTTATTTAGGAAAAATAAATGTAGAAGTTATCTTTGGGACAAGATTTAATCATGGTGATGCCTTTGTTTTCCATAGGAAGCCACCTTGAGTGCTAGTGCTTATGCATCGAGTATGGTTTTGTAAGAAAATATCATTTGGATATGAAAAATAATTTCTTTAGGTTGAGTTTTTTTGTATGATTAACATTTGAAAAAATTATTTGGGTCCTAGAACAATGCCACATCATGTTGTGGGTGTGCCTATAGTGGTTTGTGTTAGGGGAATATTAATTATGTGGGGGAATTTTTATTGAGTCTGTTCTAAAAATATGTCACAATGTGGTGTGTGACACTAAGGTCTTTGTAAAAAAGAGAAGGTTTACACTACTTATGAATGGGACCGAGGGAGTTTCCAATAGGTGAAAGGAATGAGTGGGTTGAGGGTCAATGGAAATGTTTATGAGATGCCTATAGGTGTGGTGACCAAGATCATTAGATGAAATAATGAGGGTGTTATCTATATTGTGATGCTACCCAAAATGGCATGATGACAAGGTAAAATAGAGATAATCATGGATTATGATGAAAGGAATGCATAATTTGAGTATTTATCTTGTGGATCTATGATCGAGGAGAATTATAAGATAACTCAGATAGTTGGGATTGCACCATTGACTATCAGAGGCTGAGGCCCTCATCTTTGACTGGATATCAGTTAATTCAATGGGTGACATTCTTGGAATTTAGGAATGGGTTACAGTTGATGTTCATACTATATCTCAGGTGGGAGAAGGATAAAAATGTGCCATATTTTATTTCGAAAAAAATGGGTCTTGGGAAATGATGATTGGGAGTTTATTATATTGATGTTATGAGAACAAAACTTTTATAGTGGGGAGTGATGTATCAGTCATGGGAATACAACCCATATTTTGGAAGGGTTACAATCATGAAGGTTTAATAATGGAGTGATCATGATGGAGATTTAATATCACTATGAAGAAAATTCAATTCATGTTGGGATTCCTTGGGGAACTCCATATAATATATTAGATGCAATGATGAATCAAGAACAAGAATTTTCCTTAGGATTGGGTTGGAATTGATGTTATTTTAGTGTGTTTTGATTGTAAATTCACTGGTATGTATGGATGGACATGGTTAATGTTTTGTAAAGATGATGATTTAATTGAGGAATCCCAAAAGGAGTTATGAATGGACACCAAAATGAATTTTCATGTGATCACAGGATGTCACTGAGCATGACACCATCGTGATCAGTTCAATTGATAAGGCTTAGGTAGTTAGAGAAGCGCATTTTTGATATGGGTTATCCTGGAATGGTTCAACTTTATTTTTCATATAGAATTTTCTTTGGTAAATTTCAAACAACATCTAGAACGTGCTTTATGATATAAATGATGAATTTTAGGAATCAACCTAACATTTTGATGTAATGTTACTGTGCTGCAATCTTTTGATGCATAACAATTACGTATCCATATTATTTTGTGACCAGAAAAAGGATTGATTCCAGTGTGTGAGGGGTTCCCTCATTTTGGATTAGGGGAATAAGGTTTTAAACCACACTGAGCTAATTTTTGGAAAATAAATATAGAATTTTAATTGGAAATTTCCAAGGAAGAAGCACCAAATCATTTGAATTTGTGGTATGAATGGGATAATTTATTGGGAAGAAATAAAGGAATAAAGGGTTGGATGATGACATGATTGTGTCTCGGGATGTAATTACTTGTATAATCATCTGAAAAATAATTTAGTTGTGGTTATGAGTTTATGATTCTGGTTTAATTCATAATAAATTTAAATTTAAAGTAGAAATTTAGAAGAATGTTTAGTGATTCAAGATGTGATGTGAGAGAATGATGATGATTTGATGACCAATGTAGGTTGATTTGTATAGTTATATGATAAGCTGTATTTTTCATGGATGATAAGTGTTATTATGGAGAGTCCTTAATGATTTTGTCTATATGAGAAGGGTAATTATATAGTCAATTTAGAATTATAAGTTTAGTGGATGTGTTTTTTTAGAATTTTCAAAATGAAATTACCAATTTTCAAAAACAGAAAATCTATTTTTTTGGTAGGGAATGATTCTTTGGAGGATTCCATGGATCTTGAGAGAGGCTGGGGTTATTGATACAGAAAATCTATAGAATAACACTGGCTACTCGATGGGATTTCTTATAGTGGAATTATTATTTCCCCTCCTTTTCATTTATGAGGGGGACACCACTTATATTCATTTTGTTTTTCTCATGTGGCCATGGGGTACTATCCCCTTTCTCCCCTTGATCCTACTATGATGCTGGCACCATCTATTTGAGATTTTTAAGAAGAATCATGTTATTTCCTAATTCCAATTCTCATGTACCACTATATGTCTCCCTCACACCGATTCAAAATGTTTTGATTATGGGATTTGTGAATATTACGCATGATAATGTTGAAATCATATGAATCCATCAAGAAGTTAATGCATCTTTTCTACAGGATGTCCTGAGATGATGACCGCATGAATCCACTTATTGATTCTTCAAAGGAATTTCATCCTACAAATTTTTTTAATGTTTTTCTTTAAAATTAAAATATAATAATTTGTTAGAAGGTTTTGATACATAGTTCCTTGGATCAGATTAGTATTTAGGGTCTTCTATGAGCATCCCATAACTAATTGCACTTGTTCTAGTGCGATGTGATAAACTATTGTTTTTTTATAATATGATGGATTATATTAAATTGTTTAGTTAGTATTATATGAAATAATTATTTTATTTGGGTGTTTTGGATTGAGATAGAATCGTTGGGGGTTAGTTTGGTTTTAGTTAAACTTGAATGGTCCTTAGTAGGCCTTGGAAGAGTTTTCAATAGTTTTAATTAAAATTTGAATGAATCACGATCGAGATAGTTAGTTTCATATATTATACCCATTGTAGTTATGATTTCTTTATGTGGAAAGTTCTATGCAAGTATTTCTAATATAGAAACCACCCAATGTATTAATAAATTATGTTTTGATAAATAAATTTGTTACTTTTAAAATAAAATGATTAAATAAATGATATTCATTCGGCCAAATGATTTATCTATGGCCACAACGACTATTGGAAGTTATGTTCCTTATATCAGCCACATATGGATGAGGACATGACCATTGTCTAGGCCAGCCTTAAAACCACTACCCCGGAGGGGTGATCTTTGATTTAATTTGGAATGATCCCAGTGTGATGGCCCTCCATGCGAGCCTTGGAAATAATAAATAAGAGGTATGAGTTGACCTATGAGTGGGACTAGTAAGGAAGTTTGGAATACCTTAGATATGTTGGGATTAATGTGATGACCTATGGGGAAGTGATTTTCCCCCTGATATATGTTTATCCAAGGTCTTTGAACCATATATAGAATGTAAATGTGTTGGTTGAGTGAACCAATATAGTGATAGCTTGGAACCATGATGGGCTATGTTCTATATCTCAATGAATTACAATTGTGATGTACCAACTATAGTTTTTGAGGTTGAGTTATCACGATGAAAATGATGGGGGATGTAGTATCCACTGGGAATTGAGTATTAAACCAGATCCTTATATGAATTTAGGTTTTACATATGGGTATCTCAGATTTATTAGGACCAACGGGGCCTGAATGGGTGCCCCATTAATAGACATACCCTGTGTGGGTACTTGTGGTTTTGGGTAGTAATGGTAACTTTTATCCAAAAACAATGTGGGATATAGGTGGGTTGGGATGATGATATAGGGTTTGGGAATTAATACAAAAATATAAGTTATTTTATTAACTTATTTTTGATGTTATATGATATCTGGGATGCCTATGAATAAGTAGTTGGGCTTGGAAATGAAGTGATTGCATTGTATTTCAAAGAATCGTATGTTGAACTAGATGAGACCCTAGTATTCCCAATATATTGAGGATCAGGTCTCATTTTATATTGAGGGATGATGCATTGCCTGTCTATAATTTAGTGATATGGTTGATATTGATGCAGATTCCAAAATACGGTACTACAGATTCAATATATGATCATATATAACTACGTCTTCATAGAAATTCAAATGATTTAAGAAATTAATTTCTTATTGAGAGATACTTTTGAATAACCATGGATAATTAGATTTATATTGTGATACTATTAGACCGTTGTGAATGCCTAGATGCCTAGGTTAAAAATAGTGGAATGAGGTGATGGTTGGGATTATATCCCCATGAACGGGTGTTAGAGATCTCAATGTTGATTGGATGACCCCCTCAATTAATACCCAGGATACCACCTTTGATTTCATGGACACACCATGTTATGTACTAACAATGGTTCCCTGCAATATTGGATGCGGAGGTGAATGACCATTAGATCAAGAAGGGAACCATATTCAATTTTATATGTTAACCTGAAACCAGTCATGTATGAAATTATATGATTTATTAAGACCTCCGCCTCCGAGGAAATATATGTTTACCTAACATAGATAATGCTTGGATAATATATTGTGGTTCAAGAATTGGTCTTGAGGTTTTAAGATGAATTGTAATGGTCCATGGTCTGTGACTCATCATGGTGGATGTGTGATAATGAGATACCCATAGTGCGGTTAAGGGTTCCCCATGGATGTTTCTCACAATCAAAGACACCCTTTCTTTGTCCAAACCTGTTATTGCCAACTAGGGTCACACACCTTATGATTGAAGATGTTTATTGGTCTTGGACTATACTATATATGGACTCCCATGAGGTAGTGGTGGTATTTTGGTAACCATGGTTCCCATAACATGTTCATAAAAATTACAATAGTTCTGTCTTAGGTATTACAGATATTGTTTTATTTATTAATTTTTTTAAAGTATAGATATTATTTCAGCAGATCATGTTATGTATTCATTTCATAGTATATACCAATTAGTATGATACAACATCGGTTGTGCTTTACTAAGTTATGTACTCACACACATCTCAGTATACCATCTCACATGGGAACCCTAGAAACTCTCACTTACTACAAGAAAAGTTTAGGATGAATCCTAGGTTTGGGATTAACATGGTCATGTGGGAAAACCCAAATGAGATTGGTATATTAGGATGAGGTAAGGATTTAATAAGAAATAGATCCCAAATTATTTGTTTTAGTAATTTATTTTTTATAATTATCATCCCAAGGAGTGGTTTTCCTACATTTTTATTTCCATGCATGAGCATTTGAGTTATTTAGAACATTTCAGTTTTTATTGCATGAAAAATTTACTCCTTATATTTTATTTTTTTTATTTTATATTCAGTATGATACTTATTTAATTTCTTATGATTGTGCACTTTGATATTAGTTGTATAGCCTCTCTATGGTACCTCCTCAAACCCCCGCTACTAGTATACAACCATTAGAATTTAGGGAGGAACACCCAAGGACTTGTGGTGGTCCAATTAGGTTACTATTTAGAGTAATCCTGATTCAGACATGATATATCAAAATGAATACCCATTCCACTTATGTAATGAAAATTAAACTTTTGTGGATGGAACGATATAAGAAAGCTGAAAAGGAAGTGACACTCGTTCTAACTACATTCATTATTAGAAAATTTGAGGAGGCAAGAGGGAATTCATTAAATATCTATTCATCCATTTATGAAAATTTATTGAAGAGGTTATTGATGTATAAATTCCATCTAATACACATGTGAGTGATCAATAAGGTTTGATTAATTATTGTGGTAATTTTAGAAGTACTAAAATTCCATTTGATCCCCCCATCTTTGATCAGTAAATAATAGTACCAATCTACCAATATTTTCATTTTATTAATACACAACTAAGGTTGTGTAATTTTAAGAAAATTTGGAGGATATTTTCTACCTAATTCTAACCATAATAATCCAACTCCATGTGGTTATGATAAAATAATAAAAATGAACAGATTCAATATAGCAAGGTAGTATTTTCTTGAAAGCATTTCATCATGATTTTATTAAAATGTAATTAATTATTTTATCCCACTTTTTTTTTATTTTTTATATTTAGGTAACACATAAATTTACTTAAAGGATAAAAATAAGATGATGAAGTTTCTTATTTTTAGGATAAAATGGAGTATCCGTTCAAGTTACAGAATAGTGAATTTGATGATTATTATGCTGAATAATGAATCATCATATAATAAATTATTCAGCATAATCTAAAATAAAAGCTACATCCTTTCCTAATATTAGATCGACCACTAGACCCCACACCTCCAAATGAACAAAAAATAGGGATCCCCTTTATAATTTACTCCCCCCCATTACATGTCTTTTCAACACTCATTCTATGGGATGATAAAATTTATCTTTCTTTTAGGGGTCATAATTTTGGATCTCTACTCATTGACACTTTGAGAAGTAAAATGAGTTTGTTGGACTTAAATAAAACTACTAAACGCTAAAATTGAGCATAAAATATTGTCACTCCCATATAGAAGTCGTAAAAACCAAACAACACTTTAGGGGTTTTCATCCAAGATGTATCATCTTTTATTTTTTATCTACATTTCATAATTTTGACTTTAATATATATATTTTTGTATTATTATTGATTTATTTCAGTTTTAAAGTTTTCGTATCTATAATATTAACACCTTGATATGATTTAATAATAAAATCACATTATATATTTTCATTCCTTTTTGTTTTCTACATTTTTATTTTGAATACATTTGAGATTAAATGAAGGATAGTTAAATCTTCTGTTATCATCGGGGGAGGTTTTAATATATTGTTATAATTTTATTACATTGAATTTTTGTTTTTTATAATTTTAAAATACATAATTTTTCATATTTTTTATGTTTTATTTTGTAGAGTGATTTTAGGATTCTTCATCATAATCAAACACTTTTTTAAATTCAAACAATCCTAAAATTTTTAGCAAACTACTTAATTAAAATGTATAAGAATTTAATTACTTACTAAATGGATTGTGTTTCATGATTTATAATATTTTTATTTCAATAAATTTAATTAATTTTGAAACTCATGTGTCACATTACAATCCAAAATGAATATATTTCCCAACCTGTGAGGTTTCTAACCCTTTTAGACAAATTCATCACATTTATCTTTTTTTTAAGAGTAATAAGTATGGTTTTGAAATTAAAAACATTTTTATTCTTCTTTTTTAAATCAATTTTAGTTAATGTAATGTTTAAATTATGACTACGACATCATTTTGAAATCACTTTTTAAATTTGACTCTTATTTTATCCCACCGTTATATCTAACCTCTATGAGTCCCATATAATTCATGAAATACCTTGGTAAGAACCCATATTAAAAGTTAATTCCATTTATAACCTAATATAGACTTTAAATTAATTATCATTATAGAAACAAAGTTCAAGGGGAATGTTTATGTTTTTGTGCTAACAATAAAAATATGTTTGAACTGAAATGGGAACTATTAAAAAAATTGTACTATTTTGGGGAGGAAATTAAAGAAATAAAGATGGTGGGTGGGAAAAAATATATGTTAAAATATGGTTTTGGAGTTCTCCTCCACTTTTATGACTTAAAGAAACATATCTTTCTAAAATAACACAACTGTGAGTTGAAATTATAAATAAGATAAAGAAGACAATGTTTCTAAAATGTGGGAATTAGGAATAAATATTTTGATGTATTTGAAATGATTAAATGTGGTATACCTAATGAAGAAATAATTTATATTTATTGGTGGATCATTTCTATCTATGTGAGTGGAATTCCATTCTTTCAGGAAATAATTTTCATGATTTTTATTCACTATTGAGGCTAACACTACTTATTCCATCACTAGTGTTTTTGAATTTTATAAACATACAACCCTCAGATAAAAAAACATGTAAAATCTTAAATTATTGGATCATTTTTTATTCTATTATGTGAATAGAATATGAATTAATTTTATGAAACCAAGTTTTCAATCTAGTATAGATCCTTTTAATTTTGGTTTAATTCATTTTTGGGACCTAATATGGACTCCACATGAGTTAGAAATTGTTTTGTGGGTATCTAGAGCATATTCAGAGCTCAAAACCTTGACTGTTGGGGGAAATGGACTGACCACATGTTTAGTAGAAAATTTTCAACCCAAGCATCAAGGATTCCTCTAACCATGCAGTGTTGAACCGAGGGGTGGTTTATGGTACATAGTTTTACCAAACTATGCTCCAGGGTTTACATGACTGTGAAAATTGTTGCAGAAAAATTACAGTGCCATTTCACATGTTTGGCGCATAGTTTCCCTCACCATGTTTCCTGACCATGTGGGTACCAGTCCCTAGAAGAGACCATGTATAGTTTGAACATGGTGTCGAAAACCTTTCATACAAACCATATGATGGAACATTTTGTGTGGGTTTATAGTTTTTTAACTAACTGATCTAATTTTAACACCCCTCAAATAATTTCTTTTTCTAATGGATAACCCCCACTATTTCTACTTTCAAGAGATCCCTTGAATCTTTTTTTCTAGGAATTTATCCCTATATTTTATTAGGTGTATGTTTCGATCATAATTTATCATGTTGGATGTGGATTGGTATGTACTTGATTCCCTTTTAATAATTCATTGATCTTCTTCCCATCATTTACATTATTTGGATGCAGAATCATATATCCTAAATTGATGAATTTATCCATTATTTAGATCTCTTCCAATTGATAAATTATTAGAGGCTAATACTAGATGTTTATATTTTTATGAGAACAAGGTTGGTGGTTAATAACTCACTTCTTATGATTTTTCATTTTATAAATTTCCATGTGTGTGCACCAATTTCATTTGGAATCACCTTTTTAATTAATGTGTCTTACTTATAGTCATTAGAATTGTATTCTAAGACTCATTATATTTGTTTTATTGATCATTGGTGGTTATTCCTAAAATTTCAACCACCCTTATTTGAGTGTTTCCATAGGTATGCCTTTTTATGTTTTTCATGTTCGTATGATCCACCATTCATGTGTGTGTTGATTGACCATGATAAAGGTATTCCCCTTGAATTGGATAAATTGTGAATTGATTAAGGTATTGTAGCATGTTTCTTTCAACATGACCCACCTAAGGTAATTTCATAAATTTTATAAATAAATCATAGCTCTAAATGGAAAGTATATTATATATATATATTACTTGGGCTTATGGATTGTAATTGAATAGCTTCATTTCACATCTGTAGAACCCCCCACTATGTGTAATGAAATGTAGTAGTGTGAAACTTATTAAATGGGTATGAATTATATGAAATTAATTAAATGATTTCAGGTCCCATGGTCTTGTCACACTAATGTAATTCGAGTCGTGAAAAAATTAACATTTTAAATGGTATCACCATTAAATATATTAATTAAATGAATGATTCAATTTTAGGGTTCATAGTTATATATGGACCATGAAATTAATACAGTGAGGTTTAGAATAGAGTTATCTTTTGGATTCCCTAGGTAATTCCTTGATCACTTGTGGTTGTTCATCCAATTCTGAAATGCCAGTTTCCATGGGTGAGACCCACCTTGGAAACTAATATTTTTCTATTAGTGGATTCATGATATAACACCGTAAGATCCATATTTTACTATCATAGGGTTACTTTCATAAACTACTTTAATACAATATAGATTTTATTAAGAAAAATTTCCTTGGTTACATCCTTGGGCCTATCCATTTCTTATTCAATTTACCAGGGATTTTTTCCATTGACCTGTTTAGATTATTATTATTGAATTAATTAGACAATTGTCTTTGTATTATTGTATTACCCCCATATCCTTTCTATAGTTATTTCCTAATTTGAATCAACCCTCGAGGTTAAGGATTCCTTGTTTATTACCATGGAACCTCTTCACTTTGAGTTACATATGGATTCCTTTTTATATTTTATATCCTTGAATATTTTTAACATGTCAGGTTGTTTGTGATGGTAAAATATCACGTGGCCATTTCATGAAAAATTGGAGTAATTAATTAATGAACTGGTTATATTTTCAAACACTATCCAAGGGATGAATCAGGTAATTGGGTATTTATGTTTATGTACTTTTTTATTTTATATATTCCCGATTTCACACTTTTTTAATTTATATTACATGGATAGGATGTCATATACACCATTTATGGTGGAACAATGAGATTTAACTCACATCCTATCTCAACCACCATTGGAACCCAAGACAAATATATACATGAGAGTGTTGAAAAAGGGAAGTTTATCACATTATACACTTGGTTTCATGATTTATTAGGATGAAAGTGGTTTTAGATAACTGAGTTGGAGATCTGGATTCTATGGACAATTTTTGGATACCTTTTTTTCTACTTTGGTATAGCAGGTATGGTATGATGCTCTATGTCCATGAGTTCATCTTATTAGATACCTAACATATCATCATAATCTTTTGATTCTGATTATCAGTTGTTCAGTTATTTGTTACTCTTAACATCCTATGTTGTTCCACCTCTTTATCTTTCTTATTATATTTTCTTATTATATTATCCTAATCAACAATGATACATTATGTAAATTGGGGCATATTTTTCCCACAAACATGCCCTATGACATCGCTAATAGATGGACTCTTTTAGAATTTGGGGAGATTCACTTGAGGAATGTGTCTAACTAGTCTCAGGGTGCCTTTGAGTACATCTAGGTCCAGTTTTTCACATTAATAATGCCCAGGGATATCATGCATGATCTTGGTAATGATACCATCTCCTAATTAAAATCATTTCATGAGAGAGAAACAATTTTCTATAGTGGTAGGTATAACATGATCTTAGTAATTGTATTGAGATTAAATGTTATTTTATGATCATTTTATAGATTTCATAAGTATTAATCATGGTAGTTTTTAGGATATTTTATTTGGGTATGACATTTGATAAGTGTTACAATTTTTTCCTTGGGAATCTTATTTTAACCTTAGTATGAACGATTTTCCTAGATTGAAATGTATATGTGTGTGGTATTGGTGAATTTCATATTGTTACACATGTAATTTTTTAATTCAATTTTTAAACCAAAAAAATTATTTCAATTTTAAATTGCCACTTTTTTACATTTTAAGAATATTTTAGGAAATGATCTAAAAATGGTTTTATTTTGGAATTTAAGTTTTTTATAAACTTTTTTATTTCAACCACATTGTGATCTACACTAATTACTATTAAATGATTATTTTTAAAGAAACAATTTTCCTTGGCTTTAGTTCATTCTGAATGACCAAATTCTTAATCAAAACATCGAAGGCCTAAAAAAGCATTCAAATT
Organism: Viscum album; assembly: GCA_963277665.1. NCBI lineage: Eukaryota > Viridiplantae > Streptophyta > Magnoliopsida > Santalales > Viscaceae > Viscum > Viscum album. Next base: position 1,105,807,639 of record OY728131.1, on the reverse strand, counting down.
GGGACTCAATTTTTTTTCCCAATTTTGGTGAATTTTATATATGGGATCATATATGAAAAATATTTTTTCCAAATGATTTGATATATTCATGTAACATTTTAAATAATAAAATTAATAAATTCATTAAATTTGGTTTCAAAATATTATGTCTATTTCAAGGTCATAAATTCATGAGAAATCAAAATATTAGAATTCAATTAGTCTATAGGCTGGAAAATATTTTCAATTAATATAATCAAAAAATTCCCTAAATGTGTCTGATTAGTCATTGAAAGTGGAAAATATTCATTTTTAATATCTTTATATTCATTTTTTCAAAGTCCATAAACATTTCTTTTAGTGCATTACATAAATAGAACATCAGTTTTCATTTTAAATGCAATTAACATTTAAAATGAAAATTTGGGACCATTCATTATTCTATTTTTGGATTGCATTATATTAACTATCTGAAATTTATATTTTGGGATATGATTCACCACTTTATTTGGAACATTTTATCTTTTTGGTCCGACAGATTAATCCTAAAGGAAGATGGTGATTTTTGTGCCTGAATGCCGAAATTTTCTAGAAAAAAGCATAATTGGCCTAAGGCCCATTAAATAAATGTGTGGCCCACAAAACAAGCTCATTAAAGCTAAAATTTATACAATAGAAATAGAAATATATGAGTGTTATTTTATTAAACTATGTCCAAAGCTAATTATGAATTTTTCATGGTGATATATGGATCTGAAGTTTACATTTAAATGGTGGGACAGATATGAACGCCCATAAATTCTTTTCACCATTTCGGGAATAACATTAAAAAGGATGCCCCAAATGACATGAAATTTGGAAATATGATATACGAAACATGGGAGAAGATATTTTTCTTCTACGACCACTAATTATTCAGCCATATTGAATGTCAAATTTGAACTTCCAAATAGAGGATGAATCTGGATAGTTTTATGGGTCTACTTCAAAACACCAATTTCCTTTTGATTCTTCACACTCTTTTTGACTCTCTTAATTGTTTTGGGGTGAATTGATTGTTTGGGGATGAAACTAAGGCTCCTAATATGCCTATATAAGAAGCTTGTGATGATGGTAATAGGCATCTAATAGTTTTTCTTTCAATTGAAGTTTTTCTTCCATCCATTGTATTTCTTTCAATTGTAATTTCTTGCATTCGTTTTGTAATTGCATCAAAAAATAATCTAATGTGTGTTTTTTATTTCACATTTAGTATTTTAATAAAACTTATTCTTATTATTCTCCACTTTTTATTTTCCTTTTCTTCACACATTGATACTGTTGAATCAAGGTGTGAAATTATTTACACCAGCACTTGTGATTTCAATCACACAATGGTGGAATGATCGTTTTTTTAATAATTTTCTTTTTCTTCAATTCCACACCCATAAGTCTATATCCTGCTTCCATTGGTATAATAGCATAAATTGATGGATAACCTTTTAATTTTTGATCCAAGGGTGTATCAAGGTCAGGTATTAAATTTTATTTCATGTACTTAATATTTAAATGTATTCGTTATTTTAGGTTTTCCATTTGATGAGTTACATTATTTCTCATCTTTTCCAACATTAACGGTGACACATTTTGGGTGCTAGTACGATCTATTTCCTTTGAATGATCATTAAAGTGACCTTCAAAGTGAATTGGTGATTGGCCTTGGAATTTTGTAGGGATTATATTGGTGAATGATTTGGGAGAATTATCTCATTGTTCGGATATGTCGTGAATTAATGCCATGAAATTTTTTAAGAAAAGAAATTCATCCAATCCACCCTGGGAAAAACACTAAGATCAACTCATCATAAATAATTGTTTAGTTCACATAATTTTTATTATATGTTAATTAAATTATATCTTTAGTACTCCAATTAAAATCTACATCAAATTTGGATACTTCATAGCCAATCCATCAACAAATCATAGTGTCTCAAGGTTTCTTCTTTGGTCCCTATGGATTCGATCCCTACTTGTACTTCAACGACTGCTTATATCGGTAGGGTAAATTTGGCCGCAACCAAATTTTGGTTCCGTTTCTAGGGACCCAAGTAAGTTACCTAAGAGAGTCATCTTTTTTTTTCTCACCCAAAATTTTCTGTTCTCACCCTAATTTCTTTTCTCTAGTCCTCTTTCTATTTCTGTGTGTCTAATGAATCCCAAAAACAATTTTCAATCAACTCAAATGGATTATCTTCCACAATACCCATTGATAGTCCAAGGCTGTAATCAACTAGAAAATCAATATTTGGAATCACCTCACATAGAGAATTTCATTGAACAAACGTTGATTGAATACACCACACATGATGATATGTACAATCAATGGGATGCTGATTATTTAAAGGATCAATTTCCATACCTCTCGAGGATGATTTAAGAGATCAAACGTAATGAATTTCATGATGTCCAAACATCTATCAATCCTGATTCTGAAAAAATTCTTGAACATTTGTGTGAAAAAATAGTTAAAATGAATTCAGAAGTTTCATCCTTAAGAGTAGAACTACAAAGAATTGAAATGGTTGTAGAACCCATTCCCACTCAGGTTGTCTCTTCCTCATCACTAATAAAAGAATCTTGCCTCCCAAAAACCTCACATGAATTTATTGAATAAAAAAGCATTGAATTTAGTATAGTTGAAGATAATCATGGAATTGTTGATGGGTTCATAAATCAAGAGGAAAATGATTTTTTGTATTACATGAGGGAAATTTGATATTTTGGATGGAGAGTCCTGAATATTTCTCTATTGATGATTTTTGGAAAACACCAATCACTAAACAATTGAGAGAAATACCAAACATTGAGCTAATAAACACTCCTGAAATTCAACTAGAAAATTTTGGGGATGAATCATGTTTTTAAACGGAACCTATTCTTTCTAAAATTTTTTGGAGAAGAAACAGACTTTCATTAAAATTGCCAATCTTCATTAGGAAATTGCAATTAACCTGAAATCTAAATCATTATCCTTCCTTCAACACACAATAATTCCATAGTAGGTGATACCCACGACAAGAATTTATTCATTCATTCTTCTCAAGAATTCAATAATGTTAGATTGAACCTTGACGCCTTAGGCAAGACCAAAAATGCAACTAGACCAACCATTTCTGACATTCCTTATATCTTTATATTTATTTTAGAAAATGGATTTATACAAGAAAAAGATTATAAAAAAAATCAATCGTAATAAATTTGATGTTGAGAAATATGGGTTCATTAAAATTTTGAAAGTTGGAATTGGATATGTTGGGGGGTTCAAGTCAAGCAAACAACACTAAACAAAAGCGCTGCATGGGAGGCAACCCATGGTTTTCATGTTTCCAATCATTTTTAATCATTTTATTTTTCATATAATAAATTACCATATACAGTTGACTTGTTCTTCTTTTATGAGTAAGGATGGGTATGAAAGGGGAGCACCGTATTCATCTTTGTCACACGGTGTGACCCCTGAGTAATACCTCACCCAGAAAATAAAAAGAAGACAATGAATAATCAGTTTGATTTAAAAAAACAGGGAAAACCATCAAAATGGTGATACTTGGAATGAAATAAATCATTGTGTTGTTTGTTTTGTCGACTTTTTTCTTCTTTGTATGGTTCATGAACTATTTTGGGTGAAACATGTTCAATCAAATAGGTGCCTGCATCCCCCCAAGAGTTCAAAGGAGTAATCTAGAGCATCATGAAATTAAACTTCAAAAACCAGGTGAATTTTTTCCATGTTTTTCATTTTCAATTTCCCCTTTGAACTCCTCTCCTACCCCCTTCTATCATTTCTTTTCTTTAAACACTGGGGACACTGTTATTTTATGTTGGGGGAGATGAAAAAAATGATTTTTTTAATAAGAACATGCATGGAAAGAAAAATTCCATTAACATTGAACATGATAACACACATTACAAACTATGAAATTGGATATCAAATAATTTTGCATTCCTTGATTCTTGATTTTAATGCAAGTTTATGTTCATGAGAATAGTTTTTGGAAAGTGCAGTTGTCCGATGTGATTTTTCAATGTTTACATTTTCATCCTCTTAATAAAAATGCCACAATGCACATCTACTGGATCATGGGTATAAATTTGAGTTCTTGGGTCCCATTCATTATATCATGGGGTTCTGGGGTAACATTTAGTTTAAATTGAGTATCCAAAAAAAAACAAAACAAAAAAAAATATTGAAAAAAATTATTACCAAATAGAGCAATGTTTTGTCTAAATGTGTTGAATATGACATTTGGGATCATGACTCCATATTTTTCTTGCCCATATACGGGATTTATATCTCTATTGTAGAGCATGCAATTGAAAATATGTGTGGCATGTAGAACTTGGGGATCGTGACTCCATAGTTGTGTTTCCCAGAGTTAGTCTTTTCATATCTACTATGGTTAAAAAAGGGAAAATAAAAAAATAAAAAAATTGGATACTCATCCTAAGGTTTAATGTGATTCCCACATAGCGCTTCCATTTTTTACGCTTAAACAACAAAATGAGCCCCACATCTTTTTTGATGCACAACACTTTATCATGCTTAATTTAAATTGGATGAAATGTGGCGATGAATTTGAACAAAGTAATGGGCTTGGGCTTGGAGTATGCTTATGGAACTAGCTTCTTTTAAATGATTTTGATGGGTTTCATAAATATTTTTGGTATGAGTTATTTTGGTGTGCAATGTGTATTAAAATGTTTATGGAAAAGGGGATTCGAATTTGATATTTGTAATATATTTTGCTCGAGACTAGAAAATATCTAGATGGGTGGGGTGATTAGTTGCTGAAAGTGGATAATATTCATTTTTAATATCTTTATATTCATTTTTCCAAATTCCATAAACATTTTTTAGTGGATTACATAAATAGAACTTCATTTTTTATCTTAAATACAATTAATGGTTAAAATGAAAATTTGGGCCCAATCATTCATTTGTTTTTGGATAGAATTATATTCATTTTTAGAACATTTTATTTTGGTATATAATTCATAACTTTATTTGGAAAATTTTATCTTTTAGTTCTGATGGATGAATCCTAAGGGAAGATGGATATTTTTGCGCCTGAATACAGAAATTTGCTGGAAAAGGCATAATGGGCCTAAGGCCCATCAAACAAATGTGGGGCCCAAAAACTAAGCCCATTGAAGCTCAAATTTATAATGTAGAAAGAAAAAAATATGAGTATAATTTTATTCAACTGTGTCCAGAGCTCATTACGAAATTTTCATGGTGATATATGGATCTGAAGTTTACATTTAGATGGTGCGACCGATATGAACACCCATAAATTCTTCTCACCATTTCAGGAATAAAATTAAACAGACGCAATGAATGACCATAAATTTGGACAGCTGATAGAGGACACATGGACGAAGATATTTGTCTTCTATGACCACTGATGATTCAGCCATATTGAATTTCAAATTCGAACGTCCAAATGGAGGATGAATCTGGACAGTTTTACAGGTCATCTTCAAAATAGTAATTTCCTTTTGATTCTTCACCCTCCTTTTGACTCTCTTAATTGTTGGGGGTTGAATTGATTGTTAGGGGTGTGAACCGAAGGCTATTAATATGCCTATATTAAGAGTTCTTGATGAAAATAGTATGCATCTAATATTTTTTCATTCTATTGACGTTTTTCTCTGATCCATTTTATTTCATTCAATTGTAATTTCCCGCTTTCATTTTGTAATCGCATCGAAAAATCATCTAATGTATGTTTTTTCTTTCACATTTAGTATTTTAATAAAATGTATTCTTCTTCTTCGCCACTTTTTATTTTTCTTTTCTTCACACATTGAAACTGTTGAATTAAGGTGTGAAATTATTCACACCAGCAATTGTGATTTCAATCACACAACAGTGGAGTGTTCGTTCTTTTAATAATTTTTATCTTCTTCAATTCCACCCCCATAAGTCTACATCCTACTTCCATTGGTATAATACCAAGATAAAATAAAATAATGTTTTTTTAATGAGAACATGCATGTAAAGAAAAATTACATTAACATTGAACATGATAACACACATTACAGACTATGAAATTGGATATCAAATAATTTTTCATGCCGTGATTCTGATTTTAATTCAAGTTGAAGTTCATGATCTTGTTATTGGAAAGTGCAGTTGTCCGATATGATTTTTCAAATTTAACATTTTTATCCTCCTAATAAAACTTCCACAATGAACATCTACTAGATCGTGGATGTAAATTTTAGTTCTTGGTTCCATTTCATTATAGCATAGGGTTTTGGGGTCACTTTGAGTTTAATCTGAGTAACCAAAAAAACAAAAAAAAAACAAAAAAAATTGAAAACAATTTATGACCACATAGGGAAATGTTTTGTCCAAATGTGTGGCATCTGACACTTGGGGATCATGACTCCATAGTTGTCTTTCCCAGAGTTAGGATTTATATCTCTATTGTAGAGAAAGGAATTGACAATATGTGCGGTATCTAACACTTGGGGACTATGACTCCATAGTTATCTTGCCCAGAGTTATTTTTTTATATCTATTGTGGTTAAAAAAAGAAAATAAACAAAATAATTTAAAAAAAATTGGATACGCATCTTAAGGTTTAATGTGATTCCCACCTAGAGCTTCCATTTTTTCCCCATGAACAATAAAATTAGCCCCATATCTTTTGTGATGCACAACACTTTATCATGCTTAATTGAAATTGGATGAAATGAGGTGATAAATTTGAACAAAGGAATAGGCTTAAGATTGGAATATGCTTATGTAACTAGATTGTTATAAATTGTTTTTATGGATTTCATAAATATTTTTGTTATGAGGTCTTAGGGTGTGCAATGTGTATTAAAATGTTTTTGGAAAAGCAGATTCGAATTTCATATTTGTAATATATTTTTCTCGGGACTAGAAAAACTCAAGTTTGGGGGTGTGATTAGTCACTAAAAGTGGATAATATTCATTTTTAATACCTTTATATTCATTGTTCCAAAGTCCAAAAACATTGTTTTTAGTGCATTAAATAAATAGAACTTCATTTTTCATCTTAAATGAAATTAATCTTTAAAATTAAAATGTGGGACCCATAATAAATCTATTTGTGGATATCATTATATACATTTTATGAAATTTATATTTGGGGATATGATTCATCACTTTATTTGGAACATTTTATCTTTTAGGTCCAATGGATTAATCCTAAGGGAAGATGGTTTTTTTTTGTGCCTGAATTCAGAAATTTTCCAGAAAAAGCATAAAGGGCCTAAGGCCCATCAAACAAATGAGGGGCCCATAAAACAAGCCCATTGAAGATCAAATTTATAAATTAGAAATAGAAAAATATGTGTATCATTTTATTCAACAATGGACGGTGCTAATTCTGAAATTTTCCTTGTTATATATGGATATGAAGTTTACATTTAAATGGTGGGACCGATATGAACGCCCATATATTCTTCTCACCATTTCGGGAATAATATTCAAACGGATGAACCAAATGACCTGAAATTTGGAAAGATGATAGAGGACACATGGGAGAAAAATATTTTTCTTCTACGACCTCTAATTATTCAGCTATATTTATGTCAAATTCGAACATCCAAATGGAGGATTATTCTGGATAGTTTTACGGGTCAACTTCAAAATGTCAATTTATTTTTGATTTTCACCCTCCTTTTGAATATCTTAACTATTGGGGGGTGAATTTATTATTGCAGGGTGAACCTAAGGCTCATAATATGCCTATATTAGGGGCTCGTGATGAAGGTAATAGGCATCTACTATTTTTTCTTTCAATTGATGTTTTTCTTTCATCCATTTTATTTTTCTCAATTGTAATTTTCCACTTTCATTTTGTAATAGCATCGACAAATCGTCTAATGTAAGTTTTTTCTTTAAAATTTAGTATTTTAATATAATTTATTCTTCTTCTTCTCCACTTTTTATTTTCCTTTTCTTCACACATTGATTCTGTTGAATCAAGGTGTGAAATTATTCACACCAGCACTTGTGATTTCAATCACACAACAGTGGAGTGTTCGTTCATTTAATAATTTTCTTCTTCTTCAATTTCGCCCCCCAGAATTCTAAATCCCTCTTCCATTAGTATAATAACATCAATTTAGGGCTAAAGTATTAAGGGTTGATCAAAGGGAGTAGCAAGGTCCGTGATTGAATGTTATTTCATGTACTTAATATTTAAATCTATTCATTATTTTAGGACTTCCATTTGATGAGTTACATTCTTTCTCGTCTTTTCCAACTATAACGATGACACATTTTGAGTGCTAGTACGATCTATTTCCTTTGAGTTCTCATTAAAGTGATCCTCAAAGTTAATTGGTTATTGGCCTTGGAATTGTGTAGAAATTAAATTGGTGAATGATTTGTGAGAATTATCTCATTGTTTGGATATGTCTTGAATTAATGTCATGAAATTTTATAAGAAAAGAAATTCATCCAATCCACCCCAAGAAAAACCCTAAGATCAACCCACCAACAATAATTGTATCGTTCACATAATTTTTATTATATGTTATTTAAATTATATCTTTAGTTCTCTAATTAAAATCTACCTCAAAGTTGGCTACTTCATAGCCAATGCATCAACAAATCATAGTGTCTCAAGGTTTCTTCTTCAGTACCTATGGATTCGATCCCTAATTGTAATTCAACGATCACTATTACTGGTAGGGTAAATTTGGGCGCAACCAGTGTCATTGTCCAAACTCTTTCAAAAATTGATAGAAACTATTTTGAGGGAAAATTTTCACCCATATTTACTATAAATGTACACATCCACTTCATTTCAGTAGAAAAATATATTTTAGTATCTTATGATGGGTTTATTTTACTATTGTATTATTTTAAATTTCTAATATATTTTAGATCCTTTATATATTTATATTTATATTTTATATTATCTTTTTTTTCTCTCTCCATGTGTCTAATCTCCATGAAATTAAAGAACTAAATTTGATTACTGTTTGAAGGGAAATAGAGGTGTTATGTTTGTGTTTTTTATCCTTTAATGCTTCTTAGTATTTTATTGTGAGATTTTTCTAGTTAAACTTAATAGAGTTTGCATTCACTCACTTTTAACTTTTGTTAACTTTTTCTTTTTTATTAATCTTAGTTATACTATTTATTCATTATAATGTTGTATAAGGTGAAGTAACATTACAAAGATGATATGTGGAGAAGATTTCTCCTAGACATAGGTTGAGACAATATTATTCAACATGAATTAATCATGTTGAGAGGTATTTAAATTTCAAAAGGAAGGGTGCAGTGTGGTAGGTATTGATCAATATATTGAATTTAATATTGAAAATATTTTTAACAATAATATTGGCATTATTTTGAATTTCTTAGAATAATGATTTCGTATTAACTATCATAATTTTTCATTCTATTTCTTTTTTTATAAGAATATATTTATATTTGTATATATCACTTTCATATTTAAAACTCCCATTTATATTAATATAAATAATGTATATTCTTGGTTATAAATAGTTACTATAAGATAATAGATTTTGTGAGAAAAATCCTTAGAGGTCAATCGTGGGATTAATATATTAAATTATTTGGAAAAAGAATAAAACATTGAGTTGAGATTGATGATAAATCCCTCCCATCAGTAGGTTAGCTGAACCAATTGAATTTTTTAAGGAGGCTATCCAAAAAGAATCCATGTGCACATAAGAACTTATATAATAAGAGTAGGGGATGATATACGTTCCATTATTTTAATTTTATAATAATTATTACAAAAACACCAATAAATAATTTAAATTAGTGTAAATAAAACTTACGCATAGACCAATTTGAATCATGCTCATCCACAAATTCCATAAATACACATTTCATAAACTAACATTAATTTAAATCATTATTAATTAATATAAAACACTTTCTAATTAATTAATCAACTTAATTAATTAATTAATTTATCTTAATATTCATCCAAAAAATACTTGAGATGAATATACACTAATATATTAATTAAATTAAATATATTTAATTCATTTAAAATTAATTATTTCCAAAGAGGAAACTCGGTGTGTACATATTTGACGTACCTGGCATATTCCTTATTGTGTGTAATGCAATCACATCACATTTAGAGTACACGACATATCCTGTAATTACCTGATTCACATTATTAATAAATAAAAAAAATATAGTACTTTTACTGCAACGAATGTATATTTTTAATGAATGTGGAAGACATGAAATGTAAGGTCTATTCATGGAATGATGTTTTGAATTTTACATTGAAATTAATTAATCATTTAACATATATAAATCCCATTAAATGAAATTTATTTTTAGTTAATTAAAGACACACACACACGTGTATATAAACTTTAGTGGAATAAATAATTTAAATTAATTTTTTATTTAAATAGATAGGATACATGGAGTGTGAAATCTAGAAACATGTTATGTATATCACGATGTCATTTTTCTGTGACACATGCCTAGGGACTCTGTGTGTATGTCTATAATTAACAACGACATTTTTAAAAAAAGGTATTGGATCCACACATCATGTGCCCATTGAGTTAAAAAACTGTTTCCCACACCGACATGATATATCTTTTATAATGTGTTTTACATCTTCAAAATGCGTGGATTACATAATGTGTACTCTAGTTATGTTGCCTAGAAAACTATATGCCATCCTAACCTCATAAACACGTGGTGTTTAATAACATCATGTGTTCTTCAATGCATGATGCATAAAATTAAATTCAACACATCCTGGTGTATTTAACATAGACACATGGCGTGTACCTCTGTGCTACATACCATACAGTCACATTCTATCTGTCTAAAACACTCATCACCTTAGGAAGTGTTCTTTAGGTGTTTTAATGTTTTGTCAAATTTATTGGTTATATGTGTGAGAAATAAGAAGAAAAATATTGAGAGATCATGATATTTATATTTATATAAATAATTTACTGAAATTAAAATCTAATGGTAAATTAGTATAAACACAAATAATTAATAAGTAATTAAAAAATTAAATTTGACCACTCTGATATGATTAGAAGGTTTTTTAATTTATATAAGATCTTATTGGGCCATGTAAAATTCATATTTTTACCCTAATAATTGAATAATCAATGATGTACTTGATAATAAATGTCATTAACAATGAATTAAATCATAAAAATATTGACAAAGAATGCTAAACCAATAAGACGGTACCATTATCATGTAAAATTTATAATTATTTTAAATTTTAAATTACCTCACTCTTTGTAATTATTTCTTCATAGAAAAGGTTGATCATCTAAACACCATTCAGTTTAATTTTCAATTTACTATGAAGAGAAAATTATAGAATCCATCTAGCAATGATCCACTTGTTCTCTTTTGATCTAGAAGCCTCACTAATGGTACTTTAGGTGATAACACATCAATACTAATCATCCAATTTTTTTATCTTTGATCACAACCTTGATCCCTATGACATAGAAGGATTATATCTTGGTATCTCTAAATTTAGAGGAAGGAGGAATAATTTCACCTCCCTCATTCTTAAGAGAAATCGTAGATATTTTATTGTCCTAGAGAAATCATTAGTGATGAGTGGAGGTGTGCTACACAAAAAAAAATCTAACTCATTCAAAAATAACAAACGACGTATATATAGATTTGAATTATACAATTTAAAATTAATTTTTTTCATGATGGATCATAATCATATATTAATCAAATTATATAAAATATTTCTTCCTAAATAAGAATTATTATTATTATTTATCTCATGGATTTTTCTAAATATAACATTGATAAATATTTTTTTATGTTTGAAAAATAAACTCTAAAAGCAGACCAAAAACATGTTCCTCTCATCCTCCTAAAAATTTATTGAATCCTTGATTAATTAATTTAAATAAATTTTATTCAATATGTAAATAAATAATTATTTATAATATTCATATTATATTGAATAAATACATATTTTTATATTTCATATCAATAAATACTGAATAAATATTATTACTAATCATTGAGAGTGTGTTTATTATAATAAATATATTCAAATAGAATTTATTTGAGATCAATGTAATCACTAAGTGTGAGAACCTCTATTTCTATTCCTCATTGGCATCAAATGGGTTAGCTAAAAGTATAATATTATAGTCTTCCAACACATAAAGGAACTGAAGAGGAATAAGTGAATGCTATAATGTTGAAAACCACAGAGGAATGATCACTATGTAATATAATACCATTGCATTTTTATCTCACCATGTGGGTACTATACTCATATCATCAAATTATATTCTTGATATGTCTGAATTTAATATATTTATATGAACTCATATCAAAACCTTATCCATGATAGGTAATATAATTGATTCATTTCAATCAGAGGGTTTATATTTCAACTTATGTTGAGATTATAGGTTAAAATACTTTCTTGAATTATTCATTAATTTCTTGTCACTCATGATGCAACCAAGGTACCATACCTCACCATGAGTATATTTTATCATAGTTTTTTTCAATGCATAATAGTACTTAACTGCTCATATGAATGGATAAATTCTCAATTCTAAATATCATTATACATGTTTGTAAAAATTAATATCCAATGGCATATTATAAGTGGAATTCATACATGATGATATATCTTCATAATCTCCCATCATGGAGATTACCAAGTGAGAAATTCATGATATGATGTGTCATTCACATACATGTACTCACACTTAACTATATTTATCCTCCATGTCCCATCAGATGATGTCATATGACCATAAGATGATGGTTAAGAATACAGTAATAATATTTCATGTTTTTATCGTAGAAGGGGAATTTCATATGATTATTTCAACATGACATATAATCGATTACATTTTCACACTAAATTTAATTTTATGAACAAAAAAATGGGATAAGATATTAATATTCTTATCTTAAAATATATTCAAGTAATCTAATGTACAATTACGTTGTTTATAATATTCCAACTCCAATAGTTTTTCCTTGTTAAGGTATAACTTATATTCTAAAATTCACAGCCACAAACTAAACATTATCAAGTATTTAATAAAACAATATTTAATTATACACTTAACTATCAAAAAATATTATTATTATTATTGAGGTGATGTTATAATTTCCATGTGGTTATTTAGTTTCCATGTGTCAGTGAAATGAAAAATTACTGATTGGTGATTCTATATATTTTCGTTATTTTTCAAAATATTAGTGAGTAATATATCAGGGTAAATTAAATTGTGAAATTATAGTAAATTTTTATGAGATATTAGGGAATGAAAAATTCAATTACCCTCAATAATTTATGGGATTCTATCATTATAATTCTTAAATAAATTTACCTTTCCTTTCGATCCTCTCAATAATGGAAGATCTTCATAGAGATTCATCTCCACCTTTCATCACAATCGGTACAAATTATTTATATTCTTCACATGAAAATAATTGAAACACAAAAAGGAAATGATGAATTAAGATTAATGAGATAAATGTTAAAGAGTAAATGGTTATAATGAGAATGAAGGATACTTTTTCTTTACTTGCACATCACTTATTTTTGTGTGATCGTACCATATTTCTCTCATGAAAAAATCACGTTATTTCCTATGGTGATAGAATTATTAAAATTTGGTATATTTTAATTATTATAATTTATAATATAGTTGTAGATAATTTGATCAATGATGATGACACAGTAATAATTTTATTCAATTATTTAACAAATTTATGATAATATTGATTATTTTCAAAGAAAATACCCTGTATTTCAATGTTTTATTCAAAAAAGGGAATTTATAAATTAATAATTAAAATATACTTATATAAATAATTTTTTTTGAATATTATATATTGATTTTATTTTATAAATTTTTATTGATATTCTATTACGTGTTTTGAAATTATGAATGTTGTTTTAGTATGATTTTTTTAGGAATTCTTGGAAAACCCTACACCAGTTTCCATCCATCCACATAGCTATCCCATTATGGGATGGATGTCCTAGAATGCCACTATGAGGGACGAATTGATGCAAGAAGAAGGGAGAATTCCCACGAGGGGGATAGCCGGTACATAGTCTATTCCCAAGCTTGCATAGGCCAAAGATGTCAGTGCAACCCGATGCTCATGTGTGCAGTGTAACCATGATCCAGCCTTAGAGTGGGATTCTGATCCCAATGAAAGATATATATTTTTTCAAGAACCATATAGAACAAAATTTTCTTCAATGTGGAATTGTAATCATGATGTATTATTCATCACATGCAAACGAAATGCCATTAAAACTCGACTATGCTCGACCCCTACTCAGATAAACCATTTAACGATCATTACCTTCAACCTCAACCTCTGCCATATGCATGAACCAGAGAACTACCCAAAAAAAACCTAAAGCACCTGAGAGAGTCAATAAGTACTTCTAATGCCTCTAAACCCCATGGAATCATATTTGGAGCCCCAGAAGACCACCTTGTACCTCTACTAAAGAAGGTTTCAATCTAACCAAACACAATGAAGTATGATTGGTTTATTGAAGAGATGATTCCACTCTTCCAAACATATATGTGTCCCTTATATCATTCCCAAGACCATATAGTACATGAAAGTGGATATGTAATATTTCATCAAGTCCACAATAAAAAATACTTGAACACCGGATTCATTATATTATTTAAAAATTATCCACTCATGTATTAGTGGAGGTTTGATTAAAATAAAAAAATATTTCTATCACAAAATAATTTGTTATGAAGATACAATGTAGAAGAAGGAAAATCCTTATCCTTTAAAAGGATGATATTTCTCCCATTGAGATAGAGTTCAACCCATATGACTCGAGGCTGAGGGATAAACTATTGCAATATTTTTTTCTCTTTTATTTATTTAAATTTGTGTAATTTTATTTTTATATTTAATATAACTCATGAATTTTTACTCAATGTTCTCAAAAAAAATTCTTCTTCTTCTCCTTTTAAAAATTATATCAATTTTATATTATTCAATTCACTCTCTTTCATTTTTTTATTCATTATTTCCCTCTATCATTATAATTCTTTCTCATCGTTCGTATTTTTATTATATTATTTAATTATATTATCTTATTCTCACCATTGTGACCTCTACTCATAATAATGAGAGGCTGATCCAAGGCTTGTCCTTGATGTAGGATTGTGTGTTTTAGAAATCTTTTATTCAAATTTTAATGATTAATTTATGTTTTATGTATATTCTATTGACATGAATTAGTGTGGAAGTTGTCCACCATGACATTCTACCCAATTACACTTATATTTTACTATTCAAATATTTATAGAAATTTTATTGGATATAATCTATTCCAATAGTTGATTATGTCTATATAATGGGTGAAATAAAAAATAATGTAGCAGAGTCCTTGAAGATGAAACACTCTTGATTAAGGTATGGCATCATCCTTGATAAATAGGGGATACAGATTTTATAAAATATTTGAATTAAAGGTTTTACAGAAAATAAATAAAATTATTGTAATTAATTCTTGATATTTTATAATTTTATTTTCCAGATAAATTTTCAAAAAATGATAATAATAATTATATAATGAAAAAACTAAACCCATATTCCATGTAATTTCTTCATTATATTTATTATTTCATGGTTATTTTGAATTTAATGTCATTTTATCATTTTTGAAAATAATCAAAACCCAAAATTATCATTATCTTAAGAAAAAAATAAAATAAAATAAAATTTGTTATTAGATAAATTATA
This sequence comes from Viscum album, assembly GCA_963277665.1. Lineage (NCBI taxonomy): Eukaryota > Viridiplantae > Streptophyta > Magnoliopsida > Santalales > Viscaceae > Viscum > Viscum album. The sequence goes on along the minus strand of OY728131.1, from coordinate 1,105,791,861 downwards.
ATTGTTATGTGAACAATTATGAAGCTCTTCATGTCAGAGAACCCTGGTCAGCTACTGTTCCACACTAGATAAAATTACAAAATTTCCTTTTCCACACCCTACAATAGTTGTGCATCAAAACTATCTCCATTTAATTGTATCCAATAAATAATTTATTATATTTTTTATTTTTTCATTCTAGATAGTTTGTGATTTTTTTCATTAAATAAATATAAAAAAACTTTTACTTTTGTGTTTTGAAATCATTATTATTCTGTAGGGAATTAAAATTCATAGGTATATGAATCAATAATTGATTAACCATGGCCTATAGAATATGGTTACACTATTTATGGTCGACATATTGGGATCAAAGAATAACAAATCATCACAGAAAAGAAATTCTAGGACCTAAACCAAAAACAGAAGGAAACCCACATGTTGATAATTGTCGATAGATTTGATAAAGAACAAAAAAAAATCCACGATTACATCCTAATGTATTATCATGAAAATGTAATGTCAAAAGAAGAGACTTCTATATATCCTAACTAAATTTATGAATAACTTACTCATGTGAAATATTATTAAAATGTGGATTAAAATATTCCTCATGTGAAATTTCTCAATTAAATCATAAAACAATTGGAGAACAAAAATAATATGCATAACTAAATATTTATATACATTCAAAAAGAATACTGAATATGAACTGGAAGAATAAGCCTTAACATTTCCAAATTTCACTAAAGTGATATAGTACATTGTGATCCAAATAAGGGACTATAAACATCCCAACCATTTTAAGGGATGGATCCATGATTATCATGGTGATCTAGAGTGGATTCATGACGATGAACACTTTTCTGATGAGACAACTGTGGGAGATCAAAAGATTTTGAAAAATTCTAAAACATGTATAAAGAAAATAATGATCTCGTTATTCCATAAAATGTATATTACGTAGAACCATTTCATATCTATCTATCCATAAAAGATGTGTAAGACTCAAAAGTGGTGAAATATGAAGAATTGATGAAGGATCATGACTACCTAATTCTATAAACTCTTATCCAACACCAATAGGAACTCGCCAATAATGAAGTGATTGAAGGTGAACCAACTCAAAAAAGTTGATATTATTTGAAACCCACTCTCATTTGTTTTGGTTAAATTTTAATTTTAAATTAACTCCAATTATTTTGAATTTTCTGATTTGTTCTATTCATATTGTTTTTAGAGGAAGACATAAAAACAACACATACACCTGCTAAGGAACACAAGGAACCTCCATCACTAATTGAACATGCATTAATGGATGTTCTTGTAGAAATACTAGTGGATGATCCTAAGGAGAATAAGGTAGTGGGTGCTCATATTGAAAGAGAAAATTATGATTTTATTTTGAATGGATAAATTCTATCCAATTTAAAATACATTCTAATCTCCCATTTGATAATTCTTTTCCTACAACCCATATTGAGAAATCACTGGAGAAGAAAGAGGAGGTTTCCCAAGTAGAAACCAAGAAGAAGGTTGATCCATACTTATTCTTAAAACCTCTCTGCAAGAAATACCTAGTGGGTATGTTTTTGGGTCTAGTATACTCTATCCATGGATTATTTCTCACCAACCAAGAAGAAGTAAAATATTGAAAAATACCCTTGTGGTGGTTGATGTCAAAAAATCCCCACTCACTAAATGATTATTAATGAAAGTTGATACTACCCTCTAGAGTTAGTAAAAGCCAGTTCCAACTTTGGGGATCATATAATGAATTATAACATTCTTTTCATTCTAGTAATTTATATTTCAATTTCTCTATAATGAATTATATTCATCCCACTCCAAATATTATTCTTTTTATTTAATGACATGGTCCTGCAGTTTTAATGATTGATTTTATTTTATAGGACCATTATAGAATAATAAAATCCCCAAATAGTGTAAAAAGTTGAGTAAATCATCCAAAGAAAATAGAGTTCACTTTTAATGTTTATCTTTTAAGATCGTTAAATTTTTGTCTAAAATCATGTTTTTACCATTCAATAGAAAATTTTATGCCCAATCATTAAATTCTTGATTTACTTGACTGATCTGGGAGACATTTGTTTATTAAAAACCCTATTATTTAACGTTTTTTATTTTAATGTTAATGGTATGGAATTAGTAATGGGGATTGTTTTATTATTTTAGTGAATCTTGAGTATTAAAATAAGGAATCATGGTTTTATGGAATTAGTTGATTCATGTAAATGTAATTTTCTTATCATTTTTCAGGCTTTGAAAGTTTTAAATTTAGGTGAACTGATTTATTATTATTTATTTAATGATTAAATTACTAATGTTATATATACCATTAATGAGAGTATTACCTGATCAAATAATTTCTATTTTTTATTGATCATATTTCTTAAGTAGTATTGAGTACACCAATTTCTTGAACTTGTAATGGAATATTTTGAAGCAATGAAAGTGAAAATTATGTTTAAAATTATTGAGTATTTTTAATTGTTAAATATTTATCCTTGTGACTGCATTTTACAATTACCCTTATTTATAACATAGATACCATGAATGATCAAGTTATGAATCGGCCATGTTTCAAGACATTTTTTTCTATTTCCACTACACAATTAATATTTTCATGACATTTTAAAGATGGAGTGTGGGGATGAGGGATATCATTGTGAAAGGAAACAAATAAAATATAAAGACAAACTATGTGGGTTCTAATTGTGGGTTTGGAGAATGGTTGTTGATGTATTCAATACACTTTATTGTTTCCCCTTCTTAAAAAAATGAAAAAATATAGGAATCGGTTTTGAAATTTTAGAATAAAAAATCACCATTACTAGGATGATGATTTTTATCAAATGGGGTTAGGTGGTGAATGTGATACTCATTCAATACATAACTATAAAAAATATGAAAAATTAAATTGAAAGAAATTATAAACGTAACGGAATATCTGGAGGGTTTACATCATTAATTATTAAATAATTTTTCATTACAATTATGTTGAGCTTGTGAAGTGGGATATTGAATTTTTAAGAATAAATTTTCATTGATCTTTTAATTTTGATATCATTATTTATATTTTAAGAGATTAGAATCCTCTTTTAAGACTTAATTTATAAATATGAATTCCTACAAACCACGAGCATTATATTCAATTGAATTTTGATTGGGAAGATCACTTTATTTCAGGTTCTTTCGATATTTATAATTTAGTGATATTATTTTCTTTCCAATCCTATGTATAAGGATCATGTTCTTCTGATATGAGCATAAATATACTAGAATTTTTATCTTTAGTTATGAGAGTAATAGATTAAAATCATGGTAGAACATGGATAGGAAGGTTTAATAATAAGTAATTTAGAAACTTGAATGAAATAAAGGATATTTTGAATCATTTTTCAATTGAATAGTTTAAAAATCATGGATTAATAGATCTATTGAAAATTGGGATGTTAAATTGACATTTTATGTGGAATTTGATTTTTTTCCATTTATAACAATTTAAATTTTATTTATTTAAATTTTATATGGTGTTAATATTGGTGAACTCTTTAATTAAATATTTAGATTTTATTCTTGTGGAAAAACATAGTATATGTGTGGGGGTATATTACACACTAATAATTTCATTGATTTTTTTAAAGAAATTATGATATTATTGAATGTTTTTCATGAAAATACCCATGTATTTTAATTCTTTCATCAAAAATTTTAATTTATAAATAAATATATGAAATTTATTTACCTTAAAAATTATAGATTAATTTTGAATAATGATTTTATTTATGAATTTTTTCTTAATATTATGTTATGTGTTTTGAAATTAAGCTAATTATTTTAATAGGTATTTATTTTTTGGGAAACATTGAAAAGCTCTTCACTAGTACCCAACTAGCCACTAATATAGCTCAAAAGGTGTAGGATAGCCAAGAAATCCACCGGTAGGTCCTGCTAAAAGCTTACAGAAGGGAAAAAACCTACAACAAGAACCCACACGTGCAGAGTTTGGGAATAATCCCATATAACTCATACAACTCGATGCCTCCCAATATTGGTGTGTTTAGTATTACTAAGAGACCAACCTAGAGTAGGCTTCTGAGATAATCACAATATGAGTTTCATTTTAAATAATCATGGATCATTACTCCTCTTTTGATGTGGGATTGTTTCATGCAGTATTGTTCGTTACTTACAAAATTGACATCATCCCACAACGATCCACTTTGAGACAACCTCTATCACTCACCACCATCTTCCTTAATAGTCTCCATCTGTAAGCACTAGAGAACTACCATAGTAGACCACTAAAAGCCCATTTTTTGGATGAGAAGAATAGTAGAAGCATTTTAATAACCTGGAATCACATCTAGATCCTTAAATGACCACCATGTACCACCATATAAGAGGAGACACTACTAGAAAAGGGGGAATTGAAGCCCCCCAGAATCGGGCGACCGCCATTGGCGGTCGCTATAGATATCTAATATCGACCGCCAATGGTGGTCGCTGGCCTTGATAAAAAAAAAGAGCCTTTTCGCACCCCCCCCCCCCCCGCGCCCCCCTCTCGATCGAACCCTGCTCCCCCCTCCCCCCCCCCCCCCCCCCCCGTCGCCGCCCCCCCCGACGCCGCCCTCCCCCCCGTCTCCCGGCCTCCCCCGCCGCCCGGCCTCCCCCGCCGCTCGCCCCCCCCCCCCCCCCCCCGATCCCCCTGTCGCCGCCCCCCCCCCCCCTGTCTCCCGGCCTCCCCCGCCGCTTGGCCGACCCCCCCCCCCCCCCCGACGCCGCCCTCCCCCCACATCCTGGACTCCCCCGCCGCTCGGCCTCCCCTGACGCCCGGCCTCCCCCGCTCCCCCCCCCCCCCCGTCGCCGCCCCCCGACACCGCCCCCCCCCCCCCCCCGCCTCCCGGCCTCCCCCGCCACACGGCCTCCCCCGCCGCCCGGCCTCCCCCCGCCACACGCCCACCGCCCTCCGGCCTCCTCCATCCGCCCTCCGCCCTCAGGCCTCTGCCCCCTCATCCCTCCCCCACCCCGGACTGCCCCCCCCCCCCCCCCGCTGCCCATCCCCTGTCCCCTCACCGCCTCCTCTCCTACAACTCCCCGCCGCTACCCGCCGCCCGTCCCATCCCTTGATGCACCGCCTTTGGCTACGGCTCCCCTTCGCTGCCTCCTCTCTCTTGCTGCACTGCCTTCGGCTCCCCTCCCTTTCAGGTTTGTAGCTCAATCAGGTAACCTGGACTTTTAGTGACATTATTATTTTATCAATGGTTCATAAACAAATGATTAATATTTATTTTAAATATAATTGATTTCAAAAATGTAAATGTAATAAGTATTGTGTAAATGTTTGTTATACAGATATAATTATGGATAAGAGTTGGATTGATCTTCCAAATCGAACGTCTAGAGAATATTTCAATGGCATTATGCAGTTTATTGACTTCACGAGAGGATTTGAAAGTGACTATATTAGTTGTCCATGTAGAAAATGTGCTAACAGATATCAATTCACACGAGATACTGTGAGGGAGCACCTTTTCTTTAATGGATTTTTGAAAAATTATAAGGGTTGGACTCGTGATGGAGAAGAATATGTTCGTTGTCAAAATACAGATGCAGCTCAGATGGATGTTGATGCATGGATGACTGATCCAATGCATGAAATGCTTACTGAAATGGTACGTGGGTTTGATCCTGAAGGCATTGACATCCGGAATCTTGAGACCGGTGAGATAAATCTTCGCTCTGGTGCAGATCGTGATTCGAGGAGGTTTTATGAAGCACTTGATGATGCGAAAATAGAATTATATCATGGATGTACTTCTTACAATAAACTGTTGTTTATCGTAGAGTTGTTGCATTTGAAGACTTTGAATAATTGTTCAGACACATCATTCGACGTGCTTTTGGTTTTATTGAAAAAAGTTATTCCTGTCAACGCTAAGATTCCTAAGTCATGTTACTATGCTCATAAGTTGACAGAGAACTTAGGTTTTACATATGAGACCATATATGCATGTGCAAACAACTGTATGTTGTTTAGAAAAGAAACTGCCCATTTGGATATTTGTACGGTTTGTGGTGCTTCTAGGTGGAAAGAGAACAGGGGAAATAATACTCATCAAAGTCAGATTGCGATACAGGGGAAACCGATTTCCGTAAAGCAAATGCGTTACTTTCCCCTTAAACCGAGGTTGAAATGATTTTTTATGTCATCTAATGTTTCTAATTTAATGAGATGGCATGCAGAAAGAGTTCATGAAAGTGATATGTTAACCCACCCTACAGACTCTCATGCATGGAAGGATTTTGATAAGAGACATCCCGACTTTTCTAAAGATGTTCGTAATGTCCTATTGGGATTGGCAGCAGATGGTTTCAATCCATTCATGTCTATCATTGGTGCAACTCATAGCACATGGCCCGTGGTGTTGGTTCCATATAATCTTCCTCCGTGGCTTTGTATGAAGCAATAATTTATATTACTTTCCACTCTTATTTATGGACCTAAAAGTCCGGGGGATAAGATTGATGTTTACCTTCAGCCATTGATTGATGAGTTGAATGAATTTTGGGGCGATGGTGTGATGACTTATGATTGCGAAACGAATGAAATGTTCAAACTACATGCTGCTTTATTTTGGAAAATCAATGACTTCCCAACTTATGCAAATTTATTAGGCTGGAGTACGAAAGGGGGATTTTCTTTCCCTTGTTGCAATAAAAGTAAAAAATTTGTATGGCTTAAACATTCCAAAAAATGGGCATACATGGGTCACAGGCGTTTTCTCCCTCCTCAGCACAGATTCAGAAAGGACAGAGTGGCATTTGATGGTTCTAGAGAGTTCAGCCCAGCACCAAAGATCATGACAGGAGTCGAAATGTTATCACAGAGTGAGGAAGAAAACATCCGCATGGTATATGAAATTCAGGATTTGGTGGCTCCTCCAGTACGTAATATTCGTGCTGCGGGTAGGCAGCACAGTCACAATTGGAAAAAGAAAAGTATTTTTTATAGTCTTCCGTATTGGAAAATTAACATGTTGAGGCATAATTTGAATGTCATGCACATTGAGAAAAAATGTTTGTGATAACATATTGTGGACCATTTTAGGTGTCAGTGGAAAATCAAAGGACCATGTTAATGCACGCTGTGATTTGGAAGAAATGGGTTTAAGGAAACAGTTGCATTTACAGTTAGCTGAGGGAAACAAGGCATATATGCTTGCTGCACATTATACGATGACTACAGAGGAGAAAGAGACATTTCATTACTTTTTGAAGATGGTCAAGGTGACTGATGGTTATTCTTATAATATTTCAAAGTGTGTGAATCTGATGAGCAAGACATTGCAAGGGTTGAAAAGTCATGACAATCACATATTACTTCAGCAGTTGATTCCAATCACAATTTTTGATTGTTTATCCCCCAATGTTGTTCAGCCCTTGATTGAGATGAGTAATTTGTTTCGACAACTTTGTTTAAGAAATCAACGAATGAGTGATTTAAAAAGTTTGCAAGACCGAATTGTACTTACGCTTTGTCACTTTGAGAAACTTTTCCCCCCCTAATTTTTCGATGTTATGGTCCACTTGACAGTGCACCTAACAGATGAAGTAATGGCTGCTGGTCCAGTGTAATTCAGGTGGATGTATCCTATTGAACGGTATTTGTGTACATTGAAAAGATTTGTACGCAACAGAGCTCGTCCAGAGGCATTAATAGCCAATGGTTATTTGATGGATGAGTGTACTACCTTTTGTGAAGAATATCTTACGGATGTTGAAAAAGAATTAGATAAGCCCTCTCAGATTCATGATGGTCCAGTTGGAGAAGGAACCACATTTGATATTGACAACATCGAGTGGATACAAGCACATCGATATATCTTGTTCAATACTCCATCAGTTGCACCATTAATGCAGTAAGTATCTTATCAATGTGATTGTATAACTTTTACATGTTTTGTTTGCATAAGATGATATTTTAAACATCGCGTTATCATTTGCAGGAAACACATTAATGAGATAAAAGAAGAGATGCATCGTGCGACTGAGTTACAAATTCAACAATATCATTATGCGTCATTTCATGATTGGTTCAAGGATTATGTATGTATAAATTGATTTTCATTATGAGTGAAGTATTATACTAATTCTTTCTGCATATATCAGTATTGATTTTTATAAATTATGTAGGTTCGTAAGATGAGGGAGTTTGGGGACCCCACGCTACCTGAAATATTTATCCAACTGGCTGAGGGTCCATGTATAATGGCTCGTCGTTATAAAGCTATTGATGCTAATGGTTTTCAATTTCGCATTAAAGATGTTGACGACAAACGAGAAACACAAAACAGTGGCATCAGTTGTCCCTTTGTCGATTCTGGTTATTACTATGGTCAATTGATAGACATCATTAAAGATGTATACACACACGGTTTGAAGTACATATTGTTAATGTGTAATTGGGTTGATCCAGTGTGTGGATGTAAAGTCGATCAATATCAGTTTTCATTGGTGAATTTTAACTATATGTTATACAAAAATAATGAACGAGATGAGAATGAACCTTTCATTTTGACATCACAAGCGGAATAAGTATTCTTCGTTACTTTTCCTTCGGATCCAAGTTGGAAAGTTGTTGTCAAAATGTCTCGGCGAGGAGTGTTTTTATTTGAAGAAGATGAACCCGAGACTGTTCCGTTTGTTTACCAACAACTTGATCAACATACCGTAGTTCAACGTGAAGAAGATATTTATTGGGTCAGAGCGGTTGTTGAAGGACAAACGGTCGATTTGCATGCTTAATGAAAGGTATAATTGTTTTCCCGCTATTCAGTAGAATGTCCTAGGATATCATAAATTATCTAATCATTTTATAAATCTTTATAAGTTTTAATCCTCACTTTTGTAAGTTAATTCAATCATAAATATTTACGTTGTTTTTACTCTTGATTTATTGATGTTATGGTGGGTGTATCATCCCTTTGAGGTATTCTTCATCTGATTCATGTGCTACTTGAAATTTTATTAGTTCTATCTGAAATTTGGCTATGCATTGACTGGTTTTGTACATAATTTGTATATCTGTTTTGTTAACTTTCGGATTTTTTAAAATTCATTCACAATTAATTATTCAATCCATTTTTTGTTTGATTAACAGTTGTACATGTTTTATTTTTTAAGAACAATCCAATTTATATTTTAAACACTTTGGACTCATTACTGATGTTTTCTATGATTGCAGATATGTCAGGGGAAGAGGCAGAAGATCCACATCATCCATCTGAGGCATCTACGTCTCAGGGTCGAGGTATGTTTGAATGTCATTGTCTATATTTTTTATATAATTAAAATAAATATATATATATATATATATATAACATTTGAAAATTATATATAAAATTGTTTTCAACCGGATCAGACTCGGCTGCTTTTTCCTCTTGCAGGAGAGGCCCTGGCCCTGGCATATTATCATGGAATTCCAACACGACGATAGATGTTTCATTTGATGAGGTTTTTCATCCTGTGGGACTGAATGCCCTAGAATTTATTTGTCAGCTGGGTCATATCATACGTGACCCACATCGATTTCCATTGACCACGCGTGACTGGGCTTCTATCCCTCAGGACACATTAGATCGTCTATGGAGGAGGTTCAGGTAAGAAAATCATTTTACTTTATTTTCTATGTATAAAGAATACTAGTATGTTTGATTATTTTCGTTATAGCAAAATTTGAAAGTATGCCCTAAAGAGTTTCGGCCCGTGTGTATGAGAAAATTCCATAAGATGTGGAAATATTATAAATGCAAAGTTAAGAGGGACCACTGGGTACCAAATGTGGGTGCCCTAGACATTTTGGAAAAAAGTCCCGAGAGGTGTCCTCCTGGCTCAGTGGCGTGACTTGGTTGCATATGGGTCTGCTGAGGGTGTTGCGGTTTGTATATTAATTATTATCGTGTATATATATTTTCAGAATATGTGATTTGTTTGAAATTTGAATGAATTAATGTAGGAGGTGTTCAACACGCCATTTTGAGAATCGAGCGTTGCAGGGACCACCTCACAGGCTCGGGACTCGTCACGTGTCTCAGATCCAACATGAGGTATATATTATTCATTTTCTAATTTATTAATTAATATGGATTTGTGTTTATATTCTTTTAATATACAGTTGCGAGAGCAAGGTGCAACAACTGATAAAATGTCGGTGTGGATGAGGACTAATGATCGCAATGATCTAGAGGTTGCAGCATTGATATTAAGTGTCTGTACTTACCAATAATTACATAAATGTATATATTATCATATATATATTTATATATGTTTAAATATTTCATAGGCTCAATTTGAAGCTGAGTTAGAACATCTGCCAGAGGACCAGCGACAGCTTCCCATGCGACGAGATGAGATCTTTCATCGCATTATCGGTCGGGGACGGGCATGGCTATAGTTTGACCTATGGAGCAGGGATTCCTCGTTCTGTAGTGTCACGCACTGCGGTTTTTGGTCCTGCTATTGCTCATATGACACAGAAGATGTCAGATTTTGAGGCACGGCTGCGCGCTGCCACGGAGGCAAATGCGCAATTGACAACTGAGGTTAGAGCACTGCGGGAATATGTGCGTTGAGCTGATGGTGCAGGGTATCATACGACGTAAGTATATACTTTATTTATTTATTTAATTTAAATTATTTTTGTTATTAAATATTTATAATGTTTATTTGTTGTAGGCCCCTGGACCACCAGAAGGAGGTAGCAGGGATGACAACGCGTGACGCATCATATATTCCCGAGATATGTTTTTTGTTTTTACTGGTGGGGTTGACATTGATGTACTGTATTTATTCATTTAATTTAAATTAGAAGGTTGTGTACTTATAATTTCTTTCTTTTCTTGTTTATTATATGATAGCTAATATTATATAAGGCGTGAATTTGAAAACTCTAACCCCCCCCCCCCCCCCCCCGCACCCCCGTACAGCCCCCCGCACCCCCGTACAGCCCCTCACCCCCGTACAACCCCCCCCCCCCCCGCACCCCCGTACAGACCCCCGCACCCCCGTACAGCCCCCCCCCCCCCCCCGACACCCCCGTACAGCCCCTCGCACCCCCGTACAGCCCCCCCCACACCCCCATACATCCCCCCGCACCCCCGGACAGCCCCCTCGCACCCCCGTACAACCCCCCGCACCCCCGTACAGCCCCCCGCACCCCCGTACATCCCCCCGCACCCCCGGACAGCCCCCCTGCACCCGCGTACAGCCCCCTGCACCCGTGTACAGCCCCCGCACCCGCGTACAGCCCCCCCCCCCCTCGCACCCCCGTACAGCCCCCCGCACCCCCGAACAGCCCCCCTGAACCCCCGTACAGCCCCCCCGCACCCCCGTACAACCCCCCGCACCCCCGTACAGCCCCCCCGGCACCCCCGTACAGCCCCCCGCACCGCGGACAGCCCCCCCGCACTTCCTTGCAGCCCTCGCACCTCCGTACAGCCCCCCACACCCCCGTACAGCCCTCTCGCACCCCCATACAACCCACCGCACCCCCGTACAGCCCCCCCGGCACCCCCGTACAGCCCCCCGCACCCCCGGACAGCCCCCCCCCCCCCCCCCACACCCCCGTACAGCCCCCCGCACCCCCGTACAGCCCCCCCCCCCCGGCACCCCCGGACAGACCCCCCCCCCCCCCCCCCGCACCCCCCGGACAGCCCCCCCGCACCCCCGTACAGCCCCCCGCACCCCCGCACAGCCCCCCGCACCCCCGGACAGCCCCCCCCCCCCCCACACCCCCGTACAGCCCCCCCCCCCCCCCCCCCCGCACCCCCGTACAACCCCCCGTACAGCCCCCCGGCACCCCCGTACAGCCCCCCGCACCCCCCGGACAGCCCCCCCCCCCCCCCCCCCCCCGCACCCGGTACAGCCCCCCCGCACCCCCAAACAGCCCCCCGCACCCCCGGACATCCCCCGCACCCCCGTACAGCCCCCCGCACCCCCGTACACCCCCCCCCCCCCGCACCCCCCGAACATCTCCCCACACCCTGCACCACCCGACGACCTCTGAATGCCACGAAACCGCACGACAACAGCCGGTGCGTGAATTGTGAAATGGTCGGCCAGACGGCAAGTCAATCGGAGGTGCCGTTTGACCGCGACGGCCAGAAACGCTTTTCCGGAGTCATAAAACACCAAAACGGCGTGCGGCAGTTGAATTCAAAGAAAACGTGCTCCGAACGACCTGAAACCGCACGAGAATGATAGAAATATTATTCCTGAGATTCATAAGTAGGCGGCACGTCCATCGGACATGCGGTGCGCGCGGCACGACCGAATGTGTCGTTTTCAGCAGCGCGGCGCGCGCTGAAATTGCGCGTCGGGGGGTCAAAACCACCCGAACGACCTCCGAATGCCATGAAACCATACGAAAACAGACGGTGCATGAATTGTGAAATGGTCTGCCAGACGGCACGTCATTCAGAGGTGTCATTTGACCGCGGCGGCCGGAAACGCGTTTCAGGTGCCAAAAAACACCAAAACGGCGTGCGGCGGTCCAATTCGGAGAAAACATGCTCCGAATGACCTGAAAGAGCACGAGAACGATAGAAATATTATTCCTGAGATGCAGGGGGAGGCGGCACATCCATCGAACGTGCGGTGCGCGCAGCACGTCTGAATGTGTCGTTTCAGCAGCTCGGCGCGTGCTGAAATGGCGCGTTGGAGGGTGAAAACCACCCGAACGACCTCCGAATGTCACGAAACCGCACGACAACATCCGTTGCGTGAATTGTGAAATGGTCAGGCAGACGGCACGGCAATCGGAGGTGTCGTTTGACCGCTGCAGCCAGAAACGCTTTTCTGGAGTCATAAAACACCAAAACGGCGTGCGGCGGTCGAATTCGGAGCAAACGTGCTCCGAACGACCTGAAACCGCATGAGAACGATAGAAATTTTATTCCTGAGATGCAGGAGAGCGTCACGTCAATCGGACGTGCGGTGCACACGACACGACCGAATGCGTCGTTTTCAGCAGCTCGGCGCGCGCTCAAAAGGCGCGTTGGGGGTCAAAACCACCCGAACGATGTCCGAATGCACGAAACCGCATGAAAACATCCGTTGCATGAATTCTGAAATGGTTGGATAGACGGAACGTCATTCAGAGGTTCCGTTTGACCGCGGCAGCGGGAAACGTGTTTCCGGCGCCCCAAAACACCAAAATGGCGTGCGGCGGTCCAATTCGGAGCAAACGTGCTCCGAACGACCTGAAACCGCACGAGAACGATAGAAATATTATTCCTGAGATGCAGGGGGAGGAGGAATGTCCATCGGACGTGCGGTGCACGCAACACGTCCGAATGTGTCGTTTTCAGCAGTTCGGCGTGCGCTGAAATGACGCGTCGGGGGGTCAAAACCACCCGAACGACCTCCGAATGTCACGAAACCGCACGACAACATCTGTTGTGTGAATTATAAAATGTTCGGACAGAAGGCATGTCAATTGGAGGTTCCGTTTGACCGCGGCGGCCGGAAACGCGTTTCAGGAGTCATAAAACTCCAAAACGGCGTGCGACGGTCGAATTCGGAGAAAACGTGCTCCGAACGACCTGAAACTGCACGGAATGATAGAAATATTATTCCTGAGATGCAGTAGGAGGCGGAACGTCCATCGGACATGCGGTGCGTGCGACACGACCGAATGCGTCGTTTTCAGCAGCTCGGCGTGCGCTGAAATGGCGCGTTGGGGGGTCAAACCCACCCGAACGACCTCCAAATTCCACGAAACTGCACGACAACCTCCGTTGCGTGAATTGTAAAATTGGAGGATAGAAGGCATGTCAATCGGAGGTGTCGTTTGACCTCGGCCGCTAGAAACGCGTTTCCAGAGTCATAAAACACCAAAACGGCGTGCGGCAGTCGAATTCAGAGCAAACGTTCTCCGAATGACCTGAAACCACACGAGAATGATAGAAATATTATTCCTGAGATGCAAGAGGAGACGGCACGTCCATCGGACGTGTGGTGCGTGCGGCACGACCGAATAGGTCGTTTTCAGCAGCGCGGCGCGCGCTGAAATTGTGCGTCGGGGGGTCAAAACCACTCGAACGACCTCCGAATGCCACGAAACCGTACGAAAACAGCCGGTGCGTGAATTGGGAAATGGTCGGCCAGACGGCATGTCATTCGGAGGTGCCGTTTGACCGCGGTGGCGCCATAAAACACCAAAACGGCGCGCAACGGTCCAATTCGGAGCAGACGTGCTTCAAACGACATGAAACCGCACGAGAACAATAGAAATATTATTCCTGAGATGTAGGAGAAGGCGGCACATCCATCGGACGTGCAGTGCACGCGACACGATTGAATGTGTCATTTTTAGCAGCGCGACGTGCGCTGAAATGGCGCGTCGGTGGGGTCAAAACCACCCGAACGGCCTCCGACTGTCATGAAACCACACGACAACATCTGGTGCATGAATTCTGAAATGGTTGGCCAGACGGCAAGTCATTCGGAGGTTCCGTTTGACCGCGGCGGCCGGATACGCGTTTCCGGAGCCATAAAACACCAAAACGGCGTGCAACGGTCCAATTCGGAGCAAACGTGCTCTGAATGACCTGAAACCGCACGAGAACAATAGAAATATTATTCCTGAGATGCAGGAGGAGTCAGAACTTCCATCGGAGGTGCGGTGCGTGCGACACGACTGAATGTGTCGTTTTCAGCAGCGCGGCGCCCGCTGAAATGCAGCGTTGGCCGGTCAGAACCACCAGAACGACGTTTAAATGCCACGAAACCGTACGACAACAGTCAGTGCGTGAATTCAGAAATGGTCGGCCAGACGGCACGTCATTCGGAGGTTCCGTTTGACCACGGCGGCCGGAAAAGTGTTTCCGGTGCCATAAAACACCAAAACGGCATGCGGCGGTCCAATTCGGAGCAAACGTGCTCCGAACGACCTGAAACCGCACAAGAACGATAGAAAATATTATTCCAGAGATACAGGGGGAGGCGGCACGTCCATAGGACGTGCGGTGCGCGCAGCACGTCCGAATGTGTTGTTTTCAGCAGCTCGGCGCGCGCTGAAATGGCATGTTGGAGGGTCAAAACCACCCAAACGACCTCTGAATGTCACGAAACCCCACGAAAACATCCGCTGCATGAATTGTGTAATGGTGGGGCAGACAGAACGTCAATCGGAGGTGCCGTTTGACCGCGGCGGCTGGAAACACGTTTCCGGAGTCAAAAAACACAAAAACGGCGTGCGACGGTCGAATTCGGAGAAAACGTTCTCCAAACGACCTGAAACCGCACGAGAACGAGAGGAATATTATTCCTGAGATGCAGGAGTAGGCGGGACGTCCATCGGATGTGCGGTGCGCGCAGAATGACAGAATGCGTCGTTTTCAGCAGCTCGGCTCGCGCTGAAATGGCGCGTTGTGGGGTCAAACCCACCCGAACGACATCCGAATTCCATGAAACCGCACGAAAACATCCGTTGCGTGAAATCTGAAATGTTCGGCAAGACGTAACGTCATTCGGAGGTGCCGTTTGACCGCAGCGGCCGGAAACACGTTTCCGGCGCCACAAAACACCAAAACGGCGTGCGGAGGTCCAATTCGGAGAAAACGTGTTCCGAACGATCTGAAATCGCATGAGAACGATAGAAATATTATTCCTGAGATGCAAGGGGAGGCGGCACATCCATCGGACGTGCGGTGCGCGCGGTACGTTCGAATGTGTCGTTTTCAGCAGCTCGGCGCGCGCTGAAATGGCGCGTCGGGGGGTCAAAACCACCCGAACGACCTCCAAATGTCACGAAACCACACGATAACATCCGTTGCATTAATTTTGAAATGGTCGGGCAGATGAAACGTCAATCGGAGGTGCCGTTTGACCGCGGCGGCCGGAAACGCATTTCCAGAGTCATAAAACACCAAAACGGCGTGCGACGGTCAAATTTGGAGAAAACGTGCTCCGAACGACCTGAAACTGCACGAGAACGATAGGAATATTATTCCTGAGATGCAGGAGGAGGCAGCACGTCCATCGGACGTGCGGTGCGCGTGGTACGACCCAATGCGTCGTTTTCAGCAGCTCGACGCACGCTAAAATGGCGTGTTGGGGGGTCAAAACCACCCGAACGAACTCCAAATGCCACGAAACCGCACGAAAACCTCCGCTGCGTGAATTGTGAAATTGGAGGACAGACGACATGTCAATCGGAGGTGCTGTTTGACTGCGGCGGCCGAAAACGCGTTGCCGGAGTCATAAAACACCAAAACGGCGTGCGGCGGTCGAATTCGGAGAAAACGTGATCCAAACGACCTGAAACCACACGAGAATGATATAAATATTATTCCTGAGATGCAGGAGGAGGCAGCACATCCATCGGACGTGCGGTGCGCGCGGCTCCACCGAATGTGTCGTTTTTAGCAGCGCGGCGCGCGCTGAAATTGCGCGTCGGGGGGTCAACACCACCCGAACGACCTCTGAATGCCACGTAATCGTACGACAACAGCCGGTGCGTGAATTGTGAAATGGTCGGCCGGACGACACGTCATTTGGAGGTGTCGTTTGACCGCGGCAACCGGAAACACGTTTCCGGCGCAAAAACACACCAAAACGTCGTGATGCGGTCCAATTCGGAGAAAACGTGCTCCAAACGACCTGAAACCGCACGAGAACGATAGAAATTTTATTCCTGAGATGCCGGAGGAGGAGGAATGTCCATCGGACATGCGGTGCGCACGGCACGACCGAATGTGTCGTTTTCAGCAGCGTGGCGCGCGCTGAAATGCCGCGTTGGGCGGTCAAAACCACCCGAACGACGTCCGAATTCCACGAAACCATATGACCACAGTCGGTGCGTGAATTATGAAATGGTCGGCCAAAAAGCACGTCATTCGGAGGTTCCGTTTGACCACGGCGGCCGGAAATGCGTTTCTGGCGCCCTAAAACACCAAAACGGCGTGCGGCGGTCCAATTCAGAGAAAATGTGCTCCGAACGACCTGAAACCGCACGAGAACGATAGAAATATTATTCCTGAGATGCAGGGGGAGGCGGCACGTCCATAGGACGTGCGGTGCGCGCAGCACATCTGAATGTGTCGTTTTCAGCAGCTCGGCGCGCGTTGAAATGGCGCGTTGGAGGGTCAAAACCACATGAACGACCTCCGAATGTCACGAAACCGCACGACAACATCCGTTGCGTGAATTGTGAAATGGTAGGGCAGACGACACGTCAATCGGATTTGCCGTTTGACCGCGGCGGCCAGAAACGCGTTTCCGGAGTCAAAAAACACCAAAACGGCGTGCGACAGTCGAATTCGGAGAAAACGTGCTCCGAAAAACCTGAAACCGCACGAGAACGATAGGAATATTATTCCTGAGATGCAGGAGTAGGCGGAACGACCGAATACGTCGTTTTCAGCAGCTCGGCGCGCGCTGAAATGGCGCGTTGGGAGGTCAAAACCACCCGAATGACGTCCGAATGCCACGAAACCACATGACAACATCCGTTGCGTGAATTATGAAATGGTTGGTCTGACGGCACATCATTTGGAGCTTCTGTTTGACCGCAGCGGTCGGAAACGCGTTTCCGGCGCCATAAAACACCAAAACGGTGTGCGGCGGTCCAATTTGGAGCAAACGTGCTCCGAACGACCTGAAACCGCATGAGAACGATAGAAATATTATTCCTGATATGCAAGGGGAGGTGGCGCATCCATCGGACGTGCGGTGCGCGCGGTACATTGGAATGTGTCGTTTTCAGCAGCTCGGCGCGTGCTGAAATGACGCATCGGGGTGTCAAAACCACCCGAACGACCTCCGAATGTCACGAAACTGCACGACAACATCCGTTGCATGAATTTTGAAATGTTCGGGAAGACGTCACGTCAATCGGAGGTGCTGTTTGACCGCTGCGGCCGGAAATGCATTTCCGGAGTCATAAAACACCAAAACGGCGTGCGGCGGTCGAATTCGGAGCAAACGTGCTCCGAACGACCTGAAACCGCACGAGAATGATAGGAATATTATTCCTGAGATCCAGGAGGAGGCAGCACGTCCATCGGACGTGCGGTGCGCGCGGCACGACCGAATGCGTCGTTTTCAATAGCTCGATGCGCGCTGAAATGGCGCGTTGGGGGGTCAAAACCATCCGAACGACCTCCAAATGCCACAAAACCGCACGAAAACCTCCGTTGCGTGAATTGTGAAATTGGCGGACAGACGACACATCAATCGAAGGTTCCGTTTGACCGCGGCGGCTGGAAACGCGTTTCCGGAGTCATAAAACACCAAAACGGCGTGCGGTGGTCGAATTCAGAGCAAACGTGCTCCAAACGTCCTGAAACAGCACGAGAATGATATAAATATTATTCCTGAAATATAGGAGGAGGCGGAACGTCCATCGGACGTGCGGTGCGCGCGACACGATCGAATGTGTCGTTTACAGCAGCGCGGCGTGCGCTGAAATTGCGCGTCGGGGGGTCAAAACCACCCGAATGACCTCCGAATGCCACGAAACCATATGACAACAGCCGGTGCGTGAATTGTGAAATGGTCGGATGGACGACACGTCATTCGGAAGTGTTGTTTGACCGCGGAGGCCGGAAACGCATTTCCGGCGCAAAAAAACACCAAAACGGCGTGCGACGGACCAATTCAGAGAAAACATGCTCCAAACGACCTGAAACAGCACGAGAACGATATAAATTTTATTCCTGAGATGCAGGAGGAGGCGGCAAGTCCATCGGACGTGCGGTGCGCGCGGCACGACCAAATGTGTCGTTTTCAGCAGCGCGACGCGCGCTGAAATGCCGCGTTGGGCGGTCAAACCCACCCGAACGACGTCCGAATGCCACGAAACCGTACGACAACAGCCGGTGCGTGAATTCTGAAATGGTCAGCTAGACGGCATGTCATTCGAAGGTGCCGTTTGACCGCGGAGGCCGGAAACGCGTTTCCGGCGCTATAAAACACCAAAACTGTGTGCGGCGGTTCAATTCGGAGCAAACATGCTCCGAATGACTTGAAACTGCACGAGAACGATAGAAATATTATTCCTGAGATGCAGGGGGAGGAGGAACGTCCATCGGACGTGCGGTGCGCGCAGCACATCCGAATGTATCGTTTTTAGCAGCTCGGCACGCGCTGAAATGGCGCGTTGGATGGTCAGAACCACCCGAACGACCTCCGAATGTCACGAAACTGCACGAAAACATCCGTTGCATGAATTGTGAAATGTTCGGGCAGACGGCACGTCAATCGCAAGTTCCGTTTGACCGCGGCAGCCGGAAACGCGTTTCCGGAGTCATAAAAAACCTAAACGGCGTGCGGCGGTCGAATTCGGAGAAAACGTCCTCCGAACAACCTGAAACCGCATGATAATGATAGGAATATTATTCCTGAGATGCAGGAGGAGGCGTTACGTCCATCGGACGTGCAGTGCGCGCGGCACGACCGAATGCGTCATTTTCAGCAGCTCGGCGGGCGCTGAAATGGCGCGTTGGGGGGTCAAAAGCACCCGAACGACCTCCAAATTCCATGAAACCGGACGAAAACATCCGTTGAGTGAATTTTGAAATTTGCGGACAGACAGAACATCAATCAGAGGTGCCGTTTGACCGCGGCGGCTGGAAACGCGTTTCTGGAGTCATAAAACACCGAAACGGCGTGCGACGGTCAAATTCGGAGCAAACGTTCTCTGAACGACCTGAAACCGCCCGAGAATGATAGAAATATTATTCCTGAGATGTAGGAGGAGGCGTAAAGTCCATCAGACATGCGGTGCGCGTGGCACGACTGAATGCGTCGTTTTCAGCAGCGCGGCGCGCGCTGAAATTGCGCGTCGTGGGGTCAAAACCACCCGAACGACCTCCGAATGCCACGAAACCGCACGACCACATCCGTTGCATGAATTGTGAAATGGTCGGAGAGAAGGAACATCAATCGGAGGTGCCGTTTGACCGCGGTGGCCGGAAACGCGTTTCCAGGGTCATAAAACACCAAAATGGCGTGCAGCGGTCGAATTCGGAGCAAACGTGCTCTGAAAAACCTGAAATGATAGCATTTCTTAAATCGGGCGTTTTAAATTATTATAGCACAATGATTCGATATTATACATATATATAATATTATATATATTAAAACATTTAAAATATAATATATATATATATATTTAAAATATTGTATTTAATAGTATATATGTGAATATTTTTTTAATATATATATATATATATATATATTTATTTATTTCAATGGACATATTTAAAAAAGAAAATCACTATAGCGACCGCTAGGCGGTCGCTGGGCGGTCGCTAGAGCCCGATAGCGATCGCTTTTGGCTGTCGCTATAGGATGTTTTTTTAGTAGTGATATATCCAACATGCCACTGTATCATCTTATTGGTTCATTTTATATATTATTTCATTAAACCCCACTTCCATGTGTCCTTAAAACCTTGTCCAATCTCATACATCCCATGAAAGTGGAGAGGAACCATCTATTCAAGTCCAGACAGTCAATAATTGAACACCTCATTCCTTCAGGTGTTTCCAAATTCTCTACCCACATCATTGAAAATAATTAATGAAAAAAATAATAAGTATTTATCTCCCTTATAAAATGTTATCTAGGGGATTAAATAAGTGGATAACTAACTACCTCACTTATAAAAGGAAGATGATTTCTCCCATCAAAATATAGTTCTACACGAATGATTGGGGGATGAGGGATTAACTACAACACTATTTTTTCTCTATTTTTTCTTTATGTTTTTTAATTTTATATTCTTAATTAAAATAACACTTTCATTTATATTTTTCACCAAGTAAACCATAATATTATTATTCTTCTACTATGAATTGTATCAATTTTTTTCTTCAATTCATTCTCTTTTATTTTCATTTTATTATTTATTTCTCCCTATCATTATCATTCTCTTTCATCATTCTTTTTTGTTATCATGTTCTATTTTCTTCTCTTCTTATCAACATAATGACATCATAATCTGAATAATGGAAAAAATACTTAATTCTTTTTCTTGAGGGAGGATTGGGTGTTCATGAATTCTGCCCATTAATTTTTAATGATTATTTTATATTGTTAGTAGATGTGAGTGACACGACTTAGTGTGGAAGTTGACCACCATGAAATGAAACTTAATTATAATTCTATTGTTTTATTTTATTCTTTTCCCTCCCTTGTTTTGGACATAAGGTCTACACATGGTTTTTTTGAACAGTTCAATGGATGAAACAATATATGATGGTGTTGGGGCATAGAAGTTGCCACTCTATAGGATGAGGTGTTCCAACATCATTTATTATAGGAGGAGTTAGTGTTAATATTTATTAATCCTTCAATATTTCACACCCACTATAATAAAGGATAGTAATTAGTGCCAGAGAATTCATAATTGGAATATCAAAATAAATTTGAACAAATAATGAAGGATAATGATGGAACCCAAAGGTCAAGTAATTTTATCAATCTCTTTAGCATTTCGTGGTAATTTAGAATTTACTCTAATTTTATCCTTAAATAAAATAATCAAATCACCAAACTAACACTTTTGTAGAAAAATAATTTTAAGAAAAATTATGTTTTTCTTTGGAAAATATAATTAATAAGTGAACAACTCTAGATGTGGTAAATTGTGAAGACCCTAGTCAGCTATTTAGACACACTAGAAAAAATTGAAATTTCTATTTTTCATGCCTCGGGTTAAGAGTGCATCTAGTTATTTTCTAGATTATGTTATGGAAATTAAAATAAGAGGGTTTTCAATTTGATTTAATTAATTTTTATATTTTTTTTGAATAATTAAAATTATCTTCATTTTAAAAATTTATTTCACTTAAAATAATTTTCTCAATGATGAACATAATTAATTATTGGTTGTATTGATTTTTATTATTCAATATGAGAAGTGTTTTTAAAATATATTATTTATTATGATGCCAAATATTTTATTAAATTTTTATAATTCAATTAATTTATGATATAGAAATATTAATTTATTTGATAAATAGTTTTAGGTACAACATGAAATTAGTTTCTTTACAAATGGATTGAATATATAAAGAAATACATATTTGATTAGGTTTTATTATATGTTTATTTTTTTATCATGTGATGAAAATGATATTATAATTAATTTTTTTTGATCATACAAGGTTGATTATTCAGTAATTATGTAATTTTAGTAGGGGATTACATTGGGTGATGCCTCTATGTTTTTGAAACACATTATTCTTGGGGTGTGGAAAAAATAACTATTTCCCCAAAAAAGGGTTTAGAAGCCATATTGACCAATGTAATATCCATAGATTAGTGTTTTGAATCAATATATATTGAATGAACATTTTAATTAAATAATAAGAATTAAATGACTAGGAGAAACCAAACATGGTTTTTGAAAATCATATTAGATATAGGTGATTGGTTTACTCTTGGACTCACTTTTGTAATATTATCATGGGACCTTTTGAAATTTATTTTTTAATTAATTGGTTTAATAAATTGATTAAAAAAAATTTACCCTCTTCCACACATGATTAAGATTAATGGTTAGTGAAAATAATCCACCCAATATCCTTGGTTAGAATGTTCTTCTTCTAAAGTGTGGTAGGAAACATGCAATCCTTTAGATGACCTAAGTGTAGATCAATATTTTAGTATCACAATTTCCAAAATAAGTGTAATAGGTCATCAATACTTGTTTAGTGATCACAAAAAACTTATGTACCTGACCTTAGATCCAAAACGAAGAAAACGGTGGTTAATTTTCATAATCAAAGAAAATTAAAATATTCAAATTGGAAATAATGAAATTTATAGAATTTTAAAATTATTATATTATGAATTGAAAAACATTTAATTATTACATAGAGATGTAAAAATTTAATATAAACTCTTACTCTAACAATACAAAAGGTCCCATTTACTTCACACCACCAAAGAAAGGGTCTAACGCACCATTAAAAGGAAAAAATGGGGGTATGTGGAGAATAAGTCATGATAAAATAAACAAGAAATAAAATAAGTGAAGATAGAGTGTCCAATAACAACAGTAGGTGTCCTATATTGACTCTCAAATCCCTTTCTATGGCATAAACTCATTGTATTTATAGATGGAGTTAACCTCTTAATATTACTCAACAAAATATTTTGGTATCTTTTTAATCATTGAATATATGGGTTATCCCAACTTGTTTAAATTATCTATGAGGGGGGATCAAGGTATCACATTTTAAAAATGGTTCCCCATTATATTTTGTTCATTTTTAAACAATACACTATTCTATCCCTTTATCATAGAAATAAATAAATAGAGATGAAACCCTACACGATACACAATGATTTTACTTGGTTCACTCTCATTAGGATACATACAAGGAGTATACAATGGAAATGCACTGATGTACCAAATCCACTAATGCTCACTAAAAAAGTACATCATTTGGGCTAAATCACTTATATTACTACAATCAGGGCCTTCACAAAGATTGGGGATAGTTCAAAACCTTTACACTATTCACTCCCTAAATCTCATTCTATGACTCATTATTGGTGGAGAGGATCACCTTCTTCCACTTAATTTTCTCACTACTCTTGAGGTGGTCCACCCATATTTTAGGGACATGTTGGTCCCTTTATTATGAATAATGAAATAATACATAGTAGAAGATAGATTCTCTATTAAATTTATAACATCATCCACTAGATTAATACCAATTTACAATAATTCTCTTGGTAAAAATTTCTAAAAATATACATGATGCTCACTTCCTTCGAGAATCACACCTATTTGGCAAATCTCATATATCCTTCACAAAGCAACCTTATTTTTCGAAGATCATTTATCATGCATGAAGCACAAACCATTCAATAATATAACTTATCCATTTAAAATTCTATTACTTCATATATTCTTCTATTTTTTAGGTTTTATTTAAATATCATTCAAAAAATATGTTTCTTTGAGAACATTTTTACAAGAACACCCTTCAAGAATCACATTTGTGGTCCAAGAGCATTAGAATCATTATTAAGTCTGGATACATTTCTAAATTGGGTAGAGTCCTATTAATGGGAATTTCCTTAAATTATAGAAGCTTCCATCCACATCACCATAATTTCTATATCCTTTCCTGATCCATTAATTATACTCCATATCTTCATGATCGCTATATGAATTTTCCATTCGCGAAGCTTCTCATAGCCATTTATATTACCATGAAATCTCTGTACATTTGCGATGCTCATTCTTGATGACAAATAGATTCATGAAAAGAAAATAACAAAACCCATTTTTCATGAAATTCAAGGCTATTCCATATTATTAAAAGGTCTTCAATGAAATCCTTATTCCATTATTATAGCCTTCCTCAAAATTTTGGAACACAATTTTTTTGAAAACACTGGGAAACAATGTCACCTAGTGTTTTAATTTTATATACCACTTCCCAGGTGTACATTACTTTTCATGGATATTTTGTATCAAAACATGTCAAAAATATATATGGAACATCAAAAATGACCATGGAAGTCTATTTTTTTCAGAAAAAAATCAACCCCAAAATATTATAATGTTACTTTGAGGTATTTTATCCAAAAAATCTCCCCCTTTGGGTTTATTGAAAACTAATTAAATTATAATACCTCATAAAAACTTCATTAATATTATAGAAATATTTATTTATTATGGTTCAAATATTTATCAATGATTTATTTAATAAATACTCTAATCGCACCTGATCCATGCTCAGTGTGAGAAAAAGAGTTGTATAAAATATTCATTAATAAATCTCTAAATTCAAGAACCCCTCAAATATTTTCTCATAAAACATATCCATTAAGATATTTATCCATTGATCAATCATATATAGCCTCGTATGAATTGAAATACCCCCTAATTCACTACTCCTCTAATCAAACACTCCCTTGTCTTGATTAAGACATTTTCCCACTTTCATCTTGAAAATTTCCCCCCCTTTAACAACAAACCTAATGGTCACTCCATTTTTGACATGCATAGGGAATGAGAAGTAGATTATTTCATTAGGTAAAAACCCACCATACCTTAAGTAGAGGGGGTCAACATTATGTACCTTTTTATGTGTGATGTGTCAACTAAATTCCCAGATATAGTTAATGAATTTAAACTGCTTGTTTGTTTAAGTCCTTTGTTAGAATGTATGCATCAGGTAGATCTATAGGCCCACAAAAAATCTTCACAAGACCATGATCCACATTCTTCATGATAAAATGTTACATTATTTTAATGTTATCTATACATGAGTGATTGAATATACTTTTGATGATATTTATAGCACTGGAATTATAACAATAGATTCTGATTAGAGACATCACTTCAACTCCAATATCATCAATCTACTGCTTCATACAGAATAACTACATGTAGGATTGATTAGACAAAATTTATTTAGATTATGTGGTACTCAAATAATGTAAATTCTATTTGTTTCTTACCCATGAAATACAAATTCTAACAACATAGAATACAAAAACTGTTGTCGATTTTCTATCATCTTTTGAACTATCCCAATCATCATTGTTATATCCAAATAACACTTTATGATATTTGAAATTATAGAATAAATCAATGTACACAATTAACTTGATATATCGAAGTATTATTTTTCGGTAAGTTAGTGGTTTCATTGGGATTTATTTGATACTTCAAACTTTTCATTTACAAAGACAATAAAATGGTCTTATTAATGTCATGTACAATATACTATCAATCATTTAACAATATTTTATAACATTGATCACATTGCCTTTATCATCTCATGTATGTGAAATATGGACTTCTAGAAGAGTCATCATATAATTGGAATTATACATTCCAAATATTCTGAACACCTCCTTTGCATATTTTTGTTCAGATATGAATGTGCCATTCCATTCTTCTATCACTTGTTAACCAAGTAAAAATATTTGTTAACCAAACATTGACATTTCAAATAATCATTTCATGAATTCCACAAAACTAGTCAACTACGCTTCATGTGATATACAAAATATTATTTCATTTACATATAATAGATCCATAATCCTTTTATTAATATCATTCTTGACATAGTGATTGTAATCAAACCCACGATACAGAAGATAGAGCTTCTTCAAAAATTGATTTAGCCATGAATTCCATGCTCTAAGTAGTTTATTCAACCAATATAACACCATATTCCCCAAAAAACTGTATTAACTTGTTAATGAATGATAAAAAAATATCAATGATCAATATAATCTTCTTCTTCTAGAACCCCAATATGAAATGTATACATTAAATCTATCTAGAAAACAATAAAATTTCATTGCACTATTATGGTCAAGAATATTCTGATTGTCACTAGTCCTGTAATAGGTAAAAATTTGTCATCAACATTGATACCCTCAATATGAGAGTACCCTTTCACACTATTCATTCTTTATTTAGAATCACCACACTGTCTTCATTAATCTTATTTTGAAAACTCATTTAGTCCCAATGAAATTTTTATCTTTTGGCCTTGAAACAATCTCCTCCTTTTGATTCTTCTCAACTTGGTCAAGCTCTTTATTCATATCCTTTACCCATTGGTCATCTTCAGCCATTTTTTAAAAACATTTTGGCTCTACCTATTATACTAATGAACTTTTCAATATAGTCTTTATCATACTTCTCTTCACTAGCAAATTATGACCTAAAATTATGTTATGTTTATAAATTTTCGATCATCTCTTATATTATTGTGTAGATATTATGTTGTTTTCAACCTTTTCATTATCTAAATCATATTTTTGTCAACTTATATAACTAGAACATCCATGTATCTAGTTAATTATTTATCAATATACCCTGGAGACAGATCATGTATTTTTTAAATATTCTTCTCATCTTCTACTATATTTACATCACTACTTTTAAATTCCATTACCAGTCATTTAATCAAGAATATATACGATTTTCTTTTATTTGAGTTGCCATGAGAAATCCCTATAAATCCAAATTATTCAAACTTCATGTGTTTATATTTATTTATAGTAGAAAACTTATTTCAAAAACTCCAAAGTACATAATAATTGTGTTTTAACCATACCATATCTCATATAGTGTCATCTCATCTATTGGACATAATAATGCTCTATTTGATGTGTAAATAGATTTATTCACTGGTTCATTCCAGAAAATCCCTAGAATGTATTTATAAACGAGAATTTCGATAACCATGTTGTTGATAATTTTATTTCTTCTCTAAACCAAACCTTTTGGCTGGGGAGTTTTTATAAATTATCTTATGCTTATTATACAATGTTTCTCAGGATATTCCCCCACATGACTATTGGTGAAATCTATTCCATTATCTATTTGGATCTTCTGCATTCTTCGACCCAAAATCATTTCCACTTCCCTTTGATATGTTCTTATAAAACTAAACACTTCATATTTTTGGGTGACAATTGCAACAAATGTCATTATATTAAAATAACCAATGAAGAGAACATCAAAAGTTTTTTCATATATGCAGGTAATATCTACTGAAATCAATTGGCTATGATAAAATAGGTCTCACACATTAATATGAACCAAGTAAATTACTTTTTTTTACCCTTTTCTATTTTTCCTTATATTTATTTCAAATGATCTTACCTTTTTGACAATCATCACATGTATGGGTATGATCATGTGATAACCTAAAGGGTCGTGAGTAATATCACATTTCACTAGATCAACCAATGATTCTTGTCTCAAATGACACAGACATTTTTGACATAACATTTTTTCTTCTTCCTTGGTTACAAAGCACATATATTCTTTTCCAATAAAAAGGTTGAGATTTCCCATTGTACGATTTCCCTTAATGAACTACACCATCCTTTCCTAAAATTATATAAAATTAGATTGAAAATATTATGGTTTATCCTGAGTCAAAATGTTAATATATTACTATACATTTGTGACTCATACCATCAATATCCAAGACATTATCAAGTATCATGTATTCGCTACCAAACATGGATTTCTCAAAGTTAATATTTGTAAGGATTTCATCATTACCAAATCATAGAATTACTTCATTTTCTTGTCTAATTACTATCAAAAATATGTTATTTATTTTCATATGGGATGAAAATACCTTATCAATGATCCATATTCCATTGTGTTTTGATGATTTAATAAAAATCTCGACAACCACTACCCAATCATCTCTTTTCTTTTGGATCCATTTTTTTCATACTTGGTAGTTACTGATAATCATGATCTTTCTTGAAATTTGATTGCATGAATTCTTCTTATAACATTGTAAACCAATTATTATTTTTCATCTCCTTGGATGATACATTGAATAACTACTGATGGAAACATTCGTTTTTCATCTTCACATTTCTATTAATTTTTTGTGATTATTATCCTCCCATTTTCCCAAATCCTCCACACCTAAATTGGAAAGAATAAATTTCATTTTTGGAATATTGAATTCTATTTGGATATTGTTGTAGGTCTTATTCCATTAAATACCTCATGGATATGAAATAAATATTTTTTGAGTGTTTCATATTTCCCAAACTATAACATAGAATGAGAGGTGAATTTCTATGTGTAAATAATGCAATTAAAGTTCTCCATTGGGTTCTATGAGTCTTTTGGGTATGATTCAAAGTAAAATAAATCTCTAATCTTGGTGAAGGTTCTTGGGTTCTAACATCAACCATTTCTATTGTATATTTCTTATCAAGACTCATACCATCCTTATAATTTGTATTTTACTATTTCTTTTGTTCTATTGGACATATATGATCTACTAGTATCATTATTATTACTTGATTGATCTTATTTCTTAATTTCATATCATGAGTTAAGAGTTCTTCTTGGTCATTACCACTTTGTTAGAGGCTGACAACATCCTATTTTAGTTCTAAAATAAGTATTGTTTTATTATATATAGTGTTAGTAAAACAATATATTCCTCTTTTCTATTCATTGATTTTATTTTTTTACACTAAAAATTTATCCATGGTCTTTAGTGTTGATGAATTTATTTTTTCAATTCATTCATTAAAACATACCTTCTTCTTACCGCTATAGATTAATCAAGGAATCATGAACCTCTCTATTGTATTTCTTTTTTTTGGATCTCCAAACATATATTTCCTCTAGATTAGATTATAATTTTATTAAAAGGATAACTATTATTTTGAATTATCCTTGATCATAATAACTATCTTCTAATTAGTGAAAATATCTAAAAACTACCCCAATAATAATTTTATCATGATCATTGCAGTCCCCTAATTCTCTATCAATCTGATTCTTCACAAATGACATATTTTTTTAAAATAAGACTCATATTCTTGGATAAAATTTTCTTAATTTTTTATCATTCTTATAGGATGAATAATACTATGGGGGAATTTCAAATTCATCATTTTAATTTTATTGAATCTTCTTAGGGAACCATGGTGCAAGATTTCTAACCATTCCACATAAAAAACATGGATCTGTGAGCTTACATTTTAACATTACTCTTCCCCATTAATGATTTGAGAAAAAGAATTAAATTACCTCATATTTTTCTTTTCTTCCTAACCATATTTAATGGTGATCTAATTGATGGGATCAAATTCCACTTCTTTGGACATCCCTTTTTTCTACAGACTCACTATATTTATTTATCATCTTTTACATAACAAAAGTACAGTGAAATATTTCCATTATCATCTCATTTGGTTATTTATATTTGCAAAAAAAATATTCAGATTGAACCATGGTGAAAGTCTTATCAAGTTGTTCTTAAAAATATTAATGTCTTCTATAATTTCTCTGAGACCAAATATATCTTCTAAAACCACTTTTATATTGAAAAGGAATGCATCAACAGACACATTAGGGTGAATTTTGAGATCCTCATACATATTCCGTAGAACCTGTAATTTTTATACTCTATATTTTGAGTCACCCTCATAAAAATTCAGAAACATTTACCACATAACATGATATGACATACATGACATTAAATTTGAATATATATTAATAGATAGGGATCTCTCTAAAGATTTTTTTTCATTTGGAATCAGCATTCAAATTTCTAGAGTCTTTATATGAATAGGACTCACTATCGATTTTGGCTAATATTCCTTTCATAGATGTGGTAAATACAACCATACATAATAATCAGTAGTACAGATGAATCTGATTCTACCATAATTAATAATTGTTTCAATCAAAGATCAAAATCCATTTGTGATCGAAAACCTCTAGTTATTCTACTGAGAGAGAACAAATGAATTTCATCATTTATCTATAATACAAATTTTTTGTCCAAAATGGTCAAATACCCAAGAGGGTGAATTAGGGTATGATTGATTAAAAATACTACACCTTCAGATATTTTTTCATTGTAAAAAAACAATATTCACTCTCTTTCCCATTGCAATGTATGGATAAAAATGATATCATGCATGAGACAAAATCAATTTACATATTTCACCCTCACTAGGATACATCCAGTGGACATACAATGACAGGGTTCCAAGGAACAAAATACACTAAGCCTCACTTTCCAAATACAAGGTTTGGGCTAGATCATTTATATTCCAAGGATAACTACATTAAAATTATTTAGGGTTAGCTCTCCACCTTCCCAAAGGACCCTTACTAGACCGTTTTCAATACATTAGAACTGGTGGAAATCATCACCATCTTCCTCTTCCTTTTCTCGCTTCTCTGGAGGGTATTCACCTATATTTTATGGACATAATGGTACCTTAATTATCCATAATGAAAATATACTCTGTTGTATATAGATTCTCAATTTATGTTTTACATTCATCCACCACATAAATAAAAATTTACCATAATTCACTGCGGAAACAATTATGAACACTTTAGTGAATCTCAGTTTCTTTGTAAATCAAATCTCATTCATAAATCTCAAATAACCTTCATGATGAAACCTCCTTCAATGAATCTCACATAGAAATTATGATGAATATAATTTATGTGAAGCTCACAGAGCCTTCCTGAACTCTATTAAATTTCTATGCTTATTATTTTCATTTAGATTTTATAGCCTTCATGAACTCCCTTTATTCAGAATTTTTTTAGAAGAACAACCTTCAGGAATCAACTTTATAGATCTCAACCATTAGAATATTCATTAGGTCATACAGCTTTTCTGAAGTGATTAGAGGTGTATTTTTTGGAATTTTCACTAATTCTGGAATCTTCCATTCACATAATTACAATTTCACAATGATCTACAGTTTTTTTCATGATGCTCCCTATCTTCATGAAGAACCATGGTAATTTCCCATTTGTGAATCTTCTCCTAGTTATAAAAATTACACTTATATTTTTATACATTTTATATTCTCATTTTTTATGACACACACCTTCATGAAATTAAATTCATGAAACCCATTAATTATGATACACATTTCATTTCAATAATTATACATGGTTATCAAGAAAATTCATTTTTTGTGATGCCACCCATGGTATAAATTTTAGACCCAAAAAATTTGTGAAAAATTAGGAAACAACATAATATTGGGTACATAATTTTATCTATCACTTCAAGGTTATCCATTCCATTTTCATGGATAATTTTTAACACACCATGTCAAAAATATTTTTGAAACATCACTACTGACGATGTAAACCTTCTTTTTCAAAAAACATAATCACCTAAAAAATACTATAATGTTACTTTGAGGGATTTTTTCCCAACAGTACCTTTTTAATGATACTCAACATTGAATTGGATGAATTATGAAAAGTTTTTAAATTATTCTGTTAAGGCGTAATTAATTAGTGAAGCTAAAAACATATACCATTGGGATGGTGGTGGATCACAACCACCGTTTGATGAAACCAACATCTAAAACATTTTTTATTCATTTTATCTCCTCCCACAATGCATTGTATTACATGGAACCATGGGAAAAGAAATATAAATAATGGATGATTCTTCATTTGTGGGATCAAATTCCTTAGCCTCATTCTTATATAGTGCATTGTTTTGTTGAAAAATAAACATGTAATGGAAATAACATAATAATTATATGAAATGAAACCCTGTTTAATCTTATTCCTAAATAAAAATATCGATATTTGGTATTACTTCACATGTGCATCCAACCAAATCCTTCTAGATAAAGAGGAATTTTCCACATGGGATGTATCTATTCCGGGAAAAATTCCCTATCTTCTTAGTAGATCCATGGTGTATTAGCATTGATGGTTCCCATTATGTTAGAGAGGGTGATGCTTGCAGTGTAGATGGTGGAAGATTTCGATTATACTAATTTTGATCATCAATGGACCCTCTAGATTTGAAATTTGGATCAATGGTGGAATGTTCTACCAATATCCTGATGGTGGAAGAAGAGAAGGTTGATGTGGAAACAATGGTGTTGACTGTGGGCTTCATGTAGCAGCTAAATAGTTCCTGGAATTTATAGAGGGTGGAAGGTAGTGTTACATTGTAGTAGTGGGAGGTGAAGCTTGGTAGAAGAAGTGAAGCAAGGGAAGTGATACTGTTGGGTCAATGGTAGCATGAAATTATTGACATGGTGGTGGAAGTGGTGGGATGGTTTTGAATACAACAAAGTTGTAAGGTAGGCAGTGAGGGATGTTATAGATTTTATCATGGGATCAATGGTAGTAGGGGCAACCATTAGACCGATGGTGGAAGGTTTTACTATATGAATTTTTATGCTAGTTATAACACATAAAAAATATATAATATGATACTATTGGTGATTAAGTGGTGAATAGAGACCCATGGGTGCGTGTTAGTGACCTCATGTATGAGATAGTGGAATTATTCTCCAATTTTATGACTTTAATTTTGGCATGGAGGGGGGGGGGGTTCAAAATGTGGTAATTGATTTCTTCTAGGGTTCAAGTGGTTATACGATGTTGTATTAGACATTGGGGTGATCTAGGGATCGATATCGAGCCTAATTAGTGGTGGTAATTGAATTCTATAGTGTTTCAGCGGTCACCAGAGTTATCCAGTGGCACAATAAGAAGTGGTGTTTGGAGACAAGGGCTGTCAAAGTGCGGGACATCATAGGTAAGGCACCAAAATTTCCTTTTTATTACAATGAATAGTTTATGAAACTTTTATGTCCCACATGAGAAGAGAGACATGATGATTTTCTTTCATAAGTACCAAGTTGTGTCTCCCTTTCCACAATGATGATGGATGGGGGTCAGAAGACCCTTTCCCACTGATGTGCACCTCCCACTTCTAAGGAGGCATTCCTCCCATTATTTCATGGGTGTCATCACAACATGATAGGTTTTTTAAACTATAATACCAAAAAACTACCCACAAATTCATCCCTAAGGGCCCCTTTATGGGCTTGATACACCAAAGATATTTAATGTTGGCTCAGACCTTCCCTTAGGCCTGTATGGCCAGGTTTCCCATTGTGGAATGCCTAAGTAGAATGTGTGCCCTTAGGTATAGCGGGAGGGGGGGTGGGGATAGTTAACCACTTTTTTTTTGTAAAAACCCGATTTATAATATTCTAAAATAGAGAAAATAAATAAAATAGTGAATAAAATTCCAACTTCAAATTCTAAAAAAAATCATTCATTTAAAATAATTTAAATTCAATATTTAACATTTCCCAAATTTTATTAAATCATTAAAATACATGGGAATTCATCCCTAAAATCCTTCAATATATATTAATTATGTAATAAATTATGAATTAAAATTTATTGTGTCAAATACCCCCACACATAAAAAAGGATTTTCATCTTGAATTGAATCTCAAAAATTTAAAATCATAAGGCATTGATGTTACCCATATTAAATCATAATGCAATAAATAGAATGATTAGAAATGTAAAATGAATGATTAAAAAATAAAATTAATATATGAATTTATATTCATAATTTCCAAGGAAATAATAAAATATATCATTTTAATTTTTTCATTTTAAAATTGAGGGAACTTATCCTTTTTTAAAAATGTTCTTGAATTCATTATTATTAAAAATTAAAAAAATATGATCTACATATTTTTTAATAATTTCCATCATCACTCATGATACAATTCAAATAGGTTTATACTCATATCACGAGAACCATATCCTTATAAATATAATTTTAATGGAATTACATTCATTACTTTTTTTTAAAAAAAGACACATAAAATCATAAGGACTTGACATCAAGGATCAAATTAATGAAAGGCTTATGGTTGGTTGCAATTGATGTCTTAAAATTTGTGATTCTTGGGGGATGATTATCTTTAAATTATAATGAATGAAATCAAATTTAAAATCTCAAATTAATTATCAATATTTAAATATCAACTCCCACTTCGCATGTTTAATGTAAAGGTTATGAAATAATATATCCTCATGCTCACCATTATTATTTTTCTCTACGTTAATAATTTTTTTTCAATGTTACTTATTCAATTTTTTAATATATTTTTAAAAGAATTCATAAAAAATCCACCACATAAGAACATATAATAAAAATCATCAGTTTGGTAATGGTTATTTTATATTTTTCTAATCCATAACCAATACCTATTTTTTCATTTTCTTCATGATGATAATTTAAATAAAGCTCAATACAAAAACATTTCTCAACACCCACATGTAGGAACCACCAAATATTTTAATTATAATTTATTTCATCCCTTTCACAATGATTACCCTCAACCCTACACTTCATCGGTAAAATATTTGGAAAATACCAAGGGGAGGATAGAAATGGATAAAAATTGCTTGAATCGTGGATTATTTCTAAGAATTTATTTCATGGTATCTATGAGATAAACAAGGATTTAATAATGTTGTTATCAAGGGTATAGTCTTTTCAAAATATGAAACAATCATTTCAAATGTTGATTTATTATACTTATATATTTAACAAGTTAAAAAGTATGTTCTAGCAGGTGATATATCCCATGATCACAGAAAAAATATACTCAATAAGAAATGGAACGTACATTGGGTAGAAATACTATCTTGAATGGAAATATGATATTGGAAAATCCATAAAGGAATAAATAATAATAAAAAATAAGGTCACATGAATTTCATAAATTCAATGAATGAAAAATTATTGGGATATTACATTTACAATAATAGAGAAATTACCTCAAATATCAAGCCTTTGTTTAATTATTCATGGTTTACATTAATAATTCAATTTTTTAATTTAGTCATTAAATATCATTATTAGTGAAAAATAAAACATCAAGTCGGATTATTCCTATGAAACCCATGTTACTTAGATAATTCATGTAATGAAATAAATTCAAAAATTGGTATTCAATTTTAATGTTATCTTAGCTATACTAATTTCTATTTCAAAATATATTTCTTGAAATATGCATGATTTGGAAAACATAATGAATGAGGGTATGAACTCCCTATTCCCATGAATATTTTTCAACAATTTTTCCTATGTTGTAGGGATTACTCTAAAAAACGACTATTATGGTCCTATAAACAAATCATACCAATGTAAGATCCATTCTATTAATGCTCATGTGATGAAGGGAAGCGGTGAAAAAATCCAAAATCCTTCGAAAATAGTAAAACTAAGGTTTCCTCCTAGAAGATAATAAGGTTAATCAAATTATATTATCTTAACCTCATGGGGTGAAATCAATATATGGGTTGGAGATGTCTGAGATCCTCCACTGATTTTAGGGATAGATTTCCATGATAAATTTTCAACATATTCCTATAGATAATGATAATGATTATTTATTCTTATAAATTGATCCTAATGTAAAAAATGGGACATACATTCGATAGTATAAAATTTCTTTACATCCAAGAATGATGCTTACTTACCAATAAAATTAGTTTGGAATTGTAAAGTAAGACTTTTTATCTTAATTAAAAGGAATTTTACTAGACCGGTTTTTCATGTTACACTTTGATTCTTTATTTTTAGATTCATGAGTTTTTAAAAGACTCTATTACTTTTTTACTATGTTTATTATAACATAAACATTCTCTCTTTCCAAAAACTCACCAAAAAACAGATTCATCTATTTTTCAGGCCAATAGAATTGCTATTCCAACACTGCCAATAGATGTAAATTTTCCCCATAAACCATCTAGTAAAGGATCATAACTATTGGTGTTTTTATGCTACCTAGAATGACTATAAAATTTCTTAAATAATTTGGATATGAAGAACATTTTTCATTAATTTTATTAACCATGTTCTTTTATTTGGTCACAACTAAAGATTTTTTATAATAATTTCGTTATTTTATGAATCTATCTATGTCCATCATACTGAGATAATCAGGCCGAATAGAATTGGTTTCAGATAATGGAATTTATCTTTATTAGAATTATATAATCAGATACAAAATAATTCGAGGAAAAAATTATTGTTTGCTTGAAGTTTTAATTTTTTGTAATTTGAGAAATAATAAAGATTCTTATTGAAGAAGTGGTATTGTTTATGAAGTGTTTTGAAAGATGATGATGAATTCAAGAGGTAGAATGTTTTCAAATAATATAATCAAAATTATATGATTCTTTTCTTAAAAATAGTTCGAATATGTAATGAATACATTCATGAAAAAAATCTTTTGATGAAATGGTAGAGAGGGTTAAATAAATTTAAAATTATAGAGTGAATAATTCCATCATAATGAGAAATTATATTGTAAAGATAATTTCATAAGAATTGTAATTTCATCAATATAAAGATACCCTTCAATGGAAAAATGTTTTAGAAGATTAGATACATATTCCAAAATCTATGAAGCTGATTATACATATAGAATTTCAAAATTGAAGTATGGAGATTCCATCGTAATGGTATTTTTACCGTAATGGGATTTCCATCATAATGGAATTCAATCGGAATAGGAATTTACAATGTAATTGGAAATTCAGCAAAATGAAATTTGCATCATAATAGGAATTCCATCATAATGAGATGAAGAGGAAACATGAATCATAATGAGAAGAAGAAGGAAATGGAAATTAAAATGAACTGAAGCAGAATCGTAATGACTTGGTTATTAATAAGTCTCTAAAAGACAATTTTATATGTGTTCTAAAGAGTTGTAGAGGTCAAAAATGAAATCCAATTTTATATATATCTTAGAGAAATATTATGTGGTTTTATGAAGTCAAAGTTGATGAATAAATGCGAGAGATCGTTGGAGATTTTTAAATTTGGGGAATTGGGGACTATTTTATTTTTTCAAACTATTATTTTTTGAATCATTTATAAATGCATGCTCAGATAGTTAATTAATTTGTAAATTTCAAGCAAGATGAAAAGGTGGAGAAAAGAAGAAATCTAGTGAGATTCATTTATGGAAAGATATCTTAGGATGAATATCATATAGCTGAATGTTTTTTAACTTATTGATAAATAAAGTATGGAGAATATAACATTCCGTCAATCAGATTGATTCAATCAAACTGAAGAAGATCATATTTAGAATTTTAGTAGAGTTTGAGTGTTGAAAATTTAGAATGGTTTTATTATATTGATTCAAAATAAATGAGATAATTAGATCGAGATATATTTTATTGAGAGAATCAGATAAAAATAGATTATATTAAGGGAATCAGATCCAGACACATCAGATTGTAAAAATTGATTCCATCAAAACCAGTAAGAGGATTCTAGCTAAGGAATTGGGGATAAATTCCATAAAATTCTATATTCATTTGTATGGATAAATTTTTTTATTAGAAAATATTTTAAACTTATGAGATCCAGTATAATATTTCCAATTGGGAGATACATTGTGTCTAATAGATGTTTGAACAAGTTGCATTCACTTCTTTATAATAGTTGATTTCCAAAGACCCATGAGAGTAGACATGGTAAGGATGCATGTTCTCACATAGATTCTGATGTTTATAAATATTGTGTTCTTTACATTCTTTACTAATTTTTCATGAATGCATATTTACTAAAAGTGATAATGAAATAAATATATATATGTTATAGGGGTTATGTTTCAAATTATTTTGAAACTTATAAAAAGTAAACACCTTATTCGACCCCACCTCGGTTATTATTTTATCCTTTGGATCTTAAATTATTATCAGTGGTAAGTTTCCCTTATTGAATCCTTATCATAAATAATTTCATTTATTTCAATAGTAGACGAATTCCTTTATTTCCTAGAAAAAATTATTATCAATTGAAATATAGGATTATTCTTTATCTTCTATCTCATGGCATATAAGTTGTTGATGATGCTACTATTGGTTTTCCACCAATTGATTAAGATTATTCTACGACATTTGCTACTAAGAGGAATATAGAACATTAAAGAAAGGATATAAATTCTATTCTCATGTCCTTATCATAAAATGTTTATTAGCAGTTTATGGGTCTAAAAACTTCAAAAAATACATGGGACAAGCTAGAAAGTCTTTTGATTGGGAATTCAAAAGTAATGAAAATATATCAATCTAGCATAGTAAGTATGAAAACAACATAATGATAGACAAGGAAATGATTCAGGAATAATTCACCATATTAAATGAAATTGTTTATAAATTCAAGGAATTCAATTTTTTTGGTAGATATTAAAAATGTGAATAATATTTAAGAAACATTCTAGATAGGTTTGATTAAAAAAATTCTTTAGAAGATTAGGACGACTTATATATTGATGAATTGAATAACCTTCTTGTTTTTATTGAAATGAAGAATGTTACAATGCTTAAATATAATATGAAAGATTTGATGGTTTTTAACGATATATGAAAGTTAAAAATTCTATATGTTGATGATGTTGATCTTTATGAATCAAAAAAAGGACAATAAGTTGAAAGAAAAAAACATATATCTTATGTACATGAACTATCAAAGAGGAAGATGAATGTAAGGAGTAAAACTCACTCTCAATCGTTTTGAGTGTGGTGGAATAATTTTTTTTATAAATTGATCCATGATAAAATTCAAAGAATATATAGAAGATTTTGATGGAAAACCTTGATGGAAGAAGTGGAAAAAATGATAAAAAAGAAATTTTTTCCAATAGATGGAAGAATAGGATTACTGGAATCAAAATATTTATGTTGAGTTAGAAGTTTAATCATAATAAACCAATTGAAAATATTCTCTAGAAAAATGTTCATAAAAATTCAAAAACTTTATAGAAAAATTTGAAAAAAAATGATTCATTAGAGAGTGTAAATTTGGTGAAGAATCTTGTAGAGTGTTTTAGCTACAAATAGAACTTATTTCATGTACTATGAAACCAAACTCTCAATAGAAAAGGAACAGCAATGCATAATGATTATAAATAATTTTCTAATTGATGAAAATACGTCCTCAAGTAGGAGTACAAATACATTCAAGATATTTTTATTAACAAATAAAAGAATTTATTAACATTGAATTCTTATTGAAGATCGTAGTAAGAAAATGGAAGCTAATGATGAAGGGGTTAAAATGGTTCTATAAAAACTTCTTGAATACAAAAATACCTTGAGTAAAATGAATAAAAACATCAAATAATCTTATAATGTAAAATCTTAGACTTATAAAGATTATGAGAATGATCAATATGAGAATCAGGTGAAATCTTCTCTTAACAAAAACAATGTTTCATTTGATTATATTAATATTTTAGGGTCTAGAAAAAGTATAGGAAAATCATGGTTAGAGATATGATGTGATAAACCTATCAAATCTAAAAAATTAAAAATATCACTCAAAAGAATAGATTGTCAACATCCAGTGTACATTAGATAAGAAATAAGTTACCAACCTAATCAATGTATCTACAACAAAAGATCATTCTTAAATAGAAAATAAATATTTTATGGCTATATGTGTTTTTTTGTAATCTATGTGAAAAAGAAGCATACTTTTTGGTACAACATATCTCTACAAAGAATAATATTTTAGAAATAAGGAAAAAATAACTGAAATAAAAATATTAACTTTCCAAGATT
Organism: Viscum album; assembly: GCA_963277665.1. Lineage (NCBI taxonomy): Eukaryota > Viridiplantae > Streptophyta > Magnoliopsida > Santalales > Viscaceae > Viscum > Viscum album. The sequence goes on along the minus strand of OY728131.1, from coordinate 1,105,751,900 downwards.
ATATAATATTGAAAAACTGAATTCTCAATATGTTATAAAATTTACAAAAAAATCTATTGGAATGTTTTATGGAAGTTTCTTTAAGATTTTATCATGATGTTTATCAAGAAAAAAGATGTATAACACTCCTTCTAGAATAATTTACTTATGGTAGAAAATAAAATAATGTTAAAAGGAAGAAATATATGGAAATATATTTTGTTTTTGAGAATGATTTGATGGAAATTAAAAGGAGAAAACCATTGATACTTGATAGTGGTTTCTCATCATATATGATAGGTGATATAAAAATTGTGGAACATGTTGAAAGTCATGATGGAGGAGTTTATACCTTTTGTGTTGATAGTTCCTTATGAATCAAATAAATCGGAACTACTAATATTGAAGCTAAAAAGATGAAATATTACGAAGTTTAATTTTTTGATAGTATAAGACATAACTTACATAGCATAATTCAACTTTGTGATGGTGGAAATGATGTTTTTTAGACAATATTTTTGTATCATCAAAAGTGTGAAAAATCGAAAATTAATTTAAAAAGGATAAATAACCCATGATAATCACTTCCAAATAAGTGAATTTAGTAACTCCTTTTACTTGAGTGCGGAAGATGAAAAAAGACTATGATAATGAAGACTTTAGAACCATAGAAAGAAATGTATGAACAAAAATTTCTAATGTTGATGCTATTCAAAACGTTATAGAATATAAAGAAGAGAAGAATATGTTTGTGTAACTTTTTCAAAAGGGGAGATGACTTACTAAAGTAATAATTTTTTTGAGTTTCAATCTACTAAACCACTTGAGCACATTCATTCAGATTTATGTGGTCCAATGAAACATTAATCTACAAAAAGAGATTCATTATATATCAATTTTATTGATGATTTTACTTAGATGGAAAACATTATGTTTATGGAGCACAATCCAGAAGCTACTGATATTTTTAAATTATTCATAAAAGTTGATGTGAAAGAAATGGTGGATTCCATAAAGAAGTTGAAAACAAATAATAGTTACAAATTAAAAAAATAATATTTTTGAAACTTATCTTTGAAATAATGGTATAAAACATTTATATAGTGCTCCCTATAATCCACAAAAAATAGCGTAGAATAAAGAAATAATTGATTCTAGGTGGAAATGGGAATAAGAATGTTAGTAGAATAAAAAAATTAAAAATACTATTCAAGAGAATATATTAGTAATACTATCTATATTCAAAATAGATGATTGTAGATATCAGAAACCAAAATGAATCTTTTTAGAATGTGTTTGAAAAAAATATAATTAAAATAAATTAATGTTTTAGAACTCCTTATTTACACAATATTAAAATTCTTTATATGGGAAAGTTTGATGAGAAATATGAATAAATTACTTTTATGGGTTACTCACCAAATGAAAAAAGATACAAATGGTGTAAAACCATTTAAAAATGTTGGTGGAGTCTTATAATGTAAAGGTAGATGAAATTAGAAGTTCCATAACCGAAGTATTTTAGAATTCTATAATGGATAAACTAGTGATATCCAAAAATAGTGAACGTAATTCAAAACATCCGTGTTAATATTCAGAAAAATCATGTGATATGGAAATTTCAGCTCAGAAATAAATAGTGAAATTTCCAACAATATAAATTCATGTTCAATTTGAAAACATTATTAAGAATCAGAAGGCTCCAAACCAAACAAGAATAATATTGATATTAGAAAATCCAACATCACTTAACTTAAATATTGTACCCGAATCAGTTTCAGAAGCTATTAAACCAAAAAATGGTTTGATTCTATGAATGAAATGTTGGATCATATTGAGAAGAATGAAACACAAGAACTTGTTTCAAGGCTAATAAATAAAAATGATATCATAAACAAGTTGGTATACCGACACAAGATAAATTACCATGGAGAAATTTCATGAAACAATGCCAGGATGGTTTGAAAAAGATATTCATTGGTAGATGGTGTGATTTTTGAAGAAACATTTCCCCTATTTCCATATTAGAAACTATTAGAATTATTATTTTGGGGGCCACAAATTTGAATTATAAAGTATATCAGATGAAGGTAAATTCGTCTATCTTAAATGGTGATAATGAGGAATAGGTTTACATTGATAAAACTCTTTGGTTTCGAATTTATTAAAATGAAATCAAATCTTGTAAACTGAAGAAATCTATGTATGGGACAAAACAAGATCAATGTTCTTCGTATTAAAAACATGATAATTGTTTGAGAATGTTAAATTTTTATAATGTAAAAGTCGATACTAACTTATAAGTAAAATATGCTGACTTTCGAGATAGTAATTATTTACAAAGATAAATACAATTTTTCCCATGAAAAAAAGTTCAAAAAAAGGATAATACAATTTTTTTGTCTCAAGAGATGTATGTAATGGAATTGTTAAAGATTTTTGTGTTGTAATAATCCAAAAAACATTCAAATATTATATTAGTGAGCACTATGTTGAGTACAGATGAATACTAAATTAATGATATCATAACCAAGTGGGTATAAATAAAATAGATAAATTACCATGGAGAAGTTTCATGAAATAATGCCAGGATGGTTTGAAAAGGATATGCATTGGTAGATGGAGTGGATTTTGAATAAAACATTTCCCTATTTCCAAATAAGAAACTATTAGATTTCATCTTTCAGGGGACACACATTTTAATTATAATGTATATCAGATGAATGTAAATTCAGCTATCTTAAATGGTGATAATGAGGAAGAGTTTTACATTGATCAAACTATTGGGTTTTGAATTTATTAGGATGAATTTAAATATTGTAAACTGAAGAAAACTGTGTATGGGCTAAAACAAGATCAGTGTTCTTTGTATTAAAAACATGATAATTGTTTGAGAATGTTAAATTTATATATTGTAAATGTCAATACTAACTTATAAGTAAAATATTTTGTCTTTGGAGATTTTAATTATTTACGTGGATGATATAATTTTTTTGGGATAAACAATATGTTTGTAAAAATATTTCTGAGGAAATGGATATGAATTTTGAAATGTTTATTTTAGGATAATGAACTTTATTCAATTGAAAACAATTTAAAAAAAGGATAAATACAAGTTTTTTTCTATAGAGATGTATGTAATGGAATTGTTAATGATGTTTGGGTTGGAAGAATCCAAAAAACCTTTAAATCCTATATTAGTGATCACTATGTTGAGTACAGATGAATCCCGAATAAATGTGAATCACAAAGACTTTCGGAAGATGCGATGAATTCACTATTACCTTAAAACCTAAAAAACTGATATTGTAACAACTGGGCCCCTGCCCACCATTTTTTCCACTGACATTTGGTCCCCACCCTAGGGCCCCCACGTTCCTAAACCAATCATCTAACTAATAAATTCCCTATAGGCCAACACATGTCCTTTCAGTGTGTTTTGTCCTCACTCACACACATCCTGAGAAACTTCCTAGAAGGTCACCCATCTTGATCAAAATAACAGGCCAAGCACGCTTAACTGTGATGTTCTAAAGAAACAGGCTCCTGAAAAGGAAGGTGCACCTTGTTGACATGAGTCATATCATTTATCCATTAAAACTTCTATCATTTCGGGATGTTCCTATCACCCAACCTTTAGAGAACAATGTCCTCATTGTGGGCCTTACATCTTAACATAATCAGTGCACCACACTTAAGGTCAGGTTCCTCCTATGATACGAAATGTAACAACTCAAACTAAGGGATTAAGTGGGGTCACTGAGTACACATTTCAACCTCCCTCTCCCTTGTTCTCTCCTAGAGGTTCTCTTGCTGTCAGGGAACGTGCACTAGAGGTATCGACCATCCATGAAGGACTCTCTCCTCTCGATCCCCAATCTCCACTGGATCCTCTGAAAACGTCACCCCATCCTTGATGTCCAGCTCTTCGTGGTCGATGTTGTGGGAACAGTCATGCACATATCTCCTAAGCTGGGATATGTGGAAGATGTCATGCATCCATTGAAACTGAGGTGGAAGATCTAAGCAGTAAGCCACCACGTTAACTCTAATGTGGAACTGAAAAGGTCTGATTAATCTCAGAGATACCTTTCTGCCTCGGCCATATCTCAATAGAACTCATCGGGGTGAGACCCGTAGAATGATGTGGTCACCATCCTTGAACTCCGGAGGTCTCCGTCTCGAAACCTCAGAGGCCTCTACTACTATAACTCATGCAACACTCTCAGTTGACAAGCATCGTCTGCCAGTGTGGCTGGTAATATCTGCTACACAATAGGTGGTGGTGCTACTGGTACACCACCTGAAGGTGTCATCATAGTAAGAGGGCCCTGCACCAGAGCCTTTTTGCTTGGTGGGATATCAGTGTGTACAACTCTTGGAACTCTAATAGGCTTCCTATGTGGAGGCATCTTAAAAAAAACATATGTGACACTGTCAAAAGATTATACCTGGTGAGATGAATCAAAGAAAAATTTTGAAAACACCCACACAATCAGTGTTTTCATGCACTAAGTCGGAAATCATAAGTCAGGGTCCTTGTGTATGGATACATCGGCTGCCGCAACAACACTGGACTCCCTGAACTAAAAACCGCACTCACTAAACTTAACACTATTACTTCATAGAAAAGATCAGAGTCATTTGTTTTCCAACAGAACCAACTCCTTTGATACCAATTTGTCACGTCCCATCCCCCAGGGCCCATGCTGTGACAACCCCAAGCCCACCTTCTATAGGCCAGGGGCTGGCGACTAGCACCAAAGGAGTAATTATCTAAAACTAGGAAGTCATTGCCTTTATAAACTATAAAAAACACAACAGTGCACATGGCTAGATACGAATCACGAAGTAAAACTATATAACAGAAGAGTACTGAAAAGTAATGGGCCCCGAAAGATAAGTCCAACTGTAAAGTAAAAGGAAACTGGAAATACATGTACAACTAAAGAATGGAAAAACATCTGTTGGCTCTTCCTCCGAGATTCCTACCTGATGGGTGGGTACCGATAGCCTCCTCAGCACTTCAAGTCCGTCAGTCTCCTCCATGTACTGATTCGTCGTAAGGTCCACCTTCGGGTTCCGTCCAGTCCTCATACTCTCAGCCTTGTCAGTGTTGTCCATAATCTACATCCAACACAACGAGGTGCGGGCATAGCCCGTGCAGAGGTTAGTATAATGATACTCAGTACGGACCCCGAGACCCTCAAGGTCTCACAAAATCCAACAAGGATAAACCACAAACTATGAAATCAATAGAGAACGCCACTTAGTTTTACGCCCATACATATACCTATGTTATCAAATAATCAATCTCAATAAGGAGGTAAACACAAAAGTTACTGACTCAGCTCACACATGTATACAACATATGTAGAAAGATAGAGATGATTAGATGTTGCCACTAAATCATCTGCTCTGTCAAACCCATGTAGGATCCTGCTATAGAAATCAGATCTGTTGAACCCACGTTGGATCCAGGAACAACAGTCAAAGCTTTCAAACCGACATATGATCCAGGAACAGTAGTCAGAGCTGTCAAACCCACATAAGATCTCGGAACAGCAGTCAGAGCATTCGAACCCACGTATGATCCAGGAAGATTATTCAGATCTGTCGAAACCATGTAGGATCCAGGAATAGTATTCAGAGTTGTCAAACCCACGTTGGATCCAGGAACAATGGTTAGTCCACATAGGATCCCTTTATCATAAATCATCCAGCCACGAGGTTTCTGCACAAAGAACGCTTGATTCTGGGAGGGTCTGCTCCTCAAGCTATGTGTCGATAGAAAAAATGTAAATAAGGCTCACTAAGAAGTATCTCAATGGTCTTCCATGTCAGAGAGGACTCAAAGAAATAGACAACTCATTAATCAGACACTCGGTCTGAGAGTTAATAGCCTTTTTGTCCAAAGGGCCCGGTTTGATTCGAGCATGATCCAACCTGATCATATCTCAACTATACCCCAAACACCAATGGGGTAAACTCAAGGGGACCATCAAGCTCCCAGATTACCATTTCCATTGAAGATTTGTCAAACTGACGTCTGGTGCCACATATATGGCCAAAAGAATATAAAGGGTCGGTAGTGGGCCAAGGTCCAGTCCGACCCAATTGGACGGACTCGGCCCAAACCAGTCTGGGCTGACCCGGTCTGGGTCGACCCAGGCAGACCCGTTGGGTCTGTCTTGACCCATTGGGCAGGTTAGACTGCTAGGTTTGGCCTTATCCACTTTGTATGGCACAGCGGACTGCGGGGGCGATTCGACCCGGTGGTCGCTGCGTAGGAGGCTCGGCCCGGAGGCCGGGGGCCGATTTGGATAGCATCGCGAGGGGCGCGGCTCAGGAGACTTGGCCTGGAAGGCTGAGACGGTTCGGCCAGTGACGCCGCGAAGGACACCACGGGCCAACGCTGGTGGCGGGTGCTTCTCGGCCGCTTCGGCCGTGAGCCGAGGCACAAGGAGGCCAGTGGGGCATGAGAAGCGCGCGGGCTGTCTAGTGGGGAGCACGGGAATCAAGCAGGCCGGCAGACGGGGGTCACCGGGCATGTCGGTCAGGCATAGCACGGGCCGTTGCAGGTATACGTTGTTTTTCCGGGAACAACAGTGTGCCATGAGGGCAGCGTGGTTTGCGAAATCTATGGGTAACGCGACCTTTGTCATTGCCGCCTTCATCGCCTCATTGTTTCTCCCAAGATCACCAAAAAGAGGAAAACCGACAGAGGGTGTCGGCCCATGTTAGGTTGGCCCACAGCCTCCGTGTTTAGGGAGGTATCATTTGGATAATCAAGAAAAGTAGATGATCAATAACACATCCTTACTATACCATTTCCTTGTCTTCCACATCGGAAAAAAGGGATTGTTGAGGACGTATTATTGATCATCTACTTTTCTTGATGATCCAAATGATACCTCACTAAATGAGGATGGTGTGGGCCAACCTAACATGGCTCGACACCCACTGTTGGTTTTCTTCCTTATGGTGATCTTCAAAGAGGAAAAAAGGAGATGAAGGTGGTAATGAAAAAGGCCACTCTACCCGCGTCCTCCACGAACCACGTTTCCCCCGCGGCACACTGGTGTTCCTGGTCAAACACCATTGGACCGCACCATCCCAAGCTGCGCTGAATCATCCTACACAGCCGCCACCGGCTACTGGCCCCCGCACCGCCCGACTGCCCCCGGCTGCAGCCTGCGCACTTCCTGCACCTCGCTGGCATGCCCGAGCGCTGCCCACACTCCCCGCCGGCCTTCCCGCATGCTGCCTGCGCCCTGTGGGCCTAACAGTGCCCCGACTCTCGGCCGAACCGGCAGAGCCTCACCTGCTACCTGAGCCGCCCCGCGACATCCTTTGCAGTTTTACTGTTCGAACCATATCGGCCTTCCAGGCTTAGTCTCCCAAGCCACTCCACTCACGACGCTTGACGAATCGGCCCCCGACCTCCGGTTCGAGCCGCCTACATGGCAACCCCTGGGCAAAATCGCCCCCGCAGTCCGCTAGGTTGAGCCCAGTGGACCGGGCCAAACCTAGCGGGCTAACCCACAAAATAGGGTGGGTCAGACCCAGTGGGTCTGACTGGGTCGACCCAAACCCGGTCAGTCCAGACTTGTTTAGGCCGAGTCGGTCCGACTGGGTCGGATCAGACCCAGACCCACTACCGACCCTTTACTTTCTTTTGGCCATATTTTTGGCACCAGATGTCCATTTTATAAACCATCAATGGTGCTAGTAATATTGTAGCTTGACAGTCCCATTGAGTATACACCACTGGTGTTTGGGTTATAGTTGAGATATAGTCAGGTTGGATCGTGCCCAAATCCAATCGGGCCCCCAGGACTAAAAGGCTAATAACTCTCAGACCGGGTGTCTGATTAATGCACCGTCTATTACGTTGAGACCTATTTGAGGTGGCAGACCGTTGAGATACTTTTTCTTGGGCCTTAGTCACCGTTGATGTACCGACACTTAGCTTTAGGAGCGGACCGTCCCAAAATAAAGCATTCTTTGTGCAGGAACCTTGTGGCTAGATGCTTTGTGATAATGGGATCCTACGTGGACTGACTACTGTTCCTGGATCCTAAGTGGGTTCAATTGCTCTGACTACTATTCCTGGATCCTACATGGGTTCGATAGCTCTGACTAATGTTCTTTGATCCTACATGGGTTCGACAGCTCTGAACACTATTCCTGGATACTACATCGGTTCGATAGCTCTGACTACTATTCTCGGATCCTATGTGGGTTCGACAACTCTGACTATTGTTCCTGGATCCAAACTAGGTTCAATAGATCTGATTTCTATAGCAGGATCCTACATGGGTTCGACAAAGTATATGATTCAGTGGCTACATCTAATCATCTCTATCTCTCTACAAAGGTTGTATACCTGTGTGAGCAGAGTCAGTAACTTTTGTGTTTACCTCATGATTGAGATGGATTATTTGATAACTTATGTATATGTATGGGAATATACCTAAGTGGTGTTATCTGTTGATTTCATAGATTTTGGGTTATCCTTGATGGATTTTGTGAGACCTTGAGGGTCTCAGGGTCCCTACTGAGTATCGTCATACTCACCCCTGCACAGGCTATGCTCGGACCTCGTTGTGTTGGATGCAGATGAAGGACATCACTGATTGTGGCTGAGAGTATCAGGACTAGATAGAACTCAGAGGTGGACCTTCAGGCGAATCGGTTCATGGAGGATACTGATGGATGTGGAGTGCTGAGGAGGCTATATGAACCTACCCTTCAGGTAGGAATCCTGGAGGATGAACTGACATATGTTTATCCTTTCTTCAGTTGTACATGTATTTCAATTTTCCTTGTACATTATTGTAGGACATGTATTATCGGCCCCATTACTTTTCAGTACTGTTTTGCTATGAAGTTATATATAGTGTTTCGTATCAATCTGTGTGCTCTGATGTGTTTGTTTATAGTTTATAAAGGCCATGCCTTCCCTGTTTAGGGAATTACACCTTTGGTGCTAATCACCATCCCCTGTCCTATGGAAGGAGGGCTTGCAGTAGTCATGGAACGAGCTCCTGGGGATGGTTCATGATAGATATTTTATATTATGTGACTTTTTCATCTAAGTATAAAAGTAATCTGAAAGAATCTCATATGATGGAAGGAGAGAGGATTCTGAGATATGTTAAAGGAACAACATAACCAGGGCTGTTATACAAAATAAATTTTGATATGAAGATTCATAGTGATACTTATGCCGATTGGGATAATGATTGTAATGATATAAAATCAACATGAGGAGGAAATTTTATCTTGGGTTAATGATCTCTGATTTGGCATTGTAAGAAAAAAATATTGGCATGATTGAGCATAACTGAATCTAAATATGTTGCAGTTACTCAAGCCTGTACTCAAATTGTATGAGTGAATGTTTAGATGAATGATATGAAATTAAATTTTCTAAACCATTAATGATACTTTTTGATATTCAGAGATACATTAATCTTTTAAAAAATAATGTCCAAAATTCAGAATAAAAATCATTTTAAGATGATTTTTCACTTTTTAAAAGATAATATTTCTATTGGATATGTTTTTCTAGAATATAGTTCATTAATGTATTAGACTACAAATATCTTTACAAAAGTAATAAAAATAGATTGGTTTGTGTAATTAATGCTGAATATTCTTGTTCATCCTCCTCCCATGTCTTTTAGAACCTCATAATGAAGAACCCCCACCGTTATTTGGATTATATTGACAAATGGAGATAGAATGTAACAAAGTTTTACTTTGCATGATGTTTTTTCTTATATTTGTTTTATGAATTTTAATTTTTTGTTCTCTTAAAATTGTTGAGAAAAAAAAGAAAGTTTAGAAAAACTGAGAAGTGATGGAATAATAAATGTGATGAAGGAAAAGATTAATGCGGTTGGGAGTTTGTCTTTACATAGCCCCAAAATTTCTATTCCATGGGGGGATGAAATTCAATAAAAAAATTACATTATCTAATAGTATGGGGTCAAGACACCCTCTTCTGATACATGACATGTTTTTATAAAATTTGAAAACCATGAGTTGTGAAAAAAATCTGTGATGGAAATGTTGTTAATGAGGGTTGTCAATAAATCCATAGGGGGGGCTATTCAAGAATATTAGTGATGAATTATTTTAACAATGTTTTTTTATTTGTTAAAAACTAGTTTTTTTAAGAGTAATTTTCTTTTAGGAATCAGTCCCATTCCCTTATAATGATATAATCAGACTGACCAAAATCAGTTTCAGATCATCAAATTAGTTTTTCATTATATATATATCATCAGATCTAAAACAATATAATGGAATGATTTTTTTTGTATTTTTTTCATTTTTCGTAATCACAGAATGAAATAAGTTGTTTAGTGAGGAGGTTATATTATTCTTAAAGATTTTCTAAATAAGATATTATGTTATAGATTTATATAGTTTTCAAACTCTCTAATAAAAATCATATGATGCTTTTCTAATCAGTAATTTCCAGAAATCATGAAGACTATAATTTTAAAAGATTTTGAATATATGTTGGATACTTCTAGAGAAATTAAATATTATCGAGTGAATAATTCATTCATATTTAGAAATTTCATCATCATGATAAATATATTATAATTGAGATTCCATCATTATGATGAAATACATCAAAGAAAAAAGTTATTAGATGATTGGATCTAGAAGACAGAATTTCTAAAGCTGATGATGTTTGTTGAATTTGAAAGTCGAAGTATGGAGATTCCATCGTAATTTTATTTCCATTATAATGGAATTCCATCAAAAAGGGAATTTACAAAAAATGGAATTTAATCATAATGGGATTTCCATCATAATGGGATAAAGAGGAAATATGAATCTTAATTAGATGAATAGGGAAATTAAAATTTCAATAAGCTAAAAACAGTTTGTAATGTTTTGATTACAAAGAATACTCAAAATGAAAATACCAGATCTTTTAGGAAGAGTTGAAGAGGTAAAACATGAAAATCAATGTGTTCATTTTTACACTTCATCATAGAAATTTTGTTATGCATATATAGGTGTAGATTTCATTTGGTGTGCCTCATAATTTTTATGTATAGCCTCTGTATTTATATTTAAAAAACGTATCCCTTGGTCACTGATGATGGAACATAACACTCCTAACCTAAAAAACATTTCATTTAGGAAAAAACCACATGTAACTTTGGAATCATTGATCTTAGTGTCCTTATATTTACCCCATCTAGAGACATAATTCACAATGTGTAAAATTTTTGAATTCCTAAAAGACATCAGAAGGGGTCCCATTAAATCAAGGCCCCGTTCTTCAAATATTTCACAAAAAATAATAGGTTTTTAATGAAAATCGTATCAATATTAAATATTATCAAAATAGGGACACCTATCACATTTTTTACAATATAAATAAAAATATTTAAAAAAGATTGTAAAATATATTTTAGATTCCAACATATTTCTATACATTCTTTGAGGTCCAAAGTGGCCTACATAAGAAAATGTATAATAAAAATTGAATACATATCCTATTTCACTTGACAATAATAACTTCCTTATGACTTGATCAATAAATAGTTTCCAAAAAGGGATCTTCCTATATATAAAAATTTGGATTACACCTTCTGTTTTTTATTTTGATGATAGTTTTGATGAGATAGTTTGTGACAGGTGTGAAAATAAATTTTTAAATCTATAGAAAATGTTAATTCACCTTCAAATATATAGATTTTATATATTGGTATATAATCACTGAGAGATATTATTTCTACACTAATATAAATATTCCTTTTATCATCGATAAAAATAGCCTTTAACAGCGCTAGAAAAGTGCTGTTAAAGCTGGAGAAGACAAAGGGGGTCTCCTTTATCAGCTCTCTAAAAATCGCTAATAACGACCCTTTTATCAGCACAAAAAAAGTGCTAATAAAAAGGGTCTTTCATCAGCGCTATAAGAAAGCTCTTATAAAAGGGTCATTTATTAGTGCCTTGTTTTAGCACTGAGAAATGACCCCTTTATTAGCGCTTCCATTATCAGTGCTTTCGTTTTAGCACTGATAAAAGGTAAAAAAATATAAAAAAATAAAAAAATTTAAAAAATTTAAAATTAAAAAAAAAATTAAAAAAATACTGCCAATATGGGGATTTTATAGCGCATGAGCCCCCCCTTTACAGTACTTTTCCACCACCCTACCATGCCCCATACACCCCCTCCACCCTTTATCAGCGCTTTCTCCCATATTCCCCCATGCGCGCGTGCCCCTACCTCCACCAAAATTTGAACTCGAGACCTCACCCTTACACGCCTAAGCGCTCACCACTCCTCTATTTTGATTTATTTTCCATTTCATGATATCTCTCTCAATATATATATATATATAGTTATATTTATTCATATGGTAATATATATTTATATTAATATATAGAGTTATATTAATATATATATATATATTTAGTAATATTTATTCGTATAGTAATATATATTTATATTAATATATATATATAGTTATATTAATATATATATATATATATTTATATTAAAAAATATAAATATTAATATATATATATAGTTATATTAATATTTATATATATTAATATATATAGTTATATATAGTTATATTTATTCGTATAGATATATATATATTTATAGTGATATTAATAAATATATTTATATTGATATTAATATATATATTTATAGTAATATTAATATATATATATATATGTGTAGTTATATTAATATATATATATAGTTAGATTAATATATATATATACACATTTAGATTATTATATAGGTATATAAATATTCATTTATATGTATTTTAAATAAAATGGATATTAGTTATTATTTAGATAAAGAAAATATATTTTATATGTAAATATATTTTATTATTTGTATTTATAATTAAATTTTTAGGTGTGAATATATAAAAAATATGTATATACTGTTATATATTTGATTATAAATAGAAGTCCATTATAAAAAACAATGCAATTTCAAAGTCATAATATTAATATGAATTTAGTACCTTGGAACAAATTCAGTCCCCACCAAATAAGCCAATAATACCACATTAAACGAGGATGAAAATCCACAAAATGTTAAAAAATCAGGGTACCCCGACTAAAACTCAATTTTGGAGGCCTTCTGGGAATCTTTTTTCCTCAAAAGAACCTTCATCAGGGCACACATTGGTCAATGAAATGTAGAGCTCGTCGCAGGCGACGATTTGATATGTGCTAGAGCTCAAATGGACACCTGGATCAAAAGTTATGGTCGTTTGAAGTTCGAGTTCTGTTTTCAAGATATTTTGGATCGATTTTTTTTTTAATTTTTTAGTCTTTAAATAGTTATTAAATTACTTTTACACCATAATAATTAGAAAAATACTAATAAAAAGATATTTGTTTAATATTTTTTAATATCTTTTCACTAAATATATTATATATTAAGTATATTAAGTGTAAATGTATATTAATATTTATCTAAAATATATTTAAAAATTATATATTATATTTATATAAATATAACTATATTTATATATTAATATATTAATATATATTTTTAATTATTTTTTTTGAAGTCGAACCTTTATCAGCGCTACTAAAAAAGAGCAAATAAAGGGTGTCCCTTTATCAGAGCTAAAAAATGCGCTAATAAAGCGGTGCTTTTATCAGCGCTTTTTTTAGCACTGATAAAGGCACCCCCTTTATCATTCCTTTTTCATTAGGGCTGATTAAGGTTAGCTTTGGGAAAACTTTTTTTGTGGTAGTTCTAGAATGTCCATTTCAATAATGTTGGGAGCCTACTGAGGTGATATTCCAAGTAGTTTCCTCCATTCTATTCCTTGATCTCTAGGTTGCACTATCCTTGGAGAATTATCCATTTTACCAGCCTTGGTTTGGAATCAACCTTCTTCATCAAGTACCTCAGTGAAGCATGATCAGAAAATAACACTACATTATTTACTAGATAGTAAGATATAAATTTATCTAATGATAATACAACTATAATGAATTTTTTCCAGAGTCATGCAATTAAGATGAGTTACATCCATTGTTCTTGAAGCATGTGTTATGAATTGTGGCCTCCCTTAAATTTTTGGAGAGATGAATACTCCGATACATTTTTTTGATGCATTACACAAAAACATAAATGGGGTGGTCCCCATCTAGGGGTTTCATAATTAGTGGGGTAATCAACATTTCCTTCAGCTCTTCAAATTCCTCCCCATATTTATCACTGAAATCAATAAAATCTTCTTTTAATAATAATCATTCAATGGGAGATAAATATTTCTTAATTCCATGTTGAAACCTAATTAAAATTGCACATGGATCAATAATAATCTAATATTCCTCACATAGATGGGATATAGTATTGAATTGATATCTTACCATTTTAATTTATCCAACATAATGGATTTTTATGAAATGATTTGACTAATAACCATCCCTTTATTAACCATAAAGTGAAACTTATCAGTATTGAAAAATTGTTTGTTAACTATTATGGTTTAGAAAACATTTTCCAGGTTCCCTGAGAAGTGATAACAAAGTTTCAAAAAAAGTAGAGTCCTTAAAAAATACTTCTATATAATATTCAATGTGGTCTGAGAATATACTTACCATACACTACTGAAATGTAAAATTATAGGTGCATAATCCCAAAGGAATTATCCAGTAAGAAAAGATCCAAATAAGGGAGGTGAATGTTTTATTATATTGGAATTCTAGGGAAATGGTTATGTAAAAATTACCATCAAATCCATCGATGTTTCAATTATGTGTTCTACCCTACAAAATTTTAAACATTTTGTCTATTAACATGATAGGGAAGTGATCATTCTATGTGAATTAGTTCATCTTTATACAATCAATGAACACTAAAAACGATTATAAACTCTTGTGGGGATTAATTCATTATTCTCATTTTTCACCATATTTAATCCAGTTTTTTTTGGAACCACGTTGAAGGGGATAACCCATTGTTACTCAAAAATTTGGTAAATTATATCGGTTTAGAGAAAACAACATATTTTTTAACAACATCCATGATGGTTGTGTTATTACTTCTCTTGGGTAGGATAATTGTATTAGAATATCCATCCAAAAAATTTATATTGGATAAGACATTGGGGTTTATTTCAGGGTTGTCTTCTAGGATACAACCTATGGCTTGAATGTTTATTTTTAATTGTTCAATTAAAAATTTTCCTCAGTCTTGATATTATTGGTTTTCTATTATCACAAAATAAATTTATCCTTCCATTTGAATCTAATATTTTATGTCACATGGGAGAGTTTTTTGTTCCACATTTTTCGGTTGTTCCAATGATGATATTGAATTAAAATTACATACTGCAAAATATAGTGGATCTATTGGCAAGACAGACAAAAACTCCTGTGGGAATCATATTACCTATTTTAAAATATTATTTTATAGATATAGCCATAATATTAATGGGATCACAATGATCACAAAAGGAATCAACAAATTTTAATGAACCAATGGTGTGGAAAATAGACAATGTCCCAAGATCTTGACATTTTTTGGTTATTGTGGTTTGAACATGGTTCAAAATCTTATCCCTAGGATGAATCATTCATTACATTCAAGAAAATTCCTCTTGGTACAAATCTAGTTGAGGAATTTGAAATATCTAGAAATTTTACGGATAGATTCAAATAGGGTTATGTTAACTTAAACATTTTGAAATGGCTATTGGATACTTTATTATAGTTACTCTTCCTAAATTTTCTTAGTTTTTATAAATTCGGAATGGAATTGAAGGGGGATGTCTTTCTTCCCATTTTTTTATTTTGTAATGATTTTTTTTCTTTACTTCCTAAAACTTGAATAGGGTTATTCCTTAATATTCTTGTCTTATTTTTAGGGTGGGGAGGTTTTATCTTCTAGAATCTATACACTATTTCCCTAATTTTTAGTCTTACCTTCTTCATGTTTATCTTGAACATACTTGGGTTCTAGTTTCTAGATCTCCTTTCTATTCCTTATGATGATCATGACCAAACATTCATTTGGGTCTTGGATTATCTGAGTTGGGAGTTTTCCTATGTTTTTGAATAACATGTCCTTGAGTTTCTCAAATTTATTTCACAAAACCATTAATATATTTTTCAACTCCTATATATTTATTTTCTACATTTTTTTGACTGATGGTTCACAAGATGAAGGCTATCCATAGGATTTATTTTAAAATAGAGATGGTTGATAGGGTTATTATTTGTATTGTTACTTGAATGGTTTTTCTGAATGGTGGTGGATTATGGAATTGCTGCTAGAATGGGGGTCATGTTTTGATTTGTTGACCTTAAAATCCTAGTTAGCCTTTTCCTTATATCCACAGTTTGATCTATTGAAACCCTCTTAGATATAATGTGATTGAACAACATTATATACCCTTTACCTTTTCATACTGATTAGGGAAGTGATGGGGTGATGAACATAATCCACATACCTGAGGTGGGGTTTGTTTTTCATTCACTTATTTCAATTATATCTGTCTTACAAGGTATGCCAATTATTCCACCATGGTTTTATTCAATGGCGATGAGTCAGAATATCATTCCTAATACATTCCTTGGGTACTTTTACATTTTATGCCTAACTAATTTTTAATTCTTTGAAATTTTCTCGATTAGTATCCTAGATTCCATGGGTTACATATCGATCAATGCTCTTAAAGATGATGCATCTAGGTGGATTATTTCATTTTCCCATAGCCTGTTGTAAAAGAATACTAGAAAGTGATGATCTTCCAATGCTTGGTGAGAACATATTTAAGGACTCATTTTAAATCATTGAAATTTTTTTAGATGGTCTTTCCAGTAGCATGTTTGATGACATAGATCACCTTCTTTATTACAGTTCTCTTGGAGGATATGAAGAACCAATACATGAAACATATTTAGAGATCATCCTTGGTATTGATCTATCTAGGTTGTAGGATATGCAATAAATACGTGGAAACTCCCTCTCTTGAAACATGGAATTCCCTTCACCTAAATTTATTCTATCCCATTCCTCTCGGCTTGAATCTCAAAAAACATAGATAAACTGTTATATATTTTCGTTTATGTCTTATCCTAAAAGGGTGTGAAACATGGGTAAAACATGGATCATATTGAATCACGGTTCAATGTCAATCTACTGCACATTCATATTTATTTTATTATCCTTGTTAGTGAACTATGTAGAAAAAAGATCACTTATGAGTTATTATAGGATAACGTCCATATTCACTAGCTCAGAATTAATAGTAGACGTTCCACTTTAGTATTTTAAATTTATTTGTTCAAAGTGGTTTTCAATATTCAGAGTCCATAGCCTATATAAAAATTTCTCTCTATATAATGGTCAAGATCTAATATTTGTTCATCAGAGGTCTTAGTCATGGACATTATGGGATTGATTTAACATACAGTCCCTAACAATGATGCCTTATTTTGACACACACCATCCATGGGGTGTGAGAAAAGATAATTGTTTCCCCATAAGGTGTTAGTATAGGTAGTGACAAAATACTTCTCAAAAGATTACTGTTTTGAATCAATATTTCAGGAATGTGAAATTAAATTAATCCAAATGAATTAAATTATTAGGAAACAAATAAAAGTTTTTGTGGATACCAAATCCGATAGAAGTTATTGAGTTCAGGATTTTGGTACCTTATGTAATGCTATCATTGTCGTTTGTAAATTGAATATTTTGTTTTTATTAATTGGTTTAATTAATGTATTAACAATAGTATTATTATATTCCAACCTTGATTAATATTGACTGACAATGAAAACAATCTACCAAATTTACAATATTGAATTATTCCCCTCTCAATGTGTGAAAGGCATAGTCGATCCCCATTGGATCACCTAGGCCATTCTAAATTAAGAATTGAGTGTCACAAGTGACAAAGAAGTATACTATGACTTCCCCACATGTTTATTTATCATAAAAAACTTATATCATTGATCATATACCCCTTAATCTGTGTAATCCAAAACCAAGAAGGGGGAGAATCATTTTTTTCAATCAAAGAAATTTAGAATATACATATTCGGAATAAAATTACAATCAAATCACATTAAAATTATGAAATCATGAATCAAAAACTATTTAACCAATACAAATAGATAATGTAACATTATAGAAACTCATAATCTTACATTACATAAGGTCACATACCATTTTACTAACCAAAAAAATTGTTTACCCACTCTTAAATGGGAATTTGTGGGTATAGATGTGTATAATACATGATAAAATCCAAAAAAAAAATATAATCCATGAAAACAGAGTTCCCGGTTGCAGTAATAGGTTTTCTATCACTATTCTCTGACCCCATTTAATATTATATCCTCCTTGTATTTAATGAACAATGTAAACTATTAATTTTATTCTATTGTATATTTTTTATCTCCGTAGGAATTGAATGTATATTTTTAAAAATATACTGCATTGAATCTACTAAATTCATGGGTGATTCAATTTATTAGAGTTAAAGTGTAATATCTTAGTTATGGAAGAAATTTATTTCCTTGGTATAGTAGCGGGTCACATCTACCATTGGTATAATGGTGTATAACATCCACTATTGGCATAAAATTGCATCAAAAACCTTTTTTAATCATTCTAGATACTTCCGCCATACATTGTATTTCATGGTATCATTGGCATATAAATATCAAAAAAAAAAAAAATCTTCATGTATGGGTATAACTTATTCATCCTCATACATGGAATTATATCATTGTAATTTTAAACTATATATTAAATTATAAGAAAATAATTAGGATATTAAAAGAATCCATGAATCACCTTTTTCCAAATCATTAATTCTCGACAATAGCTCCCCCATCGCATGTACATTCCCTATCCTCCTTCCACCTATGGTTGAACATTACACATATAGTATATCTCTTCTTAGAGGCACACTCTATCATCATAGTAGATCCACATTACAATAACAATTATTGTTCCCACATAGGGGGTGAGGGTGATGATTGGAGTGGCGATGGTGGTGGATTTTGGTGCTACCCTTAGAGATCAACAGTGGATACCCAAATGAAACCATTGGTTCAAAGGTATAATTTTATACCATTATTAGTCAATTTTTATTGATTAAGGTGGATTTATAAATAATAGTTGTGAATATGGGATTTAGGTAGAAAAAAATTGTTCCTGGTGAGAACAATGGGTGGTCGACAGTGTTGAGTGGCAACAGAGGGTAGTAGAAGTTGGTGGATGCAGTTGTGGCATATGGATTCTACTATTGGATAAAAACATATATTGGAAGTGGTAACATGGTGGTGGCAGTGGTGGAGTGGTGGTTTCATTGGTGGGAATGAATGGTAGGTTGTGAGGGATGTTCTAGATGCCATGTCTGGCTCAATGGCAGCACGTGCCCCCATTGGCTTGATAGTGGACCATGTGCCACTTTAGGTGACAACAATGACATGTTATAAAATTGAAAATGGACAAAAGTGATGAATTTGGGAACTAGTATCATGTTCTTACATTGGTGTGGTAGTGGTGAACAACAATCCTCGGGTGGGTGGAAACACCTACATGCATGCGATAATATTGTTATCCTCCAATACGCTGTCATTTATATTGGCCACAAAGATCTTCAAAATGTTATTAATAAGGTACTATGGGGTCTAGTAGGTGATCCAAGGTTGTATTAGAGATAAGTGGTGATTTATGGCTTGATCTCAATCTCGATTAGTGGTTGTCATGGCATTATCCATAGTTGTAGTGGTGGTCGAGGTCATTGTGTGGCATGGAAGGTGATAGTGTCAAGAAAAAGTGGGTGTTCAAGCATTGGGGTAGGAGTGAAATGGCACAAAATAACCATTTGTATCCTTCTGAATAGTACCTACATAGATTATATTCTACATCATAAGGGAGATACATAGGCTCGGTTCCATAAGTTTAACGTCACAACTGTCGAACTACAACGAAGAGGGATGGAGGTTAGAGGACCCCTTCCCACTGTTTTAAACTTCCCTATGATGGGTATGTATTCCTACAATCACTTCATTGGTTTCATCAACCTAATAAAACACTATTGGGATCTGGATCATCCATAATTTCTCATAGATTCATCCTTGTGGGCCCCTTTACGGCTCTGATCCGCAATATAGGCTATACCACTAGTACTAAACATTCCTTTAACCTGTATGGTTGGGTATCCCCTTGTGGGATGCCTATGTAGCATGTGTCCCTTAGTTAGAGGGATAAAATTATTGTATTTTTCTGTAATATCCGAAAGTATAAGAAAATAAATTAGAAAAATTCAACAGAATTGTGAATGAAATTCAAAATTCAAAATTATAGACAATTTAATTTATTTAGAATTATTTAAATTGCACTTTTAACATTGAATTTTTTTTATTAAAACCATGAAATACAAGGTAATTATACATTTAAATCCTCCAATATCCTTAAATTTTTTTCCAAATTATGCATGAATATTTAGTGTGTCATTATTCATTGAATTTATATTGAGTAATTATTATGGAATATTTATCAAATTAAATTTGATAGAGTTGGTGAATGGGTATTGAATATTGATATAAATTATTTTTTATTAATTTAATGGTTATAATTAATCTATTGTAAAACTATGTTAAAAACATTAGGAAAAAGTATGTTTCCCGTCTTGAATTCATTTTTCAATGTAAAATATTTTAAAAAATCCATATTTGGATTATTGGATACAATATAAACCATAAATCTTGAAAAACCTTATCCTTGACCATGAATATTGATTTCATTCATCGATTTGGGTGCCAAAATTAATAATATATTTAATTTCCGTGTCGTATAATGCAGTGAAGATTTTTGTTTTGGGCGATAATGGTGGTGCATCAGGTAACTGAGGTAGAAACGATGTTTTAAATAAGAAATTGAATATTCTATACTTTTATAGATTTTCAACTACATGGTGTGTAGTCCATTGTTATATATAGTTCTTTTTTGGCTTAAACATTCATGTTTCCATAATATACCCATTCCATGTAACCCCATATAAATCTTATAATTTAACTTGTAAACTATAACAACTAGATTTTTACTTGAAATAAAATATCAAACATCATGTGACCCTAGGTCAATGCTTTTATATTTTTAGATTGGGTGATTCAAAATTTAATCATGTAAATTCCATCTAAATAATCCACAACCATGTATCATGTTACCCCTTATATGAAGCATGTATATTAGTTAGAACGACATAATGTGTACATACATTATATTCACCAAATATACATAGGCTTATACCCCATGTATTATCATAGAGATTTGTTTTGTATTGTGCTCCTGGATAATTCCATTATCATGTTACTAGAAGTGCACACCATCTAATATGAGTAGTATTTCAATTCGCGTACTTTGACTACATGTTAATTACTATGTTACACAACACAAAATCTATTGAAAAGACATTCCAAATGTAACTACATGGCCCTTATATTCCCATTACATAACATATTTTGGATGTTGAAGGAATCACAGGGAAGCTAGTAGGAAGAAGTATACTGTTAGAGATAAAACTTTATCTCTAAGGAGAGTTTCATGAAATTTTTTTAAGTGTTATGGTAGTAACGGTGGTAAATAATAAAGTATTACTTCCACATTCTAGTGTGTCTCACCATGAAGGCACAATCCGTGATTTGGTTTTTGTGTCACGGAATAAGGAAAGTGTCATGTCATGAAGGTGCATTTCATTACAGAAGGAAACCTTGTTTTTTAGGTTTTATGTCAGGTTACATTGGGTCTAGATTCATTCTTGGCACAAAGAATCACAAACAATATTTCTATCAATGTTTAAATCCTTATGTTTAATGAAGAAATACTTAGGTATTTCCATTCTTAATTATCTAGTCATGGTTTGATCATATTTTTGTACAATGTAGAGTATTTGGGGGAATTTTGGAACAGTATTACACATTTATGTATTGATTTTTTACTGTGATGTGTGAAAATTTCATTATGTGAGGGTGTTCAGTGATAATGTGAAGGGATATAGGGTGTTGTTTATATTTTTTGAAGGTGGCCATTACAGGTAGGTCATAGACGCCTTAATATAATTCCTTGATTGTTGATTTTTAGGTCATAACTTTTGTGGTGTCATCATGATATTTTTATCCTATAGCATTATGTATTGGGTTAAGATTATCATCTACACAGTTTTACCATATTGGTTATGATGTGAAATTCATCAACTTTATTTAATTTAGATTGGTCATAGATATTTAAATAAGGGATAATGGAAATGTCCTTGACTTGAATTGTATGAAACTATTTTATAAACACTATAACTTTATTACCATGTTTAATCAAGACTTAATACCTTATGTTTCCATCAATAGAATAAATTTAATATCCCATCTGTAATATTTGAAACTCCTATATTTTCCCCAAGACCTATGTGACAAGAGGTATAAACATGGAGAATTTTGACAATCCATTAATTGGATTTTGGAATTCACTTTCTGAGATCAATATAATTTTCATCCTAGGTGAGTTTCAATTCTCGTCTATTGGGTGTTCTTTCAATCCATATTTTTATAAAGGTTGTGGTGTCTGTTTGGATTATTATTTTTGCAATTCAGTTGTTTATTTATACAATTTTCTCTAATCTAGGTTATTGATATTTTCGTCTAGGTCATGGCCAAGGGATTATGACTATTCTTTTTTTAACAGTGTCCCATGAAACTCTAGTTGAGGTAGGGGATTAAATATTTCTCCCTTTTAATTATGTGAAATATTATAATTACCATGATTTTGTTTTCCTAGGGTGGATGTTAACAATCATCCTAATGAATATAATGATATGGGTAAACATACCAAGGTGGGTAGTAGAAGATGGTGGGCTAGTGATTTAAAAATTATCATCACTAGAGTGGCATAAATTCTTCATATCTAGTGATTCATGCCTCTATTGAGGTTTGAGGATCTCATGTGAATTTATTAAGAAAAAAAATTAAAGCACAAATGGTTGCTTATTTCAATTATATGCACGTTTAACTGCATCTCATCACTAGAGGTCGTAGAATAAAGGATCTTAATGTTAAACCCTTTATGTCATCCACACAGAATTCAAAAATTCATTCATATGCTATTATCCTATATTGAAGTTATATCATAGAGCTTCCAAAATTCCTTCAACGCTGTGAAAATTACCTCGATCTTGTTATTTCGATCCAAGATGGAATTTTTTGATTGGTCACTCATATGGAGCCTTTATCTCTCTACAATGGGTGAGGAGAGATGATATCTCAATATATTAGAATAAACAACCATGAATATGTGCTCATGTAGATTTATATAGTGGATGTTATAAATGCCCAGATGTGGCTCTTCACCCCCATATATTTATCATATACGAAATTACCAATAAATAAATAGTTATGATGAATTAATTACATCCTAAATAATTTTTTTATTTTATCACCTTAATTTAATATATTTTAAATATATTCTGTGATAAAACTGAGTCGTTAACTTGAATATAAATTCCTATTAATATTAAACAAACCATCAATATTAAAATAATATTGGTTGGTTAATTATTTTCCAGGAATTTAAATAAATGCTTTGAAAAAATTATAATAATTAAATTAAGACAAATTATTCTATACTTTAATAGTAATGATTTTTTTTATTCATTTGTGATCATTAATTCCATGGAAACACTTGGAACCTATAGTGGGTCCCACCTTGTCATACACCCCTATTCACTAGAATAGGGCAGACCCGTGAATACCCTATTAATTGTGACTGTATGGACCCTAATCTAAATAGAAGTTAGTATTATTCGAATAACAAAGTGGAATATAGAAACCCATCAAGGAACCATAATAGATGGGGAATATTCATAGAAATGGAAAACATCCGAAAAACACAAATTTGGTAGTATAATATCAATGTTATGTGATATGTAAAAGAATGGGATGCATTGCTTGTGTCATCATCCATTATTGTTTTAAAAATTATTGATCTAACTGGATGGTTTTACCATCTAATTTCTTGGAAATGGATTAAATGAAGGCACTACCCTAATGATCAACTAGGTCTGAGAAATCACTTTCTTAACTTGGAAGCGGAAAATTATATTTTACTAATTGAACAAATGCCTTACCAAGAAAGGCGCACCCAAAACAAGATACATCTCCATAACATAAATTTCATGGGTTTTTACTTACATAAAAGTACACAATTCAATGGAACTCATTGATAGTAATATCATGTTTGGATAATAATACACATGTTCTCAGATAAGAACACCTAATGAAAACTAAAACCTGTGGTGTTCCTATTGGAAGATATTTCTTCAAGATCTCACCTTCATGAGATGACCAATAGTATACTACATGAGAATATGTCTCAATAAATATGTTCCCACAACATCTATTAGTCAAACATTAATTTTTTCCAATTACTATGATTTATTTAGGCCGTAGGACTTATTTTTATCATTAATTTCATAGTGTTAAAAGGTTCTCATTATAGATTGGGAAATGCTATAACCTTTTGATATGACAAATAATCCGTGGACAATATAATTTAAATTGTGGTTTTATATATATCAAAAAAGTTATATTAATTGTATAAAATGTATAAATAACTGTATATATGATATGTTAATAAAAATTTATAGTTCAAATTGGGACCAGGGAACACTATATTATACCACTGTCACATACAAGTGATCCAATATTTCAAACTAACCTTGTTATATCCCACATGATAAGATCATGTTTTTACCGAGTTATGGATTTAGTCCTAGACATTCCATGTTTCAAATGTGTGTAAATTTTATTATCTTCATCTTTACCATCTTGAGTATGACTTTTCAAGAGATGTTACCCCTGAGTATTTCACATTTTTCCAATTTCAAGAAATGAATTCATAGATAATACTGTTTTTAGAATTATAATAATTAACATTATGAGAAAACCATACATAAAAGGTTTTATTATCAGAATTGGAAAAAATACTTCCATATTATATACAACATTTTTCGCCTCCACTAAATCTCTAACACACTCAGTTTTTATAAACCTCTCTACTGTTATCTGTAATGATCTTGTCTTAAACATTACCTTAGTTTGACTACAATATTATACCATGATTATATATGTAAGACATTCCCCCCCATTAAAACTAGTATAACATCATTTCCATGTACTAGTTATATTTGAAAATAGATATACACTTTTCACTTTATATTCTACAATTTGATACCTTTGATTTCATACCATGCATTTATCTGAAATACAACAGATATTTTCATACCATAAAACATATGATGAAAATAACGAATATAATACATAACATGGAATGCATGATTGATCTATCATGGAAGAATATGAGATTAACTTCACCACATTAATCTCCTGTAATGTCCAACAGATGTATCCTTGGAAAGATTTATGTCACATGACAGTATTTATAACTCTCAATTAAATTGTTTTTACATTTATTTTTTATATACATTTTTAGTATATAATATTTTCTAGGTATATGAGTTGTTATATGTACATCATTATATATCATATGATAGAAATTATTCTGCTACATTAAGTTTATATTCATAGGGTTATATTTATCCAGATCTAAATTATCTTTAATACATTTTTTGTTTTTATAGGTTATTAAACATATTTTAAAAGAAAAACAACTAATATCTCAATAAACATATTTAGATACATAGAAAAAACATACATAATGAAAATTCAATGATATTTTTTCTTCTTTAATCCAAAATAGGATTTCATAAACCAACACCCCTTATCATAATTCTATGGTATCACAATCTTTTTCTGGTTACATCATATAAATTCCTTCCAATATTGGTGGTATTGGTATCAAATGATAAATATGACGATCACATAATGTATCTATGACATGTAAAATTCTAATGAATTTAGGAATAATTACATGGTATTACCAGAATATCCAAATTACTAACACAATTGTTCCACCCATGTTTAATTTCCCATTAATACCCATGAAAATATTAAAAATAATAAGCCCCTACGTGGATATATTTACTCCATTATTAAATATTAGTTGTTATTTAAAATCCTCGAGAATTTTGATATAATTCTTACTTATAGGTTTCATTCTTCTTAATGAATAATGTATCATCGAATACATAGTATAAAAAGTACTAAGGTTTAATCCTTCATATAAACTATTTTTCATTGGACATATAATTTTTCAAAAACTCATATGAAACATATTCGTATTCTAATTATTTGTGTATCTCTCATATTGGATCAACCAAATTCAATATTTCTCCCACTATCCATAGTTGTGATAATTTCCCCTTGGTATAGATAGAGTCTATAACATGAATATAACCTTTTATATCATATGTATTTATAGAACATCCTTATAAACTGTTTGTTTATACTCTTAACTAAAATACATCCAAATCAAATTTTTATTCAAAGAAAGAAGATAAGAAGAAAACCCTTGGATTAGGGAGGTTAAAAATAGTACAGACCAAGGGAATCCCCTATGATCAAATTGACACCTCTTGGTTTCAATATGTTAATAGAAAAATGACAAGTGTTGATGGAATTTGGTCGAATAAAGAGGCCATGTAATCCATATACTTATTTCCCTTGCTCCATGTGTGTGACACTATGATGTTGTACTGAAGGATAGCTTCACATTTCTTAACAGTGTTGGCTATGGACCAAGGGATAGATCCTTTACTGTTCAAGGAGTCATGATGTATCAAGGAGTCAGTCTCCACTTGTTAAATATCCAAATTCTTCTGGATGTAAAGAGATTGCCCAGTGAGAAGAGCATTGGACTAGAACAAGATAGAGGTTCTTTTACCATAGGATGAAGTGAAGTCCATCACCACTTCTCCCCCAATTCCTTGAACCACCCCCTCCTGAAATCACACCCATAGATAATTCCCTATTCATATTCAATTTATAGATGATTGCAGGAGGATGCCAAGTGACCCATTTTCCTTGAATTCTATTCAGGGAGGGATGATAAAAAGATGACCTGAACCAAAGGCACTGAATGTAAGGATCCTACAGCCACTCATTGTTGAGAAAAACCATATTTATTAGTATGAACCTGGTCCTCACAATGATGGACCTCACCTTGGTAGCTGCTCCGTCGAATCATTCCTCGTTTTTGGCTTTCCCCAGGCACCACCACCCAGAATTAAAGATCACAACTCATGCGAGTCGATCCTTATCTACACCTCATGTACAATGGAACCATATCTCTGAGATAGGTCAATCAACCCACTCGTGAGTGGAGAAATCTATGTTGCCACCTATGAATGACCAAACTGCATGGGCCCAATCACCCTCGAAGAACAAGTGAACATAAATCTCGTCCCACCTATTTCTTCAATAGTGACACCCTAAATCCACCATGCCCCATAATTTTTTAATGTTCTCATCCATCACAAGAGCAAGGTTCTTGATGTACTATGTATGAAAATTAAACTTCATTGGGATCCTGTGAAACCTGAAAACTTATTTCCACCGATCCTGATGGTCCTACAAGGATATCATCCTACAAAAATATCTAGTGGAAGTAAAACCCAAAGAGGAAGGTGTAAACACATATCTATCTAGCTCCGAATTTATCTCAATGAAATCAAGAAGATCCACTTTATCCTTATTCAAAATAACCTTGGAGAAATGGGAGTGTTTTTTCACTTTCTAAATTTTGATCAGAGGAGTTGGGAAACCTGGGAAGGTGAGAACAGAGCCAGACCCATTATTATTCCATAGAAGAATATCCCCAGTGCCAATGATCCAATGATAACTCTATTGATGGGGATAGAGTAGGGGTGAATTTTCAACCATAAGGGAGATGCATACCCGTAAAAATTCTCCATGTTATTAGACATTGACTGACACTTGGGAGTCTATTCTTCAAGTATTTCCCAATAAATCTTGGCATTCATGTAATATATAGTGCTCTAAAGGTTCTTATATTTGACCCACCATCATGGATGGGTCACTGCATCCTTCCATGTTAGGCCCAATGCCTCTTTCCAACTATTTTGGAATCCAAAAGAAGCTGTATAAAACCTAATCAACCTTATTAATCACTCCTTTCAGAAAATTAGTGGTATCTAGAGCATGAAAGAGAATAGTAGATAGTACAATGTTGACCATGGCTATATGACCCCCAAATGAATGAAAATGGGTCTTCCATTTGAAAACACGGCTTGTTATTTTACTTCAAATATGATCAAAATCACGCATGATGAGTCTACATGATGATATTTTAATTCCAATGTACTTCATTGGGAAGGATCCCCACTTCATGTTCAGATGACTGCATAGGGAGGAGACCAATTGGAATGAGATTTTGTGGGAGATGAAGATTTCATGTTAGGAGTAGCTTATAAACTGCCCACACAAAAAAAAATCCCCCATAATTTTTATGATACACTAATCAGATCTCCACCCACCATTGATGAAGATTATTGTGTCATATGTGAACATTAGGTTAGAGAACAAGGTGATGTTATATTTCCTCCTGTAAGGGAGTATTCCTCCTTGAAGTAGGCCTAACTTATGAAATCTAATGAGAGTGTCCTAGTCTAGTATGAATAAGCTTTCCGAGAGCAGGTCAACCTGGTGCAGACCTCTGGAAGCCTTGAAAAAATCATAGGTCTTCTCCATAAAAGAAACCCCTAGACAAAAGGAATAAATGAACATGAATATGATGTCCACTACCATGGATGAGAACCCCATAACTGTAGTTAATCCATTCAAGAAACTCCATTCAATCCTATCATATTATTTATTCATATAAACATTGATCACCATATTTGATCCCGAGGTCTTAAAGTTTATGTCCCTCACCATGTCCTGGGTGAGTGGTATTGTACCCTGAATGGATTGACCCTTCACAAAACCATGTTTCTCTATTGAACTCTGTCAATGAAGAAGATTGGACTGCCTATGGTTTATAACGTAGACTAGGAACTTGTAAAAAAGGTTATATAGGCTCACTGGATGGTATTGAGAAAGGGAGGAGGGATCCTTATCCTTGGTTATGAGAATCAAGATCCATGACACAATCATCCCAAGGATATATCCCTCCTCGGAAACAATTATGAATTGATTCAACAATTTCTTTCTAGACTACCTCCCATGACCCCCAATAGAATGATCTAGGAAATCTACTAGGGCCAGGTTCACTCATTGTAGAGACCCGAAGCTTAACGTATATAGAAATTACATTACTTTTTCGGAATACTTAGTACATAACAAAAACACACACACAAGGACCGTAATAGTTTAGTGTCTTTGGAAACTCGGAATATAATCTTCTAATCGTGGTGAAAGATCATCAACATCTCCCATAAAGATCTTCTTTCTTTTAAACCTAAATCTTTTCTTTATGTCCTGGGGAAAAGAAAACATAAAAGGGTTAGCTCAAATGCTCCGTACGGGTAAACAAAAGAAATATCAATCACATCATATTCATAAGAACATGTCTTTTGGAAATCTTAACCTGCAAAAGAGATCATAATTTCATAACATGGGATAAATCATAGTAGTGAAATGTAATCCCAATAATCATAACATAAAACATGAAACTTTGTGGCATACACACATAATCATATATAATCATTTCTTATTAGTCAAGACTCATTTCCAAGACTATCTTAGTGGACAAAGTCCATTTCTGAACCGAGTTCACTCCCCGTTTCAGTCCTGTTTCACTGAACTGGTATAACCTACCATTCCAGCCATGTATATCTCATGAGATATAAAATCTTTACCCAATTCATTTGAGGGAGATATAGGTCCCACCCATCTCATAATGATACCATTCATATGTGTGCCACAAAATCATAAACCATACATCATAGCATAACCCATGTATTAAAAATGGGAATCTTAAACATCATGACATCATAAAACAATTCATATAAGATAAAGGAATTCATAAAAATAATTACATCACAACATAGTCATATCAATGTAAAAATATAGATAGAAATAGAACCCTTTATTATCTTATATGGAAAATAATTTTGATAAAACATTTGAACTCCATTCTTGAGGAAAATATCCTTTCTACTTTAAAAACACTTTTCCTTTCTTAACATGTCATACAATTTTAAACTAAAAGAAGTTAATTAAAAATAAACTTGAAACCTTTTAAAGTAAGCTTCTTGGACCTAATTTTCTAAAAATCCATTCATGCCGTATAAGATTAAAAAAAACATTCTTCCCGTACTTTTGTCCGAAAAGTCAAAAAGTTCCTCGTACGAAAAACCACAAAATATTCCTTTTATATCTTTTACTAAAAACTCACCGAAGGGTAAAATTGGATTTAAAAAATTTTAGGTGGATGGAAACAATATTACATATTGAGGAATCATGGATGTGGATGACAAAATACACTCCAGTAAATACCAAAGTATAAACAATCTCGGATAAAATGAGATTGTGATATTTCCCTTACCTTAGGTCGGATTTGCTTCGTAAGTGTCCAAACCTCTTGTATAGTTATTTAAATAATGTTGTTGACTTATTCCAGAATCATAATTATTGTTATGATATCATATATGGTCATATTCTTAGCTTATTATTAGTAATATTTCATTACTACTTGTTATTTGGGGGTTTATTACTTTTTTGTTCTTATGCATGTTTGTCGAATAAATTCTTATTATTCTCTTTAGGTTATAGATACCTCATTTACAGAATGGTATTATTGTAATATATATCATATTCATTCATTAAATTCATTTATATAATCATTATGCAATGAATATCATGTATAATGAATCGCATCGCATCGTGGAGACAGTATTCCGTACGTACGCACGAGCGATGATATCATTCCCATGACCGTGGAATTGTATTGGAGTGTATGTATACTATTTCAGAATCAATATCATTTTTTAATAGTCATATATAGTAATTATTTACACCATTTTACCCATCCAAGTAAGGTGGTGGTGGAAATAGATTACACCACGACGTGGAGACGGTATTCCGTACGTACGCAAGCGCGATGATTTCTTTTTCCGTAGGATGCATAGATGGTGAAATAGGGTTGTTTCATAATTATAATAACATATCAGTATATGATTGATACTGATGTTATTACTTCATAATGAAACAACTAAAGAATAAGAAGTGGAAGTAGAAATAAAGATGAAAGAATCTGTAACAGACATTACCTCTTCTTTGAAGTGTTTCTTTGAGACCTCCTTTTAGGGTACTAAAATAGGTCTTTGAAGAATACCGGAACCTCTATGATGTTTCTTGGGAAGTGGATAGGAGAAATTGGCAGGGGTTGGACGAGCGTGAAGGCTCAAGGTGGTGTGGGGAAGAGGGAGGAGGAGGTGCCCTTTTATAAGGGAGGAGAGGGGTACCTTTGGAATAACTAAAACTATTATTTTATTATAAAGTCATATTCGCTTTTAAATAGCTCCAAATTGATTTATTTTGAAGATAAGGTGGGTATGGGTCTAAATTATCTCATCCAATATAATTTAGACATGTTTAGGTTCCTATTTTAACCTTATCATTTATATTTAACATTAAGTTAAATAATTTTACTTTTACTGTGTCTTCTTGTGTTCTTATACTATATGGTTAATAAACATACTATAAGAAGCCAAACGAACCCCAAGTTGTTTATTATTAATATATATAACCTTATCTAAGTCATTTTTCAGAACTATAGATTTTTTAGAAATAAAATAACAATTAATAATATAATATTTGTTTTAAAAACTATTTTATGTCAATTTTGACACTATTTAGTAATTGAATTTTTTGAAAATCATAACAGAATGATTATTTTGAAAAAAGTTAATTATATCAATAATAACATGTCCTATCAACCTATAAAAGTAGTTTAATTCATAAAATGTCTTAAATTACATTTATTTGGGTATTTATAACATCAATTATGTCAATATTTCATTAATAAGACAATTACTGCATCATCTTTGTGTCATAATAAATGATAATTATTTAATCCCTAAAAATTCTAAATAAATTCCTATGATGTATATAATTGTATTATCTTTATGGATATTATTCATTTTCTAAGTTTCATGAAGTGTATCACTAAATTAAAATTATTATACTTATAAGATTTAAGAAAGTGACATGTTGTCACATTCTTTGGTTTTAATAATAATTAAATTATTTTCATGGAGAAGAGTCCATTAAATTAATATAATCAGACCCTTAGGTGATATTGGTCTACTTTTATTCATCCAATAGGATTTTGAGATGTGTTAGGGTAATTTTATAATATTATATTTACCCTTAATTACCCGATTTACCATTAAGTATGGTAAATAAAATTTACCGTAGTAACTATTCATAATTCCCAGAAATAAAAAGTAGCTTATTAACATCATTTGGATCCAATGATTCCAAATATGGAAGCCATTTTTCCAAATTCAATACACAAAATTTGCAGAAATTAAATTAAAATTAATCCCGTTGTCAAAAGAAAACGGGTTTTTCTTTAAAACATTTGAAAAGATTGAATTGATTTATCATACGAATTCAAGGTAGAATCAATGCTAATGAAATAAATTATAGTAAATGATAAAAATATATTATTTTTATACTTTAAAACCATTCAATATTATAATTTATCCATATAAATTATTGGGATGAAAAAAGTTGTTTTTAATTAAAATATAGCGTGTTTTTACTATTCATCAAAATATAAAAGTTACCAGAATGATATGAAAATTTATTCAAAGTAAATTTTTATTTCATGATTCCAAAGAAGAATTTTTTTTTTCAAATTGAACTTATAAACATGTCAAATTCTAGATTTAATGTGGGTGCGCCATCAAAAGGTGGCAAAACTGCATTTTTTTAAAAATACTTATTTTACGCGAAAAATTTATTTTGTTCTTATACCATGTTTTAGAAAATGTGCAAGATGAATAACAATGTTATAAGATTCAAAATATAGTTAATAATATTCATAACGGCTAGTTCATAATAATATTATAAGAATATATCATTGTTTAGTAAAACCCGATATTGCGTACAACACACGCTATCGAGGAAGGTCGCAATTGCGTGTAATGCAAGCCAAGTCAGGGTTGCATGCTGTGAAAGAATCCTTCGTTGTTTCGTATAATATAATCCAACAATATTTCATTTATACATTGAATATATATATATATATATACTCAATGTTGCATAGAATAACTATTATCAAAATTGTGTGTAACACGATCCAAGAATAGTGTTGCGTATACTACAAGCTAATACGGTATTACATATAGCGCAAGTTAATATTGGTGTAGCATACAACACAAGACATTAATGAAATTAGAAGAATATTTTTTATAAAATCCCGGGGTGTTACATTCTACCCCCTTTAAAATGAATTTCGCCCTCGAAATTCGTCGGGGTTATAAATGGTTTACTATTCGAAAGTTTCTTTAATAGAAACCCACATCATAAAAAGGAATACCAAAACCAATCTTTAAAAACAAAAGTATGAAACGTAACAGTTACCCAAATAAACTAATCACTGGGTTTCTACATAGGTGAAAGTATGGATATGGAAGAGAAATCTAACCATCATGTTTTGATGGAGAGTGGTAGAGAACATGGATATGGAAAAGCCATCAATCACAAAGTCATAAATTTGTGAAGATCTAAGGTACCATCTGATTCATCAGATATAAGAGCACTAGCACAACATTTTTGGTTTTCAAGATCATTTCCCTAAAGTTGATGAAATTGGAATTAGAAGAAATACTTTGGTGATTTTGGTATAGTCTCACCGTTTTTCATTCTTTGGACAATTTCCACTTCATCTCTTAATGAAATAGAGTTGAATTTTTCATTCGTGATGTGTTAGCAGATCATGTGATAAAATGATGGGTCATTCCATCTGTCTCAAACAAAAAGTTAGAAAAGTTAACAAAAAATACATAAGTCCATCTATAGTGAGATTAATCATATATGGTTCCTAAAATGGAATTATACTTCATATATCATACTGATTAATATAATAAAACTAGTTTCTACTAAATAGGGACTTCCTGTAGGCCAATGGTAGGCGATAAAGGCCAGTCGCACTTCGGTTGTGGGTTCGATTCTCAAAGCCTTGTCCGACGCGATGGGATGTCGCTCGTCCTGCAGGTTGTCCTTTTTATAAAGATATATTACTATAACATTCCATCAACAATATCAAAAAAAATTTATCCCTAAATAATTATAACATATTTCCAACATAATCCATTCAAATCTTTAGTCTTATAAAAAATACTTCGGTCCAAGCTCATAGTATAAAGAAAATGATCACGTGAATGCCATCATTTATCCCCCATATATCATAAGATATATCTTGTTGGTCAAATTACAAACATGTGAATACCATAATCATGTATTCTCTTGAAGAATGAATATACATTGAACCTTAGTGAAAACAGGAATGCAGTTAAAAGTTAACACTTTCCACATACCAAAATCCTCAAAATTCTATATCCTCAAACCATGATATCACTTAGTCCTTATATCAATCATGAGCTCATGAATACTATCAAACATATAAGATTCTCTTTATCCCTTCATTATGTTCATATCATCTACTTTCCAAAAATATTTCAATCACTTTTCATGGTTACTGATGCAATAAAATTATTGAAAACCAAAATAGACCTAAACATAAATATTCCAATATTCCACGATACTATATACAACATTATTCTGGAATCCCATTACAAAAACACTTAATCATTACACCACATCATTGTCATATTCAACATCACCAATGGTGATCGCATGTGACGTCCCTTTGTCCTTTGCCTTAAGTGGTTGCTCATGTCGATCATCAGTAACCCTTGGATTAGGGCATTTATTAGCATAATGCCCCATTTCCTTGCACTTGAAGCATTGAAGTGTAGTAGGTTCATTCTGTGTATCCCTTCCTTTTTTTTCATCATTAGGCATCTTCTTCCCATCACTGCAGCATTCAAATGCCCGATGACCTTCCTTTCCAGATTTGAAACATTTACTTGTCCCTTTAAGACAATCTCCACCATTCTTCTTTCCACACTTTGAGCATAAGAAAACATTCATCTTCTTTTCACCATTATTCTGAGATTTCTCCTTGAACTCCATATTTCGTTTCTTTTCAAAACTACGAGATGGATAAGTAACACCAACTTTTATTTCTACCTTGATAGCACAACGCACAATTTCTTCATACCTACTGAAGTCTCTTATAGGTAATTACCTTCAAAGATTTTGCTCTAAGACACTGAAGAATCGATCAACTTTACTTTCGGGTTGGATGATAAATCCAGATGCATACCTTGCAAGCCTTGTAAAATTCACTTCGTATATACCAACAGATTCATCATCCTTTTGCTTTAGTTCAAGAAAATCCTTCTCTATCTTTGTTCGAAGAATACGAGGGAAGTACTTATTGAAAAATAAGGTCTTGAACTCGTCCCATTCCATGGAATCAATTTCATCTCTTTGCCTCGTATTCTTGATTAGATTCCACCATTGATCAGCTTCACCTTCCAACTGATATACAACTAAGATGACTTTATCATGTTCAGAACATTGAAGAAATGAAAATATCTTTTCTGTAGTACTGATCCATTGTTCAGCAACAAGTGGATCAGAAGACCCACTAAAAGAAGGTGGACGTTGCCTCATGAAGTACTTAATAGAATGTTGTTGCCTTCTCTACTCATTTGGAAGTCTAGAATGATTCATATCTTGTGTAAGTATAGCAATAAGATTTTTCACTCCATCTCCCATAACATTTGTTTTTTCAGGAGGACAATCATTTCATTGTCCATTACATTGATCAAAACGGTTCCTTCGGGTTCTAGCCATCGTCTAAAACTCAAAAAGAATAGTGTGAGAGGCAAAAATAATGCTAGGGAAAACAACATAATAAAGGGGAGGTATCCTCAATATCTAACATCTTAGGTTAAATTCCAGGATCGTTACTGTAGTTCTAGGACTGTATCCTATACGTATACTTATCCTTAAGGACATCCCAAGACATACCATAGAAATATCTCTAGGGATCTCACTAATGTTTTCGCATCCTAGTTTCCAAAGGTTGACTAAACCTTTCCTCTGATACCAACTATAGATACCCGAAGCTTAACGTACATAGTCATTACATTACTTTTGCGGAATACTTAGTACATAACAAAAACACACACACAAGGACCATAATAGTTTAGTGTCTTTGGAAACTCGGAATATAATCTTCTATTCGTGGTGAAAGATCTTCAACATCTCCCATAAAGATCTTATTTTTTTCTAAACCTAAATCCTTTCTTTATGTCTTGGGGAAAAGAAAACATAAAAGGGTGAGCTCAAATGCTCAGTAAGGGTAAACAAAATAAATATTAATCAAGTCATATTCATAAGAACTTGTCTTTTGGAAATCTTAACCTGCAAAAGAGATCATAATTTCATAACATGGGATAAATAATTGTAGTGAAATGTAATCCCAATAATCATAACTTAAAACATGAAACTTTGTGGCATAAAAACATAATTATAGAGAATCATTTCTTATTAGTCAAGACTCATTGCCAAGACTATCTTAGTGGACAAAGTCCATTTCTGAACCGTGTTCACTCCTCGTTTCAGTCCTGTTTCACTGAACCGGTATAACCTACCGTTCCAGCCATGTCTATCTCATGAGATATAAAATCTTTACCCAATGCATTGGAGGGAGATATAGGTCCCACCCATCTCATAATGATACCATTCATATGTGTTCCACAAAATCATAAACCATACATCATAGCGTAACCCATGTAATAAAAATGGGAATCTTAAACATTGTGACATCATAAAACAATTCATATAAGATAAAGGAATTCATAAAAATAATTCCATCACAAAATAGTCAAATCAATGTAAACATTGGGATAGAAATAGAACCCTTTATTATCTTAGATGGAAAATAATTTTGATAAAACATTTGAACTCCATTCTTGAGGAAAATATCCTTTCTACATCAAAAACACTTTTCCTTTCTTAACATGTCATACAATTTTAAACTAAAAGAATTTGATTAAAAATAAACTTGAAAACTTGTAAAGTAAGCTTCTTGGAAATAATTTTCTAAAAATACATTCATGCCGTATAAGTTTTAGAAAAACATTCTTCCCGTAATTTTGTCGGAAAAGTCAAAAAGTACCTCGTACGAAAAACGACAAAATATTCCTTTTATATATTTTACTAAAAACTCACCGAAGGGTAAAATTGGATTTAAACAATTGTAGGTGGATGGAAACAATATTATATATTGAGGAATCATGTATGTGGATGAAAAAATACACCCCAGTAAATACCAAAGTACAAACAATCTCGGATAAAATGAGATTGTGATATTTTCCCTTACCTTAGGTCGGATTTTCTTCGTAAGTGTCCAAACCTCCTGTATAATGATTTAAATAATGTTATTTAATTATTCCAGAATCATACTTATTGTTATGATATCATATATGGTCATATTCTTAGCTTATTATTAGTAATATTTCATTACTACTTGTTATTCGGGTGTTTATTACTTTTTTGTTCTTATGCGTGTTGTTGAATAAATTCTTATTCTTCTCTTTAGGTTATAGATACCTCATTTACAGAAAGGTATTATTGTAATATATATAATATTTATTCATTTCATTTCATTTATATAATCATTATGCAATGAAGATCATGTAGAACGAATCACATCACATCGTGGAGACGGTATTCCGTACGTACGCACGAGCGATGATATCGTTCCCGTGATCGTGGAATTGTATTGGAGTGTATGTATAATTTTTCAGAATCAATATCATTGTTTAATAGTCATATATAGTCATTATTTACACCATTATACCCATCCAAGTAAGGTGGTGGTGGAAAATAGATTACACCACGGCGTGGAGACGGTATTTCGTACGTACGCACGCGCGATGATTTCATTTTCCATAGGATGGATAGATGGTGAAATATGGTTGTTTAATAATTATAATAACATATCATTATATGAGTGATACTGATGTTATTACTTCATAATGAAACAACTAAAGAAGAATAAGTGGAAGAAGAAATAAAGATGAAAGAATCGGTAACGGACATTACCTCTTCTCTGAAGTGCTTCTTTGAGACCTCCTTTTAGGGTAATAAAATAGGTCTTTTAAGAATACCATAACCTCTATGATGTTTATAGGGAAGTGTATAGGAGAAATTGTCAGGGTTTGTCCGAGCATGAAGGCTCAAAGTGGTGTGAGGAAGAGGGAGGAGGAGGTGCCCGTTTATAAGGGAGGAGAGGGGTACCTTTGGAATAACTAAAACTATTATTTTATTATAAAGTCAAATTAGGTTTTCAATATCTCCGAATTGATTTAATTTGAAGCTAAGGTGGTTATGGGTCGAAATTCTCTCATCCAATAGAATTTAGACAAGTTTATGTTCATATTTTAACCTTATCATTTAGATTTAACATTAAGTTAAATATTTTTACTTTTATCGTGTCTTCTTGTGTTCTTATAATATAAGGTTAATAAACTTACTATAAGAAACCAAAATAACCCCAAGTTGTTTATTATTAATATATATAACCTTATCTAAGTCATTTGGCCGAACCTTATATTTTTAGGAATAAAATAACAATTAATAATATAATATTTGTTTTAAAAACTATTTTATGTCAATTTTGACACTATTTTGTAATTGATTTTTATGAAAATCATAACAGAATGATTAGTTATAAAAAAGTTAATTAAATCAATAATAACATGTCATATTAAACTATGAAATTATTTTAATTCATAAAAAGTCATAAATTACATTTATTTGGGTACTTATAACATCAATTATGTAAATATTTCATTAATAAGACAATTACTGCATCATCTTTGTGTCATAATAAATGATAATTATTTAATCCCTAAAAATTCTAAATAAATTCCTATGATGTATATAATTGTATTAGCTTTCCGGAGACTATTCATGTTAGAAGTTTCATGAAGTGTATCACTAAATTAAAATTATTATACTTATAAGATTTAAGAAAGTGACATGTTGTCACATTCTTTGGTTTTAATAATAATTAAATTATTTTCGTGGAAAAAGCCCATTAAATGAATCTAATCAGACCCTTAGGTGATATGGGTAGACTTTTAGTAATACATTAGGATTTTGACAAGTGTTAGGGTAATTTTATAATATTATATTTATCCTTAATTACCCGATTTACCTTTAACTATAGTAAATAAAATTAACTGTAGTTACTATTCATAATTCCCAAAAATAAAAAGTAGCTTATTAACATAATTTGGATACACTGATTCCAAATATGGAATCCATTTTTCCAAATTCAATACACACATGTTGCATAAATTAAATTAAAATTAATCCTGTTGTCGAAAGAAAACGGTGTTTTCTTTAAAACATTGCAAAAGATTGAATTGATTTATCCTACTAATTCAAGGTAGAATCAATGCTAATGACATACATTATATTAAATGGTAAAAATATATTCCTTTTATACTTTAAAACCATTCAATATTATAATTTAACCATATAAATTATTGCGATGAAAAAAGTTGTTTTTAATTAAAATATAGCGTGTTTTTACTATTCATCAAAACATAAAAGTTACCAGAATGATATGAAAATTTATCCAAAGTAAATTTTTATTTCATTATTCAAAGGAAGAATTTTATTTTGTCAAATTGAACATATAAACATGTCAAAAACTGGATTTAAAGTGGGTGCACCATCAAAAGGCGGCAAAACTGCATTTTTTGAAAAATACTTATTTTACCTGAAAAATTAATTTTGTTCTTATACCATGTTTTAGAAAATGTGAAAGGCGAATAATAATGTTATAAAATTGAAAATTTAGTTAATACTATTCATAACGGCTAGTTCATAATAATATTATAATAATATATTGTTGTTTAGTAAAACCCGGTATTGCGTACAACACACGCTATCGAGGAAGGTCGCGATTGCGTGTAATACAAGACAAGTCAGGGTTGCGTGCTGTGAAAGAATCCTTTGTTGTTTCGTATAACATAATCCAACCATATTTCATTTATAAATTGAATATATATATATATATATATATATATTCTCAATGTTTCATTCAATAACTATTATCAAAATTTTGTGTAACACGATCCAAGAATAGTGTTGTGTATACTGCAAGCTAATACGGTGTTGCGTATAGTGCAAGGTAATCTTGGTGTAGCATACAACACAAGAAATTAATGAAATTAAAAGAATATTTTTCATAAAATCTCGGGGTGTTACACTCATAGTGTTGAGCTTCTTCATGGCCATGGTAATTTATTTCTCAATAGGAATAGTCTCCAGAACAAAATTATACAGATCAAAAACCATGGTTGGAATCACCACCCACAGGATAGCGTTGCAACTACCACACCCTCTTGGAATTATTGGGTTCATGCCTGCTAGGAGTTCCTAAAAGAACAAGTGTCCCATCATCCCAACTATGTCTCTATAATTAGTGTTGGATTCATTC
Source organism: Viscum album (assembly GCA_963277665.1). Taxonomy (NCBI): domain Eukaryota; kingdom Viridiplantae; phylum Streptophyta; class Magnoliopsida; order Santalales; family Viscaceae; genus Viscum; species Viscum album. The sequence continues at coordinate 1,105,711,357 of OY728131.1, read as the reverse complement.
TCCGGGAGTATGTTTGGATTGATCAAACTTTCACTTTCTCTAATATTGATGTGGAAGTAGGCAGGGTTTTTTCACCCTTTTTCATTAACTTTACCCTAGACCGGTCCCGATCCATCTGCTCTTGTTGGAAAAGTAGATCCACCTAGCTGATCTTCTTAGATGCGAGATCTTCATACAACAATTCACTCCACTCCTCATATTGTTTCATTTATATAGTTTCATCACTCCATTCTATGACCTACTGGTGCTAATAGAAGTGAGGGAGATTCCTGGCCCACTTCGTGAGCCCCTTCTACATCCTCTACAGTTTATTATGAAGGGCCGCCAAAGTATACCCCTATGTTGGAGAATCCCACAACTCCCTCACAGTCCACTGATATTCATGCATGTGTGTCCAATGATGATGGAACCTTAACGACTCTTGAGAGTCCTGTTTTGGGGACAAAGAAACCAGAATTGGATAATGATCAGAAATACCACGAGCGAGATGATTGACCATGATAGTACGAAACATGTTAAGAGGATTGTAATTAGTCACAAAAGTAACCATGCGTGTACAATAAGAATAAATATTAGAAATTATATTCATTGTAAATACATCCATTATCTTTCAAAACATCCACACAAATAATGACATTATCATATAAAAACATACAAACTATAATGAAAATTTGATATCATATAAATTATAATATTAAATAAATACATCACGTACTTATGAAATGATGCATTTATTTAATATTATAACATATATGATATCAATATTTCATTATAGTTTGTATGTTTTTATTTGATAATGTCATTTTTTTATGCATGTATTGAATGATGGGTACATATATACATAATAATGAAATCATACTTTACCTATAAAACATAAGCACTTTAACATACCTCATAAAATCATGAATAAATCATAGAAATCATAAGACATTGTTTCGGTGCGGATGTGCGTCGGGTTACGCTGTTCCGCCAGGACGCGTTCGCGCGTGCACCCGTCAACCCGAGGGGATGGGCGCGCGGCTTGTGGTCCCGCAGTCCCGCTTTCCAAGGGCGGGCGGCATTCGTCTCTTATTCAGGGGCGTCTGCTCCTTGATCGAAACCGGGATGATGGGATGTCGGATCCTCCTTCCTTGGACGTCTCCTCGGAACTTGTCGCCTAATCCGGGTCTCCCTCATAGATTTAAGACATGCTCGTGAATCTCGTTCCCGGCGCCATATCTTCATGGACACCGGTTAATTACGCTGCTTCCGCCCGGACGCTCCAAGGAGTCTGGTCGGGGCAGCAACCTGCGGTGAGAAGGCCGGGTGGCTCTGGGTGCTGGGGGCGTGTCGTAACACTGCGGCTCTGCACGTCTGTCTTCCGTCCCTAATAGGGCTTCTCGAAGGCATGATGGCCTGAGGCATCCCGCACTGGGTGCGGGGAACTGTGTCCCCTGAGGTTTTCCTCAGCTTCCCATGTTTAACACGGGGTATGCCGCGAGTTTAACGTCCAGCGGGGACGGCATCGGACCGATCAACACGAAGGGTGGATCAGATGACAGAACCCCTTGCGGGGAACCTCCGACGCTGGGGCCAGCGCATGGGCGGCTTCCCAAGTAACGTGGAGTGGAGTGAAGTGGCATGACCCCACCGGGATGTGGCGGCCCGGGTAAGGATCAGGATGGATGTTGGAGTGAAGAGCATGGACCCCGTAGGGGCTTCCTACGTACCGCGCGTTAGCACGGATCAAAGTCAACGTAGTTCGGGTATACAGTTTAACGTCATGCTGGACGTCGGCAAGCCGACTCACGAAGAGGTCTAGGCCGCCGGGCGGAGGATTGAACCGAACCACCTCGCACAGAGGGGGGTGGAACGGCCGGGTGGATCATAGTTTCACGTCATGCTGGACGATAAAAGGAGAAATGGAGAAAGGGGCTGTGGGGAGGCACAGTGGAGATACACACGGGCAGTCTCCCACAGGGGCGGATTCATAGGTGAATCGACGCAAGCGTGAACCCTGGAGGGGTCCACTGATGGACGAACCGACGTAAATACGACCGGGACGACCAGGTGGTGGGCTTGGACCTCAGGGAGGCTTCCTACGTACCCTGTTTAGAAGACAGGGATCAAAGTCCACGTAGTTCATTCTGTCAGGACTTACGCACTTGAGGCAGCCCGGATGCGGCAAAACTCAGTTGGAAGGGACTTGGACCGAAAGCAGAAGACACCTCGATCCCAGTCACACCCTCTACTGGCTTTGGCAGTGGGGAGGCGCAATGGAGATACACATGTGCAGCCCCCCATGAGAAACTAGGGGTTTGTAATACCCTGCCCCCATAGGGAAAAGCCACTCCCATTAAAGCGTCCCAAAAGCGGGACAATCCCGACATCCCTGCAGAGACGGCGGGTGGGGGCCACATCCAAACCGGGGGGGACCCTGCGTGCGGAGCACGGGATCAGGTTGCGGACGGTTTAACGTCTTGCCGGACGAAGTACAGTTTAACGTCGTGTGTTGAGGACGAAGCGGACGGTTTAACGTCTTGCCGGACGAAGCACAGTTTAACATCATGTGTTGAGGACGAAGGTGCTTGGCAGTTTAACGTCTTACAGCGCGGACGTGGTACAGTTTAACGTCATGCTGGACAAAACACTTGGCAGTTTAACATCTTGCAGCGCGGACGATATTCTAGGCAGTTTAACGTCGTGCAGCTTGGACGTATGCAGTTTAACGTCGTGCAGGACGTGGTGCAGTTTAGCGTCATGCAGGACGATAAAAGGAGAAATGGAGAAAGGGGCTGTGGGGAGGCACAGTGGAGATACACACGGGCAGTCTCCCACAGGGGCGGATTCATAGGTGAATCGACGCAAGCATGAACCCTGGAGGGGTCCACTGATGGACGAACCGACGTAAATACGACCGGGACGATCAGGTGGCGGGCTTGGACCTCAAGAAGGCTTCCTACGTACCCTGTATAGAAGACAAGGATCAAAGTCCACGTAGTTCATTCTGTCAGGACTTACGCACTTGAGGCAGCCCGGATGCGGCGAAACTCAGTTGGAAGGGACTTGGACCGAAAGCAGAAGACACCTCGATCCCAGTCACACCCTCTACTGGCTTCGGCAGTGGGGAGGCGCAATGGAGATACACATGTGCAGCCTCCCGTGAGAAACTAGGGGTTTGTAATACCCTGCCCCCGTAGGGAAAAGCCGCTCCCATTAAATCGTCCCAAAAGAGGGACAATCCCGACATCCCTGCAGAGACGAGCGGGTGGGGGCCACATCCAAACCGGGGGAGACCCTGCGTGCGAGGCACGGGATCGAATGATGCGGACGGTTTAGCGTCTTGCCAGACGAAGTACAGTTTAACGTCGTGTGTTGAGGACGAAGCGGACGGTTTAACGTCTTGCCGGACGAAGTACAGTTTAACGTCGTGTGTTGAGGACGAAGGTGCTTGGCATTTTAACGTCTTACAGCGCGGACGTGGTACAGTTTAACGTCATGCTGGACAAAACACTTGGCAGTTTAACATCTTGCAGCGGGGACGATATGCTAGGCAGTTTAACGTCGTGCAGCTTGGACGTATGCAGTTTAACGTCGTGCAGGACGTGGTGCAGTTTAGCGTCATGCAGGACGATAATGCCGCTGGTAGGTCCGTGTCACTTGGCGCAAGCCTGGAGGGTCGCACGGAAAGACAACGCACGGTGCGGGCACCCAGGATGAAAATCATCGGGCGCCACGCGGGCGGGTACCCTCAGGGGGTCAAGGGAGGCGACCCTGGCGGATTGCGCGCAAAAGAGGAGCTTTGCGCGCAAAACCGCGGGTCGGCGCGCAAAATGGCGGGCTGGCGCGCAATTGGGCCAGTGCTTCGCGCGCGGATGATTGGGATTGCGCGCACCGGGCTTCGGGTAGCGCGCGGGGGCAACGGCTCATTCTCTAACGAATGGCCACTTTGAAAATGGGGGGTGCGCGCAATCGGGCTAGATTGCGCGCACCCGGGGGCAATTGCGCGCAAGAGGCTTCTTTTGCGCGCAAAGGCCTTCGGGTTGAAATTTATTCAAAGGAAAGGAGCCAAGGGGATTGCGCGCGAAGGCGAACCCCAAGGCTCTATTGCGCGAAAGAAGGGAGGTTACCTGAAGATCGGCATTGCGCGCGGAAGGGGTTGGATTGCGCGAACGAGCGACGCTTCGGATTCTGGCAACCTTCAAAACGTCGGGGGTCGCCTTATATTTATAGGCAACCCCGGGCGCGGAATCCGGTCTCGGGCGCGCAATTCGCTTCGCGGGCGCGGAATCAGGACACGGTGCGCAAGGGAGCCGCGCAGGCCACGGCGCATTGCGCGCATCCCGGGAGGATTGCGCGCCACGACTCAACTTTGCGCGCGGAACTCTGAAATTTCGCGCAAGCCCTCCGGGCCCTCCGGAACGTGCCTCTGACTCCAAATATCACTTCGCTTTCCGCATCCGGAGCTTCGTTTGGTAACAACGGACTTTTCCGGCGTCTACAAAAGCCCCCCCTCGGAATCTGATCGGCGAGAGGTCGCAACGATCGGGTTCCGAGGGAGACGCCGGAATGCCGAAATCCTGGGCTGCGCGGGACTTAGGCGCGCAAAAAGGGGCGTCGGGCGCGAAATTCGCCGCTGCGGTCGCGCAAAGCGCTTTCCGCGCAGCGCGGACCCCGGCCTCGCCTATAAATAGGGGCCCTGGGTCCCGCGTTCCGTACTCCGGCCTTTCGCGCGATAAGCTCCAACGCTCTCGTGCGCGAAATTGCCTTTTCCGGCGCGAAATTCGCCCGATCGGCGCGCAAAATCGTCCGGATTTCGCCTGTCTTTGCGCGAAAACCTGGAACTTTGTGCGACAGTCTTCCCAATTGCGCGCCGTCCACTTGGATTGCGCGCCAACCTTCAAACTTCTCTACCAGCCTCGTCCGATCCCGCACGCTTCATCCCTTAACCCGCACGACTCCCGAAACTTCTGAGATGGCCGCGCACAGAGGAAATGAGGGGGATGCCGCCACTCGCAGGGCTGAGATGGCGACGAACGAGGAGGTTTACGGAGCCAAGGAGATTGTTTCCAACAATCAATCCTTGTTCGACTTACTGACGCCGGCCCAGAAGACATATCCACTGTCGGACAACCTGCCGCTCTGGAACTTCGGCATCCTAGATGAGGTTCCGGTGCCAGGGTTCGAGATTGATGCGCCGCGGACCTGGGTGACCCGGGAGGACGAGCTTCTCCGCTATAACATCACCAACAATGGGCATCCTGCCAGGGAGACCAGACACTTGGATGTCTATGTCCTAAACCCGAGGACGCGAACCATTGATGGGGGTGAGCCTACTGCGGAGAATTCTCCATCCCTCTACTCGAGCATATATCGCCAGAGCGTCACGGACGACACCAAGGGCTGGCTGAAGGACTGGGACTTGCGGTCTGGGGGCAACTTCACCAGTGAGTGGGACTGGGCGTTCTGGGTACGCCACACTTGCGATCACTTCGCAGAGGAGCTGCGGTACATCGGCCTGTTTGAGGCAGTGTGGACGTCGCAGTTCCACTTCTACCAGCAGTCCGAGCTCGGGCCGGAGCTGTTCACCCGATGGTCTCCGGATACCAACACCTTCCATCTTCACCATGGGGAGGTCGGCATCGGTCTCTGGGACATCCACTACATCAGAGGTATCCCGCTGGAGGGCTACCAATACGATGAGTTCCTGCCACCGAAGAACACCTGGGAGGACAGGTCACGGACTCCCATCCTGACCTGGCATCTGCTTGACCTGGCTATGCAGCGGCTCGGGATCAAAGACTTCCAGAAGGACATAGCCTACAAGGAATGGTTCGACAAGTTCTTGGAGCATGACCCGACGGTCAAGATGCCAGGCAGGGGGAAGCGGTGCCCGACCGCAGCTCAGAGGAGCCGGAACGGGTCGTACTGGCTGGTCCTGGAGACGGGTGACTACCGCTCATGGGGGTACCGCGTCATCGAGGCCCGGGACCCAAACGTCCGGTACGCGGCGTTCCTGGCCGCCTTTCTGAGTGGGTGGCTCCTGCCAGTGCGGGACGCGAGAATGGGCGTTCGCCCGGCGACACTGGCGGTGGCGGGCGCTATGGCCGCCAACAAACGATACAACCTCGGGGTCCCAGTGCTGGCGAGGCTGTATGCCATCCTGGGACGCATCTCACGAGGGGGGTCGCCACGAAGGATCTGTGGGCCCTTTCAGTTCTTCCACGGCTGGGTGGCTGCTCACCTCGGTGGGTACACGTTTCCGAACGCCATCATTCCTCCGGGCAACGGCCTGCGACCCTCCCTGCTGAACATCGCGGGGGTCGCTCCGATGACCCTAAGTGAGGAGGGCGTGAGGATTCGGATTGGCAATCATGCCAATTTCAACTTCAGTCCGTTCCCCACTCCCGTCGGCCAGATGATCGACAATGGGTAGGGTCCGCTGGAGCAGCATGAATACTTCCTGAACATGCGGGGCGGGGTGCTCGTGGCTCGGATCGACGGTAGGCGGACAGTGGATCGACCATAACAACTGCAATAGACGGACCGAAAAAGGCCATCATTCATATTGCAGGAGGCGGACCACATGTCATCATGAATACTGCTTTGGGGGTTCCTTCAGACACAAGGGTGGAAATCCAGATCAACAGGGCATGCGAAGCGTGGGGCGAAGTGACGATTTGTTCGGACAGAATCCAACGCTCTCAAAATTGCGCCACCGTGGGGAAAGCGTATTAGGCGGATGCACTAATCTGGCCGTGAGTCACCCCAATTCTCAGACAGCACCTCTTTGACGAGGAAACCGTCGCTTCCCACCATTGCAATGGGGCATCCCAAGCTGAATCGGGGAGAATATCACAACTGCACCACTCTACCAGAAGCCAGGCCAGACGGCCGGCGACGAGGAGGGGCGGGACTTAACGATCCCTGAGGCTGGACCCGAGTTGAGATGCCCGGGCGTTCCTACGTACTCCATCAGGCTGGAGATCAAGACACACGTAGTTCTGAGAGTGCAGTTTAACGTCATGCAGGACGTAGAATCCCGTTTAGGGGAGATCTTAGTTTAAGGTCGTAGAGCTCGGACCATAAGGGTAGATCTTAGTTTAAGGTCTTAGAGCTCGGACCATAAGGGCTAGATCTTAGTTTAAGGTCTTAGAGCTCAGACCATAAGGGGAGATCTTAGTTTAAGGTCTTAGAGCTCGGACCATAAGGAGAGATCTTAGTTTAAGGTCTTAGAGCTCGGACCATAAGGAGAGATCTTAGTTTAAGGTCTTAGAGCTCGTACCATAAGGAGAGATCTTAGTTTAAGGTCTTAGAGCTCGGACCATAAGGAGAGATCTTAGTTTAAGGTCTTAGAGCTCAGACCATAAGGAGAGATCTTAGTTTAAGGTCTTAGAGCTCGGACCATAAGGAGAGATCTTAGTTTAAGGTCTTAGAGCTCGGACCATAAGGACCTCAAAGTACGCCGCATCGTGGTCCCATCCCCTGGGTATGCGAAGATGCACTGAGGGATAGTGTCAAGAGTGTCGAGGTTTCGCCTGGTCAGAATGGGAGGTGGAAAATGTGAATCATGCGGCCATTCACTCAAGGACTGGAGGCAGCGGAGTAACGATATGGGAGTACTGCCGACCGTGGCGGAAAAGCAGCGTCAATATCGCACTAACCGTTGGTGGAATGAGGCAGCAAACGAGCATCGACCGCTCAATCGCAGGATTCATATCGATTTGCTGCCCGAGGCCATTGGGGGTACCGGCCCGAGTCGGTGGGAGAGCACTGAGGAATTGTGTCCGAACCGTTCACGGGGGCTCCACCCAGGGCGTAGACGATGGGTCCGAATGAAATGGGGCACGAAGCCTGAAAAGCGGAAGAAACCTGACCAAGCGGATCCTGACCCTCCTGGCAATAAACCAGAGTACTCTTGACACCGGTGGACCACTGCAAGGGGTCGGGGAACACGCCTTGAGGGTGACCTGAAGGCGGCGGACTCCCCATAGAAGGGGGAATCTCTAAGAGGTGGGGGGCTGGACCCGAAGTTTCAAACATCCGGGCGTTGCTACGTATCCCATAAGGATGGGAATCAAGCCACACGTAGTTCTTGAAGTGCGGCGCAACACAATCGGGCACCAGCGCGGGGAAGAGTGCGGGTCTGACCCTCGCACACAGAAGGAGCGACATTTGATATTTCTTGTTTGTCCTTAAAGATGAATGGTTTTTCTTTGTGCGGCGACATGCCTGTGATTGAGAAATCTCTGGCGTCACCACAATAATCAAGCCACGGAAGGCATTGATGAATGGCGTGGTTATTAACCAGCACCCAACATGAGTGCCCCCTGAGGGAAACATCACGATGCAATGCCATTTCTCGTCGGGCGGCCAAGACGATCACAGTTTACGGTCGTGTGGTAGGACCAGACAACACAGTTTAAGGTCGTGTGGTTCGGACCATGGAGGAATCCGCTTATCGCGGTACGGCGGACACGGCGGAGGGGGGAACATACCCAGCCCTGCGGTCACGCACGATTCCCGGAGAAGAGTCTTGGGATAGGGGTCTGCATATGTCCATCACCCGAGGGGCAGAGATGCTAGCCTCCAGACATACTGGGCTCAGAACGCGATTGTTCGAGCGACTCCTCCCTCCTTATGGGGACGAGGGTCCAGCTACGCATGGCCCATAGGGAGGATATCCGCATATATCCTTGGTGCTCAAATCATGGGAGCCTCGAACGACATCATTACCTTGGTTGGTCTGCCTAACGTGTAGAGGTGTACTGGAGGTCAGTATGAAGAGAGTGTCGAGATTCCACTACAACGCACAAAGGCGGAGTGTGATGAGGACTGCGCAACCAATGTTCAGAGCCTGAAAGAGCCGACATGGCGATCAAGGATGTTGCTGACGCATTCGCAACACAACATCCGATCGCGTCGGCCTAAGACGGGGCAAGCAAACAAGCATCAACCGCTCAATCGCAGGATTCATATCGATTTGCGGCCCAAGACCCGCCGGTAAATCGACCCGGAGCGATGGGAGAGCACTGAGGCATCGTACCCAAACCGCTAACGAGGATCCCTTTGAGTGAAGGCTCGAACAAGAGGAAGCGCGAGGCCTGACAAGCAACACAGGACTTGTCGGGAATGAATCTGACACTTCGAGTCATAGACCGAAGTACCCAAAACATGTTAACAGATCTCCGGAAAGGGTCGGAGGACTCACCCTGAGAGCCACCAAAAGAGGGCAGATCCCCATGATCAACCGAGAGACGGGGCTGGACCTGAAACACAAGCGTCCAGGCGGTCCTACGTATCCCATAAGGATGGGAATCAATCCATACGTAGTTCTGGAGAGGCAGTTTAACGTCATGCAGGACGATGAGGTTTGTGAGGTAGTCCCACACACGGGGGAGGCGTACGGCGCGACCAGTAGACCGACGTGAATGAGGACATAATCCCCCGCTCACACGATACGCCTCGCACAAAAAGGAGGGGAACTTGGGCCAGAGGCCCAACGCGGGATAGAGATTCCCGGGAGATGGGGCTGGGCCTGAAACATGAATGTTCAGGCGGTCCTACGTATCCCATAAGGATGGGAATCAAGCCGCACGTAGTTCTTGAGAGAGGCAGTTTAACGTCATGCAGGACGATGAGGGAAAAGAAGGGGGGAGTAGAAGGCATCCCCAAACGTGGGGGGCGTACAGCGTGGCGAGAAAACCGACGTGAATGAGGACAGAATCCCCCGCGCACACACCATACGCCACATACCCAGAGGCAACTGGACCAAGGGCCCAGGATGGGATGGAAATTCCCGAAGGATGGGGCTGGGCCTGAAACATGAATGTTCAGGCGGTCCTACGTATCCCATAAGGATGGGAATCAATCCATACGTAGTTCTTGAGGGGCAGTTTTACGTCATGCAGGACGAATGCTGAACAGTTTAACGTCTTGTAGCTCGGACGTAGTGCAGTTTAGCGTCATGCAGGACGAAGCACTTGGCAGTTTAACGTCTTGCAGCGTGGACGAATGCTGAACAGTTTAACGTCTTGTAGCCTGGACGAGGTACAGTTTAACGTCATGTTGGACGAATGCTAAACAGTTTAACGTCTTGTAGCTTGGACAAATGCAGTTTAATGTCGTGCAGGACATGGTGCAGTTTAACGTCATGCAGGACGAAGTGCAGTTTAGCGTCATGCGGGACGAAGTGCAGTTTAGCGTCATGCGGGATGAAGTGCAGTTTAGCGTCATGCGGGACGAAGTGCAGTTTAGCGTCATGCGGGACGAAGTGCAGTTTAGCGTCATGCGGGACGAAGTGCAGTTTAGCGTCATGCGGGACGAAGTGCAGTTTAGCGTCATGCGGGACGAAGTGCAGTTTAGCGTCATGCGGGACGAATGAACACTTAGGCAAAGTATTGCTTGAGGAACCTAGTGTTGGTGGGAGGAGTGACACGCTCACCATCCATAGTCGCTAGGGAGTACGCGCCATTGGGATAGACCTTATGGACAACAAAAGGTCCCTCCCACTTGGGCTCCAACTTGGGCGGCTTCCTGCCGGGGATCATCGGCGCTCTTAGGGCTAGCACTAGATCACCCTGCAGGAAGGAGCGGAGGCGAACCTTATTATTGAAAGCTCGAGCCATTCTGCTTTGATGCCTCTCCAAGTTGTGCAGAGCGCGAAGTCTATTCTCATCCAGTGCTTCCAACTCGACTAGACGGGCTTCAGCAACTCTGTCCGGCGCTTGCTGGTCGTAGACCGCAGTGCGCAAGGACGGCAACTGGATCTCGATGCGCAGGACGGCCTCAGCTCCATACACCAGGGAATAAGGGGTCATCTGGGTGGAATTGCGAGTCGTCGTCCGATAAGCCCAGAGGGCGTTGGGGAGCTTTTCCGGCCAACTCTTCTTGTTCTGACCAACCATCTTTTGCAGAATGTTAGAGAGGGTTTTGTTAAACGCCTCGATCTGTCCATTCGCCTGCGCATGATAGCGAGATGTATGGTTCGAGCGAATGTTATACTTGGCGTACAACTTCTTCAACTCGGCTGCTCGGAAATTGGTTCCGTTATCCGTGAGGATAGCGTGAGGCACTCCAAATCGATAGATGATGTTGGAGGTCACGAAGTCAGCGATCGAACAGGATTTGACCTCTCTGAGCGGAATCGCTTCTGCCCATTTGGAGAAGAAGTCCGTGGCGGTCAGAATGAACAGGCACTGGCGAGCTGTCGCCGGCGGGTAAGGTCCCACAACGTCCAGTCCCCAGACTGCAAAGGGCCAGGAATACCTTGTGGTATGGAGAGGCTCCGGCGGCCGATGCACAAAGTTCGCATGAACCTGGCACGCATGGCACCTCCTGGCATACTCGATGCAGTCATGGATCATGGAGGGCCAGAAGTATCCTAACCTCCGAATCTGGTGGGACAGCTTCTGCCCAGTCTGGTGGGCGCCACATGAACCAGCATGAACCTCTTGCATGACTCGTGGGATCTCAACTCCCTGAAGGCAACGGAGGAGAACACCATCAAATCCGCGTTTGTAGAGGATCTGCTCCAGGCCGGGACTGCTCTGGAGGACGAACTGCGATGCGCGGCGTCGAACTCGCTCACGCTCGGCCCGGTCCGATGGAAGAATGCCATGTTGGAGGTACTCAACCAAAGGCGTCCTCCAATCAGGGGCTGATCCGACTGTCATATCTGGGGTACTCGGGTCTCCGGGCATATGGGCAACCGTGGTGAGATTACTTACCAACGGGCCGCGATCTTCTTCCGGGAAAACAGGAGTGATGAGCCTGCGGCGCGTCACGCAGACGATCAGGTTGTCCTGTTCCGGCTTCCTGACAACGTAGTCGCCATTGATCTGCTTAACGACCAGCTCGGAGTCCCCTTTCACGCACAGACGTGGAACGTCGATCTCGAGAGCCAACTCGAGGCCGGTGATCAGGGCATGGTATTCCGCCTCATTGTTGGTACAACCCTCTGACAACAGGAACGAGTATGGCAGCACGGCTCGCTCCGGGGTAATGAAGACGATGCCCAAGCCCACTCTGTTGAGCTTAGGATTATCGAGTCTTCTACCGGTGGGGCTCCGGGAGGCACCGTCAAAGTGCATCTTCCAGCATGGATCGGCTCGATCGACCGAGAGGATGGTCTCATCAGGAAAGCCTAGATCCAGCGGCTGATCCGCGGAGGTTGGGTGAGCAGCCAGAAAGTCTGCCAATGCTTGCCCTTTGATGGCCTTCTGAGACACATACCTGATGTCGAACTGCTGGAGAATCACAGCCCACCGCGCTAGGCGGCCAGTCAACATAGGCCGGCTCAGGATATATTTCAACGGGTCTACCCGAGAAACCAACTGTACCTCATTGTGCTGCAAGTAGTGCCGTAATTTCTGTACGGCAAATACGAGCGCCAGGCAGCTCTTCTCGATGGGGGAATACTTAACTTCCGCATCGAGGAGCATGCGACTGAGGTAATAGAGGCTATTCTCCGTTCCCTCGTTGTTCTTCTGGGCGAGAAGGGCACCCAGGGACCGTTCCAGGGCGGTCACATAAAGGACCAGCGGCTTTCCGGATACGGGCGGCATCAGGACCGGAGGTTGAAGCAGGTACTGCTTGATTTCCTCAAAAGCGGTCTGACACCCTTTATCCCATACATAGGTGGAACCTTTCTTCATGAGCCGAGAAAAGGGCTTACACTTGCCGGCCAGATTCGCGATGAATCGGCGTATATAGGCTAAGTGGCCTTGGAACCCTTGCAGTTCCCGGACGGTACCTGGGGGAGGCATCTGGCTAATCGCCCTGATTTTCTCTGGATCGATCTCAATACCCCGGTATCTTACCACAAATCCAAGGAACTTTCCGGAGGTGACCCCAAAGGCACACTTCAACGGGTTCATCTTCAGGCAGCGAGACCGGAGGAAGCTGAACACTTTCTCAAGATCTTTGAGATGGTCCTGACGCTGGCGCGATTTGACAACCAAGTCGTCGACGTAGCATTCCACCAGTGTGCCGAGGATTGGCTTGAATATGCGGTGCATCGCCCGTTGATAGGTGGCACCTGCATTCTTCAGGCCGAAGGGCATGACCCGGTAGCAAAAGGTACCTTGGGGGGCCCTGAAGGCAGTGAACTCCTCATCCTCAGGGGCCATGTGAATTTGGTTGTATCCGGAGTATCCATCCATGAAGGAGAGGGCTTGGAACCCTGCCGTGGCGTCAATCAACAGCTCTGTCACTGGAAGGGGAAAATCATCCTTCGGACAGTGGCGGTTGAGATCGCGGAAGTCGATGCAGACTCTAATCTGCCCGTTCTTCTTCCTGACCGGCACAATGTTGGCCAGCCATTTGGGGTACTGAACTTCCGTCACGAAGTTGGCTTTGATAAGCTTGTCAACTTCGGCCTCAACCATGGCACCGTGGGATGGGTGCATCTTCCTGGGAGGCTGCTTGAACCCGCGATGGTTCGCCGGGAGACCAAGGCGGTGGACGGCTACCTGAGGATCTAGCCCCGGCATCTCGTCATAGCCCCAAGCGAACACATCACGGTGCTGCCTGAGAAAGTCCACGTACTGCTGCCGCTCCTCAGAGGGCATGGCGGCACTGACCAATGTGGGTCTTGGATCGGCCTCGGTTCCAAGGTTCACCTGTATTAACTCATCGACCGTGGCGGGGACGCCCTCCTCAAAGGCTGGGGGTGCATCTTCCACGTCCTCTCCACTCGGGGAGGGATCGTCCACGGGAGAGACTGCGTTGGCAACTGCATTGGGGCTACCAGATCCTGCTGGGCCACTGGTGCTGGCGCGGGCGGTCGCGGCCATCTCATCAGGAGACTCGCGGGCCGTCGAGACCATAGCGACGTCCAACCGGTGAATCGGGAGGACGTAAGCGTCATCCAGACTTGCCCAGGGATCACTTGCAACAGCGACAGGCTCAACCTCACCTGCCAGGATCTGCTTATCCTTGCTCTTGTAATAGTCCGCGTCCAGATAGCAGGCTTCACATGAGGCAAAAGGAGAGGCATCTCCTTGAAGCACACCTACTCGACCATTAAGGGAGTATTTGAGGCATTGGTGGTATGACGAGGGAACCGCCGCGTGAAGGTGAAACCATGGCCTGCCCATCAATGCGTTGTACGCAGTGTCCTGAGAGACTACCATGAATTCGGTGTTGGCAACCAAGTCACCGAACTGGGTCTTCAAACGTATCTTGCCGACCGGGGTTTGCTCGGTGCGGTCGTACCCCTGGATCCTGAGGTCGGAGGGAATCAAGTCATCCTCAGACAACCCCAATCTCCGGAGCGTCCGAGTTGGAATCAGGTTAATCCCGGACCCCGTGTCGACAAGACAGCGCCGGACTTCAAGGCCATTGAACTGGCCAGTGACATACAGCGGACGAATGTGTCCCTGTATAGGAGGGTCTTCATCCTTACCAGAGAACGAGATAACTTCCTGACATTCGGCGTCCTCGATCGTTTCAGCGTGAAAGGCCTCTGCAGTCACAACCTCTATCTCAAACTGGAGGGGGCTTTTCAGGGCTTCAGCGAGTGCCTCGCGCATCTCAGATGACATGCGCAGAGCCTCAAGGATGGAGAGCCTTGCTGGGATGTCGGCCAAGTGCTTCAGGACATCATACTTTTTGGCCAAGCGCGAGCCCCTGGTTGCAGGAGGTTGCTCTGCGGTTGGAAGCATGACGGGCCTTGCCGGTTGGATCGGCGGCCGACTGGTACTTGGCGCATCTCGCTGTTCACTTGCTGCAGTCTGGGAAATGGTCACCGTACTGGGGTCAGGAGGCTGGGATGGACTCGTGGCAGGGCGGAGCTGGTCGCGACGCGGCTGAGGCGGTTCTTCCTGGTCCCACACCACAAACAGTGGCGGAGGCGAATCCGTCATCCCCGGATGGGGGGGCTGCGCGCGCTGAGCTCGGTTTTGAGCCTGCTGCCTAGTCTCAGTGGCGTGCACGGCCTGGCTGGAGGTACCAACGGCTGTGCCCCGGCGACTCCTGCTGCTGCGGTTCTTCCGACGGTAGCGACGACCGGGGACACTAGGGAGGTCCACCTGGTGTTCTTCAACGTCGGGAACTGAAAAGGGATTTACCAGCTCGACGGTATTAACCGAAGCGTACCCAAGACCGTCATCGGATGAATCATCCATCACCGGGCGGATCCAAGGAGGGACCCCCATCTCCGGGGGCATGAAATCTCCGAGAGTGCGGGATAGTGGCGGAACCGGCAGGGCGCGCTCTTCCTTCTTGCGCTGCCGCTGTTTGCTCCTCTTGGAAGAGGCAGGCTGGGACGACGATGCCGAAGCAGCACCCGCAGATTCTGGGGGCTCAGGCTGATTCAAGCGCGCACGGATGATTCCATGGGCGCGAATGGTCGTCTTGCGGGCCATCCAGTTATTATACTTCTGGGATCCGCGGTAGGAGACCAGCTGCCATTCGTCCTCGCTGCCACTATCGTCATCTGATCCCACGAACACGCCCGCCACTTGTGCTGGAGCTGGGCCCAACCTGATTACATTGTTGTCAATCTGGTCTTGGAGCCAATCCTTAAACACATAGCACCGCTGGATGGTGTGCCCCAAGGCCCGATGGTAGGGGCAGTAGCGGGGGTTATTCGTAAGATGTGCCTCCTCTGGCCTCCAACACTCAGGCAGTCGCACAATCCTCTGCTCCAGGGCGCTCCGGAAATAACCGGGGACCTGATCCTCATGGAATGAGTAAGTCAGGTGTCGCGGGCCCCTGGGAGCGTGGTCTTGACGAGGGGCTGGAGGGGCCGGCCGAGGAGGTGGACCCTGATTATCTCGCCTGGGTTGTGGCGGTACATTACGCGGAGGGGCCGGCCGGTTCTGAGGCTGCCGCTGCTGGGCCGGGAACTGAGCCCGTGGAGGCGGATTCCTGTGAGGCTGTGGAGCTGGCCTCGCCGGCAGCAGCTCCAACGGCTTGGGGGCCTCTATCTGGGCAACAGCAGCGGGCTCAGCCCTGCTGACTCTCCTTGCAGGAATCATAGGAGGCAGCGGGTGTGCCTGGCTGGCCTGTTGCAGGGCTTCCTCAAGACGTTGAGCTTTGTCTGAGAAGTCCCTGAACCCTCCGGGGTAATTTTGAGTGATCAGGGAAGGGACCAGCTCGGTCTTGACGTTCCCGACGCACATTGTCAGCAACTGCTCCTGAGTCAATGGCATGTCAAGGGAATACGTGAGACCCTTCCATCGGGCGACGAAGTCCGCGACTCGCTCATCAGGCCTCTGCTTGCACTTGAAGAGGTCTGCGATACTTGTCTTCCGGGTCGTGGAACTGAACTGGTAGAGGAACTGTCTACGGAGGTCCTCCCAGCTGGTTACCGACCCGATGGGGAGCTGGCTGTACCAGACAAATGCTGGCCCTTCCAGTGTCTGAACAAAGCAGCGAAGCTTAGCGGCCTCTTGCTGCGCCGGAGTCCCCAACATAGGCCCGCACCTCGAGTTGAAGTGGGCTAAATGCTGTGGCGGATCTCCAGTCCCGTTGAAGGGGGCAAAAGTGGGATTCCCGAATCCCGGAGGCGCCGGCATGTCATCCACCCATGCTGGGTAGGGCTTGCCGTCCGGTGGGATCGCCACCTGCCGAGTCTCCAAGGCCTCCAAGTGGGTAATGAGTGCCGCCATCGGATCGTCCGGACATGGGTTCCAGTCCTGGCGAGGATCTCTAACCACGAGCGCATTGCATGGCCCTTCAATCGGGTCGTCGACCGGGTCGTCGAACTCGGCGGCTCGTGGGATGGCGGGCGGAGCGGCCCTTGGGGCAGCGGGAGGAATCCGAGCGGGGTCTCTCAGGTAGTCACGCCGCTCGGGAGGGTGTGGCGAAACATAACGCGCCCTCTTGCCATAGGCAATGGCCTCTCTCCTGTCGGAGAACACGGCGTAATCGCGGTTGCCCGGGAGAGTCTCGTCGAGGAGCGGTTGTTCCGGCCCCTGCTGTCCTGGCCTAGAATCACCGTAGTCAGGCCGCCGTTCTGCAGCGCGCTCGGCGAGGAGCTGGTCAACCAGCTTCTTCTGTTCGGCAAGCTTCTGACGTAGCGTAGCCTTCTCGGGATCCTCCTCTACCCTCTGCATGGAGGCAGATGGGTCGGCGGGCCTTATAGCCTCGCTGTGCTCTTTTCCTTTGCTGACGTTTCGGCTCAACGTCAGTGCTTCAGTGGGCGCGGGGAGCCCCAGGAGGTTCCTCTGATGACGAGTAACTCTCACCGATGGATCTGACGACGGCTTGTCTTCGGGGGGGAAGCCCCCGTCGAGAAGTTCCAAGTCGTTCCCCTCTCCCGACAGGTCAGCCATATTGACCGTCTCTGTCCCTGGGGATGTACCCTCAGGGCCACCCAGCGAATCGGGCTGTCGGCGAATCACACTGAAGCGTAGGGCAGCGTACTGCCCCCATCCACGGATATACACGTGGGGAGTGGCTTCCTCGATAACTTTGTGGAGTACCTGAAAACACTCAACGCATCGTTGTTGGAGGGCCTCGTGTTGCCCAAATGACCCGGGGTGCCGAACCGCGGGGAGCATGGCCAGGTCAATTTGACGGCACTGCTCACCAATATCCTCCAGGTGCGCTTGACTCCCGGGGTATGGCATTTGTAGGCGGTGAAGACAGGAGCGAGTCTCCCGGAGAGTTCGGCGGAAGCATTCGAACTCATCCGGGGTGTGCGATTTGGGTGCATCAAAGCCCGGTCCTACGACTGGCCAAAACTTCTCAGGGAAGTGGCCCTCTGCAAGGACGGTCTAGAAGCTCCACGACTCAAACTCGGGACCCAGATCTCCTTGGTCCTCTTCCATGGCTGGGAACGGACGGGGAACTGGTAGTGGTGCCGAGGCGGGCCGCCGGGCCGACGGGCTGGCCGGCGGTGAATACGGCGAACAGGCCGATTGGCCTCCATATCCCGGGCCGCCCTCTGAGGGTGGCGGTGCCCTGGCTACCACATCACGATAGGACGGGCCGGCGAGCGGACATCCTGCCATAGCATCGGTGCTCGCCGAGGGTGCACCAGATCGTGGTTCGACCGTCGTTCCCCAGAAAAAGTCTCCGGCTTCTCTGATCGAGACGGAAGGCACTTCCGGAGGGGCCGGTACCAACCGCAAGCTTGATTCTTGGGGGTCTACCAGGCCCTCGTTACTCCGGATATACCTTCGGAGAGAAGCGGGGATCACATCGATCTCGCTCTCGGGGAGCACGAGGCTGACGTGCCGCATTCCTACCCCTGCCCTTGACTGGCGGGATTGGGGAAGGGGCTCTGTCGCCGAATCGTACTCCGCATCTGAGTCAGAGAAGCAAACCGGTCGGATCTCCGTCCGGAATTCCGTAACATTCTTCCCTCGGCGTCGACGCCTTGCCTTCCTGCCCCTGGGTGGTTCTTCGGGGCAGGGCTAATCTCTGTCCTGGCGTCCTCCGGCCGCACTGGTGCTGGGGCCAAGAGGACTGGGAACCAAGGTGCGAGGGGCACCGGGACAGATATCAAAGGGGACGTGGGGAGAGATGGTTCCGGGCAGGCCTCCGGGCCGGGATCGGAAGGTGGGATGACCCATGCCTCCTAGATCGGCCACACGGAGTAGATCCTGCCGGTGAATAGCGCTACCGCGAGGTGGTCCGCGGTGGCTACTGCCAGTGCCAGCAACCGGGAGAGTCAACCCAACCTGCCTTTGGGGCGGTCGGGGCCTCGATCCAGGTCGGGCATAGGAGTTCCCCTGCTCAGGATGCGCAGGGGCCTGGCGACTGGAGCCAACAGTGGCTTGGGCCAATGCGGCCGCTGTTGCTAGGTCCCCAAGGTGGGCATCCTCCTCCGCTCGTGCCCGACGTTGGCGTCGGGACAAACGAGTCGGGATGAGCGGCGCGGGCAGGTGGAGAGTCCGCTCTTCGACTTGAGAGGCCTGGCGGCGGTGTCGTCGTGGCCTGGCGGGAGCCCTTACCGTAGATCCCTGGAGCGAATCCCGGATAGGGTGATCCCGGAAATCTTCCACCTCATCCGCATAGGGAAGGGAACTGTCAGAGCGCTCCGGGGATAAGCTCCCGAAGCGGTTGGACGTTGGGGTAGGCAGCGGTGCCTCCCTGTGCGGCCCTCGGGGGCGACGGTGGTGGCGAGGCGCAGCCTCTTCAAGGTCTAGGCGCGCCATTTCCCTAGTGGGGATGACTCCCTCTTCCTCGTATCTCCGCACCAGGGTGTTGATCACCCTTCTCTGGATGACCTCCGAGGGGGAGAGAGGGCGTGGTCGTCCCGCAATTGCGGCTGCTGGGACGACTGTGGAACGGGCAGGACCGCGCGGAGTAGCCGCGTCGGTGTTTCCCCTATCCCTGCGCCAGTGGGCGGGTGGCGATCGGGCACTGGATCGGGCGACCTGATTTCTGAAAGCAGGGAGAATGACCCATTAACACTGACAGGAAAAAGGAATCGACAACCAACCATTAGCGCCACGATGCCTTCCGTGGGGGGAACCCAGGCCCTCGACGTTGCGAGACGGAGTGCCCGATGTCCCTTCCCCAACCCCTGGCGGGCAAGACTGAATGCTTGGCCGGGCAACATGCCGGTCTTCCAGCACCTCTGAAAGCCATCGGCCCTCGTATCGAGGAGAAGAGATTCACGTCGGGTTCACCATTTTTCTGTTTCGGTGCGGATGTGCGTCGGGTTACGCTGTTCCGCCAGGACGCGTTCGCGCGTGCACTTGTCAACTCGAGGGGATGGGCGCGCGGCTTGTGGTCCCGCAGTCCCGCTTTCCAAGGGCGGGCGGCATTCGTCCCTTATTCAGGGGCGTCTGCTCCTTGATCGAAACCGGGATGATGGGATGTCGGCTCCTCCTTCCTTGGACGTCTCCTCGGAACTTGTCGCCTAATCCGGGTCTCCCTCATAGATTTAAGACATGCTCGTGAATCTCGTTCCCGGCGCCATATCTTCATGGACACCGGTTAATTACGCTGCTTCCGCCCGGACGCTCCAAGGAGTCTGGTCGGGGCAGCAACCTACGGTGAGAAGGCCGGGTGGCTCTTGGTGCTGGGGGCGTGTCGTAACACTGCGGCTCTGCACGTCTGTCTTCCGTCCCTAATAGGGCTTCTCGAAGGCATGATGGCCTGAGGCATCCCGCACTGGGTGCGGGGAACTGTGTCCCCTGAGGTTTTCCTCAGCTTCCCATGTTTAACACGGGGTATGCCGCGAGTTTAATGTCCAGCGGGGACGGCATCAGACCGATCAACACGAAGGGTGGATCAGATGACAGAACCCCTTGCGGGGAACCTCCGACGCTGGGGCCAGCGCATGGGCGACTTCCCAAGTAACGTGGAGTGGAGTGAAGTGGCATGACCCCACCGGGATGTGGCGGCCCGGGTAAGGATCAGGATGGATGTTGGAGTGAAGAGCTTGGACCCCGTAGGGGCTTCCTACGTACCGCGCGTTAGCACGGATCAAATTCAACGTAGTTCGGGTATACAGTTTAACGTCATGCTGGACGTCGGCAAGCTGACTCACGAAGAGGTCTAGGCCGCCGGGCGGAGGATTGAACCGAACCACCTCGCACAGAGGGGGGTGGAACGGCCGGGTGGATCACAGTTTCACGTCATGCTGGACGATAAAAGGAGAAATGGAGAAAGGGGCTGTGGGGAGGCACAGTGGAGATACACACGGGCAGTCTCCCACAGGGGCGGATTCATAGGTGAATCGACGCAAGCGTGAACCCTGGAGGGGTCCACTGATGGACGAACCGACGTAAATACGACCGGGACGACCAGGTGGTGGGCTTGGACCTCAGGGAGGCTTCCTACGTACCCTGTTTAGAAGACAGGGATCAAAGTCCACGTAGTTCATTCTGTCAGGACTTACGCACATGAGGCAGCCCGGATGCGGCAAAACTCAGTTGGAAGGGACTTGGACTGAAAGCAGAAGACACCTCGATCCCAGTCACACCCTCTACTGGCTTCGGCAGTGGGGAGGCGCAATGGAGATACACATGTGCATCCCCCCGCGAGAAACTAGGGGTTTGTAATACCCTGCCCCCGTAGGGAAAAGCCACTCCCATTAAATCGTCCCAAAAGCGGGACAATCCCGACATCCCTGCAGAGACGGCGGGTGGGGGCCACATCCAAACCGGGGGGGACCCTGCGTGCGGAGCACGGGATCAGGTTGCGGACGGTTTAACGTCTTGCCGGACGAAGTACAGTTTAACGTCGTGTGTTGAGGACGAAGCGGACGGTTTAACGTCTTGCCGGACGAAGCACAGTTTAACGTCATGTGTTGAGGACGAAGGTGCTGGCAGTTTAACGTCTTACAGTGCGGACGTGGTACAGTTTAACGTCATGCTGGACAAAACACTTGGCAGTTTAACGTCTTGCAGCGCGGACGATATGCTAGGCAGTTTAACGTCGTGCAGCTTGGACGTATGCAGTTTAACGTCGTGCAGGACGTGGTGCAGTTTAGCGTCATGCAGGATGATAAAAGGAGAAATGGAGAAAGGGGCTGTGGGGAGGCACAGTGGAGATACACACGGGCAGTCTCCCACAGGGGCGGATTCATAGGTGAATCGACGCAAGCGTGAACCCTGGAGGGGTCCACTGATGGACGAACCGACGTAAATACGACCGGGACGATCAGGTGGCGGGCTTGGACCTCAAGAAGGCTTCCTACGTACCCTGTATAGAAGACATGGATCAAAGTCCACGTAGTTCATTCTGTCAGGACTTACGCACTTGAGGCAGCCCGAATGCGGCGAAACTCAGTTGGAAGGGACTTGGACCGAAAGCAGAAGACACCTCGATCCCAGTCACACCCTCTACTGGCTTCGGCAGTGGGGAGGCGCAATGGAGATACACATGTGCAGCCTCCCGCGAGAAACTAGGGGTTTGTAATACCCTGCCCCCGTAGGGAAAAGCCGCTCCCATTAAATCGTCCCAAAAGAGGGACAATCCCGACATCCCTGCAGAGACGAGCGGGTGGGGGCCACATCCAAACCGGGGGAGACCCTGCGTGCGAGGCACGGGATCGAATGATGCGGACGGTTTAGCGTCTTGCCAGACGAAGTACAGTTTAACGTCGTGTGTTGAGGACGAAGCGGACGGTTTAACGTCTTGCTGGACGAAGTACAGTTTAACGTCGTGTGTTGAGGACGAAGGTGCTTGGCAGTTTAACGTCTTACAGCGCGGACGTGGTACAGTTTAACGTCATGATGGACAAAACACTTGGCAGTTTAACGTCTTGCAGCGCGGACGATATGCTAGGCAGTTTAACGTCGTGCAGCTTGGACGTATGCAGTTTAACATCGTGCAGGACGTGGTGCAGTTTAGCGTCATGCAGGACGATAAAGCCGCCGGTAGGTCCATGTCACTTCGCGCAAGCCTGGAGGGTCGCACGGAAAGACAACGCACGGTGCGGGCACCCAGGATGAAAATCATCGGGCGCCACGCAGGCGGGTACCCTCAGGGGGTCAAGGGAGGCGACCCTGGCGGATTGCGCGCAAAAGAGGAGCTTTGCGCGCAAAACCGCGGGTCGGCGCGCAAAATGGCGGGCTGGCGCGCAATTGGGCCAGCGCTTCGCGCGCGGATGATTGGGATTGCGCGCACCGGGCTTCGGGTAGCGCGCGGGGGCAACAGCTCATTCTCTAACGAATGGCCACTTTGAAAATGGGGGGTGCGCGCAATCGGGCTAGATTGCACGCACCCGGGGGCAATTGCGCGCAAGAGGCTTCTTTTGCGTGCAAAGGCCTTCGGGTTGAAATTTATTCAAAGGAAAGGAGCCAAGGGGATTGCGCGCGAAGGCGAACCCCAAGGCTCTATTGCGCGAAAGAAGGGAGGTTACCTGAAGATCGGCATTGCGCGCGGAAGGGGTTGGATTGCGCGAACGAGCGACGCTTCGGATTCTGGCAACCTTCAAAACGTCGGGGGTCGCCTTATATTTATAGGCAACCCCGGGCACGGAATCCGGTCTCGGGCGCGCAATTCGCTTCGCGGGCGCGGAATCAGGACACGGCGCGCAAGGGAGCCGCGCAGGCCACGGCGCATTGCGCGCATCCCGGGAGGATTGCGCGCCACGACTCAACTTTGCGCGCGGAACTCTGAAATTTCGTGCAAGCCCTCCGGGCCCTCCGGAACGTGCCTCTGACTCCAAATATCACTTCGCTTTCCGCATCCGGAGCTTCGTTTGGTAACAACGGACTTTTCCGGCGTCTACAGACATAAAGGTAACTTGAGGTATTCATAACATTCTTACATAGGGAGTAACCCTCTTGGTTACGTTTGGAATACCTATCATAGTATATTCCCTAAATCTCTTTGGAGAAACCATAACGTTACACTCCTTCACGTTACCCAATGCATTGGAGATCTATATCCGGCTCACCCGCCCTTATTTTATCACGGAACCACCCGTCTTCATAATAATGCCCAAGAACCTCAACATAATTGTATCACATAAAACATGCATAAAGAAAACATAACATTTCCTCCTTTCAATCACAAGATATCAATACAACACATTGATATAAAAACATTATGAAAACCATTTTCAATACCAAAATAAAAGAAAATTAAAACATGGTATTTATTTTTCTTTTAAAAAAATGTATGGCTTGTAGAGGAAGCCGAAACTCAAATAATGGTCACGGCGGCGGAGAAGTCGTTGTCGCCGCATACGTACGACAAAAACAATCCCTTTTGTCATTTAGTAAATGGTTCGTATAAAAAAGATTCCTTTTGAATAAACGTAAAAGTCAAAGGGGATTATACACCATATAAAAGAAGGTTGTGTATAAAACAAAATATGCCTCAATGAAAGGATATTGAGACGAAGTCCCATACCTCAGGTCCGACTTGACTCGGTCGTTTTTTAATGTACTTAATAATAAACTTGAGTTATTTTATACTTGATTAAGAACCTTTTTCAAGTTCATTATTCCTTTTATATCACTTATTTCCATGTCATGAACACTATGAAATTATTTATGTTAATAACGGTCGTTTTAACGATCATTAGTACTTGAGTCAAAAATAAACCCTTTATAATTACATGTTGTTCATGTATCCATTATATCCAGAATTATAATCATGATGTATATATCATATATATCTTGTATATACATGCATTTATAATATTGCAATATCATTTAGTGGTAAGAAATGAAATGCACCGTTCATGGAGACGGTAAGCCGTACGTACGCATGAACGCTACTTTCATTTCTATTTCATATTTCATAGAATGGAATCATAATTTTATAAAGGTATATTATAATTCCAGTATAATATCATATATAATATCATAGTTCCATCCTTTATACGTCCCACATATGGTATTCAACGAATCAAATCACTATGAGGGGGCGGTAGTCCGCACTTCCTTAAATGAAGATATCGCGTTTACCCATAATGGAAACCATAAATGTATGCCCAAAATAAAAAATACAGAAGCTTATGGAAAACATAATCATATTATACATCATATATAAATATAGTTACATCTTAATGGCCACCTTTTAAGGTGTTAAAAAAATGTTGAACAATCATCGTTTTGGGAGGCATAAATTCACCATCCACGGAAAAATTATGTTCTTTAACCATTAGATGTAGGTGTGTGTAAGTGTAGCTCAAATCCTTCTTATAAAAACATCCTAGTATATTTAAGATACTGGGGTTGTTACAAAATAAATGAATAAAAAGAGTTTAGGGGGTTGGAGAAGGAAAATAAAACAAAAGGACTCAAGTGAAGACATTACCTTAAAATCGGGTAACTCCCTTTGGTTTGAGCTCAAAGGCTTCCTTGGGAAGACTTATGACCAAATTGAGGCTTTAAGGAGTAAGAGAGGGAAGTGGAGAGACAAAATGGGTAGGGGTTGGCCGAGCCAAAGGCTTTTGGAGTGTGGGTAAGGAGGTAGAGGTGGTGGACTTTTATAAGAGGAGAGGAGGGGCACTCTTGGAAAGTAAAGAAGTGTTACTTTATTTGAAAATGATTTTCGGATTCAAAAGGTCCCACATTGATATAATTCGAGGGTATGGTGATAAGGGTTCGAAATCCACCCATCCAATAGGTTTTGGACATGTTTAGGTCATATATTTTACATTATCATTTCATTTTATTTAAATCCTTTATTAATGAGGTAATCACTGCATCATCATGATGTCATAAGTAATTTAATTTATTTAAAGTCTAAAAATTATGAAACAAATACTATGAT
Organism: Viscum album; assembly: GCA_963277665.1. Lineage (NCBI taxonomy): Eukaryota > Viridiplantae > Streptophyta > Magnoliopsida > Santalales > Viscaceae > Viscum > Viscum album. The sequence goes on along the minus strand of OY728131.1, from coordinate 1,105,686,235 downwards.
GAATGAAATATTTCTAGCTTTCTAATGAATATTTATAGTCTAAAAGATCATTTATGTAGAAAAAATTAAAAATATTTTACTTAGGTGATACATTCTTTGTCACATTTAACATTCTTTAAAAATAAAAAGATAAAAAGTCACTTTCTCACAAAATTGATTCCATGGGGCCCCAAAGTTTGGCACAAGGCATCCCATGGTCGTCCATGAGACAACCCGTAGCCTTAGGACACATGTTGTGGTCTTTTTTTATTATTATGATATCATTTTATTATCTTTAACTACCTGATTACTCATTAATCAAGATTATTAAAGATAATTACCATCGTTACTATTCATAACGTCCAAAAAATAAAAGTCTTAATTACATAATTTGAACCTTCTAATTCCAAATATGTAATACATTTTACCTAATTCCAAACACATAAATTGCAATAATTTATTTAAAAATAATTCCTGTTGTCAAAACAAATTGCGGGTTTTTTAGAAACAATATCTATGAAAAGTGTGGCATTAGTTTATGACCAATTCAAAAGTGAAATTAATACTAACAACCACCATTGGATTAAATGGTAAAAATATATTCAGATTAAACTTTAAGACCAATTAAAAGGATAATCTAACCATATAATTAAATTAAATGAAAAATCAGTTTTGATGTAAAATGCAGTATTTTTTAACTATTCATTAAAAAATGAACATTGTCAGAAAAATACCAAAAATTTATCCAATGTAAATTTAAATGTCCCAATCATAATGAATATGTTTATTTTGACAAATATTTCTTATAAAATTGTCAAAATATATATTTAAAAATGGTTTTCCATCAAAAGGCAGTAAAACAATCTTTTAAAAATATTAGTGTATTACATGCTTAAGATTGGATTTATTTTCATTTTAAGCCTCTAAAACAGTATCTAATTCATTAATAGACATAGATAAAAATATATATTATTCATTACTTACTTGGGATGTTACATCCTTCCCCCATTTAGAAAATTGTGTCCCCGCAATTTATTTACTTATCGAATAAATGGGGGTACTTATCCCTCATTGCATTTTCAGATTCCAATGTTGCCTATTACATCATGTGGTTTTTCCACAAAAACTTTACCTGATTAATCACCTTATTCCGTAACAGTTGCTCCATATGGTCAAGAATCTAGACCGGTTTTTTCTCATAAGATAGGTTCTCTTCCAGCTGAACTACCTCTGGACTGAAAACATGAGATGGATCTGGCATATAATTTCTCAACATCGAAACGTGAAAAACATTGTGTACCTGAGATAAACTCAGAGGTAAAGCCACCCAGTATGCAACTGATCCAAGTCTCTCCAGAATTTTATATGGTCCAATGAACCTTGGACTCATCTTTTCTTTCTTACCAAATCTCATCACACTTTTCCATGGTGGGACTTTGAGAAAAACATGATCACCTACCTCAAAAGTTAGATCCTTCCTCCTATTGTCTGCATAACTCTTCTGCCTACTCTGAGCTGTTCTCATGTGTTTCTGAATCAGTTGAACTTTTTTTGCCATCTCTTCTACCAATTCTGGTCCCATCAACTTCCTTTCACCCACTTCATCCCAGAAATCTGGAGTTCGACACCGCTTCCCATATAACGCCTCAAATGGTGCCATCTATATACTGGAATGAAAACTGTTATTATATGAAAATTCAACCAAAGAAAGATGTTGGTCCCAACATCCCTGATAATCCATCAAACAAGCTCATAGCATATCCTCCTAGGTCTGAATTTTTTTTTCTGACTTCCCATCTGATTGAGGATGAAATGTTGTTCTAAAATTTAATTCAGTACCCAATGACTTCTAAAGGCCTTTCCAAAAGTTAGATGTGATCCTGGGATCACGATCAGATACAATGGAGAGGGGAACTCCATGTAACCTGACTATCTCTTTAAGATACAAACGGGAATGTTGATGTAGGGAAAAAGTATCTCGTATAGAAAGGAAATGAGTAGATTTAGTCAAGCGATCAACAATAACCCAAATTGCATTATTACCACAAGATGTCTTCGCTAATCCCACAACAAAGTCCATGGATATATTCTCCCATTTCCACTATGGAACTGGTAAAGGCTGAAGCATCCCTTTCGGTAACTGCCACTCTGCTTTAACCTATGGACATGTCAAACACTTCACAGTAAAATCAGAAATATCTCTTTTCATTCCGTCCCACCAGTAATACTCCCACAGATCTCTCTACATCTTAGTACTGCTAGGATGAATTGAAAACAGAGAACTATGAGCTTCACATAACAACTCTCTCTTCAACTGTAAATCAAAAGGTACACACAATATCTTACAAAATATCAAAAAAAATCACTATCAATGTTTAATTCAGGCAACTTACCCTTCTGAACATGCTCTGCCTTTTTCTGCAACTCACTGTCTTGCTTCTATGCTTGCTTGATTCTGTCTGATAGAGAATATTTCACAGATACCTGAAACAAAATAGAAGAACATCCCGCACCAACAACTTATATTCCAAAGTTCATCAAATCCTTAACCCAAGGATCACGTTCCAAACGCAACTTTTCTAATGAAGAATTACTTTTTCGACTCAAAGCATCAGCCAATTTATTTTCTTTTCCTGGATGGTAATGAATTGTACAATCATAATCCTTGATTAATTCTATCCATCTCCTTTTTATCATGTTCAATTATTTCTGCGTGAATATATACTTTAAACTTTTGTGATCAGTATACATTTCACACTTTACTCCATACAAATGATGCCTCCAAATTTTTAAAGCGAAAACAACAGCAGCTAATTCCAAATCATGTGTAGGGTAATTTACCTCATGAGTTTTCAACTGTCGTGAAGCATAAGCAATTACCTGATCATTCTGCATTAGGACCCAACCAAGTCCTTTCGATGAAGCATCACTGTATAGAACAAACTCACCATTCCTGGAAGCTCGTGCCAAAACTGGAGCATTCACTAATCTTGTTTTCAATTCCTGAAAACAATCATCACATTCTTTTTTCCAGACAAACTTAACACCCTTCCGAGTTAGCTTAGTCATTGGACTAGATAACCGTGAAAATTTTCTAACAAACCTTCGGTAAAAGCCTACCAAACCAAGGAAGCTACGAATCTCAGTTACATTTGTGGGTCTTGGCCAGTCTTCCACAAATTTTGTTTTTGCAGTATCAACAGTTATCCCATCTTTAGAAACAATGTGACCAAGGAAAGAAATTTGTTGCAACCAAAACTCACACTTTCTGAATTTTCCATAAAGTTTCTTTTCTTTTATGGTTTGCAAGATAACCCTTAAATTCCTTTCATGCTCCTCTTTAATTTTAGAAAACACCAAAATATCATCAATGAAAACCACCACAAACTTATCCAAGAACTCATGGAAAATTATATTTATTATGTCCATTAATACAGCAGGTGCATTGGTTAGCCCAAAAGGCATTATTACAAATTCATAATGGCTATATCTTGAACGGAATGCGGTCTTCGGAACATCTGCTTCCTTTACCTTCAGTTGATGGTACCCCAATCTCAAGTCAATCTTTGAAAAATACTGAGCTCCCTAGAGCTGATCAAACAAATCATCGATATGAGGCAAAGGATATTTGTCCTTAACAGTGATGTTATTCAAGGCTCTATAATCAAGGAAAAGTCTCATTGAACTATCTTTCTTTTTAACAAATAAAATAGGACCAGCCCATGGTGATGTGCTAGGTCGAATGAAACCTTTCTCTCATAAATCTTGAAATTTCTCCTTCAAATCTGAACGTTCAATTTGAACCATTCGATAAGGGGGTTTTGAAATTGGCTTAGCATCAGGAACTAAGTCAATAGTAAACTCAACTTCCCGATTTGGAATTATTCCAGGAAACTCATCAGGAAAAATATCAGGATACTCATTTACCACTGGCACATCATTAATCTGAACAGTTCCTTTATTTTCAACGATGTGTTCAAGGTAACATTCATTTCCATATTTTACATGTTTCTTGGCCTCTTGATAAGTTATCAATAGTAAGGGTTCATTCTTGTACACAAACTGAAAGTTTTTCTGAAGAGAAACTTCTTTAGCTCTACAATAAATCTTAGCATGGTAAATAGAGAGCCGATCCATACCCAGGATAACATCAAACTCTACTAGAGGTAGAACAATAAGGTTTGCAAGTTGGTTCTTTCCACAGATAAGGTTAGGAAGATTCTTAAAAAAAAATTTCCTCAACATTTCCGCCAGGTGTTTTTACCAAAAGTTCAGGAGTCATTTCTTGAGATTGTATTCCCATTTTACTAGAAAATTTTTCAGAGATGAAAGAATGTGTGGACCCCGAATCAAACAACACACTGGCATAATCTGAAAAAACAAACAATGTACCTGATACAACTTCATTTGATGGCCCGACATCTGCTGAGGTAGTTGGAAAGGATTTCACCACCCCTTTCTGCTTGTAGTCTAACTGCTTACCATCACTCAATCTCTTTCTCAGACAGTCGTTTACATAGTGACCCATCTCATTGCACTTAAAACATTTCACTAACTATATATCAAATTTGGTCTTACCTTATCATTGATCTTTTCCAGTGCAATCATGAGCCTTATGTCCCATATTACCACATCAGTAGCACTTTCCAGAATTCATAAGACAATCCCCAGCATGCCTTTTTCCACATATATCACAAACTGGAAACTTAGATTTCATACCATCAGACTTTTTTGAAGAATTCTTCCCTTTCTCCTGCCACCTTGGTCTCTTCTTCTGCTGGTTGTTATAGAACACTTGATCATCAGAAAACTCCATTTACACCTTCTTAGCACATCGAACAAGATTTTAATAACTTTTACCCTCATGAGAAGCTAATTCCCTTCGATAATTTGGCTTTAATCCTGAGTAAAAATGATTGATTTTACTATCAAGGTCTTGAATAAAATTTGGAGCATACCTTTCCAATCGAGTGAACCTTTCTTCATAGGTAGCCACTAAGTCTTCCTCTTTCCTCAATTCAAAGAATTTTTTTTACATCCTAAGTCGAACAGCCTTAGGAAAATACTTTTTGAGAAACATACCTTTGAATTAATCCTAGTCGAGAGCATCAATCTCATCAGCATCACTGATATTTTTAACCATCGACCACCACTGGTCCGCTTCACCCTCCAAACGGTAAATAGAAAGACTAACCTTTTGATTGTCTGAACACCCCATGACATCAAAAATCTTCTCCAGTGCTTTAATCCACCCTTTAGCTAGCACAGGGTCAGATGATCCTCTGAATGATGGGGGATGTTGCCTCATGAAATGTTCCACTACTGACATGTTCCTCCGTTGTTAATCTGGCTGATCTCGTGTATGGATACCACCTCCATTTATCACTTGATTCAACTGCGCCATTACAACAACAAACTATTCAGTTCCAATTCCGACCACCTCAGGATGCTGATTCGGAAGGTTATTTCCTTCTGCATTCCTTCCTTGCACTGCTTCCCTATTTCCTCTGCGGAAAAACATTCTAAACAAACATGTCTTAGAGGAAGAAACATGGTAATCTTCAAATACTATATCACTTAAATTTGACCATAAAAAAATATTTTTGGATAATCATTTAATAGAATTATAACTCCTAATGTTATCTAAACCGACCTCTGATACCAACTAAAAGGCTCCAGCCTTAAACCTTACTTAATCTTGAGTTATTACAAGATTACACATTGAGGATCTTTTCGGGTTTAGAGTTTTAGAGAATTAGATCATAAAACTTGCATTACATTCCACATATAAACAAAGTGGTTACATAAAGATAGTATTCTTCTTTCTCATCAATGGAAACATATTTAAAATAAAACATGGATTCTTTCTTGACACTTCCTTGACACTATCATCATATCACGTACCTTTCTCCTGACCTGTGAAAAACATTTCAAAAAAACTTGGGATGAGCATAAAAAGCTCAGTAAGGGATATACAAATATGGAAAGGAAACATGGGTACCTATATACATAAGAATGAATTCATACTTTACCCATAAAACATAAGCACTTTAACATACCTCCTCAAATCATGAATAAATCATAGAAATCATAATACATAATGGTAACTTGAGGCATTCATAACATTCTTAACTAGGGAGTAACCCTCTTGGTTACGTTTGGAATACCCATCACAGTATATTCCTTAAATCTCTTTGTAGAAACCTTAACGTTACAATCCTTCGCATTACCCAATGCATTTGAGAGCTATATCGGGCTCACCCGCCCTCAGTTTATCACGGAACCACCCATCTTCATAATAATGCCCAAGAACCTCAACATAATCATATCAAATAAAACATGCATAAAGGAAACATAACATTTCCACCTTTCAATCACAAGATATCAATACAAAACATTGATATAAAAACATTATGAAAACCATTTTCAATACCAAAATAAAATAAAATTAAAACATGGTATTTATTTTTCTTTTTAGAAAAAGTATGGCTTGTAGAGGAAGCCGAAACTCAAATAATGGTCACGGCGGTGGAGAAATCATTGTCGTCGCACACGTATGACAAAAACATTCCCTTTTGTCGTTTAGTAAACGCTTTGTATAAAAAATATTCCTTTTAATAAATGTAAAAGTCAAAGGGGTTTATACACCGTATAAAACAAGGTTGTGTATAAAACAAAATATGCATCAACGAAAGGAGATTGAGACGAAGTCCCATACCTCGGGTCCGACTTGACTCGGTCTTTTTTAATGTCCTGAATAATAAACTTGAGTTAATTTATACTTGCTTAATAACCTTTTTCAAGTTCATTATTCATTTTATATAACTTATTTCCATGTCATGAACACTATTTAATTATTTGAGTTAATAACGGTCGTTTTAATGATCATTGGTACTTGAGTAAAAAATAAACCCTTTATAATTACAAGTTGTTCATGTATCCATTATATCCAGAATTATAATCATGATGTATATATCATATATATCAAGTATATACATGCATTTATAATATTACATAATCATTTAGAGGTAAGAAATGAAATGCACCGTTCATGGAGACGGTAAGCCGTACGTACGCATGAACGCTACTTTCATTTCTATTTCGTATTTTATAGAATGGAAACATAATGATATAAAGGTATATTATAATTCCAGTATAATATCAAATATAATATCATAGTTCCATCCTTTATACGTCCCACATATGGTATTCAACAAATCATATCACTTTGAGGGGGCGGTAGTCCACACTTTCTTAAATGAAGATATCGCGTTTACCCATAATGGAAACCATAAAGGTATGCCCAAAATGAAAAATACAGAAGCTTAAGGAAAACATAAAAATATTATATATCATATATAAATATAGTGACATCTTAATGGCCACCTTTGAAGGTGTTAAAATAATGTTGAACAATCATCGTTTCGGGAGGCATAAATTCACCATCCACGGAAATAGTATGTCCTTTAACCATTAGATGTAGGTGTGTGTAAGTGTAGCTCAAATAATTATTATAAAAACATCCTAGTATATTGGAGATACTGGAGTTGTTACAAAATAAATGAATAAAAAGAGTTTATGGGGTTGGAGAAGCAAAATAAAACAAAAGGACTCAAGTGAAGACATTACCTTAAAATCGGGTAACTCCCTTTGGTTTGAGCTCAAAGGCTTCCTTGGGAAGACTTATGCCCAAAGTGAGGCTTTAAGGAGTAGGAGAGGTAAGTGGAGAGAAAAAATGGGTAGGGGTTGACCGATCCAAAGGAATTGGGAGTGTGGGTAAGGAGGTAGAGTTGGGGGCCTTTTATAAGAGGAGAGGAGGGGCACTCTTGGAATGTAAAGAAATGTTACCTTATTTGAAAATGATTTTCGGATTAAAAATGTCCCACATTGATATAATTCGAGGTTAAGGTGATAAGGGTTCTAAAGCAACCCTTACAATAGGTTTTGGACATGTGTAAGTCATTGATTTTACATTATCATTTCCTTTTATTTAAATCCTTTATTAATGAGGTAATCGTTGCATCACCATGATGTAATAAATAATGTAATTTATTTAAAGTCTAAAAATTATGAAAAAAATACTATGATGTAGGAAATCTTTTTAGATTTCTAATGAATATTTATAGTCCAAAAGATCATTTATGTAGACAAAATTAAAAATATTTTACTTAGGTGATTCATTCTTTGTCACATTTAACATTCTTTAAAAATAAAAAGATAAAAAGTCACTTTCTCAGAAAAGTGATTCCATGGGGACCCCATGTTTGGAAAAAGGCATCCCATGGTATATCATTAGACAAATAGTAGCCTTAGTACACATGTTGTGGTCTTTTTGTATTATTATGATATCATTTTATTATCTTTAACTACCTGATTACTCATTAATCCAGATAATTAAAGATAATTACCATCGATACTATTCATAATATCCAAAAATAAAAGAGTCTTAATTACATAATTTGGACCTTCTGATTCCAAATATGTAATCCATTTTACCAAATTCCAAACACATAAATTGCAATAATTTATTTAAAAATAATTCTCGTTGTCAAAACAAATAGCGGGTTTTTTTGAAACAATATCTATGAAAAGTTTGGCATTCGTTTATGACCAATTCCAAAGTGAAATTAATCCTAATGACAAACATTCGATTAAATGGTAAAAATATATTCATATTACACTTTAAGACCAATTAAAAGGATAATCTAACCATATAATTAAATTAAATGAATAAGCAGTTTTGATGTAAAATGCAGTATTTTTTCACTATTCATTAAAAAATGAACATTGTCAGAAAAATACCAAAAATTTATCCAATGTAAATTTCAATGTACCAATCATAATTAATATGTTTATTTTGACAAATAAATCTTATTAAATTGACAAAATATAGATTTAAAAATTGTTTTCCATCAAAAGGCAGTAAAACAATCTTTTAAAAATATTAGGGTATTCCATGCTTAAGATTGGATTTATTTTAATTTTAGGCCTCTAAAACACTATCTAATTTATTAATTGACATAGATAAAAATATCTATTATTCATTACTTACTTGGGATGTTACATAAGATGCCTTTTATTGGTGAATGAGAGTGATAAACTAGTTGTAATGTTTTTGTGGGGTTCCTTATTGATAAAATAGTTGATATTATACTATTGAACATGAATGTGATCTTCGGTGAGAGATTTTGGGTCATATTTTACCAGATATAAGTGTAATTCCCCGCCCCCAACTCATTTCCTTGAGGAGGCGGTGAGGGTTACTTTTCCTTAAGCAACATTCCCATGGAACCAAAGGCTGGAAATAAATTCCGAGGGCTCCAAGAGAAATGTGGGGAATGATTTTCCCTCAAGAGGATTACCGAAACAACCAACAACCAACAGCAAAAAAAGAAATGCATGCATTCCAATTTACCCAATCGTACCATAACAACCCAAGTTTCAAACAACTGAACATTAACAAATCATCAGAGTACAACAGAAACAAAAGACAGCCACAACAATCCATGACACCTCCATAGCTCCACTCCAACTCCAAACTCCATGATCCACCAAGAATCACGAGGAACTTCTAAAAGGAGGTGATGCCTTAAATTTTCCCATGTCCTAGTATACTACATCTAAAAAGACACCAAAGTGCCAACGCAGGGGGTGAGTACAACTACTCAGTAGGATTTCCCCAAATGAATTACCTACACATTACATTAGGATAAACCATTAGCACATTTATATAAAAAATTTTATATAAAAAAATTCCATTTTCAATCTTATTACAAAATAAAAATATGCCACACAAGGGAAAGCCACAACGATCAAGCCACATGTCGGTTACCATGTTCACATTTCACTCACAATCCCCATCTACAATCATCATATAGTCAAGAAATCAACCAACAAAGGGGGTACTTTCTTGGCCAACCTGTTCACAACTCGACCAGTGGTACTTTATTTGCCACTTGACTATATTGTTTCCCTTTCGTCCATTATCCTTCCATTTCCCTGATTATAGTGGCACTTTCTTGACCACTCTACAATATCACAACACATTCTAATACAAAATTCCATCCATATCCACACAAGAACGAGCCACACAACAATCTCACATTATTGAAAACACCATCACATGCCATTTTTATGCTCTGGTTCATTGTCAATTTGAAATCGACATTTTAAAATCATCCAATTGAATCCATTTCCAACAAAACCCATTTTTACCCAAAAATCCCAATTTCATGCCAAAAACCCCCAATTTCATCACCCATCAATTTTCCAAAAAAAATTCCACATGATTTACCAATTAAAATTCAAGAAAACAATTAAATTGTAAATTAACCACATAATTCTACAAAGTGTTGTCGACAGAGACGACACCTATCTTTAGGGTTCCCAAGAAATTTATCCACACACAACCGCACCTCTGAAACTGGTGAACACACCATCGAAACCTCTCTAGATCCTCTTCCCTAACACCTGCAAGCCTTAAAAAATCATCCAAGGCCAGAAAAACCTTGTATCTACACACAACAAGTTTAGATCTAGAAAACCAAGAAGGAGGGAAGAGCAGATCTAGTGGAAAACACAAAGAAACCATGGGAGAAGACTTACCCGGGAGGAATCACCTTCAAACCCTCTTGAATCCTCTTCAAAACCCTTCCAATATGAGTGGGAGAGCCCTTATATCCCTTGAGAACCAAAAATACTGAGTGAGGCTTGAGTGGGAGGAAGAGTGGAGTGTTTTAGGTCAAGATCGAGGGATCCCGGAATTTAAAACCCCAATTTTATGTGGCCGCACGGTTAGCCCGCACAGTTTGGAAAACCATGCGCTAACCGTGAGTACACCACTACATTGAGAGCAGGTTCCCACACCGTTTCCTCGCATGGTTTGGAAAACTGTGAGCAGGCCATGCGTAGCCTACTACCTCCCCCCTGCACAGTTTCCTAGAGCACCCACACTGTTTACACTAACTGTGCTCAAACCAGGGGTACTACATTCTCCTCACCATTGGAACTTCCATCCTCAAAAATTAGTGACCCCACCCTTTGCTGAAAGACTTCGGGCCACTGCTCGACCATTTCATTCTCTCGTTCCCATGTTTCTTCCGGGATCTGACCATGTTGCCACAAAACCCTAACTATACCGATGATTTTACCATGTAAGACATTCTCTTGCTTATCCACAACCCGCAAGGCACGTGCACCAATGAATCATCTGGCTCTAGCTAAAAATGATCCCATCGAATAACATGGACCGGATCCGGCTGATACATTTTAAATTGTGACACATGAAACACATTTTGTACCACACATAATTGGTGGAAAATCCATCTGATAAACCACCTCACCAACCTGCTCAGAAATATCAAAAGGACCAATGCACCTCAGAGATAAATTTCCTCGTTTCCCAAACAGGCCAAGTCCCAACCGAGGAGAAATCCCCAAGAAAACATGATCACTCACCTCGAATGAAAACGGTCATCGACGATGATCCGTATAATATTTCTGAAAACTCTATGCCATCTCCATCTTACTCCTGATCAACTTGATCTTTATTGTAGTCTCCTGTATAAGACTCTGTACAACCATCGAAGACTCAACTGTTTCCACACAACATAGTGGAGAACGACACGGACACCCATACAATGCTTCAAATAGAGCCATCTGTATGGATACTTGATAACTGTTATTATAAAAGAATTCAACCAAGGATAGGTGCTCCTCCTAAGAGCCACCAAAATCCATCACACAAGATTGCAACATATCTTCCAAGGTTTCTATCATCCTCTCCGATTGGCCATCTGTATGAGGGTGATATGCCGTACTCATGGTCACCTTTGTTCGAAGGGCTTACTGCAATGATTTCTAGAAAAGGGATGTAAACAGTGGATCTCTATCTGATATGATCAAAACTAGAACACCATTCCTCTTTACCACCTCCCAGACATTGATTTTTTACAGATCCTCCACCGTATGAGATTCGCAAATTGGAATGAAAGGGGTCAACTTCATTAGCCGATCTACTATCATCTAAATGGCATCGTGTTTTCTGACCGTTCTTGGGAGACCTCTGACAAAATCCATCCCTATATAATTCCATTCCAAACAGGGATAGTTAAATACTACAACATTATCGCTGGCCTCCGGTGCTCTGCCTTGACCTGCTGGCAAGTCTAGCATCGTGAAATGAACTCGGAAACTCTTCTTTTCATTCCATCCCACCAAAACTGCACTTTCAACGGCTTATATATCTTCTGAATTCCATGGTGAATTGCCCACCTATAATGATAGTACGACCTGAGAAGATCCTCCTTACAATCCATGAGTACAACTATCCATTTCTGGAAACAAAAAACTGATTCTTTATTCAACTTCCGAACCTCAATAGTCTCCCCACCATTGAGTTTCGACCTCATGGTCTCACACTCTGAATTAGACATCTGCACCTCTTTAACCAAGCCTTCCAAGTCAAGAATCAAGGAAACCAGAAAGAATACCACTTTATCGCCTTGGTTCACACCTTCTAGCCACATGTTAGCTATAACTGACATCAACAGCCACTGGTCCAATGCCTGCTTCACCACCTGAGCATATGACTTTCCTACTTAATGCATCTGCCACTGAACTTCCCTTACCTAGTGTGTAAATTAAGTCAAAATAAAACATCTGGAGATATTACATCCATATCCTTTGCATCATGTTCTGATCCATTTGTGAGAAAATGTGCTTCAAACTCTTATGATCTGTGTAGACCGTGAATTTCTCACCTAAGATATAATGGCGCCACATTTTCAAAGCATGGACCACTACCACCAACTCCAAATCATGAGTTTGGTATTTCTTCTCATGCAACCTCAACTACCGTGAGCCATACACAACCACATGATCCCCTTTCATGTGGACGCACCCGAACCCTGATCTCGATGCATCGTAATACACCACATACACTTTCCCCAGTTCTAGAAAAACTAATATTGGTGCTGATGTAATTCATCCCTTTAGTTCTTCGAAACACTACTGACACTGTTCATTTCATTGGAATGGAATATTAATCCTCCTCAAATCTGTCATTGGTGAAGACAACCTTGAAAAGTCACGAACAAAACGCCAATAATACCCAGCTAGACCAAGGAAACTCTATATCTCAAACACATTATTTGGCTGTTTCCATGAGATAATGGCCTCTATCTTTTCCGGATCTACTGAAACACCCTTTTCAAAAATCACATGGCCAAGAAAACAAACTTCCTGTTTCCAAAAGGCACATTTTGACAATTTGTCATACAACCGATGATCTCTCAAGATCCCTAGCATTATCACCAAGTTGTGTTCATGCTCCTCCCTTTTATTTGAATACATGATAATATCATCCATAAACACCACCACGAATGAATCCAGCTATTTCTAAAATATCTGATTCATCAATGCCATAAACACTTCTAGTGCATTCGATAGACCAAAGGGCATAACAACGTACTCATAATGGTCATATTGACTTATAAAAGTTGTTTTAGGAATATCCACCTTCCTTACTCGCAATTGATGATATACCGATCTCAGGTCGATCTTGGAGAACCACTAGGTTACCCTCAACTGGTCAAATAGGTCATCAATTCATGGAAGTGGATATCTGTTCATTATCGTCACTTGGTTAAGTCGACGATAATCAACACAAAGTCTTAAAGTTCCATCAGCCTTTTTCACAAACAATACCAGAACTGCCCACCGAGATGTGCTAGGTTGGATAAAGCCATTTTTTATAACTCCTCTAACTGAACTTTCAACTCCCTCAATTCTTCTGGTGCCATCCTGTAAGAAGGAAGTGAGATAGGACTGTTCCCCGGAAGGAGATCAATCGTAAAGTCCCTTACTATTACAGGAGGTAACCAGGAGAATTCCTCGGGAAAAACGTCCATGAAATGATCAACCACTGCTAAAAAGACACTATTCCTGACACCCTTATTGATTCAAACGACAATACCACCTAATGATATGATAACATGCCAACTGCTGGTGCCAAAACGACTACTGCAACCTACTTCTCATGCCTCTCTCCTCTAAAGAGAAGTCTAACACCATCATGTGTTGTAAAACTCACTCTTCACACATGAAAATCGATGTGGGCCTTAAACGCCATTAGCCAATCCATGCCCAAGATTGCATCATAGCTATCCATCTCAAGTACTGATAAATCCCACACTATCTCATTCTCGCCCACAACAATACAAAATTCTCTACACAAGAATGATCGACACTCTTTTCTACCCAGAGGGGTTTGAAGTTTCAAAATTGAAGGCATCGTCTCTACCTTTAAACCCAACAACTCAAAAAATTCATGCAGCAAAAACAGAAGTGCATGCATTCCAATTTACCCAATCGTGCCATAACAACCCAAGGTTCACACAACCAAACATTACCAAAACATCAGAGTACAACAGAAACAAAAGGCAGCCATGACTATCTGTGACACCTCCACAGCTCCACTCCAGCTCCAAACTCCATGCTCCATGAAACCTCATGGGGAACTGCTAAAAAAGGTGATGTCTTACCTTTTCCCATGTCCCTGTATACTACATCTACAAAGACACCAAAGTTCCAATGCAGGGTGTGAGTACAACTACTCAGCAGGATTTCCCCAAATTACTTCCCTACACACACCACTTAGATAAACCATTAAGACAATTATATAAAACATTTTATATAAAACAATCCCATTTTCAAAATTATTACAAAAGCCAAACATGACACCCAAGGGAATGCCACAAAAATCAAGCCACATGCCTGTTACCATGTTAACATCACACTCACAAGCCCCATCAACCAACAACGGGGGTACTTTCTCAGCCAACCCGTTCAAAACCCGACAAGTGGTACTTTCTAAGACATTTTCCAAGATAGTGGCCCTTCCATCTATAATCCATCCATTTACCTGATTATAGTGGCACATTCTTGACCACTCTACAATATCACAACACATTCTAATACAAAATCCCATCCGTATCCACATAAGCATGAGCCACAAAACAATCTCACATTATCGCAAACACCATCACCTGCCATTTTCATGCTCCAATTCATTGTCATTTTAAAATCAACATTTTAAAATCATCCAATTGAATCCATTTCCAACAAATCCCATTTTTACCCAAAAATCCCAATTTCATGCCGAAACCCCCATTTTCATCACCCATCAATTTTCCAAAAAAAATTCCACATGATTTAGTAATTAAATTTCAATCACACAATTAAATTGTAAATGCACCACACAATTACACCATGTAGTGTCGAGAGAGAAGCCACCTACCTTTAGTGTTCCCAAGAAATCGATCCACACACAACCGCACCTACGAAACCGGCGAACGCAGCACCGAAACATCACTTTAACCTCTTCCCTAACACATACAAGACTTAAAACATCATACAAGGCCACCATAACCCATGATCTACACAAAACATGTGTAGATCTAGAAATCCAAGAAGAAGGGAAGAGCATATCTAGAGGAAAACACAAAGAAACCATGGGAGAAGACTTTCCCGGGATGAATCGCCTTCAAACCCTCTTGAATAATCTTCAAAACCATTCCAAAATGAGTGGGAGAGCTCTTCTAGCCCCTGAGAACCGAAAATCCTGATTGAGGCTCGAGTGGGAGAAAGAGAAGAGTGTTTTAGGTCAAGCCCGAGGGAGCCCGGACATAAAAACCCCAACTTTATATGGCCGCACGGTTAGCCTGCACGGTTTGGAAAACCGTGCGCTAACCGTGCGCACGCCAATACCTTGAGAGCAGGTGCCTGCACAGTTTCCCCACATGGTTTGGAAAACCATGCACAGGCTGTGCGTAGCCTACTGCCTCTCCCTACACGGTTTCTTGGAGCATCTGCATGGTTTACAAAAACCATGCTCAAACCGTGCGCCCCTTTAAAAGACTCCAAACTCATCCATAAACATTCCAAACACTCCGGACCTTTTACCAACTCATCCCATGCCCGTAAAATCATAAAAAACATAAAAAAGGCTACATACCTCAAACTGGGGGTACTACAATAAGAATGTGTTGGTTTCCCTCATTGTTCAGTGATGAAATAGTATTCTTTGTCCACATTTTAATAAGTGGTATTGAAAAATTTATTAATCATTGTACATGAATTTTGACCCCATTTTATATAATCTTATTTATAGTTTTCCAAGACGAGTTCATTGATGGAGTTGGACATTACTAGATCGTGTATTTCAGTTATGTTTAGAATCATCACCATAAGAGTTTTATGTAGGAATTTTATTATGTAGGATATTATCTATAAGACATTACATGTGTGGTGGGATATTGTTTTTTATTTTATTTCTTGGAACATATTTATTGTTTTCATTATATGTTCATAGGATTAATGAGGGAAATAACATCAATTTATATATTACATAACATTGTTTCGAGTATCAAAAACATGGACTATTGGATATGGGATTTGGGGGTTATTATAATCATTAATTTAGGATCAATAGGGGTCCCTAGTGGGGGATGGTCATGAAAAGGTGGTATTAATGCTGTGGATAAGAATTAGGGTGGTGTTTTGAGATTGAAACTGGTGATTTTTTCATGATTTTGATATGGAAAAAATATTACCTGAATTTAGTGTGTTATGTAGCAAGGGAAACCATATATGACACATGATATTCAATATCCCAGTGATCTAACATTAGTAACTTATGGGAGGTAATACTGAATGTAAAGTATATACATATGTGAGGTACATGAACCATGTTTTTTTGTGATTGTGTTTGAATTAGGGTAACTATTTGGAAATTAAAATGAAGATAATAAAATGATATTATGAAAAATTATATATTCCATTATTATATGTTAGTTTTACACTAGTAACCAATGTTATCGTTGTATGGATTTTAAAGGGGGATGATTTGAGTTTTGATTCCCATATCTTCTATTAATTAGAGTGTTTTTGATTTAGTCTTGACTTATATTGTGAGTAAATTCTTATATGGGATAAAAAATATATATATATATATATTATAACTCTATATATTTTAATATTTTGTGATTTTATATTCTTTTATTATTTAAAAAGATTTAAATATAATGTTAAATTAGAACTCTAAGAGGGAAATACTTTCACAAAAGGTAAAAAGCTAATGAGAACCTAGGAATTATTGAAACCAAAATCATTCATGGTGATATTTTTCTTAAAAAGTGTAAATATTGTGTTCACATTGCTGTATTATTAAAAATTACTATCTTTTTAATAATCTAATAGACGTAGATAAAATGAATTATTTCATATTAATTTTTTATAATATATTCAAATTTTTAATCATGATTTAATACATTGTAGTTAATCATATTTGTAGTGATTAGTTAAAGAGAATGTTATGATCATATGAGTCAAACAAAAAATAAAAAATAAATAAATAATTAAACCATGTAACCTTTTCTATTTTTTAGATATGCGAATTAGTAACGGATGAATGTTTAACATGGAATATTATTCATCATGTTTATTATATCTTAAATTTCATAGGGTTTCTTTATAATTTACATAAAACATGTTAATCCTATAACATAGAATTGGAAGAATAGTTAACATCTTTTTATGCATGATAAATTTAATTGGATAATTTATTAAATAATTGAGGATATTTAATTAATAATGTTATATTTATTGAAATATTTGTTTTGGATTTGAGCATGTTTATTTTAAGAACTTTTACTATGCTTATTAATAATGTGTGTAATGATGTTTAGTATTATTTTAATTTACATTCTTAAACAATGATGTTCTTTTGGTAATATAATTAATTAAATTTTTTAATATTTTATATTTTATGAAATCTAATTTATTTTTGAATTTTGTGTTACAAATTGGATATGATTGGATTATTAAGGTTTTTATTGGAATCTTGTTTTAAAATAAATATTTATGAATTTTTTCCATTAAATGGGTTTTCATAAAATTTATGTTTCAAGGAAATTATTGTAGTTTATTTTCAAAATATTAAATATTTGGTTCGAAGAAATTTTTTAAATTTTTTAAACTAATATTTTTTTTAAAATCCTTTTAAACAATTTTTGAGTGATTAAATTCTGAAAATAAATTTTTTTATAGATTGTCTTTTTGGGATATTTTATTTAACTATGATCATTTTCCTTATGGTGTGACATTAATTATTTTCAGATAGAGGAAAGTGGAAATTTAATTACAGAATGATTTGATGGATGTTGAAGTGAGAGTGATGAGGTAGTTGTTTAATTAGGGTAGGGAATAGTATTTATTTAGAAAGGTGAAGGAATTTTTCCATAAAGTATGAATTGATTAGGTGATTCATAGGTGTTTGAGAAGAGATAATTCGTTAACTAATTCTGTGTTTTATTTACTATTGGAGTTTGTTTTGAATAATTAAATCAAATTTTCTAATTTTGTTTTTTGTATGAATACACGTTGTTAACACATCAAACGAGTGATACCTATGGGAAGTGAAATAAGGAGTCCTTGGCAGATGGTTTATTTAGATCATTTTAAAAAAAAGTGTTACTGCTTCATAGTGGAGTGTAAGGCCCCAAGGTTGAATAGTGGTTAGAAAATATTCAAGTTTAATTCAAATAAATTAGGAATCTAGATCAGTTTCATGGTACCTTAATATTAGTTGTTCTCCAATGGGTAGCTCAAGAGCGGTGGAAGGTGCATCATGGTCATCAAAAAGAGGTGTCTTGGGAATATTTAATTATATAGATTAAGGTGGTTTTTATTCCAGCGGTGTGATGTATAAAACACATAAATAACTTTTTAGAGTTCCATCATAGTCACTCTAGTGTGCATCATCATTGAATTCACTTAAATGTATTTATGGACCAATTAATTAACCTATTTTCTAATGTTATATGAAAGCATGAAATTTTGTGTTTATCTTGTGATAGGAGATTCAATAAAGGGTGAAAATCTTATAATTGAATTCCTATATGGTGACAATGGATCATGATAAGGTGGAAACGAGTGGTGTGCTCCTTTATATTAAGAAGTTTGAAGATGGAACCTTGAGTTTTAGATACTGTGGTAAGATAAGGATGAATGTGAGTTCTTCCCTTAATGTTTGTTTGTGGCTTCTATCAATGGTTTGAGTAGATCTAGTCATTCTATTTTGGTTAAGATGAAATTTTTTCACTATCATGTGGTGGGCCATAAAAAATATGTGTAAATATCTTTTTCAAAGTGTTCATATATATAGGTAAGGTGATTTATTTGTTTGGTAGGGTGGTGAAATTTTAGTAGTTATTTAGTTAGGATGAGAAGAGTTTCATTTGGGAATTTAAGAGTGGGAATTTTTGGATTTAGTAACATTAGTCCATTTAAAATCAAATATTTTTTTATGATATTTAGTATTTTAGTTTAATGTGTTTTTAAAATATTATTACTCTATTTCTCTTAATGTGGGTTTAAAAATTTAATAATGATTTCTCAAAATAGATATGACAAAAAATAATCAAATTTGAAATAATAGAGGATTTAGTTTATTGGTAATTTATAACATTGAGGGATTTTTATATGTATGAAGGCTCTGAAAATTTTTCAATTTCTATTTATTAAAATGAATGGTATTTAAAATAAAATCTCATAATTATTTTCCTTATTATGAATGTATTAATGGTTAGTGTAGAGGTTTATCTCCATGTAAATGTGAGTAATGTGCCCTATTTCTATTTTTGGGATGTTGATCCCCTTTTGAATAGTAATATTCTAGTTTGAGGGGTATCTTTCATTGTGGGTAGGTTTGTGAAATTTAAAAATATTGTGGAAATAAGGAACTGGGGGTTTTGATTTTATAAAAACTGTCCTTCCTTGAGTGTAGAGATCCCTTAGAATTAGGGTATGATTAATTAAGGGGCATATTCCTCCCTGGGTATATAGAGTGGTTTCTTGGGATAACATCATTTTTTTGGGAAGGTATATTTTTAGTGGTCCAATTTTAAGATATTCCTTCCCATTTATTGAGTTTATGTTTAAATGACCGATTTCTTAATATTATGATTTTAGTTTTCATCCCTTAAGTCATGTTTTCATTTCAATATAATTTCTCTACATATTTGATAGGTATCTCCTAGAGATTTTTGTGAGTTCTCTATTTCTTTTATCTTTTAAGTTATTTTTTATTTTTGTGGATGATAATTATTCGATAAGTATATAATTTAATTACCTAAACATTCTTTTCCATTAATTTATTTTATTTTTGGTGTTATAAATTGGAGGAAAAGATTATAGGAATATGGATACTACTAGAGAAGATATTTCTTCTAGAATGAGAGTGTCGTGATGTGGCCTTGAGTGAAACACCATGATTAGGTGGTTAGAAGAAAGGGGTAGTTACACATTTTATTGTGTTAGGCTATGAAGGTTCAAGTCAAAACATGGTTTTGGTGTTTCTACATGTACAAAGTATCATAGTTTTTTGGATTTAAGACAAGAGTTTAGGTTTTCACACTATTTTTGACTAAAAGCCAGGTCATGGAATGAATAACATCAATAATGGCATGAAGACTCTCTAAGAGGATTTTTGGAAAAGTGTAAAATGACAAATTTAATGAAGAAGCTTCTACATCAGGATTTATAAATTTTATGCATTCCATTTTCTTCTTTTCCTGACATGGAATGATCATATGAATGATAATGTGAATAGTTATAAAGAATATTTTTGAAAATGGGGAAACCATTACTAATAGGATTTTTGCTCTCAAATTTGAAATTTTCATGGTATTTGAGTGTTTGGACATGATGTGATGGGATGTGGGGAGTTAATTATTTTTTATATAAGTTCCCATCATTACATGGTTGAAAATGCCTCAATATAAAACCTAAATGAATTATTTAAAGGTTATACCTTTTGGGGTGTCATCATGTAATGGTGCGCCTTTTTCATCATGGATTGGTTTAAAAGGACCATGTACATGAAAAAACCACATAGTTTAAGGAGTGAATTTCCTTAGTTATATCAAATTATTATAGTTTATCAATCTTTAAATAGGGGAATTTGTAGTATTCCACGGTGTTTCCTTGGATACCTTTGAGTGTCTATTGATTAGATTTGGTCCATTACATCAATAAATTATCTCTACGAGATAATAGGTGAGTTTCTCTTCTTCTATATGATGTTCCCATTTTCCACTACATCCATAAGAGTTTGTTAAAGCAGTTTGGATTCTACTTTGTTATACTTGGGTATAGACTTGAAGAGGTTTTCTATGATTTAGGTTTTTACGATTTTCATTATGATCATATCCTAGTGATCATCCCCCTTTCATTGTTTTTATATAGTGGTATTTGAATCTCTGGTTTAAGTATAGGATTCAAGTTTTATCCCTTTTAATAATGTGAAATTTTGGATTTACCATACATTAGTTTTCTTTGAGTTGATAGTACAGATTAGCCTAATGATAATAATGAAATGGGTTAATGGAAATTGAAGGAAATATGGTTATTAATACATGTTTTACATAATTCTATGTTTTTTATCATGTTTTAAGGTTGTATGATGTGTTTTTAAGATTTACTTACAGGATGATGGTTATGTAACAGTTGTGCATAGATTGATGTGATCACTTCTTAAAAAAGGATTATTATTTAAAAATTGAAATTAAATTGTTTCTTGGAAAATTTATATGTTTTTTAATGCTGTTTATATTCTACAAATAATATTAATATGAAAAAAATGGTTGAAATGTGATTTATTATTGTGTTATACTCTAATTGTTTAGAATATTTTAGTTTATTACTTTTCTATTCTATGAAGTATATGGATTCAAAAGTGATTTCACAAATTTTATTAGTTTTTTTAATGTTATTTTACAAATTTATTAATATTTTTAAAAATGTATACAAAATTATATAAACAAATTAATTTTATTATAACATTATTTATAAATTAATTGAAATGTATTAATAATGATTCGAAAATTTTTAGAGGTATTATTGGGGTTTTGAAAGGGACAATAAATCCATTTATTGATTATTTATACATTTTTCTAAATTAAAATTTATAATTTCTAAATTTATTCTTACCCTGAGGAATATTCATTCCTCTTTTATGGGTAACTCTCATATTTGAAATGTTACATAAGGGTAATTGTGGATTTTAATAGATATAAAAAAGGTAGGTAGTTTCTCACGTAATGGTATTTTTATAGTTTCATAAGGGTAACTTGTGAGTTATAATGGACATGTAATGGTTGGTTTCTAATCACGTTAGGGTAGCTGTGAGATTACTCGACTCACATATGGGTCATCCCATATTTCAAATAATCACATAAAGGTAGTAGTTATATTTCTTAAGGGTAGTGTCCAACTTGAATAAATGTATAACAAGAACCCCAAAGCCTAGGTAAGTGACCAATAAAGAATACTATACTTATGTATAGGTATAGATGAATTTTAAAATAATACGTAAGGGTAAAATTGATGTTTCTATTATTTTTTCTCTAACATAGCGATGCCTAATAGTAAAATAAGTTACCCCTACATAGACCCCTTATCATGAATAGGGGAAATTATTATTATTCATGTTTCATTTGTTTTCTGGTTGATCTATAACCCATGAGGTCCATATTTCAAGGATTTAAATTTATAAAACCAATTTCTTAGATATCATTTTTACACATATATATTAAATAAAAATTTTATAAAGATTTTAATGACTTCATATTGAATATTTAATTTATACAAAATTAAAATGGGGATTCTAAATTTTTTCTACATCTATTATTCAAGACACATTGGTGCTGTAATTTTTAGAATACCGATGACTACACACTCAATTTCTTCATAATTATCTTATGTATAGATGATAAAACCTCTTCCTTGGAGCCTTGAATATCTTATGCATCGACTTAAAGCCACCTTTGGTCATGAATTCTAGATATAATAAGGTATAATTACCTTATTCTCTCTCCTCAATCCTTGGGCGCAAAAAAAATTCTTTTTACTAGTCAGGGATCTTTAGACTTATCACCTATATTCTATAACTAATATTATGGAATATTGTTTTTGTGCTTTCCTTAAAAATATGTTTTTTCAGTATTTTGAATGTTCAATTTTATGGGAATGGGAATGATAGAAAGGAAAACCATAATAAAAGTAAGAAATTAATCTTGAGATTGAACTAGGTAAGAAGAGAAATTGAATGGGGAAAAGGGATATTGCGATCGTCATATGTTTACCTTATTATTTTCATGATTGAACACCAAATATTCATATTTATTAAAATTATTACTACAATGATGAATTTTTATGGCGTTTAAATATGTGTTTACTAATATTTCAAATGTCACTTAGATTCCTAAAAAGAATAATCACTTAATGAAGGAAAAAGGATGGTAAAATTGTTGAATGTGAATTATAATATATGTTTCTATAATTATCTGAACCTTAAAATGCCATTGTTGATGGGTTTTTTGGGAAAATAGGTTTTTTAATGATTACATTTATTATAGCTTCTGGGAATTTGGATAAAACCAGTTTATGATTTTATCTTTGAATGAGAAACAAAAATGGGTATTGTTCTATGAATGAATGGTTAATGAATGTAATGAATGGTTATGGATCAAATAAATGTAGTGAGTAATTAAAAGATGAATAAGCTATGGGACATGGAATAATAAAATAAATAATATTGATATATAAATAAATGGAAAAAATTACAGAGACTAATGACTAATGGGAAAATGGAATGTAATTGTTATAAAATATTATTGATTGTAGTTACTATTATTTTATGTATATTGGTTTTGATATTGTTCTATTTAATTTTTTTAGATTTATGTGTGAGAATTATGTTATGGATGCACATTCTATAAGTGGTGGGGATGAAGGGAAGATGTGGTTGAACTTTCATGGTCAATATAACATTTAGTGGTTATATTTATCATATAAGGGATATAATGGATCATAGTTGTTAAATATTCCAATGGGATATAATGGCTCAAAGATGGAATGGGATGTGATTTCCATAAATCAAAAAATCCCTAGTGGTGATGTTGATTATAGGAATGTGGTTGTTCATAGTGGGGATTGTGTATGGTAGGGGGAGAATGAGGTGGATGACCTATATGTCAATGACACCCTACTATTGAAAATTAAATTGTGTTGTTGAGGGAATTTACATGAAACGTGAAGGAATAGGGTCTATTTCCTTCATATTTACATTAAATTTCAGATGGAGGTTATGGTAAGTGATGTAAATTTGGTATTTACTAAGATACTGTTGTGGATGTGGATATAAAAGACTATGGTGATACGGGAGAATATATAGAAAATTATTTTTGATGATATGTTTCAGGTGTTGATTCGTACTCATTCCCCTATTCTCTGCGAGATGTTTATCAACCATCTCTCTATAGGTTTGAGTGGGAGATACCCTAGCTGACATATTTGAGCTAAGATTAGTATAATCAATATCTATATGAGGAATCATTGTGGTGATAATTATTGATTATTAGTTCATATTAGCTTGTAATGGTTATATTAGTTAGGAATTTATCAAGCAAGAATATAAAATGATGGTGGCAATGTGTTGTTTGATGAATTTGTGTTTTTCTAATGACCGTGGGCCTTGATTTAGCTCTGTACCCCATCTATTTATTTATGATTATCGTTATTGACTATTTCTATGGTTAGTTTCACTTCTACTTATTGTTTCATGTTTATTTCAAATATATATTGGTGTATTTAGATGGAAAATGCAACTGGGTACTCTCAAGTTCTCACCCTCCTTTTTATTTACATTTTTCAGGTCATATTACTGAAACTAATGCCTCTATTTTGGAATCATGGATGAAGTTTGTAGTTACCTAGGAGATTATAGATTATTTCATTTGTATTAATATGACATTACAAGTATTGTGGGATATTATGGGTTTTGGATTTTACATATGTTAGGGAGTTATTTAGTGCTTTACATCCTAACATCACATCCCACTTATTTATTAAGGTAAATCCCCTCATATGTGCGATTTTATTTGTACCCTCGGTGATAGTCACATAATAGGGACCTACTAGAGGTGGGAATCATGGATTATTATCTCCCTTCAAACATTTCTGGACTATGAGTGGTACCTTTATTGGGGGATGTCATTACATCGTGGTATTAGAGAGAGGTTGAGATATAAGATGGAGTTTAGAGTAAAGTACTTGCAAGGAATACCTGGGTTGGTAGGAAAATAGTATTTGAAGAGTTTAGATGGTGATATAGGCCATATATACCTGGTATGACATGAAATTTTATTATACCCTATATTATATGTTAGGACTCTATGATTTTCATGTTTTTCAGTGAGGCAATTCTTCTTATATGGTAGCTAAAGAACATAGGTACATGCATCATGATTGATTTTGTTTCTGATTGAACGGGTTGTGTTTTCATAGTTATAAAATATAATTAAACGTATCCTATTGTTTTATAAGTATATCTCTAATTTTCCATATGTTGTGGTTGCTAGTGAACTATTATTGCATGCTAAATCATTCGTATAACCAAAAAATAATAAGTAAAATAGTGATTAACATGCCCAAGTTGTTTCTTTGAAATCTTGTTGAAACGTGAATTAATTTTCCCATTATAGTTAAAACATGATTACTTATGATATAATTTTTTTCAATTGTAATAGAAATAACAACTTAACGTTTTTTCATAATGTTTGAAATTGTTACCAAAGTATGCCATCTGATTTTTTTTGTTAATAACTAATGAATTTTAAAAGGCCATTTTAATAATATAAGGTTCCATAGATTTCATACTTCCATACTAAAATGATTAATTTAAAAACCATTATTAATGGTATTCTAGTTCCCACATGAGGTAATATACCAAGCATTATTTTTTATTCTAAATTTATCCTGAGCATGAGTTATGGACAAATTGTAAAATTGTGTTTTAGACATTTAAATTGTGATGTTTCTGAAAATTGACCATCATGATCCTTAATAATTAAGAATAATAATTGAAAAATTATGGATTATCTTTTTTTGGTATTATTTTAGTTCTTCAATATTAATTTCTTCATATCTTATAATAATATACTCTGAGTTTATTTCAAGGAAAAAAGTTTGGTTACAATATTTTTTTAAAATTTTTGAACATTGTAAGCATTATTATTGATAAAAATTAATAATATAATGGTTTTCCCTAACATAAAAACAAATATAATTTCATGATAATGGATAAATTTTTTTATGATATACCATTTAGGTTATTGTACATTTAAATGTGAGAATTAATCAGTGTGTTTTTTTCTACTCATGATATGTGGTATGCACTTGTTAGGTGTGATGACCCAAACCCAATTACCCAGAGTTGGTGCCTTATTTTAATACATTGGAATGATTACAAGTAACCATGTCCCAAATAACTGATTAGTTTAGTATTCTTGGAAATAAGATACATTCATAAGATAAACATTACAACTTGAAAATAAAAATAACACTAATTTATTACATTAGATACATCCAAGCCTCCATGATTATTCCTGAAAGTCACTAATAACTAATACCTTCATATCCTTGGAAAATGAAATATAAGAAAGGGGTGAGCTCAAATTCTAAGTAAGGGTAAGCAATATAGTGGAAGAAAACATAAATATTAAGCATGGTGAATAATTGAAAACACATGACTTAACGAATAATATACATGAGCACTTAATGGAAAAATATGAGCTGAGTAAATAATTCTATAATAAAACATAGACATGGGTGTTCTACTAGTCGAATAACGACATGAAATATCAATATCCAATCTCATAATAATGGAATGCATAATGCCAGACATTCTGAAAATTTTTGTCAAGGCCTCAACCAAGACGTCTAAAAATGATTAAGGCATTGGACAATTCTACATCTAATTGTCTCATGGGAACTACTGATGCATCCCAGAGCTATATCAGGATCCACCTGTCACTTACTAAGTCCAATGCATTCCACATATTAAAATGATGAAACATAACATAATCATTCATATTAAAACTAGCATACGAAATGTCAACATTTTAACCACAAACCATGAATGGTATAAAAATAGCACATCCATAGTAAAACATAACTCATTAAATACAATATGGAAGATTTTAATATAATAGATTAACCTCAATCGATAATAATGAAGGATATTGACATAGATGAAAATAATCATCAAAACTATTTGAGAGAAATATCCCCCTTTTTCATGAAAACATTTCAAACTCTCACTATTTATAAAAAAGCCATTTAAAATTGATTTTTGAATCAACGTGTCACATATAAATTTGAAAATTTGAAATGTAATTTTAATTTGAAAACATTATTTTCTATATTAATAAATCCTTAAAACCATTTTTAAAACAAGGACATTAATGAGAATGATTTGGAAGAATAAATATTTAAAACATTTAAAATGATATTTTAGTTTGAGTTCTGATACAAATGAGAGACACATGAATAAAAATAATTGAGATAATAAAAAATTTATCATATGCTGCAAATAAATGATTTCATGATATTCTATTTCAAAGGATAGTATATACCCAATATATAAGTTAATTGGTGCATAACAACAAAGAAGTCTCAATGGAATGCAAATTGAGATAAAGTCCCTTATAAAAACTATATCCTTGGGTTAAGGATAAATAAATGACATAATTATGTGTGAAAAATATAAATACACTCAATATGATTCAATATTCAGTGTAAATCAATCAGAAAACATTCACACATATTCTTGTAAAAATAACAACAATGACTTGGATGGTTAACTCAATGAATGGAAATTAAGTTAAGATTACACTTATCATGTTCATACCAATGAATTGAGAAATTATCAATGGATTTATTATGTGTATAAAGTGTATATCCACCTAAAGGGGAGTGGAAATTACTAAATAAATAATAAATAGTGATTCCCTAGATAATCTTGGTGTAAAATAATCAACGAAGTATGCGTAAATCTGAATGAGTGGAAATTGAAATTTGAAATTCCCTTACAGATTTGTTAACATAAGAAACATACACATCATGAAAGAAGGATCATAAAATGATGATGAAAATCCCCATAAATTAAATTATATTACACAATGAATACAATCATGGACTGTACATACGCCACACAAAATGAAATAGTGTCCAATATCGCATGAATCTCACATGAATAAAAAGTGAGATAGAAAACTATTACTTCATTGTAATCAATTGAGTCATATGAAAAAAATATAATAACCACAAAATTAATCACAAAATAAAATTAATAAAAATAGAATAATGATAATATATATCATATGGAAGTACACAATACACCACATGCAGTAAATAAGTGGAGAACAATGGAAATCTCACAGAATTAAAAGTGAGATAAGAAACCCCTTACTTTGTAATTTTCCTTGGTTGAGGGTAGGTTAACCTCCTGTATAATGGTGAAATAATAATTATTAAATTATAAAATAACCATATACATTAATATTATATAATATATGATCTTCTAATATTGTTTTGTTAATGATATTTCAGTAGTATTTTCGTTTCGAGTGTTAACTAATTCGTTTTCCTTTATATTCTTTGTTACGTATGTATTGTTTTTTATTGATATGATGTATCTTATTCATATTAATAGTGATATTAATACATTAAAAATTATTTTTAATCATCAAATGAAAATTATTCTTGAATGGATACGATGGGGAATAAATCTCATCATGTTTGTGGGGATGATAATCCGTACGTATGCACAAGTGACAATTTAATTCATTGGATATTAAAATCATATATAATTGAATGGTATATCATATAAAGAATCATTATCATGTTATATTTATTATTTAAATCATTTGTACTCATTATTATTCCCATCCAAATTATGATGTATTAGAATAACAAACCACACCACGACGTGGAGATGGTAATTGGTACGTACCCACATTTGGTGACTTTGCCATTTATAAGATGGATAGAATAATGAATATGGTTGTACCATTTTTATAATAACATCAATGTTTATAGAATATACTTAATTTATTATCTTTGAATGGAAACAACAAGTAATGAATAAGTGGAAGAAGAAAAAACATGAAAGAGGTGGTGAGATATTTACCTCTTCTTCGGGTTCTTCCTTTGGATTTGTTCAAAAGGGCTCCATTATATGGCTTTATTACAAAAGGAATGAATCTAGGATGGAGGGAGGATAGTGTAGAGTATATTTGGTAAGGGGTTTTTCTGAGACAAATGGCTTAAAAGGTGTTTAATTTGAGAGAAGTGGAGGTAGAAATTTATAAGAGGGGTGAGAGGCACCTTAGGAAAAAATTGCAATATTAATTTACAATAAAATTATTTTCGGTTTCTAATGAGTCTAAATTAAATTATTTAAGGGATAATGTGGGTATGGGTCGAAAAATAATCAACCAATAGGTTTTAGAATCATTTGGGTCACTGTATTAACCTTATTATTTATATTTAACTCTTAGTTAAATAGTTTGACATTTACCATGCCTCATTGTATTTTTATATTATGTGGTTAATAAACTTACCAAAAACATCCAAGAGAACCCCAAGTTGTTAATTAAAGATAAAAATATCATTATATAAGTCTTTTGGCTAATCATTAGATTTTAGGATTATTATATCAACCAATAATATTGTATATTTTTTAAGAACTCATTTATGTCAATTTTGACATTATTTAAAAATTGATTTTGGTTAAAGTCCTAAAAACATTATTACTTAGAACTAAATACATTTAATCAACCCTAAGATTTCATATTCACATAAAAAATTTGTTTATGTAATAAAAACTTTTATATTATATTTATTTTTGTATTTATAATATCATTTATTTGAATGTTTCATTAATAAGGAAAATACTGCCTCATTATTGTGTCATATATAAATATATTTATTTTATGTCTAAAAATTATAAATTAAATATTATAAGGTAGGAAATATTGTTAGATATATAATGAATATTTATAGTCTAATATATCATTTATATAACCTTATATAAAAATTGTTTTAATAAAAGATATTTTCTTTTGTTATTTTTGTCTTTACTGTAAATTATTTAATATAAAATGTCATTATCACTCTCAAGCGACTCTATGGGGTCCCAAAATAGAGAAAATAATGAAAATGGTAGTAAATGTATCATCCAATAGGGTTAAAACAAGTGTTAGTGTAATTTAATATAATTCTAATATTATTTTCTTATCCTTATTTACTAGATTTACTCCTTTAACCACGGTAAATAAAATATTTACTGAAGTAAATATTCCTAATGTCTATAAATAAAAGATACCTATTTGCACAATTTGGAACTCTTGATTTCAAATATTTAATCCATTTTTCCAAATTCAAAACATTGTAGTGGTAGAAATTAATTTAAAATTAATTTCTGTTGTTAAAACAAAAAGTGTGTTTTTATGAAATAATAACTATCAAAAGATTGAC
The DNA here is from genome assembly GCA_963277665.1 of Viscum album. Lineage (NCBI taxonomy): Eukaryota > Viridiplantae > Streptophyta > Magnoliopsida > Santalales > Viscaceae > Viscum > Viscum album. The sequence goes on along the minus strand of OY728131.1, from coordinate 1,105,655,815 downwards.
ACTTGTTTATGTCCAGTTTAATCGTGAGATTTCTTACAATGACTTAAATTATATTAAATGATAAAAATATAATCTAATTATACTTAAAAACTATTAAAATTTATTATTTAACACAATAAATTATTTCGATTAAAAAAGTATTTTTTAATTAAAATTTAGTATTTTCACTCTTCCTCAAAAAATGGACGTTTTCAGAAAAATACCAAAAAAACACCCGATGCTAATTTAGATATTCCAAATTCAAAAATGAATTCCATTTTAAATGATAAAATTTATAAAATTTCAAGAAGTTGGTATTAATATTCAAAATGTCTAGTTTGATTGGTCTCGGTGTGTTGGAATCTCGAAGCAGCGTACAATGCAAGCAATTACGTTATTCAATGGGAAACGTACCGTGGAAACTTGGGGTGTTACATTATTTACCCTTTTTAGATATTGAATCCTCTAAAATTTTAAATTTGGGCTTGGTAACATAATTTAATGGTCAACATTGGAAAAAGTGTCTATAAAACAATAACTTTAAAAGAATGAATGAGAAGTACAATGGTCACCTGAGATAACCCATACTAGAATTCCATGTAAGAAAACATGGATATGAGAGATAAAGTAATTATCAAGTTCCTATGTAGAGGGATAGAAAACACGATCGGGATAATGTTAACAACAATAAAACCACAATCCTATGATGGGACAAAGAGTCATTAGTCTCCCAGTAGGAAAAGTAAAAAGATAATATTGTTTTGTTTTAAGTTACATTTAATAAAGATGAGGAATTTATTTATTAGATTGACTAAGAAAATAAAGAGATATACTTACTTTTTAAGTAGAGTTTCATTCTTTAATAAATTTATATCACCAAAACACTTTTTTCAAATGATGAGTATTCAAGATGGCTTGGTCATACAGGAAGAGCTAGAATCAACACCTAGATAATCACATGATCCAAAAAGGATAAACTATATATTTACCTTGTCTTTAGAGTTTAATCAAAACCAAAACGGTCAGTACAAGATTAGATGATCCCCCAAAAAGATAATTCTTTAGAGAAAGAGAAACTAATCATAAATTCAAAAATTAAACAACCATTACCCCCATGTTAAATAAATACCATTCAATAAACAATTGTCCTTAAAATCCATCAATATAATCCAAACTAATATTGAAACCCAATACCTAGAAGAATTTGTTTATCCAGTCTTCCATGTTAAATTGTATCTCCAATTAACATCGACTACTCTTAAAGTCACATACTTAAATGTAATTAAACTAATAACATATTCCCTATTATAGGATAATCATTTCCATAAATACCCCAAATCAGTATAAATTCACAATAAAAACATAGATAAAAATCCCCCAATACTCCTCAAATGAAATCTCAGAGTATTCTATTTTCCTTAGGCATACAGTGTTCCCAACAGAGTGAACGTCTTCCAAAATAACAAAACTCACTTAATCACCAAATCATTTTCCTATACTAAGGGTATTCATTTGATAAGACATAAGATCCCAAATGAAATTATTATTGATCAATAAATTCATTTAACTAAAACTAATTAGTCACACTAACCATGGACTTCACGTAGTCCTGTGGTAGGGGATAAATCCCAATCACACTCTGGTTGTGAGTTTGATTCCTACAGCTTTTTCCGATGTGACAGGTTGTCACACGGTCTGCATGTTGTCCTTTTTCAAAAACTATATTTTATAACATTACCAAAATGATATAAATTTCTCAAAATAACCATAATATAATTTAACCAAAAATGCTATCTCATACCTTGCATTTTCATCCCAAATTATAATAACTTGTAATTGCCTCAAACTAAAAGATAATATGAAACCAAATGGTTATTGATAACTATATTCACTAGGGAAAAGACAGTTCTTCCTCAAATATCATTTTCACATGACAAACTATAGGGTTAAAAAAACAAGAGAAAATTATTCCAAAGTAATACCATTAACAAATAGCACTAATACATTTAAACATTTCTACATCCATTTATTTCCACATAGTTTCTTCTTTGAAAAAGAAAATATCCTATAGAATAGGGCATTCACTCGAGAAATGTCCAGGTCCCCAACAATTATGGAAAATGACTATAAATGGATTATTGGGACAATTTATTATTTTCTTCCACAGTCCTCTTCATTTTTAGTCGGAAATTCTTCACTTTATGTCTTTCCTTCCCACACGTAAAACATTTATTTATTCCATTAATCCATTTTATTTAGTGTCTCCTTGCACAATTCTTTCATGATGGAAATTGATGATTCTTTTCTCCATGGTCTCCACTGCTAGAGAACTTATCATTAACCGCCTTTCTCTTCATTGTTGAGTCTGGGAGTTGACTAATATATATGATTTTGATCATATTTTTTGAAAACATATTAGTCAAGACCATGATATATTTTATGCCTGTCAACATTCCATATTTTTTATCATTTCCACCATCGTTACCACTCTGTACATCATACTCAAAGTTACTATGACTTCATTGGAATCTAGCCATTGACAAAAACAAGAATGCATTGTGTGAGTAACAATAGTCATAAAATCATTTATATAATATCATGACACCATATTTTTTATTTGAAACACATTAGGATTAACCAGGCTCATTTATTCTCATATTATATTAAAATTCATCAAATCATATTTTAATGAAAATATAAATTATTCTAAGCATATCCCACAAGAGTATCGTAACCAAGAGTGCAGCAAGGCCCGTTGTCGTGAACCCGCTCCCGTTTGAGTATAGCTCAAAGTGGTGTTTTCGGGTTTTACCCCAAGGTAAATATGTGCGAGAGCTGCCTCTACCTGCTCGTATCTAGACAGGAATACATTTCTTGGAAATCTCAAAAAATCCCTACAATACAAAATTCTAGGAAGTTATTCTATAATAATCCTCATTGTATATCTTATGGATATGTGCTCTAATCAGAGTTTATCTAAATATAGTTTCCAAGGTCTGTACTAAACGTCCTATGATACCAACTACAACGCCCCGAACCCAGTTACCCAGAGTCGGTGCATTATTTTAATACATTTTCATGATTATATGGAATCATGTCTTGAAGGACAGATCAGTTTAGTAGTCTTGGAAACAATATACATACATAAGTTCAACATTACAACTTGAAAATAAGAAAAACACTAATTTATTCCATTAGAAACATCCAAGCCTCCTAGATTATGCCTGCAAGTCACTCCTAACTAACTCCTTTATATCATGGGAAAATGAATCAGAAGAAATGGGAGAGATAAAATGCTCAGTAAGGGTAAGAAATACAATAGAAGATAACATAAATATTAATCATGGTGAATAATTGAAAACACACGCCTTAACGAATAATATACATCAGCACTTTATGGTATGAATATTAGATGAGTGAATAATTCCATAATAAAACATATTCAATGGTGTTCTACTAGTTGAATAACCATATAAAATATCAATAGCTAATCTCATAATGATGGAATGAAAAATGGTAGACATTCTGAAACATTTTTTCAAGGCCTTGACCAAGACATCTAAAAATGGTTAAGGCCTCGGCCAAAACCACATATCAAAAATTGGGAAAGGCCACAACCAATTCCATGTCAAATTGTCTCTTGAGACCTACCGTTGAATCGAGGAGTTATAGCAGGATCCATCCATTACATACTATGTCCAATGCATTCCTCATATGAAAATGATGAAACATAACATAAACATACATATTAAAATTAGCATACAAAATGTCGACATTTTAACCACAATCTATGAATCGTATAAAAATAGCACATCCACAGTCAAACATAACTCATTCAATACAATATGGAATATTGTATTATAATAGATTAACATCAATCAAGAATAATGCAGAATATTAACATAGATTAAAATAATTATCAAAACTATTTGAGATAAATATCCCCTTTTTTCTTGAAAACATTTAAAATCCTCACTATTTATCAAGAATCCATTTAAAATATATATTTTAATCAATGTGTCTCACACTAATTTGAATCTTTTAAATGTAATTTTAATTTGAAAAAATTAATGTTTATATAAATAAATCCTTAAAACAATTTTTAAAACAAGTACATTAAAAACAAAGGTTTAGAAGAATAAACCTTTAAAACATTTAAAATGATATTTTAGTTAGAGTTCCTACCCAAATGAGATATGCTTGAATACAAATAATTGTGATAATAAATATATTATAAAATCATTAGAATATAGGCTTTTAAGATATACTATATTAAAGGATAGTATATACACTATATAAAAGTGAATTGGTGCATAATAATAAATAAGTCTTAATGGAATGTAAATTGAGATAAAGTCCCTTATAAATACCGTATCCTTAGGTTATGGTTAAATCAATGACCTAATTATGTGTAAAAAATATAAATAAAATCAATATTATTGGATATTCAATGTAAATAAATCAGAGTAAATTCACACATATTCTTTTCAAAATAACACCAATGACTTGGATGTTTAACTCATTGAATGGAAATTGGGTTAATATTACTCTTATCAAGTTAGTATCAATGAATTGAGAAATTATCAAGGGAGTGATTATGTGTATCAATAGTATATGAACACAAAGGTGCGTGGAAATTACTACATAAATAATAAATAGTCATTCCCCACATAATGTTGGACTAAATTAATCAATGATGTATACGTAAATCCGAATGAGTGGAAATTGAAATATGATATTCCCTTACCGATTTGGTAACATACAAAACATACACCCCATGAATGAAGGATCATACAATGATGATGAAAATACCCATAAATTAAATTATATTACACAATTAATACAATCATGGAGAGTACATATGCCACACAAAAGGAAATAGTGGTCAATATAGCATGAATCTCATATGAATAAAAAGTGAGATGAAAACCCCTTACTTCATTGTAATCAGTCGAGTCATATGACAAAATGTTAAAAACCACCAAATAAATCATATAATAGCATGAATATAAAGATAATTATGATTATATATATCAAATGGAATACACAATACACCACATGCAATAAATAAGTGGCGAACAGTGGAAATCTCATAGAATTAAAAGTGAGATAACAAACCCCTTACTTTGTAATTTTCCTTGGTTGAGGGTAGGTTACCTCCTGTATAATGGTGAAATCATTATTAATAAAGTATAAATGAACCATATACATTAATATTATATTATATATGATTTTATAATATTTCTTTGTTAATGATATTTCGATAGTATCATCGTTTCAGGTGTTAACAGATTCATTTTCCTATATATGATTTGTTATGTAAGTATTAATTGGTATGGATAGGATGTATATTATTCATATTAATATTTATATTAAGTTTTTAAACATTATTTTTAATCAAAAAATGAAAATTATTCTTGAATGGATAAGATGGGGAATGAATCTCAATGCCTTCGTGGAGACTGTAATACGTACGTACGCACGAGCAACAATATCATTGTTGTGATATTAAAATCATATATAATTGGATGGTATATCATATAAACAGTTTTTAATAAAAATTTATATTTATTATTTACATCATTTATACACATTATTATACCGACCCAAATAATGATGTATTTGAATAACAAACCACACCACAACGTGGAGACTGTAATCCGTACTTACGCACGTATGGTGACTTTTTCATTTATAAGATGGATAGAATAATGAATATTATTGTACCATTTTTATGACAACACAAAAGTATATATAATATACTGAATTTATTATTTTATAATCGAAACCTAAAGGAAATAATAAGTGGATGAAAGAAACACGAAAGAGGTGGTCAGATATTTACCTCTTCTTCAGGTTCTCCTTTTTGATTTGATCAAAAGGGATCTTTAGGTTGGCTTTATAACTAATGTAAGGAATATAGGATGAATGGAGAAAGTGGAAAGGATATTTGGGTAGGGATTGGCAGAGAAAGCTGGCTTGAAGGTGTGAATTTGAGAGAAGGGGAAGTTCCCATTTATAAGAGGGGTGAGGGGAACCACAGGAAAAGATTGAAATATTAAATCATAATAAAATAATTTTTTATTTATAATGGATAAAAAAAATTATTTGAAAGATAAATTGGGGATGGGTTGAATACCACTCAACCAAAAGGTTTTATTCAGGTTTAGGTCACTATATTAGGTTTATCTTCTAGATTTAACTCTGAGTTAAACAATTTGACATTTACCATGCCTCTTTGCATTTTTATATTATATGGTTAAATAAACATACTATAAACTTACGAGAGAACCCAAACTGGTTCATTAATAATTCAACTATCATTATATAAGTCTTTTGCTAAACCATAAATTTTTAGGGTTATTATATCAAAAAATAATATTGTATTTGTCTTACAACTCATTTATGTCAATTTTGAAAATATTTAATAATTGATTTTTTTAAAGTCCTAAAAAATTTATTACATATAAATAAATACACATAATCAACCTTAACATGTCATAGTCACCTATAAAAGTTTTTTATGTCAAAAAAAATTTCAAATTATATTTATTTTATTTTTTATAATATCATTTATTTGATTGTTTCATTAAAAAGGAAAATAGTGTATCCTTATTGTGTCATATATAAATATATTTATTTTATGTCTAAAAATTATAAATAAAATATCTTGAGGTAGGAAATAGTTTTATCCTTCTAATTATTATTTATAGTTAAATAGATCATTTATATAACCACATATATAATTTTTTTTACTAAAATATATTTTCTTTTGTTATTTTTGTCTTTACTTTAGATTATTTAATATAAAATGTCATTATCACACCCATGTGGATCTATGAGGTCCCAAAATGGACCCAAGTATGCCCATGATCGGACATGTATCAGTCAATAGGGTTAGGACATGTGTTAGGGTAATTAAATATTATTATAATATAATTGTTTAACAATTTTTACTGGATTTACCCCTTTAACCATGATAAATAAAATATTTACTGAAGTAAATTTTCCTAATGTCTAAAAATAAAAGTTGCCTTCATATACAATTTGGACCTCCTGATTCAAAATATGGAATCCATTCTTCAAAAATTTAAAACATAAAATTGGCTAAAATTAATTTATAAATAATTTTTGTTGTCAAAAGAAAACGCATGTTTTTATGAAATATTAACTATCAAAATATTGGCACTTGTTTATGTCCAGTTTAATCGTGGGATTACATACAATGACATAAATTATATTAAATGATAAAAATATAATCTAATGATAGTAAAAAACCATTAAAATGTATAATTTAAAACTATAAAATATTTTTATTAAAAAATTTGATTATAATTAAAATTTAATATTTTCACTATTCATCAAAAATTGGATGTTTTCAGAAAAATAAAAGAAATTCACCCCAAGATATTTTCCATATTATGAATCCAAAAATGAATTCCTTTTTTAGTGATAAAGTTTAATAATTTTAAAATGTGGGTATTAATATTTTTAATGGCTAGTTTCATTGGTCGTGGTGTGTTAGAATCTCGATGTTGTGTACAATTCATGCAATTACATTATTTAAAGGGAAACGTACCATGGAATCTTGGGGTGTTTCATTATGGATTTTATTATAAGGATATACTTTATTTTTTATTAATTATTAGAAAATTATAAGCACGTCTAGTGATAATATTTTGAGACTTGAAACTATTTAAATTTTTGAATGAATTTTTTTAAGGTTAATAAGTATTTTACTTCAAAAATAATCATGGGTTTCATGATTCTACATGATAGGTTTATTATTGGAAGCATGTATAACATTAAAAACATTTGTTCTAAATTTTATGTATGTGTATACTAATCTTTTATCCTATTTAATATTTTGTATTTATAATCTGAAATCGTGTTATATATTGACCATGTTATACTAAATATTGACGTACAATCATTTTACCCTTATTACAAAATAAATTAATGTTTTCATGTGCAATAAAATTGTTAATGAATGTCTTGTTTCATCATGTAAATCAGGATTCATAAGACAATACAGGAGTATCTTTTGCCTTTAATTTACCACATTATATGGATATTTAAATGGATAGAATTATGTTTCTGTAGAAATGACATGAAAATTTTGATTTTTGTTTTTTTGTATTATTTATTGGTTTCTATATAGAATTATTGATATTCCTGGATAAAAAACTGTTACTGGATTTAGAGATGAGGTTTTAAGGACAGTTTAAGAAGAAGATGTTCCATAATGAATCTTAACACCTGATCCCACTATATTTTCTTAACATCTATAATTATATTGTATTTGATAAAAAGTGTAATTTTTTTATAATGTGTATCCATACTATGAATATGTGTAATTGTTTTGGTTTTATATATCAAACAACTCCCCCACATAAAGGTTCTGTCACTTAAATTTCTGAATACAAAAAATTTGTTAGGAAAATCATGGAATTAATGAAAACAAAATTTCTTAACACACCAATGTTATTATAAAGAATGTGATTAAAGTGTTTTACGGAAATCATATGATTCAATAATGTTTCAATTGATATTATTTTAGGGGAATCTATTATGGTTTTGAGTATATTAATAGAGGGAAACTATTTCCCCCATAAAGAAACATTATATTATGAAACATTTTAAAATCGTGTGAATTATTCAATGCCACCCATAGTGTAAAATATCAAGTTGTGGAGGATGGATTAATTTTTTGATTATAATTGAGGAGAATATATCTATATTCAATTGAGAAATTTTATGTAAAAATATTTGAATTAATTGCATGAACCTATGGAAAATGGAAAATGGAATGTTATATACCTTAAAATTTTCTATGAGTGTACTAACAAATAATATTTTCCTATAAAATAAGGAAACCATTATATCTATATAATGTGGAATGAACCAGCCACATGTATTATTGTGATACAAGTCATATGTTAAATTGTGTTATCCAATTGTGATGTTTTGTATTAATACTAACCAATTAAAGGGAATGTTAGATCTCTATTAGTTGAATAAAAATATTATTATGAAATAAAGTAACCATTCTATTTGTGTAAGTTATTTCAGGAAGAATATTAAATATAAAATATTATATGTAATTGATGTATTGTTTTATTTTTATTATAATTGTATATGTTCTAGATATGAAGTATTCTTGAATTTTAAATGATAATGGTGAGAGGATAAATTAGGTGAAATGATGCATGATGAATTAAATTAGTTAATCCACCTATCATCTTGGTTTTTTAATAACTGTAGAAATGTTATTGGAAAAGAAAAAATTACATCGAGAATGTAATTATTTGATCCTCCGTTCATGATATGAAATAAAATTTAGTGCAGCCTACTTGGATGAAATAAATTTTGTGGCAACATGTTTTTTATAAACACAACAATAATTGTTTTAAAAATATTGAATTTGATAATTTTATTTTCAAAATGTTTTTTTAAAAATGGGATTTTGATTAATATATTTTAATGTGAAGGATTAAAAATAGGATTCAATTAAAATGGGTTTTTAACATACCATTGTTACATAAATTCAAGAGACCTGATGAAATTTTTTTATCAACATGATTGTAAACTTAACGTAGTTTATTCTGAAATTTTGTGTTGTATGAATAGATAGTAAAGATTCATTTTATGACCATTTTCAGGATTTAAGATTCTTAACCACAATAATTTAAGGACTTTATTTATGTAGAACACCTAATATTATTAATAATATATTGTGAAAACATGTTAATATTCTTTTTTATTGATATGCTATGTATGATATGATTTTAATTTTATTAATTTAAACTTGCAGTCATGATAAATGAGAAAAAAGAATATCAATATCTTTATTCAATAGAATGCCATAGTAAATTTGTTCAAGTGTATGAAATAATAATGTTTTCTCTTATATTAGTTTATATGTTTTTATCTTCAATCAATATGATGTTCTTTTTTAAAAATATGCACTCATCTATTATGTTAATTTATTATACTTATTATATTGTAATATATTGTCTATTGTGATATTTATAGTTATCAATGTGAAAATTTAAATATTTCTATAATTGTATCCATAGATCTATTTTCTTTAGAAATGTGGATATGTTATAAATATAGGGAGACGGTTGAGATTTATCTTATTTTGTTGTTAAAATATATCTACTTCCATTTCTATCCCTATATATTTTTTAATTCTCAAGGATAATAATTGTTTAAGTGGTATATATTGAAAAGGTCCAGGGTTTTCTATATATTTAAATGTCTATAATATGTTGTTTGAATTTTTTAAGAGTAGGTTTCTAGAATTCAAATGTTGGTTTAAATTAATTTAGTAAATTGTAAATTTTTAATAAATATTTTTCAAATTAAGAATGTAATATGAAAGTTATAAAACATCATTTTGAAATCAATTTAAATGTTTTTTAAATGATTGTAATTTCGTTTGAAGTGTATTTGGAGGATTTTAATGTAATAATAAATCATTTAATTAATTATATATAGGTTTTTTAAATGTTAATTTAGAATTTTAAGGTCATTATCACAATAATGGATGAATATTTCTATGTGTAAGGGAAAATATCTTTTCTAAAAAGTTACATAATGGAAATTGGATTTATATAGATTTTATAAATGAAGGTTTTTTCTCACTTAAGGGTAGTATTGTAGTTCTGTACGGGTAACCCATGAGTTCTAAAGGATACATAAAGGTAGGTAGTTTCTCATTTAAGGGTAGTTATAACCATCCTTTGCTTGTGTAAGGGTCATAAAAAATTTTTTAATCTCGCATATGGGTATTCCTAAGCTCATGTAATGGTAGTGTGTCTCTCATGTAAATGTATAACATGATTCTTAGAGTGCACATAAGGGTCTAATTGAACTTCTTATACTTATAATACTGTAAGGAGTAATTTGAAAAGCATATTTATGGGTGGTCATGAAGTAACCCATACACGTGATCTATCATAGAACCGTGTAAGGGTTAAAAAAGGTACCCATATATAGACCCACATCCTATATATGGGTAAAAAATATCTATTAGGATTTGAAATTTTTTCATAATGCTTTTGATCTATAACCCATGTGAACCTTATTTGAATGATTTTAAATCATGAAATCAAATTTTTATATTTCCTTTTGACTTATTTTCCTTATATAAAATATTTATCAAGAATTTAAATGCTATGTGTTGATTATTTGTGTTATATAAAATTATACTCGGTATTTCAAATTATATGCATTTCAAATTTATAGAACTCATTATTGATATTATTTTAAAAAAACCCAAACCACCCTCTCCTACTTTCATTTGAATTTTCTTGTCTCTGGATGGTCAAACCTCTTCCTTAGATTTTTGAAAGTCCTTTTCATCAATTATTTTCCACCTTTGATCTTGAATTCCATCACTGGGAAGTCTGAGTTTTCTCATTCTCTATCTAGTATCCTTGGGTATATAGTGAACGTTCCTTGTTTTCTAGGTAGGGGATATCGTGACATATGTCCTTTATTCTAGGAGTAATATAATTTAATATTCTTATATTTATCCTCTTAATTATTATATTTTTATTATTTGAGGTGTTTTGGTTTAAGGGAAGGGAAGTATATCCTGGGAAAATTTAATGAATGTAAGAAATTAATGATGAGAATAAACCAGGCTGGAAGAAAAATTGAAAGATGAATGAGGGTTGTAGTGTGGTCCATTTTTTTCCCTGGTAGTTTCCTATATTGAAACTCTATTATTCATGTTTAATGTTTTATTTATGTAATGATGAATTTTATTGATCTTTAATGATATGTATTCATCTATTTCTAATAGAACTTACAACCCAACAATGAATAATTTTTTAAAGGAGGATCATATGATGAGAAAATTTTATAATGATAAATATAAACTAGGTTACTAAAATTACTTTTCTCTTATAATGTAAATTTTTATGGTTTTTTGATATAAAAGGAAATATGGATATTTATATTTGTTATAACATCCCTGAATTTGGAAAACACAGTTTTGTGATGGAAATTGTGAATGATAAAACCAAAAAATGGAGTGGGTTATGGATTAGTGGTTAATGAAAGTAATTAATAGTTATATATAGAATAAAATTATTGAGTAATGAATAAATGGATATGGTATGTGATGTGGAATGATGAATGGTTGGTTATGGATAAATGAGTAAAAAATCAACTAGGGATGGAAAATAATGATTAATTGGAAAATATAATTAAATGGTTGTTGTAACTTATTGTTTGTGTGGCCTATAATTTTATGTATATTGTTTTTTATTGTTGTTTTTTGATTATTGCGATTTTTATGATTTATGTTTGGGTATTACATAGTGTATAGACATTCTAGAAAGGGTTGAGAATAAGGAAAGATGTGGTTAAAATTTCATGTGTTATAATGGCTTGCTAGTGTTATATATATACTATAAGGATTATAATGGATTATAGTTGTAACATACTCTTATGGGATATAATGGATCATGGTTGGTATATACTCATTATCTATGATGTACAAAATTCTAAATACCAGTACTGTGATGTTGATTAGAGGAATTTGTTAGTTCATAATGGAGGTCATTCACTATAGTGGTAGAAAATTAAGTTGATTCATTAAACATTCATGATACAAAAATATTTAAAATAAAAAAATGTTTGTGGTTAATGTATATGGAATGAGGAGGGAATGGGTGTTATGTCCTTCATGTTTACATTACCATATCGACAGATGGCTCATGATGTGATGAAATGGTGGTTTTGTGGAAACAAGGTTGTGGGTATGGATATATGGGATGATGGTATTATGGTTTCATATATATGTAGTGATGGTTGATGATATGTGGTTTTTGTTGATTCATACTCACATCCATGTGCATGTGGAAATAGTTATCCTTCCACATCGCTATTGGATTGAGCTAGAAAACCACTGGGTGATAGGTTGGAGGTAAGATGAGTATAATGTTGGTTTAGAGGAGGAAGAATTATGGTGGTGATTACGGATTGGTGGTTTTGGGCCATTTTGAATAGTGGATTCAATTTTTGATGTATTGGTGGTTAATGTAATAGAATGGTGGTCATGAGTTGTATGATCCACTTATCTATTGCTAATTATTGGGTCTTTTTATTTTTCTATATCTCCCTTCAATTTAATGTTTATTAGTATGTTTAAATATTTTTATGGATGGTCTCATTCCTACTTATACTTCCCTTTGTATTTCCCATATATGTTGATATATTTTGTGGGATGATCCTACAATGAATTCCCAAGTTCTCTTCCCATCATGGATTTTTAGTGTTTATAGGATAGATCACCGAAGCTAAAATTACTATTTGGAAATCTTAGATATAGTTGGTAGTTGGATTAGAAATTTTAGATTCTTTCAATTTTATTCGTATAACATTATATCTATTCACATATATCAAGTGTTCTTCCTTTCACATATGATATGGACTTGTTTGATGGTTTTTATTTTACCTAACAACCCACCATTTAATATTGATGGTAATTCTTCCTGAATGTGAGACATTTTTTACCATTGGCTCAAGTCACTATCACAAGGACTAATGTAGGTGGGACCCAAGGTCATTATCTCTATTCCATCATTATTTTACTAGAATGGGTACTATTTGAGAGGGGTGTGACATATAATTATTATATTTCTATGGTCTACCATTTTTCCTTTTCTCGATCTATATAGTGTTGGGTGGGGGATTTTATGTCTCATTTTTTGAGTTTTCATGTGTTTTTAATGGGTTTGTGGATATTTTTTATGGTAGGAATGTGATTTTTTTTGTTTTCTATGTATTAGTGATATATGACCTATTATGAAGCTTGGTGATGGTGGAATTAATTGTTGTATGGAATGGATACAATTCTATGGAATATTGTGGGGGATGGTGGCTTGTGTTGTGAGATAGATCATGGGGTAGAGTATCATTGATTTTAACACTTCCATGGTGTTATATTAATTATATATAGTGGGGGTAGATAAATGTTCATAATAATAAAAATTTAAATTGGAAGTCTGATGGAATTTAATTAGAAATGAGTTATTCTTAAACTATTAAAATCAGAAATGAATGGTTAATGGATGAGATGAAAAAGGTTTACGGCCAATGGATTGTTTAGAATTAAATATGTGGATGAATGTAATAATTAATTTCACATAGATTCTAAAATTGTATGTTTGTAAATAAATGAGTAATATAATTAAATAGGGATGACAATAATGTTATTTTAGTTGTTGTTTGTGGAAGGTGTGATATTTTGAGATATAGTGTCAGAAGTGGTTATTAGTATAATGTAGTGGTATTTATCATTTTTTTGGTGTGGATACTTAGGATTAGTCTAATGTGTGGATATGATATTTATTATATTTTTCTTTTATAACCACACACCATCCTACGAATAATTTTTCACTCCAGACAGTAGGGGCACAGAGTTTTTCCAACCACGTAGCCCGTTGAGGAAACCATGCCTTTGGGTTTTTAAACCAAAAAAAAATTTATGAAAAATTCTCAGACCATATTTTTTATCCTTAATCACCCCTCCCGACCTAACATGATTTTTTTCTCCTAGAGTCTCTCAAGAGGATTTTTAAACGCCATAAATCAGTTTAATAATCGACTCATATCCAATATGTGATCTATTCCTTGTATAGGGTCCTCTGTCTCTATAATATTTGTCCCCATTTGAAGAGATGTGATTTATTATGTTGTTGATAGATTGAATATAGGTTTTAATTATTATAGCTTCATTGGATCTTGATTCTAGTTTTTGGTACATGGTCTTCTCTGTCGTTGTGAATATTACCATTTCTACATCAAATTGAGTGCATAAATTCAATTAGAGTTTTTTCAACGATCATGAGGTGGGTCATCTAATTTATAATTACCACGTTATTTATTATGATCTCAGGTTTATTGTTGTATTTGATCATTTACACTTTGGGAATTTTCATTTTATAATTTAAATAATAAATTGATTCTATGTGATTGTGAGACCATTTACAATTCTTGTTATACCATACGATATTTTAGAACAGACTTGAGGGAAACCCATTGGAAGTTCCAGTACCAATGAAATAATGATTTATGAATTATCAAAAGAGAAATATTTGTATAATAAAATTAAAATAAATCCTTCGTGCATGTTTGATAAAGGGATAAGAAGATTTCATTGGATTAACCTTGAAGGGTTAATGATTTGGGAAATAAATGGTGATTAATTGATTTTTTGGAAAATTTTTAATGATGTTCATTATGATTAAAGTGTAAAACCATGGTTTTTATTGTTCCATAAAATTATTCCCCATGATCTGAATTAATTATCATAAGGTTAATGATGTTGAACCTCAATAGACCAAAATATATGATAATTTTGAATGATTGATCAATGAGTTGGGGATCAGGGTTTTCTTCTCTAAATACCCATGGGGTTCCAAAATGTTGATATTGGACAATGATTCCTAAATGTGAACAACGAGTTTTGGGTTAGTGGATAATGATCCAAATACCCATGGGGTTATAGAATACTACTCTAGGCCACTAAGATAATGTCATTGGACTAACAGACCAAGTGCCCGATAAAATGGAAACAGGACTAATTCTTTAGGGTACCGAATAAAATGGAATAAAATTGAACAATGATATCCCATTATAGATTAATTTTTTAAATCCCTATGGTTAATTGTTCAAACTCTAACATAGATCAAAGTTGGTATGATGGGCCTAGGTATAATCTTGAACCTAATTCCAATGTTTTTAATTAAAATATTTATAAATGTTAATCATGTTAACTTTCATAATTTTCATATAATTATTTGTACAACTATATAATATTTTATAGAAAAAATATATTTTTATACATCGTTTGGGGTGGCCTACTGAGTTGTACTCACACACTACTATAGCCACCTGATTGGTACCATGTTATTTCCCATGTTTAGAACACATGATAAGGGATATAGCCATATATTGGATGGATTAATTAGGATTTAGGATCAAGAATGGATAAGGGAACATGACATGATGTAGAGTAACACTTAGGAGTTGTTAGTGTGTCTTAATTTTGGATTTTGATTAGACACATTAGACTAGTATTTCCTTGCATAATTAATGCATTGGTTTATTGTCATTTATCCTATTATAGAATTATTCATGAAATATTTGGTTTATATTTGTTATTTTTTATCTTATATTTTTTATTTTTATATATATTTCTATTGTTTCACTAATATAATATAGATGGTATAGACTCACCACATTAAATTTTATCCCCTAATTACTAGTCAGTATCCTTTGGTGTATGGGGAGGTTCACCTGGGGTCATGTGGTGAATCATATCAATGAATTGGTATATATCACCTGGTTTGGGATGTTACATTTATGAAAAAATGTTTTAGGATCCAGGATCATTCTCCAAACATTGATTTTCTAAAGTGAACATATAGGTGACTACTCCGTTTCCTCCACTCCCCCATAAAAATTTAATTTGAGCTCTGATGGCTCAAAGTAGTTGAATAAATAAATTATGGATTGATAAAAATTATAGTATGTAATATTTTAGATGTTATGATTGCAGTGTAGTGATAATTTTGTGATGATGATGGGATTGAGGATGTAATACATAGTGTGAGTCATTACAGTTGGAGAATGAAATGAGGTTGATGTAAATCATGTTCATGATACCCTAATATGATGCTGATATGGATTGTAACTATAATGATATTATGAGGTATGTGGTTGCGAATATGTGGTTCTTCTTATAGATTTATATAGAATCTAGCTATGATATGAGATATGATTTTTGATTGAACATCTGTGTAAGGGATCGAAGCAAACGACATTCGTTGTTGGGGAGTGAGAATGATGAACCATTGGAGATGTGCTTAAGGGGTTTCTTCTTGATATATTATTTTGATATTATGATATTAATCATGTATTTTATATTGGGTGAGTGAGCATTGAGAATGTTGTTTCACTGTTCACTAAATATATGTGTGTGTTTGTTATAATATTTCTTAAATGATGCGTTAGTGTGTTATTAAACATTTTCATGAAAGTACGTGATTAGGATCCAAATGAGTATATGTGTAGTCTCTTCCTTTTATATAAATATTTCTTAATGGTTTCCCATATTATCTCAACAATCAATATAAAAATTAAAATCTTGTGTCTTGGGGATGAGGATTGTGTCACAAAAATAAGTGTTTACTTTTCAATATTTATTTTAGTGGATTTAATTTTTATGGAATTACATGCATGATGGGATAACATTTTTCTTTTTTAATTGTGTTCTTGATAGGTTGTTCCTTTGATATGTTCCTAGTATTTATGAGGGTAATTCCACCTATGTTTTATACCATCAATACCAGTTTATAACCAATGGACATTAGGAGGCGGGAATTGGTAGTCACTCTTATCTTAAAAATATATCTATGAGGGTTACTAGTGGTTTAAAAAACACTATCCCACTACAATTTTTATTTCTATTTTTTTAGAATCATTTTACTTTTCTGTGTATTTTTTGATCGAAACATGTTATTTCTTTTACATTTTCCTCCTATACATGGGTATGGTTCATGGTATGTAGGACCAGTGTGTGGACACCCATACTTGAAATTAATTTTTAAATGATATGGTTTGGTTTTAATTATATCATTATGGTTAATCAAAAACTATTTGAGTGTTAGGAGATACAATAAAGGGTGTTTTTGGCTAGGTAGTGCCTTTTGCACAATTATCACATATTTAAGTAAACCATTCCAAAATAATGTAATTTGGATCTATAAGGTGGTGGTGCCGTTTGGGATGGTTATAGCATGGTTTTTACAATAGTGTGGTGTCTAAGTGATATAGTACAATGATTTTTGGAAAGGTTTTCCTATTTCACAGTTGGCACATTGATATGTAAACTATATGACATGACCGTGGGGTTTACCCATGTTTTTAAATTTTTGTGTTTTCTTTACATTATTTATTATTTTAATTATAAAACCCTAAAAAATGAGACCACTCACTCTCCCTCAACACACTCCTTGTATGACACCCACTTATACGCTTCATCCTCTCCCTCATTTTGTCCCACCTTCCTCGAACTGAACCTCTTTTCTCTACTGATTTCGACTTTTTTAACTTACTATCTTTTAGTGGTAATCCTTAAATAGATCATATTCTCTCATATACCTCTATATCCTACTCAAATTTCTTCCTTCCATGAACCATAATCACTTTGAATTCCCATATAGGTTTATTTATGGTTCTAAATTTATGATTTTGGGTGTTTAGGGTTAGAGGGGCTCTCTCTTGTGTGTGGGAGAATTATCCTTTGAAGGTGATGTGTTTCAGCTCAAAGAAACTTGCTTCTAGCACTTCTACCTTTGGTTCATGGTATTTATCCCTATATTACACCTTTTAATTCATGTTATAAATTAAATGGTAATTTTAATGGATTAATTATAAATTTATAAGTTTATTTTATTCTATAATAGACTAGTTTTTGTGTTCCAGCTATTCTTTGTTACTAGCATGGGATTTGGATGCATTCCAAGTGTTTGTAATATTTCATGAATGGAAATTTTAATTGAATAAAAATGTTCTGGAATGTTTTGTATAATTTTTTTTGTGATCTACATATCCATGTTAGATTTTCAATTTTCCTAAAATAAATTATGTAATTTTCATAAATTTAATTTTTATCCCAATTTATCTTTCAATTATAATTTGGATTTCAAAAAAGGGGTTCTATATGTTTAAAAATATTGTTAATGCTGGTTCCTATTTTGAAATGGATGTTCTTATCTGTAATTACTTATGTTATAATGATGCATGGGGGGGCCATTTTTTAAGGATATTGGGATTTCCTTGATATTTTCTTTTTTGTTTTTAGGGTTGATTGCGATTTCCTTTGGATTTATGTTTGTCCAATATGTAAATTTTTATGGGAATTTCCAAATGTATATAACATAAATGATAAGTGGAAGTCCCAATAGGAACATTATGGGTTGATGTTTGGAATATTGGGTTTCATTCCCTTTTATTGATCCATTGTAATTTTTGATGATGTTTATATATATCTATATTATGGATGTTTTAATTATGATTCATAATGTTCTTATGGGTTGGGTATCCTACTAATGGAAGGTTGAGAGTTGGTAGGGATTTTATTTTGATTATTGGTTTTGTATTTTTTATTGTAATTGGATGACATTTGTTTTGAATTTAGACCACCTCCTTTAGTAATTCCATGAGGAACCATACGATACTATGTAAAAAGTTATGATATGTTTCTAGGATTCAAGATATTATTACTGGATAGCCACACCTAGTATTACATACATCTATATAGTGGAAGGTTCACTTATGATATTGGTAATAGTGTGATTTAGTTGATGATATGTGTGACAATTAACCTTTCAATAGTTCTCCCACCTTTTCATGTCTTATAATTTCCCCATTAGTACCTCAACTGTTTTCCCATGATATGTATTGAATGTTATTATTTTCAGTATTGTATATTGATCATGAAGGTTTCTTATTTATTATATTTTTCATGTGTTGACTTGTTGGATATTTTATGTTTGATATTGGACATTATGTGGTGGCTTGTATTCTGATAGGGAATGGATTTTTTCATATCCACTTCTTGAATAAATAGATAAAGCAATGACCATGGGGTTCGAAACCATTTCCCTTAAGTTGGTCTTTATTAAAATCTAGTGTTAGGACTTCTGTTTCAAAACATTTTCAATCAAGAATTACAATGTTTTGTTATGGATTATAATTTGTGTATGAATAGTATTTTATGGGATCCTCGTATCTTGTTTGAGATTTCATCAGGTGTGGGAATTCCCATCAAAATCAACAGAACTATAGAGATGGATTGTTCCAGATATAATGATAGGGTATTAGTTGAGAATGATATAAATTATTATTTGGTTGATCAAGTAGTCCTTTCCACATCAATATTGGATATAAAATTTCATATTAAATATGAGAAATTGCCTCAAATATTTAAGGATTGTTACACTATTGGAGAACTCAGGGAATATTATTTTTCAAATAAAAATTTAGATTTTTTTTCTTCCAAGGGAAATTACCTGTTGGTATGTATGAGGATTCCAAAAATGAAATATAATGAAATACCTCCAAACACATTTTATTTAATGAAGGAAGACAGTATGACTACATGCAATTTGATTGTTGCTGATTATAATTGGGTTGTGCGGGATAATAGTGTTGTTGGTTATTAAGCAGTATATGAGCATGATCTCAAGTAGTGTAGAAATATTAAATACCATAATAGAGTGCCTTATTTTCAATATGAGGTTAAGAAAAAAAACATGTGATAGTTCATATAAACTAAAAGGGTCCAAGATAGCCCACTATAAGTCCACTTTACATAAATGTGAAAAGATGATATATCTGGTCTCTCTCCAAGGAGCGATGACTGAATAAAAACAACCAAAATCAACTTGGACTCTCGGAGAAGGGGGGAACATGATGTATTCTAATGACATGGTTACTTTTTTCAATGCTAATGAAAGTAACCATGACATATAACAAATTAAAAAGTAATGTAGTCTAAAAAATATGGTGGTAATTAGATGGCCATAATGAATGAAGAATCACCAAATAATTGTTCATATCAAGATTCTATTGAAAAAGTCAAGGTGGTTGACATTCAATGGTTTTCATCATCACCCTTGAGAATACATGACTAAGTAAGGACTAGTAACTTTTTAATCCAACTATTTGAACTAGATCTATCTCAAGCAGGAGAAAGCTCAAGGTAATTTTTTCCACCCGTTAGAAGATGAATATAACTGGGATTATGATGATTATAATCCAATTGGATTCTACTACTGATGTTATTATGAAATTTCATGATTTTTAATGAACAAAGATTTCCTTTTTTGACTCCATATTATTTCATATTATTTTCCAATACTTGTACTTAAAATAGAGGCATTGCCTTAACTTTTCTGAAAAATTGTTTCATAAAAATTTAGGGATGTTGTTAACAAAGAGATGATATTTATTAGAAATTACAGTGAAATATTTTAATCCATTTGAGAATTGTTTATCCAAAATTGTTTACCTAAAAATAATGTAATGGGATTTTATATTTTTAATGAAAATTAGATTTAAAAGATATTTTTAAAATAGTTAGAAAGTATTTTGGTTAGTTTTTTCATTACATAAAGGTATAATTTAAAGAGATTAAATTTAATTATTTTATATTATAACAAGGTTATTAAATTGAATGTGTTCTTGTGGTTTGGTTTTATAAATAATGTGATACCCTAGTATACACCTAATGTTAAAACTAGAAATTTGTAAACATTTTTACCTTCGGAATTCCATTAATTTGGATGTTTTTGGTTACCAAGTAAGACCTTATGTGATCACACCTATATTAACATTGTTACAACTTCTCTATACAGTTTCATAGCTACTAATTAGAAAATTGATCATCCAATGGTCAATTTTATTCTATCATATTCAGCTTGTGGGTCTTATTAACTGATATTAGTAGGATCTTATTTTATCTGCAGAGAATGTCTGAAATGTTTCCCATTAAATGATTTTCTCTAGAAAATTAGGATTTTATTATATTTCAATGCTTGAAGGTGTAGTAATATAGAAATGCTTGTGGATAGGAATCATGTGGGAGTCCTTTCCTTATTGAAGAGGGAGAATGGGGTGGTGATGGAGGTTTTTGGTGCTGTTACTTCTTAACATTTTCTTTTTATTCTATTTCTTTCTAATTTTTCCTTACATGTTTTTGACATGGCTACTTGTAATATGGATTAGACATCATGGATATTTTTTATATTAATTTTTTCATAAATACTCTGATTTTTTTGTGAAACCATTACCAAGTGTGGTCCTATAATTATTATGAAAAATTTTCCTACCTGTGGGGTTTGGTAACATCATTTGGGCCTATGGTGCACCTGTCCAGACATCCATTAGATAAAATATCTAGTCTAGTTCTTTAAAAATATTAAGAGAGGTTTGGGTACTTATTTTCTATAGTATCCAATGTTTTTGGAAATATTTATTTTATTTTAGGTGTTGGTGACATGGATGTTAGGCTCTCTAGACATGGGAGGTATGATTTGTGAGAGTTCAATGATAATATTCTACTCCTGAGCCTCACGTTTCCATGGGTAGATGAGGTTTTCTCGTTGATTTTTTATAATGTTTGATGGAATTTTTGGATTATTTTTTAATGAATGTGGAAGTTAATTTTTATCCTAAATAGACAAAGATTCCTTAGGGGTTATATGTGATATTTTCAAATAGTGATAAAGAAGAATATTAAGATTTGAAAATAGTTCATAGGTCCTGAATTACTAGGTGACAACTAGAAACATTATTTAAGACATTTTCTTGTAATTGAAATTGTATTGGTATGTGTCTATCACCCAGGTATCCATGTATGAAATGGTTTAACATCCCATTTTGTTTTTTTATTTAGTTCTTTGATATAACTTTTCTTCTATTTATTATAAACTTGAAAATGATTTTTTACCAAAACATACAATTAAAAGATCTCTGAGGACTGAGAGGTATAGTGTCTTGGGAAATTATGAACATTACATAACAACTTAGAATATAAAACACAACATATTTATTAAAAACATCCTTTACATGATCAAAACATTCCCTCGTACATAACATTTCTTGGGATAACCTGAGGACATACATTTGTAATGGGTGAGCTATAAAGCCCAGTATTGGAGTAAGAATGGTATAACATTAAAAATATATTTCATATTAGGAAATAATAGTATCAATGGAGTGAAATAGAATCAGGAACATAAAGGTATTATATAGCATGATTATCATAACATGGAAATGTGTCAACAACACTTAACATGGTATTTGCATGAGCCAAGTCTCATTGCACATGGAGCACGAGTAAACTCTCATTGCACTTGAATTAGCATGATTAAACCCTCATTGAATTTGAATTATCATGAGTAAACCCTCAATACACATTACATATCATGATACTAATCATTACCCAATGCATTGGAGCACTATCAGGGCACACCCTTCTTAAACATTTCATTTCATGCATAGGTGTCCCACAATGATCATACAACATGGATTCAGTAAAGATCATCATTTTTTCCATGATAAAGGAATGTATAATTCATAAATGATTCTCTATAATAAACAGGTAAATGTGAATAATGTTTATTACACTTGATATAGAAATGGGCATGGTATTCACGACACAATGACTTTGTCTTAGAAAATTCCCGTGTAATTTCAGTAGCCTAAAGACGTGAAATAAGAATTCATAAAAATGGTTGATGAGAGATAAATGGGTTTCTCATCATATTTACATTAAATGGACTGTAATGGGGTCATATAGATACATGTCTCAATATGTGTAATGGAATTTAGATTCACAATACAAAGTAAGTGCATGCATGTAAATGAGGTAAGAGAAATTCCTTACGGGGTTTTGGCTTGGAAATGGGTGTACACGAGAGGCATTAATAAGAGAGAAAGGGGGATCTTATCATTCAAAAATAAGAAGGTAAGTATGGGGAGGTTCTAAATCATACCCCTAAATTTATAATTGAAAATAAAAGAGCATAACAATATTACAAAACATGGATAAAATGAGAAAGAAAGGAATCCCTTACTTGGAACAGTGATCCGAAAGGCTTAGGGGTGGCCCGAGGGAGGCTTCTTTAGAGCATGGGGAAACTTGGGAGGATTATAGAGATATTACTATGGAGGTTGGGAAAGCTCTAAAGTCTTTAAGGTAAGAGGAAGTGGGATCTTGGGTGGGATTATAATGGAAAATAGAGGGAATTCATTATTATTTAGGTTTGCGACCCCACACATTAAACTAATCAAAACCACAAACCAACCCATGGGGTTTTCACATTTTTTTTCCAATGAAGATTGGTAAATATTATTTTATAAGTTTAATGTCCTAACATCGTAATATAATAGGTCTTCTTATGTGGAGGTGATTCACACTCTCAAGGAAATCAATTTAAAAAGAAAAAAATGATTTATAAGTTTTTGAGGATCCTCTATGATTGATAAATTAAATAAATTAAACCTAAAATCAAATAATTTTATTGGTAAAAAATATATTTGTAGAACCTAATGTTTATTGTATATTATTTCATCACTTTTGGGTCATTATGATATCATAAAACAGATTACTTATTTAAACATTATTTAATTATTACCCAAAAATTAGAAAGTCTTATAAAATTATAAAAAATTCAATGTTTGGTGATTCTAAAGTCCTGATTAAAAAAATGAAATTAATTTTATCTAAATAATTTTCTAAATATCTATATTTTTAATTTTAAAATAAAAAATGACATTTTTATGAAATTCGATGGGTTTGACATAAATAGCTTTCAAACCATTGTATAAATTACAATTGAATTTGTAAAAATTATATGATCATTTATATCTTAATTAAAAGTAATTTAGTAATAATATTTTATTATTAAAATATTATTGAATTAAAAAATCTATTAATTCATCAAAATAGAATTCCTAATATATTTTTAACTAAAAACAATATTTGTGATTTACAAACTATTTACAAAGTAACAAAAATAAAATTAATGAATATTCTATACGAAATATGTACTTGATCATAGTTCTTGGTTCTTGTAACATAACCCCTTATAACACCTACAAAATATTGAAGTTTATGTTGTGATATGGTGAAAGACTCTTTCGGTGGCTCGGATAACATCACATGTGTGGTAATCTCTATCAACCTTCACTTCTCTCGTAGGCTGTTCCATTCAAGCTAAACATGTCGAATCTCGACTTGGGATTGGCCCAGATGTAACACCCTGACTCCAGTTACACAGAGTTGGTGCATTATTACATAACATTGGCATGATCACAAGAAGGATCAAATCTCGAAATACTTATTGGTTTAGTAGCCTTGGAAATACTAGATATATTCATAAGTCTTACATTACATCATTAAAATGAAAACTACAACAACATCTTTTCTTCATATTCCACACTCATATCCCCAAATACTATCTCTACAGTACATTCATAATTTACTTCTTCATACCTTGGGAAAAATAAAACATAGAAAATGGGTGGGATCAAATGCCCAGTAAGTAAAACAATATAGCAGAAACTTTCATAAATAAGAATAAACATTTAAGGCAATGTATAACTAAAACAAAAGCCTTTTAAACTTGAACTTAAACATAGTATGGAAAAAATAAAATGAAATAATTCCATTTACTTATTCACATGGATATTATACTAATCGAATAATCAGATGCAATATCAATAACCACTTTCATAATGATGGAATGCATAATGCCAGACTATCATAACCACATAGCCAAGGCCTCGTGCCAAGACTACACAGAAGATTTTGTCAAGGCCTTGTGCCAAGACACTAGTTTGTCTCATGAGACCTACCGATGCATCGAGGAGCTATAGTGGGCTCCACCCGTCACATATTAAGTCCAATGCATTCCCATATAAAAAGTTTTAAACATAACATAACCATTCGTATTAAAACGAGCATACGAAATGTCAATAAATTCACCATAAACTATGAATGGTATAAAAATAGCACATCCAGAGTCAAACATATCACAAAACATTCAATACAATATAGAAGTTTTTTATCATAATAAATCAACTACAAATAAGCGTAAAATCCATCAAAAGATGTTGACATAGATGAAATCAAAACTCTTTTTAGAGAAATATCTCTTTCTATTTTTGAAATCATTTAAGAGTCATATATTTATAAAATTAAACGTTTTCTTTGAAAATATTTTTATAAGCTTGTAAGGGAAGCTTTGACGATTTTATAATGGCGGAAAATAACTGCACCCGCCGTATAAGTTAAAAAACATTCTTACCTTAATTCTGTCAAAAAGGTTAAAAGCACCTTGTTTGGAAAATGACGGAAAGATTCCTTTATAAACCTCTTAAAAAAAGTCAAACAAGGGTATAAATGACTTTAACCCATATTATTTTAAATATTAAAATCTTTTTTAAATACATTTCAAAGAAACATGGATGTGGATGATAAAGAAATCCCAGTAGATAATTAAGTATAAACAACCTCAGATAATGAAGAGATTGCAAAATAACCCTTACCTTGTACTTTTCCTTGGTGGGGGTAGGTTAACCTCCGGTATAATTGTGAAATAATCGTTATGAAATTATACAAGAATCATATACATTAATATGATATCATATATGATCTTTTAACATTGATTTGTTAATAATATCTTAGTATTATCGTTGTTTCGGGTGTTAACTTACTCGTTTTCTTTTATATGTTTTGTTACATAAACCAAGTTTGTAATGGATATGTTGTATATTATTCATATCCAGAATGATATAAAGTCCTTAAAAATCATTTTTAAATCATCAAATGATAATTATACTTGAATGGATACGATGGAGAATGAATCTCATCGCGTTGGTGGAGACGGTAGTCCGTACGTACACATGAGTGACAATATCATTCTTTTGATATTAAAATAATATATAAATGGATGGTATATCATATATACAGTATAATTAACATGTTATATTTATTATTTACATGAGTTACACATCATTATTATAACCATCCAAATAGAAATATATTGAATAACAATTACACCACGACGTAGAGACGGTAAGCCGTACGTACGCACGTATAGCGACATGTTATTCAAAGTGTGGATAGAATACTAAATATGGTTGTACCATATTTATAATAACATCACAGTATATATAAGATACTGGATTTATTATTTTAGAATGGTAATAACAATTAATGAAGAAGTGAAAGAAGAAAGGAACTTGAAAAGGGGTCGTGAAAACATTACCTCTTCTTCGGGTTCTTCCTTTTGATTTTATCAAAAGGGATCCTTAGGTTGGCTTCCTGATCATACTAATCCCTCTAGGTTTTATTGAGGGATGTTGGTAGAGTATTTGGGAAGAGTTTATCCGAACAAAAAGGCTTTTAAGGTGTGAAGAAATGAGAAGTAGGAGTTCCCTTTTATAAGAGGGGTGAGGGGCACCTTTGGAAAATATAGAAATATTAATTTATAATAAATTTATATTCGGTTTCTAATGGCTCCAAAGTGGATTATTTAAATGTTAAGGTGGGTATGGGTCGAAAAACCCTCAACAAATAGACTTTAGACTGGTTTGGTTACTTATATTAACCTTATCTATAAGTATTAACTCTAAGTTAATTAGTTTCACTTTTACAATGTCCCTTTGTATTTTTATATTATATGGTTAATAAACTTACTATATACCTCCAAGCGACCCCCAAGTGGTCCATTAAAGATATAAATATCATGATATATGTCTCTTTTCCAAACCATAGATTTTTAGGAATTTAATATCAATTAATAATATAATATTGTTTTTAAAAAACTCTTTTATGTCAGTTTTGACACTATTCAATAGTTGATTTTTGTGAAACTCATAACAGAATTATTACTTCGAACAAAGTCAATTAAATCAATCCTAATATGTCATATTATCCTAGAAAATTAGTTTAATTCATTAAAATTCTCAAATTATATTTATTTGGGTATTTATAATATCAATTATTTTAATTTGTCACTATTATAGTAAATACTGCATCATAAATGTGTCATAAATAAATTAAATTATTTAAAGTCTAAAAATTATAAATAAAATATCATAAAGTAGGAAATCTTTTTAGAGTTCTAATGAATATTTATAGTCGAAAATCCAACATATATAACCCTATGTAAAAAATTATTTTTATAAAAGATATATGCTTATGTCATTTTTGTACTTATTTTAACTTAATTAAAATTAAGTGTCCCTATCACCTACAAGTGGCTCCATGGGGTCCCAAAATCGACCCAAAGATTCCTATGCTCGAACATGTATCAACCAATAAGGCTAGTACACGTTTTATGGTAATTTAGTATTATTATAATATTATTTGTTAACCCTTATTTACCAGATTTACCCTTAACCATGGTAAATAAAATATTTACCGAAATATTTATTCAAAATGTATAAAAATAAAAGTTACCTATTTACAAAATTTTAACATATTGATTCCAAATATGGAATCCATTTTTCCAAATTCAAAACACATAAGTGGAAGAAATTAATTTAAAATTAATTCCCGTTGTTAAAACAAAAAGCATGTTTTTAAGAGAAAATAACTATCAAAAGATTGACACTTGTTTATGTCTGGTTTAATTTTAATATTATGTCCAATGACCAAAATTATATTAAATGGTAAAAATATATTCTAAATATACTTTAAAACCACTCAAATTCATAATTTATCACTATTAATTATTTTTATTAAAAAAGTTGTTTTTAATTAAAAGTTAGTAATTTTCACTATTCATCATAATATTAAAGTTATCCGAAAAGTACCAAAATTTCACCTTAGGCTAAATTCGATATTTCGAATCCAAAAACGATGTCCATAATGAAATATAAAATATATATAATTTCAAAAAGTAGGTATTACTATTCATAATGGCTAGTTTGACTGGTTATGGTGTGTTAGAACTCGGTGTTGCGTACAACACACACTATCACATTATTCAAAGAGAAGAGTACCGTAGAAGCTTGGGGTGTTACATTCTCCCCTCCTTCAAATAATTTCATCATCGAAATTTCTTGAATACTTATCACATGAAAAGACTCGGGTGGTTCTTCATCATAAGTTCCTCGGGTTCCCACGTTGCCTCTTCCATCTTATGGTTTCTCCAAAAAACTTTTACCAGACGCGTCGTACGGTTTCTCAGTACTTGTTCTCTCGTATCAAGAATCTTGACGGGCTCTTCACAATAAGACAGATAGGGTTCCATTTCTAATTATTCACAGGTGAGTACATGCATTGGGTTAGGCATGTATTTCCTCAACAGAGATACGTGGAACACATCGTAAACTTTGGAGAGACTTGGAGGCATTGCCAATCGGTAACCTACATCCCCAATTCGTTCTAGAATTTCGAAAGGTCCAATGTACCAGAGACTCAATTTACCTTTCTTAACAGAACGTATCACTCCCTTCCATGGAGATACCTTCAGGAAAACATGATCACAGACTTGAAATTCCAAATCCTTCCTTCGATTATCGTTATAGCTCTTCTGCCTACTTTGAGCTGCTTTGATGTGATTTTGGATTACCTTCACCTTTTCCATCGTTTCCTCCACCAGTTCTAGACCTACAAGTTTTCTTTCACCAACGTCATCCCAACAGGTTGGTGTGTGACATCTCTTTCCATATAAAACTTCATATGGTGCCATCTGAATACTCGAATGTAAGCTATTGTTATAGGAAAATTCTACCAGAGGTAAATATTGATCCCACATAACCTGAAAGTCATGTGAGCAGGATCTCAACATGTCTTCTAAGGTTTTAATAGTCCGTTCTGATTGTCCGTCTGTCTGAGGGTGGTAGGCAGTGCTCAAATGAAGTTTAGTATCCAGGGATTTCTGAAGAATCTTCTAGAATCTTGAAGTAAAACAGGGATCACGATCAGAAACAATCGATAGGTGTACTCCATGATGTCTCAAAAATTCATTAATATATAGTCTTGCTAGACGTTCCAGTGGTAGATCTTCTCTTATAGCAAGAAAATGTGCTGACTTGGTAAGAAAATCAACAATGACCCATATTACATCGTTCCTTCTAGGAGTCTTTGGTAGCCCCGTGACAAATTCTATCATAATATTATCCCATTTCCACTCCGGTATGTGAATAGGTTGCATGAATCTTTCAGGCTGTTGCCTTCCAGCTTTCACTTGTTGACAAACCATACATCTTGACAAAAAATCAGCAATCTCCCTCTTCATATTGTACCACCAAAAATGTTCGTTCAAATCTCTATACATTTTGGTGCTCCTAGGGTGTATAGAGAAATTGGAACTAAGAGAATCATCCAGCAATTCCCTTTTTAGATCAGGTATATCGAGAACACAAAGTCTCTTCCTGAATTTCAAAATTCCATCTTCATACACAAAGTCTCTCAGTCTCCCATCGTTCACAGCTTTAATTTTCTTTTGAAATTATTCATCATCGGTCTGAGAACTCTTAATCCTTTCTAGTAAATATGGTTTGGAAACCATTTGAAAAAGCATTGATGTTTCTCCTTCCCTAGTTATTCCCATGTCCATCTTCACTAGATCCATGAAAATTGGATCCCTTTCAATTCTCATATTGTTCAAAACTCCATGATCTTTTCTGCTCAAAGCATCTGCCACCTTGTTTGCCATCCCTGGGTGGTAGGGTATCATGTAATCATAATCCTTGAGTAATTCAATCCATCTCCTTTGCGTCATATTGAGTTATTTTTGTGATAAAATATAATTCAAATTCTTGTGATCAATATAAATCTCACATTTTTCACCAAAGAGGTAGTGCCTCCATATCATCGAAGAAAAGATCAAAGCTGTTAACTCGAGATCATGAGTAGGATAGTTTTGTTCACGAATTTTCAACTGTCGTGATGCATATGTAATAATTCTATCATTCTGCATAAGGACACAACCAAGTCCTTTCTTCAATGCATCACTATAAATAACGAACCCATCATTCCCCGATGGTAGAGTCAATATAAGATCATTGACTAATCTTTTCTTCTATTCTTCGAAACATTCTTCACACTCTTCTATCCAAACAAATTTAACCCCTTTATGTGTGAGCTTCATTAATGGGTTAGCCAATCGGGAAAACTTCTGGACGAAACGTCGATAATAACCTACCAAACCAATAAAACTACGTACCTAATTTATACTAATAGGTTCTAACCATTCTTGGATTGCCTTGGTCTTAGAAGTATCAACAGAGATTCAATCTTTAGAGACAATATGGCCAAGAAAAGAAATCTCTTGAATCCAGAATTCACACTTGATAGACTTCCCATATAATTCATGCCTTCTCAGAGTCTCCAAGATAATGCGCAAGTGATTTTCACGATCTTCGTAGGTTTTGGATTATACCAAGATATCATCAATAAATACCACCACAAATTCATCGAGATACTCCTTGAAAACTCTATTCATCAGATCCATGAATACAGAGGGTGCATTAGTCAATCCAAAGGGCATTACAGTAAACTCGTAATGCTCATACCTGGTTTGAAATGCTGTCTTCGGAATGTCTTCCTTCTTCACACACAACTGATGGTATCCAGATCGAAGGTCAATCTTTCAAAAATTATTGAGCTCCATGCAGTTGGTCAAATAGATCATCAATTTTTGGTAGGTGACACTTGATCTTTATTGTTATAGCATTGATCTCCCTATAGTCGATACATAACCTCATAGATCCGTCTTTCTTTTTAAAAAAAGAACAGTGGCTCCCCATAGAGAAACACAAGGGTGAATAAATCCCTTATTACTAAATTCCTCTAGTTGTTTCTTTAGTTAAAATAATTCTATAGTGGCCATTCTATAAGGGGTCTTTGATATAGGACATGATCCAGGAATTAAATCAATGGAAAACTCAACTTCTCGTTCTGGAGGATGTCCAGGTAAATCTTCCAGAAATACATCTACAAATTCTTTCACAAGAGGTACATCCTCTATTTGAACATTCCTTTCCTCACCCACAGATATTTCATTCTCTTCCTCCCCAATAATTGAATTTAGTTAAGCTACTGGGGGTGGATCTAAAAAAGAATTAGGTGGTGACGATTCTGCTATAAAGATTAGGTGTTCCTTATCATTATCATCAAAATCATAACCTCTTTTTCTTACAATAAATCTTCGCATCACAGTCCGAAAGGCAGTCCATACCAAGGATTATATCAAACTCAATCATAGGTATGACGAAGAGATCAACAGATAAAGAACATATGTGCTCTAATGGGGACTGATTCACAAAACATTGTTGCAATGATACTTCCCTTAAGAGTTTTAACTGACAACTCCCTTGTTAAATCAAATTGGAAATATCTAATTTTCTTAGGAAAATGGGAAGATATGAAACAATTTAATGATCCATAATCAAATAATGCATTTTCTAAACTTGAAGAAACCATTAAATTACCTGCCACCACATATTTCGGAGCTTCTACCTCAACAGTAGTGATAACATAAGCATGGACTTGATCCCTTGGCCTTTTCTGAGGTAAGTTCTCCTGATGCTTAGGACATTCATTTTCATAATGCCCCATCTCCCTGCAATTGTAGCATGGAACATTGGTAGCTTTCTTAATCCCCTTGCAATCATGAGCTTGGTGGCCTTTTTCACCACACTTGTAACAGACTCTTGTTCCCTTCAAGCAAGTACCGGGGTGTTTCTTACCACATTTACCAGAAGATGGATATTCAACCTTTCCCTTATTCCTCTTATTCCCATTCCCATATTGATAAGCAGGTCTCTTCTTCTCTTTCTTTGCTTTAAAGTCATAAGACTTAAAGAATTCCTTTTCGGTCTTGATAGCACATGAGACAATGTCTTGAAAGATGAAAAAGATTGTGATACTAATGCTTGACGGAGAAATGGTTTTAACCAATCAAATAAAAAATCAATCTTACTTCTTGGGTTACGTATATAATCTCCAGCATACCTTGATGACCTTGTAAATTTAGCAGAATACGTTGCGACATTCTCATCCTCCTATTGTCTCAGACTCAGAAACTGCCTTTCCATATCTCCTCGGTGGTCACGAGGAAAGTATTTTTCTAAAAACAGATCTTTAAACTCCCTCCATTCCATATTTGATACTTCATCATCTTCCTTCGTATTTTTAATCAATGACCACCATTGATCAGCATCTTCAGTGAGGCGATAAACTTCCATGATAACTTTTTCCCTTTCACTACTCCCCAAAGCCTAAAATATTTTCTCTAGGGAAAATATCCATTGCTTAGCTACTAAGGGATTTGTAATCCCATTGAATGTTGGTGGTTGTTGCCTCATGAATCGATCTAACATTGATCCTCCACGCTGCAGATCAGGGCGCTCCATACGGGTAATGTTATTATTCATAACCTGAGTGAGTTGTCCCAGTATGGTGATTAGCTGGTCGGCACCAGTTGCATCACCAGCTCCACTATAATTATCTTGAGCAGGAGGGAAATCCCTACATGGAGTGTGTGCCTTGATATGGTTTCCATTTATTCCACTAGGTGCCATTTCTAAACAATGGCATAAACTAGATCAGTTTATGAATCAAAATACATAATCCCATAGTTATAAAAAACATAACATAAATTGAACTATTTATGGATATAATCCATAATCATAAAAATGCTTTCCTTGGGGATGTATATACTCATAAACACTTCATAATGAATTTTAAATAAAATTATTGTTATCCTAAGCATATCGCCTGGGAGTGTCGTAACCAAGAGTGCCGAAAGGCACGTTATCGTGCACCAGTTCCCGTTCGAGTCTAGCTCAAAGCGGTGTTTTCGGGTTTTACCCCTAGGTACATCTGTGCCAGAGCTGCCTCTTCCTTCTCGTATCCGGACAAGGATGTATTTCTCGGAAAACTCACAAAATCTCTACAATACCAAAATTCTAGGAAGTTCTTCTATACTAATCCTCAAAGTCCATCTTAAATCTATGTTCCCTAATCAGAGTTTATCTAAATCTAGCTTCCAAGGTTTGTAATAAACGTCCTCTCATACCAACTGTAACGCTCGACCCCAGTTACCCCGAGTCAGTGCATTATTACATAACATTGGCATGATCACAAGAAGGATCAAATCTCGAAAGACCGAATGGTTTAGTTGCCTTGGAAATACTAGATATATTTATAAGTCTTACATTACATCATAAAAATGAAAACTACAACAACATATTTTCTTCATATTCAACACTCATATCCCCACATACTATCCCTACAGGTCATTCATAATTTACTTCTTCATACCCTGGAAAAAATAAAACATAGAAAAGGGGTGAGCTCAAATGCCCAATAAGGATAACAATATAGCAGAATCTTTCATAAATAAGAATAAACATTTAAGGCAATGTATAACTAAAACAAAAGCCTTTTAAACTTGAACATAAACATAGTATGGAAAAAATAAAATGAAATAATGCCATTTACTTATTCACTTGGATATTCAGATAATTGAATAATCACATGCAATATAAATAACCACTTTCATAATGATGGAATGCATAATGCCAGAATATCATAACCACATAGACAAGGCCTCGTTCCAAGACAACAGATAATATTTTATCAAGGCCTTGTTCCAAGACACTAGTTTGTCTCATGAGACCTACCGATGCATCGAGGAGCTATAGCGGGCTCCACCCGTCACATATTTAGTCCAATGCATTCCTATATGAAAAGGTTTAAACATAACATAAACATTCATATTAAAACATACATACGAAATGTCAATACTTTCACCATAAACTATGAATGGTATAAAAATAGCACAACCACAATCAAACATATCACAAAATCTTCAATACAATATAAAAGTTTTGTATCATAATAAATCAACTACAAATAAGCGTAAAATCCATCAAAGGATGTTGACATAGATGAAATCAAAACTCTTTTTAGAAAAATATCTCTTTCTATTTTTGAAATCATTTAAGAGTAATATATTTATAAAATAAAACACTTTCTTTGAAAATATTCTTATAAGCTTGTAAGGGAAGATTCGACGATTTTATAACGGCGGAAAATAACCGCACCCACTGTATAAGATAAAAAAACATTCTTACCTTAATTCTGTCGAAAAGGTTAAAAGCACCATGTTTGGAAAATGACGGAAAGATTCCTTTATAAACCTCTTATAAAAAGTCAAAAAAGGGTATAAATGACTTTAACCCATATTATTTTAAATAGTAAAATCTTTTTGAAATACATTTCGAAGAAACATGGATGTGGATTATAAAGAAATCCCAGTAGATAATTACGTATAAACAACCTCGGATAATGAAGAGATTGCGAAATAACACTTACCTTGTACTTTTACTTGGTTTGGGTAGGTTAAACTCCTGTATAATGGTGAAATAATTGTTGTTAAATTATACAAGAATCATATACATTAATATGATATCATATATGATCTTTTAACATTGATTTGTGAATAATATCTTAGTATTATCGTTGTTTCGGCTGTTAACTTACTCGTTTTCTTTTATATGTTTTGTTACGTCAGCCATGTTTGTAATGGATATGGTGTATATTATTCATATCCATAATGATATCACGTCCTTAAACATCATTGTTAAATCATCAAATGATAATTATACTTGAATGGATACGATGGAGAATGAATCTCATCGCGTACGTGGAGACGGTAGTCCGTACGTACGCACGAGCGAAAATATCATTATTTTGATATTAAAATAATATATAAATGGATGGTATATCATATATAAATAATAATTAACATGTTATATTTATTATTTACATGAGTTACACATCAATATTATACTCATCCAAATAATAATATATTGAATAACAATTACACCATGACGTGGAGATGGTAAGCCGTACGTACGCACGTATGGTGACATGTTATTCAAAGGGTCGATAGAATACTGAATATGGTTGTACCATATATATAATAACATCACAGTATATATAATATACTGGAGTGATTATTTTAGAATGGTAATACCAATGAATGAATAAGTGGAAGATGAAAGGAACTTGAAAAGGGGTGGTGAAAACATTACCTCTTCTTCATGTTCTTCCTTTTGATTTGATCTAAAGGGATCTGTAGGTTGGCTTTCTGATCAAAATAAGGCCTCTAGGTTGTATTGAGGGATGTTGGGAGAGTATTTGGTCAGATTTGTGCTGAACCAAAAGGCTTTGAAGGTGTGAATAAATGAGAAGGAGGAGTTCCCTTTTATAAGAGGGGTGAGGGGCACCTTTGGAAAAGCTAGAAATATTAATTTATAATAAATTAATATTCGGTTTATAATGGCTCAAAAGTAGATTATTTAAATGATAAGGTGGGTATGTGTAGAAAACCACTCAACCAATAGAATTTAGACAGGTTTGGGTACTTATATTAACCTTATCATTAAGTATTAACTCTAAGTTAATTAGTTTCTCTTTTACAAAGTCTCTTGGTATTTTTATATTATATGGTTAATAAACATACTATATACATCCAAGAGACCCCCAAGTGGTCCATTAATGATATAAATATCATTATATAAGTCTCTTGGTAGAACCGTAGATTTTTAGGAATTTAATATCAATTAATAATATAATATTTGTTTTAAAAAACTCTTTTGTGTCAATTTTGACACTATTCAATATTTGATTTTTGCGAAACTCATAACATAATTATTACTTCGAAAAAAGTCAATTAAATAAATCCTAATATGTCATATTATCCTATAAAATTCGTGTAATTCATTAAAAGACTCAAATTTTATTTATTTGGGTATTTATAATATCAATTATTTTAATTTGTCACTATTATGGTAATTACTGCATCATAATTGTGTCATAAATAAATTAAATTATTTAAAGTATAAAATTTTAAATAAAATATCATTATGTAGGAAATCTTTTTAGAGTTCTAATGAATATTTATAGTCTAAAATCTAACATATATAACCCTATGTAAAAATTGTTTTTCAAAAGATATATGCTTATGCCATTTTTGTACTTATTTTAACTTAATTAAAATTAAGTGTCCCTATCACCTACAAGTGGCTCTGTGGGGTCCCAAAATCGAACCAAATATACCTATGGTCGAACATGTATCAAAAAATAATTCTAGGACACTGTTTAGGGTAATTTAGTATTATTATAATATTATTTTTAACCCTTATTTACCGGATTTTCCCTTCACCATGGTAAATAATATATTTACCGAAGTAATTATTCAAAATGCCTAAAAATAAAAGTTACCAATTTACACAATTTGAACATCTTGATTCCAAATATGGAATCCATTTTTCCGAATTCAAAACACAAAAGTGGAAGAAATTAATTTAAAATTAATTCCCGTTTTTAAAACAAAAAGCGTGTTTTTAAGAGATAATTACTATCAAAAGATTGACACTTGTTTATGTCCGGTTTAATTTTAAAATTATGTCCAATGACCAAAATTGTATTAAATGGTAAAAATATATTCTAAATATAGTTTAAAACCACTCAAATTCATAATTTATCACTGTTAATTATTTTGATTAAAAAAGTTGTTTTTAATTAAAATTTAGTAATTTTCACTATTTATCAAAATATTAAAGTTATCTGAAAAGTACCAAGATTTTACCTTAGGCTAAATTCGATATTCCAAATCCAAAAATGAAGTCCATTTTGAAATATAAAATATATATAATTTCAAAAAGTAGGTATTACTATTCATAACGGCTAGTTTGATTGGTTATGGTGTGTTAGAACTCTGTGTTGCGTGCAACACACGATATCCCATTATTTAAAATGAAGCGTACCGTAGAAGCTTGGGGTGTTACACCAGAGTAATGAAAAATGACACCACCACATTTCCTAGCTCTAAAAAATGGGATTCATATATATTAATTCTACTGGATGAGGCCATCATTTCCCTTTTCTGAGTAAATTGGATTTGTTAAAGTCCTATATTTATACTAATAATGTGATCACTGTTCAATAGATATATTATCAATGGTATCAATTATTAATGGTATTTTATAATCCAAAATAAAAAAACCAAAGATGTTCATGTGTTATATAACCATTTTACATAATAATAAATTTAATTAGATCAAGAGGAATTTTCATTGATAAAAGTTTGGGTCGATACAATATTCCCCCCATAAAAAATTTCTCCCTTGAAATTTCCTTTTCTCACACTAAAACTGATGTGGGTGACTCTGCTTCATCACTTCCTCTGATTCCCACATCGCTTCTTCAAACATTTTTTTTCTCCACAACACCATGACGAGGGGAATTGTATTACTTTGTAGAACATTTCCTCTATGATCTAACACCGTCACTAGCATCTCTTCATAGGAGAGGTCATTCTCCAATGCTACCACCTTTGGATTGAGTACAGTAAATAGGTCCGGTATGTACTTTCTTAAAAGTGATACATGGAATACATCATTTACATAAGATAGGTTCGGTGGGTGTGCTAGTCAATAGTCCATTTCCCCAATGGGATCAAGGATCTCAAAAGGGCCAATGTACCTTGGAATAATAATTCCCTTCTTACCAAATCTCATAACTCTCTTCCATGGTGATATGAAAAGGAATATTGTGTCTCTTATATCAAACTATAATTCTCATCGACGATAATCAGCAGAGCTATTTCTTCGAATCTATGTAGCTTTAATGTAATTATGGATGGTCTTAAACTTATCCACAATTTCTTCGACTATTACCAGACCTACGAGTCTTCTCTCACAAAATTCATCCAAACATTGCAGTGTTCTACACCTCTTCCTATATAGGGCTTCATAAGTAGCCATTTGAATGCTTGAGTGGAAAATGTTATTATATGATAACTCATCCAGTGAAAGATGGTGATCCGATTATCCTTTTATGTCCATTGAGAATGCTATCAAAATGTCCTCAAGTGTTTTGATAGTCCTCTTAAATTGGCCTTCAGTTTAAGGAAGATAAGTTGTACTGATGCTCAGCTCAGTATCCAGATCATGTCGAAGACTCTTTCAAAACATATAAATGAATCTTGGATATCGATTGGAGAAAATCAATAATGGTACTCCATGAAGACTTATCATGTCTCTGATGTATATATGTGCTAGTCGATCAGGTGATAAATCCTCCTGAATTGTAATGGATTGTGAATTCTTTGTAAGATGATCCACAACATCCCAAATAGCATTGTTTTCTTTGAATGTCTTTTGATTTCAGGTGAAAATGTCCATGGTGACGTTCTCCCCTTTTCATGCTGGTATAGGAAATGGTTGCATCATCCCCTTAGACATCTGCCTCTCAGCCTTCACTATTTAACATACTAGGGACTTTGATGTAAACTCAAATATATCCTTATTCATGTTTTCTCACCAATAAATATCTCTAAGATCTCAATACATCAATATATTTCCTGGGTGAATGGATAATTTTATACTATTTTCATCATCAAAAAGATCATTCATTAACTCTAGATTCGATTGAACACATAGTCTTGACCCAAATTTCAAAATTCCTTCTTCATTAACATTGAACTCTGAGGATTTCTCATTTACTATAGATTCCACATTGTTATAAATTCTGAGATTATACTTTTTAGCATCCTTTAACCTTTCCCAAAGAGATGATTGAACAATCATCTGAGAAAGGATTGATGATGTTCTCTTATTTCTGATTACTATGTTTATCTTCATCAAATATAATAATTTTGGAATCATTTCAATTCCCGATAATGATATAATTGCTATAACTTTTCTCCTTAGAGAGTCCACCACCTTTTTCATATTACAAAGGCTTTAATGGATTGAGAAGTCATAGTCTTTGAACAGATCTAACCATATTTTTTAGCTCATAATCAATTCTTTCTTTGTGAATATATACTCAGGCTTCAATGATTTGTGTATATTACACACTTCTCCCCAAAGAGGTAATGTCGCCATATTTTTAGAGTGGAGATCACTGTAGCCAACTCGACATCATGTGTTGGGTATTTTTTCTCAAGAACATTTAATTTCCTTGAAGCATATTCAATTGATTTTTCATTTTTCATCAACAAACAACCCTTTACCTTCTTCTAAGAATTTCCAAATACCACAAAAAATTCTCCACTTGTGGGTAATGTGAGAGTAAGCATAGTAATAAGCTTCCTTCTAAACTATTTGAAGATCTCTTTGCATACATCACTCCATGAAAAATTGAATACCTTATAAATTATCTTGGTAAGAGTGTTAGACAATCATGAGTAATTTCTCACAAATAGGCGATTAAATCTAGCTGACCCTAGGAAACTACATATATCTATTACTAATGTTGGCCTCATCCATCCCTCAAATGCAGCTATCTTGGGGGGATCCTATAAGAACCAGCCCCCGGGGACTATGTCATGACTACCCCAATACCTCCTTCTAAAGGCCTGGGGATGGCAAGTAGCACCAGAATAGCGTGTCCCTTTAACAGGAAGTCATTACCTTTAAACCTATACAAAAACAAAATCCAAGAACACAATAAGAAGAAACCACAAAGTAAAATTCTATGGTAAAAAGTGTACTAAATGTATATGGGATGGAATAAAAGCCTAACTTGATTGTACAATTACAACTGAAAGAGAAAATAGCTCCTAGAATGTCCACTATGGATCCTAACTGAAGGGTATGAACAACTCCTGACCAGTAGTCCTGACATCATGCCACATCAAATAGACCACCTCTAATATCCATATAGTCGTGGCTCCCTTAGCCTCAATCAACGTTATCCATCATCTGCACATCAAACAGAATGGTGTGGGCATAACCTGTGCAAGGGTGAGTATGATAATAATCAGTATGAACCCCAAGTCCCCCGAAGGTCTCCCAAAGTTCCACAAAAGATAAAACACAAAACAAGACCACATTCACAAAGCACAAACCAGTCATCAACTCTACATAAGTATTTTCCCATACATATACCAAATTTATCAAAATATACTCATCCAATTCATGAAGAAACATAAGTATCCAAATTTTAAGCCATTTTCACAACTGAACCATGAAATACAAATACCACAAAGGTAACACCACGAATGTAACACCACGATGGTAAAAGTTCCACAGTGTTAACACCATGAATGTAACACCAAAAAGGTCAAAGACTAATCTCACACCAAGAATAACATAAGTATAGATGTATAGATGATTATACGTATCCCTAGATCTTCTTATTCTACCGAGAGGCTCTACTGATGACCCACCGATGATTGATAGATGTTGACCCACACATGATCGCTAGGTTCTAAACCACATAGGATTGATAAATATTAACCCATATAGGATCAATTTTCGTTCTTCATATTATAGCCAGCCACTGGATTCCTATACTAAGCACGCATGATTCTGGAAAAACTGTCTCATAAAACCATCCGTCATGCCTCAACCATCATGATGTTCTACAATATAGTATCCCAAAGGGTCTATATGTTGTAATGGTTCCAATGCGATAGACAGTGTGTCAATAGGACGCCTGGTCTTTGACTTATAAGAGTTTTAGTACCGAGGGCTCGGTTGGATTCATGTTTGATACAACTCGGACTTACTCCAGCATTCTACAAAAGTCATGTGGAGTATAAAAAAGGAACTTCTTATTGCAATCTTTCTAGTGCCACAGATTTTTCATCAAATAAACAACTTATTCACATGTTATGGCTCTTTAAGCGAAACTAGGCCTTGTTGGGTCCTGATATGGTCCGACCTAGCCGGGCCCGATCTGGGCCGACCCGACCCGGTCTGCGTTGACCCCACCAGGTCAGAGTTTGTCCCAACCCAGCCTAAATAGGTCTATACTAGTCCAGTTGGGTGGGGCCATGAAC
Organism: Viscum album; assembly: GCA_963277665.1. NCBI lineage: Eukaryota > Viridiplantae > Streptophyta > Magnoliopsida > Santalales > Viscaceae > Viscum > Viscum album. Next base: position 1,105,614,416 of record OY728131.1, on the reverse strand, counting down.
CGGCCCTGCCCACATGGGCAGTGCGGCCCGCTGGGCTCATGCAGCCTGACCCATGAAGGGGCACAGCCCGTTGGTCTTGCGCTGCCCGACTCATGAAGGGGAATGACCCATCCTATGATGGGATGAAACATGTGAGAAGGGGACCGCCCTAGTAGTTGTTGGGGGGTGGTGGTTCTCCCCTTCTCCCAAACGGCTTATCTGTTCATGTAACGGAGTGACAACACCACATGGCACCCTTGGTCACCATGGGAACCATTTGGGCGGGTCCCTGCTTCGCCGTTGCGGCTTCATGTCGCAACCATATCCAGTGGCACACCATCACTATCCATTACAGCTACAACCACAACCTTTTTCTACGATGATGCGTGACAGTGGGCCACCATTTCTCTAGGCCGAGCATTACCAACTGTCGTCGTCACCCTCCGGAACTGGTCGCTGTTGCTACTTCGCAATCGGTCTTCTGTGAGTCACCAGGTAAGCTCTAGTGGCCCTTTTTTTCATCTGATGGTGCTAACAGACTTTCCAGGACACCCTCTTTGTCACTAAACCCAACGTTCCAGGTTACTTCCAACTAGAATAAATCAATTGTGAATAACACATCAAATTTCAACAAAATGTGGGGGAGGGCTTGTATGATTGGCCCACGCCCTTAGCATTAGATTGATATCAAGGGGATTGTATTTTGACTTAACAACTCTTGAACTTAGACAAGAAATAAACCCTACCTCATGTTCATTAGAGAACGTCCATGTTTGAGTAAGAATTTATGTTTGTTGATAAGTAATTTGGTGGTTCTCATCACTATTCGCTGGAACCGGCCTCATCCTCCTAGTGTTTTGTGTCACAATATTCTACTATAGCTTCATCACATGTTGAATCCATGAAAACACCCCACCCAAAGCTCTATATAAATAGAAGGGTAAAGAGGTGGGTAATGCTGTTGGTAATTTATAAGGATCATTTAATAATGAACCTTCCAAATTCCAATGGTTTGGTTACAAATATTGAGGATTCCATACAATTAATGGATTCACATGTCGTTGGCCCCACCACCACTGCTCTTCCATTGGAGGAAAAGAAAAAGAGAAATAAAATAACGTAGTTATATTATTATTCTTTAAATTTCCAAAATATATCTTTTTCTTCCAACCTAATGTTGTCAAGGTGATGCCTTCCTCAAGTGAATCTCAGCACTACAGATTCAATGGTTCTCACTAATTTTTATTCCGAGCAGCAGTTCAAATGTTAGAAAATGTTTCTCATGCATTTATTGAACGTACATTAAAAAAAGTTCAGAAATTCATTCCATACACACCGAGCCTCAAAATCTCACGCAGTCAATTTTTTTGCAGACTCATAATAATTGCATATAATTAAAAAAAATTAAATGGAAAATTCAGGTCATTACATTCTCCCCACCTTAATGCTTTTCATCCCTGAAAGCCACAACATTAACTAAAGAAACAAATAGCGGTAATGAGCCTGAATCTGAGACTCCATCTCCCATGTTCTCTCCTAGAGGTTCTTATGCTACATGAGATCGCGCAATAGTGTTATCGAACGTCCACAAAGGATCCACTCCCGTTGATCCTCAACATCCATTGTAACTTCCGTAAATGTCGCCACATCCTCAAAGTCCTTATCGGCATTATCAATAACTTGAGATGGGTCATGTAAATATCTCCTCAGTTGGGATATGTGGAAGAAGTCCTGCACCCTCTCCAACTACGATGGTTGTGCCAAGCAGCGTGCCACCTCACCAATCCACTAAAGAATCAAAAATGGTCCGATAATCCTTAGTGAGTGTTTTTTCCCTCGGCCAAATTTATATTGTCCCCATCAAGTAGAGACTCGTAATAATACATGGACCCCCTCGTAGATCTCCATAGATCCCCATATTTTTTCAGCCAAGTACTTTTTTCAGCTTTGTATAGTCTCAATCTACTTCTGGAAGATCTACACCTTCTCAGATGTATTTTTGTACCAACTTTGGACTCACAAGTGCTGATTCTCCTAGGTCTATCCAGCATTGAGGTGATCAGAAAGGTCGACCATACAATGCCTTAAATGGTTCCATACCAATGGTGGAGTGATAGTTTTAGTTGTATGAGCACTCCACCAAGGTGAAGTGATCTTCCCAGCTATGAACAGAATCTTAAATGCATGAATGAAACATGTCCTCGAGTGTCTGAGTGTTCCTCTCTGTCTGACCATCCGTATATGGATGAAAGAAGGTGCTCAAACAGATCTGAGTCTCGAATGCCTCCTATAATCAATTCCACAATCAGGTTGTAAAATGTACGACACAGTCAGAGACAATCATTTATGTAACCCCATGAAGTAGTACAATCTCTTGTACATAGAGGTTTCCCAATCCCTCTACTAATCCCTACTCAAGGATGGGGTGGAAGTGGGATGGCTTGGTGAGTCGTTCAACAATCTCCTATAGAGAATCATGTATTCTAGACATACGTGGATGCTCAGTCACAGAGTCCATGGAGATACTATCCCACTTTATCTCCAAAACCTTTATTGGTTTCACTATTCCTACTAGTACCTCATGCTCAGCCTTCACTTTGTGACAAGTGAGGCATCACAAAACAAACTCTTCCCTCACATTCAACATACCTGGACACCAATGCTAACGCCAGAGATAATGTTACATCTTTTCTACAGCATGATGTACCACCATTGGGGATATATGGAACTCCATAAACACCTCCCCCAATAGAACCACGAGTACAATGGTGCTTCCTCGGAAGAGGATGATGTGCTCCCCACCTTCAGAAAATCCATCAGGTTCCTATCCTTAGGATATCTGGACACGTCAAGCCTCACAGTCAATGTCCCCAAGCTGAGCCTCCAAAACACGCAGAAGAATTGGTGGGGTGGTAGTCATATAATAGAGGTAAGCTATTAAATATCCATCCATGAAGGATATATACAACACTGCAAGATGCTCTGTCGCCTCACTCAACAGTTGTAAACCAGACCTCTTGTTGTGTGCATCTACCACAACATTCCCCTTATTAGGAGTGTAGAAAATCTCAAAGTCATAGTCTTGATGGAACTCTAGCCATCATCATTGCCTCAGGTTCAGATCCATCTGTTAGAAGATATACTCGATACTCTTGTGATTAGGGTACATAGTAAACTGTTTTCCCATTAGGTAGTATCGCCACATTTTCAAGGCGAAGACCATTTCAGATAACTTCAAGTCATGGGTGGTGTAGTTCTACTCATGTTTTCATAGCTTTTGTGAAACATAAGAGATAACTTCCCTCTCCTACCTAGAGACACATCCAAGTTTGGTCCCTGATGCATCGTAGTAGACTGCATACCCAATGCCCTCTTTTGGTATCCTCAAGATGGGGGCACTCGTCAGTCTTTTCCTCAACTCCAGAAAAATCTGCTAGAATCTATGCATCTATATGAAGGTTTGTTCCCTCTTCTTCAACACTAAAAGGGGTTCCACAACTCTGGAAAATATGGTTAATAATCTCCCGCAGTACCCAACCAATTCAAGGAAACTTCGCTCCTCGGTCACACTCCTGGGTTGCTCCAAAGAAAGAACTGCCTCTATCTTTACTAGATCTTCCACAACTCCGGCCTCTGAGACAACGTGTCCCATAAAGAGGGCCTCCCATATCTAGAATTGGCACTTCTAGAGATTAAAAATAATTTGGTGTTCTCAGAGTGTATCTAGAACTATCTGTATATGATAGGCATGCTCCTCATCTGATGCTAAGTATATAAAGATGTCATCAATAAAGACCACCACAATGTGATTGATATTTGGCTCGAAGATCTTGTTCATGAGTCCGATGAACATTTCTTGGGAATTTTTAATGCCATAAGACATAAGAAATTACTCATAGTGTCCATACCGACATCTAAAGGTCATATTTTTCATATCCCCATCTTGTACAATGAGCTGATGATCGCCTAATCTATGGTTTATCTTCGAAACCCAATGAGCTCCCTTCAGTTGATCGAAAAGATCACCAATCCACAGAAGTGGATACCTATTCTTCACAGTCACCTATTTGTGGAACTGATAATCCACAAATAGTCTCAAACTCCTATCTTCCTTCTTGTCGAGCAAAATCGAGGCTACCCATAGTGAAACACTTGGCCTTATGGACCCTTCCATTGCAAGTCCTCCAACTATATACATAACTCACGATTCTACATTAGAGCCATCTGATATGCAAGAATAGATATCAGTGTCGTCTTGGGGTACAAGTCAATGTAAATGTCCACCTCTCTATGAGAAGGTAGTCCTGTAACATCAAAAGGAAAAATATCAGCATACTGGTCCACCACTATAGGAAAATTCAAACTATAAAAAACAAATACACCATGGGTAAGGGTAGCCAATTTATTTTTGATCATCTAAACCCGCATTCAAGAATGTCCATCCTGTGCTGAAAATCTTCCCTTCTTGCTGGTGAAGAAACATCTGGTCCCATCCTCATGGACACACCACACTTTTCACCAAATACAATCAACGTGGGAATGGACTGTGGATAACTATTCCATATCAAAGATGAAATCGTAAGGCCTCAATGATGCTACTATAAGATCCCAGCCGAAGCTCTAACCTCCTAGAGTAATATCACACTAACAGAATGAGTGTGTAATCATGTAATTCCTTCCCATAATAGTCTATAACTGTAAGGGTCGAGTCAAAGGCTCCACCCGAATCTTCGAGCTCTAAGTGAGGGTTGTGGAAAAAAGTGACTGAAACCTGTGTCTATTAGTACTACAACTAAGGTGGAATAAACACAGATCGTACCTAGAATCTTCTCTAGAGTGCTATAGTCATAGGCCTCAGCTTCCTAGAGATAAGCTCGTCCCTATCCACCTGCTCCATGTGGTCAGGGTGGACCACCTGGAAGAGTTTCCGGTTAAACCTCGAATCGCTACCCACTGCATGTTGCACCACCATCTCCCTGGCCACATATACCTGATACATATGGAACTCCTTAGTTGAATCTCTTCCTTTGCCTTAGCTATCCCTTTACTATCATATGGTCATTCGTATAGAGGTTCTAGCAGTCGCGAGCCATGTGACCCTACCCGCCGAACGCGTAGCACTGCCTACTCCTCATCTGTCCTCTATCCCATGATCCCCTCACCACTGACCCTTTCTCTGAAGGTCATCCACAAGATGGTCTAGTTTGATTAGGACCCTAGATCATCTATATGATTCCTAATGCATATGACTCTGCTTCCTAATGTTTAATGATGGATATCGCTATCGGTGCTTGATCACCTGAGAATGTCTCCACCAAAAGTGCTCTATCTAGCACCCCAGCCTGCGTTAGAATGCTGAGAGATATCATTGATACTATGATCTCTCAACGTAGGCCCTACTCAATGGTCCGGGAAATGAAGAAATGGTATCATACAAAGTTATTGGAGTAGTGGGAGAGATCAATGAACCACATAGAGTACTAGGCCACAATTATGCTCCCCTGATGTATGTGCAGAAGCTCTTGTATACACACTTAGCATAGGGTCATTATGAAGAAAACTTCCCCGAAAATTCCATCATTGTCCCCTCATGTGAGGGACTGAACATCCTATATCTAGAGTGTTAGACTCCACCATCTCCCAGCTTCTCCTGACTAGAAGCTAGGATCCCCATCAGATCAGATGGTATCCCAACTAAGAGAAAAACTCATGCCACATCCTGCATCCTGTCCTCACCCACCTGCTGATCCATCTTGCCTAGAAACCTCATAGGCCTCTACCACTGAAACCGTTGTAACACACTCAGTCGTAATGCACCCTCTGCTATTGGCGATGGTGTAATCTTCTTTACAACATGTGGTGGTGCAACTGGTGCACCATATGATGGTACAATCACCATATGAGGGCCCTACATCGAATCCTCATTGCTTAGTGGGCCATCATTGTATACTCTCTCAGGAATCCTGGTAGGCTTTCTATGTTCCAACATCATGAAAGAAAAAAGGTGTTCCATAATCAATAAGTTATACCTAGTGAGCTGACTCAAAGAGATCATAATAAAAGCATTTCAAAACACATGCAATCAATGTTTTCATGCACTAAGTTAGAAATTATAATTCAGGGTCCTAGTGTATGGATACATCGGTCACTACACTAACACTGGATTCCCCAAACTAAAAACCACAATCCTAATCATTAACAATAATGCTACATTAATAAGATCAATATCCTATTTCTTCAGTAGAACTAACTCCTCTGATACCACTTTGTCATGACCCGTCTATTGGGGCCTGTGTCGTAACTACGCCAATCCCGCCTTCCATAGGCCATGGGCTGGTAACTTGCACTGGAAAGGCATATCCATATAAAGGGAATGTGTTGCCTTTAACCTATTCAAACACACAATCCAAGAACACAACATATAGAAACCACAAAATAAACTGATGTAGTAAAAAGTGTACTGAATGTACGGGGGTCGGAATACAAGCCCAACTAGAATGATCAAGTACAACTGAAAGAGAAAACAACTCCTAGAATGTCCGTTGAGGATCCAACCAGAAGGGTAGGAATAGCTCACGATTAGTAGTCACTATGTGAGGTCACATAAAATGGACCACCTCTGAGCTCTATCCATCCCTACCTCCCAATGCATCGATCAATGTAATCGGTCGTCTGCACAAGACACAACAAGGTGCAGGCGTAGCCCATGCAGGGGTGAGTAAAACAGTACTCAGTAGGGACCTCAAGACTGCCAAAGGTCTCCCTGAGTTCTACAATGGATAAAATACAAAAAAATACCTCAGTCACAATGCATGAAGATGTAATCAACTCTAATTACGTATATTCCCATACATATACCTACGTTAATGAAATATACTTATCCCATTCATGATGAAACATAAGGCTTCAATTTTTAATCCATTTGGACAACTGATCCACAATGGATGAATGCCAGAAATGTAACACAACGAATGTAACACCATGAATGAAAAGGTCCACAATTATAACACCATTAGGTAACACCTTGAAGGTAAAATTACTACCAAGGTAACACCATTAAGGTAACACCATGAAGGTAGAAGATTCATCTCACAACAATTATAACATAAGTACACATGTACAGATGATTAGATGTATCATGGGATCATATTATTCGATCGAGAGGCTCTACTACTGACCCAGACAAGATAGATTGATGCTAACCAACATTGGATCACTAGGCTCTGACCTACATAGTATTGATAGATACAGATCCACTTAAGATCGAAGTTCTTTATTCATGTTATAGCAAGCCACTAGATTCCCGCATTAAGCATGCTTGATTCTGGGAGAATTATCTCTTAAAGCCATCTTTCATACCTCAAAAACAAGAAAGTTCCAAAATGTATTATCCTAAAAGACATCTATGTTGTAAGGGTTCCAACGTGACAAATAGAAAGTCAATTGGACGCCCGGTTCTTGACTTATAAGTGTTTTAGTACCAAGGGCCCGGTTGGATTCAGGTTCGATCCTACTCAGTCATACTCTAACATTCAAAAAAACCCGAGTGTAATATACCAAACATACTATCTCATTCCAAGGATTATAGTGCTGGAGAAGGTTATTCAAATAGACATTTGATTCCCATGATATGGCTCTTTAAGAGAATTTGGGCCAGGTTGGGTTTGCGTCTGGTCAGACCCTGTCTTGGCGACCCGATCCTATTCAGGTCTATCCTAGATCAGCCCGGCCCAGCTCGACATACTGAGGGGTGTGGCCCTACCCACAAAGGGAGAGACTTGCGGGCTGGGGCCCACCCTAGCTGGCGCTGAGGGTGGAGGCTCTCCCACTTTCTCTCGATCGACTATGGTGTTCGGGTAATGGTGCCCCGATGTCATGTGTCACCATTTGGTTGCTGTGGGACCTACATGGCTAGGTGCCTCTCCCACCACCATGAATTCATGGTAAGGGCATCTTTAGAAGTGCGCGATAGTGCACCGTTCCGACTCCACCTTCAGCCGGCCGCCGATGTCCTCTGCGGCTACAGTTATAGGCTTCTCCTATGGAAATGTGCGATGGTGCACTGTCATCTCTTGTAGCCAACTGTTTCTGACCACCGCTATCACCCTCCAACACCAGTTTCCAGTGATTCCAAGTAGGTACCTTGCCAACGGTCATCCAAGAGTCACTGGGTGAGCTCTGGTGGCCCGTTTTTCCATACGGAGGTGACAACGGACTTCCCGTGACACCCTCTTCATCACTAAATCCACCTTTTTAGGTTTTATCCAACCCAGATAAATCTCTCTTGAAGAACACATCATATTTAAAAAAAGGAAAAGAGTTTGGGACTTGTTTTTTTTTGGCCCGTACCCTCCGCTTGATAGAAAATGTGTATTATATTGATTAAAAAAATCCTAAATTTAGACAAGAAATAAACTCTACCTCAAGTTCATTGGAGAACATTCGCGTTTGAGGAAGAGTCAGGGTTCATCGATTAGTGATTCTGTGGTGCCTATCATCGTTCACTAAAATTGGTCTCATCCTCTATGTTGTTGGTGTCGTAGTATTTTTCCAGAGTTTCATCACATGGTGATGCCGTGCCAACACCCCTCCCCAAGAATTATATAAATAGGAGGGGGAAGAGGCTTGTAACACCGTTGGGAATTTATGAGGTTAATTTAATAATGAAACTTCCTAATTCCAAGGGAATGCTTACAAATATTGAGGAGTCAAGCCCATTAATGTCTTGACATGTTGTTGGTCCCACCACCACCGCTCGACCATTGGAGGAAAACAGAAAGAGAAATAAAATAACTTTGTTATTTTATTATTCTTTAAATGTACAAAATCTATCCTTTTCTCCCGACCTATTGTAGTTGTAGTGAATCCATCCTTATGTGAATCCCGGTGTTCCTGATAAAACTGTGCACACATATTTTTAATCTGAGCACTAGTTTAAATGTTAAAAATGATACTCACTCATTTACTAAATGTACCTTAAAAAAAGTTCCAAAATTCATTCTTGGCAGATTGGGCCTCAGAATCATGAGGCATCAATTATTGAAAACTCATAATAATTCCATATAATAAAAAATTATTAAATAGAAAATCCGGGTCATTATAGATCCAGAGATATCCCATTTCATGTGATGATATGAACCAATAATGATACCTACATCAACCAGAATACACACTTACTATAATTGTCATTGAGCTTCTCCTTTTGAAAAATCTCTAGTATAGTGCTTAGATATTCCTAATGCTGCACCTCGGTTTTGGAGTATATTAGAATATCGTCGATAATGAATAAAAAAAAATTTCTTGGTAATCTCTAATGAATCTATTTATCAAATTCATGGATATTTCTAGAGAATTATTGCGTCCAAAAGGCATTACTATGAACTAAAAGTTCTCGTATCTTGTATAAAAAGTAATATTAGGGATATCCTCCTTCTTCACCATTACTTGTTAATATCCCGACTGAAAATCCACCTTAGAAATGTATTGTGCTCCATGTAGCTAATCGAACAAGTCATCAATTCATGGAAGAGGATACTTTTTCTTTATCATTATTTTATTAAGCTCACGATAATCAACGGAAAGGCACATTGACACATCCTTTTCATGACGTAGAGGACAGGAGAACCCCTTAGTGAAGCACATGGGTATAAAAAACATTTATCCATATTCTGCTGTAGTTGTTTCTTCATCTCCTCAAGCTTCACAACATCCATTCCATATGGGGTCTTGGATATTGGAAACTACCCATGTATAAAATCAATTAAGAATTCAAAATATCTTCTAGGTGGAAGACCAGGAAATTCCTCAGGAAGCACATTAGTGAATTCTTTCACAATAGGCTTGTCTTCACAGATGGTTAATTCCTTTGACTCAATCAAATTAGCCAAATATGATTGCTCATAGGGTAGTAATATCCACAGATGAGATGATGGTGCTGAGGAAGATTCCTCCTCTTCCTTGCACTGGTATAGAATCTAAGGTTGATTCTCCATATGGATAGTGACTTTCCTCTCATGATAATTTATGTTGGACTTATATATGGAAAGACAATCCATGCCATGAATTGCTTCAAATTCCACAAGAGGGTGTATGATGTGGTTCGTTGAAATGTTCAGTTCACAGATTATGATAGGGGAGGAGTCATATTTATGGGATGCAATGATTTCACCATTTTCTGTACTCACTAACATATTTACTTCCATGATTTTTTATGGTGTTGGGATTGTTCTACTAAACTTTCGGGATATAAAGGAATGAATAAAACTAGAATAAAAAAGTACGTTCATTATTCCTAAATGAATAACTAGTGTACCTATCACCACTTCGTTTTCAGTGTTGACATTGGAGGTAGTGATGTAAAAAAGTTCCACCTTGCGACCTTGGAGGTTGCTGGAATCCTCCAAAAAACCTTGTCTTAGGGAACTGAATTTCAAGGTTCTATGCTTATTTGTAGGTGAACAAATTAACAATGCATTGAGGGTCCAAGGGAGTGTTCATATCCAATATCACAGCTGCAGGTTTTTCTTGCTAGCAGTTAATGTCTTGGTGCCTTTTTCTTCCAATCCTAAATCATGTCTTCACCCCCTTTAGGAAATTTACAGGGTGCTTCATTCAAAACCTTTGGAATGTGGGGTGATGGATTTTCATAGAACTATTGGATTTATCCATCTGAATACAAAAATTTAAGTCCACCATATGCTTTTATCCCCATTATACCTTTGAGATTTTCTGAACTCCATTTTTCCCTCGAGGGTACATCAGATAATTTTCTCATGATATCAAAGTCACAGATTTTCAGGGCTTTCTGTAGGCTAGGTTTCATCCCACCAAAGAAGTTGTCAACCTTGAATACGGGGGTAATGAAAAATTTGGATGCAAATTGTGAAAACCATAGGATCTTTTCATCATACACTCTGATGGATTCGTTGTCTTTTCTCTTGGGGGAAAGGATGTCCCTTTCTATTTTATGTTGATGGGTACGCGGAGAATATTTATTGAAAAACTCTTTCCAGAAATCCTTCCATTCCAACACCTTGATCTCTTCCATAGGATTTGTATTTTTGATCAATGTCTACAATTGATCAGCATCACCCTCCATACGATAAGCATATAGAAGAACCTTCTCTTGTTTGTAACATTGAAGGATGAATAATATCGTTTCAATAGAGTTGATCCATTTTTCAGTGATTTGGGATCAAATGATCAATTAAAATTTGAAGGTATTTGTCTCATAAAGCACTTGATAGTTACTTGTTCTTTCCTGGGGGGGTTGAATGTTCTTCTTGACCCATGATTCTATTCAAGACATGAGTTATCTATGAGGGTATTGTGACAAGGTTTGAAATTTCAGCTCCCATCGAATTGGGAATCTCATTATAAAATTCATCACATTGATTTTTTCATCAGTTGTTAGCCCGAGTCCTCCTATTACCGACCATTATCTGGAATAAAATGAATGTTAGGGGTAACATATAAAGGTTAATACAGTGAGAAAAATGGATTACTTATAATTAACATTTATTTCCTTAAAATATGCATTTATAAGCTTCAATCTATGTTATCCATGATCTACTTACCAACATATATTCTTATTGGAATTTTTTTATTCCCGTAAAAATGGTTCATAATATGCTTGTGAATTTACCAATGTATATCCCTTAGCAGTTTCATAACCAAAAGTGCAACAAAGACATTTTTGGTGTACCCAGATACCTCAGGTCAAGCCCGAAACTCCTTGTCAGAGTTTTCACTCATAGGTGAACCTGGGCCAGAGCCACCTCTACTTGCTCATATGTAGACATAGATGTATTTTATTAATAAAAAACTTCATCCATAATCCCCAAAATTTAGGAATTTTTTTATCATTCATAGTCTTATCGATAAAGCCTTCACTAGGGATTTACAATGCTATTCCCAAAAATAACAAAACCTATCCTCTGATAGCATCTATAATAACTCATATTTTTATCTCACACATAATCATAATTCATTACATAAAAATACACTTAAGAAAACTATGTGTATCGAGAAGTCTATTATCTTGAGAAATTTGAAACATTAAATGAAAACTTAAGACATAAAAAACAACCACTTTATTTAAAACTTATTTTACCTTACCATAACATTCCTACGTACTTAACAATGCATTGGATAACCAGAATACATAAATGTGAAAACGGTGAGATATAAAACCTATTAATGGGGTAAACAAGGAATAGACTGAAGAATATTGATTATTTAAGGAAATAGGCATATAAATGGAGTGAAATAGAAACAAGAACATAAAGGCATGATATAGAATGTTTATCAGAACATAGAAATGTGGAAACAACAGTTAACATAGTATTAGCATGAGCTAAGGCTTACTGCACATAGAGAATGAGTAAAATATAATTTTACATGATTTAGCATGATTAAAACCTCATTTAACTTGAATTATTATGATTAAACCCTCATTTAACTTGATGTAACATGATACTAATCTTTACCCAATGCATTGGAGTGCTATTAGTGAACATTCTTCTTAAGCATTTCATTTCATGAATAAGTGTGCCACATGGATCATACAACATGGAATCATTAAAGATAATTACTTATTCCAAGATAAACAAATTTTCAATTCATACATGAAACTCTATAATAGATAAGTAAACTTGAATAAACATGAGTACCATTGATAGTGAAATGGACATGGTATTCACGACATAATGACTTTGTCTTGGAAAATCGTGGTGCAATTTTGACAACATAACAACGTGACATAAGAATTTAAAAAAATTATTGATGAGAGATAAAGGGGTGTCTCATCATATTTACATGAAATGGACTATAAATGGGTCATTTAGATACATGTTCCAACATATTTAATTGAATTTATATTCACAACAAAAAATAATTACATGAAATTAAATGTGGTGAGACAAATTCCATACAGAATTTCGACCTGGTAGCAAGTGTACATGGGAGGAATTAATGAGAGATAAATGTGGGATCCATTTATTCAAACATAAGGAAGGGAGTATGGGGGAGGTTAAAAATCAATCTTGGTCATTTATAATTGAAAATAAAAAGGAATAACAATATTATGAAACTTGGATAAAATGAGAAAGGTAGGAATCCCTTACTTGAATTTTGATCCCAAATTCTTGGGAGAGGCTTGAAAGAGGCTTCTTGGGAGAATGAGGAACCTTGAGAGAATATTATAGAGAGAAGGGAAGAGTTTGGTCTAGATTCAAAGAATTTTAGTGAAAAATAAGTGGGATATTTTCTGGGTTTTTAAGGTAAAAGTGAGGGAATTATTGATTATTTAGGTTTGGGAAACCGCACATTAAACTAATCAAAAACCCAAAAAACCCATGGTTTTTTCCCAAGGCTTTTTCCAAAGGGGAGTAATACATTATTTTATAAGTCCAATTGCCAAAAATTTTAAGATAATTGGGTTTCTTATGTGTAGGTGAGTCACACTCTCAAGGAAATAAATTTAAAATGTTAAAATGTTTTATAAGTCCGGGACGGTCCACTAAGGCTTTGTAAAATAAATAAAGTAAACCTAAAATAACATTATTTTAATATTAAAACAAATATTGACCTAACATAGTGCTTATAGTATTTTATTACATCATTATTTGGTCATTATGATGTCTTAAAACATATTATATGTTTAAACAGTATTTAATTTTTACCAAATAATTCAACAGTGTCAAAAAATTATAAAAAATTAACCATTGGATAATTTCAACATCCTAATTAAAAAAATTATATTAATTTAATCTAAATATTTTTCTATATATTTTAATTTTTTACATTTAAAATAAAAACCACCATTTACAAAAAATTCAATAGTTTTGACACAAACGTCTTTCAAGCCTCGATAAATAATACAATTGTATTCATAAAAATTATACGATCATTTATATGTTAATAAAAAGTAATATATTAATGATATTTTATTATTAAAATATAATTTATTTATGAAATCTATTAATTCATCAAAATATAATTCTTAATTAAATGTTAACTAAAAATCATAATTTGTGCTTTAACATTTATTTACAAAGTATCAATAATAAAATGAATGTATATTCTCTATAGAAAATAATTTAGAAAATCTTAGTGCTTGGTTCAGGTTACATAACCTCTTATAACACCCGTATAAAACTAAAGGGTATGATGTTCAATGGTGATAGAATCATGGGGTGGCTTAGATAACATCTCTTGGGTGGTAATCTCTATCAACTTCTACTTCTCTCAAATGTGGTTCCGTTCGAGATGAAGATGTTGAAGCTTGGATTGGGCATGGTCGAGAGTGAAGCTCAATGATTCCACCTACATTCCCAACTCCAAAAAATGGGCTTCGTATGGGGAATTCTAATGGATGAGGCTATCACATCCGATTTCTGAGTAAAATGGGTTTTTAAAGCCCTATATTTACACTAATCATGTGATCACTGTTCAATGACAATATATGCAATGATAAAAATTTATAAAGGTATTTTAAAATCAAAGAACATAAAAATAGTGAAGAGAATATTTTATATAACCATTTTACAAAATAAGATATTTAATTAGATCAAGAGTAGTTTTAGTTGAAAGAATTTTTTGTCATTACAGTTGATGTTCGGATTTCCTAGATTTCTTTGTGAAATTGGATAAGATTCCTGGTTGATCATGTGATATGTTGGAATACATTTATTTATTTTGAGTATCATTTTATAACTTTTTTCTTTTATAGTTTATATCATTTTAAATTTATTTGTTTTGGTGAAAAATTTATTACTAAGAAATCATTTCATCTTTAAAATGAGGCTTTAGGGCTTATTTTAAAGGGGATACTGGTTTGAAAAAATGTTTTGAAATAGTTTATTTCATATTCAAGTGTTTAGAAAATTTTTATGTGTGTATGATTCTTGTAAATAAATTTCACATGGTGTTTTAAAATATAAGATTCCTATTTTATAGTGTAATATTGATTATAGTATTAGTCTTTTACTCTTTGTATGGGTATTTCAAAAGGGTAATGGTTTTCAAAACTATTTCAAAAAAGAATGTATGTGTTCTATTTTGGAACCCATAATGGTGGTTTATTTTTAGAAAATGGTTTATTTTTGAAATCAACCATGGAAAGTTTTTAAAATTATCCTTGTTGAGATAGGGAATGGGGTTTTATTTTGGTCATGGTTTTAGTTTTTAATGGAATATTTGTTAATATTAATGGTTCTTTAGTTTTCAAAATGGTATACATGGATAGATTTTATTATTTTAATAAATCATTCATTTTATTTTTTTTATTATGTGTTTTGGGAAAACATGATGTTTTTTTGTGGACATAGCCATATGGGGATCTAGGTCTCATATTGATTCATGTTACCCCTCATAGAAAGTTATAGTGTGAACGTAGAGTGTTCAAGTTAGGGATTATTCATCATTCTATATAACATTTCATCTACTCCAATTGGATTTGAAGATGTAGTTTTCCTCAATGAGTCTAATTATTTGGATATATTTAAGGTATTTTTTCTCTAATATGTCTACTAAATATTCTTTTGTGATCCCCAGTTTAGGATGTTTTTTTGGTTCATCTTGGGGACATTTTAGGTTTTATTTATTATTGGCTATTGTATGATGTATTTTTTGGGTGTCTTTTATTGTCTTTTTTGGATGATGAAATGTTATGGGATTCGCACATAGTGATATTAGATCATTTTTATTGATAAATCTATAGGTAAATTATTATTGGGTTCTTATTTTGTTTCCCTTTTCCAGTAGTGTTCCATTTAGTATTTGTTCCATGCGTCATCACAAGATGTTAATTTTTCCCGTGTGTGGTGAAAACCATCAGTTATCTTATACTTGTTTCCAATGGTGTCGATAAAACCTTTAGTGAATTCCGAGATACATAGTATATAGGATTGTTTCCTATTAGTATGTGGATTCTATTGGACTTTTTTTCCTTTCATCAATACCATGGGATGTTATTCAGGAAGATGGATTTCAAACTACCTCATATGCCGGTTGTAACCCTTAGGTTAGAGGCTCACCATTTCATATCATGAAATTACTTTTTTTTGAACTCCTTGAATAGAAACCATGGTTTACTAGTTTTTTTAATTATCCCCTTGGATGTTTTTTAGAATAGTTCTCTCCTTATGTACTTCGGTAGGTTGGTTCTAGCTAGTGGTGTTTTGTATTTCCCTTTTGAGAGTTTGGGATGAGGTTGCTCAGTGACATCCTTTTATATTTTGAAAAGAGGCATTTAGTTGTTCCACCATTTCATATTAATTATAAATGGTTTGGAGACTGATTTATGTTCTTTAATTATTATAGTACATTATTATATTTGTTTTTTTTAATTTTTTATGAATTTATTTTCATGGGAGAGTTATCTTAAAATTTGTTCCCTTTTTGAAATCTACTACAACTTGAAACTTTTTGGGGAAAAAGTTGTATGGGGGTAGATTTTGGAACCCACCATGTATCTGTGGTATTTAGTTTAAGTTTTATTTTATTTTTAGGATTGTTTTATGTTTAGATGGTGTTTTATCCTAATACGTGGAAAATATTTAGTTTTCCACTTTTTGTATGGTTAAGGTGTATAATTTTATGGAAAACCATTCAACCACCTTTATATTTATTTTATTTTGAAAGTATATGTTTGTTATTTCATGATTTGACAACTATTATGTCCAAACTATGAGAGTCATATAAAATACCTTATGAGGTGGTTTTTTCTTGGTAGTTCCTTGTGTGTAGTTAATATATTGTTAGGTAAACCATATGACAATCGAGTGATAGGGTTCTCGAAGGTGGAAGTGCCATTTGGAATGGTTGGATCATGGGGTTTCAAAATTATTAGTGAATATGATATATTATGTGGTGTAGTTTTTTGATAGGATGTTCTTTACACATAAACGACATGTAGTTAGTTAAACCTTGCGGTCTTATGATGCAGTTTCACGTGGTTTTCTAATTTTTGTATTTTTTATATATTTTAAATTATTTTAATTTCCAAATTCATTTAAATGAAAACCATCAATCTCCCGTACCACAATCATTACAAGACATCCCCTTGGGACACTCCCTCCTCTCCCTAATTTTGTTCCAGCCTCCTCCCATCATCTCTCTTTTCTCCAATAATTCTAGCTATTTTGGTTTATATTTTTCAAGTCATAAGACTTCATTCCCTCTTCTTGTATCTTATCCCTCCATATCTCACTCTATTTCTTCCCATTCAAGAACCATAATACCTATTGGGTCATGGATTGGTTATAGATGGTACTAAAATTCATAACTCAGGTTCCTAGGTCTTGTAGGGGCTCTATATTGTGTGTGCAAACCTCCAAATTAGAAAGAGACGTGTTTAGGCTCACTAAACCATTCTTATAGCATGTTTTCATTTATTTAGTTGTAGGCGACTCAATAAAAGACCTTGTAATTCATGATATGAATATCATATCAATTTTATTGGATTTATTATAAATTTAGAATCTTTTCATATGTTGTAGTACGATTCATTTAATGTTGCAACTGGCCTTTGTGCTTTGCATGGGATTATTCTACATGATAAGTGAATCTAAAATTTAAAAAATGGTTCATTAGAAATTATTAACGAGTTATAAAATATTTTACAGGAAATTATATGTCACTTAAATATATTAGTAGTTGTGTCCTTATCAATGAAATAATTTATGGAATTAGAAAATACTTAAGTTTCATTCCAAATTCACTTTAAATGAATTTTAGTCATTCTAAAGGGGTTTTTGATGTTTTTAAATATTTTTATTGATGGTTCGATTTTTAAAATGATTGTTTCCTATCCTTAAACTGTTGTTTTATAAAAAAGTTTGGGTTGACATTATTCACAATAAAATGGGGATTTATTTAATTTTTTTTCTTTTATTTGGGGTTGATTATGATTTCCCTTGGATTTATGTTTATCCTCGAAAAATATTAATAAACGGATTTCAAAATTTAAATACCATAAGTGATTAGTTAAAGGCCTGATTGACACATTGAAATGTGTTGTTTGACTGATTGGATTATTATTTCCTTAATGACTCTCATTATAATTATTGATTATGTTTATGTATATCCATGTGATGGATATTTGAATTCTGATTGATGATGTCATTATGGGTTGGTTCTCTTTCTAAGGGAAGTGTTTGAGGTGGGAAGGATGTGATTGGGATTGTATCGTTTGGGTTTTGTTATTATCGTTGGATGCCATTTGTTTTGAACATGGACCCCTTCATTTAGTAATTATATAAATAATGCAAAGATATTCTGGAAGTTACGGGATGTTTTAAGCCAGGTTAATATTACAAATTGTCCATTCATTCTAAGTTTTTCATGTCCCTGGCCAGTGGGAGTGGAACCGATGAGACTGGTTATTGAGGGATTTAGTTAACAAGATGTGTGATCATTAACCTACAAATAGTTGGTCCACATTTTCATGTGTTATACATCCGTCAATATTCAATCAAATATTTAATCATTATATATACAATGTGTTATGAATTTCCTATTGTATATTGAGCATTGGAGTTTGTCATTCCCTATCCCCAGATGCCTGGTTCCATTACAATATCATATAACATTGGAATGTCTACAAGGAAACACATACCAAAGACCCATTCAGTTGTGTAGTCCTAGAATTATAGATTACATAAATTATACCTATAATACATTGGGAAATAAGAAATAAAAGTATGATACATAATAAAATGAAATAAAAAGCATCCTTGAAACACATTCAAAGGATTCCTCATAATAACCATGGGAAAAAAATAAGGGTGAGATAAAATTCTTAGTGAGGGTATGTAAAGAGGAATAAACAAAACGAATAATAATAATTCAAAATGGAATGGTAAATAAAATATAAAACAATCCATTAAAATAAAATTACAGGGAAAAATGAATATAGAAAGGTAACAAAATGAAACAATTTCCACCTATTGAATAAACATAGAATAGAATATATCCATAAATTTTTGAATGAAAAATATCAGGGACAAAAATTAACTAAAATAACTATGAAGGGAATTAATTTAAATTGATATCTATAACATACCACCGAGGCTTCTTGCCATAGATTTATTACTTTCAAAGCTGCATGCTAGGAATCTAATACATTAAAGGCTTTATGCCATGAATATATTACATTTAAGTCATAATTAGAAGAATCTAATACTATAAATGATTTATGATAATAATACAATAATATAACATATTTATTCCAATAATCTTATGAATTCATGGATTTATTCAAATAATCTAATACATTGAAATATACATGCCTAGAATTTAATACTTTTAATGAAAACACCGTATGAAAAATTGTAAACAGTTTAGGTAATAATCATATCCAAAAAAAAAGAAATGGATATTTAAGTAAATTTAAAATGAAAAATGATGAAAATAAATTTATTATTTCAGGATAATATTGAAAATCACAATATAATGTCAGTCTTTAAATATAACCATTAATATTATTCTTAAGGAGAATAATCTTTATGTATTCCAAAGTGTCACATATGACTTTGAAACCTTTAAATCATAATATACAAAGAGGTATGACATTAAATGAAACATATAATATCATGATAATAATTTTATACATTAAATTACATGAAAAAGGTAGTATATACACCATATAGAAGTGAATTTTCACATAATAAAAAATAAGTCTCAATGGAATGGAAATTGAGAGGAAATTCCCTTACCATAACCTTAATTTTTTGGGGTATCTATACCCCTATATAGTTGTTTAAAATATTTTAATAAATTATAAAATATATATACACATTTTAATAAAATCATATATTAACTTCTTACAATATTTTATTACATGTTTGTTAACAATCTTCCTTTATTTTAACTTTTTCAGGTGCTAATTGCCATGTTTTCTTAGGTATTTTTTGACTTGTGATTTGTTATCCCAATGAATTTGATCATAATTTGATCATATTCATAATTTAAACCATCAATTAATTATCATGTATATTCATTATATATATATATTTATATTATTATTCAATATTAGGTGATTATAAATGAATTTTACCATTCATGGAAACATTAGGCCCTATGTACTCATGAATGCCACTTTAATTTCATTATAGTATTAAAAGAATGAAAAATTAATGATACACATATATATTAAAATTCCATTATCTTATCTATGTTATATATGATACATATTTTTATTAAAACCATACTTTATATATTCTTTATTTGGAATTAATGAGTCATATCACTTTGAGGAGGCAGTAGTCCACACTTCTCAAATGAAATTAACATATTTAAACAATATGGAACGAATAATGGAATATTTTAAATAAAAATTATATAATAAAAAATACATTGTAAATATCATATATATAATATACCAACATATCTTCCACCATAATTTTCATCATGATTTGAAGTAAATGAAAAATGAACAATCATCCTTTCGTGAGGCAGTTGTTCGTTATACTCAAAAACGGTATGTTGGATATTTATTAGATGTTGGAACCATTTCAATAAACAAATACTAGTATATTGAGGATACATTTTTTTTATATAATCATATAATACTTATATTTGATATGGGTTGGAAAATTGAAATGAAACTGGAGACCTAGAGATAAGATGTTAGCTCTTAATCAGGGAAGTCCCTTTTGTTTGTACCGAAAGGATTTTTTGGATTTATTTCTACACAAGAGGGATTTATATATCAAGGAAAGGTGGGTTTTGAGACAATTTCTGTAGAGTCTAGATGATCCAATGTGACCTGATAGGCGTTAGGAAGGGTTAGAGTACTTTTATTTTTATAGTGGAGGGCAAGTGGTACTCTTGTATAGTCCAAAATGTATTCATTAATGGGAGGTAAAACATACATAAAGAGCATGAAAAATTGAAATAAATATGTATTAATGTGGAAAAATGATCAATAAAATCCCCAACCACACAAAAATATGTGAATTTTAGTAATTTGACTCCTTAACTTCTATGATTCCCAAATTTTTTCATTATGGTTTTTATTAAACCATCTAGTTTTCTAATAAAAATAATTTAACCCTTAATCCACAATAAAATGAGATTTATTAGAAATTATAGAGCCACATAATTAATAATTTTATATCCAATTTATAAAATTAATTTCCCAAGTGTTCTATAAATTAATATTAAAACAAGCCCATGTGAAGTGCTAAAACACTACGTAATCCCGGGCCATGTTAACATAGTTTTTACAAAATATGGAATGATATATTAATTGAAAATTATAAATTGGAAATAGAAAATATTTAATATGTATTATAACAAAAAAAATTTACTTCTAATAATATAGAATATTTTATAAATTTTAAATCATTTTATATATTTTTATTTATTGTTAAATAATACTTTTCTCAAGTATGACCTTATTTATTTAAAGTAAATTTTAAAATACCAATATAATATTGGAATTAAAATATATTAGGTTTATATATGTGTAACATGATATAATAATCTTCAACAATAAATAACGTCAATAATTCAATGAATTAACATCACTTTTAATATTTATAGAATCTTTTATTTTATTTAGGTATTAACTAAATAATCACTACACTAGTGTTTCTTAGGAATTTTAAGTGAATAAAAAATATCTAAAAACTATTTATCAATTATTATTTTTACAATACACAATATATAATTCATAAGGATATGTATAACCTAAAATATTTTTTTTACAAATCTAAATGTATTGTAAATATTAAAGGTAAGAAACCATTCATTTTTTCCTTTCTCCTTACTTAATATTTTATATAGTGAACATCCATTTAATAATATTCCAATAACCTATAAATTTAAAACGATGATCGTATATGGTCTAATTATTGGTATATAATAGCTTTTAAACAATTTTTTAGATCATTATTATGATTAATAGTAAGGTTTAGTCCCTTATGATGATTAATTTTACCTTAATCACCGTAATTAATTTTGATCACATTGATTAGTATCTTTTGTAAAAAATTATGTTTATTTTATTAGAAAATAGATATTTTATTGATTATAATTGTGTATATCTTTTTTCAAAATTTAAATCACAAAATTGGGGAAATTATAGTTAATTCTAATCCGGTACTCATGCTGAGAATGTTAGTTTATAAAGTAAAACATTCAAAAGTTAAATTAATTTTTATATATAAAATAAATATAAATATGATTCCAATGACCTAAATTGGATTAATATATGAATAAATTATATATTGTAACATTATAAACCAACAAAAATTATTATTTAACACGAATCATTATTTAAATTAAAAGGATGTTTTTAACTAGATTGAAGTAATTTTTTATATTCATCAAAAAATGATGATTCATAGAAAAATAAAAAAATTCATACTAATATAATTTTAACATTATGATTTCAAAAGGAAGGTTATTATTTAAAATAAAAATTCATAAAATAGTAAAAATTTTGTTTTAAAATATATTTTCCATTAAAAGGCTATAAAACTCAGTCAGACATGTAACATAAGATAATTCAGTGTTATGTGTAGAATTAGATTAACACTGTGATGTTTATGAAGATATATAAAATAATATTTATTCAAACATGAAAATATTTTAATTTCATATGGTTGTAGAATGTTTTTTTATGTGTTATATTATGCATGTTTTGACTTGTTGTTTCATTAGTGATTGAGCTTTCATAATATATAGTGCATTTGGATAATATTATTATACCTTATGAATTTTAGGTAATTTAATTATCTATACATTTCTTTGTAATTTAATTAAAAATAATGGGTCATCAAGGGTTTTACTGAAAATGGTGAATTTGTTAAAAAAAATTAGTATTTATTACAAATTCCATCACTATGTTTTAAACTAGAGGATGGTTAATTTTTAAAATATATATTTCAAAAATAATGGAAATTTTTCAAAAATTTATTTAGGAAAATGATATTTTCATGATATGTTTGAAAAATGGGTAATTGTATTTTGGTATTTTTCCAAAATATAAATAGTTCATATAAAATTATTTACCATAATTGTTTTATTTTTTAGAAGGGTAGTTTATTTATTGTGTTCTTATGATTTGGTTTTATAAAGCATGTGAAAACATACTTTATGCCTTTGGTTCAAACTAAAATGTTATAAAATATTTTTCCAAATTATTTCCATAGATTTAGTGGGTAGTTATATCATACTTCATTATTACGTGAAAATGCCTATATATTCTTTGTTTTAGGTTCTTGTTTTAGTTTCATGGAAACTATTTAGAGTGTTGTTCCGGTTGTGGTTAGTTTTCATTTATCACAATCGGTTAGCTGTTAATATTACTTGATCTTACTACCAGAGAAATTTTTCTTCTTATAAAGTTTGAAAAGATTCACTTTATATTATTTTCATTTGTCAGTTAGGATTTTATTGATTTCAATGGTCGAAGGTTTAGTGATATTGAGGTGTCCATGGATATATAGAATGTTGGAATATTTTCCTTGTAATAGAGGTATACGAGAGTTGTGATGCAGGTTTTTGGATATCATTTTATTTACTATATTCTTTTTATTAAATTTCATAATTATTCTTTCATAAAATTTTGTTTCAGTGTTGAAATATGATGTATGGACGATCCATGATAAATTTTTTTCATAATACTATTATCACATTTACACAAATTATTGGGTGATAAGATTATTATATTTTTTCCTATTACTCCAATGCACTAATTTTTGGATCATGTGGATTAAGAATGGTCTTCGGGATAGTGGAAGACCAATTTGGGAATCCGTTGGTTGGATGGCCAATGTTGGTTCATTACAATTGGGGGCAATCCATGACACCAATGTTTCTAGAGAGCCTCAATCATCATGAAACCCTATTAGACATGAAATGTATATTGGATTTACATGGATTGAGGTATAGTAGTATGTGACTAGACTTATTGAGAGACCTAAACTCCATGTACCCCAATCGACACACCATGAACAGGGTTATTTACAATATTGTTCATGATTTATCTCTTAAGTGCCAATTTTAGGCATTAGAGTAGTCCATTAGTAGTATATCACAATCTATAGAATGATAATATAATTATTTTATCCAATAGTGACCACATTTATGGTGTTTTTAGTATATTTAGTATCACAAATTCTTATAGGTGATAACATGATTCAATCCAGGTGTTTAGAGTGGACATCAAGTTCATGTACTCCCATGAGCATGATCCTTCATGTATCCTGTTAAGGTACTACCCCAATAACATACTCATCATCAGAAATCATCCCTTATATGGGATATTGATTCATTACACCCCATTATGTTGAAGTATGATCCTCGTCCTATGAATTCAGTACCACCGTGTGTCAGGTTGGGGACCTTCATCCATGTATATCA
The DNA here is from genome assembly GCA_963277665.1 of Viscum album. Taxonomy (NCBI): domain Eukaryota; kingdom Viridiplantae; phylum Streptophyta; class Magnoliopsida; order Santalales; family Viscaceae; genus Viscum; species Viscum album. The sequence continues at coordinate 1,105,590,062 of OY728131.1, read as the reverse complement.
TATTTCTACTAATATTAGGGATTTATATTTAGTCCTCCACTATGTGAAAGGTCATGGTTCCCCAAACATGAAGCCAAAACACCCCATGAATGACGGCATAATACTTTGTAGTGGTTTGTTACTCCCTTGATCAATATACAGAAACCCAAAGAAGTTGTGGTCATCTAATACATTTATAGAGAGGTGTTATGGAAGTTATAGAGGTCCAGTAGTTGAGGAGTCATGATTATTACAATGTATTTCCCATGTGGATTAATTAATGATGCTATTAACATGATGCAATTTTTGGACTACATTTAGTTACATATTAATTTTGGGATACCAAATTTATGTATTGTATGTATTTATTCCCCCTAAGAATTAATGATATCTTGTTTGATGCAATGCATCCTAAAATTAAGCAATGAAGATCTAGTGTTTCCCTTTTCCCAAGGCTGTCTTGTATTTAAAACATATTTGGTTCTTTTAAGATTCTTTTTTTATTCCTCTATCATGGGTATTTATTTTACATATATTTTTATCATTACATTGTGTTTTTAGGGTGTATTACAGGATATATTTTTACTCAAAATATCATATTATTTGTTACAACATGTGTTTCATCAGTATATGTGTAAAATAATTAATGTATGTTCATTAAGATAATAGAGTTGTAAGAGTTGTTTCATAGTTTGGATGGTGGTTCATGGTGGAAATGGTTGTTGATAGTTTTCAATACAAGATTCTATGTTTCATAGAGGTGTGTTAGAAAATTGAAATTTTATACAACTGATGGTTATGTTCATTGAATTTTATATTTCATTTTTGGGATATGAATTACTGGTTTTATACATGTTTTTTATGACATGTTCTTACATTGTATGCAATTTGGTTTTTATTTATATATACTATTGTTATTTACTATTACTGTTTGATGGTGATGCATTTATGTTGTAGGTTAATATAGGATAAGGTCCCTCTTGTCTGTTATGCATTATGGGTGCTAGTTTCCCACCACTAATAAATTATATAAGGGATCAGATTGACATAATTAGCTATCCACTAGCCAAGGTGGGGTCCTTGTAACACTTCTCCCATTCTCATTGGATTGAGAAGAGGTAAATTTCTATTTCCCTTAGGTGAAATCCCATGAAAAAAAAGTATGAAAATAAATGATAAGGTAATTAGAGTTTATTGGGGATGATTTTTCCTGAATAAAAAACAACCTATCAAGAGATAAATAATATCCACAATAGACTAAATGATACATGTGAATACACTACATAATTAAATACAATACCAATACAGAACAAAATTTTAGCACATTGGAAAAATAAATAAAGGTTAAAGGATATGACTATAATTATTAAGACATCAACACACAAGTGGAGCTATCATAATACAAAAATTAATAAATCCTAAGCTACAATATCATTAAGCAGATTATAAATTCAAGTATCACTACTAAAGAAGTGAGAAACATGTCCCTTCCCTTTTTCTTAGTAGATGGAATGTAATAATTCTAAAAATTTCCCAATAAGGCGGCATGTAAAACACTCAATAGGATTTCCCTAAATACACCCTTTTACAATCCACTAATTAATGAATAGGTTAGCACATACAAATAAAATACATGAGAATAAGAAAATAAATTCATGTCAAACTATAATCATATTTCATATAATAAAATATCAAGATAAATACTTTAAAACCATTTACCTTCCATGGGTACCAGAATAACATTTCACATCCACACACACAATGGACATAATTATCCATGGAATCCCTTATAATCGTGATTGGTGAGTCATACTATCACCAATCCATCATTTGGTAACCAACATGATGTTGGTACTTCTAATAATTTAGATCCAAAATTATCATTATTTTATAGTGGTTCTTATGACCATTAACAATCCAAAATTATTATATTTGTACTCTGTTACTTCCTAAAATTACCTTCCCCACCTAAACATGATCACAAAAACAATTTTATTTAAAAAATTACCAGAATTATTTTATTTAAAAATATCACATATTTCAAAACCCACCCATTTGAAATCACATCATCATGGGTTTTCCAAATAGTTCCAAAAAATATTTCCAACATGACATAAATATGATTAATAAATGATCAAAATATCAATTTTTAGAATTATATAGTGAGAGTGAATCCAACTACATCAATATGATTTGAAAAAAGGATCAAATATGATCCACATAATAACCCTTATTCTCCCTTTCAATTACCAAAATATATGAAGATATCAAAAAACAAATTTGAGTCCATATATCCGGGAATAAAAAGAATTATTTAGTTTTCAAATCAAGAAAACACAAGGAGACCAAATATATGAACGGTGAACATTTCCCTGAGATTTTATCCTAAAAACCACCACTCAAATAATTGATGTAATCAATGTTTTGACATAGACCATCACTAGAATTATCCTATAAAAACCATGGGAGTGGAATGGGAGAAGAAAAAGGATGGATGCGAATGAATTACACACTATATATATTTTAAATCATTAGGCCTGATATTTACAAGATATGTAAATCAATTTCATTTCATGTTTTTATAATGATAATCCTTATGCCAAAAATCATAGTGCATCCATTTTTATTTTCTGTAACTACCAATTAAAGAACATATTTTTATTATATGAACTGCATCCAATACATGACATGAATATAATACATGACATGAATGTTTTTCACACTAAAGAATTTATTGACGACAACTATCCCCAACACTTTCACCTCCTGAAAAAGTTACACAATAAGAAATTTTGATGTGAGATTTTCTAGTGGCTATAACCATTCTTCAAATATATAGTTAATTTAACCAAGACACCAAGAATAAAATAAAATATATACAATGATGGGATACATAAAAAAGGGTTGATTCATTTTCCCCACCATTGGGCTTTTGATGGTTAGGATGATGGAATAACTCATGTCATTGCTCCCACATAAACCATTATGCCTCCCTTCTTCCCACTTGAACCTGAATATGCTACCATGTCACTCGTACCAATAGTAAAAATTGTCTTTGAGGGATCTTTACCTACATTTCATGAACCCATACTTGTTCATGGGAAAATTTCATATAAGGATCAAGATTAACATGATCCCTTACGATCACATGTTGAGGATTTGTTTGATATATATTCACTTGAGAAACATGAAAGATGTTATAAACAAACTTGAATCTTATAGGTATTTCTATCCACTATGTAACTGTTCATATCCATTATATAACCTTGAACGGTCCCACATACCATGTTGTTAACTTCCTATATTTCCCAAATAGTCTATTGGAATTTCTTGGAGACACATTCAATAAATCATGAAAACTGACATAAAAAAGACAATGGTTGGTGATGATTTTTTACATATTAATTCTGAATGCTTTGTTTCGTTGCCATAGATTTTTGAATCATCTAGATTTTCACCATTGTTTCATGCACATGAAAAATTCCAATAAAATATGAATCTATTATTTCCTCCCAACATAAAGGAGAATGAAAAGGATGAATATACATATACTCATTTGATGGAATCTAATTTTTTTCATAATAACTATTTTTATAAGAGAATTAAACCAATGGAATATGATATGCTAATGAACCACCAATGTATACAACACATTCTCTAAGAATATCTTCCAATTTCTGAAGAGATTATTATGACTGTCCGTTCTTCTATGTGTGATATGTTTTTCTTAATGTCAGTTGACATTCAAGTTCCCATTATAATAATTTCTCAAATCAATAAGTGTATTTGGGGTTTCATTCAGAAATAATTGAAGTTTAAACTACATATAAATGACCAATTTTTGTATATATAATTTTCTACGACCTCTACTATGTTGGATTCTATGATATGAATAATGTATACTGTTGTATTAATTTCATCCGATAATACCCAAAAAGAATCATGTTTGAATAATGTTCTTAGTCATCCCATAACAAAATCTACCCCATTCAACTCCCATTTCTATACATGTATTGGCATAGACTACAATACAATAGTTTTCATTTGATTCTCTTAAATTACCAATTGGAAGTATAATTATTTCAACACATGATATGCAATGCCACATTTCAATCCTACCCACCAGAAATGCACTATCATTTCCTTGTACATTTTATGGATAGTTGGATGAATATTCCATTTCGAATGTTGATACACCAAAAGAATCCATTTGATAAAATATTGAGGAATTATGATCCATTCCTGAAAACACAACAAATAGTTACCATCCATTATCCAATTATATATAGTCACCCCGATATGTAGGGTTGATATAATGGTGTTGTAGTAAAAAAATGTTGTTTTAGATTCTTTTACTAAATTTATCATACATAGAACAAGACTTATTATAAATAAAACAATGCGTTCACCCTATAAAAAAAATAAAAAATAATATTAGTGATTATTCTCACTAAATACTGTTGGTCATGAGTTTCTCAAATCAAATAGCTATTCAATTTCTAACTCAATGAATTTAACCCAAAATTAACTTTACCAGATGTGTACATCATGTTGAAATTGATCACGTGGAGGTACTATTTACATTTTCATTGACTCACGTTCTTGTATAAATAATTTAATATATTTTTTAAACACTTATGGTTAGTGAACACTATAAAATTTCCCAAAAATAGGTAATTCATACATGGTTCTAAGGAATGGAAAATAATATCTAATTAGAGGTCATGAATAGGATAATTATTCTCATCTCCACACAATTTCCATACAAAATAACCACTACCTGGTCTCCCTGTAAGAGAACATAACCAAGTACGGATCCAGATTCTCTAAAATACAACACATTGATGTTACATGGTTCTTGAATGATTAGGATGGGTTTCAAGGAGATATGAGTCTAATGTTTGAAAAATAATTTCAATCAACCATCATTCCTTAAGAATATACCCACTTCCCTTGTCATAATAGTCATGGGATAACCCAACCTATAAAAATACCAAAAAAATATAATATAGTATCCTTGTAATATAAGGAAACTACAAACATAAAAATATTCATGGGTTTCTAACAATACACTACCACTTCTATAATTATAGGGTCAGCAGATATCCATGCTTCAGAAAAGAAATGCACGGGGAAATAAACATCTTTTATCAATAATTCACACATCAAAAACATATCATTTAAATAATTTTTTCAAATAATACTAGATATATCCAAATAGTGTACACCAAGGAAGACTCCTTGATCCCCAAAATTTATTAAAAAAAGCCAAAAAATAAACATATAATGAGTAGGGGAAATGTGTTAAAAAACACCAAAAAAATAGTAAAGGTTAAATTTTTTTCCACCTCCCATCCCATTAAATATTCAACAAACTCTATGGTGTTTCCCTCACCACCATTTTTTCCCAATTTGTCCATCACCATCTTTCTCTTCAGTATCTATATCTTTAACAACTATATTCTTCTAGCCTTAAACCTCATTTTACTTGGTGGAGGCATTGACATCGGTAGAGTTACTAATTAACAGTTTCCAAGACAGTAGATCTTTCATCCCCCCTGTGTTAAAAATAAAGATGCATTAGCTGTGCGAGATGAAGAATTTTTCATACCATTGTGCCATCAGCTTTCTATGTAAATCGCATCAAATTCTGGAGAATGGATTGACTCCATGATCAAAATGAGGTTCTGTTTCCGTCACCATGGAGTGAATAAGAACGAAATAAATCATCATCATCGGATTTCACCACCATGTCTATAGGTGTAGATATTGGGGCATGTGAGTGAACATTCCCCCAGAGAAATTCAGCCCTGCATATGTTCATAGGATAGATCTGTCACTACTAGGGGAGTAGCACAAGTAACTGCGACGGTTCCATCATGATATAAAGCAGTATCATCACATAATATCTCAATAGGGGAAATATTCTTGACTATTGAATTTCCATGGGTTGGTGACTCCCCCACACAAGAAGGAACAATTTCCTTGGCATATTCCTCACACAACTGAGTTCTTATAGAAGGAAATTTAAGGGAATACGCTTACTACCCCACCATAGAGCCAGAATGAAATTTCCCTTTTATATAAAATGATCTTCTAATAATATTACAGAATCTGGATCATCAAAGCTAACATGACTATCAACACCACCCCATTTAGAAAAAGTATCACCCAGAAGCATAGTAGAGGGTGCATACAATCGCAAAGGGGTCATACCCCTCCGACATCAAAATCACCAACAACCTGGTACTTCCCAGAAGAAACACCTACAAAGGATAGGGTAACATCACCATCACAAGGCTTATCATATCTTTTCCCTACACCAATATAAACAAAAGAGGGAGGGACCTCTCTCACAGGGTTGATATTTGGAAGAAAGACCCTTTTATGGACGAGGATGAACCCTTCATACCATCTAAGGCATCCTTATTCCCCAAAGTAGATACATCATCACCTGTAGATGATAATTTAAGCTTACATTTCTCAACAGTGTGTCCATATCATCTTTAATTAGAAAACCTTATTCTTTTATGAAAGTTTTCCTTCACATGTCTAATGGTTAAACAATTCTTAGAAAACACCAGCATGTGTTCAGATACAATATCAGGTTCAATCATGAACCCTTCAGCTAGTAGATAATTTTCTCAATAATGGTAAAAGACATATACAATTCCATTAGGATGAATGAAAAATGGTCATATGTAATAGAAATAGTCTCCTTATCGAGCTTGATTGAAGTTATAAATGACATTGAAAATCCCCAGTGTATACATATGTTCCAAAATATCCTATTTAGTACCATAAGACAGATCCAGTTTTGAAGAACCATATTCATATATTGATGAGGATCATACATTGGATACCTATTTTGGAACCCCAAGATTCCAGGCATGAGATTGACGAACCTACAACTCCATGACTCTTGCTTCATTTCATTTGAACAAAAAGTAATGTGGAAAAATTTCATACTGATTGAGATGATGCACCAGTCCTTGAAACCCCAGAGATGGAGGAGAGTATCCCTTAGACCACGAAGCCTCAATGATTTCGTCATTGAACTGAAGAAAGTGATGATTGAATGTTTTCAAGAGAATCATTTTTACTAAAACACAAGATTATTCGCCTCGACTACTGAAAGAGGTCCATTTATTGAGATCGTATTATGAGCAAATGATTTTCCACTTAGGGATCCATGAAATAAATGATTGACAACTTTAACTGGACATGATTGATAATCCATTTTAGGGCACTCCAATGGTTCACCTATATCCACCAGTGCAAGTGTTAGGGTGTCAAAATGATTCAAATAAAATCCTTTCTAATTTGAGGTACTGAAAAAACATCTATAGGATCAAAGTGTTCAGTGACAGAATGATTCATTGCTGAAGGAAAACCTAGATGAAATATTCAAAGAGAGGGAGTCTCCCAACTCTTGACATTTTCATTCCCGAATTCTCATACACGATTTAATTTGTATATTCTCATCAAGGATAGTTCTATTTGTTAGGAAAACTATAATTTCATCAATAAATAGATAGGAGAAACAGTCATGGTACCTATGGAAGATATAGTGAATTACAGACATGAAAACATTCAGTGAATTCAATAGACCGAAAGGCATGAAACCATATCCACAATGGTAGAAAATAAATAATTTATACACTGTAATATTGTCACTTATGACCCAATATTGATGATATCCCGAGTGTAGATCAATTTTAGAGGACCATTTGGCATCCTTCAATTTTTCAAAAAGGTCTTCAATCTGTGGAAGGTGATGCAAATTTTTTATCATAACATGATATCAACTAATTATAAACAATATATAAAAAGATATTATTATAATCATTGATTTTTAGAAAAAATTAGTTCAACCCATGGTAATGTGCTAGGTTTGATATGGCCTTTAGTTTCAAACTCATCAAACTAAGCCTTTTACACATGAAACTATACCAGAACCATTCTTTAAGTTGGAAATGAAGTAGGAATTATTACATACATTATTTTGATAGTGAATTTGATTTCCTACTATTTTGTAATTCCAAACAAATCCTTTGAAAAAATATATAGGTTTTGATCAACTATTAAAGAGAGAGTTTTACTCCCTGTTTACTCAGTGGCTACCATGATCATTGTAGATAAGTTGTTTGATATTATATCTTTCTACTATCACTAGAGGTACCAATCTATGAATATTTATATCCCAATCACGTTTGAATACATGTAGAGATCCATATATAGATGAAAATATCAAATCCAGATCATAGAAGTCTATTTTTATTTAACCCATGCCAGCCAATCTATAAAAAATATTAAATCAAATACTTCAATCTCAACGATGTAAAACTCTATGAGAACTGCACTAACTCCTTGGTAATGGAACTCAATAAGAATATAAATCCACTACACTCTCACTTACTATGGTTTTTCTTGATATTTGTGACATGATACATCATTTACATGTACAATTACAATTATTTATCAACATAATAATAATGGAAAGAATGTGATGTGGAAGTATCAAACATTAAATACATAGGAGTTGAGTTTAAAAAAATGGTACCTCAAACCATATAGGGTCATGGTTTCTCACTCAGAATAAATAGATCTTCTCTATAAATCCTTCACTCAGATGTCATAAGATATTTATTTCTTCCATGTGGAATTTTTTATGGAAATATTTTTGTGTTTCTAGAAACATTCCGGTTTATCTATGTCTTGGACAGGAACAAGTTTGATGGGACTATTTCATTCAAGAATAAGAAGGATTAGTTTGTTTCAAGCCTATTAAATCTATTACTCTTAGATGTTTTTGAACAACACTTATTTATTTTCCATTTAATTCTATAGTGGTGGAAATTCCTTGGTGGTGTAGTACATTATTTCCTCCCGTGAATTAGTTAACCACATTGGAAGCAACCTGGTCTGATATTAGATCTCGGAAGAAATTTAATTGATTCGACAGTTTAAATGTGGCGTGCACTACATCCATTAGAATCAGAATCTCTTCTTCTCTTATTTACAACACTTTAGTTGAAATGTTTCCCCATGGGAATAAATTGAATACCTCCCATATAAATCCTAATAAGATCTCCCTTGGCCAATGTATCCCTATTAACCATGTCTATATAATCTTTAATATAGTGAATGACTATTGTGGATTGAATCCCTAGTAGTAATCCTCACTCTATGATGTCTGTCATTATGGATGCACTAGCAACTACCTCTGTAGTAAAATAAACCATGTTCATAAACATTACTAGTTATTCTGTCATAGATAGATTTTATTTATTTAAGATGAATATATTTGTAGTTTTTTATAATTTAAAAGTTTTTGAATATAATTTTTATTCAAAAAATTCCTCAATGTCCTCCCCAAAAATTCCTTAGTAATCTTTTTCATTAATAAAAAAATCTGACCATTGTCATCCAAGATCTCACAACATGTAGGCTTCCAAATTAATCTTCAGATCTACTAGTATACAAATAAAATAATAGATTCCAGTTATTTTGATTATCCACCTTTTAATTTTTCATGTTTATAATCCTCTCAAAACACAAGTAGATTATTTTTCTAAAACTATACTGAATTATCAATTTTTCTTAGTTAATAATTTGTATTTCCTTTATCGACAATGTGAAACTGTTTTACTAGAGTTTTCAAAATTTATTTTTCACCTATGGGTTAGGTGAAACCAATTTTTTAGCAGCTTCTTCATGTTGGGTTTTTTAGAATTTTCTTAGTTCTCTCTTCTATAAGAAAAAATTACATCATTGAGAATTTTCCCTCTATGAAGTGAAGGCTTGAATAAATTCTACAACATCATAATCAATTATCACTACTATAATAAATGACTGATGAAAAAATCATATTCCATGATAAAATATTTTATTCATAAATTTTTTTCAAAAATCATTTGAATAGTATATGAATAGTGAAATAATAGTCGGATGTCTTACTATAATGTAGGGTTTGAAACACTCCTCGGATAAACCGACGTTGATGAGATAAAAAACACTCCTAAAAGTTTATAATGACACCTTTATACTAAAAACAATATGGTTATATGATTTTTAATATATAAATGTTAGCAATGTCTTTTTATAACCTCCCTCTGATACCAGTTGTAACACCCCACCCCTCCTCAATAGCTTGAGAAGAGTCCAAGTGATACTAGATTTAGGTGAAATACCTAGGACACCAAAAGCTAAAAACAAATTCCAATTGAATTAGAGGAGATTGGGGGATTATTTTTTGTAAAGAACACACATTCTATCTAGAGATAAACATCATCCATGAAAAACCAAATAATTCATGAGAATGTACCACATAATTAAATACAATACCAATATAGAAAAACCTCAGATTTCCTAGAAAAAATCAACTAAAATAACTAGAAAACCCCCCAAGTAGAAATACATAGACACCAAAGTGGCACCATCCCAGATGAAGATGTTGACACTTACATGCTCCAACATCAGTAACAAGACCATGAATTCTAGGAACACCACTAGAGAAGTGTGAAACATGACCCATAACTATGTCTCCATACAAAACATCTATAAACACATAAAAGGGACCATGAATGGGGTGTGTATAACACAGAATAGGATTTCCTCAATGACAACCCAGAACACACCATTAGGACAATAAATCCTTAGTACATTTTAATAAAATATTAGAAAAATTGATAAAAAAATCATGCAATGTTAAAAAAATATATCATATAATAAAACATCAGGATAGTTCATTTGAAACCATTTCTTTTCCATTAGAATAACTATCACATTTCATACCCATGTACATGAAAAATTATAGAAATTATGCATCTCCCCACACTCATGATTGGTGATTCATCCATTCACTAAGTCATCCCATTATAACCAACTCGATTGTGGTACATCTGATGACGATCCATTACAAATTATCATTATTTGATGTTGGAATTTCTTTCAATTACCCATATAATTTTTTTATTTTATAGTGGTATCTCTAACCATTTCCCATCCTATAAAATCCGAAATAGACTCCACTCTTTTATGCCTAAATTTTCTAGAAAATCATTCATTAATGAATTCTAATGTTTTAAAACCCCCAATTTAAAAATCATATAAATAAGAGTTTTTAATTAAATTCCAAAACATATTTCCAAAAAACATGAATATTATTTATAAAATGTAAATCCTACAAGTTCTAGAATAGTAGCATGGAATATAATCCAACGAACTTGATATGAGTAGTGAAAAGGCTCCAATATTATTCTATGAAATAATTTTTTTCCTCACATTAATATAAAAAATTAAAAGAAGATATCATAATAAAATCGAACTCATATCTTTTTGTATAATGGAACTGATATATCATTTTTGATGATGAATGGAACCAAAATTTTTATTCTATAAACCACTACTCTGAGATTCAATGTCACTGGTGTTCGTACATCAAAGATTAATATAATTTTTATATGGTAACCCTAGGAGTGGATAGGGATAATAATTGGTTGGGTGATAATGATTTTCATGTCATACCTCTCTTAAATTTTTGGGATTTATATTTACAAAACATATTAGTTACATTAACATCATGTATTTATCACGAGACCACTTATATCAAATATCACATTGCCTCAGTTTCAATTTTATACAAATATAGGTTATATGATTTACATTGACTACAAGATGTGTTTCAATAAAATAAAATGAATATAATACATGATGATAAGTGTTTTCAATATCTTAAATTTATTTCTGGTATCTATCCCCAACACATTGACATCATGTAAGAGTTACATGATGGGAATTTTCTAAGCATGATTTTCTAGTGGCCAGACCCATTTTAAAACTTCAAGTTAATTTACTAATACCCCATGAATAAAAGAAAATGAAAACAATTATGGTGTACCAATAACCCTGGGCACTATAGTCATAGTGGGTTAGATCATGTCAGAAAGGTATCAATCCAGTTTTGTGTCCTCGAGATGAAGTTTGGAGTTATACGTCTTGATTGGTTTGGTTTTAGAATTATTGTAGCGATGCTAAAGGGGAATTGAATTCAATCATTAGAATAGGGAGACCAGCGTAGGTGCGATATCCAAAATATTAATACCCTTATATTTTAGTATATCCATTCTTTTAAAAACAATACTCTGTTCGATAGTGGGTTTCATAAGAAACACAATGTTTAATGAAACTGTAAAATAATATTATTTTATTATTACCATCATAACCCAGCTATTGAATTGGTGAGTATGAATATGAGTAACCAAAGTTATCTATATATATATATATATGTTATTTTCCTAATAAATAAACTTTCCTAATTAATTATGAAAAAATAATTACTCAATTTTATATAAAGTCATTTTCATCTTCATAAATATGTCTTCCTTAAAAATGGTTTTTATTTCCTTTTTTCTAGTGAATATTGTAAATAATTTTTTCCACTTTTACCAATTATATTTTATAAAAATGATATATATTTTTTAATCATAATAAAAATAATATCTTAGTGTAATTTTGTTTTTGATTTTTAACAAATTTATATTAGTGAATATTGAAAAGCAGTGATTTTATAGAAAACTATATTTTATTTTCTAGTATTTACAATGAACATGTTGGTTTTAATTTTTTTAAATGTATGTATTTAAATTTTATAAAATGTAACTCAATAAGTGTAATTAAAATAAAAATTATTCTTAATTTTAATATAAACAAATTGAATTTAAAATACATTTTTTTCAATATTGTTTATAGAGTTTTATAGGTTTTCGTATAAATAAATTTATGCCACTTATATGAATGAAATTTGATAAAATATTATAATATTTAATATAAAGCTTCAACCCCAAAATCCTAGATTCAGTGTAATATTTTAATGCAGGGGAATAATTACAAGTAATCAAATCCAAAAGGTTGGAGTAGTTTAAATGTTTTGGAAAACTAGATACATACATAGGTTCAACATTACAACTTGAAAGAACAAAACAACATAAATGATTTATTGGAAACATACACAACTCTATGTTTATCCGTACATGTCATTCATATTAAACAATTTTATGTCATGAGGAAATGAATCATAAGAAAGTGGTGAGGTAAAATGAACAGTATGGGTATGAAATACAATGAAATATATCATACCATATTCACTAGGCATGTTGAATAATTAAAAACATATTCCTTTAACAAAAACATGAACACATTATGGATTGAATAAGAGTTTAATAAATAATTCCATAATCAGGGTATTCTACTAGTATAATAAACATATGAACCATAAATACTATTTTAAGAATGTGGTAATGCATAATTTGGGACATCATAACCATACTATCAAGGACTCATACCAAGACCATAAATAATCATTTTATCAAGGACTTGTGTCGATACCGTAGTTTGTTTCATGAGACCTAACGATGCACTAACGGGATATAGAGGGACCCATACAATATTTACAATGTCCAATGAATCCCATACATGAATTGGGAATAACAAAAACGACATATACATTCATATTGAAAATAAAATATAAAATTTAAATAATATTCCCCAATCATTAATCATAAACACTAACCATTTGGTGTAATATGGTGAATAGTTTAAAGGTTGAACATCCATAGTCAATAAAATCATAAACCATTCCATAAAACATTATGGATGAAATAATAGGAGATAATACTCAATGAAGTACCAGATTCAACAACAGATTTTGACATAATGGAATTAATTTTAAATGAGAGCATTGAAAAATCTGGGAGGAAATAATCCTTAAATATTTCAAATTGTCCAATACCAGCATGAAACATTCAAATCACAATCTCTTAAAATTTTATTAGATTAAGGATACTCTTGATATGATATTACAAATGGTAGTACATACACCAAAACGTCCAATTAAGTATAATGGATTGGAAAAGAAGAGATGATGAAGAATTATACCATTATTATAAAAGAATACTGTTCATCTAAAATAATACTATTAACATATCATTTGGATGAGTATAAAGGAGAATTAAAAGAAAATAATGGACCTCAAAATAATAAAAAAGTTGAGAAATCCCTCATGAATATTCATCAGCCTAACGGCGTCGCTTAATATTTTTGATGAGACAAAAAGGGAATCACATATTTTATACATAATATGGAAATTAAGGGGGATATGAAATGAAATTTATCTGGATAAACCAATTTTATTTAAATGATAATATGATAATAAGAGTTCTTGAAAAATAGTGAGATTTGGGGACTAAAATTTTACAGCAATATGGCTATGGAACATGGTTTTAAAAAGTAATAACAAGAATGTGGAAATGGCTAAACCATTCATAAATGACTCATAAAATAGTATAGGGATAGAATAATATTTAAATAAGAACATGTTATAGAAAATTGAAATACATACCACATAAAAGAGAACTTGAATTGGAAAAGAGAAGTTGAGAATTATCTTACCATGTAGAGTAACTCCTACGACTTGAATGTCGGGACCTTGGGGGATTTAGGAAACCTTAATATGATAAAAAGGGAGGTAAAACTACCAGAGTTTTGGGGATTATGTGTTTTGAATGAATGAAAATGAAGGAATGAGTGGGTATATATATTAACTTAGAGAGAGTTTTTTATTAATTTAAAGGGCCACCTCATTAGGGTTTTTTGAAAAACAATGGGATTTCTCATGGTATTTTCCCATGGTATGAGCCACTTAAGACACCTCACATCATATTTTATTATATGAAATTCAACCTTAATTTTTTATGTATTATTACATCATTATTATTTCATTAAGCATACTGAATGCTCAAAACAATATTTTTACTATTCATTAAAAATTCATATATTTTAGAAAAATCCCAAAATTTCACCCAAACCATTTTTCCAGGTGTAGAATATAGAAATGAAATAAATTTTTTAAAAATATATTTCAAAATATTTTTAATTTTATTTTTATATAATATCATAATTTATTCCAAAATAAAATCATTAAAATTATATATCGTTTTATTACATATTGAGAAATTAATCAAGGTCCCCTAAAATTATATTATAAAATTAATAAAATAAAGTAATAATTCATGATTATATTTTATGAATACTAAGTTTAATTTTAAATTATTAAATTAATCATAAAATTCAAATTAAACCATTTATGATATAAAATTTACCAATACTTATATTATGATCATTTTTAAACTTTTAAAATGTATAAATTATATTTATACATTCAGGTGTGAAGTTTCTAATTTTTTGGATGATTTACAATTAATTTATACTCATTTATATTCACAAGGGTATGTTACTATTCATAAGGGTATGCTACTACTCATTAGAAAATAATTTTTTTATAAGACTCAAAATATCTTATTGAATGCAATTATGTATGTCATTTTTTTGAAATTTAGATTATAGAGGTGGAGAAAATATGTTTACATCAATAGGATCTTACAAAATAGTTTTTTAGAGGCTCAATTTTTCATGAATTCAATATTAAATCTATTTTTTAATTCATGGGGTGCTAAATTATACCCTCCTTATAAAAATATATTCCTTGAAATTTAAAATTTAACTTAGAATGTTAATGGTAGATACTAGAAAATTACCTTGTGGGAAACCCACATTAATAATATAGCTAATATATCTTATTAATATGTGGAAAGAGAATTTCATCATTTTCAGAAAAATAATTCATTCTAATTGGACACAAGGTCATGGAAGAATAATAAAAACATCATGTAGTGACATTAAACTCTAAAACCCCATTCAATGAACAACTTAAACCATTTCTTAAATGGTTAAAATTTAAAAATATAATGACTCAACACATTATAATGATGTTCACTAAATTTCCATGATGAACTAATAATCCACCCTTAATCAATAAGAACCACATATAAAATTCACATTCCAACCATGTGAATAACATCACCATGTATCCACTTGAACAGTGGTAATAACATGAATTACTGTAATAACCATATTTGAAACATGTATTCCTCTTTATTAATTAAGTTATATACATGTTATTGGATATATTACATTATTCCAAAAGTGCTGTAAACTCCATCTATGTTAGCTTAGACCACTTCCTGAAAAGTCAATAATCAGTTCCAAGGTAGCCAATACAAATTGGAATCAATCACATCTTCATTATTTTATTAACTATATATATATATATATATATTAAGGGTTTTTATTCCCATAATCATTTTTTTAAAATAGTTCAACTTTTTACTGAATCTCTTTTTATTTGTATGATTCCTCTTACAACCTCAAATCCTTAATGAAAAATTACTGTATTAGAATCCCTATATATCTCAAAAATCATACAACCAATAAATTACTATCAAAATATTCATATGGTATGATTCTTGACTCATCTTGTTAATCATTATACTTAATCTATGGTAGAATAATAAATTTATCATTACTTAAATTCATTCTTTGTGGTATATTCCTTTGAATCATTGTATATAGATTTTCATAGTGTCCCATATCTTTTCAGTTAAAGAATAGTATATAGGAATATCCATTTATTGTCTTGAAATTATGAGTATTGTAACATTTTTCAACACACATGATGGATACCCCTTTTCCTCTCAATCATATAACATGGTGTTTCATTCCACAATTATCACATGTGAGAAAATACTTATTTCTATTCTTCTATTTATTTATGTTTTCTCCTGTTATCCTCTTCTTCTTTTCCTTCCCTTCAATGCTAGAGGACTCAGATATGTATTTAAATACCTTGTCATCACATGATACTATTTCCTCATATGATGAGGATATTTGGGAGAAAATATATTTTTTGAAATTATTGCTTGAGACAATTAGACATATGATCTTTATTACTCTTCACATCTGGTGCATTGGTGATGTTATAATTCATTCTACTAGGTGCCATTTCTAATCAATTTCATATTATATATTAGATCATATCTATATGAACTCTCTATGAATCTAAACATTGTATATCAGATTGGATAAATTTATTCATCATAAATCCTATTACCACATACTTTGGTTATTAGGGAGCATAAATCCTTCATAATGGTGGGTAAATAATATTTGAACTATCCTAAGAATATCCCCCAGAAGTGTTAAACTAGGTGCACAGTAAGGCCCATTATAGTGTACCGGGATACCCCAGGTCAAGCCTGAAACTATTTGTTTGGAGTTTTCACTCCTAGGTACATTTGTGATAGATCCACATCCAGTTGTTGTATATAGAGAGGGATTTATTATTTGGAAGATCCACATAATATATTCCTTACCAAGAATCCATAACATTAATGTATGTTTATCCCCATTGACTACCATAGGGGTTGGTTCCATAATCACTGTTTTCTAAATCTGGTTTCCATGTTTTCTACTAACCTTCATTTGATACCAAATATAATTCCTCGACCCCAGTAGCCTAGAGCTGGTACATTATTTTTATACATTGGAATGATCACAAAGAAAAAAAATCCCAAATTACAGATTAGTTTAGAAGTTTTGGAAAACTAGATACTTACATAGGTTCAACATTACAACTTGAAATGAAAAAACAACACAAAATATTTATTGATAATAACAAAAACATTATGTTTATCCTTAGAGGTCATTCATAGTTAAGATAATCATGTCTTGCGAAAATGGAACATAAGAAAGGGGTGATCCAAAACACTCTGTAAGGGTAATCAATATAGGGGAAGATATTATAACATAAACATTATGCATTTTGAATAAATAAAAACATATTCTTTTAACAAAAACATGAACACATTATGGTAGGAATCAGAGCGTTATAAATAATTCCATAATCACTGGTATTATACTAATTTAATAACTACATGAACCATCAATATTATTTTCATATTAAGATAAAACATAATTCCGGAGATCATAACCTTACCTTCAAGGCCTTTTGGGAAGAAAATAAATAATCATTTTGTCAAGACAATGTGTAAAGACCATAATTTGTCTCATGAGAACAACCAATGCATTGAGGGGCCATAACAAAACCCACCCAACCTTTAATAAGTCAAATGTATTCCTCAAATGAATGGGGATAAACATAAACTACATATAAATTTATATTGAAATTAATATATTAAATTTAAATTACATTACCCAATCATTAATCATAAATACTAACCATTTGGAGTAATATTGTGAATAGTTTCAAGTTGCACATCCACATTCAAACTAATCATAAACCATTCAATTAATCATGACAGATGACATCATAGAATATAAACCTCAAAAAATTAATGTATTCAATAAAGGATGTTTACATTGATGAAGATACTTTTAAATGGGATCATTGAAAAATATTGGTGGAAATAAATGTTAAACATTCCAAAATATCCCACAAAACCGTGAAACATTAAAATCATAATCTCTTCGAATATCAAGAGAATAATGATACTATTGTTATGATATACCAAATGGTAGTATATATAATATAATATTTTAAAAAGTGGAGCACAAAGTATATATCTCTTAAAAGATAATGTGAGATGCGAAAAATTCCTTTTTTTACAATGGAAAGAATAGTTCTTTTGGAAAATCATTTTTATTTTTCATGAAATTAAATTGTAAAAAAGGATATCCTATAAAATAAAAGGTATATGCACTGAAATTATATTTTAATATTAAATAATGTCTTATTAAGGTGAAATAAATTAAAATTAATTTTAAGGAAGCTTTATAAATAAAACACTTTAGTGCAGTTTAAGGAACATATTAAAGGATTCTAAAGCGCAAAGGCAAGTTTTCTTTCATAAAACATGAAATGAACCAAAATAGAATTTTCACATTATAATTTTTGAGTTCAAAAAGTTAAATATTACTTAGAATATATTATAGAGTGAAAATCAAAATAGGAAAAAATCTGAGAAGTTCCTTGAACCAGACATGCATTTTGAAAGAATTTTTGAATGATTCATTTAAAAATTGTAAATTACCATAAGATAGAGAATTATTCATATTGGTGAACTTATATATGAAATTGAAATATATTTTATGTGGCGTACATAAGAATAAATAAGTATTTCATTTTGGAGAGTAGAGAATAAGAGCTACCGGGATGAAAATGGAGGATTGGGTAGGAAATACATAATACATTGGAATAAATTGAATCATACGCCCAAAAATTAATAATCATAAAATGAAATATTTAATATCATTAAAATAAATAGATTCATGATATGAATCATTAAATGGGAAGTACACATACACAATACACAAATAGAAGTAGGGAATATAGAATATCTTAAAAAAAGGAACTGAGATAAATGAACCCTTACCTTAAGTCCAATGGTATTCTTCACTTGATTGTAGTGCCATGGATAACAAAGTTAAATTAATTAATTAAAATTTTATGTACCACTTATTTATGTAATTTATTTAGTACATACTTATTTAATTCATTCATTGTCTTCTTAATGGGTTGAACAGGTTCAATTTTATTGTTTGGGAGTGTTTAGTCATGATCGGTATACTTATATACATGAATGGAGAATCATGGAAAATGAGGATTGAAATCCAGAACTGAAGTTATATGTTATTAGGGAACATCCATAAGGATACATGGTTTCAAATTTCCTTTGGTCACTTGGAGTTATGTTGTGTAATTATATATATTATTTAATGAAAACTGTTTGGGTTTGTAGGCGGATTTTGAAAACAATGAACTCATTTGAATTATAAATCAATAAAATGTGTAAAAAAAGAATCCAGAACCTTATATGATTAATAATAAATATAAAATAGTATGTTTCAACCATATAAATGGTTTCATGACCATAATTGAATATGGTAGTAGAAATTGAAATCCCATCGTCCTTGAATGTTGAAAATTAGCACATCTCGGATGGTGTTGTCATTTTTAGAATAAAATAATGGTAAATGAGAGATGATGATGAAATGTTAAATTATTATAATAAAATTACTGTTTGTGTGTCATAATAGAATTATCATATAATTTGTAAGAGGTGAGGTGAAAAATAAAATAATAGGAAATAAAGGAAATAAAAATAAAAGAAAAGTAGAGAAATCCCTCATGAAAATTCGGTAGCCTTACAACATCGCTTAATATTTCATAAAATATTTTGATGAGAGAAAACGTGTATAACATCATTGATAAATAATATGGAAATTAAGGGGGATACATAAAGGCATATCCAAGAATAAAACAATTTTAATTAAAATATAATAACATAATAATAGTGCTTGAAAGAGAGAGAGATTTTGAAATTAAAAGTTGGCAGCCTAATGGCAATGCAACATGGTTTTAGAAAACATTTAAAAGATAGGAAATATTATTCAACCATTCATAAAAGACTCATAAAATTTTATAAGTCAAATTAATATTGAAATAATAACATGATATGAAAACTTGAAATACATACTACAGAAATGTGAACATGCATTTTGAACGAGAAGTTGAGAATTCTCATACCTTGAACAATAACTCTTGTGACAAGAAGGTTGGGGCCTTGGAAAATTCAGGATACCTTGGGAGGACTAATAGGAGGATAAAACTACCATAGTTTAAATTAATATGAATTTTTAATTAATGAAAAATAAGGAATGAGTAGGTATTTATAATAAATGATAAAGAGTTTTATATTAATTTAAAGGGCCACATCATTAGTGGTTTTTGCAAAACCATGGGCTTGTCTATGGTATTAGAAAAATGTATTAGAGCCATGGGAAAAATCACATCATATGTTATTGTACACAAGTAGACCAGAATTTTATAATAATTTTTACATCATTATTATTTCATTAAACACACCGAAAACTCAAAACAATATTTTTACTATTCATAAAAAATTAATTTTTTTTAGAAACATCCCAAAAATTCACTCTAACCATTTTTAGACAAGATGAATTCAAATATTTAATCCCTTTTTCAAAATAAATTCTAAATATTTTTTATTTAATTTTTAAATGAAATCATAATTTATTCCAAAAAAAACATGTTTAAAACTATAACACATTTTATAACACATTGAGAAACTAATCATGGTCCAATCAAATTATTTTATGAAAATAAATAAAGAAATTAACAAAAAATGGAAATACATTTCTATTTTATATTATAAATTAATCATAAAATTCTAATTAAAATATTTATGATATATAAAATTCCATTACTTTTACTATGATTGTTTTTTCACTTTTAAGATGTCTAAATTGTATTATACATTCATGGGTGATGTTTCTATTTTTTTAGAATAATTAATATTCATTTCTATTCATTAAAATTAAAAAGGGTAATATAATATTAATATGTATATATTACTATTAAAAAAATTAATTTTGTCTTATCAGACTCAAAATATCTTCCTGAATGCAAGCATGTATGTCAGTTTTTCAAAATTCAGATCATTGATGTGGAAAAATTATATTTACATGGCTAGGTTATAACAAAGTGGTGTTTTTTTAGAGACATAGAGTTTCATGAATTATATATTAAATCTATTTTTAAATTCTTGGGGTGTTATATTTGTAGTCACAATTTAATTTTTTTATGATTTCTCTTTAATTTCTCATCATTATGAATTGTACATTTGGAAAACAATTCTATTACCATTGTAAAATTTAAAATGTGTTAAAGCTAAAATTAACGGTGCTAAAATAACCAAAAAACATTTCAAAATAATATTTTATGGTCATATTTTGGTCCTATATCATCTACTATTAAAATATGAGAAACCTTGGATAAATTTAAATTCATTAAAACATTAATATATTTTAAACTTTTGAAATATTTCTACTCTGTCATCTCCCTCACTTATGAAAGGGAACCATGTATCCTCTATTATCCACACATTAAAAGAATATAATATCATAAATTACATAGAAAAAACCTTTAATAAAATCCCAATAAAAAATTTTCAGTTCATTTATTAGTTGTAATACCATCCTACTATGGTTTTAGGTATAATCCTTAGGAGTTATTCTGATGAAGAGGTGTAGTTCATAACCGAGTGTTTATTTTTAATTCTTATTTAACCTCTTTTAAACCAATCCAACCATTGATAAATAAAAACCTAATTTTATAAAATATATTTAAATGTTTCTCTTGTATTTATAACCATTTTTCATATACCTATACATATAATATAAAATATTAACATAATTCTTTCGTACGGGATGACTACAGCCTCACAGAATTGTTGAATTTCATTTTCATCACCGTCTCTTATTGATGGTCGTAATTTTTTATTAAAATTAAATAATATGATATATATATGATATATATATATATATCATTATTTAAAGTTAAATAAATTTTATAATTCCTTTTTTACCATATAAAAAAATAAAAACATTGCTTCAGAGTACGTACAACAATCAATCTACACGAAGCGTTGGAATTTGTTTTTCATCAAAAATTCACTTGAGAGGTTATAAAGATGTATCAAATGAAAATATATGATATATAATAAATAATTATGATTATTTATTTATAATATATAATTTACACTATTATCCTTTCACCCATTAAACAAATGGTAACGTTTCTCTTGAGTATGTGTGGAGTTCGATGTCTATGAGGTGATGTGATTCATTGTTCATGTATTAATTACATTATTGTTTATAATTAAGAATATAATAAATATATAGGATATTTATATCATTAGTAATATTCTGGATATGATTTAACTATGATAAATAGTAGTTTACCTAAACATTTGATCCATAGTATACATAAAAAACAAAATGGCTAACAATAAGAAATGATGATTTTAATAATGATTTATTAATAAATGGTTGTTGAAATATTATAAGAGGATCATATATTATATTATAAGCATTTATATGTTTTTGGAATAATATTAATTTTTTTTGGAATTTATCATACAAGGTTCTAAATAAACTTATTGGAAAATTCGAACATTTGGTATGTAATACTATTAAAATATCAATTTTTTTACGATTATTTATATTTAGATTTCGTTTGGGAAAATTATATGATAGTAATATTTTAAACCCCATTTTATTGGTTTTATGGTAATGTTGGTGTTTCGATTTTTATTTTAAATTTCTTCTCTAATATGATTAAAAATGAACAAGAATTTTATATTTAAATGATTTCATTAAAATATATATTTTTAAGTTTTTCAATACAACTCTTTTCATCCATTTCTATATTTTCTTCGAAATTTTTTTCATAATATTTTTATTTTTATTCAATTAAATATTATGTTAATTTTTCCTATATTTTACCATATATAAATGGTGTAAAATCAATCTTCTTATTATTTTTCGAATGTGGTACTTTTTAGAAAAAGTTTGAATGAAATATTTATTTAATCATAGACCACAGAATATATTTTTATATTGACTTTACTACTTTTTTATTTGTATATTCCTATAAGTATTTTCATATTTTATATTATAAAAAATTTTCACAAATTTTTTTTTATTTTTAACATAAAAAATATCAAACTAAAAAGGTATTATTTTCATAATGAAATAAAAGGATTTTGAAAAGTGATTTGTAACTCCTTTTTTACATAAGGATAAAGGGAAGTTCTTTTCGTGGAATTGATTATGTTTTATTTTTAATTGTTTGGTTTATCTAGTAAACACCATTTAAGATGAGTTTTTAATCATTCTTTACTAATAATATAATATTCATTATTAAAATATCATTTAATTTCTTTTAATTATGTTATCTATGACTCTACACTATTAATTGAATATTATTTTCCTCGTTTGTGTTATTTTTAAAATTAATGATGAGTTCAGAATAATTTATATTAATTTGATGATATTTTAACCATATAACACTTATAAAAATGTTATTACTTGAAGGATGATTTCTATTTATGTTCTTTTATTTACCATAGAAATATTGATGTCTCATTTTCAAGATTCAATACAGATAATTATTTATTTATATTGAATTTTGAGAATTAATTACAATGGTAAATCAAAATTTTAGGAATTTATTAGATGTTAATGTGATGGTTGTCTCCTGATTATAGTTATCCACATGATTTATTGATAACTATCATGTGAAAAAGTTGGTGTCCCCACTAGATGGGTATTTAGTTTACACAAACCCACTTTTTAGGAATGATTACTTGGTTGATTAATGTCCAAAATTATGAAATACATTTATTAAGAATTCAGTTTACAATATAATTATGATTAATGTATTGATAATATCCATTTATATTCATTTAAATTTAGTTATATACCGAATGGTATGTGTTTTGATTGTCCCACATCAATGTTGATTATTCCTTATTTACTCGTGGTAGTTTTAATTCTATGTAACCCATATTAAGAATATGAGCTCACACATTAATTTATTTTCTTTCCCCATGATATGAAAAATTAATCTTTGATTGACCTATAATAATGTATAATGTTTTTCATCCTATGTTTTAATATTTTTCTATTTAATATCGAAATCATGTATATATATAGACTACAAAGACAACTAAACTGATTGATCCTTCATGGTGTGATCCCTTATACATTGTTCTAAGGAAATAAGTATGCACAATATCTAGGTTACTATATATGGTGTGTTATATTTGATATCATAGTATGTTTATTATTCCCTTGGAGAACTATATTTTATAATTTAATAACTAATAAAAGTATTATGATAATACATTGTAGTATTTTAGAACTATTTAGGGATTTTTATTTCATGTATCAATATTCAGATAAATTTTTGATATCATAGTGAGTACAAATGATTAGGGTTGGTACCTAAAGGAAATAACAGAATCAACACCAATGTTAAATGTAGGGATTACTTTTTAGAAAATTCCAATACAATGGTTATTTTTGATGAGCATATCATTTACATATTAAGGAAACTGACTCAAATTATGATCGATATCATTTCCCATATGGAGAAATGAAAAAGATAGAATCTATAGTGAAGAATATTATGATTATTCATATATTATTATCAGAATCAATGTTTAACAATATAAACCAAACAAAAATTCATAACAATTTGATTAAAATGGAGTATTAATAAATATTTTTGTGATAAATACTATGGAAGGAAAAACATTCGACATCCCACATGTATGGAAAATGGGAAGAACATGTGTAAATTATTAAAGGGGATGGGTGTTTTTTATAAGTTTGAATGAAAATGGAATCATGAATATTATTTCAATGAAATGAAATATCCTATTAATGATTTTGATTTTAACTATAATGAAATAGTTCATTTTATATTCAAATTCCCAAATAATTATGGATGACCCTGATAATATTTTTTATTGATTATATCTTTAAAATTATATAAATATTATGATGAGAACTAACATAAATTGAGAATAATTCTTGAGACTTTTATAGGGAAAATATTTTTAAGAAAATTTAGTAAGTGTTAATGTTTATTTCAAGAAGATTTTCTCTTGTAATATTTTCTTTATGGAAAGAATATATATTGATATCTCTCAGAGAAATGGAAACCGATGAATTTATGTCATGGATGATTACATCATTTAAGGATTTGAATTTGTGGAAATTATGGATAAATTAGAGAATATATGATTTTGTTGTGTTTGTATTTATCAATGTTATTCTTCCATGAGGATTAACAAAAGCATCCAAGTATTATTTTAATAACATTCAGTTTTATGGAAATTCTGTTAAATTTGAATTTTTGAAACCTAGGATGAATGATATCTATCAACTTAGAAATAGATTTTGATGAAGATTTTATATTTTTATAATAATAAGTGACCAAACCTATATATTTTTTAATCATATTTAAGCAACAATATTTGAGGAGATTTTAATAGATCATTAGTCACCTTTATGATTATGGAGAATAATTTAGTAAGAAGGTATATTTATATTGAATAATATTTTATTTGTTCTAACCATTTTATTTTAAGATTACAAGAATAATGTTTCATTTTAATGAATCTTATAGTAGATTAAACGTGGATTTATGTGATTTAAGAATGTAAAATTCCTTATTGTCTTGATAATGATTGTAGATTGATAAAATAAATATCTTATAATGAAAGGAAATTATATAATTATATTTTATCATATTTTACATCCAAATATTAAATAAATTTCTCAAACTCAATTAAACATAAGATAAATCTATCACGTCTTCTATGGAATGTTATAATCAACTACCAATGTTACTTTTGAGAAACTCATTTTCCAAATTGAGTCATATTGAGACACATAATAAAAGGTTTCCATGCGATAATTTTGAAACTAATGTTCATGATAATATATATATGATATTATTACTTTATTATATTCATTTTAGAAAATATAATTATATTTCTGAGGATATAATTTCTAAGAGGTGGTAATTTAATACACTAATATTTTAGTTTATACTTTTGCATAAAAATAACACTATGTTCGATTGCATGAATAAAACACTACACCAGTCTTAAAAAACTGGAAAATATTATTTTTTAAATATAACCATTATAATTGTTTCTGATAAACAATGTATAAGGACATAACATTAAACATTAATGTAATCGTGAATTTAATGAATAATTCACATTGAATATCTTTTCAGGTTTATATTTTTAATGAATTAGGCCATAACTATTACATTACATCCAAAAAATTACAAATTATACCCTTCTAATTAGTTTCCATTATTCAAACTCATAAAATAATATCCCTTGAAATAAATATTCATGTCTAGTTTGATGTTTTGGATATAATTAATTTTCTATTACTGCATCCTTGACCTTATTCATCTTTAAGCCATGGGAAAACGAGTTCAAAACAATGGATGAGCCTAAAATGTTCAGTAAGGATTATAAAATAAAGAATGAAAATATAATTGCATCAATACATTCTAAGAATATTTTCATACCTCATGAAATATATATATTTATGAATAACACATATAAGTCATAAATCATAAAGGTAACTTGTTGCATCTATTACATACTTACATTGTAGCTTTCATAACTATGCAAGGACTTACATTTGCAATACCCATCACAGTATATTCCCTAAATCTATTAGGAGAAACATTATCATTTACCTCCTTCATGTTACCCAATGCATTAGAGATCTATCTCTTGCTCACCTGCCCAAGGTTTATCATAGAATTACCCGTATACATAAACAATGCCAAAGAACCAAAACATAATCAAAACACATAAAACAAACATAACGGAAAGATAACATTTCCACCTTGAAATCAAAATATATCAACTAAATATATAAACATAATAAATCCATTATCAAAACCATTTTCAATACCAAAATACATAAAAAGTGTATATTGTATATATTTTCCTTTTAAAAACATTACGACTTGTTAGGGAATCCAAAGATCAAATAATGCTCGCGGCGACAGAAAGTTCTTTGTCACCGCGTATGTAAAAAATAAACATTCTTTTTGTCATCTAGTAAAACTATTCATAGAGAAAAGAATATATTTTAAGAAAATTAAATTTAAAAGGGGTTTCTTCAAAATATAATAGACAGCCGTGTAGAAATCAAAATATGCCTCAATGAAAGGAGATTGAGATGAAGCCCCTTACCTTGTTTATGACATGACCCATTCGTTCTTTAATCACCTGAATAATAAACTAAAGTTAATTTATACATAATTAAGAAACATTTTCAAGTATTTTATTCCTTTTATATCACTTATTACCTTGTTATAAACATTATAACATTATTTATGTTAAT
Source organism: Viscum album (assembly GCA_963277665.1). Lineage (NCBI taxonomy): Eukaryota > Viridiplantae > Streptophyta > Magnoliopsida > Santalales > Viscaceae > Viscum > Viscum album. Next base: position 1,105,562,414 of record OY728131.1, on the reverse strand, counting down.
AATGCTCATTTTGTCGATATTTGACACTTGAGTCAAAAACTAATTTCTTATAATTACAATTTGTTCATGTTGTCAGATGTAAAATATCTCCATAATTATATTCAAGATTTAGATATCATATATATCATATATATCTAGTATATATATATATTTATAATAGTACATAACATTTGGAGCTAAGAAATGAAATGCACCGTTCATGGAGACAGTAAGTCGTACATGCGCATGAACACTGATTTCATTTATAATTCATATTTAATGAAATTAAAACATAATTATACATAGGTATATTATAATTCCATTATAATATCACCAATAATTTCAGTAACACCATACTTTATACGTTTTACGTATGGCATAATCGAGTCACATCACTCCGAGGGGGCGGTAGACCACACTTCCTCAAATAAAATTATCGTATTTACCCATTATTGAAACCATAAAGGAACGATATATATGAAAAATACAAAAGTATAGAGAAAATATAATATAATATATATTACATGTTAATATAGTTCCATTTTAATTTCCACCATAAAAGGTGGTAGTAGAAGAATGAACAATCATCGTTTTGTGAGGCAGTAGTTCACCATCCACAGAAACAATATGTTCTTTACCCATTAGATGAAGGTGTGTGTATGTGTAGATCTAAAAAATATCATATCAACAACCTAATATATTGAGGATATGGGGTTTATTATAAAATTACTAAATAAATATATTTTATGGGTAGGATAATTTAAAAAAAAAGAAGTTATGTGAAGAATTTACCTTAAAATCAAGTAACTCTCTTTCGTTTGAACGAAATGGATTTATTGATGTGCCTTATGCCTATGGTAAGTATTCTTGGAGGAAGAGTGGGATCATGAGAGATTATTTGGATATTTTATGGATGATCCAATGGGCATGAAATGTGTGAGTAATTGGTTAAATGTGAAGGATTTTTATAAGGGGGAGGAGGGTCTCTTTAGGACAGCTTGAAAATATTATTTCATTATATAATGGTTTTCAGTTTATAAAGGTCCGAAAATTACTAAAGTAGAATATAAAATAATATTCTTCAAAATAAAATCATTTAAAATAAATTTTACTGGTTTTTTATATTTTTTTAATTTATAAAATTTAATTTATTTAAATAATTCATTAATGTGGTAAACACTGCATCATTATTGTGTCATAAATAATTTTTTTTATTTGATGTCTAAAAATTATAAATAAAATACCCTGAGGTTAGAAATCATTTTTTTTCTAATAAATATTTAGAGTCAAATATATAAATTATATCCCCATATTAAAATATTTTTATCAAAACAATAATTGTTAATGATATTTACATTTTTAATCTAAATAAAATGTTATTAATTTAATTATCTTACCCAAATGGATTAAAAAGAATGAAAATCTCACCTAAGGATTGAATTGGTTGGATATTAATTTTCTAATAAGGTTAGGTCAAGGGTTAAGGTAATTTTATAATATTATAATATTATTTTTACATTGAATTACACTATTTACCTTTAACCACGTTAAATAAATGTAAAAAGTTATTATTCACCAAAAAAATTTAATCTTTTTGGACCCAATTTAATATCCTGATAACCACCATGTATGTTGTATTTTCGAAAATAAATTCACAGATGTGGTAAACTTTCATGAAAATGAAAAGGTCAATTATTTTAATTACTACTAAGTGTTTTCACTATTCTTAAAAAATTGATGGTTTTTTGAAAATACCAATGATTCAGTTTAAGATGTATTTGATATTACTAATTAAAAAATGAAACATAATTTAAAAAATTCAAAACATATAATATGAATTAATTAATTTAAAATTAATTCCCTTTATCTAAACAATAAATGTGTTTTTAAGAAATAATATCCATCAAAGGATTGAAACTTGTTTTGGTCCAATTTCTAAGTGAAATTACTTCCAATGACCAACATTGGATTAACTGGTAAAAATAAATTATAATTACACTTTAAAACCAATTATAAAGTTAATCTAAACCTAAAATTATTTAAATCAAAAGTAACTTTTGAATCAATATACAATATTTTTCACTGTTCTTTAAAAAATGAATTTTATTAGAAAAATACAAAAAATTTACCCAAAGATAATATTGATGTTATGATTCAAAATAAGAATTGTATTTTATAAAATAGAACATATAAAAGTGAAAAATACTATATTTAAAATGGTTCCCCATCAAAAGGTAGTAAATAGAAATCTTTATAGAATTTTAGAATATTTGTGCTTAAAATTGGATTCATTCACATTTTAAACCTCTAACTGTTATTGGATAAATGTTAAAAAATTTAATAACTTGTATTATCATATTCTAGTTAGTTTTGTTCATTCTTGCCAATACAATGACTTGGTTTTAACTATCATTTAAAATAATATTATATTATTATTTTTTAGTATGAGCCAACGTTGTGTGCAACGTACGATTTCAATGAAACCCGTTGTTGAATATCGGGTATGCCATTGAACAGATCATCCCCATTAAAATTAAATTAATAATTAATTCAAAAATATTAATAAATATGAAAATTTATTATTCTTTATTTACATGGGATGATACATCCTTACCCCATTTGGAAATTGTATCCTCACAATTTTATTTACTTATGAAATAAATGAGGGTACTTATCCCCAATATTAGTTTCAAATTCCTATATTGCCTCTTCAACAATATGGGTCTTCCACAAAACCATTACCTAATGGACTACCACATTCCGCAACACTTGCTCTCTATGATCAAAAATTTGGACTGGTTGTTCCACATAAGAGATATTATCTTCTAACTGAACTACCTATGGGCAGAAAACAAGAGATGGATCTGACATATACTTTCTCTACATTGGAACATGAAAAAAATTACGTATCTAGGATAAACATGGAGGTAAAGCCACTCTATTTTCAATGGATCCAAAATCCTCTAGGATTTCATTGGGTCTAATAATACTGGGACACAAATTTCCCTTATTACCGAAATGTTTCACACTTTTCCATAGAGAAACATTGAGGAAGACATGATCTCCTACCTCAAAAGAAAGATCCTTCCATCGGTTATCCACCTAAATTTTCTGCCAGCTCTGAGCTGTTCTGATCTACTTCTGAATTAATTGATCCTTTTCTTCCATCTCTTCTACCAGTTATGATCCCATCAACTTCCTTTCAGATACTTCTTCCTAAAATTCCGATGTTCGACACTGCTTCCCATATAATTCCTCAAATGGAGCTATCTGAATACTGGAATGAAAACAATTATTATTAGAAAATTCAACTAATGAAATATGTAGGTTCCAACATTCCCTGTAATCCATTGAGAAAGCAAGTAACATATCTGCCATGGTGTTAATTTTTCATTCTGATTTCCTATCTGATTGAGAATGAAAAGTTATACTAAAATTTAATTCAGTACCCAATGACTTCGGAAGGCTTTCCAAAAGTTAGAAGTAAGATTATGATAATTATCAGATACAATGTAGAATGGAACTCCCTGAAAATGGATTATCTCACTAATATATAACCGATAATGTTGATCTAGAGACAAATCTTCTCGAATAGGATGTAAATGTGAGGATTTAGTCAATCGATCAACAATAACCCATATTACATTATTACCTTGATATATCTTTGGTAATCCAACAATGAAGTCTATGGATATATTTTCCAAATTCCACTCTGGTACTGGTAAAGTATGAAGTACCTCATGTGGTAACTTCCACTCTGCTTTAACCTATAGACAAGTTAAACACTTCATAATAAAGTCAAAAATATCTGTTTTTATTCCATCCCACCAATAATACATCTAAGGATCACTGTACATTTTATTACTACTTGGATGAACTGAAAATAGAGATCTATGAGTTTCACATAATTACCCTTTCTTTAACTGCAAATCACAAGTCACACATAATCTCTTCCCAAACCTCAAAACACAATCATTATCCTTGTTAAAATAAATAAATGCACCCTTCTAAACCAACACTACCTTTTTCTTCAACTCACTATCTTTCTTCTGTGCTAGCTTAATTCCTTCTGATAGAGATGATTTCACTGACACCTAAAACAAAACATATAAACAATGGACCTAAAAAATATGATTCCAAAGTCCATCAAATCATTAATCAATGTTTTATGTTTCAAATGTAACAAGGTTAATATAGAATTTCTTATTAGACTCAATGCATCAGCCACATTATTTTGCTTTCATTGATGTTAATGAATCATGAAATAATAATCATTGATTAATTCCACCCATATCTTGAATTTCATGTTCAATTCATTCGGAGAGAATATATACTTTAAAATTTTGTGGTCAATATATATTTCACATTTTACTTCATAAAAATGATGTCTAATTTTTTTTAAATAAAAACCAACAAAATCTAATTACAAATCATGTGTCAGGTAATTTTACTCATGAGGTTTAAACTTATATTAAGCATAAGCAATTACATAATCAATCTGTATAAGGACAAAAAAAATTCCATTCAACAAAGCATCATTATTGACAATAAACTCACCATTTCTGGAATACAGTGCCAAAACTGGAGCATTCACCAATCTTCATTTCAATTCTGGAAAACATTCATCACATTCTTGTGTCTAAGTGATCATAACACATTTTCATGTTAATATAGTCATTGGACAAGACAACTGTGAAAAATTATCAACAAATCTTCATTAATAACCAAGGAAACTAAGAAAACTACAGATCTCAGTTATATTTTTGGGTCTTTTCCATTCTTCATCGACATTTGTTTTATTAAGATAAACATTTCCTCCATATTTGAAACAATGTGACCAAGTAATGAATTTTTTTGTATCCAAAACTCACACATGTAGATTTTTCAAAATAGATTTTTTTCTCTTATGGTTTGTAAGACAACCCTTAAATTACATTCATGATCATATTTTCTTTTTAAAATAACATAAATATCATCAATAAACAAGGCCAAAAACTCATCCAAAAACTCATGGAAAATTACATTCTTAATATACATGAATATAGCAGGTGTATTGGTAAACCCAAAAGGCATAACTACAAATTCATAATGGCCATATCATGTACAATATGCTGTCTTCAGAATTTCTACATCCTTTACATTCAAGTGATGGTACCCCAACCTCAATTCAATCTTTGATAAATACTAAGCCTCTTGGATTAGATCAAAAAATTCATCGATATGAGGAAAATGATCCATTTTCTTAATAGTGATGTTATTCATTACTCTATGATCAATGAAAGGTCTCATTGAACTTTCTTTATTTTTAATTAACAAGACAAGATCACTCCAAGGTGATGTGCTTGGTCGAATTAAACCTTTATATAATAACTCATTCAATTCCTTATTTGACACTAAAAGTTCAATTTGAGCCATTTAATAACGGGGTTATTTAATTATATTAGCTTCATGAACTAATTCAAAAGTAAATTAAACTTCTCGATCAAGTATAATACTAGGAAACTCATCAGTAAAAACATCAAGTTACTCATTTACTACTGGCACATCATTAATCATGATAGTTCATTTGTTTTCAACAATATGTTAAAGGTAACATTCATTTATATCTTTTACAAATTTCTAAGCTTCTTGATATGTTATTATAAATAAGGGTTGATTATTGTACAAAAACTGAAAATCAATCTGAAAAGAATCATCTTTAGCTCTGTAGTCATTATTTTCCTAATAAAAAGAAATCCAATCCATACCCAATATAACATCAAACTTTACTAAAGGAAAAAAAGTATGTTTTGGAAGTAGATTCCTTCCACACAAAAGGATGAGAAGGTTCTTTTGATTTATTTTTGTCCAAAAATTTCCCCTAGTGTTTTACCATAAGTTCTGGATTCATATCTTGAGATGAAATTCCAAATTTTCTAGAAAAATTATCATAAATCAATTAATATTTATACAATTAATCATACATCAAATTTGAACAATCTTAACAAACTAACTATGTACCTGATACTAATTCATTTGATGGAAAAACATATGATGACGTAGTTTCAAAGGAATTGACCACCCCTTTATTCTTGTATTCTGACTTCATTAACCATAGTTTAGTTCTTTATTGGATACTCATTTCCATACTGACCAATTTCATTGCACTTAACACATTTTACTGTCTATAAATCAGATTTTGTCTTGACATTTCCCTGATCCTTTTAGTATAAATATGAGCCTTATGCCCTATTTTACCATTATATTAGCACTTAGAAAAATTCAGAAGACATTATACAGTATGATTTTTACCACAATTTCTAAAAAATATAAACTTAATATTCTTTCCATTAAAAATTTAAAAGAGTTCTTCCCTTTCGTCTCCCACCTCGACCTCTTATTTTGTTGTTTGTCAAAGAACACCTGATTATTAGCAAACTCCATTTTCACCATCTCTGCACATTGAAGATGTTTTTCATAACTTTTGAAATCAATAATAGCTAAAGCCATATGATAATATTTATTTAATCATGAGTAAAAATGATTTATTTTACTATCAAGATCTCACATGAAATATGGAGATTACCTTTCCTGTCAAGTGAATTTTTCTTCAAAAGCAGCCACTGAGTCATCCTCATACCTCAATTCTATGAATTTATTTTCTATACTAAGACAAACCACCTTAGGAAAATATTTCTCAAGAAAAATACCTTTTAATTCATCCCAGTCAAGAGCATCAATATCCTTACTATCCCTGCTATTTTTCACCATTTACCACCATAGACCTGCTTCACCTTCAAAAGGATTGATATAAATACTAACCTTTTGATGTTATTAACACTCCATGACATCAAAAATCTTATCCAAGGCTTTAATAAACCCTTTATCTAGTACATGGTCAGATGATCCCATGAATGATGGGGGATGTTTCCTCATGAAATGCTCCACTACTGAAATGTTCCTCTATGGTTAATCTAGATGATCTCGTGCAATGATACCACCCCCATTTATATCGTAAGACAATTGTGCCATCACTGCAACAAACTTTTCAGTTTTGATTATGACTATCTCTAGTTTCTGATTTCAATGGTTTTCATCCTCTTGATGTCATCCCCTCATAACTTCCCTGTTTTCTCTGCGGAAAACCACTCTGAACATAGATATATCTTAGTCTAAGCAACATGGTAATCATTAAATGATATATCATTTCAATCTCACCATAAATTAAAAATTATTTATGGATATTGATTTAAAAATATACCAACATCGAAAGATGACTAAACTGACATCTGATACCAACTATAAGGTCCCAAACATAAACATGTACATAATCTTGAATTAAATGTATAATTCACATTATAGATCTTTTCAGGTTTAGAGTTTTAGAGAATTAGGCCATAACTATTACATTACATCTCAAAAATAACAAAGTAGACACTTCTACTCAATAACCATTTTTTTCATAAAATTGTAATTCTTTAAAAAAAGAGTCATGTCTAGTTCCATGTTTTAGATAACATGACTTTTTCTCCATCCCATCCATGACCCTATTCATCTTTAAATCTGATGAAAAACATTTCAAAACATTTTATGTTCATGAAAAGATCATTAATGATTATAAAATAAATAGGAAAACATTATTGCATCAATACATACCATGTATAAGCTCATACATCATGAAATAATCACATTTTGGAATAACACATAGAAATCATAAAACATAAAGGTAACTTGTGGCATCCATAACAAACTTACATTATATATTTCACAGCTACCTAGGGAGTTACATTTGAAATACCCATCACAAAATATTTTGTAAATATGTTTGGAGAAGCATTATCATTTATTTCAGTCTTGATACCCAAAGCATTAGGGATCTATCTCAGGCTCACCCTCCCTAGTTTTATCACAGAACCACCCTTTTACATTAACAATACCAAAGAACCATAACATACTCCCAACATATAAAACTAACATAATGAAAGATAACATTTCCACATTACAATAAAAATATATCATTTAAATATATTGACTTATTCCATCAACTATCAAAACCTTTTCAACACCAAAATATTTGAAAAGAGTATATTTATTGATTTTCCTTTTAAATACATTACGACTTGTTAAGGATGCCAAATACTGAATAATTATTGCGATGGTAGAATGGTCATTGTCACCGCATATGTTAAAAATAAACATTCTTTTTATCATTTAATAATATGATTTTTAGAGAAAAGTTTTTTTTGAATGAAATGAAAATGTGAAAGGGGTTTATACACCATATAAAAGAATGTTGTGTAGAAATCAAAACATGCCTCAATAAAAGGAGATTGAGACGATGTCCCTTACCTAGTGTTCGAATAGACCCATTTGTTATTTAATCTCTTGAATAATGAACTAAAGATAATTTATACTTGCTTAAAAACATTTCAAAATTTTATTATTCCTTTTATATCACATATTACCATGTTATAATCATTATGTAGTCATTTATGTTAGAAACAGTTGTTTTGTCGATATTTTGTACTTGATAGAAAAATGAACTTCTTATAATTATTGGATATCCATGTTGTCAAAATTCCATTATCTCTAGAATGATATTCATGATTTAGTTATCATATATATCATATATATCCATTACATATATGTATTTATAATAGTACATAACAATTTCAGGAAAAAAATTAATTTCACTGTTCATGGAGAAGGTAAGTCCTACGTACTCATAAATGGTATTTTAATTTTCATTTCATATTTAATAGAATGAAAACATAAAGATAAATAGGTATACTATAATTCAAGTATAATATCGTATATAATTTCTGTAACTCCATCCTTTACACGTTCCATATATGGCATAAATGAGTCATATCACTTTGAGGGGGCGGTGGTCTGCGTTTCCTCAAATGAAATTATTGGATTTTCCCGTTATAGAGACCATAAATTTAGGATATAAATGAAAAGTACAGAAGTATAGAGACAATATAAATATAATTTATATCACATGAATATATAGTTCCATCTTAATGGATACCATAAGATGTGGTAGGAGAGGACTGAACAATCACTGTTTCGTGAGGCAGTTGTTCACCATCCACATAAACAATATGTTATTGAACCATTAGACGGAGGTATGTGAATGTTTAGATCGAATACATCTGATATCAACAACCTATTAAATTGAGGGTACTAGTGTTTTTATAAATTAAATTAATAAAAAGAGTTTAGGTGGTAAGAGAAGTAAAAGAAATGGAAAGAAATTAAGAGAAGATGTTACCTTTATATCAGGTAACTCTATTTTGTTTGAACTAAAAGGATTTTTGTAGTGCATTATGCTTAATGTAAGGATTCTAGGTAGAAGAGAGAGATCCTATGAGATTATTTGGGTAGAGGATGGACGAGGCAAGGGGCTTGATATGTGTGGTTAATGGGTTAGAGGTGAGGGCTATTTATAAGGGGGTGGAGGGGAAATTTAGGAATGTTTGAAAATAATATTTTATTATATAATGTTTTTCGGTTACTAAAATACCAAAACTTATTAAAGTCTAAGATAAGTTTAATCTTGTTAGAAATAAAATAATCAAATAATAATTGGATAGGTTTTGGATATTTTTTTTATTTTTATAATATTATTTATTTAAATCATTCATTAATGATGTAAAAACTACATAATTAGTGTGTCATAAATAATTTTTTTATTTGATGTCTAAAAATTATAAATAAAATATCATGATGTAGGAAATTTTTTTTATCTTTATAGTGAATATTTATACTCAATTATATAAATTATATAACCCCATAAAAAAATTTCTTTTGAAAAACAATAAAATTTTATGATATTTTAATTTTTAATTTAAATAAAAAGTTATTATTGTCATTCTCTTACACAAATATACTTCAAAGGCTAAATAGATCACCCATGAAATTAATTGGTCAGACATGACTCATCTAATAATGTTAGAACAAGTGTTATTATATGGACCCAGCCTTAAACCTTACATAATCTTGAATTAAAATGAATAATTCACATTGAGGGTCTTTTCAGGTTGAGAGTTTTAGAGAATTAGGACATAGCTATTACATCTCAAATATTACAAAGTAGACAAATATACTCAGTTTCCATTTTTTCAACAAAATAAAAACTCTTGAACAAAATAGTCATGTCTAGTTCCATGTTTTAGACAGCCTGAAATTTCCTTGATCCCATCCTTGACCCTATTCAACTTTATGTCCTGTGAAAACATTTCAAAAACATGGGATGAGCATAAAAAGCTCAGTAAGGGTTATAACAGTAAGGAAAGAAAAATCATTCCATTTATACATAAGAATCAATGAAATCATACTTTACTCATAAAACATAAGCAATTTAACATACCTCATGAAATCATAATATTTATGCATAACTCAATAGAAATCATAAGGCATAAAGGTAACTTGAGGAATTCATAACATTCTTACATAGGGAGTAACCCTCATGGTTACATTTGGAATAACTGTCACAGTATATTCCCTAAATATCTTCGGAGAAACCTTAACATTTAACTCCTCCACGTTACCCAATGTATTGGAGAGCTATATTGGGCTCACCCACCCTAAGATTATCATGGAACCATCTGACATCATAAAAAATGACCAAGAACCATAACATAATCACATCACATAACTTAAGAATAAAGGAAAGATAACATTCCCACATTTCAATAACAATATAGCCTTTTAAGATATTGAAATAATGAATCCATTCTAAAAAACCATTTTCAAAACCATTTAAAACCATTTAATAAAGAGATTTTTGAATCAAAGTGTCCCATACCACTTTGAATATTTTAAAATTTTAATCCATTAATATCCATATAAATAAATACTTAAAACCATTTTGAAAGCGTGGATATTAATGATAAATATTTATAATACTAAATCAATAAAACATTTAAAACGATATATTAGTTAAAGGGTTTTTAACAAAATGAGGGACACTTGAATACAATAATTGAGGAATAACATTTAATCAGAAATTTATAATATCCTGAGAATAAAGGGATTCATGATATAATATTCCGAGGTATATTATATACACCATATAAGATTGAACCTGTTCATAAAATCAATTAAGTCTTAATAGAAATGTAAAATGAGAAGAAATCTATTATAAAGAAGGTATCCTTATATTAAGAATAAATCAATCTCATAATTATGTGTGAAAAATATAAATACACCCAATATAAGTGTATATTAACTGTAAAACAATCAAATGTCATTCACACATATTAAAAGGATGACATATTCAATAACTACTTGTTGAACCCAAAGAAATCGAAATTGGGTTAAGAAGTTCCCTTGGTAAAATTTGACAGCCTAACGACGTCACTTTAAAATTCATAAAATTAGTTGATGATAGAAAAAATGGTATCTCATCACTTGGATATAAAATTTACATCAATAAGGATATATAATCACATATCCCACCATATAAATATGTAAATTAAAATACATAACAAAATAATTCTTTTAAAAATAGGAGGCTGAAAGGTTCCCTTACCGATTTGGGTAACATTCAAAATGTTCCCCCCATGAAAAAGGACCGTACAACGTTGATGTAAACACCCAAAAAAGAAATTATATTACAAAAATAGTAGAATAATGTGATGTAAATACACCACTCAAAACAAATATTGGAAAATGTAGCATAAATCTCATGGGAACAAAAGTGAGATGAAAAATCCTTTACAAAAACTCGGTAGCCTAACGACGCCACTTAAAAATTCCAACAAAAATGGATTGATGAAATAAAATATGGTCTCTCTTCATATGAACATAGAAATTACAGAAAGGGGAATATAAAAGAACATCCCCCAACATAAGAAATATGAGCTTAAAGTAAGTCACATAAAAAGAGTACTTAAAAAGAAAGAGGGAGGTAGGATCCCTTACCTCAAGTCTGACTTGTCTTGTTCGTTTATTTATATTCCGGAATAATAAATTTTTGTCAATTTATAATTTCTTAAGGAACTAATTTAAAGTTTTTTATTCAATTAATATCACATATTATAATGTTATAATAATTAGTTAATTATGTGAGTTCATATCAAATGATTTTTTCGATGTTTGGTAAATGAGTCAAAAATGAACTTGTTTGAAAAGAATCTTCCATGTAGTTATAAGTAGATCATATCCAGAATATTATTAATGATTTAGATATCATATATATCCAATACATATTCATTTTATAAAGTTCCATAACATTTGGAGATATAAATAAATTAAATGCACCGTTATTGGAGACGGTAGGCCGTACGTACGAATGAACGCTACTTTCATTTATTTGTCATGTTAATGGAATTAAAAATAATTGAAAGATATATATATATATATATATATATATATATTATAATTAAAGTATAATATATATGTTATATAGTTCACATAAGTTAATTAATTTCATTATTTATACATTCCATGTATTGCATGAACGAGTCACATCACTTGAGGGCGCGGTAGTCCGCACTTCCTCATATGAAATTATCGCATTTTCACAACATGCAAAGAATAAAGGTATGATTTAAATATAAAATATAGAAGAATATATAAAACATAAATACCAAATATATATTATATAAAATACAGTGACATCATAATGACCTCCTTTAAAAGTGTTAAAATAATACTGAACAATCATCGTTTCGTGAGGCAGTAATTCGCCATCCACAGAAATAGTATGTTATTTAACCATTAAATGGATGTGTGTGTACGTTTAGCTCTAATAATTATCATAAAAACATCCTAGTATATTTAAGGTACTTTTTCTGTTACAAAAGAATTTAATAAAAATAGTTTAGGGGGTTGGAGAAGCAAAATAAAACAAAAGAACATAAGAGAAGGCATTACCTTTAAATCTGGTAACTCTCTTTGGATTGAACCAAAAGGGTTCCTTGATTAGCTTTATTCCTATGTTGAGGCTTCAATGATTAATATAGGGATGTGGAGAGATGAAATGGGTAGGGTTTGGCTGAGACAATGGCTTGAGAGATGTGGGTAAAGAGGTAGAGGTGGGGACCTTTTATAAGAGGAGAGGAGGGGCACTAATGGAAAGTCAAGAAATGTTACTTTATTTTAAAAAGAGTTTCGGATTTTAAAGGTCCCACATTGATATATTTCGAGGATAAGGTGATAATGGTTAGAAATACACTCATCCAATAGGTTTTTTCCATGTTTACATCTTATATTTTACATTATCATTTCTTTTTTATTTAAATAGTTCATTTAAAAGGTAACCGCTGCATCATCATGATGTCATAAATAATTTAATTTATTTAATGTCTAAAAATTATAAAACAAATACTATGATTTAGGAAAGATTTTTATCTTTCCAATGACTATTTATAGTCTAATATATAGTTTATGTAGACAAAATTAAAATTAATTTACTTAGGTGCTACATACTTTGGTTAAATTTTCCTTTCTTTAAAAAAATATGATAAAAGGTCACTATCACACTAAAGTGATTTCATGGGGTCCCAAGGTTGGAAAAAGGCATCCCATGTTCGTCAAAGACACCGCCAATATCATTAGGACACATGTTGTGGTCATTTTATATTTTTATGATATTAGTTTCTTATCCATAATTACCCAATTACTAATTAAACATGATAATTAAAGATAATTACTGTCGTTACTATACATAATGACCAAAAACAAAGAGTATTAATTACATAATACGGACCTTAGGATTCCAAATATGTAATCAATTTTATCAAATTCAAAACAAATAAATTGTATTAATTAATTTAAAAAGTAAATCCCGTTGTCAAAACAAAAGACGAGTTTTTAAAAAGTAGTGTTTATCAAAAGATTGACTTGTTTTTACATCCAATTGAAAAGTGAAATTACTTAAAATGAAAAAAATTGTATAAAGTGATTAAAAATAATTAAATTATACTTTTAAAAAAAATTACTATCTAAATATATAAATAAATTTGATGAAAAGGCAGTTTTGAATTAAAAACTGTATTTTCACTATTAATTAAAAAAACATTATCAGAAAAATAGCAAAAATTAAACCTAAAATATATTTGATATTTCAAATTCTGAAATGATGTCAATTTTACCAAATTAAAAACATATATGTTTCATTAATAAATCATATAGTTAATTCCCGTTGTCAAAACAAATAACGGGTTTTTTGGAAGCAATATCTATGAAACGTTTGGCACTTGTTTATGTCCATTTTCAAAGTGAAATTAATTATAATGACCACAGTTGAATTATGTTGTAAAAATATATTCTAATTAAACATTAATACCAATGAAAAATATAATCTAACTATATATTTATATTAGATGAAAAAGCAGTTTTGATGTAAATTGCAATATTTTTCACTATTCATTAAAAAAATGAACATTCTCAGAAACATAAAAAAAATTTATCCAAAAAAATTTCAATGTTCCAATAATAAAGAATAAGTTTATTTTGACAAATAGAGCTTATTAAATTGTCACAAGTTAGATTTAAAAATGGTTCTCCATCAAAAGTCTGTAAAACAATCTTTTAAAAAAAATATTAGAGTATTTATTCTAAAAATTGGATTCATTTGGACTTTAAGCCTCTAACATTTAATGGATAAATGTAAAAATATTTAAAAAACATATTTAATCATTTTGTAGTTATTTCTATTCATTCCCTCCATTACAACGTCTAGGCGTTAACTATTATAATATTATTATATTATTAGTGTCCAACATAAGATTTCAAAGATACTCGTTGTGGCGTATTGGGTACGCAATCGAGCATATCATTCCCTTTAAATTAATATTAACATTTTATTCAAAAATATTGATAAACCATAGAATGTAATATTATTTATTTACCCGGGATGTTACATCCTTCCCCTGTTTTGGGAATTTCATCCTTACAATTTCAATGTTTGGATTGGAAACTTCATTGAAATTCCCACATCAGAACAAGAGTCAGTAAAACTATCACTTTAAAAGAAAGGGACAGAAGTACAAAGGTCACATGAGTTAACCCATACTAGGATTACAAGTAGGAAAATATGGATATGGAGGAGAAAACAAAGGGTCATATTCTGATGGAGAGTGATAGTAAACATGTATAGGAGAGAGTTAACCCGAAGAAAATTACAAACTTGTGATGGGTTAAACGGTATTAGATTCCCCAGTAGGAAAATTTAGCATACAAAATTTTTGTTTTATGTTACTTTTCATCGAAGAATTTATTTTTGAACTTAAATAAATCATAATGAAACATACTTACTTGTCACATAGAATTTCAACTTTTACTAGATTCCTTAATCAAACTCATATTTTCTCCAAAAGACGAGTATTTAGGAACAATTGTTCACATTAAGAGTACTATAATAAACTTCTTGAGAATCACCTAATCCACAAAAGAGAACTATATATTTCCCATGTATTTAGATCTCAAACAAAATCAAACTAAATTTTAGTACGAGATCAAATAATAACCAAAAAGGATATTTTTTTACAAAAAACAAAAACTACTACTAATCTCCAAAATCTGTCGAACAATACCCAATGTTCAACAAAGACCATTCAATAAACATCTATCCATAAAATTCATCAAAGTCAACCAAACTAAGATTAAAACCCATATCTCTGAAGGATTTAATCACATAGTCTCCTAAGATAAATCTTAACATTTTTCTCCAAAATAACATCAGTTACTCTTACAGTCTCATACTGAAACGTAATTAACCTAATAACATATCCTCCATGATAGGCTAATAATTTCCATTGATAACCCAAAATAAACTTACTCTTAGTTCATAAAATCATCTAACTAAAAAGTATCATTCAAACTAACCAGGGACATCACGTAGTCCAGTGGTAGGTGATAAATACCAGTTTCCCTTTGGTTGTGGGTTCGATTCCCGCAACTTCATCCGACGTGACGGGTTTTCACACGTTCTGCGTGTTGTCCATTTTCCAAAACTATATAATTCTTAAAAGATCCCCGTAAAAAGAGATAAAATATTTAAAAATACCAATAACATATTTTAACCACAAAGGTTATCTAATGACTTCCATTTTGCATCCCAAAATGTATTAACCAGTAATTACCACAAATTCAAGGATCATATAAACCCAAATGGTTCTTTATAACTATCTCCCCAAATGAAAGGTTAATTATTACTTGAATATAATTTTCGTATATCAAACATCAGGGTTACTATAAAAAGTCTTCTAATGTAACCCCATCATCAAAAGAGACTTAATACATCTAAGAATTTCACCACCCTAAAATCTACCATAACTCTTGAATCCTTAATATGTTGACTTCTTACTCATTAAACATTTTTCATGATCCATTAGCCATTCCTTTTCAACTTATTCTGAAATACTTCTTTCCTATAATCAAAATCATGAATCATATCCTAAGATTCCAATAATAGGAAAACATATGTTAAGAAATAATCCATAGCTTTCATTGGTCATTGTCAGTTTCTTCATCCTCAATCGGAATGGAATTAGGTATTGGTAAATGAATATTGGTATGATCTTGGTGACCCCATTCCCAAAAATACCTCTTAGGACATGTGTTTGCATAATGACCATGAAGACCACATTTAAATCATTCAATTGATCCTTCAGAAAGAACTTCATTCCCTTACCTAGAGTCAACTAGATCCTTCTTTTTTCCATGACAGGTTCTTGCTTTATGACTTTCATTACCACATCTCTAGCATCTTTATGTCCCTTTGAAACATTTTCCTATGTGTTTTATTCCACATATTTGACACATATGTTTTTGAACATACTTACCTTTATGATTATTACCTGATATTCCATAGGGATTTGTTTCTCACGTATACGATGCCTTATAAAAATCACTAAGGTTCAGGTGGTCAATCATGACTCCAGACAGTTTGTTGAGGATGACCACAAGAGTTCTCATTGTAGCTCCCATATCATTCAGTTTTTCTTTCATAAAACCGTCATAGTTTTCTTCAAATCCACGGTTACTTTGGTGCCTGATATATCCAGCCATTTACTAAAACCGAAAAGTTCATTGGGAGTATATCAGTAAGATCATCATATAATAAAGAGGAATATAAACACCAAGATATACTTATCCAAGTTATATCAAACTCATTCTAAAGTTAAAAAAACAATGACTCCATCTAATATACTAACCATTGTGGTTATACAAAACATGTCACTTTTTCTTAAACAACACTCTAACCTCTAAAGTTATTAAAACTTACCTCTAATACCAACTATAAGGATCGACCTGAAACCTTACTTAATCTTGAATTAAAAGGAATAATTCACATTGATGATCTTTTAGGTTTAGGGTTTTAGTGAATTAGTACATAACTATTACATCTCAAAGATTAAAAAGTAGAAAAATTTACTCAATTGCCATTTTTCCACAAAATAAATACTCTTGAACAAAAGAGTCATGTCTAGTTCCTTGTTTTAGACATCCTGACATTTATTTGATCCCATCCTTGACCCTATTCAAATTTATGTCCTTTGAAAACATTTCAAAAACATGGGATGATCATAAAAAGCTCAGTACGGGTTATAACAGTACGGAAAGGAAAAATCAGTCCATGTATACATAAGAATCAATGAAATCATAGTTTAATCATAAAACATAAGAAATTTAACATACATCCTGAAATTATAAGATTTATGCATAACTCAATAGGAATCATAAGGCATAAAGGTAACATGTGGCATTCATAACATTTTTACGTAGGGAGTAACCCTCATGGTTACGTTTGGAATACCCATCACAGTATATTCCCTAAATCACTTTAGAGAAACCTTAACATCTACCTCCTTTGTGTTACCCAGTGGATTAGAGAGTTATATCGGGCTCACCCGCCCTATGTTTATCACGGAACCACCTATCTTCATAATCAATTCCCAAGAACCATAACATAATCACATCACATAACATAAGCATAAAGGAAAGATAAAATTCCCACATAGCAATAACAATATAACCTTTTATGATATTGAAATAATGAATCCATTCTAAAAAACCATTTTCAAAACCATTTAAAACCATTTAATAAAGAAATTTTTGAATCAAAGTTTCCCATACCACTTTGAAGCTTCTATCATTTTAAACTATTAATATCCATATAAATTAATCTTTAAAATTATTTTGAAAACATGGGTATTAATGAGAAATATTTATAAGAATAAAACAATAAAACATTTAAAATGATATCTTAGTTAAAGGGTTTTTAACAAAATGAGAGACACTTGAATACAATAATTGAGGAATAACATTTAATAAGAACATTATAATATCATGAGAATAAAGGTATTCGTGATAAAATATTCCAAAGGATAGTATATACACCATATAAGAGTGAATCGGTGCATAACAACAATGAAGTCTCAATAGAAATGTATAATGAGATGAAATCCATTATAAAGAAGGTATCCTTAAACTAAGGATAAATCAATCTCATAATTATGTGTCAAAAATATAAATACACCCAAAATAAGTGAATATTAAGTTTAAAACAATTAAAGGTCATTCACACATATTCAAAGGATAACATATTCAATAACTACATGTTGAACCCCCAAAAATCGAAATTGGGTTAAGAAGTTCCCTTGGTAAAATTCGACAGCCTAACAGCATCACTTTAAAATTGATAAAATTAGTTAATGAGAGAGAAAATGGTATCTCATCACTTGAAAATAAAATTTAAATCAATAAGGATTTAGAATAACATATCCCAACATAAAAATATGTTAATTAAAAGACATAACAAAATAAGTCTTTTAAAAATAGGAGGGAGAAAGGTTCTCCTACCGATTTGGGTAACTTACAAAACGTTCGCCCCATGAAAGAAGGACCATAAAACGTTGATGTAAACAACCAAAAAAGAAATTATATTACACAAAGAGTAGAATAATGGGAATTACATACACCACTCAAAAAATATTAGCAAATTTAGCATAAATCTCACAGGAATAAAAGTGAGATGAAAAATCTCTTACGAAAACTCGGCAGCCTAACGGCGCCACTTAAAAAATCCAAAAAATGGCTTGATGAAATAAAATATGGTTTCTCTTCATATGAACATAGAAATTAAGGAAACAGGAATATAAAATAACATCCCCCAACATAAGAAATAGGAGCTTAAAGTAAGTTACATAAAAATTGTACTTAAAAAGAAAGAGGGAGGTTGGATCCCTTACCTAAAGTCCGACTTATCTTGTTCGTTTCATTATATTCCTGAATAACAAACTTTTTTCAATTTATAATTTCTTAAGGTACTCCTTTAATTTTTTTATTCAATTCATATAACATATTATAATTCTATAATAATTAGTTAATTAGGTGAATTCATATCAATTGTTTTTGTCGATGTTTGGTACATGAGTCAAAAATGAAATTGTTTGAAAAGAATCGTCCACGTATTTATAAGTACATCATCTCCAGAATAGTATTAATGATTTAAATATCATATATATCCAGTAGATATTCATTTTATACTATTCCCTAACATTTGGAGATAAAAATAAATGAAATTCACCATTCATGGAGGCGGTAGGCCGTACGTACGCATGAACGCAACTTTCATTTCTTTATAATATTAATGGAATTAAAAATAATTGGGAGAGATATATATATTATAATCACAGTATAACATATATGTTATATAGGTTACATATGTTCATTTATTTTATTCTTTATTCATTCCATGTATTGCATGAATGAGTCACATCACTTGAGGGGGCGGTAGTCTGCACTTCCTCATATGAAATTATCGCATTTTCATAACATGCAAAGAATAAATGAATGATTTAAATATAAAATACAGAATCATATATAAAACATAAATACCATATATATCATATATTAAATATAGTGACATCATAATGGCCACCTTTAAAGGTGTTAAAAGAATATCGAACAATCGTCATTTCTTGAGGCAGTAATTCACCATCCACAGAAACAGTATGTTCATTAACCATTAGACGGATGTGTGTGTAAGTGTAGCTCAAGTACATTTTATAACAACATCCTAGTATATTTATGATACTTTTATTTTTACAAAATAAATTAATAAAAAGAGTTTAGGGGGTTAGAGTAGCAAAATAAAACAAAAGAACCTAAGATAATACATTACCTTTAAATTTGGTAACTCCCTTTGATTTGAACCAAAAGGGTTCCTCGAAGAGATTTCTGCCTAAGGTGAGGCTTAAATTATGAATAGATGGATTTGGAGAGATTTAAAGGTCAGGGTTTGGCCGAGCCAAAGGCTTGAGATGTGTGGGTAAGGAGGTAGAGTTGGGGACCTTTTATAAGAGGAGAGGAGGGGCACTCATGGAAAGTCAAGAAATGTTACTTTATTTTAAAAAGAGTTTCTAATTTTAAAGGACTCACATTGTTATTTTTCGAGTATAAAGTGATAATGTTTCGAAATATACTCATCCAATAGGTTTTTTCCAAGTTTATGTCTTAGATTTTACATTATCTGTTCAATTTATTTAAATTGTTCATTAATGAGGTAATCGCTGCATCATCATGATGTCATAAATAATTATTTTATTTAATGTCTAAAATTTATAAAAAAATACTACGATGTATGAAATCTTTTTATATTTCCAATTACTATTTATAGTCTAGGAGATAGTTTATGTTGACAAAATTAAAATTATTTTACTTAGGTGTTACATACTTCTGTTACATTTTCCTTTCTTGAAAAAAAATATATGATAAAAGGTCATTATCACTCTAAAGGGATTCCATGGGGTCCCAAGGTTGGCACAAGGCATCCCACGGTCGACCAAGACACCACCAATAGCATTTGGACACATGTTAGTGTCATTTTATATTTTTATGATATTATTTTCTTACCCTTAATTATCGGATTACTAATTAAACACGATAATTAAATATAATTACTGTGGTTACTATTCATAATGTAAAAAAAGAGTCTTAATTACATATTTTGGAAATTATGATTCCAAATATGGAATACATTTTATCAAATTCAAAACACATAAATTGTAGTTTTTAATTTAAAATGTAAATCCTGTTGTCAAAACAAAAGACGGGTTTTTAAGAAGTAAACTTTATCCAAAGATTGACTTGTTTTTACATCCAATGGAAATTGAAATTACTTCAAATGAACAAAATTGTATTAAGTGATAAAAACATAATTCAATTATACTTTAAATACAATTAAAATGATAATCTAAATATATAAATAAATTGGATGAAAAGGCAGTTTTGAATTAAATACTGTATTTTTAACTATTCATTAAAAAAAGCACTATTAGAAAAATACCAAAAATTGACCCTAAGCTATATTTGATATTAAAAATTCAGAAATGATTTAAATTTTACCAAATTACAAACAAAGAAGTTTAATTAATAAATCCTATAGTTAATTCCCACTGTCAGAACAAATAGAGGGTTTTTTGGAAGCAATATCTATGAAAAGTTTAGCATTTGTTTATATCCATTTTCAAAGTGAAATTAATTATAATGACCACAATTGAATTAAATTGTAAAAATATACTATAATTAAACTTTAAAACCAATTAAAAATATAATCTAACCATATATTTAAATAATATGAAAAAATAGTTTTGATGTAAAATGCAATATTTTTCACTATTTATTAAAAAATGAACATTGTCAGAAACATTCCAAAAATTTTTCCAAAGTAAATTTCAATGTCCCAATCATAATTAATAAACTGATTTGACAAATAATTCTTATAAAATTTTCAGATGTTAGATTTAAAAAAGGTTCTCCATCAAAAGTCTGTAAAATAATCTTTTTAAAAAAATATTAGAGTATTTATTCTTAAAATTGGATTCATTTTGATTATAAGCCTATATCATTTATTGGATAAATGTAAAAATATTTAACAAACAAATGAAATCATATTGTAGTTATTTATGTTCATTCCCTCCAATAAAACGTCTAGGCATTAACTATTATTTTATTATTGTATTATTAGTGTTCAACGTAAGATTTCAAAAACACTCGTTGTCGCGTATTGGACACGCCATCGAGCATAGAATTCACTTTAATGTAATATTAACATTTTATTAAAAAATAATAATAAACCTTATCATGAAATATTATTTATTTAACTGGGATGTTACATCCTTCCCCCCTTTTGGGAATTGCGCCCTCGCAATTTCAAAATTGGGCTTGGAATCTTCATTGAAAGTCCCACATCAAAACAAGATTCAGTAAAACTATCACTTTAAAAGAAAGGGAGAGAAATACAAAGGTCACCTAAGTTAACCCATACTAGGGTTCCAAGTAGGAAAATATGGATATGGAGGAGAAAACAAAGGGTCATGTTCTGATGGATAGTGATAGTAAACATTTCTAGGAGAAATTTAACCACAAGAAAATCACAAACTTGTGATGGATGAAATGGTATTCGATTCCACAATAAGAAAAGTTAAGAGACAACATTTTTGTTTTAATTTACTTTTCATTGAGGAATTTATTTTTGAGCTAAATCATAATGAAACATACTTACTTGTCATGTAGACTTTCAACTTTTACTATATTCTTTAATCAAACTCATATTTTCTCCAAAAGATGAGTATTTAGGAAGACTTGTTTGCATTAAGAGTACTATAACAAACTTCTTGAGAATCACCTAATCCACAAAAGAGAACTATATATTTCCCATGTCTTTAGATCTCAACCAAAACCAAACCAAAAAAGTTTAGTACGAGATCAAATAATACCCAAAAAGGATATTTTTTTACAAAAAATAAAAACTACTCCTAATCTCCTAAATTTGTCAAACAGAACCCAAAGTTCAACAAAGACCATTAAATAAACATCTATACATAAAATTATTAAATGTAAATAAAACTAATTTTAAAACCCATATTTGTGAAGGATTTAATCACATAGTCTCCTAAGATAAATATTTACATTTTTCTCCAAAATAACATCAATTACTCTTACAGTCTCATACTGAAAAGTAATTAACATAATCACATATCTTCCATGATAGGCTAATAATTTCCATTGATAATCCAAATTCAACTTACTCTTAATTCATTAAATCATCTAACTAAAAAAACATTCAATCTAATGAGGGACTTCACGTAGTCCAAAGGTAGGCGATAAATACCAGTTGCAATTTGGTTGAGGGTTTGATTCCTGTAGCTTCATCTAACGCGGCGGGTTGTCACATGGTCTGTGTGTTGTCCTTTTTCCAAAACTATATAATTCTTAAAATATCCCCACAAAAAGAGATAAAATCTTCAAAAATAACCATAACATACTTTAACACCAAATGTTATCTAATAACTTCCATTTTGCAACTGAAAATGTATTAACCTGTAATTGCCTCAAATTTAAGGATCATATAAACCCAAATGGTTCTTTATAACTATATTTACAAAAGAAAGGATAATTATTCATTGAATAACATTTTCTTATATCAAACATCAGGGTTACTATAAAAAGTCTTCTAATGTAACCCCATCATCAAAAGAGAGATAATACATCTAAGAATTTCACCATCCTAAAATCTACCATTACTCTTGAATCCCTTATATGTTGGCTTCTTAGACATTCAACATTCTTCATGATCCGTTAGCCATTCCTTTTCAACTTATTCGTAAATACTTATTTCCTACAAACAAAATCATGAATCATATCCTAATATTAAAATAATAGGAAAACATATATTATGAAATAATCTATACCTTTCATTGGTCATTGTCAGTTTCTTCATCCTCAATCGGAATGGCATTAGGTATTGGTAAATGAATATTTGTATGATCTGGGTGACCCCATTCCCGAAACATCTTTGTAGGACATGTGTTTGCATAATGTCCATGCACACCACATTTAAAACATTCAATTTATCCTTCATAAAGAACTTATTTCCCTTTCCTAGAGTCAACTATATGCTTCCTTTTTCCATGGAAGGATTTTGCTTTATGACCTTCATTTCCACATCTATATCACCTTTCTGTCCGTTTGAAACATTTTACTATGTTTTTCTTTCCACATATTTTACACATTGGTTTTTGAACATAATTACCATTATGATTATTACCTGAACTTCTGTAGGGATTTTTTTCTTGCTGATACGATGCCTTATAAAAATCACTAAGGTTCAGGTCGTTAATCATGACTCCAGATATTTGGTTGAGGAAAACCACAAGAGTTATCATTGCAGCTCCCATATCATTCAGTTGTTCTTTCATAAAAACGTGACAGTTTTCTTCAAATCCACTGTTACTTTGGTGCCTGGTAGATCTAGCTAGTTACTAAAACCAAAAATTTCAGTGTCAGTATATCAGTAAAATCATCATATAATAAAGAGTAAGATAAACACCAAGATATACTTATCCAAGTTATCTCAAACTCATTCTATCATTAAAAAAAACAACGGATCCATCTAATATACTAACAATTGTGGTTATACACAACTTGTCACTTTTTCATAAACAACACTCTAACCTCTAAAGTTATCTAAACCGACCTCTGATACCAACTATAAGGACCCAGCCTTAAAACTTACTTAATCTTGAATTAAAATGAATACTTCTCATTGGGGATCTTTTCATGTTTAGAGTTTTAGAGAATTCAGACATAGCTATTACATCTCAAAGATTACAAAGTAGACAAATCTACTCAGTTGCCATTTTTACAACAAAATAAAAACTCTTGACCAAAAGAGTCATGTCTTGTTCCTTGTTTTAGACAGCCTGACATTTTCTTCATCCCATCCTTGACCCTATTCAACTTTATGTCCTGTGAAAACATTTCAAAAACTTTGGATGAGCATAAAAATCTCTGTAAGGTTTATAAAAGTATGGAAAGAAAACATCAGTCCATGTATACATAAGAATCAATGAAATCATAAATTACTCATAAAACATAAGCAATTTAACATACCTCATGAAATCATAAGATTTATGCATAACACAATAGAATTCATAAGGCATAAAGGTCACTTGAGGCATTCATAACATTATTACATAGGGAGTAACCCTCATGTTTACGTTTGGAATACCCATCACAGTATATTCCTTAAATCTCTTCGGAGAAACCATAACGGTTAACTCCTTCACGTTACCCAATTCATTGGAGAGTTATATCAGCCTCACCTGCCCTAAGTTTATCACAGAACCACCCGTCATCATAAACAACGCCCAAGAACCATAACATAATTGTATCACAAAATGTATGCATAAAGAAAATATAACATTCCCACATTGAAATAAGAATATAACCTTTTAAGACAATGAAATAATGAATCCACTCTAAAAAACCATTTTCAAAACCATTTAAAACCATTTAATAAAGAGATTTTTTAATCAACGTGTCCCATACCACTTTGAAGCTTTTAACATTTGAAACCATTAATATCCATATAAATAAATCCATAAAACCATTTTGAAAACATGGATATTAATGATAATTATTTATAAGAATAAATAAATAAAACATTTAAAATGATATTTTAGTTAAAGGTTTTTTAACAAAATGAGAGACACTTGAATACAATAATTGAGGAATAACATTTAATTAAAACGTTATAATATCATGAGAATAAATGGAATCATGATATAATATTCAAAAGGATAGTATATACACCATATAAGAGTGAACCGGTGCGTAACAACAATGAAGTCTCAATAGAAATGTAAAATGAGATGAAATCCATTATAAAGAAGGTATCCTTAAATTAAGGATAAATCAAAATCATAATTATGTGTGAAAAATTTAAATACACCCAATATAAGTGGTTATTATGTGTAAAACAATCAAAGGTAATTCAAACATATTCAATGGATGACATATTCAATAACTACATGTTAAACCTAAAGAAATCGAAATGGGGTTAAGAAGTTCCCTTGGTAAAATTCGACACCCTCACGACGTCACTTTAAAATTCATAAAATTAGTTGACGAGAGAGAAAATGGTATCTCATAACTTGGAAATAAAATTTCCATCAAAAAGGATATATAAGAACATATCCCAACCAAAAAATATGTAAATTAAATGACATAACAAAATAAGTCTTTTAAAAATATGAGGGTGAAAGGTTCCCTCGCCGATTTGGGTATCTTTCGAAACGTTCACCCCGTGAAAGAAGGATCATACAACGTTGATGTAAAAACCCACAAAAGAAATTATATAACAAAAAAAGTAGAATAATGGGAATTACATACACCACTTAAAAAAATAGTGGCAAATGTAGCATAAAACTCACGGGAATAAAAGTGAGATGAAAAACCCCTTACGAAAACTCAGCAGCCCAACGACACCACTTACAACTTCCAAAAAAAAGAATTGATGATATAAAATATGGTCTCTCATCAAATGAAAATAGAAATAATAGAAAAATTAATATAAAATAACATCCCCAAACATAATAAATAGGAGCTTAAAGTAAGTTACATAAAAAGAGTGCTTAAAAAGAAAGAGAGAGGTAGGATCCCTTACCTCAAGTCCGACTTGTCTTGTTCGTTTCTTTATATTCCTGAATAATAAACTTTTGTCAATTTATAATTTATTAAGGAACTCCTTTAAATTTTATTATTGAATTCATATCACATATTATAATGTTATAATAATTAGATAATTATGTGAGTTCATATCAAATGTTTTTGTCGATGTTTGGTACATGAGTCAAAAATGAACTTGATTGAAAAGAATCGTCCATGTAGTTATAAGTACATCATCTAAAGAATAGTATTAATGATTTAAATATCATTTATATCCATTACATATTCATTTTATACTATTCCACAACATTTGGAGATAAAAATAAATGAAATTCCATGTTCATGGAGACGGTAGGCCGTACATACGCATGAACACTACTTTCATTTCTTTGTCATATTAATGGAATTAAAAATAATTGAGATATATATATATATATATATTATAATTAAATTACAATATATATTTTATATAGGTCTCATACGTTCATTAATTTAATTCTTTATACATTTGATGTATTGCATGAATGCGTCACATCACTTGAGGGGGAGATTGCCCGCACTTCCTCATATGAAATTATCTCATTTGCACAACATGAAAAGAATAATGGTATGATTTGAATATAAAATACAGAAGCATATATAAAACAAAAATACCATATATATCATATATATAATATAGTGACATCATAATGGCCACCTTTATAGGTGTTAAAAGAATATTGAACAATCATTTTTTTGTGAGGCAGTAATTCGCCATCCACAGAAAGAGTATGTTTTTTACCATTAGAAAGATGTGTGTGTAAGTGTATCTCTAATCATTTTTATAACAACATCATAGTATATTTAAGATAC
Source organism: Viscum album (assembly GCA_963277665.1). Taxonomy (NCBI): domain Eukaryota; kingdom Viridiplantae; phylum Streptophyta; class Magnoliopsida; order Santalales; family Viscaceae; genus Viscum; species Viscum album. The sequence continues at coordinate 1,105,535,132 of OY728131.1, read as the reverse complement.
TGTTTTTGTTACAAAATATAGAAATAAAAAGAGTTTAGGGGTTCGGAGAATCAAAATAAAACAAAATAACATAAGAGAAGACATTACCTTTAAATCGGGTAAATCCCTTTGGTTTGAACCAAAAGGGTTGCATGATGGGATTTATGCCTAAAGTGAGGATTAAATGATGAATATAGGGATTTTGAGAGATAAAATGGGCAGGTTTTGGCTGAGCCAAAGGCTTGAGAGGTGTGGGTAAGGAGGTAGAGGTGGGGACGTTTTGTAAGAGGAGAGGAGGGGCACTCATGGAAAGTCAAGAAATGTTACTTTATTTTAAAAAGAGTTTCAGATTTTAAAGGTCCCAATTGATATATATAGAGGATAAGGTGATAAGGGTTCAAAATATACTCATCCAATAATTTTTTTTTTCAAATTTAAGTCTTAGATTTTACATTATCATTTCATTTAATTTATATCGTTCATTAATGAGGTAATCGCTGCATCATCATGATGTCATAAAAAATTTAATTTATTTAATGTATAAAAATTATAAAAAAAATACTATGATGTATGATATATTTTTAGATATCCAATGACTAATTATAGTCTAAGAGATAGTTTATGTAGAAAAAATTAGAATTTTTTTACTTAGGTGTTACATACTTTGGTTACATTTTCCATTCTTTAAAAAAATATGATAAAAGGTCACTATCACACTAATGTGATTACATGGGGTCCCAAGGTTGGAACAAGGCATCCCATGGTCGGAAAAGACACCATCAATAGAATTAGGACACATTTCGGGGTCATTTTATATTTTTATGATATTATTTTCTTACCCTTAATTACCCGATTACTAATTAAACACGATATTTAAAGATAATTACCGACATTACTATTCATAATGTCCAAAAAAAAGAGTATTAATTAGATAATTTGGACCTTATGATTCAATATATGGAATCCATTTTATCAAATTCAAAACATATAAATTGTAGTAATTAATTTAAAAAGTAAATTTCGTTGTCAAAACAAAAGACGAGTTTTTAAGAAGTAAAATTTATCAAAAGATTGACCTGTTTTTACATCAAATTAAAAAGTTAAAATACTTCCAATGAACAAAATTGTATGAGTAGATAAAAAACTAACTCAACTATACTTTAAAAACAATTAAAATGACAATCTAAATATATAAATAAATTGAATGAAAAGGTAGTTTTGAATTAAAAACTGTATTTTTCACTATTCATTAAAAAACATTATCAGAAAAATACCAAAAATTAACCCTAATCTGTATTTGATATTTCAAATTCAGAAATGATGTACATTTTTCCAAATTCAAAACAAAGAAGTTTCATTAATAAATCATACAGTTAATTCCCACTGTCAAAACAAATAGCGGGTTTTTTGGAAGCAATATCTATGAAAAGTTTGGCAATTGTTTATGTCCATTTTCAAAGTGAAATTATTTCTAATAACCACCATTAAATTAAATTATAAAAATATATTATAAATAAACTTTAAAACCAATTAAAAAGAAAACTTAACCATATATTTAAATTAGATTAAAAAGCAGTTTTCATGTAAAATGCAATATTTTTCATTATTCATTAAAAAAATTAACATTGTCAGAAACATACCAAAAATTTATCCAAAGTAAATTTAAATTTCCCAATCATGAAGAATAAGTTTATTTTAAAAAATAGAGCTTATAAAATTGTCAGAATTCAGATTCAAAAAAGTTTCTCCATCAAAAGGAGGTAAAACAATCTTTTAAAAAAATATTAGAGTATTTATTTAACTGGGATGTTACATCCTTCCCACCTTTTGGGAATTGAGTCCTCATAATTTCAAAATTGGGCTGGAAAAAATCATTAAAAGTCCCATATTGGAACAAGAGTCAGTAAAACTATCACTTTAAAAGAAAGGGAGAGAAGTACAAAGGTTACCTGAGTTAACCCACACTGGGATTCCAATTAGGAAAATATGGATATGGAGGATAAAACAAAGGGGAATGTTCTGATGGAGAGTGATAGTAAACATGTCTAGGAGAAAGTTAACCACAAGAAAATCACAAACTTCTGATGGGTTAAACGATATTCGATTCCCCAGTAGGAAATGTTAACAGACAACATTTTTGTTTTAAGTTACTTTTAATTGAGGAATTTATTTTTGAGCCTAACTAAATCATAATGAAACATACTTACTTGTCACGTAGACTTTCAAATTTTACGAGATTCCTTAATAAAAATCACATTTTCTCCAAAAGACGTGTATTTAGGAAGACTTGTTCGCATTAAGAGTACTATAATAAACTTCTTGAGAATCACCTAATACACAAAACATAACTATATATTTCCCATGTCATTAGATCTCAACCAAAACCAAACCAAAAAAGTTTAGTACGAGATCGGATAATACCCAAAAAGGATATTTTTTTACAAAATGAAAAACTACTCCTAATCTCCAATATTTGTCAAACAAAACACAATGTTCAACAAGGACCATTCAATAAACATCTATCCATAAAATTATTTAAATTAAACCAAACTAAGATTAAAACCCATATCTCTGAAGGATTTAATCACATAGTCTCCTAAGATAAATCTTAACATTTATCTCCAAAATAACATCAGTTACTCTTACAGTCTCATACATAAAAGTAATTAACCTAATCAAATATCCTCTATTATAGGCTAATAATTTTATTGATAACCCAAAATCAACATACTCTTAATTCATAAAATCATCTAACTAAAAAGAATCATTCAAACTAACCAAAGACTTCACGTAGTCTAGAGGTTGGTGATAAATACTTGTTGCACATTGGTAGTGGGTTCGATTCCTGTAGCTTCGTCCGACACGACGAGTTGTCACACGGTCTGTGTGTTGTCCTTTTTCCAAAACTATATAATTCATAAAACATCCCCCCAAAAATAGATAAAATCTTCAAAAATAACCATATCATATTTTAACCAAAAATGTTATCTATTAACTTCCATTTTCCAACCCGAAATGTATTAACTAGTAATTGCCTGAAATTCAATGATCATATAAACCCAAATGGTTCTTTATAACTATATCCACAAAAGAAAGGATACTTATTCCTTTAATAAAATTTTCATATATCAAACATCAGGGTTATTATAAAAAGTCTTCTAATGTAACCCCGTCATCAAAAGAGGCTTAATATATCTTATAATTTCACCATCCTAAAATCTACCATAAATCTTGAATCCCTTATATGTTGACTTCTTACTCCTTCAACATTCTTCATGATCCATTTTCCATTCCTTTTCAACTTATTATAAAATATTTCTTTCCTACAAACAAAATCAGGAATCATATCCTAAGATTATAATAATAGGAAAACATAGGTTAAGAAATAATCTTAACCTTTTATTGGTCATTGTCAGTTTCTTCATCCTCAATCGGAATGAAATTAGGTATTGGTAAATGAATATTTGTATGATCATGGTGACCCCATTCCTGAAACTTCTTCTTAGGACATGTGTTTTCATAATGACCATGCACACCACATTTAAAACATTCAATTGATCCTTCAGAAAGAACTTTTTTCCCTTTCCTAGAGTCAATTAGATGCTTCCTTTTTCCATGGAAGGTTCTTGCTTTATGACCTTCATTTCCACATCTATAACATCTTTCTGTCCCATTGAAACATTTTCATATGTGTTTCATTCCACAAAATTGACACATTGGTTTTTGAACATACTTACCTTTATGATTATTACCTGAACATCCGTAGGGATTTGTTTCTTGCATATACGATGCCTTATAAAAATCACTATGGTTCAGGTGGTCAATCATGACTCCAGATAGTTGGTTGAGGATAACCACAAGAGTTCTCATTGCAGCTCCTATATCATTCAGTAGTTCTTTCATAAAACCGTCATAGTTTTCTTCAAATCCTCTGTTACTTGGGTGCCTGCTAGATCCAGCCATTTACTAAAACCAAAAAGTTCAGTGTGAGTATATTAGTAAAATCATCATATAATAAAGAGGAAGATAAACACCAAGATATACTTATCCAAGTTATCTCAAACTCAATATAACATTAAAAAAACAATTACACCATCTAATATACTAACCATTGTGGTGATACACAACTTGTCACTTTTTCTTAAACAACACTCTAACCTCTAATGTTATCTAAACCGACTTCTAATACTAACTATAAGGACCCGGCCTTAACCCTTACTTAATATTGAATTAAAATTAATAATTAACATTAAGGATCTTTTCAGGTTTAGAGTTTTAGAGAATTAGGACATAGCTATTACATCTCAAAGATTACAAAGTAGGCAAATCTACCCAGTTGCAATTTTTTCCAGAAAAAAAACTCTTGAACAAAAGTGTCATGTCTAGTTCCTTTTTTAGACAGCCTGACATTTCCTTGATCCCATCCTTGACCCTATTCAACTTTATGTCCTGTGAAAATATTTCGAAAACATGGGATGATCATAAAAAGCTTAGTAAGGGTTATAACATTACGGAAAGAAAAAATTGGTCCATGTATACATAAGAATCAATGAAATCATACTTTACTCATAAAAAATAAGCAATTTAACATACCTCATGAAATCATAAGATTTATGCATAACACAATAGGAATCATAAGGCATAAAGGTAACTTGAGGCATTCATAACATTCTTACATAGGGATTAACCCTCATGGTTACGTTTGGAATACACATCACAATATATTCCCTAAAGCTCTTCGGAGAAACCTTAACGTTTAACTCCTTCACGTTACCCAATACATTGGAGAGCTATATCAGGCTCACCTGTCGTAAGATTATTACGGAACCACCCGTCTTCATAATCAATGCCCTAGAACCATAACATAATCACATCACATAACTTAAGTATAAAGGAATGATAACATTTCCACATTTCAATAACAATATAACCTTTTAAGATATTGAAATAATAAATCAATTCTAAAAAACCATTTTCAAAACCATTTAAAACCATTTAATAAAGATATTTTTGAATCAATGTGTCCCATACCAATTTGAAGCTTTTAATATTTTAAACCATTAATATCCATATAAATTGTAAAGACCTGTAAATTTTAAGGAAAAGTTTTTTCTTAATTTTCTTTGGAATTTTACAAGAATGTAGTTTCTGACGGTGCCTAATTCTGAGGCCCGGTGTGCCCGGAATCATTTTCCAAAGTTTGGCTCGGGTACGTTCAGTGAACGAACGAGCGGGTTTTTCTAACTTTTGAACCGGTACTCGAAATCAAATTCTGAGGGCACCGATGGAATCACAGCGCTGGTATTTGCTTAGAAACGCCTCTTCCAGAGTTGAGTTTGCTCGGGTCTGGTGTTTAAATTTTTGGGGTTAAGTTAAGAAATAAAATAAAGTGGTGCGACAACTTTATTTTTATTTCACATAAAGCCACTTAAAAGCCACTTAAAGCTGATTAAGCTGAGTTGAAGTGGATTGTGTGCAATTCAAAATATCCTACCCTCTTGGTAGGATATTTGTGAGGTGGGGCCCGCACGATCCCCACCATTTCTTTTCCTCTAAGTAACGCATCCGCGAAAACTCCTCAATAATGAAAGTTAACTAGGGAATTTTCTTAAACTCGTAAATGCTCCTATTAAATGGACTGTTAAGATGTTAACATTAATTCACCGAATTAATGGTTCGTTTCGTAACATGTTTTTGAAACTGTTGGCATAATAATAAAATAAGACCAACACACTTTCTTCTTGGGTGCAATTTGTTGAGAGGATTTGGAGAATCTGTACCTTCATCCTCCTTCGCGAAGAATGCGAAGAACAAGAAGAATGCGAAGAACGCGAAGAACACCGAACCCTCGGAGATCGACAACGCGACACTGTGTTCTGCGACGCCGACGATTCTTCTTTCACGACGCTTCTTCCGCGACGTTCTTCCCCGCAACAATCTCTGATCATCAATATCTTGAGGTAGGAGATTTTGGATCTTTTAATTTTTCCTTTGTGGATATTATCCTTAACATAGATTTAATTCGTGAAATTAAATCCGTGTGTTTTCTTTAACCTTCGAAGATCGTCAACGCGACGCCCTTCTGCAACGACGCGACGCCCTTCCGCGATGCGATGATCCTCTTCTTCCGCGATGTACAATTCCGTGAAGAACTCTCTTCTGATGACAGCTACAAGGTAGGGGTTTTATCTGAGAATAATATTTATTCCCATGGTTGTTTCATTCTAAAACAAATAACCCAGATCAATGTTCAATTTTAATTTATTAAAATTTTACCTTGTTATGTTTTCATGTGTTGATTAAATTATTCTCAATTGTTATCACCTAACGCGGAGGGTGCGGGCCAAACAAACATGACCCGGCAACCCTCCACAGTTTTTCGTTGATGCGCGGATTGGTGGGAGACCACAAACGGGGTCGCAAGTAAATTTTGAAGGCTTTGCAGTGAAGTTCAAGTCCCAGGACGAGCACTGGTGAAGACCGCGCACAAATCGTACCACCGGAGCGCGTCCGGTGGTCCGCGGAAAACCCCGCTGGCGCGCCACGCCGGCACGGCGGCGGCTGGCCGCCCGGAAGCGGCGGCCCTGGGCGGTCACATGGCCGCGCGGGACCATGGAGGAAGGGACGCGGCCTAAGCCGCGTCCGGTGACATCGAGCGGCCCCACACGTGGTCGCGGGTCTTCTTCACGCGGGGGGGGGGGGGGCAGCACACCCCGCGCCGCTCAGTCGTAGCCGGCCGAGCCGACCCTGGCAGCCGGGCTGGGTCGCGGCCAGGCCGGTTCGGGCCACCCTGGCCGGGCCGGGCTGTGCCGGCAGGGTCAGACCCGGACCCGGGGCGAGTCGACCTGGTTCGGGCCGACCCAGGGGTGGTTGGGCCAGGTCGGTCCGGGCCCAGACCCCCCGTTTTCGGACCTTTTCGGTCTTTTGCTCATAACATGAGCTACGAGCCTCCGAACAATGCGCCGTCAGTGGCGATGGGATCCTTAGATCGAGACAGTCATTTCGGTATATCACACTCAAGGTTTCGGAATACTTTGGGTTCGGCCGGGTTGGTTCGTACACGAAACCAACCGGGCCCTCGGAGCAAAAACGCTCATATCATGAACTTCGGACGTCCGATTGACGTGCCGTCGACTTTGTTGAATTATTCTAAGTGAGACGGATCATTTGGCTTACTCCACCCGAGGTTTGGATGCAGGTGGATTATGGTCGGGTTGGTTTTTCCTTAAAAACCAACCGGGCCCCTGGAACAAAAAAAGCCAATAACTCTCAGACCGGGCGTCCGATTGACGTGCCGTCTGCGACGTTGAGTTCTTGTTGACGATACGGAACTTTTGGATACATCAACTCTATACTATGTGTCAGTTGATGTATCAGCCTCTCGTCTCATGGAGTGGACCCTCCCGAACGAGTTTGCTGTGTGCGGGAACCCTATTGCTGAATGCGACGATGACGACGACAGTGCAGAGATCCTCAATGGATTCGACGATGACTGTGCAGAGATCCTCAGTGGATTTAACGATGACTACAACACTCAGTGATCCTTTGTGGGTCAGTGCTACCGATCTTGTGTGGGTCAGCGCTCAGCGGTCTTGTGTGGGACAGGGCCTACAGATCCTGTGTGGGTCCGATCCTGTGTGGGTCATTGCGGGGGTTAGTTACCTATCGATCCTTTGTGGGTCAGATCCTTTGTGGGGCATTGCGGGGGTTAGTTACCTATTGATCCTTTGTGGGTCAGATCCTTAGTGGGTCATTGTGGGGGTTAGTACCTATCGATCCTTTGTGGGTCCGACGGCTTAGATGAATCAGTGGAAATATCTGGTCATCTTTATTGCCATACAAGGAAGTATTCCTGTGTGAGTTGAATCCCTTTTTCTTTCTTTGTGGATTGTGTTGTCCTATCCTGTGTGGATTTACATTTTTCTCTCCTATGTGGATTGAGCTGTGCTTGGGCTCGGATGTTTGAGCCGAACATGATTTGATGACTTAGGTATATGTATGGTCATATACCTAAGCCGTGTCAGATGTTACTTTGTGATTGTATCTTTACTTTGTGGTTTATCCTTTGTGGATTTTGGGAGACCTTTGGGGGTCTCGGGGTCCCTACTGAGTAGCTTATACTCACCCCTGCATAGGCTATGCCCGCACAACGTTGTGTTGGTTACAGACGACGGACAGCGCTGACCGTGGTTGAGGCTTGCAGAGCAGGACCGTACCCGGAGGTGGACCACTGGGCGGGACATACTCAGAGTGGTCAGCTGTACCCAAGGAGCTGTGGAGGCTTTCTATACCCACCCTTCAGGTGGGATTTCCTATGGACAGCTTGACGTTGCGGCTTTACTTTTCAGTTGCTATTTTTCCTTTCCAGTTGTACTTTACTTTTAGTTTGGGTTTGTATACTAGCCCACTTGCTTTTCCGCACTTACTGTTGTACTCAGTTTTTACTTAGTGTTTACTTCTTCCCGCTTGCTCTGTGGTGTTTGTGGTTTACTTTACAAAGGCAATGCCTTCCCTTTTTTATAGGTATTTATGCCTTGGTGCTAGTCGCCAGCCCCTGGCCTATGGAAGGCGGGCTTGGGGTAGTCACGGCATGGGCCCCAAGGACGGGTCGTGAAAAATTGGTATCAGAGGAGTTCGGTTCTACCGCAGAACATGGGACTCTAATCTTTTTTTTTCTATGTGAATCAATAGTGTTAAGCGTATTGAGTGTGTTTATCAGTCCCAGGAGCCCAGTGTTGGTGCGGAGGCCGACGTATCCATACACCAGGACCCTAAATTCTGATTTCCGACTTAATACACAAAAAAATTGATTGCATGTGTGCTTCAAGTTTTCTTTGTGATTACTTTGTGTCAGCTCACCAGGTATATTGTTCTGACCGTGGCGCATCTGTTTCCTTTTAAGGATGGACCCACGATGGCAGCCAGCTTGGGTTCCAAGAGTTGAGCGTGATGATAGCCCACCGAGCGATGAGGCCTCGGTGTAGGGCCCTTTGACAGTTGAGGCACCAGCGGTACCTTTACCCGCCGAGTCACCGATGCTTCCAGCACCAGCCGCTGATGATGCACGTCTCCTCAGTGCACTGCATGAGTTCCAGGTCCAGTGACCACCCAGGTTCCGTGGGGAGACGGACCCCCAGGCAGCCGGTGACTAGCTAGAGGCAGTTGTCCAAGTTTTTCGGTTAGTGAGGACACCAGCAGACCTCATGGTGATCCTCGCAGCGAGCCTACTGCACGCAGCAGCGGGCCGATGGTGGAGCTTGATGCTCCAGGTGCACGATGAGGCATATCTTCTCTAGACATACTTTGAGGGCCTCTTCTGCTCAGAGTTCACCCCGGACACCCTCCATGCGGTGCGCATCCAGGAGCTTCTTCAGCTGCGGTAGGGCAGCTTGACGGTCGCCCAGTACTCGGCGAGATTTACCGATCTCTCTTGATACTCAACCGACATGGTATGAGACCCATTATTCCGGGCCCGGACCTTTGATAAGGGATTGAGACATGAGATCAGGGCATCACTTATCTCCCTCAGCATTCCGACTCAGACAAGAGTACTGGAGAGAGCCCTTTTGATCGAGAGCTTTCTTGCTGAGTCAACATTAGCGCCGAGACCCACTGCAGGGCGGCACGTAGCAGAGTCATCCGCAGCAGGCAGTCAACGGATGACTCATGGGTCTAGGCAGACCAGACCCTCAGGCAGACGACCTCAGGACACTAGATTAGTAGTGCGGGGCACACCGCGCAGAGCCAGTCTTTTAAGAGGCAGGCAGTGCTACTCATGCGGCGTGCAGGGCCACATGGCTCGTGATTGCCCGACCCGCCATGCCGAGGAGCAGCAGACGGTTGAGGGACCACCGAGGCAGAGGCAGATGGTCGACCTTGGCAGTCCGTAGGGAGCAGGCAGACGAGGCAGAGGAGCTGGCCGAGCAGCAAGTAGTGGGGGACGCTTTGAGGTATTACCACCACCACCACCAGGAGGTCCACCCCAACCACAGGGAGCTGGCGGGCAGAGATAGGAACAACTCTAGGCAGAAGAGGCCTACAACCACGGCGCGCCCGAGATGATTTGAGGTACTATCTGGGTCTATTCCACCCTTGCTGCAGTACTTATAGACACATGAGCAAGTCATTCTTTCATAGCCGCTACCCTTTTTCGGAGATCGGAGATTCCGACAGAGCCGTTGGCTCGATCCTTACGGCTAGATACTCCTAAGAGAGCAGACTCGACGATTATGCACAGGTTCCAGCAGTGTGAGATTACTCTAGGAGGCGAGAGCTTCGGCTGGGATCTTCTTGTAGCAGCGTCGAGGCCTTACGACGTCATCTTGGGCAAGGATTGATTATCTATAGTCCATGAACAGATTGACTATATTAGGCCCAAGGTGTGACGTGTACACACCGACGGGAGCAGGTTCACCTTCACCGGTGTGGAGGGAGCCTTCGCAGCACAGGATGTACTTCCGCAGAGGATGGGACAACCCATCACTCATCTGTTGGCTAGCCTCATCCTAGGAGAAGTTGACGTGTGGAGTCCCAGTTTTCCTACAGTGGTGGATCCGTATGTAGACGTCTTTTCCGACGACGTTCCAGGGCTACCTCCTCGCAGAGAGGTAGACTTTTATATTGACCTGTACCCCGGGACGACCCCGATATCGACCCCAGCGTATCGGATGGCCCTCGCTGAGCTTCGAGTGCTACAGGTGCAGTTGGAGGACTTGCAAGGAAAGGGATTCATCAGACCCAGTGTTTCACCCTAGTCTTCCCCAATATTGTTCGCTAATAAGGCGGACAGGAACTGGCGACTTTTTGTCGACTATCATCGCCTGGACCAGGTGATGGTGAGGAACAAGTATCTGCTACCAATGATTTATGACCTATTAGATCAGCTCAAGGGAACACGGTGGTTCTCGAAGATAGACCTTAGGTCAGGCTATCATCAGCTCAGAGTTCGGGACGAGGACGTGCAGAAGATGTCCTTTAGATGTCGGTATGGCCACTATGAGTTCTTGGTTATGCCATTTGGCATAACCAATGCCCCAACAGTGTTCATCGGCCTCATGAATATGATCATTCAGTCATACCTCGATCGATTTTTCGTGGTCTTCATTGACGACATTTTGATTTACTCGACGACTGAGGAGGAGCACGCCTACCCCTTGTGTATTGTACTGGACACACTCCGAGAGAACCATATTTATGGAAATCTCTCTAAGTGTCAGTTCTGGATACCTGAGGTCCACTTCTTGGGACACATCATCTCTGAGGTGGGAGTTGCAGTGGATCCTACGAGATCGAGGCAGTGCTATCTTGGGTGCCACCCAGGAGCTTGACGGAGGTGCGGAGTTTCTTGGGACTAGCTGGATACTATCGGAGATTTGTTCCAGACTTCTCCAGACTTGTGGCACCACTCTCAGCTTTGAAAAAGAAGGGGAAACCCTTTGTGTGGTCAGAAAGATGTCAGTAGAGCTTCCAGGACCTGAGACAGAGATTGACCAGCACACCTATCTTGAGGTTGCCTGAGGAGGGAGTAGAGTATTTAGTCTACTGTGATGCATTAGGGACTGGACTCGTATGTGTCCTGATGAAGGATCGGACAGTGATCTCCTATGGATCACATCAGTTTAGGCCGCATGAGCAGAACTACGCTACCCATGAACTGGAGTTAGCAGCAGTGGTCTTCGCTCTGAAGACATGGCAACACTATCTGATGGGTGAGCGCTTTACAGTCTTTTCTGACCATCAGAGTCTCATGTACATCTTATCTCATAAGGACCTGATCCTAAGACAACGGCGATGGCTCGAGTTCCTCCTGGACTACGACTTTGAGATAGTCTATACTCCTGGGAAGGGGAACTTAGTAGCTGATGCTCTCAGCAGGAGGACGAGCATTCTGCTACTCGAGGAGGCAACAGAGCAGCTAGCTACTTTGTGGATATCCATTGTGGATAGGGATGGAGCATCCTTCCTTCAGTCTCTCACAGTCACCCCTCCACTACTACAGCGAGTCAGAGAGGCACAACATGGGGACGCTGACTGTGAGACGCGGCGTGCACAAATATCCTTAGGATAGGCACCTGATGGATTCTCATTTGGAGCAGAACACGACATCCTTTTCAAAGGACGTACCTTGGTATATCTATGGTTTTCGTGACTGGACTTCCACACACTTCCAGAGGTCACGACTCCCTCTAGGTGATTGTCGACCGACTCACCAAGTCGGCTCACTTCTTACCCATCAGAGAGCAAGGCTCGGTAGAGAGCATGGGACGTCTCTACATTCAGGAGATTGTGCGGCTTCACAGTGTACCATCATCTATCGTCTTTGATCGAGATGATCACTTTACTTTCCGGCTTTGGAAGGGGTTGCAGGAGGCGTTCGGGACACAACTACGTCTGAGCATCGCCTTTCACCCTCAGACGGATGGTCAGACGGAGTGGACCATTCAGACTCTTGAGGACATGCTCCGTGCATGTGTCCTCGACTTTGGTCACAGCTGGGAGGACCACCTACCCTTGGTAGAGTTCACGTAAAACAACAGCTACCACTCCACCATCAGGATGGCACCGTACGAGGAATTGTATGACAGACCTTGCAGATCTCTTTTGTGCTGGATAGACCCTGGGGAGCCAGCACTTTTGGGACCAGAGATGGTCCGGGACACCACAGAGAAAGTCCAGGTCATCTAGGAGTGGATGAGGACAGCTCAGAGCTAGCAAGAGTCTTATGCTGACAGGAGGCAGAGGCCACTAGAGTTCGAGGATGGCAACCACGTCTTCTTGCGGGTCTCACCTCGGCCTGGTTTACGGAGATTTGGTCGAGGTGACAAGTTGTCTCCGTGCTTCATCGGACCATTTTAGGTCCTCAGCAGGATTGACGAGGTGGCTTATCACCTGGCTCTGCCACCTGAATTGCACCGGGTGCATGACGTCTTCCACGTATCCCAGCTGAGGAGATATGTGAATGACCCGACACACATCATTTACCATGGGGAGTTAGACGTTGATGATGGGGAGACTTTTGCGGAGGTTCCAGTGGAGACCGAGGATCGATAGGAGTGGGTCCTACATGGACGGTCGATTCCTCTAGTGCGCATCAGATGGAAGAACGGGAACCTCCAGGAGAGCACTTGGGAGCGGGAGGCTCATATGCATGCTCAGTACCCACTTTTTCCCCTATTTTATGATGTATCTTTACGGGGATGTAAATCCCTGAGGTGGGAATTATGTAAAGACCCGTAAATTTCAAGGGGATTTTTTTCCTTAATTTTCTTTGGAATTCTAAAAGAACGCAGTTTCTGACGGCACATGATTCCGAGGCGCGGTGTGCCCGGAATCATTTTCCGAAGTTTGGCTCGGATACGTTCAGTGAACGAACGAGCGGGTTTTTCTAAATTTTGAACTGTTGCTTGGAATCAAATTCTGAGGGCACCGATGGAATCGCATCGCCGATATTTTCTTAGAAACGCCTCTTCCGGAGTTGTGTTTTCTCAGGTGTGGTTTTTAAATTTTTGGGGTTAAGTTCAGAAATAAAATAAAGTGGTGCGACAACTTTATTTTTATTTCACTTAAATCTAGTTAAAAGCCACTTAATGCTGCTTAAGCTGAGTTGAAGCGGATAGGGTGGAATTCAAAATATCCTACCCTCTTGGTAGGATATTTGTGAGGTGGGGCCCGCACGAGCCCCACTGTTTCTTTTCCTCTAAGTAACGCACCCGCGAAAACTCCTCATTAATGAAAGTCAACTGGGGCATTTTCATAAACTCTTAAATGCTCCTATTAAATGGGCTGTTAAGACGTTAACATTATTTCACCGAATTAATGGTTCGTTTCTTAACCTGTTTTTCAAACTGTTGGCATAATAATAAAATAAGACCAACACACTTTCTTCTTGGGTGTGATTTGTTGAGAGGATTTGGAGAATATGTACCTTCATCCTGCTTCGTGAAGAACGCGAAGAACGCGAAGAACACCGAACCCTCTGAGATCGGCGATGCGACGCCGTGTTCCGCAACGCCGACGATTCTTCTTTCGCGACGCTTCTTCCGCGACGTTCTTCCCCGCAACAATCTCCGATCATCAACAGCTTGAGGTAGGAGATTTCGGATCTTTTAATTTTTCCTTTTTGGATTTTATCCTTAACATGGATTTAATTCGTGAAATTAAATCAGTGTGTTTTCTTTAACCTTCGGAGATCTTCGACGCGACACCGTTCCGCGACGACGCGACACCCTATAGCGACGCGATGATCCTCTTCTTCCGCGACGGTCAATTCCGCGAAGAAATCTCGTCTGACGATAGCTAAGAGGTAGGGGTTTTATCTGAGAATAATATTTATTCCCGTGGTTGTTTCCTTCTAAAACAATGAACCCGGATCAATGTTCAATTTTAATTTATTAAAATTGTACCTTGTTATTTTTTCATGTGTTGATTAAATTATTCTCAATTGTTATCACCTAACGCGGAGGGTGCGGGCCAAACAAACATGACCCGACAACCCTCCGCAGTTTTTCGTTGATGCACAGATTGGCGGGCGATGACAAACGGGGCCACAAGTAAATTTTGAAGGCTTTGCAGTGACGTTCCAGTCCCGGGATGAGAAATGGCGAAGACCGTGCGCAAATCGGACCACCGGAGCACGTACGGTGGTCCGTAGAAACCCCCGTCGGCGCGCCGCCGGGAAGACCCACCGCGGCGGCTCTGGCCGGTCCCGCGGCCGCGCGGGACCGCGGAGGAAGGGGCATGGATTAAGCCGCATCCGGTGACACCGACCGGCCCCACATGGGGCCGCGACTCTTCTTCACGCTGGTGGGGGACAGCACACCCTGGGCCGCTCGGCCGTAGCCGGCCGAGCCGAACCTAGCGGCCGGGCCGGGTCGCGCCCAGGCCGGGCCAGGCCGGGTCACGCCTAGGCCGGGACGGGCCACCCGTGCCGGGCCAGGCCATGCCGGCTGGGTCAGACCCGGACCCTAGTCGGGTCGACCCGGTTCTGGCCGACCCAGGGGGGTTGGGCCGGGTCGGTCCGGGCCCAGACCCCCCGTTTTCAGACCTTTTCGGTCTTTTTCTCATAACGTGAGCTACGGGCCTCCAAAAGACGCGCCGTTAGAGGCGATGCGATACTTGGATCGAGACGGGATTTTCGGTATATCACACTCGGGGTTTTGGAATACTATGGGTTCGCCCTGGTTGGTTCGTACAGGAAACCAACCGGGCCTCGGAGCGGAAACACTCATATCTTGAGCTACGAACGTCCGATTGATGTGCCGGTGACTTTGTTGAATTCCTCTAAGTGAGACGGATCTTTTGGCTTACTCCACCCGAGGTTTGGACGCAGGTGGAGTACAGTCGGGTTGGTTTTTCCATAAAAACGAACTGGGCCCCTGAACGAAAAAACCAATAACTCTCAGACTGGGCGTCTGATTGACATGCCGTCTGCGACGTTGAGTTCCTGTTGACGATACGGACCTTTTAGATACATCAACTCTGGACTATGTGTCAGTTGATGTATGAGGCTCTCGGCTCGTGGAGCGGACCCTCCCAAACGAGCTTGCTGTGTGCGGGAATCCTAGAGCTGGCTGCGATGACGACGACGACTGTGCAGAGATCCTCACTGCATTCGACGACGACTGTGCAGAGATCCTCAGTGGATTTGATGATGACTACAACACTCAGCGATTTTTTGTGGGTCAGTGCTATTGATCCTGTGTGGGTCAGCGCTCAACGGTCCTGTGTGGGGCAGTGCCTACAGATCCTGTGTGGGTCCGATCCTGTGTGGGTGATTGCGGGGGTTAGTTACCTATCGATATTTTGTGGGTCAGATCTTTTGTGGGTCATTACGGGGGTTAGTTACCTATCGATCCTTTGTGGTTCAGATCCTTGGTGGGTCATTGAGGGGGTTAATACCTATCGATCCTTTGTGGGTCCGATGGATTAGATGAATCAGTGGCAATATCTGGCCATCTTTATCGTCATACAAAGAAGTATTCAGGTGTGAGATGAATCCGTTTTTCTTTTCATTGTGGATTGTGTTGTGCTATCCTGTGTGGATTTGAGTTTTTCTCTCCTATGTGGACTGGGTTGTTCTTGTGCTTGGATTGGAGCCGAACGAGATTTGATGACTTAGGTATATGTATGGGCATATACCTAAGCCATGTCGGATGTTACTTCATGATTGTATCTTTCCTTTTTGTTTTATCCTTTGTGTATTCTGGGAGACCTTCTGGGGTCTCGGGGTCCCTACTGAGTAGCTTATACTCACCCCTGCACGGGCTATTCCCGCACTACATTGTGTTGGTTGCAGATGACGAACAACGCTGATCGTGGTTGAGGCCTGCGGAGCAGGACAGTACCTAGAGGTGGAACATTGGGCGAGACATACTCAGAGCGGTCGGTTGGACCCGAGGAGTAGTGGAGGCTTTCTATACCCACCCTTTAGGTGGTATTTCCAGTTGACAGCTCGATGTTACGGCTTTACATTTCAGTTGTAGTTTTTCCTTTCCAGTTGTACTTTACTTTCAGTTTTGGTTTGTATATTGTCCCACTTGCTTTTCCGCACTTACTATTTTACTCAGTTTTTTCTTAGTGTTTACTTCGGCCTGCTTGCTCTGTGGTGTTTGTGGTTTACTTTACAAAGGCAATGCCTCCCCTTTTTTACGGGGATTTACGCCTTGGTGCTAGTCGCCAGCCCCTGGCCAATAGAAGGCGGGCTTGGGGTAGTCACGGCACGGGCCCCGAGGACAGGTCGTGACATAAATAAATACTTAAAACAATTTTGAAAACATGGATAATAATGATAAATATTTATAAGGATAAATCCATAAATCATTGAAAACGATATTTTAGTTTAAGGGGTTTTAACAAAACGAGAGACACGTGAATACAATAATTGAGGAATAACATTTAATCGGAACTTTATAATATCATGAGAACAAATGGATTCACGATATAATATTCCAAAGGATATTATATACACCATATAAGAGTTAACCAGTGCATAACAACAATGAAGTCTCAATAGAAATGTGAAATGAGATGAAATCCATTATAAAGAAGGTATCCTTAAATTAAGGATAAATCAATCTCATAATTATGTGTGAAAAATATAAATAAACCCAATATAAGTGGATATTAAGTGTAAAACAATAAAAGTTCATTCACACATATTCAAATGATTACATATTCAATAACTACATGTTGAACCGAAAGAAATCAAAATTGGGTTCTGAAGTTCCCTTGGTAAAATTCGACAGCCTAACGACATCACATTAAAATTCATAAAATTAGTTGATGAGAGAGAAAATGGTATCTCATCCCATGGACATAAAATTTACATCAATAAGGATATATAATAACATATCCCAACATAAAAATATGTAAACTAAAAGACATAACAAAATAAGTCTTTTAAAAATAAGAGGGTGAAAGGTTCCCTTACCGATTTGGGTAACTTTCGAAATGTTCACCCCATGAAAGAAGGACCATACAAAGATGATGTATACACCCAAAAAATAAATTATATTACACAAAGAGTAGAATAATGGGAATTACATACACCACTAAAAACAAATAGTGGCAAATGTAGCATAAATTTCCCGAGAATAATAGTGAGATGAAAAATCCCTTACGAAACTCGGCAGCCTAACAGCGCCACTTAAAACATCCAAAAAAATGGATTGATGAAATAAAATATGGTCTATCTTTATATAAACATAGAACGTAATGAAAGAATAATAAAAAATAACATCCCACAATATTATAAATAGGATCTTAAATTAAGGTACATAAAAAGAGTGCTTAAAAAGAAAGAGAGTGGTTGGATCCCTTACCTCAAGTCGAACTTGTCTTGTTCGTTTATTTATATTCTTGAATAATAAACTTTTTTCAATTAATAATTTCGTAAGGAACCCTTTTAAAGTTTATTATTCAATTCATATCACATATTATAATGTTATAATACTTAGTTAATTATGTGAGTTCATATCATATGTTTTTGTCGATGTTTGGTACATGAGTCAAAAATGAACTTGTTTGAAAAGAATCGTCCATGTAGTTATAAGTACATCATCTCCAGAATACTATTAATGATTTAAATATCATATATATCCAGTTAATATTCATTTCATACTATTCCATAACATTTGGAGATAAAAATAAATTAAATGCACCGTTCATGGAGACGGTAGGTCGTACGTTTGCATGAACGCTACTTTAATTTATTTGTCATATTAATGGAATTAAAAATAATTGAGAGAGATATATATATTATAATTATAGTATAATATATATTTTATATAGGTCTCATAATTTCATTAATTTAATTCTTTATACATTCCATGTATTTCATGAAAGAGTCACATCACTTGCGGGGGCAGTAGTCCGCACTTCCTCATATGAAATTATCGCATTTGCACAACATGCAAAGAATAAAGGTATGATTTAAATATAAAATAACAAACCATATATAAAACATAAATATCATATACATCATATATAAAATATAGTGACATCATAATTTCCACCTTTACTGGTGTTAAATGAATATTGGACAGTCATCTTTCATGAGGCAGTAATTCGCCATCCGTAGAAACAATATGTTCTTTAACCATTAGACGGATGTGTGTGTTTTTGTAGCTCTAATAATTCTTATAAAAACATCCTATTATATTTAAGAAACTTTTGTTTTTAAAAAATAAAGTAATAAAAAGAGTTTAGGGGGTTGGAGAATAAAAATAAAACAAAAGAACACAAGAGAAGACATTACCTTTAAATCGGGTAACTCCCTTTGGTCTGAACGAAAAGGGTTCCTTGAAGAGATTTCTGACTAAGGGGAGGCTTTAATGATTAAGATAGGGATATAGAGAGATGAAATGGGCAGGGGTTAATAGATCCAAAGGCTTGAAAGGTGTTGGTAAAGAGGTAGTGGTGGGGACCTTTTATAAGAGGAGAGGTGGGGCTCTCATGGAAAGTCAAGATATGATACTTTATTTTAAAATGAGTTTCATATTTTAATCTCCCCAAATTGATATATTTCAAGGATAAGGAGATAAGGGTACTAAATATACTCATTAAAGAAGTTTTTTCCAAGTGTAAGGCTTGTAGTTTACATTATCTTTTCATTTTATTTAAATCGCTCATTAATGAGGTAATCGATGCATCATCATGATGTCATAAATAATTTAATTTATTTAAAGTCTAAAAATTATAAAAAAAATACTATGATGTAGGAAATATTTTTATCATCCAAATTAATATTTATAGTTTAGGAGATAAGTCTATGTAGTCAAAATTAAAATTATTTTACATAGGTGTTACATACTTTGGTTACATTTTCCTTTCTTTAAAAAAAATATGCTAAAAGGTCACTATCACACTAAAGTGATTCAATGGGGTCCCATGGTTGGCACAAGGTATCCCATGGTCGTCAAAGACACCACTAATATCATTAGGACACATGTTATGGTCATTTTATATTTTTATGATATTATTTTCTTACCCTTAATTACCCGATTACTAATTAAACACGACAATTAAAGATAATTACCGTCATTACTATTCATAATGTCCAAAAAAAGAGTCTTAATTACATAATTTGGACCTTATGATTACAAATATGGAATAGATTTTATCAAATTCAAAACACATAAATTTTAGTAATTAATTTAAAAAGTCAATCCCGTTGTCAAAACAAAAGACGAGGTTTTAAGAAGTAAAATTTATCAAAAGATTGACTTGTTTTTACATCCAATTGTAAAGTGAAATTAATTCCAATGAACAAAATTTTATTAAGTGATAAAAAAGTAATTAAATTATACTTTAAAAACAATTAAATTGACACTCTAAATATATAAATAAATTGGATGAAAAAGAAGTTTTGATTTATAAACTGTATTTTTCACAATTCATTAAAAAACATTATCAGAAAAATACCAAAAATTAACCCTAAGATATATTTGATATTTCAAATTAAAAAATGATGTAAATTTTACCAAATTCCAAAGATATAAGTTTTATTAATAAATAATATAGTTAATTCCTGCTGTCAAAACAAATAGCGGGTTTATTGGAAGCAATATCTATGAAATGTTTGGCACATGTTTATGTTTATTTTCAAAGTGAAATTAATTTTAATGATTGCCATTGAATTAAATTCTAAAGTAAAAATCTAATTAAACTTTATAACCAATTAAAAATATAATCTATCCATATATTTAAATAATATTTAAAAGCAGTTTTGATGAAAAATGCAATATTTTTCACTATTCATTAAAAAAATGAACATTGTCAGAAACATACAAAAAAATTATCCAAAGTAAATTTCAATGTCCCAATCATAATGAATACGTTAATTTTGGAAAATAGAGCTTAAAAAGTTTCATATGTTAGATTTAAAAAATTTCGCCATCATAAGGTGGTAAAACAATTTTTTAAAAAAATATTAGAGTATTTATTCTTAAAATTGGATTCATTTGGATTTTAAGCCTCTAACATTTATTGGATAAATGTAAAAATATTTAACAAACATATGTAATAATTTTTTAGTTATTTTTGTTCATTCCCACCATTACAATGACTAGGCATTAACTATTATAATATTATTATATTATAAGTGTGCAACGTAAGATTTAAAAGAAACTCGTTGTTGCGTATTGGGTACGCCATCGAGTATAGCATTACCATTAAAGTAGTATTAACATTTTATTCACAAATATTAATAAACCTTAGAATGTAATATTAATTATTTTCCTAGGATGTTACATCCTTTCCACCTTTTTGGAATTGCGTCCTCGCAATTTTAAAATTGGGCTCGGAAACTTCATTGAAAGTCCCACATCAGAACAAGAGTAAGTAAAACTATCACATTAAAAGAAAGGGAGAGAAGTGAAAAGGTCACCTGTGGTAACCCATTCTACGATTCCATGTAGGAAAATATAGATATGGAGGAGAAAAAAGTGGTCTTGTTCTGATGGAGAGTGATAGTAAACATGTCTAGGAGAATGTTAACCACAAGAAAATCACAAACTTGTGATGGGTTATACGGTATTCAATTCCCCCATAGGGAAAGTTAACATACAAAATTTTTGTTTTAAGATACTTTTCATTGAGGAATTTATATTTGAGCTTAACTAAATCATAATGAAACATAATTACTTGTCACGTACACTTTCAACTTTTACTAGATTCCTTAATCATCCTCATATTTTTTTCCAAAAGACGAGTATTTAGTAAGACATGTTCGCATTAAGAGTACTATAATAAACTTCTTGAGAATAACCTAATCCAAAAAATAGAACTATATATTTCCCATATCTTTATATGTCAACCGAAACCAAACCAAAATTTTTAGTACGAGATCAGATAATACCAAAAAACGATATGTTTTTACAAAAAGAAAAACTACTCCTAATCTCCAAAATTTGTAAAACAAAACCCAAAGTTCAACAAAGACCATTCAATAAACATCTATCCATAAAATTATTCAATTTAAACGAAAATATGATTAAAACCAATATCTCTGAAGGGTTTAATCACATAGTCTCATAAGATATATCTTAACATTTTTCTCCAAAATAACTTCAGTTACTCTTACAGTCTCATACTAAAACGTAATTAACCTAATCCCATATCCTCCATGATAGGCTAATCATTTCAATTGATAACCCAAAATCAACTTACTCTTAATTGAAAAAATAATCTAACTAAAACTAATCATTCAAACTAACCATGTACTTCACGTAGTCCAGTGGTAGGTGATAAATACCAGTTGCACTTTGATTGCGGGTTCGATTCCCACAGCTTCGTCCGACGTGACGGGTTGTCACATGGTCTGCATGTTGTCCTTTTCCAAAACTATATAATTCTTAAAAAAACCCCCCAAAAAGAGAAAAAATCTTCAGAGTTAACCATAACCTATTTTAACCACAATGGTTATCTAATAACTTTTATTTTAAGACCCAAAATGTAGTAACCAGTAATTGCCTCAAATTCAAGGATCATATAAACCCAAATGGTTCTTTATAACTATTACCACAAAATAAAGGATAATTATTCCATGAATAAAATTTTTGTATATCAAACATCAGGTTTACTATAAAAAGTCTTCTAATGTAACCCCATCCTCAAAAGAGACTTTATACATCTAAGAATTTTACCATCCTAAAATCTACCATAACTCTTGAATACCATATATGTTGACTTCTTAATCATTAAACATTATTCATGATCCATTATCCATTTATTTTCAACTTATTCTGAAATAATTATTTCCTACAAATAGAATCAGGAATCATATATTTTTATTCCAATAATAGGAAATCATATGTTAATAAATAATCCACACCTTTCATTGGTCATTGTCAGTGTCTTCATCCTTAATCGGAATGGAATTAGGTATTGGTAAATGAATATTTGTACGATCTAGGTGACCCCATTCCCGAAACTTCTTCATAGGACATGTGTTTTCATAATGACCTTTCCCAACAAATTTAAAACATTCAATTTATTCCTTATAAAGAACATCTTTCCCTTTCCTAGAGTCAACTACATGCTTCCTTTTTCAATGGTAGGTTCTTGCTTTATGACCTTCATTTCCACATCTATAGCATCCTTCTGTCCCTTTGAAACATTTTCCTAAGTGTTTATTTCCACATATTTGACACATAGGTTTTTGAACATACTTACCTTTATGATTATTACCTAAACTTCCATAGGGATTTGTGTCTTTCATATACGATGACTTATAAAAATTACTAAGGTTAAGGTGGTCAATCATGAATCCAGATAGTTGGTTGAGGATAACCACAAGATTTCTCATTGCATCTCCCATATCATTTGATTGATCTTTCATAAAACCATCACAGTTTTCTTCAAATCCACAGTTACTTTGGTGCCTTCTAGATCCAGCCATTTACTAAAACCAAAAAGTTCAGTGTGAGTATATCACTAAAATCATCATATAATAAAGAGGAATATAAACACCAAGATATACTTATCCAAGTTATCTCAAACTCATTCTAACTTTCAAAAAAAAAACAATGACTCCATCTAATATACTAAACATTGTGGTTATACACAACTTGTAACTTTTTATTAAACAACACTCTAATCTCTAAAGTTATCTAAACCGACCTCTGATACCAACTATAAGGACCCAACCTTAAACCTTACTTAATGTTGAATTAAAATGAATAATTCACATTGAGGATCTTTTCAGGTATAGAGTTTTAGAGAATTAGGACATAACTATTACATCTCAATGATAACAAAGTAGACAAATCTACTCAGTTTCCATTTTTCCCACAAAATAAAAACTCTTGAACAAAAGAGTCATGTCTAGTTCCTTGTTTTAGACAGCCTGACATTTCTTTGATCCCATCCTTGACCCTATTCAACTTTATGTACTGTAAAAACATTTCAAAAATATGGGATGAGCATAAAAATCTTAGTAAGGGTTATAACAGTTTGGAAAGAAAACATCAATCCATGTATACATAAGAATCAATGAAATCATACTTTACTCATAAAACATAAGCAATTTAACATACCTTATGAAATCACATGATTTATGCATAACTTAATAGAAATCATAATGAATAAAGGTAACTTGAGGCATTCATAACATTCTTACATAGGGAGTAACCCTCATAGTTACGTTTGGAATATATATCATAGTATATTCAATAAATCTCTTCAGAGAAACCATAACGTTTAACTCCTTTGTGTTACCCAATCCATTGGAGAGCTATATCAGGCTTACCCTCCCTAAGTTTATCACGGAACCACCTGTCATCATAAATAATGCCCAAGGACCATAACATAATGACATCACATAACTTAAGTATACATGAAATATAACATTCCCACATTGCAATAACAATATAACCTTCTATGATATTGGAATAATGAATCCATTCTAAACAACCATTTTCAAAACCATTTAAAACCATTTAATAAAGAGATTCTTGAATCAAAGTGTCCCATAAACTTTGAAGTATTTAAAATTTTAAACCATTAATATCCATATGAATAAATCCTTAAAACCATTTTGAAAACATTGATATTAATGAGAAATATTTATAAGAATAAATCAATAAAACATTTAAAACGATATTTTAGTTAAAGGGTTTTTAACAAAATGAGAGGCACTTGAATACAATAATTGAGGAATATCATTTAATCAGAACGTTATAATATCATGAGAATAAAGGGATTCATCATATAATATTCAAAAGTATAGTATATACCCTATATAAGAGTGAACTGGTGCATAACAACAATGAAGTCTCAATAGAAATGTAAAATGAGAAGAAATCCATTATAAAGAAGGTATCCTTAAATTAAGGATACATCAATCTCATAATTATGTGTGAAAAATATAAATACACCCAATATAAGTGGATATTAAGGGTAAAACAATAAAAGTTCATTCACACATATTCAAAGGATTAAATATTCAAGAACTACATGTTTAACCCAAAGAAATTGAAATTGGGTTAAGACGTTCCCTTGGTAAAATTCGACAGCCTAATGACATCACTTTAAAATTCATTAAACTAGTTGATGAAAGACAAAATGGTATCTGATCACATGAAAATAAAATTTACATCAATAAGGATATAGAAGAACATATCCCAACATAAAAATATGTAAATTAAATGACATAACAAAATAAGTCTTTTAAAAATATGAGGGTGAAAGGTTCCCATACCGATTTGGGTAACTTTCGAAACGTTCACCCCATGAAAGAAGGACCATACACCGTTGATGTAAACACCCACAAAAGAAATTATATTACACAAAGAGTATAATAATTGGAAGTACATACAACACTCATAACATATAATGGAAAATGTAGCATAAATCTCATAGGAATAAAAGTGAGATGAAAAATCCATTATGAATACTCGGCAGCCTAACTGCGCCACTTGAAACATCCAAAAAATGGATTGAGGAAATAAAATATGGTCTTTATTCATATGAACATAGAAATTACAGAAATAGGAATATAAAATAACATCCCTAACATAATAAATAGGATCTTAAAGTCTGTTACATAAAAATAGTACTTAAAAAGAAAGAGAGAGGTAGGATCCCTTACCTCAAGTCCGACTTGTCTTGTTCAGTTCTTTATATTCCTGAATAATTATATTTTCTCAATTTATAATTTCCTAAGGAAATACTTTAAAGTATATTATTCAATTCATACACATATTATAATTTTATAAAAATTAGCTAATTATGTGAGTTCATAAGAAATGTTTTTGTTGATGTTTGGTACATGAGTCAAAAATGAACTTGTTTGAAAAGAATCATCCATGTAGTTATAAGTACATCATATACAGAATATTATTAATGATTTAAATATCATTTATATCAAGTAAATATTCATTTTATAATATTCCATAACATTTGGAGATAAAATGAAATGAAATGCACCATTCATGGAGACGGTAGGCCGTACGTACACATGAACGCTACTTCCATTTCTTTGTCATATTAATGGAATTAAAAATAATTGATATATATATATATTTATATATTATAATTACAGTATAGTATATATGTTATATAGGTCAAATAATTTCATTAATTACATTCTTTATACATTTCATGTATTTAATGAAGGAGTCACATCACTTGAGGGGGTGGTAGTCCGCACATCCTCATATGAAATTATCACATTTGGAAAACATGAAAAGAATAAAGGTTTGATTTAAATATAAAATAAAGAAGCATATATAAAACATAAATATCATAAATATCATATATTAAATACAGTGACATCATAATTTCCACCTTTAATGGTGTTAAAAGAATATTGAACAATCATCATTTCATGAGGCAGTAATTTTCCATCCACCGAAACAATATGTTATTTAACCATTAGATTGATTTGTGTGTAAGTTTAGCTCTAATACTTCTTATAAAAACATCATAGTATATTGAATATACTGGTTTTGTTACAAAATAATGTAATCAAAAGAGTTTAGGGTGTTCAAAAAGCAAAATAAAACAAAATAACATAAGAGAAGACATTTCCTTTAAAACAGGAACTCACTTTGGTTTGAACCAAAAGGGTTTCTTGAAGAGATTTCTGCCCATGTTGAGGCTTCAATGATGAATAGAGGGATTTTTAGAGATGAAATGGGCAGGTTTTGTCCGAGCCAAAGGATTGAGAGGTGTGGGTAAGGAGGTAGAAGTGGGGACCTTTTATAAGAGGAGAGGAGGGGCACTCATGGAATGTCAAGAAATGTTACTTTATTTTAAAAAGATTTTCGAGTTTTAAAGCTCCCACATTGATATATTTCTAGGATAAGGTGATAAGGGTTCGAAATATACTCATCAAATAGGTTTTTTTCAAGTTTAATTCTGATAGTTTACATTATCTTTTCATTTTACTTAAATAGTTCATTAATGAGGTAATCACTGCATCGTCATGATGTCATAAATAATTTAATTTATTTAATGTCTAAAAATAATAATAAAAATAATATGATGTAGGAAATATTTTTATCTTTCCAATTAATATTTATAGTCTAAGAGATAGTTTATGTAGACAAAATTATAAGTATTTTACTTAGGTGTTCCATTCTTTGGATACATTTTCCTTTCTTTAAAAAAATGATAAAATGTCACTATCACACAAAAGTGATTCCATGGGGTCCCATGGTTGGCACAATGAATCCCATGGTCGCCCAAGACACCTCTAATATAATTAGGACACATGTTGGGGTAATTTTGTATTTTTATGATATTATTTTCTTACCCTTAATTACCTGATTACTAATTAAACACGGCAATTAAAGATAATTACTGTCGTTACTATTCAAAATTTCCAAAAAAAAAAGAGTCTTAATTACACAATTTTTACCTTCTGATTCCAAATATGGAATCCATTTTATCAAATTCAAAACACATAAATTGTTGTAATTAATTTTAAAAGTAAATCATGTTGTCAAAACAAAAGAGGAGTTTTTAAGAAGTAAAATTTATCAAAAGATTGACTTGTTTTTACATCAAATTGAAAAGTGAAATTACTTCCAATGAACAACATTGTATTAAGAGATACGAAAATAATTAAATTATACATTAAAAACAATTAAAATTTAAATATATATATATAAATAAATTGGATTAAAAGGCAGTTTTGAATTAAAAACTGTATTTTTCACTATTCATTAAAAAACATTATCAGAAAAATACAAAAAATTAACCCTAAGATATATTTGATATTTAAAATTCAGAAATGATTTACATTTTACCAAATTAATAACATAGAAGTTTCATTAATAAATCATATATTTATTCCCACTGTCAAAACAAATAGCGGGTTTTTTGGAAGCAATATCTATGAAAAGTTTGGCACTTGTTTATGTCCATTTTCAATGTGAAATTAACTATAATGACCACCATTGAAATAAATTGTAAATATATATTCTAATTAAACTTTAAAACCAATTAAAAAAATATAACCATATATTTAAATTAGATGAAAAAATAGTTTTGATGTAAAATGCAATATTTATCACTATTCATTAAAAAAATGAACATTGTCAGAAACATACCAAAAAATTTATCCAAAGTAAATTTCAATGTCCCAATCATAAATGATAAGTTTATTTTAAAAAATATAGATTATTAAATTATCATAAGTTATATTTAAAAAAGTTTCACCATCAAATGGTGGTAAAACAATCTTTTTTAAAAAATATTAGAGTATTTATTCTTAAAATGGGATTCATTTGGATTTTAAGCCTCAAACATTTGTTGGATAAATGTAAAAATATTTAACAAACATATTTAATCATTTTTTAGATATTTATGTTCATTACCTCCCTTACAATGGCTATGCATTAACTTTTATAATATTATTATATTATTAGTGTGCAACGTAAGATTTAAACGAAACCCGTTGTTGCGTATTGGGTATGCCATCGAGCATAGAATTCCCTTCAATGTAATATTAACATTTTATTCAAAAATATTGTTAAATCGTATATTGTAATATTATTTATTTACCTTGGATTTTACATCCTTCCCCCCTTTTAAGAATTGCGTCCTCATAATTTCAAAATTGGTCTTGAAAACTTCATTGAAAGTCCCACATCGGGACAAGAGTCAGTAAAACTATCACTTTAAAAGAAAGAGAGAGAAGTACAAAGGTCACCTGAGTTAACCCATACTAGGATTCCAAGTAGGAAAATATGGATATGGAGGAGAAAACAAAGGGTCACGTTCTGATGGAGAGTGATAGTAAAAATGTCTAGGAGAAAGTTAACCACAATAAAATCACAAACATGTGATGGGTTAAACGGTATTCGATTCCCCAGTAGGAAACGTTAACAGAAATTTTTTTTTGTTTTAAGTTACTCTTCATTGAGGAATTTATTTTTGAGCTTAAATAAATCATAATGAAACATACTTACTTGTCACGTAGACTTTCAACTTTTACTAGATTCCTTAATCAAACTCATATTTTCTCCAAAAGATGAGTATTTAAGAAGACTTGTTCGCATTAAGAGTACTATAATAATCTATTGAGAATCACCTAATCCACAAAATTGAACTATATATTTCCCATGTCTTTATATCTCAACCAAAACCAAACCAAAAAGTTTATTACGAGATCAGATAATACCTAAAAAGGATATTTTTTTAGAAAAAGAAAAACTTCTCCTAATCTCCAAAATTTGTCAAACAAAACCCAAAGTTCAATAAAGACCATTCAATAAACATCAATCCATAAAATTAATCAAATTAAACCAAACTAAGATTAAAACCCATATCTTTGAAGGATTTAATCACATAATCTCCTAAGATAAATCTTAACATTTTTCTCCAAAATAACATCAGTTACTCTTACAGTCTCATACTGAAAAGTAATTAACCTAATCACATATCCTCCATGATAGGCTAATCATTTCCATTGATAACCCAAAATAAACTTACTCTTAATTCATAAAATCATCTAACTAAAACGAATCATTCAAAATAACCAGGGACTTCACGTAGTCTAGTGGTAGGCCATAAATACCAGTTGCACTTTGGTTGTGGGTTCGATTCCCGCAGCTTCGTCCGGCATGACGGGTAGTCACATGGTCTGTGTGTTATCCTTTTTCCAAAACTATATAATTCATAAGACACCCCCCAAAAAGAGATAAAATCATCAAAAAACACTAACTTATTTTAACTACATAGGATATCTAATAACTTCCATTTTGAAACCCAAAATGTATTAACCAGTAATTGCCTCAAATTCAGGGATCATATAAACCCAAATGGTTCTTAATAACTCTATCCACAAAAGAAAGGATAATTATTCCTCAAAAAAAAAATTTAGTATATCAAACATCAGGGTTACTATATGAATTATTCTAATGTAAACCCATCATCAAAAGAGACTAAATACATCTAAGAATTTCACCATCCGAAAATCTACCATAACTCTTGAATCCCTTATATGTTGACATCATACTCATTCAACATTATTCATGATCCATTATCCATTCCTTTTCAAATTATTCTGAAATAATTCTTTACTACATACAAAATCATGAATCATATAATAAGATTATAATAATAGGAAAACATATGTTATGAAATAATCCATAAGTTTCATTGGTCATTGTCAGTTTCTTCATCCTCAATCGGAATGGAATTAGGTATTTGTAAATGAATATTTTTACGATCTTGGTGACCCCACTCCCGAAACATCTTCGTGGGACATGTGTTTGCATAATGACCATGCACACCACATTTAAAACATTCAATAGATCCTTTAGAAAGAACTTCTTTCCATTTCCTAGAGTTAACTAGATGCTTCCTTTTTCCACGGCAGGTTCTTGCTTTATGGCCTGCATTTCCACATCTATAGCATCTTTTTGTCCCATTGAAAAATTTTCATATATGTTTCCTTCAACATATTTGACACATAGGTTTTTGAAAATACTTACCTTTATGAATATTACCTGAAATCCTGTAGGGATTTGTTTCTTGCATATACGATGCCTTATAAAAATAACTAAGGTTCAGGTGGTCAATGATGACTCCAGAAAGTTGGTTGAGGATAACCAAAAGAGTTCCCATTGCAGCTCCCATATCATTTAGTTGTTCTTTCATAAAACCATCACAGTTTTCTTCAAATCCACTGTTACTTTGGTGCCTTCTAGATCAATCCATTTACTAAAACCGAAATGTTCAGTGTCAGTATATCAGTAAAATCATCATATAATAAAGAGGAAGATAAACACCAAGATATACTTATCCAAGTTATCTCAAACTCATTCTAACTTTAAAAAAAACAATGACTCCATCTAATATACTAACCATTGTGGTTATACACAACTTTCCACTTTTTCTTAAACAACACTCAAACCTCTAAAGTTATCTAAACTCACCTATGATACCAACTATAAGGACCCATCCTTAAACCTTACCTAATATTGAATTAAAATGAATAATTCACATTGAGGATCTTTTCAGTTTTAGAGTTTTAGAGAATTAGGACATAGCTATTACATCTCAAAGATTACAAAGTAGAAAAATCTCCTCAATTCCCATTTTTTCCACAAAATAAAAACTCTTGAACAAAAGTGTCATGTCTAGTTCCTTTTTTTAGACAGCCTGACATTTCCTTGATCCCATCCTTGACACTATTGAACTTTATATCCCGTGAAAACATTTCAAAAACTTGGGATGAGCATAAAATGCTCAGTAAGGGTTATAACAATACGGAAAGAAAACACCATTCCATGTATACATACGAATCAATGAAATCATACTTTACTCATAAAACATAAGCAATTTAACATACCTCTTGAAATCATATGATTAATGCATAATTCAATAGAAATGATATGGCATAAAGGTAAATTGAGGCATTCATAACATTCTTACGTAGGGAGAAACCCTCATGGTTACATTTGGAATACCCATCATAGTATATTCCCTAAATCTCTTCAGATAAACCTTAACGTTTAACTCCTTTGCATTACCCAATGCATTTGAGGGCTATATCGGGCTCACCCGCCCTAATTTTATCACGGAACCACCCGTCTTCATAAAAAATGACCATGAACCATAAAATAATCACATCACATAACTTATGAATAATGGAAAGATAAAATTCCAACATTTCAATAAAAATATAACCTTTTAAGATATTGGAATAATGAATCCATTCTAAAAAACCATTTTCAAATCCATTTAAAACCATTCAATAAAGAGATTTTTGAATCAAAGTGTCCCATACCACATTGAAGCTTTTAACATTATAAACCATTAATATACATATAAATAAATCCTTAAAAACATTTTAAAAAAATGGATATTAATGAGAAATATTTATAAAAATAATTCAATAAAACATTTAAAACGATATTTTAGTTAAAGGGTTTTTAACAAAAATGAGAGACACATGAATACAATAATTGAGGAATATCATTTTATCAGAACATTATAATGTCATGAGAATAATGGGATTCATGATTTAATATTAAAAAGTATAGTATATACACCATATAAGAGTGAACTGGTGCATAACAACAATGAAGTCTCGATAGAAATGTAAAATGAGATAAGATCCATTATAAAGAAGGTATCCTTAATTTAAGGATAAATCAATCTCATAATTATGTGTGACAAATATAAATACACCCAATATAAGTGGATATTAAGTGTAAAACAATCAAAGGCCCTTCAACCATATTCATAGTATACCATATTCAATAACTACATGTTGAACCCATAGAAATTGAAATTTCGTTAAGAAGTTCCCTTGGTAAAATTTGACAGCCTAACAACATCACATTAAAATTCATAAAATTAGTTTATGAGAGAGAAAATGGTATCTAATCATTTGGACATAAAATTTACATCAATAATGATATATAATAACATATCCCAACATAAAAATATGTAAATTTAAAGACATAACAAAATAAGTCTTTTAAAAATAGGAGGGAGAAAGGTTCTCCTACCGATTTGGGTAACTTTTGAAACGTTCACCCCATGAAATAAGTACCGTACAACGTTGATGTAAACACCCAAAAAAGAAATTATATTACACAAAGAGTATAATAATGGGAATTACACAAACCACTCAAAACAAATAGTGGTAAATGTAGCCTAAATCTCATGGGAATAAAAGTGAGATGAAAAATCCCTTATTAAAACTCAGCAGCCTAACGACGCCACATAAAACTTCCAAAAAAATGGATTGATGAAATAAAATATGGTGTCTCTTCATATTAACATAGAACTTTCAGAAAGAGTAATATAAAAGAACATCCCCAAACATAATAAATATGATCTTAAAGTAAGTTACATAAAAAAGAGTACTTATAAAGAAAGAGAGAGGTACGATCCCTTACCTGAAGTCTGACTTGTCTTGTACGTTTCTTTATATTCCTGAATAATAATCTTCTATAAATTTATAATTTCCTATGGAACTCCTTTAAATTTTATTATTCAATTCATATCACATATTATAATTTTATAATAATTTGTTAATTATGTGATTTCATATCAAATGTTTTGTCGATGTTTGGTACAAGAGTCAAAAATGAACTTGTTTGAAAAGAATCATCCATGTAGTTATAAGTACATCATCTCCAGAATAGTATTAATGATTTAAATATCATATATATCCATTACATATTAATTTTATACTATTCCATAACATTTGGAGATAAAAATAAATGAAATGCACCGTTCAGGGAGATGGTAGGCCGTACGTATGCATGAACGCTACATTCATTTCTTTGTCATATTAATGGAATTAAAAATAATTGAGGGAGATATATATTATAATTACAGTATAATAAATATGTTATATTGGTCACATAATATCATTAATTTGATTCTTTATAAATTACATGTATTGTATGAATGAGTAACATCAATTGAGGGGGTAGTAGTCGGCACTTCCTCATAAGAAATTATCACATTTGCACAACATGAAAAGAATAAAGGTATGATTTAAATATAAAATACATAAGCATATAAAAAACATAAATAACATACATATCATATGTAAAATATAGTGACATCATAATGGCCACCTTTAAAGGTGTTAATAGATTATTGAACAATCATCGTTTCGTGAGGCAGTAATTCGCCATCCAGAGAAATAGTATGTTCCTTAACCATTAGACGGATGTGTGTGTAAGTGTAGCTATAATCCATCTTATAAAAACATCCAAGTATATTTAAGATACTTTTGTTGTTACAAAATAAAGAAATAAAAATATTTTAGGACATTGGAGAAGCAAAATAAAACAAATGAAAATAAGAGAAGACATTACCTTTAAATCAGGTAACTCCCTTTGGTTTGAACCAAAAGGGTTCCTTGAAGAGATTTCTGCCTAAGGTTAGGCTTCAATGATTAAGATAGGGATGTGGAGAGATGAAATGGGTAGTAGTTGGCTGTGACAAAGTCTTGAGTGGTGTGGGTAAGGAGGTAGAGGTGAGAACCTTTTATAAGAGGAGAGGAGGGGCACTCATTGAAAGTCAAGAAATGCTACTTTATTTTAAAAAGAGTTTTGGATTTTAAAGGACCCACATTGATATATTTCGAGGATAAGGTGATAAGGGTTTTAAATATACTCATCCAATAGGTTTTTTCCAAGGGTATGTCTTATATTTTACATTATCTTTTCATTTTATTTAAATCGTTCATTAATGAGGTATTCACTACATCATCATGATGTCATAAATAATTTAATTTATTTAATGTATTAAAATAATAAAAAAAACTATGATATAGGAAATATTTTTATCTTTACAATGACTATTTATAGTCTAGGAGATAGTTTATTTAGACAAAATTAAAATTAGTTTACTTAGGTGATACATACTTTAGTTACATTTTCCTTTCATTAAAAAAAATATAATAAAAGGTCACTATCACACTAAAGTACTTCCATGGGTTCCCAAGGTTGGAAAAAGGCATACCAAGGTCGGTAAATACACCAAAAATAGCATTAGGACACATGTTGAGGTCATTTTATAATTTTATGATATTATTTTCTTACCCTTAATTACCCGATTACTAATTAAACATGATAATTAAAGATAATACCGTCGTTACTATTCATAATGTTCAAAAACAAAAGATTCTTAATTACATAATTTGGACCTTCTGATTCCAAATAAGGAATCTATTTTATCAAATTCAAAACAAATAAATTGTATTAATTAATTTAAAAATTAAATCCCATTGTCAAAACAAAGGACGGGTTTTTAAGAAGTAAAATTTATCAAAAGATTGACTTGTTTTTACATCCAATTGATAAGTGAAATTACATACACTGAACAACATTGTATTAAGTGATAAAAACATATTTAAATTATACTTTAAAAACAAATAAAATGACAATATAAATATATAAATAAATATGATGAAAAGGTAGTTTTGAATTAAAAACTGTATTTTTAACTATTCATTAAAAAAAGCATTTTCAGAAAAATACCAAAAATTAACCCTAAGCTATATTTGATATTTCAAATTCAGAAATGATTTCCATTTTAAAAAATTCATAACATTGAAGATTCATTAATAAATCATATAGTTAATTCCCGCTGTCAAAACAAATAGCGGGTTTTTTAGAAGTAATATCTATGAAAAGTTTGGCACTTGTTTATGTCCATTTTCAAAGTGAAATTAATTATAATGACCAAAATTGAATTAAATTGTAAAAATAAATTCTAATTAAACTTTAAAACCAATTAAAAATATAATATAACTATATATTTAGATTAGATGAAAATGCAGTTTTGATGTAAAATTCAATATTTTTCACTATTCATTAAAAAAATGAACATTGTCAGAAAAATACCAAAAATTTATCCAATGTAAATTTCAATGTTCCAATAATAAAGAATAAGTTTATTTTGACCAATACAGATTATTAAATTGTCACAAGTTAGATTTAAAAATGGTTCTCCATCAAAAGGCTGTAAAACAATCTTTTTAAAAAAATATTAGAGTGTTTATTCTTAAAATTGGAGTTATTTGGATTTTAAGCCTCTAAAATTTATTGGATAAATGTAAAAATATTTAACAAACATATGTAATCAGTTTTTACTTATTTCTGTTCATTCCCTCCATTACAACGACTAGGCGTTAACTATTATTATATTATTATATTATTAGTGTGCAAAGTATGATTTCAAAGAAACTCATTGTTGCGTATTGGGTACGCCATCGAGCATAGAATTCCCTTTAAAGTAATATTAACATTTTATTCACAAATATTGATAATCCTTAGAATGTAATATTATTTATTTACCTGGGATGTTACAGTTATAGTAATTTTATATTATTATAATATTATTTTTACCTCTAATTTCCCTATTTAACTTTATCTGTAGTAAATAAAAGTCCAATGTTATTATTTATCAAAAATTATTTTCATCTTATTGAACCAAGTTTTATATACCGAGAAAAAACATGTGTGAAATATTTTCTAAATTCATGTTACAGATGTGAAAAAATTTCATTTAAATGAAAAATATGGTTTTTTACTACTACTAAGTGTTTTCACTATTATCAAAAAATAAAGGTTTTTAGAAATATTCAAAAAATTATTCCTAAGATATATTTGATATTTTGAATTAAAAAATGATTTAAATTTTACCATATTCAAAAAATTAAAGTTTCCCTAATTAATTTTAAATTAATTCCCGTTGTCAAAACAAAAAAGCATGTTCTTATGAAATAAAAACTATAAGAAGATTGACACTCGTTTAAGTCCAATTTCAATGTGAAAGTACTTCCGAAGAAAAAACATGGATTAAATGGTAAAAATAAAATCTAATTACCCTTTAAAACGAATTAAAATGACAATCTAACCATATAAATAAATTTGATTAAAATGAAGTTTTAAATTAAAATAAAATTTTTTTCACTATATATTAAAATAAATTATCAGAAAAACTCCAAACATTTACCAAAAGTAAATTTATATGTTCTGATTCTAAAGAATATCTTTATTTTAGCAATGAACACATATATAAGTAACAAAAACTAGTTTTAAAAATAGTTCTCGATCAAAAGATGGTAAAAAACCTTTTTAAAGAATATTAGACTATTTGTGCTTAAAATTAGATTTTTTCACATTTTTAGCCTCTAAAATTTATCGGAAAAATGTAAAATAATTTGAAAAACATGTATAATAAAATTTTAGTTAGTTTTTTTCCTTCAATCCAATACAATGTCTAGGCATCAACTACCATTTAAAATAATATTATAATATTATTTTTAAGTATATCCCAACATTGTGTACAACATAAGGATTCAAAGAAACCTCTTGTTTCCTATGAGGTATGCCATAGAACATAGAATCCCATTTAAAGAAAAAATTTATATTTAAATTACAAATATTAATAAATATGAAAATGCTTTTTTCTTTATTTACCTGCGATGTTATATATTTTGGGCCCAAAATTTCATTGTGGGGTGTTGAGTATAGTTTCACAATATATCATGCCAGGTTCACTATTTTTTTCATAGTCATTCATGGAAGGTTGGTTTCTAATCGTATTGTGTGTATAATCCATATTTATATATAATAGGTTATCCATTGATGGAACCATATGGGTTCCATTCATTGTTTTTCGATTATAGTTTTAATTCTCATAGTGAGATGTGAGATGTTTTGATGTAGGGATATGGTCCATGATAGGGGATTCCTACGTATCCTAATGATAGGAATCATAATACATTTATTTTTATCCCACTTTATAGAACACATCATACCTTTTAGGGTCATGTGGGATCAACCAAGATATGTAGTTTAACATCACGTGACAAAGATATCATATAAAAGGATTCATAGTGACGTTTTCTGTGGGAATTATACTTAAATGTCCTAAGGAACCGAGAGGTAATATATTGTGACCCAATATTTTCATAAAATAATATTATATAAATATAATGATAAAAATAATAGAATTACACCACGAGGATCCAATGGTTTAGTATCTTGGGCAAACTCAGACCAAACATATCATTTACAACATCAAGAATAAACATTTATTTAATTTTTTATTCTCTAGATTCTTATCAGTACATGAACTATCTTTATTATGCGTAGTCACCTAAATATATACATCAAAAAGGGGTGATATAAATGCCCTGTAAGAGGATAGATATGAAAAATATAGCATGGGGTGAGAAAAATCATAACATCATCAACACATTTACGAGAGGATACATTAATTAAAGAATTAAAATGTGGAAATGAATAAAAATTAAACATTATGTATTAGTGGTAAAATACCACACATCATTGTAAAAAAATGTATCATCATGTTCACACATCATTTCACTTTAACTCATGATATTCGTCACATTACCAATGCATTATAGCACTTTATAATTTTGGGCGCACCCATAACATCCTTACATTATCATTATTATTCATGCCCCATAGATAATATATCAAAAATAAACATAAATAACCAATGTAGTGGAATGTGACTCATATCATAAGAACACATTCATAAACATTGGGTTCCCAAAAGAAATAGGGAATAACATGCTTGATACAATAACCATCATCCTTGAGTGAAAAGTAAAATGTGTGTTTCGAAAGAATAGTTCTTTCCAAAAACAATTTGTTTGAAATAAAATTTATTGGAAAACATTTATATCATAGAGAAGGTAAGATAAATATGAACAAGTTATATTTTATGAGTAACTAAACTAATAATCGACTGAATAATGTTTTTGGGTTCGATAATTTCACCATACCTTGTATTTGAACACTTTCTTCATTTTAATGTCCCATATAACCACATTAGACAAATTAATTAACAATTATAGAACCATGTTTACACGAATATGTTCTATTATGGTTTCATTAAGTTATTTTCTAGGCCTTTGTATGTGTTTTAAATCATAAATTCATTGATCGACGATGTTCATTTTTTAGTGTTTTCTTGAGCGGTTCACGTGCTTTCCAAAATGGATGTTCATGTAGAACATGGATAAAAATACAAAACTGATCATTCATGTTATTAATAATATTATAGGATTTTAAATGATATTATAATGAATTATATTATATACCTTGTAGATGAATCATTTGATAACAATTTAATGATGATCATTTGTGTTAATTCGGGCGGTTTCTCGACCTCAATGAACTTATTTATTTAATCATTTTTTTAACATGTACAGAAGTTAGATCTAGAACATTAAATATGATATATTAAATATAAAATAACCAGGTTCAACCATAAAATTTGATTCATGTCCTGATCTAAATATGGTAAATGAAAATGAAAACATGTCATTCTTGAAGGTTTTAAATTAACAACTCACAGACAACATATTGCATTATAAAATAAAAAAAGCGGGATATTGATATTGGATGAAATATTATAACATTAGTAAATAATATTTCATTATATTTATGATAATGGAGTTACCATACCATTTGGATGAGGATAGGAGGGAATGTATTAAGAAACAAACTTCAAATTGAAATGAAATTAAATGTAAAGAGTGGGAGAGAGAGGAATTACCTCTTTAATTCTTCTATTTAGACCCCCCCATAAAGAACCTAGTTTTTGTCTTTTGATGAGACCAGATGTAACATCCCAGGTAAATAGATAATATTACATTCTAATTTTTATCAATATTTTTGAATAAAATGTTAATATTACTTTAAAGTGAATGCTATGCTCGATGGAGAACTCAATACGCAACAACGAGTTTCTTTGAAATCTTACGCTGCACACTAATAATATAATAATATTATAATAGTTAACGCCTTGCCATTGTAATGGCTGGAATGAACAGAAATAACTAAAATTATTACATATGTTTTTTAAATATTATTACATTTATCTAATAAACTTTAGAGGCTTAAAATCCAAATGATTCCAATTTTAAGAATAAATACTCTAATATTTTTAAAAGACTGTTTTACCACCTTTTGATGACGAACCTTTTTTAAATCTAATTTTTGAAAATTTTATAAGCTCTATTTTTCAAAATAAACTTATTCTTTATGATTGGGACATCGATATTTACTTTGGTTAAATTTTTGGTATGTTTCTGACATTGTTCATTTTTTAATGAATAGGGAAAAAATACTGCATTTTACATCAAAACTGATTTTTCATCTAATTTAATTATATGGATAGATTATATTTTTAACTGGTTCTAAAGTTTAATTGGAATATATTATTACCATTTAATCCAATGGTGGTCATTGGAATTAATTTCACATTTAAATTGAACTTAATCTAGTGTCAATCTTTTAATAGATATTGTTTCTTAAAAACACGATATTTGTTTTGACAGCAGGAATGAATTATTAAATCAATTTACAAAAATTATATATTTTGAATTTTTGTAAAATAGATATCATTTTGGAATTTGGAATATCAAATATATCTTAAGGGGAATTTTGGGTATTTTTCTGAAAAACTTCAATTTTTGATGAATAGTGAAACCACTAAGTGGTGTTAAAGAAACAGATTTTTCATTTAAATGAAAATTTACCACTTCTATGATTTGATTTTCAAAAATCCAACATACATGGTTGTTATTAGGAAGTAAAATTTGGTTCAATGAGATTAAAATAATTTTTTGGTGAATAGTAACTTTTAAGTTTTATTATTCGCGAATAAAGGTAAATACTGTAATTTAAGGTAAATATAATGTTCTAATAATATGAAATGACCTTGACACATATTATACCTATATTGGATGACTCATGGACGTCCAAGACAATCCATGGGTCAACATGGGGACCCCATGGAGCCACTTAGTTTGGAAAATGACATTAATAACTTTTTATTTAATGTTAAAATTAAAATATCACAAACATGCATTGTTTTACTAAAAATAATTTGACATGGGGTTATTAAAGTCAAATTTTTGACTATAAATATTCATTAGAAAAATAAAAAGATTTCCTACATCATGATATTTTTTTATAATTTTTAAACATTAAATTAATTAATTTATTTATGACACCGTGATGATGAAGTGATTACCTCATAAATGAACGATTTAAATAAAATGAGAAGATAGGGTGAAATATAAGTCTTAAACTTGTCAAAAACATATTGGATGAATGGATTTCAAAACCTTTTCACCATACCCTCGAAATATATTCTTTTGGGACCTTTTATATATGAAAATCATTTTATAATAAAGTAATAGTTTATAACTTTCCAAGAGTGGCCCTCCTCTTCTCTTATAAAAGGCCCCACCTCTACCACCTTACCCACACCTCTCAAGCCTTTGCCTCAGCCAAACCCTACCCATGTCATCTCTAAACATCCCTCTCTTCATCATTTAAGCCTCACCTTTGGCAGAATGCTCTTTAAGAAACCCTTTTGATTCAAACCAAGAAGAGTTACCCGATTTAAAGGTAATGTCTTCACTTGTGTTCTATAGTTTTATTTTGCTTATCCAAACCCCTAAAATATTTTTATTCCTTTATATTGTAACAAAACCAGTATATTTAATATACTAGGATATTTTTATGTTAAGTATTTGAGCTACACTTACACACACCTCCGTCTAATGGTTAAAGAACATACTGTTTCTGTGGATGGCGAATTACTGCCTCACGAAACAATGATTGTTCAATCTTCTCTTAACACCTTTCATGGTGGAAATTATGATGTCACTGTATTTTATATTTGATATATATGGTATTTATGTTTCCCATATGCTTCTGTGTTTTATATTTAAATCATACCTTTATGCTTTGCATGTTGTGCAATTGCGATAATTTCATACGAGGAAGTGTGGACTACCGCCCCCTCAAGTGATGTGACTCGTTCATGAAATACATGGAATGTATAAATAATGAAATTAATTAACTTAGGTGACCTATAAAACATATATATTATACTCCGATTATAATATATATATCTGTCAATTTTTTTTAATTCCACAATGAAATGAAAGCAGCGTTCATGCGTATGTACGGCCTACCATCTCCATGAACGATGCATTTCATTTTCTTATCTCCAAATGTTATGGAATAGTATAAAATGAATATTTACTGGATATATATGATATTTAAATCATTAATAATATTCTGGATATGATTTAATTATAACTACATGGACAATCATTTTCAAACAAGTTCATTTTGTACTCATGT
Source organism: Viscum album (assembly GCA_963277665.1). Taxonomy (NCBI): domain Eukaryota; kingdom Viridiplantae; phylum Streptophyta; class Magnoliopsida; order Santalales; family Viscaceae; genus Viscum; species Viscum album. Next base: position 1,105,494,027 of record OY728131.1, on the reverse strand, counting down.
ACCAAACATGGACAAAAAAATCTAATATGAACTCACATTATTAACCAATTATTATAACATTATAATATGTGATATGAACTGAATAATAATCTTTAAAGGAGGACCTTAAGAAATTATAAATTTACCAATGTTTATTATTTAGGAAAATAACGACATGAATAGGACAAGTCGGACTTGAGGTAAGGGATCCGACCTCTCTCTTTCTTTTTAAATACTCTCTTTTATGTCATTTATTTTAAGATCATATTTCTTATTTTTGGGGATGTTATTTTATCTTAATAATTTTTTAATTTTTATTTTCATATTCTGAGAGACCCTATTTGATCTCATAAATCAATTTTTGGATGTTTTATGTGGCACCGTTATACTACCAAGTTTTCGTAAGGGATTTTTCATCTCACTTTTATTCCCGTGAGATTTATGCTACATTTTCCTCCATTTCCTTTGAGTGGTGTATGTACTTCCCATTATTCTAATATTTTTGTAATATAATTTCATTGATGAGTATTTAAATCAATGTTTTATATTACTTCTTTCATGGGGTGTACGTTTCAGATGTTACCCCAAGTCGGTAAGGGAACCTTTCACCCTCATATTTTTAAAAGACTTCTTTTTGTCTTGTATTCTAAATTACATCTTCTTATGTTGGGATATGTTCTTATATATCCTTATTGCTGTAAATTTTATGTCCAAGTGATGATATACCATTTTCTATCTCATAAACTAATTTTATGAATTTTAATGTGACGCTGTTAGCCTTTTGAATTTTACCATGTGAACTTTTTAACCCATTTTCAATTTCATTGGGTTCTTCTTGTCGATATTGAATATGTCATCCTTTGAATATGTGTGAATGACCTTTGATTTTATTACACTTAATATCCACTTATATTGGGTGTATTTATATTTGTCACACATAATTATGAGATTGATTTATCCTTAATTTAAGGATACCTTCTTTATAAGGGATTTTATCTCATTTTACATTTCTATTGAGACTTCATTGTTATTATGCACCAATTCACTCTTAGATGGTGTATATACTGTCCTTTGGAATATTATATCATGAATAAATTTATTCACATGATATTATAAAGTTCTGATTAAATGTTATTCCTCAATTATTGTAGTCAAGTGTCTTTAATTTTCGTAAAAACCCTTTAACTAAAATATCAATTTAAATGTTTTAATGATTTGTTCTTATAAATATTTCACATTAATATCCATGTTTTCAAAATGGTTTCAAGGATTTATTTATATGGATATTAATGGTTTAAAATTTTAAAATCTTCAAGGTGTTATGGGACACTTTGATTTAAAAATCTCTTTATTAAATGTTATAAATGGTTTTGAAAATGTTTTCTTGAATGGACTCATTATTTCAATATCTTAAAATGTTATATTGTTATTGAAATGTGGGAATGTTATATTTCATTTATGCCTAAGTTATTTTCTATGATTATGTTATGTTTCTTGGGCATTGTTTATAAACACGGGTGGTTCCATGATAAAACAAGGGCGGGTGAGCCCGATATAGCTATCCAATGCATTGGGAAACGCAAAGGGGTTAAAAGTTATGGTTTCTATGAAGTGATTTAGGGATTATACTGTGATGGGTATTCCAAATGTAACCATGAGGGTTAATCTCTACGTAAGAATGTTATGAATGCCTCAAGTTATCTTTATGTCTTATGATTTCGTTGTGTTATTTATAAATCTTATTATTTCATGAGGTATGTTAACGTGATTATGTTTTATGAGTAATGTATGATTTCATTGATTCTTATGTATACATGTACTAATGATGCATTCCCAAATTTTTATATCCCTTACTGAGATTTTTATGCTCATCCCATGTTTTCGATATGTTTTTCATAGGTCAAGGGAAAGATACATTATAAGATGATAGTGTCAAGTAAGTGTCAAGAAAGAATCCGAGTTTTATATTAAATATGTTTCCGTTGATGGGAAAAAAATGAATACTATATTTTATGTAACCACTTTGTTTAAATATGGAATGTAATGCATGATTTATGATCTAATTCTCTAACACTCTAAACCTGAAAAGATCCTCAATGTGTACTCTTGAAATAACTCATGATTAAGAAATTTTTAAGGCCGGGTTGTTATAGTTAGTATCAAAGGACAGTTTAGATAACATTAGAGGTTAGAGTATTGTTTAAGCATATGTGACAGGTAGTGTATAACCACAATGGCTATTATATTATATAGAGTCATTTTCATTTTAAAAATATGTAATGAGTTTGTGATAGCTTGGATAATTATATCTTAGTGTTTATCTACCACTTTAGTACGTGAGGATTTTGTTCATATACTCACACTGACCTTTTTGGTTTTAATAAATGGATGGATCTTGCAGGCACCAAAGTGGAAATGGGTTTGAAGGAGACTGTAGAGGTTCTCTAATTAAGAGATTGGATGAAATGGGGGATTTAATGAGATATCTCGTGGTTATTATAAACCAACTATCAGGAGTCATGATCATCCACTTGAACCTTGGTGAGTTCTCTAATGCCTCTCGCACGAGAGAACCAACTCGATGTGGAAGTTAATGTGATAATTATAAAGGTAACCATTAGGGTTTATATGATCCTTACTTTTGAGGTAATTATGGGTTACTATATGTTATTATGGAAAATTAAAGGCATGACATAAACATGAGGTTAAAATTTGTTATGATTATTTTTGAATATTTTATCTCATTTTGGGGAATGTTTTAAGAATTATATATTTTTGGAAAAAGGAAAACACACAGACCGTGTGACAACCCGTCGTGTCGGACAAATGTGCGGGAATCGAACACACAACCAAAGTGCGTCTGGTATTTATCGCTTACCACTGGACTACGTGAAGTCCCTGGTTAGTATGACTAATTCTTTTTAGTTAGATGATCATTTGAATCTAGAATAAGTTGATTTTGGGTTATATATGGAAATTTTTAACCTATCATGAATGATATGTGACTAGGTTAGTTACTTTTCAGTAAGAGAATTTAAGAGTAACTGATGTTATTTGAAGATAAATGTTAAGGTTTATCTTAGAAGACTATGTGATTAAATCCATCAGAGAATTGGGTTTCAATATTAGTTCTGATTACTTTGAAAAATTTTATGGATAGATGTTTATTGAATGGTATTTGTTGAACTTTCGATATTGTTTGAAAAATTTTAGAGATTAAGAATTGATTTTTTATAAAGGATTATACTTTTTGGATATTATATGATCTTGTGTTAACATTTTGGGTTTTGGTTTTGGTTAAGGTCTAAATACATTGGAAGTATCTAGTTCTCTTTTGTGGATTAGGTGATTCTATAGAAGTTGATTATAGTACTCTTAATGCGAACAAGTCTTCCTCAATACTCATCTTTTGGAGAAAATATGAGTTTGATTAAGGAATCTAGTAAAAGTTTAAAGTCTACGTGACAAGAAATTATGTTTCATTATGATTTAGTTAAGCTCAAAAATAAATTCCTCAATGAAGAGTAACTTAATACAAAAATTTTGTCTGTTAACGTTTCCTACTGGGGAATCGAATACAGTTTAACCCATCCCAGGTTTGTGATTTTCTTATGGTTAACTTTCTTCTAGACATGTTTATTATCACTCTCCATCAGAAGAAGACCCTTTGTTTTCTCCTCCATATCCATATTTTCATACTTGGAATCCTATTATGGGTTAACTCGGGTGACCTTTTTACTTCTCTCTCTTTCTTTTAAAGTGATATTTTTACAGACTCTTGTTCCGATGTGGGACTTTCAATGAAGTTTCCAAGACCAATTTTGAAATTGTGAGGACGCAATTTCCAAAAGGGGGGAAGGATGTAACATCCCAGGTAAATAAATAATATCACATTCTAATGTTTATAAATATTTGTGAATAAAATGTTAATATTACTTTAAATGGATTTCTATGCTCGATGGCGTACCCAATATGCAACAATGAGTATCTTTAAAATATTAGGTTGCACACTAATAATATAATAATATTATAATAGTTAACGCCTAGCCATTTTAATGGAGGTAATGAACAGAAATAACTAAAAAATTATTTCATATGTTTGTTAAATATTATTACATTTCTCCAATTAATGTTATAGGTTTAAAGTCCAAATGAATCCAAATTTAAGAATAAATACTCTGATATTTTTAAAAGATTATTTTACTACCTTTTTATGGAGAACCTTTTTTAAATCTTACTTTTGACAATTTTATAATCATTAATTGTCAAAATAAACTTATTCTTTATTATTGGGACATTGAAATTTACTTTGGTTTATTTTTTGGTTTTTTTCTGACATTGTTCATTTTTTTAATGAACAGGGAAAAATGCATTTTACATCAAAAATAATTTTTCATATAATTTAAATATATGGTTAGATTATATTTTTAATTGGTTTTAATGTGTAATTGGAATATATTTTTACCATTTAATCCCATGGTGGTCATTGGAATTAATATCACTTTGAAATTGGACTTAAACTAGTGTCAATCTTTTAATAGATATTGTTTCTTAAAAACATGCCATTTGTTTTGACAGTGAAATGAATTATTAAATTAATTAATGCAACTTATATATTTTTAATTTTGTAAAATAGCCATTATTTTTGAATTCAGAATATAAAATATTTATTAGGGTGAAGTTTTGGTATTTTTTCTGAAAAACTTCAATTTTTGATGAATGGTGAAACCACTAAGTGGTAGTTAAAGAAACTGATTTTTCGCTTAAATGAAATATTACCACTTATCTGATTTTATTTTCAAAAATCCAACATACATTGTTGTTATTAGGAAGTAAAATGTGGTTCAATGAAATTAAAATAATTTTTTCAGTGAATAGTAAATTTAATGTTTTATTAATCGCGATTATAGGTAATTAGAGTAATTTAAGTTAAAGATAATGTTATAATAATATGAAATGACCATGACACATGTACTACCCTTATTTGATTAGTCATGACTGACCATGAAAATCCATGGGTTAACTTGGGGACCCCATGGAGCCACTTTGGATGGAAAATGACACTAATAAATTTTTATTTAAAGCTAGAATTAAAATATCACAAACATGTATTGTTTTACTAAAACAATTTTTAAATGTTGTTATACAAGTCATATCATTGACTATAAATATTCATTAGAAATAGAAAAATATTTACTACATCATGTTATTTTTGTTATATATTTTAGACATTAAATAAATTAATTTATTTATGACACCGTGATGATGTAGTGATTACCTCATAAATGAACGATTTAAAAAAAATGAGAAGATAGGGTGAAATATAAGTCTTACACATGTAAAAAACATATTTTATGGGTTTATTTCAAAACCTTATCACCTTATACTCGAAATATATCCTTTTGGGTCCTTTGAAATCCCAATATAATTTTATAATAAAGTAATAGTTTATAACTTTCCAAGATTACCCCTCCTATTATATTATAAAAGGCCCCCACCTCTACCACCTTACCCATACCTATCAAGACTTTGGCTCAGCCAAACCCTACCCACTTCATCTCTCCACATCCCTCTATTCATCATTGAAGCCTCACCTTTGGCATAATTCTCTTCAAGAAACCCTTTTGGTTCAAACCAAGAGGAGTTACCCGATATAAAGGTAATGTCTTCACTTGTGTTTTTTTGTTTTATTTTGCATCTCCAAACCCCTAAAATCTTTTTATTCCTTTATTTTGTAACAAAACCAGTATCTTAAATATACTAAGATTTTTTTATTTTAAGGATTTGAGATACATTTACACACACCTCCGTCTAATGGTTATAGAACATACTGTTTCTGTGGATGGCGAATTACTGCCTCACAAAACGATGATTGTTCAATCTTCTCTTAACACCTTTCATGGTGGACATTATGATGTCACTGTATTTTATATATGATATATATGGTATTTATGTTTCCCATATTCTTCTTTATTTTATATTTAAAACATACCTTTATGCTTTTCATGTTGTGCAATTGCGATAATTTCTTACGAGGAAGTGTGGACTACCGCCACCTTAAGTGATGTGACTCGTTAATGAAATACATGGAAAGTATAAAGAATAAAATTAATGAACATATGTGACCGATAAAACATATATATTATACTATAATTATAATATATATATCTCAATCAATTATTTTTAATTTCACAAAGAAATGAAAGTAGCGTTCATGCGAACATACGGCCTACCGTCTCCATTAACGGTGAATTACATTTCTTTTTATCTCCAAATGTTATGGAATAGTATAAAATAAATATGTACTGGATATATATGATATTTAAATCATTAATAATATTCTGCATATGATTTACTTATAACTACATGGACAATCATTTTCAAAAAAGTTCATTTTTTACTCATGCACCAAACATCGACAAAAACATATGATATGAACTCACATTAATAACCAATTAATATAACATTATAATATGTTATATGAACTGAATAATAATATTTAAAGGAGGACCTTACGAAATTATAAATTTACTAAAGTTTATTATTCAGGAATATAAAGAAATTAACAAGACAAGTCGGACTTGAGGTAAGTGATCCGACCTCTCTCTTTCTTTTTAAGTACTCTCTTTTATGTCATTTCTTTTATTCTCATCTTTCTTATGTTTAGGGATGTTATTTTATACTCCACATTCTGTAATTTTTTTCATATTATGTGAGACCCTATTTGATCTCATAAATCAATTTTTGGAATTTTTTATGTGGCGCTGTTATACTGTTGAGTTTTTGTAAGAGATTTTTCATCTCACTTTTATTCCCGTGAGATTTATGCTACATTTACCACCATTTCATTTGAGTGGTGTATGTACTGTCCACTAATCTAATATTTCTGTAATATACTTTCATTTATGAGTATTTACATCAATTTTGTATATTCCTACTTTCATGGGGTGTACGTTTCGAAAGTTACCCATGTCAGTAAGGGAACCTTTCACCCTCCTATTTTTAAAAGACTTCTTTTTGTCTTGTCTTCTAAATTACATCATCATATGTTGGTATATGTTCTTATACATCCTTATTACTGTAAATTTTATGTCCAAGTGATTAGATACCATTTTCTCCCTCATCAACTAATTTTATGAATTTTAAAGTGACGCTGTTAGGCTGTCGAATTTTACCAAGAGAACTTTTTAACACAATTTAGAATTCTTTGGGTCCAGCTTGGAGTTATTGAATATGTCATCCTTTGAATATGTGTGAATTTAAATTGATTGTTTTACTCTTTATATCCACTTATATTGGGTGTATTTATATTTTTCACACATAATTATGAGATTGATTTATCCTTAATTTAAGGATACCATCTTTATAAGGGATTTCATCTCATTTTACATTTCTATTGAGACTTCATTGTTGCTATGCACCAATTCGCTCTTATATGGTGTATATACTGTCATTTGGAATATTATATCATGAATCCATTTATTCTCATTAAATTATAATGTTCTGATTAAATGTTATTCCTCAATTATTGTATTCAAGTGTCTCTAATTTTGGTAGAAACCCTTTAACTAAAATATCGCTTTAAATGTTTAAATGATTTTTTCATATAAATATTTCTCATTAATATCCATGTTTTCAAAATGGTTTTAAGGATTTATTTATCTGGATATTAATGGTTTAAAATGATAAAAGATTCAAGGTGGTATGGGACACTTTGATTCAAAAATCACTTTATTAGATGTTTTACATGGTTTTGAAAATGTTTTTTTTGAATGGATACATTATTTCAATATCTTAAAATGTTATATTGTTATTGAAATATGGGAATGTTATATTTGCTTTATGCTTAAGATATGTGATATGATTATGTTATGTTTCTTGGGTATTGGTTATGAAAACGGGTGGTTCCGTGATAAACTAAGGGCTGGTGAGCCCGATATCGCTCTCTAATGCATTGGGTAACCTGAAGGGGTTAAATGTTATGGTTTCTCCGAAGAGATTTAGGGAATACACAGTGATGGGTATTCCAAACGTAACCAGGAGGGTTACTCCCTATGTAAGAATGTTATGAATGCCTCAAGTTACCTTTATGTCTTATGATTTCTATGAGTTATTCATAAATCTTATGATTTCATGAGGTATGTTAACATGCTTATGTTTTATGAGTAAAGTATGATTTGATTGACTCTAATTTATACATGTACTAATGTTACCTTTCCGAATTTTTATATCCCTTACTATGCTTTTTCTGCTCATCCCATGTTTTTGAAATGTTTTTCACAGGCCTAGGGAAATGTACATGATATGATGATAGTGTCAAGGAAGTTTCAATAAAGAATCCATGTTTTATTTTAAATATGTTTCCATTGATGGAAAAAATGAATACTATGTTTTTTTAACCACTTTGTTTAAATGTGGAATGTAATGCATGATTTATGATCTAATTCTCTAAAACTCTGAACCTGAAAAGATCCTCAATGTGTATTCTTGAAATAACTCAAGATTAAGTAAGGTTTAAGGCCAGGTTCTTATACTAGATGCTATTGTATCTGGGGGAGGGGATATGGAATTTTTTTGGGTAGCTATGAGACAGTGTTGGATTCTTGAGAGGTGTGAGGAAATGAGGATGTGAAGGGTGGTATTTAAAGTAGAGGGGAGAGGTGCTTTCTTAATATAATATTCATTAATTTATTAATTCTCAACTTGACAAGTAATAGTGATTCTTCTATGACTAATTAAAGTAATTTGTTTTCAGGTTAATCTGATCCATATGTTCTTACATCAGCAGAACATCACCCATGACTCTATAATTCATGAATTTATCTTATTTTGTATATTATCATATTTCACAATTCTTTAAAAATATATTATTCCAGAAATATCTCAAAAATTCACCCCAACTATTTTTCAACATGAATAATAAAAAATATATTCCTTTTCTAAAAAATAAGTTTCTAAATATGATTAATTTAATTTTTATTTAAAATCATAATCTACTTGAAAAATAAAATTTTTAAAATTAAAATAGATTTTATAATGCTTTCAAAAATTACAAGAGGTCTTATAAAATTATCTAAAAACAGGAACTTAGAATTTTTAATTTATGAAAAAAAAATTTAAAATAAATTTTCCTTTAAATTAGTAAACTATTTATAATTAATTATTTAAGACTTACAAAAATAATAATTCTTTTACTGTGGTCAATCTGTCACTTATAATATACCTATGTTTTATTTAATCATTCATGGGTAAGGTTACTATTATTTTCGGGGATTTACTATTCAAAAGGGTAATATTAATATTCATAATGGTAGGTTACTATTCATAAGGGTAGGTTACTATCCACCAAAAACCATGTTTTCCCTATCAGAATCCAAAAATCTTACTGATCGCAACTGTGTATGTCAAATTTTTGAAATTCAAATAAAAAATGTTGAAAATTTATGTTAAAATGTTTCATAGTAGTTCATTTAAGAATGATGCGGGATTGTGCATCCTAATTTGATTATACATTCAGGAGTTATTATAAGAAGGTAATTTCAGTGAAAAATTTTAAAGGTGTTAGATTTTTACCCCTTATGAAATTTTGCCCTCGAAATTTCATTTTACATAAATAGGTGGCAGGCACATCTCCTTCATCACCTCCCCCAATTACCAAGTTGTTTCTTCATAATTATGGTTCTTCCACAACACATTTTCAAGGGCGGTTGTCTTGTTGTGTATAACATTATATCTTCGGTCCAGAATCTTTAATAGCTTCTCCTCATAGGAGAAATCATATTTCAGCTATACCACCTTTGAGTTCATTACATTTGAGGGATCTGGTACGTAATTCCTTAGAAGTGATACAGGAAAAACATCATGAAATTGTGCTATAGTCATTAGTAGTGAACGGTGATAAGCTACGACTCCTATGAGGTCAGGTATCTCAACGGGGCCAATGTATCGTGGGATTATATTCCCTTTCTCCCCAAAAAAATGACTCTCTTCTATGGTGATATTTGAAAGAAGAAATTATCTCCAACTTGAAATTCTAAGTCCCTTTGATGGGTTTCATCATTACTATTTTGCCGACTCGGAGTTGCTGTGATGTGTTTTCAGATGACTTGAACCATCTCTATCATCTATTGCACAAGATCTGGACCAAGTATATTTCCTTCTCCAATATCATACCAATAGGTTGGAGTTATACATCACTTTCCATACATAGATTCATACGGAGCAATCTGATTAATCGAGTGGATGCTATTGTTATATAAGAAATAAACCAATAGGAGATGCTTATCCCACACACTATTGAATTCTAAAGTTTCGTCTCTAGTTATGTCTTCAGGAATATGAATATTCCTTTCATATTGGTCATCTATTTGGGGGTGATAGGTCATGATGAAATTTAATTTAGCACACAAATCTTGTTAAATACTCCTCTAGAATTTATATATGAACTTTGAAACACAGTTAGATACAATTGAGAGTGGATTACCATGTAGTCCCACCACTTCTTTCTCATAAATCACTGCATGTTTTTCAAATGATATATCTTCCCGAATAGTAGTTAAATGTAAAGTCATGGTGAGTCAGTCAACCACAACCCAAATCACATTATTTCTCATGGAGGACTTTGGGAGACCTGTGAAAAAGTACAAAGTGACATTCTCCCATTTCAACATGCGTATAGGCAATCACTGCATCACCCATTTAGAATTTTTTCTCTCAACATTAAATGGCTTACATACCATGCACCTTGGTATATCTTCTACAATATCCTTCTTCATGTTGTCATACCAGAAGTGTTCTTGGAGATCGCGATATATCTTGGAACTATGAGGATGGATAGATAATGTTGAGCTATATGCACTATACTATAGCTCATTCTTAATCCCTGGTGATGAAGTAACACAAATCTATGTTCCAAAGTAAATAATACCATCATCATTGATATGTAACTATGTCATCTTTCCTTTAATGTATTCACCCTTATTTTTGACAGTAGATTGTTGCTTTTTCCTCCTTATTTTCATGTATAGATGGTTTCACAATCATTTTTGAAAGGTAGGATGTATCCATGTCCCTTAGCTCTCCCAAATCCATCATTTTCATATCAAAGAAGATAGGGTCTTTCTCAATCAATGACATGGATAGAATAACATGTTGTTTTCTACTTATAGAACAAGCTACCTTATTTGACATTCCAAGATGATAGTGAATAGATCAATTATAATTTTTTATTAGATGTAACCATATCATTTGACCCATTTAGATCTCCTTTTGGGAGAATATATACTTTAAGCTCTTGTTGTCGGTGTATATGTCACACTTCCCACCATAAAGGGAGTGCTGCCATATTTTCAACGAAAAATCATGGATTCCATCTCTTGATCATGCATTGGGTAGTTGATCTCATGTATCTTCATCTTTTGTGAGGTGACGGCTATCACATTATTATTTTTTATGAGAACTCATACAAATCATTTCTTTAAAGCATCATAGTACATCACAAAACATTCTCCACATTTTAGTGATGTGAGAACAAGTGCATTGATCCAACTTCTCTTTATCTCTATGAATAGTCCCTCACATTCTTCTATCTAGACATACATTAACAAATTACATGTTAATATATTTAGAGGGTTTGAAAATCATGATATATTTCTCCCAAATTTCCTGTAGTACAAACCTAATCCAAGAAAACTAAGTATTTTTTTGACACTAGATGGCCTCGTCCACTCCTCCATCACGTTTTGTTTTTGAAGAGTCCTTAGAAATTCCCTCAAATATGATCACATGTATTAATTATGTGACTAGTTTCAACCTAAATTCATACTCGCTAAACATGGTGTACAACTTCTCCTTTTCCAATGCCTCCAACACAAGTATTTTATGATGTTTATGTTTCTCCTTTCTCTTGTGGTAGATGAAAATATCATCAATAAAAACTATCACAAATTTGTCTAGGTAAGGTATAATGACTCTATACATCAAATACATGAATATTACATGGGAATTATTGTGTCTAAATAGCATCACTGAAAAATCACAGTGCCCATACCTTGTACGAAATAAGTACTATGAATATCTTTCTTCTCCAACTTTACCTGATGATATCTAGAACTAAGATACACCTTTGTGAATTATTGACTTTATATTAAATAATTGAATAAGTCTTAAATCCTGGGAGGATGATAGTTGTTCATTATGGTGAACTTGTGGAGTTACTGATAATCATTACACAACCACATTTATCCATTCTTTTTATTCACAAAGAGCACTGGTACACCCCATGGTGATGCACAAGGGTGTATGAACCCTTTGTCCAAATTCTCTTGAAGCTTCTTATTAAGCTCCACTCCTTAAATAGGATCCAACCTATACGGACACATTGAGAAATGATTAGCACCAGGTATGACTTCTATGGATAACTCTACATCACGATCTGGGGGAAGTTCAGGTAACTCGTTAGGAAATACATCATTGTATTCCATCACGACGAGCATTTCCTTAAGGTAGCCACTTTCCATTGATTCACCCTTTTGGGAGAGGTGTGATTCATTATAGGGTATCAACAAAGAAAACAAAGAAGTATTTTTTAAAGGGGATTCATTATCTTCATTGCATTTGTAGTGAGTCATGGGATGGTACTGAATATGAAATGATATTTCGTTTTCCCGACAGTTGATATTTTCTCTATGTAACGAGAACTAATCCATTCTCATTATAGTGTCAAATTCCATGAAGGGATGTATTATGATATTCTCTGGGAAATTATTCACACATATTCCAATAGGAGAAGATTCAAAAATATTGGTTACACTGATTTCACCACTTTGTGTTTTTTAAGATATCTCTACTTAAAGGTTTTGGGGATTTGATTATATAGTTCAACCAAACTTGAAAAATAATAATAAATGCATAGAACCAGAATTAAACAAGGATTATTACATTCTTGATTGAATAGGAATTATAAAATTACAACTAAATTATCTTTCTCCACTCTTATAGTAGTGATGTCATAACCCTACTGGTGTTCCATTGGATTTGGTGGATGTTGATTCTAATTACCCTTGAGGACTCAACGATTAGTGCACGAGCTTGCAAAATTGCATTACTCCATAATATTGTAGAATTGAACCATGGGTGGTTATCTCATTTCTTACATAACATTCTCCTTCTTTCTCATGTATTTTCGACACTGTTGAGCATGGTTTTCTTCTTTTGGACACTTGAATCATTTCCACGTCTCTTTGATGCAGTTACCATGATGCAACTTCCCACATTTTTTAGCATGTGGGTCATTGAGTTTTCTTCCAACCTTTATCGTTATATCATTGAACATGAAACTTTATATTTCATTTCATATCAACATATCCATGGAAACATTATCTAAACTCTATGTCCACATTGAGAGAACATCACACAACATCTTCATAACTACCAAAATCTCAAATTGCAAGTGCCTTTGGATGGTGTGGTTTTAATCCACAAAAGAATTTATCAATTCTTCTATCATTTTTTATAATAAAACCTGAATCATACCTTAAAAAACTTGTGAAAATATCATGGTAGGTTATTATATATTCTCCTTCCTTTTTTTACCAATATGAATTCTCTGTCCATATTTTTACGAAGAGTTCATGGGAAGTACATATTAAGAAAAATGTTCTTAAAGTCATCCTATTCAATCTCTTCTATTTTATCTATTGTCTTGGTGTTCATAATCAAATACCACCATTTATCAACCACTAAATCTTGACGATAAAATGATAATGCCACCTTCTCTGTATTGGAACAACGAAGTACAAAAAAGACCATCTTAAGGGAGTTGACCCACTGTTCCGCTACTATTGGATCGGAAGATGTTCTCAACATCAGTGGTCGTTGCCGCATAAATCACATCATAGCCAGTTATCTATTTATGGTGAAGGTGGAAATTCCTAATTATTGTGTTTACTATTCATAACATGATATAGTTGGGTAATCATCACCAGGACGTTTTTATCTTCTCCTCCCAAAGCATCAGGGATGTCATTCATGAAATTGTTCCATTGGCCCTCGCATGAATTGTTGGCCTAATGTCTCCTTGTTCCCACAATTTTCTAAAATATAATTGGTTAAAATAGAGAATAAGTCAAGATGTAATGAAATCATTTTTACAATTTACACTAAAATCATAAAATTGGATATCCCTAGGTAGTTATTATTGTGTGCAAATTTTTACATAGTCTCACGATAGAGGTTTTATGTAGGGTTAACTAAACCAAATTATAAAATTAACAAAACCGTTCATATGGTACCAACTATAGAGACCATGTATTTTCATAAAATATTCTTAAATCATTATAAATATAAAATAATATAATTCATCCACAGGAATCCATAGGTTTAGTGTATTGGGAAAACTAGGACTAAACATAACATTTACAACATCAAGAATAATCATTTATTTAAAATATATATTATATAGATTCTTATCAGCACATGACCTCCCCTTAGTAAATGTATATAATTGAGGATATACATAAAAAATGGGTGATCTAAAATCCTATTAAGAGGATATATAGGAACAATATAGCATGGGACGAGAATAATTGAAATATCAATATAAAATACATTAGAGGAAACATTAATAAAATACATGAAATGTGGAAATGCATATAAATGAAACATCATGTATTAGTATTCAACTACCACACATAGTTGTGAACAATGATGGAATCATGTTCACACATCATTTCACTTTAAATGATTAAATTCATCGTGTTACCCAATGCATTAGAGTGCTCTATAATTCTAGGCACACCCATCAGATCATTACATTAATTATATCATGCATGAAAAATAAATCATACATAAAAAATGAACATAAATAACCCATGTAAATTAATGGGTTCCATATCATAAGAATAAATTTATCAACTTTGGATTCCTAGAAGAAATATGGAATAACATGCTTGAAACAAGAACCATCAACCTTGAGTGAGATGTAATAGGTGTGTTTCAAAAGAATAGTTCGTTTGGAAAACATTTTATTTGGAAGAAAATTCATTGGAAAGAATGTATATCTCAGAAAATGTATGATAATTATGAACAAATTATTTTTATGGAGTAACCGTATTTAAAATCGAGTGATTAATGTATGTTGGGTTTGAGAATTTACTCTTACCTTGTATTTAAACACTTTCTTCACATTAGTGTCATGTATTACCACATTATATTCATTAATTAACTATTCAAGAACCTTTCTTAAATGAATATGGGTTTTTATGATTTCATTAGGTTATTTTATGGCCTTTTGGATGAGTTATAAATCATTAATTCACCATTCAAAAATGTTTGTTTTTATGGTTTTCTTGAGCGATTAACGTGTTTTAGTAAATAAAAGTTCATGTGGAACATGGATGAACATCCAGAAATGAAAATTCATGTTATTAATGATATTATAGTAGTCTAAATAATCTTAAAATTAATTACATTATATACAATGTGGATGAATAATTAGATAATAATATAATGATGATTGTTTGGGGTAATTCGGGCAGTTATTCGACCACAATGAACTTGTTTTGTTTAATCATTCAGTAATATGTATAGAAGATTTATAAAGAACATTAAATAAGATAAATTACATATAAAATAATCTATATAAAAACAATAATGGTTTCATGACCATAAATGTAGGCGGTAAAGGAAAATTAAATCACGTCATTATTGAAGGTTATAAAATAACACCCCATGAACAACGTTTTCCATTCTAATATAAAAAAGAGGAGAAGATAATTGGATGATATATTATACCATTTTCATCATAAAATTAGAGTATATGTATGATTCTGTAGTTACCATACCATTTTGGGTGAGTATAGGTGGGAAGGTAGTATGAAAAGTACCTGAAATTGAAAGGAAATTATAGGAAGATAGAGAGAGAGAAGAATTATCTCTTGAATACATCTATTGAGATCCTTCAAAAGGTTCCTAGGCTTGGTCTATTGATGATACAAGAATCTATTGTATGTGGGGGAGGGGATATGGAAGATATTTTGGAAGTGTTCATAGAAGGCAAGAAGCTTGATAGGTGTGTGGAAATGAGGATGTTAATGGTGGTATTTATAGTGGAGGGGAGAGGGGGTTTCCCATAATAATATTCATTAAATTATTATTTTTTCTGAGAAAAGTAATAGTATTTATTCCATGACTAATAAAAGAAATTTTATCATTTGAATCTGAACCATATGTGCTTACATCAGCATAATATCACCCATGACTCTATAATTCATGAATTTAAATTATTTTGTAAATTTTTTTATTTCACTATTCCTAAAAATTTATGTATTCTAGAAAATCCATAATATTCACCCCAACCATTTTTTATGTTTATAATAAAAAACGACGTCCATATTTCAACCACAATTTTCTAAATATGAATAATTTAATTTTTAATTAAAATCATAATTTATTGGGAAAATAATGTTTTTAAAATTTAAACTAATTTTATAAAGCTTTCGAAAAATTAACATGAAGTTTTAAAAAATTATCTTAATGCCTGAAAATAGAATTTTCAATTTATGAAAACTTTTAAAAAATAATTTTCCTTTTAAATTAATGAATTAATTATAATTAATTATTTATGACTTAAAAATTTACTAATTCTTTTACTTTGGTCAAACTATCACTTATAAGATGTCTTAGTTTAATTTAATCATTCATGGGTAAGGTTGCAATTATTTTGGAAAATTTTATATTCATAAGGGTCATATTACTATTTATAAGTGTGTGTTTCAATTCATAATGGTAGTTTACTATTCACCAAAAATTATATTTGTCCTATCAGACTAAAAACATCTTACTAAACGCAACCGTGTATGTCGGAATTTCAAAATACGAAACACAAAAGTGGAATTTTTTTATTTAAAGGTCACATAGAAGATCATTGAATAATGTTGTAGAATTTTTTCCTTAATTTGATTATAGAATAAGGCATGATTATAAGAAGTGAATTCCATTAATAAAACATTGGGTTATTACATAATATGGCCTCCTATGTTGGATATTACACTAATGGTAATATTGGAAAATAAGGATGGTGATGGAGGGACACAGAAAGAGTATGGAACTCTGGGTTTGATATGACCCTAAATGGGATATATCCCAATGAATATTAGGCTAATTTTGGATTTATGGGTTCGAAACTCAATGAGTCTTCCTATATATCCAATTTTTATTGTAACCAGATCCCCTATAGTTTGAAATGGTTGGGAAATACTCTTATGGAGGGTGACTAATTGGTATTTGATCATGATGATATCATGATCACTACTATCCTCTAATCATGTATCAGTTATGATCAGTGTGAGAAATAAAAGAAAGTGAATGATTAAAAAATCCCCACAATATTTTTTATCTACTGGTAGATAGGGGAGTTTTTATGAAAGGTGTGTGGATTTAATACAATTAATAATAAGGGATTACTCCATAAGGCATACCCTTAGAATTTTTCCCCTTTTAAAGGTGGGAAAGTGGGTGAGGCGAGGTGATGGAAGAAACAAGGGGAACCTCATCGGATTGTATTCATGATTTGAAAAAAAATATGTCATATCTTATTTTGAGAATCCATCCTCCATCATTCATGATTTTCGTATCCTCCTTACCATAGGATGGTATGATGGATTAGATTATGGGGATCCTACCTATTGTATTGGATAAAATCAAGACATCCATTATCACCAAAATATATCATTGAGAAGGTTTACTACTGTCTCTATGGTTCAGATCAATCAAGTATGGAGGATTTAGAGTTGGTCTTGGCTTGTCCCCCTTAGATGAGAGATCAACATTTTGGGGTGAAAAATCAATAGAGTTGTGAAAAGAGGACATGTAGGGCTATTCTCCTATGTGATACTTCAGAGAGTAAGAGGTTTATTCTACTATATGATGCATGGAATATTTTCCTATGGATTGAAACATGTGATTAAGGGGTGAATTAGGTTCGTCCTAACCTCGGTAATGCTATTAATTGGGTTTAAATTATAGGGAACTCACCTATGTGATAAATAGGTGGGCATTCGTACACCTATCTATGGTGAATCCTAGATGAGTTAGGACAGACCTCACCCCAGTAATGATTGGGAGAGAAAAATTTTCCTTGATAATTCCACGGTTGGCTAGAAGGCTTTATCCTTGATTATGCAATAGAAATTCTGCAAAGATTTTACCTAGGTGATCTTTTGGAAATCTAGAGTAACTTTCATGGTTGAAGAATCCCTTGGGAAACCACACTTGGTTGAGTCTATCCTCTAACATCTAGGGGTTCCCATAGATTCACTTGGATAGGTCTGTTATATGTGTTTAGTGGGTGAAGGGCAATTTTCAATAGTAAATGTAGATTAGAGGTAATTTTATCGTATCATTTATTCTTGGTGTTTCAATCCTTAAGGGAACCCACCAACCTATACATTTATCATTTCCTTCCTTTTGAGGCATAGAGAGATTCCTAGAAGGTTTTGGTGACTTGAGAAATGAAATAGTGTGAGATGAGCTTTAAGATAATTCTTCATCTTCCATTCATACCCAATGGGGAGACCAAGGTTCCTATTTTTAGACAATCATCGACCCCTGGGTGAAGGATACCATTTTTATAAGTCATCCATGATAATGGCTTACATATTTTGTTTTCATAGCCTGGTCCATACCAGTTCTTCTCATTAGTGGATTACACGCTTCTCTATGTATGTTGGTTTATAATTTATAGTTTATGTAGGTGAAATACATAATATAGTCCATGTAGGTCCTCCGTCTTGTGGGACAATGAGTTTTGTGATGGTTCTGAATGAGAATTCAAATTCCTTTATAATAAATTTCAATCTTCCAACAACCACTACATTTGATCAGTAAGTCTGTCTTGGCTACATGAGTATTTAAATTGATGAATTTAAACAAAATAATCCATCTTATATGACATATACACCCAATTATGTTATCTTCCAATTCCATGGAAGTTCTCATAATACCCTCAAAATATGTGTTTTAATTCATCAATTCATTTTAATTAGCATCTTTCAAATACATGACCTACTCCCAGAGGATGGTTCTCACCCCAATAACACCAAATTATGAAATATTTAAAAGTAATATTTATCCCTATGTGTTAATTAGTCTTGTAGAACATTGAAATCCAATAATCTTATACTTCTATCATGTATAAACATTTCAACTTATTAACTTTGCACCAATTTGCGTGAAATAAATTTTCAGATGAAAAAAATAACCAAGATATTTAATTATTTGTTGTAAGCAAGAGTAACCAAATTAGAATATATATATATATATATATATTTCATAAAAATAAAAATTTATTTATTAATTCTTAGGAAATAATCCCATATTTTTTTGTAATGTCCTTTTATTTTTCAAAAATAAGATTTATTAAAAAATAGGCTTTGTTTCTTCAAATAAGAAGATATTATAATGAATATTTAGAAATTTTAGAAATTTTTTTTTTAAAAAATTGAAATAAATATTTAAATAATAATATAATAAATAAAATATGGTTAAATTTTGTGATTTGTTTTGAAAATGTTAGCTTTTCAGTTAATCTTAAAAAAGAACAACTTTATATAAATTTATTTTTTCATTTCATGTTCTTACAAGTATCATTTATTTTAATTTTTTTTAAAATTTAATAATTATATTTTATAAAAACATTAAATAAATGGGATTTAAAATTAAGTTATTCTTAGTTTAAATATAATAACTTTTTTATACATAATATATATTTTCCTAGAAATTTTTTTTGTCACCTTTTGTGAGTTTGTTTTTAAATAAATTTATATAGCTTATAGAAATTGTTTTTTATAAAATATAATCCATATTTTTGTTTTCATTTTAAAAAAATTAAATTAGTAAACATTTATTTGTAGTCATTATGAAGAGTAATTTTGGGAAATATTCAGTTACCAAAGTAAGAGTTAAAAATGTTAAAGGGATAAAACTAAAATGATAAGGTTTAGAATGACCTCAAAACTTGAATAAATTTTTCTTATTTGTCATATTTATACTCGATATAATCTCTTATTACAAAATGATTTATTTTGGAGACATTTTTATTAATAGATATTTTATTACATTTTAATCATTTTAAAAATTCCCAGCATGTTGTCTCCATCACTTATAAAAGGACACAAACTCTGCTATCATATTCTAACATAAAGATGATATTATATATTCCAATACCAACATATATAATTTCATAACATCCATCCCTATATTATATAGGAACTTTTTATCAAAATATTTTCATAAGAAGACATTAAGAATTAACATATGGTTGGTTTCTAATGAAGTGGTATAATTTTCAACAAAGTGTTTTATTTTTCAATTATGTTTCTACATCATTCAAAAAGACCCAAATAATTGTGATTTTAAAATAATTTACTATATCATATAATCAAATTTTATTATTCTTATGGAATATTAATCTTTCAACAACATATCTGTAAAATTGAATATAAAAATATCATTTGTCTGCACATGGAGACTACCACGTAACAAAGATTATGTATTTCCTTTTACATTACCACGCCTTAGGATTTTTCATAATGATTGATTAAAATTTAATAATATGATATATATGATATTAATGTTATTTTTTAAGGAAAATAAATATTTAAATTATTTATTTACCATCAAATAAAAACAAAAACATCGATCATGTGTACGTATGAACTACCATCTCCACGTATAAACATAATTTTTTCTTCACAACATCACATGGATGGAAGTCAATATAGAAAAAATGAATATGTATCATATTTAATAAACAATTATAATTCTATAAATATAATGTATCATATAAATTTTTACCCATACCCCCATTAAAAAATTATATTGGTGCTCGTGCATAAATGTGGAATACCACCTCCACATGGTGATGTGATTCATTTTTCATTCCAAAATTGAATAATGATTATCTATAACAACCCTAATTTTTATTACAATATTAATCAAGATTTATTAAATAATATTCATTTGATAAAAACATATAATATTGAGATGTCTAGTGTCTTTAGAGTTTAAGAATGCTGCCTAATTTCTTAAATCATAAATATACATCTTTTATTGAAAACAGCATTTACATGACCACTACATTCCATAGTACTTGGAATTTAATGGGATACCATGAGGACATGCATAAAAAAGGGTGAGATATAAAGCCCAGTAATGGATTAAATAAGGAATAAAATTAAGAATAAAGTAAATGTTTGGAAATAATCATATCAATGGATCATAAAAAAACCATGAACATAAATGCAAGATATTGCAAGATTATAATAACAAGGAAATTTGGAGACAACCCTTAATAGAGAATTATCATGATCCAAGGCTCATTGAACATTGATCATGATTAAAACCTCATTTCACATGAATTATCATCAGTAATACCGCAATGAAATTGATGTATAATGATTGTAATATTTACCCAATGAATTAGATAACTATCAGGACAAACCCTTCATAAACCTTTCATTTCCTTCATAAGTGTTCCACAGGGATCATACAACATGGAATCATTAAACATAATAATTTATTCCATGATAAAGGAATGTGAAATTAATTTATGGAACTATATAATCAATATGTCAATTTGAATAATGGTGAATACCCTTGATAGGGAAATGGGCATGGTATTCACTACAAAATGACTTTGGCTTGGAAAATCGCTTTGTAATTTCTGTAGCATACCAATGTGACTAAGAATTCATAAAAATGGTTTATGAGAGGTAATAGTTGTCTCATAGTATTTACATAAAACTAATGGTAATGATGTCATATAGATACATTTCCCAAAAAAAGTAATGTAATTTAGAAACATAATACAAAGGAATTGCATGAATGTAAATAAAGAGAGAGAAATTCCTTTCACAATTTCAGCTGGAAACATTTGTACGTTGGAGGAATTAATGAGAGATAAATGGGGTTGTATCATTATTAAATATTAAGAGGTCAGTATGGGGGTGCTGAGAAATCATACCCCAAATTTTTTAATTGAAAATAAAAGGACATAACAATATTAAGAATCATTGATAAAATGAGAAATGAAGGAATCCCTTACTTGGAAGTGTAATCCCAATGGCTTGGGAGAGGATAGATAGAGGCTTCATGAAAGCTTGGGGTGCCTTGGGAGGATTCTAGATAGAAGAGGGTAGAATTTGGCCGAAATATAAAGGCATTGACCGAATAGTAAGTGGTATCTTGGGTGGGTTTATATAGGAAATGAGAGGGAATTATTTATTAATTAGGTTTGGTACACCAAAAATTAAAATAATCAAAACTAGAATCCAAACCATGGTTTTTTCTCTTTGTTTATTCCAAAGGGGTGTGGAATGAAAAATTTTATATGTCCAATGGGAGAATTTCGTAAAATAATAGGTTTTCTTATGTTTAGGTGAGTCACACTCTAATGGAAATCAATTTAAAAAGTTGAATGTTTTATAAGTCTTGGAGGGTTCACTAATTATTTGTAAAATAAATTAAATAAACCTAAAATTAAATTATTTTAATGTTAAATCATATATTAGAGAAAAATAATGTTTATAGTAATTTATTACATCACTATTGACTCATTATGATGTCATAATACACATTATATATTTAAAAGGTATTTAATTTAAAACCAAAAAATTGAGTGTCATAGAAAATAAAGAAAAATTCACTATTGGATTGTGTTGACATGCTGATTACAAAAATAATATTCATTTTAAATAAATAAAATTCTAATTCTGTGAATTTTTTATTTTAAACTAAAACTGACAGTTCTAAAAAAATCATGGATTTTGACAAAAATAGATTTCAAACCATAATTAAAATCACAATTTTATTAAAAAAAATTATACAATCATTTATATTTAATAAAATATAATTTATTAATAATATTTTATAAAAATATAATTTAATTCAAAAATCCATTAATTCAACAAAATTGAATTCTTAATTGTATATTAAATAAAATAATACTATTTATTCGTTAAAAACTATTTACAAGATAACAATAATAAAATGAATGTATATTATCTATTACATTAAAAAAATAATGCACATAATCATAGTGGTAAGGTCTTGATACCTAACCCCTTTTAAGACCTACATAAGACTGAAGGGTATGGTGTGTGATGGTGACAGTCTCTTGGAGTGGCTCAGATAACATCACTCGGGTGGTAATATCTATCAACTTATACTTCTCCCATAGTTAGTTCTGCTCGAGTGTAACTTATTAATGCTCAGCATGGGATTGGTCCAGATCGAAGCCCAATGACACCACCACCTTTCTAATCTCTGAAAAATGGACTTCGTATTCGACAATTCTACTAGATGAGGGAATCCCTTTTTTCTATGTAAATTGGATTTGTTACATCCCAATACTTATACTAATAATGTGATCATTATTTAACAGCTATATTAGCAATGGTCACTAATCATAATGATATTTTAAAACCCAAAAACATAAATCCATATAATTTTATATGTTATATTACCATTTCAAAAAATAGGAAATTTAATTAGATAAAGGGAAATTTCCATTAATAATAGTTTGGGTTGTTACAATATTCCCCCTTAAGAGATTTCTCCTTCAAAATTTTCTTTTACCATAATAAAAAAGAAGTGGGTAACTCTTCTTCATCACTTCCTCTGATTCCCACATCATATCTTCAATCTTTTGGTTTCTCCACAACACCTTGACGAGGGGCATTGTCTAATTTCATAAAAAAAATTTCTCTATGATCTAATATCTTCACTGGTTGATACTCATAAGAATGATCATCCTCTAACTATACTGCCTTTGACGAGAGTACATGTGAAGGGTATAATATGTACTTTCTTAAGAGAGATACTAGTAAGACATCATGTACTTTTTCAATGGTAGGTGGAAGTGCTAGCCGATAGGCCATAGCCCCAACATGATCAAGAATATAATAGTGGCTTATGTACCAAGGAATTAAATTACCATTATTCTCAAACCTCATGAACTTCTTTCACAGAGACATGCATAGAAATACCTTGTCTCCAACATTGAACGCAACGTCTCATATATGATTATATACATAACTCTTTTATCGACTTTGGGATTCCTTAATATGTTGTTGAATGCTTTTCACCTTCCTGACAATTTCATAGACAATTTCAGGTCCTATCAGCCTACACTCACTGAATTCATCCCGACTTGCTGGTGTTATTCACCCTTTCCCATAAATGGCATCATATGTTTCCATTTAGATTCTCAAGTGGAAACTGATATTGTCGGAGAGTTCAACCGGTTGGAGATGTTTGTCCCATCCTCCTTTGATTTCCAAAGAACATGATATTAACATCTCTTCTAGTGTTTGTATAGTTCGCTCAGATTGGCCATTAGTTTGTGGATGTTAGGACATATCGATGTTCTGTTCAAGATCCAGATCATGTGGAATATTGTTAAAAAACATAGAGGTGAATCATGGATCTCAATTGGATTAAATCGATCTTGGTACTTCATGTAGATTTACCACATCTGTGATGTATAACCATTCCAATTGATACAATGAGAAATCCTCTTGAATTTAAATAAAGTGTGTAGTTTTTTTAAGAAGATACAAAACAACCTAGATAGGATTGTTTCCATTGAATGTCTGTGGAATCTTGATGAAAAATTCAATGGTGATATTCTCTTATTTCCATACTGGTATGGGTAATGGTTGCATGATCCCCTTAGAGTTGTTCCTCCCCGTCTTAACAAGCTATCATTCCTGACACTCTGATGTATTCTCAGCGATCTCCTTCATCATGGTATCACTGCATCAATTCTCTTAGAGATCTCGATAAATAATTGTGTTTCCTGGGTGAATGGAGAAATTTGAAATATGTGCATCATCCAAACATTCCTTCTTCAGCACCAAACATGATGGAACACATAGTATTTTAAAAAATCTCACAATTCCATTGTCATTAACAATGAATACTGGGGATTCATCATTTTTGATAGTTTCCAACTTCATCTGACTTCCCACATCATCATTTTGATCATACATTAACCATTACAAAACAGATGGTTGAGATATCATTTGTTAAAGGATTGATGATGTTAACTTCTTTATGATCCCCAAGTACATCTTCCTCAAATCTATGATAATTGGATCCTTTTTAATTCTCATCAAATCTAGACTTGTTGGGTCCTTTCTACATAGAGAATCTTCCACCTTGTTCCCTTTCCTTGGGTGGTAAAGGATTGGGTAGTCATAGTCTTTGATCAGCTCTAACCATTTTCTTTGGCGTATGTTCTACTCTTTCTATGTGAATATATATTTGAGGCCATTGTGGTCCGTATATATTTCAAATTTCTCCTCAAAGAGGTAATGTCACCAAATTTTCAATGCGCAGATTACTACAGCTAACACCAAATCATGTGTTGGAAAGTTATTCTCATGAAGATTCAATTGTTTGGATGTATTGGCAATGAACTTTTCATTTTGCATCAATACACAACCTAGTCCATTATTTTAATAATCACTAAATACCACAAAAAGTTATCCATATGTGGGTAATGAGAGCACGACCTCAGTGATAAGCCTCATTTTCATCTCATTAAAGCTCTCTTTACATTTACCACTCTGAGAAAACTTTACACCTTTCTGATTTATCATGATAACAGGGAAGGAAAATCATGAGAAATATCTCACAAATCAGAGATAATATCCAGATAACCCTAAGAAGCAATATATATCTGTCACAGATGTTGGCCACGAACATCCCTTAATTGTAGTTGTCTTAGAGGGATTCACAGATAGCACATTTCCTGTGATTAGATAGCCCATGAATGAGACCTCATTCCACCAAAACTCACACTTATGGCACTTTTCTCATAGATGCTCCTTTCACAAGGTCTCCAGTATTGTTCTTAGATTCTCCTCATGCTCCAACTTAGTTTTGGATTATATTAGAATATCATCTTTAAAAACGATGGAAATTTTATTGTGGTATTCTCTAAAGACACTATTTAGCAAGTCCATGGAGATTACTAGAGCATTAGTTAGACCGAAAGGCATGAAAATCAATTCATAGTGCCTCTATCTTGTACGAAAAGTAGTCTTGGCGATATCCTCCTTCTTCACCCATACTTGGTAATATCCTAACAAAAAATCTACCTTTGAAAAGTATTTAATTACATGTAGCTGATTGAACATTTCATAAATTCACGGAAAAAGGATACTTGATCTTTTTCATGATTTTGATAAACTCACGATAATCAAGGAAAAGGTGCATTGACCCATCCTTCTTCTTGATGAAGTGGACTGGTGCACCCCCCGGTGAAGCACTTGGGTGCATAAACTTTTTATCTAGATTCTCTTGCCTTTTTTTCTTCTCCTCCTCAAGCTCCACCAAATACATTCTATACAGAGTCTTGGATATTGGAAATTCACCAAGTATAAGGTCAATTGAGAATTAAACATCTCTTCAAGGAGGAATACCAAGAAATTCCTCGGAAAAGAATTCATTGAATTCCCTCACAATAGGCATGTCATCAAGTATGTTTTCCTCCTCAGACTCAATCATCTAAGCCAAATATGTGTGATCATTGGGAATTAATATCCACCCATGAGATGATGGTTCTAAATAATATTTATCTTCTTCACTTCCCTTGTATAGAATCGGGGGTCGATTCTCCATATGAAGAGTGATATCCCTCTCAAGACAATTTATGTTGGCTCTATATAAGGAAAGCCAATCCATGTTGTGAATTGCATCACCTTCCACTATAGAGAGTATTAAAAGGTTCACAGAGATGTTTAATCTACAAATTATGATAGGGGGAGTTCTATTCATGGTATTGAATGATTTCCCCATTTTTTTTAACTCACCAACATCTATAGTTACATGATTTTTTAAGAAGATGAGATTGTTCTACTAAAATTTCAGGATATAAAAGAATGGGAAGAACCAGAATAAAAAAGCATTTTCACTATTCATGAATGAATAACTAGTGCCCTTATCACCACTATATTTTTGTGATTCACTTCAGTGGTAGTGATAGAAAAAATATCAGCCTTTCTATCTAGGAGGTTGTTGATTTTGACCGAAAACCCTTGGATTAGGGAACTAATTTGAAAGGTTACGTGAATCTTTATAGTTTAAGGAATGAACAACACTTAGCGAGTAAAATGGTGTGCTCCTCTCCTATATTACAGTTGTGGGTTTCTCTTGTCTTTAAATAATGACTAGGATCCCTTCTCTTCAACACCTAAATCATTTCCTCATCCCCTTCAAAAACAATTATGGGGTGCTTCTTTCTGCACTTCAGAGAGTGGGGTGATAAATTTTATTAGCACCGTTGGACTTATGCATAGGACCACTAGAATTGATGTCAATCCAATGCTTATTATCCACATGGTACCCATAAGATTATCTTTTCTCCATTCTGACAGTAAGGGATCATCAAACAATTTTCTCATTGCTATCGATGTCACGGATCGCCAGGGCTTTACTCTAGCTAGGTTTTATCCCACCAAAGAAGAGATTAACCATGCATTCGGGGGTAACAACAAAGCCAGATGCGTATCATGAAATCCTTGTGAAGTTGGAAACATACACTCCCATGGATTCATCTTTTTTTACTTGAGCGCAAGGAAATACCCTTCCATCTTAAATTAGAGGGTGAGAAGAAAATATTTATCAAAAAACATTTTTTGGAAATTCTTCCATTACAATACCCTTATATCCTCATTAGGATTTTTATTTGTGATCAATTTCCATGATTGAAAAGATTCTCCTTCCCTATGATAAGCATCCATGAGAACTATCTCTTGTTCAGAACATTGAATCATGGAGAATATCTTTTTAATGGAGTTCATCCATTGTTCGGTAATTGAAGGATCACATGACCCATTAAAATAAGGAAGTCTTTTTCTCATGAATCTCTCGATAGAGACTTGTAATTTATTTTTGAGGGGGGGGGGGGTAGAATGTTCTGGTAGACCCATTTTTCTATTCAAATCCTGAGTTTACTGAGATAGTATCATGACAAAATTCATGATTCATTCTGGTATTGGATTGGGAATGTCATTAGAAGAGTAGTCACATTGATATACACATCAGTTGTTTGCTTGATTCCTCCTATTACCATCCATTGGCTGAAATAAAATGATTGTTATGGGTAACACATAAAGGGTAATCCAAGGAAAAATGGTTGTCATACAAATATCTCTCATTTTTTTAACTTTTGAATCTATTTTCTTCAGTATGTTATCCATGATCTACATTATAACAAATATTCTTAAGGTAATTATATTTATTCCCTTAATAATGTTTCATACTAATCATTTAAATTTACAAATGAATATCCCCGAAAATTTCATAACAAAAAATTCAACAAGCCCCGTTGTTGTGTACCAGGATACCCCAATTCAAGCCTGATACTCCTTGTTAGAGTTTTCACTCCTAGGTATATCTATGCCAGAGACACCTCTACCTATTTTTATCCAGAAAGGGATGTATTTTCATGATAAAAAACCAACTCAATACTCAAAAAAATTTAGGGATGTTTTTAATTTACTTAGTCTTGTATAGAAGGCTTCATGAGGGTTTTCTAATCCTAATCCAAAAAACAACAAAATCTATCCACTGATACCAACTTTAACAACCCTAATTTTTATAACAAACTTATACAAGATTTATTACATAAAGAACACTTGATAAAAAAATAGAATATCCAGAGGTATAGTTTATTTAGGGATAGGAACATTACATAATGACTTAAAACATAAAAGACACATATTTTATTGAAAACATCATTTACATGACCACTATATTACCTCATACATAGCATTGCAGGGGATAACCTGAGGACATGCATAAAGAAAGGGTGATATATAATGCCTATTGAGGGTGTAAACAAGGTATAAAATGAATAAGAAAGTATATGTTAAGAAATTGGCTTTCCAATGGATCATAAAATAAACCTAAACATAAAGGAAATATATATCATTATTATCATAATATGGAAATGTGGAAACAAAACTTAACATGGTATTTGAATGACCCAACACTCATTGCAAATGGATCATGCATAAACCATAATATCAATTGAATAATCACGACTAATCTCCAATTTCACTTAATGTATCATGATATTAATCTTTACCCAATTCATTGGAGTGCTATCAGGGCACACCCTTATTAAACATTTCATTTCACACATAAGTGTGCCGCATGGATCATACAACATGGATTCATTAAACATAATAATTTATTCCATGGTAAATGAATGTGTAATAAAATCATGGAAATCTATATTCAATATGTAAATGTGCACAAAGGTTAATACCATTGATATAGAAATGGGCATGGTATTTACTACACAATGTCTTTGGTATGGAAAATTGTGGTACAATTTAGGCAGCATAATGATGTGACATAAAATTCATAAAAATGGTTCATGAGAGAGAAATGGGTGTATCATACCGTGTACATGAAATTTACAGCACTTGGATCATATAGATACATTTCCCAACAAATTTATTGGAATTTAGATACATAAGTCAAAGAAATTTCTTTAATGTAAATGAGGGGAGATAAATTCCTTACCGAATTTCGACTTGGTAACGGGTGTGAATGGGGGCATTAATGAGAGACAAAGGGAGTCTCAAATTTTTCAAACATGAATAGAGAAGTATGTGGGAGTTGTGAAATCATACACCAATATTGGTATTTGATAAAAACATTACATCACAATATTATGAATCTTGGATAAAATGAGAACAGAAAGAATCCATCACCAGGAAATGTGATCTGAAATGCATGGGAGAACTTGAGAGAGGATTCTTTGGAGCTTGGAGTGCCATGTAAGGATTATAGAGAGAGGAATTTAGAGTGTGGAATAAATAAAAAGAATTTTAGTGAAGAGTAAGTGGGTGCTTGGGTGGGTTTATATGCCAAAGGAGAATGAATTCTTTATTATTTAGGTTTGGGACACCAAAAATTAAACTAATCAAAACCAAAAACCATCCCATTGTTTTTGCCCATGGTTTCCATCAAAGGGAATTGGAAGAAAATATTTTATATAGAAAATGGCTGAACGTCTTAAAATAATTGGGTTAATTGTGTGGAGGTGAGTCACACTCTAAAAAATCAATTTAAAATGCTAAAATGTTTTATAAGTCTTGGAGGGTCCACTTAAGCTTCGTAAAATAAATAAAAAAAACCTAAAATGGCATTATTTTAATGGTGAAACATATATTGTCCAAACAAAATGTTTATAGTATTTTATTACTTCACTATTGAGTCATTATGATGTCATAAAACACATTATATATTTTAACGATATTTAATGTTTTCCATAAAATTCGAATATCTCGGAAAATTAGAAAAATTTCGACATTGAAAATTTTTAACATCTTGATGCAAATAACATATTAATTTTATATAAAGAATTTTCTATATATGGGAATTATTACTTTTAAAATAAAAACAAAAATTTCTCAATAATTCTTGTGTTTTGAAAAAAATAGCATTAAAACCTTAATGAAAATTACAATTGTATTCATAAAAATTATATGATCATTTATATTCAATAAAAATTATTTTAGTAATAATATATTATAAAGAAATTATTTTATTCAAAATCCATTAATTCATCAAAATATGACTTTTAATTTAATATTAACTAAAAATTATTATTTATTCTTTAAAAACTAATTATAAGGGAACAATAACAAAATGAAAATATATTCATTATTATATAAAAAATATAATGCACATAATCATACAACTAAGGTCTTGTTACATAACCCCTTATAAAACCCACATAAGACAGAAGGGTATGGTGTGCGATGGTGACAGACTCTTGGGGAAGCTCGGATTACATCACTCGGATGGTAATCTCCATCAACTTCCACTTCTCTCATAGGAAACTCTACTCGAGCTTGAGGTGTGGAAGCTCGGATTGGTCTTGGTTAAGAGTGAAGCCCAATTATGTCACCTCATTTCCATGCTTCGACAAATGCGCATTGTAAGGGGAAATTCTACTGGATGAGGCTGTCACATCCTTTGTATGAGTTAATTGGATTTGTTAAAGACCTATATTTATACTAATCATGTGATAACCGTTTAATGTATATATTAGTAATAATAAAAATGATTAATGTGATTTCAAAATCCAAATACATAAAACCAAATAAGTGCATATGTTATTTAACTATTTCACATATTAAGACATTTAATTTGATCAAGAGGAATTTCTATTAATAATGGGTTGGGTTGTTACATTATCAATATGTAAATATTTAATATATTTTAATTTATATAGAGATTATAATATTTTATTTGATTGAACCTTTTTAAATATTCATGGAAAAAACTACTGAACTAACACTTACAATAATGACGAAATATTTAACACTCAAAAATAACAATTTTAATTTATAATTTTAAATAAATTAATGTTTAGATTCTATATGTTTTTAATTTATGAAATATTAGTATGTATATAATTTTTTTATATTTTTATTATAAATTTATATTTATTAAATATGGGATTATAATCACATAATATCAAATTGGAACATGGTTAACGAGAATTTAGTTACAATCTTATTTTATTTCAGGATTTTCTATCTATAGATTTAGTCTCGATAAAATACATGATCATAAAATTTTAGAACCCATATATTTTCTTTTATGATATTTTTTATGGGTGTCCTAATGTTTAATTTACATTTATAACCTAATTGTTTCAATAATCAACAATTAGGTAATATGTAAGGTATTTTCTTTTAAAAATATTGTTTTAATTTTTTCCTTCCACCTCTTTTAATATATGTATATATATTTACTTTAATCAATTTTCATGATTTTTTTACATTTATAAAATGCTTTATTAAATTATTTTTATACGTTATTTTACTTTTTATAAAATGGTTTTAAACAATTCATATTTTTTCATAATGTTATAATGTTTACCGAAGGTGTTTACAAAATCTATTTTTTAACATATAGAACTATTTCTATAACGACCCATACATTACATACATGGTTATTACATCAAAATTTAATCATACATATTACAACATATAATAAAACCTTGAAAGGACCGTATAGGTATAGTGTCTTTAGAAACTAGGAATCATAAACAACTAGTTCATAAAGCTTCTACATTCTCTCCCATTTATTTCATCATATCTATAGTCCCTTTTGGCATATCTTACTTAATAACCATATTCCTGAACTGGGGAAATAAAACATACAAAAGGGTGAGCTCAAATTCTCAGTAAGGGTAAACAATAGAAATATCAATAACATCATATTCATAAGAACATATCATTTTGGAAATCTTATCCTGCAAAAGAGATCCTAATTTCATAACATGGGATAAATCATATTTGTGAAATGTAATCCCAATAATCATAACATAAAACTTGAAACTTTGTGTAATACACACATAATCATATAGAATCATTTCTTAGTTGTCAAGACTCATAACTAAGACTATCTTAGCGGACAAAGTCCATTTCTGAACCAAGTTCACTCCTCATTTCAGTCCTGTTTCACTGAACCGGTTTAACTAGCCATTCCAGCCATGTATATCTCATGAGATATAAATTTTTACCCAAGGAATTAGAGGTAGATATAGGTCCCACCATTCTCATAATGATACCATTCTAATGTGTACCACAAAATCATAAATCGTACTTAATTTCATAACCCATGTAATAAAAATGGGATTCTTAAACATCATGACATAATAAAACAATTCATATAAGATAAAGTAATTCATAAAAGTAATTCCATCACAACATAATCAAATCAATGTAACAATAAGGATAGAAACAGAACTGTATATTATCCTAGATGTAAAATACTTTTGATAAAACACTTGAACACCATTCTTGAGGAAAATATCCTTTCTACTTCAAAAACATTTTTCCTTTCTTAAAATGTCATAAAATTTTAATCTAAAAGAAGTTGATTAAAAATAAACATGAAAACCTATAAAGGAAGCTTCTTTTAAACAATGTTTTAAAAATTCATTCATGCTGTATAAGTTAAAAAAACATTCTTCTCGTACTTTTGTCGGAAAAGTCAGAACATACCTCGTATGAAAAATGACAAAAGATTCCTTTCATATATTTTTCTAAAAACTCACCGAAGGGTAAAATTGTACTTAAAAAAATGTATAAGGTTATAAATATTACATATTGAGGAAACATGGATGTGGATGATAAATATTCCCCAGTAAATTCTGATGTATAAACAATCTCGGATAAAAATGAGATTACAAGATTTTCCCTTACCTTAGGTCCGGTTTGCTTCGTAAGTGCCCAAAACTCCTGTATAATGATTTAAATAATGTCATTGACTTATTCTGGAATCATAATCATTGTTATGATATCATATATGGTCATATTATTAGTTTCTTATTAGTAATATTTCATTGCGACTTGTTATTCGGGTGTTTATTACTTTTTGTTCTTATGCGTGTTTTGTCGAATAAATTATTATTATTCTTCTTAAGATATATATAACTCATTTACATAATATTATTAGTGTAATATATATCATATTTATTCACTCAATTCATTTATGTAATCATTATGCAATGAAAATCATGTAGAACGAGTCGCATCACATCGTGGAGATGGTATTCCGTACGTACGCACGAGCGATGATATCGTTACCATGATCGTGTAATTGTATTGGAGTGTATGTATAATATTTAAGAATAAATACCACTTTAAAATAATCATATATATTTATTATTTACACCATTATACCCATCCATGTAAGGTGGTGGTGGAAAATTGATTACACCACGGCGTGGTGACGGTATTCCGTACGTACGCACGCGCGGTGATTTCATTACCATGATCATGGAATTGTATTGGAGTGTATGTATTATATTTTAGAATAAATATCACTTTAAATTAACCATATATAATTATTCTTTACACCATTATACCCATCCAATTAAGGTGGTGGTGGAAAATGGATTACACCACAGCGTGGAGACGGTATTCCATACGTACACACTCGCGGTGATTTCATTTTCCGTAGGATGGAAATATGGTGAAATAGGGTTGTTTCATAATTATAATAACATATCAGTATATGAGTGATAGTGATGTTATTAATTCATAATTAAAAAACTAAATAATAATAAGTGGAAGAATAAATAATGTTTAAAGAATCGGTAACGGACATTACCTCTTCTTTGAAGCGCCTCTTTGAGACCTCCTTTTAGGGCACTAGAATTGGTATTTGAAGAAGACAAGGGCCTCTAGGATGTTTCTAGGGAAGTGGAGAGGAGAAATAGTCAGGGGTTGGCCGAGATTGAAGTCTCAATGTGGTGTGTGGAATAGAGGGAGGAGGTTCCCTTTTATAAGGGAGGATAGGGGCACCGTTGGTAAAACTAAAAATATTATTTTTTTATAAAGTAATATTCGGTTTTAAATAACTCCAAATTGATTTATTTCGAAGCTAAGGTGGGTATGGGTATAAATCCTCTCATCCAATATAATTTAGACAAGTTTAAGTTTCTATTTTAACCTTATCATTTAGATTTAACTTTAAGTTAAATAATTTTACTTTTACCGTGTCTTCTTGTTTTCTTACACTATAAGGTTAATAAACTTACTATAACAAGACAAAAGAACCCCAAGTTGTTTATTATTAATATATATAACCTTATCTAAGTCATTTTGCCGAACCGTATATTTTTAGGAAAAAAATAACAATTAACAATATAATAATTTTTTAAAAACTCTTTTATGTCAATTTTGACACTATTTGGTAATTGATTTTTGTGAAAATTATAACAGAAAGATTAGCTCAAAAAAAATATTAAATAAATACTAACATGTCATATTAACAGAAAAAATTATTTTAATTCATAAAAATTCTCAAATTTCATTTATTTGGGTATTTATAACATCAATTATGTCAATATTTCTTTAATAAGATAATTACTGCATCATCATTGTGTAATAAATAAATTACATTATTTATTGTCTAAAAATTACAAATAAAATACCATTATGTAGTAATGCTTTTTCTCTTTATAATGAATATTTATAGTCGAATTTATCTTATATATAACCCTATATTAAAAATGATTTACTTATTAAACTTTGATTTTAACTATTTTAATCCTTCTTTAAATAAATTAATAATAAATTTGCTAATCTAATCCAAGTGGGCCTAAATGGTCATATTTTATTCCTAAGGTTGTTTTTGGTCGAATTAAATTTATCCAATAGAATTAGGACATGTGTTAGGGTAATAATAATATCATTTTTACCCTTAATTACCCTATTTAATTTTGACCATGGTAAATAAAAGTAAAAAGTTACTATTCACCGAAAATTATTTTCAATTCATTGAACCACATTTTACGTACTGACATCAACCATGTGTCTCAGATTTTTAAAATTCCACTCACAGAAGTAGTAAAATTATGTTTTATGTAAATTTTAAAATTTTCCTAAGAGGTGGGTAAAAGACGGTGAAAAGTTCAATAAAATTTTTATATATCTAAAATTATTATAAAATTACACCAATGAATTGCATTGAACTTATATAGGTATTATGTATCAATCTTGACCTAAAATAAATTTAAATAAAATAAATAATTATCTAAATAAATATTCGGTTTTTAAATAGTAACCTAGTGTTTTCACTATTCATCAAAAATTGAAGGTTTTCAGAAAAATAACCAAATTTTACCCTAGGCTAATTTCGATATTCTGAATCCAAAAATGAAGTCCATTTTGAGAAATAAATTCTTAAAATTTAAAAAAGTGGTTGTTACTATTTATAACGATTAGTTTTAATAATATTTTAATAGCATGTCATTGTTTAGTGAAACTCAATATTGCGTACAATGCAAGCTATCGAGGAAGGCCGTGATTGTGTGTAAAGCAAGCCATGCTAGTATTGTGTGTAGTGAAAGATTTCTTTGATGATGTATATAACATAAAAACAAAATATTTCTTCTAAAAGTATCTGGTGTTAAAATTTCATTGAGAAATATGGATTGGATTTGGTTTTTATTGTCGTGTTAGCATTTTCACTTTTCCCTAAAACTCCCAATGGATCCCCAACCCATAGCTTTGTACATACATTTTATCTAAAGGTCGGTGGTCATCTGGGTTATCAGGACCAATGACACTTAGGGACTCACATTGGTTGATAGGATGGGAGTTTAGGCTCATGAAACACTTTTTTGTGAGAATTTTTTCCTAATTCAGGAATCTATGATGTTTTTAAGATTCATTAGTGAATCTCTTCCTAATACATGTATAGGACCAATTAACTTAACAAAAAAACTTTCGTCCAATTTTTTTAAATGAAAAAGACCAAGTTCTCTTTCGTGAGTCCATTCGTTTGTGTCCTAGGTTCTCTATCATTATTTGGTAACGTTCAATTTTTTATATTATGAAACCATATAACCAAGTGCATTTGAACATTCTCACATATATTGAGGTGATTTGTATTCTCAAGATGGAATTTGGCCAATATGATGCGTCAAATTTTTCTAGGTTATTGGAGGAATCAAAGCCCACATAGTTTAGTTAAATTGTGAAGTTTTACATCCTATAGATGGGATTATATGGGGTCTATATGACATTTTCAATATCAGGTTCTAACCAGACATCCTACATATCTCGAATATAGGGAGAAAGAGTTTTCATAGTTCATTCTTCCAGGACATATATATTGGGGGCACCCATGTCATTATAGTGACTCGTGGTGCAGATGACATGATTACTGCAGCTCTATAAGCTATGTCAGCCCTACTCAGTGTGAGAAAGAAGGGATATAAATCAACCAGTGTTATTTATTTGGAAAACAGAATAATATGTTTTTCCCTCCATGGATGATCAATATGATGATCAAGCCTTAGAGGGAGGTGGACTACGTATCATTAATATGGAATGAATGAGAGTCTCTATATTTCCATTTATGTTGGGTCTTATACACAGAGGCTACTCTTGTTGGAAATAATTTATGATGCTAGTGAGGTGTTTTTTGAATCCCTTAATGCCCACATGAGCCATGCATGGGGTGAGAAAGAAGGTAGAAATATGGTCAGCCTCATGGAATATAAGTATGACATGCATATTAGGAAAATATGTTGGATTTTTGGTACAGATATCAGGCCATAGGAAGGCATTTAATATATCCTGGTTGTAGTAGGAATCATATTTTTTGTAGTTCAATTTATGTTGGGGCTTACAAGCTGGGATTTATCTATACTATTGTTGGGGTTTATAAGGAAGCTAACATGACCATTGAAACTCACTAAGACCATGTGAGACATGATCGTCTATGAGAAACAAAGGATATCAAGTAATAAATGTCATCTATATGAACATGGTACTCATATACCAATCCCTCCATGTATGATAAATATGGAGATTTGGACTTAGAGGTAGGAGGCCTACATATCCTGAATATGGTTGGAATCAGAGTCTTCATAGTTCCCTTTATGTATGGGCTTGTATAGTGAGGCCACCCTATTGGTCATGGATCACATGCCGAGGACACATAACACTTTCATATCCTAGGATGTCCTGATGATCTTGACTTCTTTTCTAGAAGACATTGCAAGACCCTATTGTAACACCATTGGGATCTTCACATCAAATATATTGACACATACAGAGGGTGTCAATGGAGTCAGTGTGTCATAGCCCAATTGATGTCTCATGTCTTGGATGTCACATCTAGGAGACCCCACAAGACTTGGCTAACATGTCTAGGGGCATCATGAATCTAAACTGATGTGAGAAAATTGTGTGGAGGGGGATTCATTTTCCTTCCTAGTTTCTTCTTTGAGACTCCCATGACATGAGAATTTGACATTATATGATGTAGGTGATGCTTCCAGAGGACGTCACAAGTCTTTGGTC
Source organism: Viscum album (assembly GCA_963277665.1). Taxonomy (NCBI): domain Eukaryota; kingdom Viridiplantae; phylum Streptophyta; class Magnoliopsida; order Santalales; family Viscaceae; genus Viscum; species Viscum album. Next base: position 1,105,456,129 of record OY728131.1, on the reverse strand, counting down.
ATAGAACCAGAGGGTTCAAATGGTCAATGCAACACCCATGAAGGCACTTTATGTTGTTCTTTTACATGTCTAAAGGACATCTTGTGTCCATGATGTCATGCTGAAGTGGTGTCGTGAATTTTTTTACAACATTACCTGGTGTTATCACATGTATTCAGATGACACACGTGATGAAAATGAGAGGAAACACACATGTCTTTCACTTAAGCATTCTACCTCTGATCGTGGTTCAATCCCTTGTATTTTGAATGCCTTGGATTCTTTTAGTGTTTGTTTCTTTGAGTCTCGCATGATTTGGAGGAAAAGTGCTATGTTCTTCCCATGTCCATCCATAATTTCTTCATGTAATCTAGGAGTGATCATTCTATGAACTTTATGTATAGATCATGACTACTCTAGATTCCCATCGATATATTTTCTGATAGATAGTGGGATTGTCCGATTATCTGTTACCTTGAGAAGTCCTAAAAAGTTGAGATCCAAATCATTCAAACCCTAGGGGTCCATTTGATCGAAAATCCCACCCTTTCTTCTTTCAGGGTGGGGAATTTATAGCCAATTCCACCACAGATAGTCATTGGATTGTGCGGTGTATTTGGTGGAAGTCTAGACTGGAGTCACTAAAGGGGCCTATTGTGACATGATATCATGAGTCTCTACTGTGGACTATTTCAAATGTGATACCTGAATTTCAGAGATCCTGATTCTCCTTTATCAAAATTTTCTTTATTGGATTATTTCTGATTATCAAAGAATTGTCTAATCATGTGGTTGTGTCAAAATTCCTTGATGATGTTATGATAACAGGTCTGAGGGCCTTCAAATAATAAAACTTCATATGGGAAAAACCTCGTGAGACCATGGGTGATTTGTGCTGGGGAATCATGAGTCATCAGTATGGTTTTTCTAAGAGAATCACATACCTTTCAATAAAAGCGTGTACCTATTTCCTCCTCCGATTTGATCCCCAAAATTTGATATAACAGAGGTTGGGATTCATACAAGATAGTATATAGGTTGTTGTGGAAATTTCTTCTATTTTTCTGATGCATACTAAGACCAAAATTATTCACATATAGGTGTGTGAGAATTCCATATCCTAAATATGAGGATGAAAATACAAAAATGTTTTTATGAGAAAAGGTTGGATGTCGTTTGGGGCTCACGGTGAATTACAGGTCATCTGGGGCGCATCACATGTCATTAAGTAGCCACAAACAGCACTTGCCTCCTCCCTTTTTGTCTTCTTTGATAATTCTATTTTTCTATCCTTGGATTTCTATGGGATTTCATGGATATGTATGGGGAATTTTGTGTGGTGAGGATGAGAAACCATAGGGTTTGTGGGATGCGAGGTAGACATGTCACTGAGGTCTTTCAGTATCTTGCAGATCTCTCAGGGTTCATGTCGCATGTCTTTTAGAGACCATGAATACCTCTCACCTCCATCCATTTATCTTTTACATTTTATATGGTGATGGCTTGGAGGTCATGTGGGATTGTGTAGATTTCACCATATTATATTATTCTCCTAATGATGACCTGGAACATGAGCGTCAGAACCACTAGTGGTCTCTTCCTTTTGAGTTTTATCCCTCTTTATTCTCGAATGATTTTGTGAATTTTTTTTGAAATGTTATGTGAATAACCATGTGTCTTGGTGGTAACCATTCATTTATTTTTTGGACCTCAAAAATAAAAGATATGTTTGTTAATGTGAGATCTAAGGGACTCACTATGGGCGATGCACCATTTTTTGGGCCTTTTTGTGACCTTGACATGGTCACATGATCATGAGAATGTCAAAGGCCTCATGAATCATAAGACATCCTCTTCTTCCATAATTATGTCAGGGAAAATAATTCTTTATTTAGGTATTGCCTCATTTTTTGATTTTGAAGGTGCTTATTTGGGGTGCATGGAAAAATTCTCCCTTTCCAAAGCAATGTATGATGGGATGAGGACTAAATTTTGGGGAAAACTAAGGGAAAACGGAACAATTGATGATGTCACGAACTAGTGCTTCATGTGATGATTGGTCTACCAATAAACCTTTGGTATTATGTGAACATCCTACATATAGGTGGTGATGGACAATTCATTCCACCGAATTCCTATCCTCAGTTCTCTCAAGCTATTACAGAAGTCATGCGACCCTACAATAAACCCTGATCATGAACCCTCTCAGCATGTCCTTATTGAGAAAATTTCCCACAAGTCCATTCCCCACCAAAGATCTTGCACCAGTGTTCTTTCTTCTCAGTCTCTCACCTTTCTTGACTGTAAACTATTTTTCTATAATTACTTAGACATTGGTTGGGAGGGATATGGTCACCTCAAGTGGTTTCATGAGACCATTGACAAAATCATTGGATCATTTGAAAATAATGTTTCCATTTTTACCTCATGCGATCATTAGTCTTATGGGAATCATGTGATTCACATGATGGCCTTTAGTGGTTATGTCCCTGTAAAGTCCACTGGACATTAAGTGGTTCACGAACTCTTTATGTGGTTCAAAAATCCACTTCTGAGTCATGTAATGCACATGATGTCATAGTCTTGTGTCCTGCTTTATTTTTGACATTAATTTCCATTTTCATTATTTGAAATATGCCACTTACTTATTTTCATATCGATTCATGTTATTATGAATATTCCACGTCTATAACCAACCAGAGGGCCAAGATTTATAGGAATCCCAATATCAATCCCAACTATGGTGTTCGTACTGGTATTTTTGTACTGTATAGGATACTTTAAAATAGAATTCAGAATTATCCATCATCTTATCGACATAAAATATACATCTTTTCTTTTCTGGAAGATGTTACTATACCTCCCAAATATTATAACCGGCCATTTCACCAAGTTTCTATCTCTTTGGACTTCTTTCAGGAAACAATTTCTGATGATGTACATCTAGTTAAAACCCAATCATAAAACTTTTCTTAACTGATGTCTAGTTCTCCCTTGACTCTGGATGGTCATGACATTTCTAAACAACATATTTCGTAGATTTAATCAAGCATATTCTGTTCTTTTCTAAATGCATTTTGTGGTAGAAAGTACTAAAAATGGGATCTTCATCTTGGTGGTAATTTATCCAAAAAATTGGGATGGCCATTCAAGGTGAGGCAAAGATATTTGGAATTTGATAATGATATATATGGAGTAAATCTCCATGAATCAATGTTGATATCACTATTATTTATTTACTTCCAACCTAACCTTCTTTAGGAAATGATTAGTTGATGGAGTATTGGAACCAACACATTCCATCTTTCTCATGGCAAGGTGGCTATCCGTTTATGGGATATCCATCAACTGGGCAGAATACTTCCTCTCAAAGAGATGTATGATGAATTTATTCCAAGTGAAGCTGTCTGGGATGAAATTTTAAAGACTCTGGTTTTAATGAAATAGATGCTCTCCGTTTTGACGAAAAGTTTCCTAGAGAGCTGAGAGTGCGCTCACTTATTTCCATCACTGACTGGATCAATATTTTTCATTATGGAAGCAAGGTGAGAGACAATTTTATCCACCCCATCAACGACCTTACCAGAAAGTTTGCAATAGTACTGGACCATATTGGGCCATTCTGAAAGTTGGGGACTACACCTATTAGTGATATCAGGTGAACTCAGAGGTTTCATTGGACATTTGGTTGGCAGGTTTTTTCACTCGGTTCCTAAATGGGTTGCTATTTCCAGCTAAGGATACCCACTCAAGAATTATAATTAGCACGTTGGTATAGGTTTCATGTCAATCATAAGGGAGGTTCCTTAACATAGTGGTACATGTTCATGCTTGCCTCTATGAGATGTTGGGTCATATCGAACAAAGCAGCACTCCCTATAGGATTGGTGGTCCTATCCAATTCTTATTTGGATCGAAAGAGGAGTACTTCCACTATTTTTAGTACTATAATATCAATTGTATCCCATAACATGTTTCATCCCTAGGCTGATGAAAATATCCAGTGTTGGACATATGTCTCTATCCCCTTCAAGAGTCAACGGTGCACTATGCTAATCTAGAAGCTTCTACTTGGCTACTGTTTTATGCACCGAGTAGTATTATTATTGATTATGGGAGTGGATATATTTGTTATAGGTGTTATAAGATCTCTCTTAGGGGTGGGATTCTTGATTTCTGGGCAGACGAGCTGATTATAATTGATCCATACATTTTGTACTGATTGTCTTGACTGTTTGGATATGTTTAGTGAGTGTCCCCCATTACTTTGTCCAGTATCTGAGGGGATCGACATCATGTCATCATTCATAAATTTGGGAAGATACAATCTTGTAAAGAGAGTAAAGTTATGATCATATTTTTTCCTACCAATTCACCCTCTTTCCACAACCATTATTATTCCCAGGCATGGGTGACGACTTTTCTGAATGGGGTGATAGGACAACTGGTCCACCATGAGGGCATGCCCCTTGCATAAAAAATTCCCTTATCTATGGAACTGATGGAATTAAATGAGGATTTAAAATAGGTTTTAATGATGTTACCTCACTTTTATGATGATTTTTTAGATAGTAAGTATAGTTATATTGAGGAGACCAGTCCCCCGGTGCAGGCTACAAATGATGTGCATGTTGAGAGAGAGGCATATGGGCCTTCTTCTTTGATTTTGACATCGAATCACCTAGTTGGTCATCCATAAAAAGAAAACTATTCATCATCTACTAAGTCTAAATCATTTTGTAATATAATCAATGAGAATATAAGGTTCTTTATTATTGAGACCCCAATAGAGAGATTCATCACTCAAGGAGAGAAACATTTCTACTTATTTCATCCTATTGGGGTGGACGGTTTTGATCAGAAACCTGTATATGAAATTATACAATGGATCATGCTGACCCATAGTGACTTGTCCATGTAATAAAGTGGTGTTCGTGATCTCATGGGTGTGGGCTCTCTTTCCAATCAAATGACAGAGGCAGTGGAGGCAGTAGATCAGGGTTTCCAATTTTCATCTAAATTGCAAGCCTAGATGGATGCGTGGACAATGAAGATATGGAGGAATTAAGGGTTGATTGGTCATGTAATGTTTTATATTTTGACATCCTCAACCACATTGGACACGTAGAGGATATTTATTTAATTGACTAATTTGGTTGATGTTCAATGCCTTGGGGCAGAGGTGAAATAGGTGGGGAAGGTGATACTTTGATGCTCAATTGACTCCTTCCACCCGACTCTTTCCGACCTTACTAGCACTTCCAGCCATAATTTTTTGTGTCCCGATTTATTTTATTACATATCATACATTTTCACTACAATTTATTTTATTGTCGATGTTTTTGAGAGACTAAAAAATTATTGATATTCCTCTATCTTTTTAACACTATAAATATATGAATTTTTTATTTCTACGATTACTATCAAATTTATACCTTTTATGAGATATCGATATTATATTTCTTTTTCATTCGACACTAATCCATTTATTTTCATCACATTGTCATGAATGACTGATTTGTATAGGGATCACTTTGGAAAGAAGTGTTTCCTTTAAAATAAGTTTTTTTTTCATATGTACAGAAAAAATCATGAATATAATATTTCCATATTGTGTGCCTCATGATAATTTCCATGAAAATTTGTTTATGGTATATTAATTTGTACCATATGTTTATTTTGTTTATGGTCCTTTATCGTGGACCTTATGTTGCATGTGTTTAAGGTATTTTAGCTTGAACCATCTGTTGCTTTAGATTATGGTCTTTTTTCTCGAACAATCTATTACTTTAGTTTAAGGTCTTTTAATTCGGACTATATGTTGCTCTAGTTTAAGGTCTTTTATCTCAGACCATCTATTGTAAAAATTTAAGGCATTTTATCTCAGACTATTTATTTCTTTATATTATGGGGTTTAGGTTAGAAAATTAGTTTCTTTATTTTAATGTCTTTTAGGTCGGGCCATCTATTTTGGAATGGGATACAGTGTTGATATACCCAGAGTGGCCTAGAAATCTAAGAGGTTCTATATCCTACCCTTTTGTTTTTTGGTTATCATGTGGATTATATTTCCTCTTTTTCATAGTGACGAACTTGTTTGATTATCATAGTAACAAATATTGGAGCAATGGGCATGTATTCATTGTTAATCGAAAAGGTCCCTTGAATTTGGGAATCATTCCCAAGGGATATGAATGATCTACAAATTTAATATTGACGAGATTTGAATATAGGGGATTAAAAAATAGATTGGTTAGTTGGGGTATGGATGGTGTAAATAATAACTTCAGAGTTTGAGTCCATGAATATGAGATGGTGTAGCCATGCTGATATGTCCCTTAACATTATTAAATTACAGGTTCCACCATGGTGTTGAAAAGGCTCACAAGGATCGAATATTCTTTCTGACAAGGAGAGGTTTCATTTATATATTGGGTGAAGGCCCTTATACGTCATTATCCTACCAAAATAAATATAATATCCACCTGTTTTTTAAAGGTATGAATGATTTTTGATGGCTAATAAATCTATATAAGAAAGTTAGATATGGGAAAAAAGCTATCATGGAAGGGTTATTGAACCATAGAGAAGCTATCTCAAAAAATTAACTTTGATCTATAAGAAATGATGTTTCAAATAATGAGACATGGAAAATAGAACCCCAGGAAATGAAGAATCACACTCATTCCTTGAGGAATGTTATGATGCATAGTGACGTAACATCAAGAACATTGAATCTGCTTGGATGGTTAGGTATATTGAATTAAAATCATGATCTGGAGTTCTCAAATACATTGAATGGTATGGGAATATCATTCATGGAGAGGTTCAAACAAGATTTTTGTTTAGTAGTGTTGTGATGATGTTAGGGCTCACAAGAATTGGAATGTACTTTTTTAGAGTGAAATATTTGGTTGGAGGCCGTAGGTGAATATACAGGAGCTTTATTCATGAATCCATAGTCAAGAAAAGGGTAGATGAGGACAAATATCCTTTACAAGTTCCATGGAAGGTTATAATGATTCTAGGAACATGAAATCATGATGTTTGGATCATGAATTATGTAAAATACAAGGAGGTTTTAAATGCTCTAAAGGTTATATCACTACCTAGAGAAGGTATTCTCATGACAAAGAGGTGTGGCAAATAATTGTCTAACTTTTTCCTAGACCAGTGGGTATAGTGAGCATATCATGGATTTTAATAGGGTTGTAGACCATATGATCTTTTCACCTATTATTTTTTCACAATAAATTTTTCATAAACACTTAGTATGATGAATTTAGCTGGAGGGGATTTATCTTTGGTTCAGGTAACCTATACAAGGTTTTTGGGTTTCACCAGAATTTGTGTCTCTTTGTATGGTAGTTTAAGGTCTAATGATTTGGACAACTATGGGATAGAATTTATGGTTTAACAACTTTCCAACAAATTGAAAATTTAGGGTCATTACTACATGTACCTGACATGGAATATGGGACAAAAGAGTTTAATTTGGATATCTAGTTTTAGAGTGCTCAAATATTTATCAATCATGGAAAGAAAAATTACATAAATCATGACATGAGTATCTCAGGACATGTTTAATGATGTGGGAAAATAAAACAATGAGAGATTCAGACACAATGGGGTGTTGAGTGTTGTATGTATGATGTTGTGGATTATGAGAATTAGAATGTCCTTTTTTAGATTGATGCATTTGGTTGATGGCCATATGAACATATCGAAGATCCATGTGCATGTATTCATAGTCATGATAAGGGGACTTGATGCTAGGTATCCTTTCCATGTGCGATGGAAGGTTCACAGTTGTCTAAGACACTCATGTAATTATGTGTGGTATATGGATTTTAGTTTTTCATGATGGACGAAAAAAGAACCACATACTCTGGTTGACTGATGTAAGTCTATTATAGTCCATTGATGAGGAGTGAAAAATATGAGATGGTTTCCATAGTTTATTGTCATATAGAAGGGATGTGTAAGAGTCCATGTAGTTTAACATCATGCGATAAGGACATTATTATGTTCATTTTAATTTCATGTGGTAAAGAAGTAAGAACCATCATTAAAGGTGGTATTATCAATGATGGGACCAAAATAGGGAACTTGGGTGTCACTACATATCCCATTAAAATTAGAACCAAGCCACACATTTTTCTGGATGGCTGTGTTATTCATTTTCCTACAGTAAGTAAAAATTGATTATAGTTTAACATAATGTGGTTAGAATGAAATATTCCATGTAGTTTAATGTCATGTGGGGAGGATGATGTAGAACAATTTAATGTCATGTCATAGGGACATCTGTAGACAATTTAGGGTAATGGTGACCTGGTCCTAAGGTGGAGTTTCTAACATGGGGGGTGTATGAAGTTGTGCCATGCATCAATCTAATGAGAATTAGTATAAAATAAATCATGAACACACAATAATCATTTCCAAGAAGACTCTGTCCAAAGGGGAAAAGGGTCATGGTTGTGGCTTGGATTAAAGAGGAAATGTCTGGGTGTTTCTATGTATATAATAATGATATGAAACAAACCATATATATTTATGAAAAAGGTTGAATTTTAAGCAATTTTGATCCATATGTAGAGGTGGGAAATATTTTCAAAAATAGTTGCAACTGGGCCTTATATTGGAGATCGAGGCATCACTACGTGTCATGTATGGGCTATAATCAAGCTACACATATTTCATGACGTTCTATATAGTTTAACATCATGTAGTGGGGATGAAGGTGCATCAATGTGAATTGGTGGGGACATAACAGTTGGTCCCAAGGATAGAAGCATAGGTGTCACTACATGTCTATTAAATATGATAATAAAGGGACTCATAGTTCTTGGAGGACTATATGGTTTAATGTTGTGTGACAAGGACATCAACTGTGTAGTTTAATGTCATGTGTAAAAAAATTATGGAATGAATCTTAAGGCATTACACTCAAGATCATACTAGAAACATCGTGTTTCTTTATGCCTTTCTTGTGATGGTATATCCCTACCATGAATCCTATACTTACGTGAGCTATGATCGGTGTGAGAAAAATGGAGGAGCACGAGTTCCCTTATAGTGCATAGACACAAGAGGGTTAAATGTTGTGAATTTTGTATGATATAGAGGATGGACAAGGATTTGGGATCAGGGAGCCTATATGTTAATCTTTTTGAATGGAAATAAAGCCACATATATTTCTATAGGGAACCATGCAGTTTAACACCATTCAACAATGATAATGGATTTACCAATGTGGGTGGGAAGGGGAGTAGTGTATCCATTCAATTTAACATCACGTTGTAAAAACATTGGTAATGAAATTTAATGTATTGTGGTAAGGCAAGATTTTATATGGTTTAATGTCATGTGGTTAGGAAGAGACATTCCATTCAGTTTGATGTCATGCAACGAGGAAAAAATGGTCCATAGAGTTTAACATCATACAGTGAGGATGATTTACATATCTTACTAGGGTGTGGATGATATTTTTTTTATAGATTATGCACAATATTTCTTGATAAATCATTAATTGGTGGGTGGGATGAAACTCTCCACATCCATGGTGGTCACCGAATAGTCTCCCTTATGATAAACCTCATGGAAGATGTAAGGTCCTTTCAATGTGGGAAATAGTTTAAAAGGCTTCGTTCATGGTATCATCAAGGTTCTAAGATCCAACACAAGTTCACTTGGATGGAATGATCATAAGTGAACCTTTTAATTAAAATCTCAGGAAATCCTATTCTGGTAGACTTCAAGGACGTGCAACATGTGAAACATTTTCTCACATATCTATTCCAACACATTAAACACTTTCTTGTTATTGTTTTTCCTATGAGTGTTTTCTACAAAAGGATATTTAGACTAAGGGAAGCATAAACTCTATGGAAAACAATGCATTATCCTCATACACTAGTTAATATAGAATTTATTGTTTAGTAGTATGCGTTTTGGTATTGTAGGTCCACAAATCATGGAGATGTTTACATAGAAGAGTCTTATTATCATTTTTCACCATATTCAATATTATGTTATGTATTGTCTTATTTAAGGCATATATCTTCCCATATTCCCCTGCCTGAATCTGAGATGGGTGGTGGGACTCAATATTGTCTTCTGGGTAAAGCTTCTTAAACTATGTGAATAGAAGTTAGTGCAACTTTTTGTCAATATTGTGCGAGAGACTCTAAAACATGGTGATGATATAGGAAGTCATGATTTTATGATATTCTATTTTTTGAATTCTTTTATTGGTATCACCTCATCCCATTTGCAAATTTAGGTGGTGGTAGTAAGGATGTAGTTGAACAGTATAGCGGTGGCGAGAGGATATGGCCCCACAACATCTAACCCATAAATAGAAAATGAACATGAATATTTAGAGGCATGAAACAATTCCAAAGTGATAATTGATGTAGTTTTCTTATATATGTAATTAATAACAATTCATGGTGAATTATACATAGTCTTTTGTCATGGCTATCTTGAAATATTCCAACCTCTAGATCTGATTAGAGATCCTAGTTCTAGATTGATGGGTGCCACAAGATCCTATGTGGACAACCTCCACGGTAGTGGGAACATATCATTAGGCTATTAACCTGAGGAAAATTCCATAAAATCTAGTATTATAGAGTCTTCTTATCTCATTTGGTTTTTCCTGTAGAGTGATGTTCACTGCCTGATGCCGAATACATTCCCTTCCGGCATGATCTGTTGGGCAAGTCCTATCTCGAATAAAGCTTATTATGGGGTCGATACATCTAGGGGAGGTCATTATTTCATCACACTCAAGGTTAGTTTTGATATGATTGATCTTTTCACTGTAGAATACAGTGATTTATGACCATATTCTTCAATGTGTTACATGGAAGGTTTCCCCCCTGATCAGGGTCAGCCAAGATTGTAGCTTTATTGGCCCACGCATCAGTGCGAGCATTCTGTGATTTGGAAAAAAATATAGTGAGGGCACAAAAGATATTTATACAATAATCCCCTATCATAGCCAATAAGAATGTATAGTTCTTTCTTTTCATGACATATTCACCATTTGTATACTTTATCACTAGTTTTAAGACACCTTTGATATTAATGTAATCTTTTTGTAGTTGTAGGGATATTTCTAATATAGCTACGAGGTATTGGTATTATAAATAATTGTTTTTGCAGAATTTGGATAGTGATAAATAGTATGGAAAAAAACTATGTCTGGGAGGGACACATAAAATCCCTAGACCAACCTAATTGAGCTTCAGGTTCTCCATTATGGTACCAAAAAAACTCTGGAAGCCACCATAAAAGTACATATACCATGTGCTGGGAGTGTCATGGGAATAAAGTACATCATCATTGGGGGGAATATGTCTTCTACTATATTTTTCATGGTAGGGTGTGCTATGATGAAATCATCCAGGGCATTCCCTTTTAACATACTTTTGTGTCAAAAACGGGATCTCATATGCTGTAGAATGGCCTGCCATCAATCCAATCACCAAGAAAACATGGGTTGACCAAGGATGTACTTGATGGGACCAGTATAAGAGACTAGGTGGATCTTGTGGTGATGCATGTAGTGCCTCATATTTTTTAACTATGAGTACGAGTATGGGGAAATTATTCTTGACATCTTAATATGTAATCTCAGTACCAAGAATGTTCCATATAATGATGTAGAGTGAATTCTCACTTCACATGTAACTTTTCATCACCAAGAGGGAACCTAGAAATCATTCATTAATAGCCACACATACGATTACTGGCCTCCCTTGATTTGGAGAAATTAAAACTAGTTGGTTTAACAAGTATAAATTGAGGCATTCTAAGGCTTTCTAACAATCATCATCCCATTAGTATGCCGCTACCTTTTTTATTAGCCTAATAAAGGGGTGATCCTTACTGACTAGGATGGCTATGAATTGAAGAATGTATCTATGGTTCCCTTGGTGTACCCTTAGTTCTTCTAGGTTCATGGGTTGACATTGCCAAAATAATAGTAGTATTCTCTTGGTTATCATCAATGTCGTTGTTGTGTACTAAAAAGATAAGGAACATTCGTAATGTTAACCTAAAATAACCTTCTTATGGATTCATCTTTAGACTATGAATCTAGAGCATTTCAACGAATACATAGAGATCTGTGATGTGATCACATCACTTTTGGGATTTAATGACCTGGTCATTTACATAAAACTGGACTATTATTCCCAATAATGTCTTAATTATGTGATGTGTGGTGCACTACTATGTGGGAACCTAATTCATTAATACAATGGGAAAGATAGGATAACAGAATATCCCTTGAGGTACTCTGAAGGCAGTGGATTCTTAATCCTTAGGGGCCATCTAGACTTGATAACACAATGTGTACCCATACATGAAGGAAAGGGCCTGGAAACCATAAGTTTCATCGATTATGGGGTTTTCAATTGGTAATGGGAAATAGTGTTTTTGGAAATGATGATTAATGTATCAAAAGTTAATGCAGACCCTAAAATTCTCAATCTTATTTTTTATGGGGAAGATGTTGGATAGCCATCACAGTTATTGAACTTCTTTTACAATGTTGGATTTGATCAAATTGTCATCTTATACCTCTACCATGGTTTCATGAGAGGGGTGCCTCCTTCTAGATTCTTTCATCAAGCCTCGATTCTCATCGAAAAGTCTAAGATGATGCATAGACACATCTGGATTCAATGATGGAATTTTTATAAAGTTTTAGGTAAACCCATATCAATGCTACTTTTGAAATGAAACGTAAGTCTCTAGATCTTCTAGAGGCATGGAAGCTGTAAACAATGTTCTATTTGGGTCTTCATCTACCCCCAAATTTATCTACATGACCTCATATATGGTTGGAGAGATACTTTCCTTGAATGATGGAGGGGCGTTGCTAAGATATTCCTTGTACTTATCCATTTATAAGTCAATGAAGATGTCTCCTCTAGGGGATGGTGACATGGGGGCCTCCCCATCACAACCAGGATTAGGGAAAATAAGAGAAGAATCAACATCATCCATTTCCTTCTAAATTTCAACAGTGAGAATCAAGAGTTTATTGTCTATAAGGAAAGGAGATGATTGGACCTATGGGGTTAGATCTTCCACGTCTATAGTGATTTTGGGGAGCATATAGTCATCATTGGTCATACTCTAGGTATTTATAGGGACAGTCCCGAAGCAATTATGTTTTGAAAATTTTATATTATCATCCACTATTGTTTTTTTACCTTCCATCTTATTGAAATATGTTTTTGCATATGTGGATCCACAAGTGTCAAATGGGGAACTATCTCCATGTAGTATTCCAACATTTCCATTTTCACAGGGTCTGTACTGGGAAGAGAATGACCCCTAATCTATTGTCATCCATCACCAATTGGACATTGACATCATTGAGCCAGTCCGAAATGTATAAGTGTTTGATTTTCCCCTAGATGGCCTCCTCCTGATCTTGATTAGTGACATATTTAGAGACATGGAATCATAAAGACATCCTATACAATCAATATCCCTCAGTGGTAGAAAATTTTGCCTATAATTGTTATAGGATTTGGAGGGTTTCAATGATTGCCTCCATGAGTTATAATGAAAGACGCAGTGCATCAATAATTGAGGGATTGGATGGGGCTACAAATATCGATTTTACAAAATCATACTTTTGTGCCAGAGGTCGTTACTTCTCGATATGGTGATTCCCATGGGAATGTGGTAAAGGATCTAAAGCATCTGAGGAATGTGGACTTGGTGCCTATGATGCAGTTGAGGGCGGGATATGCTGCCAGCAGTTTAGGTTGTGCTGAAAATCCCTATTTCCAAAGCTGATCAAATTGAACCCCTACTAGGAGGCTGTGCATGATAATCAGAAGGGGGAGACTTCTGGAGGCATCTGAGGCACCTACATGTCTCTTTTGGTCATACTGTAGTTGTTCTCCATTATTTTTGGCTATATATGTCTTCTATGGGGACATGAACATAATATTGAGTCTGACTACATCCACGTTGTCCCCTATATCCTCTAATTCAGTGTATGTATCCTTTTTTTTCTTTGGAAATATGAGAAAAAACCATGTTTTGGTGTGTAGTCTTCATCAGGGATGGGGTTCTCCAAGTGTTATAGTGTTGATAGAACCAAAGATGAATTTATCATCCAATGAGGATTCCATTTTGTGTGGCAGCGCCCATGTTTCTAATGTTGAAGGGAAGAAATCTGTGAGTGTTAATGCCTACATTGGAGGAGAATATGATTCTTACTCTTCATCTTCATTCGACCTCTAGTGGTCTTTCCATCCTTTGGGAGGTAAATATGATGCCAATTAATTTGGTGGTGTATCTATTTTTAGTAGTAAAAATTGTTCTCTTAGGGTGATTTGGGAACGATCCATTGTATTTCAAACTATCCAGTTGTCGAATTTTCTCATATTTCTAGATGAGACCTCCTACCAATCATCCACTTCTACTATTTGGACCACAGTTATGAAATACACTTTCCTGGGGGAATTATCCAACATCACTTGTTCATAATCTAGCATGCCTTGAATGAAATCATTGAAAACAAAATAATTATGTATATTTTGACCATGACTTCTCTAGAAAAAGTAGTAATTGTGCTGGTCGGTGAGGCTGACATCATCGGGATTCCTAGGTTATGGATGTGTGACAAAGTAAATTTCCATGGATTCCATGAAATGATCGTGAACATGTTAATTCTAAAAAGAGTACACCTTATTCACATGTTATTCAAATACATGATGACCCTGATTTTTCTATGCTTCTAGCGGAGGAAGCTTCTACTATTTTTTCAAGTCAGTAGGAGGTTCTGGGAGGTTTCAGGCAGGCCTGGGCACCTGGACAGGTTCTTTTAGTAGCTTAAGAGTGCTAGATGTAGCTTCCATTATGCCTATCATTTTTCATGGTGCCATGAGATTGAGTAGACATATGGATTAGGTTTTCTGAATACCCACTTCATGTAATTATTATATCACTAAAAATTTATAGAATTCATATTGAAATTCAATTTGAATCATTTGTGTCTGAATCTCATCACTATGTTTTTAATCACATTATTCCAGCTGATTCTCTTAAGAAAGATGGATGTTGGGTGAGTAGTTCAAACCCATCAGCCATGCTATGAAATCAAAAGAAACCTCTTATTTTCTTGTTGTTTGATGTTTTTAAGTTCAACAATAATTTTATTCCTTATTTTAGAACTGAATGATTAAATTAATTGATGTTAGAGGAATTCCCATCTTGATACAAATCATTTTGGTTGACTGCAATAAAAAATTATGGTTTTCCCTGTTAGTGTCTGTACAAAACACCTCATCTTGGTTGAATCGTGTTGATCTCGAGGTCTCATCATCAGTCTGGATTGGGACTCAAAGTGTGTGAGATTCTACTCAAGTTCATGTGAACCATAAATGGATGAAAAGTTAGGAATTATAATGTTGGAAAGAGATAGAGTTTCATTGAAACATTTAGGGTATGGATTCCTTGCAGGATGTACTGGTGCACACCATCCTTGTCTTTCATTTGTGTAGCTAGTGACTCGATGACATTAAGGATATATAAGGGAGATAGAACACGGACCACCTCCCACCAATGGTGATTTGAGAGGTTTTGTTGAGGTAGCCTAATTTTTATCTCCTAACAATTTTAAAATCTACCTACGACAGAATGGTTATCCAGATATGGGGTGTAGAGGTTGTCACCACAACTAAGGGAAGTCACGATCATTTTAGATTTCTTCATGAATATGGGATAGATTCCTAAACCAATAGCCAATATAACATAAAGAAGATTCCCATGGTGATGGATTGACTGCAAGAAGGAGAAAATTTGTCTCTGATTGGATATGACACCCTACAGTAATATTTCTCCTAATAAACTCCTCATTAAGTTGGAAAAGATCATGAATTTCACTCTCATATTGTGGAAATCAGTCCTATAGGGAAGGAACCTTGCTTCTCCTGATAGGTGATAGAGAGGTGAAAATACCCTTCCACTTGGAATCATTTCATCGAGGAGGTAGAAACTGGATATTTGTAATTTCCATGTTTTGGATCTTCCTATGGTTCAGGGTGTACACAACCTCCTTGGGTTCCTTCAAGTCACTCTCCTTCAGAGGGATTTTTTCATTATCATGACCACCCATATTTTTTCATGTTATGTGTCATCCCTATTGATAGTGATGACATTCAGAGGGGCACATCCTCACTAGCATTCCTCCCACATTGTTCGATAAATCGTGATCCTGAGGGAGTTTATGGTTGGGGTTGTTGAACGGTCCCCAATTATTTGAGGTGGGTCTCCAAGTAGGTGGGATAACGACCATTGATTTATTTCAACAAATATAAGGAATAATGTTTCATCTACAGTGGTGATGATGATGAAAATTATGTCAACCATGATGCCTTGTGGTCAATCAGGGACATATTTGGAACCGATTGGTATAATTTTTTTAGGATCCAATATATGTAGTCAGAGATTTTATGATTCCATAGAAAAACATAATGATATAGATGGCCCTATCCAAGTAGTGGGCTTGTTATGGGTTCACCTATGTTGTCTTTAAGGTACTCTTAATAGAATATGAAAATAATGATGTTGATTAAGATATAAAATACCATATCCTAATCAATTGGGTTTTCTTGTAGGTACATATGATGTACCTCAAATTCTCCCAGGAATTGAAAATATGCGAGGTACAGGAGAGGGTAGATATTCCCCCTATCATAGTGGGTTGGGTCTACTCTTGGATGACTGATACCGTAGTTTCAATAGTGTCCAGCTTGATGTGGCGTAACTGTACTCGCGTAGGAGCTATCTATGATAGTGACCCATAATGAGAATCATTTCTCATTGGATGTTGTTTGGGAGATTTCATCTTTAGTATCTATCTTTGAAATGTATTATTATTGTTTTTAGGGGACCCATTTTATGTTCTGTTGTCTGTCATCCCTCTCAGTCTGTAATATCTAGGCACTATTGGTGTAGAGGAATTCAATTGCAGTGACCAACAGGTCTGAGAATTTCCCAGTACCTTGATCTCATGAGAGTATTTAACACTACATGATTTTGTATCTAATGGGATAAGGATTACCAAGGGATCAATGAAGTTTAATGATCTATATTTTCCTGTTTCCGACGCTTTCAATGGTGTGCACACATCCGTCATTGGAGGATGCATATCTGTTTCCCTACATTCTCACTTTCCAAAGGTGGGAAACATCTGTTATTTATTCAAGGACGTTTCTATTTGATCGAAATGGGGTGATGGGATTCAGTTCTTTCTTCAAAGGATTCCTCCCTAGAACTCATTACCTAGTCTGGGTCTCCATTAAAGATGAAGTCGTGGTTCGTGAATCTCATTTCCAAAGCGACATCTTTGTGGACGCCGGTTAATTACACTACTTCTGTCAGGACATTCTATGGGGTCATGACATGGTATCAACCTTTGGTCAGAGTAGATAGTAACATCAGGCATGTCGAGGCATATTTCTATGCGTGGACATTGGAGAACCTGTATTCTTCCTCACAAGAGGGCATTTCAATGGGGAAGAACCTAAGAAATCACACAATAGTCACAATGTATCTTATTCCAGAGGCATGTCTCTGAGGTTTTCCAAATCTTCCCTTGTTTAACCCATGGTACGTCATGATTTTAACGTATTGTAGATACGGTAACTCTAAAGGCGTGTCTTCTGAGGATTTCCTCAAGAATCTCATGTTTAACATTAGGTATGCTGCAAGTTTATCTTCTTGTGGATACATAATGAGGGTGATCAGAACGTCCCATAGAGATGGATCAGATTGGTAGATCCCTAGGAGGGAGCTCTAGGAGTGTTTACTGGGTGGATGGATCAGAACACTCAATAAGAGCTGACCCAGGATGGTGTGTCCCCTAAAGGGAAGATGTCACATCGGGAAGGATGATTTGGAAACCACTAATGGCGGATCAAGGAGTGTGCACCCCAAAATGGGAGAACACTAAGGTTTACCATTGGATTAGATTGAACCACATGGTGGCTTCCAACGTACCATGAGTAGACAACAAGGATCAAAACCCACATAGTTCTAATGGGTGATGAATCAGGGTGTACAAAAAGGAAAACGACCTAGATACATGTTGGGGAATATACATGGAAAGTGTCCCATCACAAGAGGGATACTCTCGGGTGGATGGTTATGGATAGAGTCGGGATTATGCATGGTTTTTTGCACAGGTTCCACAAGGAGTGACACAAGGATGAATGTCATTATCCCACTAGGATGTGGCAGTCTGGGTGAGAATCAATATAGATGATGGAGAGTTGAATTATATAGAGGTGGAATGAGATGTGACCATCGTGAAGGTGATAGTAGTGTTGGTCTTGAGCCTTGAAGATACGTTCTATGTATCATCGGAGAGGGAATCAAAGTCTACGTAGTTTGGTGGGTCAATGAAACCCTTGAGGAGGAAACCATTGAGAATAGACGAATGGATGGGATCTAGAAGAAATAGAACCTCCAGGTTGGGGAATGAACTACCTGGAACACATGGGATCGAGGGATAGATCTAGATGAGGCCTGAGTGATGGGATTGAACCTCAAAAAGGCTTCCTATGTATCCTTGTGGTGGTGAATAAAAGTCCACATAGTTCATCTGATGATGGATTATCGTTGATTGGGAAATTCAACAACCTACCATCAATTGGGAGCACAACGGGTTACCGCTGGATGGGGTCACAAAGGCTTACAACTAGATGGGGTTGGCAATGACTTACCGTCACATATGGGACGGTTTAGTGTCATGTGGGACAAAGGGGGTGTACATTTTAACGATATGGATGATGGTGGTGGACCAACATGGAGTGGTTGGGACCAATGGGTGTTGGGCTTGAACCTAAGGAAAGCTTCCTACATACCTCACCATGGAAAAGATCAAAGACATCATAGTTCAGGTTGGTTTGGTGAACCAATGTGAAGATGTTCATGACCAATGGATGGTGGGATTTAACCTCATGGAGGCTTCCTACATACCATGTCTTGGCGAGGATCAAAGACCTCGTATTTCAGGTAGGGTTTGGTGAACCGACATGAAGATATTCGGGACCAATGGATTGTGGGCTTGAACCATAGGGAGGCTTCCAACGTACCTTGCCTTGGAATGGATCAAACGACTCGTAGTTCAGGAGGAGTGTGTGGGGCTTACACACTAGGATGACTAGAGAGGATGCCATAGTGAATTCTTACTACTCTAATTCCATGTAATTCATGCTCATTCTGACAAATATGAGGTGAAAAAGACCTGACGATCATAACGAAAAGGTGCGTCCATGATGGGTGGTGAATATGGGTTAAGCATGGAAGCTTCCCAGGTGCTGCAAAGGAGCATCAATGGTGGATGCTTCTAATGCATGGATGTAGATCATGTGTTTCTGTGGATCAACAATGGTGAATTGGGCTTACATAAGGAAGCTAACAGGGTGCATCTATAGAGCGTTAATGGTGGATGGGGATTACACTAGGAAGCAGCCCGAGTGTTGTTATAGAGCATCAATGCTGAATGGGGCTTACGCAAGGAAGCTTCCCCGGTGCCACTATAGAGCGGAAATGGTGAATGGGGCTTACACAATAGAGATGCATGGGCGCCGCTATGTAGCGACAATGGTTAATGGGGCATACGCAAAGAAGCTGCTCGGGTGCTACTATGGAGAGACAATGGTGGATGGGACTTACACAAGGAAGCTTCCCATGAGCTACTAAGGAGTGACAATGGAGAATGGGGCTGATGCAGGGGAGCTGCTCTGGTGCCTTCTTCATGTATGGCCATGGGGGAATCAAAACTCACTGGTGGGTCAAGGCATAAAACTAGGGTCATCACACATGCACTAGTGCACAAGTGGGATAATGCTAAGGGCATAGGAATCAATTCTAAAAAATAGGGATGAAAATTTTGAATGCCATGGCCAACATTTCGATCATAGTGTTGGTGGCGTGATGATGGAGGATAACTATTGACATTGTTCGAAACACAACATCCATATCATGTTTGCCTGAAACGGGGACAAACAAATGAAGGTTTGTTGTTGACTATGTTCGAAACATAGAACCATAATCAAAGTGTTTTCTTAAGTAATCTTGGGCATTGGCCCAGAGTGGTAGGTGAGCCGATGCAGTATGGGACTAGGATGTTAGGGGGTCCCTTCAAACATGGAAGCAAATGAAGATCTGAATGAAGGACACACAAATTATGATGTGGAGTGATGGAATGTTTGAATTCATTTCAATGCTCTTGAAATTATGCCACTAAAATCATGGTATGAGGCGTCTTATTCTTGTCACATATGTCATCTCTTATTTGGAAAAAGAGGCATCCTATTAATGAATGATAGAGCATGCTACAGTTTATAGTCAATGCATAGAGGACTCTTGGCACATTATTCTTGGAGCCTTATGTATGTATCTTTTACAGTAAGAGGCCTACTATATTTGGAACATAGGGTGTACTATTGTTTACAGTCATGTAGAGTGGGATGTTTACATCTTATGCTTGGAGAATAAGGCATCTCTCGTTTATAACAAGAGGCATCCTATTTTTGGCACATTGGGTGCACTACTGTTTATATTCATATAGATAGGACTATTGGAATCTTATGCTTGGAGCATAAGTCATATCTTGTTTGGTGTAAGAGGAATCCTATGTTTGGAACATAGGGTGCACCATAGTTTATAGTCATGTATATAAGAGTATTGGAATCTTATTATTGGGGCATAAGAAAAGTTTTTTTAGAGCAATAGGCATACCATTATTGAATGATAGGGAATGCTACAGTTTATAGTCATGTAGAGAGGACGGTTGGCATTTTATGCGTGGAGCATAAAGAATCTATCATTTACAATAGGAAGCATCCTATGTTAGGCACATAGGGTGTACTAAAATTTATATTCATGTAGAGAGGATTATTGGCATCTTAAGCTTGGAGAATAAGGAATCTATTGTTTACAGTAAGAGGCATCCTATGTTTGGAACATAGGGTGCCCTACAGGTTATATTCACCAAGATAAAACTTTTGGAATCTTTTGCTTGGAGCATTAGAAATCTCTTTTTTTAGAGATAGAGGCATCCTATATTTGGAACATATGGTACACCTTATTTTGTAGTCATGTAGATTGGATTGTTGACATCCTATTCTTGGAGAATAAGGAATATATTGTTTGGAGTAAGAGGCATCCTATGTATGGAACATAGGGTGAACAATAGTTTATAGTCATGTAGATAGGACTGTTAGGCATCTCATTCTCAGAGCATAAAGCATCTCTTGTATAGAGCAAGATACATCCTATTATTGGAACATAAGGTGCAGTGTAGTTTATAGTCATGTAGATAAGACTATTAGGAATCTCATGCTTGGAGCATAAGGCATCTCTTGTATGGAGCATGAGTCATCCAATGTTTGGAAAATAGGGTGCACTATAGTTCATTGTCATGTAGATAGCAATATTTGGAATCTAATGCTTATAGAATAAGGCATCTTTTTTTTAGAGAAAGAGGTGCCCTATCTTTGGATCATAGGGTGGACTATAGTCTATAGTCATGTAGATAGGACTATTGGAATAAGGTGCCTAGCAATGGATGGTGTTGGGACTTAAGCATGGGCGGACCTTTCTGGTTGGTCATGGTATTTGAGATGAGCAATGGGGTTTGGATGAGTTACATGAAAAATGGTTTGACTCAAGGTACTCAAGAAATTAATGATGAGAATCTCAACTGATGACATGAGAAACAAACGATGTGGAATATGTTGACTCAAGGTGTTTAATGCTGTGAAGAGAAGTATCTCAAAGCGGGTTATTTTATAGGATGGAGGTGGGTGTGCATATGGGAGCAATGGAAAATGTTGACATCCTGGCCCGAAATGTTCGCGGTGCGACTCGTCAATTTTTACGGGGGTTACTGACGACAGTGAAGGGTCCAACCCAAAAGGCAGAAGCCTCACAGTGGATGGGTCTTCATGAAGTTTCTTCATAGAGAAAATGGGCTCATGGAACATGGGGCCTCGCAAAGCACCTTCACAATCGACTCGTGCAGTTTCTTTGTGAAGAATGCTACTCGCAGAACATGGACTCACAGAGAAACTTTACGAATGAAGATGCTCGTGGAACATGGAATCATGGAGAAGCTTCAAGAAGGAAGATGCTCAGGGAGTATGGACTTGCGGAGCTCAATTACTCTGTGAAATGGGAGCGATCTGTTGCACAAGGGGTGGCGTAACCATCTACAAGAAGGCGGTTGACCTGGGTATATGAAGGCATGAGGCACCATGAAGCGGAGCTCACTCAGCATGAATCCATAGTTTTCTCCGTGGTGGGTCATGAACATCAAAGAGATTCGCAGAGCATCCCGCCTCCTCACATTACGCACAGTTCCCGAATGTCAAAGGGGTTCACGGACCATCCTGCCTCCCTACTCCGTGGCAGCTTCTCAAAGGAGGAGCTTTGCATCAGCACGGGGCCCCAGTCAAGTTCCCTTGGCTCGCGATCGTAGAGGGAGCTTCGTGAATGGGATCCATGAAACAGGTTTCCATCCCAACATCAAATGTCTATAAATCATAATATGTAGCTCCATTTTTTCACTATGACCTCCCAAATCGATGCATGTGAAACGAGCTACGATCTTGGATCATGGATGGATGAATTTGTAATAATTTGGGGGTGCATTTTCTAGTTCCAATAATTCTACATCATTGAATAGGGATTCCTGACAATGTGTCATTGATTTATTGGATAAGAAACAAGATGCAATGGTGGAAAGTTTGTAGCATTTTTAAATTTTTTGTTTTCAGTTTTGGATCCCGGACCATGGAGACCAAAGCTTGGTTGAGCTGGACCAAGATTATCTTTGTTGTTTGAATGAGACACTTTTATCTTTGATATTTGAGATATCGATCCTTCTGTCTGTGATTAGTAGTCCACACATTCTAGTGTAGTCAATGAATTCACTACTTTTCCAGCTCGTTTTGGATCTCATTGCTAGAAGTAGAGAGGGGCCAGAAAATGATGTCGAGGTTGTATCTAGATAACTCTCTCCATATGTCAATGTCGTCCTACTCCTCGTCATATTTACATGCATCCACCTGATCAAAAAATATAAAATGGCTCTAATGGTCACCTACTGACTAGAATTGGGTGCTTCTAAAAGTTTATGGGGAACCATATACAGTTGACACTAGTGTTTGAAGAATCTATCTCTTTCATGGGGTCAAGGTTTTGTTCTCCTCTCTATACAGATATTTCTAAAAGAAGGGTATATTTTCTTACCCTTGGGAGATATCACTATAGAGAGGCTGACCATCGTGGATATTATGAGTGGATTCCCTACTATCCATGTCTACACTACAACGAGGAGGACTATCATGAAAATGAACATCTCATTTATCTTCTTTAATATAAGAGTTGACCGACCCTTCTGGAATTGAAAATATGTCTCTAAAAACCACATGGCATCTTTAATGGATAAAATTAAAGGTATGGTCTAGGTTCTTTATCATGGACAGAATACGAAGACCTTCCTTTTGTGATTTTACAAGAATATGAGCCTAATTCATGATGGTTTCTAAATATTTTATAAAACCACCTGGTGTCGTGGGTGTACGAGCCCACTATTGAGAAGCTATTAGAATATGCTAATAAATTCTCTCATTATTGAGGGAGATATGAGCCCTTCCTGAGGCAAGATCCATTCTTACATGGTGATCCCCAGATATGATGATAGTATGAACCCGATATTGAGCCTTTTTGATATGCCACTGGTCATTCATGGCAAGAATACGATCCTTCCCAAAGGAACATGATTCTATCACCCGGTTTTCCCAAGATGGATCAAGAATATAAGCTTATTCTAAATATGAATTCTCCATTACAATATGTTGATGGACCACTAGAATTGGAGAGGGCACATGAGCCTTCTCTTATATTCCTTTGGAATGGTACATTAACAGTCGTTTTTCAGAGGAAATAGGGATATTCACCATGATTTTGTGACTAGATAAATTATTCTAGGTAGATTCTGTCACGAACCAGGCCGGGTCGTCATCCGACCCGGCACCCGACCCGGTCCGCGACATGGCCCGAAGGGCGTTCCCGATCCCCACGGGCTGGCAACTAGTGCCGGGCATCAAAACAAACCAGTTGGGAACGGTTTGGCCCATGACAAAGACAAGCAAAAATAAATTGAACAAACAGATAACTAAAGGAAAATAAATTGAACAAGGCGGCAGCGGATAAATGATTAAACAAAGAAACGTGACATACCTCTGGTGACCCCACGGATCACCACGGTACGACAACCACACTCGCTCCCAAAAGCGATCCAAGACTGAACCCTGGAACTGAAAAGTAATGTAGGCGTGAGCACCGAGATGCTCAGTAGGAAAGCCAAAAAAACAACCACGTCCTATGCCTCCGCCTTTATTAAGAAATCCACAATGCCAGTTTGGAAATAAGATATAATAAAATAGTGTTTCCCCTTTTCAAATTTAAGTAACGAGTTTGCATTTTCAGGTAAAGCCTTTTACTTCCACTACATTTTCAAAATAGGTTTCAAGCATGCATTTAACATTTCAAAATGAAAAGAAACCAGTTTGGATTAAAATACGGTTTCCACAAACAAGGCATCAAGTATGAAACAACCGAAAAGAAAGTTATATCGTTAACAGCATGACAAAAAGTGAGCACCATGGGTAATCCCTATAGGCAGATAGAACAAGTGGGAACCTAAAGACCTCGTTCCTCAGTGAAACGTGGCTTAGAAGACCACGACCCTTAGAAAACGTGGCTTAGAAGGCCACGACCCTCAGAAGTTCATATGTTTAGTTAGTGTTGTCGCGTCAATCCTGCTAGACAAACCGGGACGAACCCCTGCCGTGTCATCTAGCGTACTAGTCCTGGTCACCCACCTAGATACCCGGGTTTTCCCATTGTGCTCTATTTCAAATGGTGGTGAGTTTTCTTTATCAAGAAATCAAACAAATACATTACACTTTCTTTTCCTAAAACTCATTCAACCTTTCACCACCACACTCCCTACTTAAGTGCATTCCCCCTCTTTACACCCCACAAACACGCACAAGCCTTTACACTAGGAACACATCACAAACCACTCATCAACCCTTGCATCACATTTTATTTTCAAATTTAGGGGAATGACTCAAAAAGGGGTTTTCATATTTCGCAATCCAAATCATAAAGTTCCAAACGGGCCTCAATAGAGTTTTTTTTTCTATTTCATAAAACATTCTTAAGATGCCAAACATGGTTAATTACATAAAGGGAACTCTTTTTAAAAACAACCAGCCAGAAGGCCAAACACCTTTGGAAATAGACATTACCAATTCAAACCATTTAAGAAATCAATTCTTTTCCAAGAAAAGCCACTTAAGACCAACGGCTTTGAAATACATTTCAATTTACCAATACAAGGCATAATAGTTTCTAGGAACCGCAATCAGATTCTATAGCATGTATATATATATATATAGCATAGTGTGAAACATATTCTTAAAACAGTCAAGCAATTATGAATTTCAAATTAAAAGCTTAGGCATAGGGGACCTACCTCAAACTTGTCGCTATCTGCCGATGGCCACTCGAACTGACACTTGGCGCGCATACACACATGCATTTATACATATATATATATATACACCCCTAGCTACATTGCACATATTCCCTGCGCCATGAGGGAATATGTACAAAGAGGGCACATATATATATATATGTCTTACCCTATGCATGTACAAGTAGGATCCCTCGAAACCGACGGCCCAAAACCATCAAAGCAAGGCCCAACGCACTACACATAATTTAATAATGAAATTAAAAACATAAACGATCCATAAAACGTTTCAAAATAACACATCAATGATTTTCACCAACGACACGCCACTTACATAACTCATAAAATCCATTGAAAATATTAAAAGAAAAACACATAATCAATTTAACCATTTCTAAAGGCCATTTCAAATCATCAAATAAACCGGAACCAATTCCAAAACATGCATTTCATTGTTTAAACCATTTAAAATTTACATTTAGAAATACATGAAAACTCAAACACGCCAAATTATGCATTTCTCTTTAAAAAACCTACACCCAAACCAATTTTCACCATAAGTGTCATTGAAAACGTGATTTGAACGATTTGAAAAAAACTAAATAAACAATTTGCACAATTTATAAAACACCTAAAAGAAGCACAACAAGGTTCTTACACGAAAAGTGCACCCAAGTTCACATTAAGAAACCAATTCCAACCCAAGTGCATATCAAATTCTTTCAAAAACTAGTTTCGCACCCTTTATAAGATTTAATAAACCACTCAAAAAAATTTATGAAACAACCCCAAGCAGTATTACCAAACTTTGAACACAACGCCCAATCAAAACATCTTTTAAGGCCAAACGCACACCAATAACATGATAAAACAGAATTTGCAGCCCTTACGCGACATAATAAACCAACAACAATGTTTACAAAACACAACGAAAGGATCAACATGGGTTTTCACAAAATCAAAACATTCATATCAAATAAACATGCTACTGAACACATTGAAATCATATCAAACCTCAAGTAAAACTATATTCGCACCAAGTAAACAAATAAATGAGTATGCCAAATTAACTAATTAAGAGAATTAATTCATCAAACAATACTAATACGCAGAAATGCTTACCTTCGTTGTCGAAACTTATGAATTTCATTGCGAAATTTCAATTGCACTACATTCGCACCATAAGGGACCAAAGATGAATCCTAAATCGAACAACCGAACCAATGTTATCAAAAATTAACCCTAAATCTAACATCTTTCCCACTCAAAACCTAAAACCCCGAATATATAAAAAAATAGACAAAACCCTAAGGAGGAATAGGTGTCTACCGGTGGTGGTCGCGCCGACAAGGAGACTCGCCGGTAGGGGGGCCGCGCCGCTGATGGGGGGGGGGGAGGAGTCACTTCGGAAGGGCGCTCGGCCAAGGGTTCATCGCGCTGTCGGGTTGCGCACTGCAGGTGGGGGAAGGCCGCCGCACGAGGGAGGGAGGGAGGTCGAACGGTCGCCGCGCCGGAGGAAGGAGGGAGAGACGTCGTCGGGTCCTCGGCCGGTGGGGGGTAGCGCGAGCGGGATGGAGAGGGGGCCGGGACGACGAGCCGGATGGGAGGGAGGCCGCGCGATCGGGAGCAAAGGGGGAGGGGGCCGCGTAGGGTTAGAAGAGAGGGAGGGAAGAAAAGGAGAGGAAAAAAAAGAAAAAGAAAAGAAAAGAAAAGGGAAAAGGAATAAAAATAAATAAGTAAAATGAAATAGAAATATAAATAAATAAATAAAATGAAAAATGAAATAAAAATAAATAAACAGAGTGAATAAAATAAAATAAAATAAATAAATAAAATCTGAAAGAACAACAAATCCCTAATTCAAATATTAACTAAATTAATAATAATAAAATTATCACCTGAGAGCGGACACCGCGCACGGTCTCACGCGCGGGGTCGCGCGCATGGTTGCGTGTCTCAAAAACAACACATTCAATAACAAACAATCCCTTAACAAAAATTAGGGGTTGTGCAGGGCGCGCATACGCTCACGCGTTTGTATAAAAACGAGATTTTCTTTTAATTTAAAACCGGTTCAAAACACAAATTCAAAAACGAGACCCAAAATAATTAAGTTAAAATAATGCATTGGTCAGGGTGTGACAATTCTCCCCACCACAAAAACTTTCTGCCCCCAGAAAGTCACCAAGCCAAACGAGGAAACAAACTTGAGTTAGAAACAGGACTAGCCCCACAAAACAAGAACTCGGTGTGACTTTTCACTCCACCAGTCACACCCGACCAACTCTGAGGGAAACTAAAAAGAGAAGAACCATCAGGAAACGAGGAGGGTTCTCCCCACCACAAGAACCCGACTAGCACAACCGACATTGAGACCCTAAGCATGAACTCTCTCTAGAACTGCTAACTTGATCCACAAGGGAACCGCTACACCGACCAAACCTCGAAAAAGGTACGACAAGATTCATGGTGAGTCTCCCCTCCATTTAAGAACCGACTAGCTTCAACCAACCAGTATAAACCGACATGAGATCTTCCGACCCAAACCAAAGACCACTATGACAAGAGAAACCCAAAGAAGAATTCTACCAAATAACGAACCTAACCATGACTCATAATTTCTACAAGATATTAGCATCTCCAAAACAAGCATGCATTAAAACAAAACGGGTCACACTTGAGGAGACGCAACTACCAGAATTACAAAAAAAACGAGATCACCATGCCTTCTTACAACCACAGCGGGGTGATCAAAGAACAAAGACTACAATGAGGAAAAGAGACATTTACGCCTCTTACAGCAATATAGAACCTTCAAAGATGGGAGATATGCAACAGGGAAATTCAGACCGTCCCCATTTAATCATTGGAGACAAAAATTAGACCATGGTTCCCCACACCCGACGATTCCTGACTGCGTGAAAAGCTTCACTCCGAGACCTGTGGTTGGAGCTCTGATGTCTTGAAGCATCTGCTGCCCCGCAGTCAGGAGCTGACATTCTCCTGTCGAGACTCCTCCTGATAAAGTCGCTAGCGGAACTTCTCTATGTTTCCGCAAATGGCCACACTAACGGCAGGCCTTCGGAGGATGATGGCAAGGCAGCTTAAAGTACCCAAACCGGCCACAAAAGAGGCGAACAAGAGAGTGGCCTGACTAATAGAAGATGGAATTGTAATGAAAACTTGTTTGAGATGGGTTCCTCTGGCTCGCTCTCACAGAATGGGGAACCATCCCAAACACCAAAGGGAACCGGTCCTTGAACAATAGACAATGACCCCACACAAGTGAAACTTTAACTAATTCGGCGATATTATCTTTGGAGAAAGGGAACAAACTTCTTGAGATGCCCAACGTAGGACTTCACTATTCGTTGGCATTGTTGGACACTCACGAGCCTTATCGCTTCCATCAGCTTCGCTTCCACAAATATAAATCATCAAATGAGAGTGGTCCTAAACGCCTTCAAAGACATACCATCATGAAACGATGCTGGGATTATCTCCTCCACCAATCCTGAATTGCACCATCAAATGGACCTGAACCAACACCAACTCTCTTAGCTTTGGGAGTTTCCAATAACCTGAAAACACCAACGGTTTCACCAAGCCAGTCCACTACCTTTGATAGATCATGATCACCATGGAATATGAACAACAACCGGAAAGAATTCAATTCCACCACCCCGCTAAGAGTCTAGGTAGAACCAACAACTAGAAGAAACTCACTAGAAACTTCTGGGACTTTTCTGGGCAGCATATTCAAAACAAGAGGCACGAATCCGAATCAAAAGTTATCATAAATCAAAATTCCACACCACAATCACAAACGAAATCTCAAACTCAAATCACTATTTCAACCACAATTCAATATGTCAAAACCAAGAACCCACGAAAAAGAATACTTAACGTGAAAAGAGAACGCTAGAAAATTCCTCGCTCACTTTTCTAAACGTTTGAAAAACCCCTTTTGAAAACCATTTTTCAGCAACCAAAACCACTTAAATATCCACCATTGATATCCCATGAAGTCTCACACATACATATCCCCGTGCTAGCTCAAGCACCCATCCACTCACATCGCCAATTTCCCCACTTGCCACATGCGCACCTCAATGTATGTGATCACTCATAGGAATACCAAGGGTCAATTCAAGACACTTCTCATTTCCAAAACATACCATTAAGCACACAGCACAAATTCCCAACCAATTTGAGAAAGTGACTTATCGTCAAAGTAATACATTTCAAATTACCAAAACATTTTTTCCAATTCACATTCCAAAAAGTGATAATGAGATTCCAAAACAACTTCCAAAACACCTCCCATTTTTCCCTTTTGAAACCACGCATTCGCTAAAAGAAAACAATTTCCATTTCAAAACCACTTTTCCACTCTAACACCACATTCGCATTTGAAACCACCTTCACACAAATCCATTTTCATTTTTAAGATCTACTCACACCAACCAAAATGAAGGTCAAACACAACTCACATCAAAACATCCAAAAATAAGGGACTAGTGGTTGCACCAACCCAGTAACATGGCTTAGCAGGCCATGCTCCAAGCGAGAATCAACCACAGGAAGCATCTTGAACCGTGCACTCGGGCCGTACATGGGTCTCTACTCCATGAAAGTCTGCCGCGTAACACTGGCTCACTTCCTTGGTCATCCCTCATCCACACATACCAATCCAAAGAAGAAAATTCAAATCCTGGACTACCCCTGGAAACTCGAGTCTCGGGACGGGCAAGGGTTCATGACGTCCTTCCCGCACCTACCTCTCGAGTCCCGACACACCTAATCACCAAACTACTTGACACCCCAAATAACAAGGGCACCTCTGATACCATTTTTTCACGAACCAGGCCGGGTCGTCACCCGACCCGGCACCCGACCCGGTCCGCGACATGGCCCGAAGGGCGTTCCCGATCCCCACGGGCTGGCAACTAGTGCCGGGCATCAAAACAAACCAGTTGGGAACGGTTTGGCCCATGACAAAGACAAGCAAAAATAAATTGAACAAACAGATAACTAAAGGAAAATAAATTGAACAAGGCGGCAACGGATAAATGATTAAACAAAGAAACGTGACATACCTCTGGTGACCCCACAGATCACCACGGTACGACAACCACACTCGCTCCCAAAAGCGATCCAAGACTGAACCCTGCAACTGAAAAGTAATGTAGGCGTGAGCACCGAGATGCTCAGTAGGAAAGCCAAAAAAACAACCACGTCCTATGCCTCCGCCTTTATTAAGAAATCCACAATGCCAGTTTGGAAATAAGATATAATAAAATAGTGTTTCCCCTTTTCAAATTTAAGTAACGAGTTTGCATTTTCAGGTAAAGCCTTTTACTTCCACTACATTTTCAAAATAGGTTTCAAGCATGCATTTAACATTTCAAAATGAAAAGAAACCAGTTTGGATTAAAATATGGTTTTCACAAACAAGGCATCAAGTATGAAACAACCGAAAACAATGTTATATCGTTAACAGCATGACAAAAAGTGAGAACCATGGGTAATCCCTATAGGCAGCTAGAACAAGTGGGAACCTAAAGACCTCGTACCTCAGTGAAACGTGGCTTAGAAGACCACGACCCACAGAAAACGTGGCTTAGAAGGCCATGACCCTCAGAAGTTCATATGTTTAGTTAGTGTTGTCGCGTCAATCCTGCTAGACAAACCGGGACGAACCCCTGCCGTGTCATCTAGCGTACTAGTCCTGGTCACCCACCTAGATACCCGGGTTTTCCCATTGTGCTCTATTTCAAATGGTGGTGAGTTTTCTTTATCAAGAAATCAAACAAATACATTACACTTTCTTTACCTAAAACTCATTCAACCTTTCACCACCGCACTCCCTACTTAAGTGCATTCCCCCTCATTACACCCCACAAACACGCACAAGCCTTTACACTAGGAACACATCACAAACCACTCATCAACCCTTGCATCACATTTTATTTTCAAATTTAGGGGAATGACTCAAAAAGGGGTTTTCATATTTCGCAATCCAAATCTTAAAGTGCCAAACGGGCCTCAATAGAGTTTTTTTTCTATTTCATAAAACATTCTTAAGATGCCAAACATGGTTAATTTCATAAAGGGAACACTTTTTAAAAACAACCAGCCAGAAGGACAAACACCTTTGGAAATAGACATTACCAATTCAAACCATTTAAGAAATCAATTCTTTTCCAAGAAAAGCCACTTAAGACCAACGGCTTTGAAATACATTTCAATTTACCAATACAAGGCATAATAGTTTCTAGCAACCGCAATCAGATTCCATAGCATGTATATATATATATAGCATAGTGTGAAACATATTCTTAAAACAGTCAAGCAATTATGAATTTCAAATTAAAAGCTTAGGCATAGGGGACCTACCTCAAACTTGTCGCTATCTGCCGATGGCCACTCGAACTGACACTTGGCGCGCATACGCTCATGCATTTATACATATATATATATACACCCCTAGCTACATTGCACATATTCCCTGCGCCATGAGGGAATATGTACAAAGAGGGAAAATATATATATATATATGTCTTACCCTATGCATGTACAAGTAGGATCCCTCGAAACCGACGGCCCAAAACCATCAAAGCAAGGCCCAACGCACTAAACATAATTTAATAAAGCAATTAAACACTTAAACGATCCATAAAACGTTTCAAAATAACACATCAATGATTTTCACCAACGACACGCCACTTACATAACTCATAAAATCCATTGAAAATATTAAAAGAAAAACACATAATCAATTTAACCATTTCTAAAGGCCATTTCAAATCATCAAATAAACCGGAACCAATTCCAAAACATGCATTTCATTGTTTAAACCATTTAAAATTTACATTTAGAAATACATGACAACTCAAACACGCCAAATTATGCATTTCTCTTTAAAAAACCTACACCCAAACCCATTTTCACCATAAGTGTCATTGAAAACGTGATTCGAACGATTTGAAGAAAACTAAATAAACAATTTGCACAATTTATAAAACACCTAAAAGAAGCACAACGCTGTTCTTACACGAAAAGTGCACCCAAGTTCACATTAAGAAACCAATTCCAACCCAAGCGCATATCAAATTCTTTCAAAAACTAGTTTCGCACCCTTTATAAGATTTAATAAACCACTCAAAAAAATTTATGAAACAACCCCAAGCAGTATTACCAAACTTTGAACACAACGCCCAATCAAAACATCTTTTAAGGCCAAACGCACACCAATAACATGATAAAACAGAATTTGCAGCCCTTACGCGACATAATAAACCAACAACAATGTTTACAAAACACAACGAAAGGATCAACATGGGTTTTCACAAAATCAAAACATTCATATCAAATAAACATGCTACTGAACACATTGAAATCATATCAAACCTCAAGTAAAACTATATTCGCACCAAGTAAACAAATAAATGAGTATGCCAAATTAACTAATTAAGAGAATTAATTCATCAAACAATACTAATACGCAGAAATGCTTACCTTCGTTGTCGAAACTTCTGAATTTCATTGAGAAATTTCAATTGCACTACATTCACACCATGAGGGACCAAAGATGAATCCTAAATCGAACAACCGAACCAATGTTATCAAAAATTAACCCTAAATCTAACATCTTGCCCACTCAAAACCTAAAACCCCGAATATATAAAAAAAAACAGACAACACCCTAAGGAGGAATAGGTGTCTACCAGTGGTGGTCGCGCCGACAAGGAGACTCGCCGGTAGG
Organism: Viscum album; assembly: GCA_963277665.1. Classification (NCBI taxonomy): domain Eukaryota; kingdom Viridiplantae; phylum Streptophyta; class Magnoliopsida; order Santalales; family Viscaceae; genus Viscum; species Viscum album. The sequence continues at coordinate 1,105,422,782 of OY728131.1, read as the reverse complement.
GGGGCCATGCCGCTGATGGGGGGGGAGGAGTCACTTCGGAAGGGCGCTCGGCCAAGGGTTCATCGCGCCGTCAGGTTGCGCACTGCAGGTGGGGGAAGGCCGCCGCACGAGGGAGGGAGGGAGGTCGAACGGTCGCCGCGCCGGAGGAAGGAGGGAGAGACGTCGTCGGGTCCTCAGCCGGTGGGGGGTAGCGCGAGCGGGATGGAGAGGGGGCCGGGACGACGAGCCGGACGGGAGGGAGGCCGCGTGGTCGGGAGAAATGGGGGAGGGGCCGCGTAGGGTTAGAAGAGAGGGAGGGAAGAAAAGGAGAGGAAAAAAAAGAAAAAGAAAAGAAAAGAAAAGGGAAAAGGAATAAAAATAAATAAGTAAAATGAAATAGAAATATAAATAAATAAATAAAATGAAAAATGAAATAAAAATAAATAAATAGAGTGAATAAAATGAAATAAAATAAATAAATAAAATCTGAAAGAACAACAAATCCCTAATTAAAATATTAACTAAATTAATAATAATAAAATTATCACCTGAGAGCGGACACCGCGCACGGTCTCACGCGCGGGGTCGCGCACATGGTTGCGTGTCTCAAAAACAACACATTCAATAACAAACAATCCCTTAACAAAAATTAGGGGTTGTGCAGGGCGTGCATACGCTCGCGCGTTCGTATAAAAACGAGATTTTCTTTTAATTTAAAACCGGTTCAAAACACAAATTCAAAAACGAGACCCAAAATAATTAAGTTAAAATAATGCATTGGTCAGGGTGTGACAGATTCACTGATAGAAATATGAGCATACCCTGAAGATTGTTCTTTTCTCACATGGATAGATTGAACCAGAATGGGGATATATATATGATCTTAGGCCTTTGGAATATTCCTTCAGTCTACATTGATAGGAATGTGACCTGGTACTGAAGAATTTTACCCTCTCTCATGAGTTTCCCCAGGTGGAATGGAGATATGATATCAATCCAATGACTTTCCCTTCATCGAAATATGCTGGTAATCTTTCTGAGTAGGAGAAATACTGTGTTATCGCACTTTTATAACCAATTTTTGACAATTATCATAGTGTTGAGCTATCCTAGGTGTAGGGATAGTAGTACGCACATTTCCCTTCGAATAAAATACTTCCCAAATATTCTGGAAGAGTTATTTAGCTTTTACTTAAATGTATTAGTAATTTAGCAAGGCATGTATAATGATATAAGCTAGAACATAATCTGTATCCTTGATGAAACTGAAAAATGTCTATTATTGAAGCAAGGATACATGTCCACTTTATTCCACATAATTCCATAAATCTAATGTAATGGTATTCATTTATGGGGTAGGGATTATGAGCCTCCCCAATGCTTGCTATAGAAATATGCTTGCAAATATGTTCACAGAGGGAAAGGACATTACTATGTTGGATGGTCGTTGTCTGAGTATGGATGTATTAATTATCAAATGGATAGTGGATATATGCCCTCTATTGGATTTCTAACACCATTATCCTCTATTCATTTTTCCATAAAACCCTTGATTGGGCATTAATGGGCATAGTGTATCCAATGATTCCCTTTGTAAGCGACTGAGGGGTACCAGCATGATAGTGTCATCGATGAAGGTTAGATGGAGCCCACTTGGGCAGATCCTGAACCTAAAGAGAGTAGTGTCCATCCTCCTAGTGCAATTACCTATATATGCAATTTTGTGGTAATTGTGCTCTGTGGATAAGAACTTGATGTTGTTGGTTATGGTGATGAGGGACACAGGTTCAGTAGCAACCTTCCCTAGGTGATGAGGAATCACTGACCATCGCATCAAGAGGACATTAACAGTATCCTCCATGGCCAGGATAATACTATATCAGTGTTAATTTTGAACCATCATATTTTCTACATGACATTAGAGTCTATATGTAGGTTATATTATTTTACGATTTTTGAAATTTTTAGTTGAGGACCATTTACAGAATGAATTCTAGACGATGACGACATCATCTTAAATTGGTTTGCTGAAGCAGTATCATCAATTATTAATATTATAATGAAAAAGATTATCGATCAACGTAGTATCATTGACATAATATGCTAAATCATATATGAATTATTAACTTATTTTTTCAATTATTCCAAATTCATTCATTCTAGTTGTTTTGAATTATCATAAAGAGGATGGAAATTTGATATCGCTGGTTACAATGGATCAATTTTATGATTATGCAGGTATTATTAATTTTTTTATAGGGATTTAACAATGATGAAGACAGAAGCATTACTATAAGGACATGACCTTATAAAATTGAATAATCTTGAATTTAGTCCAGATTTCACTTCCTTTTTACATTGAGGATATTTTCATGTTTAGAGATTTACATAATTTGGAAAAAATATTCATACCATTACAAATATTTACAGAGTGGATACCATAAAAATAGTTTCCATTTTTTTCAAATTTTAAAGCATTAAATCTTAAATCGTGACTCCTTGACAATTCTTTAACATTTAACGTGGCATACTTCTTTGTCTTATACATCCATTAACCTGTGAAAATCATTTAAAACATGGGATGAGAAAAAAAGATCAGTAAGGGATATAAAAATAATGTATAACACTTTAGTCATATGAAATCATTTCTAAATACATACTTATCACCTGTATATATATATATATATATATACTTACTTGGTGATACATGAGATTTTCACAATACATAAGAACATAAGTATAACTATAAAGGTATCTTGGGGAAATACGTACATAATATTGTAAACCTCTCCATTACCTAATAATTTGTAAACCTCCTTGATACCTTACAATTTGTGTAACAATCACAGTTACTGTTGGAGTAACATTACGGGCCACCCAAGGCGTTCGGGTCTTGAAAGGATTTCGGGCACCCAAGGCCTTCGAGCCAGTTAATTCTCAAGGCCTTCGAGACACCTTAAGGCCTTAGGGCCACCCCATTGCCTTCAGGGCATATGAATGATGGCCCCAAACACACTACAAAGAAGGAGCATCCCCAGAAGAGGATTCAGAGCAGGTGCACTCACCAGAACATAGACAAATGGATTTTTAGAATGAGAGGGTATGTATATTCCATCAGTACTAACTTGGGCATGCACGGGAAGCCAATCCAGACGATCATGCAAATGTGGAGAGTTACTATCAGGATGGAGATGCTGGGGAGGGGCAGTTCCTTGTAGATAGTCTAGTTGAATTCCCTAAAACATTCAGGTCATGTAATCTCCTAATACTACATGCCATGTAATCTCTAAGCCTACATGCCTTTTATGGGACTCCCCTCATCCCTTAAAATGGGGGTTATCAAAAATCAATAAAAATGAAGGCCTATGGGCCATTCAGGAAGGTAGGAATTAATAGAGTAGATGGAGTAAGTATATACACACATAATAAAACATAATATAAACCGAACCCATCAGAAAAACAATTTAAATTGAAGACAAATAACTATGTAAAAGTTTAACCCAAATATAGGAAATTCAGTTAAGAATTCATTTACAAATAAATAATCTTAAACATAAATTGATAATCAGAAAACAGTCCTTTAGAGAAATTCAGCAGCCTAACAGCTGTGGAACATGGTTTTAGAAATATATTAAAAGAGAGGGGACAAGGTTCACCCATCCAGAAATGAATCACAATATAGAGTAGATCTAGAATATTAATGAAATAAAAACATTGTATGGAGACTTGAAAGTTATACCACATAAAAGAGAACTAGAATAGAAAAAGAAAGAAATTGAGAATTTTCTTAGCTTGTAGAGTAACCCTTAGAACATGATGTTTGGGACCTTGGGTGCTTGAGGAAATCTTGGTAGGACTACTAGGAAGGTAAAGAGGCTAGATATTCATTGAGGAGGAATTTGGAATCCAGTTAATGAAGGAATGGGTTCATATTTATAAGAAAAGTAAGGGAATATTTTAATAATTTATAAGGGTCACATCATGGGTGGTATTTTAAAAACCATGGGCTTTACCATTATATAAGCCACTTTGGACACCTTAAATGTTATTTAACTATAAAAAAGTTGACCAGATTTATGACATCATTATTACATCATTAATGAAGTCACTAACACCCTGAATATAGAAACTGTATTTTTTACTCTTCACCGAAAAATCAAAAGTTTTAGAAAAATTCCCATAATTCACCCAAAAAATTTATCAACATGTAGATTTCAAAAATGAATTCCATTTTTGGAAAATAATTTTTTAAATATTTTTAATTTAATTTTTCAATTAAATCATACTTAATTCAAAAATTAATTTTTTAAAAATTATAGCTGCTTTTATATCACATTGAAAAATTAATCAATATGTCATTATACTAAATCCTTAAGAAAAAAATAATACAATTTACTATTCATTTGGGTCATATTACTATTCATATTACTATTCATAAGGGTACATTTCTATTCACCAAAGAAACAAGTTGGTTTCAATAGACTCCAAATAACATACTGAACACAATTGTAGATGAAATTTTCTTAAAATTCAAATCATAGAAGTGGATAAGTTATGTTTTAAAGGACAGTTATAAATATCTAGTTGAAACAATGATCCATGCATTTCTATTTATTTTTAGAGAACCTTGTGGTGTCACATTATCCCCACCTTCTGGAAATTGTGTCCTCGTAATTTTATTTAAATATTAAACAACTTGGGGTACTTTTCCTTCACAGCATTTTCAGACTCCCCTGTTGCTTCCCCAACCATGTGGTTTCTCCACAAAACCCTTACCTGGTAGATTACCTTATTCCGTAATACCGGTTCCCTTCGATCAAGAATCTGAACTAGTTTCTCTTTATAAGAAATGTTTCCTTCCAACTAAACTACTTTTGGGATCAAGGAAAGCGATGAATAAGGCACATAATTTCTCTATATTGAACCATGAAAAAAATTTTGTACTTGAGACAATCTTGGAGGCAAAGCTACGCAGTATGCCACTGTTCCAACTTTATCCATGATTTCAAAAGGACTGATGAACCGTGGACATAGCTTCCCTTTCTTACCGAAACACATCCCACTTTTCCAATGAGTTATTTTAAGGAAAACTTGGTCACCAACCTCGAAAGATAAGTATTTCCTTCTCTTATCTGCATAACGTTTCTACCGGCTCTGAGCTATCCTCATGTGTTGATGGATCATCCTCACTTTTTCAGCCACTTTTTCTACTAATTCTGGCCATTTCAACTTTCTTTCACTGACTTCATCCCAAAACGCTGGAGTCCGACACCACTTCCCATACAAGGCCTCAAAATGTGCCATCTAAGTAGTGTAATGAAAACTATTATTATAAGACAACCCAACAAAAGAAATATGTTGATCCCAACTTCCCTTGTATTCTATTGAAGAAGCTCGAAGAATGTTCTCCAAAATTTGAATCATTCATTTTGACAGCCCATATGATTGAGGATGAAAAGATGTACTAAAATTTAACTATGTGCCCAATGACTTCAGAAGTCCCTTCCCATTGATAGAAGTGAACCTGTGATCTCATTCAGATACAATGGAATGATGAACTCCATGTAACCGGAAAATCTACTTAAGGAAAAATCGATAAAGATGATCTAAATATATTGTATCTCTAATAGAATGAAAATGTGCAGACTTTGTTAGCCGATCAACAATAAACAAAATCAAATTGTTACCTTCAAAAGTCTTTGGTAGTCCAGCCGCATAATCCATTGATACATTCTCTCATTTCCACTCTGGAACGAGAAATGGCTAGAGCATCCCCTTCGGTAAATACTGCTCTTTATTAACCTGTTCATAAGTACAAAATTTCATGTTAAAATCAACAATATCTCTTTTTATTCTATCCCACCAATAATACTCTCGAAGTTCTTTGTAAATCACTACACTTCTAGGGTGAACTGAAAATGGAGAACTATGAGCTTCACACAATAATTCTTTCCTCAACATGGAATCAAAAGGCACACACAACCTTTTACCAAATCTCAAAACACAATCTTTATCAAGATGAAATTCTGGAAACATACCTATTTTAAACAATTCATCCTTTTTCTATAGCTCATGGTTTTTTTATACGCATGCTTAATTCTTTCTGAAAACTATGATTGCACTGAAACCTAAAACAAAAAAGATTTATTCTCTGCACCAACAACATCTATGCCAAAATTCATCAAATCCATAATCCAGGTATAATTTTCCAAACGTAACATGGTTAATAATGCATGATGTTTCTGACTCTAATCATCAGCCACTTTATTTTCTTTTCTAGGATAGTAATTGATTGTGCAGTCATAATCTTTTATCAGTTCTAGCCATATTCTCTACCTCACAATTAATAATTTCTGAGTGAATGTATAATTTAGAATTTTATGGTCTATATATATTTGATAGTTGGTTCCGTATAAATGATGCCTCCAAATTTTCAATGAAAGAAACCACAACTTCCAATTCCAAATCATGAGTGGGATAATTTAACTCATGAGTTTGTAGTTTTCTTGAAGCCTAAGAAGATACATGATCATTCTGCATAAAAACAAAACCATATCCCTTTAAAGAATCATCACTGTAGATGAAAGGCTCTCCATTCTAGGAAGGTATGGCCAAAATTAGGTCATTCACCAATCTGTTCTTTAGTTCCTGATAACAAACATCACATTCGTCTATCGAAAATAATTTAACCCCTCTTCATGTTAAATTAGCAATCAGGCTAGATAACCGGGAAATGATTATAACAAACCGTCAGTAATAACCTTCTATCCCAAGAAAACTATGAATCTCTGTAACATTTTTGGGTCTGGGACATTCCTCAAATACTTTTTTTTGGAAGGATCACTGTTATTCAATCCTTATTTATAAATTTCCCAAGAAAAAAAATCTATTGTATCCAAAAATCAATCTTGCTGAATCTTCCATACCGTTTATTTTCTTTTAATGTTTGTAAAACAACCCTTAGATATTTTTCATGCTCCTCTTTATTTTTAGAAAACACCAGAATGTCATCAACAAATACAACCAAAACTTATCCAAGAACTCATGAAATACTATATTCATAAGATTCATCAACATAGATGGTGCATTATTTAACCGAAAGGGTATAACAAAAAATTCCGAATGCTCATATCTAGTACGAAAGTCGGTTTTTAGGATGTCATCCTCCTTCACCTTTCACTGATGGTAACCGGATGCCAAGTCAATCTAGGAAAAGTACTGAGCTCTTTGGAGTAGATCAAACATGTAATCGATATGAGGAAAATTATAATTTTTTTTATAGTGATGTTATTCAAAGCTCTATAATCAATGAAAAGTCTCATGGAACCATCTCTGTTTTTATCAAACAAAACAGGAGCTCCCCATAGGGGAGTACTAGGACGAATGAATCCTTTATGAAGAAAATCCTACAATTGAATTTTTAATTCCATATGTTCTGTTGGAGCTATACGATTTGGTGGTTTTGATATTGGCTTAGAGAACTATGTAAATTGTGAATTCGACTTCTCGATCCGGTATGAAACTGGGTAACTCATCAGGAAAAACATCTAACACTAGAACATCATTAATTTGAATAGTTCCCTTTTTTCAACAATATGATCAAGATAACTTTCATTTCATTCTTTAAATAATTTATCTGTATCATGATATATTATTAATAGTATGCTTTCATTAAAGTATACAAACTGAAACTCTTTCTGTAAAACAACTTCTTTAGATCTACATTCAATCTTAGCATGATAATCAGAAAGCCAATCCATTCCCAGAATAACATCAAACTCGACTAAGTGTAAAACAACAAGGATTGTAGGAAATGTCTTTCCCCAGACTACAATAGAAAGATTATTATAATTCAACTTCTCTATAACATTTCCCCCTGTTGTTTTACCAACATGTTCGGGTCTCATTTGTTGAGGTGATATTTCCAATTTACCAGAAATTATCTCAGTAATGAAGGAATGTGTAGACCCCATATCAAACAAAACATTAGAAAAATTTGAGTGAAAAAACAAAGTACCTTTTACAACTTCATTGGATGGCTTGACATCTGCTGATGTAGTCAAAAAAGATCTCACCACAACTTTCTGCATGTATTCTAGGTTATTGGAATCATTAGAATATCTCATTGGGTAGGCATTTTCATAATTAGACATCTCACCACATTTAAAACAATTTACAGTCTTCTTATCAGGATTAGTCTTTTGATCATTTTCATTACAATATCAGGCCATATGTCTAATCTTACCACATTACAAATACACACTAGTTTTTCCAAGACATTCCCCACGGTGTTTCATGCCACATTTTTCACTAACTGGAAATTGGATTTTTTATAATTAGATTTCATTGGCTGATTCTTACCCATTTCTTTCCATCTGGACCTCTTCGTCTCTTTGTATCCAAAATGCATGTGATCAACAGGAAACTCCATCTCTACCCTCTCAACATATTGGAAAAGTTTTTCATAACTTTTGAATTCACAGGAGGACAACACCCTTCGGTACCTTGGATTCAATCATGAGTAAAAGCAGTTGACTATTCTTTCAATATCCAGAATAAGATTTGGAGCATACCACACTAGTTGGGTGAAGTTAGCTTCATACAAAGCCACTGAATCTTCCCCCTTCTGTTCCAATTCCTATAATTGCTTCTCCATTTAATGTCACACCACATTAGGAAAATAAATTTCAAGGAAAATAATTTTAAATTCATCCCACTCTAAGACAATAAATCCCCATCTACCATTGATATTACGTACCATTTCCCACCACTGATCAACTTCCCCTTCAAAATGATAAATGGAAAGACATACCTATTGATTGTATGAACATCCCATAACATCAAATATATTTTCAATGGAATTGATCCATACTTAAACTATTAATGGGTTAGAAGATCCATTGAAAGTAGGAAGGTGTTGTGTCAGTAAATGTTACACTACTATCATGTTTCATTCTGGTAGCTCTGGTTGTTCTCCTGCATGGATTCCAACAATATTTATTGCCTGCGTTAGCTAAGAAATTACTGTCACAAACTGCTCAGTTCTAATCCCTACCATTATGGGGTGTAGATCTGATAGGATGTTATTCTTTTGGTGCCTCTCCTCTTCAGTATCCTTGTTCCTTCTGTGGACAAAAATTTTGAACAAACATATTTTAGATGAAGAAACATGGTAATTTTAAAATGCTAAAAATAATCTAATTAATAACAGAGTAAAAATCATTTACAGTATTCTTTTAACATCACCATAACACCTAATTTTATCCAAACCATCATCCAATACCAACTATATGGATCAAGCCTTATTACATTGAATAATCATGAATTTAGTCAAAAATTCACTTCCTCTTTACATTGATGATCTTTTTAAGTTTATAGATTTAGATAATTAGGAGAAAACAATCATAATATTACACATTGTTATAGAGTGGATACCATAAAAACAATTTCCATTTTTTTCAAATTATAAAACATTAAAACGTAAAACACGACTCCTTGACAATTATTCAACATTTCACAAGGCTTCCATCATAATATTACCCATCCATTAAAATTTGAAAATCATTTAAAAATTGGGATGATAAAAAAACCACAGTAAGGAATATAGAAAGAAGAGAAGAACACATTAGTCATATGAAATCATATTAAATGGCATACTTATCACCTGTATATATATATATATACTTACTTTGTGAAACATGATATTTTCACAATACATAAGAACCTAAGTATAGCCATGAAGGTATCATGGGGAATTACTAACATAATCATGTAACCCTCTAAGCTACCTTCAAATGTGTAACCCTAACGTCTATCTTACAATTTGTGTAACTGTCACAATTACACTTGGAGTAACCATACGACCGACCTCCAAAATACAAATACCCAATGCATTGGAGTGAAATATAGGTCCCAACCATTATCATAATCAATTCCCAAGAACAAAAACATAACAATACATCATTAATAATAGTCTAAAGACATTACTTTTGAATTTTGTAAAAAATAATTGATAATGAGTATTATTAAATAAAAACTCGTTATAAATATCATAAAATTGACGAGAGATGTAATAGAGTGGATGGAGTATGTTTATATACACAGAATAAAACATAATATAAACAGAACCCATCACAAAAACAATTTAAATAGCACATAAATAATTAAGTAGAAGGTTAATGCAAATATTGGAAATCAGGTAAGGAATTACTTTACAAATATATAATCTTAAACATAAATTGATAAGCAGAAAACAATCCCTTAGAAAAAAATAGAATCCTAATGGCTACACAACATGGTTTTGGAAAATATTAAAAAGAGAGGGGACATGGGTCACCCATCCAAAAGATGAATCAAAATTTATATTAGATCAAGAATAAAAAGGAAATAAAAACATGGTATTGAAACTTGAATGTAATATCACATAAAAGAAAACATGAATGGAAAAAGAAAGAAATTGAGAATTTTCTTACATTGTTGAGTAACACTTAGAACTTGAAGGCTGGGACCTTGGGGGCTTGAGGAAACATTGGGAGTACTGCTAGAAAGGTAATGAGACTAGAGCATCGTTGAGGATGAATTGGGAATGAATTTAATAAAGGAATGGGTTGGAATTTATAAGAAAAGTAATGGAATATTTTAATAATTCCTAAAGGACGCCTCATGAGTGGTATTTGCAAAACCATGGGCTCACATATGGTATTTTCCCATGGTATAATCCACACAGGACACCTCACATCTTATTTAACTACAAAAAAGTTGACCAGATTTATGACATCATTATTACATCATTAATGATGTCATTAATACACCGAAACTAAAAACTTTATTATTTACTATTCACCGAAAAGTCAACTGAATCAGAAAATTCCCAAAATTCACCATAACTATTTATCGACGTGTAGATTTCAAAAATGAACCCTATTTTTGGAAAATAATTTTCTAAATATTTATAATTTGAATTTTAAATTAAAACATACTTAATTCAAAAATAAATTATTTAAAAAATATAACTGCTTTTATATCACATAGAAAAATAAATGAAGATGTCATTATCTTAAAGCCTTATGAAAATTAATTAATAATAAAAGTTAATATTAATTACAGTCATATTACTATTCATATTACTATTGATAAGTGTATGTTACTATTCACCAAAAAACTAGTTGGTTCGAATAGAATCCAAATAACATATTAGACAAAACTGTAGATGACAGTTTCTTGAAATTCAAAACATAGAAGTGGAAAGGTTATGTATTATAGTCTAATTATAAATATCTACATAAAACAATGATCCATGAATTTATATTTATTTTTAGAAAAACTTGAGGTGTTACAATTACAAACCAATCATTTTTTCATTAATGAGATTCATGCCAGGTTCATAATTTTTTTTTCAGGAAATATGGAGTGGAATGGATTTCTCTCTTCATGTTAAAATTTTATATTTTTCCTTAAACTCCGATTTTTTCCCAACTCCATAGTTGGGTACAAACCAACTATCCTTGTGCTGATAGCCATTTGGTTATTCAGGCATAATGACTCTCAGGGACTCACATTGGCTGAGAGGATGGGAAGTTGGGCTCATCACACATTTTTTGGGGGAATTTTTTCATACTCTAGGACTCTCTTATTGATTAATGTTATGATTGTGAATCTCATCATAATCTAGACATGAGACTGATTAAACTAAATAAATGACTTTCGACCTATTCATTTTTTTCGATAAAAAGAGCAGGATCACTTGTTTTAGCCAAACTTTATGTGTATGAGGTTCTTCATCATTATCTGGTAATAGGAGGTTTCTTATATGTTGAAACCATATAACCAATTTATTAGAAACATGCTCTCATATATGGACGTAATTTATATTCTGAGGATGGGATTGGCCATTATTATTCTTGCTATATATCCTAGTTATTAGAAGAATCAAAACCCATGTAACTTGTCTATCCAATGATGTTTTATAGCATGATGAAAGACATATATTGGTTATCTTGGAAAACATCGATCTTGGGTTCTAGAGGGACATCCTACATACCCAGAATATAGAGTGAATCAGAGTTTCCCAAGTTCATTATTATAATAATTATATATTTGCGTCAACTAAGTAATTATATAGTCTTGTGGAAAATATGTGATGATTATTGGAACTCACTAAGCCCACGTGAGCCATGATCAGTGTAAGAAATGAGAAATAAAATGTAACCAATGTTATTGCTTTGGAAAATGTAGTCATTTTCTAGTTCCTCTATGGTTGATCAATTTGGAGCTGATACCTTAGTGGGAGGAGAAAAACATATCCTAAATGTGGTTGGAATCTGATTTGTTGTAGTTCCCTTTATGTTAGGGATTATACACTCAGGAATACCTCAATGGTTGGGAATTATGATCCCAATGAGGTGTTCATTTCATCCCCGAATCCCACATGATCCATACTCTGGGCATGAAACAAGGGGGAAAAGATAATGAAACTCAAATCACATGTTTATGCAACATGAATATTAGGATAGTATTTGGGATTTTTGGTATAGTGTTTAGGCATTAGAGAGGCATCTTGCATATCTTGGTGTTAGAAAGAATCAAATTTCACATTGTTCACTATATGTAGGGTCTTACACACTAAGGTTTACCTATACATTTGAAGGGGTTTATAAGGTAGATTATATAACCATTTCAACTCCCTAATCCCACACAAGCAATGATCGTCTCTGATAATCAAGGGATATAATGTAATCAGTATCATTTATTTGGGAAAGTGACTCATATACTGATCCCTATAGGGATGATCATTATGGAGCTCTATCCTCATAGGGTGGTGGCCTATGTATCCAGAATATGGTAGGAATAAGAGTCTCTATAGTGCCTTTTATGTTAGTTAATACACACGGAGGCTACCCTATTCATCTAGGATTACATTCTTAGGATAGACAACATTGTTAAATATTAGGATGCACTAATATTCTAGCCTTGTTCTTTAGATGACATTGTAAGAGCCATTTACCCTATCTTGGGGGTCATCTCATGACCCATCATGACCTATATGGAGGGTTTCATGAGAGATAGTGTGGAATAGCACAATGGGTGTCACTTGTATTGGATGACACCTATAAGAGACAACATGAGACCTGACTGACATGTCTAGGGGCATCTCTAGTCTCAGTTAATATGAGAAAAGGTTGTTGCATGGGATTGGTATCCATTACCATATGATTTATTGAGACTGATATGATGTGAGAAGAAACAATTATATGAGTCACACAATTTTTCCAGAGAATGTATCGAGTCTCAGATGATAGAACCAAAGGGTTCACAAGATCAAATTTTCATTTGCAGGGGAACTGTATTATGTTCCTAGAAATGTTTGGTGGACTTCGCATTTCCCAGATGACAATTAAAAGGGGTGTTGTGAAATATGGTGAATGTAACCTGGTGCTATCTTATGCATTTGGATGACACATGCAAAGTGCATGAGGTGAGACAAGTATGCCTTTCTATTAATCCTAGTTCCTCTGATATTTGTTCTAACCCTCATATTGCGAATTCCATGGTTCCATTCAGTGTCTCTTTCTTTGTGTCTCACATGATTTGGAGGACATGTGTTATGTCCATCACATGTTCTACCGGAAGTACTTAACATGATCTATGAGTAGTCACGTAAAAAACATTATGTCTAGAACAAAAATACTCCAAATGTCTGTCAATATATTAAATGATAGAAATATGTCCAGTATTGTGATCGATTTCCCTAAGAAGTATGTTGAAGTCATGACTTTTATACTATAGATCATGGGTGTCTGGTTGATCAAAAATCTCACCCTTTCTTTGCATTGGGGTGAGTTTTTTATAGGCATCACCACCCTAATACTCCTCATTTTTTGTAGTGTATCTGATGTGGATTGCCCAATTTTCAGTGATCATGATTCTCCTTCATCAATGCATCCTTTATCAGATTATTAATGATTGTCAAATACGTGTTTGATCATGCGGTTATGTCAAAAGTCCCCCATGATGTCATATTGACATTTCTAAGGGCCTCCAGATGATTCAAATTCATATGGAATGGAACTCTCAAGACCTTAGGTGACTGGTCGTGGGGTCAAGCAAGATAGTACAACATGTGCACTGAGTGATTCATATGCCTTTTAGTGACCACGAGTACAACTCACCTCCTCCCTTTTAGTCCCCTCTTTTTGATATAACAATATTTGGGAGTCATTGGATATTTCATGTGTGTTTCCAAGGGTATTTACATTATTTTTTGAGATATGTCCCAACTCCAATATGGTTAATATGGGAGTTCATGAGAATTCCATATCCTGATTATGAGGATGAAAAGATACAGGTATTTCACAAGACAATACTGGCATGTCATTGTAGGACTGTGGTTCCTTGCTGGTCGTTAAAGGTGTGTCTTATGTGTTTTTGTCACCGCAGTGCCTTCTCACCTCCTCCCATTCATATTAGATGTTTTATTTTACAATGTTCAAGGATCATGAAAGTTGTCTAGAGTAGTTTCTACGATATTTTGAAAATATTTAGACCATGTCTTGTTGGACCCATATAGGTCATATGGAGAGTGTGAAAACATGTAGTGGATAGGTCTATCTATCTATCCTAGAGTAATTATGGTGTTCAATGGATGAGTTCGAGGATATCCATGTGGTGAGGCTAAAAACCAAGAGGGTTTGTGTGAGGGGAGGAAGAAAAGTCACTATGGTCTTGCAGCATCTCATAGACCATTTAAGGTGTGAATCACATGTCTTTTAGATACCAAATAATGCTCTCACCTCCTTCCCATGATCTCATTCATTTTATGTGTAATGTCTCAGAGGTAATATGGGATTTATTAGATATAACCAAGTGTTTTTATTCCTTATAAAGATATCCCATAACATGATCTTCATGGCCACTTTGTTTCTTTTATTTTAAAATTCCATCCCTCTTTATTCACAAATTATTTTCGATTGTTATTCAAGAACATTCCAATGAAAACCCATGTGGCTTGGGGGCACTCATTTGGTTGTCTAGGGGGACATAAAAAGAGCAAGTAGGTTTGTTGATTTAGTCCCCATAGGATATGCTGTAGGTGATGTGCATTGAATTGGTCTTTCATGTGACCTTGGAAAGGCCAGTCAATCATGTGTCTCTCAGACGCTTCATGAATTATTGACCATCCATCTCTTCCATGATTTTGTGTGGAAAATAATACCCATATTTATGTATTTCCTCATATTGTGATTCTACTAGTGCTTCTTTGGTGGGTGTCACCAGCCACAAAAAAAAATTCCCACCTTCAACTATTGTGATTAATTTGAAATTTAATTTACATTTATCCCTATTTATTCTCAAATAAAATATTTTCTCCATATTTTCTATAATTTTTATAAAAAATTATATTAAATGAAAATGGTTTTATTTTCATAAAGGCGTTAACCAAATTTTAAAAATTAATTTACATATATGTTCTTACATAATGTTACAAGGATGTTTCTTTTAATGTATTCCTTATTTTTTTCTAAAGGACTGGTTTCACTAAAAAACATTATTATTGATAAATTTAGGGTCTTCATTTAGTGATAACGGATTATACATTATTTCAAGAAAATTTTATATCTTCAGACAATGATTTATGTAACTCTCCAATATTCAGTGTAAATTAATTTTATACTTCATGTTAATATTGTTAATACCATTGATGAATTTAGATTAATTTAAATTACATTCATGATGCTTCAATTGTACATCATCTTTATAAATTATTCCATTTGATTGAAGTTTGTTAAGTGAGTAATTTCATTTATCAAGGAAATATAAATGTATCATATTATTAATTCAATACAGATAATTATTGATTTATAAGTAATTTTGAGAATCAACTGCGTAGATCTATCAATATTTATGTAATTCCATATGCATTTCATTGATGTGCGGAGCCCGGTTATTGATATCCCCTTGATACAATAAAAGATCTCACATGATGAAATAAGTGGCCATAATATATTGTTAATTTTTTTACACAAACATGTTTTTAATAATGATGTATTGGTTATTGGGACATTATTGTATGATTAATGATATAATGGTTTAGAAGACTTGATAGAATGTTCATGAATATCCAAAATTGTGTATTTTTGTTATTTATAATTCTTCCTTTATTGATGTGATTACTGTGTTGATATTATCTCTTGGATGTTCATATAAATTAATTTATTCATCGAATTTAATGTGTTTATATTATCTACTATGACATATTGATTATTTAATATTTACTCATGATAAATTTCATCGTATATAACCTTTAATAAGAATCAGTGCTCAGACATTATTTGTTTTCATTTCCATTAGATACAAAGAAGGTATCTTTGATTAATCCAAAATAATTAATATGTTTTCAGTTGTACAATTTAATATGGTAGTCATGTATGTTTCTAGTCACCCAAAACAGTTCAACTAATAAATCCTTTTTTTGAGATCAGACTAATCTTCTACTAATGTAATAAGAATTCGCTGACTCTATGTAACTGGATACATTGTCTTAGAAATGTATCCATTCTCCAAGACTCTGAAAACTAGTGAATTGACCTATATATCTCAAAAATGTTTAAAAGGTGCCTGTTGGTACATATATAATATCATGTCCAGTCTTGATCTTCCATGTAATTAATATGTTAACACACCAAGATATAATATTGTAAACCTAATTTTATCTTTTCTGAATAAATGATGTTACAATTGATAGACAACTCATATACATAGGCAATGATGTTGTTTATTTATCTTGTCACTGAAAAGTGGGTGATAATTCGTGGATTTGAATATATATTCTGAGGAATCTAATGGATATGTACTTAAAAGGGGTATATTGTATACAATTATATATAACATTTCATATGAAGTGAAGTACATTAGTTTCACATCATATCTCATGTCTGGTTAATTCATAATAGAACCATGGATTTAATTTATCTCTATATCATATTCTGTTATTAGGCTTTATGATATGAAATCATGAGATCGATCCATCCTATATTTTTAATGTCATATGGTTTCCATTAGACTAAATCAATGAGATGGACTATTTATGTCATATGAAACCTTCATTGATGTGTTAAATGAAGAATTACCCAAAGAAAAATTACATTAGTGTTGAAAAACAATATGTTTATCCTGGAAAATGATCTTAATTGTATGAAAATTATTGGGAATGGATATAAAAAGATAAGATCCACATATGTTGGGGTACATAGTTTCATTAAATGATTAACATAACCTATCCTATTTCTTGATCATCATTTTACTTAGCAGTGGTGGTTCTAACACCCCTTATGGATTTATAGTCCACAAGTTCTAAATATGGATACCTAAGAAAATTTTTTCCCCTTAGCGGAAAGATACTTTTGTTTTTTGCTACAACGTTCATCATCAAGAATCATTATCAAGATGTAGGCTAATTTATGAGGTATATAGTTATATCATTATTTTATATATCCTTACACATTAATTCCTTTAAGATTATTGAAGTTGTTTTTGTTTACTTTTCTTCCATCAATTATGTGATGGTCCTGTAAGACCATTTAGTGATACTAAATATAGTTTCTTCAAAGTTTAATCATGTTATTTTCATTGTATATTTATGAAAACGATTGTCATTTTGTGTTTTAAGTGATATAATTTAATATGATATGTTGAGTTGAAAGATTTCATTCAATAGTTGCACATATAAATTAATATTATAAAGTACGATATGATTGGAACCCGTGTTGTTTTCATCATATGGTATGATAGATAATTTCATATCATGTGATAAAATTTAGGGGTTTCACTAAATATAATGATTTAAAATAAATACGATATGTAGGATATTGTAAAATATTATTTAGGATATATGGTATAGAATTCATATTATAGGATATGAATCATAACATAAAATCCAGTCATATCACAAAAAATTGAGTTATAGGATGATTACTCTCTAACCTATATTAATCATATTTTATGAAATATATTTTGTCATAAAATAAAAAATTCATAAAAATGTTAAATAATTTATATTTATCATTTATAATTTAAAATGATGTATAAATTATAATGAATTAGTCAATATAGATGTTTATTCTCATTTACAAATAAAATAATAAAATTTCATATTTATGTATATCACTTTTGGATAATATATAATGTGGATTGTTATTAATTTATTCCCAAATTATTCTATTTTATTGAATTTGAATAATGTGTATGTATAAATTATTTATATTAATTTATTATAGGATATATATCCATTAATTACATGCTATAAGAAACTCTATATGATTTATTATTCAACTACCTCAACCAAAATTTTTGGTAGAGTAAGAAACTTGATAACAATTTTTGAATATAGTTTGTGAATTATATGTTATAGGGATATCATGAATTGAATTTTATATTATTAAAATTCTCCTTGTATAGAGTGACTTGGTATTGAACTACCAACTAACCCAGATGCATATTCCTTATTATATAATGGTATGTGGTTGGAAATCTATCACTATTTTCTTACTCCTATATTTATTTTCAACTTAATATAAATATATACCTCTAAATAAAATATTCAAGTATTATACTTATGAGATTAAGATGAATATTTGGAATATGTTTGTATGTTTTATGAATGAAATAAGTAATTGTGGGTTATATAATGTGTTACACAGTAATGCATTGGGAACACATTAATTTGGAAGATGAAAAAAAATTCTAAAACTAAATCATTTGAATAATGCATACACAAAGGTATAAAAGATGAGAAAATACGATTTTTATGATAAAGAAAGTGTTCAGTAAACATGAGGGGTATTTTAAACTAGTTATATTTAAAAAAACATTAAAATATAAACTATGATATTACTTCTAAAAAACACAATTCAAGACCTTCATAATCTAAATGGACAGTTTCATGCTAATGATGGGTAACCATGGAAAATCTATTGTAAGTTGTGATGGGAATAATTAATCCCCAGTGTATTGTAACCACATATAGTTATGAGATGTTGGTAGTACCTATATAGAATACTATAAGGGATATGATACCATTAGAATATAATAAAGTCTATTATTTATAAGAAGGATGTAGACAGATAGTTTTCCACTCAACTATTTGAGAATAAAAAATGTTGTAATTGACATGATTGCACACCAAAATAACCATTTTAATGTGTTTACAACCAAATCATGTTAGTTTATTAGTCAAATATGAACATATATCCCTAGGTATATATGATTTATGGGGTTATCAATATTAGTGGGTGTAATTTCATTAAAATTATTTGGTGAAAAGATATATTATGTGATACTCACCCATATATATGTCTCTATTATAGCTAATTTCTTATTAAATGATAACAATAATGAGTTTATCTATATGTATGACTTATTGAAAATTACATTATTTATATCTAGTTTTGAGTGGTATTCTCGTAGTGATTCATTTAGAGAATTTAAATGCGAATGTTGTACGGGATAATTTCCCTGACTATGACTTATGGGTATTAGATACCTGGTGTGCATCATAAATTTGTATTGGAAAAATTTAAATCAATGATAAAAGGAAATTTACCAGTGGAAAATTACATTTTAATGATAGTAATGGATAATGTTTTGTAACCACAAAAGTTAGTACATAGGTTATTATTTTACCATCTGGATTAATACTATAATTTGAGAATTATTTTTTTTCATGATATAATCATAAACCTTATTTCTATGAATTGTTCAGAAAATAATGTAATCTAATTTACTATTTAGAATAATAGTTTTTCAATATATATATATAAATTATTAGGATTATGGAATTAGGACTATTATAGATATTATTAATATTTTAAATAGAAATAATCATATTTATAACATTCAAAATAAGAATAAAAAGTCTAGTGCTAATTCCACCCACCTCTATCATTATGTCCCTAGAATATAAAATAGAAACACATCCAAAGACTCCATATTGATGGATTATTGGAACCATTTTGTTATTATTCACATTAAAATTACATATCTTCTTTATTAGCTAAGACAAACATATTACCTTTTAGTGGAAAATGTGAATGGCCTAGTGGACTACTAGATTTCATACATAGTACTGTATGTGGACTACTGAGTTCTAAATAAAGTTATATTTTGGGTTTTTAATTACCTTTTTTGAGGAATTTACTTAGTATGGATATGTGTTTCTAATTTGATACACGAATGGAATTTTTTTAACATTTCAAAAGTGTTTTATAATGATTTATAAAATCAACTAAGTGTATGAAAATCCTCTGATTCGATCATGGTGGTGAATACTAATGCCAAATATTAACTAATCATATGAAAAATTGTGAAATAGTTCTACAAACTAGTACTCTAGGAATATGAAAATTGAATGAGTTGTTTGATAGGAGAAATCATACCATGTCAGCCATTGTTCTATCAGTGACGAGTCATTGGGATCTTAAAATTTTATTTTGCGACTATACCTTGCGGACTATTTCATTCTTATCAAACTATGTTCTCTAAAAATAAATCCTAATGATTTTATTAAAAATATAGAAATGGAAAAATCATATTTTTTATTTTATGAGGATTTTTATTTGTGAAGAACACATAATTTTTTTCAATTTTTACCATAATTGACCAAAGTCAAAAAATAATTATGTCTTAGTAATACCAATGAATCAAAGGAATAGAATTTCTCTAATAATACCCAGGAAAATTTGTTTGGGGAATAAGATTATTTTTTCCTTTAGATAAAACAGATGGATCATGTAGTGACTGGGAGGAAAATTAAATTTAAGTAATTTCATGACCAAAATCAAGAATTGTTCATAGGATGGAGGTTGATTCACTTCCATAATGAGTATTGGAATGAGAACTGAATCAAGAAATACAAAAACCATGACGGTCTAGTATGATTCATATAGAAATAATGAGATATGGAATACTCAGAACTTAAAATGCTGAGTTAATGTTCTTAAATATTGAACTAGCAACCTACCAAATTAACATTATTCCATGTCTGATGGAAACTTATTATCATTGAAAATTGATATTAGGGATAAAAAGATGATATATATGATACATTTTATGGTATAAAAATTCACTTATGAAATGAGTATGTGTGATTAAGATCTCACCTAACCGCTCAGTAACTAGAATATCACAAATTCCATACTAAGAGAGGCTAGTTGATTATTTCTATAAAATATGGATTTCATGTTTTTTTCAATGCAACTGAGGCCTAATGGGTCACATAGTTATGCCATTCGGTATGGAATTTTTTTGATTTTTGTTCAAAATAAAGAGTGTTCGATAAACTGTTTCCAAACATTTGGGATGGATTCACAATATTTTCTATTATCTTCATTATTTCCTGTTGTATTTATTTTACACACAGAAGATTTATGGATTTGAACCCAAAACATTTTTTAACATATTCAATGATATTATAAATATGTATGATTTTCATACATAAATAACACTTTTTTTAGATGAATCGTCATTATATTTCATAAAAAAAGCCTAAGGACCACAATAGTTTATCATCCAGAGAGACTAGAAACAAAATATATTCATTTCATGAATGTCTTACAATATTATACTCTTAATTTTCAAAATATACATATAAAATATCTTCATAACATTTTGAGAGGAATCATAATAAAGTGTGAGTTTAGAATCTCAGTAATAGTAAAAAATTAGACATCTAAATAAATCATGATCATAATTGTATGAGAACATGATGATACCATTTATAAAACATACCCTAATTATCATAGATATTAAAAACGAGTCATGGAATAAATCATGGTAGTTTGTAAAACATAAATTTTAATGATAAAAACATGATACATGAGATCATATCATTGGAATTAGACATATATTTGATTCATACACATACTCTTATAACATTTTTAAAATGTATAAATAGAAAAAAGTTCATTCAATAACACAAGGAAATTAAATCAGGCAATCAAATAAACTTAGGGACATCCAATAGGGTCTATGAATAACCTTATGGATATGAAATCCATGTCCATTCATAAAATTATGAACATGTAAATAGGTTCATTCATAACACTGTCTACATTTTTTTATGTTCATGCACAATGTTTTGAACCTGTAATTTGGTTCAAACATAACATTGCATACATGTAATCAGTTTCACACTTAAAACGTTTAATTGCTAGTTTTATATATTTAAACAATTAATTAGAGGGAGATATATGTCCTAAAAATCACTTAATACATAAAAATGTGGGCCAATAGATCATAAAATATTCATCATATCATAACCCATGAAAAGGGAAGTGGTTTCATAAACATTTTTATAGTCTTTATCATGGAAATAAATAGGTTTCTTAAACATATTTTCATATTAATCATAAAACAGATATTGAAAGAATAATGATGATAAAATTTGATAATAATATTATTATAGATGATGTACAATCAGTGAATATCATCTTAGATGAGAAAATTAATTTTAATGAAAAATCTATTATATCATTTCTTGAGGAAAATAAAAATTATTTGAAAATAACATTTTTTAATCTATAAATTAATAGAATATTACAAAAAATAATTCCCTTAATATAACCTAAAAAACATATAAATGGAGACTTATAAATATTTTATTTCATATCATGGGAGAAATATCCTTTAAACATTGAAAGAAAACATTTTTAAACATATATATTTTTCAAAATATCATTTTATTTTAAATTAAACTATAATACATGTGAAATAAGCTTTTAAAAAATGAGATTCTATGTTGGTAAGAAATTTTATACATGTTAAGAAAGATTTATTTTACATTTTCAGTAATGCTCAAAAAGACCTTAATTTGAAAGCTATATGAAGACTCCATTATTTTTTTATGAAAAGTCAAAAAAGGGTAAAATATACTTTAAAAAATCCTATAGGAATATTAATTTTATTTTTATTTCTTAAAAAACATTATTATGGATGAAAGAATGGTTTTCGACCAAAGTGAAAAATAATGTTGGTTTTCATTAAAAACATTCTTATAGAATCATGAGTACATAAAAAGATTAAAATAAAGTTAAAAATTTATTATCCAGAAATAAATAGAGGAGAATAAAATTCACGAGTTTCTTGAGATATTAATCAAAATATTTTATCATTGAAACCAAAATCATAAACATTCCTGATGAATTATTAGATCATAATATATAACATTTGCAACTTTGGTAACATTTAAATCATTATCCTAATTAAAAAATTACAACAAAATTAACATTAAATATATTTAATATAATTAGATCCATTATATAACATGTCAAATGGGTTATAAAAAAACTCATAAAAGAATACAGGGGCATAACCTGACCTATGTCCCAATGAAGAAAAATCAAGAAAAAAATCTATTAACACTTTGGTAAAATTTGAACATAAAACCAGGTAAAATAGTGATCCTAAAATGGATATTTAAATCCCATAATTGTATGGATAAAAAAATACATTCATCTGTAGTATATAAATAACATAAATGAAACAAGTGGATATTAATGCATGTGTCTCACTAAAAAGTGAGAATTAAATCCCAAAATTTTAGTATTGACATCATTAAAACATAGTTTAACATCATGTATAAAAAATATATTTTTATTATATATCAATTAATGAACCATAATTATATATATCATATCATATATGACATTCTGTTACTCGTTTATTAATAATTTCATGTTAAAATCACATTATGTGAAATAAGTTCATTATTTCTCATATATGTTTTGATTTATTATTTTTGGTCCTATTACATTGATAATGGTTCAATAATCTCTATAATATTTAACATTATATAAATATATTTAAAATTTTATATATATATATATAGTAATCTATAAAATTTATAGATAATAAATGAACTACCCTATTCTATGAAATTGTAGGTAATACGTATGCATGAACCATATTCCCATTTTATTGATGAATGTAATGAAATAATGATAAATAATATATAAAAATAAAATAATAAAATTTATTAAATATATATAAAATATTTTAAAAAAATTCTATCTTTATTACCGTCCATGTAAAGAAAACATGAAGATCGAATCACATTGCATTGTGAGGTGGTTGTCCTCCGAACACAAAAGGGATAATAGCGTATTCCAAAAGAATGAAAAGTATGAAGTAATATTTTATATAATAATTATAAAATTATATCTATTTTAAAAATATCATGTATATAAATTTAATATATCCTTATTACCATCTATGTGAGAATGAAATGAAAAAAAATCATATCGGTTTCTTAGGAAGAATTTCTCCATACACACGAGTCCCATTATTGATTCCAAATGGATTTGGAAGAAAGAATATATATGTGGTGTTATAGATAATGAATAATATAAATATAATAAATATCATATATAAATATTAAATCTGTCATTATATTTTTATGATATAGGCAGTGATAGAAAACGAATATCTTTAGATCGCGAGGTGACAGTCTACCATACAGAAAATTGACATTTTCAATTCCCATTAATTGGAAGAGGATATGAATATAAGTTAAGAAAATTACCTAATAGAATATTAGTACATGGTAGATATTATTTAATTACATATTAACAATATAATGATATTTTAATTAGTTCGATGAAGAAGTTAAACAAAAACACATAGTTAAAAAGATTACATATTCCTCAGAAAACCTCATTAGGTTTAACCTAAATACTTACTAGAATACATTTATGATCCAATAAAGAGAAATATTATTTTAGTAGGTGTTTCAGAAATATTTTTGGTAATTTATAATAAATACCATTGTTCTCTGGAATTTTGAAGGGTTTCAGAGAGTGGGTGGCTTCTTATATGTGAGGTGAGTGGCATACTTGTTATTTTTGAAAAGATAAAGGTATACCAACCACCTTACCGAAGCTTCCAAGATTGTAAATTAGTGAAAAGTAAATATTATAATGACTAAATATGGTAAAAATTATTTTTGGACTTGTTTTTAGCTTATTTTATCCCACATCTTTTTAGATTATACCCTGATAAAACTGTTCCAACCAAAACTGCATCAATTAATTTTTATTTTTTTCACTATTAAATATGGTAAAAAATTATGATCAAGTTATTATATAATAAAAAATAATATCCTTACAAATGTGTAAAATAATTTTACAAATTACATTCACATATGTAGAAAAACATATATTAAAATTAACCCCAAATGAGCAATGAAAATGTGGTTTTCCAAAGAGAAATGTTTCAAATGATTAAATTCTTTTTATAATAAAATATAAAATAAAATATCTTCCAATAACCTAAATTTGATATATATATATATATATATAATATAATATTAGTTTTTATACCATCAAGTTTTTTTAGGTTTTCAAACTCATTTAAAGAAATGACAATTGTTAACAAAAACCCATATTTTTCACTATTCATCCAAAAAAATTTATTTTTAGAAAGTCAAAAAAAATTCAATCCATGATATTTTTAAAATCTTGATCGAAAAAAGGAAGATTATTTTTTCAAATAAATTTTCTAAATGTGTAAAAATATAATTCTAAAATTAGTTCATAACTATTGACAAAACAATAATTTAGAAGAA
The DNA here is from genome assembly GCA_963277665.1 of Viscum album. Classification (NCBI taxonomy): domain Eukaryota; kingdom Viridiplantae; phylum Streptophyta; class Magnoliopsida; order Santalales; family Viscaceae; genus Viscum; species Viscum album. The sequence goes on along the minus strand of OY728131.1, from coordinate 1,105,397,191 downwards.
AACAGTTTTTAAGCATAAAATACGAATTATTATTTTATCATACCTATAAAACACATAAGACGATTATTAAATTATTATTAAATAAATAATATACATATCTGATTAAAATCATTCAACATATGCGATTTTATTAATTTTTAATGGTAAAATGCATTTGTGTGCATAAAAATAGTTTTTCATAAAATGATTTCCTTTATTTTAAATTAGTTTATAGTTATGTTTAAAGTTAATTGGTCACAAAATAATTAATTTTTTATATATTTGTAAACAATATAATTTCATATTTTTTCTAATCCTATTCATACACATTATTCTAACGGATGATTGTTAATTATAATAATAAATAATTATATATTAATAGCATGTCATGTTTCGTTTAAACTAGGACTTCTGTTTAATACAATCTAATCTCAGTTTTGAGTGAAATGTAAGAAATTTTTTTTGCTGAGTGTGTCAAAAAATTTCATTAATATTTAATTTATTTGAAAAAATATATTTGATAAAATCCTGGGGTGTTGCATTCTACACCATTAAAATTTATTTCTCCTACAATTCATCATTCTAATACAAAAAAATGTGGAATATTTTTCTCCATTACATCCTCATGTTCCCATGAAACTAATTCAAACTAATGGTTTCACCACAAAACATTTTCGAGATGAGTGGTATAGTTACATATATTGTTCGATGTATGATCCAAAATCTCGATCAGTTGTTCATCATAAAAAAGATCATGATCCAGTGGTATGATGTCTATGTTAGTTATATGTGATGGGTTTGGTATGTACATACATAGGAGAGCTACATGGAACACATCATGAACCTAAGTGTGGGTTTCTAGAAGCGCAAACCAAAAAAATATAGTTGCAATAAGGTCAGTAATTTAAAATTGACTGATATATCTTGGGATTAGTTTTCCCTTATTAATTATTTGGAAAAAATTATAGAAAACCCTTCTCACCAATGTAAAATTATTGATTGAATAAAAAAAATATTAGAATAATATTTCTATCAAATTTTTTTCCAATTTCTTTTGTTAATGGATCAATCCATTTATAGTATAACATCACTAGATCAGGTCCCAATATAATTTTTTTCTAAAACTCAATTCTAATATTCTAGAGATATATACACCATTCAATTAATTTATTAATAAGTATCAGTGTGAATTATTAATTGAAATCTATTTTTGTAATAAAACTCTACCAAAGGATAGTGTTGATCCGAACCACATTTGAAATCCATAGAACATGATCTTAAAATATCCTAGAGGGGATGAATTGTTCCTTCATATGGAACAAATGTCTAAGGATGATACAAAATTCAGAAACTAAACTCTATATCATGATCATATTGATAAATTCAGAAAAACATCATCGTAAAAAATTGATCCTGATCATACAAAAATGATTGTGGTACCCCATAAAACCATAACAATTCTTTAAGGAATATTCTCACAAGCTAGTCTGGAGAGAAATATTCTTTGATAGTGATGAAGTGTGATATATTTGTAGGGTGATCAAATAAAATTAATATATCATTTTTATATTTTTATGAAATCAATGTTACAGTGAAAAAAATCCAAGATGATGTTTTCCCATTTCCATTCTTAAATGGATAATAGATGTAACAACCCCTTATAATTGTTTCTCCAAGATTTAAATTGCGAACATACAATGTACAATGATGCATACTAAAAAATATATCTCTTCCATTGAAACCAACATAAATACTCATTAACAGAGAACAATGGTATTTTTTATACCCGCATTATCCTTTTATTGTGGGTTCAAGCCCCACAGCCTTCCTGGATGCGACAGGTTTTCACCCATCATAAAATTTATCTTATCCCAAAACTATATTAATATAATTACAACAACATACCCAAACTACAATAACCCATAATTACTTTAAAATATGAAATAATATAAACCATAAACATTACAAATTCCATTAATCATTAGTTCAAAAAATTTAATGGAATTCAAACTTAAATAACCTTTTCACTAAAACATAAACCAGCCAAAGGGTTATATTTCCAAAAACATCTCCCTAAAAATCCTAATATTGATAAAAGATTATCCCATAGAACCTACAAGGGGGTTTCAATGAATTTTCAATTATGACCGACATCAATCTCATTAATCAATGATGTTTTCCATGAGTATTATGAAAATATTATAAGGATACATATACTATTACAAACGTCAATTGAATATTTATTCCTTATATAATATCTTTTTTATACAAAAAAATCATAGGATGCATTGGTTAAACCTTGTACCAACAGAATATTATATATGATTTTTGTTGGTCAGAGTGGATACCCAAGAGGGGGGTGAATTGAGTTCCAATTAAAATTTTTGTTTATATATTGTCTATTTAAAATCCCCAAATTTATAAAACAAGTTAAACTATAGTGAATTTATACAGATTGTAAATGTTCACTAAGCTTCTCAAAGATTGATAAGGTCTCAGTTAGTTTAACCACATGGTCAAACTAACTTTTGAAACTAATCTTCTGATTTACAATAAATGTAAACACTTTATAATTTAACTATTAAAGTATCTTCAAAATATTTTTGTATGTCAATGTAATAGCAGCTGAATAAATATGATATATGTAGTAAACTTTGGAATTAAACAAAAAAATGCATAACAGATATAACAAGAGGTCCAGTCTCAAGCTGAGACTTAGTCCTCTCAAATTTATATAAATTTGATCCACACCCTGGATCGGGGTTAACAACAGTTTACAAAACTGTCCTGGCCACACAGGGACCTCTACCACTATTCTACATGGGAAACAAAGCAAATACCAGGCCACATAAGGACCTCTTCCATAGTTGACATGGGGAAACAAGTGATAAGATATTTGGAGCGAGGATTTTGATATCCTCCAGTTCAGTGCAGGAGACAGTGTGTGTATATGAAATACAGAGTACACCACAGTACTCAAAAGTTAATAAATAAATCACGTAGAGAAGATAGATAAGAGCTAAAAATCTATAGTGATTATCAATGCATCTCAGGACTCATTGGATTTAGCAGGAGTGCTTTTGAGTCCTTCTATGGTGTTTCTGTTGAAAAATAGAGTGTCGTAGTTCTTCTTGTCTTCTATAGGAGTGAATATGATCTCTCGATTCGTCGTGTGTTCTTCAGTGGTGTTAGATTGCATTCATGAGAGTTCTTTGAAAGACTTGCAATCTATTTCTTGTTCAGGATTGTTCTTCTCGTTCAGCATAATGATCTATGGTGTATGCAAGTTATTCTCATTATATATTCACAATTTCATGTCACTACTAGCGCTTGTTTCTATTGCACGTGTAATGCATTTCAATCTTTCTTATATTCCATGATTTCTGGAAGTAGGAATGATTACCTTTTCATAGGTATGAGATATAGTTTCCTGACATGCCAACAACTATCATTAAATAACATTAATTGCATTAAAAACATCAAATATGACTGTTAGAATTATTTAAATAATATTGAAAAAAAGTTAAGAAACAGTGTCACAGTGATTAAGTAAACAACGTCTTCTTCAAGGTATGTGGTTCACTATATTTTCTTCACAGTATGAGCTTCACGGTGTGTGCTTCATGGTATCAGCTTCATGGTATGTGCTTCACGGTATCTGGATCACAGTGTCTGGGTCACAGTGTCCAGGTCACGGTGACTGCGTCACGGTGTCTGTTCACGGTGAGTCATTCACGGTGTCTGGTCACGGTGAGTCCTTCACGGTGTCTGGTAATGGTGAGTCCATCATGGTGTCTGGTCAAGGAGAGTCCTTCACGGTGTCTGGTCATGGTGAGTCCTTCACGGTGTCTGGTCACGGTGAGTCCTTCACGGCGTCTGGTCACGGTGAGTCCTTGACGGCGTCTGCATACTTAGACAAATATCTGTATTTGGACTTAGACGATAATATACAGAATATGGATTAAGTTTAAGCATTAGAGAGTAAAAGAGCTTGAATCATAAATATAAATTCGTGATAATATATATGAGATTTATGATCATACATGTGACTTGTAAATAATAAAGAGAGTAATTAACATCATCAGATTTGTTATCATTAAAACATGATGTGTAGTTATTATTGAGATTGAAGAGAATTAGAAAGATGTGCAATGAAGATTGAGAGTAATTGACAGTAACAGGATTTTTGATCTTTAAAACATGAGTAACACATGGAGAGTCCAACAATCTCAACCTTTTTTATTATCACAAATCAGATATATGTATAATATAAATGACATGTAATATTAATGATACTTGCATAGAAAAAACCATTATAGAACTAACACTAGTAGTTTTTCTCTCCCATTTATACGTGTAGAGATTTCTCCCCCTTTTATACTTTGAGTTTTCTCTCCCTTTTGGGATTATCAAAAAGTGGAGAAAATGAAGTGAAACACGACATTTGGCATTAAAAAGAGTTCAGAATAGAACATACAGAAAAAGTACAAACAACAAACAATAAATGGCATCCCATGAGAAAGAAAAACAGTCCTCAGACTCTTCAGGAATTTTTCTTGCCTTTTCCTTTATCAGCAACAAGAACTGATGCGGAAGTAGAAGAAGGAATAGATTAGGTATACAAATAGGGTAAGGGTAGACCTTCAAAAATAGATGGATCCAATGTGGGAGCAGTTGAAGATTTAGGCTGTGGTTGGTTAAGAATGACTGGTCGTATATGAGAAAGAGCTTGGCTAACTGTCATGGTAGTTGAGGCTAAAGAAGCTAGACCAGGTCTAAGGGGTGCAACAGCTGGAGCAACTATAGAAGTGCTCTGCACATGAAGATATAGATTCAAAAGATTGATGAAATCAGTAATGATTTCACCAACATATTGCATAGCCTTTTCAAAATCATCCTTATTCTCCAGAAATCTGTCCAACAATCTGGTGAACTCTGTAAGTTTCTGAAATTTAGCTTTAAAAGCTTGAGTCACAGGAGGGATTCTTAAATTTTCCACAATATATCTAAAGTGATCTATCATATAACTTTTAGAGAAAATCCAGGAGAGATAAAAATCAATTTTCTTGGTGATCTCTTGTTGAGCATCATTGGCTATCTTAGAATGAATTCTAACCAAGTCCAATGCTCTATCACTATTCTGAATCACTTATGTCAAAGACGATATATCCAAGCCATTGAAGGCACTATGAAGTGCCTCCATGATTATGGATCTTAGCATAGAATCATCCAAAGAAGGTGTAGAGGACTAACCAAAAGGAGGTGAATCTTTGACAGCTTCAGTTAGAACTTTGAACTATTTCGGAACTTTTTGCAGGCATCCAGTGTATTCAACTATAAGCTTATTCCTATTTTCTAGAAGAACTCTCATGAGTTCCAGCATCTTGGTGTGCCTTTTTCCAATTTCTCATCAAAAGAAAGTAGATACAGATAAACTTGAGACACAATTTCTCTAGCAAGGAGGGAATCATATGGCTCAGGAGAAGCAGCAACAGGTGCAGGGGCAGAAACAGGAGCATGCTCTGATCTTAAAGATAACTCATTTCGAAAACGTGCTACCATACTTTTTAGTTTTGCAACATCAACACTTAGAAGCTTATTCTCAACTCTGACTTCTTTAATTTCATGGATCATCCTTGGTTGAATATTAAAGATAATATTTTCCAAGAGAATTGAGGCATTTTCCTGACTTAACTGAGTCACTGGACGAGGTTGAGTGGAGACAATTTTCTCACCTCCCGCTAACAATGTTTATCCAAAAACATTGAGATATTCTTTGGTCACAATGGAGTGATTCTCATGTAAGGGTGAAGGTAAAGGTAGTGGTTCAGATTCTGGTTGAGGTTCAGAGTCATCTTCAGACTCATATTCTGATTCAGATTGAGGTTGGGGCTTTGGTTCTAGTACTAGTTCTGGATGAGCTAAAGACTTCAGTTGAAACAGAGAAGAAAGACCCATTCCAGTTTCAGTCACTTTCTGTGACTCATTCACATGATAAGAGTTTGGTAATTCATACAGAGTGTACACAGAATATGTGACAGAAGGTTGAGAAGCTTCAGAAGATCTATCTTCCACAATCTCTGGGATTTGAGGTTCCTCACCCTCAACTTGTGCTTCCTTTCCAGATTCTTGAGGCTTAGGAACATGGGCAAGATCCTTAGAGTCATCCATAATCACTTCAGCAACCTCTTTCCTTCCCAAATGAAAGGAAATTTCCATCCTCTCTTCAGTAGAGGGAATATCAGTCCTTACTTTTTCGACAGGAGCTGTCTCCATTTGAGGTCTTCTAGCTTCTTCTCTAAGAGATACTTCAGCTGTTACTTCCTCTTCTTCTTCTTCTTCTTCTGAATACTCAGCCACTTCATCTGGTTCCAAACCAGGATCAGATATATTTTTAGGCCTTCTTGGATAGTCAACATGATTAAAATTTTTATACACTTTATCATTATCCTCAACCCATTGCTTATTCCAGGGGTTCCATCTAATATTCATCCTTCTGATGATGGGCATGTATAGGCAGTAATCAAGGTCCTCTAATTTTTCTTCATTCGGTCCAACCATCCCTTTTTCTACTAACATAGATGAGATCATCCTTGAGTAAAACAAGGAGGTGGATTTGGAAGTGACTTTAATCAGCACACAGATATGGTTGATAACATACTTGCAACGATTGATTATATGGACATTCATCAATAGATGGATCAGGAACACATCCTGATACTTCATCACAGCAAAGTCTCCATTTCTAGGACTAATCAAATTCTAAAAAAACATTAAGAGAAGTATAGTCTTCCCATCTAATTCAGTAGGTATGGACCTTCGCTTGGTGTCATTTCTAGTCAGGTTCTCCAAAGAATTCTCCAGGTCAAATATTTCAGTTGTTGGAGGAGGGTCTCTCTGATAATCTTCACAAACTCCTTCATGGGGAATTAAAAGGGATGCAGCCCACATCCTTGAAGAGAAAGAGAACTTCTGACCATTTATCCAGCTTGTCACCATGAATCATTCTCCAAACTCAAAAGAAAACATCACATACTGATAGAATTGAGATACTAGTCTCGGGTACATTGATCTATTCTATCTAGTGAACCATTCAAGCCATCCTTGTTCTCTTAAAACATTCAAAACTAATGATCTTCTAGATAGTAACCACTATTCCAAAACCTCTTTTTAGGTACAACTGTACGACTTACCATGTTTTGGTTTAGAGGTCCTTCAGGAGCTATCCTCAGTATCCTCTTCTGTTTCTTAGTGCGGCGCTTCTCAGCCGAAGGTGAGGATCGACGCTTCATCCTTGGCATCCACTGAAGGTTCAGGCGAGAGGGAAGAGATGGTTCAGGAAGAGTTAGGGTAAGGAATCGAATGAAACTCTTATGTTTTATCATTTGGGAATGTCAAACTTCATAAAAAAAACACGGGAAAACAAATAGCAGTGAAATAAAAATTACGGCCATACGGGTTAAAATAAAAATATAAATAACCCTTCATGGTGAGACCGTGAGTAGGCATTACGGTGAGATGAAGACTAGTCATAATGATGAGACAGTTGGTAGTCGTCCCAGTAAGACAGTGAGCATTCTGTACAGTCACGGTGAGACAGTGAGTTGACAAACCGTGAGCATAGAGTCTTGACAGTGAGACCGTGATCATAAAACTGTAACTTAGAAACAGTGAGTTTGAAACCGTAAAGTAAAGTACATTAAAGTATTAAACAATAAGATCAGTAAGATATTCATTTATGATTAATCATACCAATATCTTGTATGATGTAGTATAATCGTTCAGAATTTAATGGTTTGGTGAATATGTCAGCAATTTGATATTCAGTACCAATGAATTCCAAAGTGATATCACCGTTTTGATAATGATCCCTCAAAAATTGATGTCTTACAAAAATATTTTTTGTTCTAGATTGAGAAACAGGATTCATAGAAATGTTAATAGTACTTGTGTTGTCACAATTAATTTAGACATGTATGAATTGATATACATAGTCTAGTAATGTGTGTTTCATCCACAAAATATGTGCACAACAACTGCCAGCAGCTATGTATTTAGCTTCTGCAGTAGATAATGCAACCGAATTTTGTTTCTAACTACACCATGATACTAGTGAATTTCCTTAATGGAGACATGTTTCAGAGGTACTTTTTCTATCTAACTTACATCCAGCAAAATCAGCATCAGAATAACTAACTAATTCAAATGATTTTCCTTTGGGATAGAATAGTCCTAAATTGGGAGTATGCTTGAGGTATTTGAAAATTCTGTTTACAACATTTAAATGTTACTCTTTAGGGTTTGTTTGAAAATGAGCACACATACACACACCAAACATAATATCAGGATGACTAGAAATTAGGTAGAGTGTACTTCCAATCATTCCTCTATAAGTGGTTTGATCAACGTATTTACCATTTTCATTAAGATCCATCTTACAGGTGGTACTCATGGGTGTGTCACTACTTTTTGTGCTATCCAATCAAAAATGTTTTAAAAGATCTCTATTATACTTCCTTTGAGTTAAAATAATTCCATCATCACTTTGAATGATTTGAAATCCATGAAAGAATTTAAGATCACCCATTAAACTCATTTCAAATTCATTTTGCATCATTTTAGAAAAATCAGTACATAATGTAGTCTTTGAAGATCCAACAATAATATCATCTACATAAATTTATACAACTAAAACATCTTTAGAAATTCATTTTATAAACAGAGTAGGATCAGCTATTCCTTTTATAAAACCTTTGGAAATTAGAAAAGAAATTAATCTATAATACCAAGCTCTTGGAGCTTGCATTAAACCATAAAAATCTTTTGAAAATTTTAAAAAATGATTTGGAAAATGATGGTTTGAAAAACCAGGTGGTTGTTCAACAAAAACATCCTCAGCAATATATCCATTCATGAATGCACTCTTGACATCCATTTGATATAGTTTGAAATTTAGATGTGCAGCATAAGAAAGTAAAATCCTAATGGCTTCTAATCTGGATACTAGAGCAAAAGTCTCCTCACAGTCAATACCTTCCTCTTGACTATAGCCTTGTGCAACTAGCCTAGCTTTATTTCTAACTATGTTACCAGATTCATCTGCTTTATTTCTAAACACCCATTTTGTGCCTATTGTGAATGTGTCCTTAGGTCATTCAACAAGATTCCAAACATTATTTATTTCAAATTGATTGAATTCTTCTTAAATAGAAATTACCCAAAATTCATCATTAATAGTATCATCAATGTTTTTAGGTTCAAGATGTGACAAGAAGGCTTGATGTTCAACCTGATTTCTATGAGAAGCTCTAGTCTGTGTCCCTCTATCACGATTTCCTACAAAAACATCTAAAGGATGATTCTTTATAATTCTAGTTGATCTAATAAAGGTATGAATAGAAATTTCAGGTTCTTCTCTAGATTCGCGTTCATTAGGAACATATTCTAGAATAAGTCCAGAACTTGTTGTCTTTATAGCAGGTTAATAGGATTTTTCATTAAGGTCCAGAACAGATAAATCATCTTCAATATTTTCAAGAGATATTTTAGGATCATGTGGATCAGTTTCATCAAACTTGATGTGAACAAATTCTTCCACACACTTGGTTCTCTTATTAAAGACTCCATAGGATTTACTAGAAATATAGTAACCTAGGAAAATTTATTCATCACTCTTGGATGCAAACTTATAAATATTCTCTTTTGTATTAAGAATAAAGACTTTGCAACCAAAAACTCTAATGTAGTTAACCTTAGGTTTCCTATGGTTCCACAACTCAAAAGGGGTCTTCTTAGGAACATGAATGATCAAAACTCTATTAATATCATAACAAGCTGTATTGACAGCATCAGCCCAAAAATAAATAGGCTGGTCATATTCATTAAGCATAGTTCTAGCAATTTAATGCAAGGTTCTATTCCTTCTTTCTACTACACCATTCTACTAAAGTGTCCTAGGAGTAGAAAAGTTATGACTATAGCCATTGTGTGCGCAATAGGATTCAATCTCATGATTCTCAAACTCACATCCATGATCACTTCTTAGAGTTTTAATCTTTAAATCCACTAAGATTTTCTACAGATTTGGAGTATTTAACAAAGTAAGAACAAGATTCACTTTTGTGAGATAAGAAGTATACCCAAGTATATCTAGAAAAGTAATCTACGATGACATAGACACAGTGCTTCCCATTTAATCTAGAAACTCTACATGGTCCAAACAAATCCATGTGAACCAACTCGAGAGGTTGAGAAGTTGAAACTTCTTTCTTTGATTTAAAAGAATCTTTATGTTTCTTTCCCTTTTGATAGGGATTACAAACATTGTCATTGGAAACTCAAGTTTAGGTAGGTCTCTAACTAAGTTTTTCCTAGTTAGTTTTCTAAGTGAGATTATATTGCAGTGTCCAAATCTTCAATTCCATAACCATGATTCTTTATGAAAATCATTTAAACAGGTAACATTTTACAAGGATAAGGAATTTAAATCAACTGCATAAACATTTTCATTTCTTAAAGTAGAAAAGACTACATCATTTTTAGAATTAAAAACATTGCAAGAATAATTTTCAAACTTCACATTAAATCCATCATCACATAATTGAGAAATACTTAGCAGATTATATTTAAGTCCATCAACTTGTAAAACATTAGAAATTAAAACTGAATTAGTGTTACCAATTTGGCCTAGGCCGATGATTTTCCCTTTAGAATAATCACCAAGGTGACATGACCTCCATCAAACTTTATTAAACTCTTGAAGCATGAGTAATACCCAGACATATGTCTTGAACATCTACTGTCCAAATACCATGTCTTCTTGTGGGAACTCTTCAAGCAGGTTTCCTACAAAACAGATTTATATAGGAATTGATTTTGGTACCCAGATCTTCTTGGGTCCAGACAGGTTAACAATTAAAGATTTCGGTACCCAAATTTGTCTTATGGGTCTCATAAAATTTTTAGAATCAACAGATTTTGAAAAATAATCTTTATTACATCCATAAATAGGAATATAACTAGTTAATGAATACAGACATCCAGAACTAGAACTATCCACATTCTGTCAAGATTTAGAAATAAATATAGTTTTAGTAATTTTCCTTTGTCCATGTTGATATCCTATACCAGTAGTATATCTAGGTGCAATCTTCTTCCCTAGCATTTGAGTTAGTGCATCTTTTCCATTTGTGAACTTCTCTAGATCCTTCCTAAGTTGCTCATTTGACAATTTCAGTTTAGTGTTTTCTTTAAGAAATTGAGCATTCTTTTCCATTTCTATGTCAAGATCAGATTTATGTTTAACAGTTAAAGAATATTGTATCTTTAAACCTTTGTATTTTTATTTCAGTTCATTACAGGTTTCTTCAAACATATCACAGTATTCAAACAGTTCAGATTTTGACATATTTTGAGAATCAGAATCATCTCTATAATAATAAGAATTTAAAGAAAGAGTTTCAGATGTTACCTCATAAGTGTTTGTCATAAAACACATGTTTTCCTTATTTCTGTTTTCAGTTTCAGAGGCTTTAGATTCACTAGAGCTATCCTCAGAAGCACTCCAAGTAGCCTTCATAGCATTTTTGTACTTACTTTCCTTGTAATCTTATTTCTTCTTGTATTTCAGCTTTGGAGGGTCTGCTTTTATAAGTCCTTTTATTTTGCATTCATAGCAGACAACATCATCAGATTTGTCAGAATTCTTCCAATCCTTTTTCCAGTGTCCCTTGTTGTCATACTTTCCTTTGTAATTTGATTTTCTGGGAAACATCTTTTTCCTATAAAACTTTTTAAACCTTCTGTCTACTTGAGCCATTTCAGCATCACTATCAGAGTCTGAATTTTCACTGGTTGAACTGTCAGTAGGTATTTGAGATTTATCTTTGTCTTTACTATTTAAAGTAGTAGTCTTGAAAGCCAATGATTTTCTCTTAGGTTCATCATCATTCTCTTTATTTACCTTGTGTTCTTCCTCATACATCATAAGCATACCAATGAGTTCTTTGAAAGGTAGAGCAACAATGTCACATGACTCTCTGATTGAAACATATGTGCCTCTCCATTGGTCTGGTAAACAAGTCAAGATTCTCATAATTTGTTCCTTTGCTGGAACAACCTTTCCAAGTGAATTCACTGAATTGACTATCTCATTAAACCTAAGATACATATCAGATATAGGTTCATCCGTCTTTATTTTAAAATTATCATATTTAATAGTATAATTATTTAATCTCATTTCTTTAAAATTGGTTTTTCCTTCATGATAAACACCCAATGTATCCCAAATTTCAAAAGCATTTTTGCAAGAAGATATTCTATTAAACTCTTTATGTCCTAAAGCACAATACATAGAATTTATAGCTTTAAAATTATTATTGTAGGCAGCCATTTTAGGTTCATCCCAAGTGGATCTAACAGTGGTGGGAATTTTATATTCTGATTCTATGGCAGTCCAGATATCAAACACATTCTTTCTAAATGAATTTTCATTTTCAGCTTCCATTGAGCATAGTTTGTACCATTTTTAGAAAGGTGTCCTGTTAGTAGCAGCACCCTCTAGTCTATTATCCAAAACTAGATTTTAGAAAGATAATTTAAATTTTCAAAAATTTCGAAATAACAGATATTTTAAGAACATTAATTTACAACTAAAATCACAGTTGAAAAAATAGAGAATTTCAAAAAAAAATTAAGCAAAAACTACTCCTCTGATACCAAATGTTGGTCAGAGTGAATACTCAAGAGGGGGGGTGAATTGAGATCCAATAAAAATTTCTCTTCAAATATTGTCTATATAAAATCCCCCAATTTATAAAACAAGTTAAACTGTAGTGAATTTATACAGATTGTAAATGTTCACTTAGCTTCTCAAAGATTGATTAAGTCTTAGTTAGTTTAACCACAAGGTCAAACTATCTTTTGAAACTAAGCTACTGATTTAAAATAAGTGTAAACACTTGCTAATTTAACTATCAATGTAACTTTAAAATAGTTTTGTATTTCAAAGTAATAGCAGCATAATAAATAAGATATAAGTATAAAACTTTGAACTTAAACAAAAAAACTACACAGGAGATATAAAAAGAGGTTCAGCCTCAAGCTGAGACATAGTCCTCTCAAATTTATATAAATTGGATCCACACACTGGATCGGGGTTAACAATAGTTTAAAAACCTGTCTGGGCCACACAGGGACCTCTACCACTGTTCTACGTGGGAAACACAACAAAGACCAGGACACACAAGGACCTCTTCCACAGTTGACGTGGGGAAACAAGTGATAAGAGATTTGGAATGAGGATATTGATACCCTCTAGTTCAGTGCAGGAGACAGTGTGTGTATAAGAAATACAGAGTACACCACACTGCTCGATAGTTAAAAAATAAATCACGTAGAGAAGATAGATAAGAGTTTATAAAGCTTTAGTGATTATCAATGCAACTCGGGACTCGTTGGATTCAGCTGGAGTGCTTCTGAGTCCTTCTCTGGTTTTTCTTTTGAAAAACATAGTGTCTTAGTTCATCCTGTCTTCTACAGGAGTGAAGAAGATCTCTTGATTCATCGTGTGTTCTTCAGTGGTGTTGGATTTCATTCATGAGAGTTCTTTGAAAGACTTTCAATATCTTTCTTGTTCAGGATTGTTCTTCTCGTTCAGCACAATTCTCTCTGGTGTATGCAAGTTCTTCTCGTTGTATATTCACACTTTCACGTCACTACTTCTTCTTGTTGCTGTTGCACGTGTACTGCGTTTCAATCTTTCTTATATTCCATGAGTTCTGGAAGTAGGAATGATTCCCTTTTCATGGGTATGAGATACGATTTCCTGACATGCCAACAACTATTATTAAATAACATTAATTGCATTAAAAACCTCAAATATGACCGTTAGCATTATTTAAATAATATTGACAAAAAGTTAAGAAACAGTGTCATAGTGATTAAGTAAACGATGTCTTCTTCACGGTATGTGGTTCACGGTATGTTCTTCACAATATGAGCTTCACGGTATGTGCTTCATGGTATTCGCTTCACGGTATGTGCTTCACGGTATCGAGATCACGGTGTCTGGGTCATGGTGTCTGGTCACGGTGAGTCCTTCACGGTGTCTGGTCATGGTGAGTCCTTCATGGTGTCTGGTCAAGGTGAGTCCTTCACGGTGTATGGTCAGGGTGAGTCCTTCACAGAGTCTGGTCACGGTGATTCCTTCATGATGTCTGGTCACGGTGAGTCCTTCACGGTGTCTGCATACTTAGACCAATATCTGCCTTTGGACTTAGACCGTAATATGCAGAATATGGATTATGTTTAATCACTAGAGAGTAAAAGATCTTGAATCATAAATATAAAGGCTTGATAATGTATGTGAGATTTATGATCATGCATGAGACATGTAAATAATAAAGAGAGTAATTAACATCATCATATTTTTTATCATTAAAACATGATGTGTAGTTATTACTAAGATTGAAGAGCATTAGCAAGATCTGAAATGAAGATTGAGAGTAATTAATATTAATAGGATTTGTGATCATTAAAACATGAGTAACACATGGGGAGTCCAATAATTTTATTATTCCAGAATCCTGGTAGATGAAGATAATAAATGCTCAAAATCACATGAATTTTCAGTAAAACATAACATTAAGGAATTCATTGGGATCATAAAAAAATGAAATTCCCTACAAATGAGGGGAAGATTTTTGTCACCAAATTATCAAGATTCACTTCATCCATTTCCATTGCATAATATTTCCATTTATCCTTTGTCTTTGTAGGTTATTGTACCTTATCATCAACATTATCATTTTTATTGGGGAATTGATTAGAATATTTTCTAATGTCCGTGATAATATTGTAGTAGTGTGTCTGTGATTCATTTTGTAGAGATCATTCCCTATTTTATTCAATATATATCTTCTTCCCTTTACTTTGACATTCAACCACTTGATGAACTTATTTTACAAACATGTAACCTTATGTATTCTCATAAAGACAACTTCCTCTAATATTCCATCCAAACAAAGTGAATAAATGAACGATAATAATATTCTCTCAATGGTTTTTAGAGTTTCCACTAAATTCCATCCATCTTCCCTTTGTAAAATGATGATATTGATGGGTAACTCCAATATCCATATCCTCATTGATAGTAACACACATTATTTCATCATAGCTATTAAAATCTATTATGGATAACTCACTTCTGATAAATGATTTTTAAGCCACATAATAATTGATCAACCTAACTTTTTGAATGTATGATAATACTAGAAGTTTAGCTCATAAGTCCTATAAAACATACCTTATAGGGACCAAAATATAATTATACGTTTGATTTTGATTAAGATTTATTTATCCATTTTCTAATAAAGAAAATGATGAAATTATTTATTAAAAACAATTACTTAGACTCATACAAGTCTATAGAGTCAATTTCATATTATTGATTCATATTCCTGAAAACATTATACAATTGATCCACTTTTCTAGCCAAATGATACAAAAAAATTGATTTTTTCTTGCTTTAAACACTGGAGAATGGAAAATATTATTTTAGTGGTACTTATCCATTTGTCAAAAACTATTGGATATGTATAAGTACTAAAAGAATATGGATCATTCCCCATAAAGGACTAAACAAAATTTTGTAACTCTTCTCTCATTTGGATGTTCATCAATATTCATATGATGATAAATTTGTTTTAGCATGGAAATAAGATTGTCCATTTCATCTCCCACAAAGTTTGGTTTATAAATAGGACAATAATGTCATTGTCCATCACAATAAATCTTGACATGGTTCCTTTGGGTTCTATCCATTCAATAGAACCGAAACTCAAAGTGTAATAAACAATAATCATAGTGGGAACCACATAGTCCTAAAAAATCACATATTTAATGTCAGAATTATTATAACCGGTACTCAATTTTTGTCTCCAATTTTTAATCTAGGACAGCTTTGGGTTATCATAAGGTCACTTTTGGTCATTGGTTAAATCATTCATGCTTTTTTATAAAGAGTTTGTGAATTTACAATGAATATCTCATGGTAGTGTCAAACCATGTGTGTAGTAAAACCTGTTTTCATGCTCCAGGTGAATATAGAGTCTATCCCAATGCACTATTTTTTAGTTATTACCCAAAGGTACTTTTTTCCAGATCCACTTCTACAAGTAGTACCAAAACAAAGATGTAATTTCAGGTCAACCAAACAATCTATCACTTACCAAAATTCCATGACATTTTCTTATAGGTTAACCCACCCTTAGAATTAAACATAGATATATCCATAATGAAATCCATTTAAATTTTCATAGATATGACCTTGAATTTTTATCATCCAATTTTTGAAAGGTTACAAAAACCATTTCTCTGATTCCCACTATAAATAAACATGATTTTCATACATAAAATCACATATTATTAAATGAATATTCATTATGTTACATAAATATAAACCTAAAGACCATAATAGTTTAGTGTTTTTAGAGACTAGATATAAAATATTCTTATATCATTTATTATCCTCAATTTATCCCACATTGATCATCCTATTTAATTCTATTCAAATAAGTCCCATACTTATTTTTTTCATGACCTACGGAATGGAAAAATTGGAACAGATGATTACATATGGTATTTATAGGAAAAAAATGTAAATAGATAAACCTAATGTGAGCATATGGGAATGGGAATATAGGAATCCCATTAAAAAAATTTCACTCATATCATTGATCATAAACATGATTCATGTCAAAAATCATAGAAGTTTATAAGAAATTAATCATAAATTAATCTATGAACATGAAACATTAGATCATAACATTCACATAAGATATAGATTTTTGGCTTACAAATAAGCTGATAACAATATGAAAATGTATAAATAAAAACAAGTTCACTCATTAAAATAAGGAAATGAAATTTGGCCCGCATATAAACTTATGGAAATAAATCCAGGTACAAACATAACTTTTTTGACATGAAATACAGGTTTACACATAACAACAATACAATTTTTTGAGGTTCCTGCATAACATTATGGATATGTCATTAGTTTCATGCATAACATTATGAATATGTAATCAGATTCACACATAACATTGTGAACATGTAATCATGTTGATAGCAATAATATTTTCATTTTTTTCATATGTCTTTAAATTATTTAATCCATTTAAATTAATAAATGTGATCTTATTTATATCATTTTAGGTTTTTTGGTGAGTTTTGAGCTTAAATGTCAAAACTAGTTAATTATGTATATTAAACAGTTTTCTTTTAACTCTGTATTTTAGGTATAATTATTAAACTATAGATCCAATTTTGGTTATTATTTTTTTGTAGGATTCCATGATTCTTGGGCTATAACTTATTTTACCTTAAAATGATCTCATTCAGACTCTTGTAAACCCAAAAAAATATATAAATGTGAACACTTATTCTGGATAGTAGAATAGACATTACATCCATCAAAGAGTCATATCTCAGGTTACCAACCTCTAAAAGGGGCATTTCAAACTTTTCTAGAAGTACAACTCGACAAGATAGTTAAAAATTAAATTTCAGGATCAAATTATTACATTAAGGCCTCCCTTGAACCGATCAATGTAGGATTGCTGGAACTATGTTGGATGGATAAAAAAATTAGGTCTATTATTTCATCCATAAATTCATTCAAACAATTCCAATTGATCTAAAATTTCATGGGTATGTAGGAAAACCCATTCTTCAATTATTATAACATGGTTCCATGGAATGATTCGATCATGTGGTGGATAAAAAATGTTATCATTCTAGCAGACATATTCTGGAAGGGAATATTTATGTTCTTTCTTTTTACTATTTTATTGTTCTTATTTTTGTAATGACTTCATCTTCACATTATTCTCAATTACCCTTTCCATGGTGGGGTAATCACTTATGTTGATTGGGAAAGGGTAGGTTTTGAAATTTTTTAATGATTGAGTTTATGTAGTTGATTTAATAAAAATAGTCTCTCCAGTCTGATGTTGACTTTAAATTATAATAATAGTTTTTAATATATTATGTGATTATATTAGATTTTATATTCTGTTGTTATTTTTTTTGATAAATGATACGTTTTCTCCTTCACATGGTCCTGGTATATATTTGACTGAGAAATATCAGGGCATAGTTGTGATGTACTAGGTGATCTATATTACGTGTTGGTGGGCTGGTGATCATTTTTTTATTTGGGATAATAAAATACCCGAATAGGAATTACCTATGTCTATTGGGGGAATTCACTGCTACTCTATCACACATAGGAATGAGTACAGTCCAAACTATAATTTGGTTATTGTCTATTCTTATCATAAATGTTTGACTAAAGAAGTGAGGTGAAGCGATTGAGGAATCTCAATTAAATCAACATAACAGAATATGATTGAATAAAATGTAACAATGATATCATTTAAATTAGAATACTGACCATGACATGATCACCCATCTCATATAACTGTTTTTAATCACATGTATTGCAAATTTTTCTTGAATCTATTTATTAATTTCTTCTTTTTTTCTATTTCGGTCATTTTCAGAATAATAAAAATTCAAAAAAATCAAATTCTATCTCAAATTAAAATGTATAAGACTTGACTGTTGTATACTCATATTAAGAGAAAACATAGGTTGACCACTTTAATACATTTTTCCTTAGTAAATAATTATTTTTCTACACCCCATGACATGAACATATCAAAATAGGGTGTCGTTCCCCGGGAGGCAGTTCCTCAAAACACAAAAAATAAGAAAAACCTTTCTTTAATGACCTGTAGTTTTATTAATAATTTAATTGATTTTTTCATGAAATTGAAAAAACAATTCCACAATTGAGAAAAAAATGAAAATTAATTTTTAATAAATACAACTCAAATATTCAATTGATACTTTTATTAATCACTCTAAATCTATAGTAATGTATGGAAAGCCCAACTAAACATTACGTATTCTTTTTGAACAACAATTATCAAACCCAAAATATCATGTAAATATCCCTGACATAGAGAATGAATTTGAATGGCTCAATAAAATGATTTACATTGTACATAAATTCCATTGTTCTGTAGGAGAAGACCAAAACCGAAAAATTTAGGAATTTATGAATGTGTTCTCCAGTTGCTATCCTTGAGGAGTTGTGGAAGTCCAGGTAAAGTGGAAAGAATTCCCCTTCTCAATTGACGGAGCATAAAAGAATTTTTTGTACATTCTATAACTAAGGGAGGTCCAAGATTGGAAATATCTGAAAAGATGACTCATGCAATTGTTTTTTACGGCATCTGAAAGCACAACTATCCAAAAAAAGTGTTATTCTATTAAAAAAACTAGAGATACATTTTATGAGTACTAGGGGTGACTCAAGAATATCTATTCTAGCTGCCCACATCAAAATGTTGAGGAACACAATTTCCTTTTTTTTATTAACGAATTTTCGATAATGATTGCAATTTTCTAGACACCGCATACAGAGGATCCTTGATTGACATGTCAACATCAGATAACAGAGGTCTCATGGAAAATATTGCGCAAAACTCAAAATAATTCAGCATTAGAGGTACAGGTTCTAGTGTAATCCATGAGGTAAGAAGTTATGATTCATCGTCACCATTAAATGAAGAAACAATAATAGAAATGACTAGTGTGATGAGACAGCATGCTATGAGCAATGTGAAAGAATAACAAGGCCTAACTCAAGAATATATTTTCTTCTCTTCTAGTTATCATTAAGCTGATCAATCGAGAAGTTTAGGGGACCAGAAGTTATATTGTTTCCTATCATGAATGGAAATTTCAGTCCAATCAATAAAATTACCCATAGAACAAATAATGATATGGATTTCTATATAACATGGATATAACTCCAGTTCAAAATCAATACAAAAATAAACCTCCATTCTAGAATCAATTATACAAGAACACTTCGCCATTCCTATAACCATATAAATAGCCATACTTGTAAAAACCATATGAGAACCCTTAAATGATTTATCTTAAGAACCCACATGAAATTTAGATTGACGAACTAATAGTGATATTGAAAAATTTGGATAATAAATTTGACATCCATATGAACATTATGGCCAATAATCAAGGAAAACTCCCAACACAAACAATTTTGAATCCCAAGGAAATCATGTGCATCATTAAAACACGATGTGGAAAAGATATCACACCCCCTAAACCAAGTGAGGATGGTGGTTCTAAGAATACTTCTAAATCTCAAACCATCCACCCAAAAGGAATAGGACTATAATAGCAATGGAGAATGAATAGGGTTTTGCAAGGAATGTGTAGAAACACCATTGTAAAAACATGATACAGAATAAATGGATTTCCAACACAATTACCATATGCATTAGATAAATGAAGGAAACATGAATAAGAGTGACTATAAGAGATAATTCAGGAAACATTTTAGAAAGTTAAAATCCATATCCTACTATTAGATGCAATTAATCAAAATCTTAAGAATGAATTTTTTTGAAAGCGTTGTTCACTAAACGATGGTCGTTGGATGGAAATGAGAGAATCAGATTAGGAAGATGTTTCCTAGCACTAATCACAACCACGATACCAAAAACAATTAACGATATAGCTAAATTCCCTATTCTATACACCATTAGGTATATATATTTTACAGATGCACTATGTGATCGAGGAGATTTTATAAATGTTATGCCTCACTAAAAATTTTATTCCTTATAGATCGGAGAACTGAAACCAACTCAAGTGGTGGTCCAATTTCAAAATAGATACATAATTTTACAATCTGGAATTATAGATTATTTACTCATGGGGGTAAGAGGATTGATCTTTATATTAGACTTTTATGTCTTTACAATGGAAGAAGATATAGAACTATTCCACTCCCTCATCATTCTAGGGAGCCCCTTCCCTAAACAAGGAAGGACTATCATCAATGTCCATGATAGAAAAATCACTATAGAAATTGGAGGTAGTACAATGCAGTTCATGACTATTGATGAAATTAAACATCCATCTAGTAAACATTCACTTTATGAAATATCTCATGAATAAAATATATAAAAAATTACTGATTTTAGGCATGCTTCATGACATCTTATCTTTAAAAGAACATTTTTCATTTGTAAATTCCAATTCCCAAAAACTAGATAATCCTGATCCCATGTTATAGGAGGAGGTAAAATTCGACATATTCAATGATTTAGTAAAAAAATGATATGATACCAAAGATTCCATCCTTAGAAGTAGTAAACCGAAATAATATTTCATCCCTTGAACAACCCCCTCATCTTGAATATAAGCCATTTACATATTATTATAAGTATGCTCACCTAATGTAGTGAGAGAAATTTCTGGTAATTATTTCTAATAACCTATAACATTCACAAGAACAAAATCTGATTGAACTGTTCAAATGAAATGTCCAAGCTATAAGATGAAGTTTAGGTGATATACCTAGAATCAATCCCAAGTTATGATATCATAGATTATTATTACAAAGTGATGCCTAAAATGTCAGTCAACCTCAAAGAATAATCAATCCCACTATAATAGAGGTTGTTTAGAACAAGATAGAGACATTACTGAAAGCTAAAATCATTTACCCAATCTCTGATTCTTAGTTTGTTTGACCCATTAATGTTATCCCAATGAAAACTGTCCTAACAACTATAAAAAATGAAATAAATGATCTAATCCCATGAGAATAAAAAATATCTAGAATGTTTGTATATATGATAGGAAGATAAATCATTTTACCAAAAAATGACCACTTTCCCAATCCATTTATTGATTTTATGCTAGAAAGGATAGATGAAAAAACTCATTACCATTTTTTAGATGGATTCTCAGGATACTTTTAGGTAACAATTGCACTAGAAGACCAGAAGAAGACGAACATAACCTATGCATTTGGAAAATTATTCTACATAAGTATGCCTTTTGGGTTATGAAATGACCCATTTACATTTCAACATTTTATGGTGAGTATTTTCTCAGATCATATTGAGGTCTTCTTGGTGGTATTTCTTGATGATTTCACAGCATTTGGTAATTTATTTGATCACTAATTTTGAAATTTGGAAAATGTTTTGAAAACATGATTTGTAATGAATCTTGTCATAAATTTTGAAAAATGTCATTTCATGGTTTAAAGGGGAATAGTTTTGGGGCACATAATTTCATAAAAATGGGATTGACATAGATAAATTGAATGTTTATGTAATAAATTCATTTCCACATTAAAATTGATTAAAACATGTTATATTCTTTTTATAACATTCATGATTTTAAAGTATATTCTTCAATTATTTTAGTAATATTTATCTCCCTCACTCAAGATTAAAACTAAAAGAAGCTGACTTTAATATTAATTATGAATGCAAGAATTCATTTAATGAACTGTAACAATGTTGATCACCCTTCCAATAATGTAACCACCCAATTGGGAGTACCCTTTGGAGTTGTTTTCCGATGCATCCAACCATGTGGTGGAATCCTTTTCATCACAAATAATTAATAGAAAACGTCATGTTATATCATATGAATCATGGACCTTGGATGCCACACAAATCAATTACACAACCACCGAGAAGGATTTCTATGAAATTTTCTTTGGACTAGATAAATTCTGACCGTATCTTGGAACTAAAGTGATATTTTTCTAATCTTGCATCACTGAGGATTTTAATGAAAAATCCATATGAAAATCCTAGTTTAGTGACATGGATGAAACTTTTACAGGAATTCACTATGGAAATTACAGATAAAAAGGGAACTAAAAATCATGTGGGTGATCATCTATATTGACTACCCCAAACTGCTAAAGCAGAAATTCCAAACCAAAACCCACTTAATGATGAAATTCTCGGAGAACAACTCTACATAATCTATAATGATGTTCCATGAAATTACAATATGGTAAATAATATATTAACAAATCTTGTCCTATCTCATTTAAATTCCAAAAAAACAATGGATGAAATATAAATCTAAATATTATATATGGGATGATCCATTTCATTCTAATATTAGCAGTGAACAAGTGATAAAAAGATATTTTCTAGAAAGTGAAATTGATTCTGTCTTTGAGTTTTGCACATTTAGCTTGTGGAGGTCACTTTGGAGTACAAATGACCACATAGAATGTCTTAGGACTAGACATTATTGGCCCACCCTTTTTAAATATGATAATAAATTTTGAAAAAAGGTATGAAAAGGGTATGTTTTATGGAAATATTTAATAGAGACAGGAAGTTCCCCCAAAAAAACATAATTTTTAGTGGAATATTTGATATCTCAGGGATAGATTTTATGGAATATCTCCAATTGTGATTTAACAATTATTATATCTTTCCCACAGTTGATTACGTTTTCAAATAGGTGGATGAAAAACCCACCAGGACTAATAATACTAATTGTTTTTGTGTTTTTATTACAGCTAACATATTCTGTAGGTTTGGAGTTCCTAGAGCCGTTATTAGTGATCAGGGGACTCACATTTTGGATAAGATAATGGAAGCATTATTGAAATAGTACGGGGTGCATCATATAACCTCAAATCCCTCCCATCCACAGAATAATGGTCAAGTTAAAGTGTCTAAAAGGGAAATCAACAGAATTTTGGAAACTAATATTAATAAAAACATGACAGATTGGAGCCAATGGTTGAATGACAGATTAAGGGATTATAGGACACTCTAAAAAACTATAATTGGAATTAGTTCATATTTGATAATTTATGGGAAATGATTTCACCTACCTATGGAATTGGAACATAAGGCATACTAGGCTGTGAGGAAGATAAATTTGGTTCTCGAAAATGCTATTGAGATGAGAATATTACAATTACCGGAGATAGGAAAAATTATAAGGGATGATTTTGGAAATTATATGATTTATAAATAGAGAACATGAGTAGATCATAAGAAAAATATCCAACCACAATACTTCCATCCAAGAGAGGTTATGCTATTATTCAACTCAATACTCATTAAAATGAAATGTAAACTTTGTTCCTGATGGTTTTGTCCAATTATCATTTCTCATTTATATCCTTTCAGTGTTGTGAAAATTGTTAATGATGGAGAAAAAACCATTCACTGTTAATGGGAATCAACTAAAGAAATTCCTTGGGACCATGACATTAGATCCTGTGGTGGAGATCACATGCCTCCAACACATTTTTCAATAAATCTATCTAGTCATACCTCTCCTTAATAATTTATTATTGGATGTAATTTAATTTCAAAACTACTAACATATTAAATCTAATTGAATGCATTGAGGGAACTGCATAATTTAATTGTGAGGGAGGGTACCATTATAGTTTAGGATTTTCATTTATCATTTACTTTTTTGTTAATATTTTTTTACATTTTTTGTTCGATTCTGAATTATTTTAACTAAAATGATTATCAATACAATTTTTGAAACCCATGTAAATTGTGGAATCAGCTTATTCCAGGAAACTGAGATTAACTTATTGGATAAGATTACATTATTTAATGTTCAAATCATTAAAAATTTCAGGAAAATAACTCAGATTTTTTTATTCCCATACCACATATCATTGTATTTATCACTAAAATATCAAACATGTGAGGATTCTGAACTATTTCATTCAAATTATTTACATTCACCTCACTTCATGAGAGAGCCAAACCATGAATTATTTTAGTAGAATTTGATTTATTTCTTTCAAAACATGAGGGTTTGTGGTACATCTCTTTTAAATGATTAAGGCATTTATTTGGTTTTAAATCACCCTTTTCAAATAATCATTTTTATTATTGTCTTCCATTCATGTTTAATACTTGTATCCCATAGATCTAGGAAGAGCCTATTAGGTTAGCCACGTTACAATAAATGGATATCATTTAATAATAATTTTTTTGCGGCATGATATATTTTTATTTTTATATGTTAAATTGGTGGATCTCAGGGTTATGTGTTTTAAATTTGCATAGATTTTATTTTTTTGTTTATTTGTCCAGAAGTCCATGTGGTAAGTGTGAGAGAATAGATATATATAATATTTTCACAAATATTCATATATTTTTAAATGATTTAATCCATGAATATTAATAAATATGATCTTATTTTTATCATTTTATGGTTTTTGGCGAGTTTTGATCTTAAATTCCAAAACAAGTTAATTATGTTAATTTAATAGTTTTCTGTCACCACTAGAGTTAATGAATTACTTTTAAAATATAGAACCAATTTTGCATTATTAATTTTTTAATGGTTCTAGGGTATGTGGGCTAAAAGTTATTATTCTAGACTATGTCACTTTCAAACTCTTACAAACCCAAATGAATCAATCATTGCGAACATGTATTCTGGCCTGTAGAATGGACATTACCTCATTCAAAGAGTAATATCTCAGGATACCAAGAACCAAATGGGGTTCTTCCAACTATGATTGAAATCCAACTCAAATATCTAGTTTAAATTAAATTTCATTGAGAAATTATTTCACTAAGTCATCCCTTGAACTGTTCAAATTAGGGTTTGTGGAATAGTGTTCAGCGGCCAAAACAAGTCAGGTCTATTATTTCGGTAATAACTTAATTCAAATTACTCCAATTTCTATAACAGTTCATGTATAGCTATCCATACCCATTAATAACATCATGTAAGAAGGTACCATGGAATGAATCTATCATCTGGTGGAAGAATCGAAACAATCAATCTGACGGAAAAATTCTGGAGGATATTTTTTTTAATTTCACTCTTTTTTTAATTGTTTTTGTAATTCCTTCATCATCCCCATTATTCCCAATTACCCTTAATATGGTGGGGTAAAAAAATGAGTTGATGAGGAAATGTATGGTTTTTTTATGGGTGAGCACTTTATAGTGGATTGAATAAAAACACTCTCTCATATGCGAATTTGTTTTCAAATTCTAATAACAGTATTTATTTTCACAAAATATTTTATTTGATTTTATTTTCTATTGTTATTATTTCTTAGTTAAATGAATATTTTTCTACCAGACATGGTTCTAGTCTATATTAAATGGAATATGATTTGGGCTAAGTGGTGAAGTACTTGGAGATCACTAGTATGTGTGGGATTAGGGGAGAACATTATTGATTATTTAGGATAAACAATACTCGATTGGGAATTACCTAAGTCAATTGGGTTTATTAACTACAAATATATCACACAACGGAAGGAGTATCAACAAAAAATGAATTTTGTTACGGCATATTCATATCATAACCATTTGACTAAATATTTGTGTTTATGTGAACGAGGAATCTCACTTAAACAAACTAAGCAGAAAAGTATTGAATATAATGGAACAAGGATATTTTTGCACTTAAAAAACAGACCTCGACCTCATCAACAATATCATATAACAATTTTTAATCATTTTTATTGCAATTTTTTCTTTAGTACATTCCTTAATTTCTTATTTTTTTTCTATTTCTATCATTTTCAAAACCATAAAAATTCAAAAACACCTGATTCTTCCTCATATTAAAAATTAACAAATGTGATTCTTGGGCTCTCTTCCCTGGATACAACCTAGGTTAACCGCAATAATACAATTTAATGTAGTAAATAAATGTTTTACACCCCATGATAGTAACATGTCACAAGTTCATTTATAACAAATTTACTAATGATTTATATATATTTTACAAGAGCATTGGAGGGATATATAGGTCCCAAACATCAAATAATCCATACATATGTGGTCCACAAAATCATAAAAAATTTATCATATCATAACATATGAAATAGGGTCAAGATTCATTAAAATTTTAGTATAGTAAAACTCATGGAAAGAAACTTGTATTACTATGTTCTTATGATAATAATCATATAATATGAAGAGAAAAAATAAAGATGGTATCATTGGATCATATCTCTACTATAGATTATCTATCAACCATGGATGACATCATAGATGTAAAGTTATTATTTATGAAAAATATCAAGGAACATTTCCTAAGGAAAATGAAATTTATTAAAAAATTATTTTTTAAAACTATATATTCAGAAAATATTCCAGAAATAATTATAGTTTGAAATAACCCAGAAAACATATAATGGTAGAGTTTAAAACCATTTAAAAAATTTACATAGGAAAATATTATATCCACATTGAATAATAGTTTCCTATAAGATAAAACATTTTTAAAAATATATTTCATGGACAATAACATTTTAATATTATTAAGGAATCATTGAAACAATGAGTGTCCATAATAATGGGAAGTTTCATACTCATTAAAATATATATTCCTTTTACATATATTAGTATGATACAAACAAGATATATTTTAAAAGAATCATTAATATTTTTTAATTAATTTTTTATGAATTCAAAAAATGGTAAAAATGAATTTAAAAAGTCCTATAGGAACATTAATAAATTTGTACAATTATTTTTTGCAAACATGTATATGGAGAAAATGTGGTTTTCAATCTATGTGAGAAATAATGTCATTTTTCAATGAAAACATTATTTTTGGAATAATAGATACATAAAGAGAGGAAAATTAAGGAAAACATGTATTCCCATGAAATAATAATATGAGATGATATTTCATGAGTTCCTTGATATATTTATGATAATATTTCGTCATTTTTAACACAATCATAAATAATCCTAATAAACAATGGTATTATAAACTCATACACTTACTAGTTTTGTATCATTTGAATCAATATTACCATTAGAAAATAACATTATAGATATTATTAAATATAAATAATAAATGTATATCCATGATATAACTTGTCAAAATTTAATTTATATACAGTTTAGGAAAGAAAATAGTTTCATAACATAACATATGTTCCAAAGAAGAATCAATGTGAAAAAAATCGCTTACTACATTGGTAAATTTTGAAATGTAAACTCCATAAATGAGAGATAATTAATTGGATAAGTAAATAATCAGGATTGTTTTTGTAATAATCCTAATATAAAACAGTGATAAGTATGTACAACACATAAAAGAAACATGTGGTGAATATGGCATGTGTCTCCCTCGAAATCAAAGGGAGGAGAAAATCTAATACCTTAATTCTAGTATTACTTCATATAAATTAGAACATAATATATAATAAATATATGTTTCTTATAAATAAATTACATATCTATTGTAAAATATATCAGGCCCTATATGACCTTTAATTACACATTAATTAACAACTCAATTTTATAATCATGATATGCCTAATAGCATATTTTTTCTTGTATGATTGGATTTAATATTTTTAGTAAAATTAAAATGATAATGTTGAAATAATCTCTATAATTTTATCACTGATATAAATATAATATATATATATAGAATATATTTATTTAAATTAATACATAAAATCTAGAGATAGAAAATTAATTACACCGATCATGGAGACAATATGACATCCTTTCACATGAATGTGGTTTCCATTTTCTCAATGGATGAAATTAAAGTTGGGTAAATAATATACAAAAATAAAAAAACATTTATATTTAATATATATTATATATTTTTATTTAAATATGTCTTTATTACCTTCTATGTGAAGAATTCGTGAATAATTAATACATTGATTTGTGATGCGGTAGTCCCCCGTACACATGAGTGACATTATCATATTCCCACAAAATGGAATCAAAGAGGGTATATGTGATATTAAAATTAAATAATTATAATTATGTTAAAAATAAGGTTTATATAAATTTAATCAATCCATTTTTTCAACCATGTAAAACGCAAATGATAAACACATCACTTTAGTTTGTGAGGTGGTAGTCAGCTATATACACAAGCGACGCTGTTTTATTCTAATGAGATAGTGGGTAAGAAGTTATATATGGTTTTATAATTCATGTGGTATAATATATAAAAAATAATACATATAAATAATAAATTCAATATTATATCTATCCCTGAGAGGTGTTTTTGTAAAACAAATAACATTGGTTCGTGATGGATTTGACTAATGCACATATGATCGACAATTTCATTTCCCATTTAATTGAATAGAAGATAGAAATAAGTTATAAAATTAAATTAATAAAATATTAGTACATTGAATATAATGAGGTTGTCATTTCAGGATAACTTAAAAGTATTTTTGGGTGTTATTATAATATGTAATATCAAAACACATAGTTAAAAACATTACCTCTTTTTAGGACCAATTTAGGTTTAAAATAAAGTCTCATAGATTGAATTTTTCATTCCAAAAAGATTAAAATATATTTTTATGTATTTCTAGATGATATTTGGGAAGGTATTTTCTCAAATAAATGGTTTTTGATGTGTGATGTGGAGATGAGATCGGGTGTACTTTTGTAAGTGAGGTGAGTGGCACACATATAATTTTTAAAAATGAAAAATGTGTACCCACATTTTTCATTTCCAAAAGGATCCCAAAGGGTTATTATTGAATCTTATATGTTATAAGGTATAAATATTGAAATAAAATTTGGTTTGGACATGTTTTTAGGACATTAAACCCTTTACATTTTTTTTATCTCTTGGTAAACCCATCTTAATATTTACAGTGGTTTTTAATTTTTAATGTATTTATTATTAATTATGGAAATTAATAAATATAAATGTATTGGATTATAAAAAATATTTTTACGAAAAATATGGAATCCATTCTTCCAAATTGTATTCACATAGTTGGAATATTTTAATTTAAAATTTATCTGATAGATGAGACAAAACATTTTTCAAGTAGAAATTTTTAAAATGATTAAAATGTTTTATATAAAAAAATATTTTGAAATTTATTCCAATGATATAATTATTATTATTAGAGATATAGTTTGTATAAATTTACATTTAATCTTATATTTACGTAGTTTTTTTGATTTCATCAAAATAAATAAAAATACTAAATAAAAACCTAAATTTTTTATTATTCATCAAAAAATTTAACTTTTTGGAAAATTATTAATAATAAATTCCATTATTTTTTTGCATGATAATTTAAAGAACATTTTTTTAAAAAAATATTCTAATAGTGTATAAATTATTTTTAAAATATTTGTGCAAAAGGCGATAAAATTGTTTTTAGAAAAATAAAGTTCTTACGCATAAAATTGGATTTTTCATATATTTATATAGATAAAAAAATATGATTTTTAAACATTTAATTTTATATATTAAGTCTAAATCCTATTAAAATATTTCAATTTTTTTTAATTTATTGATTTCAAATGCATCTATGTTCATAAAAATAGTTTTCCAAAAAACTATTTACACTATTTAAATTAGTTTTTATTTTCATTTATAATTAATTATTAAATAAAAAATTAATTTTATACTCACCTGGAAAATATATTTTTTCAAAATTTACCTAATCATATTCATACATTCAATTCTAATGTCTAGGAGATAACTATCATATTAAATAATAATATATTAATGTCATGCCATGATTCATTTAAACACAGTTTTGTGTTTAATGTAAGCTAAAATCAGTGTTGCGTGAAATGAAATATAAAATATATGGTTTTTGTAAATAAAAATATAAAAATGCAACATTTAATTTAAAATAAAAAACTTGAAAATATATTAGGGTTTTACATAAAGAGACACTATCATATGCAGTGGCATGAATGTAATAAAATTAACATTTTATGAGTAGTTATGTCATTATTTAATTATTAGATTCTTAATTTACCTATATTTTATGGTATGGTTAGGAATTATAATACATAAGCATGAAATACTTGTATCCTCAAAAACAAATCCTACAAAGTTCCCCCGTTTTTAAATCTATATGATGGATCAATCAAGTCTTCTAACACTCTACATAAAGTGTTCTATGAAGAATGGTCCAATGAAATGTAAATTGTGGGATGGTACCTAATATGTTTGGTATGGAGGGATTTGTTAAATTAATTGCATCATACATTCTTATAAATAGAAGAGAAAAATCAATACTGGACTTTTTTTTATCCAATGATTATATTGACCACTGTAAATTAATAATCATAATTTATTATTGTTGTGGAGTCACTAACACCACTTTTATGAATGAGGTAACTCATGATATGAATAATGATCCATCAGCTAATGTAATCCTCTAAGAGGTATGTGCTATTTTATTCTTTTCTTTTGATCATCATTGAGAAACTCTAAGAAGAAGGAGGCCAGTTCAAGATGTATATTAGTATGTAATTCATTGATATTTCTTTACCCATTAACTGTTTGAAGATATATTAGGTAGGATTTAGGTTTTTACACTACCATTGAATAAGTGATGATTCTTAAAAACATTATCAATATATTTTTCCGACATGCATTAGGAATATTCTTTATCGATTTTTCTTAGATCAAATATTCCTTGTAGAGAACATGGTAGTTTACATTGGAATATATAATACTACCTATAGTTTTTATATGTTGTGTGTGTTCTTGATGTGTGCACAACGTGGATTTTAGGGAAAACCCTAATCCTTATGTGGTATAATATTTTCTAGAGAACGAAATTTACACTACCATTTTTGTTTGTACATTAATAGAATAGATAATTATTATTAAATTTGATTTACCATTCATGGTGCATCAAATAATTTTTCAATGGTTATCTAATCCCACAAAAGTTTTATCTTAATACATTTAGAGTTCAATATTATACCTAAAAATTATACACATTGAGGCTATAGATGGATTGTGTTTAGTTAATACTTGATTCATTTTTAGGTAAACATGATCATGATCATATGAAGAATTTTGAAACCATCTCTCACTTCACGATTTGAGGTTTATTTTTGTGAACCTGGATGTTTGAAATAGGCCTTTTAGTATAATTATATTCTTTGGTGTTGAAACTCTTTTATATTACTCAACTATATAAGAATTTTGGATGAGTTTCAGTATTTGAATTTTTTTAGGATATGGTGCACCCTATATTTTATAATAGGAAATCACGTCCCTTTTGATAGTATTAATTGTTTGATGTATGGAATCTCATTTTAATGATGACTTTATGATGAGAAGGTTTCAAATGAAATAATCTGAATCCTTTATAGATTGGGTTCTAATAAGGATGTTACTGTTGTGAAAATGTATTGAGGTGAACAATTCATTAGAATCAATCAATTTAACATTTTCTTGAGATTTTTTTATACCCAATGTTATGACTACCAAAATTTGGATGGATTTTTATCGAGGATTATTTCAAATAACATATAATTAACATGTTTTAGGTATGATTTATGTCTTATTGACAAATAAAATTTCGTACTAGTGTTTGTGTGAGGCATTCATTCTTTTATAATTTTGTTTGGGGATTGATAATTCTATTATATATCCTAATCAAACCATTATGGCTAGATAATTTTGTTGATTTTGGTTATCTTTTTCACAAGAAATTTAAAAAATGTGATTCTCCACTCTAGTGGGAAATATTTTAGCATGATTATAGTAGATCATCTAAAAATTATTAGTCTTAACATGTATAACTATGTGATCTATATTATAGTGGTCACCCCTAGTGGCTTATTAACTTGATAATGGTATACCCTAGGGTTATAACATTGAGGATTTAGTTTTCATATAATGTTATTTCAATGGCCACACAAATTATCCCTATAAATCAAGATTAGGCGTTGTCAGTAAGATCTCATGTTTTGTGAGGATGAAACTTTGTGGGACAAGATCAATAATTATTAGGGGTGTCTCAAAAATTCCAATTATTTTTTAGAAGTATCAAATAATGAGTTTTTATTAATAGACACATGGATTTTTAGTGACCCTTATTGATACTTACATTTTTTAAGCTAAAACATTTGTTAAAAAATTCAAGCATTTGGAGTTTTTATATATCCTTATGGAAGGATATAAACCATTTTTAAAACCATCATGGGTTGAATGTAGTGTTTGAAAAATACATCCTTTTGGGAATTATATATGAGATAGTGATTTAGTGATACTTCCAGGTTAATATTTATACTATGAAAAAATATATGATTAGAGTATTGTAGCGATTTTATGGCAGCGGATTCCCCTAAAAATGGTTTTTATGATTAGTGGATATATTTGATAGAGGAGCAATGAAATGTAGTGTGATTGGGTTTGATGATAGTGGTGGCATGTGTATATGCAGTTTTAATGACCACTATAACTGTATGTATGGGATAGATCCTGTATGGAATCCTTAATTTTTGGGTCCACATAACACTTCCCCTTGAAGATAATAAGTATATTACATTGCATTGATGTTTAATGGTGTTTTATTGTTAAGACGCATATTGTGTCATACAATTGGTATTTTCCAACTAAGGTTCGCCAGTGATTAAAAACCATAGTGGATTATGTTTCTCAGAGAATTGGTGTTCATTGGATGGTAATATTACTTATGAAGTTAAGGGTGTTTCTATATAGATTGTGGTTATAGTAACTTGAGTTTTTCATGTGTTATATTTTTGTATGGACCCAATAGAGTATAGTTACCTAAAATCTCAAAAAATTACACAAAGGATTATAATGGATTTGTTCACTAATTATATTTGTGATTTTCATATGTAAATACAAGAGAGTAAATGAAATTTATTTGTATGAATGTCTGTATTTTTTCCCATGAATGATTGTAACCCAACCAAGAAATCTTTGAATGTTGATATAACAAAATAGGGAATCCAAAGCGAGATTGTGTGTTGAAACATGTGTATTTTGTGATGGTCATTAATGTTATAGAGTTTGGAGATATCAATGGAATATCCAATGAATATAATCTATTTTAATGTCTGTGTTCATGATTTTTAGTTTTCTATTAATTCTACACTAATAGAAAATAACATATTGACATCACTTTTTTTTATTTTTTTATAACATTTACATGAATACATTTCTATAAACAATGTTAAATGTACTGTTTCAATTTTGATTTTATTATAAAATACATTTTTATTTATTTCATTGACATTAAATGGAAATTTCTTTGTTAATTATAACTAATACCAATGTGGAATGTCTAAAAATAATGTCTATAAAAGGGTTTCTAGACATTGGTGTTAGTAAAGAACCAACATCAAAAGAGTATTTCAACATCATTTTTCATAATAGATGTTTCCAAACCCTAATTACTATTATATTAAATTATGTAGTAGTATAATACCCCATACATTTTAATAGATACAACTAAAAAAACAATAAATAACAAGAATAAAAAAATAATAGTAACAGTAGAAAATAAATGAATACTCATTACAAAATGTTATACATCATTTTCCAAAGATAATACACATAAATAAATCCTCTATATTAATATATATAAAATTATAGTTGGAAAATAAAGATCAATAGTAATTTAATTATCCAGATGAATAAAACGAATTAATATAAAAATATATAAAAGCAATAAAATTTATAAAATTTACAATGAAACATATTTTTTATAAATCATAACACTTATAATAGAACTATCCTTTGGTATATTTTCCACAAATCTGGTTTTGATAGTAAAAAAAATGAATCATAAATCATAATATCCCCAATAAACATGCTCTATTTTCTAATATAACTATATTTATAGAATAAAAAATTTGAAATAAAACAAAAAATATATGTAAGATATAAAATTATTAACTATACTATAAATATTATATCTAACTTTACATACACAAAATTTATATCATTTGGGTTCTTTATCAATCAATAATTTTTTGTTAATTCATTCCTGGATCTGTTTTGTTTTCTCATATTAATTACTAAATCATATAGAACACGAATTTTTTATTAAATGACTTATAAAAAAGTATGAAACATTATAATTCAACGAGTATAAATAAAGTGTCACAAATTCCCTAGAACAAATAGTATAATTCATATTTTGTGCACTCATGGGTTTGGAATATACTAAAATCCATTGTTTTCTAAAAAATAATAATATTAGTATGAATTATATTAAAATGAATAATAGTTTATAGTTAAATAATATAACTTACACATAATGGAAAGGAAGGAACTAACAATTAATCTATGTGTTTTATAATAGTTAGTCTATATATTTCACTATAACATTATTTGTTGTGTATTTAAAAGCAATTGAAGAAAATTCTAGACACATAAATGAAAAAAAAATCTCTCATAATGTAGGATGTGATTTATTAGATACCTAATAAGATAATAAATAAATTAAATCACTATTATTTATATTCATTTATCGAAATTAAAATTAAAATTTCAATTTACTTACATGGATAACCACTACACTATGGGTCTAATGAATTCAACCCTGATAAAAATATCCATAAATGTTTTCTAAATATTCAAAACTCATATTCTATCTTTCATATTTATAAATTCATCATAAAATTATAATATCACTCTAATTTAAAATAATTTCTTATTATTTATTTGATACATCCCAAAATGTTAGATGTATTTGATGGTTCTGGTTCTAAAAACATTTGTTTCTTTTGAAATAAAGAATTAGATTTTAGAACTCCTATATAAGATAAATTTAAATAGAAAATATGAGTAATATAAAATAAAACATAAATAAAACATTAAGAAACAACACATACCTCTTATGTTTTCTAGTGATAGAGAGTAGATAGCTATATAGTAAAATTACCCATATCATGTCCAACTATGGCCACTCCTAGATATGAAATGAAATTGTAGTAGTTATATCAATAATATAAAGTAGTACATATATTAGAATATATAACTACATAATATGGTGATGTATGTAATCCCCTAGATTGTGTGTGATTTCATACATTACAACATGTTAATAAAGATCCCCAACATACAACTCATTTTGTATAGTTAGTCTTGAATGAGGAGGTGGTGGATTTTAATTGGTAGTATGGGTAGGATGCCTCTATTTCACCCTTCCTACAAATACAACTTCTACAAATCATTTAATTTTATCTTCTATCAAATAATTCATATATTTCAACCAATTTTTCAAGGAAACTATTTCTCCTATACATTCTCAATCCCATTATATTATACAAGTATGACCATAAACTTTTCTAATACTATTATCGACCATATATCCACTTATGTGACTTGAGTGTTCTTACTTTCTCAAAACTGAATCCAAAATGTCAATCCTTCCTATAGGGAAAAATATACACTATATCATTTTATTGAGAATGAAAATTTAAAATAATTTATAAAAATTCGACAATATTTTGATGAATGTACAAAATAATAATATTTACCAAAAATAATAATTATCATCTTATAATCCTATCTAATATTTCTCTTGATGGATCCATAAAAAATTTCCCCATTTTTTTCATCCTGAGTATTTTTTTTCATAGTGATTTGAGGGAGATTGTGTAACACAACAAGAAATAATAATGTATTTATTTTATAATAAAAATAATTTCATTGATAGCATGAAATTAATACAACATCGACGTTAAAAGAAATGCGATACTTTATTAAAATATTTTTCTATCAATGGCCCTTATAACCTACCCATAAAATTATTTTCTATGAGTAGTAGTAACTAAATTTTTAAAATTATTATGTTGATTGATAGAAAAAAGTAAGAATCAATTGAAATAAGAATAAATTTTTTCTTCAAAACATTATTTCCTTTTAATGGATTGTTTAGTATCAAGAATATAATTTAAAATACATTTTAACACCTTTGTGAAAATTTATTTTTAAAATAATATTATTTTTTAAAATCATCATATAAAATTTAGAAGTGGATTAATTTTTTTAATTTTTCTATAATGTATCATTGTTTGAGGAATAGTAAAAATACATAATTTTAAATAAAAATGTCTTTTTGTTTAACATATATAGATTGACAAATTATTTTTTTAATTGGTTTTAAAATAAAAAATTTCACGTTATATATAAATATTTATTTTAATTTATTTTAGTTCATTGAAATAATTTTCACTTATAATTTTTATATAACGTCATTTTAAACGTTGGAACACTTTCCCTTCACTATAGTCAAGGTAAAAATAGTTTTATATATTAATTAACTAAAAACATAGCGGTTAAAATGAACTAATAAATGTTTAAAAACTATTTTATGGCCATATATAAGGA
Organism: Viscum album; assembly: GCA_963277665.1. Taxonomy (NCBI): domain Eukaryota; kingdom Viridiplantae; phylum Streptophyta; class Magnoliopsida; order Santalales; family Viscaceae; genus Viscum; species Viscum album. The sequence continues at coordinate 1,105,360,195 of OY728131.1, read as the reverse complement.
CTATAATGTATAAAAATCAATAATAATCTATTTCATACCCTTGTTTCTTATGAAATATGTGGGTAAACGTTTTTCTTTTAAAAAATTACAAGTGTGTCATTACCCTCACTTCTAAAAGGATATCGTATATACTCTCTTCATAAAACCATGAATCCCTTTTGGATAAATTAATCCCCACTCAAATCTATTCCTAAATTCATCTCCCTTATCATAGAATCCATAGTTTGGGTGGAAGGTAATCCTAGTAAGGTTTTAATGTAAATATAAGGAGGTTACCTGAAGAACATGTAATGTTCTTCAATAAGGTTTTATATTTTACTTCTTCCTCCACCACTGAAATTTTTTATTGACAAATAAAGACATAATAAACTTAGTATCTTAAATATAATAATTTATTTTTTTATCTTATAGTTATTATGAAATCAATATTTTTTATTAAATAACTTTATATATCATTTTAAATATAGAGAATATTTTAATGATTAATGGATTGGAAATAAGGTAAATAATAAATGAAAACATGAAAATATTATTCTAATCCACATTAAAGGATTCATAATAGGTTCCTATTATGTTCATTTACTAAATCTCACAACCTCACTACATAGATCATAGGAAAGGGTGATCATAAGTCCAAGTAAGGGAAGACATGTGAAAATGTTTACCTTTGATCAAGATGAATATCAATAAGAACATGGAGAAATTTATAAAGTCATGAGAAATGTAAAAATATGAATATAATAATAAAACTAACATGATTAATAACATGGAAATATTGATACGAAATTTAATAGAGTCACTTATAAGCATATCACCAAGGATTGTCATCGAGATGTCCTAAATATCACTGAGGTTATTCACCAAAGTGTCAAAAAAACATATCATCTCTAGTAGATGAATTATTCACCAATTTCATTGGATCACTATTTGTGAAAACCCTTCAAATTTATTAATTAATGTGATCTAAAATGATCATAGGAAACATTTCATAAATAACCCATGGTGTCATGACATTTCTAAGTGGGGACTATGATGCGACTCCCCATGCCCACCTATAATAGGCCTGGGGTTACTGACTAGCACTGAGTAAGAATTTCACTAACATTGGAGGAATTTTATATTTTCCTATAAACATAAAAACACCCCCAAGATCACTAAATTCTAAAATGTTAACACCACTAAGAACCAAATGCATGAATTTTACTATATACCAATAAGAGTACGATAGGAATGTAAAGTGTAGTAATAAAAACCAGGCTATAATACAAGCCCACCCAATATATGTCTCTAACCGCAATACCAACTTATAATAAGAGGTTGTAGGACTGTTGTCTATAGCCATAGGAACACCTTGGCCTACATGACCCACCATGTACCGTATGGTCCTTGTTTGACTATGACTCGGTTAAAAGGTCTCTCATCTTCACAGGACATAAGACGTGATGGAAAATTCCATGTAGGGTTGAGTATTATTATAATCAGTAGGTCTTCAGAAAACAAAATGTGATAGACAAATTAAATTACCAACTTCCCTAAATAGTATATTTTTAAAGCACTTATAATTAGAGTATCCAAATATAGTCAATCCAAGTAATTTATTCTATAGGTAACTCAGAACTATTGCATACCAATGAAAAGTTTTCAGCTCAAAGATTCTATAAAGAACACATCTGAGAGAACACACTCTTGAGTTTGATAGCATGACTGACATTAGTCTGATATGTACTTTTCTATAAGAAATGTCATTATACCCAAATCTCATATTTTTATTATAAACCAAAAGCCACTTTTAAGGTAAAAGTGAGAAACCCCAGGAGAAAACAAAGTTATTGAAGGATAAATTAAGCCTATTAGCATGTTTATAATTAAAGAGATTCCTGGAGATAGATGTTACCGGTGTTTCTGGATCATCCTGAATAAGGTCTTCGATGCGGAGTGCCAATCTGTCCCACGCATGCAAGAAATCCTCTTGGTTGATTTTACCCCTGTTGAAGCCTCTAACTAAGATTAAATTATTGTTGGCAATCCAATCAATCTGATCTCTATTAGTGGCCACCCGAATGGACCTTAACATCATCTTGTCACCATATTCTTTGGAAGCTTTAAGAACAAGGGATTCCTCCTCCATAACTTCTCCAGAATTCAGAAGTAGCTCCAATGGATGAGCAGCTACACTGCCTTGATCATGTAGGACACTCCTATCAAAATCAACCCTGGAGACCGCAACCTCTGCACCTACTATATTACCCTTATAGATGGGGGTACCATCTGTCACGTGGGACTTCATCTTCCTGCCAGACCGGGTCTTCATTGGAGAAGGCAGATAAGAGTAGTCCTTTCATCCTTTCTTGCCTCCTTGCCATCCCTTCCTCCTCCTCGGACTATAGGCATCACTACCTTGAAATTCATGAGCACTAACCCCTGTAAGCTGACTAGATATGTCATCCCTAGACTCCTCCCACGAAATACCCTGCTCTTTATTGAAGGATTCCTCCCAGTCTACCTCCTGAGTAGGCCATTTGTCCTCCATACTCTCAAAACAGTTGCTCAATTTCATATATGACACCACTCTTCTAGGTCTTGAAATGATCAAAGGAGTGGGCTCCACCTGGGGGCCCTCACTTCCAGTGTCATCAATCCATGTACATACAGCCTCCACATAAGAGGAGATCTTACAACATTCACCTTCCTCCACTGGCCTTCGGATCACCAATCCCCTGTTAAACACATCAGTAGCATCCTTAACCGCACCATGTTCAACAAGACCCACCGAACCATACACAACAAGTGAGAGAACACCCAAATCATTCCACAAATGATTGAGGACAGTATGAACCAAGGGGTTACTCCTTTGAGGATCATGTTGAAGTCCCTTTACCAAGGCTAAAACCAAGCCTGCATTCACACCATTTAGACCTTCAGGAACAGGAGCAGCAACATCATGATTCCCACCAGCAGCGTTATGGGACGTACATGAACCCCCCCTCCATCATGACTGGATTCGTCTATGTGCCAGGAAGTAACGGTCGTGCCTCAATATGAAGGGGAACAAAATTGTTTGACTGATCTGAGCTACGAGATGAATGACAACTGCAATGAAGATGACCGATACAAAAGCATGAATTGCAGAAATCGAACAAATTATCGAAGACCATTGATTTTTGATAATGAAGTTCTTCACCAACCTCAATACAAAAAATTTCCACTCGATGTTTTGAAATATCGACTTCCACACAGATGTGGGGAGAAATCGGGTGAGAAAGGGAGGGTAAACGCTCATCGAAGGCTAGGAACCTCCCGATGAGGTTACCCAACTTCTTAATAATGGCGGGAGTTTGAAAAGGAAGAGGTAGATAGGGGAAGCTTAACCAAATTGTTGTGAGTGAGGAGTCTCATTTCCAATGGAACTTGTAATTCCATCGGAACATGAAGAAGTGGGAGCCATCGCAAGATTGCGTTGCCTTTCGACCACGTGAAATCTAGGTCATAAGAGAATTTGAAGCGAAGAAGAAAGTGACGAGGATCCAGAAGCCCAACCACGATTCGGCTCTTCAGGGGCCAGTCGTTGTTGATGAACCTGTCAAAGTGGTCAAGGGAAGGCCGATGACGAACATTGATGTTGTTCATGTAAATACCAAAGACTCTACCAAGGGCATGAATAATTAATATAATATCTATATCAGGCCTCTCAAGGAATTCTAACAACTCTATCTAGGAAGTGAGGTTGATGGGATCATACTCCTATGAGTAGGAAATGATATACACCAACATTTAGGGAAATGATCAAGTTAAAAACCCATAACTAAACCTTTCCACGATACAGTGGAAAATTAAATAGAGCCATATAGGAAGAGATAAACAAAGTGTAGTTGGGTCATAATACTTGTTCCGTGACCATGGGCACTATGCTCGTACAACAACCCTTTTCATTATAATCTATGTTGTGTAGGAGATGGCTGCACAACATGTAGGAGTCACACACTATGTCCTTCCATTCAGGGTCGACTTAAGTACTCCATGCTAGTGACATTACATGTTTTGAACACATCTATAGCATCCCATATACAATTACATGGTGTAGTCTTTGTACATGGTCTTGGCCAAGACGTGTGGGGGAGTACACATCGTGTAGGAAACCCGTGTACTATACATCATTCCCATGCACGGCCAGCGTATACTCTTCATAGTACAATTATGAACAAACACCTTGTATCTTATTATATATATCATGTGTCTTGGAATTTCTTGAATAGTCGAGTTCTTCCTCCCATGCCTTGGTTGATCGTTCGGGTTCCCCTCCAGTGGTCCTTTCGCAACGGATCTCAAGATCGAGGTTCGTCCTATCACCCAAATAATAAATCTATGTATTTCATGACTTCAATCGGGTTAGAAAACAACTTTAAATCCATTCAATAAAACTGCATGAAGAAATTAATATCCCTAATTTCTATGATTCATATATCGCTAGCACTATTGCGTCTCTTTTAGTTCATTTTTATGTTTGATCATCAATTTTGGTTCATTGCACCGTGGAACAAACATGAAAGGATTATTCTTTCATAAATTAGATGATTAATGAGGAACATGCATAGAAAAATATGGATAGAAAAACCATGGAACAAATTTGAGTAACAAACATCATCCTTTTTTATTCCAGCCTCAACCCATTCCCATAATAATGTTAAAAAAATTATTCATAACCAAACCCTGATAATCCTACGAATAGAACCCATCCCGCAAGAATGATCGAATAATGGATCTACCTGTTCGTCAGTTGGTTTGCATTCATTGTTAAATATAAGAGTAGGGAAATGAAATCAGAAATAATTAATCTTATAAGGGAATTGGATCATTCTTTATTGAAGATCAATTGTTCCTATTGAGATCAATCATGAATGATATCTGATAGAATATTTGACCATCACAGATGAGATAATTCATCAGGGTTTCACTCTAGAGCCTCATGTGAATTATAGTTTATGAGCATAACCTTGGGTCCCTTAATAATGGATTAATTAAAATAATATTCACCACTATGTCACTATATCATCCAAATAAAGAAATAACATATATTATCAATTTATTACATTCCTTAAGAAACTGGAAACTACTTTTCACATCTGACCTTCATTGGAAGAGGGTATGCCACTCCTATGGTAAAGCTGGTACTCAGAACAAAATAGGGCTCCTTGATTTCTAATTTAGGAACACGTTTTGATGTTATTCCACTATTATAAAAAAAACATAACACATGAGTTATTTTATATTTTAATACTATTTGAACATTTATTTTGGGCACACACAACCTCAGATTTAGTCACTATCTCAGTATTTGGTCTTGAATTTAATCCTTATAATATTTAGAAATAATAGATGAAAACTCCCAGACATTACATTCTCACAATAATGGGGCTTTATAACCATGATAACCCAACATAAGGGCTACTAAAAATTATGTGGGTACTTAGCATGTATGTGAGCCTCATGCTTCCAAGTTCTCTACTTGGGGTTCTAATGCTGCCACCCTACAAACACCAATGTAATTGCAAGCCTAGTAAGGATCCTCTCCTACTGATCCTCAATCTCTACTTGGTACTCAGAAAAAATCACTCCATCATTGATGTCCAAAATTCCCCAGTTGATGAAGTCTAATGGGTCATGCACATACCTCTTCAGCTACGACACGTGGAAGACAATTTGTAACGGACCCAACTGCGGGGGTAGAGCTTAGTGGTACATCGCCTCACAAACTCTATATTGTATCTAAAGAGGTATGATTGAACACGGAGATAACTTATTTCCTAAATAAGATCCTAAGACTAGTTGGTGAGGACATTGAATGTGAATCCAGGAGACCCAAGATCACATATATATGGAGAAATAATTTTATACTTTTGTAGAAATACTATAGTAGATATTTTTCAGTACTCTAGCAGCATGAAATATTCATCCATTTTGGCTTTTAGGCCACCAGTTTGGTCCTCGGGTCCTTAATAGACTTCGAGCCACCCAAGGACCATAGGATTGTAAGGTTTTTATGACACCTCAATCTCTTTAGGATGCCTTATGGCCTTTAGAAAACCTCAAGGATTTCGAGATGCAAAAAAATTATCCTTAAAGGGTAATTTAGACTCTATAAGAAGAAAACTATAGATTGAGATTTAGAGTAGGTGCATTCACCATAGTAGAAACTAGTAGTTTTGGATGAAGGTGAGGGTATGGAATTACCATCCCGACTAGATTGTGCTTGAATGAGAAGCCTAGATGAATAGCCTTGTGAAGGTGGAGAGTTCAAATCATGATGTAGAACATGTGGAGGTTATGTTTCAAGTAATTAATGTCCGGATGAAGTTCTCTAAGACATAGCATTCATGTAATTTCAGAAACCCTACCAGCCATGTATGGGTTCCCCATCATCCCTTAATATGGGGGTTATCATAGATGAAAAAAGAAGGCCTTTGGGATATTCGATGTAACTTGTTGCCATAAAGAAATCCCCAAAATCCTTATTGAGGTGAAATCCAGGGGAATACAAGGTCTCCTTCCTCAAACTCAAAAATCCTCCACCGATTGTATGCATAAGAGTTTTTGTGGATTTGGGTAGTCCTCATCCACTCCTGGATGATCTAGACCTTTTTTGAAGTAGCTCTCACAAACTCAGAGCCCATGATTTATAACTATCATAAGTCAGCCTAATAATGTATTGACCAAAAAGGTCGCCTATAACACTTGCGAATAATAAAGGGTTAAATTACTAAATGATATGACTCATGTTTACCCGGTCAACCATCCTTTTTTGAAGCATTCCTGATTAGAACTCTACAATTAAGTGTGATTGGTGTGGTGTAGTAATCAGGATGTGTGACCTTCTGGAAAGTTTCCAAGGGTTTGTGTGAGTGAGGACAAAGCAAATAGAAAAGGACTGTGTTGGCATGTGAGTACATTCATTAGTCAGATAGCCCATTCGGGCATGAGGGTGGCCCCTTGGGTGGGGACCATGTGTTTTCGGGGAAACTGGTGGTACCTGGAGGGCCGGGACCCTATGACCAGGTTAAGGTGGGGTGGCTGTGATTTTATTGGGACCCAGTTGTCACATTTGGTATTAGAGTTGGTACCTAGCCTTAAATGTGGTGCACTTTCTGGGTTGTGATGTACGGCCCACAATGAGGACGTTGTGCTCTAGGGGGGAGGGGGTTGAGTGTAACACCCCCGAATGATAAAGGGTTAAATGTATAAATTTGTATGACTAATGTATAAAAGGTGCACCTTTATTTTCCAGGAGCCTGCCTGATTAAAACTCCACAGTTAAGCGTGCTTTTCCTAGAGTAGTGATCAGGATGGGTGACCTTCTAGAAAGTTTCCCAGGGTGCGTGTCAATGAGGAAAAAGCACACTAGAAAGGACTTGTGTTGTCCTGTGGGGTCTATGATTAATCAGATGACCCATTCGGCCACATGGGTGTCCACTTGGGTGGGGACCACATGTCTATGGGGCAACTGCAGGAACCAGGTGAGATGGGACCCGTAGACCATGTTAAGGCGGGGTGGCTGTGCTATCCTCAGGACCCAGTTGTCACATCACTCAGAGAAGGCCTCAAATGGAACCATTCCAATACTTGAATGGTAGTATTTGTTGTAATTGAACTACACTAGTGGTAGGTGATACTACAAACTATGGATGAAGTCCAAAATAGAATCTTGTAGCATGACCTCCAGAACCTGAAGGGTCTGCTCTTTATGGACATCCTTTTGTGGGTGAATCATTGTGTGCTCAAGTGCTACTGAGTCCCAAAAGAATACAAAAAACCCTATAACATCTATAATGTAAAATGATCATCGCATTCTAAATTTATCCTTAATGTATATCCATGGAGTTGAACTATATCTTGACGATTGAGGTGCCACATATTCTCTACCGAACACTACTCTCAAATGACTAGGAAGTTGGACTAATTGATGAGTTGATCAACTATCAAATAGTTAAAATTATTTCCCCTTGATTTAAATGATATACCCTTCACTAATTCCTTCAATATTCCATCCCCATTCAGTTACGACACCTCATGGGGTTGAGCTATACCGGCTGTAACCTGGGGCCCAACCTTCACTTGCTGAAGAGTAAGGCATCGAGAAATAAACTTTCTCACTCCATTATTTATTAACAACTACCAAAATGGGCAATAGAGGTCTTAGAACATTATCACCACACAATAATGATCTTCGAAAGGGGATGTATGAAACTCCATCAGAACCTCCTCCCGTAATTACTCTAGTTCTACTATGCATCCTCTAGAAAGAGTTAATAAATACCCAATGTTCAAAAATCTATCATGATCATGCCATGTGGATATTGTAGAACATAGATTCTCATAGTCGGTTTCCCCAAGATGTCCCTCCCTGAATCGTTGTAGGAGCGTAGGGGTAACAACCACTAACCGTAGTTATACTAATCCATCTCTATCCACTATGTATAACTACAGCAAGGCCAACTTCTTTGATTCCACGTTCAGAAACTATGAACTATATCCCCTACAAAGATAATCATCCACCACATTCCCATGTTATTAGAATAGAAAATATAATACTCATAGCCATGGAGAAAATCCTTCCATTTTTTCTATCTAATGTTATAGAATATCTAAGAGATGATATACTTGAGATTCTTGTTTTTAGAGTATAAAATAACCCTCTCTACCATTTTTTAGTGTTGACACATCCTAAATGAGAATACTACCACTAATAACAGAAGATCATGGGTTGCATAGTTATGATCCTATTTTCTCTACTAGTTTGAACCATAGGTAATCAATACATTCCACTACATCAGGACACAACCAATCCAAGTTCAGGATGCATCGTATACCACTATGTACTGGACACCCTCCTCCTATATTCATAATATTGGATTACTTGTTAAACTGTGCCTCAACTACTAAAATATTTCAGGCACTTATCAATTGACACAAAATGATGCCCCTTTCATGTCAAAGATTTCACAAGTGATGATATACTATAGAAATTTTGTATGAATCTCTGATAATATCCTACTATCCCAAGGATGATCCTCATCTCCATCACACTTTTAGGTGGCCCCCATGTTAATACTACCCCAGCCTTGGATGGGTCCGAAACAACAAAATATGTTGAGATAAAATGACCCATAAAGTGGACCACCTGAATCCAAAATTGAAATAAAAAGTGATTCCCATAAAGATGGTACTCCTAGAGTACCTCTAGAACTATCCATAATTTCTTGGTCTACCCCTCCATAGATGCCAAGTAAAAAAAGGATATCATCAATAAAGATTAAGATGAAATGTTCTATTTAAGGATTTAAGATCTAGTTCAGGAGAACCATGTACAAATTTGGGTCATTCATCATGCCAAATGGCATCACCATGTACTCAGGGTGACCGTAACAACATATAAATGCAGTGTTCGGTATATTATCATCCTGATCTTGTAGCTGGTGATAACCTAATATGAGATCATCCTTACAGAACCTTTATGACCCTATCATCTGATCAAAGTGGACAATAATTATTGGTATTGAATACTTGTTCATCATAGTCACCTGGTTCTAGAACTGGTAGTCCAGAATGAAACTCAATCTCTTGTATGCTTTTTGGAAAATAAAACTAGGTCCTCCCAAGGAGAAACACTGGGTCTCCTGAATCCCTTATTCTGTAAGTCCAAAAATTGTACCCTCATCTCATAAAGCCCTAAAAGAGTCATCTAATATAAAGACGTGGATATCAGTTTCGTCATGGGGGTGTAAATCAATGATAAATACTATCTATAGTTGGGGTGGAAATCTTTGAACAACTTTATGGATGATGTTGTCATACTCTTCCACCACTACATGAATCTTGTAACCACTAACAAACAACCCACAAAGGATAAATCTATCCAATTGATGAATAATCGTCTATAATCTCTTAGAGATGAGTCTATCCTATGTTGCATGGGTTTTCATCAAACCAACAAAAGAAAACATAGTTCCATCTCTGTGGACACACCACAACCTTCTCCTAAAATTGTTATTATAGGCATGGAATATGGATAACAAATCTATATGAAGAATGATGTCGTAGGTACTCAATAATTTTACCAAGAGATTCCAACCAAAAACCTAGCTTCCAAGGGTCAGGTCAGACTATCTATACAAATGTGTGATCAATTATTAGTTTTGAGTTGGTTTCTCCAAACATAAGGGTTCGGTAACTAGTTTAACTGGAGTCTCTTGTTCTCAAAAATGATATTTTGTGAGAACGGAATGAATAGGGCCTATTTCAATCTGTACTGTAGCTAATGTAAAAAAGATACATATCATACCTCGAATCATTTTTAGTGGCCATGGGTCTTATGCCTCGACCACATGCATATTTCCCCACCACTCTCCTCCATCTCCCTAATATTAGTGTTGACAACCTATGGGTGGTGTTAATATATTGAAATGTTGACCACATCCTGATACTCTCCCAGATCCATCCCATAACTGAGGCCTCTTGAATTTTCCTACTCCTTTCACTATATGTACTTCAGTGTTGCATCCACTGTCTCCCAGTCAGTAGAACAATGGTTTGGACAATATAAAGCCATATGTATGTTTCCATCACATGAGTAGAACCACATCTCCCTAGTATGATTGGTCCAACCTTGTGAGGTTTGAACACCATAACCTTTTACCATGTAACTCCCCTTAAAACATATCCCACATCCATTTCCATAAGACAGAGATCCACCCCCGACTACCGAGGTCTCTACATCGGCTCTTCCACTGCTTACTAACACTGACTATATCTTCTCAGCCAAGAAGAATTCATCCTCCAAAGCTCTCTCTAACAAAAAATTAGAAGTAGGAATTCATTTAGTGATAATTATAGCATGAATGCCTCAATGTTGACCTCGCTCAATTGTTCTACCCTAGATGTACTAATCTCCAGCCATATCCATTGAGTAATTATAAAGGTTTGTGATCCTCTATGACTAATCACCTATAGTATTGCTACCCTTATTGAGCTGAAGAAGCTCTTGTATATTCAGATCTCTCAACGTAATTGGTGAAAAATCCACTATGAAGAGAAGCTCAAAACCTATCCACGAAAGATATTCCACATCCTGAGTTTAGATATCTAAACTCCATCATTGCCTGACTGAACATAATAGATTTCTTGCCACTAGGACCACCATCAGATATGCTAGTGTCCTAAAGAGAAGAAAAATTCAGGTCCCAACCTCAAACTAGTCCTTAGCCACTTGAGTTTCAAGATTACCTCAGAACATAAGGGTCTATATATATATAAATAGTGAATCACACATAGCCTGTGCTACTCATCTATTAATATTGTAGGTATCATGTGATACTCTATAGGTGGTTGTATAACAGGTGCACCACCTAGAGGTAACATCTAGGGAACTGGTCCGTATATAAAATACGTATCACTAGGAGGTATCCTCGGGATCAAGCTTGTGAATCCTAGCTGGTATGCCTCTTGTGGGAATCTTGTAATAAATAAGATATACAACAGTCAACGAGTATATCTAGAGAGCTGACTCATGATGGACATGGAACTGAAACCCATTCTGATATGAATCATGTATCATTATTTTCACTAAAACCTATGTCCTTGTGTATCGAGTCAAAGAGAAGATTACCATAGTCATTATGTATGGATACTTCAGCCATCACAGTTACACTGGAGTCCATGGCATGATATATGAACTCAAAACACTTAACAATGTGTCACCAAACCAATCTCACGTAATCCAAGTCCAAAAGTAGAATTGACCACCTGTGATACTACTCTATCGAGAACCATATAAGAGGATCCAACGGCATGACTCCCCAATCCAACCTCTTATATGGCAGAGATAGTGACTAACAACAAGTAGGCATACCATTAACATGGGAGGAATTTCCTTTATACATATAAATATGAAATAATCATTATGAAAACAAAATGATGAAATAAAAAAACCTCTAAGAACCAAATGAATGGAAACCAATATTTCCCAACAAGAGTACGAATTGAAAGTAAACTATAGTAATGAAAATCAGTCCATGTTACAAGACAAAAAAAGAAGTGTACATTCACAAGTCCAACCAGAAAGAAGATGTACTGTGATTGCTATATGTTTCCGTAGGAACACCTCATCTTTCCTGATCCCACAAAGCATCTTCTGGACTTCATTTTCCAAAGACTCTGTCAATGTTTTCTTATCTACACATGAACCCACATGTGTAGGAAAATCATGTGTAGGGGCGAGTATAATAATTATCAGTAGGGAACCCATAAACCACAAAATGATTCCCAATGAAATGTATAGTCAGCTCCAAAAAATATATTTCTATAGGAAATTTAACAATAATATCCATATTTAATCAAAGAAAGACATGAATTATAGAGGTATGTCCCAAATACCACATATAAATGCTAATGATTCTGATCAAAGATTCAATGAAGAACTCATCCAGGATAACACACTCCAGAATCCAATAGCACTAATGGTGTCGGTCCAAGAATTACTATTCATCAGGAACCACTATGTCACGACCCGTCCTCGGGGCCCGTGCCGTGACTACCCCAAGCCCGCCTTCCATAGGACAGGGGCTAGAGACTAGCACCAAAGGCGTAAAATCCCGATAACTGGGAAGGCATTGCCTTTATAAAAGAAAACAAGCACCACAGAGTACAAGCGGAAGCAAAACACTAAGTACAAAAGAAAAGATGAAAAGTAAAAGGGCCAGAATACAAACCCAAAAGAACGTAAAACTACAACTGAACAAGGTACAACAGCAAAAAGACAAACAACTGGAAGAAGGAAGCAGCTCCTGGGTCGTCCTCCTCGGATCCTACCTGAAGGGTAGGTACAGATAGCGCAGCTCCTGGTCGTCCACCACGGATCCTACCTGAAGGGTAGGTAGAGACAGTCTCCTCCATGATCTCCCCCGTCAACCTCCTCTGTGAGTCGTCACGTCATGTAGTCCACCTAAGGGTACTGACTCGTCGTGTAGTCCACCTCCGGGTACCGTCCAGTCCTCGAACACTCGGCCTCCATCAGCACTGCCCGTCGTCTGCAACCAACACAACGAGGTGCGGGCATAGCCCGCGCAGGGGTGAGTATAACGATACCCAGTAGGGACCCCGAGACCCTCAAGGTCTCACTAAACCAACAAGGATAACCACAAGAAGATCTCAATAGATAACCTCTACTTAGATATATGCCCATACATATACCTAAGTTATCAAGTAACCCATCTCAATCATGAGAAAACACAAGGATTGTGAAATCAACGGATAACCACTACCCAGGTATATTCCCATACATATACCTAAGTTATCAAGTGACCCATCTCAATCATGAGGTAAACACAAAGGTTAAAAGTCTCAGCTCATACCAGGATTTTCATTAACGAAATCGTAACTGCTGAAGAGCTCCGTCTCTGGAGTGCACAGTGGTCCTGTCACGACTCCGAGGTACTGCTCACTAACCTAAGACTGCTGAAATACTCCTCCTGTCGAGTACCGCGGGTCTGTGGCCATCTACCGGGCGCTCCGTCCGCTGAGGGTCTATCGCCAAATATCGGGCACTCTCCCTAATAGCCTATAAAGGTACTCCTCCAGTCGAGTACAACGGGTCTGCTGCCAACTACCAGGCGCTCCGTCCGCCATGGGTCTGCCGCGAAATACCGGGCGCTCCGTCCACTGGGCTAGTCGACTCACTCCAAGTCGAGTCGGTCAATCAATCATCAGGTCTCAGTCATCTACACAGTCTCCGTACTCCACTCGCTCGTCTCTAGGAGGGTCCGCCCCATGAGCTACAGGTCGATACTCCAAGTATCTGAAGGTCCAACGAAGAAGTATCTCAAAGGACCGCCTCGTCATAGGGGTCTCAACGCAACAGACGGTGCGACAATCAGACGCCCAGTCAGTGAGTTACTAGCCTTTTCGTCCCAGGGGCCGAGTTGGTTTCGTGTGTGAACCAACCCGGCCGTATCTCAACTATACCCCGAACACCCATAGGGTATACACATAGGGACCATTTCTCAACGTGATCACCAATGCCGCTGACGGTTCGTCAAACAGTGGTTCTGTCTGAAAGGTATCATCTTTTCCGTTCCCAGGGCCCGGTTGAATTTCTGTGCGATCCAACCCGGCCACAATCCAACTCCATCCAAAACTCAGGCAAAGGGTGCCCAGAGTTCCGTATCGTCCACAGGATTGCAACACAACAGACGGCGCGTCAATCGAACGTCCGGTCTGGAAGATATTGGCTTTTTCGTCCTGGGGGCCCGGTTGGTTTTTAAGTTAAAACCAACCCGACCGTACACCAACTACGTCCAAACCTCGAGCGGAGTAAGCCAAAAGATCTGTCTCACTTAGAGAAATCCACCAAAGCCGACGGCACGTCAATCGGACGTCCGGAGCTCAAGATATGAGTGTTTCCGCTCCGTGGGCCCGATTGGTTTCGTGTACGAACCAACCCGGCCGAACCCAAAGTAATCGGAAACCTTGACTGCGATATACCGAAACGACCGTCTCGATCCAAGGATCGCGTTTCCACTGACTGTTCATCGTTCGGAGGCCCGTAGTTCAAGATACGGGCATTTGACCGAAAAATGTCCCAAGACGGGGGGTCCGGGCCCGGGCCGACCCGGTCCGGTCCGGCCAGGGCGCGGCCCGGCCGGTCGGACCGGCCCGGCTCAGTTCGGTCGAGCGGCCCAGCGCCGAGTGCCGCGCGGTGCTGCCCCCGCGGTCTGAAGATGTCGTGGCCCCGGTTGGGGCCGCCTTGCCAGCCGACACAGCGGCCAGGCCGCGTCCCTCCACGGGTTCCGCGCGGCCGCGGAACCGCGTCCCCGCCACAGCTTCAGCCTTGGCGGGTTTTTCCGGCGGGGCATCGGGCGCCGCCGCAGCCTGGAGGCCGGCCGCTGCCAGCCGCCGTCTCTGACCGCCGGCGCCGCCGCGCCGGCCTGGCGCGCCTGCGGAAGTTTCTGCGGGCCACCGGACGCGCTCCGGTGGTCCGTTTTGCTTCTCGTCTGCGCCGTTGTTACTCCCGGGTTCAATTCTTCACTGCGGGATCATGAAACTGCCCTTGCGTCACGTTTTGTCGTCGCCCGCCAAATACGCACAACCACGATTAACGGCGGAGGGTTACCGGGCCGTGTTCGTTAGGCCTGCACCCTCCGCGTAGTTAACAACAACGGGAGAAAATAATTTAACACATGAACCAACAATTTTAATAAATCAAAATTTTTCATTTACATCTGGTTCTTTAATTTTAAAGAAACGTCCACGGGAAAAATGGCATTCCAAAACAAAAATCGCTACCTCGTCAAGTCGTCGTCCGCGAGTTCTTCATGGAATTGGGGATCGTCGCGTCGTCGCGGTATCTGGCGTCGCGTCGTCGCGGAAGGGTGTCGCGTCGACGAACTCCGAGGTTCAAGAACAAAGAGATTTAATAAATAATAATTAAATCCTTGTGGTTGTTATAATCAACAATGAATTTAAAATGGAGCGCAACCCCCTACCTTGTAGTTGGTCGATGGTTGTCGCGGGGTTGGATCGTCGTGGAAGAAGCCTCGCGGAGGGAGAATCACGGAAGAAGCGTCATTGACGTCGCGGTACATGGCGTCGTGTCGTCGACCTCCGAGGGTTTGGCGTTCTTCGTCGGTGGTCGGAGCGTTCTTCGCGTTCTTCGCGTTCTTCGTCGAAGAAGAACGCTTTCCTCCCAAATTCTCTCCACGCCACAAGTCCAACTAAATAAAATAAGTTCAACCCTTATTTTATTATTGGCCTAATCTTTTGAAAATCAAAAGATAAGAAACGAAAAATTAATTCGTTGAATTAATTCAACGAAATAAACCGCACAATTAATTCAACGAAGAAAACCACCCAATTAATTGGTGCGTTAGGAAATTAAGAAAACGCGTCAGTTGACTTTCATATTGACGGGTTTTCGCGGGTGCGTTATTTAGCGGAAAAGAAACGGTGGGGCTCGTGCGGGTCCCACCTCACAAATATCCTACCAAGAGGGTAGGATCTTTTTGGATAGCACCCTATCCGTAAAAACTCAGCTTAAGCTGCTTTAAGTGGCTTCAAGTGGCTTCCAAGCGACATAAGTGATATAAAATAAAGTTTGACGTACAATTATTTTATTTCTTAACTTTAAGCCCGAAAATTAAAAACCACACCCGAGAAAACTCAACTCCGGAAGAGGCGTTTCTAAGAAATTATCGGCGCTGCGATTCCATCGGTGCCCTCATAATTCGATTCCGAGCACCGGTTCAGAAGTTTGAAAAACCCGCTCGTCTGTTCACTGAACGTACCCGAGCCAAACTTCGGAAATTGATTCCGGGCACACCGGGCCTCGGAATCAGGCGCCGTCAGAAACTGCGTTCTTGTAAAATTCCAAAGAAAATTAAGAAAAAAAATTCCCTTGGAATTTACGGGTCTTTACATTACTCCCACCACAGGGCTTTACATCCATGTAAAGCTTCACCACAAACTTAGGGAAACAAAGGCGGTACTGAGCACGCATCTGAGCCTTCCACTCCCATGTGCTCACCTAGAGGTTCCCGTGCTGCTAAAGAAAGTGTATAAGAGGAATCGATCGTCCTCCTAGGATCCGCTCCTGTCGATCCTTGATCCCCACATGAACCTCCATAGAAGACACATCATCGCCACCGTCGATCTCCACATGGTCGATGATATGCGGAGGGTTGAGCACGTATCTCCTCTGTTGGGATACGTGGAAAACGTCGTGCACCTAGTGAAACTGAAGTGGATGGGCCGAGTGGTAAACCACCTCGCCTACCTAGCTGAGGACCTAGAAAGGTCCGTTGAACCTCAGAGATAACTTGCCTCCCGGGCCACATATCCGTAAACCTCATCGATGTGAGACCCGTAAGAAGACGTGGTCATCATCCTCGAACTCCAGAGGTCTCAATTTTTTGTTAGAACTGAAACTCAAAATGATTGCTGCTACGAGGGTAAGGTTGACTGACTCAAAAGTGATTGGTCGCACCCTCCTATGCAAGAGTTACGCTTCGCTGCCTGGGGTTTCCTTTTTCTCCGACCAAAGAAAACCCATCCCGATGTCGTAGTTAAACTAAAATCTTTTTGCCTAATATCGTCAATTTGTGTATGAACTGTGATTGCCCAATCCATACTCAAACCAACTTCATAAGGCCTCGACGCTGCCACTAAGAGATTCCAACCGAAACTCTCACCTCGAGGGTCTGACCACACCATCGGCGTAAGTGTGAGTATCGAGCCTCCTCCTAAGGTATCTCCAGACGTGAGGGTCAAGTCCACAGCTTACCGGAAACTGTAGGTCTGGGACAAGATTTTTGAAAGTGAGGAATGATTCATATCGACGTCTGTTACTACAGCAGCTAGTAGTGGACACATACTGCCCCTCGAATCATTTCTAGAGCCATTGGGTCACACTCCTTGACCGCAAGCAGCCACACTCTTCCACCACCCTCCAGCTCCCTGAGCCTGGCGCGGATATATAAGGCGGGTGGTTGTAGCATGTTAAGATATACACCACCTCATACTGCTCTCTTAGCTCTTCCTCCACGTCTGCTGCTTTGCAGACTCATCTATCCTTGAAGCTTCCACTTCTTGAAACTTTTAACATTCCCGAGTCTCTAAGACTGGCACCAGTTTCCTGTTTCTTACTGCACTGTGCAGTCTTCATATGCTCTTTGATGACCTGGACCTTCTTTAGTCTCACAAGAGCTGCTATGATTTCTTCATTGCTGATAAGAGAAATCTGGTCTCATCCCCTGGATGAACCACATTCGTTGCCTAATACAGTCAATCCCAACATGAATGATGCATTCATACCACAGATGACGTCGTAAGGCCTCGACGTAACTACCAAGAGATCCAACTATCACTCTCGCCTCCAAGGGTCGAGTCACAATATCGTCATCAGTGTGAGGTCACTGGGTCTCCTCTAGTAGAAATCTCAAAAGTGAGGGTCAAGTCAATAGTCTTAACCAGGACCACTCAGTATAAACCAAACAAAATGGACAGGAAAGAAAACATCTCCTAGATAAGTGTCTTTTTATTATTGCAGCTCATAGTACAAAGACACGAATACAAAAGCAACATGGAACTAGAAGTACAAGGACATATCCACTAGTTCTTCTCCTGTACACCTGCTCTCGGAGCTCCATGACCATTGTCGCCTGCTCCTTGCGGTCTGCCCTGATCGAACCTCTGCCTTTGCCTCAGAGGTTCTTCATTTAACTGCTCGTCATTTGTATGGAGGGTCGGACAGTCACATTCCATGTGACCAATTTCGCTGTAGGAGTAACACTCTCCACTCTCGGCAGGTCTGGCTCTGACTCCACCTCGATTTCCCCACACAACTGAACCTGAGTCATGCAGTTGGCCACCGGTAGGTCTGGTCCTCTTGGTCCTCTGCATCATCGGTCTACTACCTGCTGTAGAAGACTCTGCCGTAAGCCGGCTAGTGGTGGGTCCTACTGCTGGAGAAAGCTCAGCAAGGAAACTCTCCACTAAGAGGGCTCTCTCCAACAACCCTATCTACGTCGGAAAGCTGTGAGAAACAATAGAAGCTCTAATCTCTTGTCTGAGCCGCTGCTCGAAGGTTTGGGCCCTGAAGAACGGGTCCCATACCATATCTGTGGAGTAGCGCGAGAGGTCTATGAATCTCGCTGAGTACTGCGCCGCTGACATGCAGCCCTGTCGCAGCTGAAGTATCTCCTGTATACACACCGCTCGAAGGGTGGATGGTACAAACTCTGCCCGGAACATGCTCTCTATGTCTTCCCATAGAAGTGTCGCCTCGTCATGCATCTGAAGCATCAGGCTCCACCATCTGCCTGCTGCTGCCTGAAGAAGGCCGGCAGCTAGGATCACCATGAAATCTGTCGGCGTCCCCACTAGCATGAAGACTCTCACCACAGCCTCCAGCCAATCCTTAGCCTCCTGCGGGTCCGTCCCTCCCTGGAACCTGGGTGGCCTCTAACGCTGGAACTCATGCAGTGCACTCAAGCGACGTGCATCCTCTACTGCTAGGGCTGGTGGCATCGGTGGCCCAACGTGTAGTAGTACCGCTAGTGCCTCCACTGGTGCCTCAACTGGGATAGGGCCCTGTACTGAGGCCTCGTCGCTCGGTACGTACCACTCTCGGGGATCTAGCTAGTCGTCCACGGGGATGCATCCTGAAAGAAACAACGTGACACGGTCAAAATATTATACCTGGTGAGATGACCTGGTTTGTGCTGACATTTAAATAAAACTTCTGGAAAACACACATGCAATCAGTGTTTTCCTGCACAAAGACGGAAATCAGTTGTCAGGGTCCTGGTGTATGGATACGTCGGCCGCCCGCACCAACACTGGGCTCCCTGAACTGAAAACCACACTCGGTACTCTTAACACTATTGATTCACAGAAGGAAACATCAGAGTTATAAGTTCTACGGTAGAACTGAACTCCTTTGATAACAATTTGTCACGACCCATCTTCGGGGCCCGTGCCGTGACTACCCCAAGCCCGCCTTCCATAGGCCAGGGGCTGGCCACTAACACCAAAGGCGTAAAATCCCGATAACTGGGAAGTAATTGCCTTTATAAAAGAAAACAAGCACCACCGAGTACAAGTGGAAGAAAAACACTAAGTAAAAAAGGAAAACTGAAAAGTAAAAGGGCCAGAATACAAACCCAAAAAGTACTACTAGAACTGAACAAGGTACAACAGCAAAAAGACAAACAGCTGGAAGAAGGAAGCAGCTCCTGGGTCGTCCTCCTCGGATCCTACCTGAAGGGTAGGTACAGATAGCGCAGCTCCTGGTCGTCCACCATGGATCCTACCTGAAGGGTAGGTATAGATAGTCTCCTCCACGCTCTCGCCCGTCAACCTCCTCTGTGAGTCGTCACGTCATGTAGTCCACCTCCGGGTACTGACTCGCCATGTAGTCCACCTCAGGGTACCGTCCAGTCCTCGAACACTCGGCCTCCGTCAGCACTGCCCATTGTCTGCAACCAACACAACGAGGTGCGGGCATAGCCCGTGCAGGGGTGAGTATAACGATACTCAGTAGGGACCCCAAGACCCTCAAGGTCACACTAAACCAACAAGGACAACCACAAGAAAATCTCAACAGATAACCTCTACTTCGATATATGCCCATACATATACCTAAGTTATCAAGTAACCCATCTCAATCATGCGAAAACACAAGGATTGTGTAATCAACGGATAACCACTACCCAGGTATATGCCCATACATATACCTAAGTTATCAAGTGACCCATCTCAATCATGAGGTAAACACAAAGGTCAAAATTCTCAGCTCATACCAGGATTTTCATTAACAAAATCGTAACTGCTGAAGAGCTCCGTCTCTGGAGTGCACAGTGGTCCTGTCACGACTCCGAGTTACTTTTCACTAACCTAAGACTGCTGAAGTACTTCTCCTGTCGAGTACCGCGGGTCTGCGGCCAATTACCGGGCGCTCCATCCGCTGAGGGTCTGTCCCCAAATACCGGGCGCTCTCCCTAATAACCTACAAAGGTAATCCTACGGTCGAGTACCGTGGGTCTGCAGTCAACTACCAGGCGCTCCGTCCGCCGTGGGTCTGCTGCCAAATACCAGGCGCTCCGTCCACTAGGCTAGTCGACTCACTCCAAGTCGAGTCGGTCAAGCAGTCGTCAGGTCTCATTCGTCTACACGGTCTCCGTACTCCACTCACTCGTCTCTGGGGGGGTCCGCTCCACGGGCTACAGGTCGATACTCCAAGTATCTCATGGTCCCACGAAGAAGTATCTCAAAGGACCGCCTCGTCATAGGGGTCACAACGCAACAGACGGCGCGTCAATCGGACGCCCGGTCTGTGAGTTACTAGCCTTTTCGTCCCAGGGGCCCGGTTGGTTTCGTGTGCGAACCAACCCGGCTATAACTCAGCTATACCCCGAACACCCATAGGGTATACACATAGGGACCGTTTCTCAATGTGATCACCAATGCCGCTGACGGTTCGTCAAACGGACATTCTGTCTGAAAGGTATCAGCTTTTCCGTTCCAGGGGCCTGGTTGGATTTCGGTGCGATCCAACCCGGCCACTATCCAACTGCATCCAAAACTCGGGCAGAGGGTGCCCAAAGTTCCGTATCGTCAACAGGATTGCAACGCAACAGACGGAGCGTCAATCGGACGCCCGGTCTGGAAGTTATTGGTTTTTTCGTCCCGGGGGTCCGGTTGGATTTTAAGTTAAAACCAACCCGACCGTACTCCAACTGCGTCCAAACCTCGAGCGGAGTAAGACAAAAGATCTGTCTCACTTAGAGGAATCAACGAAAGATGACGGCACGTCAATCGGACGTCCGGAGCTCAAGATATGAGCGTTTCCGCTCCGAGGGCCCGGTTGGTTTCGTGTACGAACCAACCCAGCCGAACCCAAAGTAATATGAATCTTTGAGTGAGATATACCGAAACGACCGTATCGATCCAAGGATCACATTTCCACTGACGACGCGTCGTTCGGAGGCTCGTAGTTCAAGTTACTGGCATTTGACTGAAAAAGGTCCGAAGACGGGGGGTCCGGGCCCGCGCCGACCCGGCCTGCACCCCCCCCCCCCCCGGGGTCGGCCGAACCGGGTCGACCCGAACCGGTTCAACCCGGTACTTTCCGTCCGGGGCGCGGCCCGGCCGGTCGGACCGGCCCGGTTCGGTTCGGCCGAGCGGCCTAGCGCCGAGCGCCGCGGGGCGCTGCCCCCGCGGTCTGAAGATGCCGCGGCCCCTGTTGGGGCCGCCTTGCCAGCGGACACGGTGGCCAGGCCGCGTCCCTCCACCGGTTCCGCGCGGCCGCGGAAACGCGTTGCTGTCGCGGCTTCAGCCACGGTGGGTTTTGCTGGCGGCGCGCCGGGCGCCGCCGCCGCCTGGCCGCCGTCTCTGACCGCCGGCGCCGCCGCGCCGGTGGGAGTTTCCGCGGGCCACCATACGCGCTCTGTTGGTCCGTCTTGCTTCCCGTCTGCACCATTGTTCCTCACGGGTTCCGTTCTTCACTGCGGGATCAAGAAACTTCCCTTGCGTCACATTTTGTCGTCGCCCACCAAATCCGCACAACCACGATGAACGGCGGAGGGTTGTCGGGCCGTGTTCGTTAGGCCTGCACCCTTCGCGTTAGTTAACAACAACGGGAGAAAATAATTTAACACATGTACCAACAATTTTAATAAATTAAAATTGTTCATTTACAACTGTTTCTTTAATTTTAAAGAAACGTTCACGGGAAAAAGGGCATTCCAAAACAAAAATCCCTACCTCGTCAAGTCGTCGTCCGCGGGTTCTTCGTGGAATTGGGGATCGTCTGGTCGTCGTAGTATCCGGCGTCGCGTCGTCGCGGAAGGGTGCCGCGTCGACGAACTCTGAGGTTCAAGAACAAAAAGATTTAATTAATAATAATTAAATCCTTGTTGTTGTTATAATCCACAAAGAATTTAAAAAGGATCGCAACCCCCAACCTTGTAGTTGGTCGAGGGTTGTCATGGGGTTGGATCATCATGGAAGAAGCATCGCGGAGGGAGAATCGTGGAAGAAGCGGTGTTGACGTCGCGGTACACAGCGTCGCGTCGTCGATCTCCGATGGTTTGGCATTCTTCGTCAGAGGTCGGAGCGTTCTTCGCGTTCTTCGCGTTCTTCGTGTTCTTCGTCGAAGAAGAACGCTTTCCTCCCAAATTCTCTCCACGCCACAAGTCCAACTAAATAAAATAAGTTCGACCCTTATTTTATTATTGGCCTAAGCTTTTGAAATTAAAAAGATAAGAAACGAACAATTAATTCGTTGAATTAATTCAACGAAATAAACCGCCCAATTAATTCAACAAAGAAAACCGCCCAATTAATTTGTGCATTAAGAAATTAAGAAAACGCGTCAGTTGACTTTCATAATGAAGGGTTTTCTCCGGTGCGTTATTTAGCGGAAAAGAAACAGTGGGGCTCGTATGGGTCCCACCTCACAAATATCCTACCAAGAGGGTAGGATATTTTTGGATAACACCCTATCCATAACAACTCAGCTTAAGCTGCTTTAAGTGGCTTCAAGTGGCTTCCAAGAGACTTAAGTGAAATAAAATAATGTTTGACGTACAATTATTTTATTTCTTAACTTTAAGCCCGAAAATTAAAAACCACACCCGAGAAAATGCAACTCCGGAAGAGGCGTTTCTAAGCAATTACCGGCGCTGCGATTCCATCAGTGACCTCAAAATTCGATTACGAGCACCTGTTCAAAAGTTAGAAACACCCGCTCGTCCGTTCACTGAACGTACCCGAGCCAAACTTCGAAACTTGATTTCGGGCACATCGGGCCTCGGAATCAGGCGCCGTCAGAAACTGCGTTCTTGTATAATTCCAAAGAAAAATAAGAAAAAAAAAATCCTTTGAATTTACGGGTCTTTACACACCACGAGAGAGATAAAATGATAGATCAATAGAGAGAGATATGTTACATATATGAGGATCACTACATGGACCATGGGGTGATACCAACAACACCATCTAGATTATCCAGCTATGTAGAGGATAAATTCATGTTTATGTTCGTCTCATCAATACCCATGTATCGACCTTGGGGATGAATAATGGATAGAGGACCCACTCTGGGCCTCTCAAGGGATTAAAACTACTCTATCTAGGAATTAATGCTAAAGGTATCATAATCTAATGATTAAAAAATGTTACACACATATCATCAGGGAAATAGTCAACAATACAAACCCTAATGAAACTTTCTAATGATATGGTGAACAAGTGATTCCAGCCATAGTGAAAGGGATACATAAAGTGTAGTAGGTTAACCCACTATGATCCTTGACCTTGGATAATGACTGTGTACAAAATCCCATGTACTTCAATCTTTGACGATTAGAGGATGGGTACACATGTATAGGAGTGACATGTGTTTCCCTTTCCATACAGGGTCCACCAGTGTACTCTTATATAGAGTCAAACTGTGTATATATTCCTATGTACCAGTACACGGGGAAGTCCATGTACTTGGTCTAGGACAATTGTTTCTGGAGTAGTACATGAAATGTTGCAACCAGTGTTCTCCACCTTATTAAAGTGTACTCACAATGTACACACGAAGTGGTCCAATGATTAACACTCACTGTGGGGCCCATTCTACATGCTTTGTGTCGTAGAATATCTAGAACAATGATGTTCATCCACCAACACATCATCTGATCCCCTAGGTTCCTTTCCTGTGGTCTATTTTCATTAAATGACAAGATTGAGGGTCATCTGATTACGCAAACACTAAATCCTGGTGTTTCTATCCTTCAAAAGGCTCAAGAAACAACTTTTAATACATCCAATGAAAACCAACCAAAGAACAATATCAACCGAACCACTTCAATACACCCTTCACTACTCCATTTCACATCCATTAGGTCATCCATGTGTTGGATCTTCAATTTAAGATCATTATGTGATGAACCAAAGGTGAAATGATCATTCATTAATAAACATGGAAAAAAACTATGAATACACATACAAAATGTGAGAGAAAATTCACATTGAACAATCTAGAGGAATTAACTTGGGATTTTTTTTGATTTGGCCTTGATCCATTCCCTTAAGAATGATAAAAGATCAATTTTTAATAATCATTCCTTGATAATACCACAAAAATGATTGAACCATAGATCAATGTATTTTTAGGTGGGTCGATTTTCATTGTTAAATATAATAATAGGGATTGAAGAAAAATAATAACACATAATTCATTGGAATTGTATCATTCTTTATTGAAGACCGATTACTGCTAGTGAGATCCACCAAAAATGTTCTCTGATCCAAGTCTTCTCTGTTGCTGCTGAGATAATTCTCCAGGGTTTTTCTCTAGAGCATCTAGTTAATTCAATGATTATTATTATAACCCTGAGAACCTTATTAAAGGATTAATTAAAATTATAGGTATCTCAACAGTGCAGCATCAATGAAATAGATAAATAAAATAAATTTACAATATATTTTATTCATTAAAAATAAAAAACTATTTTTCATTGCCGACCGACAAAGTCCAAGGTTACGCCACACCTAGAATAAAGCCAATAATATAAAAAAATGTTTCCCTCATATTATTAATACATACACCCATTTAGAATTTATTTCACTATTTCTGGAAAACTATGTGATCTTTATATTTAGTGTTTTAATATATTTCAATCTTTTATTTCGAACAGACTGGACCTCATATTTTCATCCTGTCTTAGTGCATGATCTCATATTTAATCCATATAATATATAAAAATAATACACGGAAAATTTGGGATGTTACAGTAGCATAATAAAAGAAATGTTTATCATATAAAAACTATGGTGCTTTAGAATTCTCTTAAAACTAGATCATTTGACATTTAAAACTAGGGAAAATAAATGTGGGTTTCATGTATGTTAATCCCAAAATAAAATAAATAATTTTGTAATATATGTGAATACCCTTGGAAAATTAAGATTATTGGGTATTCTAAAAATAAAATAAATTAATTTTTTGAAGAAAAAGAGTTACATATTGAGAACAAAATTATGTTGCATAACGAGTATGAAACATTGTTTTAGAAATTATTAAAAAGTGAAGTGAAAAGGGTCTTCAATTAAAAAAATACTCTTATCAAATTAATGGGATAACATAAAATGGACTGAAGATCATAAAATGTAATTTTGAAATATATAACACAGGAAAAATGAAACACAAAAGGAAAAGTGATGTTGAGATTTCCCTTACCTTGAAGAGGGACTACTAAATCATAAATATTAGAACCTTGGGGTATTTTTAACTCCTTGAGAGATAAAAATGTTAGATATTTGTGGATGATGAATTTATAATTTGTGTAAATAATGAAATGGGTGAGTATTTATAGAAAAAGTTTAGTAGTTTTTTTATTAATTTCTTAGGCTACCTCATTAGTGGTATTTGTAAAACCATTGTATTTCACATGGTATTTGCCCATGGTAATGGCCAAATGGGACAACTATTTCTTCAATCTAATCCAAAATAGTGGAACAAAATTTATATTACTCAATTCATTATTATGAATAAATTATGATTTCATTAATCAATCCAAAAACTGCATTTTTTTATTATTTACAAATTATAAAAATTACTTCTAAAATTATCATAAATTCCCCATAACCAAATATCAACATTCTAATTTTAAAAAATGAAATTTATTTTTTCATAATAATTTTATAATTATTATAAATTGAACTTTATCTATAATTTAATTATATATTAAAAATAATACAAGAAAGAAAACCCATAGTAAAATATATGACATTTGAAAGATATAAAATTATTTTATCAGATTAAATTAAATAAGAGTGTTTTGATAATACCATTTAATTATAATATATATTATTTATAAAATATATGTTTAATATAATAATTTATATCTCTTTAAAAAATAAAAAATTTACCAGAAATTTCAATTTATCAAATTCCATCTAAATGTTTAAGCAAAACTATTCTTAAAATGGAAATGATGAAATAAAAATTTTATTTGAACAATGGGTTTAAATTTAACATAACTTGGACCATGAAATATAGCACCTTAAAGGTCCCATATATAAGAGAAGGGTAATAATTACGATGTTGATAGAATCTTGAGGTGGTTTATAAAACATTTTCAGAGTGGTAATTTCTACTAACAACGTCTTCTCGCATATGTGATTTGGTTCATTTTTAATGTGTTGAATCTCATCTCAGGATTAGTCAAGTGATATTCCTAGTGATTCTACCTCCTTACTATTGTCTGAAAAATGGGCTTTGACTGCAATTTTTCTACTAGACAATGTCTTCCACTCTTCCTTCTGGATTAATTTTTCACTTTCATTTCTGCTGATAGACAGTAATTATAGTGTTAACATTATTATCATTCCTAATGGTAATAATTATAAATAGTCATATAACGGTTGAAACATGATGGTAAAATTTAAATTATAATTACTTAAATATTAAATGAATATAGTTTTTTTGTGTACAAATCAATATAACACTCAATTTTAAGAAAGAATTATCCTTTAAAAAGTTTAGGCTGTTAATTTTATCCACCAATAAGAAGATTCATCCCTGAAATTTCAACTTCTGAACTAAGAAGAGAAATATTGTGGGTAATTATTCCATATAATCACCACTAGTTACAACATTTATTCTTCATATTTATGGTTCCGCCATAAATTTTTAATTACAAGGGCAGTCTGGTTGTGTAGAACCTTGTCTCTAAGGTCTATGATCTCCCCAAGATGCTCCTCCTCTGAGAGTTCATGTTCCAGTTGTACAACATTGGGATTTAGTACATTTGAATGGTAATTTATACACATCATTATACGTGATATGTGGTAAAAATCATGAAAATAAACTAGGTTTGGTGAATGTACTAGTGGATAGTAAATTTATTCTATTTGATCTAGGATTTTATAGGGACCAATGTACCTGGAGATGAGAATCCCATTCTTTCAAATAATAATGAATCTCTTCTAAGCTGAAATTTGAAATAAGAATTTACTACCAAAACAAATCATAAAATCACTTCAATGGTTTTGAGAATTTATTTTCTACCAAAATGGTGAAGCCATTATGTTTTGTTGGATGGCATGAACATTTTCTACCATCTCTTTTACAAGATCAAGCCAAAGAAGATTTCTCCCACCACCTTCATGTCCACATTTATGAGTTCAACATTTCATCCCATATAGAGCATCATATGGTTTTATTGGAAAACATGAATGTAATCTATTTTTGTTGGAGAACTCAACTAATGGGAGATTTTGATCCCATTCACTTTTAGAATCTAGTGAGCATATCATCAACTTATCATTGAGTGTATGAATAGTCCAATGAGATTGGACATTATTTCAGGGGTTATAGGTCATATTGAAATTAATTTGATACATAAATATTGTTGATGGATTTGAAAAAGTTTTGAAATTAATATTAGATCAGTATTAGAATCAATTGAATGTGGAAGAACATTAATCTTCGTAACATACTTCACATAAGTAATGGAAATTTGTTCAAGAGAGAAATATTACCAAAAAGGTTATAAAATGGGATTTATTGGTAATATGATCCACTATAACCCATAACTACATTCTTCCTTTGGCTATTTTTGGGATATATGTAACATACACCCAATGATATTGACCCAATTCCTTGCTAATATGGGTAGTGTTTGTAATACCCCTTTAGAAATTTTTTACAATGCCTACTGTTTTTATCCCACCATGAACCTTATAGTGTAGTCCATAATGTCAATTTTCATGTTATCCTACCAATAATGATCGTGATGGTCCCTATACATTTTAGTGCCCCTATGATGTATAGGGGATGTATATCTATGATATTAATTCATATAATCCTTCTTTATTTGTGGAATAAAAGGAACACATATCCTTTTGTGAAATTTCTATACACCTTCAAGATAAATATTGAACAAAAGAACCGTCCCACTAATTATAGACTCTTTCTTATTATTTTAAAAATTATATTTTCATTAAGAATTAATGACCAAATCAAGTAATTATGGATTAGAAATCATTTAGAATAGGGAAATTTTTTTCCCTTACCATAAAATTTCCAACTATAGTTTCACTAGGTATTTGATCAAAGGATCCCATTGAATCCTCAACATTGTCAAAAAAATATGGTCTTAACTACTTAATGCAACAGTGATTTCGTTTTCTCTTCTGGGATGATAATGAATTGAATAATCATAATCTTTATGATGTTCCAAAATTATTTAATGTATCATGTTAAATTCATTTTTTGTATAAATATACTTTAAGTATTTATGGTATGTGTATATATTACAATTTCCAACATATATATAGTGCATCTATATATTGAGATCATAAAAGATCATACCTAGATCTATTTCATGTGTAGGTTAGTTCGGCTCATGAGACTTCAACTATCAAGATTCATAAGAAATAACCTTTTTTAGTGGCTTGAGGATGCACCCATGAACTTTGAGAGACGCATCACTGAAAATAATGACTCATTATATGATAATGGGAAGATTTAACATGGGTATAGTAACCAATTTCACATTCCTATGTTAGAGACTTTATTCCCACACATTAATCCATATGAACTTCACCCCTTTTAAAGATAACATGGTAATGGTACTAGAAATACATGAGAATTTTTAAAAACATCCCTTAATATCACTATAATCCAATGAAACAATAAATCGTAGTTACTGTTGTCAGATGAGTCCACTCCACCACAACCTTTGTCCTAGATGGATCTAATGTGATTCTTTTATTTGCGATAATGTTCCCATGAAAGAAATGTATTGTAACTAAAATTCCCATGTTTAGAACTGTACAAATATCCTCTCCTTGCTTAGAGTTTGAAATATAAACCATAGATTCCTTTTATACTCTACATGAAATTTGGAATATATCAGATTTTAATCAAAAAAACTACCATAATTTTATCAAGTTTTTCTTAAAAGTCTATAAATCCAAATCAAAAAGTTATTGGATCATTAGATAAACCAATGGGAATAACGGTAATCATATTATGTAGATATCTTGATCAAATGATGGTATTTTTTATATCTTCTTTCTTCATCCTCAACTGATGATAACTGGACCGAAGATCAATCATATAGAAGAATTTATTCCCACAATGGTGGTAAATAAACCATCAATTAATTTATGACGGAAAGTTTTTTTTCTATGATTGATTTATATATAATAATATCATAACTGTATTGATCCATCATTCCTCTTTACCATGAGAATAGGGTCTCCCCATGGAGACACACTTGGCTGGATATAACCCATATACTAAATATATTTTTGTTTTTTATTTAATTCCATGACATATGAATTTTCCATTTTATACAATTTATTTGAGATAATCTTAGATTCTAGAAAATGTTAAATGGAGAACATGATCCCTGTTTTTGAGAGAGGTCCTGATAACTCTTCATGAAATAAGTCAATATATTTCTGAATAATTGGGTCATTTATATTGGTATACTTATATTTATTTATTCATCTTCACATATCAATTCCATAAATAAGACTATGGGTGGTGATTTTAGATGATGAATAGGTCGATATATAATTCCTTTAAAAAAAATTGGTTTTCCATTCATGACTATAGATTTGTCCTTCATTATAGAGTTGGTATTAACTTTATACTTTTAGAGCCAATCCTTCACAAGTATAATTTCAAATTCTAACATTGGAATGAATACTATATTTACAATGATATTGTGCTCACCAGTGTGAATACTTGAGTTTTTAACACTTTTCGTTCTTGGATAATCTCTCAAGATGTATTGACTAATAGTTATACTTCTAGATGTTCAAGGATAAATTCTATATTCATTAAAAACATGGTGAAAGTAATGGAATGAATAGAACATGAATCAAACAATGTAATTTATTTCATTGAGAGAACACATATATTACCGTCCACCACATCATTTTTTGCTTCAACTATAGCCATCATGATAATAATAACATGACCTTTCCCCTTTGGAAAATACTGAGGTTGATGGTGATTCCCCTCCACTGCCCATAGACTTGGACAACGATAGGAAAATTGGCCAAGCTATACAAACATGAATCATTTTAACTCAGGTTGATACTCCACCATATTCATATTTTCATCAGAATTCAAAATTTTAGGCTTTATTTCACTATAATACTTCCATTGGATTTGGACATCTCTTCCAAACTTGTAAAATTTCCCACTCATGAGAAAGAAGTTACCCGAATGCTTCTTCCCAAACATATTTCATATGGAATGTTTCAATTTCTCACCTAGTCGTCTATGATAAAATATTCTCCCCATTTCTATTTCAAATAAATATCTTATTTTCATTTGATCTGTTGGACCACTAAATCTCTCAAGAATTTTAGTTCAACTTTTATAACACTCTTCGTGATCTCTTAATAGTTTTCATAGGCTTTTCTAGTTAGATTCATCCATTGATGGGGGTCTTAGTCCACAGAAGAATTTATCATCCTTCAAGTTAAGATCCATGTCAAATATAGCGGTGTAATTGGAACGAATTGTAAATTTCATCTCATAGCATCCCGTAGATTAAATTTCCTTGTCCTTAAGCTCTAAGAATTCCTTCACAATTTACATTAGCACTGAATGGGGGAAATATGTTTTGAAAAATGATCCCCTTATCACTTCTCAATCAGTAGATTCAATATCCCTCTTTTCATTTAATATATAACCTGGTTACATAACTAATTAGATTTTCCATTTAAGTGTTTCATAGATTGGGTGACATTCCCTTGTTCTACGAAACAACATACTAGAATGTTAATTTCCATAGAGGTTATCCATTGTTTAACAATCAATGGGTTAGTAGATCCACTGAAAGAATGAGGTCATTGTCACAAAAAGGACTTAATGAAATGTTTTTCCCATAGAGGAGAATCCATTATCACATCTATATATAAGTTATTATTCATAACTCTAGTAAATTGATTCATCATTCTCATGATTTTTCCATTCCATCTTCCATCGAATGACGAACATCAATTCATCCATTATTCTCACCATTTACATGGTTTCTACTATTTTCATTCCATTTTCTAAATGAATAAAACCCTATTGAGAAACATGTTTCTATTAATAATATTATAATACCATATTAATTTGATATCATAAAATTTTATTCTATAATAAAAATTACATTTTATATAAATCATTCAGAATGGGTCAAAAAATTCCTATGATTAACTAATCATATCTCATGGGAGTGTCATACTAGGGGTGCATCAAGACCCATGTTCATGAACGAGTTTTTATTTGAGTCTAGGTCAAAGTGGTTTTTATATTAAACCTATATAAATTTGTGTCACAAACATATCCACTTTTTCGTATCCTGACATGGATTTCTTTACTCATAAACCACTAACATAATATTTCAAAAAAATAATAGGATTTTTTCATATATTTTTATTGGTCTCAAAGGTAATTAATAATGTTTTCAATTCCCAATATCCACAAATAACGATACCATAATTTTATACCAACTATGGAATTACACCTTTTTATTACACAATTTTACAGAGCATTTGACACATAGAGGGTCTTTTAATGTTTAGTGTCTTGTATATAAGGTGAATAATACATGAAAATATGAAAATATTATTGTAAATAAAATTAATTGATTCATAAGAGATTAATCGGAATTTCAATAACTACATGTCATAACCTGGGGAAATACATCAAATGAATAGATGATCATAATGCCATGAAATGGAGAACTAGGGAAACAATTTACTTTTTTCATGTGGAATATCAATAAGAACTTGAGAAAAGACATAAAGGCATGTGAAATGTAATGAAGGAATATAATAATAAAAATGACATTATTTAAAAAAATAAATTGTGGATTCACCATTTAATTGAGTCATTTATAGGAATATCACCATGTTTTATGATCGAGGCGTTATATAAATTTCCAATGTTATTCACCAAGGTATCATAAAACATGTCATCTTGAGAAATTTAATTATTTACTAGATTAATTGGAGTGATATTAGGGATAAAACATTACATTTATTAATTATTTTGATTCAAATATATAATATTAAACATTTCAAAAATAACCTGTGGAGAATAAAATAAATGGGGTTCATATCAAAATCATGGGGTTTTAGAATGTTCTTAAAAACTATAACATTTTTCAATTTAATCCAATAGAAAAATAAGGTTGGATTCATATATGTTAATCCTAGAATTAAATATATCATTTTTAAATCTATATAGAGAAAATTATATATGAAATAGGTTTGGGTATTCATAAAAGAAAATAAAATAATTTCATGAGAAAAAGAGAGCAGTTTGGAGAAGAAAATTTGGTAACATAATGAGTATGACACATGGTTTTAGAAATCATTAAAAAGGTGAAAATGGTTTCCAAATAATAATATAATCTTAATAAAGTAAAGGTATTGAAAATAATTGAAATAATAAAATATTACTGAATTATTAAAGACAAACCACATAAAAATGAAAATTGAAAGGAAAAGAGAAGTTTACATATCCCATACCTTGAATAGCGATTCTTAAAAATCAATGGTTGTAACCTTGGGAGCTATACAACACCTTGGGAGGACACAAACAGAGGTAAAAATATAATATATTATTTAGGATGAATTTGGAATGAAAGGAAACAATGAAATATATGGGTATTTATAAAATGAGTGAGGGTGTTTCTTTTATTAATTTCATTTGACAACTCAACATTTCTCTTTGGAAAACCTTGGGTTTTCCCAGGGAATTTACCCATGGAATTGCTCTCATGGGATAAGGGTTGTGTTAATTTAATACAGAAAAGTCTTGAAGAATTTTTTATTACTCATTACATCATAATTACACAGTAATGTTGTCATTAAACATATTGATAAACAAAAAATATATGTTATCAATTCACAAGAACTAATGTATTTTAAAAAAATCATAAATTTAAACTAACCTAATATCGAATTTCATATTACAAAATGAAAATAATTTTATCACAATAATTATATAAATAAGATAACGGTAACATTTTACTATAAAAAATTAATTTATTCAAAAAATAGTGGACATAAAATGCATAATGAATGCATAATAAAATATTTTAAATTTGGGAAAAAATAAAAATATTTTTTCATTTTTAAATAAATAGTCATATTTTAATAATAATATTTCAATGTAATAAAAATTATTTATAAAACCATAGTTTAATATATTAATGTATATCTCTTAAAAATTTAAATTTTTTACGCAAAAAATCAATTTATCAAATTATATCTCAATTTTTAAGAAAAACTATTCCTAAGACAAAAATGATGAAATAAAAATTGTATTTAAACATAGGGATAACATTTAAAGTATCTAGGGACTTGAAACACATCCCCTTATAACACCCAAATATGAGATAAGGTTATAGTGTTAGATGGTGATAGACTAATTGGGCTACTTGGATAGCATCGACAGAGTGGTAATGTCCCTTAACATGGACTTCTCTTGTATGTGATTTTATTCATGATTAATTTGGTGAAGCATGGATTAGGATTGGTTAAGAGAAAATCCCATTAATGCTACATCTTTACCAATCTTTAAAAAATTGAATTTTTATGACATCATTCTACTAGATTAGGCCATCAACCCTTTATTCTGCATTAATTTAACTTCAATATTTCTGCTTATAACAAATAATTATAATGCTAAAATTATTATATTTTCAAATGACTATATTTTCAAATGTGCATATAACGGTCGAAACACAATGGTAAAATTTCAATTATACAAACTTCATTACTAAATGGATATAGTCTTTTTCATTAAAAAATAATATAACACACATTTTTAGGAAACAATTATAATTCAAAATTTCTGGGTCACCACAGTCATGACCTCCATTCATCCTAACTTACATGAAATTTGTTACAAATTCACAATTCATGTGTACATCAGACTACTACCTCACGAACCGATGTCATTCATTTTCCCATTACCACTAATAAATATTATGTATTATGATGGATATAAAGTATATATATTATATTTATAACCAAATAATAAATATGCAGTAATTATATAATATATAATTTTTTACTTTACATTCTGTAAGGGATAAGATTACATCACTGGTGTGATCAGGGAACTACCCCCACACTAAGCGGGGGGACTTGTATTTCAATAACATTTTACATGGAATGAAATAAGGATAAATTTAATGAATATTTATGATATATTTATTATATTAATTAAAATTATATCATTCTGAAAAGATAATATATCATTTTATTTATTATACATAATAATGAGAACATCAATCACGTTCATGTGGATCACCACCTTAATGATGTGATGTTACCCTATTTTAAGCACCACAACCAATGGATGATATATAAAACTAAATTTAAGGAAATATAGTTGTATATATAATTTCTTTGATCATTATATAATGTTAAAATCATACTCACCGCTTTTCTGTAATGATTGATGTGAAAATGAAATGTTTCTCATGCGTGTGTAAGAACAAACATCAACACGATCATAACACACTCAATTTATCAAAACCAACTCTCTTGATTGGACTAAAAATTATAAATAATATATAAATAAGAAAATTATTTCATGATTATTATTCTAGAGATTATTACACTATATAATAGGAAAGAGAACTAGAACATTCATGACATTTTACGAATGATAAAACAAGGAAATTAAAAACTGAATCAATGAAAATAACAAAATATTACTAAAAATGGCTGATAAGATTTTATAAAATAAATATATTTGATATTATAAATATTAAAATAGTTATATTATAACATAATAACATGTTTTAAACCAGAATAAATAAGCTTAAAACATGTTCCACTAAAAGGTATCTTACTTTAAGGGGCCTCATCTCAGGTTCTCTTCATTTAGGCATATTGTAATTTTATGGATGAAATTTCTTTTAGATGGTGTCTATACTGATCCTTTTTCTTGTAATATGATGATTAATAAATAAATCATGGTATTTTTTATTTCAATTCAAACAAACTCATCCAATGAGTTTTCCTTGAAAATTACTACATGTTAAAAGTTTTTGTACAATATCATTTTATTTTATGATTAACAACTCTATATTGAAACAATCCCATTATTATGATAATTTTTCATTAGAAATTATATTTATCATAAATATCCTTATTATTTTAGGGTGTATATTATTATTTCATAAACCATATAACTATTTGTATATGGTGTTTAATTTTAATGTTAACTAATTCTTTAGGGAAGTATTGATAAATTTGTATCCTTTACTCAACAAAGATGTTTGATAATAAAGAATATTGATTCATGAATTAAAAAAATTATTTGATATTTGATGAAATATTTGGAGATGCATTCAGTGGATGATCCAATTTTTATGATGCCCGAGGATGCATATATTTGTCTTATGAGAAAAAAATTGTCCAATTTAAATGTGTTTCACATGTTGTTGTAAAACATCTTATGAATGTTATTAACTATAAGGTTATTATGTTTCTA
Source organism: Viscum album (assembly GCA_963277665.1). NCBI lineage: Eukaryota > Viridiplantae > Streptophyta > Magnoliopsida > Santalales > Viscaceae > Viscum > Viscum album. The sequence continues at coordinate 1,105,324,125 of OY728131.1, read as the reverse complement.
TGTAATAATATAAAATAATTATTAATTTCCTTCATTAAAATTTTATTAATTGTTATCAGTGATTATTTCACAATGATATTATCTTTAGATTCATTTCATTCTCATTTTATTTATCAAATGGAATGTGTGCTCAATTATTTACCTATACATATAGGTTATTCCTTATCAAATTATGAATGAAAAATTATTTTATATATTACATGTGTGTTTAGTTATTTACAATTCAAAATTTATTTTTCTATATTGATTCATGATATATTACACTATACATAACCCTTTTTGAGAATTTAAGTTCCCAATTATTTTCATTTTATTCCAATGAAAATAATGAAGAGATATTTGAATGAGTTTTCCAAGATGCAGTTTATTTTCTATAGTTATGTGTTATGTTTTATTTTTTATTCCCAATAAAATATGTGTATCATGTTTATTTATGGTTCTCCAAAACAACAAATCAGAATCATACATTGGGAGTCAACCCTTTGTATCTATGACAATGTAATAAACTAGGACCCCAATGCCTGGATACTACAGTAAGGGTCGTTATAGTTGTTATCAGAGGATTTTTATTAGAAACATTAAGAAATAGATCAAAGAAAACATACAATAGGTATCATAAACTATGATATAATTTTAGGATATGTATAGAAGTATATCCTAATGTTTTTTAATGAAGAGATTGTTTATTTTTAAAGAAATAAAACCATGTATGGATACTACATGTTGCTGTAGGTTTGGAATTGAGGTACCTAAGGATTATAACATAAAAATTGGTGCATTGGAATAGACCCTATAATAACCAGGTGCATGAAAAAATTCCTTATTTCACTTACGGTTTGACACTCCTAGGGGATATATTTAGTATAAATCCCATTTTCTTTAAGAAGAATTCTGAAGGATTAAAAAAAAGATATCCACAATGAAATAGATTTTGTGATTTGGAGATTAAGAAACAATATAATTTTAATTTATGTAATTGATTACACCATATTTTTAGTCACATATCATGATTCAAAAATTTTGCAACCTAATCTAGTATATACCATTTTTAATAAATGACAGTTCAAATGAATAAGGGTATTAATACTTATGGACAATGTAGATATTTTCATGATGAGGAAGATAATACAACTAGCATTGGAACTGATGAAATTATCGATACATTAATGATGCTTAATTGGGTTGCGAAAGAACATTGTCAAGATGGAGAAACCTACTCATAGTGTGAATATCTAGTGAAAGATCACATTATGGAATAAAATACCCCATTTTTGTGTGGGAATATTTAACATATTTTATTCATGAAATTTTTTATGTCTTTGGGGAAGATATTTATAGTGTCGGGATATGGTAAAAAGAAAAATATCACGATTTCATTTTATATTCTCAAAGAAAATGCTGATAAATAGTGTGTTTTACCCAGAATAATAGGGAGGATATTGAAATATAACACATATAAATGAAATATTTTAAGGATGTATTCTTTGAAAAAATTAACTCATTATAAAAAAAAGAAAATGAATAGAAAGTAACACAGCCTAACAAAAAGATAAAGAAGAATGTTTTTCTATGATTTAGGATACCCTTACATGGTATTCCAGGTATGTTAATGATTACATATACAATAGAAAGTGCATGATTAACCATTTATTTGAATGGATTAAGTCATCTATCCAAATTAAGTTGTCTCTCAAAAACTTTATTAATGTAATTAAATATTTTAATATTCCATAAAACAGTGATATAATTATATATATCTTACTGATTCAAGGAAAAATTAGAAAAAATTGGTTTCTTTAAAATGATGAAAAGTTGAATGATTCAATGTAGAAGAAGAGAACATAGTGAATTCTACCTTGTGAAAACTATGGAAGGATTCACCCTTAGAAATACTTGATGGGATTGAGAGTTTTTTTATAAATACAGATATATGGATTACTAGGATATAGAAACCATGAGAGGATATAACGACCCATACTTTACATACATTGTTAATACTTCAAAATTGAAGCACACTTATTACAACATATGACAAAACCACAAAGGACCGTATAGGTATAGTGTCTTTAGAAACTGGGAAACATAAACAACTGGTTCATAAATCTTCTACAGTGTCTCCCATTTATTTCATCATATCTAGGGTCCCTTTTAGCATATTCTACTTAATATCCATCTTCCTGACCTGGGGAAAAGAAAACATAAAAGGGTGAGCTCAAATGCTCAGCAAGGGCAAATAAAGGAGATAAAAATCATATCATATCTTTTTGAAAATCAAAACCTGCAAAAGAGATCATAATATCTTAACATGGAATAAATCAAAGAAGTGAAAATGAGATCCCCATAATCATAACATAAAACATGAAACTTTGTGGCATGCACACATAATCATGGAAAATCATTTCTTGTTAGTCATGACTCATTGCCAAGACTATCTTAGTGGACAAAGTCCCTTTCTGAACCGAGTTCACTCCTCGTTTCAGTCCTGTATCACTGAACCAAAATAACCTTCCGTTCCAGCCATGTCTATCTCATGAGATATAAAGTCTTTACCCAATGCATTGGAGGGAGATATAGGTCCCACCCATCTTATAATGAATCCTTTCTTATGTGTGCCACATAAATCATAAATCATACATCATCGCATAACACATGTAATAAAAATGGGATTCTTGAAACATCATGACATCATAAGACAAATCATATAAGGTAAATGACTTCATAAAAATAATTCACTTACAACATAATCAAATCAATGTAATAATAGGGGTAAAAACATAACCCTTTATTATCTTAGATGGAAAATAATTTTGATAAAACACTTGAACTCCATTCTTGAGGAAAATATCATTTCTTCTTCAAAAACATTTTTCCTTTCATAGCATGTCATACGACTTTAAAATAAAAGAAGTTGATTAAAAATAAACTTGAAAACTTGTAAAGGAAGCTTCTTGTAAATAATGTTTTAAAAATCCATTCATGCCGTATAAGTTAAAAAAAACATTCTTCGTACTTTTGTCGGAAAAGTCAAAAAGTACCTCGTATGGAAAAACGACAAAAGATTCCTTTCATATTCTTTACTAAAAACTCACCTAAGGGTAAAATTGGATTTAAACTATTGCAAGTGGATGGAAAAAATATTACATATTGAGAGAACATGGATGTTGATGATAAAATACACCCCAGTAAATACTTACGAATAAACAATCTCGGATAAAAATGAGATTGTGATATTTCCCTTACCTTAGGTCCAATTTGCTTTGTTCGTGTCCGAAGCTCGTGTATAATGGTTTAAATAATGTTATTGACTTATTCCAGAATCATACATATTGATATGATATCATATATGGTCATATTATTAGCTTCTTGTTAGTAATATTTCATTGTTACTTGTTACTCGGGTCTTTATAACTTTTTGTTCTTATGCGTGTTTTGTTGAATAAATTCTTATTCTTATCTTTAGGTTCTAGATAATTCATTTTCAGAATGGTATTAGGGTAGTATATACCATATTCATTCTTTCAATTCATTTATATAATCATTATGAAATGAAGATCATGTAGAACGAGTCGCATCACATCGTGGAGACGGTATTCCGTACGTACGCACGAGTGATGATATCGTTCCTATGATCGTGGAATTGTATTGGAGTATATATATATTATTTCAGTATCAATATTACTTCATAATAATCATATATAGTTACTCATTACACCATTATACCCATCCTTGTAAGGTGATGGTGGAAAATAGATTACACCACGGCGTGGAGACGGTATTCCGTACGTACGCACGCGCGGTGATTTCATTTTTCCGTAGGATAGATAGAAGGTGAATTAGGGTTGTTTCATATTTATAATAACATATCAGTATGTAATTAATACTGATGTTATTACTTTATCATGAAACAACTAAAGAAGAAGAAGTTGAAGAAGAAAGAAATTGAAAAGATCGGTAATGGATATTACCTCTTCTTTGGAACGCCTCTTTGAATCCTCCACATAAGGAACTATGATTGGTCTTTGAAGAAGACCAGGACCTCTAGTATTATTCTATGGAAGTGGAGAGGAGAAAATGGCAGGGGTTGGCCGAGCTTGAGTGCTCAAATTGGTGTGAGGAGGAGGGGGAGGAGGTTCCCTTTTATAAGGGAGGAGAGGGGCACCTTAGGAATATCTCAAAATATTATTTTATATTAAAGTCAAAATCGGTTTATAATGGTTCCAAAGGGTCTTATTTAGAAGATAAAGTGGGGATGGGTCGAAATCCTATCAACCAATAGGATTTAGACAAGTTTAGGGTATTATTTTAACCTTATCAATTAGATTTAACTCTAAGTTAATTAATTTAACTTTTACCGTGTCTTTTTGTTTTCTTTCACTATATGGTTAATACACTTACTATAACATGTCAAACGAACCCCAAATTGTTTATTATTAATATATATATCCTTATCCAAGTCATTTGACCGAACCTTAGATTTTTAGGAATAAAATAACAATTAATAATATAATATTTGATTTAAAAACTATTTTGTGTCAATTTTGAGACTATTTGATATATGATTTTTGGTAAAGTCATAACAGAATTATATGTTCAAACCAAGTTGATTAAATCAACATTCATATATCATAGTAACCTAGAAAATTAGTGGAATTCATAAAAAGTCTCAAATTACATTTATTTTGGTGTTTATAACATCAATTATGTCAATATTTCATTAATAAGATAATTACTGCATCATCATTGTGTCATAAATAAATTAAATTATTTAATGTCTAAAAATTACAAATAAAATACCATTATGTAGGAAATCTTTTTATCTTTCTAATGAATATTTATAGTTGAAATTATCTTATGTATAAACCCATATTAAAAATGATTTACTTATTAAACTTTGATTTTTACTATTTTAACCCTTCTTTAAATAAATTAATAATAAATGTCCTAATCTAATCCAAGTGGGCCTAAATGGTCATATTTTATTCCTAAGTTTGTTTTTGGTCGAATTACACTTGTCCAATAGAATTAGGACATGTGTTAGGGTAATATTGATATCATATTTACCCTTAGTTACCCTATTTACTATTAACCGCGGTAAAAATAGTAAAAAGTTACTATTCACCAAAAAATTATTTTTATCTCATTGAACCACATTTATTTACTGATATCAACCGTGTCTGTCAGATTTTTGAAATTCTATTCACAGAAGCGGTAAAATTAAGTTTTATGCAAAATTCAGTTTTTAACCTACCACTTAGTGGTTTCACTATTCATCAAAAATTAAAAGTTTTCAGAAAAATATCAAAATTTCACCCTAGGCTAATTTCGATATTCTGAGTCCAAAAATGAAGTCCATTTTGAAAAATAAAATTTATAATATTTCAAAAAGTGGTTATTACTATTCATAACGCCTAGTTTTAATAGCATATTGTTGTTTAGTGAAACTCGGTATTGCGTATGACGCAAGCTATCGAGGAAGGTCGCGATTGCGTGTAAAGAAAGCCAAGCAAGTGTTGTGTAGAAAAAGATTCCTTTGATGATTTATATAACATAAAAGTCTTGGGTGTTACATTCTACCCCCCTTAAAAAGAATTTCGCCCTCGAAATTCGTCACTTTGCAACAAACAGATGAGGATACTTCTCCCTCATCATATCCTCAAGCTCCCATGTAGCTTCTTCAAGTTGGTGGTTTCTCCATAAAACTTTCACCAAGCGAGTGGTATTGTTTCGTAGGACTTTTTTGCTACGATCCTGAATCTCTATCGGCTGTTCTTCATAAGAAAGATCTTGCTCCAGCGGTACAACTTCTGAGCTGAGTACATGTGAAGGATCTGGTATGTACTTTCTCAGGAGAGATACGTGGAACACATCGTGAACTTGAGAGAGATTCGGTGGAAGTGCCAATCGGTAAGCTACCTTCCCAACACGATCCAGTATTTCGAAAGGACCGATATATCTAGGGCTCAACTTCCCCTTCTTTCCAAATCTCATAACCCTCTTCCAGGGAGATATTCGTAAGAACACTTTATCACCCACTTCAAACTCTAGGTCTTTTCTTCGGTTGTTAGCATAACTTTTCTGTCGACTCTGAGCTGCTCTTATGTGTTGTTGAATAGATCTGACCTTTTCTGCCATTTCATCAACGAGATCAGGTCCTAATAGCTTTCTTTCCCCAACTTCATCCCAGCAAGTTTGAGTCCTGCATTTCTTTCCATAGAGAGCTTAATAAGGAGCCATCTGAATACTGGAGTGAAAGCTATTATTATAAGAAAATTCTACCAAAGGTAGGTGTTGATCCCAACCTCCTTTGAAATCCAAAGAGCAAGCTCTCAACATATCTTCTAGGGTTTGAATTGTTCTCTCAGACTGACTGTCTGTCTGGGGATGATAAGCAGTGCTGAAACTCAACTCTGTATCCAGAGTATGCTGAAGAATTCACCAGAACTTCGAGGTAAATCTCGGATCCCGATCAGATATAATAGAAAGTAGTACTCCATGCAATCTCACCACTTCCTTTACATATATCCTGGCAATCTGATCTAGAGAGAAATCCTTTCTAATAGCAATGAAGTGTGCGGACTTTGTAAGACGATCAACTATGACCCAGATAGCATTATTGCCTTTGGATGTATTAGGAAGTCCTGTGACAAAGTCCATAGTGATGTTTTCCCATTTCCATTCGGGTATGGGTAATGGTTGTAACATCCCCTTAGACTTTTGTCTCTCAGCTTTAACTTGTTGACAAACCGAGCATCGAGAGACATATTCAGCAACATCTCTTTTCATGCCATCCCACCAGAAGTACTCTTTCAGGTCCCTATACATCTTCGTGCTTCCAGGATGAATAGAGAATGATGAACTATGAGCCTCATCCAGCAGCTCCTTCTTTAATTTGGGGATGGGAGGAACACAAACCCGTTTCTTGAACTTTATTATCCCATCACAATCAAGGTTGAATTCAGGAACATTTCTCACCTTCTTTTGTAACTCGACATCTTCTTTCTGTGCCTCTTTAATCTTCACATGTATAGATGGTTGAACATTCATTTGAGAAAGATAAGATTTTTCCCCTTCCATTATAATTCCAAGATCCATCCTTTGTAAATCCATAAATATTGGATCTTTTGTGATCCTCATCATGGATAAACTAGCATGGTCTTGTCGACTTAATGCATCTGCCACCTTGTTTGCTTTCCCAGGGTGGTAATGGATTGAGCAGTCATAATCCTTAATCAGCTCCAACCATCTTCTTTGACGCATATTCAACTCCTTTTGTGTGAAAATATACTTTAAACTTTTATGATCAGTATAAATATCACACCTTTCACCATAAAGGTAATGCCTCCAAATCTTTAATGCAAAGATTACCGAAGCCAACTCCAAATCATGTGGTGGGTAATTTTGCTCATGGATTTTCAACTGTCGTGAGGCATAAGCTATCACCATATCATTTTGCATAAGAACACACCCCAATCCCTTCTTGGATGCATCACTGTAGATCACAAACCTTTCTCCACTACAAGGCAGTGTGAGCACAGGTGCACTGGATAACCTTCTTTTCAACTCCTTGAAATTCTCTTCACATTCCTCTGTCCAGACAAACTTAACTCCTTTCCGAGTCAACGTGGTGAGTGGATTAGATAATTGTGAAAAATCTTTTACAAAACGTCAATAATATCCAACCAAACCAAGAAAACTTCGGATATCAGTTACTGTTGTTGGTCTTGACCATCTTTCGATAACCTCTGTTTTTGCTGGATCCACAGATATCCCCTCTTTTGAGATTATGTGACCCAAAAAATGCAACTTTTTGAAGCCAAAATTCACACTTGGTAAATTTGGCATAAAGCTTCTCCTTTCTCAGGGTCTACAATATTATTCTCAAGTGATCTTCATGCTCTTCCTTGCTCTTTGAATAGAAAAGAATATCGTCTATAAAGACTACCACAAATTGATCAAGATAGTATCTAAAGACTCTATTCATTAGATCCATGAAGATAGCAGGGGCATTAGTAAGACCAAATGGCATCACTATAAATTCATAGTGTCCATACCTTGTACGGAAAGCCGTCATTGGTATATCCTCCCTTTTGACTCTTAATTGATGATACCCTGAACGAAGATCAATCTTGGAAAAGTATTGAGCTCCGCGTAGTTGGTCAAATAAGTCATCAAATTAATGGGAGAGGATATTTGTTCTTGATAGTGATCTTGTTAAGTTCTCGATAATCAATGCAGAGTCTCATTGATCCATCTTTCTTCTTAACAAATAGAACAGGTGCTCCCCAAGGTGACGCACTAGGGCGTATGAATCCCTTATCAAGATTCTCTTGGAGTTGCTTCTTCAATTCCTGCAACTCAATTGGGGCCATTCTATAAGGTGTCTTTGAAATAGGCAAATCACCCGGTACGAGTTCTATTGAAAACTCAACTTCACGATTTGGTGGAAGACCCGACAATTCCTCCGGAAAGACATCATCAAACTCCCGTACAATGGGAATATTCTTAATCGTGAGTTTCTCACCAAACATTTGAGATAAATAACCTTCATTTAGTGGAATCAATACCCATAAGATGGAAGAAATTTCCAATGGAAGGTTATGTTCATCCTTGCATTGATAGACGATCGTAGATTGATCTGGAATATGAAATGTGACTTCCCTTATTTGGCAATCAATATGAGCTCCATGTAGAGAAAGCCAATCCATGCCAAGAATCACATCAAATTCCACTAAAGGAAGGATCACAAGATTTGCAGGAAGCACTTTCCCACAAACTTCGATCGGAGAAGAATTATAAACTTTTGATGCGATTGATGTGCCATTAGGTGTTGTCACAGCTAACTCAACATCTAATTGTTGAGGTAATACGGTGATACCCTTAGAAATTTTTTCAGAAATAAAAGAGTGGGTGGATCCAGAATCAAATAAAACATTTTCTACTTTATAGTGGATGGTAAGTGTACCTTTCACCACATCGTTATCGTACTCCACATCGCTGATAGAAATTGCATGTGACTTTCCTTTGTCTTTAGCCTTAGGAGTTTGTTGACGTTGACCATCATCATCAACCCTTGGATTTGGGCATTGATTGGCATAATGCCCCATCTCCTTGCACTTGAAACATTGAAGTGTAGTAGGTTCATTCTGTGTATCCCTTCCTTTTTTTGTGTCATTAGACATCTTCTTCCCATTATCGCGGCATTCAAATGCCCGATGACCTTCCTTTCCACATTTAAAACATTTATTTTTCCCTTTAAGACAACTCCCTCCATGTTTCTTTCCACACTTTGAGCATAAGGGAAAGTTCATCTTCTTTTCAGTGTGCTCTTTAGATTTTTCTTTGAATTCCATCTTCCTCTTCTTATCAAACCCATGTGACTGATGGGTTACTCCAATCTCCATCTCGACTTTGAGAGCACATCTAACGATTTCCTCGTAGCTATTGAAGTCCCTTATGGCTAACGCCCTTCGAAGACTTGGTTTTAAGCCACTAAAGAATCGATCGATCTTACTCTCAGGTTGGATAATAATACCAGAAGCGTACCTTGCAATTCTGGTAAAATTTGCTTCATAGGTACCAACAGATTCATCATCCCTTTGCTTCAGTTCAAGGAACTCTTTCTCCATCTTTGTTCGGAGAATACGAGGGAAGTACTTATTGAAAAATAAGTTCTTGAACTCGTCCCATTCCATAGACTCAATTTCATCCCTTTGCCTCGTATTCTTAACAAGATTCCACCATTGATCCGCATCTCCTTCCAAACGATACACTGCTAGGATGACCTTATCATGCTCAGAACATTGAAGAACTGAAAATATCTTTTCAGTAGTACTAATCCATTGTTCAGCAACTAATGGATCAGTAGACCCGCTGAAAGAAGGTGGACGCTGCCTCATGAAGGATTCAACAGAATGTTGCTCCCTCCTTTGTTCGTTTGGAAATACTGCATGATTCATAGCTTGAGAAAGTTGTGTGAGAATGGGTACAAGATTTTGCATTCCAGCTCCCATATCGTTTGGTTGCTCAGGGGGACAATCATTGCATTGCCCATCGCATTCCGCATTATCACGGTTCCTTCGGGTTCCAGCCATTGACTAAAACCAAGAAGAATAGTGTGAGAAACACTAATTATAATAGGAAACCACATAATTCAAGAATAAAATTTTCATGCTTAAGGTCTTATCCTAGGTTATTCAAGGCCATTTCTAAAACAATAAGATGGTGTTCTATGCTTAGACTTATCCTTAGGGTTCTTACTAAGGATTTCACATCCTAGTTTCCAAAGGTTGACTATACCTTTCCTCTGATACCAACTATAACGACCCATACGTTACATACATTGTTAATACTTCAAAATTGAAGCACACTTATTACAACATATGACAAAACCACAAAGGACCGTATAGGTATAGTGTCTTTAGAAACTGGGAAACATAAACAACTGGTTCATAAATCTTCTACAGTGTCTCCCATTTATTTCATCATATCTAGGGTCTCTTTTAGCATATTCTACTTAATATCCATCTTCCTGACCTGGGGAAAAGAAAACATAAAAGGGTGAGCTCAAATGCTCAGCAAGGGCAAATAAAGGAGATAAAAATCATATCATATCTTTTTGAAAATCAAAACCTGCAAAAGAGATCATAATATCTTAACATGGAATAAATCATAGAAGTGAAAATGAGATCCCCATAATCATAACATAAAACTTGAAACTTTGTGGCATGCACACATAATCATGGAAAATCATTTCTTGTTAGTCATGACTCATTTCCAAGACTATCTTAGTGGACAAAGTCCCTTTCTAAACCGAGTTCACTCCTCGTTTCAGTCCTGTATCACTGAACCGAAATAACCTTCCATTCCAGCCATGTCTATCTCATGAGATATAAAGTCTTTACCTAATGCATTGGAGGGAGATATAGGTCCCCCCCATCTTATAATGAATCCTTTCTTATGTGTGCCACATAAATCATAAATCATACATCATCGCATAACACATGTAATAAAAATGGGATTCTTGAAACATCATGACATCATAAGACAAATCATATAAGGTAAATGACTTCATAAAAATAATTCACTTACAACATAATCAAATCAATGTAATAATAGGGGTAAAAACAGAAACCTTTATTATCTTAGATGGAAAATAATTTTGATAAAACACTTGAACTCCATTCTTGAGGAAAATATCCTTTCTTCTTCAAAAACATTTTTCCTTTCATAGCATGTCATACGACTTTAAAATAAAAGAAGTTGATTAAAAATAAACTTGAAAACTTGTAAAGGAAGCTTCTTGTAAATAATGTTCTAAAAATCCATTCATGCCGTATAAGTTAAAAAAAACATTCTTCGTACTTTTGTCAGAAAAGTCAAAAAGTACCTCGTACGGAAAAACGACAAAAGATTCCTTTCATATTCTTTACAAAAAACTTACCTAAGGGTAAAATTGGATTTAAACTATTGCAAGTGGATGGAAACAATATTACATATTGAGGGAATATGGATGTGGATGATAAAATACACCCCAGTAAATACTTACGAATAAACAATCTCGGATAAAAATGAGATTGTGATATTTCCCTTACCTTAGGTCCGATTTGCTTTGTTCGTGTCCGAAGCTCCTGTATAATGGTTTAAATAATGTTATTGACTTATTCCAGAATCATACATATTGATATGATATCATATATGGTCATATTATTAGCTTCTTGTTAGTAATATTTCATTGTTACTTGTTACTCGGGTCTTTATAACTTTTTGTTCTTATGCGTGTTTTGTTGAATAAATTATTATTCTTATCTTTAGGTTCTAGATAATTCATTTTCAGAATGGTATTAGTGTAGTATATACCATATTAATTCATTCAATTCATTTATATAATCATTATGAAATGAAGATCATGTAGAACGAGTCGCATCACATCGTGGAGACGGTATTCCGTACGTACGCACGAGTGATGATATCGTTCCTATGATCGTGGAATTGTATTGGAGTATATATATATTATTTCAGTATCAATATTACTTCATAATAATCATATATAGTTACTCATTACACCATTATACCCATCCTTGTAAGGTGATGGTGGAAAATAGATTACACCACGGCGTGGAGACGGTATTCCGTACGTACGCACGCGCGGTGATTTCATTTTTCCGTAGGATGGATAGAAGGTGAATTAGGGTTGTTTCATATTTATAATAACATATCAGTATGTAAGTAATACTGATGTTATTACTTTATCATGAAACAACTAAAGAAGAAGAAGTTGAAGAAGAAAGAAATTGAAAAGATCGGTAATGGATATTACCTCTTCTTTGGAACGCCTCTTTGAATCCTCCACTTAAGGAACTATGATTGGTCTTTGAAGAAGATCAGGACCTCTAGGATTATTCTAGGTAAGTGGAGAGGAGAAAATGGCAGGGGTTTTCCGAGCTTGAGTGCTCAAATTGGTGTGAGGAGGAGGGGGAGGAGGTTCCCTTTTATAAGGGAGGAGAGGGGCACCTTAGGAATATCTCAAAATATTATTTTATATTAAAGTCAAAATCGGTTTATAATGGTTCCAAAGGGTCTTATTTCGAAGATAAAGTGGGGATGGGTCTAAAGCCTATCAACCAATAGGATTTAGACAAGTTTAGGGTATTATTTTAACCTTATCAATTAGATTTAACTCTAAGTTAATTAATTTAACTTTTACAGTGTCTTTTTGTTTTCTTTCACTATATGGTTAATACACTTACTATAACATGTAAAACGAACCCCAAATTGTTTATTATTAATATATATATCTTTATCCAAGTCATTTGGCCGAACCTTAGATTTTTAGGAATAAAATAAAAATTAATAATATAATATTTGATTTAAAAACTATTTTTTGTCAATTTTGACACTATTTGATATATGATTTTTTTGAAAGTCATATCAGAATTATATGTTCAAACCAAGTTGATTAAATCAACATTAATATATCATAGTAACCTAGAAAATTAGTGGAATTCATAAAAAGTCTCAAATTACATTTATTTTTGTGTTTATAACATCAATTATGTCAATATTTCATTAATAAGATAATTACTGCATCATCATTGTGTCATAAATAAATTAAATTATTTAATGTCTAAAAATTACAAATAAAATACCATTATGTAGGAAATATTTTTAGCTTTCTAATGAATATTTATAGTCGAATTTATCTTATGTATAACCCCATATTAAAAATGATTTACTTATTAAACTTTGATTTTAACTATTTTAACCTTTCTTTAAATAAATTAATAATAAATGTCCTAATCTAATCCAAGTGGGCCTAAATGGTCATATTTTATTCCTAAGTTTGTTTTTGGTCGAATTAAACTTGTCCAATAGAATTAGGACATGTGTTAGGGTAATATTGATATCATATTTACCCTTAGTTACCCTATTTACTATTAACCGCGGTAAAAATAGTAAAAAGTTACTATTCACCAAAAAATTATTTTTATCTCATTGAACCAAATTTTACTTACTGATATCAACCGTGTCTGTCGGATTTTTGAAATTCCATTCACAGAAGCGGTAAAATTAAGTTTTATGCAAAATTCAGTTTTTAACCTACCACTTAGTGGTTTCACTATTCATCAAAAATTGAAAGTTTTCAGAAAAATACCAAAATTTCACCCTAGGATAATTTCGATATTCTGAGTCCAAAAATGAAGTCCATTTTGAAAAATAAAATTTATAATATTTCAAAAAGTGGTTATTACTATTCATAACGCCTAGTTTTAATAGCATATTGTTGTTTAGTGAAACTCGGTATTGCGTATGACGCAAGCTATCGAGGAAGGTCGCGATTGCGTGTAAAGCAAGCCAAGCAAGTGTTTTGTAGAAAAAGATTCCTTTGATGATTTATATAACATAAAAGTCTCGGGTGTTACAGAGGACATAAATCATTAATATTCAGTGTTCCATCAATAAAGATAAGGGTCACTACATAATCAAATTCAGTATTCATCAATGGGATCCACCAATGCAAAGGCCCAGGAGATAATCCCATGCTTATGAAATCACTATAGAAGAGGTGGAAGTACCAATTGATGTGTAGGTAGGATATTTTATCTTAGATTAAAATTTAGAAAGTGATTTTTTTTATTTTTAGATCCTATAAATATTTTATTCTTACCATTGTTCACATGAAAATTATAAATTTCCTTTTAATTTAATGATGTAGTTGTCAGTTGAAATCTCTAAGAGGATGTCTCGGCCAAGTAAGTATGATTCGGGTAGTACCCATTATGAAAAATTAAAATTCTTAATTTTCTATCCATATTATCCCACCTATTGTAAAATGTTATATAATACATCTTATAGACCGAATTTTAAAATATGATGGAAAAATTATTTACAACAAGAATAAAATAACGATTTTGTAGAATTTGTATAATTAACTAAATTTAAAGTTTGAAATTCATCATATGAGTCATATATATATCCATTCCTAGTATATCAGCAGAATAGGATTCATTGGGACGAAGAGAAAACAAAATATAGGGATTGGTAGGGTAATATACAAATTGTGGATATACATATTATACAATAATACATTGATGTATTTGCTTAAGAATTTCAGTGACACCCCCAAAGTGTGATGTTTAGTTTTCCATTGATTTAATTCCTGATGAATGGAAAATATCAAATACTATATATAAAATGGAATCTATGGAATTATCTGTGTTGATGAAAAAACTAAGGAGTTGGGTGATAACGACTTTTTTCACTCTAGTGTTTCTCTATAGGTAGACCATGTTATCTTCTTTAACATGAAATATTGATGAATGATGATATGAATTGATTACAGATAAAAAAATCTACTATGATATAGAAAAATTATCTTCTACCACTAATTGATGGCATATTTGATCAAAATCATAGATACAAATATTTTTCAACATTTTACCTTCATTATATAGAAAATCAATTTTGATTAAAGATGGAATAAATTCTGATGATTTATTTTTGAATTAAGGAAAGAACATTATGAGTTTAAAATAATTGAATTTGGATAAAAAAATTATCCCTTCATTTGTATGGATCTAATGAATTGAGTATTAATGGAATAACTGGAATGTTTTCTTATTAATATATGATATTTTTCCGTACTTAATAATATAATGGGAACCGTAGAATCACTTTCTGATCAATTTTAAAACTCATATAATGAAAGAGTTAGATATAAATGTTTTTATTGGGACTTATGAAATGTATATCTTAATTTTATTGGGCATATTTTCTTAATGGATGGAGTCTCCGTTGGTCCTTTAAAGATAATGGATGTATGATAATGGCCTATACCAAATAATATAATTGAGGTATGTAGATTCATTGGTTAGAATGTTCAATATCATAAATTATTCAAGAAATATTAGATATTAACTAACACATTTTAACCAGTTATACATAAAGGGGTTAAGTTTGTTTGGACAATAGATTGTGAATAATTTCTTGATAAACTAATGTGGATATTGGCCAATTCATAAATTTTGACTCTACCATCTGAAAATGAAAGTGTTCTTGATATATAGTGATTCGTCAATGAAGGGAAATGGTTTTGTCATAATAACAAATGGTAAAGTTATTTCATATGAATCATGAAAAATAAATATTCATGAATAGAACAATGTAGCACATGATCATTAGCTGGTAGTTTTAATATTTTCTTTATATATATGTTGAAATTATCTCTTAGGCGAGATATGAGAGATATACATAGACAATTAGAACCCGAGATAAAATTTTTTCAAAAAAAAGATATCAACAAGAGTAAAAGGTGATAGATTGAGATACTGATGGATTATGATTGCACAATATACTACCACCTAGGGAATAAAAACATGGTATTAGATGCATTGAGTAAGAAATATCATAGGGTACTAAAATAAATTAGGATTTAATGGGAACCTATATTAATTTTTCTTGTAAATATGGCAATGTTAATTATTATGGATGGGGATACATCACTCATTTTTAAAATGATTTCAAAACAATATTTTTTTGAAAAGATAAAAATTCTCACTTTTATAAGGTGAATATTTTGAAGAAAATAAAATATTTGAATGATGGAAAATTACTAGAAATTATTTTTGAAGATGTTATTTTTAATATTGTAAAGAGAATATATATTCTAACTATACCTAATATAAAAAAGGAATTGTTGGATGACACTCATAGATCAAATTTATTTATACATCCTATTAGCACAATATATGTAAGGAATCTTGGGATAAGTATTGGTGGGTAAAAATAAATTAGTAAATTAATTACTATGTGTCAATATGTATGATGTGTCAACAAGTGAAATCAATAATACAACATCTAGAGTATTTATGCTTCCTATTCATATTGTTGTGTGGAAATAGGATGACATTACATTAAAATTTTTCATTGGACTACGAAGAATCCTAGAAAGAATGATTCAATATGTCTTATCATTAATAACCATAAAAAATATGATCATTTACTCCAAAAATGTGAATATTTACTTCTTGAGAACATCACAAGTTCCTATATTAATGATTTTGTATGAATTTATAAAAAACCTATTTCAATTGTGTTTTATCATGATCCTCGTGTAATAACCAAACTCTTGGAAATGTATTTAAATAGATGGTATTAATGTTGTTCATTTAAGTTATTCCTACCATATTCAGACTAATGGATAGTATGAAAGGAATTTCCCTCAACGGGACACATATTATGGTCCTTCTAACATCAATTTCAAGGTATGTGGGATCAATAATATTTTTTGTTCGTGTTTTCATATAAAATGGTTCCATTGAAGTATTCAAATGGTTATTTCTGAAGCATTATATGGAAATATATTTCATTCTACAATATTTTGGGATGATGTTGGGGAAAATAAAATCATATGACCATAACTTGTTGAAGAGACAATAATAATGGTAAAGCCTATTCCGGCCTACATCCAAGTAGCACAATGTTTGAAAAAGAGATATGATGATAATCAGATTAAAGATTAAAATTAATACTTTGAGATCATATTTTCATGAAAAAAATCTCTATATAAGGTTGTTTTAGTTCTTTAAAATAAAGAGAAATTGATCCTAGGTACATTGGGAGCTTTACAATTGTTAAAATAATTGGATCTGTTGCATATCATTTTGAAATTAAAAAAATATGTCTCAAATTTACATGATGGGTTCCATATATCACTGTTAAGGAAGTACATGATGGAATCAATTAATGTGATCAAAGACGATGAAATAAAATCATAAAATGATCTATCATACCGAAAAAAACAAATAAAAATTCTCAATATAATAGATCAGGAATTGAGGAATCGAATCACTCATCGGGAAATGTTACATTGGAGAAAACACAAAATGGTAGAAGAAATTTGGGAACCATAGGATGTTATAAAGAAGAAATAACCTAATCCCTTTAGAAGGTAATATATAAAAAATGTAAAGGATTATTTTTTTTGGAGGGAATAATATAACACCCTAAGATATTAAAATAAATTTTACATAGAAGAAATTTTATTTCTTTAATAGTTTCCAATTCACTCAACACTCTGTTTAAAATAATCATAACACTATATTAATGTAATATTTTTAAAAAGCCCTTATATTAAGGACCTTAAATTCTAGTGTTATATTATTGTTAACCAAATTATTAAATTTGTGGTTATTTATTCATTATAAATTTAATTAGGATCATTTAAGATAAAGTAAAATTGTTTTTAAAAAACTATATTTTTTACTAAATGATATCTTAGTTGTGATTTTAATACATAATATAAAAATAAATTTTAATAATTTTAGAAAATTTAATGAATTTTATTGACTGATTTTTTGAAATAATCATATAAACAATTATCATAGGGTGAATATTTATTATTATTTAGAAATATTTCATTTTTCAATGATTATTAAAAAATAATGAATTTTAATTAAAAATTTAATATTCGTTTAAATCATTTACAATGTTAAATAATATTTTGAATTTATTTTAATGTAAAATTAGTAAAATTATATATATATATTAAACCAATTCATGTCAATGGAATCAGTTTCACATTGAATGTTGATAAGAAAATTGTCAAATTTGGATATTTTTCTATTTAAATTCCCTCATTCTTATCTATTTTACGAAATTAATTTTAAAATCAAAATTTTAAATTATGTGAAAAAAATTTACAAGTGGATTAAATCTTTATAATATGAATAATTTATGTTATCTAACATTTTTACCTTAATTATTGACAATAATGAATAGTAAAAACCATAAAATTATTTAATGTGGTTAAGATAAAATGGGTTTATCAGGGGTCAAATTAAAAATACAATGGTTGAAAATAAGTAAAAACAAGTCATAAAACCCTTTTATGGAAATATAGGGACTTTATCATGTATGAGTCTTTATAATACAAAATATTTTACCCATTAAAATATTAAAAAACGTGTGTACACACTTTTCTATTAAATAACAACATGTAAACCACTTTCCTCACATATAAAAGGCTACCCATATCCTCTATTTTTAAAAAATTAAAACAAAAAAAAACAAAAAATTATATCCTATATTCAATTACATAATACAAGAATCATTATTTTTGGAATAAATCAATTCTATGTATGTTTTGGGTGAAAAATTAAGGAGGTTACCTGAAGAAGTAGTAAAGTTTTTAAGGAGCCATTTTATTTTATTGTTTCCACAACTTACATTAATTATAATTAAAACATTATGATATAAAAACCATAGAATATTCTGTATATTTTTATTTACTGATGTTATTTTCATGACTTACAACCATCCCCACTTCCATCAAATGGGTTAAAAATAATTATTCATGAGTATGAAGGACCACTTCCCCATGAACCAATGACATTTTTTTGATTAATAAATATAATGGTCGGTAATTATGGTGAATATAAATTATATAAATTATATTATATCATAATTATAATTATATATTAATTATATTATATATTCCTTTTTTTACTTTCCATTCTAGAGAGGATACAAAAACAATGCTCGTGTGTACGCCAGACGATCATATCGCTAAGCGATGAGATCCACCTTTCAATAATGATATACATAGAAGTTAATAATGATAATGTTAATAAATTTATGTCATATAAATGAAATAATGATGTAATTAAAAAAATATTTATCATTATAAAAATATAACATATAATTCTGATTATTACAGAAAAAATTGATAACATTTCTCGTGTATGTTTGGACTACCGCCTTTACGAAGAAATGTGACTCTATTTTCATGAATACACAACATGGGTGATATATAAATGTATATTTAATGAGATGATATTTAATTTATGATTATTTATAAATTTTTAAATTTAAAAAATTACTTACTTATTTTCTTTAATGATTATTTAAAATGAAAATGTTTCTTATATGTACGTATGACCTACATTCTCCATGATCATAACGTACTTCATTTCTCTAAACCATAATTCATTATTTATCTTAAAATTAAAATTTATGTAAAAATATTATAATTATGTAATGATTATGATTATTTCTATTATGTAACTATAAAATAGGGACAATAATTAGAGCTTCCATTAAGAAGTACAAATGATAAAACAATGAAATTAACACACAAAACAATGAAAATAATGAACTCCTATCATCGAATGGGTGATAAGGTGTTATAAAAGGATCATATATGATATTATAAAAATTAATATGGTTCTATTATAAGTTAATAACATGTTTATATCCACTACAATGTTAGTTAATGCATGTTCAACAAAAATTAATGGTGAGGTAAGGGATATCATACGAATTCACCTCCATTAATGAATACATTAATTATATACACATAATATTTTTATATGGTGTATATACTAACCCTTTGACATATAAAATTATGTTTAAAACCTAATTCATGGTATTTTATTTTTAAATTTGAGTTATATCATCCTAGGTTATTTGACTAGATAATTAACATGTTGTAAAAGTTAGTGTCTCACTTTCATTTATGATTGTTTAAATTCTTTTGAAACTATCACATTCAAGTGAGAATTTTTCATTTGAAATTAAATTTCTATTAAACATACCTATTATTTTATGATATCAATTATTATTTCCTAAACATTATTCAATTTTTACATATGTTGTGTACTTTTAATGTTTTCTGATTTACTATTGAAATATTGATAAATTCATTTCTTATACTCGATACAGATAATTGAGGTTAAGGAATATCAATTATTGTGTTAAAAAAATAATTAAATATATTAATAATGATTTATAAATACTATTAGGGGTGAGTCAGGGTTGTAGATATCACCTCAATGCATCTTCAGGTCTCATGAGACAAAAAATTCGTAATGAAATGGTTTTTTACATGTCGTATTAAATTATCATTAGAATGTTCATGATAGTATAAGTATCATGTTCCTAAGAAATTATGTCTAATAATAATGAATTTACTTCATTATGAATTAAATTATTATTATCCATCATATTTTCGTAATGATAATGTCTATCATTTGATTTAATTCATATGTTATTATAAAATAACATGTCTGTTTAGTTATTTTCCTTTCCATATCGATTTTTCCTTATCTAATTACTCTAGTCATGCTATTTATTAACATACATGTATGTTTAGTATGTTACCATTCCATATTGACTATTAAATAATGATTAATGATATCTTTCACTTCCTATAACCCTTACAATTAATTTTATATCACTCTTATTTTGTTACCTTAGCCCAAGATATGAATAAGATATTTTATAGAGTCTTCAAGGATGAAATTCATTTACTGTAGTCACATATTTTTTTTATTTTCCATTCAAAATGTAAAATTTCTATCATGTATATATATAGTTCTCCAAAATGGCTAAACTGATTGGGAATTTGGGATATGACAATTTGTATCTTTTCCAATGTAATAATGTTAGAGACAAGTTATGTGTTGCTAGATTTGGGGTTTGTTTAAATGTAGGGACTAACATAATCACTATTTAAACACTACTAGATTTCACTCTTAATTAGTCAATGTAAAACACTATTTTTTACATGTAATAATTTTTAATATTTATGGAATTTTTTCGAATATGGGTGCTGACACGGTGTAAAATTTCGAGTCTATTTGTGATCATTATGTATATAATAAAAATATTAAAACTATAATATCATGAATGCACAGTTTTACTAAATTAGAGGAATAAATCTATAATAATGGATCATATTAGAAATCAGTGGACTATATTTAGTTGTGAGAATTAATTTTTCCCTATTTGATACTTAACCTTGGAGAACATCAGATTCTTGGGTTGAGTGCGATCATTAGAAGATAAATAAAAAAATAAATTTAATTTATATATTTATTAAAATTTAATCACATAATCCCTTGTCTTTAAATAATCGGTTGTGGGAAAGTCTTAGGATTAGACACATAAACCTAGTGACCTAGATATGATCCATTATAGTATCATTCTTTTTTGAATGATGAGTAGACTATATATCAAAAATTGATTTGCAGTAGCATTCATGGATCTCACCGATAATGACAACACAAGATTGTTAATATCTAGTGATTGATCCCAAATCAAGGTAGTGTTTTTTGTGAGATTAATCTTGTTTTATTATCATGTAGTGAAATTAGCCATATTACACTAAAAAAAATTGATTCTCACATTCATGATTGTTTTATGGATGATTTTGTAAGAACTCAGTTTTTCACTCAGGTAGGTATCCTTTAAATTTGGATATGATTCGTTATTTTGGGCCTAATATGGATTCTTAATGAGTTATAATGGTTTTCAAGTGATTCTGTGGATTGTTAATAGTCCAAAACCCATATTTTTTTAGAGAAATTTTCTTAGCCTATGGTTTGTAGTAATACTGTGATGGGAGTCCGCCCAAATATATAAAATAGTATTTGTGGTGCATTATTTTTAATGGAGACTTATCACACTATGGAATCACATTTTCCATGACCATGCAACCTATCCATGTGGTACACCCCTTTTTCTAGGTACCCATGTAGAATTTTCTTATTACATGGAAAATGGTGTGGACGGGCTTTACATAATATAAATGTAATGAAATTTTACATTTTACCTCTTAATGATGTTATTAAGCCATTACTTCATCCCTAATATGATACCCAATAAGATTTACTTCTATTTGTCTCATTTTTGAGCTTTCTAAATACATATCCTATTGATCAATAGATCTCCTTCATTCGGGATCTTTTTGAGATTTCGTTCATCTGGTTGGATACAAAATAATAAGTACTTGAGGATTGTTTAGTTACTATTTAACTCTCTTTCTCTTAACCTAGTTACTGAGTTGTATGTGTCTTTATGTTTTTTAACTTATACTCAATTATAATACAAATTTGAGACTAAAACTATACTATGAGAGTTATATGATCCAAACTTAGGTGTTTTATAACTCATTCCTCTAGTTCTATGGTTTTAGAAATTAGAGGTTGTTCCAGCCCATTTCATTGGGAACCATTATTTAAATATATATTCCTTGCTTATAATCTCTAAAAAATATCCTTATAATCATTCAAAATATTTGATTATTTGTTAGGTGTTACTCCCATAACTCCATCCATCTCATTAAGTTTGTTTCTCACAATTCTCATTTTTGTGTTTTGACATGTTTGAGCCTCTATATGGATGGGTCTTGGCTTGAGATTTATATGGGTATTATTTTCAATGATAAATGTCATGTTTTAAATTTTGAATTGAATAATTGAAAATACATTGTATTCTCAACACTTAAACCTTCTATGGTAAGTGTTTCTATTTGACAAGTAAATGCAAAGTATAATTTTT
Organism: Viscum album; assembly: GCA_963277665.1. Lineage (NCBI taxonomy): Eukaryota > Viridiplantae > Streptophyta > Magnoliopsida > Santalales > Viscaceae > Viscum > Viscum album. The sequence goes on along the minus strand of OY728131.1, from coordinate 1,105,301,289 downwards.
CAAGTATTATATGAATATGACTTGGAATTGTCAAATATAATTTATTAATATAATGATTTTATGTAAAACCCCTAACTATGATAATAGAAGGTACTTGAGTGATCCTTGATTATTAAAAATTCCATAAATAGATTAATTGAATGGTTTCAAGCTACATGGCCTTGTCACATGAATGAAAGGAAAGTCTTGATCCAAATGGGCTTATTGATTTAATTATGACTTGATTAAATGGTTTTCTTGCCTAATTAGCCTTGTCAAACCAATGAAAGGTAATTTATTGAACATTATTAATTATATATGATTTAAATTTCAAAATTAGAATGGTCTGACTCAAGAATAACTTGGAATCTAAAGGGAATGACTTGAGCAGTCAAGGAACCCATTCTGAATTCACGGTTATGACTTGAATTGGTTGAGACCCACCTAGAAATACATAGTTTTCAAAGGTTGGATGATTGGTTTGACACTATAGGATCCCTTATATAGTACCACAAAGTTCTGTGGATATACATCATGAATAATATATTGACAAGTAGGTTCCATGGTTAAATCACATTGACACAAGTCATTTCACAACCCTATTATACCATGGAATAACTCATTGGACTCAGTATTCACCTTATTGTGGAATTCCATGGACTATGATATTTTCATTATAGTCTTATCTGGATCCAGGATACAATAATTACAATGTTGGGGACCCATGACTCTGACATTTCATTGGTTATTACCTTTTAACCTCATTATTTAATATAATCACAAGTTTCTCTATTGCATCTTAGAACATTCAGTATTGATAACATTTTACTTATTTACAAACAAGAAATAATAAAATAATTAAATGGTTACAAGACCAGACACAAGTCAAGGGAAGAAGAAGGTGCATTGATATTTAGGTTTAACGTACTGATTTACGTTATGTTTTTATGCTTTTGCATTGTTACGCTTCCATTACACGATACAAATTTTATAGAAACTATTAGTGTTGGCCCATTGATATTTTTCTCACACCACTTTGGGTTTAATTTGGTATATGAGGTAGAATACCTAAATACATGGGTTAAGAAAGGGAAGCATATGACTTTGATCAATTTGTTTCAAGTTAATTAGGATGGATTTTTATTATTGATGATTCTTCTAGAGCTCAGGATTCTTAGGATATACTTTTTATTAATTTTATAATTGTGTGGAATATGTTATGTATTTTATACTGTATCCACATTTTGTAGTTTCTAGTTACATGACATATCATCATTAGTTATTCTAGATGATTTAGTTTCTATTATCATTTTCTATCTATTAGTTTTTCCTATTTCTTTTTTCCTTCAATTTACTTATATTTCTTATACTATTTACCACTATATTTATTTATCCTTTATTCTTCTGGTTGTTAATGAGGGCATAGATTCCCCATGGACACACCCTATGTCTTTACTACTAGTCGACATCCTCTGGTGTTTTAGGAGATTCATTTTAGTCAATGTGGCCCAACGTGCTCGGGGAACTTATTAAGTTGAAAATGAGTTGGAGTCATCACAAATTGGTCTGAGAGGGGTAAATTTCTTGATATAATATATGGAGATAATAGATTGGATATTATGAATACTATGGTACTTGACCATAACCTATGCTTGGGTGTGGTGAAACAAGGTTCAAGGTAAAATCCATGTTTCAAAAAATATATTTTTTATATTTCTCCTATTAGCGTGGACCTTATTTCACCATTGTGTGATGAACTTGTACGGTTATGATATTTATTAATACTCTAATTTAGGATTTCATTAATCCTTGACCAGATAAAATTAGGTAAGGAAGTATAGTTCATGCATCATTATATCCACCAAAAAATATCATATCATGAATATTTCCATACCATATAGGTGCATTTCAAAACTGGAATTTGACTGTATGCTTATGATTTTTGATTTATGTTAGAATATTAAACATTTTCTTGGGATATTCCTTGGCTAGTATTGAATGAATTAATTCTCAATTCATGTGGGGTATGGACCCTTAAGGGCATGGATGAGTAATATACCATGTCAATCCATTATAATATAAAAAATTGGGCGATGTTTTCACTGATAATATATATGGGAACAAATTCACTAGGAATTGAAAACCATTATAATGTAAAAACATGAATTAAAAATTGAGATGGTTACACATCCCTATCCCTCTTTATCATGTTTATAATAGGTAAATGAGTGAACCTGGTAATTAAATATAAAAATAAATGAAAAATTTGAGTACTTACTAGTATATGTCCATCTAAATAGGTATTTGTGGTATTATACCTTTGGTAGTGAGCCTTTCCTTGTTTATCATACATAAGTGTCACTATATATCAACATAATGTTTGTTTTGAAGAGTTTTTGAGGTGTTTTTAGACCAATTCCTCCATGACATCTTTGTATTTTATGCCAAGAGGGTGGTGATGAATATAATATAGACTTGGTGGGACCTGAGCTACCAGTCTTATATCTAAGAGTTGCACTTGATGCACCACCTTCCTTACATGATGTGGGTACTGATGCCCATGTTTTTTATAGTTTCTTACATCTAATAAATTCCATGTGTAGTGATCCTGTACATTTAAATATGATGGATGATCAGAGTAACAAGTCATAGTAGCAACATCCTTCATCCTTCTTAGGGAATGGTGGTCTACAAGCTACTGAGTATTGGATGGAGGGAACACTGTTTATCTTTGAGCATCTTAAAACAATCCAGAATTTTGGGTCATGATAGAAACATAAATTCATAAATATTTAGTGAATCATTGGTGGGATTTGATTAACTTGGATGGTCTCCGTCATGGAATTGTTTGGGATGATTTCAAGACTAACTTATATAATCAGTTTGTTGCTCAAAGAATAAGATATGAAAGATCCAGAGAGTTCATGCATCTCAAGTAGTGTTATATGTTAGTCATGGAATATTCAGATCATTTTATAGAGTTACAACAATTTAAAGATCTCCTAGATGAGTATAATCATTCGTGTTCTAGTTAATCCTTGGATGGGCTCTAGTATTTCATCTGTACTTAGGTTAATTTATTTCACCAAATTAATTTTTACGAAATAGTCAATTATTTTCTTATCACCGAGTAAAACCTAAGGGATGACAATACCACTAGGAATAGAAGATTTTTTCATAGACATAATAGTAGTTCTCTTGATGTCATTAAATGATCCCTTGAGTTTTATCATTATGGAAGTGAAAACAAGATTATCCATTTAGATAACTCAACGGTGTTTATTTAGTTTGGATAACATGGGAACCGAATGAATCATATTGATATAGACTCAATGAAGTGTGGATATTATCGTAGTATAAGGAATCTTCCATGATTCTACATTACCTTTCAACAAGCTTCAAGTAAAAAAATGATCTGTTTCATCTCCACCTTCAAGAGAGGGTTATTTTTCTCCATATCAGGTGTGGAGTTGGAATAGAACTGGTAGGACTATCCAAAGAGGTGGTCAAGACCATGGTAGCTTGACCCATGATCACTAGAAGCCCCAAACTAGTAGTTATGATCATAGTAGTCAAACTGTTGGAGTGTTCTATAGATCAAGATAGATTCATGCACTATAGTTGATACTTGAGGACGATGTTATAATGACATCTACAGTACGATGAACTATTCCAGCATAATCTAATATAGTAAACTATTTAGTAGATATTGGTGCTTCAAAAACTATTACATCTTTATCTTTTATGGAGTATATTATAATGGATATACAATAATACTATAGTGTATTGACCCTAGATACATAATTAGGAGTGCGGTTAGAGGAAATATGCCAATGAGGGACAGTCCCCTTGAATTAAGTTGTTACCCTTTCCTATAGAACATTTTCATTCATAATATGATATGTTTTGATGCCATTATTAGGATATATTTGATCGTTTAATATCATCTTATTACAGACTTATATAACCGTAGGGTATCATTTATAGTATTAAAGGGAAGTAGTTATCTACAGAAGGGTGAGTGGGATGTCCATTATTGTAGAGCATGACAATAGTACAATATGTTAGGTAGAGTGACTTCATATATATCCAACATGTTCAGGGAAGATCAAGGTTTAGACCAGGCATAAATCCCTCCAATAGTATATTGTTTCAGAGATGTCGTTCTTGAAAACATTTCCACCTTAACTCCATATATAGAGGTATATTTTACGATCGGGATTGTTCTAGGAGAAACTCCAGATCCCATTATTCCATACAAGATAGAACCTACGATCTTCAAGAGCTCATGAGACTGTTAGATTATTTATGTGACAATGATATTACATGGCACAATACATACATTGGGGTTCTCCTATGATTTTCACTAGGAAGTAGGATGAGACCATATGTCTATGAGTGGATTACAGAAAGATTAAACAAAATACAATGAATAAACTATTTGTACTTCCTCAAATTGAGGATCACCTTAACCGGACATGGTGAGATAGGGTCTTCTCTCAGTTCGACCTGAGGTCAGGATATCACCATGTGTGATTAAGGTCATCATATAGACCGTCTATATCCTTCTATAGTAGGTATGATCTGTATGATTACCTTTTTATACACTTCGGTCTTATGAACCCACTCACCATTTTCATGGAACTATTAAATAGGGGTTTCCATCACTATCTAGATTTATTTTTCATGGTCTTTGTGGGAAACATCTTGGTGTATTGTCAAACCTATAGTGACCATACTAAAAAATTTAGATAGTTTTAAGTACACTGATGGAGCCTCAACTTTGGGATAGAATTTCTAAGTTCCTCTTCTAGATCGACAATTTTAACTTCATGGGGTCATATCATTTTGGAATTAGGGGTTTCTATTAACCTTGAGAAGTTTAGTGTTGTGGTTTCCTAGGAGAAACCCAAAAAAATGTGTTTGATATATTTATTTTCATCAGTCTTGTTAGATATTATAGTAATTTCATATTAGAAATATCTCACCTTACATAATCGATTACTAGTCTTAAAAAGAAGGGTTTTATATTACTATGGCCAAAATCATGTGAGAAAGCCTTCCATGAGCCAAATGAGAGGCCTCTCTCAATACCTATTCTGACTCTGATAGATCCATTCATTGTTTATATCATCTTCTGTGTTGAATCTAAAATTGAAATAGGAGGAGTACTCATGTAGGAGGAAATATTATCCATGTAATGTTATCGACAGTTGAGGCATCATGAGAAAATTACCCAACCCATGACCTCAATCTAGATGTATTTGTCCATTCCATATGTTACTAGAGACTTTATCTGATAGGTGATCACCTTTTGGTGTATAAGGATAAAAAGATCCACAAATATATATTTTTACCACAAGAATTAAACCTTAGACAATAGAGATGGGTCAAATATCTATAGTCCTCCTACTTCTATCTTTCATAGAATCTGAGGAAGGTAATTGTAGTCACTAATGCGTTGAGTGGTAAAAAAACCACATGGAATAAAGGATGCCAGCGATGAATGTAAATTAATAGCACTATTATATGATATTAATCTTTAGTTTCTTAATAGTCAGGTGAAATCATACCATTCATCCTTGATAGTTACTTCATCCCGCCTTGATATGGGGAAGGGAACACAATTTTCAGATCCTGATGGCTTGGTTCTCTCTGAGGGTATACCATGATATAACCTGCATCAGGATTGGTCTACAGAAATAGATGAAATATTATGTATTCATGGGTGTTTCTATGTTCCTCTAGATATGTGAGAGTTTTTTGATGCAAGAGTCCCAAGCTTCTCTATGTGAAATTAATTTTTTCATATCTAAAATGTATTGATATATGTGACACTAGAATTGGTCACATGGAATGGAATGTTATATAACTATCTTTATCACTAGGTGTTCCACCTATCAGTGGATGAAGGAAGATCACTATAAACCTATAGGATTGTCATAAATGTATCCATTCCTATAAGGTAAATGGGAATATGTTTCCATGCAAATTGTAGTTAGGTTTCCTAGGTCGTTGAGGGGTAGCAACGTTGTATGGGTAGTTGATGACTGACTAATGAAAGTGTTTTCTTCAACCCTACATTGTTTAATTTCACTGTTGATGAGATGGGAATAATATATGTCAATGAGATCATATGACTTCACAGGGTCCCTCATACTATCATTTCAGATAGGGATGCTCCGTTCATATAATGGTCCTAGTTGGGTTTGCATAAATCTATGGGTACACTGGTACATATAACATTGACTTTTCATCCTCAAAGTGGTGGAAAATAAGAACAAAAAATATAGGTTTTAGAGGCTATGATCTGAACTTGTGTCTGTGATTTTGGTGGATCTTATGGAAATCATATCCCTCTTTTCAATATAGTATATAAGAATATATCTTAAGCAACAATTCAGATGGATACTTTTGAGGCCTTATATAGGAGGTAATGTCCATAACCCCAATTCTGGATAGAAGAAAGTGAGGTAGACCTAATAGGTCTTTGTATAATAATGGATACAATAGAGAATGTTCAACTGACCAGGAAGTGTATGACTACTACAGAGCCTAAAAATAATTTTAATAAGCATCAATTCTATTGACCTCTAGAGTGTGAGGTCTTAGATCGTGTTTTCCTTTGGGTATCACTCTATCTAGGTCATAGGTGGATAGACAGAAAAGGGAAGCTATCAACACATTACATAGAGACATTTGGAATCTTATAGAGAGTCAGGATGGTAGCCTACCCATTACTAATACCTCATAGGTAGCATGACATGCACTAGGTATTCCTTGTTTCATAACTTCTCTCGTATCTTGAAAACCCATATCATACAATTGATCCCTAGGACGTTTAGTTAGATGCCATTTCTAAAATTGATGATTATCAAGAACACATTTTTGAATGGAGACTAAAGCCTCTCTGAGAATGGTCAGTCCCTCTAGTACTTATGATATGGTAGCACAGTTTTAAGTAGGCTGAGACCTGTGTGTGGTTGGCGGATGTATGTTCCTAGTGGAAAGAGTTTTTCTTGAATAGTGTTTCACCACCCGTGGAAGCTAAACTCGATGATGGGTTATTTTTTGGGGGAAACTCTTGGAACCTAATTTTTCACTCTAGTATAGATCCTTTAAAATTTAGTTTAATTAATTAATTTTGACCTAATATGGATGTTGAAAGAGTTATCAGAGTTCTTTGGTTTTTTAAGGCTAGTTCAAAGTCTAGAACCTATATTTTGGGAGAACTGTGCTTTGCGATAGGATTGTAGTTAAACATTGTGGGGAGGCCAGATGCTTAAATAAACTCATGGTGGTGGTATGATATTTTAGATATAGGCTGACCACATGGTTTTCAAATTGTGCAACCTAACCATGTAGTACCTAGCATTTTCATGGTACAATTGCATGGTTTTCACATGGTTAAGAAAAACATGCTGACAATCCATGCAAAGTATAAAATTTTTGTAATTTTACATTTTCCCTCTTTAATAATGTAATTAATCCCTTATTTAAACCGTAATATGATCCCATGTTAAATTAACCTCCATTTCTCTTATTTTGGATCTTTTTTAAGGACTATCATAGGGAAAAAGATATCTCCTTCTTCCAAGATCCATTTGAGTTTCTTTTTTTCATATTATATGGAAAATGGTTTGTACTATAGATTTATTTCCATTATTTATCTCCCTTTCTATCAACCTATTTATTGAGGTGTAATAGTTTTTAACATTTTCTCTGATCTACACTATTCCAAGATGCATCAGAGGATAATACTAAAGGTGGAGAGTCATACAAGTCTAAGGGGGGTGGAATATAATGCATCCCTCTTATGTGTTGATTTTAGATATTACAAGTGGGGCCTTCAAATATTTTTGGGTGCTATTATTTGAATTTTTATTACATGCTCATAATCACTAGACTCATATTGTCACTTTATTTCCAAATATATGATTATTTTCTAGTGGTTATTCCTAAAAATCAAACCATCCAATATATGATTTTTTGTCATAATTTACATTTTAGTGTTTTGAAATTTTTGAGCCACATTCAAGCATACCTTGGATTTACCATTATAAGGGTAAGGATTTCTATATTAAATAGATTTTTTAAAATTGTGAATTTTATTAGGTAAAGTAAAATGTATGGTCACCACTTGAACAATATATGTATGTGTTTTAATTTTATAACTAAATGTGAAATATAAATTGCAAAGTATACTAAATATATGACTTTGACCTATTAAATGTAATTTATTAATAGGTTACATGTTCGTAGAACCCCATACGATGATAATGGAATGTAGTGAACTGAATCATGAATTTTGAAATTCCTCAAATGGATGAAATGAATGGTATCAAGATAATTGGAATTATTACCCTAATGAAAGAAAAGGTTTGAACCAAATGGAATTATTGATTAATTAAACCTTGATTTAATTATTTCATGCTCAATTAGATTTGTCACACTAATAAACAGTAATATATCAGAACTTATAAATTATATACGATATGATTTTCAAAATTGTAGTGGTTTAACTTGACATCTCATAGGATTCCCATGACAATGACTTGAGACCTTAAGGACCCCATTCCCAATTCAAGGATACAACTTTCTTAGTTTGAGACCCACCTAGTACCAAATAATTTTATTACATTGAATACCTTGTATGACACTATAGGATCCCTCATGTGGTACTAATGGATTCCTTGGATAAACTCCTTATATAAATAATTAAAATGTAGGTTCCGTGGTTAAACCCCATCAGGTTCATTCATTTCATAGCCTTGATCTACATTGGATGAATTCCATGGACATCATAGGAATATAATTGTCAAATTCCATAGACTATCATCCAAGGATTACACTCTAAAACTTATCCAAGTAATAGTCATTATAAAGATGGAGACCCTTTAAGACTATGTCTCTATGGTTTTATATTGGAACATCATTATTTAATATCATTATCAGTTTCCTTGTTTTCTATTGAAACCTTCACAATTTCTAACATTTGAATTATTTTTAAACTGTTAATAATCAAGTAATATACTGGTAACATGTTCAGATACTGGGTGAGGGATGAAGTAGGTACATGGGTAATTAGTTATATTGTATTGATTAAAATTATATATGCATGCTTGAACACCATTACCTTTCAATTACATGGGATTGATTTAATATACACTATTTGTGGTGGCATAATGAGATTTATCTCTCACCCTCATCAGGTGCCATTTGGTACTCGGATAATATAACCTAAATATATGTGATGAGAAATTGGAGAATATGGATTTGATCCATTGATTGATATGTATTTATGATAGGGGTTGATAGAATATGATGGATCTAGAGCTTGAGATTCATGGGATAATATTTCGATTTCCATTTTACTTTTTTTGAACATGTTCTGCATGTTGTCTCTTATCCATGTTTTCAATTTTCTAGTTACATGACATATCATCATCAGTTATTCCAGATGATTCAGTTGTTGTTATCCTTGTCAATCTGTTACTTATTTCTATTTCCTTTATGCCTTCTGCCTAAGTTTATTGATTATGATATTTACATTTTTTTATAATTATCTGTTGTGCTATACTCTGGTAATGAGGTTATATTCTCCCCACAGACACAACCTATGCCCCCAGTTTCTATTTGGAATTCTCTAGAATTTGAGGAGATGTTCTTGAGTCCATGTGTATAACTAGGAATGGGGAACCTATTATGTGTAATCTAGGTTCGGTATGTCAAATAATAATATATATTTTTATATAAATCATTTGTTTCTGTAATGTAAATTAATCATGGTCTGATCAACAAACAACCGGGGATTGTTACCCTCTTATGTTTCATGGAATTTTCCCATGTTTCTTCACATAATCAACATTGTAAATTATATTGGACAATGTTTTTAGGTATACCCATCATTGGATAATTTCACAATCATTCATTATTGGAATAGATAGATAAAATTGGTGCAGTTCAAGATCATGTGAGCGATAGAGCTGTGATGATACTGGAGAAATATTTGAGATCAATTGGAGAAGACTAGTGACTCAAAGTCTTCCTAGTTTGATGTCAGAAGATCGTTTATGGAAATAGTGGTTGATTTCCACACAGATCGAAGGTCTTAATCTAATGAGTGGTGACAAAAAGGGCCAAGAAACAGAAATCCATGATGGAAGGTGAGTATCATAGCTAGATTTATGTTTATAGTACAAGATATTATTCGTGAAGGAACCTTGGAGATCATGATATTTAGTAATTAATGACCTATACCATATAAAATATGTTTTTTGGGGCCATGGGTATATTGCTTAGGTTTTTTGGGGAATGTTATTGATAACATTACATTTTTCACATGTCAGTCACCATGTGGCATGGTACAGGTGGGATGGCATATACCTAGAATGATATATTAGAATTAGCATGTCTAGGTATATGGGAATGACACAAAGTACATGGTAATGGCATGTTACTCAGACAGGACTAGATACACAAGCATACCCGAAGTACCCATGCAAAACCAGATTTACTTCAGAATGCACATATAGAATACCGAGTTCTAAAAGAACATAAATATGTTGTGTGCCCTTTGTGACATACCACATATTTTAAAAAATGGATGATGTGTGTAAAAGAGTCACAAAAATTATCAAGAATAGTAAGGGAGGATTTATACTATCTTATAGATACTATGTACTTCTTTTGGGGTCATTTAGAGTTTTCATTATTCTACGTTTAGATAGGGAATGATCTAGGGTTTTTTTCTCAGATTATTTTGGTGGGAAACAATATTTTTTTTATGAGTTAAATTGATCTATCCCAATGGCAGTACAATTTTGAATTACTTCCTCAACACATGATATCGATCTCCCAGTGGGATGAGTGTCAGATAGAGAACATGGTGTCCCACATAGGTCCTGGGTGCGATCCAAAATCATTAATTTGTCCACCATGTGTAGTGTTTGTGGTATCACAATGAACACCATGTACATGGAATCAATCCCCAATCTAACTATTTAACATCATAGGGTTCCTAGTATCATCATAAATAAGATATCATAATTATCAGGTTATTATAGTAATGTTTATGGAGCCCCTAGATGTCCTATGTGTGATCCCCTAGCAGGGTGTCACAATAATTATAGTCCAATGTTTATCTATTATGGTGATAAATGATGATAAAAAACAATCAACTAAGTTCCAACAGTGACAGTATGTCTCATTGTCTTGTGTCTCCCAGATGAGCATTATCCTGAATCCTTGAGTAGAATTAAATTATTGTTAGTAGTTGTCTCTTACATAATAATTTGAGTTTGTTATGCGTATATATGGGTTTTTTATTTATATATCTCTTATAGTGATAAGTATATATTATGATGGGATGAATAATCCTGATTATTTATGATTAGTGATTTTAGGTTGGTCTATTATATATTGTCATACATACCCATGCATTGGATTTAATTACACATGTCATGTCTTATGGATATTAAATCATTTTTACAGAGTCCTTGGAGGACAAAGAGTAGGTGGATTATAGTTTAGGGTTGGAAGAAAATTGATCTTACCATTGTTTCATTTGATTGTTTCCCAATCATTTTGAGTGGTTTACACATTATTTCTAGTTATTGGTTGGATTGTATGTGTACCTATGCTTTCCAGTTCTCCTTATAATCTGATTGTGGGTATTTAAATGAATGAATTCATTGGTATCCATTTTATTATAATTTTAGAAATTTATGGTCATGGATACGTGTGCTTGAATACATGTACATTATGTTATTGCATCCAATACATGTGATATTCCTACTCGGTGTTGATTACTATCCCCAAGAAAAATGGGATGAAGGCTTTGTGTAGTTACACTTAGCTTACAACTGTCCATCTATGTCATAGTGGTTTGGGTCGTTAAAATATAGTATCCAAGTGTAGTTTTATATTTTCAAAAGAGGTAGGTTTTTCAAGATATGATGGTATTTTGGGATTTTTTAAAAACTATTAATGTGATTGAGATTTGATTTTAGTCTATGGAAACCAGTGTACATGTGTCTATCGACATATCCATGAAACATGACTCCAAAACCCTCCTTGTTGACTTAGTACATATTTATTTGTATTTAAGGAAAAAAATTGGTACCTGCATTATATAGTAATAGGTTGTGGTTTCCATTTCCTGCATATGTGTTCTCCTCAAATAAACTCAATAAAATTGTTTCATCATCTCTTCATTCTGGATGTTCCCATGATGACAACCATTGAAATATACATGATAGGGTTAGTAGTATTATCTAATGGGTGATGAGGCCCCCAATAAAGGTCTTGGTCATGAGATATATTCCTATCCAATTTCATAGTGTGTTGTTTTTTCACCTATTTATTAGTGCATTGACCCACCTCTTATGTCTTAGTTGGATGCATCATGTTAGACTATTCCTAGGATGGATCTGTTTGAGTTAGGTGATGATGCACAAGGATCAAATGTTTATCATGAGATTACATATCTATGATTTCCTATGATCGTGGGTTATATGGATGCATTGATAGTATGCATGAAATGAAAGTCACAACACAAGAGGATACATCAATCATAAGAACCTTATGAATAGGTCAGTTCACTAAGGTATAGGTGTTTTTTATACTTGTGATGGACTTGGTAATATTACATTTAATTTCCCAACACATCATGCTGTAAGGAGAGATAGAGATATGGTTGATAGATCACCCAATATGATGTAGTGTTTTGAAAAAGGAGGTCTACAAGGTGGAATGTGTATCAAAAGAGATTGGATAAGTATAAGATGTGGATAAGTATTTCATTTTTTTCCACCAAACACACAACTAGATTGTCCACACCAGACTCAAGTAGATGGTGGTTAAGGACAATGGTAGCTGGTGGTGATGGAGGCATTTGACCTAGAGGCTCAATGAGTGATTTAATGTATGATATGTTTCATTTATACCTTAGCTATAATACTAATAGACATAGGAATGATCCATTGTTTTCTTATTATATACATATATTGAGATCAATGATTTTCTAGTTATGTCCATGGGTTTACTATTTTATATAACAGATCCTAAATAGTGTACCAATGACTATGAAATTCAATAAATAGTGTGAAATGACTCTATAGGAGAGAGAGAACGCTATGTGGAACCATTCTATTGTAAAAATGGGACCCTATGATGTTTTCATTATTATGGATTGGTTGTCTACCATATATGATCACTTGACTATTTCTAGTGAGACTAGTAGTGAATCTGAGTTGATGGATAGATTTTTCCTTCATTGGTGATAATGATTCCTAATTAGATAATGATGTCGTCATGCATAAGAGGATATAACTGCATTATCAGTTTTATAGTACAACCGTTAGAGCTACATATGCTATGAGATTTTAGTTATTTATGATGTCAAAGAAGTATGTGAATGCCTTCCATGTGGGGGTTCCATTATTACAACCCCATATGATGTATTTTTCTTATATATACCTACACCTAGGGATGGACCACAATTTGTTCCAGCATATCATATGAGACCATATATCAATGAGAGATAATGTTGTTGTTAGAGGATAACTTGATCTAGGTTTGAGAGGAAGATGCATCAATGGATTATTTCTAAGGACAATATGGTTACCATGATTTCTTGGTGACACACTCTGGTATATTGAATGTACCATCATATTTCATGGTATTAATATGGGATGAAATCACTTGGTACTCAACATTGGAGGTGGGGAATAAAATTCACTTGAGGATAGTTCCGAACTTGTTCTGAGTGTACCATATTTATAGGAAGCATTCTGAAAACATTCAATGATTTAATAGTTCCACCTCTAGTGGCATTTCTTCTCAATCATAAGAGTGAATGTGGACATTGTAATAGTTGAGTAGTTGCTATATATAGATCTACCCAAGAGTGTGGCGATCGTATTATATTCTAATATAGACATTTCCCATTTGGAATTATTGTGATAATTTATTGAGAAGTTCACCAAACGTAGTAATCCCTTGATAATGTGGATAGTGCATTATATCTCTAGTCAATTTTTGTTAACCATTTGTTTCTATAGGGGGAAGGGGATGTATAATATGTGATTGTTGATTGTGGGATACTGCACAACCAGATATGCACTTTACCTATTCCTGATGGATTTTAGGAAGGTGGGAGAATATTATTCATCCAAGGATGGATGATGTCACCATTTACTCCATGAATAGTGGTTCTGAGTAGGTTCATTCAAAGATAAGTACATACAGGTGTGTTGATTGTGTAACTGGATCCTTCAGAATTTGTTTGGTGGCCATGTATTTGGTTGTGGGTTTATATGATTAATGGATATTTTGGATTTTTTTTTCATGTAGGAGGTAGTCTCACTTCATGGCGTTCCCTTGATGATAATATTAAATCATGAATTATAATACATGTCATCATTATAGAGTGGATGTAGGTGTCCCTTTGGGATATGTTATGGTTGAGCATGAATTTTCTTCCCCAAGAGGATTTCTAGTTATGGTAGATATTTCAGGTTCTAGGGAAGATGCTTCATGATATTCATAGTTGTTGTGGTCCATGGTTTGGAGGATAATCTTCAATCAGATGGGTTTTTGTATCATAATAGTTTCCACTACATCATCAATGCTTCCCCAGTAGAGTATGGGTATGTAGGCTATGTAGGTCACCACTTTAATGGTGAGAGCCACTGGGATATAGTTATTATGGTTCTAGAGATGATTATAAAGGGTACAGTTCATCCAGTGGTAGATGAGGGCTTCCATTTTTTTTGAGACTTCATTGTGGACTAATTACAATAGTCAACTGGATCATCAAGGAGATTGTGGGTTTCTAGACATCTCCCTTTTTCAAGTATTGCACATATTTTTCCAGTATCTAAGGGATTTTTTTGGGTTCACATACCCTTTTTTATAGTTATTGTGTTGGGTAAGGGAGGTGGCATAACACTAGGCCCTAATACAATAGATGGACCTTCTGATTGTTGTTTCCCACATATTACATATAAGTAGGACATTTTAATGACTCATTTCATGATGTCAACTTGGATGAGATGGACATTGAGAGTAGAGTAACATTTTTATTGTGACTGGGGGCGTTTGAGAACTATTGGTAGAATGAACCTTCTTGGGATAGTATTTTTTCTTAGGTTCATATTTATTATAAGCACATCAACTTCCACATGATCTCATGGGTGTAGGAGACCCAGATGGATGCTTAATATCCCCACTGGTAGATGGTTTTCACTTTTTGAGATGAAAATACATGATGATGGGGATAGTTTAAGGAAAATTTTTATGTGTAAGACTTTGAGATATACTAAGGAATATTTTCCAATCCCGGACATAAGATATCATAAAATTCAAAGTGCCGAAGAGCCTAGTATTGAATTTCTAAAAATATTAAATATATTACATCACACACGTTTATGTTTCCTATAACAGATGAGAAACTATATAAAGGTGTCTTGTTTTAAAAATATAAGGAAACAATTGAGTTCTAAGTGCTTGTTTTACCCTAGGTGGTGTGTATCCTTGAATTTTGTAAGACACTTGTGTAGAATTATTTCATGGGAAGATAGATACATAAATAATAAATTCTAATTAACATAGTTTAGTTTCTATGATATAATCCATCCTCTATAAATACCTAGTTATAAGTGAATCTCATGGTTACCATACAAACATGGAGACCAAAAGAGGAGTCAAGGGAGGGTTGTTCTTGGTTGAAAAACAACAAGGTCAGGGATCAAAAATCAACATATATTGAATTTTATGGATATCGCCAATATTGGAAATGAAATATTTTTTTTCAACATACATTGAAGAAAATATTAGGTAGAATGTATTTTTTTTTTGGTGAAATCATACTATTATTTTATTTCACATTAAACAGAGATCAATTACCCTAATATAAAATTATTTGTAAGGTCAATTTTTATTTATGGTTGATTTATTAGATTATTTTTTGGTTAGTTCATTCTTTATTCTAATAAAAATGGATAGAGGACCACCTAAACAACTGCCGATGATCTTTCTTCTCTTCTATTTCCTGGATTTCTACTTCATTTATTTTCAAAATAATAATTTTCAAATACTATGGATGACATTTTTATGAATACCTCATATTTAATCATTTTAGAACCAGTCATTGACACAATAAATCTCTAACATTGGTGTGGTTCATAGTTGGGGATGCGATCAAGGTGAAAACAAAATAAATTAATATTTGAGGTGGACCCAATATATCATATCTATCATATTCATCCTAATTTGACAAGTGATGATTGTTCATAGAAATAGTGGTCAATTTATGAGGAGATCGAACATTTTTATCTCAATAGTGGGTATATGAAGGGTTAATAAAAAAATATCCAGGATTGGCTGTGTGTATAGAGACTGGATCGAAGGTCAATGTCATTAGTGAAAATGTGAAAAGGAAGCACAAAGCTATAATAATTTTTTGTTACATGGAAATTTATCTTGGAAAATACATTTTTAGTATCCATAGCTATGTAAGTAGGGTGTTCTTGGAATGTTAAGGATCCCACACCATGTGACGTGTGTGACACACTGTGTGATCCAATGTCATAGGATCGACATATAAAATAGATGTTACATAGGTAAAGGCATTTACAGGTTCACCATTATGGACCAAAGCCCACTATAATAGGCCAATACTCATACATGCCCATGTTTATGGGAATGCCAAAATTAAATATGAATGACCCGATATACATGGGCATTGGAATGTGAAACAACATGTGCTGGATGGAAATCTTCATTACATGTTCCCTATGGGAGACTATATGTATATTAAAAAATCCCTTTTATGTGAGCATGAGACACAAGTAGTGTTAGTTTGAGAAAGACATTTCATGTACGATTATATGAATTGTTTTACTCCTTTTCTAGAAGGTTGGTTCCCTCATTATTTTTAGTTTAGATTACATATTATATTTTTTTTTGTTTTGTAATGGATTTTTTCAATTTATACCAATATCAGTTGAGTGAGATCCTGTCATATATATCTAAAATAGAATACTGTAGAATTATATCCTCAACACATGATTGTGATCCCCTTTATAGGATGTGTCTATGATAGAGTTTATGGTGTCCCCATAGTTTTCCAAGGTACGATCGTCTACCATTCTTTCATTCACCATTGGTAGGGATTGTGATATCTACATGACCACAATGTACATTGTGTCAATCCTCTATCTAGTATTATAACCAATTATAGTTTGGGATATCATCATATATATGATCCCCAACATAGTGTTTTATTTTATTATGGTTATTGGTGTCTCTTAGGGGTCTTGTTTGTGATCCCCTATTTGGGTGTAAATATCTTCAGAATCTAGAATGGATCATTTATAGAGAGACCTAACAAGAAAAACCACTCATATGGGAAACATCATTGAAATTATTGATCATCGAGTTAATTCTCTTTGATGAGAATTATCATAAATCCTAGAGTAGAATTAAGTGGATAATTGTAGTTTTTACGTACTTGAAACTTGGAGTGTGATATAAATATATTTGGATTTATTATGGATATATCCATTATCTTGATCGACATATCAACTATTTAGTTTGCTACAATTGATGCTTTATGTTTAGCGATTTCAGAGTGTTTTATTTTTGTTTTTATTCTCATGCCTACATGGTATTTTCCAATACATGACATGTATTATGAATATGAAATATCATTTTACATTGTACATTGAGGACTAAGAGAAGGTGAATCAAATTATTGGGCAGATAGATTGATGTTATTAACTTTTTTACATTTGATTATAGTCCCATCATTATGAGTAGGATGACCATTATTTCTATTACTTTTGGTGGGATTGAATTTATCCTTTATAATTTCCAGAAAATTTCATAATTTTTAGTGGGTTTATAGATGTAAGCATTCATTGGTATCATTTTTTTCATTTTAGAATTTTTTATTTTAAAGTCTTCAAGATGTTTTTTTGTAAACAAGTATCATATTATAATTCCTCCAATATGTGTGATATGATTATTTGGTGATGATCGCCAGCACCAAGTCTATTGGATGAGGTCTTGGGGTAGTCTAACCCAGCATACCAATAGCCCAGAGGGATGTAGTAGATTGGGTTACAACATCAATATTTTTATCAATCAATTACACCTCTATTAACAGATAACCTCTCAATGTTTAATATTGAGGGTACATATTCTGTGAGTGGATATCGTGGGGGGGGGGGTTCTAATGGATGCCTATTATATATTAATAAATAATTATGATTTCAGTTAAACAAAAAATATTTTTAAAAATTTATATTATTATCATAAATTATCATACAAGAAATTATTAATGCCCCTAGATAGTGATAAAAATTTCTATTTATTTTAATCAACAATAAAATATTTGATTCATGAATTTACAATCAGTTATTTTATAAAAATATAATCCAAGGTAAATAGTTATTTAAAGCATATAAATATAATTTATGAATAAAATAACTATATCCTTTTAATTTATTGTACTTTTTGAATGGAAAATGATAGCTATAATTAAATAAATTAAAAATCATTCATGAAATATATAATGTTTGAGGAATTCATAAAAACCAGTAAAATGAGAAATTTATTCTTACATTCATTCAAAACCTATCATCACCCTCATGTAAATTCTAGATCAAATATTATAATAAATTTAAAAAATTATAATGGATTTTCATGGACATAACACATAAAATTATTTTAATTTAGGACTATCAATTTATTATCATCAATAAATTCAATTAACAACAACTATTACCCATAGTAAAATATATTTTTTGAATAATGTGAACTCCCATATCATCATACATTAGGTATTATCATATTTGGAGAATAATAAGTCTCTACCATATTAGGCTCACCAGTAGTACTATAAATTATTTTCATATATAAATTTGTTTTCTCAATAAATAATTTTAGTTTATATGATATATTCATATGAAAAAAATTTACACATACTTTTTTAAATGTTCCTCTAACATTGTGGCCGTCATTGAAATAAATTAATGGAATTAAATTCCATGTACCCATATTTTATTATAATTAATTTTTTATTATTGGTAAAAGAATTATTTTTAGTAACAAAAATTGTTATATATATTATATCAACTAATAAAATTCCGGAAAAGTTTATATCTAAATATTATAAGTACATATCTATAATCATATAAAAATAATGACTCTAGATACATTAACCTAAAAAATTTTAAGTGAAATTTATAAGCATTAAAATTCATTTAAATGTCATAGAAATGATCATAATTTTAAAATTTAAATAGAAATTCCAAAAAAAAATCATTACATCTATATGTTTCATAAAAAATAATGATATTAGGACTCTTCAATGAAAAAAAATGTGAAACTAAACCTAATGAATATAAAAAGTAATTCAAAAATGTATGAAATGATTAAAACCTATTGATTAAAATATCCAATTTTAAAAAATGTTGTTATGTGTGTATATTAAATAATAAATAAAAATGTAATGTTTCCAACCATAAAAATCATTAATTGAAGTAATTAAAAATAAATTTTTTTACAAAAATGACAAAAAAAATGTATCAATATCTATAGATTTAATTATCCAAGATAGTTTTATTACATGTATATGATTTTAAATGTATAAATATAGATTTTATTGAATAATATAGAGAGAAAGTGTGTGTTTTCATAAATCCCTTCTACCTAATTACTTCACATTATATGGTCAATTTGTATATCACAATCATTAGTATCCTCAAGAAATCATGTTTTGAATGCAGAAATCACAAATAAATCCTCAAAATAATCAAAATTATCACCGCAATAATTAATATTTTCTATTGAAAATTAATGTACCATTGATCATTTAATATGTAAAAAATATTCAATATATATTTTAATACGTTCCATGATAAAATTTTACACATTTAAAAAAATATTCTCCAACAAAAAGTGTAAATAAATAATCATCATGTTTCACTAAATTGTTACTATCATTATAGTTGCACATAAATAATGGTACTCAAAATGATTTAGAATCAATTTCCCATATGTTATCAATAATTAAAAAATATACTATTGATGTAGAAATTGGGGTTTTATCAGTTTCACTTGAAAAAATAATTACTTTAGTGACGACTATTAATCCTCAATTTTGAATGTCACTCTTGCTGTCGTGATATTTTTTTTGGTAAAATACATAACCATTAATGTGAAAACCAAAACATGTGATTACAAAAATGCATTTCCCTATTTCAAACCATTTTTGAGTTTTTGATGTAAATTAATAAATAATTATCGTCTCCTTAAACCACTAAACAAATTTACTTTTATGTTCATTCATTAACAACTTTTCATACATTCATGTCAACAATATGTGAAGATATATATTATTGGACCTCACTTGTGTTTTTCAAAATATATAAATGTTCCTACATCAATTCCATACATGGAATTAATTATAACATTATTCCACATATCCCTTTACCTTTATTATCTACCCTGAAATGCCAAGATACAAAGAGACTAACATGATCAACCTCATATAAATAATCAATACATAAATTAATAACCACGTTTTTTGATATATTATTGAATAATAAAGGCTAATATCTAATGAAAATTTTAAATGAATACCTTTGATGTTCTTTAATATCATTTTAAAGCATACATCTAACAAAAATACAGACCCACATATTCTAATCTCCTACACAACATGCAAAACAAGGTGAACTATTATATCAAAAAATGATGGTGAACAATTAATTTGTAATTGAGAAATTATGAGGAAAATTTCTTTTCCAACAAATTTAATAATATTTAGATCCATTAATTCACTAAAAATTGAGCTAAAAATAACACAACATGTTAATAAACAATTTTAAATGCATCAAAAATTTGAAAATTAATTAACATTATAGTATATGATGCATCAATATGTGATAATCATTCAATTTCATATCTATTAACTTATAATCCATCAGTAAATCCATAATTTCACTTTTTACAGAAACATCCAATTTACATGAATACCATGTAGATATTAAAAAAATTAACATAAAAAATTTATTAACGAGTAATTGGAAATGGAATGTTTTTTTCATTTGTTGATGGAGTTAACTCCAAACCTATTCTCATGGATATTAATTCAAATATTACAATTAATACTTATTTAGTCTTTCCTATTATTTATAATACTATTACTATCAATATTCCATATTTTTTTTAAAAACATAACATCAATGATATGTTTCACATATAAAATATTTAATCAAGTAGCTTGAATAATATAGTCCATTTCTAACATGTATGTTTTTGATGAACTTAAATTAATTTTATCCCAAATTTAACATCTATTTTTTTGGCCATTTTGTAATATTATTCTTATAAAAATTATTGTGGATAAAATCAATAATCTTGAAAAATATTAAATTTCTTTTTAATTCATTAATAATGATGGTCCACTCAAAATACTCTTCAATATACATCGTAAATTATATTTCTTCTATTCTGAAATTGATGATATGACGATGTATATTAAAAATTTGGACATTATTTATGAACCTTAAAACTATATAATATGTTAATATATGGATTATTATTTTTTATAGTGATGATTAACATAACATGTAAATGATATTACTATTTCATTTTTGAATCAACATTTATTACCCCTATTTCCCATATAGGATTTAATCCATCAATCAATGGTGATATATAAATACCAGTACCATTTATTGGAAATTTGTTTCAAGAAATAATCAAGCTAATCATAAATTTTATTTCATTATATGTATCTATTGGGAAAATTTTTAAATTACCAAAATAATTGTCCCTGAACTCTGTTGACTACAAAAGCATTGATATAAATTTACTGTATTTTTGAACAATCCCATTACAAAGTTTCTATCCTCATTTATTAAATTAAGATATTTTTTACCAAATAAATATTACATTGGTGAATCAGTTGCGTGATGTAGGTTTCTATAAGTGATTCAGTTGTCATTATAAAATTATACCCTGATTGAATCATCTGAATTTGTAAATATGTTCTTTAATTGAAAAATTATTGGAAGATATTAGATTTATTTGTATAAAGGTTTTTTTTATTGTGATTGAGTATTTTAGGGATTTATCAAATTATCATCCATATTATATCATCATATCAACCATTTAATAAATTTTGATAAAGATTTATATTTAATCTAATTCCAATAATTGAATTTTTTTTAAATACAACTATTTTCCCATAAACCAATATCATTGTATATAATATTTTATTACATGAGAATTGAAATTTGGAAGTAGTTTTCCTTCAATAGGTAACTATATAAATGTTCAATGACTTTAATGATAATTTTATCACTCTAGCCATTTTTTCTTTCAAGCTATTCAATCTCGACATAGTTGATAATACTATAAATTTCATGTAACCTGAGAATAGTGGATTCTCAACATCTCCATATAACCTTTAAACACATTATATTTTTTCAAAGGATTAATGAATATATAGTGAATTTATCCTTCAAGATGATCCTCTATCTCTTGATGAACACCTTCATCTAAATTAGATCTTGATTTATTTTTTATTTCCCCATTCTTGATATAGTGTGTGTAAATATGTATAAAAACATAAAAAATTTGAGTGTGTTTTACATCTAAATACCAAGTTTTCTAATATTCAAATACGTTACACATAAACATGAAATCAAATCCCGAATTTCATGTTTTTTCATTGAATTAAAAGGAATTATTATCCCCTTTCTCATAATCATCAATACTAATTTTTCTATTTATCCAATTATGATGCTTTAATCTCATAAAATTATAATATAATATATTTGTATATCAGAACATATAAACCTATAAACATATATATAAATAGAAAAATTCATTAATATATAGATTAAAATTATATATATATACCATATAATCAAAATAAACAACGAATTAACTATTTAACGATAAAAATTTATTCAAAAAATAACATTAAAATAATTATTTAATAAAGAAAATATAATACATGAACTCACTGTTTATTAATACAAATTTAATCAATATCATTTATTCATAAAGACTTAATAAAAATAAATTATTGTTCATAATAAAAATTAACATGATAAAAAAATTAACACAATATAATAATTGGCTATGAAATTTATACCATTAATAAGTGAATGAAAAAAAATTTATATATCATATACATTTAATAAATAATCTAAAAAATTAAAATGAATATTTATCTAAATAAAATTTATAAATAGAAAATATATTAATGAAAAATAGACTGAACGTATAAATTAACAAACACTAAATTATATATTACTATGTTAAAATGTGGAATAAAATAAATAAATGATTATATTTTAAATAATTGACACATAATAAATCATTAATCAATGAAATTAAAATTTTAATAACAAAAAATGCAAATGTTGAAAATATATTAAAAAATAAAAAATAAAAAAAATTGAAGTAGAAACCCTTACATGTAACACAATTAAGTGGAATGATAGTTGAAAAAAAAATCAATGACAATGATCAAGAAAATCAGAGTAAATACATAGAACAACATTGAGATGTAAAATTGTGACTATTTCAATTGAAAAAATGATATATGTGAAGAAAGTCAAAATGTAAGGGTGAAACAAAAAGAAATATGTAATTTGAATTAGAATATTTGATGGATGACTTTTTATCATTATAGAAGTTTGGATTCGAGAGTTGCAAATTTGATAGAATAATATTTAGAATTCAAGAGTTTTGTGTCTATTTTTTTCACCTCATTTATTATAAAATGAATTAAAAAAAACGGTCACATATTCCATTTTAATAAATGATGTGAATGTTTGTGGTAATAATGTTTTCATGATGGTTATTGTAATACCCAATGTGGAAAACAGAACTATTAAGGTTTCTATATCATTTCCTGTAATAACTAGCATAAAAAACCCCATATGTAGGGTTTTTATATCTGTTATTATAATAACAAATGTGAATAGTGCTATAGTTATGATTTTTAGTATTATTACTAAAAACTATCTGGAAAACCATAATGCATAATATACAAATTTTAAATTTGAAAGGGACCACACAACCCTACCATTGTATATGATTAAGACATTTGTGATGACATATTTTTTGGGGTAGGATAAACTAATAGAAACTAGCATTGGCCATGTATGTAAATTTTTGAGATCTATCCCTACTGGAGTATATAGTTGCCTGAAAATCTTACCAAACCACTCTTCTTACTTGATCATCATTTACCACAATTTTTAAGGTATTAATATCCCATTTAAAATCAAAGGTCCACATGTTATGCACATGAAAACATAGGTTTATGTAATACCCTCAGAGGTAAGAGGGTTTTTTACATGTCCTTTGATCATTATCATGTATTGAATAGAATATTTATTCAATTAGGTATATAGTTATATAGTTATATAGTTATTTGTTATTTTTTAACATGTTAACTTTTTAATGATGTATATGGTTAATTTTGAGATTTTTTCAACTACCATCAATCTTGTTTTTATCCCTTAAAACCCATAAGTGGTATCAAAGATAGTATCTTTAATGAATAATCCTATTATTTTCACTATTTATTGATGAAATTGCATGTTTTTTAATTTATGGGGACATATTTTAATATTTTACATTGATTTATTCTATTTCATTCTACATTTTTGTATAATATATTAATATTATTAAAATGATAAACTCGATCCCATTGTTTAGTTCTGTATCCTATAACATTATATGATATATCATATAACCTGATAAAATACCGAGTTTGTGCGAACAGAGGGCCATCACATTAATAGTATATGTTATATAACTAAAAATATGAATCAAGATATATGATATTTATAGTTGTATTACACAATTTAAATCATAGCATATGATTATTTCGTACCATTGATTAAAATATATTGGTTAAACAAACACACTCTATTTGATTAGTCATATTTTACAACTGATATATAATTATATAATAAGTCATGAATAAATATTTTATTTCATTTTTGTTTTCTATTTTAGTTATAATTTGATTTTTTTGTAAAATATAATAGTTAGGAAACATAAAATATTTTTTCATCATTAAATAAAATATTAGAAGATAATATATATTTTCATGTTTTTGAAAATTAATAAAGTGTTTATTTATTAATGTATTCATTTTTTTATTTTTATTTATAAATGATTTTTAGAATGGGAATAATATATATTCTTAAATTTATGAGATAAATTTAATATATAAGACAGATCATTGTGTTAAATGTTTTGTTCGACTACACAACAACTAGTTTTCATCATGCAAGATCTCAATTTTTAATTATAGTTATATTTTTTTGAGAATATTTGGATAATATAGTTTTAACATATTTAGTTATAGAGATATAATCTATTGAATTATCTCTTTAATAAATTCCCCCTTTGGAGAGGGACGTGGGGTTTGAATACCCACTAAACAAGATGCTTATTCCTCATTCTTGGTTATCTATATGTCACTTCCAACATTCCAATATTAAGATTTTAAATCCTATATAACCCAATTACATAAAAATAAATGGTCATGTACCTTATTAATGTGACTAATATTGATATGTATGAACTTTTTTGGAATATATTTTGGGATACATGACAAAAACATATGGGTTCAGTAATTATTAAGCATTGATGTGATGTAAATACATAAATTTTTTTGAGGGAATAAGATTACAAAAATAAATTAGTAGAATAATTCATATACAAATGGTTAAAAGATGAGGTAAAAAAATCTTTATGAGATAAAATGTGTTTAATATAAATGACATGCATTTTAGAACATTTATATGGTTATGTACGACCCTAAAATACCAAGTGTGATATTCCATACAAAGATGCACATATCAAGACCTCGATCTTCCAACCGGGTAGTTACACACTACAGTGGGGTGCCTGTGGATTATCTAGTTTGAGTAATTGTGGGTATGGTTAATCTTACGATCTAGGTAACAACTTTATACTGTGATAAATGAGAAGAACTTAGTAAGGGATCCCAAAATGTTAGGAATACTATAGTAATATATTTTAGTTTATTATCCATATTATGGATATAGAATAATATTGTCCCACTCAAATATCCATGAATCAAATTTTGTTATGGTATCCTTGATTTTTTACCTAAATAACTAAAATAAATATTTTATCATAAAATCATGTTTATTTATTATTGTTATATGGTTTGTGACTCACTAAATATTCATGACACATGAGTTCATAATTTTTAGTTGGAGTACATTCATTAAATATCATTGATTAAAATATATAATTCATGATACTATACTATATATATATGTATGTATTTTAGGTTATTTATAATCATATGATGATCATATTGATATCACTCATATGTATAACCTATATAAGAGTAAATGTTTTGTGTCTAATGTTGATAAGTGTTATCAATGTGATTCATTCTGAGAATTTGAATGTGGATGATATGGAGGTCAATTTTTCAGAATTTAACTCATGGGTATAAAAAATCGAGTGTGTGTTACACATTTGGGAAGACGAACATAAACAAAGATATAAGAGGGAATTGACAGTGGGTGAAGTAGATATTCATGTATATAATGGAGTAGAGTTTCTTGATTATAATTTGACACGTATGGTTAAACTTTACAATGTGGATTAATACTAGGAATAAATAATAGTTTTTATTTTCCCTCTATAATTAATTATTTTATTTATCCCACATTTTAAATTATAAGGGATTTTCATTCACTATTAATAAAAAATATTTTTTCAATATATTTTAATGAGATGTTTTATGTAATTCATAATATGATGAAATGATTATATATTCTAGATATGGATGAATATATTTATAGTATTAATAATTATAAGGATATAATTTATTCTAATCCCACATAAAATTTGAATATTCACCATGGATGTATAAATGGAAAAAACATCCTAATACACTGAATACATATATTATCGTAACCATTTGACTATAAACTGTTCAAAAACAAATAATATTTTTTATTGGGAATGGAGAAAAAATAACCTTTAGTAAAAAAGGTAAAAGGGATACTAGATTATTGGGTCAAATACATAGTGTTTTTATGAACTAATTAGTACTCAATGGAATTTAGGTTTTAGGTACTTCATTTACATTTCCAATGAAATTTATATTGATATATATATTTATAAAGAAACAAAGGAATGAAACCATTGAGGTGTTTAAAAAGTTTCAAAATAAAGTACAAAATCAATTGGGAAATAGTATTAATATCTTCATATTGGTTTAAGGAGGTGAATACATAATCCTAGAATTCACTCATCATATGACAAATAATAGAATAATTATTTAACCAACCCATTCAAGAACACTATAATGGAAGTTTGTTTTAGATTTGAGGAACCATACCTTGTTAGACATGGTTTGATTAATGATGATTTATTGTGACATTTTTATTTCATAATGGACTTATGAAATAAAGAATAATGAATCCTTATTAAGCCTCATTTTTCAAGAATAAATAATGAAGACACTATTTGTGATATGGACGTGGAAAAAATCAAATTTTCTATTTTATTTATATTTTTGGTTTTGATGTACTCATATGATTTTTGGCTTCTAATAATCTAGGTACTGTGTAAGAAAAATGATTAATGTTTGGGTTATACCAATTAAGTAAAGGGGTATAATTTCTATAATTCTACTAAGAACAAAGTGTTTGTAGAAAAAACTAGATTCTTTTTGTTATAAAACACATAGAATATCTTTTTAGTTGGAGGAAAGTTGAACATAATTAAATTTATGACAAAAAATAGGAAGCGTTCAAAATATGGAGGTTGTGTAAACACCATAAAACGTTGTGGAAGAAGAACTGAATCAAGCTATACTAGCACCGTGAAGGTTTAGTAGGATTCTTCAAGAGGTCAGGAGATAATGATTTAACATTACTAATTATAATTAGGTAATGTTTTTGGATAATGAACCTAACTTTTTTCATGGGTACTTCATGAGTCTTGATTATGAGAAATGGTGAAAATATAGAGTTTTTGAAGTAGGATCAAAGTAAACTAACAATATTCGTAAAATAGAGGATGCCATTGAAGGGGTTAACCCCATTGAGGGAATATAATTTTTTAAGAAGAAAAATGACCTAGATTTCGTAGTGGCTGCCTATAAATATTTCGTAGTGGAAATTTGATTTAATAAATGACATGGTATTGAAAATGAATAATCTATTTCACCTATTGTGATGATAAATTCCATTAAAATATTGATTTCTATAAAAACATCATCCTGATTATGTGGAATATACAATAAATTTAAATATTAATTTTTTTAATGGAAATATTTTCATTGTTGTATTTATGAGAAAATGGTTTTTATATTCCATATGAGGGCTGCATTGATATTTTTAGTATAATATACTTATGCGATTATTGTAATAGTTGGATAATGTATCATGAAAATAAATTATAAGAAATCTCTATTTATTATTCATTCATGTGTACTGTTATTTACATTACATGATCAATGTAATGATTCTATCTCCTTTGAATATGACATTTAGTATTCCCTAATTGATGATCATTAAGGATTATAATAGGATGGGATGATATTTTGAGATTATTGTTAATAGTGGACTCATGGGATATTTAGTAGAAACTTATTAATTTTAATAATATTCTATGTATAATATAGGGAATGTTATATAATCATTTACATTCTTACTGGTTCTATATAAATAATATGTTCACCCTTATTATCTCATGATTCCAATACTTACTCTAATCATGGAATATCCCCACGTCTCATACTACTCCAAGATGATCATCGATTTGGGAAACCTCAATGTTATACATTGGGAGGATATTATCATTAATCCATTCATATAAATTTATTTTTTCTACACTTGAATGAATGATAAATATAGATTTAATTTTATTATAAATACCTGACACATTATGAAACCCTTCAATCAATGTCTTAAGAATCATATACTAAGAGACTCTACATGACCCTAATACTTATTCTATGCTAATGGTATATTTAATTGGTCTACTACATTATCATATCCAGCCTCTCAAAAAATCCTATCAACACCCTTATCAATGATCCATTATATAATAAGGTGCCTTTAATGAATATGTTTAGTAGTTTTCTGTGACTGTTGTACCTTTTCGTGAGTGATATCTGTATTGTATCAATTGTAAATATTGATCTCTACCTCAATGTTGGGAATCACCTCAAGTTTAGTGATGAGATTCTTGTTCCAAAAACCATACATTGAATTATCTAATATATTGATGTACTCCCGCTCAATTTCATATTTTTCTATGGTGTTTTTTTGTATCTTTTTCATCTAATTGATTCACCATTCATTAAAAAAATAAAAACTAAGAATTTCTACAAATTTTCATAGACATGAAACATGCACAGGTGTTACCCTTAAAGTATATATCATCAATGTATGATAATAATATTTTATTCATACATGTATTTTGTGAGATACAATGCATGAAAACTATTATAATTTTATACTATTCATAAAAAAGTCATTGTGACATATCTAATTAGGGTGTGGCTGGGTATATTTTTTATTATTTTATTAGTTGGAATATGAAAAAGATGGTAATTTAAAATTCTCTATCATTGTTTGTGGGAATGTATCTTCTTTGTAGAGTGTAGGGTAGTTTTCACTAGTCTAGAAAAGACTAATAATAGTTTTTATGTAATGTGTTTGTCTTAGATCTGAGTGTGTCTTGAGGGTTTGAGGAGATCTTTCTCCAAGGGTGTTTGATGATTAGTTAGAGTCTGGAATTTAAGCTTCCATTCTAGTTTGGGATTCCATCGACTAGAGAGTGATTCATTATTTTCATATACATTTCATATAAGAGTTAATGATTCGATGGTGTTCATACAATCCCTAAATGTTAAATCCTATTTTAATTAGAGTTCAATCTTATAATTAGGATGATTCACTCATTGATGTTGTGGATGGATTGAGTTTAAAAGATCCTTGATTATTATTTCAAGTTATCACGACCAAAACCATGATCAATATTTTGGTTGTAGCCCTCCCTAATCTAGAATAAAATTTTATATGTATAAAATGATGTGTTCTATAAAATCATGAACTATAAATTTTTATTTTGGGGTTTTTAAACTCTGATATTACTCATATATATATGAGAACCATAATTAGTTTTTAAAGTTGAAATTTTTATGGATTTTATGTACCCAAGCATTTCGAATAAGAAAACATAAATTTGTGGACAATTAGAGTAGTTCCCAAGATTGAAACCCACACCAAAAACATATTTAATATTATATTCATACATATTAAAGGATATAACCCCTTCCAGGAGAGGGTTTTAGTATGTGATTTAGTTGTGAAAAAATTGGATGAGGTGAACCATGATTTATAAAATATACATTTTCAACCGTTATGAAATTTTATTAAGACCAAGATTGTCAATGATTATGATTTTGCTAGTTGTAAATAACAAGGAAATCCAAATATGTGACAATTTAAAAAGATTATGGTATGGTTTGAATTTTATTTCACGTACCATTGTGAATTGTAATTTTAGTGCGATCAATTCCTCCATTAAAAATTTATGTTATATAGATTTAATTCCATTATATATCCTAATATAACATTAATATGTTGAGACACCTTTTTATGGTGGTAATTGTTTTCTTATAAACTGCTAAATGTGTTATTATACACTCTAGTGGGAATGATATTTTGTGGGATTATAACAGAATTTCCAATAGTTAGTTAGATAATAATATTGATCTATGTGATCTATGTTGGAGTGGTTACCCACTGTGGGTTTTAAAGCTTAGAATTTTATACCCAAACGTTACTTCCATCGAGTACTCGGTTTTCATATCATCATGATTCACATGTTCCACATATATTTTTTTTCTATATATCAGATAGCCTAGCTAATATAAAAGATCCTTTGAGTAATCAGAGGTGAATTTAAGGGTAGGTTTTCATTGTTATTAGTGTGAACTTATCGACAATTGATTCTTGGATGTTGATCTTAAGTCTTTCTAGAAACTTGTTCAATTTTTCGAGAGTAATTATTTCTTGGAAGTGTTTAATAATGGTTAGGGGAATCTCAGAAATCCGAATAATGTTATTAGAATGATAGAATGTAATATTAGTTATAGGGGACTTGTGTCTAATTTTAGTGGCCCAAATTGATGCTTCCCTTATTTAAACTAAAGTATAGGGTGAAAAGTTTGGGAATTTGGAAGTTTTCCTGAGCTGATTCAGAGACATCAATGATGTGGAAAATCCTATTGGTGTTAATATATTATTTGATAATTATTTCAATTTTAGAATTATATTGGAGATTGTGCTGTAAATTCTTATCTCCATTATGCTCGAGGTTATAAAAGCTTATGTGATTATTGTGGTTCTATGATGTAGTGGAATTTTACCCCTAGTGATGATTTTATGACATGTGGATTTAAGTGAGATTTCAGCTACTAGCCTAAGTGTGACCAAATTTCATGAAAGTGGTGGTATGTCTTTCACCACTTATAATGGAACTGAAAACTCTTTGAACATGAGAGAACCCGTACATAGTGATGATTTTTTGGGTTACATAACACATTCCATTAAAGTTATGAATCTGATGTCTATATTCAATTTTGAATATTAATGTATCATTAAGTCTCTTATTCAATGATATTATAACAATCAATGAACTATGGTTCCCTAGTGTGCATGGAATCATGATATAGTTAGTTTTATGGACCATTGGAGTTAGTTGTGGGTTTATTTTAGCTACAAAGTGAAGAATGTTGTTAGGTTGATTGTGGTTTTATTATCTCTTGTTTTTATAGAGCTTTCATGGGTTATAGAGCCCGTAGTGTCAGGTTATCTAAATAGTTTTGACTTTCCACTATTGATTATAGAGGATTAGGTTTCTGAAAAGCTTTAGATTTGTGATGTGAGAGTTTATCATGGGCCTACCATAAAGAATATATAATATGAGAATGTAGTCTAGTGGGGTGGACCATGGTTTTTCTAAATCATACATTTCTAGGTTCTCACTTGTTTCAATTACATTTTGTTAATTTATTTTTATCATATTTTTAATTGTTTCTTGTAAAAATGATTGGTAGTTTTTTATTTCTACAAAATGAAAATATTTTATAACTGGAAATAATGAATTAGTACGAAGTGTGAATAGTACTTTGGAAAATTTAAATTCATTAAATTATTATTAAATATTTATCTTAGTTTCAAAACCCAATAAACAGGATCAGTATCATTCATCCAATATCTAAAAATATTTTATATGTGTGATATTATAAGTTTAAACTAGGATCCTTGATCACACTAAAACCTTTCTTATTCTTCTTGTTAAATTATGTAAATACTCTTTAATTTAGAGTGTGAAACTACTCAACCCACATGGTAGTAATCACATACCATTCAATATCTCAATTCTATCACCTCTACTAGTACGTTGAGAAATGACTACCTTATGAATAATTTATGTATAGATAAATAAAATAATGGGAAACTATATATAGTAAATTAGAGCGACGATCACTAACCCCAATCTCTAACCTTAATGCCACACTAAATCAAGAAAATAAAATTGAAATAAAACATTAATATTTAAGACCATCACTATGGCTCGCCTTTATACAACATATATTGGTTTGGAAATTCATCAACATGATTCTTGATGTCATGAACTAAAAAAATATGAAGAAATAATAAGAAAATGGGTGTCTATAGAATCTCACAACATAAGAATATTACAAAAATAAATTATAACTACAAGGGTGGAAATAAAAAACCGTTATCTAAAATTGAGAAGAGGATGAAGGCCAATGTTTTAAATTTAATTATGGAACGAATAAAACCAATAGAAATAAATATTTTAACATGGGATTTCCATATTTCCATATTTCAATTCAATGATTTCAATAAATTGAAAATGGATAAAATTAAAATCCTTATTGGATTCATATTATAATTAAAATCAATATTTTTCAAAAAATAAGGAAAATCAATGAAGAAACCTTGTATTTCTATTTTTTGGGAGATTTTTTTATTGAAAACAATATTAATATTTTCAAATTTTGGGATCTCATCACTACCTTACCTTTTTTATATTTTACTGTTGGAAGTTGATAATCAATAGGTTCAAAACATATCCAATTACAAAAAAAAATTCCTTTCAAACAAGTTGTTTTATAAAATTATATTCACAAAATAAGTTTAAATAACAGTTTTTCATAATAAATAACATGAAAAGTTTTTAATTTGACAGATTAAATGAACCACTATCATATAAAAATAGGTATTATTATTTAATACAAAAAAATACATCCCCAAAAAATAATTTACATGAATTGTTTTGGCTCAAAATGAACACATTCTTGAATAATAAATAAATTTCCCAAAATATGATCAACAACTTGTAAGGTGATACTAATATAAATTTCAAAAATTAATAAACATTAATTGTTTTATCATATTATAGATTTAATTTATAAATAATTCTAAAAATTAATTATGCATTTGGGATATATACTTTTTCATTATTTTTTTAAAATATAGACTACATAGAACAAAAACAACGATCAATATTGAAATATTTACAAATAAATCAAATACCAAAATGAAATATAAAAGTAAAATTCAAATATAATTTACATTAAAAAATAAATTAATTAGGTTGAAATTATATAATCATGAAATTATAAACAACCATGTTATGAGTGAGGGAACCTTTTCATTTCTTTTCAAAAAAAATCTATCATGGTTTAAACAAAATTTTAATATTCTAATATAACATAAATTCAAGAAAAATATCAATGTCTAGATTGAAAATAGATAGAATTAATTTGAATTATTGTTTTAAGAAGTGAAAATTTCATTTATTTTTATCTAGAATGTTTATTATAATAGATTTATAAAGCAAAATTCCTTGATACAACTCAAATTAATTTGTTATAAGTAAATTTCACCTTTCTTAATCAAGATTCAACATTTCCTTTAACTAAATAAATTTTTTTCTATAACTAGAAAGTTATTAAAATTTTTCTAAATATTATGGTGTAATGTTCTATGCTATAATGTTTTCAAATATAATCAAATTGAATTTATTAAAACACCTGATACGTAATTTTTTAGTGATTCATTTTTGGATTCAAATTTACAATTTTAATAAATTTTCAATGAAATGTATCAATTCCTTTTGTGTTGGTTCCATGATTTGTTATTTTTTCCAGAATCAATGCTACCTTGAATATTGTTTAAAATTCTAATAAACAAACTCTATAATTTAAATCACATAATGATCTTTTCACACACATTCTATTTATTAGTTAAAAAATTTATATGAGAATAATGGGGAAAATTACTCAACAATCATTTGAGCTGTGATTTCTAATAAAATAATAAATATTATAACAATTAATATAGATTTTAAGATATTATTTTAGTTTCCAGTTTGACCCAAGAATGTTTAAAAAACTAAAAAAATTATGTGTTAAAAAAATATTAATTTCTATCAATTTTGTTTTGTTTTGTTTTTATATTTTTTAATATATTTTTTATAAAATAAAATATAAAATAATGAAATGATGAAACCGGTAGTTACCCTCACCCCCACAATTACGCATCACCATAATCATAATGTAATACAACAATCATCATGAAATTCAAATGATAACAAATTAAAATGTGTAGAAAAACAAATGTAATTGAAGGAGTTCACCTAAGTGAAATTATTCAATGATTTTGGGCATCCATATGAAGGTGTGATTCATAAATTATTTTTAATTAAATATTATTTGTCTCATCTCTTATAGTTAATTTCTAGTTATATTCTGCAAAAAAGATACAAAATGTAAATAAATTATTAAAAAATATAGGATTAATTGAAATTAATATGAAAGTAAATAGGGAAAATTTTAGGGGTGAAAACCCCAAAAGATTTAATGTATTGTTTCTTTATGTAATCTAACATACAATATATTATATGTAGTCTCTTGGTGTATTGTGATTTTGTTTTAAAAACCAACAAAAGTTACTTGATTCAATGTTCTTCTCTACCTTATTAATCTTTTAGGGGTTACCTTTGACAGGTCATTTAATGTCCCCCCGTATTAATGTTATGTATTCTGTGAATTGGGTATAGAGAGATACTATATTTTTTCTCCATAGCCATGAAATTTTTTCCTCATATTCTATTAAATTATATAATAATTTGTTTTATTCATAAAATAGATATTTTTAAATATTTGGGATGCAATAATAATTCTACAAGATCTGATTAAAATACTGTAACAAAATATCACATAATATATTCCCATTCGTCGGATGATACACTTGGGTATCCCATTATTTCATTATTTTTTCCTTCTTAGAACTAAAAATCCTTTTATTCAAATTTTTTATTGAATTTTTCCTTTTACTATAGCTACCTTGGGTTTATATTTTTCATCTTCCACATCCTCTTCACCATCTATATGGGTGAGAAATGTGGCACTGGTTTTTTATTAGAAAACATGGTTGATCATGTTATAAAACAATATTTTGTAAAATTTATAAATCATAGGGATTGAATCACTCCTTCATAAAATATTTGAGGAAACTCATGTTAATTAGACATTTCCCATGAAAATTAATCCTTAATTATTGTTGTTTTGGATTCATGATGAGTATTCTAAAAAAATTACTCCTAGATTATCTTTCTCATCATCCAATAATGAAATAATTTGAGTTGGATATGTAAAATTGAAGCTAGATAATTTAGTTGGGTTTTCAGCTTATTTAAAATTATAATGAAAGGATGGTATCCCTCAATTAGGTTTTGAAATATAGTTATTCCACTTTCTATAGTTCTTTTTTGCAGTCATTGTGTGTGGATTTGGGTGGTAATGGGCCTTTCGACTTCACATCAAATATGAGACCATTTATTTGTTGCTCAACATTCAAGGCCTACAAGATTAATATTGATTATGAATTCACATCATAGATACAATAATAATTTTTATGGCATTCAATAATGTTTTGAGAGAATGATTTAAAGTATAGAATAACCCCTCAAGGATTTAAAATTTAATCATTCTTCAATGTTTTGTGCCACCAGATATATAATTTCATTAGTAAACAGTTCTATATTATCCTATTCATCAATATCCCTCATGTTATCTATTGGAAATTACTGTTATTATTGACATGAAAATCAATTTTGGTTTATCTTATTTAATTATCTCTTTTTTAAGAACATGTCATTGATAACACCATCTGAATTAAATATTCATCTTCATTAGTTCATATTGGAAGATTTCATTTTCATTATATTTAAAGCATTGTATATGATGAATTTATGCATTATTATCCAATATTAGTTGTTACATAGTAGTAAGTTCAATGATCTTTTAAGATTGGTCCTCCAATTTATAGTATTTTCAAATTTGTTTTAACGAATATATCCATTAATAATATAAAATTGAATGATGAGTTTCAAATATGTACCCCTAGAAAAAATCCAGTTATATGAGAGAACGTTGTGAAATTCAGATATATATTTTGTAAAACTAGAATATAATCTAGTGGGACTGACCATGGTTATTCTCATGTATTCATGGGTTATTTCCTCAGTTATCCCAATCACTTGTTGATTTTTTGTTCAGTTTTATTAATTTTCAAAGGACTATATAAATATATTGGGTTTTTTGTTTTTTAATATATGAAAATTATATGAATGTATCATAAAATGAGTTAATAAGATGGATTAATGGATCTTATGTGAATTTCAATAATCCCTTTCATCATTCTCTATTGTTCTTAGTTACCTAAAAAAATAAATGGTTTCAATATCATTCATCTTGGCATCTGAAATTTTATCTTAAGTGGGAAATAAAATGTATACCCCTGGATCTTGAAGAACATTGGTAACTTACTTATCATCTATATTTAATTATATAAGAACACTCCGAAATTGTGGGAGTAGAACAACTCAACCCACCTTCCAATGAAAACATGACATTCAATATTTCAAATTAATAAACTCTATTGGTAAAATAATTGAACAATATTTTAGGAATAATTGAAGTGTATAACAATTAAAAATGAAGAAACACAGATATGAATTTATAATTAAAATATAGGCCCTATTCTCTACCCTTACTACCTACCTGAATCAAGAAAATATAGTTGATATTAAAATCATAAATTCATGTTCATCACTACAACTCCTCTCTAGACCACTAATAAGGTGCATATACATTATCATCATGAATATTTAGATCACATGAATTTCAAATATATAAAGATACCATATGAAATTATTATATTAGATAATCTAATAATAAAGATTAGTTCCCATAATGAAATAATAATTAGATGTTAAAAAATGTATAAAAACCAAACTAAAATTGAGACTATGATAAAGGCCAATATTCTGAATTTAAATACCAAAATATAAATAAGATTCAAAATCAAAATTTCATCATTAAATTTCATTTTTCCAAATGCTAATTCATGGGTTTAATACATTCAAAATTGATAGAAAAATTTAAAATCTATATTCGATCCATTTTAAAATTAATTTATAGACATTATAAAAGTAAAAAAAACAAATAATTAACCCCATATTGTTTTTTGGGGGGGGGGGATAATTTTTCATTGAAATGTACCTCAAAATTTTAAAATTATGGGATCTTGTAACCCCCCCAAACATTACCTATTTTCCCAAATTACATAACATAATTTTTATTGATTTTTTAAAACACCCCATTTAAAGGATGATGGGGAACCCTTACAAGACCCATATGCTTAGATATACATGGACCAAAATATTAAAAAATTTAATTAAACATCATTAATCACTAAGAATTAATTTATTCAACCATGAATATATTATGATCAGAATTATTGCAACTCTGTCCATATGAATTTTAGAGAGGGAACAGTTCTGTTCATAAAATATTAAAAATAGGATACACAAATCAAAAACAAGCTCTAGAATTCAAATAATTATATATTAAATAAACCTAAAAAAATTAGATTTATATTTATTTTTTCAAATTATTTTTATTTCGAAAAATCAATCAATGTTGACTAAAGACCATTTAAAAAAAATATAAACAACCAAATTAAGGTGAGAATGTTTTTGGTTCTTTTAACTAAAAATTTCATCATGCTTCATACAATATGTTCACACCACTGATTTCACATGAATACAAGAAAATCATCCCTGTCGTGAAGAGAAATAGATATATTTATGTGGAAATAATGTTTTAAAATAACGAACTTCAATTTATCAATTTCTCCTAAGTTCTAGAAACCATAATTAAATTTCAATTTTTTTGATACAACCCAAATGAATTTTTTATATTTCAATTTCCATCTTCTCATCTAGTTTCAATATGATGCTCACCAGGATGAGTTCATTTTTCCAAATAGGAACTTATTAAAAAATTTCATCAATAATTATAAAGATCTCTTTGTAAAGAACCTATTGAAAATAAAAATGTATTTTATTAACATACCCATTGCATAATATCGAAAGGATTTATTTTGGGTTCCCAATTTTATATTTTACTCCAATTTTAAATGAATTATTTAAATTAAATTTACATTGTATGCATGTGGTCTTATTTATCTGAAATTATTTGTTATAATGATTTATGATCAATTTTTTAGTTCCCTTAGGTTATAATTTGAATTCAATAAAGATCATTTCCCTCACACTCATATCCTTGTTCTAAAAACAAATTTTCATGAGAACAATGAGAAAACTAACTCATTTTTCACTTGAAATTTCTTGGTTCCATAAATTCATTGTGATCAATATAATAAAAATCAGGTTCATAAAATGATTACAATCTTTAATTTAGATCAATATACATTAATAAATAAAAAGAGTTATACAAAAAATAGTATACACGTTTAAAAAAATTCTTTTTTTATTGGACTATCTAAATAACTCAAACCAATGAAAAGAAACACATATACTAGAAGTTACCCCATACATACATGTGTTACTCATTAAATCCTTAATTAAATTCCAAACATATCATTAAATTTCAAAAAAATAAATAAATAAGAAATCAAAAACTGGTGTAATTAAAGTAGTTCACTTGGGTGGAATTATTTATTTATTTTGGATATAATTGGGATGGTGTGATTTCCAATTTATGTAGTTAAAAATATCCTTAATTAAACTATTTTTGCTATTTTACACTTTTTTTCTCCATTGAATAATATAAAGAGATTACAAATTTCATTAAAAAAATTTATACATAACTATAATAAATGTTAATTTAAATAAGGGGTAGATTGTTTATGCCACCATAATAGGTATTACATTTTTTTATATCTGTAGATGGAAATCCATTTTAATATCTTCAATCTATTTCTGGATTGGGTTATTATAGTAGGACTAACCACATGTTACCTACTACAATGTTATTACCACCATTATAATTCTATTAGTGGTACCATTTGACATAACATTTGATATCCACCCCCTAATCAGTGGTATATAATTTTTGAAGTTGATGAGGAGAGATGATGTATAGATTATCATTGGCTTCCAAAATTGTGTAATCTTATTCCTATGGATTCTCAAATGATTCATTTAATACAGTGGCTTGGAAGTTTTTTTATTCATTAGATGGTTCTAGGAATTCCACAAGAACTGATTCCAATAGAGTATCAAAATATACATAACTATTCTCCCTTTCTTTTGTTGATATACTAATACATCCCATTACTCAGTCCTTATTTTATTCATCAAATTATAATTTGTTTTCTTGAATTTATAGCATGATTTTTTCGTCCAATGTGACTTCTATTAGCCCAAATAGCATAAATACCTTGAGAGGGGTCAATTAGAATAAGAATGATTAAAAACATATCCCCTTTGGATCCTATTTAATCCTAAAATAAAACACCATTGTCACCCTTTCACATTTAAATGTATGAGTATAAATGAAAACATCCATGTTACACATCAATTTTACTTCTCTTAATCAAAAAAATCTATTTCCTTGTAGAATAAATTATAATTTTTTATGTGTGCCAAATTTAATAAAATGAGTTGTTATTGAAATGTTTGGAGAAAAATTATTGTACCTACATTTTCACTACCAATCAAAATTTAATGACTCGTTGTTATCTCAATTGATTTATCAACACTATTCCTTCATTGAATTCTTCTAATGATCATGTGAATCAATGTTGTTGAAACCTTATTTGGTGAATCATTAACCATAAAATTCATCCACTTGATGAATTAATCTTTAAACTATATTTTCATTACAATCTCTTTTGTTTCATGTCAGATTCACTATTAGGAAACACTTTCTCAACATTCATGAAAACATCCAATATTTTTTGAAAATTTTCAAATTTATGAAATCCAAAAATATTTTTAAAACCCAAAAAATCCGCAAAGCACTATAAGTATATAAAAACATTCTAAATTTAAGTTATCCCATGTGGTGTCTTTTCAATATTAATGTCATTATGAAACCATCCTGAAATAATATCCATTGGAAAACAATCTCATGGATTTACAGATTGTGAATCATAATCAATGATTATCTTTCACAAATAATGGGATAATTTATTATTTATGGAAATTTAATCCCCTTGAAAAAACATTCATTCTTTTCAACACCATTTCATGAAACTCTATTTATTCAAAAAAACCTCTAATAAATTCACCATTCATGTAACATTTTTATCCACAAAACATAACACTTATTTCTACCCTGAATAACCAATATTTTACAAAAATCATAATCCAATTAAAATATAAAAAATTACATTCATTTTTAATACATAAATAAGAATAAATTTAATATCCAGAATTTTTGAAACCCTTCCCTTCCTCTAATGTTTGGACACAAAATTGTTAGAAAATTTCAGAAAATGTGGCCACATTGAAGGAAAAACATGTTCAACCACTTAATGAAATTTTTTAATTCCAATATAAAGAGTGTTTAACATATATAGTCTACAATTGTACTGGAACTCAATAATTGATCTTTTCAACATACTTTTTCAATTAACACAAAAAACCCAAAATCAATAGATTGTAATATTGAGTGTTTTTTTCAAAAAATATCCCCTATTTCATTTTTTTATAACATTTTACCTTTTGATACCACTATAAATATTATGTTCCAAAAGTTTTGAAAAAAAATAACACATCCATGTTATAACAAAATTCTGTTTTTTCCATTCTATATAGGTATTAAATATTTACTAAACTCAAATAGTCTAATCCCACATTATCCATTCTTAGTGTGAAATACAAGAGTATCATGAAAATTTCAAAAAAAAATCAATTCATTCTCAATATATGAATCTGATTTCATCATCAACCCCATATTCCTTGATATATTAACATTTAATGATAATCTTATGCATCGTTAAATTAAAAAAACTCCATCTTCTTCTTATCACCCTATTTATCTACTCCACATATTACACTACTCCCCCAATTTCTATAACCTCGAATTTAGTTTCTCAAAATTTAATGAAAACAACTTCTCACCATTTTTCAATGAACCCAATGGTTACTGCTTTGAGGTCTATAATATGGTAAAGATCACCTATCATCACATAATGTATAAAGACACCATACCTATGAAAGAGGAGGTCCAAATCCGTACATATTCATGTGTGGGGAGTTGATTTTTCTCCAAGATCTAGTAAATGATGTCTAAATTATAATTTAGGAATGGACTTTGTTATAATATAAACAAACTATAAATTAGTTGTTGTATAATATATATTTAGAAGCCCGTGATACACATTATCCTTGATAAAATAATACATTATTTCAATGTTCTTCATTGTGTGAGGGAATGGATTTTTTATAATATTTATTGTACATGAATTATCAAAATAAATTTGGATTAGAGACATCACTTTGAGCCCCATATCCTCACGCTTCTATTTCATCCACAATAATTGCATGTCGGATTGTGTATCAGAAATACATTTAAAATCTGTGGTACATAGAAAAATTCAATTTTTTTCATACATATCCATGAAATAAACAATTATCCAAGATAAAATACACCACATGATTTGATTTTCTATCATCTGTTTTTCTAGTCCAATATATATCTATATTATAGAATAAAAATTTTTACTGATTTTTTCTTTTA
The DNA here is from genome assembly GCA_963277665.1 of Viscum album. Classification (NCBI taxonomy): domain Eukaryota; kingdom Viridiplantae; phylum Streptophyta; class Magnoliopsida; order Santalales; family Viscaceae; genus Viscum; species Viscum album. The sequence continues at coordinate 1,105,259,102 of OY728131.1, read as the reverse complement.
TAATAAATTTAAATCCACCATTTTTTTATATATCTAAGTGTTCTCTTTAATTTAAGAAAGTACATTATCATTGAATTAATTTGATAATTGGCCACCTGTAATATTAAAACAAAATATCTGGATGTGTTATTTTTAAGTATAATATACATAAAATGACATGCTTATATTTCGTGACAATAACCATTATAACTATATCATCTCATGAAAATTTCTTCTTGGTAGCCACTAGTGTTGTTAGATCCTTGGAATTATCCATTCAATTTTTCTTTATAACCAACATTGCATATTATTACTATGAAATTATTGTGTCAATCTATCCTTCCATCAATTTTTGATTAGAGAAAAATGGCTATACAATAATCATTAAAATTTCAAACTCACTTTTCATGAATTCTGTGAATGGGTTGCACTATTTTTTTCATAATACGACAAATATTATGTAATCAACAAAAACCCCTGTTATAATTTGATCAATATCACATTGAAATAGATCTTATAATACACCCCACTATGCTCAAAACTGATCTCCTTGAAAAAATTATCTACTCTCGAATACATTTATCTCACTGCCTGCCTCAACCCATATAGTGAGTTCTTTATCCAAAAAAAGTTGTTACATATTCCTAGAAAATATAACCATAATTTTGTTAATTGTACACCACATATTCTGGTACCACATTCAGAAACATTTCTATGTTTTGCATATGTAAGATATTCAAATTACATTTGAGTACTACAAATAAGAATAAGGTAATTGTTTTTAGCCATGAAATATGTGAATATTTCCCATGAACATCGATTCCTTTGAGCTCGGAGTATACATTTCACAATTTACATGACTTAATTTGATTTACCATGCCATATTAATTAGATTTACAAGACCCATTTGGTTTTTATGAAATTCTTATTAACCGTCCAACAATGTATCTACCATTTTTGGTTCTATTTAATTTGGATTATCCCTTCATTCATCGAATGAACTGAATTTTCATATCCAATATTTTACTGAAATTATTTTAGATATAACTGTGAAAAATATATTCTTGATTTAGTTCCTTCATCCTCCCATTATGAAATTGTTCTATCTGATCAACGATTTTGATTTTCATATCATATTTTGATCAACTCTTCAGTTTCGGTGAAGATATTAGTATATTTTTATCCTTCCCATCATCAGAATCTTATTAAGAATCAACCTCAAGATCATTTTCTCCCCCAGATCTTTTCATCTATTAATTACTAAAATCATGACCCTTCTCATGAGTTATATAATGATTTTTCGCATTTTCATTCACAATAATATCATTTCTCTCTACTAATTTGACCAGCCACATGATAAAGAATTTATATGCCTTTATTTTTCCATAATTTCTAAAAATTAAGCCCTTTTCTCCCTAGTATGAAAAATAATATGTTTCTAATTATTGATAATGAAACACTTACTTATGATGACTTGAGTGTACATTAAATTCGACTTCTCTCCAAACCACAACTCATATAAAGACTTTTATTCCATTGGACACAATTAAGATTTAGAAATATTGACTGACATGAACAATTCATCTTCCCATAACTTCTTTGGATGTCATTTCTCAATGAGAATAATTTGATCCATATTGTCGATAATATAGTACTTTTTTAATAACACCATTTTTCTAAGGATTTATTACTTTGAAGACATGGTGGTTTATCTTATTTTTTTTCAAGATAATACTCCAATTGATTTTTTTAAATATGTTCCATTTTTAGTATAGAATTTTATTATTTTTTGAACCATCATCCTTTCAACTTCACTTTTATTATGTGTTTTGAAATTAAACTCCTCATACTTTTGTGCGATGATTTAAATCCACACTATCATACTGGAATCATCAATAAGGGGACATAATATACCCTCCCTTCAATAAATTTTAGTGAAATGGATCCATGGAAGTATATATATAATAGTTAACTAACTCCTTTTAACCATTCTGTATTCACCTTATATGTCTTTCAAGGGTTCTTTCCATGGTAAGACAACATCGCATGTATGTGTAATATCATGTGATAATAAAGAGAGAGCTCAAGAAACATCACATTTTACCAGATCTTATAAGGATGGCTGGATTATATATCCAATAAAATTATTAGATAACCTATTTTATTCTTCCATGGATATAAATATCAAATATTCTTATCCACTAACAATATATAGATTACCGTTAATGCTCTATCCCTAAAAACAAAAGCACCAAATTTTTTCATAATGATGAAAAAATTATTGGTATTAATTATAACATTACCCATGTCATGAAGTTGTCTGAAATGTTGTATGTTATGACTGATAACATATACATCCAATAAATAAGCACATATTATATCTTTTCCCCAGAATGGATTTTCCAAAACCAATAATATTCTGGTATTCATCATTGCGGAGTCTAACACAACATTCTAATCATACTAGATTTGTGTCACCAGATCCTTATTTCAAGACATATTGTTGGCACATCAACAATCCGTGATCCATATTCCAGTGTGATAAGATACTTTTAGGGAAATCTATATAGTGACTATATCCCCATATGAATTATTTTTTATTTGCATATTTTTCATGATACATGAATATGAATGATATTCTTCATCTCATTCAGAGTGTGTTACGCCAACATTATCTTGAAATGCTGAAAATGAATTGTATATTTTCAGATCAATTGATGTCTCCTAGAGATGCCATTTATTACCATTTTTTGTCTGATATATATCAATCATCCAAATTGATTAAGTTCAATATCGGGTCATGTTCCAAAATGAACAACACCAAAAATAGTGACCATCAAAAGAATTCCTTTTTCTATTAAACTCTACATGGATTCATTTATATATTTTATCCCATTTGTACCAATTTCATTATGTAAAAACATTGTGAGAGTGTCCTATATTTCCAAAGCAATAACACATAATATGAGTTGAATTCCTATTAACATTTTCTATATTACTTTTTGTCACATCAGTTCAATAAATGTTCTGATTTTGATCTATACTAAAATAAATCTCTACATGGAAGTGGGTTTTAGTGGTCTGAAATAAATCATTACTTATTTCTATTAATTGTAAAACATCATAAATTATAAGCTATTTTGAATTGTTTTTTTCTTCTCCTAACAGCTATTTGACTATTTTATGGGTCTAAAATTCTCTAATTTCACTTTTTTCTGTCAAGTGTGACATGTTTTCCCAATATGAAAATGTGACTCAATATATTCTCTTGGTCTTTTACCTTTCCTCACAAGCCTAAAGCCTCCTCCACTAGTTCGTTGATGTGTTTGAATTGATATTTTACTATGTTAGAAACACTATTGATAACCCTTGTCCTTTATTCAACCTTGATCTTGTATGGAATGACATTCTCTATGTTTTCTATCTTGTCAAATTAGATTTTTTTAATTTAATCCTTCAGGTCATAATTTTCTTATTATTTCTACAATATATAGAGTATGACACCATGCACATCTATTTATTCGTTCTTTGTTTGGGATCTCTAAAAATCTCTCTCGTTATGATAAAATTCAAATTCAACCTTGAGGTCAACATTTACTATGACTTATCCATCACCATTTTCACTTCATTCCCTTGTTTTGGAATTACACACAAATTTCTACATATAATTTTTTTCATGATCCTTTAAGTCATCCATGTATTCTACCTTGGATTATTCGTAATAGTCTTAATCTTGTTAAATAAAATTCTTCTTTCTGATGATATATTTCTAAATATTTTATTTGTATTACACATTATCTGAATATTTATTTTTTGATGTTTGATTGTCAATGTAATCAGAATCTGACAAATTCTTTGGACACATTCCTTTTTCTAATTTACAAAATTGAGAAAAATAATTAGATGACCTCATCCACATCAACTTATTCATTATCTTCTTCAATTCTGAGCTTCTTCGCAGCCCTAAATGAAAATTATATAGACATACCTTAATAGAAAAACTCATTATCATTATTTCTCATCTGGTATGTTATATGAGTACTATTAATTCATTCCAATTTAGGCTACATTAGATCTTTATCTTCTAGTGTAGAGACCTTAGGATTTTATTTCAATGTAATTCCTCTTATGATACACTTAATTGTCATTATATCTAAATAATTTCTCCAAGAACATGAATGTATTCTACAAAAACATTCACCTTGTCAAAGAACACATCAACACACTTATTATAGTAGATTATCAGGTCCTCAATTCCCCCCTGAATAAGTTATTTATATTTTATGAGTTTTTTATCACCTTATGATATATTTAGAATATTATCCCACATATAAAAAGATATCTTACATGATATCACTTTCATGTAGATTTTGGAATACAAGTCTCCCCCTAAGACACTGATTCCTTTGGCACCAACAACCAATTATATTAGTTATGCTTTAGATAAAAATAAACTATTCACAATAGCATATCAACCATAAACAACATATTTAAAAACATATATTCTGACTAATTTTATGTTGAGATATTTTTTCCTCTTATGTCACCGAATTATGTTTCCAATGAAGGCCCGTGTCCACTGGTGATTAGGAATTTCTATTGCTTCTATTGAAAGAGAACCCATGACATTGACCATTATATTTGATAGAATTTCTTATAAAAACTATGTTAAATACCCATGGTGGTGAATTATTGTATGATATATTAAATAAGTACCTATTTTTATCTTATTTCATATCCAAACAAAACACACATCTATCCCTTTCCCATAAGAATTCATGGGTAGAAATTAAAACATGCACAAGGAAAGTAGATTTTATATGGTTCTTTTAGAAAATTTTATATAAAAGCATTATACACATATAATGTGACTATTTACCAAATTCAATATAGTTCAACGATATTACAATGTTTCATTCAAACTCACTATCTTTCATGGTTCACTACCAACCACAATTTTAAAGCTCACTATTCTCTCAACTGATGTGTGCATAGTGATCCATACAAGATTCTTAAATTGATCAGTTGAATAAAATTTGTTTACACCTTATTTGGTGCATCATTAAACATAAAATAAAATAAATTTATGAATCAATATTTACAAAATAATTTCTAAATAGTTCACTCTCTTTCATGTAAGATTAACTTTCACAAAACCCTTTCTCAACTTTCATGAAACATTCTAATATTTAAAAATACATAAATCATTAAAAGAATCTAAAACCATTCATAAATTCCACAATATTCATGAAACACTACAATATTTCTTAAATATATAATGGTGAGTTTGAAATAAGTTTCATGAAACATGTTTTCTTATGAAATCATTATACAAGAAAATCCTTCATGAAACTCATTCTTGAATTGAATGATTCATAATCCTTTTCTAGGGCTTATCATTCAAAAATGAGGGTTGTTTCTACCTATTTATAGAGGTTACATACCATTCATGAAACATTCAATATCACCACCACTTTTTCAAAAAGATCATCATCCTTTTTCATGACACTCTATTTATTCGCCAAACATGTCGCAAAATTACTATTTGTGTAACATTTCATATCCAGAAAACACACCATGTCTATCATATATAAATCACAAATTTTTTTGAAATTAAAATAACCAAGAAATCATCAATTCCATATTTTTTTTAAATCATTTGTTAGAAAAATTTGAGTATAAAACATTCATGAATCTAATCAACTCCTCTAAAATTTGGTCCCCTGAAAATTGGTGAACACTGGTAAATTATGGCACCCTACCTGACATATTTTCAATAAAAAATATACAATTTCCATAATACCTAAATATATCCTTTTTAATAAAAATATTCAAAAATAATTTTATAACTACTCAACTAACCCTTTCAACCTACTTTGTGAATAAATAAAATAAACACGAAAATAGTACAATGTCACATTGATGGATTTTTTTCCCAATAACTACTCCACATTCATCCTTTTCCTCCTCCACGAAGTCTTAATCTTATTTAAGGGTTAAAAATTGTGTTATTTGTGTTTTAATTTTAAAAAACATGATGTTTGATTTATAAAATAGCTTTTATAAAATAAAATAATCAAAAATATTGATTAACACCCTCTTATAATATAGGTTGAAATCCATAGCGCTCATGAATCACCCTTGAACGGTATTTTATAATGATCATTTCATGGAGAGTTTTATATATTAACTTCAAAATTTCCCTGTATCTTGAATTTCTCATCATCCATGATTGGAATAAATTAATCAGAATCTAGGAAATTAAAGATATTAATATTATTGGATATTTTAACCTGTATTAATTTATAATAATAAAAATCTGTGTCAATGTTACCCCATATGTAGTTATATTATATTGTTTATGTTATTGGTGAAGTACCTCTTTGATGTATTTATACGGGGATGGTGGAATTAGTGGGAATTATATCATTACATAAAATTTGAGCTCCTTCATTCCTTCATTGTCCTCTATGGCTTCTAATAATGGTGTTGATACTGAATTCACAACATAAATAGAATAATCATTTTAAAGTGATTTAATATAATCAATATATTTTGATTCAATGGAGAATCACCCCCCTCAAATTTTCTTTCATTAATCAATTCCTAAAATTTTATGTGAATTTTTTATTTATTATTAAGTATGCATATTAGAAAATTATCTTGTTATTATTATTCCCAAAGTTCCCCCAAGACCTTGGTTGTTATGGTAATTGAAAACATCACTTTAAGATCATCTTCTTTAATCACCTCCACCTTTGCTTTTAATCAATTATAATCTTCATTCGCATGATTTTATAGTTCTATCAGTTTATCTTGGGTGAGTTCATTATTATTATTTTTAGTAGTCTTTATTTGATAAACTTATGTGTAATTATCCAATATTTTTTTGGTCATAGTAGAATTTTTCTTGAACCATTCATGATGGACCTATATTTTTTAGACATTATATTTAGTTATAAAATTGTATATTATTTTGAATATGAAATAAAAAAAATGATATTTTGATCTTATACACAAAAATGGTTTTTATTATGTGTGAGGTTGTATTGGGCCACACATAAAAACATTTAAACCTATAATGAAGTCCAGTAGGATAGACCATGGTTATTCTCAAGTATTAATGGGTTGATTATTCAATTTTCTCAATAGTGTGATTGAAGATGGATCAACAGCTCCATTTGGAAATTTATTTTTGGCACCTAGTGTTTTGCTGAAATAATTGTGATGACTACTTCTCAATGTTGTAGATATATAATATCCTCGAATGTTTCGACCCAAAATGGATTATATCATGTTAGGATAGTGGCGATAAATGGAAAAAATGAATAAACCCTACAAGATTAAACTACTACAAAAAATTATTCGAACGATCCAAAATTATTTACTTCCTTGAGCACTCATGGGTATCTATTTGGGTAAAATTATATCGATGAAGCCACCTGTTTTTAGAAAATTGGGAGATTGTCGCTTCTCAGCCAAGGCGGATCATGAATCCCTTCAATAGATCACTCAATTATGTATGTTTTTTATTATGGGTTGCATTTCAAACTATAAAGTAGATAAACCCTATTCGTCCCAAGATTGTAAACCTAGAATTTCCCATGTTCGGTGCATCAGTAATTGGAAACTTTTTCTAATCAGAATGGGTTACTTTAATATTTTGTAAAAATCATAGAAGGAAGTATATCCTCTTTGGAAATCATCGAATATACATCATAAAACTCATTTTATTCGAATCTCTGAATGAAATTATACTTTTAATCCACATACTAAATAGAAAACCATGGATCATGTCAGGGTTATATTACTTGATCTCAATTTTTTTTCCCGCACCCCAAGATATTAAATGAGATAGTCTCATTCATAAGAACTCCACATATAATTTACCAGGGAATATTAATTGAAGATCTAGGGTTATATGAATGAGTTATGGTGGAGGAAAATCTCAATTTAAAACACCTTGATGTTATTAGTTTTAATATGAATGCTACAAAACAAAGGATTTTATGGAGTTAGAATGGAATTCCCCCTTATAAAACCTATAAAAAATTATTGTACACAGTAATTTAAACATTAGGGTTGTTAAATACCAAGATTCTCAGCCAAAGGATGATGAATAAAAGAAGTTAGAATGCATAATAATGAGAAATGCTCTATGATTGATAAACCCAATCCTTCCAAAAATAAAAATGTAACATGGGTGAAGATATCCATACATGATGGAGATAATTTGGATAAAACCTAGGATGATATTGTGGATAAAGAGGAGAATTATACTATTGAATGGATACTTTTAGATTAAATAGAAAAAATATTCTTGGATACTTTAGAGTAGTCTAAAGATGAACATGTAAAAGTGGAACACCATAGGGAGACCATTATAATTTCTAGATAATAAGGTATAGTTGTTCCCATGATTAAAGTGGGACAATTATATTATGTAGTCATTGTTCTTATAGACTCACCCAATGGGAAAGTAACTAGTATATTCTTACAGATTAAGGAAAACTCACCTATCGATATGCAACACATTGAGGATCCAAAAACCTCCAAGGAGGTTGGTTTTCCCTAAGACCAAATGGATCGTAATATTTTTATTGATTCCATGTAATCCCAGTGGGAGGGACCCCTTATTGTTTAGTAAAAAGACAAGACTTGGGATATCTATCCCTCTATGGGTGTTGTTGAATAGAACATTACTAATATAATTCACAATTAAAATGACTTTAATAATGACAATTTCACAAAGAATCCCGCAGTAGCTGTCTTAGGTATGGTTTCATTGGGGACTACTATAAGTACTGCTAAAAAAATATAATGATTATTTATTTAAATATATATATGAAGTAATAGGAATAAACCACAATATTTCTTATTTGGATTCTTCTATTTACCCAATTTTTAGATTAAAAAGCATACAATGGATTTAAGGGACATCCCAGTGGTTGCCCCATTGATGTCTAAAACACATGAACATCTCAGGTTTTGTTAATGCAGGTACATGTAACAGAAATTATATTTCCTCTAAGAGATTACATGGAATGAAACCTAGTCTTAACACTACTCATAACTTCATAAGATCTAATAGGAGGAAGCACTCGGGTAGTTCAAAAAAGGGGGTTCTATCCCAAAATTTAGGTCCTGATGAATTTTTGTTTTTGGAATTTTTTGGGTATTCCCAATCCTGACATGATTATTATACATAAAATATTTCTTAACACTCATTGAACTAAATTTTTTTTCTATTTCTGAACCTAAAATTATATTTTTATATAAAATTATGCATTTTATCTCGTATGGTTAAATTTTATTATTTATGTACACTGATAGTATTGTTCTCGAAACTCTCTCGGTTTTTTATCATTACCCTACACAGAATGTGAATGCTTTTAATGTTTGTGAGAAGATGTTTACTTGTTACATTTCTTTTGGTGGACCTCATAATTATTGTTCTTTGATTTATGCAAAAATATAGATACCTATATTGATGAGAACTTTGGCTTGATCTTACTCATTTAGATAACAGTATTCATGATCCCTCGTGGGTCATTGGTGATTTTAATACTATTTATACCTTTAGTGAAAAAATTAGCCCATCCCACTCTTCTATCTCCTTAAGATATTTAAAAATTCTATTTAGGATATCAATCTTGTAGAAAATAACCTCATTGGTGCTAGTTTCACATGTTATTTAAGACATTACAGAATTGAAGAATCAAGAATATTTGATAAATCATTCATTAATGTGTTTTCTATGGATAAATGGGACACAATCTCAAGAATTACCCTTACTTAGAATAATCCAGATTGTTATCCCATCCTTTTTAGTCTTTATATCAAATTACTCAAACAAATTCTTTCTTTCATATTTAATAATGCATGGTCCTATGAACCTACGTTTTCGAACATCATAACCTTTTTTAGGTGTCTATGAATAATTAAAATGATGTTTTATCTTTTATCACCACCCTAAAACATAATATTAAGTTTCATAATGTATGGTGTTGTTCCAAATCTAAAAAATATTTAAATTACATCTTTTTTCTTATGATTGAACATATCCATTATCATTACCCCTCTACTATATCTGATTTTACTTTTCATCGTCAAAATGAAATATACACTTCTATGAAACCCAATTGATTAATTTTCCATAATGATAACATTTTTATGAAAATATTCAAAACTAAATAGATCTTATATGGTGATAGAAACACTATGTTCTATAACGCTCTCAAAAGAATTAGTAATGTGTGTATACCACTCATCATTTTTAAATATAGGGACACCAACATTGATACTGAGGGTGTCGTCACTTATCATGTTGTCTATTATTATGAAAATATTTTTAATGGCCCAGTTATCGATAATGACCTCCATCACGATAACACTCTGGCTACGATGAATGAGTAAGATAACACATATCTTTTAATAACCACTCTTGACCATGAAATCAAAGACACTATTTTTAGGCTTAATACAGATAGTTTTTTGAGCCCAACTCGTTTCAAAAATGGATTCTACAAAAAATTATAGAAGTTTATTCAAATGGATTTTTGAATACATGTTAAATATTTTTTTAATGATGTAGTACCTCATGGGTTGAATGCTCAATTTCATAAAATAATTCTTAAAGGGGAAAATGATTCTCAGACTCATCTCTTTATACTTATTGTGATTATTAACACTCTTTACAAAATAATCACTAAACTTCTTGCAAATATACTTACTATTAAAATCAATAAATGTGTCTATTAGAATCAATATGGTTTTATCAATGATAGTTCAATACAAGATTTAATTTTTATTTCCTATGAATCCACGGAAAACAAAAATAAATTGACCAGGGGGGCTATATTTCTTTTCAACATGATATTAGGAAAGCCTTTGATACCATTAATTGGAGTTTTAATTTCGATGTCCATCAGAGATTTTGATTTAATGATACATTAATTAGTAGAATAAACCCTTTATTCAAATCATCTCCCATATCCATACCTTCCAACGGTTCCCTAGAAGGCTTATATTAATTAACCAATGGATGTATACAAGGTAATCCCCTATCATTTATTCTTTTTTAAATTGTGTAACATTACATGTGAAGATTTCTCATTCACCCTTCTGATCAGAACAAGGTAAAAACATTTCAAGCTTCTAGAAAAATAAATGGTCACACACATCTTTTATATGCTAATGATATAATCGTCTTTTTACAATGTGGTAAAAGGAATATTCAAAGTCTCAAAAGTCCCCTATCACTTTATGATGATATCTATTGTAAAACAATTAGTTAGAACCAATATTTTTCCTTTTTTAATAATATTTTTCCATACAATAGAAAATGAAATATTATCAATTTCCTAGGAATCAGGGAAGGATCCTCCCCTTTAACATTTCTTGATGTATTCGATTTTTGGGTAAGGCCTAAATCCAATCATGTTTACACCATTGTTGACAAATACTTAATCAACATTCCTCAAGGAAGGTTAAAAAACTCTATGACTAGAAAAATTTGTCTTGTTAAATATAAAATTATCTCTAAAATGGTCTACAGGTTGATTGTTTATAAATGGAATATTGGTATTCATAAGAAAAAATGGTTTACATCAAAAACTTTTATTAGATCGAATTCACTCATGAAAGGAAACTTGCGACATTTCCTTGGGATACATATTTTAATCCTTTAGATAAGAGAGATCAACCCATCAAAGACCTTAAAAAAAGTAAAGATGATTTATAAGCCAGTCTAACATGTAATATACATCAAAATAACTCTGATTCCATTACTTTTCTTAGAAAATATTTTGTGATATATTAATGAAGCTAAATATGAATTATATTACCTAATTCATTTGTCCATCCCCTAGGAAAACATTTACCAATATCATGAATAACACTATATTGATTATTAGTACCCCCTCATCCATGAACATTAGGTCGTAAAATTAGACTGGTGTCCCATTAATCTCAACCTAATATTATTCTAGAGAAAACCAATGTCCATATCATGGATGTATTAATTTTTTTTAAAAATAAGTATTTCTGATAACATTATTCATGTTATTAACAATTACCATATTCTAATTCATATGATTTCATTATCTGAGATACTACTAATAATTGATTTCTAGACGTCAAAATTTTCTATTACCATTGTTTTCAAAATTCAAATAATAAATTATATTGGTTATTTTTTTTGGAAAAACCATGGATTAAGCACTCAAGGCTTTCTCTTGATTTACCTATTTCTCACAGAAGAGTCCCCATTGAAATTTTTACTAAAACATTAGGGATTCAAATTTTCTATAAATTTAATCTTTGTAACAAACATAGAGAAGATACAGACAATAGATTTATGTCATGTGATACATCTTCATCTCTTTGGAACTATATTATTGACATTTTTTTGTTATAGATGAATATATCTTGATTTAATCATATCAAAACTAATTCGTTGTATGGATATAGAAACCTCATAGAAAATCATAAATATTTTCTAAACTTGTGTTTCTAAGTTATTCTTTGTTAACCAGTATAATATAAATTCTATTCATTGTAATAATTGTTCATCCAGTCCAAATATAGGTCAGACATAGATTCTCATTGCCATTCATAAAGATACCATGATTCAAAAGCCTAGTTGTGACAACACTTTTATAGAATTTTATTGTAACATCCCAATTAAATGAAGAGTAAGATATTTTTAAACTTATTAATATTTTGGGATTAAATATTAATTTTACTTTAAATGGGTTTATATGTTCAATAGCATACCTAATATGCAACGACGAGTTTCATTGGAATCTTACATTGCACAATAATAATATAATATTATTATTTTAAATGGTATTTGTGTCCTAGATGTTTTATTGGTGGGAATGAAGGAAAATATCTACAATATTATTATACATATTTGTCATATGTATTTACATTTATCCAATAAAAGTTAGAGGCCTAAAATGTGAACAAAACTAATTTTAAGTATAATTTATATTAAAAGGCAGTTTTATCGCATGTTAGTGGAGAACCCTCTTTAAATATAGATTGGTTTCCTTAATAAATTATATATGGCCAAATAAAATCCATCATTGTAATGGGGACATCAAAATTTACTATTAATAAATTTTTATAATTTTTCCGATAAAGTTCATTTTTTAATGAATAATGAAAAATACTGTATTTTAATTCAAAAGTGACTTTTAGCCTAATTTATTTATATGGTTAGGTTAACTTCTTAATTGGTTTTAAAGTGTAATGAGAATATATTTTTACCATTTAATCCAATTTTGTTCATTGGAATTAATTTCACTATGAAATTGGACATAAACAAGTATCAATCTTTTGATAGTTATTGTTTCTTAAAAACACGCTATTTTTTTTTGAAAACGAGAATTAATTTTAAAATTAACTAATGGAACTTATATGTTTTGAATTTGAATAAATATAAATCATTTTTGAATTAGTAATTTCAATTATACCTTAGGATAATGTTTTGGTATTTTTCTGAAAAACATCAATTTTTGATCAATAGTGAAACCACTTACTAGTAGTTAAAAAACTGACTTTTTCATTTAAATGAAATTTTAAAACTTCTATGAATTGAAATTCAAAAATCCGACATATGTGGTTATTACTAATAAGTAAATTGTGTTTCATTTTGTTGAAAATAAATTTTTTGAATAGTAACTTTTGACTTTTATTTACTGCGGTTAATGGTAAATATGTTAATTCAAGGTAAAAAGAATATTATAATAATTCAAAATTACTTTAAAACTTGTCCAAACATTATTGGATGAGTCATTAACGATCATGGTCATCTTCCTGTCGATTTTGGGACCCCATTTATCAACTTGTGGGTGATAATGACAATTTAGATTAATTAATTTAATATGAAGACAAAATTGACATTAACAAAAATATTATAGTAATTAATTTTAATATGGTGTTATATAAGTCATATTTACAACTATAAATATTATTTGGAAAGATAAAAAGATTTCATATATCATAGTATTTTTTTATCATTTTTAGACATCATATAAATTAAATAATTTATGACACAATTATGATGCATTATTTACCTCATTAATAAATTATTTAAATAAATAAGATTGTAATGATTAATATAACATCCAAAACAAGTCAAATTCTGATTGGATTATTTTATTTCGACCATGAGTCATCTTATATTCATATTTAATGATTTTTGGACCATTAGAAACTGAATATATTTATATAATAAAATAATAGATTCACACATTCCTAAAGAGCCCCTCCTCCCCCGTATAAAAGGAGACCACTTCTATCCAATTCCTCACACCTCTCAAGCCACTTGGGTTGTCCAAAATCTGACTAATAAATCTTACTACATCCCTATCTTCCCCCTATAAGCCTTAACATAGGCATAAGGCACTTCAAGAAGTCCTTTTGTTCAAACCAAAGGGTGTTACCCAAATTAAAGGTTAAAGTTTCTCTTAAATTGTTTTCTTTTATTTTACGTCTCCAAACCCTAAAATCTTTTTATTACATTATTTTGTAACAACACCAATATCCTCAACATACGAGGATGTTTTTATTTTAAGGATTAGAAATACACATACACACAACTCCATCTAATGAGTGAAGAGAATAATGTATCTGTGGACAGAAAACTAACACCTCACGAAACGATGATTGTTCGATTATCTCTTAACGCCTATCATGGTGGCCATTATGATGGAACTGTATTTATATATGATATATATTTTGTTTATTTTTCTTATGCATTTGTATTTTCCATTTATATCATTCCTTTTTGGTTTCTATAGTGGGTAAATATGATAATCTCATTTGAGGAACTGCGGACTACCACCCCCTTAAAGTGATGTGACTCTTTAATGCCTTACCTGGGATGTATAAAGGATATAGTTAATGATATTATATATGATATTATACTGTGATTATAATATAACCATGTATAATTATTTTTAAATTCTATTCAAATAAGAAATAGAAATGAAAGTAGAATTCATGTGTACGTACGACTTACCGTCTCCCTGAACGGTGCATTTCATTTCATACATCCATGTACTATTATAAATACATGTATATGATGTAAATATATGATATATATGATATATAAATCATGAATATCATTCTGGATATAATTAACCTTTTACCACATGAACAACATGTAATTATAAGAAGTCCATTTTTATCACAAGTACCAAATATCGACAAAAAAATGTTATTAAATTAAATGGTTATATAATGTTTATAACATGGTAATAAGTGATATAAAAGAAATAATAAACAAGAAAATCGTAATTATGCAATTAGAACTTAACTTTAGTTTATTATTCAGGAGATTAATGAATGGTCGAGTCAAGTCGGACATGAGGTAAGGGAACTTCTTAACATAATTTCTGTTCTTTGGTTAATCTCCTACTTTCAAATTATGTCATATTATGATTTTCTCTTATCTTGTATTTATAATTTCATTGTGTGTAATTATAGTAAATACACATAATAGATCTAATTTATTTACAAAATGATCTTCGTAAGGGGATTTGTCTCAATCTCCTTTCATTGAGGCATATTTTGTTTTAATACACGACTTTCTTTTGTACGCTGTATAAACACCCTAATCTCTTCAAAGGGAATATTTTTCTATAAAGTGTTATAATAAACGACAAAAATGATTGTTTCTTTTAACATAATCGGTGACAACGAGCTTTTCTACCACCATGAGTATTATTTGATCGTTGTCTCCCTCAACAATACTTAATGTTTTTAAAAGAAAATAAATACCCTATAGTCTTTTATGTATTTTGGTATTGAAAATGGGTTTGATAATGGATTTGTTATATCGATATATATAAGTGATATATCATGATTGAAATGTGGAAATGTTTTATTTCCTTTATATATATTGTATGTGTAATGATTTTATATTGGTACTTGGACATTTGATGGGTGGTTATGTGATAAACCAAAGGACGTGTGGTTCCGTGAATACCAGGACAGGTGGTTACGTTATAACTTCCAATGCATTGGGTACGGATGTCGGCCATATGGCTATTCCATTTAGTGATATGTGTGGAAGTTGGCCGTATAGTTATTCCATTTAAGTATGTTTATGTCCGGAGTTACCTTCATATGTTATGTGTTCTTAATATGGGTTTTATTGTATTCTATTGGTTTCAAAAGGGTAAGTATTATATTTTATTCAGTGAAGAGTATTTACTACTTAATAGAGGGAAAAGTATTAATTTTGTTAAAGTATTCATGGTTTACTTGTAGTTTTGAAAAACTAACAGTTTTCCTTCTTTGTGTATCCCTTACTAAGATATTTATGCTCATACCATGTTTTTGAAATGTTTTTCACAGGAAATAATGTGGAATAGGGTCATGGATGGGATCAAGGAAAAGTCATGCTGTCTTAAACATAAAACTTGACATGACTCTTTTTTTTCAAGAGGACTTGTTTTGTAAAAAATGGAAACTGTGTAAAAGTTCCTACTTTGTAATCTTTTGAGATGTAATAGTTATGCCCTAATACTCTAATACTCTAAACATGAAAAGATCCTAAATGTGAATTATTCGTTTAATTAAATATTATGTAAGGTTTAAGGATGGGTCTTTATAGTTGGTATTAGAGGTAGATTTAGATAACTGTATGAGTTAGGGTATTGTTAAATAAATGCCCGAAAATTAATTTATGGTAATAATTAAATTATATATCATTTACAGATTACCATGTTGCCTCATCTAAGATATGACTGTGTTCATAATGGCTTTTCATCGAGGAAATAGGTATGTTGTTCTGGGAAGGCATCCAAAGGGAATTTACCTTCAAAATCAGAATCCGGAGATGGTCAGCATCAGAATTGTACAGTTTGTTGTAGTGATGGCTCATTTGACTCAGGTGAAAAATGTTGTTTGTTTTCATTCATGACATTTTGGATTATTCTAACAGTAAATAAGACCGTGAAAGTCATTTAAGGGTCTTCATTCATACCTTAAAAAGAAAAAAATCATTATGGTAAATTAACCATGTATGAGTTTTGGTTATAACAAATTTCATTCCTTGGTCACATTGTTTCAAAAAATGGCATAACTGTTGATCCTGTTTAAACAAAAGTTTTTTAAGAATGGCCAAGACACATAAATATAACTGAGATTCATAGTTTTATTTGTTTTGATGGTTATTACCAAAGTTTAGTTGAAATTTTTTCCTGGTTATCTTGTCCAATGACTAAGTTAACTCGAAAAGGTGTTATGGTAATCTGGACAAATGAATTTGAATAATGTTTTTAGTAAATGAAAAGAAGATTGGTGAATGCTCTAGTTTTGGAACTGCAATCCATAAATGGTGTGTCTATTATCTACAGTGACACTTCTTTGAAAAGACTAGGTTATGTCATAATACCGAATGATCAGGTAATTTTTTATGCTTCACGTCAGTTAAAAACTCACGAGTTAAATTACCCTACACATGATTTGGAATTAGCTGCTGTTGTTTTTTCTTTAAAAGTTTGGAGGCCCCATTTCTCAGGAGTAAAATGTTAAATATATACTGACTATAAATGTTTAAAGAATATATTCACTCAAAAAGAATTGAACATGAGACATAGGAGCTGGTTGGAAATAATCAAGGATTATGATTGCACGACCCATTACCATCTGGGAAAAGAAAATAAAGTGGCTGATGCTTTGAGTCAAAAAAAGTAATGCTTCATTATCAATGATACATTTTGAATGAGATCCTTTGTTTTTTGATATGATAAATGTTGGATTAAAAGTTTTTGGTGAAGGAAATTCATCTTTTTTGTATCAGGTGTTAGTAAAATCATCTCTATCAGACAGAATAAAGCAAGCGCCGAAAGAAGACAGCGAGTTACAGAAAAAGGTAGGGTTGGTTTAGAAGGGTAACTTGACTAAATTTAACATTGATAATGTCTGTGTTTTGAGATTTGGAAAGAGATTATTTGTTCCTTGTGATTCACATTTGAATAATGCGTTGTTATGTGAAGATTATAGTTCCCTGTTTTCAGTTCATCCTGACAGCACTAAGTTGTATAGAGATCTTCAGAAGTATTACTGGTGGGATGGAATGAAATGTGATATCGCGGATTTTATTGTGAAGTGTTTGACTTGTCAGCAGGTTAATGAAGAGAAACATTTACTGAAAGGAATTATTCAGCTTTTACCCATGCCAGAGTGGAAATAGGAAAATGTATCCAGGACTTTATTGTGGGATTACAAAAGACTTCTCGAGGTAATAATGTAATCTCGGTTATTATTGATCGATTGACTAAATCTGCACATTTCCATCCTATTCGAGATATATTATATCTATATCAACATTCTTGGTTTTATGTTAAAGAGACAGTAAGGTTTCATGGAGTTACCCTCTCCATTTTGTCTGATTGGGATCACACGTTTACTTCTAACTTCAGTAAAGTCCTTCAGAACTGATTGGGTACTGAATTAAATTTTTGTATAGCTTTTCACCACCATTCAGATTGGATATTTGAACGAAACATTCAGACCTTGGAGGATATGCTACGTGCTTGTTCACTAGATTATCAGGGATGTTGGGACCAACATCTTTCTTTGGTTGAATTTTCATATAATAATAGTTTTCATTCTAGTATATAGATGGCTCCATTTGAGTCAATATATGGAAATAGTTGTCAGACTCCAGCTGTTTGAGATGAAGTAGGTGAGAGTAATTTGATGGGACCAGTATTGGTAGAAGATATGGAAAAGGAGGTTTATTTGATTGAGAATCACATGAGAACAGCTCAGAGTAGACATAATGTTTTTACAGATAACGGGAGGAATGATCTTTCTTCTGAGGTAGGTGACCATGTCTTTCTCAATGTTTCTCCATGGAAAAGTGGGATGTGTTTTGGTATGAAGGGAATGTTGAGTCTGAGGTTCATTGGACCTTATGAACTTCAGAAGAAAGTTGGATCCGTTGAGTATAGAGTGGCTTTACCTCCATGTTTATCCCATGTACCCAATGTTTCTCATGTTTTGATGTTGAGAAAGTATATGCCAGATCTATCTCATGTTTTGAGCCCAGAGGTAGTTTAGTTGGAAGAGAATCCCTCTTATGAAGAACAACTAGTCCAAATTCTTGACTGTAGAGAGAATGTGTTGCAGAATAAGGTAATTCACTAGGTAATGTTTTTGTGGTAAAACTATATAGTTGAAGAGGAAACGTGGTAATCTGAAAATGATATGAGGGACAAATACCCCCACTTATTTTGATAAGTGGGTAAAAATTGTGAGGACGCAATTTCCAAAAGGGGGGAAGGATGAAACATCCCAATTTAATAAAGAATAAGATATTTTTATACTTATTAATATTTTTTAATTAAATATTACTTTTAATTTAAAAGGGTTTCAATGTTCGACGGTATACCCGATATGCAACAATGAGTTTCTTTGGAATCTTAAGTTGCACAGTAATAATATAATTTTTTTAAATGGTAGTTAACTCCTAGACATTGTATTGGTAGGAATGAACAAAAATAACTACAATATGATTATACATTTTTGTTAAATGTATTTACATTTATCTATTAAAAGTTAGAGGTTTAAAATGTAAATGAAACTAATTTTAAGCATATTTTATATTAAAAGGCTGATTTATCACCTCTTAGTGGAGAACCTTCATTAAATATAGTTTTGGTTACTTTAATACATTATATATGTCCAAATAAAATCTTTCATTAGAATGGGGACATCAAAATTTACTTTGTTTAAGTTTTTGTAATTTTTCCGATAAAGTTCATTTTTAATGAATAGTGAAAAATACTGTATTTTAATTCAAAAGTTCCATTTAATATAATTTATTTATATGGTTATATTAACATCATAATTGGTTTTAAAGTGTAATTAGAATATATTTTTACCATTTAATCCAATGTTGGTCATTGGAGTTAATTTCACTTTGAAATTGGACATAAACATGTTTCAATCTTTTGATAGTTATTGTTTCTTAAAAATACGCTACTTGTATTGATAACGGGAATTAATTTTATAATTAATTAATGGAAATTATATGTTTTGAATTTGAAAAAATAGACATCATTTTTTTAATTCGGAATATCAAATATATCTAAAGATGAATTTTTGGTATATTTCTGAAAAACTTCAATTTTTGATGAATAGTGAAACCACTTAGTGGTAGTTAAAAAACCGACTTTTTCATTTAAATAAAATTTTACCACTTCAATTAATTGAATTTTAAAAATCTGACATGCATGTTTGTTATAAAGAAGTAAAATGTGGTTCATTATGATGACAATAATTTTGGGTGAATAGTAACTTTTGACTTTTATTTGTCGCGGTTAAAGGTAAATAGGTTAATGGAAGGGTAAAATAATATTATAATAATTCCAAATTACCTTAAAATTTGGCCAAACCATATTCTCTGAGTCATTAACGACCATGGTCATCATTTGGTCGATTTTAGGACCCCATTGAGCCACTTGGGAGTGATAATGACAATTATGATTAATTAATTTAATGTGAAGACAAAATTGACATTAAAAAATATTTTAGTAATTAATTTTATAAGGTGTCATATAAGTCTTATTTTCAAATATTAATATCCTTTGGAAATCTAAAATGATTTCATATATATCATGGTATTTTTTTATAATTTTTAGACATCAAATAAATTAAATTATTTATGACACAATAATGATGCAGTATTTACCTCATTAATAAATCATTTAAACAAATAAGATTATAAGGATTTAAATAATATCCAAAACATGTCAAATAATGATTGGATGATTTTAGTTATACCATGGGTAATACTATATTTATCTTTAATTATTTTGGGACTTTTAGAAACCAAATTTAATTATATAATAAAATAATATTTCCACACGTTCTTAAAGAGCCCCTCCTCCCCCTTATAAAAGGATTCCACTTCTAAACATTTCCTCTCACCTCTCAAGATATTTGGCTTATCCAAACTCTACCAAATTAAGCTCTCTAAATTCATATCCTCCCTCTAGATATCTTACCTTAGGAATATAGAACTTGAAGAAGTCCTTTGGTTCAAACCAATGGGAGATACCGAAATTAATGCTAACTGTTTCTCTTAAATTGTTTTCTTTTATTTTATGTCTCCAACCCGTAAACTCTTTTTATTCGTTTATTTTGTAACAACACTTGTATACTCAATATAATAGGATGTTTTTATGAGATGTATTAGAATTACACATACACACACCTCCAACAAATAGGTGAATAACATAATGTTTCTGTGGATGGAAAACTAACGCCTCACGAAACGTTGATTGTTCGATTATCTCCAACCATCTCTCATGGGGGCCATCATGATGGAAATATATTTATATAAGATATATATTATTTTTATGTTTTATTTATGCTTACGTATTTTCCATTTATATCATGCCTTTATGGTTTCATTGTGGGTAATACGATAATCTCATTTGAGGAAGTACGGACTACCACCCCCTCAAAGTGATGTGACTCGTCAATGCCTTATGTGGGATGTATAAAAGAGAGAGTTAATGATAATATATATGATATTATACTGTTATTATAATATAACTATGTATCATTATGTTTAAATTCCATTAAAATAAGTAATTGAAATTAAAGTAGCATTTATGCGTACGTACGACTTACCATCTCCATGAACGGTGCATTTCATTTCTTACCTCCATGAACAATTATAAATACATGTATATGATGGATATATATGATATATATAATATATAAATAATTAATATCATTCTGGATATAATTAACCTTTCACCACATGAACAACTTGTAATTATAGGAAGTCCATTTTTGACTCAAGTACCAAATATCGACAAAACAACCCTTATTAACATAAATGGTTTAATAATGTTTATAACATGGTATTAAGTGATATAAAAGGAATAATATACATGAAAAATGTTCTTAAAAAAGTATAAATTAACTTTATTTTATTATTTAGGAGATTAAAGAACGATCAAGTAAAGTCAGACACGAGGTAAGGGAACTTCTTAACCAAATTTCTGTTCCTTGGGTTTATCTCTTACTTTCAAATTATGTCATGTTACGATTATGTATTCTCTTGTATTTATTCTTTCATTATGTGTACTTATAGTGAATACACATAATAGATCTAATTTAATTAAAAAATGATCTTTGTATGGGGCTTCGACTCATTCTCCTTTCATTGAGGCATATTTTGTTTTAATACACGACTTTCTCTTATACACTGTATAGACACCCTTGACTTTTCAAAGGGAATATTTTTATAAAAAGTGTTTTAATAAATGAATAAAATGATATTTTCTTTTAACGTAATATGTGATAACGACCTTTTCCAACACCGTGAGTATTATTTGTTCTTTGGCTTCCTCAACAATCTGTAATGTTTTTAAATGAAAATAAATACCTTATACTCTTTTATGTATTTTGGTATTGAAAATTGTTTTGATAATGGATTTTTTATGTTGATATATTTAAATGAAATATTTTTATTGAAATGTGGATATGTTTTCATTCCTTTATATTTATTTTATGTGTTATAATTTTATATTGGTACATGGACATTTGACGTGTGGTTACGTGATAAACAGAATAACGAGTGGTTCCAAGAATACTAGGACGAGTGGTTATGTAATAACCTCCAATGCATTGGGTATAGATGTCGGCCATATGGCTATTTCATTTAGTGATATGTGAAGAATTTGACTATATGGTTATTCCATTTAAGTATGTTTATGTCCCAAGATACCTTTATATGTTGTGTGTTCTTTATATGGGTTTTATGGTAATATTTTTTTTAAAAAAGTGTACGTAATGATATTTTATGCAGTGAATAGTATTTAATACTTCATAAAGGTGAAATGTATTACTTTTGTTAAATTATTCATGGTTTAATTGTTTTTTTTTTTGAAAAACTAATAGTTTTCCGTCTTTGTGTATCCCTTACTAAGCTTTTTTTGTTAATCCCATGTTTTTGAAATGTTTATCACAGGACAAAATGTGGAATAAGGTCAAGGATGGGATCAAGGAAAAGTCATGCAGTCGTAAACATGGAATGATACATGACATTTTTTTAAGATTTTATGTTTTGTAAAAAAAATTGAAATTATGTAGAAGTGTCTACTTTGTAATCTTTTGAGATGTAATAGTTATGTCCTAATTCTCTAAATCTGTAATCCTGAAAAGATCCTCAATGTGATTTCATCATTTAATTCAATATTATGTAAGATTTAAGGTTGGTTCCTTATATTGATATCTTTCAATGACATCAAATTGATCGAATTTATCATCAACCTGTATGAACATTTGAGGTGTTCTGGAAGGACCCAATCCTAGGTTGGATTAAATTGAATATAGATGGCACATCTAAAGTCAATCCAGGACCCTTGTGTTGTGGTTCTATTTTTAGAAACCAACCTTGAAAATGTATCAGATGTTTCTTTACCAGCATAATAATCATGTTTTCTCTGGAAGAAAAAATTATGAATGTGATCCATTTAGTCTCTTTTGCTAAGAAAAAATGTTTGAACAAAATTCGGATTGAAAGTGATTCGACCAAAATCGTCCAAGATATCTAGAATGGTGTGGTCCATCTTTCTAGATGGCTGAAAACCCATTGGATGTAGTGTTTTATTTCTATTCTTGTGAGAGGATACATTTTCACTGATGCCATTTTTGAAGTGAACATGGTTACAGATGGTCTTTCAAATAAGGGATTCATCTATGTCATAACCTAGTTAGATATCCTTCCTGTTGATTTACTCCCTCTTTATGATAATTATTGTAATAATAATCTGTCTTTTAGACTCATGTAAATATTTTTTCATTATATATTAATTTGGTATTTTGTCTTTGACCAAGGAACAACAATCTCCTAATTTTTTTATCTCAATCAATTATTTTATTTTTTTTGTTTTCTAAATTTTAAACGAATAATGTGAGGAGGATTCAACTTTGTGATTGTTACTAGAGGAAAACAATTTAAAAGTGGTATACTATGAATTAGAAATAAATTTGAATAGTCTATATATTAATACCAATGCATTACCTCAATATTATCTATAGTTACAAGTTACCTTATTGAATAATCCTGATAAATATAATTAATCGACTTGTCTGACAAAATTTCAAAAGTTTGAAATCAAATTTTTGCCTAAGGATACTTGAGAACAATAGTAAATCCCATAACCTTCATGAGGAATTAGAAAATATCACTTTAAACAATATAGAGTGAACCTACTCAAACTATGTGAAAATTATCTCATGCCATTCAATATAACTATTAACTGAACTCTACTGGTATGGTGAGTGAAACAAAATTTGAGAAGCATTTATGTGTATAATAATGATGCAATGAATATATATAGATTGAAAATTAGAGTGATGACCACCATCCCATATCCTACATTACATGTCTCATTGAATCCAATAAATATAATTAAAATGAAAAATACTAATTCAAGAACATCATTTTAACTCACGTTTAAACCACCCATTGCTTTATTAATTCTTCATCATCATGAATCCTGAGATCCCGATCATGTCACATGGGTAATGAAACATATATAAATTGGGTGATTAGAGATTCACACAACATATAATGATGAATATAATGAAATTATAATTAGAAGTGAATAAATAGAGAAAAACCTAATAATATTATGAATAGACCAATGGAAAATGTTTAAAATTGAAATAAAGAATGAATAAAACAATTTGGAATCAAAATTTGAATTATGGAATTCCATATTTAAAAATTTAGGTTTAGGAATTTCAATAAATTCGATATTAATAAAAAATTATAATACCATATTCAATCAATTTTATAATTTAATTTATTATTTACTAAAAGTAATTTAAATTACAGAATTTACCCAGTTTTGTTAAATTAATGGTTGAATTAATAATTTAAAATGTGTTTAAGAGTTCCAAATTTTCAGCTCTCATGAGCTTGTTAAGTGTATTTGTGAGGGATTTGATGTTATTTCTTGTTATTATTGTTATTTACTTTTATATAGATTTATTATCACCTAGCCAAGTGATATTTGAAAGTGGATGTAAACTTATAGGGAAATAGAGGTTTGATAATGTGATGCCATTTGTCGATTTTCTATTTCACAATATAGTCATAGAGTTTGATTCTTTGAGAAGTGTAACCCTTGAAAACAATAATTTTCTAAACATTGTATTAATGGTATTTAGAATTTACTTCATGCTATGTCGATGGTGTACAATGGTTGGAAATGAATGCAATGAACCATTTTTATGCAGTCATTTAATTTGTTATTGTTACATTTTTTTGGTTTTTTGGGATCATATTTGGTTAAGAGGTAAATTTGTGGTGGTGAATGATGTCTTTTGAGCAGTTGGATACCATGTAAACAATTTGACACAACCAATAAGGGTGAAAGGCGCATGTGTGACACTAGAATGTATTCAATGTGATGTTTTATAGTGATTTGATTAATTATTCAGGTAGTTTTATTTTTGAGGCTGAAAATGTTTAAATTCTTGGATGATATACTAAATGAGAGTTTTTTCCTTAAAATATATTTTTAATACTATTTAGTTTTTATGTCATAGGTTCCTAAAATTGTAAAAGTTAAATGTCACCATATTAAATTACATAATAAAAATTTAATAATTGTTCCATTGATCATTGAACATGGATTTTAATTATAGTTTAAAATTTAATATTTTTTCAAGAAACATGTATATTGTAGAATAATTAAATTTTATTTGAAATAAATATTAATTCATCCAGTGATAAAATTTATATCACCTATAAATTATATTGGATTATTATTTATTTATAGTTATTATGTCTAGAATGATATCTTTTATTATTGAGTGATATAAATTACGCACTCAGGTTTCGATCTAGATACATAAAATTCTTAAGTATTTATTTAAAAACCCATATTAATTATTCACTAAACTAATTTAAATAAATTATTATTCTTATTAGTTTAGTGGATATAGAATTTCCACATGAAAGTATTGTGACTATGTGGTGGTGACATGAATGTTCAGTGAATATTTTTGTCTTGATATTTTGGGATTTTGAACTGGAATTGGAGGTTGATTAATGAGGGGAATTGAATTTATGCAATTATTTGATATAATTAAGGGAGATTTGGGAAAATATATATATTCTCCCCTCTCTTATTAATGTAATTAAAAAATTGTTATTATTGATGAAATATCCCTATCATTCCTATTCTATTCATGTTGAATGAACTTCATGTAGATTTAAATTTTCCTCTATGAACATTTCAGAGAAATTCTACACATTCATCACATGATGGAAGTGAAAAATTATAATAAAAACACTGAATTTGGCTCAAAGAGATAAATACCGAGGCGACGAAATTTACACCCATAGGGAATGAAATTTCCATTTACATACACCTCATTTATTTTCATGTGATATGATCGTCTTTCCCTCATGAGATAATAGTCATGTAGTCAATGGAATTTGAATAATTATTTTTGTTGATATTTTAAATATGATGTTTTATAAAAAATTCTATGATAACATAATGAATGAATATTTTTGAAAATATATTTTGAAAATTAAAAGAAGGGATTTTTTATTTTTTTGACGAATTTTCCTTAATAGATTTTTGTCCATAAATAATAAAATAAATCTTCTTATAGAAATTATTTTCTCAGCCTGTAATGCATCATCGATTTATATATATTTTTTAATTTCAATCATTGTAAAAACTTTATGTAAGGGTTTAAGGGAATAAAAACGATAATGTATAGGAAAATTTATTTTGGGATTTGGTAGGAAAAAATAAAGATGAAAATTTTTGTTTTTTGAATTAAATATTTCATGGAAGATGATTCGGATGAGGTATTTTACATTGTAAATTGGTATTCTATGATTTAATATAGAGGTGATTAATTTTTCTAAATAATTTGAACCATTAATAATTTATGATGTAAATACTTGATTTGGAAAATTGATCCATCTGGTTCTAGATAGTTTATCCCATTAACCAATAATAACATTCCATTCAATTTATGTTACTTCCTCCCAATACCCCAATCTACACCTGGTTATTTCTAGGGAATTATAATTTTTATAATTCTATTCAAATGAATAATTTTGTGTTAAATTGTGGTGATCAATGTTTAAAGTGGTGTTCTTATTTTTGTCCAAAATGGTTTTGGGTTTTTATGATATATAATAATATATCAGTGTATTAAGACCTATATTTATGGGTAAATATTTGTATTGATAAAAAATTATAGACTTTTTATATAGTAATTGTAGTTATAGGTCTGATCAGTGGAATCAAAATTGATATCTCATGCCAATTTACTTGATGTAGGTGGTTTTTTTATCTTTACTATTTTATTGGAACTTGATGGCTTTATGGATTTTGAAATATTAATCCTTAATTTTAAAAGACATTTCATGGTTAAACTCTTGTAATAGTTATCTTACTAATTGTTTGATATTGAATTGTGTGGATTGCCACAATGTAGATGTTTAATGGATTAAAAAATGTTTTCATACACCTTATTGGAATAATGTGTTGTGAGTACCATCATGAAAGGGACATGTTGGTGTGTGTTCATGATTTAATTGTATGCGTCAATGTTGAAATAAAAATGGGTCTTTATGCCGATAAGAAAGAAAAATGGGGAACTTTACCTCTCGAGGATGACTTGGTGTTCGGCATACCACTAATCAAAGGTCTATTTGTGTCAGTTAACATTCATGCGTGTTTGAGAGATATTAGTGGATTATAAAAACATTGAAATTATTATATTCTTATTCATTATTAAAATTGAAATAGTATTTATCAATTATAATTATTTTTAAAAACTGGTTGATTTGAAATATTTTCTTCTGGGAATATATGTTTAGAAATTGTATATGTATCCTTCCTATTTTATAGCCCATGAGATAACATATTAATAGTAATAGAAATGTGGTAAAAGTATCAGAGGTTTTCTAATAGTTATGATTAATCACTTCGATATATTATCTTATATGCATATGGAGATATCATTTTCTGTTATTCAAGAAACTAAAAATTTTCATACAATTCTAGAGTTTACCAATGATTTTTTTTCGTATTAGTGTATTTTGATATTGGAGTTGGTTCATATATTGTTTAGGAGTGGTTCTACCTTAGTACCTGGGTCTTGTTCTATGTTTGAGTTTTTGTTTCTTTATTTCACTATTCCACTAATACTATGTTATTTTTCATTGACTTATTGATTATTGTTCAATTGGTCACT
The DNA here is from genome assembly GCA_963277665.1 of Viscum album. NCBI lineage: Eukaryota > Viridiplantae > Streptophyta > Magnoliopsida > Santalales > Viscaceae > Viscum > Viscum album. Next base: position 1,105,230,839 of record OY728131.1, on the reverse strand, counting down.
ATTATTATGGTTGGGATTTGGTGAATGCCTCATTTATAAAGACATATCTAGTTTTACATTATCTGTACTTTTTTATGTGTATATTTATAATAGGGTAAACTATAACACCATGTTTCCTATGATTAAATCCTTGGAATTTCTTTCCAGCCTTTAATTTTTTGGGAGTGTCACATAAGGGTAGTATCACATCCACCTCTTATCAATCTTGTGATTTTTGGAGTGATATTACAAATGGTATCAGTCTTTTTCTGTCATTGAGTTTCGTTGGTAGAAAAAATATAAGAGTGACAAAGCTCGATATATATAGATTGAATAGTCGTATCCAATCTTTTTATGTAGATGTTTATGTTTCCAGGGTTTTCTTTATACAAAGGAGTTCCAAACACTTCTATGAATGTTCTCAACTCATCATCTTGGGATAATCTGATTAGGGTAACATTGAATTCATTAGTAAATATATTTTTTCATTAGGATTTCATTATCACATTACTAATTGATTCTTATTTTATGAATTTTTGACTATGATATTTTCTTATGTATGGTTTCCCCATCAACCCTTAAAAGGGGTATTTTTATAAATGGAAAAAAGAAGGCCTATGGGCTATTCGATGTATCTTCTTCCCAAAACCAAATCCACAAAATCCTTATTTTGGTGAAATCCAAGGGAATACATGGTCTCCTTCCTCAAACATGAAAGGCCTCCACCGATTGTAAGCATAAGAAGTTTTGTGGATCTGGGTAGTCCTAATCAACTCTAGGAGGATCTAGACCTTTTTTAGTAGCTCGCACCAACTCAGATCCCATGAGTGCTAACTATCATTAGTCAGTCCAATAATGTGGTGACTGAAAAGGTCGCTTGTAACACCCCTGAATGATAAAGGAATAAATGACTAAATTATGTGACTCATGTCAACTAGCTTCACCTTCCATTTTAGAATCAATCCTGATTACAACTCCGAAGTTAAGCATGGTTGGCATGGTGTAGTGATCAGGATGGGTGTCCTTCTAGAATGTTTCCTAGGTTGTGTTTGAGTGAGGACAAAGCACACTAGAAAGGAATTGTGTTGACCTGTGGGGACTGTCATTAGTCAGATGACCCATTTGGGCATGTGGGTGGTACATTGTGTGGGGACCACGTGTCTATGGGGAAATAGGTGGTACCTAGCGGTGATGACCCAATGACCATGTTATAGTAGGGTGGTTGTGCTGTCACTGGGACCCAGCTTCCATATTTGGTATTAGAGGTGGTACCCGGCCTTAAGTGTGGTGCACTGGCTGGGTTACGATGTAAGGACCAGAATGTAGACATTGTTCTCTAAAGGGGGGGGGGGGGGTGATTGTAACACCCCCAAATGATAAGGGGTTAAATGAATTAATTATAGTACTAATGTCAACTATGAGAACCTTTCTTTTCATGAACCTGACTGATTAGAACTCCACAGTTAAGTGTTCTTGTCGTGGAGTAGTGTTCAAGATGGGTGTCCTTCTGGGATGTTTCTCAGGGGTGTGTATGAGTGAGGACAAAGCACACTAGAAATGACTTGTTTTGGAATGAGCGGACTGTGATTAGTCAAATGACCCGTTCGGACACATTGGTGTCCCTTTGGGTGGGGACCACGTGTCTGCAGGGAAACTGGTGGTACCTGGTGGGATGGGACCCGACGACCATGTTAAGGTGGGGTTGTTGTGCTGTCACCAAGACCCAGTTGTCAAATAGCCCCTAGAAGTCCTCCAATGGAACTATTACAATGATTTAATTGTTGTATTTGTTGTAATTGAACTACACTAGTTGTAGGTGATACTACAAACTATGGACAAAGTCCAACACAGAATCTTGTAGCATGACCTCCAGAACCTGAAGGGTCCCCTCCTTAAAGACTTTATTTTATGGGTGAAACATTGTCTGCTCAAGTTCTACTGAGTCCCAAAATAATCCTACAATCCCTATAACATCTACGATGCAAAACTATCATCACAATCTAAATCTATCTTCAATGTAACTCCCTGGAGATGAACTATATCTTGACGATTGAGGTGCCCCTTTTTCTCCACTGATCTATATTCTTGAATGACTAGGAAGTTGGATGAATTTTTGAGTCATCCAACTATTAAATAGTTCGAATTATTTCCCCTTCATTTAAATGATAAACCTGTCACTAATTCCATAAATATTCCATCCCACTTCTGTTATGTCACCTCATGGGGTTGAGCTATACCAGCTATAACATGGGGGCGAACCTTCACTTGCTGACTAGTAAGGCACCGAGATACAAACTATGCCACTCCTTTCTTCATTAACAGCCACCAAAATGGACGTTATAGGTCTTGGAACATCCTTTTTTTGGGTAAAACATTTTGTGTTCAAGCACTAATGTGTCCAAAATGACTTTTACAATCTCTATAACATCTATGATGAAAAACGATCATCATGGTATGAATCTGTCTTCTATGTAAATCCATGGAGTTGAACTATATCATGAAGATTGAGGTGACCCATATTCTCAACCGAACTTTGATCTCGAATTACTAAGAATTTTGTTGAATTATGTAGTCGATCAACTATCAAACAGTCAAAATTCATTCCTCCTGATGTAAATGATAATCCAGTAACTAATTCAATCAATATTCTATCCCAATTCTGTTATGGCACCTCATGGGGTTGAGCTATACCAGTTGTAACCTAGGGCCCAAGCTTCATTTTATGATTTGTAAGGCACCGAGAAACAAACTCCACCACTCCTTTCTTCATTAATAGCCTCCAAAATGGACGACATAGATCTTGGAACATTATCACCATAGAAGGACGTACTTTTAAAGGGGATGTATGAAACTCCTTCATAACCTCCACCCACAATTCCACTAGTACCACTGTGCATCCTCTGAAAAGAATGAATAAATACCCACTATTCAAATATCAATCATGATCTTTCTTTGTAGATATTGTAGAACATAGAGTCTCATAGTCGGTGTCCCCAAGATGTCCCTACCTGACTTGCTTTAGGAGTGTAGGGGTAATAACCATTGACTGTAGTTATTCAAAACCATATCTATTTACTATGTATAACTGTAATAAGGACAAATTCATTGATTCCACATTCAGAAACAATGAACCAGATCCCCGACTATGATATTCTTCCACCTCATTCCCCCATTACTAGTATAGAAAAGATCATACTCATTGTCATGGATAAACTCTTTCCATTTCCTTTATCTCATGTCCTAGTGCTTCTAAGAGATGATATACTTGAGAATATTATGATTAGAGTATACAATAATCCTCTCTACAATTTTTTAGTATTGAAACATCTTCAATTAGAATACTACCACTACTAACTCAAGATCATGGGTTGTGTAGTTATGATCCTTTTTTCTCAACTACTGTGAGCCATAAGTAATCACTACATTCCACCACATGAGGACACAACCCAGACTAGTTCAAGATTCATTGTAGAACACTATCTTCTTGAAACCCTCCCCTATTAATCATAATAATAGATTACTTGTTAAACTCTTCAACAATTATTTAAAGACATGCATTCAGTTCTCAATCGACATGAAATGATGCCCCTTTTGTGTCAAAGCTGTCATAAGTGATAATATACTAGAGAAATTATGTATGAATCTCTGATAATAACCTATTATCCCAAGGATGATCCTCCCCTCCATCACAATCTTAGGTGTACCCCATGATAGTACTACCCCATCCTTTGATGGGTCCATAAACACAAAATATGTTGAGATAACATGTCCCAAAAAGATGACCGCATAAATCCAAAATTGGAATATCATGATATTTCCATAAAGGTGGTGCTCCTGGAGTACATCTGGATCCATCCTTAATTTCCTGGTCTACCCCTCCTTAGATGCCAAGTACAAATGGATATCATCGATGGAGACCAAGATGAAATGTTCTATTTAATGATGTAAGATCTAGTTCATGAGTTCCACATACACATTTTTGTCATTCATCATCCCAAATGGTGTCACCATGTACTCATAGTGACTGTAACAACATCTAAATGCAGTCTTCGATATATCATCATCTTATTCTTATAGCTGGTGATAACCTAATATGAGGTCATCCATAGAGAACCCTTATGACCAGATTAGCAGATCAAAGTGGAAATCAATTATTGGTAGTGAATACTTGTTCATCACAGTCACCTGGTTCAAGAACTGGTAGTCCAAAAACAAAATCTAGCTTCTGTATGCCTTTTTGGAAAACAAAACTAGTTCCTCACAAGGTGAAACATTGGGTCTCATGAATCACTTATTCTGTAAGTCCACCAACTCTACCCTAAGTTCATAAACCTCTACATGAGTCATCTGATATGAAGATGTAGATACTAGTTTCTTCCTGGGGTGTAAATCAATACTGAAGTCTATCTCTTCTTGGGGAGGAAATCCTGGAACATCATTAGGGATGATGTTGTCATACTCTTCCACTACTACAAGAAAATGGTAACTCCTAACATACAATACACAAAGGATAATGAAATCCAATTGATAAATAATAAGATACATGCTCCAAGGCCTGAGTCTATCCTATGCTGCTTGCGTTTCCTTCTAACCAATAAAAGAAAATATAGTTCCATATCTGTCGACACACCACACCCTTTACTTAAAATAGTGAATCAGGGAATGGGATTTGGATAACCAATCTATATGAGAAATGATGTCTTAGGTACTCAATAATTCCACCATGAGATTCCATCCCAAACACTAACTTATAAGGGTTAGGTCACACTATCGATACAAATGTGTGATCACTTATTCTTCTTGAGTAGGTATCTCTAAGCATATGGGTCAGGTAACTACTTTAACCAGAGTCTCTAGATCTCAAAAAGATATGTTGTGAGAAAGGAATCAATAGAACCTATGTCAATATTTACTGTAGCTAATGTTAAAAACTCATATATCATACCTTGAATCATTTTCAGAGGCCCTGGGTCTTATTCCTTGACCACATTCATATTTCAATTCCCCTCTCCTCCAAATAACTATTCTTATTGTAGACAACCGAGGGGTGGTGGTGGTAACATATTGGAATGTTGACCACATCTTGATACTCTCCAAGATCCCTCCCACAACTGATTCTTCTTGATTTTTCCTACCCCTTTCACTATATCTACCTCATTGTTCTGTCCACTGTCTCCCTATCTGTAGAATAGCGGTTTGGAAAATATAAAGTGAGATGTAAGTTTCCATCACATGAGTAGAACCACCTCTCCCTAGGATGATTGGTCCAGACTTGTGTGGTCTTAACACCATATCCTTTGTACTTGGACCTCCCCTTGATACATCCCCCACATCTAAATCCCTAAGATAGAGATCCACCCACAGCTACTGAGGCCTCTACACCTACTCATCCACTGCTAACTGACACTGACTATATCTTCTTAATCAAGAAGCCTTCAACTTCCAGAGCTATCTCTATCACCAAATTAGAGATATGAATTCATAGAGTGATAATTACAACATGAACCTCTCTATGTTGATCTCACATTATGGTTCTAGCCCTGATGTACTGATCTCTAACCATATCCATTGAGTTATTATAAATTTTTTCGTTCCTCTATGAATAATCTGCTATTGTAATGCTACCCTTCTGGAGCTGAAGAATATCTTGTATATTCAATGCTCTCAGTGTAACTGGTGATAAATCCACTCTTAAGAAATACTCAAACCCTATCCACAAAAGATTTTCCTCTTCATGAGTCTTGATAACAAAACATCATCATTTCCTAACCGAACATAATATATTTCTAGCCACTATGACCACCATCTGATATGCTAGTTTCCTAATGAGAAGGAAAATTCAGGTCATAACCACAACCCAGTCCTCAGCAACTTGAGTTTCAGGATCACCTCTGAACATGAAGGGTCTCTATATATAAAAATAGTGAAGCACACTTAGCATGTGCTCCTCATATATTGGTACTGCAGGTATCATGTGCTACTCTATATGTGGTGGTATAATAGGTACACCACCTAGAGGTAACATCTGGGGAACTGGTCCATGTATAAAATCTTTATCACTAGGGGCATCCTCCTGATCAAGCTGATGAATCCAATATAGTATGCCTCTTGTGGGAATCATGAAGGAAACAAGATATAAAATAGGCAATGATTATATCTAGAGAGCTGACTCAAGATGGACATAGAACCGAAACCCATTCCGATATGATTCATGTATCATTATTTTCCCAACAACCAATGTCCTTGTGTATTGAGTCAAAGATAAGATTACCAGAGTCATGTTGTATGGATACATCAGCCATCACAGTAACACTAGAGTCTATGGCCTGAAATCCAAACTCAAAACACTTAACAATGTGTCCCCAAACCAATCTCACAGACTTCAAGTCCAAAAGTAGAACTGACCACCCGTGATACCACTCTATCAGGAACCATCTCAGTGGAGCCAATGGCATGACTCCCATATCCTACCTCTTATATGGTAGGGGCTAGTGAATATCATTGAGTAGGAATACCATTAACAAGGGATGAATTTCCTATATACCTATAAATATGAACACATATTTAATCACACAAATTAATGAAATATAAAAACCACTAAGAACCTAATGCATAAAAACCAATATATCCCAACCCGAGTACGACTTGAAAGTAACATGCATTAAAGAAAACCAGGCGATATTACAGGACCAGGAAAAGAATTATACATCTTTAATTCCTTCCAGTAAGAAGATGTACTGGGATTTCTACATGTTTCCATAGGAACACCTCAGCTTTCTTGATCCCACAAAGCAGCTTCTGGACCTGGTTTTCCGAAGACTCTATCAAAATGTCACTTATCTGCATAAGACCCGACATTTACTGGAAAACCTCGTATAGGGGTGAGTATAAAAATTCTCAGTAGGAAACACCTAAACCACAAAGTGATACCCAATGAAATGTTCTGTCAGCTCGAAAAAATATATATCTATAGAACATTTAACAAGAATATCCATATTTAATCAAACCAAGACATGAATTACATAGGTATGTCCCAAATACCACATAGAAATGCTAATGATTCATCTTAAATATTTAAGGAAGAACTCATCTGGGATAACAAACTCCATAATCTGATAGCACTAATGACGTCTATCCAGAAATTACTATTCACCAGGAACTATACTGAGGAAGATTAAATGAAAGATCTATAGAGAGAGATACAATACATAGTTCAGGATCACAATAAGGACCATGGGGTGATACCAACAACTCCATCAAGATTAACCAGCAATTTAGAGGGTAAATTCTTATTGATGTTGGTCTCATCAATACCGAAGTATCAACCATGGGGACGAAGAATGAATAGAGGATCCAATATGGGCCTCTAAGGGGATCACAACATCTCTATCTAGGAAGTCATCCTGAAGGTATCATACTCTAATGAGTATAAAATGATACACACTTAGCCACTGGGAAACAGTCAACAGAACGAACCCTAATGAATCATGCCAACGATATGGTGAACAAATGATTACAACAATAAAGAAAGGGGTACATAAAGTGTAGTAGGGTAACCCACTATGTTCATTGACCTTGGGTAATGCCTGTGTTCAAAATCCCATGTCCTATAATCTGTGACATGTAGAGGATGGTTACACAATGTGTAAAAGGAGAGAGACATGTTTCCCTTCCATACAGGGTCCACCTGTGTACTCCATCCATGTGCCAGTATATAGTGTCTAACTGTGTATATATTCTCGTGTACTAGTACATAGCGTAGTCCATGTACATGGTCTTGGAAAATTTTTCTGGGGTAGTACATGCAATGTAGCAACTTTTGTTCTCCACCTCGTTCAAGTGTACTCACAGAGTACACATGAAGTGGTCCAATGATTAACACTCACTATGGAGCCCAAAATACATGTTGTGTGTCATAGAATATCTAGAATAATAATGTTCATCCTCCCACACATCATCTAATCCACTAGGTTCCTCTCTAGTGGTCTATTTTCATTGAAAGACATGATCGAGGTTCATCTGATTACCCAAACTCTAAATCATGGTGTTTCTGGCCTTTAAATGACCCAAAAACAACTTTAAATATAGTAGATGAAAACCAACTAATGAAAAATTTCTACTTAACAACTTCTATCAACCCTTCACTACTCCCATTGCACATCCATTAGGTTATCCCGGTATTGGATCTTCAATTTTAGATCATTATGTCATGAAACAAATGGGAAATGTCATTCATTTATAAACATGGAGGAAAAAAATGAAAACACATACAAAATGTTGGAGAAAATTCACATGGAACAAATTAGAGGAATAAACATTGAAAATTATTTAACTTGGCCATGGTCTATTCCCTTAAGAATAATAAAGACAAAATCTATTTTTAATAATCATACCATGATAATCCCACAAAAACGATCTAACCATAGATTAATCTATTTGTAGATTGGTCGATGTTCATAATTAAATATAATAATGGGGAAGGAAATAAAAAATAACACATACTTCATGGGAATTGTATTAGTCACTATTGACGACCGATTAATGCTGGTGAGATCCGCCAAAAATTTTCTCTGATCCAAGTCTCCTTTGTTGCTAATGAGATAATTCTCCAGCATTTTTTTATAGAGCCTATAAGTAATTTAATGGTCATGAGTCTAACCCTGAGTACCTTCATTGGAGATTACTTAAAATCAGAGGAGTCTCTACAACGCTGCGTTTATGAAATAGATAAATAAAATAAATACACAATTTATTTTAATCATTAAAAATGAAAAAAACTAATTTTCATAGCTGACCCAAAAATTCCAAGGTTATGCCGCACCTAGGATAAATAAAATGATCTAAACAAAATGGTTCCCTAATATTATTAATCCATACATCCATTTAGAATTTATTTCACTATTTCTGGAAAACTATGTGATCATGATATTTAGTGTTTTAATATATTTCAAACATTTATTTCAGACACACTGCACCTAATAATTTCACCCTGTCTCAGTGACTAATCTCAAATTTAATCCATATAATATAAAACAATAATACACTGAAAATTTGGGATGTTACAATTGGAGAATAAAAGAAATAGTTTTCATATAAAAACCATGGTGCTATAGAATGTGCTTAAAACTAGATAATATTACATTTAAAAAAGGGAAAAGAAATATGGGTTTCATGTATGTTAATCCCAAAATGAAATAAAAAATTTGGGAATATATTTGAATATCCTCGGAAAACAAAGAGATTCGGGTATTCACAAAATAAAATAAATGAATTTTTGGAAAAAAAGAATGAAATTTTGAGGAAAAAACTATGTATCATAACCAATATAAAACATGGTTTTAAAAAATATTAAAATGTGATGGGAAAAGGGTCTCCAATTCAAAAAATACTATTTTTAAATTAAAGTTATAAAATAAAGTTGATTGAAAATCATAGAATTTAATTTTGAAAGATATGACACAGAAAAAAGGATACATGAAAAGAAAAGAGAAGTTGAGAATTCCCTTACCTTGAAGACGGACTACTAAAACCTAATTATTGGAACATTGGGGGATTTTGAACTCCTTGGGAGATAATAATATTATATATTTGTGGATTATGAATTTCTAATTACTTTAAATGATGAAATGGGTGGGTATTTACAGAAAAAATTTGGGAGTTTTTTTTAATAATTTCCTAGGCCACCTCGTTAGTTATATTTGTAAAACCATAGGATTTTCCATGGTATTTTCCCATGATATGTTCCAAACGGGACAACTATTTCTTCAATATAATCCAAAATAGTTGAATATAATTTTATATTACTCAATAAAAAATAATGATAAAATTATTATTTCATTAATCAAACCAAAAATAAAAAGTGTATTTTTATTAGTCGCAAATTAAATAAATTACATCAAAAATTCTCATAAATTCACCATAACCTAATATCAACATTATGATTTAAAAAAATGAAATTTATTTTATCATAATAATTTTATTATTATGGTAAATTGATCGTTTAACTATAATGTAATTATATATTAAAAATAACACTAGATAGGAAAACCGCAGTAAAATTTATGACATTTGAATGAAATAAGATTATTTTATCCAATTTAATTAAATAAGAGTGTTTTTATAATACCATTTCATTAAAATATATATTATTTATAAAACTTATGTTTAATATAATAATTTTTCTCTCTCAAAAAATTAAAAAATTTACCAGAAAATTCAGTTTATCAAATTCCATATAAATTTTTAAGTAAATATATTTTTGAAATGGAAATGATGAAAAAAATATTTTATTTAAACAATGGGATTAAATTTGACAAAACATGGACTTTGAAACATACCACCTTATAACACCCTCATAAAAACTAAGGGTGTTGTGTATGATGGTGAAAAACTCTTGAGGTGGTTCAGAAAATATTTCTAGAGTTGTAATTTCCACTAACTTCAACATCTCACATATGCTATTTTGTTCAATTTTAATGTTTTGAATATCATCTTGGGATGAGTCAAGAGAGATGCCTAGTGATGATACCTCCTTCCTCAAGTCTGAAAATGGGTTTTGAATGGAATGATTCTACTGGAGGAGGTCATCCACTCTTCCATATGCATTAATTTTTCATTTTCATTTCTGATGATAAACAAAAATTAGAAGGTAAAAATTATTATCTTTCCCATGGGTCATAATTGATCAATAGTCACATAAGGGTAGAAACCTGATGGTAAAATTTCAATAATATTCACTTAAATATTAAATACATATAGTTTTTTGTCTACAAAACAATATAACACAAAATTTCACGAAACAATTATCCTTCAAAAAGTTTAGGTCGTTATATTCATCACCCGATAAGAAGATTCATCCCCTAAATTTCAACTTGTGAACTCAGAAGTGAAAAATTGTTGGTAATTTTTCCTTATTTTCACCACTAGTTAAAACATAGAATCTTCATATTTGTGGTTCCACCCTAAAATTATAATGATATGGGTTGTCTGGTTTTGTAAAACCTTGTCTCTATGGACCATGATCTCTAACAGATGCTCGACCTCAGAGAGTTCATGTTCCAGTTTTACATCATGAGGATTTAGTAAATTTGAATGGTAATGCATACACATCCTCAAGAGTGATATGTGGTAAACATCATGAACATCAACTAGGTTTGGTGAAAGTACTAATCATTTTGCAACTTCTCATATGTGATCAATGATTTTATAGAGGCCAATGTACGTCGGGATGAGCATCCCGTTTATTCAAATCATAATGAATATCATCTAAGGGGAAATTTTAAAGAAGAATTTGTTACCAACATCAATCTTCAAATAAAATCAATGGTTTTATGAATTTATTTTCTATCGAATCAGATCAACTACTATGTGTTGTCATATGACATGAACATTTTCTACCATCTCATTTACAAGATAAAGCCCAAGAAGATTTCTCTCACCACATTCATGTCAACTTGTAGGAGTTCAACATTTTATACCATATAGATAATCACAGGGTTCCATTTGAATACATGAATGTAATCAATTTTTGTTGGATAACTCAACTAATGGAAAATTTTGATCTCATTCAATATTAAAATCCATTTAGATTGATCTAAAAAATTCATTAATTGTCTGAATAGTCCAATTAGATTGGCCATTAGTTTTTTGGCGATTAGTCATATTGAAATTCATTTGATACATGCAATTTGTTGATGGATTATCCAAAATTTGGAAATTAACATAAAATCACTATCAGAAACAATAGAAAGTGGCACTCCATTAATCCTCAAATCCTACTTCACATAAGTAATGAATATTTGTTCAAGAGATAAATCTTCCCAAAAAGGTTATAAAATGGGATTTATTTGTTATTTGGTCCACTATAACCCATAAATAATTATTTAATTTGGCTATTTTTGGGATATAAGTGACATGTCCCCAGTGATATTAACCAAATTCCTTTCTGGTATGGGTAGTGGTTGTAATAACCCTTTAATAATTTTCCATTATGCCTATAGTTTTTAGCCCACCAAGAACCATATAGTTTAGTAAAAAATGTCCATTTTCTTGAGATCCCATAAATAATGATTGAGATGGTCCCTATACATTTTAGTGCTCCAATGATGTATAGAGGATGTAGAGATTTGATCTTTATCCATATAATCCTTCTTTATTTATTAAATATATGGAACACATATCCTTTCATGAAATTTCCGTACACCTTCAGGATCAATATTGAACTCAAGAAACATCACACACATTATAGACACTATCTTATTCTTTAACAAATGACCTTATCATTGAGAATTCATGACCATATCTAGTAATTATGGATGAGAAATCAATTGGAATAAGGATTATGAAGTCACTTACCATAAAATTTTCAACTATAGTTTCATTAGGTATTTGAACAAAGGTTCCCATTGAATCCTCATTATTGACAAAAAAATATTATCTTAATTAATTAATGCATCAGTGATTTTGTTTGTTCTTCTGGGATGATAATGAATTGAATAATCAAAATATATATGATGTTCCAACCTTATTTTATATATCATGTTAAATTCATTTTTGGTTAAAATATACTTTATATATTTATGGTATGTGTATATATTACATTTTTCCTCTTTAATATAATGCCTCTCTATCTTGAGATCATAAATAACCATACCTAGCGCCATTTCACGTGTAGGATAGTTCTTCTCATGAGGAATCAACTATAGAGATGCATTGGAAATAAAAATTTTAGGTGGCTTGTGGATGCACCCATGCACTTTGTGAGATACATCACTAAAAATAATCACTCATTATACGATAATGGGATGATTTAACATGGGTATAGTAACCAATTTCTCATTTCTATGTTAGAGACTTTCTTCTCACACATTAATTCATATAAAATTCATCCCTTTTCACGTTAACATGGTAATGGTACTATAAATACATGAAATTTTTCAAAAAGCATCCCCTAATTACACTCTAATCCAATGAAACTATGAATCTTAGTTACTGTTGTCAGATGAGTCCACTCCTCCACAACCTTTGTCCTAGATGGATCTTCTGAGATTCTATTATTTGGTACAATGTTCCCATGAAAGAAACGTATTGTAAGTAAAAATCACATATTTTTAACATTACTAATAGCCTATACTTGATCAGAGTTTGAAATATAACCTGTATATTACACTTATTTTCTACATTAAATTTGGAATATATTAGAATGTAATCAACAAAAAGTACCCTAATTTTATCAACATATTCCTAAAAGACTATATAAATCTAATGAAAAAAATTATAGGAGAATTAGATAAAATAATAGGCATAAAAACAATCATATTATATAGATATATTGATCAAAAAATGGAATTTGGAATATCATCTTTCTTCAAACTTAACTAATGATAACTAGACCGAAGATCAATCTTGTAGATGAATTCATTCCCACAATGATAGTAAAATAAATCATCAATTAATTGATGAGGGAAATTGTTTTTTTTCTGATTGAGTTATATATAATAAAATCAAAAATACATTAATCTATCCTTCTTCTTTACCAAGAGAATAGGTTCTCTCTATAGAGACACACATGACTGGATAAACCCCATCTCCCAAATATCATTTCGTTTTTTATTTAATTCCATGACATCCAAAATTTCCATTTTATATAGAGTATTTGATATCATATTGGATCCTTGAATATATTCATTGGAGAACATGACCCTTGTTTTTGGAAGCGGTAAAATTAACTCTTCATGAAATAAATCAATATATTACTGAATGATGAGGACATCTATATTCATATACTTCTATTTCCTTATTCAATATAAATAAAACATTTCCATAAATAAGACTATGGGTGGTTATTTTATATAATGAGTAGGTAGAGATATCCATCCTTTGAAAAAAAACTATTGGTTGTCCATTCATGACTATAGAGATGTCCTTGATTTTGGAGTTGATATTAACTTTATTCTTTTAGATCCAATCCATACCAAGAATAATTTCAAATTATAACATGGGAATGAATTCTATATTTATGATTATATTTCGCTCACCAATGTGAATACTTGAGTTTTTGAAAACTTGTAATTTGTGGATATTCCATCAAGGAGTATTGACTAATAGTAATACTTATATATGTTTAAGGATAGATTCTATATTATTTAAAAACATGGAGAAAGTAATTGAATGTATAGAACCTTAATAAAAAAATGAAATTTATTTCATTGAGAGAACACATATATTACCTTCCACCACATCATTTGGTGCCTCAAATAAAACCATCAGGATATTAAAAGCATGACCTTTCTCCCCTGGACTCTGCTGAGGTAGGTGGTGATTCCCCTCCATAAACCAGAGATTTGGATAGTTCTTGGAAAAGTGGCCAAACTATACAAACATGAATCGTTGGACTTTAGGTAGGAACTAAAATCTCTTTCTATTGTCTTTAGTATTGAAAATATGATGCTTTACCTCACTATAATAGTTCCATGGGAAATGGCCATCTCTTTCAAACATGTAACAATTCCCACTCCTGAGAAAGCAGTTGCCTGAATGCTTCTTCCCAATCTTATTGAATGTAGAACGTTTCACTATTAACTCATACTCTTCTAGGATCCAATATTCTCCCCATTTTATGTCAAAAAAATATCTTCTTTTCATTTGATCTGTGGGACCAATACTTCTCTACCGAACTCTAGTTCAACTTTCATAACACTTTACACGATCTCCTCATAGTTTTTATAGTCTCTGTTAGTTAGATTAATCTATTTATGGGGGTCTTAGTCCACCGAATAAATTATCATACTTAAAATTAGGGTCCATGACAAATATAGTGGTGTAATTGGAAAGAATTGTAAATTTCATCTCATAGCATCCCATAGATTCATTTTCCTTCTCGTTTAGCTCAAGGAATTCCATATCTATTTACGTTTTCATTGATTGGGGGAATTATCTTTAGGAAAAGGTTCCCATGAACTCTTACCACTTCATATATTCAATATCCCCATTTTAGTTGAATATGTAACCTAGTTACTCCACTAACTTGATTGTCCCTCTAAGAGGTACATTGCAAGGGTGACTTTCCCTTTTTCTAAGCAACAAAGTACTAGAATGTGTTTTCCCATATAGATTATCATTTTCTTAGTAATCAATGGGTAAGTAGATCCACTGAAAGAAGGTGGTCATTGTCACCCAAAGGACTTAATGAAATGTTTTTCCCTAAGAGGATAATCTAATATCTCATCTACATACATGTTATTAGCCAGAACTCTAGTCAATAGATGCATCATTCTCATGATGTTTTCATTCCATCTTCCATCGAATGACTGACAATAATTCATCCATTATTCTCACCATTTACTAGGTCTATACTATTTCCTTCCTATTTATAAATTAATAAAACCATAGTGAGAAACATCTTTCACTTAATAATATTATAATTCAATTGGAATTTGATATCTTAAAATGGCATTCTATAACAAAAATTACATTTTATATAAATAATTTATAATGGTTAAAAAAAATCTTTTGATTAACTAATCATATCCCATGAGAGTGTCATACTAGGGGTGCATCAAGACCCATTTTCATGAACGAGTTCTTATTTGAGTCTAGGTCAAAGTGGATTTTATGGTATTACACCTATATACATTTGTGTCATAGCCACATCCACTTTTTCATATACGGACAAGGATTTCGTTGCTCAGAATCCACTTACATAATATTTCAATAAAAAATACTATGATGTTTTCCTATAGTTTTACTCGACTCAAAGGTATTTACTAATGTTTTCAATTTCTAATTTCCACAAATAACTAAACCATCATTTGATACCAACTATGGAATCCCTCCTTTTTATTACATAATTTTACAAGGCTTTTTACAAATAGAGAGTAATTTAATATATACTATCTTGTAAATATGACTAATCATACATTATAATATGAAAATATTATTATAATAAAAATGAATTTATCCATAAGAGGTTCATCAAAATTTCAATAAATGCATCTCAAAACATCTGGAAATACATCATCGAAATGGACGATCATAAGAACATGTAATGGAAAACTAGGGAAAATTTTTTCTTTTGATCATGTGGAATATCAATCAGAACATGAGAACAGACATAAAAAAATGTGGGATTTAAAAAAGGAATATAATAATAAAAATGATATGAGTAAATACAATTAATTTTGGATTGATCATTTAATTGATTCATTCATTGGCATATCACTTTGTTTTATGATCGAGGCGTCAAAAAAATTTCCAATGTTATTCACCTAGGTATCGTAAAACATGTCATCTTGGGAAATATAATTATATACCAAATGAATTGGATTGATATTAAGGATAAAAAATTATATTTATTAATTATTTTGATACAAATATATAATAATACACATTTAATAAATAACCTGTGGAGAATAAAATAAATGCGGTTTATATCAAAATCATTCGGTTTTAGAATGTTCTTAAAAACAATATCATTTTGTTAATTTAATAAAATGGAAAATGAAGGTGGGATTCATGTATGTTAATCCTAGAATTAAATATATAATTTTTAAATCTATGAGAATACTGTTTTAGATGATGTTTTTTTAGGTATTCATAAAAGAAAATAAAATAACATCCTAAGAAAAAGAGAGTAATTTTGAGAAGAAAACTTGGTAACATAAAAAATATGATTCATGGTTTTAGAAAACAATAAAAAGGGGAAAATGTTCTCTAAATAATAATATAAAAATAATAAAGTAAAGGTATTGAAAATATTTGAAATAATAACATATTATTGAAATATTAAAGACATACTACATAAAAATGAAAATTGAAAGGAAAAGAGAAGATAACATTTCCCTTACCTTGAAGTGTGATTCTTAAAACTCGATGATTGGAACCTTGGGAGCTTGAAAACACCTTGGGAGGACATACAGAGAGGTTAAAATATAATATATTCTTGAGGATGAATTTGGAATGAAATGAAACAATGAAATATATGGGTATTTATAGAAAGAGTGAGGGTGTTTTTTTTATTAATTTCATTAGAGAACCCCATATATCTATATGGAAAACCTTGGGATTTCCAATGTTATTTACCCATGGTATTTCCCACATGGGATAACTATTGTTTTAATTTAATACGCAAGCATCTACAAGAATTTTATATTACTCATTACAACATTATGGCATTGTTATGATGTCATTAAACATATTGAAAAACAAAAACTATGTTTTTTCAATTCACAAGAACTAATGTATTATACAAAAATATAAATTAAAACTAATCTAATGTCGTCATTCAGATTAAAAAATGAAAATAATTTTATCATTGTAATTCGATAAATAAGATAATGATAAATTTGATAAATAAAAAAATAATTTATTAAAGAATATAGAGGACATAAAATTATTAGTGAATGAATAGTAAAATATTTGAAATTTGGGAAAAAATAATTTTTTTCATTTTAAATTAAATAATCATATTTTAATAATATTATTTAATTATAATAAATTGTATTAATAAACCCATAGTTTAAAATATTAATTTATATCTCAGAAATTTAAAATATTTACCCAAAAAATCTATTTATCAAATTTTATGTCAATTTTTAGGAAATACTAATCCTATGATAGAATTGATGAAATAAAAATTATATTTAATCATAGAGATTACATTTAATGAATCCAGGGCCTTGAAGGACAACCCCCTATAACACCAAAATATGAACTAAGGTTATAGTGTTAGATGGTTATAGACTGGTGGGGCTGTTTAGATAACATTGACAGAGTGGTAATGTCTCCTAACTTGGACTTCTCTCGTAGGTGATTTCATTCACAAGTAATATGTTAAAGCATGGATTAGGATTAGTCTAGAGAAAATATTAATAATGATACCTCCTTACCATTTTCTAAAAAATTGGATTTGTATGATATCATTCTACTAGATTAGGCCATCTACCCTTTATTCTGCATTAATTTTCCTTCAACATTTCAACTTATAAACAATAATTATAATGTTAAAATTATGGTTGTTTTAAATGACTATATTGATAGAAGGTCATATAACACTCGAAACACAATGGTAAAATTTCAATTATAAATACTTAATTACCAAATGGATATAGTTTTTTCTTTAAAAAATAATATAACACACATTTTCAGGAAACAATTATCATTAAAAATTTCTGTGTCATCACAGTCATGTCCAACAACCATCCCAACTTACATCAAATTTTTGCAAATTCACAATTCATGTGTACATCAGACTACTACCTCATGAACTGATGTCCTTCATTTTTCCATTACCACCAATAAATATTATGTATGATGATATATATAATGTATCTATATTATATTTATAACCAAATAATAACTATGTTGTAATTATAAGATTTATAATTTTTTTACATTCCATTCTGTGGGGAATATAATTGCATCACTCGTGTGATCGGTGAACTACCCCCACACAAAGCAGGGTGACTTTTATTTCAATAAGGTATTACATGGAATGAAATAATGATAAATTTAATTAATATATATGAAATATTTATTATTTTAATTACAAATTATTCATTCTAAATTAATAATATATCATTTTGTTTATTATATAGAATAATGAGAACCTCAATCACGTACGTGTGGACTACCAGCTTTATGAATTGACGTTACCTTATTTTCATCACCAAAACCAATGGATGATATATATAACTAAATTTGAAGAAATTATGATGTATTTGTTATTTTTTTAATCATTAAAGAATGTTAAAATATTACTCACCTCTTTTCCATAATGATTGCTGTGAAATTGAAACGTTACTCATGAATTTGTAAGACTAATCATCACCATGATCATAATGTACTTAATTTCTAAAAAAACAGCTCTCTTGATTGGTCCAATAATTATAATTAATATAAAAATAATACAATTATTTCATAATTATTAATCTGGAGATCATTACACTATATACTGTGAAAAAGAACTAGAACATTCATGATATTTAATGAATGAGAAAACAGGGCAATTAAGAACCGATACATTGAAAATAATGAATTATTATTAACAAATGGGTTATAATATGTTATAAAAGGATTAAATGGGATATTATAAATATGAAAATAGTTATATTATAACTTAATAACATGATTTAAACCATAATAAATGAGCTTACAACATGTTCAACTAAAAGGAATCTTACTGTTAGGGGATTCATCTCGAGATCTCTTCATTTAGGCATATTGTAATTTTATACATGAAATTTCTTTTAGATGTTGTCAATACTACTCGTTTTACCTGTAATATCATGATTAATTCATAAATTATGGAATTTTATATTCCAATTTTAATAATATCACCCAATGATTCTTGTCTTGAAAATTACAATTTGTTAAATGTTTTTGAAAAATATCATTTTATTTTATCATTAACAACTCTCTATTGAAACAATCCCATTATGATGATAATTTTTCATTGAAAATAATATTTATCATGAATATCGATATTATTTTATGGTGTATATTATTATTTCCTAAACCTTATAACTGTTTATATATGGCATTTAATTTTAATGTTAATTGATTCTCTAGGGAAGTATTTATAAATCTGTATCCTTTAATCAACAAAGATTTTTGATGATAAAGAATATTGATTCATGAATTAAAAAATTATTTGATATTTGAAGAACTATTTGGAGATGCTATTAGTGGCTGATCCCATTTTAATGATGCCCCACAATGAATCAATTGGTCTTATAAGGAAAAAATTGTCCAATTTGAATGTGTTTCATGTGTTGTTGTAAAACATCTTATGAATGTTATTAACTATAGAGGTATCATGTTTCTATTTAATAATAATAGATAATTATGAATTTTTTAATTAAAATTTAGGTATTATTATCAGTTATTATTTCACAATGATATTATCATTGGATTCATTTCATTCTTAGTTAATTTATCAAATGGAATGTGTTCCCAATTATCTAGCTTTATATATTGGTTATTACATATCTATTTATGATAGAAAAATTATTTATTAAATTACATTTGTGATCAGTTGTTTACAAATTCCAAATTGATTTTTCAATATTGATTTATGGTATATTACTCTATACATGACCCTTTCTGATCATTTCAGTTTGCACTTATTTTGTGTCCATTCCCAAGTATATAATGAAGAGATATTTGAATTAGTTTTCAAAGATGCAGTTTATATTATATTATAATTTTGATGTTTTATTTTATATTCCCAATATAATAAGTGTATAGTGTAAATTTATGGTTCTAAAAAACAACAAATCCAAATGATCCTTTGGGATTTGGCTTTTCATATCTATGACAGTGTAATATACTAAGACACCACCACCTGGAAACTACAGTAAGGTTCGTTATATTTGTTATTAGAGCATGTTTATTAGAAACATTAAGAAATAGATCATGGAAAACATACAATAGGGATCATACACTATGATATAATTTTTCAAAATGTACAGAATTATATCTTAATGTTTTTGTAATGAAGAAATTATGTATTTTTCAAGAAAGACAACCATGTATGGATGCTACCTGTTGATGTAGTTCAAGAATAGAGGTACCTAGGGATAATAACATAAAAAACGGGTGCATTGGAATAGACCATATATCTAAATGGTTCATGAAAACATTCCTTAATTAACTTATAGTTTGAAACTCCTAGGGATATATTTAGGTTAATTCACAATTTCTTTAGGAACCATTATGATGGATTTTAAAAAAAATATATCCACAATGAAATATATTTTGTGATTCAGAGATTAAGAATGAATAAATTTTTAATTTAGTTAAATAATGACAAAATATTTTTTTATATATCATGATTCAAAATTTTATGAGATAATCTAGTATATATCATTTTTAGTAATTGACACAAGGAATGAATACGGGTATTAAAAATTGTGGAAATGGAGATATTTTCCTGCTGATGAATCCATTACAACTAGCATTGGGACTGAGGAAATTATTGATATATTAAGGATTCTTAATCAGATTATGAAAAAAACATTGTCAGGAAGAATAAACCTATTCATAGAGAGATTCTCATATGTAGGATCACATTATGAAATAAAATACCCAATTATTTTGTTGGACTATTTAACCTATTGTATTCATGAAATTGATAATATCTTTAGGGAAGATATTTATAATGTTGCAATATGGTAAAAAGAAAAATATTAAAATTTCATTGTATATTATCAAATAAAATTCTGATAAATAGTGTGGTTTACCTAGAATAATAGAGAGAATGTGGAAATATAACTCATTTAATCAAAATATTTTAAGGATATATTCTTTGAAAAAATTCCCCCATTATAGAAAAATAAAATGATGGGAATGTAACATAGCCTAACAAATATGAAGAAGAATGTGTATCTATGATTGAGGATACAATTAAATGGTATTCAAGGTATGATAATGATTACATATAAAATAGAATGTACATGATTAACCATTTATTTGATGTGATTAAGATATGTCTCCAAACGACACTAGTCTCTCAAACAGTTTATTAATATAATTTAATATTTTGATATTCCATAAAAAATAGATGGAATTATATATATCTTACTGATTGAAGTGAAAATAAGAAAAAATAGGTTACTTGAAAACCATGAAAAGTGGAATGAGTCAATCCAGAAGAAGATAAGATAGTGAATTCTACCTTGGGAAAACTATGGAAGGATTCAACATGGGAAATACTTGATGGGATTGGGAGTTTTATTATAAATAAAGAGATAAGGATTACTAGGATAATGAAACTAGGGGAAGACATAAATCATTAATATTTGGTGTTCCATTCAATAATGATATGGGCCACTACACAATCAAACTCTCCATTCATAAAGGGGATCCACCAAATCAAAGGCTAATGAAATAATTCAATGCTTATGCAATCACTATAGGAGATGTGGAAGTACATATTGATGTGTTTGATGGATATTTTATCTTAGTTTAAAATTTAGATAATGTTTTTTTAGATTCAATAAATCTTTTATTCTGAACAAGGTTCACATGAAAATGATACATTTCCCTTGTAATTTAATGATGTAGTTGTCAGTCGAAAACTCCAAGGGGATGTCTATGTCAAAGATGTATGATTCTGGCAGTCCCCATTATGAAAAATAAATATTCTTTATTTTCTATCCATATTATGATACCTATGGTAAAATTTTATATAATAAATCTTATAGAACTAATTTTAAAATATGATGGAAAAATTATTTACAAGAAGAATGAAATAATTATTTTTTAGAATATGTAGAATTCATTATATTTAGATTTGGAACCTCATCATATGAGTCATATCTATATCCATTCCTTATAGATCAATTGAATTTTATTCATAGGGAAGATGATAAAACCAAATATAGCCATTGATATGGTAATATTCAAATTATGGATATACTTATTTTACAAATAATACATTGAGGTAATTCCTCATGAATTTCAATGTCACCCCAGAGTGTTATGTTGACTTTTCCATTGATTTAATTCCCAAAGAATGAAAATATCAAATACTAATAATAAATTGGAAACTACAGAATTATTGGTGCTAAATAAAAAACTAAGGAGTTGGGTGATAAAGGATTTATTCACTCTAGTTTTTCTCTATAGGGAATCCAAGTTATCTTCTTTAATAAGAATGATTGATGCATGATGGTAAGAAATGATTTCAAAGAAAAAAATCTAAT
The DNA here is from genome assembly GCA_963277665.1 of Viscum album. NCBI lineage: Eukaryota > Viridiplantae > Streptophyta > Magnoliopsida > Santalales > Viscaceae > Viscum > Viscum album. The sequence goes on along the minus strand of OY728131.1, from coordinate 1,105,208,157 downwards.
ATGATAAGGAATAAAATCATCTACCTCTAATTGAGGACATATTTGACCAACTTCATAAATCCAAATATTTTTGAAAAATTTACCTTCATTCTAGATAAAATCAATTTTGATTAAAGAAGGAATAAATTCTGAGGATTTCATTTTGAACGAGGTAAGGACATTATGTGTTTACAATAATTCCATTTGGGTAAAACAAATTATCCCTTAATTTTTTTTAGATCTAATGAATTTAGTATTCACAAAATAATTCGATTGTTTTTTGTATTAATATATTATATTTTTCTATGTTTAATAATATATGGGGAACCTGAGAATCACTTGCGAATCAATTCTTAAACTCATAAAAGGAAAGTGGAATATTGAAATTTTGTTATTGCGCCTTATGAAATGTATATGTTTCTTTTATTGGGAATATTTTATTAATGGATAGAATATCCCATGATCCTTTTAAGATAAAGGATGTCAGATAATGTCTTATACCATTTAATATAATTGAGTTATATAGATTCATTGGTTTTAATGTTCCATATCGGCGATTAATCGGGATATATTAATAATTGACTAAAACATTAAAACCACTTACACATAAAGGGGATAAGTTTGTTTGGACAATCGATATTGAATAATTTCTTGATAATCTAAAGTTGATATTGGAAAATTCTTAAATTTTGACTCTAATATCTGAAAATGAAGGAGTTTATGTTATATAGTGATTCATCGACGAATGGAAATGGTTGAGTTATAATGAAAAATGAAAATGTTGTTACATATGAATAAATAAAATTGAATATTCATGAATAGAAAAATCTAGAAAATGATCTTGAGTTGGTAGTTTTAGTATTTTCTTTAGATATATGTATCAATTATATCTTAGGTGAGATATGCATGATATACATAGACTATTAGGACCACATATAAATTTTTTCACAAAAAGGTCTCAACATAAGGAAATGGAGATGTCTTGAGGTACTAATAGATTATGATTGCACAATATATTACCACCCAGGGAATGAAAACATAGTAGTAGATGCATTGAGTAAGAAATATCATAAGGTTTTAAAATAAATGAGGATTTAATGGGATCCTATATTCATTTTTTCTAGTAAAAATGTGAATTTAAATTTTATGGATGGGGATACATAGCTCTTTTTTCCAATGATTTCAATAAAATAATTATTAGAAAATAAAAAAAAATTATCATTTGGATAATGAGAACATTTTGAAGAAAATGAAATATCTAAATAAGGGGAAATTACTAGACTTTAATTTTGAAGATGGTATTTTTTATATTGGAATGAGATTATATATTCCTTTCATACCTATTATAAAAAGGGAAGTGTTGGATGACACTCATAAGTCAAATTTATCTATACACCCTGGTAGCACAATATATATAAGGATTCTATGGATACATTTTGGTGGGGTAAAATAAATTAGTAAATTTATTATTATGTGTCAATATTTTGGATGTTTCAAAAAGTGAAATCTATAATACAACATCTAGAGTATTTGTGAAACCTATTCATATTGTTGTTCGGAAATAAGATGACATTACGTTGAAATTTTTCATTGTACTACCAGGAATCCTAGAATGAATTATTAAAAATGTGACATCATTAACAACCAAAATAAATATAAACATTTCCTCCCAAAATGAGAATATTTATTTCTTGACCACATCACAAGGTTCTATATTAATGATGTTTTACGAATTTATAAAAAACCAATTTCAGTTGTGTTTGATCATGATCGTTGTCTCTTATCCAAACTCATTGAAAAGTATTTAAAAGGATCGTATTAATTTGGTTCATTTAAGTGTTTCCTACCATATTTAGACTAATTGATAGTCTGAATGGAATTACCATCAATGGTAGACCAATTATGGTCCTTCTGACATAAATATCCAGGAATGTGGGCTCAATAATATTTTTTGGTAGTGTTTTCATATAAAAAGATTCCATTGAAGTATTCAGACGGTTCTTTATAAAGCATTACATGGAAATTTAATTCATACTACAACATGTTGGGAAAATGTGGGTGGAATAAAAATCATATTACCATAACTTTTGGAAGAGACAATAATAATTGTAAAGTCAATTCCGTCTTACATCAAAGTAGAACAATGTTGGAAAAAGATATATGTTGATAATCAGATTAACAATTTAAAATTCATACTTTGAGATCATATTGTAATGAATGAATCTCTATAGAAGGGTTCTTTAAGGGTTGGAAAGAAATGGAAACTGATCCTATGTACATTGGGCACTTTATAATTATTAATATAATGGGAGTTGTTTCATATCATTTTGAAATGAAAAAAATAGGTCTCAAATTTACATGATGGGTTCCATATATCATTTTAATGAAATTACAAGATTGAACCAATTCATGTGATCAAATACGATGAAATAAAATCAGAACTTGATCTATCTTTCAGAAAAGAACCAATAAAAAGTCTCAATATAATAGAGAAGTAATTGAAGAACCGAACGACTCATCAGGTAATGTTACATTGGATAAATCACAAAATGGAAGAAGAAATGTGGGAACTATAGGTTGTTATAACGAATAAATGACCTAATATCTTTGGAAGATAATATTCAGAAAATGTGAAGGTTGAAGTTTTTTTGAGGGAATAATGTAACATCCTAATATATTACAATAAATTTTATTATGAAGAAATTTTATTTCTTCAATAGTTTATAATGCAAGCAACATTAAGTTTAAAAGAAACACGATACCCTATTAATGGATTATTTTTAAAAAACAATTACATTAATTTCCTTAAATTATAGTGTATAGATATTTATAAGTATATTATTAAATTAATGGTTAGTTTTTTTATTTTAAATTAAATAAGAATCATTTAAAATAAAATAAATTGTTTTTATAAAAATATATGTTTTTCTAAATTATATCATAGTTGTGATTTTAACAAATAATATAAAATGAAATTTCTCCAATCTCCAAAAATTTAATTGATAAAATTGACTAATTTGTTGAAATCATCATACATACTATTATCGTAGGGTTATTTTTTGTTATTTTTTTATAAATATTTCATTTTTCAATGAATAGTAAAAAATAATGAATTTAAATTTAAATATTATTTTTCGTTTAAATATTTTATAATGTTAAATAATATTTTGAAATGATTTTGATGTAAAATTAGTAAAATTATATAAATTCTAAAATAATTCATGTCATTATAATCACTTTCATATTAAATTTTGATAAAAATTTATCATATTTGGATAATTTTCACTTTAAATACCCACTTTCTTGTCGTGTTTACGAGATTAATTTTAAAATAAAATTATTAATTAAAGTGAAAAAAATTTACAAGATGATTAAAATTTTAATATATGAAAAATTTATATTATTTAAATATTTTTCCTTAATTATGGACATTATTGAATATTAAAAACTATAAAAATTATTTAATGTCGATAAGGAAAAAATGGGTTTAGCAGGGGTAAAATTAAAAAGAAATTGGTCAAAATTAAGTAAAAACAAGTCTTAAAACCCTTTTATGGAAATATATGAACTTCATCATGTATTATTCTTTATAATACACAATATTTGACATAATAATATATTTAAAAACGTTTATACACCATTTTCTTTTAAAATACTAAAAGTGCACCACTCTCCTTAATTATAAAAGGCCACCATATCCTCTCTTTTTAACAAATTAAAACCATTTTATATTACCATTAAATGAAAAAATTATATCCTATATTCAATTAAATAATACAAGAATCCTTATTTTAAGAATAAATCCATTCTAGGTATGAGTTTGGTTCAAAATTAAAAAGGTTACTTGAAGTAGTTGTAACATTTTTAACGAGAAATTTTATTTTATTTTTTCCACAACATACCAAAATTATAATTAAAAAATCCTGATATAACAAAATTAGTATATTCCATATATTTTTTTTATTTATGTTAAGTTAATGACCTACAACTATCCCCATTTCTATCAAATCATTTAATAAATAATTATTCATGTGTATGAAAGAATAATTCACCATGAACCAATGAAATTTGTTTTTTTGATTAATACATATAATGGTTAGTGATGATGGTGAATATAAAAAATATATATTCTATTATATCATAATTATAATTATAGAGTAATTATATTTTATATACCTTTTTTTACTTTCCATTCCATAGAGGATACAATAACAACGCTCATGTGTATAACAGACGATCACATCACGAAGCGATGTGATTCATATTTCAATAATGATTTACATAGATGTAAATAATGGTAATGTGAATAAATAAATGTTAAACAAATGAATTAACTATGAAATTAAAAAAATATTTCTCATTACAAAAATATATTATATTATTTTCAGTATTACACAGAAAATTGATAACATTTCTCGAGTATGTTAGGACTTCCACCTTTAAAAAGAAATGTGACTATATTGTCTTGAATACACAACATGGGAGATATATTAAAGTATATTTAATGAGATGATATTAAATTTATGATTTTTTTCAATATTTTAATTAAAAAAATTACTTACATCTTTTATTTAATGATTATTAGAAATGAAAATGTTACTTATATGTACGCACAACCTACTGTCTCCCCGATCGTAATGTACATCATTTCTCAAAACCGTAATTCATTATTTGTCTTAAAATTACAATTTATGTAAAAATATTATAATTATGTAATTATTATTAGTATTTTTATTATGGAACTATAAAATATGAACAATAATTAGAGCATCCATGATGAAGCATGAATGATAAAACAATGAAATTAACACCCAAATCAATGAAACTAATGAATTCCTATCAACTAATGGGTGATAAGGTGTTATAAAAGGATCACATATGATATAATAAAAATTAATATGGTCATATTATAATCTAATAACATGTTTATATCTGCTAAATTGTCAGTTAACTCACATTCAACTGAAATTAATGGTGAGGTAAGGGATATCATCCCAATTTCCCTTCATTAATGAATATTATATTGTTATACAATTAATTTATTTTATATGGTGTATATACTACTCATTTGACATAAAATATGATGGTTAAAACCTAATTCATGGTATTTTAAATTTTAATTTGAGTTATATCATCCAGGGTTATTTTACTAGAAAATTACCAAGTTGTAAAATTTATTATCTCACTTTTATTTATGATTGATTACAGTCTCTTGAAACTATCATATTTATGTGATCATTTTTCTTTTGAAATTAAATTTATATTAAACATAACTATAATTTTATGATGTTTATTATTATTTCCTAAACATTATTCAATTTTTACATATGTTGTATACATTGAATGTATTCTAAATTACTATAAAAATATTTGCTAAATTAATTTCTTATACTCGATATAGATAATTGAGGTTAAAGAATATTGACTCCTGTGTAAAAAATTATTAAATATATGAAATATGATTTATACTGACTGTTAGGGGTGATTCATAGTTATAGATATAACCTCAACACATTGTTAGGTCTCAGGAGAAAAAAATTCATAATGAAATGGGTATTTACATGTCGTATTAAAATATCATTAGAATGATCTTGATAGTAGAGGTATCATGTTCCTATGAAATTATATCCAATCATTATGAATTTCCTTCTTTATGAATTCAATTATTATTAACCATCATATTTTCATAATGAAATTATCAATCATTTCATTTATTCAAATTTTATTATTAAATGACATGTGTTTTTAGTTATTTTACTTTCCATGTCGATTTTTTCCTTATCTAATTTTTATAATCATGTTATTTATTAACATACATGTGTTTTTATCAAGTTACCATTAAATATTGATTATTCATTATTGATTAATGATAATTTTCACTTTTTGTAACCCTTACCAATAATTTTATGTCACCCATATTTTGTTACCTTACCCCATGATATGAAGAAGATATTTTATAGAGTTTTCAAGGATGCAATTAATTTGCTGTAGTCAAATATTAGGTTTTATTTTCCATTACAAATATAAAATTAGTATCATGTATGTATCTAGTTCTCCAAAACTACTAAAATTATTGGTTATTTTGGATATGAACACTTGTATCTTTTCCAATGCAATAATGACAGACACAAGCTGTGGATTGCTAGATTTGGGGGTTTTCATATATAGGGACTAACGGATTCTCTTATGAAACACTACTAGATTTCACTCTTAATTAATCAATGTAAAACAATATTTTTTACAAGTAATAAATTTTAATATTTATGGACTATTTTCATATATGTGTGTTGACATGGTGTAAAATTTTGAGGCCCCTTGTGCTCGTTATAGATATAATAAAAATATTAAAACTATAATATCATGCATGCACAATTTTACTAAAATAGAGGAATAAATCTATAATAGAGGCTCATATTGGAAATATATAGTCTATTTTTTATTTAGAGAATTTATTTTCCCTATGTGATACTTAACCTTGGAGCACATCAGATTCATTAGTTGAGTGCGATCATGGGAAGATAAATTAAAAAAATTTATTTATTTATTTCAAAAAATTCACTCACATAATACATTGTATTTAAATAATAGGTTATGGGAACATCTATGGATTATACACATAAACCTAGTGACCTAGATATGAACCATTATAGGATCATTCTTGTAGGAATGATGAATGTACTATGTATTGACAATTGATTTGTAGTAGTGTTAATATATCTCACCAACAATGACAACAAAAGTTTGTTAATATCCAGTGAATGATCCTAAATCAAGGTAGGATTTCTTTTGAGATTAATCATGTTTTATTATCATGTGTTGAACTATGATAAATTACACTAGAAAAAAGTGATTCTCACATTCATGATTGCTTTATGGATTATTTTGTAAGAACTCAGTTTTTCACTCTGGTATGGATCTTTTAAATTTGGATCTAATTCAGTTTTTTGGGCCTAATATGGATTATTAATGAGTTATAATGGTTTAAAAGGGTTTCTAGGGATTTTTCGTAGTCCAAAACCCATATTGTTTTGGATAACTACGCTTAGCCTATCGTTTGTAGTAATAATATGATGGGAGTCCGTCCCACTATAGAAAATTGTATAGGTGGGGTACTATTTTGAATAAGGACTTATCACATGGTTGGATCATGTTTTCCAAAACCATGCTACCTAACTATGTGGTACACCCCTTTTTATAGGTAGCCCTGCAGGTTTTTCTAATTAATTGGAAAATGTTGTGGACAATCTTTACATAAACAAAATGTTAGGAAATTTTACATTTTCCCCCTTAATGATCAAATTAAGCCACTCCTTCTTTTCTAATACAATAAAAAACTAGATTTACATCTGTTTGTATCATTTTTGAGATTTTTAAATGGATATTTTATGGATCAATAAGTCTCCTTCATGTGAGATCTATTTGATCTTTGGTTTATCGGGATGGATACACAAAAATAAGTAATTGAGTCTTTTTTAGTTGCTCTTCATCTCCCTTGCTCGTAACCTAGTTATTAAGGTGTAAGTGTTTTTATATTTTTCTAAGTTATACTCAATTCTAATTAAATTTTGATGCTAGTACTATACTATGTGAGTTATATGATTCAAAGGTGGATATTTTATAACTCATCCCACTAGTTTTATGAATTTAGAAATTGCAGGTCGATCCAGCCCATTTTATCAGGCACTGTTTTTTTAATTTATATTCCAGGATTATAATCAATAAACAATATGATTATAACCATTCCAAATATGTTATTTGTTGTTAGGTTTAACTCCCACAACTACATGAGTCCCATTGAGGTTGTTTATCAAAATTCTCAATTTTGTGTTTTGACATGTTTGGGGATCTATTCGGGTGGACCTTGGCTTAAGCTATATAAGGGAATTATTTTCAATGGTAAATTTCATGTTTTAAATTTTTAATTGAATAATTGAAAATACATTGAATTCTCACCACATGACCCCTCTATGGTATGTTTTTCTTTTTGACAATTAATTATGAAGTATAAATTTTCAAGTGTAATAATTATATGACTTAGCCCTATTAAATATAATTTAATAATATGTTTATTTTATGTAAAACACTTTAACAAGATAATTGAAGGTACACGAGTGATCCTTTATTATTTAAAATTCCATAAATATATTAATTTAATAGTTTCAAGCCACATGGCCTTGACACACAAATGAAAGGAATGGCTTGAGCCAAATGGGATTATTGATTTAATTATGACATGATTAAATAATTTTTTTCCCAATTAGCCTTGTCACACCAATTAATGGTAATTTATTGAACATTATGAATTACATATGATTTTATTTTCAAAATTAGGGTGGTCTGAATTGAGCATAACATCAAATCTAAATAAAATTCCTTGATTACTGAAGGACCCCATTCTGAATTCGTGGTTCTGAATTGACCTAGAACTACATATTTTTTTCAATAATTGGATTATTAGTTGGATAATCTAGGATCCCTTACATAGTACTACAAGGTTCCAGGGATATACTTCGTGAATAATGTATTGACAAGTAGGTTCCACGGTTATACCACATCGAGCCCAGTCATTTCACAACCCTATTATACCATGGATTAAATCATTGGACCCAGTATGAACCTTATTTTGTAATTACATGGACTATGATATTTGAGTTATAGTCATAACCTTAGATAGGATATAATAATTACTATGTTTGGGACCCTTGAGGCCATCATTTCCTTGGTTGTTACCTTTTAACTTTGTTGTTTAATATTATTATCAGTTTCATTGTTGTATTTTGAACATTCACTATTGATGACATTTTACTTATTTATAAACTTAAAATAATCATATAATTAAATGGTTACCTGATCAGACACTGGTCAAGGGCAGAAGAAGGTACATTGATATTTAGGTTCAATGTATTACTCTGCGTTATATATTCATTCTTTTACATTGATACGTTTCCATTACACAATACACATTTTATAGAAAATTTTGGTGTTGGCCCACTAATATTTTTGTCACAACCCTTTTGGTAACATTTTGTATAAGAGGTTGAATACATGAATACATGTGTTGATAAATGGAAGCATATGACATTGAACAATTTATTTCTTGCTGATTAGGATGGAGTTTGATTATTGATGACAGATCTAGAGCTCATGATTCTTGAGATAACCTTTTTATTCCTTTATTCATTTTGTGGAAGAAGTTTTGTATTCTATATTGAATCAACATTTTATATTTTCTAGTTACATGACATATCATATTTTGTTATTCTGTTTGATTTTGTTTTTATTATCATTTTCTATCTATTAGTTTTTCAAAAAAAAATTGTGTGTTCAATTTACTTATATTTCTTATGCAATTTACCGCAATATTTATTTATCCTTTGTTCTTCCAGTTGTTAATGAGGGCATATTTTCCCCATGGAAACACCATATGTTCTCACTATAAGTCGAAAAACTCTGGTGCCTCAGGGGTTGCATTTGAGGCAATGTGTCCCAACGTGCTCGAGGAACCTATTATATTGGAAATGAGTTTGAGTCATCACAATGTGGTATCAGAGGGGTTCATTTCATGTTATACTATATGGTGATAATATATTGGAGATTATGAATATTATATTACTTGACCATAAGCAATGCTTAGGTGTAGCAAACTAAGGTTCAAGGTAAAATCCATGTTACACAAAATAATTTTTTTTCCATTTTTCCAAATTATTGTGGACATTATTTCACCATTGTGTCTCGGATATTTATAGTTATGATTTTTTTAATACATTAATTGATGATTTCATTCATCTATGGAAAAACTAAATTAGGTAAAGGATTATAGTTCATGCATCATTGTTGCCACCTAAAATATCATATCATGAAATTTTCATACCATATAGGTGAATTTCAAAACTAGAATTTCATGACATGCCTATGATTTTTTATTGATGTTGTAATATTTAACATTTTCTTGGGATATCCCATAGAATTGATTGAATGAATTAAGTGTCAATTTATGTTGTTTATGGTCCCTTGTGGGATTGAAAGAGTAATATACCGTGTCAATCCATTATGATATAAAAAAATACGTGATTTTTCAGTGAAAAGTTTTATGGGAACAAATTCACTAAGAATGTAAAACCATTATAATGTAAAAACATGAATTCAAACATGAAATTCTTAAACATACCTATCCCACTTTATCAAGTTTTTAAAAGGTAAAGGAGTGAACCTGGTAATTAAATATAAAACTAAATAAAACATATATTTGAGTACTTACTTGTACCTGGACATCTAAATAGGTATTTGTGGTATTATACCTTAGGTAGTGAGTGTTTCCTTGTTTACCATACATAAGTGTCACTATATATCAACTTCATGATTATTTTGAAGAGTTTTCATGGTGTATGTAGACAAAATCCCCCATGAAATCTTCATATTGTTTTCTAATAGGGTGGTGATGAAAATAATCTAGACTTGGTGGGAACTAAGTCGCTCGTCTAATATTTAAGAGTTTCACATGATGCAACACCTGCATAAAATGATGTGTTTATCGATGACCATGTTTTTGATAGATTTAGACTTCTAATACATTCCATGTGTGGTGCTCCAGGACATTCAAATATTATGGATGATCTGACTCACAAGTCCAAGAAGCAATATCCTCCATTCTTTTTAGGGAATTGCGGTTTACAGGCTGTTAAGTCTTGGATGGAGGGCACCTTATTTATCATTGATCATCTCAAAACAACTCTAGAGTTATGGGTCATGATAGAAACATAAAATAATCAATATTAAATGAAGTATTGGAGGTATTTTATTATCTTGGATGGTCTTTATCATGGAATGGTTTGGGATGAATTCTAGACTACCTTATGTGATTAGTTCATTGCTCAAACTCTAATAGATGAAAGAGCCATAATGTTCTTGCATCTCATGTAGTGTTGTATGTTAGTTATGGTATATTCAGAGCATTTCATAGAGTTACAATGATTTACACCTCTCTAATATGATGATGATATTTTTTTCATGTTGATTCATGGATGGGCTCTAGTATGCCTTCTGTACATAGATTAATGTATTTCACCAACATAATTTTTATGAAATAGTCAATTATGTTTTTATCACTGTGTAAAACCTATAGGATGGCAATAGAACTCGGCATTGAGGATTTCTTCATTGATTGAATAGTTGTTCTCTTGATGGAATGAAATGATCCCTTGAGGTTTCTCATTAGGGAAGTGAAAATATGATTATTCATTTACATAACACAATGGTGTTTCATTAGTTTGGATGAAATGGGAACCAAAATCCTCATTTGGATACAGACTTATTGGAGTGTAGGGATTACTATAGTATAAGGAATCTTTAATGATTCGACATTAACATTCAAAAAACATCTAGTAGAAAAACAATCAGTGTCATCTCCACCTTCAAGAGTGGGTTCTCTTTCTCTATATTAGGTGTTGAGATGGAATAGAACGGGTAGGACTTTCCAAAGAGGTGGTCAAGTCTATGGTAGCCTGACCCATGATCACTAGAAGCACCAAACTAGTAGTTATGATCATAGTAGTCAAACTGTTGGAGAGGGATATAGATTTAGATAGATTCATGCTCTATCGATGATACCTGAGAATGATGTTACAAGAACATCTACAATATGGCGAACTATTCTACTGGAATCTACTATAGTATATTATTTAGTAGATTTTTGTGCTTCAGACACTATTATGTCTTTATGTTTAATGGAGCATATTATAATGAATATACAATAATATTGTGGTGTATTGAACCTAGATACACCATTAAGAGTGTGTTTAGAGGGAATATGCCAATAGGGGAATCTCCCCTTGAATAATGTTGTTACCCTTTCCTACGGAATATTCTCATTATTAATATGATAGGGTTTGATGCCATTATTGGGATTTATTGGTTCGTTTAATATCATGTTATTATAGACTTATATCACTGTAGGGTATCATTTACATCAGTAAAGGGAAGCAGCTATCTATAGAAGGGTGTGTCAGATGTCCATGATGGTAGAGCATGACCATAGAATAAAAGGTTAGGTAGAGTGACTTAACACATCTTAAATATTTTCAGGGAAGATCAAGGTTTAGACCAGGTAGAAATCCCTCCAATACTAGATCGTTTCAGGGATGTAGTTCTTAAAAACTTTTCCAGGATATCTCTATATATAGAGGTATATTTTACAATCGATATTGTTCCAGGAGAAACTATAGTTTCCATTAAAACATACAGGATATAACTTAAGAGAATCAGGATCTCATTAGATAGTTAGATTATTTATATGAAAATGATGTTACATGGTACAATAAATCCTCTTGGGTTTCACATATGATTTTCTCCAGGAAGGAGGATGAAACCATATGTCTATGCATGAATTATTGAAGGTTGAACCAACTTACAGTGAATAAATAGTTTCTAATTCTTCAAATAGATGATCAACTCAACCAGATGTGAGGAGCTATGGTCTTCTCTATTTTCAACTCGAGGTTAAGATATCACCATGTGTAATTTAGGTCATTAGAAAAACCTTCTATATCCTTCTATAATAGGTGTAGTCTGTAAGAGTACGTTTTTATACACTTCATTCTTCTGAACCCCCTCACCATTTTCATGGAACTAGAAAGTATGGGTTTCCATAACTTTCTAGATTTATTTGTCATGGTCATTTTGGACGAAATCTTGGTGTATTGGCATACCTATAACAACCATATTAAACATATTTAGATAGTTCTAAGTACACTGATAAAGCATCAGATTTAGGACATGATTTCTATCTTCCACATCTAGATCGACAAATTTAACCTCTTAAGGTCATATCATATCGGAATAATGGGTTTCTATTAACCTAGAGAAGTTTAGTGTTGTATTTTCCTAGGAGAAAAACAAAAATGAGTTGGGTATATTATGTTTCATTGTTTTGGTTAGATATTATAGTAATTTTATATTAGTTTATCCACTCCATGCATAATATATTACTAGCCTTACAAAGAATGATTTTATGTTACTATGGCCAAAATTGTGTGAGAAATCCTTCCAGGAGATGAATGGGAGTCCTCTCCCAATACCTAATCTGACTATGATAGTGCTAGTCATAATTTATATAGTCTTCTTCAATGAATCGACAATTGAACTAGGAGGATTACTCAGGTAGGAGAAAAAAGTATCCATGTAAATTTCTAGACATTTGAGTCACCATGAGAGAAATTACCCAACCCAAAACCTCAATCTACATGTAGTTATCCATGCCATACGTTGATAGAGACTTTATCTAATATGTGATCATGTTTTGGTGTATAATTTTCAATAGATCCACAAATATATATTTTTCAACATGAATTGATCCTTAAACAGTACATATGGGCCAAATATCTATATTCCTCCAACTGCTAGCTTTCATAGACTATTGGGAAGGGAATTGTAGTCACTAATGCATTGACTTGTAAAAAAACCACATGTCGTACATGAAGCTAGTGATGAATTGAAATTAATAGAACTCTTCTATGAGATTCATCTATAGTTTATTGATATTCATGTGCAATCCTACCATTCATTGATGATAGTTACATTGTCCCACCTTGATATGGGGAGGGGAACACAATTTTCATAACCTGATGGCTTGGTTCTCTGTGAGAGTATACTTGTATAGAACCTGCATTAGGATTAGTCTCCAGAAAGAGATGAATTATTATGTATTCATGGAAGTTTCTATGTCCCTGTAGATATGTGAGAGAATTTTATGCAAGCGTCCCAATCTTCTCAATGTGAAATTAATTCTATCATCACTAAAATGTGTCGATATATGTGACACCAATATTGGTCACCTATAATGGAACATTAGATAACTATCTTTATCACTAGGTGTTTCTACTATCAATAGGTGAATAAAGATCACTATAAACCAGAAGGATTGTTATAAATGCATCTAGTTCTAAAAGGGAATTTGGAAGATGTTTCCATGGACATTGAAGTCAGGTGGCCAAGGTCGTTGAGGGGTAGCAACTTTGTATGAGTAGTTGGTGACTGAATAATGAATGAATTCACTTCAACCCATTTTTGTATATTTCCACAGTTGATGAACCAGGTAGACTATATGTCAATATGACCATATGACTTCACGGGGTCCCTCATACTATCATTTCAGATAGGTATGCTTCGTTCATATCATGGTCCTAGTTGGGTTTGCATAAATCTATGGGTACATAGGTAATTATAACAATAGGTTTTCACCCATAAAATTCTTGAAAATAAGAATATAAAATATAGGTTTTAGAGGCCATTCTCTGTACTTGTTTTTTGATTTTGGTGGATCTTATGGAAATCATATCCCTCTTTTCAATATAGACTAAAAAAATATCTCTTAGGAAAAAATTCAGATGGATCCTTTTGAGGCCTTATATGGTAGGTAATGTCATTCGGCCCTAATCTTGATAGAGTAATGTTAGGCAGACCTAATAGGACCTTTCTCAATATGTATACATTAGAGAATGGTCAACTGACCAGGAAGCGTATGACTATTACACAGCCTAAAAAGTAATTTAATGTTGATCACTACTACTGAAAATTAGAGTTTGCGGCCATGGATCTTATATAACTTCGGGTATCACTCCAGCTATGTCATAGGTGGATAAACAAAAAAGGTAATATATTAGCACATTACATAGATCTGTTTGATATTATATTGGGAGTCAGGTTGGTATCCAACGAGTTAGTAATACCTCCGAGGTAGCATGCCATGCATGAGGTCTTACATGTTTCAGAGGTTCTCTCATATATTTCCAACCCATATCATACTGTTTATCCCTAGGATGTTTAGTTAGATACCATTTCTAAAATTGATGATTATCAAGTACACATTGTTGAATGGAGACCAAATCCTCTCTTAGGATGGTATATCCCACTAGTACATGTGCTATAGTAGAACAACTATAAGTAGGATGAGACATGGGAGTGGGTGGATGATGTATGTGCCTAGTGGAAAGTGTTTTTCTTGGATAGTGTTTTACCACCTTTGGAAGTTAAACACAATGATGGGTTATTTTTTGGGGGAAACTCTTGGAGCCTGATTTTTCAATCTAGTATCGATCCATTAAATTTTAGATTAATTAATTTTTTTAGACCTAATATGGATGTTGAAATTTTTATCAGGGTTCTCAGGGTTTTCATGTCTAGTTCTAGGTCTAGAACCCATATTTTTTGGAGAACTGGGAATGGCTCTAGGATTGTTGTCAAACAGTGTGGGGAGGCCAGATGGACAAAGAAACTCATAGTGAGGGTATGCTGTTTTAGACAGATCCTTACCACATGGTTTCCAAAAA
Organism: Viscum album; assembly: GCA_963277665.1. Classification (NCBI taxonomy): domain Eukaryota; kingdom Viridiplantae; phylum Streptophyta; class Magnoliopsida; order Santalales; family Viscaceae; genus Viscum; species Viscum album. The sequence continues at coordinate 1,105,192,855 of OY728131.1, read as the reverse complement.
TATGCAACCAAACCATGTATTACTCTTCATTTTCAAGGTACTCTCTCAATGTTTTTCACATGGTTAGGAAAACAATGCAGACAAACCATGCATAGTCTAAAATTTGGGTAATTTTACAATTTCCCTATTTAATGATCTAATTAAGAACATATTTAAACCATAATCTGATCCCAAGTGAAATTAACCTCTTTTTCACTTATATTGATATTTTTTAATTCCTAACATAGGGATCATGATATCTCTTTTAGTCGGGATCCATTTCAGCTTCTACGTGTCATATAGGATGCAAATGGTAAGTACTATAGATATTTTTATCCATTCTTCGTCTCTCTTTCTCTCAACCTATTTATTTAGCTATCAGAGTTTTTACCTTTTACTCTGATCTACTCTATTACAATATGAATTAGAGGCTAATAGTAGATTATGAGAGTCATACAAGCATAAGGGGGTGGAATATATATTCATCCCTCATGTTTTTTTATTTTAGATATTACATGTGGGGCCTTCCATTTTTTTCAGGTGCTATTATTTGAATTTTTATTACAATCATATAATCGCTAGACTCATATGGTTACTAACTTTCCAAATATATGATTATTTTATACTAGTTATTCCCAAAAATCCAACCATCCTATGTAGGATATTTTGTAATAATTCTCATATTTTTGTTTTGTCATGTTTGAGACACATTCAAGTATTCCATGGATTAACCATTATAAGGGTAAGGATTTCTATATTAAATGGATTTCATTAAATTGTTCATTTAAAAGGTAAAGTAAATTGTACGCTCACCACATGAAAAATCTATGTATGTGTTTTGGTTTTATAATTAAATGTGAAATGGAAATTGGAAGGTATTCTAAAAATATGACTGGTTCCTATTAAATGTAATTGATTAATAAGTCGCATGTTCATAGAACCCCATACCATGATAATGGAACGTTGATAATTGAATCATGATTATTGAAATTCCTGAAATGGATGAAATGAATGTTTTCAAGATACATGTCCTTATAACACTAATGAACTGCAAGGGATGAACTAAATGAAATTATTGATTAATTACACGTTGATTTAATGCTTTCATGCTCAATTTGATTTGTCACACTAATGAAGGGTAAAATATTGGAAGTTATAAGTTATATATGATTTGATTTTCAAAATAGTAGTGGCGTAACGTGAGATCACCGTGGATTCCCAAGTGAATGCCTTGATCCCTTGAGGAACCCATTCCCAATTCAAGGATACAACTTTCTTAGGTTGAGACCGACATAGTACAAAATATTTTTAAAACATTTAATACCTTGTATGACACTGTAGAATCCATCATGTCGTAATAATGGATTCCTTGGATACAATTCTTATATACATCATTTAGAATTAGGTTCTGTGGTTAAACCCGATCAAGTCCAATTATTACATAGCCCTGTTCTAAATTGGATGAATTCCTTGGACATTGTAGGCATCTAAATATTGTATTCCATGGACAATTATCCAAGTATTACACTATTAAACTTATCCTGGTTATAGTAATTACTGATTTGGTTACACTTGAAGTCTATGTCTACATGGGTTTTATATTGGAACATCATTATTTAATATCATTATCAGTTTCCTTGTTTTAGCTTGAAACCATCACTATTGCTAACATTTGACTTATTTTTAAACTGTTAATAACCTAATAATAGACTGGTAACATGTTCAGAGAACATCTTATGGATGATGTAGGTACATGGATAATTTGTTATATTGTATTGATTTAAATTATATATGCATGATTAAACATCATTACAATTCAATTACATGGGCCACATGTTATAGACACCATTTGTGTCGGTATACTGAGATCTATCTCACACCCTCATCGGGTTCCATTTGGTACTAGGATAAGATAACATGAATATAAGTGGTGAGAAATGGGAGAATATATCTTGGATCACTTGATAGATTTCAATTTAGGATAGGGGTTGATAGAATATAATGGAGCCAGAGCTCAGGAATCTTGGGATAGTATTTCAATTTCCATATTACTTTTATTGAACATGTTCTTCATGTTGTCTTGTATCTATGTTTTAAATTTTCTAGTGACATGACATATCATCATTAGTTATTTTAGTAGATATAGTTGTTTTTATCCTTGTCTATCTATTATTTTTTCTATTTCCTATATGCATTCATTCTAATTATATTTCTCCTGCTATTTACATATATTTGTATTTATCCATTGTTCTATACTCTGGAATTGAGGGTATATTATCCCCACATACAAAACCTAGGCCCTCACAAATATTTGGTATTCTATAGAATTTGGGGAGATGTGCTTGACTCAATGTGTCAAACTAGGAATGTGGATCATTTTAAGTGGAAACTATGTTCGGTATGTCGAATAATAATATATTTATTATATAAATCAATTTTTGTTGTAATGAAAATTAATCATGGACTAATCAACAAACAACCAAGGATTGTTACCCTCTTATGATTCATGGAATTTTCCCCTGTTTCTTCACATAATAATCCTTGTAAATTAAATTGGGAAATATTTTTAGGTATACTCATAATTGGATTGTTTCACTATCCTTCCTTAGTAGAATAGATAAATACCATTGGTGCAGTTTAAGATCAAATTGGAGATTGATAAATGATGATACTGGAGAAATATTAGAGGTCAATTAGAGAAGAATAGTGATTCTATGTCTTCCCAGTTTTATGTCAGATGCTCGCATAAGGAAATAGTGGTTTATTTCCATGCAGATTGAAGGTCAGAATATGATTAGTGGTGGTAAAAAGGGCCATGAAACAGAAATACATGATGGATGGTGAGTATCATAGCTAGATCTAAGGTTATATTACAAGATAAAATTTATGAAGGAACCATAGATATATTGATATTTAATAATTCATGACCTATACCATATGAACCATGTTGTTTGGGGCCATGGAAATAATGATCAGGTTTCTGTGGAATGTTAATGATAAAATTACATGTTTCACATGTAACTCACCATGTGGCATGGTACAAGTGGCAAGACATGTACCTCTAATGGTATATAAGATTCCAATGTACATGGTAATGGACTGATACTTAGACATAACTAGATACATAGGAACATGCGGACGTACCAATGCAAAACCAGGTGTACATTGGAATGCACCCATAGAATACTGAGTTCTGAATGAACAAAAAAATGTTGTATACCCTTTGTGACATAAAATATATTTTAAAAAATGAATGACTTGTGTAAAAGAGACACAAATTTTATCAATCTTAGCGAGACATGTGTTATACTATCTTATTTCTATTATGTACTCCTTTTGGGTCCTTTTAGAGCCCTCATTAATCTATGTTTATATATGAAATTATCATCGGTTTTCTTCTTCAGATTATTTTGGTGTGAAAGAATATTTTTTCTTTTAGTTAGATTGATCTATCCCTATGGTAGTAAAATTTGGAATTACTGACTCAACACATGATTGCGATCCACCCAAGGGATGAGTGTCAGATAGAGAACATGGTGTCCCCCATCGGTCCTAAATGGGATCCATAGTCATTCCTTTGTCCACCATTGGAAGGGTTTGAGGTATCACAACGAACACCATGTACATGGAATAAATCCCTTATCAAGCTATTTAACACCATAGGGTTCAAAATATCATCTTACATACGATAACCTAATTATCAGGTTATTATAGTAATGTTTATGGTTCCCCTATAAGGCTTGGGTGTCATCCCCTATCAAGGTTTCACTATAATTATAGTCCAATGTTTATCTACTATGGTGATAAATGATTATAACAAAATATCAACTAACTTGAAACAATGATTGTATGGTTCATGATCATGTGTCTCCCAAATGAGCATTATCCTGAATCGTGGAGCAGAATTCAATAGCTATTAGTAGTTTTCTCTTACAAGATACTTGGAGCCTGTTAGGAGTATATATGGGTTGCTTATTTCTATATCTATTATATTGAATGGTATATATTATGATGGGTTGAATAATATAGATTATTTATGATGATTGATTTTAGGTTGGTCTATTATATATTATTATACTTACCCATGCATGGGATTTACGTAAAAATATCATGTCATATGGGTATGAAATCCTTTTTACAGAGTCCTTGGAGGACAGAGAGAATGTGATTTATAGTTTAGTCTTGACAGACAAATGATCTTACAATTGTTTCATTTAATAGTTTCCCCTTCATTTGGAGTGGTTTTCACATTATTTCTAGGTTTTTTGGATTGTATTTTTCCCTATTCTTTATAGTTCTTTTTATAATATGAATGTTGTTATTTATATGAATGAATGCATTGGTATCAATTTTTTTATCATTTTAGAATTTTATGGTCTAGGATATGTATTCTTCAATACATGTATATTAAGTTATTGCATCCTATACAAGTGATATTCCTACTCGGTATTGATTACTAGCCCCTAGAAATTTGGATGTGGGTTTTGTGTTGTTACACTAAGCTTACCACCGTCCATCCAGGTCATAGTGGGTAGGATCGTTACAATGTTGTATCCGAGTGTAGTTCTATATTAGAAAATGACTTAGTGTTTTCAAGATATGAGGGTATTTTAGGATTTTATTGAAATACTATTAATGTTATTTGAGTTTGGATTTCAGTCTAGGGAAACCAGTGTTGATGTTTTAATCAACATATCAATGAAACAAGACTGTGACAACCTCTTTGTTGAATCAATACATGTTTATTATTATTTAATGAAACTAATTGGTACATGCAACATATATTAATCTGTTCTGGTTTTCATTTCCTACATATGTATTCTCCTCAAATATACTCATTAACATTGATACATCATCTCTTTATTCTGGATGTTACCATGATGACTTCCATCAAAATTTACACTATAGGGTCAGTAGTATTATATGATGGGTGATGAGGCCTCCTTGAAAGGGCTCAGTCCTGGGATAGTTTCCTATCCAGTTTCATGGTGTGTTGTTTTTTTCACCTATTTATTAGTCTATCGACACACCTCTTGTTTCTCAGTTGGTTGCATCATGTTACACTAATCCTCGGATGGATCTATTTGAGTTAGGTGATGATGCATAAAGATCGAAAGTTTAACATGAGATTCCTTATCTGTGATTTCCTAGGATCTAGGGTCATATGGACACATTGATTGTATGGATGAAATGAAAGTCACAAAAAAAGAGGATACATCAATCATAAGGTTCTTAGGAATAGCTCAGTTCACTAAGGTAGAGGTGTGTTTATACTTGTGATGTACTTGGTAATATTTCATTATGTTTCCCTACCCATCATACTGCAAAGAGAGAGTGATGGTCAATAGATCACCCATGATAATGTAGAGGTTCGAACAAGGAGGTCCACAACGTGGAATGTGTTTCAAATGTTCTTGGATAGGTATAAGATGTGGATAGATATTTCATCTGTTTCATCCACCCACACAATTATCTAGTCCACACCAGACTCAAGGAACTGGTGGTTAGGGACAATGGTACCTAGTGGTGATTGAGGATTTTGACTTAGAGGCTGTAGGTTTGATTCGATGTATGATATGTTTCATTTATACCTGAGTTATAGTACTAATAGACATAGGAATAAGCGATTTTTTTATTATTATATCTATATATTGAGATCCATGATTTTTTAGTTATGTCCATGGGTTTACTATTATATTTAAGGGATCATTAATACTGCATCAATGATTAAACAATTCATTCAATAGTGTGAAATGACTCCATTGAAGAGAGAGAATTCTATGTTGAACCTTTCTATTGTAAAAATTGGAACCTATGATGTTTTCCTTTTAATTGATTGAATGTCTACCATCTATTCTCACTTGACTATTTCAATGAGATTAGTAGTGAATATTATTCACTGGATGAATTTTTCCATCTTTGGTGAGAAATATTCCTAATTAGATAATGAAGTTCTCATGCATAAGAGTATATTACTACATTATCAGTTTTATAGTACAACCATTAGTTCTAAAGATGCTATGAGATTTAAATTATTTATGTTATTGATGAAGTATGTGAATGCCTTCATGAGGGGGTTCCATTATTACATCCCCAAATGATGTATTTTACCTATATATACCTACCCCTAGGGATGGACTATGATTTGTTCCAGCATATGGTATGACCCCAAAGATCTATGAGAGTTAATGTCGTAGTTAGAGGATAACCAAATCTAGGTTTGAGAGGATGATGTATCGATGGAGTCTTTCTAATGATAGTATGATTACCAAGATTTCTTGGTTACCCCATCTGGTACGTTGAATGTCCTATTAGAGTTCATGGTACTAATATTGGATGAAATCATTTGGTAGTCAACATTGGTGGTGGGGAATACAATTCAATTGAGGATTGTTCCAAACACACTATGAGAGTACCATATTTATATTGAGCATTCTAAAAACATTCATCGATTTAAGAGTTACACCTCTAGTGGTATTTTTTATCAAACATGAGAGTAATAGTGGAAACAATAACAGTAGAGTAGTTTCTAGATATAGATATACCCAAGTGTGTGGCGATAATATTATATTCTCATATATACATTTCCCATTTGGTATTACTGTGATAGTTGAATGAGAAGTTCACCACACTTATTAATCCCTTGATGGTGTGGATAATGCATTATATCTGTAGTCAGTTTTTTGTTAAAATTAGTGTTTCTTTAGAGTGGAGGGGAAGTGCAATATGTGATTGTTAACTGTGAGATATTGCACAACCATATATGCACTATACCTATTCTTGATGGATTTTAGGAAGGCCTAAGAATGTTATCCATCCAAGGATGGATGATGTCACCATTTACTCTTCGAAAAATGGTTCTGAGTAGGTTCATTCCCTTATAAGTACATATAGGTGTGTTGATTATGTAACTAGATCCTTTGGATTTTGTTAGGGGGCCATGTATTTGGTTGTGGGTTGAAATGAATAGGGGAGATTTTGTATTTCATTTGCATGTAGCAGGTAGACTCACTTCATGGTGTTCCCATGAAGATCATATTAGAACATGATTTAAAAAACATTTCATCATTATAGAGTGAATGTAGGTGTCCTTTTGGGATCCATTATGGTGGAACATGACATTTCTCCCCCATGAGGATAGCTAGGTATGGTAGAGCATTCAGGTTCTAGGGAAAATGCTTCATGATTTTCATATCTGTTTTGGTCCTTGGTTGGGAGGATAATCTTAAATCAGAAGGGTTTTTGAATCATAATAGTTTCCACTGCACCATAAATGTTTCACTAGTAGAGGTTGTGTATATAGGCTATGTAGGTCACCAATTTACTAGTCAGAGCCAATGGGAGATAGTTCTTACGGTTCCAGAGATAGTTATAAAGGGTACATATCATCTAGAGGTAGATGAGGGCGGCCATATTTTTTTGGATTTCTTTGTTGACTTATTAAAATTTTCAATAATATCATCAAGGATATTTTGGGTTTCGAGACATCTCCCTTTTTTATGGATTGCAAATATTTTTCTAGTGTCAGAGATAATTTTTGGGGTTTACATACACTTATTTATAATTATTGTGTTGGGATAGGGATTTGGCATAACAATAGTCCCTAATACCATATATAGACCTTCTTCTTGGTGATTTCAACATGTTACATAAGGGGAGGCATGCGAATGACTCATTTTATGATTTCAACTAGGATGAGATGGACATTGAGCATGGAGTGGCATTTTTAGTGTTCTTGGTGGCGTTTGATAACTAGTGGTAGAAATAACCTTCATGTGTGAGCACGTTTCCTTAGGTTTATATTTATTATATGCACATCAACTTCCACATGATCTCATGGGTGTAGGAGACCCAGTTAAATGCTTAATATCCCCACTAATAGCTGGTTTTTACTATTTGATATGAAAATCCATGAAGATGGCGAGAGTTTAAGGACAATTTTTATATGTAATACTTTGAGATATACTAAGGAATATTTTCCAATTTAGGAACTAAGATATGATGAAATTACAAGGGCCGATGAGCCCAATATAAAATTTATATATATATTAAATATATTACATCACACACATCTATTTTTACTATAATATATGAGAAAATATATAAAAGAGGCTTGTATTAAAAATATATGGAAAAAATTGACTTATAAGTGTTTCTGTTACCGTAGGTGTTGTGTATCCTTGGATTTTGTTATACACATGGGTAGAATTAGTTAATTGGAAAATCCAAACATAAATAATTTTTTTAATTTGTTTAGTTTAGTTTCTATGATATAAACCATGATCTATAAATACCTACTTATAAGTAAATCTCATGGTGACCATATAAACATGGAGACCTAAAGAGGAGTCATGGGAGTGTTGTTCTTGGATGAAAATCAACAATTTTAGGGATCAACAATCATCATATATTGAATTTTATGTATATCAACTATATTGGAAGTGCAATATATCTTTCAGCATAAATTAAAGAAAGCATTAGGTAGACTATTTGTGTTTTGGTGAATTCATCCTATTATTTTTGTTTCATGTCAAACATAGATCAATTACACTAACATAAAATTATTTGTGATATAAATATTTCTTTTTGGTTGATTTATTTGATTATTTATTGGTTATTTCATTCTTTATTCTAATAAAAATGGATTGAGGCCAACCTAAAAAACTACCAATGATCTTTCTTCTCATCTGTTTCTTGGATTTCTACATCAAATATTTTCACATTAATAGTTTTCAATTACATTGAATAAAACTTTTATGAAACCTCATATTTAATCATTCTAGAATCATTCATTGACACAATTAATCTTCAACATTTGTGTGGTTCACAGTTGGGGATGTGATCAAGGTGAAATCATAATAAATGAATATTTTAGGTGGACCCGATATATCATATGAATCATATTAATCCATGTTTGATAAGTGACGATTGTTCCTAGAAATAGTGGTTAATTTATGACGAGATCGATGATTTTAATCTCATGTGTAGGTATAAGAATGGTCAATAATCTAATATCCAGGAATGCATTTGTGTATAGAGACTGGATCGAAGGTTAATGTCATTGTTGAAAATGAAAAATGGAAGAATAGAGTTATAATAATTCTATGTTACATGGAATGTTCCTCTGGAACAGATATTGTGAGGGTCCATATCTATGAATGTAGGGTTTTTTTGGATTGTTAATGATCTCACACCGGGTGACGTGTGTGACACACTATGTGATCCGATGTCATAGGATCTATATATAACATATATGTTATATAGGTAAATTCATATACATGTAGACAATTACAGACTAAAGTCCACTAGAATAGACCAATACTCAGACATGGCCATGTCTATGGGAATGCCCAAAAGTAAATATTAATGACCATATTTACATGGGCATTGGAATGTGATACACTATGTGCTGGATGGAAATATTCAATCCATGTTCCCTATGAGAGAATACTTGTATATTAAAAAATCTATGTCAGGTGAGTGTGTGACCCGAGTAGTGGTAGTTTAAGAAAGACACGTCATGTCACAGTATATGAATGTTTTTATTCCATTTATGTCAAGTTTTTTCCTTAATTATTTGTAGTTTAGATTTCATATTATCAAAGTTGTTTTTGAATAGGTTTTTTCAATTTATACCAATATCGGTTGAGTGAGATCTAATAGTATATCTCAAAAATAAAATAGGGCATAATTATATCATAAACACATGATTTTGATCACCTTTATAGGATGTGTCTAAGATAGAGTTTTGGGTGTCCCTATAGTTGTCCTAGGTATGATAATCTACCATTCCTTCATCCACCATTGGTAGGTATTGTGATATCTACATGACCACAATGTAAATCGTTTAAATCCTCTATCTAGTATTATAACCCTTTATAGTTAGTGATATCATCATATATATAATTCCCAAGAAAGTGTATTATTATAGTATGGTCATTGGTGTCTCCAAGGGGTCTTGTTTGTGATCCCTTATTTGGTTGTAAATATATTTAGAATCTAAAATGTATCATATATAGAGAGACCTGATAAGAAAAACCTCTCATATGGGAACCCTCATTGTGATTATGGATCATTGAGTTAATTCTCATTTATGAGAATTATCTTAAATCTATGTGTGGAATTATGTGGATAATTGTATTTGTAACATACTTGATACTTAGAATTTGTTATGTGTATTTTTGGATTTATTATTGATATATCCATTATCTTGATCGATATATAAACTTTTGAGTTGACTACACATGACGCTTTATGCTTAGTGAATTTAGAGTGTTTTATTTTATATTTCATACTCACCCCTACTAGGTATTTTCCAACACATGTCGTGTATTAAGAATCTTAACGATAATTTTACATAGATCATGGAGGAATAAGAAAAGTTGGATCATATTATTGGGTTGAGAGATGGAGGTTATTACCTTTTATACATTCGACGGTAGTCCCATCCTTATGAGTAGGTTGACCATTATTTCTAGTTTTTTGTGGTATAATATATATCCTTTATGGTTTCTAGTAAATTTCATAATTTTTAGTGGGTTTCTAGATGTAAGCATGCATTTGTATCAATTGTTTCATTTTATATTTTGTTATTGTATAGTCTTCATGATGTTTTTGGGTACACAATTATCAATGTATAATTCCTACTATATGTGTGATATGACTATTTGGTGATGATCTCTATCACCAAGAATATTGGATTAGGTCCTGGGGTAGTCAAACCCAACTTACAACTATCCTAGAGGGATTTAGTAGATTGGGTCACAACGTCAAACTTCTTATAAATCTATTACACCTCTAGAAACTCATAACCTCCAAATAATAAATATTGAGGGTATATATTCTGTGAGATGATATCTTGGGGAGTTCTAATTGTTTCCTATTATATAAGAATAAATTATTATGATATAAGTTAAATAACAAATATTTATTAAAATTGATAATATTATCATAAATTATCATACAAGAAAGTATTCACGCCCCTTGATTATGAAAAACAATTCCATGTTTTTTAATAAATAAAACGATATTTGATTCATGAATTTACATTCAGTTCCTTAATAAAAATATAATTCAATGTCAATAGTTCTTTAAAACATATCAATATAATTTAGGAAAAAATAACTAGATTCTTTTAAATTCTTTTATTTATTGAAAGTGAAATTCGAGCTAAAATTAAATAAATTAAATATCCTTCATGAAATATATAATGTTGAGGAATTAAAAAAACCAAGAAATTGAGAAATTTATTAATACATTCATTAAAAAATGATCATTCAATCTTATGTAAAATCAATATCAAATAAGAAAAAAAATTAAAATCTTATAATTGATTTTCATGGACATAACTAAAAAAATTATTTTAATTCAGGTCAATCAAATTATTATCATCACTAAATTCAATTAACAACCACGATTCCCCATAGTAAAATGAAAATTTAGAATAATTTGTACTCCCACATCTTCAAACTATAGGTATTATCATATTTGGAGAAGAAGAAGTCTCTACTATAGGAGGCTTAGTAGTAGTACTGTAAATAATTTTGACTTACAAATTTATTTTCACATTAAATAATTTTATTATGTATGATACATTCATATGAAAAAAATATACACATACCATGGTAAATGATCCTCTACTAATGTGACCATTATTTAAATAAATTAATGGAATGAAATTCCATGTACCTATATTTTATTATAATTAATTGTTTATTAATGTTAAAAGAAATATTTTTTGTAACAGAAAATGTTATATATATTATTTAAAATAATATAACTCATGAAAAGTTTATATATAAAATTTTTAAACACATATCTATAAACATAGAAAAAAATGACAGTATATACATTAACATAAAAACTTTTAAGTGAAATTTTTAGGTATTAAAATTCATTTAAACATCATAAAAATTATCATAATTTTAAAATTTAAATAAAAAATCTGAAAAAATTCCTTACATCTGTATGTTTCATAACGAATATTGATATTAGGATTCTTCAACCAAAAATATGTGAAAATAAAACTAATGAAAATAAAAAGTAATTCGAAAATGGAGAAATGATTAACACCTATTTATTAAAATACCCTATTTTAAAAAATGTTGTTATGTGTGTATATTGAAAAATAAATAATAAGGTAATGTTTCAAACCATGCAAATCGTTAATTGAAATAATAAAAAATAAAATTTTGTACAAAAATGACAAAAAATATATCAATATCTATATATTTGACTATCCAAGATAGTTTTTACATGTATATGATTTAAAAAAGTATAAATATAGATTTTATTTAATAATATATAGAGAAAGAATTTGTTTTCCTATATCCCTTCTACCAAATCACTTCACATTATATGGTCAATTTGTATATCACAATCATTAGTATCCTCAAGAAATCATGTTTTAGATGCAGAAATCACAAATAATTCCTCCAAATAATCAAGATTACAACCACAAATATTAATATTTTTATAATGAAAATTAATGGAAAATTTATCATTTAATATGTAAAAAATATTAAATATCTAATTTAATATGTTTCCATGATAAATAGTAACACTTTTAAACAAAATATTCTCCAATAAGAAAGTTTAAATAAATAATCATCATGTTTCAGACCATTTTTACTATCAACCTAGTTGCATATAAATACTGGTACTCCAAATGAAGTATATTCAATTTCTCGTATGTTATAAATAACTAAAAAAATATATTATTGTTGTAGAAATTGGGGTTTTATCAGTTTCACTTGAAAAATTAATTGCTTCAGTGATGACTATTAATCCTCAATTATTAATGTTACTCTTTCTATCGTGATATTTTTTGGTAAAATACATATCCATTAATGTGAAAACCAAAACATGTGATAAAAAAACTCATTTCCCCATTTCCATCAATTTTGTGGTTCTTGATTTAAGTAAAACAATAATTGTTGTCTCCTTAAAACATAAAACAAATTTATTTTTATGTTCATTCATTAATCACTTTTCATAAATTAATTTCAACAATATGTGAAGATAGATATTATTGGACCTCACTTGTGTTGTTCAAAATATATTAATGTTCCAACATCAATTCATTACATGGAATTAATTATAACATTATTCCACATATCCCTTTACATTTATTATCTACCATCAAATAACAAGATACACAGAGACTAACATGATCCTCCTTATATAAATAATCAATTCATAAATCAATAACCACGTTTTTTATATATTTTTTTATAATAAAGGAAAATATATAATGAAAATATTAAATGAATAACTTTATTATTCTCTTATATATTTTCAAAGAATACATCTAATGAAAATAAAGACACACATATTCATAACTAATACACAACAAGCATAACTAGGAGAATCATTATATCAAAAAATGGGGGTGAAAAATAAATTTCTAGTTGAGAAAATATGAGGAAATTTTATTTTATAACACATTTAAAAAACATAGATACATTAATTCACTAACAATTGACCTAAAATAACACCACATGTTAATAAACATTTTTAAATGCATCAACAATATGACAATGAGTGAATACTATAGTAGATGATGCATCAGTACATGATAATCATGAAATTTCACAACCATTAACATCAAATAGATCAATGACCCCAAAATTTTTACCTTTTAGGAATACCCCCAATTTACCTGAATAGCATGTAGATATTAAAAACAATTATCTTAAAACATTTATAAATTAGTGATTAAAAATGATATGTTTTTTTCATTTATATAGGGTGTTAATTCCAAAAAACTTTTCTGGGATATTAACACAAATATTACATATAATACTTGTTTAGACTATCCTGTTATTTCTAATAATATTCCTGTCAATATTCCATAATTTTTTTATAAAAATACAAAACATCAAGTATATGTTTTACATAAAAAGTATTTAATCGAGTAGCTTGAATAAAATGGTCAATTTATTCAATGTATGTTTTTGATGACCTTAAATTCATTTTATCCGAAATGTAACGTCTATTTTTTACCATTTTGTAATATTATTCTTATAATAATTATTGTGTAAAAAATTAATCATCTTGAATACTATTAAATTACTTTTTAATTCATCAATAATGATGGTCCATACAAAATAATCTTTGATACACCGTGTAAATTATCTTTCTTCTATTATAAAAGAAATGATATAAATTTGTTAATTAAAATATTGGACATGATTTATGACCATAAAAATAATATAATACATTTATATATGAATGAGTATTTTTTATAGTGATTATTAACATAACATGTAAATGATATTACTATTTCTTGTAAGCATCAACATTTATTACACCTATTTCACATATAAAATTTAAATCATCAATTAGGGGTGATATATAAATATGAGTACCATTTATTGGATATTTTTTTCCAGAAATATTTAATCTCATCATTAAGTTTATTTATTCATATGTATCTATGTGGAAATTTTTTAAATTACCAAAATAATAGTCCATGAACTCTGTTGACTACAAAGGCATTGATATGGATTTATTTTATTAGTGAAAAATCACATTATTTTGTTTTTAACACCATTTATAAAATTAGGATATTTTTTTATCAAATTAATATTACTATGGTGAATCAGTTGGGTGATATAGGTTTTCATAAGAGATTCAATTGTCATTATTCAATTGTACCACTATTGAATCATCTAAATTTTTAAATAAGTTCTTTATATGAATAATTATTGGAAGATATTATATGTATTTTTCTAGTGGTTTGGTTCTTGTTATTATGATTACATCTTTTATGGATTTCTCATATTATCATCCATTTTATAACATCATTTCAACCATTTATGAAATTTTGATAAATATTTATATTTCATTTTATACCAAAAATCGAAATTTTTTAAATACAAGTATTATCATATAAACCAATCCCATAGTACATAATATTATATTACATCATAATTAAAATATAGAATCTTGTTTCTATCAAGAGGTAACAATTTTAAATGTTTAATCACATTAATGATACTTTTATCACTTTATCCAATTTGTCATTCAAGCTATCCAGTCTTGACATAGCTGATAATACTTTAAATTTTATGTAACAAGAGAATAGTAGTTTCTCAAAATCTCCTCACAACCTTTAAACACTTTCTATTTTTTTTTCAAAGGATTAATGAATACATAGTTAATTAATCCTTCAATATGAAACTCTATCTCATGTTGAACACCCTTCCATCTAAATTAGATCTTGACTTTTTTTATTTCACCATTCTTGACATATTGTGTGTAAATTTGTTTAAAAACATTACAAATTTGAGGGTGTTTTATATCTCTATAATTACTTTTCTAATATTAAAAAACACTATACATAAACAGAAAATCAGATATCTAATTTCATGTTTTTTCTTTGAATAACAAGGAATTATTAACTTGTTTCACTTATTCGTCAATAGTAATTTATGGATTTATCCAATTATGATGCGTTAATTACATAAAATTATAATATAATATATTGATATATAAAAACTTATAAACCAATAAACATATATATAAATATAGTAATTCAATAGATTATGATTAAAATTAATATATATAAAATAAAATCAAAATAAACAATGAATTTAATATTTAACGATAAAAATTTATTAAAAAAATATAATTAAAATATTTAATTAATTAATGAAATATAATAATTGAACACACCATTTATTAATACAAATTTTATAAAAATCTTTTATTTATAAAGAATTAATACAAAAATTATTATTCATTATAAAAATTAACATGAAAAATAAATTAAAAAAATCTAATAAAAGTCTATGAAATTTATACCATTAATAAGTGAATGAATAAAATTTATAAATCATATACATTTAATAAAAATTATAAAAAATAAAAATTCCTATTTATCTAAATAAAATGTATAAACATACAATATATCAATGAAAAATAGAGTGAAAACAGAAATTAACAAACATTAAATTATATGTAACTACGTAGAAATATGGACTAAAATAAATAAATGATTAAAATTCAAACAATAGACATATAATAAATCATTAGTCAATGAAATTAAAATTTTAATAAAAAAGTGATAATGTAGAAAATATAATAAAGAAGAAAAAATAAATGATTGTAGTAGAAACCCTCACATGTAACACGATTAAGTTGAATGATAGTTGAAAAATAACTAAATGACAAGGATCACAAAAATCAGAGTAAATACATAGAACAACATTGAGAACTAAAATTTTGAATATTTCAAGTGAAAAATGATATATGTGAAAACACACAAAATTTAAAGATGGAACCCAAAAATATATGTAATTTGAAATAGAAAACACGAGGGATGACGTTGTCTCAATATAGAAGTTTAGATTTGAGAGTTTCAAATTTGATAGAATAATATTTAGTATTCAACAGTTTCGTGTCTATTTGTTTTTATTTTTTAACATCATTTATTATAAAAAAATAAAAAAAAAATTCAAATATTTTATTTTTATGACTGATGTGAATGCTTGTGGTAATAATTTTTTCATGATGGTTATTATATTTCCCAAAGAAAAAAAACTATTAATCTTTCTATATCTATTCCTATAATAACTAGCATAAAAATTCCCATCTGTTGGGATTTTATATATGTTCTTATAATAACATATGTAACAATTGTTATAGTTATGGTTTTCATGTTTATTACTCAAGAATATATAGTAAACCCTAGTGAAAAATATACATATTTGACATTTTAAAGGGACCCCCTCAAACCAAACACTGTATATGATTACGACGTTTGTGATAACATCTTTTTTTGGATACGATAAACTAACAGTTACTAGTATTTTCCATGTGTGTAAATGGATGAGATCTATCTCTATTGGGGTATATAGTTTCTTGAAAATCATATCCAAACCACTCTTCTTACTTGATCATCATTTACCTCAATGATGAAGGAATTAAAACCCCATTGAAATTAATGTGTCCCCATGTTATGCACATGAAAACATAGGTTGATGTATTATCCTCAGAGGTAAGAGGTTGTTTTTTACAAGTCATGTGATCATTATCATGTAACTAATAGAATATGTATTCAATTAGGTATATAGTTACATAAGTATATTGTTATTTTTTATTTTTATACTTGTTAATTCTTTAATGATGTATATGGTTAATTTTGAGTTTGTTTCCCCTACCATCAATCTCATTTTTATCTCATAAAACCCATAAGTGGTATTGATGTTAGTCTCTTTAAGGCATAATCATATTATTTATACTATTTATTGATGAAATTGCATGTTTTTGTGTTTATAGTGACAACTTTTAATATTATACATCGAATTATTCAATTTCATTCTAAATTATTGTATAATATATTTATATTATTAAAATGATAAACTAGATCCAATCGTTTAGTTCTTTACCATAGAACTTGTTATGAGATATCATATCACCTTATAAAACGCAGAGTTTGTGTTAATAAAGGGCCATAAATTTAATAGGATATATGATATAACTAAAAATATGAATCAATATATATGAAATTAATAATTGTATTACACAATTTGAATCATAAAATATTATTATTTAATAACATAGAATACAATATATTGGTTAAACTCACACTGCTTGTTTGATTACTCATATTTTAAAACTTATATATAATTATAAAGTAATTCATGCATAAATATATTATTTAATTTTTGTATTCTATTTTAGTCATAATTTCAAAAATTCTATGAAAAATAATTTTTAGGCATCATAAAATATTTTTTCATGCATAAATAAAATATAAAAAGTTGATATTTATTCTCATGTTTCAGAAAATTAATATATTATTTATTTATTAAATAATTGATTTTTTATTCTTTTTTATAAATGATTTCTAGAATTAAATTAATATATATTCTTAAATTTATGAGATAAATTTAATATAGAAGATAGATCATTGAATTAAATGTTATGTTCGACTCTACATGGACTATTTTTCAGCATGCATGATCTCAGTTTTTATTTATAGTTATATTTTTTAAAATAAATGGATAATATAGTTTTCATATATTTAGTTATATAGATATAATCTAATGAATTATCTCTTTAGTAAATTCCCCTTTGGATAGGGACTTCGGGTCAGATTAAGCACTATACTTGATGCTTATTACCCATTCTTGGTTGTCTATATGTCACTACGAACATTCCTATATTGAGATTTCAAATTTTATATAGCTTGATTACATTATAATAAATGGTCATGTACATTATTAATGTGACTAATTTTTTTATGTAGGAACTTTTTGGATTATATTCTGGGTTAAATGATAAAAACATATGGTTTGTGTAATTATTTAGGCATTAATGTGATTTAAATACATTAACTTAATTGTTGTAATAGGATTACAAAATTAAATCATTAGAATAATTCATATACAAAAGGATAAAATATGAGATAATAGAAACAGTATGAGATAAAATGTGTTTGATATAAATGAAATCCATTTTAGAATAGTGATATAGTTAATGATGACCCTTAAATACCATGTGTGATATTCCTTCCAAAGAAGCACATATCAAGACCTCAATCTTCCATCCGAGTAGTTTCACGCTATAATGTGGTGCCCATGCATTATCTAGTTTAAGTAACGATGGGTATGTTTAATCTTACGTTCAAGGTAATAACTACCCAATGTGATATATTGGTATCATTTAGCAATGGATACCCAATGGTTAGGATACTATAATAATATTGTTGAGTTTATTATCTATATAATGGATATAGGAAAATATTTTTCCACTCAAATATCCAAGAATCTAATAATTTATGGTTTCCTTGATTTTGTAACTAACTAACTGAAATGAAGAGTTTATCATAAAATCATGTTTATTTATTATTGATATATGTTATGTGGCTCACTAAATATTCATGACATTTGAATTCATAGTTTTTAGTGGGTGTATATTCATTAAATATCATTGATTAAAATATATAATACATAATACTATACTATATATATGTATGTATTTGAGGTTATTTATTATCACATGATAATCATATTGGTATCACTCATATGTATAACCTATAGAATTTTAAAAGATGGGAATATAATGTCGAGAAGTGTTATCAATGTGAATCATTATGATAATTTGAATATAGATGATATAGAGTTCAATTTTGAAAAAAGTGTACTCATGGGTATCAAAAATCGAGTGTGTGCCACACATTTGGGCAGGAAAACATAAACATAGATATAAGAACGAATTGACAATGGGTGATGTTCATATTCATGTATATAATGGAGTAGAAGTTTCTTGATTATAATGTGATACTTATGGTTATATTTTACAATGTGGATTATTACTAGGATTTAAGAAGAGTTTTTATGTTCCCTCTAAAAATAATTATTTTATTAATCCCACTTTTGGGATAATAAGGGATATTTATTCACTATTAATAACAAATATTTTTTCAATATATTTGAATGAGATGTTTTATGTATTTACGAATATAATGAAATGTTTATATATTATAGATATGGATGAATATATTTATATATTAATAATTAAGTGGATATGGGTGATTCTAATCCCATCCATATTTTGAATATTCATCGTGGAAGTATAAATGGAAAAAACATCCAAATACAGAGAATACATATATTATTGTAACCATTCGATTATAAAAGGTTTGATAACAAATAATATTTTTTTATTGTGAAGGGAGAAAAAATAACCTTTAGTGGAAATGTAAAATGAATACTAGATTATTTGATCTAATACATATTGTTTTTATGGAATAATTAGTACTCAATCAAATTTATGTTTTTGGTACTTAATTAACTTTTCCTATTAAATTTATATTGATATAAATACTTCTAAAGAATCACAAGAATGAAAATTTTGAGGCATTTAAAAATATTAAAAATAAAGTACAAAAACCAATTGGGAAATAGTATTAATATCCTCATATTGGATTGAGGTGGTGAATACATAATCCTCAAATTCACTCTTCATTTGATAAATAAAGAAATAGATATTCAACCAAACCATTCAAGAACACCATAATGGAAGGATGTGTTAGATAGGAGGAACCATACCATATCATACATGGTTTTGTTGATGATGATTTATTGTGATATTTATATTTCATTTTAGTATTATGATATAATGAATAATGAATTTCTATTAAGCCAAATTTTTTTAAAGAAATAATGAATACACTATCTGTGGTATGGACATGGAAAAATCCAATTTTATATTTTATTACTATTTTTGTTTTTTATCTTCTCATGTGATTTTTGGCTTCTAATAAGCTAGGAATTTTGTAAGAAAAATTAATAATCTTTGGGTTTTTCCAAATATTTAAAGGGGTATAATTTATATATTTTTTACTTAGAAAAATGTGTTAATAAAAAAAGGTGGATTATTTTTGTGATACAACACATAGATTAAGTTTTTAGTGGGAGGAATGTTGAACATTATATAATTTAGTACCGACAAACATGAAGTGTTCCAAATATGGAAGTTATCTGAGCACCATAAAATTTTGTAGAAGAAGAACCAAATTAATCTATACTAACACCATGAAGGTTTAGTAGTATTCTTCAAGAGATCTGAGATAAAAATTTATCATTTCTAATGATAATGATGTAATGTTTATGGATGATGAACCTACCTCATTTCATGGGCACATCAAGAGTCTTTATGATAAGAAATGTTTAAAATAGTTGGATTTTGAAGTAGGATCGAAGTACACTTACAATATCTGGAAAATGGTGGATAAAACTGCAGGGGTTAACCCCATTGAGTGAATGCGAATTTTTAATAAGAAAAATGACCATGATTTCATAGTGGATGCCTATAAATAATTTATAATGGAAATATGATTTATTAAAAATCATGGTATTGAAAATTAAAAATCCATTTCACCTATTATGATGATAAATTCCATTCAAATATTGATTTCCCTAAAAATTATTTTGATTATGTGGTATATACAATAAATGTAAAAAATTAGTTTCTTTAATGGGAATATTTTAATTGTTGTGTGTATGGAAAAAATGTGTTTAATTGCCATATGTGGGCTGCATAGGTTCTCCGAGTATAATATACTCTTGTGATTGTTGTAATTGTTGGATAATGTATCATGTAGATAAACTATAAGAAATCTCTATTTATTTTTCATTCATGTGTTCTATAATTTAAAATACATGATCATTGTAAAGATAATATCTCCTTATAATATGTCATTGAGTATTCGATAATTTATTATCATAAAGGTTTATAATTGGATGGGTTGGTATTTTGAGATTAGTGTTTGTAGGGGACTCATTGGATATTTTGTGGAAACTTATTAATTTAAATAAACATATATGTATAATATAGGGAATGTTGTATAATCATTGAAATAATTTCTGGTAATGTATAAATAATAAGTTCACACTTATTATATCTTGATTTCACTACTTTCTCTAATCATGGAATATCCCCACGATCGACACTACTCCAAGATGATCATCTATTTGGGAAAACTAAAATTTATACATTAGGAGGGTATTATCATTAATCCATTCATATATTTTTTTTCTATACCTTAATGAATGAAAAATATATATTCATTATATTATAATTACAGGATACATTATGAAATCATTGAATCAATGTCTTAAGATTCCTATACCAAGAGACTCTTCATGACTCCCATACTTGTCCAATGTTAATGGGTTTTTAATTGATCTACTAAATTATCATATCCATACTCTCAAAAAATCCTAAAAACTCACTTATTAATGATCTATTATATAATAAAGTGTTTTCAAGGGATATGTTTGGTAGTTTGCTGAGACTGATGTACCTTTTCTTGAGAGATATCTCTATTGTATCCATTTTAAATCTTGATCTCTACCTCAATGTTGGGAATCAATTAAAGTTTAGAGATGAGCATCTTGTTCAAAAAATATTCCTTTCCATCATATAATTTAGTTATGTACTCCCACTCAATTACTGATTATTCTATGGATTATTTTCTAGATATTTTTCATCTATTTGATTAACAATTCATTAAAAAATCCAAACTGAGAATTTTTACAAATTTTCGTAGACATGAAACATGCATAGGTGTTACCCTTCTAATAGATATCATCAATGTATGGTAATAATAAATTATTTTTAAATGTAATTGGTGAGATACCAAGAATGAAAAACATTATAATTTTATATTGATCATGAAAAAGTAATTGGGACATATCTAATTAGAGAATTGATTGGTATATTTTTAATGATGTTATTAGTTGGAGTACGAAAAATATGGTAATTTAAAATTATTATGATAAGTAAAGATATATTTTCCTTGATTAAATTCGAATTAGTAAATCAAGAATATGATTAATTGAGTCACCTGAGATGTGCTTATCTACTTGAATTAGGGAAAATTTATGTGCTTATAAACTATACGAATTAAATGTGGTTTATTCATCATTAAGATATGTATTTTTAAAATAATCAATAAAATATGAGGTGACCTATACTAGATTAACATTATTTCATGTCATGTGTCCACTTTATTTCATGGGAAAATATATTATATAATTATAACTATTATATATATGATACATATTATTTTTGGAAAATTTTCATTATAGAAGACTAGCTTTGATGTATATCACACCATACCCATTAATAGCATAAGTAGCAATGGTGATTTTCAAGAGGCCACTATTTACATAAAATTATCAAATGTGTATTTTACTTTTGATTTCAATTCTATTAAGTTGCATAAGTTCACATAGTCATGCATCTTAAAAGAATAATTTTTGTAAAATTCCATTGTTCCAAAATTAATAGCGTTTTATAAAATGTTTCTGATTTTTTTTAAATTCAGAGGAGTTTTGGGGTATCTCATTAAGTACTAATAGATTTTAAGTAAAAGTTAAATAAAAATTGATATAAACATGAATAGAGTATATTATATTAAATTATATACACCATATCATAACTAATGTTCTGGATATAATGAATGTGATTGATAATAATAGGTTAATTCACAATAAAACCATATGATTCTTTATTATCCGATATCTTATAATGAAATTCGGATTTAAAATACACATTTATGTGATTCATGCATCATATATTTTAACTACTTATTTTACTTCATTAGTTTAGATCAATGATATAGATAATTTTAGGCATCTACCTTCTTTATTGTGGTTTCCAATTAAGAAGTCCACAATTCTACATAACGTATGATATAGTACCAGATATTTTTTTTCATGGACAATGCACCTCATTAATTGATTAGAATCATTAATTCTGATAAATAGATGAGATCAATCCACATTGGGGTATGTAGTTTTTTATATGATTAACCATACATCTCTTCTTCCTTAATCCCTATTTGTTATAGTGGTGGGGGTGCTATATCCCCTTAAATGACTATGGATCTTAAAATTATGAACATGGATCCTTAAGAAATTATAATATACTAATTTTTAATAGGATATTGTCTTTTTCTCTTATGATCATCATCAAGTAACTCCAAGAAGTTATATGCCACTAATTGGGGTGTACAAGTGTTCTATTATTAGATATTTCTTTATATGATAATTCCTTGAAGATGGATTGAGATATTTTTGGGTTTATTTTTATTTAAATTATTCTTGAGATGATCTATTAAAACATTATCATCTTTTCTACATAAGTTGATGTAATATTCCCTAATGTTTCTTTTATGAATGTAACTTCTTTGTAGAGTGTAGGAAAGTTTTCACTTGTCCAGGAAAGACTACTTATAGTTTTTATGTAATGTTCATGACTCAGATCTGGGTGCGTCTTGTGGCATTGAGGAGATCGTTCTCCTAGGGTGTTTGATGATTAAGTGGAGTCTAGAATTTATGCTCCCGTTCTAGTTTTGGATTCCATCGACTAGAGAGTGATTCTTTATTTTCATTTACATTTCATATATGAGTTAATGATAGGATGATGTTCATACAACCCTTAAATGTTATATCCTAATTAAATTAGAGTTGAAGAATATAATCAGGATGTTTCACTCATTCAAGTTGTGGATGGACGGAGTTTAGAAGATCCTTGATTATTATTTCAAGGTATTAAGACCACAACTATGATCAATATTTTGGTTTTATCCCTCGATAATCCAAAATTTATGTTCATATACATATAATGAAGTGTTTTATAAAATCATAAACTATAAATATTGATTTTTCGGTTGTTACACTCTTATATTATTCATCTACATATGAGATCCATAATGAGTTTTGGATGTTGGAATTTTTATGGATTTGATGTTCCATGGCTTTTCGAATAAGAAATCAAAAATTATTGGACAATTAGAGTATTTCCCAAGATAGAAACCCACACTAAAATCATATTTAATATTATTTTCAAATATATTGAAGGAAATAATCCCTTCTAGGAGAGGGATTTATTATGTAATTTAGAAATGAAAAAATTTGTTTAGGTGGACCATGATTTATAACATCTCCATTTTCAACCATTAATAAATTTTTGTATGACCTAGAGTGTTAATGATTATGATTTGGATAGTCATACATAACAAGTGAATCCAAATATGTGGAAATTTAAAAATATTATAGTATGGTTTAGGTTTTTTTACATACCCTTGTGAAATATGATTTCAGTGTGATCCATTACTCCATTCAAAATTTATGTTAAATAGTTTTAATTCCATTACATATCCTAATATAACATTTATAGGTTGAGACTCTTTTTATTGTGGTAATTTTATTTTTATAAACTACTAAATGTGTGAGTATACACTCTAGTGGGAATGATATTTAGTGGGATTATAACAGAATTTCCAACAGTTAGTTAGATAATACTATTGATCTATATGATCTATTTTGGAGTGGTTACCAACTGCAGGTTTTAAACCATAGAATGATATACCCCAAATTTACTTCAATCGAGTACTCAGTTTTCATATCATCATGATTCACAGGTTGCACTGATATTTTCATCTATTTATTAGATAGCCTAGCTGATATAAAGGATCCTTTGAGTAATTATAGGAGAATTTAGATGTTGTATTTCATTGTTATTTTTGTTACCATATCTACAATTGATTCTTGGATGTTGATCTTAAGACATTCTAAAAAACATATACAATTTTGTGAGAATAATTATTTGTGGGAAGTGTTTAATAATGGATTGTAGAATCACTAAAATCCTAATAATATTATTAGAATATGATAATATCATATTATGAAAAGGGGAATTGTGTCTTATTTTAGTTTCCCTTATTGATGCTTCACTTGATTAAACTAAAATATAGGGTGAACATTTAGAGAATTTTAATGTTTTCTTGAGCTGATTCAATGACATCAATGATGTGTAAAATCCTATTGGTTTTAATTTATTATTTGATATTTATATCATTTTTGGAATTATATTGGATATAGTGTTGTAAATTTATATCTCCATTAAGATTGAGTCTATAAAAGCTTATGTGATTACAGTGGTGCTGTGATGTATTGGAATTTGACACCCCTAGTGATGATTTTTATGCCATTTGGATTTATGTGAGATTTGAGTTTCTAGTATATGTGTGACCGATTTTCATGAAAGAGGTGGTATGTATTTCACAAATTATAATGCAACTAAAAACTCTATGAGCACAAGAGACCCAATACATAGCACTGATTTTTGTGTTACATAACACATTCCATTAAATTTAGGAATCTGATGTCTATATTGAATATTGAATATTAATGTATCTTTGAGTCTCTTATTGAATAATATAGTATGTATCTATGAACTATGGTTCCCCGGTGTCCATTGAATCATGATAGAGTTAGTTTTATAGACCATTGCTATTAGTTGTCAGTTGATTTTAGCTAAATAGTGAAGGATGTTGTTTGGTTGATTGTGGTTTTAGTATCTCTTTTTTTAGTGTTATCATTGTTTACACTGCCTATAGAGTCAGGTTATCTGAATAGTCATGAGGTTCCAGTGTTGATTATGGTGGATTGGGTTTTTGAAATGCTTTAGACTGGTGATGTGAGAGTCTATCATGGGCCTACCATAATGAATATATAATCTGAGAATGTAGTCTAGTGGGGCTTAACAAAGTTTTTCTTAATCATACATTTCTAGGTTCATCACTTTTATTAATTACATATTGTTACTTTATTTGTTTTCATATTTTTCAATGTTTTCTTTAAAAATTAATGGAAGTTTTTATTTTTACGAAATGAAAATATTTGATAGCAGCAAATATTTAATTATTACGATGTGTGAATGGTACTTTCAAAAATTTAAATTCATTACATTATTATTCAATATTTTCTTAGTTATAATACCCAATAAGCATGATTAGTATCATTTATACAATAATCTTACACTATTTCATAAGTGTGATATAAAAAGTATAAACAAGGATCCTTGATCACACTAAAAACTCACTTATTATCCTTGTTGAATTATGTAAAAAAATGCTTTATTTAGAGTTTGAAACTACTCAACCCGCATGACAATGATCACATTCCATTCAATCTCTCAATTCAATCACCTCCTCTAGTATGGTTAATAAACCTAATTATATGAATAATTTATGTATAGATAACTAAAATAATGAGTAACTTTATATAAAAAAATAGAGCGACTATCACTAAACCTAATCTCTAACCTTAGTACCTCACTAAATCATGAAAATAAAATTAAAATAAAACATTAAAATTTAATACTATCACTATGGCTCCCCTTTAGACCACATATAATGGTTTTTAAATTCATCAATATGGTTCTTGATGTCATGAACTAATAAAAAATATGAATAAATAATAAAGAAAGTGTGGTTGATAGAATCTCACAATATAAGAAAATAAAAAAAACAAATTATAATTACATGTGTGAAAAAAAACCCTTATCTAAAATGTATTATAGGATGAAGGCCAATGTTCTAAATTTAGATAATTAACAAATAATACAAATAGAAATAAATATTTGAACCTGGTAGTTCCATATTTCCATATTTCAATTCCTTGATTTCAATAAATTTAATATGAAAAAAAATTCGAATCCTTATTTGATTCATTTTACAAATAAAACCTATATATTCAAAAAGTAATGAAAATCAATGAATCAACATGGATTTTCAAATTTTTGGAATATTTTTCACTAAAAACAATATTAATATTTTGAAATTTTGGGATACCATCACCCCTTATATTTTTACTATTTTACTCATGGGAAATAGATAATCAACAGGTTCAATACATATTCAATTACAAACCAAAAATTCCTTTAAAAAATGTAGATTTATAATATTATAATCACAAAATTAGTTTAAATAACAATTTTTTTATAATTATGAACTTGAAAAGATTTTAATTTGATAGAAAAAATGAACCATTATCATCTAAAAAATATGTATTATTATTTAATAAAAAAAAGTAAATCCAAAAAAAAAAAATTTACCTGAATTATTTTTGATCAAAATCAAAAAAATTTAGAATAATAAGTAAATTTCCCAAAACATGTTAAACAACATGTATGGTGATACTAATATAAATTTAAAAAATTAATAAGAATTAATTGGTTTATCATAGAATGGATTAAATTCATATTTAATTCAAAAAATTAATTTTTCATTTGGGAGATATATTTTTTCATAATTTCTTTAAAATATAAACTACATAGAACAGAAACACCGATCAGTATAGAAATATTTCCAAATAAATCAAATTCAAAAGTAAAATATTAATGAAAAATTCAAATGTACTTTATTTTATAAAATCCTTTAATTATAATGAAATTATATAATCAAGTAACCTTAAAAACTCATGTTAAGAGTGAGGGATCCTTTTCATTTCCTTTCACACAAAAATCCGTCAAGATTTATACAAAATTTTAATCTTCTAAACTATCAATAATTCAGGAAACATATCCATGTCTAGATTGAATATATATAGAATTTATTGGAATTATTGTTTTATGAAGTGGCACTTCCATTTATTCCTATCTACAATGTTTATTATAATAGATTTATAATTTCCAATTCCTTGATACTACTCAAATTAACTTGTTATTAGTAAATTTCACACTTATTTATTGAGATTAAACATTTCCCTCAACTAAATTAATACTTTTTAAAATGATGAACTTGTTAAAATTTTACAATATATTATTATGTAATGTTTTGTGCTATAATGTTTCTTAATATAATAACATTGAATTTAATAAAACACTTGATACATAATTTTTTATAGATTCATTATTTGATTCAGATCTAGAATTTAAATAAATTTTCAGTGAACATATATCAATTCCATTTGTGGTGGTTCCAAGATGTGTTATTTTATCCAAAAACAATGTTATCCATGGACATAGTTTAATATTCTATTGAAAAAACTCTATAATTAAAATCACATAATGATCTTTTCACACACATTCCATTTATTAGATTTTAAAAAATTTATATGAGAATGGTGGGAAAAATTACTCAACAATAATTTGAGCAGTGATTTTTAATAAAATAATAAATATTATCAAAATTAATATGGAGTTGAAGATATTATTTCAGTTTCAAATAGATCCCAATAATGTTTAAATAAAAAAAATTATGTGTAAAAAAATATTTTTTCTATTTATTTTTTTTTGTTTTTTTATATTTTTGTTAATATATTATTAAAAAAATAAAATAAAGATATGTTGTATAATGTAAATACCCCCTCACCCACACTTATTCATAAACATAATCTCAATGTAATTGAACACTTATCGTGAAATTCATATGATAATAAATTAAAAATGATAGAAAAAAAATGTAATTGAAGGATTTCACCTAAGTGAAATTATTCCATGATTTTTGATATCTTTGGAAAGGTGTGATTCCTAAATTATTTTTAATTAAATATTATTATCTCATCTCATGTTGTTACTATCGAGTTATATTCTGCAATGAAAATAGATACCAAACTTAAATAATTTACTAAGAATTTTAGTATTAATTAAAATTAATATGAATGTAAATAGGGAGAATTTCAGTTGTAAAAACCCCAAAAGAGGTAATATATTATTTCGGTCTATAATCAAACATACAGTAGATTATATCATGTCTATTGGTGGATTTTTTTGAGGTTGTATGAATGAAAAAAAGTTACTTGATCCAATGTTCCTCTCAACCTTATTAATAATTTTGGGTTTACCGTTGACAGATCATTTCTTGTCCCCCTATTAAAGTTATGTATTATGTGAATTGGGTGTAGAGAGATGATAAATTTTTTCTCCATAGCCATGACTATTTAGGAATCATATTCTATTTAATTATATAATAATTTCATATATACATAAAATAGATATTTTTTATGTTTGAGAAGAAATAATAATTCTATCAAAGATGTATAAAATACAGTAACAAAATAACACTTAATATGTTCCCTTTCTTCGGATGATACACTTGGGTATCCCATTAGTTCATCATCGTTTCCTTCTTAGAACAATAAATACTTTTATTCAATTTTCTTCTCTATTTATTCTTTTACTGTTTCTATCTTGGGATCATATTTTTCCTTTTCTACTTCCTCTTCACCTTATATATGGGTGTGAAATGTGGTACTAGATTTTTAATTTGAAAACATGGTGGATTAAGTTGTAAATTTTTTATGTAAAATTTAAATATTATAGGGACAGATTCACTACTTTATATAATATAGGCTGAAACTAATATTAATATGATATTTCCCATGAAAATTAATCCTTAATTATAGTTGTTTGGGAGTCATGATGAGTATTCTAAAAACCATACTCCAAGATTTTCTTCCTCGTCATCCAATAATGGAATAATTTGAGTTGGATATGTGAAATTGAATATAAAGAAAGTAGTGGGGTTTTCAGATTATGTAAAATCATAATGAAAGTATTCCTAGTAATTTTTACCCCTCTATTAGGTTTTAAAATATTGTTATTTTTCTAGTTACCATTCTTTTTTGTACTCATTATGTGTGGATAGGGGTAGTAACGGGTCGTCCAACTTCACTTCAAATATGAGACCATTTATTCATTCCTCAACCTTTAGGGAATACAAGATTAATATTGATTATAAATTCACTTCATAGAAATAAAAAACAATGGGATTCAATAATGTTAATAGACAATGATTTAATGTACATAATAAACCCTCAATGATTTAAAATTTAATCATTCTTCAAATTGTTATTCCACCAGACATATAATTTCAGAAGTAACCAATTCTATATTATCCTCTTCATCAAGACCCCCCATGGTCTCTATTAGACATTTCTGTTATTATTAACATGAAAATCAATTTTGGTTTATCTTATGTAATTATATCCTTTTTATCATCTTGTCATTGATAACACCATCTGAATTAATTATTCATCTTCATCAGTTCATATATGGAGAGTTCATTTTCATTATATTTAAAGTAGTTTATATATTGAAATTAAGCATTATTATCTGATATTTGTTGTTAAATAGTTGTAAGTTCAATGATCTTTTCCGATTGGGCCTCCAATTTTTTATATTTTCAAAAAAAAATTAATGAATAATACCATTAATAATATAAAATAGAATAGATAGTTTCTAATATGTACCCCAAGAAAAATATACTGTTATATGAAAGAACATTTTGCGCTTTAGATTTATATTTTTTAAACCTATAAAGTAATCTACTGGGACTGACACTGATTATTCTCATGGATTCATGGGTTAGTTCCTCAGTTATCTCAATCACTTGTTGATTTTTTTTCAGTTTTATTAATTTTCAAAGGACTATAAAAATATTTTGGGTTTTTTGTTTTTTAATAAATGAATTTTATATTAAAGTAACATAAAATAAATTAATAAGATGGGTGAATGGTCCTTATGTGAATTCCAATAACCCTCTTCATCATTGTCTATTGTTCTTAGTAACCTAAAAAAATAAGTGGTGTCAATATCATTCATCCAATCATCTACATTTTATCTAAAGTGGGAATTTAGAAGTATACCCAAGGATCCTCAAGAACATAATTAACTTACATATAATCTATATTTAATTATATACGAACACTCCTAAATAAAGGGAGTGGAACTACTCAACCCACAATCCAATGATAATATAACATACAATATTTCAAGTCAATCAACTCTAATGGTACAGTAATTGAACAATTTTTTTTTGTATAATTGACGTGTAGAACAATTAAAAATAAAGAAACATAGAAATGAAATTAGCATTTATATATTTGTCCTTCTCTCTATCCTTACTACCTAACATAATTACAAAAATATAATTGAAATTAGAATAATAAATTCATGTTCATCACTATGACTCCACTCTAGACCACTAATATTGGTCATGCACTTTATCATCATGAATCCTTAGAACACATAAATTTCACATATATAAAAACCCTTAATAAATTCTTAGATTAAATACTCTAACCAAAAATATTAGTGCCCATAATGAAATAATAATTAGATTTTAAAAAATGTAGAAAACCCAAACTAAAATTGAGGTCAGTATAAAGGCCAATATTATGAAGATAAATAGAAAAAAATAATGAAAATATAAAATCAAAATTTCATCATCAAATTTCATTTTTCCAAATTTTAATTCATGGGTTTCAATACATTCATAACTAATAGAAAAATTGAAAAATTGGTATTCAATCCATTTTATGATTTATTTCAAGACATTGTAAAAGAAAAAAATACAGAATTAACCCCATATTATTTTACTTCTGGGGATAATTTTTCATTGATATATATCTCAAAATTTTCAAATTATTTGATCTTGTTACCCCGAAAAACTTGAAATATTTTCAAAAATGGGCCAACGACCTTTTTTAATGACTTTTGATAACACCACATTCAAGGGATGATGGGGAACCCTTACAAGACCCGTATGATTAGACATACATGGTGCACATGCTTCAAAAAATGAATTAAACATCATTAATCACATGGAATTAATTTGTTCATCCCAGAATATATTTTGATTATATGTATTGCAACTCAGTCCATTTGCATTTAAAAGAGAGAACACTTCTTTTCATAATTTTTTTTAAATGGAATACACAAATCAAAAACAACCTTGATATTTAAAATAATTATATATTAAAAAAATTCAACAATTAGATTTATATGTATTAGTTCAAATGAAATTTTTATAGAAAAATCAGTCAATGATGACTAAAAAACAATTTTAAAATATTATAAACATCCAATTTAATGTGATAAAGTTTGTTATTCTTTTCCCAAAAAATTTCATCATGCATCATAAATTATGTTGACACCACTGATATCACATGAATAAAAGAAAATGTTTCAAGGCAATAAGTGAAATAGATATATTCATATTTAATTAATGTTTTAAAATAGGGAACTTCTATTTATCCATTTATCCTATGTTCTAGAACCCATAATTCCATTTCAAATTTCCTTAATACAACCCAAATGAAATCATTTTATTTCAATTTCCTCCTTCATTAAATATTTTCAATATTATTCTCACTAGGATGAGTTCATTTTTTCCAAATAGGAAGTTATTAAAAAAATTCATCCATCATTATGAAGATCACTTTGTAATGAACTTAATGAATATAAAAATGTATTTTAGTAACACACCCATTGGCTAATATCTAAAGGATTCATTATGGGATCCCAATTTTATATTTTACTCAAATTTCAAATGAATTATTTATATTAAATTTATGTTGTATCCATAAGGTTTTATTTATCCAAAATTATTTGTTATAATGAATAAAGATCAATGTTTTAGTCAACTCAGGTTATAATTTCAATTCAATAAAGATCATTTCCCTCACACTAACATTGTATGTTCTAAAAAAATCCATGAGAACAATGAGAAATCAAAATCATTTTCATTTGAACTTTTTTGGTTCCATAAATTCATTGTGATCAACATAATAAACATGGAGTTCAAAAATTGATTAGAATTTTCAATTTAGATCAACACACATTAATAAATAAAAAAAGTTATACAAGAAATAGTATACAGGTTTAAAAACAATTCTTGTTTTTTATTATTGGACTATCTAAATCACAAAAACCAATGAAAATAAACATAGAGACTAGTAGTTACCCCATACCAATATGTACTATGCATTAAATCCTTAATTAAATTCCAAAAATATAATTAAATTTCAAAATAATTTATAAATAATAAATCAAAAACTGGTGTCATTAAAGTAGTTCACTTGGGTGGAATTGTTTATTTATTTTAGATATCCATTGGATGGTGTGATTCCGAATTTAGGTAGTTAAAAATATCCTTAATTCATCTATTTTCTCTATTTTACACTTCTTTTCTTCATTGAATAATATAATGAGATTAAAATTTTCATCCAAAATTATAATACTGAACTAAAATTAATGTTACTGTAATTAATGGGATGCTTTTTTATAACCCCATCATAGGTTTTACATTTATTTATATCTGTAGATGGAAATCCATTTTAATGTCTCCAATCTATTTCTGGATTGCGTTATTGTGGTAGGACAGACCACATGTGACCTACAAAAATGTTGTTATCAACATTCTAATTATTTTTGAGGTACCCTTAGGTAATACATTTTATAGCCACTCCCTAATCAGTGGTATATACTTTTGGAAGTTGAGTTGGAGAGATGATGTATAGATTATCGTTGGATTCAAATGTTGTGTAATAATTTGACTATGGATTCTCAAATTATTCCATAAATAAAATGTCTTGGATGTTTTTTTCATCATTATAAGCTTCTAGGAATTCCAAAAGAATTGATTCAAATAGAGTATCAAAATATACTTCACTATTCTCCCTTTCTTTTTTTGATATAATAATACATCCCATTGATCCATCTTTTTTTATTCAATAAATTAGAATTTATTGTCTTGAATTTATAGCTTGATGTTTTCTTCCAATGTGACTGATATTAGCCCAAATAGCATAAATACCTTGAGATAGATGAATTTAATATGATTGATTAAAAAAATATCTCCTTTGGATCATATTTAATCCTAAAATAAAACACCATTGTCTCCCTTTCACATTAAAATGTATGAGTATAAAATAAAACATCCATGATACATATAAATTTTACTTTTCATAATCAAAAAATTTATTTCCATGCAGAATATATTATAATTGTTCATATGTGCCAAATTTAATAAAATGTTTTGTTATTTAAATATTTGGATAAATGTTTTTGTCCCTAATATTTCACTACCAATCACAATTTAAAGACTCACTACTATCTCAATTTATTTATCAACAATATTACTTCATAGGATTCTTCTAATGATCACATGAATCCATGTTGTTGAAACCATATATGGTGAATCATGAAGCTTAAAATTCATCCACTTGATGAATTACTCTTTACCATATATTTTCAATACAATCACTTATGTTTCATGTCAGATTCACTATTAGGAAACCCTTTCTCAACATTCATGAAAATTTCAAATATGTTTTTGAAAGTTTTAACATTTATGAAATCCAAAACAATTATTTTAACCCAAAACATCCACAAAGCACTAGAAAAATATAAAAACATTCTAAAGATAGGTTATCCCATGTGGTGTCTTATCAAAATTAAGGTCGTTGTGAAACCATCTTGAAATAGAATCAATTGAAAAATAGTCTCAATGATTTACAGATTATGAATCATCATTAATGATTATCATTCACAAATAATGCAGTAATTTATTATTTATGGTCATTGAAACCCCTTGAATAGAATTAATTCTTCCCAAATCCAATTCATGAAATTATATTTATACCAAAACATATAATAAATTTACCATTCATGTAATATTTTTTATCCACAAAGCATACCACTTATTTCACCCTGAATCACCAATATTTCACAAAACACATGATCCATTTCAAATATAAAATATTAATTTATTTTTAATACATAAATAAGAATAAATTGAATATATAAGATTTTTGAAACCCTTCCATTCTTCTAGTGTTTGGACACAAAATAGTTGGAAAATATTGGAAAATGTGACCACATTGATTGAAAAATAGTTTTAACCACTTAATGAACTTTTCTAATTCAAAAATAGAGCTTGATTGACTTATATAGTCTAAAATCATACTGGAACTCCATAAAATATCTTTTCAACATACTTTTTCAATTAACACAACCAACCCAAAAACAATAGATAGTAATATTGAGGGATTTTTTCCCAAAATATCCCCTATTGCATTTTCTGAAAACATCTTACCCTTTGATACCAATATAATTATTATGTTCAAAATTTTTTGAAAAAAAATCACACTTCCATGTTATACCAAAATTATGTTTTTTAGATTCTAGATATGGATTAAATATTTATGAAACACACACTATCTAAGCCCACATTATCCATGCTCAGTGTGAGATAAATGAGTATCATGAAAAATCAATTCATTATTGAAATATGAATCTAATTTCATCATGAACCCCATAAACCTTTATATATTAACCTTTAATGATAATCTTATGCATTTTCAAATTAAAAAAGCCCCCCCTTATTCTTATCACCCTATTTCTCTAGTCCATATATTACCCTACTCCCTCAATTTCTATAACCTCCAATTTATTTTCTAAAAATTAAATGAAAACATCATGTAAACATTTTTAAATAAAACCAATGGCCCCTACTTTGTGGTCTATAATATAGTAAGGATCACCTATCATCAAATAATGTTTAATGACACCATACCTATGTAAGAGGAGGTCCATATCCTTACATGTTCATGTGTGGGGAGTCGATTGAACTCCATGATCTAGTAAATGAAGTTTAAATTATAATTTAGGAATGGAAATTGTTAGAGTATAAACAAACTATATTTTTGTTGTTGTATATTCTATATTTAGAAGCCCATGATCCACCTTATCCTTGATCAAATGATACTATATTTCAATGTTCTCCATTGAGTGATGGACTGGATTTTTTATCATATTTAATGTACTTCAATTAACCAAATCAATTATGATTGGAGACGTCACATTGAGTCCCATATAATGATTCTTCTTTTTCATCCACAATAATTGCATTCCTGATTGTGTAGCCGAAATACTTTTAGATTCCGCAGTACTTAGTAAAATTCAATTATTTTCGCACATATCCATGAAATACACAATTAACCAAGATAAAAGACGCCACATTATTTCATTTTCTATCATCTATTGCGCTATCAAATCTATATCTATAATATAAAATAACAATTTAATATGTTCTTCCTTTTATAAGAAATTGATATCCACCATTTCTTTGATATACCTATGTATTCTATTTAAATTAATAATGTACATTAACAATGAATTAATTTGATAATTGGCCACCTGTCATTTTGAAACTCAATATCTGGATGTGTTTTTTTAAGTACAATATACATAAAATGACATGCTTATATATCGTGACAATAAACACTATAACTAAATTATCTCATGAAAATTACATCTAGGTATCCACTAGAGTTGTTAGATCCTTGTAATTATCCATTAAATTTTTTTATAACCTACATTGAATTTTATTACTCTGAAATTATTGGGTCATTCCATCCTTCCATCCCTTTTTTATTAAGGGAAATGTTCTATACACTAATCATTAAAATTAAAAACACAATTTTAATGAATTCTGTGAACGAGTTGCACTATTTTTTCCCTAATATGACAAATATTATGTAATCCAAAAAAACCTATTATAATTTGATCAATATCACATTAAAATTTATATTATAATATACCTTACTATGCTAAAAACAGATCTCCTTGAAAAAATTATCATGTCTTAGATATCATTATCTCAATGCTTCCCTCAACCCATATAGTGACTTCTTTATCCAATAAATGTTGTTACCATATTCCTAGAAAATATAACCATATTTTTCTTTATTGTACACATCACATTATAGTACAACAATAGGAAACATTCCTATGTTTTCTATTTGTATGATATTCAAATTTCATTTAACTACTATGAATAATAGTAAGAGAATTGTTTTTATCCACGAAATAGATGAATATTTCCCATCAACATCGATTCCCTGGAGCTCAGAGTATAAATTTCACACTTTACATGACTTCATATGATTTACATGACATCTTTATTATGATTTACAAGATCTATTTGCTTTTTATGACATTCTTATTAACTGATCTACACACTATCTACCATGTTTGGTTCTATTCAATTTGGTTTATCCATTCATTCATTGAATAAACCGAAATTTTATATCCAATATCATATTTAAATTATTTTAGTTATACATGTGAAATATATATTCTTGAGTTAGTTCCAACATCCTCCCATTATGAAATTGTGTTATCTGATCAACGATTATGTTTTTCCTATTATGTTTGGATCAACTCTTCAGTTGCTATGTAGATATTGGTCGATTTTAATCCTTCCCATCATCAGAATCATATTATGAATCAACATCAAGATCATTCGCTCACCTTGACCCTTTCATCTATTCATCAGTAACATTAAGACCCTTCTCGTGGACTTTTTAATGATTCTGCTCATTTTCATTCACAATAATATCATTTCTCTCTACTAATTTAACCAGCCACATGATATAGAATTTATATGCCATTATTTTTCCTTAATTTCAAAAGTATACCATTATCTCCCAGGTATTAAAAATCATATGTTTATAAATATTGATAATGAAACAATTACTTATGATGACTTTAATGTACATTAAATTTAAATTCTCTCCAAACCACAACTCATATAGATAATTTTAATATATTGTACACAATTAAGATCTAGAAATATTGATTTACATCAACACATCATGTTTCCAAAACATCTCTGGATGTCATTTCTCTATGATAATCATTCCTTCAATATTGTTGAGAATATAGTATTTTTTTAATAGCTATATTTTTCTAAGGATTTATTACTTTGAATACATGGTGGATTATCTTATTTTTTCAATGATAATACTCCAGTTAATTTTTTTAAAATATTTTCAATTATTATTATATAATTTTATTATTTTTTGACCGATGATCCTTTCAACTTCACTCTGATGTTGTGTTATGAAGCTTAACACCTCATACTTATGTGAGATGATTGAATGCCACACTATCCTACTATAATCATCAATTACGGACATATAATATCTCCTCCCATTAATAAATTTTAGTGAAATAGATCCATGAAATTCCATATCCAGTAGTTAACTAACTCCTTTTTACCATTAGTTCTTATCCTTATATGACTTTAATATGTTTTTTCGTAGTAATAAAATAGTGCAAGTATGTGTATGATCATGTGATAACATAGCGGGATCTCAAGAAACATCACATTTCACCAGATCATATAAGTATGGCTGGATTATAAATCCAATAAAATTATTATGTAACCTATTTTATTGTTCCATGGATTGAAATATCACATATTTTTATCCACTTACAATATATAGATTAACCTTCTTGCTCTATCCCTACAAAAAAACTACACCAAATTTTTTCATAATGATAAAAACATTCTTGGTAAAATATATAACATTTCCCAAGTCATGTAGTTGACTAAAATGTAGTATGTTATGACTGATAACATAAACAACCAAAAAATAATCACATATAATATCTTTTCGCAAAAATAGATTTTCTAAAACAAAATATCTTCTGATTTTCATCATTGTGGATTCTAACATAACATTATAATCATACATGATTTATGTCACCAGATCCTTATTTTAGGACATATGGTTGGCGCATCGACTATCTGTGATCCATATTCCAATGTGATAAGATACTTTATTGGAAATCTATATGGCCACTACCTCCCCTTATGAATTATTTTTGATTCACGTATTTTTCATGATACATGAATTTGATTGATATTCATGATCTCATTCAGAGTTTGTTGGCTTAATATTATCTTGCAATGATGAAAATGAATTGTACATTTTCAGATAATTTGATGTCTCCTAGAGATGTCTTCTGTTACCATTTTGTGTTTTTTTATATCTATCGTCAACATTGATGATTTTCAATATCAGGTCATGTTCCCAAAATCACCACACCAAAAATAGTGACCATCAAAAGCATTCCATTTTCTATTAAACTATACATTGATGCCTTTATTTATATTATTCCAATTTTTAAAAATTTCTTTATGGAAAAAACACTGTGAGAGTGTCCCATATTTCTATAATAATAGCACCTAATATTAGGTGTATTCCTATTCACTTTTGCTACATTACTATTTTTCACATCTGTTCATTGAATGTTAGGATTTTGATCTATACTAAAATAAATCATGTAAATACCAGTAAATTTCTAGGGAAATTTTTTTTCTTGATTTTCATTGGGATTTTACAAGAACACAGTTTCTTGACAGCACTTGATTCTGAGGACTGGTGTTCCCAGAATCAATTTCCGAAGTTTAGCTCGGGTACGTTCAGTGAGTGAACGAGCGGGTTTTCCTAACTTTTAAATCGGTGCTTGGAATCAAAATCTAAGGGCCCCGATGAAACCGTAGTGCCAGTAATTTCTTAGGAACACCATTACTGGTGTTTTGTTTTCTAGGGTGAGGTTATTAAATAAATGGGTTAACTAAATAATGGAATAAAATATTGTGCTACAATTTTTATTTCTATTCTAAGTATTTAAAACCTACAAATGGTTTTGGGATGGGACCGACTACATCATAACTTCTCTATGTAGGATATTAGTGAAGTGGGGCCCACACATTCCCCACCCCTTTAAATCCCTTTATCCTCCATCTCGTGCATTTAATTTTTAACTCACCCACACCCTAATTAAATGGAAAGTCAACCCTCATTTTTTATTTGTATTATTAAACGCTCTACAATTAAGTGAATTAATTGGATGAGTTTCTATTTGAATTTCAAAGTAATGGCATGCGTGTGTGATAATAAAATAAGACATGAATTATTTTATTTGGGGGGGGGTGGGGTTGTTTCGTTGTGCGGAAAGAAGGAGAGGACTCTTGCGCTCTTGATGAATATCTTCATCCTCATCTAAGAAACCGAAGGACGCCGAGTTTACGATGAAGAACTCCTTCATCGCAAAGGGAGTTCACCAAACCGTCTTCTTCCCTCTTCGAAACCGGTGATAGATGCCTTCTTCGAAGAACGAAGATGCACCACATCCTTCTTCGGGCGAATGTCGACGACGCTTACGGAGCATCGATCTGCAACACCCTCTTCCGCGACACCGTTGTTCCGCAATGACCATCGTTCGACAACTCCTTGAGGTAGGGGTTTGAGTTCCAATATTATGGTTTAGTTTTTTTGCGCTTGCTTGACGAGGGTATTTATTCTTTTTGGACTGGCTGTTATCATTATAACGGGAGGAGGTCGGACCGCACAAACACGGCCGATCCCCCTCCCACATTGTTGTTCTTCTTGTTGCGGCACGAACAAAAGCAGTAGGGTGTAACAGCACCACACAGGAACATGGAGAATCATGACGAAGAAGCGCGGCGCCGTCACTTCACGCTGTTGAGTCTGAACGAACCCGCGGCCGGAGTCGGGCCGCAGCGAAGGGGCGCAGCGCCATCACACTGTGCTGGAGAACCACGAAGACACCACGGCCAAAGCAGGGCCGCGGCAGAGGGACGTGGCGCCTTCGCGCCGCAGCGATAGGACAAAGTCCGTGGGACCGTGGGGTCCCGCGACGGTGGCACCGGCAGACTATTCGGGCCGGCCGATCGGAGGAGCTGGGGGTCATATCCCCCGGATGGCAAGGGAGCGACACCCACGCGGGGCCACAGTTTCTCAATCAGGGGGGCTGTGTGCCCCCCCTTTCCATGACAGCTCAGTCGAGCCGAGCTGTCTGGCCATGCAGGCCGCGCCCACGTCAGGCCAACCGGCCGCCTAGGCCGGGCTGGGCCGCGCAGGCCGTGTCGGGCCGCGCTAGTGGGGTCAGGCCACTCCCACCAATCTGGGCCATGCCCTATTTGGCCGGACCCAGACCCGGGTCGGGTCGACCCGGTTCGGGCCAACCCAGGGGTGTTGGGTCGGCCCGGACCCAGACCCCCCATTTCGGACTTCTTTCAGTAATTTGCCCATATCATGGGCTTCGGAACTCTGATCGACATACTGTTAGTTGTGTTGTGATCCTCGGATCGAGGCGAGCGTTTCGGTATATTACAGTTAAGGTTTAAGCGAACTTTGGGTATGGACGGGTTGGTTCGAACACGAAACCAACTGGGCCCTCGGAGCAGAAACACATATAACATGAGCTCTGGACGCCCCATTGACATGTCGTCAACTTTGTTGGATTCCTATTAGTGAGAAGAACCTTTTTGATTACTCTACTTGATGTTTGGACGTAGTTGGATTGTATTTTGTTTGATTTGAACTTAAAAACCAATCGGGGTCGTGGAACGAAAAAGCCAATAACTCTCAGACCGGGCGTCCAATTGACGCGCTGTCTTTCACATCAAGTTCCCTATGTCGAGACAGAACTTTGTTATACATCAACTACGGACTATGTGTCAGTTGCTGTATCAACCCCCTTGGCTCGTGGAGTGG
The DNA here is from genome assembly GCA_963277665.1 of Viscum album. NCBI lineage: Eukaryota > Viridiplantae > Streptophyta > Magnoliopsida > Santalales > Viscaceae > Viscum > Viscum album. Next base: position 1,105,151,411 of record OY728131.1, on the reverse strand, counting down.
ACCCTCCTGGAAACGAGTGTGCTGTGTGCGGAAACCCTAGAGCTGGCTGAGACTTGACGACTGCTGATCGACCGAATCTGAGTGTTTTGATAGCCCAGTGGGGGAGCGCTTGGTTTTAGCGGTAGACCCACAGGGGTGGACTGATTGGTTATAGCGGCAGACCCATCGTACTCAAAAAAAGGAGTACCTCAGTAGGCTATGGGGGGAGCGATTGGTTGTAGCGGCAGACCCATGGTGGGAAGCTCTTGGTTGTAGCAGCATGCCCACAGTACTCGACAGGTGGAGTACATCAGAAATCCAAGGTTAGTGGAAAGTGCTTGGTTGTAGCGGCAGACCCACTATACTCAATAAAGGAGGAGTTCCCTATTAGCTATAGGTTCGACGACGAAGACTATCGTACTGGAATCCGTCATGGGTTCGACGGTGAAGACTATCGTACTGGAATCCCCCGTGGGTTCGACAGTGAATAATATCGTACTGGAAACCTCCGTGGGTTTGACGGTGAAGACTATCGTACTGGAATCCTCTGTGGGTTCGACGGTGAAGACTATCGTACTGAAATCCTTCGTGGGTTCGATGGTGAAGACTATCATACTGGAATCCTCAGTGGGATCGACGGTGAAGACTATCATACTGTAATCCTCTTTGGGTTCGACAGTGAAGACTATTGTACTGGAATTTTTTGTGGGTTTGATGGTGAATACTATCGTACTAGAATCCTCCGTCGGTTCGACGGTGAATACAACGGTACAGGAATCCTCTGTGGGTTCGATGACGATGACAACTGTACTGGAATCCTCCGTGGGTTCGATGGTGATGACTACTTTTCTTTTATCCTACGTGGGTCTGGCAGTACTACTGATCTTGTATCTCATGTGGGTCCCATCTTAGATGAATCAGTGGCTAATTTTGACCACCTCTATTATCTCACGAAGAAGTATACCTGTGTGAGCTGAGTCTTGACTTCCAATCATTATCTTCAATATGATTGACTTGCTTTTCTATGTGGATTGGGTTGTGCTTTCATATGTGGATTGGGTTGTACTTTCCGGTGTGGACGTGATCAAACTTGCTCTCAGATGATGGAGCCGAATTGAAATTGATGACTTAGGTATATGTATGTGAATATACCAGTGTAGTGTTGGATTTTACTTCATGATTGTATCTTTTCTTTGTGGTTTATCCATTGTTGATTTAGGGAGACCTTCGAGGGTCTCGGGGTCCCTACTAACTAGCGTATACTCACCCCTGCATGGGCTATGCCCGCACTACGTTGTGTTAGCTGCAGACGATGGACAATGAAGATCGTGGTTGAGGCTTGTAGAACAAGTCGGTACCTGGAGGTGGACCACTGGGTGGGACGTACATAGAGCGGACGGATAGACCCGAGGAGCAGAGGAGGCTAACTGTACCCACCCTTCAGGCGGGACTTTCAGTGGATAGCTCAACGTTGCTGATTTCCTTTCATTTGTTGTAATTTCATTCCAATTGTACTTTACTTTCAGTTTGGGTTTGTATTCTGGCCCACTTACTTTTCCACACTACTATTGTACCCAGTTTTACTGAGTGTTTACTTCTGTTTGCTTACTCTGTGGGGTTTGATTACTTTCTAAAGGCAATGCCTTCCCCTTTTTGACAGGATTTATGCATTGGTGATAGTCGCCAGCCCTAGGCCTGTGGGAGGCGGGCTTGGGGTAGTCACGACATGGGTCCCGAGGATGGGTCGTGAAAAATTGGTATCAGAGGAGTTCAGGTATATAGAAGAACTCGTGACTCTAATCTTCTTCTATGTGAATCAATAATGTTAAGTGTTTTTGAGTGTGGTTATTAGTCTAGGGAGTCCAGTGTTGGTGCGGCGGCCGACGTATCCATATTCTAGGACCCTGACTTCTGATTTCCGACTCAGTGCACGAAAAAATTGATTGCATGTGTATTTCCAAAATTTTCTTTGTGATTACTTTGTGTCAGCTCACCAGGTATAAATTGTTGACCATGGTACACCATTATCTTTTCAATATGTCCCCATGACGACAGCCAGCTATGGTTCTGAGTGTTGTACGAGATGACGGCCCACCGAGAGACGAGGTTCCAGTGTGGCCCCTCTTACTATGATGAAACCTTCGGGTGGTGTACCAGCAGTAGCACCACCCATTAGGTAGCATAGGCCTCCATTTTTTTGAGGTGAGACAGTTCCCAGGAAGCAGTGGACTGGATGGAGGCGATTGCTAGAGTACTACGCACAATTTAGACACTAGTAGAACGGGTAATGGACTTAGTTACTTGTGTTTTCTAGTGAGTGACCATGGGGTTGGTCTGTATAGTGAAAAGGATTCTGTATATGGACCAATTCCAGAGATAGTAACTTCGGGTAGTGTGTTAGCTACATCACTACCTGTTGGATAGAAAAAACTACCAGCGATACCGGTAGATGACACTTGTAGGCTTAGTGCCTTACATGTTTTAGCACCAGATATCCATCATGTTTCGAGGCAATCCAGAATCACAGGCGGTTGAGGACTTGCTTGAGTAGGTGGCTGAGAGTTTCCCAGAGCTTATACAGCTTCGGCAGGACGACGTATCAGTAGATGAGAATTCATCGGGGCATACCAAACCATTCCTGATACTCGATGACTACGATGCAATCGGTGCTTCAGGGCTAAGACTTCAGAGTGAGGTTTGTCTAAAGGAAATCCGAGCCAACACTTCTTTCTCTATGCATTCCTACTTATGCTATGGTGTTAGAAACAACCATTGTGGTTGAGAATTATTTTGCTGAATGGATGCAGTTAGTGAAGGTTAGAAGTGGAAAATAAGGAAACTGGAACCAGTCGTGGAGACTTGGGCGTGTAAAATGTTTCAAGTAGAGGAAGTGAAAAGGACAAATGAATTTGCAGGGCAGCAGACGTTGAAGTGGAGCTAGGAGAGCAGCATGGGGTGGTGAACATTTTGACATGTTGAAACCACCCACCTTTGTAATTCCTACTAGGCCCAGAGAGTTGGAGGGCAGGGGAAAGATTAGCTGCATGCAGTCAGGGTGTGCGGCCAAAAGGGCTCTAAGGACGATCCGATGTTCGAACTATGTCTTCCACAAACTGTCGTAACAACAATAAATTGATACAAATCATCCCTTACTTCCATGAATATTTTTCCAGACCTACAGTTTCTGGTTAATCCGTTGACTTGAACCTCACATCTGAAGATACCTATTGGAGGAGACTCGATAATAACACTTACGCCGACGGTGTGATCTTACCCTTGAGGTGAGAGTTTCAGTTAGAACCTCTTAGTGGCAGCGTTGAGGCCTTATGACGTTAGTTTGAGTATGGACTGGGAAATCACAGTTCATAAACAAATTGGTGGTATTAGGCAAACATCGGGATAGGTTTTCCTTGGTAAGAAAAAAGGAAACCCTAGGTATCATTGGTTTAACTCATGCTTAGGAGGGTGTAGCCGATCACTCTTAGGTCGGCCAACCTTACCCTCGTGGCTGTAGAAGTTTTGATCTTCAGTACGAATCAGGAAATAGAGGCCTCTAGAGTTCGAGGATGGTGACCATGTTCTTATATGGATCACACCTCGATGAGGTTTACCGAGATGCAGCCGAGGCGGCGAGATATCTCCGAGGTTCAACGGACCTTTATAGGTCCTCGGCATGGTTGGAGAGGTGATTTAACACTTGACCTTTCCACCTCAGTTGCACCGGGTGCACGTTGTCATCCACGTATCTCAGCTAAAAAAATACGTACATGACCCTTCACACATCATCAACCACAGGTAGTTGGATGTCGATGATGGGTGAAAATCAATGAGGATTTAGTGTAGAACGAGGATCAACAGAAGCAGGTCCTATGTGGACGGTCGATTCCTCATGTACGCCTTCACTGGAAACATAGGAACCTCCAGGAGAGCACATTGGAGCGGGAGGCTCAGTTGCATGCTCAGTACCACTTTTATTCCCCTAGTTTGTGTTATAGCTTTACGGGGAAGTAAAGCCCTGGGGTGGGAGTAATGTAAAGACCCGTAAATTTCTAGGGAATTTTTATTTATTAATTTTCATTGAGAATTTACGAGAATGCAGTTTCTGATGGCACTTTATTCTGAGGCGCGGTGTGCCCGGAATCAATTTCCGATGTATAGCTCGGGTACATTCAGTGGATGAACAAGTGAGTTTTTCTAATATTTAAACCTTTGCTCGGAATTGAAATCTGAGGGCACCAATGAAACCGCAATGCTGATAATTTTTTAGAAACACCAATACTAGAGTTGTGTTTGCTTGGGTGAGGTTATTAAATAAATCGATTAACTAAAGAATGAAATAAAATATTGTTCTACAATTTTTATTTATTTTCTAAGTAATTTAAATCTATGCATGGGGGTTGGGATGGGAACCACTACATCTTAACTTCTCTATGTAGGATATTAGTGAATTGGGGCCCACACGAGCCCCACCCCTTCAAATCCCCTTAACCTCCCTCTCATGAATTTAATATGTAACTCACGCACACCCTAATTAAATGGCATGTCGACCCTCATTTTTAATTTTGATTAATAAATGCTCTACAATTAAGTGAATTAATTGGATGAGTTTTGTTTTGAATTTAAATGAAATGGCATGTGTGTATAATAATAAAATAATAAATGACGTATTTTATTGGGGGGTTTTGTTTCGTTGTGTGGAAGGAAGGAGAAGACTCTTGCACTCCTGAGGAATATATTCATCCTTGTCGAAGAACACGAAAGACGCTGAGTCTAAAATGATGAACTCCATCATCACAAAGGGAGTTCTCCAAACTGTCTTCTTCCCTCTTTGCAGTCAGTGAGAGACGCCTTCATCGAAGAATTATGACGTTCCACATCCTTCTTTGGGCGAACGCCGATGACACTTATAGAGCATTAATCCGCAACGCCGTCTTATGTGACACCGTTGTTCGACAACAACCATTGTTCGACAACTCCTTGAGGTAGGGGTTTGAGTTCAAATATTATGGATTAATTTTTTTGTGCTTGCTTGGCGAGGGTGTTTATTCTTTTTAGGCCACTTGTTATCATTATAACGGGAGGAGGTCGGACAACACGAACACGGCCAATCCTCCTCCCTCTATGTTGTTGTTCTTGTTGCGGCACGAACAATGGAAGCCCGGTGCAATGGCACTGCGCGAGAAAATGGAGAATCACGATGAAGAAGCGTGGCGTCTTCGCGCCGCGCCATTGAGGCCGAACGAACCCACTACCGGAGTCGGACCGTGGTGAAGGGGCAGGGGGCCGTCGCGTCGTGCTGGAGAACCAAGAAGACACCGCGGACGAAGTGGGGTCGTGGCATAGGGGCATGACGCCGTCGTGCCGCACTGACTGGACCAAGGCTGGGGTAGAGCAGGGAGCGGGGGATGGAACCATCAGCCGCCAGCGCCTCGGAGGAGCGGGACCGTAGGGTCCCGTGGCGGCGGCACCGGCCGGCTAGATGAGCCGGCCGATCAGAGGAGCTGGGGGTCGTAACCCCTGGCCATCAAAGGAGAGACCCCCACATAGGGGCTACGGTTTCTCAATCAAGGGGGTAGCGCACCCCCCGTTCTGCGACAGCTCGGCCGAGCCGAGCTGTCGAGCCACGTGGGCCGCGCCCAGGCCAGGCCAACCGGCCACCTAGGTCGGGCCGGGCCGGGCCGCTCTGGTGGGGCCTGGCCGGGCCGCGCCCTATTGGGCTAGACCCAGACCTGGGTAAGGTCGAACCGGTTCGGGAGGACCCGGGGGGGGGGGGGGGGGGTTTGGTCCGTGCCGGGCCGGGCCCAGACCCCTTATTTTGGACTATTTTCAGTAATTTTCCCATATCATGGGATTCAGACCTCTGATCGATGCACTGTCAGTTGCGTTGGGATCCTTGGATCGAGACGGTCAGGTCGTTATATTAAGCTCAAGCTTTTGGGTAACTTTGGGTATGGCAGGGTTGGTTTGAACACGAAACCAACCAGGCCCTCGGAGCGGGAATGCTTATAACATCAGCTCTGGACGTCCGATTGACGTGCCGTCGACTTTGATGGATTCCTATTAGTGAGACGGACCTTTTGGATTACTCCACTCAAGGTTTGGCTGCAGTTTGAGTGCAGTCAGGTTGGATTTAACTTAAAAACAAACTGGTTGGTTTGAACACGAAACCAACCAGGCCCTCAGAGCGGAAACACTTATAACATCAGCTCTGGACGTCCGATTGACGTGCCGTTGACTTTGATGGATTCCTCTTAGTGAGACGGACCTTTTGGATTACTCCTCTCAAGGTTTGGATGCAGTTTGAGTGTAGTCAGGTTGGATTTAACTTAAAAACAAACTGGTCCCCTAGAACGAAAAAGCCAATAACTCTCAGACCAAGTGTCCGATTGACGCGTCTTCTGTCACGTTGAGTTCCCTATTTCGAGATGGATCTTTGGGGTATATCAACTCCGGACTACGTGTTAGTTGATGTATCTACCCCCTTGGCTCGTGGAGCGGACCCTCTCGAAAATGAGCAAGCTGTGTGTGGAAACCCTAGAGCTGTTTGAGACTTGACGACTGCAGATCGACCAACTCGGAGTGTTTCGAGAGCCCAGTGGGGAGCGCTTGGTTGTAGCGGCAGACCTGTGGCATAGGAGCGCTTGGTTGTAGCGGCAGAACCACAGTACTCAACAGAAGGAGTACCTATGTATGCTATGAGGGGGAGCGCCTGGTTGTAGCGGCAGACCCATGGTGGGAAGCGCTTGGTTGTAGCAGGAGACCCACAGTACTCGACAGGTGGAGTACTTCAGCCGTCCAAGGTTAGTGGGAAACTCTTGGTTGTAGCGGCAGACCCACTATACTCGATAGAGGAGGAGTTCCCCAGCAGCTATGGGTTTGACAGTGAAGACTATCGTACTGGAATCCTCTTTGGTTTCGACGATAAAGATTATCGTACTGGAATCCTCCGTGAGTTCGATGGTGAAGAATATCATACTGGAATCCTCCATGGGTTGGACGGTGAAGAATATCATACTGGAATCCTCCATGGGTTCGACAGTGAAGACTATTGTACTGGAATCCTCTGTGGGTTCGACTGTGAAGACTATGGTACTAGAATAATCAGTGGGTTCAACGGTGAAGACTATCGCACTGGAATCCTCCATGGGTTTGACGATGAATACTATCGTACTAGAATCCTCCATGGGTTCGACGGTGAAGACTATCATACTGGAATCCTCCATGGGTTCGACAGTGAAGACTATCATACTGGAATCCTCCGTGGGTTTGACGGTGAAGACTATCGTACATGAATCCTCTGTGGGTTCGACGACGATGACAACTGTACTGAAATCCTCAATGGGTTCAATGGTGATGACTAATGTTCTTGTATCCTACGTGGGTCTGGCAGTACTACCGATCTTGTTTCCTATGTGGGTCACATCTTAGATGAATTAATGGCTAATTTTGATCCCCTCAATTATCTCACGAAAAAGTATACATGTGTGAGCTGAGTCTTGACTTCCAATCATTATCTTAGAAATGATTGACTTGCTTTCCTATGTGGACTAGGTTGTTATTTCTTATGTGGATTGAGTTGTACTATCCTCTTTCGACGTGATCGAACTTGGGCCCAGATGTTGCAGCCAAACTGAAATTGATGAATTAGGTTAATATATGGGCATATACACATGCAGTGTTGGATGTTACTTCGTGATTGTATCTTTTCTTTGTGGTTTATCCTTTGTGGATTTAGGGAGACCTTCGGGGGTATCGAGGTCCCTACTGAGTAGCGTATACTCACCCCTATGCTGGCTCTGCCCACACTACGTTGTGTTGGATGCAGATGACAGACTGTGCTGATCGTGGTTGAGGCTTGTGGATAAAGTTTGTACCTGGAGGTGGACCAATGGGCGGGATGTACAAGGAGTGGACAGCTAGACCCGAGGAGCTGAGGAGGCTAACTGTACCCACACTTCAGGTGGGTCTTTCAGTGGACAACTCGACATGGCTACTTTTCTTTCAGTTGTTGTACTTTCTTTCCAGTTATACTTTACATTTGGTTTGGGATTGTATTCTGGCCTACTTACATTTCCGCACTACTATTGTACCCAGGTTTACTTAGTGTTTACTTATTTTTTCTTACACTGTGGTGTTTGTTTACTTTATAAATGAAATGCTTTCCTCTTTTTGTTGGGATTTACGCCTTTGTGCTAGTTGCTAGCCCCTGGCCTATGGGAGGCATGCTTGGGGTAGTCACAGCATGGGTCTCGAGGATTGGTCATGACAAATCTTCTACATTGATGTGGGTTTTAGTGGTCTGACATAAATCATTACTTATTTATATTAGTGCTCAAACCTCTCAAATTATGTGTTATTTTTAAGTGTTGTTTTCTTCTATTAACAACTATTTGACTATTTTGTTGGTCCGACATTCTTTAATTTCTCTTTTTTGTCATGTGTGACATGTTCTCCCAATATGAAAATGTTGTTCAATATATTCTCTTGATATATTACCATTCTCTACAAGCCAAAATCTTCCTCCACTAGTTCAACAATTTGTTTGAAATCAAATTTTACTATGTTAGACAAAACTGTCGATAATCCTTGTCAATTATTCAACCTTGATCTAGTATGGAATGTCTTTCTCTGAGTTTTCTATCCTATAAAATTAGATATTTTCAGTTTCATTTTTTAGGTCATACTTTTCTTCTTATTTCTACTATATATAGAGTTTTACACCATGAACATCTTTTTTTCATTCTTTTTTTTCAATCTCCAAACATCTCTCACGTTAAGATAAAATTATAATTCAACCATGAGGTCAACTATTCCTATGACTTATACTTACCCATTTTCACTTCATTTAAATTTATAGGAATTACACACTAATTTCAACATATAAAGTTCTTAATGATCCTTTTAGTTATCCATCTATTCTACCTTGGATATTTTATAATTGTCTTAATCTTGTGAAATAAAATTCTTCTTTCTGATGAAAATTTTATAAATTTTTTTTGAATGACACATTATCTAAATATTTATTTTTAGAAGTTTCACTATCAATGTCATCATCATCTGAAAAATTATTTGGACCCATTACTTTTTCTAATATTCAAAATTGAGAAAAATAATTTCATTACCTCATCCACATCAACATATTCTTTATCTTCTTTAATTGTGAGCTTCTTCACAGCCCTAAATGAAAATTACATAGACATTCCTTAATAAAAAAACACATTATCATTATTTCTCATCTGGTTTCTTATAGGAGAACTATTAATTCTATCTAATGTCAGCTACTTTGGATCATTATCTTCTAGTGTAGAGACATTCAGATTGAATTTCAATGGAAGTCCTCTTAGGATACAGCTAAATATCATTATATCTAAAGAAATTCTCCAAGACCATGAATGTATTCCAACAAACATTCACCCTGTCAAAGAACACATCGACACACTTATTACAGTGCATTATTAAGTCTTTGTTTTTTCCTCGGAACCAATAATTTAGATTTTATGAGTCTTTTATCACTTTCATATATATTTAGAATATTATCCCACATTAAAAGATATATCTTACATGATATCACATTCACATAGATTATGGTAGACAAATATCCCCCTAAGACACAGATTCCTTTGGAACCAACATCAAATTATATTAGTTATGCTTTTGATAAAACACAACTATTCACAATAAAATATTAAACATACATAACATATATAAAAACATCTATTCAAAATAATTTTAAGTAGATATGTATTTTATTCTTCCATCACTGATTTTTTTTTTCAACGAAGGTCTATGTACATTAGTGATTACTAATTTAAATTGCTTCTATTGAGAGTGAACCTATTACTTTAATCATTCTATTTGAAACCAATTATTATAAAAACTAGGTTAAATATCCAAGGTGGTGAAACATTGTATGATATATTAAACAAGTACCCATTTTTATCTTATTTCAAATCCAAACAAAACACACTTATATCCCTTTCCCATAAGAATTCACGAGTAGACATTAAAACATTCACAATACACAAAAAATTTATATGGTTATCTTGAATAATTCTATATAAAATTAATATACACATGTAATGTGACTATGTACCAAATCCAGTAATGTTCAACGATAGTAGAATGTTTTAATAAAACTCAATCTCTTTCATGGTTCACTACTAATCACAATTTTAAACCTCATTTTTCTCTCAACATATGTGTGCACAATGATCCATCCATGATTCTTGAATTGAACACTTGAATAAAAAACATTACACCTCATTTGGTGCATCAGTAAACGTAAAATTCAATAAATTTATGAATCAATATTTACAAAAAAATTTCTAGACAATTCACTCTCTTTCATGTGAGATTCTCTTTCACAAAACCCTTTCTCAATATTTATGAAACATTCCAATATTTAAAAAAACATAAAACATTAACAAAATCCTAAACCATTCGTGAATGACACAATATTCATGAAACACTATAATATTTATTAAATCTTCTATGGTGAGGTTGACATAAGTTTCATGAAACATGTTTTATTATGAAATCACCATGAAAGAAAATCCTTCATAAAACTCATTCTTGAATTGAAAGATTTATAATATTTTTTAGGGAATATCTTTCACAAATGTGGGTTGTATACACCTATTAATAGTTGTTACCTCCCATTATTGAAACCAACAAAATTACCACCACTATTTCAAAAAGATCATCATCCTTTTTCAAGTTACTATATTTCTTCATGAAACATGTCGTAAATTTTCAGTTTGTGTAACATTTCATATTCATAAAAGATACCATGACTTTCTAATATAATTCACTATTTTTTGAAATTCATAGGACTATAAAAATTAATCAATTACATGTTTTTTTAAAAACAATTTAATCCAAATTTGAGTATAAAACATTAATGAAACTAATAAACGCCTCTAAAAATCAGTCCCCTTAAATTTGGTGAACACTAGAAAATTCCACCATCCTACCTGAAAAATTTTCTATAAAAATTATATAGTTTCCATACTACACAATTTTATCCTTTTTAATGAAAATAGTCAGAAATCATGTTATAACTAACCAACTAACCCTTTAAACCTACTTTTTCAATAAATAAAATAAACATGAAAATAGTACAATGTCACATTGATGGATTTTTTCCCCAATAACAACTTCATGTTCATCCTTTTCCTCTTCCTCGAAATCATAATCTTATATAAGGGTGAAAAATGTTTTATTTGTTTTTGAATTTGAAAAAAAGAAGTTTGAGTTATAAAATAGTTTTTATAAAATAAAAGAAACAAAAATATGGATTAACACCCTATTATAAACTAGGTTGAAATTCTTAGCATTCATGCATCTCCCTTGAATGGTCTTCTATAATTCTCATTTCTTGGGGAGTTCTATATAATAACCTCTAAATTTCCCTGTATCTTGTATTTCTCATCATACATGAGTGGAATCAATTAATCAGAATCTGGGAAATTATAGACATTAATATTTTATGATATTCTAACCTGTATTAATTTAGAATAAAAGGAATCTTTGTCAACATTACCCCTTATGTAGTTTCAGTATACTATTCATCTACTTGGTCATGTTCCTCTTGGATGTATTAATATGGGGATGGTGGAATTAATGGTAATTATATCATTACATCAAATTTGAGCCCCTTCATTCCGACATTATCCCCCGTGGCTTATAATAATGGTGTTGATACTGAATTCACAACATAGAGAGAATAATCAATTGAATGTGATTTAATTAAATCAATATATTTTGAGTCAAAGAAGAAACACACCCTCAAATATTTTCTCTTTAACAAATTCTTGTTAGTATATGGGAATTGGTCATATGTGATTATGTTAAATTATTAGAATATTATCTTGTTATTATTATTCCATATTTCCCCCATGACCTTTGATATTATGGTAATTTCAAACAACAATTTAAGATCATATTATATAATCACCTACACCTTAGCTTTTAGTCTTTGATAATCTTCTTGGACATGATTTTATAGTTTCATTATTTTATCTTAGGAGAGTTCATTTTTATATTTTTAGTAGGCACTATTTGATATCGTTAAGTGTTATTATCCAATATTTTTTTGGTCATAGTAGAACATTACATTAACCATTAATGATGGACCACCATTTTTAGACATTATATTTAGTTATAAAATATTAAATTATTTTGAATATGAATTTAAAAATTGAGTTTTTTTCTTACTCCCAAAAATGGTGTTTATTATCTGAGAAGATATCTTGGTCCGCACATAAAAAATATTTAAACCTAGAATGCATTCCATTAGGATTGACAATGTTTATTCTTAAGGATTAATGGGTTGGATATTCAACTATCTCAACTGTGATATTTAATAAGGAACAAGAGATCCATTTGGAAATTTATTTGGGACAATTACTGTTTTCCTACAATTCTTTTGATGACTGCTTCTTAATGTTGTAGATCTGGAATATCCCGAAAGGTTTCAACCCCGAATGGTTTATATCATTCTAGGGAAGTGGATATAATGTGAAAAATGAAGAAACCGTACCAGATGAAACTACTACATGAACGTTATTTGAAATATCCATATTTATTTACTTCCTTGAGCTCTCAAGGGTATTTATTTGTGTAAATCTATATCGGCAAAGAAACTAGTATTCAGGAAATTGGGAGATAGTCGCTTCTCAGTCGAGGATGATCATGAATCCCTTCAACAGAGCACTAAATTGTGTATGTTGTTGATTATGGGATTCATTTCATACATTAATGTAGATAAACCCTATTCATCCCAGAATCATAAACCTAGAATTTCACACGTTTGTGGCTTCACTAATTGGATACTTTTTCAAATCAGTATGGGTTAATATCATATTTTGTTAAAAATCAAAGGAAGAAATCTATCATCTATGGAAATTTTAGAATATTCATCTCAAAACTCATGTTATTAGAATCATTGAATGGAATTATACATTTAATCCACATACTTATCAGAAAACCATGGCTCATGTCTGGGTTATGTTGCATGATCTCAATTTTTTCTCACACCCCAACATATTGAATGGAGTGGTCTCATTCATAAGAACTCCACATATAATTGACCAGGGAACACTAAATGGAGATCAATGGTTATATTAATGAGTTGTGGTGGAGGTCACTCTCAATTAAAAACACCCTGATGTTATTAGTTTTAATATGAAAGCTACAAAACAATGAATAAGATGGATTTTTAATGTGATTACCCATTATAAAAACTATATAAATTATCATATAATCCATTTTAAACTATAGGGTTGTGAAAAACAAATATGCTCATCCAAATGATGTTGATTAAATGAAGTTATAATGAATAGTAATGAGAAATTCTCTATGATGGATAACCCCAATCCTTCCACGAAGTAAAATGAAATGTGGGTGAAGAAATATATACCTGAAGGAGAGAAGTCAGGTACATCCTGGGATGATATTTTGGATAAAGAGGAGAATTATACTATTGAATTGAGCATTTTAGAAGAAATATAAAAACTATTCGTGGATAATTATGAGTAGTTTAATGATGAACACGTAATAGTGGAACCCCATAAGGAGACCATTATAAATTCTGGATAACAGGGTATAGGTGTTCCCATGTCATGATCCCCTCCCACCAAAGATACCCCTCCTAAGCTGGAAATGGTTAAAGGGAGATAATGACCCCCGAGTCCCACCTCCAATAGGCCCCGGAGTGGCTACTAGCACCAAGGGTATGAGTTTTCACAAATATGGGAGGCATTACCCTTTTTATTATCTGAGATTGGGAGATAGGACAAGTCAACCACCAAAAAGAAAAAGAACAAGTGTGTAGAAATAAACCCAAACCAATACCACATGCATGTTCAAATAGTTCTGAAACAATGTACAAGTACAAGAAAGCTCAAGAAGTACAATAACAAAAGAAACAAATACAGAAAACTGCAGCAACTCCAACTATCTCGACTTGTAGGGTCCTGCACGGCCCTGGTAGTCCTTCTGGAAACCTGAAAGTAACGTAGGGTGAGCATACAAGTATACTCAGTAGGGAATCCTAAAGCTCTCATGCACATGTGAGGAGACATCCTAATGTCCCGTGAGAACAACAGAAGAAACCTAGAATGGAATTATATCCACCCAACCTCACTAGCCACAATAACCAAAACACAATCAAAATAGGCAGTAGTAAATAAGAATAAGAGTATTGGGTACCCCACACCATTTTCCACAACTAGCTAGCTTCTCCTCCTAACGGCGAACGTCCTGACACTACCACACTCTTCCCTCTCGCACACACTTAGGCCTCACAACCACGTATCATGCCCGCACACACCTGGGCCTCACAACCACGTATCCCTCCCACACACACCTGGTCATCACAACCACTTATCCCGCCCGCACACACCTGGGCCTCACAACCACATATCCTGCCCGCACACACCTAAGCCTCGCAACCACGTATCCCACCCGCACACAACTGGGCCTCATCTCGAAGGATCTGGTGAAAAAGTAAAACCTTCCCAAATAGTACTAGGCTAAACCACCCCAATCGAAACCTACCCGAAGAGTCATGGGTGTAAGGTCGCCTCAAGCCATCACATCCTAGGGAAGAATGAGCATGAAAGAGCCAGTAACTAAGGGAAAAACACCCTCTCCCATGAATTGGGAGTGTTTGTCACTAAGTGCTCAACATTGGTGGGGTTTGATAAAACAAAAAGATGCAGATATATATATATATATCACACACTCAGCCCAACCTATGGCTTCTAATTAGAGAACTGAGCACATGCCACGACACTGCTACTACGAAGCATGCATACCAAAAACAACCCCAACCCCATTTAGGTTTTTGTGTTTCAACAGAATCAGTTTAATAGTTCCTTAACTATAGGGAAACTATCTACAACCAACCACATTGATCATTTGTAAAACATATCCCTTCCATCCACAAATCATGTTAGGAAAACACAAGCAACCCAACCAAGTCTGTCATATTAACCATCCAACCCCATTAATTTTTATTACCATTCCACTATAATGCCCCACCATTCATTAACTCTTCAAATTTTATTTATTAAACACAACCCATAGTTCGTTCACATTCAAACCCATCCCTACAGCCCCACTGCCAACTACCATAACCACAACCACACCGTACATCATCATCCCTTGATACAATTTATCGCAGCCCCACTGCCCATCACATTCATATCATTCACACAAACCCATAACCAAGACAACCGCAGCCTCACTACTCACCTGATCCACAAAAATCAACAAAAATACCCCTTCAAATATATTAACCCCAAAAGCACCCACATATTTATTATTTCAGTTTAGTTCAACCGGGGTGATCACACAAGGGTTCCAGATTTTCATTTAATCAGCAATCTTTATGTGATTATCCAATTCCACATGCCATGAAGTTTTCATCAATAAATGGTCTAGAAAGATATGGAATCATTTAATTGTTCAAGAAAAATCCCCCAATGACCGTGATTTTCAGTAGGCATAAGCCAATTAAATTCACAACATAAAATCACAGGATATAAAAATAATGTAACTACATTCACAAACTTCCCATCCCCGTTATATAAGTTAGTTATTATCCTTATTAAAACAGTTCAAATGTGTTTCACGTAAACAAGAGGAAACCCACCCCATATGATGCACAATTTAGAGGGACTAAGGTAAGATCCCTACCTCAACAGGTTCTGATAACAACGCTCCCCCCAGATCAACATTAGAAGACATCCGTCAGCGTCCGTCGCTTCTGGAAAAACCCGGAAAAACCTCCTCTCATGGAATTTGGGAAGTAAAGGCCGATGGGAAGACAACAAGTCCAAGATCAGAAGTTTTGCCTCGTCATTACGATCCTGTGTCCACTGATGGATCGTAAATCGGAGATTGGACGAAGAAGTTATAGAAGAAAAAGAGCCTTCAAGTCTCCTGGGAGAGCTCTGCTCAGAGCAATGGGGAGGATAGGGGTGAGTTGAAAAGGATGAGAGGATCCCTCCTTTTATTGGTGGGAAAAAAAGTATATAGCGTGTGATTTATGGTACATGGCGTGTACTCAGCCATTTCATACGGTCACCACATGGCTTCCAACATGGCCTTCAACGCGGCACACTGCCATTGACTGGTCAACACACGGTTTGAAGGTAACGCATACGCAGGGTGGGACTACACGACGTGTAGTATTGGGAACACGAAGTGTACCCATTTATTTCACATGGCCAGGAAACGACTCCAATATAGCACACGGCCGTTGACTGGTCAACACATGGTTTGAAGGTAATGCATACGCGGGGAGGGACTACACGACGTGTAGTATTGGGTACACAGTGTGTACCTATTAATTTCACACGGAAAGGACACGTCCTTACAACACATGGGTATACCCGGCAAGGGGGTACACTGTGTGTACTCACACTACACGGCGTGTACTAAAAAATTCTGAAAAGTGTGGGAAAAGACCATTTTACCCTCTAAAACACTTCATGACCTTCTTTTTGACAAAGGAATGGGCCGGAGAGGTCTGGTACATTACATCAGATACGTCTTAAAACATTCTCGTCCTAGAGAATTCAAAACCAACCCAGAGGAACACAAAAAGATACCTCTTAGGGCTCTCGTTGTAACAGGAACCCAACCATCAAACATAATTTTAGGTGTTAGGAATTCCTTCTCCTATGTCGACATATTATCCGCTTTAGGCAGCACTGACTCGCCTACACGGGTTAAATCACATCCTCATTAATGCGTCTCGATTAAGAATAGGGTCTTCCCACTTCCATACATTAGGAATTTTCAACTTGCACTACCCCCAACACCACAGAACCAACACATTTCCCGAACATGTGGTTTGGGGAAATTCCTTCTCCAATGTCGAGAGATTATCTACTTTAGGTGGCACTGACGCGCCCGTATGGGTTCAATGGCATCCACATTAATGCGTCTTGATTAAGGATCAGATTTTTTACTTTTTTCCCACACATTCGGACATTCTACACACTTCCATAGAATAAGGAAACAAAAGGTCTCATAACCAACAAGCCAAGAATTCCATATATCAAAGGTACAAAGTACAACATCAAAAAAAAGCTCATAAGAACAAGGCAAACATAAGATAAGCTGGTCTGGCCTCCGACTGGTGTACTCAGCACCAGTGGTACTGAATGTCTCTCTACATCTAGTCCCATTGCATGTGATAGAATGGGTGAAACAAAAGAGTGTGATGCTCCTGAATTTAAACAAAAAATAAATAAGAATATTCAAGAAAATCCAAACACATCTCTATCGATCCCTGGTCCTTCTAGTGATGCTGCCTCTGCTGAATACAACTATCTGCACCCAGCTCCCTTGCCTCTCTGATGTCATCCACCTCCCTGACCACACCCTGGTCAAGGTCCCTGAGGAGCACCCTGAGGTCAGCCTCCTCCCGCAAGGTCTGCCCTCGGAGGAGAAGGGTCCTGCTACTGCTGGAAGGGCCTTGTGGGAAAATGGTGCTACTGAGGCTGGTGTTGAACCTTACCACCTCCACCGTACTATGCGTGGGTAGGGCACCGACTCTGAATGTGCATGACACCTCCAAAATAGAAACACTTTGGTCCTAGGCTCATGAAAAAGGGACGAGGACCCGAATATCTGAACTGGAACTGCTGGGGACTGCTCCCTACTGGCCTGAAACTAGAAGTTCCTATCATAAGAGACCTCCTGCGGACTTCCTTCCCCTTCGACGAACCTAGCTAAAACCCCTTACATGGTTCACCTCCCTGCGAGTGCATCCTCTCTACAACCTCTTCCTTCTTTTGTACTTCCATGTACGTCAGAAGGGTGAAGGGGGTGACAGCATACTAGATCAAAGGATGAAGAGCCTCCTCCAAACGTCTCACCTGAGACTCCTCATCCAGAAAGAGATCCAGAGAAAAGCGTAATAGATCCTTGAACTTGATACCCATCTATCGTACTGACATACTCCCCTACTGGAGAGAGAGTAACTCATACCACTTCTCCACCTTGATCATGGAAGAAAGAAATTCCTCTCGGAATTCCTTCTCAAAGGAATCCCATGGAACCTCAACCTCTATCCTCTCTTCGAGTTAGAGATTCCACCACTGTCACGCCACACCTCTCATCTGACTGAATTCTAGGGGAACCCAGTACTCCCTCGGAGCACGGATCAAGGTAAAAGTGATCCCCAGCTCCTCAAGCCACCCCTCCATCTCCATATCTGATGTACTACTCTCGTACTTCTTGAGGGTTTTCCACTGGAATGAACAAAGAGACTTCTGCCACTGGTTATCTTCCTCCTCTCGGTTAATCCTCAACTAATCAACCGCCTGAATCTGCTGGGCCTCGATAGTCTAAGTCACCTGGGGACGGCGTCCAGGTTCCATAGCTGTACAGTAAAAAAAGATTTCCTAAGCCCAAGTAGTAAGAAAATTTCTCAAGCTTTTATTTTATCACATTATTACAATTTCTTTCCCAGAATTCCCACATCAAGTAAAACACAATCATGATGATGCAAGTACCTTCCCTAGTGTCTCTAACCTACAATCAATGTGGTCTCACTTGGCCGTTCGGTAGGCTCATAGTCCATGCATCAGATCACAGTGGGCCCTAAAATATTGTGTCCTAGCTGGTCTTCCCTGGCCTATGTCACACACCAAGATTAACCAACATTGTTTCCCTACCATCCCATGCAATCCTCACTGTGCCTAACTCTAGAATCCATCTTATCTCTCAACCATCACCTATGATACCATTCTGTCATGACCCCCTCCCACCAAAGATTCCCCTCCTGAGCTGGCAATAGTGAAAGAGGGATAATTACCCCAGAGTCCCGCCTCCAGTAGGCCCCAGAGTGGCGACTAGCACCAACGGTATGAGTTTTCAGAAATATGGGAGGCATTAACCTTTTTATTATCTAAGATCAGGAGATAGGACAAGTCAACCACCAAATAGAAAAAGAACCATTGTATAGAAATAAACCCAAACCAATCCCACATGCATGTTTAAATAGTTCTGAAACCAAGTACAAGTACAAGAAAGCTCAAAAAGTACAATAACAAAAGAAACAAGTACATTAAACTGCAGCAACTCCAACTGTCCCGACTAGTAGGGTCCCGCACAGCCCTGGTAGTCCTCCTGGAAACCTGAAAGTAAATGTAGGGTGAGCATACAAGTATACTCAGTCGGGAAACCTAAAGCTCTCGTGCACAAGTGAGGAGACATCTTAATGTCCCGTGAGAACAACATAAGAAACCTAGAAAGGAATTATATCCACCCAACATCACCTGCCACACACACCAAAACACAATCACAACATGTAGTAGTATATAAGAACAAGAGTATTGGGTACCCCGCAACATTATCCCCCACTAGCTAGCTGCTCTTTCTAATGACGAACGTCCTGATGCTACCACACTCTTCCCGCCCACACAAACCTGGGCCTCACATCCACGTATCCCACCTGCACACACCTGGGCCTGACAACCACATATCCTGCCCGCACACACCTGGGCCTCACAACCACGTATCCCACCCGCACACACATGGGCATCATCCCGAAGGTTCTTTGGAAAAATAAAACCTCCCCGAAGAGTCTTGGGCTAAACCTCCCCAATCGAAACCTACCCAAAGATTCTTGGGTGTAAGGTCGCCTCAAGCCATCATAGCCTAGGGAGGAAGGAGCAGGAAGGAGCTAATAACTAAGGGGAAAACACCCTCTCCCATGAAATGGGAGTGTTTAGCACAAAGTTCACAACATGGGTGGGGTGCGATAAAACACAAAGATATATATATATATATATATATATATATATATATATATATATCAAACACTCAGCCCAACCTATGGCTTCTAATCAGAGAACTGAGCATGTGCCTCGGCACAGCTACTACGAAACATGCATACAACAAACAACCCCAACCCCATTTAGGTTTTTGTGTTTCAACAGAATCAGTTTATTAGATCCTTAACTACTGGGGAACAATCCACAACCAACCACATCGATCATTTGTAAAACATATCCCTTCCATCCACAAATCAAATTAATAAAACACAAGCAACACAACCAAGTCCTTCTTATTAACCATCCAACCCCATTAATTATTATTCCCATTCCACAATCATGCCCCACTATTCATTAACTCTTACAATTTTATTTATTAAACACACCCCATTGTTCGTTCACATTCAAACCCATCCTTGCAGCCTCACTCGCAACTACCATAACCACAACCACACCGTACATCATCATCCCTTGATACAATTTATCTCAGCCTCACTGCCCATCACCAACATATCATTCACCCCAACCCACAACCAAGAAAACTGCAGCCCCACTGCACACCCGATCCACAACAACCCACAAAACACCCCCTTCACATAAATTAACCCCAAAAACACCCACATGTTTATTATTTCAGTTTATTTCAACTGGGGTGATCACACAAGGGTTCCAGATTTTCATTTAATCATCCAACTTTACGTGATTAACCAATTCCACATTCCATGAAGTTTCCATCCATAATTGGTATAGAAAGTTAGGGCATCATTTAATTGCACAAGAAAAGGCCCCCATAGACCGTTCTTTTTAGTATTAATAAGCCTATTCAATTCACAACATAAAATCACAGGATATAAAAATAATGTTACTACATTAACAAACTTCCCATCCTCGTTAAATAAGCCAGTAATTATCTTTATTAAAACAGTTAAAATTTGTTTAACGTAAACAAGAGGACAACCAACCCGCATGATGCACAATTTAGAGACATGAGGGTACGATCCCTACCTCAACAGGTTCTGATAACAATGCTCCCCCAGGATCAATGTTAGAAGACGTCTGTCGGCGTCCGTCGCTTCTGGAAAAACATGAAAAAACCTCCTTAGGTGGAATATTGGAATGAAAGACCAATGGGAAGACAACAGATCTAAGTTCTGAAGTTTCGCCTCTTCGTTACGATCCCATGGCCGCTGACGGATCGTAAATCGGATCTAGGACGATGAAGTTATTGAAGAAAAAGAGCCTTCGAGTCTGTTGGGAGAGCTCTGATCAGAGGAATGGGGAAGAGAGGGGTGAGTTGAAAAGGATGAGAGGACCCCTCCTTTTATAGGCATGAAAAACAAAAGTACAGGGCGTGTACTTTATGGTACACAGTGTGTACTCGGCCATTTCACATGGTCACCACGCGGCTTCCAACACGTCCCTCAACATGGCACGTGGCTGTTGACTGGTCAACACATGGTATGAAGGTAATGCATACGCTGGGAGGGACTACACGGTGTGTAGAATTGGGAACACGACATATACCCATTTATTTCACACGGTAGGGAGACGGATCCAACATGGCACACGACCGTTGACTGGTCAACACACGGTTTGAAGGTAATGCGTTCGCGGGGAGGGACTACACGACGTGTAGTATTGGGTACACAGCGTGTACCCATTTATTTCTCACGGCAAGGACACGACCTTACAACACAGCATATACCTGGAAAGGGGGTACACGACGTGTACTCACGCTACACGGCATGTACTTACAAAATTCTGAAAAGTGTGGGAAATGTCCATTTTACCCTCCAGAACACTTCATGACCTTCTTTTTGACAAAGGAATGGGCATGAGAGGTCCTGGCCATTACAACCCATGCTTGATGTGGGACAATTAACTTCTATAGTTATTATTCTTATAGACTCAACCAATGTGAAAGTAAATAGTATACTCTTGTAGATTAAGGATAACTTACCTACCGGTATGTAACATGTTGAGGATCCAAAAACCTCGAAGGATGTGGTTTTTCCCACTTATCAAATGGATTCGAATATTATTATTGACGCCACACAATCCCAGTGGGAGGGAACCCTTTTTCTTCAAAAAAGACATGACTGGGGATATCCATCCCTCCATGGGTGCTCTTGAATAGAGTAGTACTAATCTAAATCACAACTAAAATTACTTCAATAATGAAAAATTCAAAAATAATCCCACAGTAGCTGTCTCATCTATGGTTTCTTTTGGAATTTTTATAAGTACTAGTAAAAAAATCTATTGTTGATTTTTTTAAAGATACCTCTGAGGTAATAGGAACACACCACAATATTTCTTCTTGGGATTCTTCTATTTTACCCAATTTTTAGTCAAAAAATCATACAATAACTTTAAGGGTCATCCCAATGGTTGCCACATTGATGTTTAGAACACTTGAACATATCAGGTTGTTGCTAATGAAGGTAATTGTAACACAACATATATTTCCTCTATGTGTTAAGAAGGAATGAAACCTAGTCTTAAAACTACTCATAATATCATAAGATATAATAAGAGGAAGCACTCGGGTAATTCATTAAAGGGGGATCCAACCCAAAATTGAGGTCCAGATGAATTTTCGTTTTTGTAAATTTCTGAGTATTACCAATCCCAACATGATTATTATACATCAAATATTTCTAAACACTCATTGAACTAATTTTATTATTTCTGATCCCAAAATCACATTTTCATCTAATATTATGCATTTTTTCTCGTATGGTTAAATTTTTTTATCTATGTACAATGATAGTATTGTTGTCAAAACTCTCTAAATTTTTTATCATTCTAATCAATATAATGTGAATGATTTTAATGCTTATGTGATGATGTTAACTAGTGACATTTATTTTGATGGACCTCAAAAAAAAATTTCTGATTTATGAAATATTTAGGTACCAAGATAGAAGAAAACATTGGCATGATCATACTCATTTATATAACAACATTCATGATCTCTGGTGGGTCATTGGTGAATCTAATACTATTCTTACCTTAAGTGGGAAATTTTCCTATCCCACTCTTCTATCTCCTCAAGAAATTTAAAATTTCTATTGAGGATAACAATCATATAGAAAATAACCTCATTGGTGCCATGTTCACTTGGTATAGAAGACACTACAACATGAAAGATTCAGGAATATTTGATAAATCATTCATGAATATGTTTTATATTGATAAATGGGAAACCATCTCAAGAATTACCATTGCATAGAATAATCTAGATCATCATCCCATCCTTTTTATTCATTATATCAAATTCCTCCAACCAATTCTTACTTTTGTATTTAATAATGCATGGTCCTATGAAACTGAGTGTTCGAACATCACAAACATTTTTATGTGTCTATGAATCATTAAAATGATTTTTTATCTTTTATCAGTAAGAAAAAACATCATATGAAGTTTCATAATGGATGGTGTATTTACAAATCTAACAATTACAAATTACATCTCTTTTCTTATGAATGAACTTATCCAACCTCAATACGCCTCTACTATATATAATTTTACTATGCATAATAATCATGAAAGATACACTTCTATGAAACCTTATGGGTTGATTTTCCATAAATATAACATGTTTAAGAAAATATTAAAAACTAAATAGCTCTAAAATGGTGATAGAAACACAATGATCTATAACTCTATCAAAAGAATCTGCAATGTGTATAGATCAATCACCTTTTTTAAATAATGGGACACCATCATTGATACTGAGGATGTCATCACTTATCATGTAGTCTATTATTATGGAAATATATTTTAATAGCCCAGATATCGACAAAGTCCTCCATCATGATATCATTATCTCTATAATGAATGAGGAAGATAACACATATCTTTTAATAACCCCTCTTGATCATGAAATCAAAGACACTAGTTTTTTCCTTAATATGTATAGTGCTTTGAGCCCTGATCGTTTCAATAATGGATTCTACCAAAAATTCTTGAAGGATATTGAAATGGATGTTTTCAAACACATTAAATAAATTTTTTCCAATGATGTGGAACCTGATTAATTGAATGACCAATTTCATACATTAATTCCTAAAGAGGACCATACTCCTGAGACTCATCTATTCATACTTATTGTCATTATTTTCACTCTTTACACAACCATCACCAATATTCTTGTTAATATACATACTGCTGAAAAAAAATATTTGTCTCTTAGAATCAATATGGTTCTATAAATGGTAGGTCAATATAATATTTAATTTTTATTTCCTATGAATGCATTAAAAACCTAAAAAAATCGACAAGGGGATGTTTTATTTCAATTGAACTTTATAATAGTAAAGCCATTGATACAATTAATTAGAGTTTTAATTTTGAGGTCCTTCAGAGCTCGGGATATAATGATACCATCATTATTAGAATAAATTCTGTATTCAAAACATCTCCAATATCAATACATTTCAATGGTTCCCATGAAGGGTTATATTAAATGAATCAAGGGATGTAGAAAAGGTAATCCCCTATCTTCCAATATTTTTTCAATTGTGTAAGATTACATAAGAAAATATATCACTCTCCATTCTGATAAGAACACAATAAAACCTTTTCAGACTTATAGAAAAATAAATGGTCACACACATCTTTTATATGCTGATGATATATTCATTTTATTACAAGGTGATGATTTTTTTTCAAAGTATAAAAACTGCCCTATCACATTATGACGATATCTCTGGTCAAACAATTAGATGGAACAAATATTTTTCCTTTTTTAATAATATTTTTCCTTATAATAGGAAATTCAATATTATCAATGAATTATGAATCAAGGAAGTATCCTTCACTTTAAAATTTCATGATGTATCAATTTTCTTGGGTAAGGCCTAAATTCAATCATGTTTACACCATTTTTGACCAAATCCTCAATAAAAATTCCTTAAGGGAGGGTAAAAAAACACTCTATGGATAGAAAAATATGTCTTTTTAAATATAAAATTTTGTCTAAAATGGTCTACTGGTTGATTGTTTATAAATGTCCTAGTGGTATTTATAATAAAATAATGGTTTACATCCAAAAAATATTACTAGATCGAATGAACTCATGAAATGAAACTTGCAAACATTCCTTGGTATACATATTTTAAGCCTTTAGTTAAGGGAGGTCTTTCCACAAAAGACATTAAAATAATTGAGGATGCTTTATAAGCTAGTCTCACTTGGATGCTACATCAAAAGAACTCTGATTCTATTTCTTTTAAAAAAAATCATAATATGATATGATATTGAAGGAAAAAATGAATTATATACCTCATCCGTTTGGCCATCCATTAGGAAAACATTTGCCAACATCTTGAATAACACAATAATGATGGGTAGTACCAACTAATCCATGAAAATTTGGTTGTCAAATTGGACAACTGTTCCATTAATCTCTATGTTTCATCCTAAAATTCTTGTTGAGAAGAACAACTACACTACTAAGGATGTTTTAAAATATTGTAAAATTAGTCTTCCTAATAAAATTATTCATGTTACTGACAATTCCCATAATCTAATTTGAATGATTTCATTACCTGGGAACCTGCTAATAAGGTATTTATACACATCGAAAATTTTTATTACCATAGTTTCCAAAATTGAAATAAAATATTAGGTTGGCTTTTTTTGGAAAAAACGTGGATTCAGTGCTCGAAGCTTACTCTTGATTGGTGTATTACTCACAAGATATTCCCTAGTGAGGTTTGTATTCAAACATTAGGGATTCAAATTTTCTATAAATTTTATCTTTTTAATAAACATTGAGAAGATACAGACTGTCTTTTTATGCATCGTGGTACATATTCATCGGTTTGGATCTATATTATTGACATTTTTTTTAGAGATGGTCACTTCATGATTTAATAATATCAGAACTAATTATTTTTATGTATATAAAAACTTCATAGAAAATAAAAAATATTTTTTTAACTAGTGTTGATGAGTTCTTCTATGTGACCTAGTATGAAATAAATTCTATTAATCATAATAATTGTTCACCTAGTCTAAATACAGGTCAGACACAGATTCTCATAGCCATTCGTCAAGGTAAAATTATCCAAAAGGATAGTTGTGAAAACACTATAAAAGACTTTTATATCATCCGCTGACATTAGATTGGCGGAATTTATCATCAACCTACATTAACTTTTTAGGTGTTTTGGGAGGACCTTCTCCTATGTTGGATTGAAATGAATGTTGACGGAACATATAATGTAAATCCAGGACCCTTGGGTTGGAGTTTTATTTTCAGAAACCACCTTGGATAATGTATCAGAAGTTTCTTTAGCAGCTATAGAATCACGTTGTTTCTTGATGCATAAAATATGATTGTGATATATTTCGTCTCTCTTTCTAAGAAAAAGTGTTTGAACAATATTTGGATTGAAATTGATTCAACCACTATTATCTAGGATATCTGGGATGCTGGGGTCCATCTTTCTAGCCTGCTTAAAAACCATTAGATGAACAATTTGATTACAATTCTCGATAAAAGATAGAATTTCAATCATACCATTTTCGAAGTGAACATGGCTGCATATGGTCTTTCAAATATGGGAGTCATCCCTGACATAACATAGTTATATTAAATTCCTGTTGATTTACTCCCTCCTTATGATAATGATTGTAATAATATTCTTTCTTTTAGACTCATGTAACTCCTTTATCATTGTATATTAATTTGGTCATTGGTCATTGACCAAGGAAACACCTTCTTTTAATTTTTTTATCTCAATCAATTACTGTATTTTTTTTGTTTTCTAAATTTTAAACGAATAATGAGAGGAGGCTTCAACCTTGTGATTTTTACTAGAGGAAAACAATATAAAATTGGCATACTATGATGTCGAATAAAATGTGAATATACCCTATATCAATTGCAATGCATTGAAACAATATTATCTATTGTTACTAGTTACCTTATTCAATAATAAAGATCAATATAATTAATCAACTCATCTCACATAATTTCAAAAGGTTGAAATCAAAAGTATTCTTAAGGATACTTGAGAACACTATTAAAATCCTTAACCTTCATGTGGAATTACAAAAGAACACATTAAACTAGATACAGTGAACCTACTCAAACTATGTGAAAATTATGTCAAGCCATTCAATATAACTATACACTGAACTCTACTAGATTGGTGAGTGAATCAATATTTGAGAAGCATTTATGTGTATAACAATGATGGAATGAAGAAATATAGATTGAAAATTAGAGTGATGACCACCATACCACATCCTACATTAAGTGCCTCATTGAATAAATTAAACTGAATTAAAATGATAAATATTAATTCAAGAACATCATTTTATCTCACCATTAGACCACCCATGGTTTTATTAATTCTTCATCATCACGAATCTTGAGATCACGATCATGTCATAGGGGAAATGAATCATGTAGAAATTGGGTGAGTAGAGAGTCACACAACACATAATGATGTAATATAATGAAATTATAATTAGAAGTGCATAAATATAGAAAACCCAAAGTAAAATTATGATTAGACCAATGAAAAATGTTTAAAATTGAAATAAAGAATGAATAAGAATAATTTGGAATCAAATTTGAATTATGTAATTCCACATTTCAAAATTTTACTACTGGAATTTCAATAAATTAAAAATTAATAAAAAATTAGAAATCCATATTCAATAAATTGTATAATTTAATTATTTATTTACTAAAAGTAATTAAATTTACAAAATTTACCCAGAATTGTTTAGTTTAAGTTTGAATTTATAATTTAAAATGAGGTTAATATTTCCAATTTTTCAGCTCTCACGAGCCTGTTAAATGGATTTTTGAGGGATTTGACGTTATGTCTTGTTATTCTTGTTATTTAATTTTATATAGAGTTATTACCACCCATCCAAGTGATATTTGAAAGTGGATGTAAACATACAAGGAATCAGAGGTTTGATTATGATATTCCATTTTCTAATTTTCTATTTCACATTAATGTCATAGAGTTTGATTCTACTAGAATTGTAACCCATGATAAAAATAATATTTTAACAATTGTATTTTTTGTTTTTAGTATTTACTTAATTCAATGTAGATGGTTTCCAATGGTTGGAAATTAATGCAATGAACTATTTTTTATGCAGTCATTTAATATGATATTATTCTATTTTTTGGTCCTTTTGGGATCATATTTGGTTAACAGGTACATGTGTGGCGGTGAACGATTTCTTTTGAGCAGTTTAATACCATGTAAACTATGTGACCAAACCTATAAGGGTGAAAGGAAAATGTGTGACACTAGAATTTATTCAATGTGATATTGTTAAAGTGATTGGATTAATGGTTCTGGTAGTTTTATTTTTGAGGCCGAAAATGTTTAAATTCTTGGATGATATACTCACTCTGAATTTTCACATAAAATATATATTTAATATTTTTTAATTTTGATGTCATCGGTCCCTAAAAATGGTAAAAGGGAAATTTCACCATAGTAAATTACATATTAATCATTTAATAATTATTCCATTGATATTTGAACATGGATTTTAATAATAGATTAAAATATAGTATTTTTTCATGAAACATGATTTTTGTGGAATAATTATTTTTTATTTTAAATAAATCATAATTCATCCAATGAAAAAATTTATATCACCAATAATTTAAATTGGATTATTATTTATTTATAGTGATTATGTCTAGAATTATTTCATTTACCAGTTAAGAGATGTAAATTATGCACTCGTGTGTCGATCCACAGACATAAAATTCTCATATATTTATTTAAAACACCATGTTAATTCTTCACATAACTAATTTAACTACATTATTTTTCTTATTAGAGTAGTGGATATAAAATTTCCACATGAGAGTATTGTGACCATAAGCTGGTGAAAAGGATGATTAGTTGATATTTTCTTCTTGATATTTCGGAAAGTTGAAATGGAATTAGAGGTTGATTAATGAGGGGAATTAAAAGTATGCAATTATTTGATGTAAATAAGGGAGATGAGGGAAATAAATATTTTATCCACTCTTATATTAATGGAATTAAACAAATGTTATTAATGATGAAAAATCCCTATCATTCCTATGCTCTTCATGTAGAATGATCTTCATGGGGAATTATATATCCCTATATGAACATTGAGGAGAAATTCTTCACATTCATGAAATGATGGAAGTGAAAATTTATAATGAAAAAAACGAATTCTGTTCAAAGAGATAAATTTTTTGGCGAAGACATTTACACTGATAGGGAATGAAATTTTCATTCACATACACCTCATTTCTTTTCATGTGATCTGACTGTCTTTCCCTCATTAGATTATAGTCCTATTTTCAATGGAATTTGAATAATAAACATTGTTGATATTTTAATTATGATGTTTTATAAAAAAATCTAGGATAACATAATTAAGGAATATTTTTTTGAATATTTTTTTAATATAAAAAGAACAGATTTTGTATTTTTTGATGAATTTTCCGTTATAAACTTTTTTCCATAAATAATAAAATAATTATTCTTATAAAAATTATTTTCACAGCCTACATTACATGATCGATTTATGTTTTTTTAATCATTGTAAAAACATGATTTAAGGGTTTATGGGAATAAAAAGGGTAAATTATAAGAAATTTAATTTGGAATTCTATAGAAAAAAATAAAGATGAAAATCATTGTTTTTCGAATTAAATATTGCATAGAAAATGTTTTGGATGAGGTAGTTTACATTTTAAATTGGTAATCTATTATTTAATTTTGAGGTGATGAATTTTTCTGAATAATTTGGACCATTAAGAATTTTTTATTCTAATCCTTGAATTGAAAAATTAATCCATCTAGTCCTAGATATTTTTTTCATCAACCAATAATAACTCTCCATTCAATTTATGATCCTTTCTCCCAATATCCCAATCTACACTAGGTTATTTCTAGTGAATTTTTATTTTTATAATTATATTCAAATGAATAATTTGGTGTCAAATTGGGGAGATCAATGTTTAGGGTGGTTTTATTCCTTTTTGTTCCAATTTTTTGGGGTTTGTCTCATATATAAAAAGAGATCGGTGTACTAATACCTATATTTATCGGTTAATATTTCTATCGATGAAAAAATATACACTTGTTATATAGTAATTGATGTTATATGTCTGATCAAAGGGATCACAATTGATATATTATGCCAATTGACTTTAGGTATGTTGGTTTGTTCTTTAATGTTTTATTGGAACTTGATTTCTTTATTGTTTTGGAAATATGTATCCACAATTTTTCAATTTTTTTCCTGGTAAAATACTAGTAATAGTTATCTTACAAATTGTTTGATATTGTATTGAGTGAATTTCCAGAAAGTAGATGTTAAATGGATTTAAAAAGGTTGTCAAACACCTAATTGGAATAATGTGTTGGGAGTAAAATCTTGAAAGGGATATGTTGGTGTCTGTTCATCATTTAGCTGTATGAGTCCATGTTGAAAAAAATAGTACAATATGATGATATGAAAGAAAAATCGGTAACTATACCTCCAGGGGATGACAAAATGGAGGGAATACAACTAATCATAGGTATAGTTGTGTCACTCAGCATTCATTCATGTGTGAGAGATATTGGCAGATTATAAAAAAAATTAAATTATTATATTCTTATTCTTATTTAAAAGTGAAATAGTATTTATGAGATATAATTAATTTTCAAAACTTGTCCATTTAGAATATTTTCTAATTTGAAAATATATTTTTAATTTTTAGATGCATCCTTAATATTTTATATCCTATGAGATATCATATTTATAGTATTTGGAATGTGGAAAAATATCAGGGGTTTTCTACTAGTTATGATTAATCACCCCGATATATTCACTTATATGCATTTAGAGATATCATTTTCTTTGATTCAAGAAACTGAAAATTTTCATACTATTCTAGAGGTTACCAATGATATTTTGTCCTTATTAGGGTATTTGGTGATTAGATTTGGTTCCCAAATTGATTAGTAGTGGTTCCGCCTTAGTACCTGGGTATGGTTCTATGTTTGAGTTTTTGTTTATTTATTTAACTATTACACAAATATTGTGTTATTTTTCATTGAATTTTTGATGATTGTTCAATTGGTCAATAATATTATGGTTGGTTTTTAGTGAATGCATCATTTATAAAGACGTCTATGGTTCTACATTATCTGTACATTGTTATGTGCGTATTTCTAAAAGGGTAAACTATTTCACCATGTTTCTTGTGGTTAAAACATTTTAATTTATTTCTGGACTTTAATTTATGGTTAATGTCACATAAGTCCATTATCACATCCACCTCTTATCAAGATTGTGATTTGGGGAGATAATTACAAATGGTATCGGTCTATTTCATTCCTCGAGTTGGGTTGGTAGAAAAAAGAAAACAATGAAAAAGGTTGATATCCATAGCTTGAAAAGTCATATCCAACCATTATTGGTTGAACATTTTGGTACCAGGGTAGAATTAATACAAATGTGTTCCAAATGCATCTATGAATGTTCTCAACTCATCATCATGGGTTAGTCCGATGAGTATAACATAGAATTCAATAGTAAAGATATTTTCCCATTAGGATTTCATTATCACATTGCTATTTGATTCTTTTTTTATGAATTTTTTAATATGATATTGATATATAAAATTTATCTATGAGAAGATGAAACATAAAAATTGATAAATTGACAATTTTATTGATATGGATTATAGCAAAAAATTCCTATTGTTATAAGAATAAGAAATCAAAAATGGTGAGAATCTAATAACATGGTTTGACTATGACCAAAAGTCATATTGGATTTGGTGTTGAGTATAGTGAATGAATTTTGTAATTATGATAAGGGTTAAAAAATGAGGAAACACCTATTTTAAGAACTCAGATCTTAATTTTATGTACGATTATCCTTTTCAGGTCATTTTTTAGGAAAAAAGAAATTCAGAGAATTTTTTATGTACACATCGTGTACTTTATGAGTACACACTGTGTACTAGATTACCGTGGGTAGCTGTGTGCTGACCGTGTAGAAGCCATGCACACGACCATGTGGGGTGACTTAGAGGCTTCTTAAAGAAGATTACGGAAATGGAGAGTACACACAAAGTACTTCAAAAGTACATGCCGTGTACTGTTTTTTCAATTAAACGCACCGAGGTCGCATCTAATCGCCAGAACGCTCTTCTTTTAAGTCCCATTTGACTGGGAGCTCTATATAGCTGTGGATCTCTGACAAAAACCCGAGCATATATCCATCCTCCACATCAAACACCATTGGTTGCATTGTAATCACATCATTGAGTTCTCTACTCTCCTAGAGCACCATATTCTGATTTCTCCTCTCTCAGAAGATGTTGTGGGTTGAACGTTTAAGATTTTTTGTAGATATTCAGCGTTCTAAGGAGATTCAAGCTTTAAAGATTACTTATATTGTTCCTACAACACCAAAGTAGGTGGTATGCGCCTTTTCGTTCAATGTCTTTTAGTATTATGTGAAAATTACACCAATACCCTTGAACGGGTATTGCGTGTTTATTGTTTTACCCCTATTTATTTAATTCCATTCACGAATGTTTTTGTTGAGGAAATATGGATATAAAAAGGGTTGGTTGATATACTTTGGATGTATTTCCCATGCAGGTTCTGTTTACGACCATTAGTTCATATTTAGATAGTTTGGATGCCTTGCCTGTTTTCCATTCCTATTGATTTAGGATGGGGAGTTTTTATTCTGACATGCTTGATATGTTATAGACTGGTTAGCCAAGTAGATCATTAGGTTTTATTTGTCAATATTGCATTTATTTTAAAATTGACCTACACAGGTCCATGAGAACCTGGTGTAGTAGACTATAAGGGGAATTGACAGTGTGAGATTCTTTAAAGATCATCTGTGAAAATTAGACTATAAAAGGAATTGACCGAGTGAGCATCCTATGAGAGTCTTAGTTTTACATTGAATTACATTTATTACTCTAGACTATAAGGGTAATTTACTATGTGAGCTTCTTAATAGAGTCCTTGAAATTGGGGCTATAGGGTGAATGAACTGAGTGAGGTTCCGTAGAGAGTCCCTAACTACCTTAGACTATAAGGGGAATTGACTGTGAGTGCTTCCTCTGAGAGTCTTTATGAATTCTTTTGACTGAACCAGAGGTGTTAGGCCGAGTTCACTACCCAGAGTGTTTCTTGTATTTATTAGGTTGGACTAGAGGGTATGGATGTGAGTACTTCCCAGAGTGTTGCCTGTTTGGGGATTAGCTTTTTGTTTCTTTGTTGCTTGATATTGAAACTATGGATTGTTTACTGCAGAGTACTTTCATGTTTACTATTTTCTATAATTTTAACTATCGTATATTCACTGACTATTAGGCATAGATCTTCAGGAGGTTTCTTATTTGGATTTAGTCTCACACCCTATTTGGGTCAAGGTTTTGGGCCCAACCCGACTATATTGCTGTATGTATAGATAAGGGAACAAACCCTTCTACTTCATGTACCTGACATGCTGTGGAGATGGGAAGCATGGGACCAATTATAGGCTTGTGATGCTGAGGAACTTTTTATCTTTTTCATTTGTACTTTTCTTTAGAAATAATTTTATTTCAAGGATTTTGACTTTTTTGGATGCATTCCTAGGCAAATGTATCATGCATCATTTTACACATATATGTGATCCGATTGTTTATTATTCTAGCCTTCCACTGTTTTCTGTCGTTGGATATTTACTGCTTCTGTTGTTGGGTGTCGTTTACTTCTTATATGTACTCTACAAATGATGGAATAGTTTCCCCACTATCACACCCATTCCCTCCATGCTAGTTGGCAGCCTTTGGGGTGTGGGGAAATGTGCTTGAGGCCATGTGACCAACTAGGTATGGGGAGCCTCAGGGTGGCTTCTGAAACCGGGACATTACAATGTGGTATCAATGAAATTATCTACTCTTGACTTACTATCTGGTGCCTTTAGCCAGGGATAGGATGGAATTGGTACACAGTATTATGTTGTGCCCAAGAGTAGCTAACCTGTGTATAATCAAAATCCAATCTACCTCATTTAATTTCAATATTTATGGTATTTAAATTATTTCATTTGATTTGATTTCACCTTGAGTGGTTCACATGATTTGTGCTTCTATTATTGATTTCATTGAGGTTCTATTTCTGTTGCAACCCAATGAGATGAGGGTATTCCATCTCATGCATCATATAGACTTCTTCTAGAAATCACATGTCATGCATTTTTTCCATGCCATATAGGGTGCATTAGTGATTGAATGTTATTGTGATAGCTATTGTGTAGAATATGCAGGCTATTATGATAGATGCCTTGATAAAAATACTTACTTTTTGATAGGATATTGTTGTTTAAGGATTTTTTTTATTGACTGCCAATATTTGGTTCCTGAGGTGCTATAGGACCTCATGGACTGGAATTTGGTGGATCATTGCCTTGTTTTCCATTTTATAATGTGTATAAGATGCCAAAATTTTATTTACGGGGAGTATGGGCCCTCCAAGATCTGAATTTGGCACTTTCAATGTTTTTTTAGTGTTTAATGGGTTTCAAAGTATTTTTTGAGACATACTGTCTAGAAAATCTCAGAATACACACCGTGTAATGTTATGTACATGCCATGTGTTCTTCTGTTAGGTGAGAAACTATTTTTATTAAGTAAACGCCATGTAATTTATGTACATGTCGTGTAGTCTCTAACCGTGTCATAGGCCATGTGTCTAGAGACATGGGATGGAGAATGGCTGGTGGGAACACACCATGTACAAGTCGAGCACGCCGTTTGGTGTCGACCTTGTGTCCTCCCATGTAACTAACAACATAGATGGATAAAACCTTAAGCTATAGACACCATGCCATGATTGAACACATGATGTAGTCTGACACAGGTACCTGACCGCGTAACGAACAACATGGGTAGGTGTTATCCTTTCACATACATGTTGTGTCCTCCTTGAACACACCGTGTAGTCTAACCCAGGTACTGAGCCATGTAATAATAAACATAGGTCAGTGTTATCCATTCACATACATGTTATTTCTGCCTTGAACACGCCGTGTAGTGTGAGCTATGGTTCAGGCCGTGTCACCAGCAATATAGGCCATGTGAGGCTTTTCGAGTATATACTGTGTCTACCGTGAACATTCAGTGTTTTCATCTCATAGGAGAATCATGTGTCTTAACCGTGTAGAAGGACTCCATCTAGGAAAGAGGATTCAATTACACTCCTTGTGTTAAGAAAACATTCCATGTGTTTCGGGTGTTACACGACCATTTTAGGCCGGAGTACACACCCATGTAAATGACATCATGGAACACTCTGTGTAGGAATTGCACACGCCATGTAGTCCTGTTTTGTAAAACATGAATGATTTCTTTCTCTTGTTTCTTTCTTATGCTTCTAGTTTTTAGTCGTGGATAGTCTTGATCAAAGGTGTGTGCTTGATCTTGTAGAGTCATGGACCAGTTTCTATGAGGTGATCAGACATCGGACATGTATGATCCGGGACTACCTGTAGATCCTCCAGTTGTGCCAGCCTTGGCACCAGCCGTTGTACCTAACATAGGTGTTGATACATAGTTAATGGAGGGCTTTCTAAGGATGATACTGACTTTTTATGGAGCACCGCCTCCTAACTCATTGATGGCTGATATGACACGAGTCATTCCACAACAACATCCTTCTCCTTTATCATGGGATGGAGGACCTTAGGCTGAAGATTCATAGATATAATCCACACTGATGATTTTCGAGCATCTAGAGATACCTTCATAGAAGAAGGTGAATCTCACTACCTACATGCTTCGATACTCTGCCAAGAGGTGGTGGAATTTGATCTCATAAGTGGGACGCCAACTTTAAATGACTTGGTATGTGTTTCGATGCATCTTCTACGATTATTTATATCTGGAGACCTTGAGGTCCAATCAAGCACGAGAGTTAATGAGTCTAGAGTAGGGTACTCTTTCTATTATAGAGTACTCATCCTTCTTAACAAAGCTGCAATGTTTCACACATCTTACATGAGGTGATGAGTTGTTCCTTGAAATGAAGTTTGATGATGGTCTAAAGAACGACATCCAATCCCAGGTGAACATCTTCTGGTTGACTTCGATATCTTCTATCATCATCCAGGAAGTGATCACAGGGTACAATCTGATGGATTATGTTGTGGTGAGAATGGGTGGTTTGGCATATAGAATTAGTATCCCTATTCCTAACAGTAGGAAGCACCATAGGGAGTTTTCACTAGAAGATCCAAGTAGGCAGGATGCACTTTCTGGTAGCCAGGTGGTGTGCTACTAGGGTGAGAAAAGTTGGCATACAAGGAAACATTGCTCGAGAGACCCAGTCGATTTCAAAGCTTACGACAATATGGGTCACCATCATTGATTTTGTCATTTCTTCTCACTCATAACTAGTGACAGGTGTTCTTCTATGACTCTTCATTCAGGAGCCGCACCAAAAGTTTCTCACTAGTTTGGGAACTGGAGTTCTTCTATCCGTTCGGGGAAAGGTGGAGGTCTTGTCCATGGTTGTCAGTCACCGGTTATTTAGCGACATCAGGGTTGACTAGCTCAGAGTGGTCAGGCAAGGTCACAAGGCCGTGGAACAGGCCATACTTTTGTAGTTGAGCAGGCCAAGCAATAGTAGGATCCCAGACCCTCTAGAGTTCAAGCTACAATTTTAGTAGCCCCAGTTTTAGCTTCTTCACATTTCGATACAGGGGATTCCTATACCATTGTATAGGTTTCTATTTTCTAGACCATTGTTCTTTGTATCTTTTCCGCTTTTAATATTTTGATGCTAGACACACCGTTGGGGACTAGAACGTCTAGTGTACGTCAGTGCAAGGAGTTCCCACTAGAGGTTGGTGGATGTCACTTTCTATGAGACCTCTATGTCCTACAAATGTCATCCTATTAATTCATTCTCAAAATGGACTGGATATTACCATTCCATGCATTCATCAACTTTTATCACCTCAGGGTGAGTTTCACGTCACTATAAGGGGAATCTTTTCTTCATAGGGGCGAATGGGTTATCCATGAGAGCAGAGTGGGTCTCGAGAATCATTGGTTGGGAGGATTTACATCCCAGATTTCTAGTCTATATCTGGATGTCTAGGGGACTTCATAGTTATACTTCCTCCAATGGTGGATCATTTTATAGATATCTTTCCAGAGGAATTTTTATTTTTGTCTCCAGAGCATGAGGTAGACTTATAAATTGTTCTTGTTCCAGGAGCGGCACCAGTTTCCATTCCTCCTTATAAGATTGCTACACCAATGTTGCAGGAGCTCAAGAAACAGTTGGAGGAGTTGTATGCAACATGTTTCATATGACCTAGTACTTCTCCTTAGGGTTCGACTGTCTTGTTTGTGAAGAAGGAAGATGGCACCCTCAGGCTTTGTATGGACTATCAGATGTTGAACCAGTTGATGGTCAAGAACTGGTATCCCTTACCGAGGATTCATGATCTCTTTGATAAACATCGAGTAGCCTGAGTGTTCTTGAAGATAGACTTGAGGTCCAGTTATCATCCGTTGTGCATTAGGAAATCATATATACCTCTTAAAACCTTCAGGAGTAGGTATGGTCTATACATGTATATGGTTGTGTTGTTCGGTATCCCGAACGTGCCTGCAGTTTTCATGGGACTGATGAAAAGAGTGTTCCATCCATACTTGGTTTCCTTTATGGTGGTCTTCATGGACGACATTTGGGTGTACTATCACACTCGAAATGACCATGCTACCCATATGGAGATCATTTTTAGTACACTAAGGGAGCATCTTTTGTATGCTACGCTCTCAAAGTGACACTGTTGGATGGATCTAAATCACTTCCTAGGTCATATCATCTCAGCGGTAAGAGTATTATTAAGCCAAGAGAAATTGAGAGCAATAACTTCCTAGGAAAAACTGAAGAACGTATTTGAGGTGTGAAGTTTCCTAGGGATGGATGGATACTACAGACGTTTCATACATGACTTTTCATGCTTAGAAGCACCTCTGACAGGTCTGAATAAGAAGGCTGAGAATTTTTTGTTGTTAGATTCTTGTGATTCGGCCTTTCAGAAGATGGATGGGAGGTTGACTTCAGCTCAGATACTAGTCCTTCTAGAGACGGTCAAGATCTATAGTGTTTATTATGATTCTTCAGGTATTGGGATGGGAACTGTGCATATGCAGGGAGATGGAGTCATTGCATACAGGTCTCGGGAATTGAGGCCAAATGAGAGGAATTACCCGAACCACGATCTGGAGTTGGCAGCTATTGTTCAAGCCATATGATGTAAGAGACATTATCTTCTGGGAGAGAATTTTGTGGGTTTCACCGACCATAAAAGTCTCAAATACATCTTCACTCAGCATGATCTGAATTTAATATAGCAGAGGTGGGTCAAGTACCTACAATACACTGACATTGAGCTATCCTACACGCATGGGAAGGGAAATGCAGGGGTTGATGCATTGAGCATGAGGACTCATATACAGGGAGTTCAGGATTACAATAATGAGTTGAAGCTTATTACTCTATTCTTTGAGATGCATTTGGAGGTGCACGACAGACAGGGGCAGACTATTTGATCATATGTAGTTGTTACCTCAACTCTTCTTTATAGAGTTCAAATGAGGAAGCTATCAGATTTTGAAGGCATAGTCCTAAGGGATAGTGTTGCATGAGAGGAAGCTATTCCAGGATGGACCATAGGAATGGATGAGCTATTGTGTTTTCAGGGGCATGTATGGGTGCCGGCAGATTTACACGAGGAGATGATATAGGACTTTCATTGCATAGTTTGGGTAGTTGGCATAAAAAAGATGTATCTTGATCTACACTGCCTGTATTGGTGGCTAGGTATGAAGAGGGATGTTTATGGTTTTGTCCTGAGGTGTTCCACTTCCCAGTAGGTGAAGGTGGACCATCAGTGACCAACAAGTATTTTACATCATTTACCCATTCCCAGGTGGTATTGGAATAACGTCACGATTCAGAGGTCACCTCAAGGGAATGGTAGATTTTGGGTTGTCATTGACACACTCATGAAGGTTTCTCACTTATTTCCATTCTAGGAGTCTTCAGTGTTGATGGGTTGGGACAGTTGTAAATCTGAGATATTGTACATCTACATGGAGTTCCACACTCTATTGTTTCAGATAGGGATGCATGTTTTACTTCATGGGTCTTGCAGCGGCTTTTGAAGGATTTGGGTAGACAGTTGCTTTTTTGTATAGCTTACCACCCCCCAGACAGATGGCCAGTCTGAGTGTATGATTCATGTGCTTGAGGATATGATCCGGGCATGAATTCTTGTTTTTGTAGGTTCTTGGAAAAATCATATACCTCTTGTGTAGTATTCCTAAAACAATAGTTTTCAAGAAACTATTCAGATGGAACCTTATGTGGGTTTGTACAGTATTCCATGCCAATCACCCTTATGTTGTCTTGAGGTAAGAGAGGCAGCTTTGCTAGGACATCATCTTGTTCAGGAGACCATAGTGTAGATAGAGTTGATTCAGAATAGGATGGCTACCTCACAGGCTCTATAGAAGTCTTATGCGGATCAGTGGAGACGGCTTCTAGAGTTTGAGGTTAGCGATCATTTTATCATACGTGTCACACCAAGGATGTGACAAAAGGGGATTATGTGGCATCATATGCTTTCACCGAGGTATGTTGCGCCATTTGAGGTGTTGAAGAGAGTTGGTCCAGTTGACTATTGGTTGTAGATAACTTAGAGGTACCGATAAATGCACGATGTCCTCGATGTTTCATAGCTTCGACAATACTTTTCAGACATGTATCATGTTTTACAACCCATGGAGGATGAGTTGGAAGTTCATGCATCCTTTTAGGTGCATCCTATCTAGATTTTGGATCGAATTACAAAGGTTATCTACGAATAGTCTGTTCCTCTGGTACGAGTTCTTTGCCAGCACGGGCGAGTATATGACGAGACTTGGGAGAGGGAGGCAGATGTACAATCACTGAGACCAGAACTGTTTGAGCTTTCTTCTTCTACAACTCAATAAGAAATTTAGAGGATGAATTTATTTAAGGGGGGAAGTTTTTATGAATCCAGATCTTCTTTTCAGGCATGTTATTAATTTTCTAGTCATTTTTAAGGAAAAAGATAATTCTGTAAATTTTCGAAGTACAGGCCCAATACATTATGAGTACACGTCGTGTACTTGGTTACTGTGAGTAGACATGTGTTGGCCATGTAGCATCCATGCACATGGCCATGTGGGGGTGACTAGGAGGCCGTATAAAGTGGAGTACAGAAACAGCGAGTACAAATCATTTACTACAAAATTATATGTTGTGTACCTTATTTTTTCATTAAATTCACTGGATCCACATGTAAACATAAGAAAGCTCTTCTTTTAGGTCTCGTCCAACCGAGAGCTCCATACGACCACAGATCTTCGACGAACCCTTGATCATGATTCAGTCCTCTAAATCAAACACTATCAGTTGCATTTGAATCGCACCGGGGATTTCTCTCTTATCCTAGAGGAAATTCTTTAGATTCAACTTCTCTTAGGAGATATCGTGGGTTTAAAATTTTAGACATTTTGGTAGATCATCAGAATTATAAGGGGACTGAAGCTTCTAGGTTCATCTCTATCATTCCTACAATGTTGAGGTCGGTGGTTTGTACCTTTCTATTCAAAGCCTTTGAGTATTATGTGAAAATTCCACCATTAACCTTGAATGGGGTATTGCGTGTTAATAGTTTTACCCCTGTTGATTTTTTTCCATGATCGAATGTTTGTGTAGAGGTTATTTGGATATGAATAGGGTTGATTGCTCTGATTTTGATGTATTTCCCATGTATGTTCTGTTTACGACCGTTTGGTCCTGTTTATCCAGTTTGACTACCTTGCCTGTTTTCCATTCCTGTTGCTATAGGATGGAGATTTTGTATCCTGAAATGATTAATATGTTGTAAACTGGTTATCTAAGTAGTTATATAGGTTTAATTTGGCCATATATCATTTCTGTGCTCGTTGACCTATGCATGGCCATGGGAACCTAATGTAGTAGACAATATGGGGAATTGATTGAGTGAGATTTTTCAGAGAGTCTTTGATCACTTTAGACTATACGGGAAATTGAATGAGTGAGATTCCATAGAGAGTCTTAGTTTTACTTTTAATTGCATTGATTACGCTTAAGTATAAGGGAAATTGACCATGTGATATTTCTCAGAGAGTCATTGAATGTCCTGGGATATAAGGGGAATTGACCGAGTGAACTTCCTAAGAGAGTCCATGACATTGGGGATATAAGGGGAATTGACAGAGTCAGCTTCCTCAGAGAGTCCCTGACTACCTTTGACTATAAGGGGAATTGACTGGGAGTGCTTATTTACAGAGACATTATGAATTCATATGAATAAACCAGAGGGATTAAGCTAAGTTCCATGACCATAGGGTTGCTTGTACTTCTTAGGTAGGATAAGAGGG
Source organism: Viscum album (assembly GCA_963277665.1). Taxonomy (NCBI): domain Eukaryota; kingdom Viridiplantae; phylum Streptophyta; class Magnoliopsida; order Santalales; family Viscaceae; genus Viscum; species Viscum album. Next base: position 1,105,110,137 of record OY728131.1, on the reverse strand, counting down.
TATGACTATGAGTACTTCCTAAAGGGTTACCTGTTCGGGGTTTAGCTTTTTGTTTTGCTGCTGTTTGATATTGAAATTGTTGATTGTTTACTGCTAGTCACATTCCTATTTACTATTTTCTGTACATTTATCTCCCATATATTCACTGACTATTAGGCATAGATAATCTTGGGGTTTCCTACTAGGATTTAGTCTCACATCCTGTTTGGGTCATTGTTTTGGCCCCAAACAGATTATATTCTTGCAGGTATTGATAAAGGAAAGTTCCCTTCTACATCTCGTACAAGACGTGTTGTAGAGCTGGGGAGCATAGAACCATGCTTAGGCATGTGTTGCTGAGGAGCAGTTTATCTTTTTCTTTTGTACTTTGGTTTAGCACTGTTTGTATTTCTAGCATTGTGACTTGTTTGGATGGTTTCCTATACATATGTATAATGCATCATTTTATACATATATGTGGTCTAGTTTTTTATTATTCTAGTCTTCTGATGTTTACTGTCATTGGATATTTACTACTTCCGCTATTGTGGGTCATTTACTTCCACTTTTTACTTTGACAATGAGGGCATTGTTTCCCGACTATCACACTGAATCCCTCGCTAATATTCAGTAGCCTCTGGCATGTAGGGAATTGAGCTAAGGCCATGTTACCAACTAGGTATGGGGAGCATATTGGTGGATTCCGGAACCAGGAGGTTACACCTATTATAAACAACTCATAATACATTCTGATGAAAATTCCATAAGTATTTCATAGATATTTAGGACCTAAAAAACAAGAGGTTTGGTTGGGTAGGATGGCCCAAACGTTTTGTATTTTGGGGACATTATTGGAAATAATAATGAATCTAGAAATTTATATGCTTGAGGACCTGGTTCAAGCATAAAAAATGTAGTTTGCGGGGTAAGTTGGATCAAGATATCACTTGAAAATAATTTTTTATTGTTTTTAAATAATAATTTATTTTCAAAATACCTTCATATAGACATGATAGAAGACATCTAAATCTATAATAAAAAGTGTTTGAGTAAATTAATAATCACATAAAAACACTCACATTTTTCATTATGCACCAAATTAGTGTCTGGAAAAATAATTAAAACACAAATCACTGATAATGGTCATTGAACTAACTTTCACTCAATGGAAATAATTTAATATATTATAGAAAATATATAAATGGTGAAGAAGGTAATAGTGGGTGATAGTGATATGGAATGGAATCAATGTGAGGGGAAACTATTTTTAATCCTAGTTAGAGTGAGTGTTTCAACATGAAGAATAAACAAAATACGGAGAGTTAATCCTCACGTTAAAAAATAAAGAATCAATAAAAACTTATAGTCTCTTATTCAACATGTTCTAGTAATAAACAATGATATTTTCAGTTGCCGGATGCTCTCATATAGGAAGAGATAATGCATGGTGCCACAATGGAATATATTTTTATTTTCCTTAGTATTCATATTAATGTACGAAAAAAATTCTATAAGACTAGTTATCTTATATGAATTTATTTCCTCTTGGAAAATTTTATGAAAAATAATATTTTTCAGGAAGCACCCTATTATGGAAGAAAGAGATATCCTTTGAAATCTTAGTGAAAACGTTATGAGGTAAATAAGGACATCATTAAAACAAATTTCCCACCATAGTGTGATTTATCATTCTTATGGACTCATCCATTAAACATGTATTGTTTGATAGTGTCATATCACATTCATTCCTTAATTAATTAAAGGATAAAAAATTGTTATTACAAATTTAAATGATGCTTCTAATCAAGAGTGTCAAGGGACCCCATTGAATGTTGGAGTATAAATGATTCTAATTTCCCACATTATTGATTTCCATTAATGAAATACATTTTTGAAAATATTTTTTCATCATGGAGATTGATTATTTTGATGTAATATTTGGTATGGATTGGATGGTGTTATTTAAAGACCATATATACTACCATTCTCAAAATGTGATTTTCAAATCCCTAGACAGATCTAATCATGTATTCAAGGGGGATTGTGATATAAATTTTTTTACTTATGATCCACTATTAACATTATATAGAACAATCTAATTCCATTTTTTAAGAACATGAGATCAATTATCCTATGCATGACTTGGAATTAACTGTTGTATTCCATTCATTAAATACATAGTGCCAGAAACTAATAAAATAAAAGTTCAATATTTTTAATTACCATAATATAATGGAATATATCGTTGTTAGTGAGTAACAATATTTTTGTAATGAAGATATATGAAGTACCTCTATATCTCAGATTTTGACTTTGTATACAAACCAGGTAAAGGGAACTCTGTAGAAAATATGTTGACTCAAGAATCATATAGCTATGTGTCATGATATGATCATGACCAATGGATGATAATGAGAATTATGTGTGACAAGAATCGATATTGTATCGCATAGGATGAGGATTTCTCTTTTATTTTAAGATAATATAGTTCCTAATTTGTTAAATCTATTAAAATTGGATAAAACATCAGATCCTGATTTCATCAACATTAATTCAAACCTAAATGGGGGCAGGAGACTATTAATATTTTGATAATGGATGAAAATTATAAGTCAAATTTTTAAAATTTTGTTCTAGTTCCTCAATCATTTTAAAAAATAGTTTTTTATCTATCAATATTTTAAATTTTCTATTAGTCTAGGTATTCATAAAATTTATAAGTAAATGAAAGATCATTTCTCTGGTTAAAAATTATATAAAAATTATAGAAAATGTTGTGAAATTGCTTACATGGAAATTGAAAATTTAGAGTATAAAAGACTGGACAATATTTTACAATCTATGACTATAATAATATAGAAGTGGGGAAAGACTATATTGGATATTGTCATTGGTCCACCAATGAAGTAACAAAAGTATAAAACTTTTTTGGGTTATTGTGGATAGACACAACTAGTCAGTGCACTTTATCCCTATCAAAGAATCCAATATTGCATAGGAATTGATTTTTTATATTTGATACATAGTAGGGTCACGAGGAGTTTTAGTTTCAATTTTCTCTAATAGAGATCCATGATTCACTTCACAATTTTTTCAGTTATTAAAACATGTTACGAAGTTTCAATTGACAATGCGCAATGAATATCCTGCCTAGAAAAATGAGAATTTAGAGCACACAATTAAATAATTAGAAGATATGACCAGTGCATGTGTCAGGGACTATGGAAAATCATGGGATGATCATTTACCACTTATTTAATTATATTATAATAATAGATATTAAGAGATAATAAATATGGCCTCATTCGAGGATTTATATGTTTTTCGTTAACATTATTAAAAATATTGGGTGGAAAAAAGAGAAATGCCTTTAATTGATTATAGTATTGTTCCTAAGAGTACGAAGACAATTTTGATTATTTATAAGTTGATGGATTCAACTCCAAGCTGATAGAAATCATAGGAATAAAATCATTGCCGAACCATATCCATCTATGTGAGTGACCACTTATTCTTGAAAGTGTCATTAGAAATTTTCATGGACACTTTAGGAAATATGAGATGTTTTGAACATAATATGTAGGACCATTCAATGTAATAGAACTGATCGACATAATAACTTATCAGTTACCCATACCACTGTGGATTAGGGTTTTTCATAATTTGACCCATGTTTCTCAATGGAATATAAATCATCATTATAAATTACAAATGATTATTTCACAACATGTATGTATTAAGATTAATGAAACCATTATCCATGAATAGGTCTATGTTGTTGGAGAGTAAGAAAAGATACTACATTAGAATTATATTTATATTTAATGAGTTTTATGGGTTTATGTTCTGGTTCAAGATGGTACACGGGAATAAGAAAAATATAATTCCTTTGAGTAAGGTTCTATGTTAGATATGTAATATTCTTTTCTTTTTATGGATTTTTAGTGCCTTATACCACTTCCAACAGGTGATGAGATTTCACATGCTAGGCAATTTGAGGATAGGATCTAGTACTCCATTTGTACATAGGTGAATATCTTTTTCCTGACTACAATCTCCACAATATACAATCATTCTATTATCGATAAGAGTAACTATAGTGATGGAAATAGTAACAGGTATAGAGGAACTATGTCATGCAAGCCCACTAGTTCTTCCAGTTGTAGGAAATGTTACCTTGAGGTTTCTAATTAGGGAAGTGACAACTAGAGAACACTTTTTGATGGCACTAAACTATGTCATTTGTTTGGATTTAATATTTGTGTATTCTCACACTCATAGAGATAATGAAAACATCTTGAGATTGTTCTGAGTACACAAAGAGAGCATTATATTTATGCCAATCTTGCTAAGTGCCACTTCTAGATCAACAATCTTCTCTTATTGTGTCATATATAATCAGAATCAGTAGTATCTATTGACCAAAAAAGGCTAGTGAATTTTTTTATTGGGATAATCCAATGAATTTATATGATATAAAATGTTTCGTTGGGATATCTGTATATTATTGGTATTTCATAAATGACTTTTCCCACAATTCTTCACCTCTTAATTGTTTCACAAATATGATTTTTAGTTTCATGTGGTCAGAAGAATGTGAAATGTCCTTTCAAGAGTTGAAAGGTTGTTTTGTTTTAGCACCTATTCTGACATTCCAGGAACCATTTATAGGTTATAATTTTTTCAATAATGCATCAGGCATTGTCCTAGGAGCAGTGATGATATAGGATAATAGATTCATTGCATAAAAATATCAATTATTGTGGCCTCATGAGAGAAACTACCAAATGCCAGTCCCTGATCTAGTAATAGTTTTCCATGCCTTATGTTGATCGAGGAAAAATCCTTTGGGTGAGAGCTTTGTGGTGTAGATGGACCATAAGAGACTCATATATATATTTTCTCATCGTGTCTTGTACATTAGAAAGTAGAGATTCATAAAATATATTAAATAATAATATTTTGAGCTTTCATATATGCTGGTGAACGAAAATGTACTTGAAGAAGCATTGAGTTAGAAAAATAGGAAAAAGTATTACAGGAAGAAAATGTTGAATAAAAGTTATTGAACCTCTTTTATGAGATGCGCCTTGAGTATCATGAAATTCAAAAGTAGTCTTACCTATTGACATTTAAAATTACCTCTTTCGTCCTTGAGAATGTGAAGGGTAGATAGATTTCAGATCCATAAAGCTTTGTTCTATGTGAAAGTATATATGTAGATATCCCACCCCGGGATCGGTATGTAGATATAGGTTATATCTTACATCTACAAGGACATATATCAGTTCGTATAGTTATAAGAGAAGAGTTGTTGAAAGAGTCACATGACTCTCATGGGGCTATTAATATAAGCTTCTCAAAAATATATCGAGATATGAGACACAAGTATTAGTGGCCCATGATGAAATGTTAGATATCAGGATTTATCACCTGAAATTCCACTGATCAATAGATTATGGACAAGAACTAGAGACCTAATGGCTAGCTACAGCAGTATCCAATCCCAAAATTGAAATGGAATGATGTTTAAATTTATTTGGAAGTTTGTTTACCGAGGTCACTGAGGGGATTTTATGATATATGGGTAGACATTTACTAACACAGAAAGTCGTCTCACATTATACTTATACATGAATCTTTCTCTATTAAGGAGATGGGAAGAATTTATTTCCATGAGATCATATGACTCCATGGGGACCCTCATACTATCATTTTAGATTGGGACTGTCAATTAAATTCATGGTTATGGAAGGGATTTCAAAATTAAATGGGAACACATGGTCTTTTAAGAACAAAATTTCTCCCACAGACCAATGGAAAATCAGAAATGACAATACATGTTCTAGAAGATATGCTCAAAGCATGTGTCCTTGATTTGGGTGGCTCATGGGGGAGTCATATCCCTATCATCTATTTCACAAAAATTTATTCCTTTTAGGTGACAATTCAGATGGATATATTTGAGGGCTTATATGGAAGTTCATACGGTTTACCCTATTGCTGGATAGAGGCTGGTGAGGCAGAATTACAAGGTCCTCACCTCATTCCAGAGGCTTCAGATCTAGTTCAGCTGATCAAGAAGCATATGGATAATGCTTAGTCTTGAGTGAAATCTTATTCTGATTGACATTGAAGACCTCTAATGTTTGAGGTTGGAGATAATGTTTTCCATTAGGTTTCACCTAGTCCAGTTAATAGACAATTTTGAATGTATGGAATGTTGTTTGTAAATTATATAGGGACACTTGAAATTCTAGAGATAGATAGGCTGGTTGGATATTTGATTATACTACCTCAGAGTAACCATTTATTGCACGACATCTTAATTTTTTAAAAAAATTATCCTGTATGAAACTGACCAATTTCATACCTTTAATCCCGAGGAATTTGAGTTAGATGCTACCTTTGAGTAATATCTAGTATGCATGGTTAATCCGAGCTTGGTGGCTCTCTTAGGGTTCTTTGTCACTCTAGTATTGGTTATATGGAAGCATGACCAGGTAAAGGATGAGACTAGAGTGAGGGAAGAAGACATGTGCTCAGTATCTGGAGTTGTATTTACAATGTGTTTCACCACCCTTGGAAGGTGAAATCAAGGATGATTTCTATTAAGGGGAAAGACTATAAGAACAATGATTTTCGCTCATGTAATAATCCTTTGAATTTAAATCTAAATCTTTAATCTAGAACTACTATGGATTCTTAATGGGTTAGTGAAGGCCTTAAGGGTGTTTGGGGATTTTTTAGAGCCCAAAAACAATCTTTTTGTGAAAAATAATCTTGTCACAATTTTTAGAGTAAACTGTGTAGGAATGCCACATGGTTAAGAAAATCGTGTTGACTTTAATTTTCTAGGAAGAGAAACCTTGCACAGTTAGCACACGATAATTCATCCTATCCACGAATGTTCCCCTTCTACTAAGGTAATTGTTCAATGTTTGTGCATGGTTTAGTCAAATTGTATGGAAAAATCATGCACATTCCAATTTTTGGATAATATGTGAAATTTTCACTTAATGATCTAATTATCCACCTCCTTCTTCGATAATCAGTGTTTTGGTGGGGTTTACCAACATGTCACTCAAATTGGATCATTTTGAAGGAATATTCTAGGGTTAGGAATATTTCCTTCATCTGGAATCAATCAATGATTCCCTTCATCATATAGAATGTGCAATAGTTTGTACTCAAGTTCGTTAAGACATTCCTCATCTCTCTGGATCTCGAACTAGTTATCATCATATGATATTTTTCTTAATTTTATTGATCTTCTCTGATTTGATACAGATAAGGGTCTAATACTAGAGGGGGATGGTCAGACATTCCTAATGTTGGTGGTATATAACTCATCCCCCAAGATTTCTGATTTTGGTTTTGTCTGGTGGGGCCCACTGATTTCATCAGTTTCAATTTAATGATTTCATATTCAATTATTATAATCATTAGAACAATATTTATATACACTTTCCATATATTTGATTAATTGTTGGTGGTTACGTGCAAAACTCCATTCATCCCTTGTATGATGTTATTCATTAATTGTCGTTTAAGTATTTTGAGACAGTTGAGAAAACATTCTATTCTTCCTCATCTTGACCATCCTTAGGGTAAGAATTCTATATTAAATGGATTGTTTATAATGAGAAATTCATAATGAAATATGCCATTTATTCTCACCACCTCACACCCCTAATGTATGTGATTTGATTTCACAATGATATGTGAAATGTGAAATGGAAGGCAAACTAAGTATAACACATGGCCCTAAATGTAAATGAATGGTTGGTGGCATGTCAGTATCACCCCATACAATGATAATGGAAGGTATAAGAATAAACCATGGTCATGGATTACGATTTAAATGGATTAAATGAATGGTTGCATGTTACATGGACTTATAACACTAATGAAAGGAAAGGCTTGAACCAAATGATAGATTAAATGGTTTCATGATACATGAACTTATCACAATAATGAAAGGAAAGGATAAAACCAAATGACATGATTGAAAGGTATCATGATGGTTGACCTTATCACACTAGTTAATGTAATGGATTGAATAAAATTAATGACTACATGACTTTATAATCAAATAAATATGGCCTGACTCAAGCTCGCCTTGGATTATAATTGGAGAATTCCATGAACACTCATGAAACCCATTAAAATTAAAGGATATGGCTTCGTTAGGTTGATACCCACCTAGATCCCAATACATTATTATTTATGGATGCCTGGTATGACACCATAAGATCCATTCAATGTAAATAGTGTATTCCTTAGATAATCACCTAGGATTCAGTATTGATATGTTAGTTCCATTGTTAATGTCCATCTAGACAATTTAGTTCATAGCCCCATTTAACCTAGGATGAACTCTTTAGACTCAGTATGTGCCTCATTGTAGAATTACTTTGACTATGCTCCTTGGATTACACTCTTACCCAATTCCAGGATTTAGTTATAATTATGTTGCAAACCTTGAGGACTATGTCTACTTTGTTATTACCTTGGGACATTAAAATTAATGATCCTTATTGGTTTACCTATTACATCTTGGAACCTTTATTTTGTTAAAATATGAATTATTTATAAACTAGTAATAAAAAATTAATGTACTTGTTATGTTAAAATGTTTGTAGAGGGATGATGCTAGTACATGGGTATATAGTTACACTATACTTATTCACCTTATATAAACATTTTTGCACACTGTTACACTTCCATTACACTTGATAAATGATATATACACCATTGGTGGTGGCCCACTACGATTTATTTCACATACTCTAAAAGAGATATTTGGTACCTAGAGTAGATTACATTATTTTAGGTTATCAAAAAGGGACGCATACAGATTCTAACACATGATTTCTTACTGTTCAGGATGGAACATGATAGTAGATGACTGAGCCAGTACTCGAGATTCCTGGGATAGTCTTTTAATTTCTTTTATACATATGCATAATATATTCTACATATTGTATTGTATACATTTTTTCAAATTTTCTAGGGACATGACATATCATCATTTTTTGAATTCAATTCCTGTTGTTTCAAGTATTGTTACTGTTCTATCTATTTTTAGTGGTACCTTATATTTAAAAATAAATCCTCCACAATTTTATTACTATTTACATTAATCTGATGCACTACACTTTGGTAAAGAGGTAATAGTCTCCCCACGGGCACATGTGAGGACAATGATGCAAGATAGAAGCCTTTGGAATTCGAGGAGATGCGCTTGAGGCCATGTGGTCCACCGGGATTGGGGAACCCTTTAAGTGGAACCCGAGTCTGGGATGTCACAGATATAGATATCACAATGTCTAAGATCTAGAAATAAAATATTAAACATTTACATCATAAATAATATAGTTATTATTATCCATGAGATAACTACATTGAAAAAAATACATGCATTCACTTCAAAATCATGTTGTTATTTATATGGAATTATATGATCATCATTTATGCCTTCTATATAATTCTTCATGATCTACTTATTGATTAAATTCACAGTGGTTTTTGTTATTTACCTGTACAAATTGATTATAACATATTAATTCAAGATATATTCCTTTATAAGTAACCAATACCGAGTATATGAGATCACCCTTACTCCTTTTCCATTCTCCATTTTATGAAGAATGAACCTTGAATGAGTTCAAAGGAACACCTTATTTTAATTTTACTTTGTTTTATTTAATTTTTTAATTTATAATGTTATATTTCTTTATGTATCAATTTTTCATAGACAATTCATTACTTTCAGACAATATCCCTTATATCTTATGGAAATGTAGTAAGGTAACTACTTGATCAGGGATACATGAGCTAGAGACATTATAGTCGGTATTTTAAATTATTTATTTGATACATTGGGAACTTGTTTTATGAAATCCTAGATTAGGGGATATAACCCTATAATTGACATTGATTATATGTATAAGTATAGGTTAACATCCTAATGTTTTGATAATTATATATTATGTGGTTTCACTATGAATACATCCCTATATATATAAGACAAGTGGAATTTCATTTTATGAATTTATGCACAGTGCTAAAGACACTAAAATTAGTTCATTTGAATTTGAGTCATCTTCACCTAGTACAAGACAATGTGCCTTCATTCACACCAATTTCATATAATATTGAGGGTTATTATTATGTAAATTTACATTTTATTTATGTAACCTCAAGAAGGATTTGAATAGATGATGAAAATTTATTAATAAGGTCATTACAAATGTGTCTTAGATTGAAATGAAGGTGTTATAGTTAAACTTCCTATAAATGGTTATAGGGTTTTCCAATATGAAATTATTTTCTCAAACTATGTTATTTTGTTTTAGTAAATTGATATATGTTAAATGAATAACATTAACATTTAATAATATGGAGAGTGTGGTGATTATGAAACACAAATTTGGATTATAAATAGAGTGGAAGATATCATTATTATTCTTAATAATAGATCCTATTATATAATCATGTACATACACCTTAACAAATTCTCAGACTCACCAATGATGATAAGGCTAGAGTTAACATATATGTCTGGTGGTGGATACCATAGGCGATAAGAGGCTTAATTTCAATCATGTTAGAAATTTGGGATGAGACACCCTATAAAATGTCTCAAAGAAAAATGAACATAATTTATGTGGGGAAAATAAAGGAATAATGAAATGAATTTCATAGGAAAATTGATAAGTTCAATGTAGAGGAATAAATTTAATCAGAGAGATCCATTTAGTTTTTGTTTTCATAAATGTGTGAAACCTATGAATTAACTAATTCAATTCCATCATTTAATGGTTAACTGCTAGACTTGGGAAGGAAATACGTCAGACCAATCACTGAAGTTATATTATGGAAGTATTTTTTAGGAAGTAATTTAACAAATTGTATTTTCGTATTAAAAATAGTTTCCCATATAATTATTTTCTTAGTTTTTGAATCATAGATATCTTTATCTAAGAATAACTAAATAATTAAGGATACTATAATGGGTTTGTGAGTTTATGGTTAATCATAAATTCAATCTATTAGATACCACTTTTGTGGATTTAAATGATGGGATTGACTTTTTTTTGGTTAATTTGGGATAGATTTATGGATATACAACCCATTGGAATAATATTTGATTTAGTGAATAATTTACTTAAGGAAAAATGAAATTAAATATTATAGAAATTAGTCTATAGGTATTATAAACCTATGAGGTTAGAATTATATTTATTGTTGTTGTAATTAGGGGTTATTAAAATTTGGCATCATCATATGAATTAGTTTAATATTGTTTTGTAAAAAGTACAACATCCATTCTGAGTCAAAACCTCTCGTAACAAGTGAGGTCATATGGCAAGAAACCATAAATGAAGGATGAAAAGGGTAAAGTGCTTACCGTTAGACTATGTGATGTTTTGGTTAACATTTAATTATTTTTAATAAAATAATTTTGTGGATAAATATTATGTTATTATTTGGGGTTTACCGTAGATATTTATATTTTAGTGTATTATCTTGACAACTCAAGAAAAAAATATTAGTTTTGGTAATTATTAAGAGACATAAAAAATGAATTTTAACAATTATACAGATCATATGATATGTTAAATTTTAGTTTTTATTCCTTTAGGATACAAATATTTCATATTGGATCATTACTAGAAGTAATGGGTGAAGTGGAAAATTTTTGGAGCACAACAGAAGGATAAAATATATATTATGATATAAAAAGTTATAATGTACGAATATTTCCTTATATTCCTAGTCTAGAGAGTAAAATAATTCATCAAACATAGGAAAAGGATCTTGAAACAAAACTTTTATCCTTTTACCATCATTTATGTAGAATTGATGTTCTCTTTACCCAAATAAAGTGTATAGTATTTTGGTTGTTATCATATTCCTAAACACATTATCTATCACACTCTATTAATTCTCGAGAATTATTATTATCCTATATGTAAATATTTTCACATCTCACTACTATTTTAAAATATGTAAACATAGTTATGGGTTATTTTATATGACTTAAATTTCCCTTTCATTCTTACCAAGAAAAAGATTCATTAACCATGTTAAAATTTGAGTTTTCAACAAAGGTATTGTATAAGGTAAAACGCTTGATTTTCTAGAGAATGATTAAATTGAAAGGATGGAATTAATTTATTATGTGGATAATGTGAAACCCTAATGTTTTAAATGAATAAATTTATGTTTGATAGCATATACGACATGCAATAGAGATCCTAAACAAACTGTTATATACAACTAAAATGTAACAATTTTAAACAATCCATTAAATTGGTTCAACTTAAAAATACTAAATAAATTATGGATATTATATGATATAAGGATTTATAAAATAAATTCATCCGTCATAATTGATTATAAATTAAAATAAAAATCATTTGAATGTAATAGAAACATTTTTCTAAAAAATGGTTTCTATGTGTGTACTGTGTTTTTATCTTAATAAATTAAATTTTAACTATTGGTGATTGATGTTAATGATATTTATTTTTCATATACCAAAAAATGGTTAATCGTTCATCTAAAATATTTAGTATTGGGAAAATAATAAAAATATTTTAATTCGAAAAATATGAAATTATCTAAAATGATGTTTTATGGTGTTTTAAATTGTTATTTTGAAATTAATTATTAATTAGAGAAAAATAATTAATAAAATGAAGTTAATTTTATAAATCATCATGAAATATATTCATCGATATTTTTTTATAATCTTCTAAATATATATATTTTCAATATATAGAAATAAATGAATACTTTTTATTGAAAACATCCATTTCGTTTAATGAATTTTTAGAAAATTAATTTTTGTAAGAAATTTATTTGAAAAGTAAACTTTTTTCATTTAATTTATTCATAATCCAATTTTTTTTCTACAGAATAAGTTTAATTTTAAATTTATGTTTTCAAATTTTTTAAATTTGAGAAAACATCTCCTTGTAAGACAATATTGTCATCGTTCTTGTGGGGTTAATTTTTTATTATATTATGATATTTTGGTTAATTGAATTTTGAGAAATGGATTTAACATTTTTACTAATAATAATTATTATATAATGATTTATTTTTTATTTTTGGCCATAATGACAGGTAAATATTGTAAAATTAATTTTCTGTGATTAAGTTTAAAATGAGGTTTTGCGTGATACATGAGGTTGTGTTAAAATTAATTTTACAAAAATAAATGAATTTTATATGATAAATTATATTACATATTTATAATAACTTCATACAAATTCTAAAATAAGGAACATTCATTATTATTCTTAATTAATAAATTTTCTAGTTAAAAAAATTCTAATTAACTTGTTGAAAACAAAGATGGTTTAAGTAAAAAATAGAGGATAATAGAATAAAATGGTTAAAACATGTTTATTTGGGTTGTGGAGGTGGTTGTTGAACTTAAATTCTATAAAATAAAATAGTGATCAGTTTTGAGGCTCTTAGGATGAGAATGGATTCCCATTATTGAATAGTTTAGGGTATTTACAAAAATAGCACTCCTCAATTATTAAAGGGAACCCCTCCACTCACTTAGTCACACCTCTAAATATTTTTATCTAAACCAAAAAATACAAAAATGATTCCTGAAAATCATTATTCACATATGATATTAAATTTTATTTCTATAACACCAACCATAGGGTCCTCAATTAGAGATCCAAAAGATATTTTTTAAGTGATAGTAATCATCTCCACTAAGAATTTTCATTTATTACATATTATTGTATTACCTTATATAATTTATTAACAATTAAAAAAATAAAGAATAAATTATGTACTATTTAATGAGATTTCATAATCTTGATTTATTATTATTTATACATTTTTTTCCATGAAAATGGAAACAAATCCCTCCATCAAGTGTATGGAGGACTACTGCATAATGAATTTATCATATTATGTTTTCCATCACCGACTCATGTGAATAGACATAATAATGGAAATAATGAATATATATGATACATATGACATGATTATTATTCTATAAAATTAATATATCATCTACATCCTAACACTTTGACCCATTAGTGGAAAGATATTTCTATTTGGGAATACATATGACCTACCATCATCACAAAGAAATGCGATTCATTTTCCATTTCCATCCTTAAATAATGGTTCTAAAAGATATATAAAGAATAACATTGATATTTATAAAATTAATATAGGTATTTTGTTTATGTAATGTTATCCTACTCCCATTTACTAGAACTATTAATCATTACCATTCATGATAAAATAAAAAAGTTTATATAGAGACCCTATCATTTTACACATATCATTACATGATTTTATGTATAATAAAGATTAACATTACATGTTATGGATTGTAAGGTCTTGTGTCTTGGGATACTAGGTATGTAAAATAGAAAACATGGGACTAAATAAAAAATTTCATTATTTTATCTTAGTAATGGTATCCAAACATCCATTGTGCTCATATATCTCATTAGGATAACAAGAGTATAACATCAACAAAGGGATCAGCTAAAAATAATATAAAGGTAATACACATATGAAAAATTAATTATCACATGGTTTAGAAGGCATGATATAGTGATATAAAATGGAAAGGAAAATATGGATTCATAACATATAAATATGGGATAATATAAATATAGAGTCATATTAATGTGGAACCAAACATAAAACATGACTTTATCATGGGTCAGGGCTCATTCCACAATGAGAAACACGAGTCATGTTTAACTACCATGATTTTTGTACATGGAAGCCGATATCATAGCTAACTGCCAAGACCATTGAACATAATGTCTCATCAGACTCATCATTACCAAAGGCATTGGACTGCTATCTGTGAGAACCCATAATAAAATGTTCATGATGATTATTTCCAATCATATAATCATACATAATCAATCATACAAAATCAATCATAAATAAAAATAAATATTACCCATGGTATAAATTGGCTATCATAATCATGTCATAAATCATAAAAAATATAAGTATCATAAAAATTTCCATGAAGGAGAGTAATTAGATCATTCATGGATAGTCATCTGGTACAATGGGAAGATACCATGAAAATTGATGTCAATATGAAGTAATAACATATATAAAGAGTACACAAGGAACATCAGAATTAAACCATTTTAGTTCTGTAAAAAGAAAATATCAAAAAAAAATAAAACAGAAAAGAAAATAATATTTTATATAATCAAAGAAGTTAGACAATATGGTTTTAATAATAAAAATAATCATGTAATAAAAATAGATTGTATAGGGTTCTTGAAAATGGGTAAGTATTCAGAAAGTTCACACAAAATAGACTTCTATATAGTGATTAATTTAGGATGGAATAAGTTACAAACATTTATATCCATAAAATAAATGATCAATTGTTTTTGATAAAGATGTCTATAGAATAGAAAAATCATTTACAATATGTGCATAAAATGAATATAAAACTTCACTTGGTTAAAAGAATTATAAAACAACAAGATGGAATGATGAGTGTTCAGGTAGAATCCTTTTTCTTAAGTACGACTATGTCCTTAAATTGATATTAATATATAGATAACATAATTTCATTCATTAATTAATATTTATATAACCAATTATAAATTTAATTGATTTATTATAACCTTATTATGATCATTCATTAAATTTTTAGTGGGTTAATAGGTTAAATTTCAATGTTTAGGAGCATTTGTTTCCCTGGTTTTCATGATTGGTTTACAGTTAAACATTTAAGGACAAACATTTAAGATGAGAATAGTTTTCCAGAATTGAATTAGTATGATAATAATAAAAATATAGATGATTAATGTTTTTAAATTAATTTTGTTATTTGAAGTGAAAATGAGTCATTATATAAAACATTAATTATAACCATTTAGGTTAATTCAATGCTTGTTATCCCAACGAACACATTTTCCTATATAGATTAATATAATTTGTAAAAAATATTCTAGAACAATAAATTATAAATTATACAAATATTATAGTTTGGTTCATCTATAAGAAGGGTTTCATGACTATAATTGAAGATGGTAAAATAAATTAGAAACATGTCATCCTTGAATGTGATTAATTAACACATATCGGGGGTGTTTTCATTTATATAATCAATTAAGGGGAAAGGGGAGATGATAATGAATTAATTATTTAGCATAAAATTATTTTAGTACTGGTATGTTACTAGAGTTATCACACTATTGTTAAAAGGAGATCTGATGATAGAAAATAAATCTAATGAACATGAAAAGAAAATAAATGAAAATAAGAGAGGAATTTACCTCTTGAATATATAATACATGATAGCCTATTTATGTGATATATATTTTTTCTTTTTATGAGAACAAGATCTCTTAAACATGGTAGTGATATTACAGATAGATAAGAACAAAATTTTACTAGGAACAAGGCTTGAGATGTGTGAGGAGAGGAGTTAAAGAGGGGTGGTGTTTATTGTATAAGAGAGGAGGGTTTTCCAATTATTATAATTAATAGTATTTTTTTACAAGACTATGAATAGTATTCATTACTATGACCAAAAAATTGGAATTTTTTCATGTCATTTTAAATTAGTGGCCACTTACATTATCCATGATTCAAAAATGATTTAAAAAATCATTTATTCAGCATTTATCATAAATCATTGTATTTTAATATTCCCAAAAAATTCATGTCTTTTAGAAAAAACAAAAAAATTTACCCCAATAAAACATCGATGTATTTAATTAAAAATTTAACTAAAATTTATGAAAATAGATTTCTAAATTTAAGGAATTTTATTTTTAATTAAAATCATAATTTACTCAGGAAATATAAATTTTATAATTAAAATTAATTTTCTAACATATTGTAAATTTATTTAAGGTCTCATAAAATTATATTAATATTAAAAGTCAAAAAATTAATTAGTTATAAATATATTATATGAAAATATTTTTTTATAAAAATTACTAAATTAATCAGAAATTTATAATTAAATATACATGACCTACAAAAAATACCAACACAACAATAATAACTTTAAAAATATTTATTGAATTATACTATAATATAATTATATCATAATTTCACTTATAGATGGATAAATTTTAAATACAAAATCATAGATGAGGTTACAATTACAATGGCTATTTTACTATTCATGAGGGTCACATTACTCTTCCAGAGGGAAAGTTACTACTTTATCGGTATATGTTCGTTAACTTCTAGAGATATAATTTATTTTACTCAATGAACATTTATAAAGACTGTGTTATGTTTGATATGTAATATTAAGTAGTTATTCTATAATAATTAATTATAAGAATGATATTTCATTGATAAAACATTTGGTGATTACATTATTCCACCCTTAAAAAAATTTCCCTTGAAATTTTGGTTTACAATCTCACCTAAAATTTAGTGTCGGTACTTTTCCTTCATCACATCCTCCAAATACTACATTGCCTCATATTACATATAAATATTTCATAGAACATTGTCCAGTTGAGTAGTCTAGTTTTGTAGAATGTTATATCTACAATCCAAGATCTTCATTAAATGCTCCTCATAAGAAAGATAATTCTCATACTATAACACCTCTGAAGACAATACATGTTAAGGATTTGGAATAAACATCCTTAATTGGGATACATGGAAGACATCATGTACTTTAGATGTGGTAGGTGGAAGTGCTAGTCGATAGGCCACAACTATTACACGATCAAGAATCTTCATGGAGCCCATGTAAATAGGATCTGTCATTCCTTTATTCCCAATCCTCAGGAGCTTATTCAATGTAGATGTGCTGAGGAATACCATGTCTCCATGTTTAATCCCAATGTCCCATTGATGATTGTATTCATATCTCTTTTGTTGAGTTTGGGCTTATTTAATGAGTTGCGAAAATATTTTCACCTTAGGTACAATTTTTCAACCATTTCGTTTCCTAGAATCTTATGCTCACTGACTATATCCCAACACAGTAGTAGTCTACACCTTTCCCCATAAAGGGCGTTATATGGTGCATTTTGGATGCTAGAGTAGAAACTATTGTTTTAGGATAATTCAACCAATATAGGATACTGGTCCCATCCATCTTTAAATACCATAGAACAAACTCCCCAAATTTCATCCAGTGTCTAAATAAAATTCTTTAGTTGGCCATTAGATTGATAATAGTAGGAAATACTATAGTTCAACTCAGTTCATAGATCATGTTGGAGAATTTTCACGAACATCGAGGGGAATGTTGGATCTCGATCAGTTACAACAGATTATGGCACTACAGGCAGCCTAAACATATCATTGATATATATATATTAGAAATTTGATCCAATGGTAAGTCTTATCGAATTATGATAATGTGAGTATCCTTTGTATGATAATCCATAGTTACACATAAATCATTGTTTCTTATAGATGTCCTTCGATGTTAAGTGAAAAATACTTGGTAATGTTCTCCAACATCAATGCTTGTAGGGGCAGTTCATGTATTATCCCCATATAATTCTATCTTTTAACTTTTAGTTGTTGACATAATAGTCAATTTGATTTATACTATGTGACCACATTCTTTATATTATTCCACCGAATTTTTTCTCAGAGATCTCAATACATCTTTCTGATCCCTTAGTGAATTGAGAAGCTTGATCTATGTGAATCATTAAAAAGCACTTTTTTATATCTGTATTTGATGGTACACAAAATCATGACCAAAATATTTCAAATTTTACCTCATCAATATCTAACATGGAGTATTTCCCATTTTTATAACGTCCACCCTATTTTGGATTTTTCCATCTTTTCATTGTGTTACCGTTATTTTCTCTATGAGGAATGGATGAGATACCATTTTAGAAAGGATTGATGTTTTTCTTTAAAGAATTATTCCTTTGTCCAACCTCTACAAAGCTATTAATATTGGATACTTTTAAATTCTCGTCAATGATAAAGATGAAGGATTCTTTTTTCAAAGAGCATATTCAACCTAATTTTCCTTACCATGATGGTGGTGGATTGAGAAGTAATAATACTTGATGAAATATAACCATATCTACGGGTGGATATTATGCTTCTTCTAGGTGAATATATATTTTACACTCCTGTGATCAGTATATATCTATCAGTTCTCCTCGTAAAGATAATACCACAAAATATCCAAAGAAAAGATCACAAATTCCAACTCTAGATCATGTGTGGAATAGTTTTTCTCATCGATTTTCAACTGTATTGAGGCGTTTACTATCAATTAATCATTTTTCATCAGCACACATCCTAAGAAATTATTTGTAGAGTCATTTTACATCTTAAAGAATTCTATACATATCGGGTGTTTGAGTAGTGGTGTAGTGATAAACCTCCTTTTTATATCCTTAATTCTTTCAAAAAATTCCTCAGTCTAGAAGAACTTCACTCCCTTCATTGCAATCTTGGCCATTGGGTTTGAAAATCCTGATAAGTTCTTCACAAATAATCGACAATACAACGATTGACCCAGAATGTGATATATATCCAATACAAATGTTTACTTGGGCCACTCTTCAATTTCCTTTTTTCTTCTCAGAGTATAAAGATATCACTTTTCTTGTGATAACATGCCCCTCTAATAAGAATTCCATCATACCAAACTCACATTTATTTTACATTTCATAGAGATTCTCTCTTTTCAAATCATTTATCATTGTACTAAAATTCTCATCATTTTCTTCTTTTACCTTATAGTATATTAGAATATCATTGATAAATACTGCCGCAAATTTGTTGAGGTAATCTCTAAATATTGTATTCTTTAAATCCATGAATATTTCTAGATCATTAGTGAGTCTGAAAGGAATCACAACGAAATCAATGTGTCCCTATCTTGTTCGAAAGGTATTTTTGGGAATATCGTCCTTCCTCACCATTAATTGGGGATATCCCAACTAAAATTCCACATTTGAGAAATAATTATCCCAACATATTGGAATGAACATGTAATCTATCTGAGGTAGGTGATACATTTTTTTATCATGATTTTATAGAGCTGACAATAATTAACATAGAGGAGCAGTAATTCATACGTGTTTCTAACTAAGATGACTTGTTCACCCTATGGTGAATCACTTGGGATATAAAACCCTTCAATAGGCTCTCCTATTACTTCTTATTTATCTCTCACGCTCTATAGTTGTCCTTTTATAAGGTTTAATTAATGTAGGGAGAGATCTTAGAAAAATATGAATTGAAAATTTGACCTATAGATCAGGAGGATGACCCGGAAAATCATTGGGAAATACATCAAGTTATTCCCTTACAATGGGAATTACTTAATATAGGATTATATACATTTTCTCAATTATTTTAGATATAAATTCTTTCCAATTAGGTAATAATGTCTAGAAATTGGACAATGATTTGAAATGAGATTCATCTTATTCCTTACTCTTGTAATGAATGTGAGGATTTTTCTGGATGTGAAGAGTTATCTCACTCTCACGATGGTTGGTGTTGGATTTGTATAAATATAGCCAACACATGCCAAATATAACATCATACTCTATGAATTGAAGTATGAATATATTTTATTGGAGGTATAGTACACATACATTAATCAGGGAAGAGTTATATACATTAGATGTAATAATTTTCCAATTTACTATTCTCAAAGATAACAAAAACTCAAAATTTTGAGGTGGTGTCTGAATGGTTATAATAAAAATGAAATATATGAAAGAATGTGTCACGCTATAATAAAATATAATTTTCGTTATTCTTCAATGAATAACTATAATACCTTTCACCACATCTTTTTCAGGATCCACCTCAAAAGTAGTGATAGAATAAGCCCTTATTTTTTCGTAGGAGGTTGTTGTTGAGTGCTTCTAATAAACCATGGTTTTGGGAAACTTTTTTCATTATTACCATGTTTATTTATGTTGAAAAACTAAAATAACGGCTAATTATTGATTTAAACCTTTTTTTTCATCAAAATTAGTGGGATTTATCATATCCTATTAGAAGTTCTTAGCTAGATGTCCCATTGTTCCACATTTTAATTACATCCATGATCCATTTATACAGTTCCCATGATGTTTTTCCCACAAAAATGACATGTAGATGTTTAATATTCTTTCCATCAGGGGATTAATTTTCCAAAACAACCATATTATACTCCATTTTACAATTTTTTTTCACAGGACCCATGATACCATTGAGAGACTCTCATTAAAATTTCATCTTTTTGGGAACAACAGAAAATATCCTCATAACAATCAAAGTCTTGAATCACGTACACATTCCATAGACTTGGATGTAGTCTAATAAAGAATCCATCCACCTTGATTTTGTTGTTCATAACAATGGTAGTGTAATATCTTGGAATCCATGTATGTTTGAAATCATATTCCATGATAGAGTAATCATACTTTTTCTCTAGTTCAAGGAACTCTTAATCCATCATGTGATCGAGGGTTTATGGAAAATATTTATTGAAATTTTTTTTCTTGAATTCTTGTAAATCCATGAAATAAACATCCTCCTAGGACTTTGTATTTTTTTGTAGTGTCCACCACGGATCAATATCTCCATCAAAACAATAGACCACTAGAATGAATTAATCTTATTCTAGTACCGGAGGATGGAGAATTTCATTTCAATATTGTTAATCCGTTGTTCTGCGAGGAGGTGATTAGAAGATCCATGAAACAAGAGAGGCCTTCTCCAAATTAATGATTCGACTAAAACATTTGCATTACATGGAGGAGGAGGGCATTCCACATGATCCATGTTATTATTTACAACTTCAGCCAGTTGTGCAAGTACTATCATAATGTTTGTATTACCTAGTCCAATAATATTTGGCATATCATTGGTGAAATCATAACATTTACTATCACATTGACTATGGTCACATGTTCTTATAATTACTACCATTAACTAAGAAAAATAATATACAGTTTGTGGGATTGTATACTTAGCTATTAGCCATAAAATAGGATTCTTCAATCATAGATTCATAAAATCATTAAGTAAAAGTGTATCCCAACATGTGATTCCCTATGCTTCAATTTACATTACTAATGACCAGTTTCCTCACATTTATTCTTCTAAGATTCCTTTTTTGTTCCCTTAATTATGGTTTGTACTAATCTTATGAATATAGAAAAGAATATACACTGGGTGTGTCAAACCAGAAGTGAAGTAAGGCATGTTGTCCAACAATAGTTCCCATTCAAGTAAAACTCAATGATGTTTTTTTTGGAATTATCCTTAGATAAATCAATGCCATATCCACATCCACTTGTTCATATACAGATAAAAATTCATTTTCATGATAACCCACTGACTCTATACTTACCAAAATTTTAGGGATGGTTTCTTATTCATAGTCTGATCCCCATGGTTCTTGCTAAAGTTCACTATTCATAATACCCAATAATAACTATACCATACTCTGATACACATTATGGATTCGCTAGAATTTTAAACATTTCATTACATTATTTTAAGAATAATAACCCCTCATATTACAAGACATGGTTCTTAATGTATAGTTTCTTGGAGGAATAGTTTAATAAAACATAAAACATGGGAGTAAATAAATATATTTATTTGATAATTATAAAGTGTTCCAAAATTATATTTTGATCATACAAATTCAAAGGATAACATGAGGATAAAATGATCAAAGGTATGATCTAAAAATTAGTATAATGGAAGAATGAAAAGCATAATTTTTTTTCACATGTGTTAGATGGCATGAAATAATGGTATAAAAAGGAATGGAACATATGGATTCATAACATATAATCATGTGATCATATAAACATGATGTAATAGAAATGTGGAAGAAAAATTAAACATGATATTAGCATGAGTGAATCCTCATTTCACATTGTGGAGCTCATGTTATGGTTAACCACTAAGAGAGTTAAACATGTTTGCACAAGTCAAGGATAACCACCTAGACCGTTGCACATAAAATATCACGATACTCAATTTTACCCAATTCATTGTAGAGAAATATAGGTGCACCCATAATATAATATTCATTAATATTCATTCAATATATATAATAAATCATAACCATGCATACATAATCATAAGGGTCAGAAATAAAAATGATTTTGTGTTATAATCATGTAATAAAGCATACCATGTGGGAGTATCATAAAAATTCCCATGAAGGAAATTAATTAGATCATCCATGGAAAATAATATGGGAAAATAGGAATATATAATGAAAATATATATCAACGTGATGTAATAACATGTAAATTGATTAATGAAGAAACATTTGTATTAAAACATTTTATCTTGGTTAAAGGAAAATATGAAAGGTCATTTAAAACATTAATGTGAATAATAATTTATAAAAAATAATAAGTGATACAAGATATTTTTCATAATCAAACTATTGGTTTTATAAAAAAAATTTGGGATTAAAAATTATTATTTAGTGTACTTGAAAATGGGTAAGAATTAAAAAGTTCCCTTACAACGGACATGTTATCAGGTATAATTGAGGAGGGAATCATTTAAAAACTTGAATATGCATGAAATTGAACGAGGAATGGATCTTGATAATTGATTTTTGAGAATATAAAGACAATTTAAAATATATTCAAAAAATAATAGATAAAATAATTTGGGTAAAAATAATGATTGAATAGCACGAAGGAATAATGGTGGTTTGGGTGCAATCCCGTATATTATGTATGATGGTGTCATTCAATAAATCTTAATGTATGTGATAAGAAAATTAAATTCATTAATTAATATTTATAGAATATATTTATTGTTAATTTGTTTATTATAATCATATTAAGTACATTAACTGCCCTTTTGGTGGGTTAAGAAGTTCAATTTCATCATTTTTTAGCGTTTTCCCTTAGTTTTCATGATTGGATTACATATATATACATATATAAGGATTAATATGTGACATGGGGTTGGTTGTATCAAATTGAAGTTTTATGTTTTTATTGAACTTCAATATGAATACATGTTTCTCAAATTAATTTGGTTATTAATACTAAATATTAATCATTGTATAAAATAATAATGATAACCATTTTGGTTAATTTACAGGTTTTTATCCCAACATTCCCATTATTCATCATGGTTTAATTGCATGTATACAAAAAAATACAGAACCATACATCAGATATAATACATATAATATAGTCTAGTTCAATTGTAATATTCATTTCATGTCTAGAATTGTTGATGGATAAATAAATTGAAAGCTCGTTGTCCTTCAATGTGATGAATTGATACATATCAGATAGTGTTTTCATTTTTAGTATAACATTCAGGTAAATGAGACATGCAGATGAATTATTCAATAAATAAAAAAATTCTAGTAGAATTAATTTAATGGATTTATCATACCATTTTTATGAGGAGTTACAAGGGGAGAAATGAAAACAATGGAACATGGAATGAAAATAAAGGAAAAGATAGGAGAAATGTACCTGTTAAATAAATCATCATTGAGAGCCTCATTATGGGATAGGTTTTGATCTATTTATGAGATTATGATCTCTTAGATATGGGAGAGGTACCTATGTATATATTTGAGTAGAATATTTTACAAAGAAGATGCTTGATATGTGTGAGGAGAGGAGGTAAAGAGGGTGGTGTTTATAATGGACGAGCGGAGGGGTTTCCAATGATTCTAATCAATAGTTTAAATTTTTTCTCAATACTAGGAATTGAAATTATTCTTGTGACTAAAAAAATAAATAGAGATTGCGAGTTTAAAAATATTTCCCTTTAAATGATCCATGAATCAAGAATTATGTATAAATTTTTTTATTTGTCATTTATGATTGATTATTTTGTTTTACTATTCACCAAAAAATTCATGTATTTTAGAAAATTCACAAAAATTCATGATCAAAATTATTCTATGTGTAGAATTAAAAAATCAACTCCATTATTTTAAAATAATTTTATAAATTTTAGAAATTTAATTTTGATTTAAAATCATAATTTCCATAGAAAATAAGAAATTTAAATGCCAAATTGCTCTTATAACACATTGAAAGTTAAATAATGTATCATAAAATTATATTATTATAATAATTCATTAAAATATTTATTTATGAATATGTTTTATGAAAAAATAAATTCTTTTATATGACTAAATTAATCCAAAATTTATATTTTAATAAACAAGACATACAAAAAATACCAACACTTAATTAATAATTTTTAAAATATGTATTTCCTTACACTATGATATAATTATCTCATATTATCACTTATAAGATGGAAAAATATTTCTAATACATTCATTGGTGAGGTTGCAATTACATTTTTTGATTTACTATTCATAACAGTCACATTACTATTTCAAAGAGAATGTTACTACTTCATCGGTATATGTTCCTTAACATCTAGAGATACCATTTTTTAATCATTATTCATTTATAAGGTTTTTATTGAGTTCAATGCATAATATTATGTTATTATACTCTACGAAATAATTATAAGAATGTAATTTCATTGATAAAATATTATGTCATCATAGTTAACACTGGAAACAATAGAAATAGTGAAATATTAGTAATGAATGAGTGATAAGATGTTTTAAGAAGATAAAATATGATATTTTAAATAAGAAATAGTTTCTAGATTAATAAATAACATGTTTAAAACAATTATATGTCATATGAAATAACATTTACGTTATGGAAAACGTGATGCAAGGATCATCATCTCAGTTTCCATTTACTAAGGCATATTTTAATATTACAAACCTAATTTATATTATATAGTATATATATTACCCCTTTACATGTAATAACATAAGTCACTCATAAATCACTATATTTTGGGATTCAATTTAAATTATTTTATCCAAGGGGATTTGACATTAATGATACCATTCCATAGGAAATTTCAAATCACAATTTCTTTTTGTTTGGGACTTTCACATTTAAATTGCATTTGATAGTATAATATTATGTACGTAATGAATTTTTATTAAATTATATTTTATTTACAATTATTTTATGTGGATTTGGATTTGATAAAAATAATTAATTC
The DNA here is from genome assembly GCA_963277665.1 of Viscum album. NCBI lineage: Eukaryota > Viridiplantae > Streptophyta > Magnoliopsida > Santalales > Viscaceae > Viscum > Viscum album. The sequence goes on along the minus strand of OY728131.1, from coordinate 1,105,084,109 downwards.
ATTTTTTAATCCTCACATCAATAGAATGATATGTATACTAGAATTTTTATACATTTCATTAGAGATTATAAAAATTAGGTATTATGTACCAATTTATTTTTTTGAGGTGCATATATTATACATTTTATGTTTAATATACAGAATAAATTTATATTAATTGTTTTTAATATTTTTTTTGTTATATTTTTCATGGGGGTTACGATTCAATAATCACCAATGTTGTACAATTATATTCTTCAATATAATTTTTATCACGATTAATTTTGATTGAATATCCATTAAGAAATTAATTTTTTATTTTGTAATAAAATTGTTGGAAGTTATTATCTTATGGTTATTAATTATGTTTTCATTTTATAGTAAAATTTCTTCTCTCAGGTAATAAAAAAATATTGTTTAAATGTTTTCTAAAAATCCATCTTGATATCTATTTATCATTCGTAAATGATTTTATTCAATATCATTATTTTAATTCAAATTTTTAAAGAATATTTTTAACATTATTTAATGATTTATTATATATATTTACTACAATGTTTTATTTTTACAATATTTTAAAAGGAATATTTTTTTCATTTTTTGAATTAGTAAAATTTTGACTTTTTACAGAAAATGTGGAAAGAAATATTTATTTTAACAAAAATTTAATGAATGGAATTTAAAACCATATTGTTCACTAAATGATTTGTCACATCCATTAAATATTTATAGGATCATTTAAAATAATTTTTTTCAAAATTATGTTAGATTTTTTTAATTTTTATTCTTGATTTCAATGTCAAAAGTGTATTTACAAAATTAACGTTTTAATGATCTTCTTATTCAAATAAATATTCATCAAAATTAATAAACATTTATTTTATTTATTCTAAAATAGAGATTTGTTCCAATGATGTCATACTTGTTCTATTTCTGGATGATTTGTGATAATGTTTTACCATAGAAACTATGGAAATTATTTTTCTTGATTAATTATATAGTCATTAAATTTCACTAGAAATAGTCACATTCATGTGATCTTTAGAAATTTCATTTCTACTAAATATCCATATTATATTAATCATGGATATGATTCTTTTAAAAAAATTACTATTTTTAAATATATCATTTTACTTTCAAATTTATTTGATTGAATAGGTAAATATTTTCAATTATGTACTATTTACATAGTACTGATTTTTATTCATATGACATATTATTCATTACGTAAATTGATCAATCGATATATGAGGAATGATTTATACATTCGGTGATATGTGGGTCATGTAATTATATATCCCCTTGATTTTTTGACAGGTATCTTGATACAAATTAGTATGCTCGAATGAACTAGGCTTTTTTTTATATATCTACGCATCAATTAAACTATAATTGCATAGGGTATTGAAAATATAGATTTAATGATTCCTTATATCATGGTATCCAATATTAAAAATTTCATTTATATGGAATACAGTTGTTATTATCCCGGATATTAATTCATTCATACTATCCATTATTTAGCTTCAATATCCAGAAATTATTTTAATGGAATTACTTTATCATTATTTATTCCTTCCATACTATTCTCCATGCTTAATTTATTCATTAAATGATATGTATAATAATTTATTTAAATATCTATATTGATTATTTCTTTCTGATTCCTGAAATTTTACACTATACATAACCCTTAAAAAATATATACACTCTCCCATATTTGGATTTCATTTCCTAGTCTATGAAGAAGGAATGTTTGAATGAGTTCAATGATAAATAATTTTTTCTTTAATTTTAGTGTATTTCATGTTATCAAATTTAATGTGAGACTCAAATACGTATATAGTTTAACAAGAATATTAAACAATTAATTCCTTTTGAATGATATCACTTGTAAATTATTACAATTTATTAACGAAACAATCAATTCTAGGCTACTGGGGTTGGGGTATTTACATGATGGTCATCGAACCAAAAGCATATAAATTTCTATTAAATTTTTAATTAATTTAATTTACTATGAAGAATTATTTCCTTCTTATTGATATGTATCATCATAGTATATATTCATTATATCTATCCATGACTATTATAAATATCTATTACGTCATTTTTATGATTATATATTACATTACACAAATACATAGTTGAGAACTGTAATATTTCAGTTTATCTAGAAACATGGAAAATTAAAAAGTGGTCCCTATGTGAGCTATGTCATCCCCCACTATGTTCTACATAACTATAACCTTTGTTATAAATATAATACATAATACATATCTTCATATACTGGTTATAGGAAACTTGGGAAAGTGTGATATTAGATTCTGAGTAAGGTTATAAAAGGGACATAAGTAAGAATACAATGAGAATAATTGTATAATAACATGATCATTATCATTTCATTCCCATATCATGCATATATTATATCATAATCATGAATAATGACCTCATATTTGAATGTTCTTAAGACACTACTCATAAGATAATAAAGGAACATGAGACATAGTTACATAAAATTGGCCTATAGAATAAAATTTGTTGCATTCACAAAAATGTGGAAAATTATTTCAATATTTGTCAAGACTCACTACTAACTCTATAAAAGACACATTCTATACTAGGTTCACCCCACTTTCTATACATTTACATCACCTGGTATCTCTAAATATTTACCCAATGCATTGGAGGGAGTTATAGGTCTCACACATCTCATAATGAAAAATATATTCATGTGTTCCACATGATCGTAAGAATTAATCATATCATAAACCATGAAATGAAATGGGTATCCAAAATTTTTAATCATATCAAAACATTTAAAAAATGAACAGGTTTCAAAATCATTTAATAATGGAATAACTTGCGAAAATAAGTGGTTTTCATTAGAAATTCCTAGTAATATAACCCATGGAAGAGAAATGGGTTTCAAGAAATTCATATAATCAAAACAAAACCATTCAGATAAATAACATGAATTTCTTCCTTAGATCATATCCTGAGTATGGAATAAGTAACAAAAAAAGATTCCATATTATATTGAAAAGAATTTTTAAAGGTCATTAAAAACATTCCTTCAGTAAAATATTATTTTTATTGATAAAATACTTTTAACGCATTATAGAATTTAAAGAAATTATTCTATGAAAATAACCTTTAAAATATATAAAGGTATATTGTAAATAAATTTAAACCCCTTTTTAAAACATAAAAAATTCATAAAAGTAGTTTTATTTTAAAATTATAATATCATATCATTTAAAAATAATTTAAAACATTTTTAAATTACAAGGTTTTGGAAGAAAACATATTTCAAATGAAGATACAAATAATGCTTGTTTTTAAAAAAACAATACTAACTATATAATTTACAAATTCATGGAAAAATTGTACCATTACTTGATTATTTCATGAATATGAAATGGATGTGATTTTTGTTTATTTTTATTAAGTGGTAGATATTGATATTTAAACATTTAAGACTTCATAAACAATCCTGATAAATGATGAGATTGTAACATAAACTCATTTCCACTTTTATATCATTGAATTATATGACTAGTTATATAAAAAAATAAAAAAAAATGATTACGAATAAATTCATGATATTACATGTCAATGGGCTTGTATATATTCCATATCAAGTAATAAAATTTCATATCATGACGTGCATTTAAATGATGGAAAATCAAGACAAAAAGTCCATTGATTCCTGATTATCATTTTAATGTTGATACCAAAGAAAAAATAACATAAATGGAAATAATAATTATCATTAAATGAAGTATATTTAGGATATATCATTTTATAAGAGAAAATATACCTCACCGAAAAGAAAGGAGTGGTGAATATGGAATAAGGCTCTCAGAAATAAATGTGAGACTAGAAATCCCCAAACATTATGTTCTCACATCCATTGTACACATTAAAAATTACATTATAATGAAAAAAAAATCTTATACATATATCAAATAATCTTTTTCACTTATATTATAACATATATTATTTTAGTATGACTTTATTTTACTTATTTATTAATAATTCCATGTTAAATTTATGTTTTGGGTAATAATCACTATGATTTTCATTTGTTTTGAATTAATATTCTCGATCTTATTACATAGATCATGACTTTACCATCTCACGAATATAAAAAATCTTAGAAATATCATATATATTCATTATATATGTTTTTAAATTAATCGATAAAATTTACTGATTCGAAATAAAATGCACCATTAGTGGAAATGCTAGGTTATACGTATGCATGTACAATGTCTTCAATTTTCTCATTTGCATGAAAAAAGTAAAATTATGTGATAAATTATCATTATAGAATAATTTTTTTTTTCAAAAACATCAACTAGATTTATTAGACTAATACTTTATAAAATAAATATAAATATTTAATGAATCACATCGTTCCATGAGGTAGTAGTCCATCGTACTGATGAAAAATGTTATAATAATCCCAAAAGAATGAAAAGTGAGATGGTATATAGGATATCAACTTTTCATATTCATTATTATATAATATGTAGAGTAAATATAATATATAAACTAAATTTATTTAATTAATCCCAACCATGGGAGGTGGTAATTGAAGAATGAACGACTTTGGTTTATGATGCGGTAGTCCCTCGTACACACAAACAATGATTCAGTGGACCCATTCAAGGAGGTTTTTTGGTTGTAAGTCATAATTTTGAATTTAAAATATCTTAATATATGTAATATGTAGATGTTATTACATTAAAATGATATATATATAATTATAGTGGTTCTATGAACAAAAAAGAACCAAAACATTCATCAATGAATGTTACCTCTTCTTCAGGTATCCTCTTATGGATTTCATAAAAAGAGTTCCTTTGATGGATTTTGGTCAAAATAAGGATTCATGGATGAGGGGATAGATGTGGGAAATTTCGTTTCTATAGTATTATCCTATCCAATGTGGGGTGAGGTGTGAGGAAGATAATATTGGGGTGGTATTTTATATGTTTGGTGAGAATCAAGCTTGTAAATTTATCAAAGAGGGAATGCAACAAACATTTTTCATATTTTAAATGGATAAAAAATGTCTATAATTAAAACCCTAGAAATTTTATTTTTATAATATTTATTGAAAATGTTTATTTTAAAACTGTATAGGTTAATTTTATCTTTACATTTTTATTTTAACCCCTAATACAACAACTTTAACCGTAACTATAATAATTAATTTTAAATACATTCAATATTCTTTAATAAAAATTAGATGGAATTATTATAAATTATAAATTATTTTGATCACAAATATGAAATCCATTTTTTGAAATTCATATCACATAATTTGAAATAGTAATCTAATGTTTCTCCCATAGGCATGATAAGAAAGATAGTTTTTAAACTGAAAATGATCAAAAGATTATAATTTTTTTATATTTAATTTCTAATTTGAAAATGATTGCACTATTTAAAATTTTAGTAATATATTGAAATAAATAAAATTTAAAACAAAATTAAAACAAAATTTTACATTATAAATAAATTTAATTAAAAGGATTATTTCAATTAAAACTCATTATTTTTTACTATTCATCAAAACATGAAACTTTGCAATTTTTTTTGAAAACATACCTTAATCTAATTTTGAAATCATCGATTTATAAAATATGTTTATTTAAAAGAAATAAATTCCTAAAAGTTTCAAAAAATAATTTAATTATTTTTAAAATTCTAAATAAATCATTTCATTGAAAAATTCATATTTTCAAACATATAAAGAGTTTACAAAAAATTATATCTTTTATTATTAATATATTTCCATTTTGTATGATCATTATAGTTTATAATTAAAAATTATTTACTAATATAAACTATTCCTTACTAACACATCAGTTATAATTGTCTAGTTTAAGTGACTATATTAATACTATGTTGTGGTTTAGATAAATATTAATGTCATGTGTCATGATATCTGATTGAGTGTTGTAAGTAGTGAAATATAACAGATGGTTTCATGTAATAGAAGCATGAATTGGTGTTTTAAGTTATATAATCCATCTACAAATTCTAATTTATCCCATTATTGTATTTCTTAAATGAAAATTGAGTGTTATGTTATAGCCCTGTTCAAAACAATTTCTCCTTCATATTTATCACTTTAATACAATGAGACGTGGATTATTTTTCCTTATCATTTCATAATTTTCACATATATGTTCTTTAAATTGGTGGTTTCGACACATATCATTTATCATGGGAGTAGAATTATTTTTTGGAACTTTCTATTTAAGTTCAGGAATCTCTACCATTTGTTCCATATAAATATGGTATTTCTCTTATAGTATAACCTCTGAATTATGTACATGTGAATGGTATAGTATGATCTTCCTCAAGAGGGATAACTAGAACATGTTGTGGAAAATTATAGAGGTTCTTTTGATGGACCATGCGATAAGCTACCATCCTAATAAGATTAATAAATTTAAAAGGGAACGATTTACCTCGGGATTAGTTTTTGCTTCTTCTCAAATATCAAAAAGCTCTTCATTGAAGACGTTATTAAAAAGAACTTACACCAAATTAAAATTATAGATCACATATATGATTATTAACATTACTCTAATCCAAAATCAGAGATACCTTGATGTTATTTTGAATGGATCTATCTTATTATACCATTTCTCCACATATCACAAGTCTGAATAGCTTCCTTTCCGAAACATATTATATAACATCGAATATATACATTTATTTTTTAATAGGGATTCATACAGATCCATATAATTTCTTGAGTAAGTATATTACTGTAAAGAAAATCCAAAATGAGAGGGGTTTTTTCCCACCACCTTAGAAATCAGTAGAACATGATCTCAACATATCCTATAGGGTTTAAATATTTCAATATAAATGACCATTAATTTGTGGATGATACAAAATATTGAATAAAAAATCAATATCAATAGATTATTAATTACTATTCTAGAAGATTGAGGTAGTACTAAGATCTCAATTAGATTCATTGGAATGTTTTATTCCATGAAACTAAACCATTTCGTTAATGTTTAGGATGGAAAATTGATCATGTGATAAGTATTCACTGATAGGGATGAAGTGTGATGATTGTGTAATGTGATCAACTAAAACCAATTTATAATTATTCCCTTGATTCTCATGGAGGTATCATGAAAAAAACCCTCGGTGATGTTTTCCAATCTCCATCTAGGTATGGGTAATGGATATAACATCCAATTATTTTTTTTATACTAGCAATAACATCATAGAACATTGAGTTCCAATATAAAAACTCTGCGATACCTAACTTCATTTAATCGCATAAGAAGTACTTTTTCAAATCAAAATACATCTTCCTACAACCACGAGTAAAATAAATATCTATGTCATTCCTCTAACAACTACCACTTCAAATATTTTATATTTGGAACACATACATGATCATGGAACCTTAGAATTATATCATGTTCTACGTTATACAACAAAACATTTTTAAACATCCATTGTAGCTCTATATTTTCCTTTTTTTCCTTCTAAGTTATCACACTGATAAATGGTTGAACATTAAATTTCGAACGATAAAATTTATCACCATCAATAAGTATTTTCAGATCCATCTTATGAAAATATATAAATTTTAGATCTTTTTTGATCCTCATCATAGTTAATCTAGTATGATCTTATTGAATGAAAAAATCTGCCACCATTTTTGCTTTCACTTGGTGGTAATGTTTTAACCAAACATAATTTAAATCATCTACTATGGAGCACATTCCAATCCTTCTATGTGAAAATATACATAAATATTTTATAATTATTATATATATCACATAATTTTCCATAATGATAATTCCTCAACATTTTTAATGATAATCTTAACATAGCTGACACAAAATCATGAATTGGTTAATTTTTATCATAAATCTATATTTTTCCAAGAGGAATAAGTTGTAACCATGTCATTATACAGATGAAAAAATCATAAACCCATCATGAATGCATCACTATAGATTATAAACCCTTCTATACTAATGGTAAGAATGAAATAGTGCAATAAATAATCTTCTCTTTTGTTCCAATAAAATTTCATTGCATTCAACTATCATGCGGATCTTGGCTCAATTTCGATTAAACTTAGTCAAAGGATTAGATAGTCATGAAAATTTATCCTCAAACCATGGATAATATCTAGATAATATAATAAATCTACAGATATCAATAATTAATTTTTTTCTTGGACATCATTCAATATCCTTCATCTTCGGTGGATATAATAATTTACCATATATTGTGATTATATAACAGAAAAAATGAATGATTTTGAAGGAAAATTTCTCACATTGAAAATTTTTCATAGCGTTTATCCTTTTTAGGGACTTTAGTACAATTATCAGGTGACCATAATGATCTTATAGTGATTATAAATTTGTAATAATATAATTTATAAATTTTTAAAAACTGATAATATTTATTTCCAATTCACTTTTCATTAAATCCATAATGATAGAAGGGGAATTGGTAAGATTGAAAGGTATCACTATAAATTTATAGTTTCCATAACATGTACATATTTCTATCCTAGGTATATCTTCTTTCACAATTCTCAATTAATTATATTAAAAAAGAATTTCAATATTTTAAAATTATTGAGCTCCATGAAGTTGATCTAACATTTCATTAATATGAGGAAGATAAAACCTCTTTAATATGTTGATCTTGTTCAACTACCAATAATCAATGTAGAGTTGTATTGATCCATCTTCATTTTTACAAAAGTGAGTATGAATACCATAGAGTTACACACATGGCTGAATAAATCCCTTATAAAGGGTATCATGGTTGTTATTCTTTTATTAATTAAAATCAACCAGTTCCATTATATTGTTAGTTTTTTTGATTTGGGTGGAACCATGTATGCATTCTATTGAAATCTCAACTCCTTATTTTGGTTGAAGAGTACGAAATTATTCTATCAAGATATCAAAAAAATTGACTAATAATAGAAATATCACTTATTTTTATTTTCTCTATTACCGTATTTGATAAGCACTCCTTATGAGTTGGAATTAAGATATATGTAATTGATATGATATCCATCAGTGTATATTAATTATCATCACCGGGATAGTTGAACGAAGTATTATTTTTAATATAGAACATGAATTCCCTTAATCAAAAATTGATGTGGGATTTATATATAGAATAAAATTCATGCCTATTATGACATAAAATTTAACTATTTGAATATTAACAAGTTTTTTCAGGAATCACATTCCCACAAATTTCAACAGAAGTCAAATCATACACTCAAGATGCAATCATCATACCATAAAGGGTTTTCACAATTAATACGACAGAAAATAGTTTGGGTGGAATCATTGTATCATTAGAAAACACCTTAGATATGAATGAATGGGTATATCTAGAGTCAAATATGATATTACAATTTCTAGATTTGATGGTAAGCGTACCTTTCACAATTTTGTAATCACACCCCTCATTAGAAACAAATGTCACATGAAATTTCCCCTTTTCCATCACTATAATAAGTTTATGATTTCATTCATCTTAATAATCCCTTGGGTTTGGGAAATGGTTACCACAATAACCATTCTCCTTACACATGAATCACTAAATTTTTGATGGAGCATTATGTGAATCATTCTATCTATTAATAATCATGGATAACTTATTTATATCACATTAGAAATCTATTTTCTGATAAACATCCTTTTCAAACATAAAAAATTTAACAGCTTCCTTAATACAATTTCCATAATTTTCATCCCACACTTTATGGATAATGTAAACATCATCTTCTTCTCCCCATGTTTATTAGATTTTACTTTGATCACCATCTCCCTTTTTTTCCAAAACCAATAGATTTATTCATAACTACAACATCCATTACCAAATTGATATAAAATCTAACAATATCTTCACATTTATAAGAGCATTCTATTGTTATATTTCTTTAGAGAATTTATTTTTATGCACTGAAGAATTAATCATTTTTCCTTTTAGGTGGGATGATAATACAAGAAGCATACATCACAATTCTTGTAAAATTAGCCTCTTATGTGCCAAAAGATTTATTTAACATTTTCTTTAAGTCAATGAAGTACTTATAAATGTTTATAAAAAGATCATTATGAAATGTTATATAGGGAAATATTTTCTAGAACACGTCATAATCCATGGATTCAATTTCATCTTATTTCACTATATTCTTGATAAGAGTCCAATATTGATCCGCTTCTGCATCCAAATGGTAGATAACCAAAATGAATTCTTCATGATCCAAGTACTATATAATTTAAAATGTCATTTTAGTGGTATATATTCATTATTCAGTAACTATTGTATTAGTAGTTCCATTTATGGATGGTTTATGTTTGCTCGTGAAGGACCCAATAGAATTTACTTCCCTCTTCTTTCTGTTTGGGTGTTTAGAAAGTTTTAAATATCGAGAAAGATGGGTGATCATAACAATGATATTTTTCCTTCCCAAAAAAATAATTTTTTATGTAGAAAATATTTTCATTTTCTATATCTTGAATCATGAATTTGGTTCTATATATTCCAACAACTATCAACAAAAATAATATTGCGAGAAACAATAATCATGATGGGGAACTACATAATCAAGAAAAATAACTTATAATATGTATAAATAATGAAACTTTCGTTAAGTTATGAAACCTTAGGATTATGCATAGAAATTAATATTTGTATTATATTTAAAAAAAATTATGATGTCTTGTCATGTGTTTCAGAATTTTCAATCATATCCCCTGGGAGTGTTAAAATAGGTTTTCAACATAACCATTTGTCATGCCCCATTTCCTCATCTAGTCTAGATAAATATAGTGTTTTGAGGTAGCTATACATATTAATATATATTAAATAAGAACATCCACTTATATTATCCAAATATGGATGTAGTTTCTTGGAACCCACTAACTCCATCATGTTCAAAAATTTAAAGACAATTTCTTATACTTTAAATTATTTTTAGAGTAATCCTTAATCAAGGCCTCATGTATCCCACTATGGTTTTATCATCATAGATTCCAAATGATAAAAAATGTCTCCTCTTATAGAAAATATCGCAACCCAATCTTATCACATTTACATATTACATAATTTTTATGAATATTTATAACAAAACACGAACCAACGCTAGAGTTTAGTGCCATTGTAAACATGGGAACATAAACACCAGTACATAATTGAGATATCTAATCCCCCATTATGTTATTAACAACTATAAACCCTCTAATACTTGTAATAAAAATTAAATATCTTCATAACCTATGGAATAGAAAAGAAAGAAAGGTTCCGATTAGATTCTCAATTAGGGTAACCAAGGGAGATATTTATGCATAACATAAATAGAAGAGTGTGAGAACATGATCATTAACAATTAAAATCATATCAAACAAATAAAAGGTCCTAATTTCTAATCATGGACAAATGATTGGTAGTTTATAAGAAATGAATAATTATATAATAAAATAACATGAACATTAAGAGCATAACATTGTCATCAGGCATGTAATTTGTGGAATACACAAATGTATTGTTAATAATTTTCAGATTGGACAATTATAACTATGTATGCCATTAAAGCTGACTATTTCCTTTTCTATATTGAGTTTACTCCCCAATCAATCCATTTCGTACTGTACCGGGTTCACTCTTCATTCCTTCCAAGAATATCTCATGAGATATTTAAATCATTACCCAAGGTATTAAAGACATATAAATGTCCCACCAATATTATATTGATGCCATATTTATTTGTTATATAAGATCATAAATATTCATTATATCATAACCCATGAAATAAAATGGGTATTTTAAAAATTCCGTCATATCATAACCGATTGAAAAATATAGGTATTATAATAATTTCAATATATTATATCCCATTAAAAAAACTAGTTTTAATAATAATTTCAAAATGTTATAATACATGGAAGAGTAATGGGTTTCATAATCATCCTGAAATCAAAAAACAAACTATTCCCGGATATAATATGAATGGTATCCTTATATAAATTACCCATTATGGAATATGTGTCACCAAAAGTTTTCATCACATTTTGAAAATAATTTTTACTGATTGTTTAAATCATTTCTTTGGGAAAATATCCTTTATTCTTTAACAATAGATTTTTAAATCATAAATCATTTTTGAAACCTTTTTATTTTAAAATTACCTTAAAATAGATAAAGGATAAATTTAAATCCTTTTAAAACACTATTAAAACCTAAAACATTTTCAAAATCATTTTCCATGAAAAATAACTTTAAATTTAATTTTAAAAAAATTAATTTTTTTTTTAAAATAATTCTTTTTATGAAAAACTATTTCCTTCCAAAGAGAGAAATAAAGGCAATTTTTTTAAAATGAACTTTCTTAATTATCATTCATACCAATGAATGTAAAAATGGTACCATTAAATTAATAAATAATGAATAATAATATGAAAAGAAAATTCCTGAGAATTATAGAGAGGTAGGTCATGCGATTTCAATATTGGATACTTGATCATAAAGAATCTCATTAAATAATCATATTTTAACCTACAATAGTTACCGCTTCAAAAACCTTGAATCATAAAACCAAATAAATAATTAATAAATTATACTTACAATATAATTATGGTTTATAAATAAAAAAAATTTCATTTCATTGGGGCAGTATATACACCTCTTTATTGAATATTGGAAGAAAAGAAAATGTACATCTCCAAGAATGATAATTGATACAAAAATACCATATTGGTAGAGTAAATATTGAATCATAAACCATTTCATTGAATAATGTAAATAAAAACATTAGTTATAATTAAATAATTTATTTTCATGATATATCATTTCATAGTCAAAAATATACATCATTCAAAAGGAAATGTGTGGTGAATATTGAAAAAAAATCATTATAAAATAAATGTGAGACTAGAAATCCTCGTACTTTAAGTCATAACTTTCATTTTAATAATTCAAACATCCATTAATATAAATATAAATTTATTATACTTCTATAATAGAACTGTAATCATATATATCATACCATAAATGATTTTCTTATTACATTATATTACCAATCTTTTAAAATTTCTAAGCTGATGATAATTTTTGGGTTCGAACATGTTTTGGCTTATAATTAACGGTCATATTACATAAATATTGATATAATAATATAATAAAATGAAAACAACTATATAAATATCTTATAAATTAATTATATATAAAATTATAGTAATCAATAAAATTTAGTTATATGTAATTAAATTCACCGTTCATGTAGATGGTGGGAAATATATAAGCTAAACCATTGTTTTTCATTTACATATTGGATTGAATGTAAGAAAAATAACAGATATATTATCAATATATAATATTAATTATTCCATATATATACCACAATTGAAAATTAAACCTATAATTAATAAATTTCAAGTAATTCATGAATGGATAACAACGCTTCGTGAGGTTGCAATCCATTGTACACACGATCGATATTATCCTATTCCCACAAAATAGAAAGAAGGAATGTATGTGTGATATAAAATTAAATGAAGAAAAATAATACCATGAATACAATAGATATATTATGTAATGTTTATTTACATCATTATTAAAAATCATGTTGTTTAGTAATAGAGAAGATAATTACATTGGTTTTCTAGGTGGTAGTCCTCTGTACACACAAACAGCGATTTGATAACCCATATGATGGATGTTTGGTTGGTATACGGTTTTTACAATTAACTAAAAATATATAAATATATTTAAGATATTGATGTTTTTATATATAAATGACACAAAAATAATAATTTTTTTGATGACGAAATTTATCAAAACTGACCATTGATGAATATTACCTCTTATTCAGGAATCCTCCATAGGTATTCACTAAAATCTATTCTGGGTTGTATTTATGTCCAAAAAAGTAATAAAGGGTGAAGTGAGAGATGTTAGTTTGTGATCTGGGAAGGTATTAACCGAACAAAATATTTTTTTATTTTTGAGGAATATAGTAGTGGGGTTTCCTTCAATAAGTACGGTGAGTGGAAAACATATAAATATTTGGAAGTGATAATTAGACCAACATTTTACATATGTAAAAATGGTAAATAAAGTGTCATATTTTAACCATATACATTATATGATCTAAATGAGTAAATAAAATATTGTTTTGAAAAGTTTATAAGATAATTTTATAGTGTGTGTCATGCAAGCTAATCTAGGGTTTTATATAGGGAAATACCACCCACAATTTCATATAATGAATGATTGATATGGAGTTTCTTGTGACACTAGTAATAAAATTTATATAATTTATTCAAAAAATTGAATTCATAAAAACTATTGGTGTTACATGATCATCCAAAACATGTATTAGAAATTTTTCGTTTTATTTATAGGATCCATGTGTAAAATACATTTGGCAATGATCCACACATTCCCCTATGATCTCTAAATGAGACCAATAAATTTTTGAGTGCATGAGACGTAGTTCAGTGGTCTTAATAAAATTCTATTCATCGTTTTTTGAGATGATGTGATTTGTAATAGTATATTTATTTATAAAAATTCACTGTGTACACTAATTCTGGATTAGAATCTATTATAAATTTTTAGTGGTTTATTTACAGTCCAATAGATAGGGTTTGTATTTTAATTAATTTCACAAGTTTCCTTAATAAAATTTCAAACTTATGTATGAACTCTTGTCATGTAATGAAATTATATTTTATGTATTCCTCTAGGTGAAATAATTTTCACACTAAAGACAATTAGTTTTTATGATATAAAATTTATATTTATCACCGAACACGATAGTGGTCTGCTCATCCTCTAAAAAAATATTGATTAACCAAGTAGATATTTTATTCACATTAATGAAAATAAATATTTATTAAATATTCGATTAAATAAACATTTGTGATAAAACATATAGAATGAATTTATTTCTTGTTCATGAGAATAATAATTATTCCAATACATTTTTTCAAAGTGAATTCAATAGATATCAATGAAAAAACATAGTTTGAGAACCTCTAGGATTATTTATCATTGTAAAAAAGTTGGGATTACATTAAATCCATGATTAACCTATATAAATGGGTCAAGTCACATGATATAAATATTTTAATGTCTCAAAATTTAAAACCACACATGAGAACACAATATGTAATACTATATATTTTTTACAAGATCATTTCATTTATGTTGCACACCTATGTAATCAATATAAATGATTGATAAATCATTCATTTTCCATATGAAATAAACTCTTCATTAAACCATGGAAATAAAATTTTAGTTCATGTTTTATTTGAGTAAAATATTCGAGAGACAATCTTCAATTATTATAGAAAAGATGAATTCTTCATTGACCTATTGATGAATATTATATCATGGGTGACACTCCCAATATTCCCAAATTTTCTATGATCTATTGTCATAATAATTTATTCGGATACAAATATGTGAATGAGTCAGGTCATGTCTTTATAATAATATTTATTTCTAAGGACCATTTTTCACACCAATATAAATGGATTTCTGATTTATTTAGACATGAATAATTCCTATGTGTTGGTCAATTGTTATAATCACCCATCATGGAGATTAAAAAGTAAAAACATCATGGGAAGAAGTCTCATCTTCTTATGAAAACCCGCTTTTGATAGCAAACATTGTATTTGTGTTACTAGAGAATGTCAGCCAACTTTAAAACTATTTTTAATAATATCATCATGGATTTTCAAGGTTACAATCATTATGATTAATTATTTTTCACTTTTAATGTGATAGGTGTTCTAGGATAATATTACATTAATTTAATATGTATTAATAAATTTAATTTAATACGATACATAAAAGAATATAAAAAACATAAAATATATAGTTAATCTATATCATAAATAGTTTTTTCTACAGAACCAACTCTAAAAAATAAACCCCAAAATATAAGATCATTTCAATAATCATTTTAGTCAATAATCCATGAAATTTAATACTATAAACATCAAAAACCTCATTTTAATTCGATGGTTGGTATTTTATTGAGTAATAAAAATACATGAGTAGTTCAAAAAATCCCACATTCCATATGTACATATATTTTAATGAGAAAATTAATTTTAAACTTTTAAAATCTATTTATATTTTATATATTTCAACATAAAGGTAATATATTCTTATCATAAATTAAATGATTGAACTTGGTAAATATACATCATGGGTGGGATTACTATATTCATGAATCTTTAACTACCTTTATAGATAGGTTATTACTATATTGTTATGCATAAGGACACATACAAATCCCTTCTGTGATACATCATGATATATCAGAAATCTATCCCTTCCAACAGGTAACGTCTATGTCAGTTTGTTGACCAATAATCTCGTTATTTATTCAAAACATTCCTTACATTCTTGACCATAATAACTTAAACCCTTCACATGTCATCATCATTGATAGGTTATCTAACTGAAAAATATTTTGAATAAATATTTGACAATATCCTTCTAATCCAAGGAAACTACATAACTCATTTATCGTCGTTGACATGGGCTATTAAATCACATCATTTTTCATTGAGGGATAAACTAATATTCCATCCTTAGAGACAATATATCAAAATAAAATTTACTTCTTGAAGAAAAACTTTTCATTAGGTATATTTCTTATATAACTCATTTCCACTATGATTAATTACTAAATTCAAAAATAACTCTTATCATTATAACAGATTTTAGATTATATCGAGATATCATTACTAAATGCCACTATGTAATTTCTGATATAAACCATGATTAATGTATTTATTAGATCCATAAAAATAGAGGGTGAATTAGTCAATCCATATTGAAATAATATGAATACATAATTTCCAAACCTTGTATAAAGGTGGTAGTCTATAAAATTCACATTATTTACATGCAATAGTTGAAAAATAAAAAAAATATCAATATTTGAAAAATATTTAGATCCATGAATTAGATCAACTAATTCATCAATGAGTTGAATATGTTATTTTTTTCATTATACTAATGGAATATATTTTCGTGTAATCAATATACAATCCCATAGACTCGTATACCTCTTTATCAAAAAGGACATTTGTTCCACATAGTGGCACAATAGGGAATATAAATCCCATATCACTTAACATCAATAGTTTTTTATTCAGATCCACTTATTCGATAGAGGCCACCTTATAAGGGGTATTAGATATAATTTTTCCTTCAGGGATTAAATCCGTTGAGAAATAAGCTTCATTCTTAGATGGTGGTAAGGCATTTATTTATGAGACACGTCAATGTTTTCTCATGAATATTATACAACATATATTATAAATATTTTCTTAAGTTCAAATGAAATTTCATCATTTATTCTCTATGAAATATATTAAGGATATCTACTAGAGGAGGATTTATAAATGATTAATATGATTTATCCTCCCTTATGATGATGATACATTCTATATCTTCATTATAAATTTTAATCTCTTTCTTGTGGAATATTTTTTATCGTTATAATTTGAAATCCAATCTATAATAGGGATGAAATAAATGATTATCCCATGTATAATAATCAATTTTGAAAATATGGTTTACCTATGGAACATAATGACAACTGACTAACATCTCTTAATAACAATAATATTTCCACCAGGAGTCTTGTATGATAATTCCCTTATTAAGGTTCAAGGGAAATAACTAATTTTATTGGAAAACATGGATGATATTTAACAGTTTGAAGATCAATAATAAAATAAATCATTATATAAATTTGAGGCTAAGATCGACCTAATAATTAATACATCATTAGGAACTTCAACCATAGTTATAGTGATCAGATAATCTTTTAATATTCCCATTATATTTTTCTATGGAATATTTCTTTATAATTTAGGGAATTCATTGGAATTGTTTCCCATCTCATTAAATTTTAATAACGTAACATTTATAGCATATTTCATACCCATTAAATCATGTAATTAATGTAATTTCACTCCAAACATTAAATAAAATACCCTTACAAAAATGAATGTTCCATGATGTTTCATTTTGAAATCATATGATGTATAAAATTCCTTCATACTCTTCTATTGTATCTATATATTTTATTTTTTATTTTACCTAATCTCTTTCTCATTTTCATTTATTACTTATGAAAATATAATACATAACGAATTATTTCTCTATCTATATGACACATGAAACTACATCCTCATATACAAGAAAAATATATTAATCTAATCCCTTATGAAGTATAGGGTTTATCCATTCATATATAATAAAAAATTGACTCCTTATATTCCATACATAACCTTCAACATGAGTTTTTCACCTAGTAATGATATCTTCATATTCATAGATATTATATCCATCTTTTTTCCTTAGATTAATGAATTTACTCTATATATTAGATGATTGTTCATGATGAATTTATTATCAAAAGAATATATCAATAAAAATTCATCACACCCTACTATTTATTTCTGTGTACTTTTTAGAATTTAGGTTCAATGACCTCTATAGATCAGTGTATCCTTTATAAATATAAAATTACATAAAAATTTAATCTATTATCACCATATCATAATGAGTGGATATATTATAAAGCGACTTTATCCATTTCTCAGATAATAATGTATTAGTATTACCATTAGATGACATTGGTTGATGATGCATGAATGAGTACATCATTACCACCCCATGTTGGGGTTAGAAGTGTACTCCATATAGGTAAGGTTCTCAGTCACAACCTATGTCAGTTTCCATAAAATATTTATTGTCTTTTCAACTCAAACTCATAATATAACTTCATTACATTTCCTAGGGTGGAGATACTTAAATAGAATACATGAAATGATATGGTTTCCACTAATTTTTTAGGTTTTATTTCGAAATAATAGAATATAAAATGTTAGTTAATAATATAACAAATTATAAATTATAGTATATTATTCTCTATATTTCATAAAACATAAAACAATTCTAAATATATGCATACCTAATCTCAAAATAATAATCCTAGTATCTTTGGTAATAATTTAATATCAAAAAAATATTATTAAATCACTCAAAATGGATACAAAATACCATGAAATCAACATAAAATATACACCAAGATTGTTTATCAAAGTGTGCTTTCCTAAAAAACTCATCATTCTCTTGTGATGATTTAGTTAAAACCAATTATATTCCATTCATTGTTGTTACCCCTAGGTGAAAATGATACACACCCACATCCACTTTGAAGTATTGATACATGGATTTTTCTCCTAGGAATTCCAAAAAAATTATAAGATACAAAATCATTATGAAATTATAAGATACATCGACATATAAATTAATTATATCAAAAATCTATTATATCTAATACAAGATTCCAAAAATATTTTTCCCAATGATTATAGAATACATCTATTCAGATGAATTGTAATTCCATGAAACAAGTAACCTGAATATGATGGTTATTTTACTACATTGTGGTGATTTACAAGAGTTCACATCCTGAAGGATTGAATTTCAAAGTTGTATTGGGAGAATAAATTCGTACATTATTATTACATTACAAATGAAAATATGACATAAAAAATAAAAAATAAATTGAGAACACAATTATTTATTATAGAAAATCCCTAAAATAATTCATAGATACCTTCTTGGTATATTGGTGATGGAAAAAAAACATTATTAAATTAGATGCAAACTATTTGAAAGGGTACAACAAAATATATCATAGAGTAATCATTGAATGAAAATATGAAAAATATAAAAATTATAATCAAATATTCAATATTATTTATACCATAAAATGGATCCAAATCCATGGATGACATAAAAATATAAATAATCTCATGTAAAACAAATGGTAGTTTATTAATTATTGATATCATAATTTTTGGCATCATTATCTTACCATCAATACCTTATTCCTATACAACATACATAAAATTTTATGGAATACGAAAAAACCCACAATGTAATTTGTATCAGTACACATAATGTGGCATCAAGGTGCTCTAAATACAACCATACATCACATAAAAATTTGAATTCATTCATTATATGTAATGTTTTAAGAACAATTTAATACATAATCTCCTGCAATATTCATATTAAAAAACTAGAATAAGGAATTTTAATACTTTTCCCAAAAAATAATTAAAACATGGGTATAATTTATCTATAATAATATTGATGATGGTATAAATAGAATATATTAATAATAAATCATATGATTTAGGTAATTATCTTGACATAGATGAAAATAATTTAAAAAGAACAATGAAAAATTTAATAAATAAAATTCCAATTTTATATAGAATAAAACATATATTAAAAAATTATAGATTATCTAGAGTAAAAATTTCATTTATAATATTCAAAGGAAAATTTTAATGAAGTATTCATATTTAAATTATTATCTTGTAGTTTTGGAAAATATTTGATATGGTATATCTTAAAAAATATTTCATTCACAATTTGGTAAAATATAAATTTTTCATAAAAATACATGAAAATTAATTATAATACAATATATAGATCAAAAAAAATGGTTACAAATTATTTTAACTTATAAAAATATATTACAAAAAAATATTTTCTAAAATGTTTTAAATAAAATATGGAAATTTTAGATAAATTTTAATCAAATAATTTAAAACAAAATCTGTTTTTCTTTAATAAAATACTTTGAAATTATTTAGAGATAAAGAAGGTAAAAATGGAAATAATATTTAAAAACATGACTAATAAATATTGTAGATTAAAATTTATTGGTTTTATGATATAAATATAAAATAATTAATTGAAGAAAACCATAAACATAAATAATCATAAGTAAAGATGGGATTGTGAAATAAATCATTACCTTAGGTCTCTCTTTTTTATTAAGTAATATTATACCCATGAATAATAAATTTATCTTTATTAATATTCAATAATTATAAAATATAATTTCATATAATTTCATATAATATATATATATACGGCATTTCATGATTTTTTATTAATAATTAATTGTAAAAATTACTATTTCTTTGTATTCGTCATATCAATTTTCATGTATGTTTTGGTTTGGTGGATTTGGTACAAGATTATTTATCAAGGATATATCAAATAAAAAAATTTAATAATGATATAATTATAATATATATTCATTATATAGATATTAATAATAATTATTTAAATGGAGACATGAAAAATGAATCCTAATGCTTCATGGAGGTGGTAGTCTATAGGTACACATGAGTGAAGTTTTCATTTTTCAATGTGTTGAATGTTAAACATTTAAATGATATATTATATTTAAGGAAATATATTTATTTAAAAAAAATATATATCTAAATTATATAAATCATAATAACTCTCCATTAGTAGTGGTGAGTAAAATTGAAATATGTCACTTCGTGAGGTGTTAGTCTACATGTACACACAACAAATGATGTTTTCAATAAATTGATTGATAAGAATATACATAAAAGATGAAAAATCACATAACATAATCTCATTAAATGTGAGATAAATACTTTATTACAATTTTATCTATTTTATTTATTCTCTAGATATATATGAATAAATAAAATTAAAACCCTCAGTTACAAGATATTCATTTTGTTTGAACAACCTAATTTGGCTTTCACATTAATAATTTAATGGATGGGATTCGATTAAAAAATAGTTAAATATTTGTTAAGAATGATATAAAAGTATTTCTTTTCAAATTTTATGATTTAATAGGATATTTATGTGTTTGTAGAAGAGGAGATGTAGTGTCCTTTTACTATGGAGGGAGAGGTCAAATTAGAAATTTTAAAAAGATTAAAATGTAAAAATGAATTTCCTAGTAAAAATGGATCAAAAAAGAAGAATATTACAATAAGAGATGATAGAGTGTTTTAATTTTTAAATCCAATAGTATTTAGACACATTTAGTGGCCTTTTTAAAATATATAATTTTATCAATAACCATATTAACACATTCTAAACCTTTCCTTGGTAACTAGTTTTTTAATAAAATATATTATTAATAATGATAAGAAAATAAAATGGAATTATTTTGAAAATTATAAATAATGATTCAATATATGGATTCAATTTCAAAAAAATAAATTTATATTAGTTGTATAAATTATATAAAAAATATGCTAAACATGATGCAATAAGTTTTTTAGAAAATATTTTATATGTATAAAAATAATTTAATAGAAACATAAATTACCATAACAATTCAAATGTAATTCAATAGATTATTTTAAATAATATTTGTGTTATTTTTCTTGAAATCCAATCCAAAACAAAATGGCCCCTTTTAAACACTTGATTTAGATAAAAAACCAAGAACATTTTTTGTTTATACAATAATATTATTTATATATTAGAAACATTAAGTATATATTTATCAGTTGGAAATTATAATATATTATATATTTAATATATATATATATATTAAAGTAAAATGGTTTCATATCCATTTTTACTAGTATTATATCATTCTAATTTCGTCATAGTGACATTTTTTTGTAAAAACATCAATTTCCATTATTCACCCAAATATCAGAAATTTATGAAATACATAAAACATTACCCTAACATAAATTTTATATGATTAATTTCAAATCAAAATTAATCTCATAATATTCAATATAAGAAATTTTTTAATTTAGGTTTTATTCGTATTCTTGAATTACACTTTCTGAATTATATAATTTTATCTCTAGAAATAAAATATTACTATAATGATACTTGAGTGTTGCAGTGTAAAAAACCTATTTGAAGTACTAGTGATCTAATAAAGTGATATATAGATAAGGGAGAACAAATAAAATATATAAGATAATATTTTCAACGGAAAAAATGAGTTCCAGATGAGGGATAGTGTAATGCCCCGACCCTAGTTACCCAGAGTCGATGCATTATTACATAACATTGGCATGATCACAAGAAAGATCAAATATCGAAAGACCGATTGGTTTAGTAGCCTTGGAAACACTAGATATATTCATAATGTTTAACATTACATCATAAAGTGAAAAACTACTACACCAACATATTGTATCCATAGTCCACACTATTAACCCCTCATAATCTCCCTACAGGTCATTCATAATTTACTTCTTCACTTCCTGGGAAAAATAATACATAGAAAAGGGGTGAGCTCAAATGCATAGTAAGGATAACAATATAGAGGAAACTTTCATAAATAAGAATAAACATTTAAGGCAATGTATAACTAAAAAAAAGCCTATCAAACTTGAACTTTCAACATAGTATAGCATAAATAAAATGAAATAATTCCATTTACTTATTCACATGGATATTCTACTAATCGAATAATCACATGAAAAATCAATAAAAACATTCATAATGATGGAATGCATAATGCTGAACTTTAATTTCTTTGTCTAGGCCTCGTCCCAAGACCTTGGGGATAACTGTAACCGGAACCCTACCCGGAGTGCCTCTAATAACCGGACACCAACCCGGAGTGCCTCTAATAACCGGACACCAACCCGGAGTTCCTCTAATAACCGGAGACCAGACCAGAGTTCCTCTAATATCGGAGACCAAACCGGAGGGCTTACTTTTACCGGTCCCCAACCTGGAACATACTTGTAAAACACATTCATCTGAATGAAAGGTTGAAATATAACATAAACATTTGGATTAAAAATAACTTATGAAATTTCAATACTTTAAACAAAAACCATGAGTGACATAAGAATAACTTATCCACTGTAAAAAATATCAGAAAACCATCAATAAAATGTGGATGTTTTGTATCATAATAAATCAGCTTCAAATAAGCTTAAAATCCATCAAAGGATGTTGACATAGATGAAATCAAAACTATTTTGAAGAAATATCTCTTTTTTTAAATCATTTTAAAAGTAACATAATTATAAAATAATACATTGAATTTGAAAATATTATTATAATCTTGTAAGGGAATCTTTGACGATTTTATAATGGCGGAAAATAGTTGCACCCTCCGTATAAGTTAAAAAAAACATTCTTACCTTAAATTTGTCGAAAAGGATAAAAGTTCCTTGTTTGGAAAATGACGGAAAGATTCCTTTCTAAACACATAATGGTATAAATTACTTTAACCCATATTCTTGTAAATAGTAAAAATGTTTTGAAATACATTATTAATAAACATGTATGTGGAAGATAAAGAGATCCCAGTAGATTATTACATATAAACAACCTCAGATAATGAAGAGATTGTGAAATAACCCTTACCAATTTGGTAACTAATGAAACATACAACCCATGAAAGAGGTATCATACAATGAATATGTAAATACAAATAAATTAGAGTGTATTACAAAAAGAATATAATTATGGGCAGTACATACACCACACAAAAGGTAATGGTGGCAATATGGCATGAATCTCACGGGAATAAGGAGTGAGATGAAAACCCCCTTACCTTTTACTTTTACTTGGTTGGGGTAGGTTTACCTCCTGTATAATGGTGAAATAATTGTTATTAAATTATTCAAGAATCATATATATTAATATGATATCATATATGATCTTTTAACATTGATTTGTTAATAATATCTTTTAATTATTGTCGTTTTGGGTGTTAACTTACTCATTTTCTTTTATATGTTTTGTTACATAAGCTATGTTTGTTATCGATAGTTTGTATCTTATTCATATACATAATTATATCAAGTCCTTAAACATCATTTTTAAATCATCAAATGATAATTATACTTTAATGGATACGATGGAGAATGAATCTCATCGCGTTCGTAGAGACGGTAGTCCGTACGTACGCACGAGCGACAATATCATTCTTTTGATATTAAAATAATATATAAATGGATGGTATATAATATATAAAGAATCATTAACATGTTATATTTATTATTTACATGAGTTACACATAATTATTATACCCATCCAAATAATAATATATTGAATAACAATTACACCACGACGTGGAGACGGTAAGCCATACGTACGCACGTATGGTGACATGTTATTCAAAGGGTGGATAGAATACTGAATATGGTTGTACCATATTTATAATAACATCACAGTATATATAATATATTAGAGTTATTATTTTATAATGGTAATAACAAAGAAAGAAGAAGTGGAAGAAGAAAGAAACTTGAAAAGGGGTGGTGAAAACATTACCTCTTATTCAGGTTCTTCCTTTTGATTTGTCAATAGGGCTCCATAGGTTGGCTTTCTGATCAAAATAAGGCCTCTAGGTTGTAGTTAGGTATGTTGGGAGAGTATGTGGGCAGAGTTTTGCCGAACCAAAAGGCTTTTAAGGTGTGAGGAAATGAGAAGGAGGAGTGACTTTTTATAAGAGGGGTGAGGGGCACCTTTGGAAAACCTAGAAATATTAATTTATAATAAATTCATATTCGGTTTCTAATGGATACAAAGTTTATTATTTAAAATTTAATGTGGGGATGGGTTGAAAAAAACTCAACCAAAAGATTTTATACAGGTTTGGGTACTTATGTCAACCTTATCTTTAATTATTAACTCTAAGTTAATTAGTTTCACTTTTACAATGTCTCTTTGTATTTTTATATTATATGGTTACTAAACTTACCATATACATCCAAGAGACCATCAAGTGGTCCATTAGTGATACACCTATCATGATATAAGTCTCTTGTCCGAACCTTATATTTTTAGGAATTTAATATCAATTAATAATATAATATTTTTTTAAAAAACTCTTTTGTGTCAATTTTGACACTATTCAATAGTTGATTTTTTTGAAACTCATAACAGAATTATTACTTCGAAAGAATTTAATTAAATCAATACTAACATGTCATATTAACTTATAAAATTAGTTTAATTCATAAAAAGTCTCAAATTTTATTTATTTGGGTATTTATAATATCAATTATTTTAATTTTTCATTATTATGGTAATTACTGCATCATCATTGTGTCATAAATAAATTAATTTATATAAACTATAAAAATTATAAATAAAATCTCATTATGTAATAAATAAATTTGTCTTTCTAATTAATATTTATAGTCGAAAATACAACATATATAACCCTATGTAAAATTTTGTTTTCTAAAAGATATATGATTATGTCATTTTTGTACCCATTTTAACATAATTAAAATAAAGTGTCCCTATCACCTACAAGTGGCACCATGGGGTCCAAAAATCGACCTAAAGATGCCTATGGTCGAAAATGTATCAACCAATAAGGCTAGGACACATTTTAGGGAAATTTAGTCTTATTATAATATTATTTTTAACCCTTATTTACCGGATTTACCCTTAACCATTGTAAATAAAATATTTACCGCAGTAATTATTCAAAATGTCTAAAAATAAAAGTTACCTATTTACACAATTTGAACATCCTGATTCCAAATATGGGATCCATTTTTTTAATTCAAAACACATAAGTGGCAGAAATTAATTTAAAATTAATTCCCGCTGTCAAAACAAAAAGCGTGTTTTTAAGAGATAATAACTATCAAAAGATTGACACTTGTTTATGTTCGGTTTAATTGTAAAATTATGTCCAATGACCAACATTATATTAAATGGTAAAAATATATTCTAAATATACTTTAAAACCACTAAAATTCATAATTTATTACTATTAATTATTTTGATTAAAAAAGTTGTTTGTAATTAAAATTTAGTAATTTTCACTATTCATCAAAATATTAAAGTTATCCAAAAAGTACCAAAATTTCACCTTAGGCTAAATTTGATATTCCAAATCCAAAAATGAAGTCCATTTTGAAATATAAAATATATATAATTTCAAAAAGTAGGTATTACTATTCATAACGGCTAGTTTGATTGGTTGTGGTGTGTGTTAGAACTCGAAGTTGCGTACAACACACACTACTGCATTATTCAAAGGAAAGCGTACCGTGGAAGCCTGGGATATTTCATTTTAAATTTTTTTTATGTCCCCATTTAGTCAAAAAGTATAAAATATTTTATTTAAAAAGGGTTCACCATTAAAAGTTGGTAAAAGTGAAATACTGAAAATGAATTTTTTTCTTACATTATGTCTAAGAAACTCATAATATGGATTCTAAAATTATAAGGATTATATAAAGTTTAAAATTTAGTTAATACTATTCATAACCTCTTTTGAACATCTTGTTTGGTAATTCATGGTGTAATTGAACTCGGTGTTGTGTGTAGTGCAAGTTATTGAATTATTTTGAAGAAATAACACACTATGAATTCTTGGGGTGTTACATTCTCCCCTCCTTCAATAAATTGCATCCTCACAATTTGAAATTGTTCTTGGAAAATAAAAGGTTGAAATTAGAAAATATATTTGTGGGAAAACCCACATCGGAAATTGGGTTACTAAAATTTAGTCTTAATATGAGGAAAAGAGAAATCAAAGGGTCACCACCAAATTATGATCTCGATTAGGAGAACATTGGTGGCAATTAGAGACATATAATTGGAGGAAAAATGTAAATATTTATATGTAGTGATTGAGGTCATCAATCACAAACAAGTGTAAAATCAAGGTCCTTAAATTCATCAATCTATGATGATTTGAAATACCATCGGTTCAACAAAACATAGGGTATTAGGATAACACATTTTTTAAGTTTCAAAATATATTAGTTCAAATCCCACATCGAAAAATGAATTAATGAGGCCTCTATTTAAAATAAAGAGTGGAAAGTATGAAGATTACCGAAAATAACAAAAACTAGGGTTCCATGTAGGAAAATATGGATATGGAAGAAAAATCTAACCATCAATTATCTGATGGAGAGAGGTAGATAACATGGCTATGAAAAGGCCAACAATCCCAAAGCCATAAATTAGTGATGATTTAAGGTACCATCTAGGACAACATTTTTTTTCTAAGTTCCTTTTCTTAATTTTGAGGAATTTATTTATGAGATTGTATAAGATCATAAGGAGATATACTTACTTTATAATTAGAGTTTAATCCATTAATAAATTTCTAACACAAACTCATCTTTCACTCTAAAATATAATAGAACGTAAAAAACTCTATTTACACTATTCGTATAGGGTTCCAAAATAAACGAATTTATAATTCATCTACAAGATCATTTAATAAAAGCTACATTATTTAATCCAGGACATCTCGTTGGAAAGTGGTAGGTGATACACGCTTGTCACCCATCGGTTGCGGGTTCAAGTCTCACAACCTTGCCGGACGCGATGGGCTGCCGCCCGACCTCCAGGTTGTCCTTTTATGGCAATCCAAAATAATCCAAACTAGAAATATCCAAAATACATCTGTCCAAACTCACAGTCCAACATTTATAAGGAAGGTAAACATAATGTAGATCCTTTTTACCCCGTAATAGTATATGAATACCTTCATCATGTATTCTTTTAATACACTGAAACATCTTGAGTTACCATATTCCTTATTGATTACATTCATGCTCCCTTATTCCATATAGAATGCTGGATATACTTCATCATTCCAAAAATGTTTTAAACCCCAACAATGATGGAATATACAAATCATTAATCAAATCCAAGTTAGTCAAGAATATCCAATATAATTTATCCAAATCAATCATGTGTTATTACAAAATCACTACATCGGTATCTGAACTATATTATGGTTTATCATTCTCTCAACCATATATTTTCCAAACATTTATCCTGCTATTGAGTCACTTTTCTTTGTTCCACACAATCTCAAATCCTTAATGAAACAGTACTGCAGTGAAATCATTATATACTCCATAATTATTATAACAAGTAAATTGTTGATACAACACTCAAATGACATAATCAACATAAGAACTCTAATCATTCCTCTTCATCTGGGGTAGTATCATAACATGATTATTATCCAATAGCATCATTTGCGGCATAGTCTGATGACTGGGACATAGGTTCACGTAGTGTCCAAACTCCTTGGAAATGAATCATTATACATTTGAAACCATTTTCTTACCCTTGCAGTCACGTACATTGTGCCCTTTTCCTCCACAATTATAACAAACTCCAATTCCCTTCAGGCAAGATCCAGTGTGTTTCTTTCCACAGTTATCACTTATGGGAAAATTTTTCTTTTCCCTCTTCCCTTTATCCATCTTTCTCTCTTCCATCCATTTCTTCTCTTACTTCCCTTCAAAGTCATAGGACTCAGTAAACTCTTTACTTATCTTATCAACACATGATATTATTTCATCATATGATGATAATACATGCGAGACTATTTCTCTTATAAATTCTTGCTTAAGACCATGAAATATATGATCCTTCTTTCTCTTTGTATCATGTACATTTCTAGAGTTCTCATTCCTTCTACTAGGCGCCATTTCTAAACAATGGCATACACTAGATTATTTTATTAATAACAATACCTAATCCCAAACTTGTAAATCACATAAAATAAATTAAATAGTTTACGGATATAATCCATAATCATAAAAATGTATCTTTTGAGAAAGTATATACTCATAAACCCTTCATAATGATTTTTAAAGAAAATGATAGTTATCCTAAGCATATCCCACGGGAGTGTCGTAACCAAGAGTGCAGCAAGGCCTGTTGTCGTGCACCAGTTCCCGTTAGAATCTAGCTCAAAGCGGTGTTTTCGGGTTTTACCCCTAGGTATATCTGTGCCAGAGCCGCCTCTACCTGCTCATATCCAGACATGGATGTATTTCTCGGAAAACTCACAAAATCTCTACAATATAAAAATTCAAGGAAGTTCTTCTATACTAATCCTCAAAATTCATCTTAAATCTATGTGCTCTAATCATAGTTTATCTAAATCTAGCTTCCAAGGTTTGTACTAAACTTCCTATAATACCAACTGTAACAC
This sequence comes from Viscum album, assembly GCA_963277665.1. Taxonomy (NCBI): domain Eukaryota; kingdom Viridiplantae; phylum Streptophyta; class Magnoliopsida; order Santalales; family Viscaceae; genus Viscum; species Viscum album. Next base: position 1,105,054,264 of record OY728131.1, on the reverse strand, counting down.
CCCGACCCTAGTTACCCAGAGTCAGTGCATTATTACATAACATTGGCATGATCACAATAAAGATCAAATCTCGATAGACCGATTGGTTTAGTAGCCTTGGAAACACTAGATATATTCATAAGGTTTTACATTACATCATAAAGTGAAAAACTACTACAACAACATATTGTCTCAATAGTCCACACTATTAACCCCTCATAATATCCCTGCAGGTCATTCATAATTTACTTCTTTACATCCTGGGAAAAATAATAAATAGAAAAGGGGTGAGCTCAAATGACCAGTAAGGATAACAATATAGTGGAAACTTTCATAAATAAGAATAAACATTTAAGGCAATGTATAGCTAAAACAAAAGCCTTTCAGACCTGAACTTTCAACATAGTATGGAATAAATAAAATGAAATAATGCCATTTACATATTCACATAGATATTCTACTAATCGAATAATCACATGCAAAATAAATAACCACTTTCATAATGTTGGAATGCATAATGATGAACTTTAATTTCTTTGTCAAGGCCTTGTCCCAAGACCTTGTGGCTAACTGTAACTGGAACCCAACCCGGAGTGCCTCTAATAACCGGACACCAACCCGGAGTGCCTCTAATAACTGGACACCAACCCGGAGTTCCTCTAATAACTGGAGACCAAACCGGAGTTCCTCTAATAACCAGAGACCAAACCGGAGGGCTTACTTTTACCGGTCCCCAACCCGGAACATACTTGTCTAACACATTCATCTGAATGAAAGGTTGAAATATAACATAAACATTTGGATTAAAAATAACTTATGAAATGTAAATATTTTAAACAAAAACCATGTGTGACATAAGAATAACTTATCCACTGTGAAAAATATCACAAAACCTTCAATAAAATATGGATGTTTTGTATCATAATAAATCAACTTCAAATAAGCTTATAATCATTCAAAGGATGTTGACATAGATGAAATCAAAACTATTTTGGAGAAATATCACTTTTTTTAAAATCATTTTAAAAGTGACATAATTATAAAATAATACATTCAATTTGAAAAAATTCTTATAATCTTGTAAGAGAATAATTGACGATTTTATAACAGCAGAAAATAGCCGCACCCGCCGTATAAGATAAAAAAACATTCTTACCTTAAATTTGTCGAAAAGGTTAAAAGTGCCTTGTTTGGAAAATGATGGAAAGATTCCTTTATAAACACATAAGGGTATAAATTACTTTAACCCATATTCTTGTAAATAGTAAAAATGTTTTGAAATACATTATTAAGAAACATATATGTGGATGATAATGAGATCCCAGTAGATTATTACGTATAAACAACCTCAGATAATGAAGAGATTGTGAAATAACCCTTACCAATTTGGTAACTTATGAAACATACAACCCATGAAAGAGGTATCATACAATGAATATGTAAATAAACATAAATTAGAGTGTATTACACAAAGAATATAACTATGGGCAGTACATACACCACACAATAGGTAATGGTGGCAATATGGCATGAATCTCACGGGAATAAGGAGTGAGATGAAAACCCCCTTACCTTGTACTTTTCCTTGGTTGGGGTAGGTTAAACTCCTGTATAATGGTGAAATGATTTTTATTAAATTATTCAAGAATCATATATACTAATATGATATCATATATGCTCTTTTAACATTGATTTGTTAATGATATCTTTTAATTATCGTTGTTTAGGGTGTTAACTTACTCATTTTCTTTTATATGTTTTGTTACATAAGCTGTGTTTGTAATCGATAGGTTGTATCTTATTCATATACAGAATGATATCAAGTCCTTAAACATCATTTTTAAATCATCAAATGATAATTATACATTAATGGATACGATGGAGAATGAATCTCATCGCGTTCGTGGAGACGGTAGTCCCTACGTACGCACGAGCGAAAATATCATTCTTTTGATATCAAAATTATATATAAATTGTTGGTATATCATATATACAGAATAATTAAAATGTTATATTTATTATTTACATGAGTTACACATCATTATTATACCCATCCAAATAATAATATATTGAATAACAATTACACCACGACGTGGAGACGGTAAGCCGTACGTACGCACATATGGTGACATGTTATTCAAAGGGTGGATAGAATACTGAATATGGTTGTACCATATTTATAATAACATCACAGTATATATAAGATACTGGAGTTGTTATTTTATAATGGTAATAATAGAGAAAGAAGAAGTGGAAGAAGAAAGGAACTTGAAAAGGGGTGGTGAAAACATTACCTCTCCTTCCGGTTCTTCCTTTTGATTTGATCAAAAGGGCTCCATAAGATGGCTTTCTGATCAAACTAAGGCCTCTAGGTTGTATTGGGGGATGTTTTGAGAGTATTTGGGCAGAGTTTTGCCGAACCAAAAGGCATTGAAGGTGTGAGGAAATGAGAAGGAGGAGTGACTTTTTATAAGAGGGGTGAGGGGCACCTTTGGAAAAGCTAGAAATATTAATGTATAATAAATTCATATTCGGTTTCTAATGGCTCCAAAGTTTATTATTTAAATTTTAAGGTGGTTATGGGTCGAGAAAAACTCAAACAATAGGATTTAGATAGGTTTGGGTTCTTATATTAACCTTATCTTTAAGTATTAACTCTAAGTTAATTAGTTTCACTTTTACAATGTCTCTTTGTATTTTTATATTATATGGTTAATAAACATACCATATACATCCATGAGACCCACAAGTGGTACATTACTGATACACCTATCATGATATAAGTCTCTTGGCCGAACCTTAGATTTTTTTTGAATTTAATATCAATTAATAATATAATATTTTTTTTAAAAACTCTTTTGCGTCAATTTTGACAGTATTCAATAGTCGATTTTTTTGAAACTCATAACAGAAGGATTACTTCAAAATAATTTAATTAAATAAATACTAACATGTCATATTAACGTAGAAAATTAGTTTAATTCATAAAAAGTCTCAAATTCCATTTATTTGGTTAATTATAATATCAATTATTTTAATTTTTCTCTATTATGGTAATTACTGCATCATCATTGTGTCATATATAAATTAACTTATTTAATCTTTAAAAATTATAAATAAAATATCATTATGTAGGAAATCGTTTTATATTTCTAATGAATATTTATAGTTGAAAATCCAACACATATAACCATATGTAAAAATTGGTTTTCTAAAAGATATATGCTTATGTTATTTTTGTACACATTTTAACTTAATTAAAATAATGCGTCCCTATCACCTACAAGTGGCACCATGGGGTCCCAAAATCGACCCAAAGATTCCTATGGTCTAAAATGTATCAACAAATAAGGCTAGGACACGTTTTAGGGTAATTTATTATTATTATAATATTATTTTTTAACCTTATTTACCGGATTTACCCTTAACCATGGTAAATAAAATATTTACCGCAGTAACTAATCAAAATGTCTAAAAATAAAAGTTACATATTTACACAATTTGAACATCCTGATTCAAAATATGGAATCCATTTTTCTAAATTCAAAACACAGAAGTGGCAGAAATTAATTTAAAATTAATTACCGCTGTCAAAACAAAAAGCGTGTTTTTAAGAGATAATAACTATCAAAAGATTGACACTTGTTTATGTTCGGTTTAATTGTAAAATTATGTCCAATGACCAAAATTATATTAAATGGTAAAAATATATTCTAAATATACTTTAAAAACAATTAAATTCATAAATTTTCACTATTAATTATTTTGATTAAAAAAGTTGTTTTTAATTAAAATTTAGTAATTTTCACTATTCATCAAAATATTAAAGTTATCCGAAAAGTACCAAAATTTCACCTTAGGATAAATTAGATATTCCGAATCTAAAAATGAAGTCCATTTTTAAATATAAAATATATATAATTTCATAAAGTAGGTATTACTATTCATAACGGCTAGTTTGATTGGTTGTGGTGTGTGTCAGAACTCGAAGTTGCGTACAACACACGCTACTATATTATTCAAAGGAAAGCGTACTGTGGAAGCCTGGGATGTTTCATTTTAAATTTTTTTTTGATGTCCCCATTTATTCAAAAAGTGTAAAATATTTTATTTAAAAAGGGTTCATCATTAAAAGTTGGTAAAAGTGCAATACTGAAAATGAATTTGTTCTTACATTATGTCTAAGAAAATCATAATATGGATTTTTAAATTATAAGGATTATATAAAGTTTAAAATTTAGTTAATAATATTCATAACCTCTATTGAACGACTTGTTTGGTAAGTCATGGTGTAATTGAACTTGGTGTTGTGTGTAGTGCAAGTTATTGAATTATTTTGAAGAAATAACACACTATGAATTCTTGGGGTGTTATAGATAAGAATGAATGAGTTGTCAACTTTTGACGGGTCATCCATTAAAGAAGAGGGAATATATTTTCTACTTTAAAAATATTATGAGTTTCATATTACATCTAGAAGAATAAGGTGACATGATATGAGGAATTTATATATTGTGAATAAGCATCTAAATTGTACTTCTACAATGAATTTCATTATACATGAAGATATAATCCATGAATTTTCTTATGGAAAATGTACTTTCATGTCCATAAACTGTATTGAGGTTATCATTTCTACCAATATTGAGCATTAATAGGATCCTTTAAGGGATTTACCCATGGGAATTTGAGAGATATCCCTTAATATTGAAATAAAATAATCCTTGGAAGGGAGTGGCCTAACCAAAACCATTTATAAATTAGAGTGACCCCTGTTTAGAGAAATAATCTTCATAGTCATTTGGTTCATGAAACATTACTGATGCATACACCCAGGGCATTACCTAGTAAGGCTGAATAAAACAACCCTATTTTTTACACAATTAAACATGATTTATTACATAAAATAATCACTTGATACAATAAAAAATATTGATAGGACTATTGTCTTTGGGGCATATGAATATTAGATAACAACTTCGAACATAAAACACAATAAATTTATTGAAAACATCCTTTACATGATCACTAAAATCCCTCACACATAGTATATCATGGGATAACCTGAGGAAATGCATAAAAAAGGATGTCCTATAAATCACAGTAATTTGTAAACAAGGAATAACATAAAGAATACAATACATTTTATTCCATAAGAATATCAATGGAACATAAGAGAAACATGGACATAAAGGCATGATATAAAATTATTATCATAACATGGAAATGTGGAAACAACACAAAACATGGTATTTTCTTAATCCAAGGCACATTGCACATGGAGAATGAGTAACCCCCATTTAAAATTAATTTGCAAGTGTAAACCCTAATTTCACTTGACGTTTCATGATACTAATCATTACCCGATTCGTTAGAGCACGATCAGGGAACCACATTCTTAATCATTTCATTTCATGCATAAGTGTGCCACATGGATTATAAAACATGGATTCATTAAACATCATAATTTATTTCATGATAAAGGAACGTGGAATTCATACATGATAATATATAATCAATAAGTAAATATGCATAATGGTGAATACTTTTGATGGAGACATAGACATCATATTCACTACACAATGAATTTCGCATGGAAAATTGTAGTGCAATTTTGGCAGCATAACGACTTGACATAAGAATTCCTAGAATAGTTGATGAGAGATAAATAATGTATCTCATAGTATGTACATTAAATTGAAATTAAGGGGGTTATATATATACATGTCCTAACATATGTAATTGAAATTTGATTAATAATACAAAGAATCGCTCGAATGTAACTGAGGAGAGAGAAGTATTTTACATAATTTCGGCATGGTAACAGTTATACATAGAAGGTGTCATTGAGATATAATGGGATCTATATGGAAACCGTTCACATTATTTCATACATAAACATGATTTATTACATAAAAATCACTTGATACAAAATAGAGGATTGATAGGTTCAGTGTATTTGGGGCATAGGATCATTACATAACAACTTTAAACATTAAATACATATTCTTTATTTAAAAATTGGTATACAGGACCACTGCATTCCCTAGTACTTATAATTTCATGGTATAAGCCGTGGAAATTCATATGAAAAGGGTGAGATATGTTTCTAGTAAGGGAATAATCATGTAATAACATGAGGGATAAAATACATGTTAGAAAACAGGAATATCAATGTAGAACAAGAGAAAAATTAACATAAAGGCCTGATAAATCATGATAATCATAACATGGAAATGTGGCCACAATACTTATCATGGAATTAGCATGATCCTAGGCTCATTGCATATGGAACATGAGTAATCCCTCATTACAAATGATGCACAAGTAAACACTTTTTCCACATGAATTAGAATGATTAAACCCTCATTTCACATGATGTATCGTTATAAAAAACTTTACCAATGCATTTGAGTGCTATCAGGGTGCACCCTTTCTTAAACATTTCATTACTTACATAAGTGTGCCACATGGATCATACAAAATGAAATCAATCATCTTAATTTATTCCAAGATAAATTCTTGTGGAATAAATAAATGAAACTTTATAATCAACAAGTAAATGTTCATAATAGTGAATACCATTTATAGATAAATTGGGACGATATTCACTACCCAATGACATTTGCATGGAAAATTGTTGAGCAATTTCAGCAGCATAACAACATGAAATAAGAACACTAAAAAATTGGTTGATGAGAGAGAAATGGGTGTATCTTCAAATTTATATGAAATGGATAGTAAGGGGGTCATATTGATATATTTCCCAATAATTATAATGGAATTTATATACATAATACAAAAGAATTACTCAAATGAAAAATAGGAGAGAGAAATCCATCACCTAATTTCGGCATGGTAACAGGTGTACAAGGGACGAATTAATGAGATGAAAAGGGGTATCCCATCATCTAACCATAAATAGGTCAGTATATGGAGGTGAAAAATCTTACACCATCATTTTTAATTTAAAATATATAGGCATCAAAACACTATAAAAATTGGAAAAAATGAGAAAGGAAGAAATCCCTTACTTCGATGTGTGATCACAAAGGCTTGATGTATGCTTGAGAGAGGCTTCTTGGGAGCTTAGGGACATTGGGAGGATTATAGAGAGATGAGCGTAGTGTTTGGTCAAACTCCAAAGGCTTTTAGTGAATAAAAAGTGGAATCTTTTGGGGGGTTTATATAGGAAAAGATGGATAATTCTTTATTATATAGGTTTAGGACACATCACATTAAAATATTCAAACCCACAAACCAGTCCATGGTTTTTTGCCATGGTTTATTCGCAAGGGGAGTGTAAAAAAATATTTTATGAGGCCAAATTCCTAATATAATAAAATATGAATGTTACTTTTGTGGAGGTGAGTCACACAATCAAGGAAAACAATTTAAAAAGAAAAAATGATTTATAATCTTTGAAGGGTCTTCTAAGGCTTTCTAAAATAAATCAATCGAACCCAAAATCACATTATTTTGATGTTAAATCCTATATTGTTCGAAAAAAAATGTTTATGTTTTTTTATGACATCACTATTTGGTCATTATGATGTTATAACACACATTATATAATTTAACAGTATTTAATTATTACCCAAACATTTTGACTATCTCAGACAATTATGAAAAATTTACCATTAGATAATTTCAATATCCTGATTCCAAAAATAATATTCATTTTATATAAATAATTTTATAAGTATGTTAATTTTTACATTAAAAATAAAAACCAAAATTTAATGAAAATTCTTGGGATTTGACAAAAACAAAATTCAAAAATTAATAAAAATTACAATTTCATTTATAAATATTGAACAATCATTTATTTTTAACAAAATTTAATTTATTAATATTTTATTAAAATTTAATTTAATTAAAAACCAACTATTTCTTCAAAATAGTTTTTTTAGTTGAATATTAACTTAAAATACTATTTGTGCTTTAAAAACTATTTATGAAGTAACAATAATAAAATGAATGTACATTAAATATTATATAAAAAATCCACATAATCATAGTGATAAGGTCATTTTTCATAACACCTTATAAAACCCACATAAGACCGAAGGGAATGGTTTTTGATGGTGATAGACTCGTGGGGTGGCTCAGATAACATCGCTCGGGTGGTAATCTTTATTAACATCGACTTCTCCCGTTGTTGGTTCAGCTCTAGATTAAAATTTTCAATCTTGACATGGGATTGGTCAGGAAAGCATCCCAATGGTTCCACCTCCATTCCAAGGTCTGAAAAATGGGTTTCGTATGGGGCAAGTCTACTGGATGAGGCCATCACTTCCTTTGTCTTAGAACATTTTATTTTTTAAAGTCCTATATTTATACTAATCAGGTGATCACTGTTCAACAACTATATTAGCAGTGGTAATAATTTTTAACGGTATTTTAAAATTCAAATACATAAAACCAATTATGTTCACATTTTATATAACCATAATAAGATATTTAATTGGGTAAAGATAAATTTACATTAATGAATGTTTGGGTCGTTACAATCTTCCCCCCATAAGAAATTTCACCCTTGAAATTTCCTTTCCCACTTTAATGAAAATTTGGTTACCTTTTCTTCATTACTTCCTTTTATTCCAACATCACTTCTCCAAACATGTAATTTTGACACAACACCATGATGAGGGGAATTGTCTAATTTCATACTTTTTCTCTACGATCATTGATTTTCACTAGTTACTCCTCATAAGAATGATCATCCTCAAGTTGTACAACCTCTTAAGAGAGTACATGTGAAGGGTCTGGAATATTCTTCCTTAAGAGGGATACATGAAAGGCATTATGTACTTTTTCCATGGTAGGTGGAAGTGCTACTCGATAGGCCATGGACCCAACACGATCAAAAATCTCAAAGGGGTCGATGTATATAGGACATAACTTCCCTTTATTTCCAAACCTCATGAACTTATTCGAAAGAGATTTGTGTTTAAATACCATGTCTCCAAATATAAACTCAAGGTCTCATCGACGGTTATCTACATAACTCTTATGTCGACTATGGGCTTCCTTGATATGATTTTGAATGGTTATAACATTCTCTACCATTTCATTGACCTTTTCTGGTCCTAGATACTTATTCTCTCCGACTTCATCCCAACATGCTATTGTTCTGAACCTCCTCCCATATAAGGCTTAATAAGATTCCATTCAGATACTTGAGTGGAAATTGTTATTGTAGGTGAATTTAACTAGTGTATGATGTTAGTCCCACCCTCCTTTGAAGTCCATGTAATATGATCTTAACATATCCTCCAGTGCCTAAATAGTTCGATCCGACTGACCATCAGTTTGATGATGACAAGTTGTAATGAAGTTCTTTTCAGTATCCAGAGCATGTTAAAGGCACATCCAACACATATAGGTGAATCAAGATCACTATCAGATACAATAGATAGTGTCACTTAATGCATCCTTACCACTTCTCTGATATATATTCATGCTAGTTGATCAGAAGATAAATCCTCTTGAATTGCAATAAAGTGTGTGGACTTTGTAAGATGACCCACAACAAACCAGATTGCATTATTTGCATTAGATGCCTTCGGATGTTCGGTGACAAAGTCCATGGTGATTTTCTCCAATTTCCATGCTGGTATGCGAAATGGTTGCATCATCCCCTTAGAATTCTGTCTCTCTACCTTCACTTACTGACAGACTGAGCACATTGATGTATACTCAGTAATCTCTTTTGTCCATATTATCCCTCTAATAATGCTATGTGATATCTAAATAAATCATTTTGTTTCATTGGTGAATGGACAAATTTGAACTATGTGCATCACCCAAGAGTTCATTATTCAGATCTAAAGTTGATGGAACACTTATACTATCCCCAAATCTCACAATTCCTTATTCATTAACAATGAACTCCAAGGATATCCATCTTCTGATATCTTTCACTTTCTTCTGATTTACCACATCATATTTTCGGCATCCTTTAACCTTTCCAAAAGAGATTGTTGAGAAATCATTTGTGAAAGTATTGATGATGTTACCTTATTTATGATTCCAATTTCTATCTTTATCAAATCTAAGAAGAATGGATCCTTCTCAATTATCATCATTGATAGAATCATTGGGTCCTTTCTAATTTGAGAATCTGCCACCTTGTTCACTTTCCCAGGGTGATAATTGATTGAGTAGTAATAGTCTTTGATTAGCTCTAACCATATTCATTGGCTCATGTTCAACTCTTTCTATGTGGATATATACTTGAAGCCTTTGTGGTTTGTATATATTCGACACTTCTCCCCAATGAGATAATGCCGCCAAATTTTTAAAGTAACGATCACCGTAGCCAACTCCAAACCAAGTGTTAGATAACTATACTCATAAACATTCACTTTTCTTGAAGTATAGGAAATGAATTTTTCATTTTGTATCAACACACAAGACATTCCCTTCTTCGATGCACCACTGAATACCACAAAAATTACTCCACAAGTGGGTAATGTGATCACGAGCGCAATGAGAAGCCTCTTTTCTTACACCTTGAAGCTTTATTCATATTCATCATTCCATGAAAGCTTTACTACTTTCCATGATATCTTGGTAACAGGGTTGGAAAATCGTGAGAAATTTCTCACAAATCGTCGATAATATCCATGTAACCCCAAGAAGTAGAAATATCCATTAATAATGATTTCCTCGACCATTCTTCTGTTGCATATTTTTTGGCTGGATCCATAGATATAACATTTCATGTGATGATATGGCCCAAGAATTAGACCTCCTTCAACCATAACTCACACTTGCAATAAATTTCATAGAGCTTCACCTTTCCCAAGGTATATTGTATAGTTCATAGATGTTCCTCATGATCCTACTTGGTTTTAGTGTATATGACAATATAATCTATAAATACTACAACAAATTAGTCGATGTAATATATAAAGACTCTATTAATCATGTCCATGAATATTTCTGGAGCATTAGTGATTCTTAAAGGAATTACTATGAATTCAAAATGCCTGTATATTGTACGAAAAGACGTCTTGAGGTTATCTTCTTTCTTCACCCTTACTTGATAATATCCTGATTGAAAATCCACCAGGGAGAAGTATTGTGCTCTACATAGCTGATCAATGAATTCATGGATTTGTGGGATAGGATACATGTTCTTTATCGTTATTTTGTAAAGCTCATGATAATAGATGCAAAGGCACATTGACCAATCTTTCTTCATGACAAATAGGACTGGTTCACCCCATGATGAACCAATTGGGAATATAAACACTTTATCCAGATTCTCTTCTAGTTGTTTTTTCATTTTGTAAAGCTCCAAAATAGCAATTCTATATACAGACTTAGATATTGGAAACACCACAGGTATAATATCAATTGAGAATTAAACATATCGTATAAGAGGAAGACCAAGAAATTCCTCGGGAAACACTTTAAGGAATTCAATCACAATAGGAATGTCCTCAAGGATAGTTTCCTCCTTAGACACAATCGTCTGAGCCATATATGCATACTCATGGGGCTATAATATACATTCTAGAGATGATGGAGCTAAAGAAGATTCATCTTCCTCCTTTCAATTGTATAGAATCGGGGGTCGATTCTCCACATGGAGAGTGATTTCCCTCTCAAGGAAATTTATGTTGTCTCTATATAAGAAAATCCAATCCATTCTATGAATGGAATAAAATTCCACAAAAGGAATAATGATGAGGTTTTATAAGAAGGTAAATCCCCATATTATGATAGTGGAGGAGTTATATTCATGGGATTCAATGACTACCCCATTTTTGATACTCCCTAACATCATTACTTCCATTATTTGTTGTGGTTATGGGGTTTTTTTAATAAACTTTAGGGATAAAAATGAATGTTTAAAACCTAAATCAAAATGTACATTTGCTATTCCTAATTGATTAAGTTGTGTACCTGTCACCACTTCATTGTCGGGATTCACTTTGGAAATAGTGATGGAAAAAGCTATCCCTTTTTGCCTTGGAGTTATTTGGATGCCTCTGAATAACCTTGGCATAGGTCACTGGTTTTCCAGATGCCCTGATTCGTTGCAGTTGTAGCAATGAACAATGGGTTGAGGATCGAACAAAGTGTTCTTCTCCTATATTTCTGCCATGGTATTTTCTTGTCGATAGTTAACAGCTAGGTTCCCTTTTCTTCAACACCTAAATCATTTCATCTTCTCCTTCAAGAAATTTTCGGGGTCCTTATTGCCGCACCATTGGCTAGTGGGGTGATGGAACTTTTTAGCACCGTTGGATTTATCCATCAGACCACCAGAATTGAAGTCCACCTTATGCTCGTTATCCAAGTAATACCCCTGGGATTATCCGATCTCCATTTCGACCATGAGGGCACATCAGACAATTTCCACATAGCTGTTGAAGTCACGGATCAGCATCGCTTTTCGTATTTTAGGTTTCATCCCACCAAAGATGCGGTCAACCTTACATTCTTGGTTAACTATAGAGCCGGAGGTGTATCGTGTAAGACTTGAGATGCTTTCCTCATATGCTCTGACAAATTCGTTGCCTTTTTTAATGAGGTAAAAGATGTCCCTTTCCATCGTAAGTTATAGGGTACATGGAAAATATTTATCAAAAGAATCTTTTAGAAATCCTTCCATTCCAATGCCTCTATCTCTTCCTCAGGCATCATATTTTTTATCAATGTCCACCATTTATTAGCTTCACTATCTATACGATAAGAATCTTGATAACCTTCACTTGTTCAGAAAATTGAGGGATGGAGAAGATCATTTCAATAGAGTTGATTCACTATTCTGATATATGAGGGATCGGATTATCCTTTGAAATTTGGAGGCATTTGCCTCATTAAGCTGTCGATAAAGACTTTTTCTTTATTGGGGGGGTGTCAATGTTCCTCTAGAACCATGTTTCTATTCAAATATTGAGTTAAATGAGATGGAATTGTGACAAAGATTATGATTCCCGATCCAATCGGATTGGAAATCACATTAGCACAATCATCACATTGATATGCACATCGGTTGTTATCATGAGTCCTACTGTTATAGGCCATTGGATAGAATAAAAGGGAAGTTACCTGTAACACATAAAGGGTAATCCATGTACAAATCCGATGACATATAAATAACTTTTATTTTTAATACTTATGAATCTATAGGCTTCGGATCTACTCTCTAACAAATATTCTTAGTTGATATTGTTTCCCCTTAATAATGGTTCATACTAATCTTTTGAAATTACCATTGTGTATCCTTTAGGAGTGTCATATCCAAGAGTGCATAAAGGCTCATTGTCGTTTACTAGGATACCCCTGGTCAAGACAGAAATGTCTTGTATGGGTTCTGACCCCTAGGTACATCTATGCCAGAGCCACCTCTACTTGCTAGAATCCAGAAAAAAATGTATTTTCTTGATAAACCACTTACTAAATACCCACCAAAATAGAGGTATGTTTTTATAATACTTAATTTTGTCTCTATTGTTACAATATGTTTTTCTAATCCTAATCCCAGAAATAACTAAGCCTATCATCTGATACTAACTATGAAAACACTACTCTTTATTTCATACATAAACATGATTTATTAAAAAATTTCACTTGATAAAACATATAATATCAAGAGGTCTAGTTTATTTAGGGATTATGATCATTACATAACAACTAAAAACATTTAATACAAAATCATTATTTAAAACTTTTTTTATATGACCACTACATTCCCCCGTACTTAGTATTGCATGAGATAACCTAAGGACATGCATAAGAAAAGGGTGAGCTATAGAGCCTAGTAAGGGAATAAACATGGAATAAAATGAGGGATAAAATACATTTTACACAATAGGAATATCAATGGAGAACAATAGAAACATCAATATAAAGTCATGATAAAGAATGATAATTACAACCTAGAAATGTGGAAATAACACTTAACAGGGAATGAGCATGAGTCAAGGTACATAACACACGGAGCATGAGTAAACCCTCATTTCACATGAAGCATGAGTAAACCCTCATTCCAATTTATTTTTAATGAGTAAGCACTCATTGCACATGGTGTATCAAGATTCTATACTGTCCCCAATGCATTTGAGCACTATTAGGGCACACCCTTTCTTGAACATTTCATTTCATGCATAAGTGTGACACATGGATCATACAACATAAAATAAATCATCATTAATTATTACACGGTAAAGGGATGTGTAATAAATAAATGAAGCTTTATTATAAACAAGTAAATGTGTGTAAAAGTGAAAACTATTGACAAATAAATGGGAAAGGTATTCATTACACAATGACATTGTCTTGGTAAATCGTAGTGCAATTTTAACAGCATAACGAATTCAAATACGAACTCTAAAAAATTGTTAATGTGAGATAAAGGAGTGTATCATCATATTTAAATTAAATGGACTATAAGGTGGTCACATAGATACATGTCCAAAAAAGATAATGGAATATAGATGCATAATACAAAAGAATTACATGGATGAAAAAGTGGAGTGAGAAATCTGTTAAGGAATTTGGGCATTGTAACAGGTGTACATGGGAGTAATTAATGAGATAGAAAGTGGTATACCATCATAAAAACATAAATAGGGTAGTATGGGGGAGGTGATAAATCATAACCCAACATTTACAATTGTAAAAATTAGGGCATAACAACTTAAATAACATTGGACAAAAAAGAGAAAGGAAGAAATCCCTTAATTGGAAGTGTGATCCAAAAGGCTTGGGAGATGCTTGAGAGAGGATTCATGGATGAATGGGGAATAATGGGAGGATAATAGAGAGAGGAGGTCAGGGGTTGGTCGAGATCCAATGGCATTTAGTGAAAAGGAAGTGGGATCATGGGTGGGTTTATATAGGAAAGGATGGTGATTTTTCTATTATTTAGGTTTGGGACACCTCACATTAAACTAATAAAACCCATAAAAAAACCAGGGGTTTTCCAATGATATTTTCCAAAAGGGAGTGCAATAAAATTTTTTAGGAGTCCAAAGGCAAAAATTCATAAAATAATATGGCTTCTTATGTGGAGGTGAGCCACACTCTCAAGGAATACAATTTAAAAAGGAAAAATGTTTTATAAGCCTTGAAGGGTCCACTAAGGCTTTCCAAAATAAATAAAAAAAACCAAAATCACATTATTTTAATGTTAAAACATATATTGGACGAACATAATGTTTATATTATTTTATTAAATCACTATTGGGTCATTATGATGTCATAAAACACATTATATATTTAAACAATATTTAATTTGTACCCAAAAATTCAACTGTCTCCGAAAATTATGAAAAATTCACCATAGGAAAATGTTGACGTCTTGATACCAAAAATAATATTAATTTTATCTAAATAATTTTTTCAATTTTCAAATTTTTTCATTTTAAATAAAAACCGTCATTTATTGAAAATTCAGGGTATTTGTCAAAAACAACTATCAAACCATAATAAAAATTACAATTGCATTCATAAAATCTGAAAAATAATTTATATTTAACAAAAAGTAATTTGTTAACATATTTAAAAAATATTATTTAATTCAAAAATCAATTAATTCATCAAAATAGATTATTTAATTGAATATTAACTTAAAATACTATCTTTGCATTAAGAACTATTCACGAAGTAATAATAATAAAATGAATGTATATGCATTATTATATACAAAAATAATGCACATAATAATCGTGCTAAGGGCTTATTTCATAACACTATATCAGACTCGTATAAGACCTAAGGGTACAGTGTGCGATGGTGACAAACTCTTGGGGTGGCTCTGATAACATCGCTCTGGTGGTAATTTCTATTAACTTATACTTCTTCCGTAGACAATTCCACTCAATCTTAATGTGTTCAATCTTAGCATGGGCTTGGTCAAGAGCGATTCCCAAGGATTCCACCTCCATTCTGAGCTTCAAAAAATGGGATTTGTATGGGGCAAGTCTACTAGATGAGTCCATTTATTCCTTTGTCTGAGTAAATTGGATTTATTAAAGCCCTATATTTATACTAATCAGGTGATCACTATTCTATGGATATATTAGCAATGACCACAATTCTTAATAGTATTTTACAATCCAAAAACATAAAACCAATGAACACCACATTTTATATAACGAAAATAAGAAATTTACTTGGATAAATAACGATTTCATTTAATGAAAATCTGGGTCGTTACAGTCTTCCATCATTCAAACATAATGTGGATTGTTTAGGGAAGTTTTGAAATCATACCCCAGCATTTATACATGAATATAAAAGTTCCTAAAAATATTACGAAACTTGGATAAAATGAGAATGGAAGAAATCACTAACATGGAAGTTTGATCACAGAGGCTTGGGAGGGGCTTGAGAGAATATTTTTTGGAGCATGGGGAACTTGAAGAGGTTTTTATAGATATTAGGCCAGGGTTTTGTCGAGCATCAACAGATTATATTGAAGAGGAAGTGGGAGTATGGGTGGGTTTATATAGGAAAAGGGAGGGAATTCCTTATTATTTAGGTTTTGGACCCTACACATTAAACCAATCAAAACCACTAACCATCCAAAGGATTGATCCAAGGGTAGTGGAAAAAATTATTTTATATGTCTAATGGACGAATATATTTAAATAATTGGGTTGATTATGTGGAGGAGAGTCACACTCTCAAGGAAATAAATTTAAAAATATAAAATGTTTTTATAAGTCTTGACGGGTGCCTAAGGCTTTGTAAAATAAATCATATAAACCTATAATCACATTTTATTTATTCAAAAAAATATATTTTATGAAAAAAATTATTTATAGTATTTTAATACATAACTATTGGGTAATTATGATGTCATCAAAAAACATCTTATATTTAAACTGTATTTAATTTTTATCCAAAAATTCTATTGTCTCAGAAAATAATGAAAAATTAACCATTGGATAATTTCATCATCCTGATTCCAAAAATGAGATTAATTTTATCTAAATAAAATTCATATATATTTTAATTTTTACTTTTAAAATAAAAATTTTCATTTATAAAAAAAATAAAGGGTTTAGAAATAAATAGCTTTCAAACAATGATAAAAACTAAAATTGTATTCATAAACATTATATGATCATTTATATCAGAATAAAAATTAATTTAGTAATAATATTTTATTAAAATATTATTTAATTCAAAAATCAATTAACTCATCAAAATATATTTCTTAATTGAATATTAACAAAAAATTATATTTGTGCTTCAAAAACCATTTACAAAGAAACACTAATAAAATGAAAGTATATTGTATATATTCTATTAAAAAATTAATGAACATAATAATATCGGTAGGGTATTTTTACATATCTAATTTAAACACCCACATAAGACCTTAGGGTAAGGTTTGTGATGGTGAATGTTTCTTGGGGTGGCTAGGATAAAAACGCTCGAGTGGTAATCTCTATTAACATCCACTTCCCCTTTAGGTGTTTCCCATCAATATTAATATGTTTAAGAATATCCTAGGCTTGGCCCAGAGTGAAGCCCATGGATGCCACCATATTTCCAAGCTCCGATAAATGGGATTTGTATGGAGCAATTCTACAATATGGGGCCATCACATTATTTGTCGGAGTAAATTGGATTTGTTAAAAACTATATTTATAGTTATCTTGTGATCATTGTTCAATCGCTATATTATCAATAGTAACAATTTAAAACTATATTTTAAAATCCAAAAACATAAAACCAAATACGTTCATATTAATATTATACATAATAAGATAGTTAATTATATAAAGGATTCTTTTCATTAATAAAATTTTGGTCATTACAATCATCACCTTAAGAAAATTTTTCGATCAAAAATTCATTTTCCCATACTAAAAAATGTTGGAAACTCTTATTCATCACTTCCTCTAATTTCATTGTTTCTTCTTCAAACGTGTGGTTTCACCACAACACCTTGATGAGTGGAATTGTTTTATTCTGTAGAACTTTTTCTCTACAATCTAAGATATTCCCCAGCTTTTCTTCATAGGAGAGGTACTTTTCTAATGGTACCACAACTGGATTGAGTACATGCCATGGGTCAGTTATTTACTTCTCAAGAGTGAAACATGGAATACATCATGTACTTGAGATAGGTTTGGTAGGAGTTCTAGTTGATATGCCACTACTCCAATGCGATCAAGGAACTCCAAATGGCCAATTTACCTTAGACTAAGCATTCCCTTCTACAAATTATCAGAACTCTCTTCCACAGTGAAATGCAGTGTAATATCATGTCTCTGACATCAAACTATAGGTATAGTCAATGATTATCACCATATCACTTTTTTCGAATCTAATAAGCATTAATATGCTACTGGAAAATCATAAACTTCTCCTCTATTTCTCCGATAATTTCAGGACTTATGTGTTTTCTGTCCCTAACATAATCCCAACATACCGGCATTATGCCCCACTTCCCATAAAGGGCTTCATAAGAGGACATTTGGATTCATGAGTGGAAATTATTGTTGTATGAGGACATAACCAGAGGAATATGTTGATCACATCATCCTATGGAGTGCATCGAGAAAGCTCTCAACATGTCCTCATGTATTTGGATTGTCCATTTAGATTTTCCATCAGTTTGAGGATGATAAGACATATTAAAGATCATCTCAGTATCCAGAGCCTGTTGAAGACTCTTCCAAAACATTGAGTTGAATCTTAGATCTCGATCAAATACAATAAATAGTGGTAATCCATGCAGCCTTATCACTTATCTGATATATATCAGTGAACATTGATCCATTTAAAAATCTCTCGAATTGAAACGAAGTTTGGAATCATTGTAATAATATTTATAATAACCCTTAAAGCATAGTTTTCTTTGGATGTCATCAGATGTATGGTGATAAAGCCCATGGTGATGTTCTACCACTTCCATGCTAGTATAGGTAATGGGTGAATTATCCCCTTGGACATCTGCCTCTCATCCTTCACTTGATGACATACCAGGAACCTTGATATATACTGAACGAGCTCCCTCTTCATGTCATCTCACCAATAAAGATCTCGAAGATCTCAATACAAATTTGTGTTTCTTGGGTGAATGGAGTGATTCAAACTATGTCAACCAAAAAAAGTTTTTTATTTGACTCCAGATTTCATGGAAGATGTAGTCTTCACCCAAATCTCACTATTCGTTTTTCATTAACATTGAACATCGAGGATTTCCCTTTTCTGATAGTTTCTACTTTCTTATGAATTCACACATCATCCTTTTTATCATCCTTTAGTCTTTGCAGAATAGATAGTTGATCAATCATTTGTTATAGGATCTATGATGTTCGCTTCTTTATGATTTCCATTTCAATATTCATCAAATAATAAAAGATTGGATCCCTGTCTATACTACATAATGATAGAACGGATGGGTCCATTCTACATAGAGCATCCACTATATTGTTTCTACCCCATGGTGGTAATGGATCTAGAAATCATAGTATTTGATTATTTCTAACCATCTTTGTTGTCACATGTTCAACTCATTCTATGTTACTGTATACATGAGGATTTTGTGGTCCATATATATTTAACCCTTCTCCACAAATAATAATACGTCAAAATTTTTTACAGAGATGATCACTACAGCCAACTCCTAATCATGTGTGGGATATTTTTTCACATGAACTTTAAATTTACTAGATGAAAATGCAATGAAATTTTTATTTTTCACCAACACATAACCCATGGCGTTCTTCAAAGCATCACTAAACAACACATTAAATTATACACTTTTGGGTAGTGTGAGAATGGGAACTATGATAAGCCTACATTTAAACTCCATGGATCTCTTTTCACATTCATCAATCCTAGAAAACTTCACTCCGTTCAATGTTATATTGGTATGATGGTTGGACAATCATGAGAAATTTCTCATAAATTAGTGATAATATCCAGCTCACCCCAAGAAGCTACAGATTTCTGTCACTGATGTTTTCCTTACCTATCACTCAATTGAAACTATTTTGGAGTGATCCATAGATATCCTAATGCTTGTGATGATATAACCCAAGAAGAAGACCTCCATCTATGAGAACTCACACTTCATGTACTTTCTATAGAGCTTCTCCTGTCGCATTATCTCTAGTATAATGCTTAGATTCTCCACATGATCCTCCTTGGTTTTCGATTATATTATAATATCATCTGTAAAGACTACCAATATTTTGTAGAGGTAATATCTAAATTCTCTATTAATAAATTCCATGAAGATTGATGGAGTATTAGTGAGTACAAAAGGGATTATAATGAATTCGTAGTGCCTTTTTTCGGTACAGAAAGTAGTCTTGGGGATATCCCCTTATTCACCCTTACAAGGTAATATCCAGACCGCAAATCCACATTGGAAAAGTATTATGCTCCACGTAGCTGATCAAACAATTCATATATTCCAGGAAGAGGATACTTGTTCTTTATCGTGATTTTGTTGAGATAATGATAATTAATGAAAAGGCACATTGACCCTTCCAACTTGGTGATGAAGAGGACTGGTGCTCCCCATGGTGAAGCACATGGGAATATAAACACATTAACTATATTCTCATTTATTTTTTTCTTCATCTCTTCCTGATACACAACAAACATTCTATATGAAGTCTTGGATATAGGAAATTCCCCAGGTATAAGATAAATTTAGAATTGAACATCTCATCTAGGAGAAATACCAGGCAATTCCTCAAAAAACACAACATCGAATTCCCTCACAATAATTAGGTTTTCAAGGATGGTTTAGTATATTGACACAATAATTTAATCCAAATACGCATGCTCATAATGAATTAATATCCACTCTTGTGATGATTGTGCTAATGAAGATTTTTATCACTCATATAACATGTACATAATCGGGGGTCGATTATCCATATGGAGATTGATTTCCCATTCACAGTAATTTATGTTCTCTCTATATAAGTAAAGCCAATCCATAATAAAGAATTGAATATAATTCTAAAAGAGGGAGTATGATGAGGTTCTTCAAGAAGTTAAATTCACAAATTATGATAGGGGGAGTTATATTTGTGGGATGAAATGATTTCACCATTTTTCGTACTAACTGACATCTTTATCTCCATGTTATATGGTGGTGTTGGGATTGTTCTACTAAGTATTCTAGATATAAAAGAATCTGTAGAACTAGAATCAAAAAGAATGTTCACTATTCATGAATGAATAACTATATTACAAGTCACCACTTCATTTTTGGGGTTCACTTCAGTGGTAGTGATTCAAAAAGCTCACCTTAGCTACCATGGAGTTTTTTTGTTGCCTCCGAAAACCCTTGGCTCGGGGGAATGATTTTCGAGGTGTGATGGTTATTTTTTGTTGAAGCCATGAAAAAATGTGTTGATGTTTGAACTGTGCATTCGTCTCTTCTATCACAGCTTCAGATTTTTCTTGTTGGCAGTTAACGATTAGGTGTCCTTTTTTCCACACCTAAAGCATTTCACTATCCCCAATAGGCAATTTTCAGGGTTCTTCTTTCAAAACCATTGTCAATTAGGGTGCGATATTTTCATATCACTGTTGGATTTATCCATCAAACTACTATAATTATAGTGATCCTTAAACTTATTTTATACATGATTCCCCTAATATTCACTGATCTTCATTTCCTCCTTGAGGGCACATTGAAAATTTTATTCATAGCTACCAAAATCATGGATTTCCAGCGCATTCCAGAAGAAAGGTTTCATCACACAAAGGAAGCATTCTACCATGAATTAGGATGTAATGAAAAAGAAAAAAGGCATATTGTGAAATCCATTTGATGTTTTCCTCGTACGAGGTGACGAATTCGACATCTTTTTTCTTGAGGTAAAGGAAGTTCTTTTCCATCTTTTGTCGGTGGAAACACGAAAAATAGTTATCGAAAAACATTTTTTGGAAATCTATTCCTTACAATGCATTGATATCTTCTTCAGGATTATTATTTTTTACCAATGTCCACCATTTATCAGCTTCATCCCCTATATGATAAGTATCCATAATAACCTTCTATATTTCAGAACATTAAAAGATGGAGAGGATATTTTCAGTGGAGTTGATCCATTGTTTGGAGATTGAAGGATCAGATGATCCATTAAATGTAGGAGGCCTTTGTCTCATGAAGCCCTCAATAGTGACTTGTTATTTCTTAAGGAGGGACTAATGTTCTTCTTTACCCATGTTTCTATTCAAATATTGAGTTAACTGAGAGCGTATCATGACAATTATCTTGATTGCTTCTCCCATCAGATTTGGAATCTCATTAGAACAATCATCACATTGATCATTGCATCAGTTGTTAGCATGATTCCTCCTATTACAGAGCATTGGTTGGAATCATAGGATATTAAGGGGTAACGCATAAAGGGTAATCCAAAGAGAAAAATAGATTACTTATAATCAAATTTTTTTCGAACATATGAATTTATAGGCTTCAATCTTTGTTATCTATGATCTACTTCCCAACAAATATTATTTGGGGCATTTTTCATTCCCTTAAAAGTGTTTCACTCTAATATTTTGAATTTACAAAATCATATCCCCCATGAGTTTCATACCAAATAGGGTAGCAAGACCTCTTTTCGTGTATGAGGATACCCTGGGTTAAGCTAGAGACACTTTGTCAGAGTAGTTACTCCTTGATACTTCCGTCCTAGAGCTGCCTCTACCTTCTTGTATACAGAGAGTGATTTATTTTCTTGATAAACCACTAAATCAATACTCAATAAAATTTAGGGATGTTTTTATTATACTTACTCTTATCTATAAGGCTTTCACGATGGTTTTCTAATCCTAATCCCTAGAAGACTAAACTTATCCAATGATACCATCTATAACAACCCTGATATTTATTACACAATTAATCTTGATTTATTAAATAAAATGTTCACTTGATACAACATGGAAGACTAATAGTTTCATATTAAGTATGTATTAGGAAAATTTTATAATATCATAGAACATAAAACACAACATAGTTATTGAAAACTTTCTTAACATGAAAAATACATTCCCTTTTACATAACATTTAATGGGGTAACCTGAGGACATGCATAAAAAGGGTGAGCTATTAAGCATAGTAAGGGAGTAAACAAGGCATAAAATGAAAAATGAAATACATGTTAGGAAATAATAATTTTAATGGATAATATGAGAAAAATTATCATAATGTCATGATATAGTATGATTATCATATCTTGGAAATATGGAAACAACACTTAACATGGTATTAGCACGAGCCAAATATCATTGCACATGGAGGATTAGTAAAACCTCATTGCAATTGAATTGTAATTAGTAAACCCTCATTTTACTTGACATATCATGATACTAATCTTTACCCAATGCATTGCAGTGCTATTTAGGCGCACCCTTCTTAATCATTTCATTTCATGCACATGTGAACCACAAGGATCTTATAACTTGGATTCATTAAACATCATCATTTATTTCACGATAATGAAATGTGTAATTCATACATGAAACTATATAATCAGTATGTAAATGTGCATAATGGATAATACACTTGATGGAGAAATGGGCATGGTATTCACTACACTATGACTTTGGCTTGGAAAATCACAGTGTAATTTCAGAAGCATAATGATGTGAAATAAGAATTCATAAAAATGGTTGACGAGAGAGAAATGGGTATCTCATCATATGTTGAAGAAATTTACATTAAGTGGGTCATATAGAAACATGTACCAACATATGTAATGGAATATAGATTCATAATACAAAGAAATTTCTTGAATGTAAACGAGGAGAGAGAAATCCCTAAATCAATTTCGGCATGGTAACGAGTATACATGGACGAAAAAAAATAAAAGAGAAAGGGGTATATAATAATTAAAACATAAAAAGGAAAGTATAGGCGAGGTTTAAAGTCATTCGACAACATTTATATTTGATAATAAAATGGCATAAAAATATTATGAAACATGGATAAAAAGAGAATGGAAGAAATCCCTTACGTGGATATGAGATCCCAAGGGATTGGGAGGGGATTGAGAGAGGCTTACTAAGAGGTTGGGTTGCCATTGGAGGTTCCTATAGAGATAAGGTTAGGGGTTTATAGAGCAATAAAGGCATTGAGTGAAGAGGAAGTGGAAGCATGAGTGGGTTTATATAGAAAAAGGGAGGGAATTGTTTATTATTTCAGTTTTAGAACCTACAAATTAAAATAATCAAAAACTGAAACCATCCCAAGATTGTTTCCCATTTTTTACAAAGCGGAGTGGAAAATAGAATTTTAGATGTTAAAATGCCAAATTTCTTAAAATAATAGGGTTTCTTAGCTAAAGGAGAGTCACACTCTCAAGAATTTTTTATAAAAAGATAAAATGTTTTTTACGTCATGAAGGGTCAAATAAGGCTTTATAAAATAAATCAAGTAAACCTAAAATCACATTAACTTAATGGAAAAACATATATTGTTTGAAAATAATATTTATATTATTTTATTATAGATCTATTGTGTAATTATGATTTCATAAAACACATTATATATTTAAACGGTATTTAATTGTTTCCCAAAAAATTTGACCATCTCAGATAATTATGAAAAATTTACCGTTGGATAATTTCAAGGTCCTTAATCAAAAAATAATATTCGTTTTTTCTAAATTTTTTTATAAATTTGTTAATTTTTAATTTTAAAATAAATTCATCTATTTATCGAAAATTGAAGGGTTTTGACATTAACGACATTCAAACAATATTAAAAATTACAATTTTATTCATAATAATTATACGATCATTTATATATTAATAAAAATAATTTTGTAAAAATATTTTATTAAAATATTATTTAATTAAAAAATACATTAATTCATCAAAATAGATTTCATAATTGAATATTAACTAAAAATACTTTTTGTACTTTAAAAATCATTTACAAAGTAACACTAATAAAATGAATGTATATTATTTATTCTATAAAAAAACTAATGCACATAATCATAGTGATAAGGTCTTATAACTTAGAACCTTAAAACACCCTCATGAGACATTTGGTTAAGGTCCGTGGTGGTGACAGACCCATATGGGGGCTCGGATAACATCACTTCGAGTGGTAATATCTATCCACATCCACTTCTCCCATAGGCAGTTCCGTGCAAGATTAAGGTCGCCATGATCGGCTTGGGATTGTTCAAGCACTATCACAAAAACAGTTTTTCCCAGCCCCAACCATTATCAGCGCTAATGAAAAAGATCTGATAAAGGGGTTTGCCATTATCATCGCTAAAAAAACCCTGATAAAGGGTCCCTTTATCAGCGCTAAATAAATCGATGATAAAAGCACCCCTTTATCATCTCGTTTTTAGCACTGATAATGGACCCCCTTTATCAGCGCTTTTTTTAGCTCTATTTAAGGGACCCCCTTTATCAGTGATTTTTCATTAGCCCTGATAAAGGGTCGACTTCAAAAAAATTAATTAAAAACAATATATTAATATATAAATATAGTTATATAGTTATATTGATATAAATATAGTATATAATTTTTAAATATATTTTAGATAAATATAAACCTACTTTTACACTTAATATACTTAAAATATAATATATTTAGTGAAAATGGCTTATAAAAAAATAAAAAAAAATTCAATTAATAATTATCTAATTATTATGGTGTAATAGTCATTTAATTGCAATTTTACGAGTAATAAATAAATAAAATTAAAAAAAGATCCAAAATATGATGAAAACACAACTCGAACTTCAAACGGCAAAAACTTTTGATATGGGAGTCCGTTTGAGTTCTACCACATATCAAATCAAAGCCTACGATGAGATCTACATCATTGTGATATGTGGGGCCCTTGTCAAGGTTTATTTGAGGAAAAAAATTCCTAGAAGGCCTCCAAAAATGAGTTTTTAATAGGGGAACCATGATTTTTTAAAATTTTGTGAATTTTCAGCCTCATTTAGGGGGGTATTATTGGCTTCTTTGTTGGGGACTGACTTTATTACATGGTATTACATTCATATTGAAATTATGCCTTTGAAATTTTATCATTTTTTATAAGGCACTTCACTTTATAATCAAATATATAACAATATATACATATTTTTTATATATTCACACATATTAATTTATTTATAAATATAAATAATAAAATATATTTACATATAAAATATATTAGCTTTATCTAAATAGTAACTATTATCCATTTTATTTAAAATAAAATTATTTGAATATGTATCTACCTATATATTAATCTAACTATATATATATTAATCTAAATATATATATATTCATATAACTACATATATATATTAATATAACTATAAATAAATATATTAATATCACTATAAATATAAATATTAATATCACTATAAATATATATATATATCATTATAACTATATATATATATTAATATAAATATATATTACTATCTGAATAAATATAACAATATATATATATAGAGATATATATTGATATAACAATATATATATATATATATAAATAGAGATATATATTAATATAACTATATATATATATTAAAATGACTATATATATATTAATATAACTACATATATATATTAATATAAATATATATCACTATACGAATAAATATAACTATATATATAGAGATATATATATATATATATATTAATATAACTATATATATATTAATATAACTATATATATATTAATATAACTATATATATATATATTAACATAACTATATATATATTAATATAAATGTATATATAGATTAATATAAATATATATTACTATATGAATAATTATAACTATATATATATACATATATCATGAATTGGAAAACAAATCAAAATAGAGTGGTAAAGGCTTAGGCGCGCAGGTGTGAGGTCTCGAGTTGAAATCCTGGTGGAGGCAGGGGCTCACGCGCATTGGGGAATATGGGAGAAAGCGTTGTAAAAGGGTGGATGGGGTGTGTGAGGCATTGTAGGGGGGTGGAAAGGTGCTGTAAAAGGGGGGGGGGGGGCTCAAGTGATATAAAATCCCCCCGATTGGAATTTTTTTCTCCAATTTTTTTAATATTTTTTGATATTTTTGATATTTTTTTTTCGTACCTTTTATCAGCGCAAAAAAAAAGTGATGATAAAGGAACCACTAATAAAGGGGTCTTTTATCAGTGCTAAAACAAAGCGCTGATAAAGGTACCTTTTATCAGTGCTTTGTTTTAGCGCTGAAAAAAGACCACTTTTATCACCGCTTTTTTTATCACTAATAAAAGGGGAATTTATCATCACTTTTCAGAGAACTGATAAAGGGGACCCCTGTTATCTTCACCGGCATTAAGAGTGCATTTCTAGCATTGTTAAATGCCATTTTTAGTGGTGATAAAATCTGTATTTATAGTAGTGAAGAGTGAAGCAAAATGACGGAACCTCCTTTCTGAGCTCTTAAAAATGGGCTTCTTAGGTGTAAATTCGATTAGATAAGGATATCACTTATTTTTTTCGTAAATTGGATTTTTTTAAATCCCCATATTTATACAAATCACTTTATCACTATTCACCATGTATATTAGCAATATTAACAATTATCAAATATATTTTAAAATACAAAAACAAAAAACCAAGGAAGTTCATATTACCATTTTACATAATAATACATTTAATTATATCAAGGGGAATTTTCAATAATAAAAGTATCAGTCGTTACATTAAACGACATAAATTTTTGTCTCCCAATTTATATAATGTTTGTATAGAAAAAATGGATCAATAAAAATAATTTATATATTGTAAAACAAAATAACAAGTTACCTGAATGTTTGAGTGGTCAATATCAATATAGAAAAATTGACACATTAAAAGAAATAGAGTTTTAATTGTGTAATGTATTTCATACCCTGATTCAACCAGCCACTTAGGTTAATATCACATGATTTCCCAATTATGGGTCCAACAATACCCAAGTAGAAAATTACATGGCATGTACAATAGTGTACATGACATGTACACAAAAGTCAATATCTATGCTATGTATCCTATTTCGTGTTGTTGTATACTCCCAAGTACAAAATATGTTCTAAACTACATGGAATGTAGAGTAAATAGAAACTTGGACATGAAAAATAGTATTTTCCATGTCATTCAATATAGAATAACATGTTTTTCTACACACCATGTACCCAAAATTGTCTCTATCTCTATACATGGATAGACCCTATGTAATGTTCTCTAGGAGCCCACCTAATGTGTTCTTATTGTATACAAGTCATGTGGTATTTAAATTAATTCTATGTTAGAGAGAAGAGCCTAGAAAATGTGTGATCTAGATTGAACATGTCATGAAGTCTATATTTTTCAACATATATCTCTTACAAACCCCAATATCACCCTAAACTTCCCAAAACATATTCGAATCCAAATGGGAAATTTTTATGATAACACTATAATCCTAGTGGAAAAAATTGATATTTGAATCTATATCAAATTAAAATCAAATAAATTATTTCTTAAATCATGGTGGATAGCCAAATCTTACCATCACAAGGATTTAATTTATCATTTAATTTCACAGAAGTTTAATCCCTCACCTATGATCACATTTCTAAGAGATCACCCATCATTCCACTCTTATGGATATAAATAAGAAACTACATTATTAAATGAATAGGTATAGGGATGATCTTTAGGATGTATAAGGTATGGTAGTAGGTGTGATACATAGATTCCAATTTATAAATATCATTAATAGTAATTAAAAGATAATTTTCCATTTTGAAAAGATCCTACGCTTGAAATTGTGATGGAAAATCTACATCACAGTGGTAATAGACCTATTATAGACATAACCATATATTAAAAATTTATATATGAAAAATTAATTAGGATATATTATCCTTTCAACTTGTGAAGAAAATTAATTTGTAATTTAGTAAATAATAAATATTATGAATAAATATCATTGCTCAGAATCTCACAAAATTCCATCCAAATGGTAAATAAAACATAATAAAACCAAAAAATCTATAAGAAATTTATGTGATTATTTTATATGTAAAATATACTATTTTACTATTCAAAAGGCTTGAGGAACTCAATCTATGAAATGATCATTTTCCAATTCATATAAAAACATATTCCACCACACTCCTCCCACCTTCATGAATTTTAATCATAAAAAAGAATCAAATCAAAACATCTCTCATAGAAAATCACAACCCATACCACATGGTAAAACTATGCATCATAAAATAAAATCATTGAGGTTCAAGAGGTTATTTAATATATGAATACCCTCTAATAATCTAACATGGAAACACATCCTTATTCCAACAATTAGAGCATGGATTCTATATCATATATTTCCTTCCTCTTAAAATTAAATATTTAAATATCAATTATATGACATACTCTTTGCTAATAATGACATAACATGCCAAATAATTATGATTCCACTAAAAATACTAAAACCATTATTATAAATTTGACACAAATTTTCTACCCATTCATCTTTTATGGGGTATCATTCTACTCAACATTAGTAATGGAAACCCAGGCGATTGATGCAATTAAGATATAAAGATGAATGGAAATCCACCCTCAATGCTATTGAAAATATAATAGATCTCACAATGAGCCCATCATAACTCTTTCTAATCACAAAACTTGTGCTAAAAAAAAACAAATGCATTTGGAATCAAAATAAAAGGATAAATTGTCTCTTACATTCACCCCTACATCATAGTAGTAGGGATTTTATGTCATCAATATCAATATCATAAAGTTGTTCATCCGCCATAGAAAACCTATTTGACAATATATACCCCACATATGACATATTTCTAGGAATTTTTATCCAAAAAAATGTTTCAATATAGTGTTGTACAACATCACAACCACCAATCAATCAGGAAGATATGTTTTAAAATCGTAAGTCAAACCAATTATCAACCACCAGCTAAGGATGTCTAGATATAAAAATATTTATCACTCCCATTAGCTACACCTACATCAAAGAATTAAAAAACGTCTTTACCATATATCTATGCCCATATCTAAGAAATCAACCAGTTATTATGTATTTTACTCCATTCATTACCAAATATAATGGAGATGGACATCTCATCCACCAATTCAGCTTCTCGGAGTCCTATTAAGCAAGACAACACCAAAATATCGACAATAAAAGATTCAAATAATGATATTTATAAATCAATGTTTATGGAATGATCAACACCACAATCATTAGGGGCATACCTTCCACACCATAGAATGGGGGAACCCTCACATAATATTGAAAA
Source organism: Viscum album (assembly GCA_963277665.1). Lineage (NCBI taxonomy): Eukaryota > Viridiplantae > Streptophyta > Magnoliopsida > Santalales > Viscaceae > Viscum > Viscum album. The sequence goes on along the minus strand of OY728131.1, from coordinate 1,105,024,030 downwards.
AGTATATACTAACCAAATGATCTAACGAATGAACTAATTAAAATAAATGTGATTCATGCCCCCAACATCTATGGGGGAGTGCTCAACAACATTCATTCCTATCGGGGACCAACAACTCTTTGTAAAACACCTTAGATTAGGGAGTACTAACCATAGCGGTGGATTTCAATCTGATATGCATCTCTAGAAGAGAAAAATTCCAACTACATAGTCTCATATTGGTATTTAAAACCTCTCTATGTAACACAAGTAAAATGAGAGTGATTGAACCCCAATGAAGGATTACTACCGTATATGATCAATTAGACTGGGAAAATTAATACCCTATAGATATAGGATCTCACACACCATATGATAATGGAAGAAAACTAACCATATATATTGGTGAAACCAATCTTCAGAACATTGATACGAATCCTAACGGTAGACTAATATATCTATGTTAAGTCTCGGGGTTCCCATCATATACAAAAGGAATATCAAAATGCACCAAAAAATCATTTCATGAGGTAAAACCAACATCTGGATGACACAGATTTAGAATAATTAATATGATGTCATCATAAGAAATCAAAAATGAAGAATCTATTTTATGATGCATAGACCATGTCAATTACACCCCATGACTAATTATCGATGTAGTTCAGTTAGAAATAATATTATAAATTTCCATATATATGAATTCAATGGCTGTCCGGGCATATCTATGTTATATTTATTAAAATCTACACATATTCATTAAAATATTATCACCCCATATGTCATGATCCATATCTCACAATATATCTAACTATAAAATCTTTTATAACATTTAACATGCCAATGAAACCACTATGACATGACCTTAACCATCAAGGCCCCAAATGGGCCGATGATTATTGGTTTTTTCCAAAATAATCTTGGGTATAATAGGATAGGGTTAGGTGATTAGAACATACTATGAATAACACTCATATGGAAGGCCTTAGCTCAAAAATACACCAATGAATACATACCACGAATCTATTAGGTAAATTAAAACTAATGTTGAATATAACATTAAACATCATGAAATACAAATATGAAATCATACCAAGAGAAATTTTGATCACTATTCAACACATATATGTTGTTCAATCCCTATCAATCATGGATTCACATAGATACCACCATGCATACAAGTCCACAACTCTAAATGACATCCAAAGTATATGTCATGTGCATAAACCCGATATGTGACGGTGAATGTACCCTGAATGGGTGACTATAAAATGAACAAATGGATTCCCTAAAAACATTAATGGGAAACAATGATTCAAGCCAACAATAATATGAGGATATACTATAAAACATTTTAGTCATATAAGGAAAAGGGGAAATTCAAGGTGGGTCAACAACTCAACTCCCGATGTATGTATTCCATCAAATCCCAAAGGGGATAGATATAAATGAATTTATAATATCTAATCATCATATGGGACTACCACAAATGGTTCTTACTATATATGGGGTATTCATAAACCCATCTAACACCTATAGTTAAAAAACCTTTTTACTCAACATATTTTACAAGCCATATCATTTTCATAACTAGCCGACTATTCAATTGGACCATAATCTGGAGCACCACCAACAGATCAAGGAAATGGAATAACGTAGGTCTCATTAAAGGAGGATATGTCTCAATGATATAAACCATTAATCATACCACTACTACCATCTTATTCCGTTGAACTTGTAATCAGTATATGACAAATCACTGTAATTACCATAATATTTCAAAATTTTATGGTAGAAAAATGAATTCATTATCCATGAGAAAAAAAATCATATATTATAAAAAATAAATATCTACACCCAAATTATTGAGGAAGTGAGAGATATAAAAATAAAGTCATTTTATAAGAAACCTCCATACCAAAACAAATTCATGAATGAAGTTCTGCATTCCAAATGCAACCATATAACATAAGTTGGATTTTCCCTAAAAAATACAACACCAAATAAATGCACAAAGACCCACAAAGAAAGTTATTAAAAGGTGATAATGTTATATAAATCCATGCTCCATTAATGTATGAGCTTCCAACTAGACGTGAATTTCTACTATTATCATCACTACTTCCCTCAAAATATGAAATCACCAAGGGTTACATTCTTCTTCAAAAGAGAATGCCAAAACATTGAGGGGGTATGAGACCTTTTAGATATTCCATCTATATAATATTCAAAATTATATCACTATACCATCATATAGGAACAATATTAGGGTGTTTATATCTCAATTAAATCTACGAACGACTAAGAATGAGTTCCACCATACCTTATGAAGGAATCAACATGTACTTAAAGGAGGGTGATCCATGAATAATATAATTGAATAGATGTCACACACCCCATAGTTTTTAGGGTGTACATAATCCAACATGATTGAGAAAACATAAAGTTCATTTGATTATATAATCCTGTTACGGAAACCCATTTCTACATCATATATTTATGTGACATGTTTTTTAGGTAAAATTTCTAAATACAAGTTCCATTGAGAATGACCGACAATATCTACACCATATCCTATTATAATTAACAATAGAGAGTCATGGTAGATATGATAAATTATTCAAATAAGAGGGATCGAACATGAAGACACCAAGATTAGAGATATTAACAATCATCGTCCTCCTATTAAACCCATGGCACACATGTGGATGCTACATTATGGTTTATGAAAAGAAGGATAGATTCCCCTTTATCTCTATGATCACACATATGATCCATACACTATCTATCCATAAGATGTGAATCACCCACATTTAGATGAAAAAAATAAATCCTCAATCCTCATTCATCTTAAAATGATCACTATCAATGAATCCCCATAAAAGATATTGTTCCCAAATATCGCATGAGAATTCCTTGTATGGTAGTTAGAGAGAAATATAGGGGAACCATAATCTATGAATAATATCAAGATGGGTACCAACTCAAAAATACAATGATGGGTTCCACTCCCACATTAAAACACAACTCTTGGTTTAAACTATCCTCATACCAAATCAGTATATTCTATTTATTTCATTAGCTGGTCTCTATAGGGTTATGTTTCATTAAAAACTCTGAATAATTTCATTACCAGCCTCTAACTAAGGTTTAAGATGCAACATCATCTATTAGAGTGATTTAATTGAAATTAATGTTATAATTTTTCTAATTTGAGATCCATGGTTAGAAATATAAACATTTTTCTCAGAGTAGAAAAGTACATATTGGGTACTATAGAGTAGATGACATGTACAAAAATTCCCAAATCTGTAATATATATTAAGGTCTTTCTTGATGTGTACCCTCAAGGATATTAAATATTATAAACTACATGAAATTTATATTATACATGTACATGGATTTGTACCATATTCCTGGACATGTCGAGGAATCTGTAATGGCTGGTATTTTTACACACCAACTACTCAAGATATTGTATGGCTATGTACCTATCCATACCTGGGGTCGTGTTCTCAGGTACCCCACATTACATGTACGTCTAAATTATCTATTGTATAGTATCAAAATTAAAACTAGATCACAAAAAATACCCTACATAATGTGTGTTCAGGGTAAAACACATTCCATAGTTAGAATTAATTTCCATTGGACACCAACAAACCCCAATCATGCCTAAAATGGATAGATAGGACCAAAAAACAAAGGATAAATGAAAAGATATAACACTAATCATAAATGCATGAATATTAATGATATTTGAATATATATGTGGTGACAAATAATTCAATTATTTCCTAAATATTGAATGATCACCAAATATTCATTGACAAAAGGTTCTGATTTCTGTTTCATGCTCCTAACAACCAAATATCACACCTTAGAACATCTTCCAATGAGATTAATCACAATATATATCCCTTGGATCTCCCTATGGATCCACATCATCATAAAATTGGAATGGGAGTGTCACATGTGTATAATGGGTGATTAGGGGGGGTAACAAGTGGGTTCCAATTGATAAATAACATTATTAACAATCAAAATTGTATTTTCCAATTTAACCATCAGCAGGGTCTAAGATGATCTTGGATATTGAACCTATTTATAGTAAAACAACTTATTATAGACTAAACCATTAAGATATAATTTTCATCTAGAAATTCATTTAGTATATATCACATTTTGAAGTTCTACAAATAAAAAAATATATAATTTAATAAATCCAAAATATTAAAAATAAAATTCCAGGGTATAAATCATCAAAATTATATACAAAAGTATAATTTTACATCATTTATTTGATAAAACAATCAGAATATTATTATGTGGTCATTTTATATATATAATTGACAATTTTACAATTTAATGAGGCTCGAGGATTTAAATATTCTAATTGAACTATGCCTTCAACATGGAAACCCCCATATCTAAAAACTTATTCTCACCCCAAAATGTGACTTGTTCCCACAAATATTTTGTATGTATAGATAATATAGAATTTTGTAACATCCCATTACGTTTTCAGGTACCTTTTGATTTTTCTATGTACCTTAGTTTTGGAGTAAACGCTTGGGAAGCGGTTGAGATTTTTTTTTTGGAAAAGATATTGCCCAGTGTGTTGTGCACGGTTTACACATGGATTGAAAAACTGTGCGACCAAACTGTGCCAGCCTTGAATCCTAGAAAGAAGCTTTTGCACGGGTGGTGCACGGTTTTTCTAATTGTGCAACCAAGCCATGCGAGAGGGGTGGACGAGGCACTAGCTCACACATGGTTAGCGCACGGTTTGTTAAACCGTGCGGCCAAACCGTGAAGTCACTTAAATTAGATCCTTAAATTGTGGATCTTGGCCATTTTTCATCTAAATGCTTCGTTTCACCACATATGTGGCCCTATCTCGGGATTTGTCTTCACTTAGGGTCAGAGAAAGTTCTCCCTTTATTCGAGAGGTGATCCAAAGGCTCCTCTTGGTTAATTGAAGTGGGATCGTCAAGTTATTTCATCGTTCTTCTTCTTTCTTGATTTGTTTCTTAGATCAACTTAGATCTACTTCTCCTCTTCTATCTGTTTCTTAGATCGACACCCATTATTGGTAGATCTATGTGTGTGGTACCACTTCTGATGAGTTTTGGTCTTGGTCTTAATAGGAGGAGAGATCTAAGGTGGGTTCTTGAAGAAGAAACCTAGTTTTCTTGAGCGTTCTTGACCATTGTGGTCTTGGTCAAAACCTTCAATGTAGGTGGTTACGTCCCATCTTTCCAAATTGATTATCATATGATTTGATTGATTTATTTCAATTATTTATTTTAATTCAATTTCTCAAGTTTATTTAAATTAAATTTATAAATACTTTATTCCATTGGCTTGAGATATTTGAAATGGTATTGGAATGGAAATTTGGAAAACCCCAATTCCATGGAATTGGGTTTGTTTATGGAAAATTGGTCGATTTAAATTTTTTAATTTAAATTGTGAATTTGATGGAAATGTTTTCAGTTAGATTTTTGAATTTAATTTTGGAAAAGAAATGTGTAATGATGGAATTTGTTTTGAATGGATTTCAAACTTATGAAAATGTCTTGAAATGATTTGATAGAAACCCATTGGTTTTATCTAGTGAAAGAGGCATGTTTTGAATAAAACATATTTTTGTTTTAAATGGAATGAATTTGACACTTTTGAAATGGGAGAATGGGATTGATCGTATTTTAAGTATTCTTAAAATTGTACGCCCATCATTTAAGATCAGATGCAATCCTTAGGTAGTTCGTGAGTTATTTGGATACACTCTACAATACGTCAACGTTCTAAAAAATATTTGTGGCAGGTCATATCCCTGACGGGATGGTGATGAGTCTTCTTTGGACATTATCATAGGGACGTGTGTATACACATCTTGCTGAGTTCACATAGAGAGTGCAGAATCCTATAACTGGTTAATACTATCGTACCTTTTGGCAGATGACCATGTTGCTCGATTGTTTATTTGTTTTTGAGATATAAATGTATGCCAATGCTTGTGAACCATTTTACATGCGTGATGAATTTATACAAACTATTTTATATAAATGTTTTTCTTAAGCCATTGTTTTAGAAATATTCCATCATTTGAAAATCCTTTGATTAAAAATATTTATTTCCATCATTTGAAAATGTATAGCATGTTTTGTTAAAATATTCTTTTGAGTTTCCAATCCTATTTATTTGGATAATGGAAATCTCTTCGTTGGATAATCTATAATTGGCATCTGTTATGGAATCTTTAGTGGTATCTTACTGGGCTTAGGCTCACACCCTACTTTTGCCTTTAGGTGTTTGTATACTTCCTTCTTCCAGGATCGAGCAAAGGGAAGAGACCTATTGGAGGTTGTTCTAGCTGCTGATCATTGGACTAGGTGAGTTTTTTCCTTAGGGACCATGGGAATGTTTTTCCCTTTATGGTACTTTGGTTGTTGTACTTTGGCCTTTTGAGCCTCTTTGTTTTCTGGTACATTACTCCCAGTGGCATTTCTTTTGTTATACATACTGTTTTGTTTTACTCTTTCTTCCACATTCTTATGGGAAAATCGTTCCCACTACTATGTTGTATGATGCTAGGTGCTAGTCGCCGACCCATGGGGATCGGGAACGCCCATTGGGTTATGTCAGGGTCGCCTCGGTTATCGGGTTACCAGGGTACCGAGGATGGTTCATGACAATTTTGAGTATGACCATATATCTAGTGGTATTTGAGGTCCTATTTCATATTTACTGATTCTATTTCGTGGTGGAGAATGTTGCTAATCTATTTCATTATAGAAATTTACATGGTAAGGAGTTGTCTTCCTATCACAGAGTCAGATGCACCCATTAGTTCATTTTGAGATTGGTTTTTATTTTTCATTGGTACATATGTCTCTATAGCTTTGTTCATGCCATTTTATGACCATTTAATACATTGTATACATTTTAGTAGTAATTTATAAATACTATTATTATAAAATATTATTGTATAATGGATATTTATTTCTTTTATAAGTTATTATCGCCATGAGCTGAATCTGGTCACCACCAATACTAGCACCAAAACCATCTCATGACCAGCCCTGAAGGGTGGTCTCTATCCCCAGGGGCAGCAAAAGTGCTCGGGTATCATTTATTTTGGTTTGGGAATGATTTACCCGAATTTGTATACATAAAACATCAAAAATATTTGATAAAACGAATCTAAAAATTTCATACTAGCAATGTTTATACAAAAATACAGAACTGAATGCGTAAGTATAAATGAAATACCAAAGGTCCAAAGAAATAATTAAATTGCAACAAAACATCCCCATGGTCTCCACATTAAAAGGGATTATCACCCCTAAGCCGTCTCCACAACTCCGCCCCAAGGATGGAAACTAACACCTTGAACCGCCATCACCCTTACCCTTTCCTTTACCTAATTCAATCATAACAAAGTCTACATACACCCAAGGGGTTTAATAAGGGTATGAGACCTATCCCAATAGGATACCACCCAATTATTCCAACGGGCATGCAATACAATGTGAAAAAGGAGGTAGTTTTAATATGCAAATAAAACTAGTGATAAAATGTAACGACCCAAATTTTCATTAATGGAAAATCCCTATTGATCCAGTTAAATGTTTCTTTATGAAAAAAATGTTTTTATAAGATGTCAACTTCTTTAGTTTTTTTTCTTAAGATTTCTGACCTTTACTTTTATAGCCGTTGAACAGTGATCTTCTGAGTAGTATAAATATAAGGCTTTAACAAAACCATTTCTACTCAGACAAAGGAAGCGATGGCCTCATCCAGTAGAATTTCCCCTTACGAAGCCCATTTGTCAGAGCTCGGAAAAGAGGTGGCGTCTTTGGGCTTTTCCCTTGACCAAGCCCAAGCCGAGCTTCATCAAGTCAAGCTCGAACGTGATCGTCTACGGGGAAAATGGAAGTTGATAGAGATTACCACTCGAACGATGTTATCCGAGCAACCCCAAGAGTCTGTCACCATCGCACACCTTACCCTTAGGTCTTATGCGGCTATTTTAAGGGGTTATGTAACAAATAAGTAGCACCATGTTCATGTACATTATTTTTTTTGTATATAATAATGAATATAATTTCTAGTCATTTTTGATACATTGTAATTAGTTTTTAATGTACAAATGGTGTTTTTAGTTATTATTTAATTAAGAATTATATTTTATTAAATTAAAATATTTTTTTAAGTAAATAATATTTTAATTAATATTAAATTAAATTTTATTAAGTATAAATGATCTTATAATTTTATGAATGCAATTAAAATTTTTATTAAGGTTTGAAAGCCATTTTTGTCAAAACCCGTTAATTTTTTTATAAATGTCGGTTTTTATTTTAAAAGTGAAAATTCACATATTTAGAAAATTATTTAGATAAAATAAATATTATTTTTGGAATCAGGACGTCGAAATTATCCAACGGTGAATTTTTCATAATTTTCTGAGACAGTCAAATTTTTGGGTAAAAATTAAATACCATTTAAATATATAATGTGTTTTATGACATCATAATGACCCAATGGTGATGTAATAAAATACCATAACCCTTATGTTCGGCCAATATGTGTTTTATCATTAAAATAATGAGGTTTTGGGTTTGTTTGACTTACTTTTCAAAGCATTAATGGAGCCCTCAAGACTTATTCAACACTTTGCCTTTTGAAATTAATTTCCATGGGAGTGTGACTCACCTCCACATAAGAAACCCTAATTTTTTAATAAGTTCTGACCTTTTCCTTGTAAAATATTGTTTTCCTCTTTCCTTTTCCATAAACCATGGGCAAATACCATGGGATGGTTTGTGGTTTGGACTATTTTAATATAAGGGGTCCCAAACCTAAATAATAAAGAATTCTCTCACCTTTCCTATATAAACCCACCCAAGCTCCCACTTCCTCCTCACTAAAATACCTTGGAGTTCGTCCAACCTCTGCCCTACTCTCTCTATAATCCTCTCAAGGTGCCCCAAGCTCCCAAGAAGCCTCTCACGACCCTCTCTCTAGCCTTTGGAAGCACACTTCCAAGTAAGGGTTTTTTCTTCCTTTCTCATTTTTGTCAATTTTCTTTAAGTTGTATTGCCCTTTTAATTTCAATTATGAATGTTGGGGTATGGTTTCAAACCTCCCCCATACTTCCCTCTTATTGTTTTAATGATGGGAGAACCCTTTCTCTCTCATTAAAAGCCTCCCATGTACACCCGTTACTATGCCGAAATTCCGAAAGGAACTTCTCTCTCTGCTTTTACATTCAATCAATACTTTTGTATCATGAATTTAAATTCCATTTCGATTGTTGGGACATGTATATATATGACCTCCTTACTGTCCATTACATGTAAATATGATGAGGAACCCCTTTCTCTCTCATCAACTTTTTTTATGAATTCTTATGTCACGCCGTTATGCTGCCGAAATCGCACCGATTTTCTAAGCCAATGTCTTTGTGTAGTGAATACCATGCCCATTTCTCCATCAAGGGTATTCAACTTTATGCACATTTACATATTGATTGTAAAGTTTCATGTATGAATTCCACATTCCTTTATTGTGGAAGAAATGATTATGTTTTATGAATCCATGTTTTATGATCCATGTGGCACACTTATGCATGAAATGAAATGTTTAAGAAGGGTGCGCCATTTATAGCGCTCCAATGCATTGGGTAAAGTATAGTATCATGATACTTCATGTGCAATGAGTGTTTACTCATGCTAATTCAAGTGCAACTATGGTTTACTCGTGTTTCAAGTGCAATGAGGGTTTACTCATGCTCCGTGTGCAATGAGCCTTGGCTCATGCTAATTCAATGTTAAGTGTTGTTGCCACATTTCCATGTTATGATTATCATGATTTATCATGCCTTTATGTTCATGTTAATATTATTCTCTATTGATATGCCTATTGCCTAAAATGTATTTCGCTCCTCATGTCATTCATTGTTTACTCCCTTACTGGGCTTTATAGCTCACCCTTTTCTTATGCATGTCCTCAGGTTATCCCATGCAATGCTAAGTACGAAGGAATTTAGTGGTCATGTAAAGGAAGTTTTCAATAAAGATGTTGTATTTAAAGTTTAATGTTTTTATGTAATGATCCTAAGCCCCAAAGACACTAAACCTCTCGATCTTCTTTGTTGTATCAAGTGATGTTTTATGTAATAAAGCATGCTTAAGTTGTAATAAAAAGCAGGGTTGTCATAGTTGGTATCAAAGGATAGGTTTAGTTATTTTTGGGATTAGGAAACCCTATTAAAGCCTTAGATACAAGACTATGCATAATAAAAACATCCCTAAGTTTTGGTAAATACTAAGTAAGTGGTTTATCAATAAAATACATCCCTGTCTGGCTACGAGCAGGTAGAGGTGGCACTGGCACAGATGTATCCTAGGGGTAAAACCCGAAAACACCGCTTTGAGATAGACTCGAACGGGAACTGGTGCACGACAACGGGCCTTGCTGCACTCTTGGTTACGACACTCCCGGGGGATATGTTTTGATAAATTCACAATCTTAGTATGAACCCTTATTAAGGGAAAAAATGCCCCTAAGAATATATGTTAGAAGGAATATCATGAAAATCCTGGATTGAATCCTATATACTCATGAGTTAAATAGATTAAAGTTTAATTATAATTCATCAACTTTTGTCTTTGGATTACTCTTTATGTGTTACCCCTAACTTTCCTTTTATTCCAGCCAATGGCCGGTAATAGGAGAACTCGGGCTAACAACCGTTGTGAAGATCAATGTGATGATTGTACTTATGAGATGCCCAATCAAATGGGAGCGGGAATCGCGAACTTTGTCACGCTTCTCTCTCAGCTAACTCAAGTTTTGAATAGAAACACTGGTCAAGAGGAACGTTCAACCCCCCCTAAGAAAGAACAAGTTGCTATTGAATGCTTTATGAGACAAAGGCCTCCTACTTTTAGTGGATCATTCGATCCCACGATTTCTGAACAATTGATCAACTCCATTGAAAAGATATTCTCCATCCTACAATGCTCTGAAAAAGAGAAGGATCTCCTGGCGGCTTATCGTATGGAGGGTGAAGCTGATCAATGGTGGACATTGATCAAAAATACGAAGCCTGAGGAGGAGATCGAGGCTTTGGAATGGAAGGTATTCCAGAAGATGTTTTTCGATAAATATTTTCCACGCACCCTCTGTCTAAAGATGGAAAGGGACTTCCTTTCCCTCAAACAGAAAGATGAAGAATCTGTGGGAGCGTACGAGGAAAACTTCACAAGGCTTGCACGATATTCTCCCGGCTTTGTCGTTACCCCCGAATGCAAGGTTGACCGCTTCTTTGGTGGGATGAAGCCTAGCTTGCGGAAAGCATTAGCGATCCGTGACTTCGACAGCTATGAGGAAATTGTCCGATGTGTACTCAAGGTTGAAATGGAGATCGGAGAAACACAGGGGTATCATGGGGACAAGAAGCGTAAGGTGGACTTCAATGCTGGTGGTCCGATGGATAAATCCAACGGCGCTATGAAATTCCAGCACCCCACTTGCCAAAAGTGTGGAAAGAAGCACCCTGGAAATTGCCTTAGGGGGACAAGAAAATGCTTCAAGTGTGGAAGAGAATGGAACCTAGCTGTTAACTGTCAGCAAGAAGGACCCGCGGCTGCGACAGAGGAGAGGAACGCTCTGTTCGAACCTCAACGCGTTGTTCAATGCTTCAAATGCAAAGAACCGGGTCATTTTGCAAATCAGTGCCCTAATCCAAGGGTTATCGGAGGCAATCAACAACCTCCAAGACAGCAAGGAAGAGCTTTTGCCATCACTTCTACCGAAGTGAACCCCGACAATGAAGTGGTGACAGGTACGCTAGTTATTCATTCAAGAATAGCGAACATACTTTTTGATTCAGGTTCTACGCATTCTTTTATATCTCAAAAGTTTAGTAGAAAAATCCCTGCACCAACACAAATCATGGAAGTAAAGATGTCGGTGAGTACAGAAAATGGGGAAATCATTGCATCCCATGAGTATAAGTCCTCCCCTGTTATAATATGTGGATTGAATTTCCTAGCGAACCTCGTCATACTCCCTTTGGTGGAATTTGATGCAATTCTTGGCATGGATTAGCTTTCCTTATATAGAGCCAACATAAATTGTTGGGAGAGGGAAATCACACTCCATATGGAGAATCGACCCCCGATTCTTTACAAGTGTCGGGAGGAAGATGAATCTCATTTAGCTCCATCATCTCAAGCATGGATATTAATGCCTTATGAGCACGCATATCTGGCTCAGATGATTAAGTCCAAGGAAGAAACCACCCTTGAAGAAATGCCTATTGTGAGGGAATTCGCTGAAGTATTTCCCGAGGAACTTTCTGGTCTTCCTCCAAGAAGAGACGTTGAGTTCTCAATTGAACTTATACCTGGGGCGCTACCAATATCCAAGACTCCATATAGAATGGCTATTGTTGAGCTTGAAGAGCTGAAGAAACAACTACAAGAGAATCTGGATAAAGGTTTTATACGCCCAAGTGCATCACCATGGGGTGCACCAGTCCTCTTCATCAAGAAGAAGGATGGGTCAATGCGGCTTTGCATCGATTATCGTGAACTTAACAAAATCACGATAAAGAACAAGTATCCTCTCCCAAGAATCGATGACTTGTTTGATCAGCTGCGTGGAGCACAATACTTCTCCAAGGTGGACTTGCTGTCGGGATATTATCAAGTAAGGGTGAAGAAGGAAGATATCCCCAAGACTGCTTTTCGTACAAGGTACGGGCACTATGAGTTCATAGTAATGCCTTTCGGACTCACCAATGATACAGAAATACTAATGGACTTGATGAATAGAGTCTTTAGAGATTACCTAGACAAATTTGTGGAAGTCTTTATAGATGATATTCTAATATACTCCAAAACCAAGGAGGACCATGAGGAGCATTTAAAAACTGTACTAGAGACATTGCGCAAGGAGAATCTCTATGAAAAGTACAACAAGTGTGAGTTTTGGTTGAAGGAAGTCTCATTCTTGGGTCATATCATCACAAGCAATGGGATATCTGTGGACCCCTCCAAAACAGATGAAATTGAGGGATGGCTGAGGCCAAAATCAGTAACTGATATCCATATCTTCTTGGGGTTAGCTGGATATTATCGACGATTTGTGAGAAATTTCTCACGATTGTCCAACCCTCTTACCAAGCTAACTCAAAAGGGAGTAACATTTTCCTGGAGTGATGAATGTGAATAAAGCATCAAGGAGTTGAAAAGGAGGCTTATCACTGCACCCGTGCTCACTTTACCCACAAGTGGGGAGATTTTTGTGGTATTCAGTTATGCTTCGAAGAAGGGCTTAGGATGTGTGCTGATGCAGAATGATAAAGTGATATCCTATGCCTCAAGGCAGTTGAAAATCCATGAGCGAAACTATCCAACGCATGATCTGGAGTTGGCAGCGGTGATCTTTGCCTTGAAAATATGGCGGCATTATCTCTATGGAGAGAAATGTGAGATATATACTGACCACAAGAGTCTTAAATATATATTCACACATAAAGAGCTTAATATGCGCCAGAGAAGATGGATAGAGCTCATCAAGGATTATGACTATTCAATACATTACCACCCTGGGAAGGCGAACAAGGTGGCAGATGCCCTAAGTAGAAAGGATCCATCAATTCTATCAATGATGAGAATTGAGAAAGATCCAATCTTCTTAGACTTGATGAAGATGGACGTGGGAATCATAATGAAGGGAAAATCATCAATCCTTTCACAAATTATTTCTCAACCATCTCTTTTGGAAAGGTTAAAGGATGCTCAAAAGGATGATGCGAGATTCCAAGAAAAAGTGGAAGCTATCAAAAAGGGAAAATCCTCAGAGTTTAATGTTAATGAAGAAGGAATTGTGCGGTTTGGGAAAAGACTATGTGTTCCATCAAGTTCGGAGATGAAGAAGGAACTTTTGGATGATGCACATAGTTCAAATTTCTTTATTCACCCAGGGAGCACAAAGATGTATCGAGATCTCCGAGAAAACTTTTGGTGGGATAATATGAAGAAGGAGATCGCTGAATATACATCAAAATGCCTGGTGTGTCAGCAAGTGAAGGCAGAGAGGCAGAAGTCTAAGGGGATGATGCAACCATTGCCCATACCAAAATGGAAATGAGAGAACATCACCATGTTCTTTGTCACCGGACTTCCAAGGACATCCAAAGGCAACAATGCAATCTGGGTTGTTGTGGATCATCTTACAAAGACTGCACACTTCATTGCTATTCGAGAGGATTTCTCTTTGGATCAACTGGCACAGATATATATCAGGGAAGTGGTACGGTTGCATGGAGTACCACTATCTATTGTGTCTGACCGAGATCCATGATTTACCTCTATGTTTTGGAAGAGTCTTCAACATGCTCTGAATACTGAACTAAACTTCAGTACGACCTATCATCCTCAAACTAATGGCCAATCCGAGCGGACTATCCAAACACTTGAGGATATGTTGAGAGCATGCTCAATGGACATTAAAGGAGGATGGAATCAACATCTTCCTCTGGTTGAGTTCTCTTATAATAATAGTATCCACTCGAGCATCCAAATGGCACCATATGAAGCCCTGTATGGGAAAAGGTGTAAAACATCGGAATGTTGGGATGAGGTCGGTGAACGTAAGCTGCTTGGACCAGAAATGGTCGAAGAAATGGTGGAGAAGGTGAAAACCATTCAGCAGCATATCAAGGCAGCCCAAAGTCGACAGAAGAGTTATGCATATAACCGTCGACGAGACCTTGAGTTTAATGTCGGAGACATGGTGTTTTTATGCATATCTCCGTGGAAGAAGGTCATGAGGTTTGGAAAGAAAGGGAAGCTAAGTCCAAGGTACATTGGCCCATTCTAGATTCTTGATCGTGTTGGGGCTGTGGCCTATCGGCTAGCACTTCCACCTACTATGGCCAAGGTGCATTATGTCTTCCATGTATCCCTCTTAAGGAAGTACATACCAGACCCTTCACATGTACTCTCTTCCGAGGTGGTACAATTAGAAGACGATCTTTCTTATGAGGAGCAACCAGTGAAGATCATAGATCGTAGAGAAAAAGTTCTACGAAATAAGACAATGCCCCTCATCAAGGTGTTGTGGAGAAACCACAACTTTGAAGAAGCAACTTGGGAGTCGGAGGATATGATGAAGCTAAGTTACCCACATTTGTTTTAGTGTGGGAAAAGGGAAATTTCGAGGGAGAAATTTCTTAAGGGGGGAATGTTGTAACGACCCAAAGTTTCATTAATGGAAAATCCCTCTTGATCCAGTTAAATGTTTCTTTATGAAAAAAATATTTTTATAAGATGTCAACTTCTTTAGTTTTTTTGTTAAGATTTTTGACTGTTACTTTTATAGCCGTTGAACAGTGATCATCTGAGTAGTATAAATATAAGGCATTAACGAAACCATTTCTACTCAGACAAAGGAAGCGATGTCCTCATCCAGTAGAATTGCCCCTTACGAATCCCATTTGTCAGAGCTCGGAAAAGAGGTGGCGTCTTTGGGCTTTTCCCTTGACCAAGCCCAAGCTGATCTTCATCAAGTCAAGCTCGAACGTGATCGTCTACGGGAAAAATGGAAGTTGATAGAGATTACCACTCGAGCGATGTTATCCGAGAAACCCCAAGAGTCGGTCACCATCGCACACCTTACCCTTAGGTATTATGGGGCTATTTTAAGGGGTTATTTAACAAATAAGTAGCACCATGTTCATTTACATTATTTTTTTTGTATATAATAATGAATATAATTTCTAGTCATTTTTGATACATTGTAATTAGTTTTTAAAGTACAAATGGTGTTTTTAGTTATTATTTAATTGAGAATTATATTTTATTAAAATAAAAGATTTTTTTAATTTAATAATATTTTAATTAATATTAAATTAAATTTTATTATGTATAAATGATCTTATAATTTTATGAATGCAATTAAAATTTTTATTAAGGTTTGAAAGCCATTTCTGTCAAAACCTGTGATTTTTTTATAAATGTCGGTTTTTATTTTAAAAGTGAAAAATCACATATTTAGAAAATTATTTAGATAAAATAAATATTATTTTTGGAATCAGGACGTCGAAATTATCCAACGGTGAATTTTTCATAATTTTCTGAGACAGTCAAATTTTTGGGTAAAAATTATATACCATTTAAATATATAATGTGTTTTATGACATCATAATGACCCAATGGTGATGTAATAAAATACCATAACCCTTATGTTCGGAAAATATGTGTTTTATCATTAAAATAATGAGGTTTTGGGTTTGTTTGACTTACTTTTCAAAGCATTAATGGAGCCCTCAAGACTTATTCAACACTTTGCCTTTTTAAATTAATTTCCATGGGAGTGTGACTCACCTCCACATAAGCAACCCTAATTTTTTAATAAGTTCGGACCTTGGCCTTGTAAAATATTGTTTACCTCTTTCCTTTTCCAGAAACCATGGGCAAATACCATAGGATGGATTGTGGTTTGGACTATTTTATTATAAGAGGTCCCAAACCTAAATAATAAAGAATTCTCTCACCTTTCCTATATAAAGCCACCCAAGCTCCCACTTCCTCCTCACTAAAATCCCTTGGAGTTCGTCCAACCTCTGCCCTACTCTCTATATAATCCTCTCAAGGTGCCCCAAGCTCCCAAGAATCCTCTCATAATCCTCTCTCTAGCCTTTGGAAGCACACTTCCAAGTAAGGGTTTTTTCTTCCTTTCTCATTTTTGTCAATTTTCATTAAGTTGTATTTCCCTTTTAATTTCAATTATGAATGTTGGGGTATGGTTTCTCACCTCCCCCATACTGCTCTCTTATTTTTTGAATGATGGGATAACCCTTTCTCTCTCATTAATAGCCTCCCATGTACACCCGTTACCATGCCGAAATTCTGAAAGGAACTTCTCTCTCTGCTTTTACATTCAATCAATACTTTTGTATCATGAATTTAAAATCCATTTCGATTGTTGGGACATGTATATATATGAACTCCTTACTGTCCATTACATGTAAATATGATGAGGAACCCCTTTCTCTCTCATCAACTTTTTTTATTAATTCTTATGTCACGCCGTTATGCTGCCGAAATCGCACCGATTTTCTAAGCCAATGTCTTTGTGTAGTGAATACCATGCCCATTTCTCTATCAAGGGTATTCACCTTTATGAACATTTACATATTGATTGTAAAGTTTCATGTATGAATTCCACATTCCTTTATCGTGTATGAAATGATTATGTTTTATGAATCCATGTTTTATGATCCATGTGGCACACTTATGCATGAAATGAAATGTTTAAGAAGGGTGCGCCCTTTATAGCGCTCCAATGCATTGGGAAAAGTATAGTATCATGATACATCATGTGCAATGAGTGTTTACTCATGATAATTCAAGTGAAACGAGGGTTTACTCATCCTTCAAGTGCAATGAGGGTTTACTCATGCTCCATGTGCAATGAGCCTTGGCTCATGCTAATTCAATGTTAAGTGTTGTTGCCACATTTCCATGATATGATTATCATGCTTTATCATGCCTTTATGTTAATGTTAATCTTTTGCACTATTGATATGCCTATTTCCTAACATGTATTTCACTCCTCATGTCATTCATTTTTTACTCCCTTACTGGGCTTTATAGCTCACCCTTTTCTTATGCATGTCCTTAGGTTATCCCATGCAATGCTAAGTACGAAGTAATGTAGTGGTCATGTAAAGGAAGTTTTCAATAAAGATGTTGTATTTCAAGTTTATAGTTTTTATGTAATGATCCTAAGCCCCAAAGACACTAAACCTCTCGATCTTCGTTGTTGTATCAAGTGAAGTTTTATGTAATAAAGCATGCTTAAGTTGTAATAAAAAGCAGGGTTGTCATATAAAATCTAAGAAATGCAACTTTCAATTGAAAAAAGATTAAAAGATAACATTTTAAGAATGTTCACACATTTAAATAGACTTGTTATCTACTATAATTTATTAACAAAAACACACCAATATATGGTAAAATACCATAATAACAATGAGAAACAAAATCGGGAAAACCCCTTGGCATTAGATAGTCTCGGGCCTCATTTACCACATACCTTGGAGTAATGTATCCATAGTAAAATACATCATCATGCACGAGCCACTAGTAGGGATCATACCCATATCCTAGTGGTTCCAATTAATAATCCACATATTTTAGTTAGAGTTGTTGTTATCGGAATGCAAGGTGATACAAGGACAAAACCCATCTGGTCCACTAGTCGTACTTGTACAAATCTACAATACATAGGTACCCGGGCTTCCCCCTTTCTGCTAAATTGATTTTAGAATGATAAATATATCCATTTTCATATAAAACACCACTAATGGTCTCATTTAATCTGTAAAATTGCTACCCACATTTTATACCATTTAAAACACACAACATAACACTTTGATTTTCTATAAAACAACTTCTCCAAATCATTCCATGTTATGCACCAAAAACTCCTTGAAAACCCAACTTGAACACCATATTCATAAAAATATATATCAAAATAGAATCCAACACACACTATAAATTAATTTAAACCCATTACATGAGTTCTAGTACAATCCTAATAAGCATCACATATAATACCCATGCAAAACACCCAATTCAACACCAAATTGGTACTCAAAACCAGTTTTCCTAACAAACGTCACCCAAAACAATTTTTCAGAAACAAAAAAAGAATAATAAAATATAAAAAAATATTTTCAGACATAATTTATTTACATTAAGAAAACTAAATAATTTTGTGGAATCCCTTAATCATCCAATAAAACATTTATTTGAAAAATACAAATTTCACATGAAATTGACCCTTTAAATTCAAATATATATGAAACACCACTAAAACCAATTTTTGATGCACCAAATTAATGGGTTAAACATGAAAACATTATAAACACAGTATCAATGTCACATGGATTTTATACAATGGGGAATCACCGAGCTTTAATGTCGAAACCCTCAAAACAAGGTGTAAAACATAAAATCCCCCACCACCGCACCTCATGGAAGTGAAACCAAACAGAAATCAACAAAATTATACTAAGAAAACCGAATTTTAATCCCTAGGATAGATACCCCACTTCCTGGTTATTTGGAACTTCAAGGAAAAGGGAAGAAACCCTAATCAAATAGAATAAAACCCTATGCAATTTGAAAGAGGAATGGAGGAGACTCACTTACTTGCGGTTTCCTTATGAATTGCCCAAAATACACCAGAAGATGAAATTTGAAATAGTAAAAATATCATGGGAGGTTTGAGAAATGATGATGAGATAATTTAGGAATTTTAATGGAGGGAAAAGAGTAATAATTGAGAGAGTTATGATGGAATGAACATACCTTTTCAAATCTAAACTATTTTAGAAACCCTAAGCAGTTCTGCACTCAATCGCAATGATGAAGAGATCCAAAGAAGGGAGAGAGAGGTTGGGTGCGTGGCTAGATTTAATGGGATGAGGCGAGACTTACATTCACCGAATAAGCATTAAAATTGAATAAGTCATTAATTAAACAAATTTGATTTTTAATCTTAGAATTGGGCATCCGGGTAGGCCCAATCACTTAAATAAAAAACCATATACATATTTTTATGGATTTCTAAAGGATCCAAATTTCAATGGTGGTGTTAAAATATCAGGGGATACCATTTAAGAATTTAAATGGGTGAAAATGTTGAAAAATAAAAATGTAATAACAGAATGAAAATTTATTTTTAAATCTGGAATTAGGCTCATAGTTTGGCCCAATTCATAAAAACTCATCTATTCCCCCATAAAACCATTAGAATCCCAGAAAACAAAGCTTGAGTGGAAAATAAATTAAAAATAAGTTATGTATAATTCCAAATTCTCATTAAATGATACTTGAGAACTTGTGCTAGCCTGTGGAGATCGGGATCGCCCTTCGGGACTTGTCATGGGCTGGGTTTGGGGTAGAGTATGGGGGCTACCAGATTTGGTCCGTGACAATTATAGTTCAAGGAAATCCACATATGGTATTAATTATTAGTGATAGCCTTTATACCTTGTCCTATAGAGGGTATGAATTGGGTGGCACACTCATCTTTCCCCAAAACATTTTTGTTTTCAGTTTGTTGTGTCATATCAATACTATTGTAGTAGTGTAACACATACTAGAGAATTATAATTGGGTAATATATGAAGTATAATTATTATATAATGGGGGAATTAAATATTAATATTTTAGTAGTTTTTAGGGAGGTGGTTATTAGGTAATTAATTCACCTATGTATGTCATTCAATATTGATTAGACCTCAGTATAGTGGTGGTTATATCCTGTCTAAAGGGATATTTTTTGAGGTAGATGAGGTGTGTATAGACCATAACAACACAAATATTATATATAGCCTATTAAAAAATAGATTGATCAATTATATGTTGAATATTTAGTAGATCTATATATTATACTACATATGACGGAAGATTTTAGTCAGGTACCTTTTTTGTTGTGAGGTCTGATTGTTATAATTCTTTATATATATATATATATAGTGATCTATTTTACACTACTAAATCTCACTATTTTATTTACACTCCTTTAGTATAAAATTCAGGGTTGAATGTAATGAGTTTGTATAGAGTGTCTAGTATTGATATATGCTATCCTTGGAAATATGTTCAATCATTTTGGGAAATGTCATACTTATGATATCATTATTTGTAATTATAGACATAATTGTAATTTAAAATTACAATAAATGATGAAATTACATATAATAATGTTATTGGATTCGTTGAATGGATTTTCAGTTTATATTAATTTCTGTTATTATTTGGTGATGTTCACCTCTATTATGGCTGAATGATAACCTTTTATAGGTCAATAGAATATATATTAATGGTATATAGGACTAAACATCAAACATGTAATATAATTTATACATAAAATAGAATATGTGATGTTTTGATTACTATTAAAGTATAATATTTTAGTATATCAACTATTTTTTATTTTCATTGTTGTAACTTTGATGAGTGTTAATTATTTTTACCTCTAGAAAGGTATGTTTAATTAAAAATTAACCAACTGCCTCATTCCTGACTGATATTAATTCCACATATTCAAACAAACCCAACTAGAATTTCAGAATTGATGGTTGAAATAAATTAACATGATGTAAATGGCTTTATAAAATGGATTATTTTTCTGTGGGACGTTCTAATATAATTTTTTAAGAATGAATATAAGATTTTGAGACATTATTTTGATTAACGCAGTTTAAATCCTTTGATGACTCGAAATAAATATCCACTTCATTGAATCAATGATTTTTTTGGTCAATTAAATGGATATTTATGGTTATCAAAAATTTATTTGATTTTGGATGTTAGGATCATAGGGTGAAATATAAATATATGATGAATGAAATGTTTGAGACTCAATAATGTCACAGTAAATATATAGGGATATCATTTAGAACAATTAATTTCCTTGCAGTGTCATGATCATTGACGAAGAAGATATGTTATCATTTCCAGGAATACTTTATTGTAATATTTTTTAATGATATCTTAGTATACCTTTGATAAAACTAGAAACATAGAGAGATTTTAATGATTTTATTGAAAGCATTTTCAATGCAATGAATGTATTAAAATTTATTAAAATGTCAATTTTGGATTAGATAATTGAAATGTTTTGGCCATGTTATATCAGATAACAATAATTTAGGTGATCCTAGAGTAATTTTTATAGTTTTTTCATATAGTTTACCAAAAAAATCAATATAAAAAATTTATTAGAATATAAGGATATTATTGACAATTCATAAAATACTTCAAAATGATAGGACATACAATTAAGACTCCAACTAAGAATTAAGTGATTTATATGTTGAATTATTGATGTAAAGTAGAATTTAAGGAGTATAATAAGTGTTTACATCATCACTGATCCTTATAATACCTAATCTTGTTAAGAATTATTTGATATTATTTTATATGTGATTTGTGATAATAGAATTTGTGATGGTAAATGAATAAAATTTATATGGATTATAGTAACAAGTAGATTATTTATATTAAAAAATAGTCAACATAAGATATTTAAATCTTTAATAGTTTATACTGTTAAATATTTCTTGTGTGACTTATCTGGTGAGATATTTAAGCTTTATATTGAGAAATTATTTCATATTATGTATTTTCTAAATTGGATTTGAATATCATAATGAGAATAAATGTGAATAATTTCCAAAATTACGATTTTGAGATTATGAGTTCAATATTATTGCTAGTATTGAGTTTGAAGTGTGGGGAGATTGTTAGTCTTGAGGTTTATTTTATTTTATTTTGAATATTAAAACGTCCTAACATGTTTATATTTAAAAATTTATGTAATTATAATTTAAAACAGTGTTGTTAAATTTATAATTAGGTATAATAATATATATATTTTAGTTCTATTATTATTCAAAAATTTATTGTTTTTATACTTTGTCTTTTTAAAATTCATATATTTTTATGTTTTTATAATTTTAGTATTTATTCTATTTTTCTATATAATTTTTTTAACATAATAAATAATAGTTATATCCCATATGATATTGATTTTTTTTAAAATTTCTATACCTTAATATGTGTATCATATACACTAATAAATTAATGTTATGAATATTATTGTACAATGTGAAATATTTTTTTTAAATAGTTAAAACACACGTTGATACCTATAACCTATGATGAAATTATCCTAACGATGAAATGAAACCTATGAATAAATAAACCTTATGATGAAGTGAACCTTATATTTAATCATATGATTACCTTACAATGAAGTTGACCTTATGATGAACCTCTTCTTAAACATGTAATAAAACTTATAATGTGATGAAACTTTCTATAAAACATTAAATTAAAATGAACCTTAATAATATAGTTGTATCATATGAATTTATGTCTCATGAAATATATGTATCATATATGATTCTATAACTTATGATGATTTAAATTATTTAAATTATTTTATTATTGTACTTTTTTCTCACAGTGTTATGGTTTACTTTTTATCTTGCAATTTTTTTTGAAACTCATTTTAAAATATCAACAAAATTAAAAAATATGGAAACATCCATGTTATATTGACCATGGTGATAATAAAATTACTATTAATGTATTTTTTTATAAATTCTATCTAACTGAACTAGATATAATTAACCTATTATATTTTAATCATTAATGTTCAATAACATTCATCTTCTACCATGATTTCTATTCCACTACATGTTTTCCCTCTATCATGGAACCACAACATAAAACTACATTTTTAAAATGATAATGATTCATCAAATTCCATAATTGTTATATTTTATGACTCTATTTTTTTCGATGTTTTATTGTGTATCAATATCATCTTTTTTGAGTTGTAATTGTCAGTTTATGGTTTTCCGTTCGAAAATATGGTCTCTTTTTTCTTGGTTATATTTATAATTAAAGAATGGTTTTATGATTTTTGACTCACTAGAATAGTTATATTAGTTCTTTTATATTACATGGTTTCTAGAATAAAAAGATTGTTTAGTTTATTCCTTCAGATCTAAAAAAGGAAAGAGTTGTAAAATTATATCTCATAATTTTCAAACTGATGGTCGTTTTAGTATTTGAAATTCTAGATAAGGAGAAGAGAGGAGGGATCTATAGATATAGGATCACATTAATTAAAACTATTATAAAAATATTGCATTCATTGTTTTTCAATATTATATGGAGATATTTTAGCTGTATTTTAAAATTCATTATACTATTATAAGGCCAGTTATCTTATTTTCATATGTTGTTGCTCTAATATTAAACACTATTATTTCCATCTATATAATTATTTCATGAAGTTTTTTTGAACCCATTCTAGATGAAATTATAATCTAAAACAAGGATAATAAATTGTATCAAATAACATATATTTTTTATTTAGGACATGTGGACTAGTTTTTATTATTGTTATAGGTATTTACTAGAAATAATTATTTATTTAAAATATCATTTAGGAATGTTA
The DNA here is from genome assembly GCA_963277665.1 of Viscum album. Classification (NCBI taxonomy): domain Eukaryota; kingdom Viridiplantae; phylum Streptophyta; class Magnoliopsida; order Santalales; family Viscaceae; genus Viscum; species Viscum album. Next base: position 1,104,999,973 of record OY728131.1, on the reverse strand, counting down.
CGAATTAATTTGAATGATACCCAGATTTATAAAAAATCACCATAATTTAACAGGAATGGTTGTGGTCCCTGGAAGAAGATAATATAATAATATAATAGTCCATTATGTATATATTACATTACAATTACAATAATAACACAAAAAAACTCAACTTGATCATGTTACTCATATTGATAATTACTTTTTAAATTATTATTTTATGAATAATATTATGAACATATTATATTGTGCTATTAGTAAGAATGTATTTATCCATATATTATAATGTAATAAAACCCAAGATATATATAAAGTACTACAAGCTACACACTATGCAACATTATTTCTAAAACCAAAAACATTAGGAAGACTATTTATAAAATACCAATATTTCATGATGAGTAATGAAGAATCAATGAACAAGATGTTTTAGTGGTTCACAAGAATGATAAATGATGTGGTTTTTCTTAGAAAATTTATGGATTATATAGTGTTGGTTATATGATTTTTTTCATGTATACAAAAAAAGACTCATGGAAAGAAGTTTTCAATTTTTGAATGTATGAATATTAAGGATTATATAATATATGAACACATTGGTTCAATATTACAGTGAAAAATTGAGATGGGTAATAACATGGAATAAATGAATTAAGAAATGTTAGGTGTAACATTTAAATTTAATATAATTATAACGAAAAACTATTTATATTTGTAATAATAATTAAGAGATAATTAGGAGACACATTTCATAGTATGAGTTTTCAAGATTATGAGAAGAAAAAAGGTCACAAAAGAAAAAAAATAGGATCCAAAAAATATATACAAATTATGAAACATGGAAGGAAATTTATTTCCCTATAAGGATGTTTTGTAACTAACATGTTATGAAGTAATCACACCACATCCTAAAAAATTACCAAAATTAGTAGTAGTAGAAAAAATAAAATATAAAAAATAAAATATATTTTTCTTCTAAATGGAGATGTACTATGATATAAAACTCATTTGATAATTTGGGATCTCAAAAATTGGTTTTTTATTTATACTTAATAGAAAATACAAATTATGTTAGTGGTTCTTATAGATTTATCTCTAATAATGAATCTAATTTTGATGAATCGTGTAATGATGAACTAACAAGGGGAAATAAAAAATAATGATTGCTTTATAAATGATTTGTGGGCTATGAAAATAAATATATGTAAAAAATAATAATATTAATGAAGAGATGAACAATATTAATGATAAAAATGATAATTTGAGAAATATAATAAATACCAAAAATGTTTTATTTTATTAATATATATATATATTTGATGAAAAAATAAAATGGGAAGTTAAAGACATAAATTTCCATTGTAATGGAAACTGTGTCTACTTTTGTTCAAGGAATGGAATCGATTGTCAAGATTATGGGTATGAATAAACAATATAAAGATAATAATATTTTTTTCTATAACAAAAAAGTACCTAAATTAAAGAATAAATAATTTAATAAAAGATAAAAATATTTTCTATTAAATGTTACATGTTTTAGATGTAATAGGAATATTCATTATACTAATGAATGATTCTTGAGATTTTATCAATCTTTTGGTCATTCTAATGTTTCCATTTTTAAGAATCTATATTATAAATTAACCAATACTAAACGTTTGGAACCTTATAAGGTTCCGAAAAACTCATAGACTAATCTTATTAGAACAAATATTGTTTCAAAAATAAATTTTGTTATTTATGGTTGATTGATTTTTGGACATGTCTATTGAATGTCTTCAGGATAAATTTTACATGGACAATGATTCCTCTATTTTTAATACTGGATATCCATCATTTTCTATTTATTATAATAATTCTGATGAAGGTAGTGTTATTTTAGTATACAACAGTAAATATCAACTAAGAATTTGGAGAAGGAATGTGTTTTATGATTGAAGATAATTTGTTCTAGATATTAAGAATAAATTAGATTTACTTTATACAAATAGAAAAAATAAAATTTAATCTATTGATTTTATTGAGATAAATAATCCAAATGTAAAATGATATAATTTAATGTAAAATGGTGATATCTTAAAGAATATAAGGTTGTCACATGTGAATAATTGCTTATTCAACAAACTGTAAAAATATATCTATGTTCTAGATTTACTTATATCTGAAAGAATTAAGAATTCATTTTGAATCGTGCTTAAAATTAATCCAACATACATAAAACTATAGATAAATTATTGAAGTTAAATAATAATTAATATTAAACATTTACATGCCGGTTTATTTTTTTACTACGAAAACAACAACATTTGGAGTTAAAATGTATATTTTTTTTTGATTATTGAATATTTGTAGTAGGTTTTATTAAACATATCTCATAATATATATATCTAAAAAATGAATATGTGTTCAAATTTTTTTAAATTAGTTTTCCCATACATCATATTGATATTGAGGTGTTCCTTTTTCATTTATTGTCCCTTTTTTATTCATAACTTTTCTAGGGAGTATCTTATGTAGTGTGGATGTAATGGGCATCTTAAGAGGTGGTATACAATTGGCACATATTTATGGAAAAATATATTCCTATATCCATGTAAGAATGTCTCTTGTTTCGTTAAGGAATGAGAAAAAGGCGTGGTTTCCACAAACTTTGATAAACTATTTGTGCTAACCATATGACAGGATTCTTTTGAATAGTGGGGGATATACAGTTTCTGCATGGTTTTCCAACCACGAGGGACAACCATGTGATCTTCCATGTAATAAGAAGTATAAAATTCCCCTTCTATCCTCATTGGATTGTAACCCCATAACACACAATTTCTCCCTCTAGTTCATGCTACCAAAAGAGAGCCCATCCATTCTTATAAATCATTCTTCTCCTCTCCCCTCGTGTGGGTCTAGGGTATTCATCAATTTTTGGGGGTGAATATTCAAGGAAATACTATCATCTCTTATTCATATTCGTCCCTCCATTTTCAATTGATTTCCTCCTTTTTCATTTCCTTTTGGATCCATGGTTCATGTTTATTTGTTTTAATTTGGGTTTTAGGCTAATTATTATATTGTTTTTTCATTGTCCTTCAAACCATTATGGGGATGTTTTGGTTGGGTGGTGTAAAGTGACTCTTGTTTGAGGTTGGGTTCTAATTTCACATATCTTTTAAATTTATTAATAGTTGTTTTCATTCTTTTCAAACCACTTTCAGATATTAAATAGTAAGGTATGTTTATTACAATTACAATTTGATGAGAAATGAAGTGTTATTCTAATTTTGTTGAATTATATGTCATTATTTTGTTATTTGAAACAGACCACATGTTTGATAAATATTCTGATAGGATTATGAAAGTAGAATAATGATTCGAAAGCATTTATTATATTTTTGATTAAACTACTGAAAGAAAAGACATTGTTTCTTAATGTTACTTGTGGGTGAAGTATTTGGTGTGTTTCTTTTGTATGATGTATGTGCATGTGATTATATGCTTGTTTGGAATTTTTATCTCACCCCCAGATTAGTCATCAAATGGTAATTGAGAATAGGTAGATTAATTTTGGGTAATGGTTACTGAAGTAGCTTAGGATTTCACTATGGAAAGTGGACCCTAGAAAGAACATTTAATAATATTTCAGTTGTTAGCCTCTATCAGAATATGTAGGGTGAGATTGAGTGGGTGGGAGAGTTCATGTCATCAGATGAGGCATTACTTTAGTGTGATTTAGATTTATAGGTGTTCTAGATTATTCCCATGAGCTCCTAGGTTCTACCATTTCCTTTGTTACATAGTTGTTTGTAATGGATTATTGAGATTCCTTGTGGGTTGGATACATGTGTGTGTTATTTTTCCACTACCCAAGTTCTGTGATTTTTCATGATGCTATTTTTTATGGTTTAATTCTTATAATAATGTTGTGTTTGTTCTAAACGGTTTATCAATAGTGTTTAGAATTTTTTTATACTCACAATCCATCATTTTTAAAATTAAAATGCTATTATTATCTTTTAAAATTATAATGTCTCTTTATTGGTAAATAATCTATATTTGAATTGGAATAAGGAATTGGAGTCTATATTTTAAAATGAAAATGTGTTAAAACATAGTATTATTTAATTTTTTAACATGAAATTTTTTATTATCTTGATTAAATTAAATTCATTGGGAATAGATTATTCATGCATTATTATTTTTGTAAATAATCAAACCTATAGTTTATTATGGTTTTTTTTGATTTTGGTGTATGCTACATCTTGGTTTATATCATTATGGATTAATGGTGGTTTTTTTATTGGATAGTTTCCCTCGAGGTCACATGGATATTTTGTGAGTATTAGGTTTATTATTGGTTTTGTGGTATTGCTTTGTTGTATTTTTAGTTTCTGTATATGATGTTCAGTTTAGTAATAGTATTCGTTTGGGTATTATCATTATATTTTACAATGATAATTTTTTTGGGTGAAAACAATTTGATGGTTTTTTATTGATTCCCTTTCAAGATATTCTAGCCAAGGAAGATCCGGAATTCCTCTTTGGACTTGACTCGATTGGACTAATGTGACTAGTTTCAAGGGTCAACTAAGGTTTGTTAATAATAAAATGGTATCAGATTATATTAGGCTCCTTGGAGGAGCATGCTTTTAGAGAACCTTTTTTTATTTGGGATGTCATGGTAGATAGTGTTGGAGTTTCAGATCATCGGATGTAGGTATGATGGAGTTTCTGGCTAATTTATTATAATTTGATCTTGTTTTTTCCATGGGAATTCATATTTCATTTGGGTTGTTTGGATATTTTTGGTTTTGAGATGGTTGGGATATGAAATGGTTGTTGGGATAATGGTCTCTATGATATTTCTGGGCTTGGAAGTACTTGTGGAACTAGGGACATGGTACCAAATAAATCTTTATTATATTAAAATGATTGGCATATGTCTCCAACCATGTGACCAACCCACCCATCGACACTAGTGTCCCCTTGTGAGTTTATTTCTGGGTACCTCTGAATTCTGAATTTTTATTGAAAACTCTTGTTTCGAAATTGTTATAACATTATTTTATGTGGTGGTGATTTTCATTTTTGGAAGATATAATTTTTTTCACATTCACATTGTTTACAAATTTAGAAAATTAGACTTGTATTAAATAATCATTGGGTAAAATGAGGATGGGATTACTTGGAATGGATTTATATAATAAAAACAATTTTTTTATCAAAAATGATTACTTTGAAATATGAAATTTATTTTAAAAAGTTTTTGGGAAATATATTAAAAACAAGAATGTTTTTGAAAAAATGATTTTTAATTATGTTAAATTTGAGAAAGTGTGATTGTTTAATTGATAGAAATGTTTTGAATGGAATGAAGTGGGGTTGTAATTGAAATCATTGGACCATTAATTAAAAAATTTAGTAAAGTGGATTGCTGTGTAGAGTTTGACAATGGGTTTTTCATGAAGGGATACTTATATTCTTAGGATGTTTTGGGATATTTTATATGGGATATTGATTGAGAATTTGAAACTCAAGATGAATTTTTTATCCAAAATTAGTAATGTTCTATAATGACCTCTAGTATTATTATGATCACTCGAATACAGTAATGTGTGTTTGAGATACATGATTGATGGAATAAGTGGATGGGTGCCCGAATAGGTATTTGAATGCATGTGTTTGAGGCTCCATGGAATACCATCAGTATGTGTGAAACATTTAAATTCTGATTTTGATTTTGATTGTGTTCCTATGAAGAAAAGAAATATTTTCAATAACCATTTATTATGTTTCTCATCTCATTTTCATTTGGGAATGTATTTATGTTGGGTTTCTAGTCTGGAAATTCATTATTGTCATTTGGTTGTGATTGGGGATTTGGTTTTCCTTTTTTCTCAGTGAACGCCCCACCAAGGATTTAATGTATTTTCAAGGTATATCTATGGGCATTTAACCATTGGAAGATTGTAGATACCCAAACATGATGTACAAGGACATTACATTACTTTTTCAGAATACTTAATACATAACACAAACTGACACCCAAGGAAAATAATATTTCAGTGTCTTTGGAAACCCAGAATGTTAATCTTCTAATCCTTGTGAATGATCTTCAACGTCTCCCATAAATATCTTCCACTTTTGTTTTATTTCCTATTACCATTCTCTATATCCTTGGGAAAATAAAACATATAAAGGGTGATCTAAAATTCTTAGTAAGAGTAATAATGGAGATAATTAAACGAACCATATACATTTGAAATTTAAAACATTAACGTAATGTTTAAACATCAAAATCATGAGAAATGACATAAAACATAGCAGCACGGAAGGAATAGATCTTAATGGAACATCAATAAAGATAAATTATAATTTGAATAAAACATGTAACTATGGAAAACCATTAATCACATGATATGATTTACATAGTAGCCAATTCATTGCTACCAAGACTATCATAGTGGACGAAGTCCATTACTAAACATGGATTACTAGTCGTTCCAACCCTGTATTACTGAACAGGATTTACTTTTCATTACATTCATTTCTATCTAATGAGATATAAATCATTACCCAATGCATTGGAGAGAGATATAGGTCCCACCCATCTCATAATTAAATCATTCTTTTGTGTTCCACAAAATAAACCAAAATCATTCATCATAATTAAAAAAATATAATGGGATTCATAAACATCATCCCATCATAACATAATACATATAAAATAAATGGATATCATTTCATCATAAAAAACATAAAAAACGTAAATAATAGTGAAATTATACTTGAAAATACCCATATTATAGAATGTCATCATAGATGGAAAATTGTTTTGATAAAACACTAGAAATGAATTCATAAAGAAAAAATATTTTCTTATTCCAAATCATATTCTTTTCTTGAAATATAATGAAATATTAAAATAAAAGAATTTAGTATAAAATATTCATGAAATAGTGTAGGTGATTTTTCATGAAAATAAGGCATTATGAAACTATTAGAATACGTTCATGATGTATAAGTTAAAAAACATTCTCTTTATACTTTTACTGGAAAGTCAATAAGTACCTCATATTGTAAAAAAAATATTCCCTCCAAACTACATAGTAAAATTCAAAAAGTTGTAAGGATGGCACTAAAAATACTTGGAATAATAGTAAACAGTTTATAAAAACATAAAACACATACATGAATGATAAACAAACCCCAGTTAAAACATACGTATAAGCAATCTTGGATAAAAATGAGATTGCAAAATTATCCATTACCTTATGTCCAATTTCTTACAAATGTTTCTGAGACTCATGTATAGTGGATTTAAACATATTATTAAATTTTAACTAAATCGTAAAAATATTTATGATATCACATGTCATTCACTTATGACTTTATATTACCCATTCATTTGTCAATTCCATGTTAAAGCAATGTTTTTGGTAAAATCTATTCATTTATCGTACATGTTTTGAATTATAATTATTCATATGATTACATAGATCAAAATTTCATACTACCATAATGTAAAACACAATTTATATATAATATATATTCATAATTTAATATATATAATAGATGGATAAATGGACTGAAATACACCGTTCATGGAGATGGTAGGTCGTACGCACGCAAGAATGCTGTTTTTGATTACTTATTAAATCTAATGGAGGTAAGTAAATAACAAATACATAAATATAGTATCATTATTATGTAATATATTTCATTATTACTTATTATATATAATTTATAATCATTCTTGAATGGTTAACAAGGATAATGAATCTCATAGCGTTATAGAGAAGGTAATCTGTATGTACGAACGAGCAATGATATCGTACCCATAAATTTTGAATATAATTGGAGTTGATGATATAATATCTTAGAATATATATGATGTTATAATAATCATATATATTTATTCTTCCCACAATTATATCCATTCATGTATTTGGGTTTTGGAATAATAGATTACACCACAGCGTGGAGACGGTATTTTGTGCGTATGCACGCGCGGTGATTTAATTTTTCATAGGATGGGTACAAGGTGAAATAGGATTGTTTCATATTTATAATAACATATCAGTATATGAGTGATATTGATGTTATTACTTTATAATGAAACAAAAAATAAGAGGATGTATAATAAGAAGAAAATTTGAATGAATCAGTAGAAGATATTAACTCTTCCTCAAAGTGCCTCCTTTAAAATTCCTCTTAAGGCACTTGAGTATGGCATTTGAGAAGAAAATAACATCTATAATGTTACTAAAGATGTTGAGAAAATGAATTTTCAGGGATTCTCAGAGCATTAAGAAACCAAACTGAGTGAAGAGAATAGGGATGGATGTACCCTTATATTAGAGAGAAGAGGGGAACTTTTGGAATCCCCAAAAATATTAATTTATAATAAACACAAACCCCACAAAGAAACAACCAAATTGACTCACATTTGGATATGATATAATATTGGGTTTTAATCTCATCATACAATCAAATTTACACATGTTTTTATTTTATCTAAAACCATATCATTTTTATTTACCCTTATTTAATCTATGTAATTTAATTTGGTAATAGTGTTATAAATTTTAAATGGTTATAAATACATAATTATGTGTTGTTTATTGTACATAATTCGATACATTATGAAATTATAGACCATATACATTTTAGATTTTAATTTTTAAATATTTTTTTTATTCTAAACAATTTAACAATATGTTATTTTTGTAAAATATTAATAGTGTAAATTTTGACACTATTCATTTATTTAAATTTAAATAAAATCCACACAGAAGATATGTTCGAACAAAAATATGTAATAGATTAATAAAAAGTAATATAAATCTATAAAATTATTGGAGAACAATAATTAGTTTATATAATATTTATTTTAATATGTTTATTATTTTTTATATTTCTCTAAATAAGATAATTACTAAAATATATTTGTATAATAATTTAATATACATATTTTTGCATAAAAATTATAAATAAAATACTATGATGAAGATAAATCTAGTATATTTCATCAGAATAATTTTAATAGAATTTATCATCTTAAAATTAATACATTGAAATTGTTATATTAATTAAATTATGAAGGTGAAAACTTTGAGATCATTTAAAATAAAATAATATAAATTTTCTAGTCTATTTTATAAAGCTCCATATGGTCCAATAATCTACACTTGGATGCTTATGGTGTATATATACTCTACCAATATGTTTTGGTAAGGTTTTTGGGTTTTTTTATGGGTATTTTTATTTTAATAAAAACCATATTATTGATTATTCACTAAATAAATAATTTCTACATCATTAATCTATATGTTATTAAGGTAATTATATATTTCATAAAAATTAAAAATAAATAACCATGATAAATTAAAACATGTTAGCTTTACAATGAGTATTTATAATCGAATTTATATTCAGTATAACATTATATTTAAAATAATTTAATTATTAATGATTTAGTGAGACATATTTAACATTCTTTAAATAAAATAAAGTAAATGTCTTAATCACAACCAAGTGGGTTCTAGAGATACCATTTTGACCAAAGTATATTTTAGGTCAAAATATAAAAATTCATTTATATTAATACATGTGTTATGGTAATTTTATAATATTATATTTACAATTAATCACATGATTTATCTTTAACTATAGTAAATAAAATTTACCGTAGTTACTATTAATAATGTGTAAAAATAAAAATTATCCCATTAATATAATTTGTACCAATGTATTCCAAATATAGAATCCATTTTTTCAAATTCAAAACATAGAAGTTGCAGTATTTGATATAAAATTAACCCCACTGTAGAGAAAATGGGTTATAAGAGTTAAAACATTGCAAAAGATTGGAATGCTTTTACATATGAATTCAATGTAAAATTAGTGATAAGGACAAGCATAATATTAAATGGTAAAAATATATTCAATTTATACTTTGAAACCATTAAATATTATAATTTATCCATTTAAATTATCTTGATTAAAACAGTTGATTTTAATTAAAATTTATTGTATTTTAAATATTCATCAAAATATGAAATTTCACATAAAAATATTAATAAAATATCCAAAGTTAATTTTTATATCCTTATTGAATAAAATATGTTTATTTCATCAAATATAAATTTTAAAAGTGTCCAAAACCAGATTTAATTTGGGTGCACCATCAAAAGGCGGTAATACGACTTTTTTTGAAAAATACTTATTTTACACGAAAATTTTATTTTGTTCTCATACCATGTTCTCGAATAGGTGTAAGATGAATGATATTGTTATAAAATTAATAATGTGGCTAAAAAAATTCATAAACCCTATTTTATAATATATATTTATATAATGAAACTCGGTATTGCGTACAACACACGCTATTGAGGAAGGTCGCTTTTGCGTGCAACACAAGCCAAGAATATTTTTTTCGTATACTACAAGATAATATGGTATTGAGTATAGAGAAAGATAATCCTGGTGTAGGGTACTACAAAAGACACCTCTAATATTAAAAATAATCTTTCTCATAAAATTTTGGGGTGTGACAATCTACCCCCACAAAATGAATTTCACCCTCGTAACTCCTCAGGGATATAAATCTTTTACAATTTGACTGTTTCTTTCATACAAACTCACATCGTAAAAAGGATTACAAAAAATTAATTATTAAAATGAATTTTAGAATCATAATGGTCTCCCAAAGTAACTCAGCACGGGGTTTCCACATAGAAAAATATAGGTAAAAATATGGATATGGAAGGGAAATATAACCATCATGTTCTGATAAAGAGTGGTAGAGAACATGGCTATGAAAAAACCAACAATAACAAAATCATAAATTTGTGCTGATCTAAGGTACCTTCTGATTTATCAGATATGTGGGTACTAGGACAACATTTTTGGTTTTCAAGATCACTCCCCTAATGTTGAAAATAGGAATTAGAAGAAATACTTACTTGATTTTTTGTATAATCTCATTATTGGTCGTTCCATGAACAATTTCCACTTCATATCATAATTAAATGATGTTTAATTTTTCATTTTTGAAATTTAGTTGTTCATGTGATAGAATGATGGGTCATTCTATCTGTCTCAAACAAAAGGATAGAAAAAGTTATCAAATATACATAAGTCCATATATGGTGATATTAATTGAATATGCTTCCAAAAACAGACTTATACTTCATCTATCATACCATATAATAAAATGAAAATTATTTCTACTACCTAGGGACATCATGTAGGCCAGTGGTAGGTGACAAAGGCCTGTCGCTCTTCGGTTGTTCGTTCGATTCCTGCATCCATGTCTGATGTGAACGGTTTTCACCCGTCCTAAGTGTTTTCCTTTTTCTAAAACTATACTATTATAACATTTAATAAAAAATATCAAAAATTTCTACCCATAAACAATACTATCTGATTCCAAAATTAATTCATTCCAATATTTAGGCTTATCCAAAATACTTATGTCCAATCACATAGTATAAAGAAAAAGATTACTAGAGAGGTCATCTACCAAGAATGTGAATACCATCATTTATTACCCATATATCATCACATATATCTTTTTGGTCACATTTGAAACATGTGAATACCTTAATCATGTATTCTTGAAACATGAATTACAATAGAACTTTAGTGAAAACACGAATGCTGTCAAAAGTTAACACTTTTCACATATAAAAACTCTGAAAATTCTATATACTCAAATCGTGATATCACATTGTCCTTATATCAGTCATGAGTTCATTAAAAATATCAAACATGTTATTTTCTCTTTATCCCTTCTTTATGTGCATAGCATATGCTTTCCAAAAATATCTGAATAACATTTCATGGTTATCAGTAACATTCAAAATATACTTTCAAATTATTTAGGAAATAGAATTGTGTAATAATCCTTATATGTTTCTTTATTATATAGTACAGTTAAATTACCTATTAAACATTACTGTTGATAAACATAAAATCATTCCACTTCCTTCTTAAACCATTGACCGAGCTTCATCTTTTTAATCCTCAACACTTCTTTCATCTCATATATCATTTGTAGTGTCTTAATCATCATCGTCATAAATACTACCCATATGTCCATGCTTAATCTCTTCATGAGATTTTCCCTTAGGGAATTGGTTTTCATAATTCTAGTACATTACACATTTAAATCATTTAGCGATTGTTGATGTCGTAGAAATACCATTATCTAAATCTATGGTGTTAACTGAACCTTTTCCTTTGAAATTAATAGTGTTTTATCCTTCTTTTCCACACCCAAAGCATATCCTAGTTCATTTGAAACATTCCCCCGGATGCCTCATCCCACATGATTTACAAGAGGGTAAATGAACTTTCTATCCTCTATGATCATCATGAAACTCCATTATTCCCATTTTATATGAGTCAGGAAACTTACAAAATTTGAGATTATTGATCATATAATGAGATTGATAATTAGGCATAATTACAATATTTGGACTTCCAGATCATATTTAATTTGGTTGCTCATAAATAATATCATTCCATTGTCTATCATATGCCCCATTATCATGAATCTTCCTCTTTCCAGCCATTTTTCTAAAACCAAAAAAGAATAGTGTGAGAGGAAAAAATCATGCTAGGAAAACAACATATTAAATGGGGAGTATGTGAATCTCTAATATCATAGGTTTAATCCTACTTTATTCAGGATCATTATCATAAGTCTAGGATTGTAATCATTACATTATAACTAACCCCACGGACATCCCTAGACATACCTTATAAATATCTCTAGGAATCTCATTATAGTTTTGCATCCTAGTTTCAAAAGGTTAACTAAACATTTCCTATAATAACAATTGTAGAGACCAAATCTTTACGTACATGAAAATTACAATAATTTTTCGAAATACTTTATACATAAAAAAACTAACACCCAAGCACCATAATAGTTTAGTGTCTTTGGAATCTCGGAACATAATTTTCTAATCATGGTGAAAGATCTTCAACATCTCCCATAATGATCTACCACTTTTGTTTTCTTACCTAAAACCTTTCTATATATCATGGGGAAAAGAAAAAATATAAATGGTGAGATCAAATACTTAGTAAGGGTAACAATGGAGAAAATAAAACAAACCATATACATTTTTACATAAAAACATTAACAAAAAGTTTAAACATCAAAATCTTGAGCAATGCCATACGTCATGGTAGTACGTAAGGCATAGATCATAATGGGACATAAATCATTGTAAAATATCATGGGAATAAAACATGTAATAGTGGAAAAAAATCAAGAACATGATATTATTTCCATTGTAGCCAAGGCATTGCTTCCAAGACCATCATAGTGGACGAAGTCCTTCACTAAAACGAGTTTACTTGTTGTTCCAGCCCAATAATATTGAACCATATTTACTTGAAATTCTAGATATGTCTATCCCAGGAGATATAAATATTTATCCAATAAATTTGAGGGAGATATTGGTCCCACCCATCTCATAATGAAATTATTATTTCATGTTCTAAAAAATAATCATAAATCATTCATCATAACCCGATGAATAAAATGGGGTTCCTAAACATCATCCCATCATAGGATAATCCAAATAAAATAAATGGATATCATTTCATCATAAATATCATCAAAAAATGTAAATAACAGTAAAATTATACTTGAAACATACCCATATTAATTTATTCCATCATAGATGGAAAATATTTTTGATAAAACACTTGAAATGAATTCTTGGGGAAAATATATTTTCTTCTTCAAAATCATATTCTTTTCTCAAGATTTCGTTCATTTATAAAATAAAATAATTTAGTTGAAAATAATAATGAAATCATGAAGAATATGTTTCATGAAAATAAGGCGTTATGGAACTGTAAAAATCCATTCATGCCGTATAAGATAAAAAAACATTCTCATTTTACTTCTGCTAGAAAGTCAAAAAGTACCTCATATGGTAAAAAAATAAAGATTCATTCCATACTACAAAGTAAAAGTAGAAAATGGGGAAAACATGACATTAAACATACATGGAAGAATAGTAAACACTATGAAAACATAAAAAATGGACATGGATGAAAAATATATTCCTAGTAAATAATCACGTATAAGAAATCACAGATAAACATGTGATTACAAAATTATCCCTTACCATATGTCCCATTTCTTCTGTACGAGTCGGATACTCCTATATGGTGGGTTTAAACATATTATTAACTATTAACATAACCATAATAATATTTATGATATCATTTATGATTCACTTACGACATTATATTACACGTTCATTTGTCAATTCCATGTTAAATCAACATTTTGTTTAAAATCATTTCATTTGTCGCACATGTTTTGACTTGTAATTATTCATATGATTTATTAGATAATGATTACATACTTCCATAATGTAAAACATGATTTATAAGTAATATATATTCCGAATTTAATTTATATAATATATGGGTAAAATGAATGAAATACACAGTTCATGGAGATGGTAGGTCGTACGTACACGTGAACGCTTAATTCGATTCGTTATTAATTTTAATGGAAGTAACTAAATAACATATACATAAATAGAGTACCATTATTATTTAATATATTTTATGATTATTCATTATATATACTTTATAATCATTTTTTAATGGTGAACATGGAAAATTAATCTCATCGTATCGTGGAGACAATAATCCGTACGTACGGACGTGCGATGATATCATTCCCATAATTATTGAATGGAATTGGAGTGGATGATGTAATATCTAAAAATCATTATGATGTTATACTAATCATATATAGTTATTATTCACAAAATTATATCTATCAAAGTAAGGAGGTGGTGGAAAAATAGATTACACCACGATGTGGAGACAATATTACGTACATACGCACACGTGTTGATTTAATTTTTTATAGAATGGGTTGAAGGTGAAATAGGATTGTTTCATATATATAATAACATATCAGTATTTGTGTTTTTTTGAAATGGTCAAGGGTCAAACACCTTTTTATGGAACAAATATAAAAAATCCTCTTTGAGAAATTGGAAATATTGAAACCATTACAATATGGGAAACATGCCTTAAAAAAGTGACGTCTAAAACTACTAAAAGGCCAAAAGAAACAATCATCCAAGTATCCATCAATAATCCTCATCACCCCCTTGAAAATCTTTACAACAGTGTTTTCTTTCATGATAAAGCATCTCCCCCTCTGTCAAGAAGTTTCACTGTGTTGGCAGTGCAACGTGTAAGAGCACATCTCCAAACAAAAAAGTGTGGAGGGGAGCCGAATGAAATGTGCCAGCACACCAATCTCTCATACGACCCACCCACACGACATAGCATGAAGAAAACATCCACAATGTCAACCTGATGCAACACAAAAAAACGGAAAATCAATGAACGAATGACATTTCAAGGCACCCATGAGCCCATCAAGTTAAAACACATGAAAAATGGATGGTGTCATCACACCCCTCCCTCTTTAGAGGCTGCCCACCAAGAGACACGTGAAAATGATTCACCTCTCCATGTGTGACAAGGAGAAACCAAAAACCACAATAAATTTGCTTCCATTGAGTGAACAGAAACATGAAAAGCAAGCATCAAATAGAACCAATCATAGTTGATGTCACATCTCACTACATCAAGAAAACCACATCCCTTGGCCTCCACCTGAGACCTCCAAAACCTAACTTCTCCCATTCACAGATCCTAAGTAGTAAAAATAATGGGAAAAATATCAAAAAAATTCAGGTAGTGAAGCCGAGCTCATTGCAAAATTGCCCTCCAATTTAAAGATCGCAACTCCCTTTGTTGATCTTTGAACACCAAGATCAAATGAGGCACCTGGAAGAAGAAACCCAATAGAAAATTGTGACCAAATTAAGGGTCCATGATGATGAACCCTGAAAGGGCACGATCAACACCAAGGTGGCTAAGATCAGATCAATCCAGTGGGGAAAGAAATACGAGGTGGAGAAAACCCATGACAGTGACCAAGACAGTTTTGAGCAAATCCAGTACCTCTGTCATCATCAGTAGGACCAGCACAACGTATCTTGAAAGAACCCCTAGATGATATTCTAGAGAAACTGAGCTCAACAATAAATATTTATAAATTATGATCCACACACGCATCATCACCTTAAGAGTTGTCGATCGGAAAAAACCAGGACATCACCATTGGAAATCTGGAACACTGTTGAAGAAGATGATCAATGTTAGGGAAACCTAGATCAGATGATAGATAAAGGAAAGAAGATGATCAGGGTGAGAAATTATTTGCAGGTGCTTAATGATGAACATGAGGCAAGGTACAAAAATCCGACAAAGAGAGAGTCGCCTGAGAAATAAATCAAGGCCGAAAAAGAGCCACCATCAGGATGGGTTAACCGCAAGAGTGGAACCCTAAAGTCATATCTCTCTGGGAGAGTGTGGATCTATCCTTTCTAAGTATATGATTGATGGTGATGTTATTACTTTATAATTCAACAACTAAAGAAGTTGAAGTAGAAGAAGAAGTAAATTTGAATGAATCAGTAGAAGATATTTCCTCTTCCTCGAAGTGCCTCACTTAAACATCCTATTTGGGCACTTGAATTGGTCTTTTGAGAAGACCAGAACCTCTATAATGTAATTATATAGGTTTAAAATAGGAATTGTTAAGTTTTGGTCAATATTTAAGTCGCAAAATTAAGTTAAGAGGACAGGGAAGGAGGTGCCCTTATATAGAAGAGGAGAAAGGCACTTTTGAAATCCTCAATAATATATATTTATAATAAACTCAAACCCCACATAAAAACATCCAATATGACTAAAATTATGATATGAGATATTATAGGGTTTTATTCTCATCATCCAATAAAATATAGAATTTTTTTGATTTTATTTTATACCTTATCATTTTGATTTATCGTTATTTAATCTATTTAATTTTATTTGTGGTAATAATGTTATAAATTTTAAATGGTTATAAATACATACTTATGTGTTGTTAATTGTACATAATTGGATACTTAATTACATTGTTGAACATATAAAATTTAATTTGTAATTTTTAAATAATTTTGTGATTTTTAAACAATTTAATAATATGTCATTTTTATAAAATATTGATGGTGTCAATTTTAACACTATTCATTTATTTGAATTCAAATAAAATCAAAACAGAATATATGATTGAAAAAAATATTTAATTGATTCCTAACAAGTCATATAAATCTAGAAAATTCATGGAGAACATTAATTAGTTCATATAATATTTATTTTAATATGTTTAAAACATTTTTTGGATATCTCTTTTAATAAGATAATTACTACAACATTTTTGTATAATTATTTAATATAATGATTTTGAAGAAAAATTAAAAATAAAATACTATGATGAATATAAATCTAGTATAGTATATAATAATACATTTAATAGAATTTATCATCTTGAAATCATATCATTTATATTGTTGTATTCATTAAATTATGAAGGTGGCAACTTTGACATGAATTAAAATAAAATAATATTAATGTCCTAATATTTTTTATAAGCCTCAAAATGGCCCAAAAGTCGACAGTTGGATTATTATTGTGTACATATACTCTAAAAATAAGTTTTGGACGAGTTTTGGGTCTTTTTATGGGTATTATGTTTTTAATAAAAACTATATTATTGATTTACCACTAAATCAATAATTTATGCATCATTAATGTATAAGATATGAAGGTAATTATAAATTTCATAATAATTACAAATAAATTCCCATGATAAAGAAAAGTATTTTATCTTAAAAATGAGTTTTTATAATAGAATTTATATTCAGTATAACCTTATATTAAGAATAACTCAATTATTATTGTTTGAGTGAGACATATTTAACTTTCATTAAATAAAATAAATTTAAGTTCTCAGTCACATCAATGTGGGTTCCAAAAGATACCATTTAGACCCAAGTATATTTTAGGATGAAATATAATCATCCAATTATATTAATACAACTTTTAGTGTAATTTTATAATATTATTTTTACCCCTAATTACATGATTTACCATTCACTATTGTTAATAAAATTTACCATAGTTACCATTCATATTGTCTAAAAATAAAAAAATTATCCTATTTACTAATTATGGACCTAATTATTCCAAAATTAGAATCCATTTTTTCAAATTTAAAACACTTCATTTGCACTATTTAATTTAAAATTAATCATGCTTTTGAGAAATGAGCTTCAAAAAGTTAAAATATTGTAAAATATTGAAATGTTTTTACCTATGAATTCATTGTAAAAATAGTGATAATGGCATACATAATATTAAATTGTGAAAATATATTCTATTTATTTTTTAAAACCATTCTATTTTATAATATAACCATTTAAATTATCTTGATGAAAAAATTTGTTTTTAATTAAAAATTTGCGTATTTTTACTATTCATCAAAATATGAAAGTTAACCGAAAAAATATTAAAAACCTTTCCAAAGTTAATTTTTATATCATTATTGAAATAAATATGTGTATATCATCAAATTGAACTTATAAATGTGTCAAAACTAGATTTAAACAGGGTGCACCATCAAAAGGCGGGAAAACTGCATTTTTTAAAAAATACTTATTTTACCCGAAAAATATAATTTGTTCTTATACCATGTTCTAGAATATGTGTAAGATGAATGATATTTTAATTAAATTAAAATTTTGGTTAATACTATTCATAATGGAAAGTTCATAATATATCATTGTTTAGTGAAACTTCGTATTACGTACAACACACACTATTGACGAAGGTTGCACTTGTGTGCAACCAAATTCAAAAATAGTGTTTTAATATACTACATGATAATATGGTGTTGGGTATATCACAAGATAATATTGGTGTAGCATACATCATAAGACATCAGAAAAACTAACAAGAATCTTTCTTATAAAATTTCATGGTGTTACAAAGACAATCATGTTGGTCAAACTAAGGACATCCACCATGGGATTCAAATGTTGAACTCTACTATTTTTTATAGTCATTAAGATTCTCTTGAATTAAAAGATTGGATGTGTAAAATAGAATGAATATTTGGTTTCCATTAGTTATCATTGTATCTATAGGTGAGGTTTTCTACCTTTATGCTCAGAGGTTCAACCTGTAAGTGGTGTTGTTGGTCTCTTGAACAAATATTGAGGGGATATTACCAGGTTGTTCTACAAGGCATTGTTCGTCCAGTAGTATTTCTCTAAGGAAATGAAGGTGAAGAAGGGTGTGGACATATCTTATAGACCGGAAGGCGATAGATCAGTGTGCAATTACTGTTATCATTATTTTTTAGATCTAGATCGTTACCTTCAAGACTGGGTAGAATATTTTTCCTTGAATAATGGATATTTTGAGAATGGGGTTCATCCTAATATACATTTGGATGTGTTAGAGTTTGGCCTATCCTCATTTTCTAATTTTTTGAGGTATGATATATGTGTTACAGTTGTGTAATAATGAGTCCTTGGGGATCCCAACTATCTTCGAATCTCTAGAAGTAGAGAATGGGATCTCGATAATGAGTTAAAAAAGTATCATGAAGCTTGTTGTGTAGGTATGATAATTGAAATCCCTTTAGATATTTTATTATCTTCCTATATGCTTATGATCTTTGTATTTCATCAGTATAGAAATCCAAATCATAGTAAGTATTTTTTATGAGTGATGCAACAACCTTCCATGCATGTGTATTCATTGGTCACTTGAAATATTTTTTTCAGGTGATTTTGGGAAGCGATGTTGATCCGGATCCTCCCATTAAAAAAATCATTCTATAATATTAGGAAGAGTAAGGTGTTACTTTTTGTTTTGTTTAAATACCATTTCAGTTTTAGGGTTCATTCTATTATAATGATTGTGTCTTGTTGTGTTATTGTGGTGTTGTATTTTTATTAAAATGAAAAAGTGTATGTCGTGGATCTCTTGAGAATTTTTTTAATAGAAGGGTATTTATATATTTGAAGTTCTAAAATTTTTCTATCTAGAGTAGAGGTGTGTTTATTTGTGTGTCTTGTTTTTTCCTTCCTCTAATTATGGGTGAAAGAGGACAATGGTGTGTCTTCTAAATCCTTGTCTTAATGATAGTTACTTGGTGGAGAAAAGGGTGTCACATGTTGTGCCTTTTCCTTTTGGTTCTACCTGGGGACTTGTGGGTCCATGCATGAAACCATGATAATGTGTTACGATCATGGATTGTAATAAAATCAATGTGATAAAGTAGTTTATTCATGATATTGGATATCTATAAATATTACCTATATTGAATCTTTAACATAGTATGAAATCATAGGGGTGTGTAAAACCATGGACTATAATTTATATTCAGTGATAGAAAGGGGAAATTAATTGTTTCTATGATATATTTTATCAACTTGTAATTTAATTTATTGTGGATTAAATTATAGGGTACACATTTCAATATTGTGTAACTATTTGATTGAATTTCCTTCATTGGTTTTATGAAGGTGTGGTGGTATCATTTTCTTAAAATTCCATTAGTTGTTTTTTTGTATGTGAATATCTGATTGGCTGTCCTCATGAAGTTAGACAATATGTCTCAGGTTTTTTGTCCCCATATGTATATGGTTGTCTCCTATGGAGATAATGAAACTAGGATTGGTTTTTTAATTGGTGGGTGGTTTCTTTCATCACCCACCCCCATGGGGTGGGTGTTTTTGTTAGTGTGGATATTTCCTTTGTCAATCAGTGCTAGTTGTTTTATAATAATGTGGAATACACTAAGACATCCTATGTTGAATCTAAAAAAACATTGTTTCGATTTTTTTCATTCCAAATTTCTCTTTTCTTGGTTGATTTTTGGGGCCCTAGGGGAAGGATTGGTGGTTATGGGGGTGGTGTTGTTTTGTCTTTGGGTTTAATGTTTACAATCATTACATGATAAGTGGATTGTTGTCCATTTTCTAGTTTTGGGAAAAGGTGTTTTTTATCATTGTGATAGAAAATTTGATTTTTTTGTTTCGGAAATATGATCTTGTGAGTGTGTTGAACTTTTTAATTGATTGATCAAATGGTGATGTTGTGGATTTCATGGGGTAGAAAGTGGAATGGAGGGGAGAAAATTTACATCAATTGTTTAGGTGATGTGTTGGTTTTTTTGGTCTTACGAGTATTCTTTAGTTTTACTATGAGTTTTTGAAGAAAATATGAGATATTGGGATAATCCACATGTGGATCATAGTTGTCTTATAGTTAGCGAAACATGTACACCCATCTCCATGTGTTTGTGAGGCAAGATTACTCCCGGACAAAAGAGAACAAACAGATTCCAAAATGTTTGGAAAACTGTGGGGGATAACCAAATCATATAATCTTATTTTATTTTTATGGATTCAAATTTTCCATGTTGTTTTGTAATACATTCTGTAAAATCGGGAACACTTTCTAGTTCATTAAAAGTGTGAAATTCCCCTTTTACCCTCCCAGTTTGTAACCACTAAACTCCCAATCTTATCCCCTCCTGGTTCGTGTGACCAAAAGGGAGCCTCTTTCATCAAAACAATGATTCCTCTACTCTCTCATGTTGTTGATCAATTGTTTTATTCATGTTTTGGTGGTGGAAATTTAAAGTAATATTCTCCACTATTCTTCCTCTTCCTCCTTACATTTTCAATTGTGTTCTTATTCTTCCTTAGGCTTGTGGATATAGTCTTCATGTTTCATTAGGTATTAATTACGTGTATTTTTTAACATACCTCTTGTTTATTATTTGTCCTTGTATCCATTGTGTAATTTTTTTTTGTGGTTATCATTGTTGAAGCACTAGCAGTTTATGGTAGGTTTCCATTTACCTTTATCCTTTAAATTTAAGAATAATTGGTCTCTTTCCATTCAAACCTCCTTTCAATAAGAAATAGTGAAGTGTGATTTTTATAATAATTGATTTATGATAAATGTTGTTCTTCTATTAATTGTTTTGAATTATGTAAAATTTTTTATGTGATGAAAATGAAGAGTTTTATAAATATTTCAATTTTATTTCACAAGTAGAATATTGTTTTTTACACAAGTTTTGGATTTGAAAATGTATTTGAAAAACCATATTTTTTTGGTATTTCTAAGTTTGATATATAATTATTTTTGGACATGGAATTAGCGTGTGTCTAGTTCATTGAATATTTTTTGAAATTGTGAATGAAATTCGTTGGTTTCCTTTTATAAGTGGGGGATTTCTCGATTGGTGTTTAAGGCCCCTTTGGATCTTTTTTGAAATTTTATGTTTTGAAAAATATCCATGGAAAATTATCTTTACTTTTATATTTTTAATATTTTTAGAGGACCATTATCACACCACAAGATTTTATGAGATATATTATATTTTTTCATATCTTCTGTTGTATGCTACACCAAATCTACCTTGCACTATACACAATACCGTATTAGCTTACAGTATACGCAACAATTTTCGTGGATCATGTTATACACAATTACAAGTTTGTTTTATTGTAGTTATTATATGCATCATTGAGTGTATATATATATATTAAATTTATAAATGAAATATGGTTGTATTATGTTATAAAAAACAACAAAGGAGCCTTGCACAACATGCAACCCTGACTTGGCTTGCAATACACGCAATCACGATCTTCCTCGATAGCATGTGTTGTACGCAATACCAGATTTCACTAAAAAAATGATATATTGTTATAATATTATTATGAACTATCCATTATGAATAGTATCAAATACATTTTGAATTTTATAACATTATTATCCATCTTGCACATTTTCTAGAACATGGTGTGAGAACAAAATAAATTTTACGGGTAAAATAAGTATTTTAAAAAAAATGCAGTTTTGTCGCCTTTTGATGGCGTACCCACTTTAAATCTAGTTTTGACATTTTTATAAGTTCAAATTGACAATATAAAAATCATGTTTTCAATCAGGATATAACAATTTACTCTGGATAAATATTTGATATTTTTCTGATATGTTTCATATTTTAATGAATAATATAAATACAGTAAATTTTAAATAAAAACAACTTTTTTCATTGAGATAATTTATATGGATAATTTAAAATATTTAATGGTTTTAAAGTATAAATATAATATGGTTTTACCATTTAATATAATTCATTTCATTACCATTAATTTTATATTGAATTCATAGGTAAAAACAGTTCAATCTTTGACAATGTTTTATCTTTAAAAACCCATTTTCATAACAATAGGATTATTTTTAAATTAATTACATCAACTTCTGTGTTTTGAATTTTGAAAAATTGATTCCATATTTGGATTCAGTGGGTCCAAATTATTTTAATTGGTAACTTTTTTTTGATATTATGAATTGTAACTACGGAAATTTTTATTTAGTGTAGTTAAAGGTAAATCCGGTAATTAAGGGTAAAAAAAAGATTGTAAAATTACACTAACATATGAAAAAATTCTATTGGATTAATTAAAGTCAACCCATATCACCTAATGGTCAGAATAGATTCATTTCATCGACCTTTGACCAAGAAAATGATGTAATTACTATTAATACTAAAGAAAGTGACAACATGTCATTCTATTAAATCTTATAAGTATATTAATTTTAATTTAGTGATAAACTTCATGAAACATAAAAAATGAATAGTCTCCAGAAAATTAATAAAATTATCTACATCATGTTATTTTATTTTTAATTTTTATGGATTATATAATTATCATTAAATGTGACACAATAGTAATGTTGAAATTGTTTTATTGATTGAAATATGAAATAAATGGATTTAAAAATATTAAAATAAATATTATATGAACTATTTAATGTAATAAATTAATTTTCAAGATAAATATGACATGTTATGAATCTATTAAAGCGTTTATTTTGAACATATCGTCTTTGTGGATTTTATTTAAATTCAAATAAATGAATTGTATCAAAAATGACACTATTGTTATTTAATAAAAATAACTTAATATAAAATTGTTTAAAAATTACAAAAATATTTAAAAATTATACAATAAAATTTATATTTTCTATGATGTTATAAATTATCTAACTATAGACCATTCACAACACATAAGAAATTATTCATAATAATTAAAATTTATAATCTTTTTACCACAAATTATATTAAATATATTAAATAAGGATAAATCAAGTTGATAAGGTTTAATATAAATTTCCAACATGTCTAAATTTTATTATTTGATGACATTACAACCCTATATAATCTAATAATTGAATATGAGTCATTTCTGGATGTTTTTTTGTGGGGTTTGATTTATTATAAATTAATATTTTTGAGATTTCCAAAGGTGCCCCTCTCCTCCCTTATAAAAGGGAACCTCCTCCCTCTCCTATTTAAACAACTTTGTGCATTCAAGATCGGAAAATCCATACCCATTTCCCTTATAAAATTACCTAGAAACGTTATATTGGTTCTGGTCTCCTAACAATACCAACTCTAGAGCCTTAAGAGGAAGCTTACAAGAGATGCGTCGAAGAAGAGGTAATCTCATCCACCGATTCTTTCATATTTCTTTCTTCTTAAACTTATTCTTATTTAGTTGTTGAATTATAAAGTAATAACATCAGTATCACTAATATACTGATATATTATTATAAATATAAAACAACCCCATTTCACCTTTTATCCATCCTACGGAAAACTAAATCACAGCGCGTGCGTACATACAGAATACTGTCTCCACGTCGTGGTGTAATATTTTTTTCCACCACCACCTTACTTGGATGGGTATAATTTTATAAATAATAACTATATATGTTTATTATATCATCATACTTATTCTGATTCAATAATAATGGTAACGATATCATCGCTCGTGCATACGTATGGACTACCGTTTTCCACAACGCGATGAGATTAATTCTCCAAGTTAACAAGTCAAGAATGATTATAACGTATATATAATGAATAATAATGAAATATATGACATGATAAAGCTACTATATATATATATATCATCTACTTACTTCAATTCAAGTCAATAAGGAAAGGAAAACAATGTTCATGTGTACGTACGGCCTACCGTATCCATGAACGATGTATTTCATTTATTTTATCTATATTATATATAAATATATAATGAATATATATGTTATATGAATCATGATATAAATTCTGGAAGTATTTAAATCTTGATATAAGTAATAATAATATCAAGAACAACAAGTCCATACATGTATGATAAATAAAACGATTTTACCCAAAACACTGCATTAAAATGGAATTTACTAAAGAACCGGTAATATAATGTAATAAGTGAATCATATATGATATCATAACAATGATTATGATTCTATACTAAGTAAATGACATTATGTAAATCATTATAAAGAAGTTCAGGATATGTATGAAACATATCATACCTAAGGTAAGGGATAATTTTGCAAATCTAATTTTTATCTGAGATTGCTTATAAGTAAGTATTTACTGGGGTTATATATTTCATCCATGACCATAAAAATGTTTTACATAAAGTGTTTAATATTCTTCAATGTATTTTTAATGTCATGTTTACCCCTATAAGAATTTTAATTTGTTTTATTGAAGGAATCTTTTTTTGTTTACCATGAGTGGTACTTTTTGACATTTCTGACAAAAGTACGAGGAGAATGTTTTTTTAACAATACGGCATGAATTTTTTTTTTACAGTTTTGTATCGCCTAATTCTAAAGAAGCATCCAATACCATTTTTCATAGATATTTTCAATAAAATCCTTTTCTTTTAATATTTTATGGAATTTTGTGAAAAGAATGATTTTTAAGGAGAACAAATATTTTCTCAAGAATTCAGTTCAACTGTTTTATAAAAACTTTTTTCCATCAAATATGACATTATTTAGAATTTTTATGTTTCAATTATAATGTATCTATATTTACATGGTTTTATTCGTCTTATGATGAAATGATTTCCAGTTTTTTATATGGATTACTTTATGATGGGATGATGTTTATGAAACCCATTTTATTCTTTGGGATATGATGAATGATTTATATTTATTTTGTGGAACAAGTAAGAATGATTTAAATATGAGATGGGTGGGACCTATATCTCCCTACAATGCATTGGGTAAAGATTTATATCTCATGAGATATAAATGGCTGTAATGGTAGGTTAATCTGGTTCAGCGTTAAAGGACTTGAACGGGGAGTGAACTCGATTCAGAAAGGGATGTTGTCCACTAAGATGGTTTTGCCTGCAATACCTTGGCTACTATGGAAATCATATCATGTGCTTAATGGTTTTCCAAAATTAAATGTTTTATTCCCATGCTATTTTATCATGATTCATGTTCCTTTATGATATATTTCTTATGTAATTCCATGATTTATATCATTGCTCAAGATTTTGATGTTTAGATTTTATGTTCATTTTTTTCATTCAAATGATTATGGATTGTTTTATGTTATCTATGTTTAGCTTTAATGAGAATTTGAATTCATCCTTTTTAGGTTTTCATTTCCCCAGGATATGAAGAATGGTTTTAGGTAAGAATACAAAATGGGAAGATCTTTATGGGTGATATTGAAGATCTTTCACCATGAATAGAGATTATTTTTCTGAGTTTCCAAAGACACTAAACTATTACGGTCCTTGTGTGTTTGTTTTTGTTATGTATATGTAATCTGAAAAACTAATTTTATGTACATGTATGTAAATATTGGGTCTCTATAATTAGTATCAAAGGAAAGGTTTAGTTAACCTTTGGAGACTAGGATGTGAAAACTTTAGTGAGATCCCTTGAGATATTTTTAAGGTATATCTAGGGATGTCCCTATGGTTAAGTATAATTATATGTTATAGTCCTAGAAATATGGTACCAATCATAGAATTAATCCTAAGATCTTAGATATTTAAGGTACACCCACTTTATTATGTTGTTTTCCCTAGCATTATTTTTGTCTCTCACACTATTCTTTTTGGGTATTAGACGATTGATAGAACCCTAAGGAACTGTGTTGATCAATGTAATGGACAATGTAATGATTTTCCTTCTGAACAAACCATCTTTGTTGGATATGGAGAGAAAAATATTATTTCTATACTTACACAATATATGAATCATTCTGGACATCCAAATGAGCATAGAAGGGAACAATATCTTATTGTGTCCTTCATGAGGCAACGTCTGCCTTCATTCAGTGGGTCTTCTGATCAACTTGTTGCTGAACAATGGATTAGTACGATTGAAAATATATTTTCGATACTTTGATGTTCATAGCATGAAAAATTCATTTTGGATGTTTACAGGTTAGAAGGTGAAGCAGACCAGTGGTTGACTCTAATTAAGAATACAAGGCCCCAAGATGATATTTAATCCATGGAATGGGAAGAGTTCAAGATCTGGTTTTTCAATAAGTACTTCCCTCATATTCTTATAACAAAGATGGAAAACGATTTCCTTGAGATTAATCAAAAGTATACTGAATTTTTTGGTATATATGAAGCGTATTTTACAAGGCTTTAAAGGTAAGCATTTGGATTTATCATTCAACCTAAAAGTAAAGTTGATTGATTATTTAGTGTCTTAAAACCAAGTCTTTAAAGGGCATTAGCTATAAGAGACTCTAGTATCTATGAAGAAATTGTTTTTTGTGATATCATGGTAGACCTATTAGTTGGTGTATCATATCAATCTCATGGTTTTGACCAGAAACGAAAGATGGAGTTCAAGGAAAAATATCAGAACAATGGTGAAAAGAAGGGTAATGTTTCTTTATGCTTAATGTGTAGAAAGAAGCACAGTAAAGATTGTCTAAAAGGAACTAGAACATGTTTCATGTGTGGAAAAGAATTTCATCTAGCAGTTGAGTGTTGAGGTAATGGAAAAAAGGTATCTAATGGTGTGAATAGAGAAAAAATTGCAGAGAACATGCCACCAACACATCACTGCTACAAGTGCAAGGAAATGGGTCATTATGCTAACCAATGTCCTAATCCGAGGGTTAATGATGATCGACATCAACAACAACTTAAGGCAATGGAAAAAGAGAAGTCACATGTGATCACTATTGGAGATGTTGAGTATGACAATGATGTAGTGGAATGATTATGTGTTTATGTAATGGGATTTCAAAATAATGTCGTGGGATCTCAAAATATTTTGGAATATTGGAATATCTATGTATTGGTTTGTTGTGGTTTTCAATGATTATATGGTACCGGTAACCATGAAAAGTGATTAAAATATTTTTGGAAAGCAGATGATATGCACATAATGAGGGGATGGGGATAAAATAATATGTTTTATTGAATTGATGACCTCATGATTGATATAAAGACAAAGTGATATCATTGTTTGAGTATATAGAAATTTTGGGATATGGAAAGTGTTAACTTTTGACAGAATTCATGTTTTCACTAAGGTTCAATGGGTATTCATTTTTCTATAAAATAAACGATTAAGGAATTCACATGTTTGGAATGTGACCAACAAAAAATATCTTGTGATATATGAGGGATAAATGATGGTATTCACGTGCTTGTTATATGACCATTACAGTAATTGTTTTCTTTATACTATGAGATTTGACATATGTATTTTGTATAAGTCTATAGATTAGAATGGATTACGTAAGACACAGATATTATTTTTTAAGGATAGAACTTCTTTTCAATATTATTGATGGGATGTTATAATAATATAGTTTTAGAAAAAGAACATCCTGTAGGACGGGCAACAACCCGTTGCATCGGACAAGGATGTGGGAATCGCACCCCCAACCGAAGTGCAACATGCCTTTATCGCCTAACATTGGCCTACAGAAATTCCATAGTTAGTAGAAAATAGTTTTATTTTAAGCGGTATGATAGATGATGTATAAGTCCATTATTGGAATCATATAGGATTAACCTCAACATAGATGGACTTATGTATATTTGAAACTTTTGCTTACCTTTTTTTGAGACCAATGGAATGACCAATCATTCCATCACATGATCTGCTAGCACTTCACAAATGACAAATTCTTCTTTATTTCTTTATGATATGAAGTGGGAATTGATTATGGAACGAAAAATGGTGAGATTGTACCAAAATCAATAAATTATTTCTTCTAATTCCAATTTTTTTCAACTTTATGGAAATGTGATTGAAAGCCAAAAAGGAATTCTTATTGCCCTCATATCTAATGAATTAGATGGTACCTTAGATCATCAAAAATTTATCGCTTACTGATTATTGGATTTTTCATATTCATGTTCTCTACCACTGTCCATCTGGACTTGATAGTTATATTTATCATCCATATCCATATTTTCACCTATGTTAACCAATGTTGAAACCCAGTTAATAGTTAATTTGGGTAACTGTTACGTTTCATAAATTAGTTTTCAATGTTATGTTTTGGTATTCCTTTTTATGATGTGGGTTTCTATGAATAAAACTTTTAGGTAGTAAAAAATTTCTAACCCCGATAAATTTCTATGGAGAAATTCATTTTAGGGGGGTAGAATATAACACCCCAAGATTTAATGAGATATATTTTTTTTTCATATCTTTAGTTGTACGCTACACCACGATTACCTTTCTCTATACGCAACACCATATTATCTTTCAGTATATGCAACATTATTCTTGGATAATGTTACTCACAATTTCAAGTTTTTTGATAGTAGTTATTCTACGCAACATTGAGTATATATATATATATATTCAATGTATAAATGAAATATGGTTGGATTATATTATACAAAACAATGAAGGAGTCTTGCACAACACACAACCCTTACATGGATTGCATTACATGCAATCACGACCTTCTTCGATAGTGTGTGTTTAACGCAATACCAGGTTTCACTAAAAAATGATATATGGTTATATTATTATAATGAACTAGACTTTATAAATAGTATCAACTAAATTTTGAATTTTATAACATTATTATTCATCTTACACATTTTCTATAACATGTTATGATAACAAAATAAATTTTTCATTTAAAATAACTATTTTTTAAAAATTGCAGTTTTTCCTCCTTTTGATGGCGCACCCACATCAAGTCTAGTTTTTGACATGTTTATAAGTTCATATTGACAATATAAAATTCATATTTTGAATCAGGATATAAAAATTTACTCTAGATAAATATTTGATATTTTTATGATAAGTTTCTTATTTTGATGAATAGTAAAGTTAATCTAAATTTTAATTAAAATCAACTTTTTTCATCGATATAATTTATATGGATAATTTAAAATATTGAATGGTTTAAAAGTATAAATAGAATATATTTTTACCATTTAATATAATTCATTCCATTTCACTTAATTTTATTTTGAATTCATAGGGAAAAACATTTCAATCGTTCAGAATGTTTTCACTTTTAAAACACATTTTTTACCAATGAGATTACCTTTAAATTCATTAATACAACTTCTTTGTTTTTAAATTTGAAAAATGTATTCCATATTTGGATTGATTGGGTCTAAATTATGGAAATAGGTTAGTTTTTTTTGATATTATGAATAGTAACTATGGTAATTTTTAATTACTAGAGTTAAAGATAAATCGAGTAATTAAGGTTAAAAATAAGATTGTAAAATTACACTAACACTTTCCGTAATTCTATTTTATTATTAAAAGTCGACCCATTTCACCTAAAGGTTGGAATAGATTTATTTCATAGACCTTTGACCATGAAAATGATATAATTATTATTAATACTAAAGAAAGTCACAACATGCCTCTCTCTTATATCTTATAACTATAATAATTTTAATTTAGTGATCAACTTCATGAAACATCAAACATGGATAGTATACTGAAATATAATACAATTATCTACCTCATGAAATTTTATTTTTAATTTTTATGTATTTAAAAATTGTCATTAAAGGTGACACAATAGTAATGTTGAAATTATTTTATTCATTGAAATATCAAATAAATGGTTTTAAAAATATTAAAATTAATATTATATGATCAATTTAATGTTCTACATGAATTTTATTGATAAATATTACATGTTATGAATATATTAATCCTTTTATTTTAAACATATATTCTGTGTGGATATTATTTAAATTCAAATAAATGAATAGTTTCAAAATTGACACTAATGTTATTTTATAAAAATAAAATAATATAAAATTGTTTAAAAATCACAAAAATATTTAAAAATTATAAATTAAAATTTATATGTTATAAAATGTTATAAGTTATCCAAATATGGACAATTCAAAACACATAAGTAATTATTCATAACAATTTAAAATTTATAATCTTATTACCACAAATAAAATTAAATAGATTAATTAAGGATAAATCCAGTTGATAAGGTTTAAAATAAATTTCCAACATGTTTAAATTTTATTCTTTGATAAGATTAAAACCCTATCTCATCTAATCTTCAAAATATATGTCATTTTTGGTGATTTTTATGTGGTTTTTGATTTATTATAAATTAATATTTTTGAGATTTCCAAAGGTGCCTCTCTCCTCCCTTATAAAAGGGCACCTCCTCCCTCTCCTCTTTACACAACATTGAGTATTCATGCTTGTCCAACCCATGATAATTTACCTTATCAACTTCTCTAGAATCATTATAGAGTTTCTGGTCTCCTCAAAAGACAAACTATAGTGCCTTAAGAGGATGCTTACAAGAGGTACGTTGAAGATAGGTAATCTCTTCCACCGATTCTTTCAAGCTTCTTTCTTCTTCAAATTATTCATCATTATTTGTTTCATTGAAAATAAATAACATCAGTATAAATAATATACTAATACTTTATTTTAAATATAAACCACCCCATTTCACCTGCTAACCATCCTATGGAAAATGAAATCACCGCACATGCGTACGTACGGAATACCATCTCCATGTCGTGGTGTAATTTGTTTTTCCACCACCAACTTACTTGGATGGGTATAATGGTTTAACGAATAAATATATAGTGTTATTATAACATCATACTGATTCTGATTCAATAATTATGGGAATGATCATATCGCTCGTGCGTACATACGGAATACCCTCTCTACGAAGCGATGAGATTTATTCTTTATGTTAAACATTCAAGAATGATTATATAAAGTATATATAATAAATAATAATGAAATATATGACATGATAAAGCTACTGTATTTTTGTATATATATATATATATATCATCTAATTACTTCCATTCAACTCAATTAGGAAAGGAAAATAGCGTTCATGTGTACGTACGACCTACCGTCTCCATGAACGGTGTATTTCCTTAAATTTATCTATCTATTATATATATATATATATATACTGAATATATATGATATATAAATCAGGATATACATTCTGTATGTTACTAAATCATGATATAAGTAATAATAATATCAAGAACAACATGTTCAAACACGTACGATACATTAAACGATTTTACGCAAAACGCTGCTTTAACATGGAATTTACAAAAGAACGGTTAATATAAAGTCATAAGTGAACCATATATGATATCATAACAATGAATATGATTCTGTAATAAGTAATTGAAATTATTTAAATCATTATACCAGAGGTTCAGATACGTATGAATAATATCAGACCTAATGTATGGGATAATGTAGGAAATCTCATTTTTATCCGAGATTTCTTGTACATAAGTATTTACTAAGGTTATATTTTTCATCCATGTACATAAAAATGTTTTTCATAAAGTGTTTAATATTCATCCATGTATTTTTAAAGTCATTTTTACCCCTCATTGTATTTTACTTTGTGTTATGGATGGAATCTTTCTTTTTTTACCGTACAAGGTACTTTTCGACTTTAAAGACAAAAGTACTAGGAGAATGTTTTTTTAACATAAACAACATGAACAAATTTTCATAATTTCGTTTCGCCTAATAGTCAAGAAGCTTAATATACAATTTTTCATCGTAATTTTCAATAAAATTCTTTTCTTTTAAAATTGTGTGGGATTTGGTGGAAGGAAAATGATTTTTAAGGAGAAAGGATATTTTCCTGAAGAATTCATTTCAAGTAATTTATCAAAACTATTTTCCATCTAAGATGACATTATTTTTCATGTTTATGTTTTACATTCAATGTATCTATATTTACATGGTTTTATTCTTATTATGATGAAATGATATCCATTTGTTTTATATGGATTACGTTATGATGGGATGTTGTTTATGAAACCCATTTTATTCTTTGGGTTATGATGAATGCTTTATGTTTATTTTGTGGCACAAGTAATAATGATTTCAATATGAGATAATGGGACCTATATATCCCTCCAATTAATTGGGTAAAAAATTTATATCTGATGAGATAGAGATGGCCAGAACGTTTTGTTAATCTGGTTCAGTGTTACTAGACTGGAATGAGGAGTGAACTCGATTCAGAAAGGGAATTTGTCCACTAAGATGGTCTTGGAAGCAATGTCTGGGCTACTATTGAAATCATATCATGTTATTAGTGGTTTTCCAGAATTAAATATTTTATTCCCATCATATTTTATCATGATTTATGTTCCTTTATGATATAGGGCTTACGTACTTTCATGATTTATGTCTTTTATCAGGATTATGATGTTTAGATTTTAAGTTCATGTTTTTGCATTAAAATTTTTATATATTGTTTTATGTTCTCTATGTTTACCCTTACTGGGAATCTGAGCTCACCCTTTTTATGTTTTATTATCCTCAGGATATAAAGAAAGGATTTAGTTAAGTAGAGAAAAGGTGAAGTTCTTTATGGTATATATTGAAGATCTTTCACAATGATTAGAAGATTATTTTTCGGAGTTTCCAAATACAGTAAACTATTACGGTCCTTGTGTGTTTGTTTTTGTCATGTATTATTATTCCACAAAATTAATGTAATGTCTATGTATGTCAATCTTGGGTCTCTAAAAAACCATAAGAGGCTACTGTGTGATTAAAATGTTGAAAGGAAAGAGATTGTTTCATGGGGTGACTTGTTGTGTGTGATGCTTATGTATGATTTATGTGTATTTTAATGGATGGTTGTGTGGAATTGTTAGATCACTAAAACATTTTTCGTTACATTGGATCCTATAATAGCTAGTGTATTTTCAGTGAATGTTTAATATAGTTTATTTGGATGTTTCATTGGATACTAGACCTTACCATTGAAATTTCATCGCTTTGGGATAGTTCTCCTCAATCAAACTAGTTAGGGTGAGATCGAGCATGTTGTTGAGTTGATGTCATCAACTAAGGCAGATATAAGTATGTGATAGATTATTCACATGAGCTCCTATGTTTTCCCATGTACTTTGACACATAGTTTTCTACAATGGATGATTGAGATTCTTTATTGTTGTATTACTAGTGCATTATATTTTCCCATTTCCATTTATATGTAATTGTTGATGCTACTCTGTTATTTGGGGTGCTTTTTAGAAACGTGATGTTTTGGTCTTCAATGGTTTATTAAAATTTATTAGAATGTTTTTTATACTCACTTACCGTCTTTTTAAAAATGAATACACCATTATTATCCATTAAAATGCTAACGTCACTTCTTTGATAAGGAATCAAGATTTGACTAGAAATGGGAAATTAAATATTTTTTCATTTAAGTTTATGTTTGTGAAAACATAGTTTTATATATTATATTTCAAAACTAGAATTAATTGTTCTCTTATTTAAAGAATATTTATTAAAAATAGATTTCATTATCATATTTTTTGAGTTTTTATATAGACTCTTACTATTATTTATTGTTTTTTTAGCTTTTACTATATGTTCCAAATTAATTTATATCATCGTGGATGAATGTTGGTTTTAGTATTAAAGAGTTAACCTCACGTTAACATAGATAAATTGATTTTCTAAATTTCATTTTTGGTTTTTCATAGCTTTTTTATATTTTTAGTTTTTTGTAAATGATGTTATTTTTAATAATTTTATTTGTTTTAGAAAAATCTATTTAATATCTAGTATTTAGTTTATTTTATTAGGGTAAATCACTCACTTTGATTCTCTGCTGAGACCCCATCAGCAGTTGCAAACCATGGAAGACCAAAAATTTCTCTCAGTCCATATCTTGGGCTGACTCCAGTGACCGGTTTGGTATCAGATCTGGTTTGTTAATGACATTAGTTTAAAATGAAAAACTAAATTTAGTTATTAATATTTTAATTTATTTATGAGGTGTTGTTTTTAATAATAAATTTCCAAAATGTTGTGAAAAAATATGGGTTTTAATTTATTTTCTACTTTTAGAAAACCATAAATAAATGTTATTATATAAAAGAAAATATAATTATTTTATAATTATAAAGAACAATGCTATATAAATTTTATCTACAAACACTTTTGGAATAAATATATGAATATAATTTTTGAATTCTTGTTAGATTCAGTATAATATCTACATTAATTAATTCTATATATGAGTTATCTAGTGGAATTAAACTAAATTAAGATACTTTAGAGTCCTTTGTTGTAATTTTTTTTAAATACTTTAGATAATTTAAATAAGTTTGATGGTAAATGCGAGATACAATGTTTTATAGGTTATGCAATTTCTATTTTATTTTTTGAAGTATATAAGAAGATAAAAATTATAGTAGATGAACCTATGCATGTTATGTTAAATGGAAATACCATGAAGTGGAACATAGGTTCAAATTAAATTAAATTAGAATTTAGGGAGATTAATTTTATTATAGAAGAACATAAATATAAAAATTCATCAGTTGAGGTGGAGTATAAAATTTCTCAATGTTATCATAGAAGTTCCAAACATATAAGGAGCACACCTTAATAATCCAAATTGGTAATATTAAATTTAAAATTCAAACAAAAAATATTTAATAAATTTTATGTCAATTTTTATATGTTCATTAATTTCATTACAATAATATTAATTGACCTTTGAAATATGATAATTTCATCATTTGAATCGATAAAATATAATCAAATATTTGGTACAAAATATTTTTTTGAGAAAAAATATATAAATCCTATAATTTTTATTAAAATAATGCTAGAATTGTTTTATGTTGTTTTTCAAGAATACATCATAGATGTTGATAAACATTTTTCTCCAGGATCGAGTATTAATTTTTTATGATATTATTATCTTTTAATTAATTTCAAAATTTTAAATTGATTCAAATGGAAGTAAAAATTAATTTTAGGGATGGATTAATTTCATAATATGTGCTTGTTAGTTATCCAATTAGTTCTGAACATAAAAATATTTTAAATCATGATTTTAAATGTTCAAAATCCTTATATGGTCTGATGAAATATCTATTTTCATTGATTGTTATATAAAAATTGTTATCTTAGTGAATAATAATTTTTATGAAATAATAATTTCTAAAAATCTGTTTATTAAGAAATTTTAAAATGATATAATAATTTTGAAAATATATGTTGAATATGATGTGATTGGATGTTCTAGTGCATTAATTCTAATGTATTTTTTTGTTGATGAATTTTTATTTTTATTGACCTTTAATAAGAGAAATAATATTATTTGTTGGGATTAAAAAATTTCAATGGCCTAATCAAATATATTTTAATAAATTAATTTATTTTAATGAGATAATTAATAAGTTTAGACATGTATCTATTGAAATTTTTTGAACCACTACGATTAATATTTATAAATTCAATTTAGATGGATTTTGAAAACCAGTAGATATTAATGTATTTAGAGGAATGAAATGTATTTTTCATTATATAAATTCTTCTATACCATATATTATGTTCGCTATTTATAAGTGTTTTGTAATTAAAAAAATTTAACAAAAACATTTAAATACTAATAAAATATATATTTTAAATATCACATTCTAAGTTTTATCAATATTTGTGAATAAAATGTTAATATTACTTTAAATGCAATGATATGCTCGATGGCATACCCAATATGCAACAACGAGTTTTTTTTAAATCTTACGTGGCACACTAATAATATAATAATATTATAATAGTTAACGCCTAGCCGTTGTAATGGATGGAATGAACAGAAATAACTATAAAATGATTACATATGTTTGTAAAATATTTTTACATTTATCCAATAAATTTTAGAGGCTTAAAATCCAAATGAATTCTATTTTAAGAATAAATACTCTAAAATTTTTATTAAAATATTGTTTTACCGCCTTTTGATGGTGAACCTTTTTTAAATCTAACTTATGAAAATTATATAAGAACTATTTGTCAAATTAAATATATTCTTTATGATTGGGAAATTTTAATTCACTTTGGGTAAATTTTTGGTATGTTTCTGACAATGTTCATTTTTAATGAATAGTGAAAAATATTTCATTTTACATAAAAAATTCTTTTTCATCTAATTTAAGTATATGGTTAGATTATATTTTTAATTGGTTTTAATGTTTAATTAGAATATATTATTACAATTTAATTCAATGGTGGTCATTAGAATTAATTTCACTTTGATAATGGACATAAACAAGAGCCAAACTTTTCATAGATATTGCTTCCATAAAAACCCTCTATTTGTTTTGACAGCGGGAATTAACTATATGATTTATTAATGAAACATATATGATTTGAATTTGGTAAAATTGACATCATTTCTGAATTTGAAATATCAAATATATCTTAGGGTTAATTTTTGGTATTTTTCTGATAATGCTTCTTTCAATTAATAGTGAAAAATACTATTTTTATTTCAAAACTGCATTTTCATCCAATTTATTTAAATATATAGATTGTCATTTTACTTTTTTTAATGTATAATTGAATTATGTTTTTATCACTTAATAAAATTTTGTTCATTTTAAGTAATTTCACTTTTCAATTGGATGTAAGAACAAGTCAATCTTTTGATAAATTTAACTTCTTAAAAACCCGTCTTTTGTTCTGACAACATTATTTACATTTAAATTAATTACTAAAATTTATGTATTTTGAATATTATAAAATGGAATCAATATTTGGAATCTTAATTTCCAAATTATGTAATTAAGACCCTTTTTTGGACATTATGAATATTAACGAATGTAATTATCTTTAATTGTCGTGTTTAATTAGTAATCAGGTAATTAAGGGTAAGAAAATAATATTATATAAATATAAAATGACCTCAACATGTGTCCTAATGCTGTTGGTGGTGTCTTGGCCAACCATGGGAAGCCTTTTGCCAACCTTGGGACCTCATGTAATCACTTTAGTGTGATAGTGACCTTTTATCATTTTTTTAAAGAATGAAAAGTTTAACCAAAGTATGTAACACCTAAGTAAAATAATTTTAATTTTGTATAAATAAATGTTCTCTTAGACTATAAATAGTCATTGGAAAGCTAAAAAATTTCCTACGTCATATTATTTTTTTATAATTTTTTGAAATTAAATAAATTAAATTATTTATGACATCATGATGATGCATAGATTACCTCATTAATGAACAATTTAAATAAAATGAAAATATAATGTAAAATATAAGACATACACTGAGAGAAAACCTATTGGATGAGTATATTTAGAAACCATATCACATTATCCTCGAAATGTATCCTTTTGGGACCTTTAAAAACAGAAAATCATTTTAAAATAAAGTAATATTTTATAACATTCCAAGAGTGCCCATCCTCTTCTCTTATAAAAGTCCCCCACCTCTACCACATTACACACACATCTCAAGCCTTTGTCTCGTCCAACCCCTGCCCATTTCATCTCTACACATCCCTATATTTATCATTTAAGCCTCACCTTTGTCATAATGATCTTCAAGAAACCCATTGGGTTCAAAACAAGAGGAGTTACCCAATTTAAAGGTAATGTTTTCACTTGTGTTATTTTTATTATTTTTCTTCTCCAAACCCCTAAACTCTTTTTATTTCTTCATTTTGTAACAAAAACAGTGTATTAAATATACTAAATTTTTTTAATGTGATGTATTTCAGAAAAAATTACACACACCTCCGTCTAATGGTTAAAGAACA
This sequence comes from Viscum album, assembly GCA_963277665.1. Taxonomy (NCBI): domain Eukaryota; kingdom Viridiplantae; phylum Streptophyta; class Magnoliopsida; order Santalales; family Viscaceae; genus Viscum; species Viscum album. The sequence continues at coordinate 1,104,961,112 of OY728131.1, read as the reverse complement.
TATTGTTTATGTGGACGTCGAATTACTGCCTCATGAAATAATGATTGCTCAATATTCTATTAACACCATTCATGGTGGACATTATGATGTCACTGTATTTTATATAAGATATATATGGTATTTATGTTTTCCATATGCTTCTGTATTTTATATTTAAAACATACCTTTATGCTATCCATGTTGTGCAAATGCGATAATTTCATACGAGGAAGTGTGGACTACTGCCCCCTCATGTGATGTGACTCGTTCATGCAATACATGGAATGTATAAAGATTGAAATTAATGAAATTATGTGACCTATAAAACATATATATTATACTGTAATTATAATATATATCTCTCTCAATTATTTTTAATTCCATTAATATGGAAATGAAATGAAAGTACCGTACATGCGTACGTACGGACTACCATCTCCATGAACTGTGCATTTCATTTCTTTTTATCTCCAAATGTTATGGAATAGTATAAAATGAATATTTAATGGATATATATGATATTTAAACAAAAAATAATATTCTGTAGATTATTTACTTATAACTACATGGACAATCATTTTCAAAGAAGTTCATTTTTTACTCTTGTACCAAACATCAACAAAAACATCTGATATGAACACACATTATTAACCAATTATTATAACATTATAATATGTGATATGAACTGAATAATAATCTTTAATGGAGGAACTTAAGTAATTATAAATTGACCAAGTTTTATTATTCAGGAATATAAAGAAACGAAAAAGACAAGTCAGACTTGAGGTAAGGGATCCTACCTATCTCTTTCATTTTAAGTACTCTCTTTTATGTCACATACATTAAGCTCCTCTTTCTTATGTTGGGGGATGTAATTTAATATTCTTCATTCTGTAATTTTTATTTAAATATGATAATAGACTCTTTTTGATCTCATCAATCCATTTTTTGGATGTTTTATGTGGCATCGTTAGGCTGTAGAATTTTCATAAGGGGATTATTCATCTCACTTTTATTCTCGTGAGATTTACGATAAATTTTCCACCATTTCCTTTTAGTAGTGTATGTACTGCCCATTATTCTACTATTTGTGTAGTATACTTTCAGTTATGGGTATTTACATCAATGTTGTATAGTCCTTCTTTCATGGGGTGTACTTTCAAAAGTTACCCAAGTCAGTATGGGAACCTTTCACCCTCCTATTTTTAAAAGACTTCTTTTTGTTTTGTCTTTTAAACTACATCATCTTATGTTGGGATATGTTCTTATATATCCTTATTGCTGTAAATTTTATGTCCAAGTGACGATATTCCATTTTATCTCTCATAAACTAATTTTATGAATTTTAATGTGATGTCGTTAGCCTATCGAATTTTTCCAAGGGAACTTCTTAACCAAAATTTTGATTTCTTTGGGTTCAACATGTAGTTATTGAATATGTCATCCTATGAATAAGTGTGAATGAACTTTGATTGTTTTACACTTAATATCCACTTATATTTGGTGTATTTATATTTTTCACACATAATTATTAGAATGATTAATCCTTAATTTAGGGATACCTTTTTTATAAGGGATTTCATCTCCCTTTCCATTTATATTGAGACTTCATTGTTGTCATGTACCAGTTCACTATTATATGGTGTATATAAAGTCCTTTGGAATATTATATCATGAATCCCTTTATTCTAATGATATTATAAAGTTCTGATTAAATGTTATTCCTCATTTATTATATTCAAGTGTCTCTTATTTTGTTAATGACCCTTCAACTAAAATATCATTTTAAATGTTTTAATGATTTATTCTTATAAATATTTCTCACTAATATCCAAGTTTTCAAAATCGATTTTATGGATTTATTTATATGGATATTAATGGTTTAAAATTTTAAAAGCTTCAAAGTGGTATGGGACACTTTGAGTCAAATATCTCTTTAAATGTTTTAAATGGTTTTGAAAATGGGTTTTAGAGTGGAATCATTATTTCAATATCTTAAAATGTTATATTGTTATTGAAATAGTGGAATTGTATCTTTCTTTTATGCTTAAGTTATGTACTATGATTATGTTATGGTTCTTGGGCATTGTTTATGAAGATGGGTGGTTCCGTGATAAAATAAGGGCAGGTGAGCCCGATATAGATCTACAATGCCTTGGGTAACAAAAAGGAGTTAAAAATTAAGGTTTCTCTGAAGAAATTTAGGGAATATACTGTGATGGGTATTCCATAAGTAACCATGAGAGTTACTCCCTGCGTAAGAATGTTATGAATGACTCAAGTTACCTTTATGTATTATGATTTCTATGAGATTTTTGTAAATATTATGATTTCATGAGGTATGTTAAATTGAATATGCTTTATGATTAAAGTATGATTTCATTGATTCTTATGTATTCAAGGACTAATGTTTTCGTTCTGTATGGTTATAACCCTTACTGAGCTTTTTATGCTAATCACAAGTTTTTTTGAAATGTTTTTCACAGGACATAAAGTTGAATAGGGTCAAGGATGGGATCAAGGAAATGTCAAGATGTCTAAAACAAGGAACTAGACATGCCTCTTTTGTTCAAGAGTTTTTATTTTTGTGAAAAAATGGATGCTAAGTAGATGTGTCTACTTTGTAACCTTTGAGATTTAATAGTTATGTCTTATTTCTCTAAAACCCTAAACCTAGAAAGATCCTCAATGTGAATTATTCATTTAATTCAATAATAAGTAATGCGTAAGGCCGAGTCCTTATAGTTGGTATCAGAGGTCCATTTAGATAACATTATAGGTTAGAGTGTTGTTTAAGAAAAGTGACAAGTTGTGTATAACCCCAATGGTTAGTATATTATATGGATTCACTATTTTTTTTGAAAGATATAATGAGTTTGAGATAACTTGGATAAGTATATCTTGGTGTTTGTCTTATTCTATATTATATGATGATTTTACTGATATACTCACACTGACATTTTTGGTTTTAGTAAATGGATGGATCTAGCAGGACCCAAAGTAACAGTGGATTTGATGAAAACTGTGACAGTTTTATGAAAAAACAACTGAATGATATGGGAGCTGCAATGAGAACTCTTGTAGTTATCCTCAACCAACTATCTGGAGTCATTATTGACTACCTAAACCATAGTGATTTTTATAAGGCATTGTATATGCGAGAAACAAATCCCTACGAAAGTTCAAGTAATAATCATAAATGTATGTATGTTAAAAAACCTATGTGTCATATATGTGGGATGAAACACATAGGAAAATGTTTCAAAAGGATAGAAATATTCTATAGATGTAGAAATGAAGGTCATAAAGCAAGAACCTGCAATGGAAAAAGGAATCATCTAGTTAACTCTACGAAATGGAAAGAAGTTCTTTCTGATGAATCAATTGATGTTTTAAATGTGGTGTGCATGGTCATTATGCAAACACATGTCCTACGAAGAAGTTTCGGGAATGGGGTCACCAAGATCTTAAAAATATTCATTTACCAATACCTAATGCCATTCCGACTGAGGATAAAGAAACTGACAATGACCAATGAAAGGTATCGATTATTTCAATACATATTTTTTCCAATAATTGGAATCATAGGATATAATTCGTGATTTTGTTTGTAGGAAAGATGTATTTCAGAATAAGTTGAAAAGGAATGGCCAATGGATCATGAAGAATGTTGAATGAGTAAGAAGTCAACATATAAGGGATTCAAGAGATATGTAGATTTTAGGATGGTGAAATTCTTAGATGTATTAAGTCTCTTTTGATGATGGGGTTACATTAGAAGACTTTTTATAGTAACCCCGATGTTTGATATTCGAAAATTTTATTCAATGAATAATTATCATTTCTTCTATGGATATATTTATAAAGAACCATTTGGGATTATATGATTCGTGAATTTGATGCAATTACTGGTTAATACATTTTGGGTATCAATATTAGTTTGGTTTACATTGAATAATTTTATGGATACATGTTTATTGAATGGTCTTTGTTGAACTTTGGGGTTTGTTTGACAAATATTGAAGATTAGGTGTAGTTTTTCTTTTTGTAAAAAAAATATTCTTTTTTGGGTATTATCTGATCTCATACTAAACTTTTTGGTTTTGGTTTTGGTTGAAATATAAAGAAATGGGAAATATATAGTTCTATTTTGTTGATTAGGTGATTCTCAAAAATTTTATTATAGTACTATTAATGCAAACAAGTCTTCCTAAATACTCGCCTTTTGGATATAATTTGAGTTTGATTAAGGAATCTATTAAAAGTTGAAAGTCTACGTGACATGTAAGTATGTTTCATTATGATTTATTTAAGCTCAAAAATAAATTCCTCAATGAAAAGTAACATAAGAAAAAAATGTTGTTTGTTAACTTTTCCTACTAGGGAATCTAATACCGTTTAAACCATTACATGTTTGTTATTTTATTGTGGTTAACATTCTCCTAGACATGTTTACTATCACTCCCCATCAGAACATGACCCTTTTTTTCTCCTCCATATCCATATTTTCCTACTTGGAATCCTAGTATGGGTTAACTCAGGTGAACTTTGTACTTCTCACCCATTGTTTTAAAGTGATAGTTATACTGGCTCTTGTTCTAATGTGGGACATTCAATGAAGTTTACAAGCCCAATTTTGAAATTGCAAGGATGAAATTCCCAAAAGGGGTGAAGGATGTAACATCCCAGGTAAATAAATAATATTACATTCTAAGGTTTATCAATATTTGTGAATACAATGTTAATATTACTTTAAATGGAATGCTATGCTTGATGGCATACCCAATACGCAACAACGAGTTTCATTGAAATCTTACGTTGCACACTAATAATATAATAATATAATAATAGATAACACCTAGCCATTGTAATGGTGGGAATGAACAGAAATAACTAAAAAATTATTACATATGTTTTTTTAAATATTTTTATATTTATCCAATAAATGTTAGAGGCTTAAAATCTTAATGAATCAAATTTTAAGAATAAATACGCTAATATTTTTTTTTAAATATTGTTTTACCACCTTCTGATGGTGAACCTTTTTTAATTCTACCTTCTGACAATTCTATATGCTCTATTTTTTGAAATAAACTTATTCTTTATTATTGGTACATTGAAATTTACTTCGGATAAATTTTTGGTATGTTTCTGACAATGTTCATTTTTTTAAATAATAGTGAAAAATATTGGATTTTACATCAAAACTGCTTTTTCATCTAATTTAAATATATGGTTACATTATATTTTTATTTGGTTTTAATGTTTAATTAGAATATATTTTTACAATTTAATTCAATGGTGGTCATTATGATTAATTTCACTATGAAAATGGACATAAACAAGTGCCAAACTTTTCGTAGATATTGCTTCCAAAAAAACCCACTATTTGTTTTGACAGCAGGAATTAACTATATGATTTCTTAATGAAAATTCTATGTTTTTAATTTGGTAAAATGTAAATAATTTCTGAATTTGAAATATCAAATATATCTTAGGTTTAATTTTTGGTATTTTTCTGATAAAGCTTTTTTTAATGAACAGTGAAAAATACAGTTTTTAATTCAAAACGTCCTTTTCATCCAATTTATTTATTTATTTAGATTGTCATTTTAATTGTTTTTAAAGTATAATTGAATTATGTTTTTATCACTTAATACAATTTTGTTCATTGGAAGTAATTTCACTTTTCAATTGGATGTAAAAACAAGTAAATCTTTTGATAAATTTTACTTCTTAAAAACCCATATTTTGTTTTGACAACGGGATTTACTTTTAAATTAATTACTAAAATATATGTGTTTTTAATTTTATAAAATTTATTCCATATTTGGAATCATAAGGTCCAAATTATGTAATTAGGACTCTTTTGTTTTTGGACATTATGAATAGTAACGACGGTAATTATATTTAATTGTCGTGTTTAATTAGTAATTGGGTAATTAAAGGTAAGAATATAATAACATAAATATATAAAATGACACCAACATGTGTTCTAATGATATTGTTGGTGTCTTGGCCGACCATGGGATTCCTTTTTCCATCCTTGGGACCCCATGGAATCACTTTAGTGTGATAGTGACCTCTTATCATTTTTTTAATGAAAAAAAATGTAACCAAAGTATGCAACACCTAAGTAAAATAATTTTAATTTTGTCTAAATAAACAATATATTAAACTATAAATAGTAATTGGAAATGTAAAATGATTTAATACATCATAGTATTTTTTTTATAATTTTTAGAAATTAAATAAATTAAATTATTTATGACATCATGATGATGCATAGATTACCTCATTAATGAACAATTTAAATTAAATGAAAATATAATGTAAAATCTAAGACTTAAATTTGAAAAAACCCTATTGGATGACTATATTTCGAAACCTTATCACATTAACCTTGAAATATATAGTTTTGGGACCTATAAAATCCGAAAATCATTTTATAATAAAGTAATATTTTATAACTTTCCAAGAGTGTCTCTCCTTTTCTCTTATAAAAGGCCCCCACATCTACCACCATACCCACACATCTCAAGCCTTTGGCTCGGCCAACCTCTAAACATTTTATCTTTGAACATACCTCTCTTAATCATTTACACCTCACCATCGGAATAATACTCTTCAAGAAACCCTTTTGGTTCAAACCAAGAAGAGTTACCTAGTTTAAAGATAATGTCTTCACTTGTGTTATTTTGTTTTATTTTGTTTATCCAAACCCCTAAACTCTTTGTATTACATTATTTTGTAATAAAAACAGTATATTCATATACTAGAATGTTTTTATGTTAAGAATTCGAGATACACTTACACGCACCTCCATCTAATGGTTAAAGAACATACTGTTTCTGTGGATGACGAATTACTGCCTCACGAAACGATGATTGTTCAATATTTTATTAACACCTTTCATGGTGGCCATTATGTTTTAACTATATTTTATATATGATATATATGGTATTTAGGTTTTCCATATGCTTATTTATTTTATATTTAAAACATACCTTTATGCTTTCCATGTTACGAAAATGCGATAATTTCATACGAGGAAGTGTGGACTACTGCCCACTCATGTGATGTGACTCATTCATGAAATACATGGAATGAATAAAGAATGAAATTAATGAACTTATGTGTACTATATAAAATATTTATTATATTTTAATTATAATATATATATCTCTCTCAATTATTTTTAATTCCATTAATATGGCAAAGAAGTGAAAGTAGTTTTCATGCGTACGTACGGCCTACCGTCTCCATGAACAGTGAATTTCATTTATTTTTATCTCCAAATGTTATGGAATAGTATAAAATGAATATGTACTGAATATATATGATATTTAAATCATTAATACTATTCTGGAGATGATTTACTTATAACTACATGGACAATCATTTTCAAAGAAGTTCATTTTTGACTCATGTACCAAACATCGACAAAAACGTCTGATATTAACTCAAATTATTAACCAATTATTATAAAATTACAATATTTGTTATGAACTGAATAATAATATTTAGTAGAGGAACCTAAGAAATTATAAATTGACCAAATTTTATTATTCAGGAATATAAAGTAACGAACAACACAAGTCGGACTTGAGGTAAGGGATCCTAACTCTCTCTTTCTTTTTAAGTACTCTCATTTATGTCACTACTTTAATATCCTCTTTCTTATGTTGGGGATATTATTTTATCTTCCTATTTCTGTAATTTTTATATTAATATGATAAGAGACTCTTTTTGATCCCATCAATCCATTTTTTGGAAGTATTAAGTGGCGCTGTTAGGCTGCATAATTTTCATAAGGGGATTCTTCAGCTCACTTTTATTCACATGATATTTATGAATCATTTTCCAACATTAACATTGAGGGGTGTATTTAATTCCCAATTTTCTAAAATTTGTGTAATATACATTTGGATATGGGTATTTACATCAATGTTGTATAGTCCTTCTTTCATGGGGTGTACGTTTCGAAAGTTACCCAAGTCTGTATGGGAACCATTCACCCTCCTACTTTTAAAAGACTTCTTTTTGTTTTGTCTTTTAAACTACATATTATTATATTGGGATATGTTCTCATATATCATTATTACTGTAAATTTTATGTCCAAGTGATGAGATACCATTTTCTCTCTCATCATATAATTTTATGAATTTTAAAGTGACATCGTTAGGATATCGAATTTTACCAAGGGAACTTCTTAACCCAATTTTGATTTGATTGGGATCAACATTTAGTTATTGAATATGGAATCCATTGAATATTTGTGAATGAAATTTGATTGTTTTACACATAATATCCTCTTATATTGGGTGTATTTAAATTTTTCACACATAATTATGAGAATTATTTATCCTTAATTTAAGGATACCTTCTTTATAAAGGATTTTGTCTCATTTTACATTTCTATTGAGACTTCATTGTTGTTATGCATCAGTTCACTCTTATATGGTGTATATAAAATCCTTTGGAATATTATATCATGAATCCCTTTATTATCATGATATTATAAAGTTTTGATTAAATGTTATTCCTCAATTATTGTATTCAAGTGTCTCTCATTTTGTTAATAACCCTTCAACTAAGATATCGTTTTAAATGTTTTACTGAATTATTCATATAAATATTTCTCATTAATATCCATGTTTTCCAAATGGTTTTTGAGGATTTATTTATCTAGATATTAATGGTTTAAAATTTTAAATGCTTCAAAGTGGTATGGGACACTTTGATGAAAAAATATCTTTAAATTTTTTAAATGGTTTTTAGAGTGGATTCATTATTTCAATATCTTAAAATGTTATATTGTTATTGAAATATGGGAATGTTCTCTTTCCTTTATGCTTAAGTTATGTACTATGATTATGTTATGGTTCTTGGGAATTGTTTATGAAGAGGGGTGGTTCCGTGATAAACTAAGTGTGGGTGAGCCCAATATATCTCTCCAATGCATTGGGTAAAGCGATGGAGTTAAACGTTATGGTTTCTCCGAAGAGATTTAGGGAATATACTGTGATGACTCTTCCAAATGTAACCATGAGGGTTACTCCCTACGTAAGAATGTTATGAATGCCTCATGTTAACTTTATGTCTATTGATTTATATGAGATATTCGTAAATCATATGATTTCATGAGGTATGTTAAATTGATTCGGCTTTATGAGTAAAGTATGATATCAATGATTATTATGTATACATAGACTAATGTTTACATTCCGTATTGTTATAACCCTTACTCAACTTTTTATACTAATCCCCTGTTTTTTCGTAATGTTTTTCAATGGACATAATGTTGAATAAGGTTATGTATGAGATCAAGGAAATGTCATGCTGTCTAAAACAAGGAACTAGACATGACTCGTTTGTTCAATATTTTTTATTTTTGTGAAAAAATAGAAGCTGAGTAGATGTGTCTACTTTGTAACCTTTGATATGTAATAGTTATGTCCTAATTCTCTAATACTCTAAACATGAAAAGATCCTCAATTTGAATTATTCACTTAATTCAATAATAAGTAATGTTTAAGGATGGGTCCTTATATTTCCAATCAATACATACCTCTCTAAATACGACTAGGTACAGGTGGCTCTAGCACAGATGTACCTAGGGTTAAAACATGAAAACACCGCTTTGAGCTAGACTCAAACAAGAATAGGGGAACGATAACTTTCTTTGTTGCTCTCTTCATTACGACACTCCCAAGGTATATGCTTAGGATAATTATCTTTTTCTTTATGTACAATTATGAAGGGTTTATGAGTATATAATTCTTCAAAGAAAACATTTTTATTATTATGTATTATATCCATAAATGGTTTAGTTTATGCTAAGTGTTTTATAGGTTTGGAATAATGTATTTCGATTAATCATCTTATCTAGTTTATGCCATATTTAGAAATGGAGCCTAGTTGAAGAAATAGAAACTATATCAATTCATGAACTCCATGTAGGGATTGGCCTCCAGATCAAGAAAATTATGGTGGTGCTGGTGATACAACTGGTGATGATCAGGTTATCACCATACTAGGATAACTCACTCAGGTTATGAATAATGAACTTACCTATATTGGGCACCCTGATCCACAGCCTGGACTATAAATGTTTGATCGCTTCATGAGGAAACAACAACTATCATTCAATGGTAGTACAAATCCATTAGTAGCTGGGTAATGGATAAATTACTTAGAGAATGTATTCCATGCCTTGGGTAGTAGTGAAAGGGATATGGTTTTCACGATAGTTTACAGCATCACTAGAGATGATGATCAATGGTGGTTATTGATTAAAAACACAAATTAAGATGATGAAGTATCAAATATGGAAAATATAGTGTTTAAAAAAATTTTACTATCAAAATACTATCTTCATGACCATTGAACAGATATAAAATGAAAATTTATGAGTCTGAGGCAAAAAGATGATGACAATGTCACAAAATATGAGGCTAATCTTACAAGGTTTGTGTGGCATGCTGCAGATTATATACATAACCAAAGAAGTAAGATTGATTGTTTCTTTTATGGGTTAAAACCATTTCTTCACCGAGCATTAGTCTCACAATCCTTCTCGTCGAATAAAGATATTGTCTTATGTGCAACCAAGAAAGAAAATGAATTTTATATGATTGTGACTTTAAAGAAAAGTAAGAGAAGAAGAGATCTACTAAACACTATAAAAGTGGAAATTAGAAGATTAAGGGAAAAATTGAATATCCATCCTGTAGTAAATATGGGAAGAAACACCCTTGTACTTTCCTGAACGGAATGTGAGTCTATTACAAGTGTGGTGAAAATGGCCACCAAGATTGTGATTGAAAGGGGAAGAAAGAGGATGTCGATGTTGAATTCTACAACTGTAGAGAAAGGGGGAATTATGTGAATGAATGTCCTAAGAGTCATGGAAACTTACCTTAGAAAAGGACAAGGGATCAAGGCCAAGATTATGATATCACTATTGCAGAGGTTGAAGCTTCAAAAGACATAGTGGTAGGTAATTTAATGGTTTCCTCAAGTTTAGAAAATGCTTTATTTGATTCTGGATCATCACATTATTTCATATCTTTCTAGTTTGGTAAAAAAATTAGATAATTTCAATTTTATTTAACAAGGTAGTTGTTAGTCAAAAATCTTAAGGGATGTATCATTGCAACAATGTTTTTTGAATCACTCCCCATTAGGGCATATAAATGTTCTTTATCTACTGATTTGATCATCATTCCCATGATTGAATTTCATATAATCTTCGTTATGTAATGGATTTCAGACCATGATGCAAAAATTTAATTTATGAATAAGGAGGTTACTATTTTTGATAATGAGGATAAAGAACATCTTATCTTTATTGAAGAATCATCACCACCTAATTCTTATCTAGATCCACCACCAGTAGCTCAAATAAATTAATTTATTAGGGAAGAAGAGAATGAAATAATTGTGGGTGAGGAAAGGAATGTTCAAATAGGGGATGTACCTATTGTGAAATAATATGTTCATCGGTTTTCAGACGATTTACATAGACATCCTCCAGAACGAGAAATTGAGTTTTCCATTGATTTAATTCCTAGATCAGTGCCCATATCTAAGACCCCTTATAGAATATCCATTGTGTAATTAGTGGAACTAAATAAATAACTAGAGTAATTTAGTAACAAGGTATTTATTTCCCATAGTGTTTTTCCATGGGGAGACCCTGCTCATTTTTTAAGAAGAAAGATAGATCTATGATTTTGTGCATTTACTACAGGGAGATCAATGCTATAAAAATAAAGAACAAGTATCCCCTACATTGCATTGATGATTTATTCAACCAACGTTATGGAGATCAATAATATTCAATGATTGACCTTCGATCTAGTTATCATCAGTTGTGCGTGATGAAGAAACACATTCTGAAAAAACATTTTAAACTAGGTACGACCATTACGAGTTTAAAGTAATTTATTTTGGATTGACTAATTCACCCTCTATCTTCATGGATCTAATGAATAGATTTTTAAGGAATATCTTGATGACATTGTAGTGGGATTTATTGAGGATATCAAGGTATATTCTAAAAGATATTAAGATCATTAAAATCACTTGTGCATTATCCTGGCGACTCTTAGAAGAAATGAATTATAGGGGAAGTTTAGCAATTGGAAATTTTGGCTCGAAGATATTTCGTATTTTGGCCATATCATCTCTATGGATGGAATCCCTGTTGATCCTTCTAATACAAGTTCAATCCAAGAATGGTCAGCACCAACAATTATAACAGAGGTAAACAGTTTTATAAGTTTATCAGTTTATTATCGGCGTTTCATCCAAAATTTTTCTCAATTTGATAACCCATTAACAAAGGTCACATGAAAAGGGGTTAAATTTGATTGAAAAATGAGTGTGAATAATTTTTCGAAGAATTGAAGAGAAGATTAGTTATTCCTATTATATTGACTCTATGATCGGGGAATGATGGGTTTGTTATTTATGGTGATGCATCGAAGAAAGGACTTGGTTGTGTCCTTATGAAGAATAATATAGTTATTGCATATGAATCAAGACAACTGGAAATTCATGATAAAAAATACCCTACTCAAGACCTTGAGTTCACAATTGTAATCATTGCTTTGAATATTTGGAGAAACAATCTCTATGGTGAAAATGTGAGATTTATACTGATCACAAGATTTTGTAGTATATTTTCTCATAGAAAGAACTCAACACGAGGAAAAGGATATGGCTTGAAAAACTCAAGGATTACAATTTCACGATACAATACCACCTGGGAGAAGGTAAATACGGTGGTAGATTCTTTGAGAAGAAATGATCATGGAGTTTTGAACAATATGAGAGTTAAAAGGAATCCAATTTTCATGAATCTAGTAATGTGGATATGGGGATAACCATGGAAGGTGAATCATAAGTAATTTTTCAAATGGTTTCCAAATCATCTTTACTAGAAAGGATAATGATTTCTCAGACCGATGATGAATATTTTCATAAAAATATTAAAGCTATGAATGATGGGAGATTGAGTGACTTTCTGTATGAAGATGGAATTTTGAATCATGGGAAGAGACATTGTGTTCCCAATATGCCTGATCTAAAAAAATAATATTTTGATGATGCACATAGCTCCAATTTCTCAAAAACCCCAGGGAGAAAAAAAATTTATAGAGATTTGCTGGAACATTTTTGGTGGGACAACATTTAGAGGGATATTGTAGATTCTGTGTCAAGATTTATGGTTTTTCAATAAGTGAGAACTGGAAGGAAACAACATGGAGGAGTCCTACAACCTCTTACCATAACTGAGTGGAAGTGGGATGATATCATGATGGACTTTTTTGTGGGGCTACCAAAGACTCCTAGAAGGAATGATGCAATATGGGTCATTGTTGATTGTCTTACAAAGTCAGTATATTTTATTTCTATAAAATATGATTTACCAGATGAACGTCTAGCAAGACTATATATTAATGAAGTTGTGAGACTTCATTGATTACCACTATCGATTGTTTCTGATCATGATCCCCGTTTTAAATCATGATTCTTGAAAAGTCTTAAGATAGCCCTGGATACTGATCTTTGTTTGAGCATTGCCTACCACCCCTAAACTGATGGACATTAGAATGGACTATTCAAACATTGGAAGACATGTTGAGATCATGATCCCTTGATTTTCAAGGAATGTGTGATCATTATTTACCTCGGGTAGAATTTTCCTAAAACAATATCTTCTATTTATGTATTCAGATGGAACCATATGCAGCGTTATATGGAAAGAGATGTTGCACACCAACCAGTTGGGATGTTGTTGGTGAAATAAAACTCATAGGGATATAAATTGTTGAGGAATCGATTGGAAAGGTGAAGGTAATATAAACACACATCAAAGAAACATAAAGTAGGCAGAAGAGCTAAGATAATAACCGAATGAAGGATTTAGAATTTCAGGGAGGGGATCATGTTTTCTTGAAGGTATCTCCATGGAAAGGTATAATACATTTATATAATAAGAGGAAATTAAGTCCTAGTTACATTAGAACTTTCTAAATTCTATAATGAATTAGTGTTGTAGCTTACCGTTTGGAAATTCCACCAAGTCTCACCAATGTTCATGATGTGTTCCACATATCACTTTTGAGAAAATACATGAGTAAACCAACACATGTACTCACATATGTGGTTTTATTACTAGTACCTGATCTGTCTTATTATGATTAGCTTGTCATGATTCTTGACAAAAGAGAACAAGTTCTAAGAAACCAGACAACTCGTCTAGTAAAAGTTCTATGGAGAAACCATAAGATGGAAGAGGAAATGTGGGAACTCAAGGAACAGATGATGAAGAACCACCCAAGTCTTTTTATGACTTAATATTATATAAATTTTGGGGACATAATTATTTGAAGGAGGGGAGAATGTAACAACACAATCTTCCATGGTAGTATTTTTTTGATTAATACTATAGCGTGTTGTATGCAACTTTGAGTTCTAACACACCACAACCAATAAAACATTCTATTATGAATAGTAATACCCACTTTTTGAAATTTTCATAATATTATATTTAAAAATGAGCATCGTTTTTTGATTCATAGTATCAAAAGTAGCTTAGGATGAATTTTTGTTATTTTTCTAAAAACATTCATTTATTGATGAATAGTGAAAAACACCGAGTATTGATTAAAACATACTTTTTATTTAAACAACTATTTATTTTATTTAAATTTATTTTATATTAAAATAGATACATAATTCTTATATAATTTCATTTTAATTTATTGGAGTTAATTTATAAAAATTTTTGATATAAAAGATTTATTGAACTTTTTACCGTCTTTTAACCACCTCCTAGGAGCGTTTGAAAATTTACATAAAACATAATTTAACAACTTATGTGATTTGAATTTCAAAATTTCAAAAAACGCAGTTGATATTAGTAAGTAAAATTTTGTTAAATGAGTTGAAAATAATTTTTGGTGAATAGTAACTTATGACTTTTATTTACCATGGTTAAAAGTAAATAGGGTAATTAAACGTATAAATGATATTATAATTACCCTAACACATGTACTAATTCTACTGGATAAGTCTAATTCTACCAAAAACAACCTTAGGAATAAAATATGATCCTTTAGGTCCACATGTATTAGATTAGTACATTTATTATTATTTAATTCAAAGAAGAGTTAAAAGTGTTAAATTCAACGTATAATAACTCAAGAATTTTTAATATAATTTTACACATAAGATAAATTAGACTATAAATATTCATTAGAAAGATAAAAATATTTCAACATAATGGTATTTTATTTATATTTTTTAGATATTAAATAATTTATTTTATTTATGACACAGTGATGATGAAATAATTACCTAATTAATGAAATATTAAAATATTTGATAATATAAATATCCAAATAAATTTAATTTGAGACTTTTTATGAATTAAACCAATTTTATAGGATAATATGACATTTTAGGGTTGGTTAGATTAATTTTTTTTGAATTAATAATAGTTCTATGAATTTAGCAAAAACAAAATACCAAATAGTGTCAAAATTGACATAAAGGAGCTTTTAAAACAAATATTGTATTATTAATTGTTATTGTATTCCTAAAAATATAAGGATCGTCCAAAATTCTTATATAATGATTGTTGTATCATTGATGAACCACTTGGGGTTCTCTTGTAAGTATATAGTATGTTTATTAACCATATAATATAAAAATACAAAGAGAAATGGTAAATATCAAACAATTTAACAAAGAGTTAAATCTAAATGATAAGGTTAATATAGTGACCCAAACCAGTGTACAGATGAGTGTTTATTGACCCATACCCAATTTATACTTTAAATAATTCATTTTAAATCCATTAGAAACCAAAAATGATTTTATTATACAATAATATTTCTAGCTTTTCCAAAGGGGCCGCTCAACCTTCTTATAAATGGGCACTCCATTTTCTCTCTAATTCAAACCTTCAAAGATATTGAACTCTTGCAAACCCTACCCAAATACAATATCAAATATCCTACCTTAATTCTTGATTCTTTCCTTTAGTCAAAAAGCCATCTTATGAAGCCCTTTTTATCAAATCAAAAGGAAGATCCCGAAGAAGAGGTAAATATTTTATCACCTCTTTCAAGTTTATTTCTTCTTCTGATTTCACATTCATTGTTGATTCCATTCTAAAATAATAAATCCAGTGTCTTCAATATAATGTGATATTATTATAAAAATGGTACAACCTTATTAATTATTCTATCCATACATTAAATGAAATGTCACCATACGTGCGTACGTACGGCTTACCGTCTCCACATCGTGGGGTAATTGATATTTAATACATTATTATTTGGATGAGTATAATAATGAAGTTTAATTGATTTAAATAATGAATATTTCATGATAATTATTATGTATATATGATATACCAACCAATTATATATCATTTTAATATCAAAAGAATGATATTGTCGCTCGTGTGTACGTACCGATTACCGTCTCTATGAACGTGCTGAAATTCATTCCCCATTGTAATCCATTCAAGACTAATTTTCATAAGATGATTAAAAATATTTTTTAAAGACATAATAACATTCCTAATATGAATAATATACATCCTACCCATAACAATCATTTCATACATAACAAATCATATAAAAAAACAAATCAGTTAACACCCAAAACGACGATAATATTAATATATTATAAACAAAGCAGGGTTAAAAGATCATATATGATATAATATTAATGTATACGATTCTAGTATAATTTAATAACTAGTATTTCACCGTTATAAAAGAGGTTAACGTACCCTAAACCAAGGTAATGTACAAATTAAGGGTTACTTTCATAATCTGTTTATTATCCAAGGTTGTTTTTAGGTAAGTATCTACTGGGACCTCTTTATCATCCGCATCCATGTTTCATAAAAATGTATTTCAATAAATTTTTACTATGTACTATACAGTGGGTTAAAGTAATTTATACCATTATTTTACCTTATATGTTTTCAAAGGAATCATTCCATTGTTTTCTATACAAGTTACTTTATGACCTTTCGACAAAATTACGGTAAGAATTTATTTTTAACTAACACTGCTGGGGCAGCTATTTTCTATCATTATAAGAATGTTCAAAATACAATTAAAATCTTATAAAAATATTTTCAAAATAAATGTTTTCATTTATAATTATATGACATTTAAATGATTTCAAAATAGTAAGAGATATTTCACTAAAAGGAGGTTTTGATTTCATCTATATCAAAATCCATTGATGGATTTTAAGATTATTTGATGTTGATTTGTTATGATAAAAAACATCCTTATTATATTGAGGGTTTTGTGGTATGTTTGATTGTGGATGAGTTATTTTTATACAATTCATGGTTTATGGATAATGTATTGACATTTCATATGCTATTTTTAATACAAATTTATATGTTATGTATAAACCTTTTCATATAAGGAATGCATTGGACTTAATAAATGAAGGTTGTAGCCCACTATATCTCCTAGATGCATCAGTAGGTCTCATGAGAAAAACTAGTGCCTTGGCATAGGGTCGTGACAAAATCTTTTTTGTAGTCTTGGCACAAGGCCTTGATAATGTGGTTATAAAAGTCTGACATTATGCATTCCATCATTATGAAAGTGGCTATTGATAGTGCATGTGATTATTTGACTGTTAGAATATCCAGGTGAATAAGTAAGTGGCATTATTTTATTTTATCTTTTCCATTTTATGCTAATGATCATGTTTAGAATGATTTAGTTTTATTATTATACATTTCCTTAAATGTTTATTCATATTTATGAATGTTTCTAGAATATTATAATCATTACTGAGCATCTAAGCTCACCCCTTTCTGTGTTTTATTTTTCCCAATATACAAAGAAGTATATCATGACTGACCTGTATGGGTAGTCTATGGGATCTCAGTGTTGTTTATAGAAACAATGCTGTTGTAATTTTCCATTTTATGATGTAATGTAAACCTTGTGTATATATCTAGTACTTCCAAAGCTACTAGAATAATCTGTATTTAGAGACATTATATTTAGTGATCGTTCCAATGATATGAAATAATGCACTGACTCTTGGCTTATAGGGTTGGGGCGTTACATAAATTTAGTTATTAGATGATATTTAATGAGAACAATATCTGTTAATATTT
Organism: Viscum album; assembly: GCA_963277665.1. Classification (NCBI taxonomy): domain Eukaryota; kingdom Viridiplantae; phylum Streptophyta; class Magnoliopsida; order Santalales; family Viscaceae; genus Viscum; species Viscum album. Next base: position 1,104,942,948 of record OY728131.1, on the reverse strand, counting down.
GAAAATTTTATTTTATAATAAAAGTATTTATTTATTTTATTTTATAATTTTATTTAAAATGGAATTTATAATGTACATAATTTTAATTTGAAATGATGAAAATAATTTTCATAAATTTTAATGAAAACAAGATTAAAATTATATTTGGGTTTTTTCAAAAAATATAAATTTGTAGGTAATATTTAAATTTTTAATTTTTATGAATTTGACAATGTTTAGGAATTTCCCGGTTGATTAAAGATAATTATTTATGTAATAAAAATATTCATTTTAATATATTTGATCATATAAATTCTATGACCGAATTTTTTTGAAAAAAATTAAAATGTTTCTTTAAGGAAAATTTATTCGATCTTTTCATTGAAAAAAAATATTTTCATGTTATGATTAAGATGGTGATTTTCATGAAATCCACATGAATATTATTTTATTAAATATAGGAAATTTATGTTATAAAAAATGAAAATTTTAATAATTATGAATTTAAAAAAAATTAAAATTAATGCATAATTTTTATAAAATAAAATTATGTGTTATGTGAATTAATCCTAAAATTTTCATTTTATATCCTTATAATTTTTTTAAGAAATTATAATTTAATAAATTAAATCATAATGTTCAAATTAACTTATATTTTTAATATTAATTTTTTTTAAATTAATTAACAAGATAAAAGTATGTATTTAAAAATGGATAAAATTAAATATAAAATCCATGAAAAACATAATGTTTTATAAAAGTGTGTGGTTGAGGTGTGGTTTATCCAAAAAAACACATTCCCATCATATATTGTAATTTTTATTAAGAGAACCTAGATAATTTTCATGAAATTATTGTAAAAAGATGAATCATTCCTAATGTACCATTTCACTCTCTGATAAAAGTATACCAGTAGAATTATTTCAAAGTTACACTTAATCTTTTAATTCCTCATTGATACTATATATTTTTTATCTCATCATAACTCATTCACACTATATAAATCCCATGGTGTCACTATGAAAGCCTAATCACTTCAATTCTAGGGGTTATTCTGAGGATAAATCAAGTATCCAATGGAATAATTATATACTTTTAAATGTTTTATTCTTAATATTACTCTTACAAATATAATATAAAAATTATAATATGGTTAATTTTTTAACATAATTATACTTTTATTTTTCTATATCAATTGTATAATAATCATTTATACATTTTTATGTACATTTAAAAATAAAAGAACATCAATTATGAATGTACATGGACTACTACCACCATGAAGAACCATTTTTAATTTTGTAATTTTTTTCATTAATTAAAAAAATATTCAAATAACCTTCATATGTAAAAAAAATTAAAAAATATCATTATAATTGTGTTAAAATGAAATTAATTCATAAGAAATCCGTCCTTAACCAAACTCATAAGTTGAGTTAATGTGTATCCATGTTTGGGCCAGTTTTACTACATACATGAATGTTTCATAAAATAGAAACAAGGATGACTAGGAGGAAATAAATAATAATATTTATATTATATAATAATAACATAATTACTTATATAAAGTTTGGGAAATATTATATCATGTATTTTTCTAATTATTAAAGAATAATTGTTATTCACTCCAATCACCCAAACATGCCAACACAGATTACCATTCCACATAGCATAACATAAACACTTATCTAATTTTATGATACATTTATAAGAAAATATTATCAATATATTATATTATCGTAAATGAAATGTTAATTAAGAACATGGAATCAAATAATGGTTAATGATAAAAATATATTAAATCATGTGAATATAATGAATGTTATCAACTCCAGAGAGTTGAAATAACATAGACCTATCCAAAACACAAAAAATAACTTATTTTTTATGAGGTATATAGAAGATAATATATATAAATATTTTTAATGAGTATATGATTAAGGTAGCTATGTAAATTTTTTAGGAGGATATAATATCAACAACACTATTTGGAAACAAGGTAAGGGAACAATCATCTAAAAGTCCTCTATTTGAGTCATGATTGGTATTATGCACCCAAATTCATTTATGTGATTTATATACGACCTATATGAGATATAGTACCATAATATTATTAATAATAGTATTTTATTTATAATTATGGTTATATAATTCACGAGGTTTTCCCTAAAGTGTTTCTCAAGGTACATTGTTTTTCTTTTTCTCAATTGTAATTATTTTAGACATGTTACATGTATTGAGAAATGTGTCCGTTTAATAGTGTTTTATTGGTTTTATTTCCCATGAATGTTAAATGAATAATTTTATTTTAATTAATTGTGTAAAATAATCCAAATCATGCTCTCTTTATCCTATATATTATGACTCAACTATTACCAGAATCATAATAGTTTTGGCAATTCAATTTGAGATACAGTGTGTTTTGATAATGAAATTGAACATATTTCATAAATGTTTGGTATAGTATATAATTTGATTATATTATTTGTTATAGTCTCAATATTTTCATTTTTACAACATAATAATCTTTTCAAACGATTCATGATTCATAGAGAACACTTCATATAATAGATATTGATATCTCAAATATCATTTCATTGAATAAAAATATTTATACATGAACATTTTTTCCCGGATAAGGTTCTGAAAAAATCATATATTATTTTATTTTTTTATCCAATTTGGGTAAATAAATTTTTAACACAAATAATTTTTTTCAAATTTTTAAAAGAAAAAACATCAACAGATATAATTTATGTTTTAAAAAACATCCTTTTATTATCATATGTATTATCTATTTTATCCACATTACATATAGGTAAAATTATTTCATTTTAATGGATCCATTATTATAGATTCATTTTTAAATTAAAATATTTCGACGAGTTCTAACTTCACCTTTTGAAAATGATGTTTTGTGGTGACCTATAACATCATCATTTAAATCAATGTTTGGAATGTTTTCTAAATCACATTTTTGTATACACATAAAACAGACATTTCATTTTCAAATGGATATAACCTAATAGGGTATATGTTTCAGTATTTATAATCAAATATATAGTCAAATTTTGGGGGAGTTATCTCTTGGTACTAGACAATCCCATTCTTGATCCCATCATTGGTGGTATCATTCTAGCATTCTTTTTATAGGATTGTTTTCATCTATGTCAACATTATTATCAGTTTCATTTTTACAATAAGGATGTGTTATTTTAAAAATATCCTCCTTATTTATATTAAAAGATTTTTATCATGTTATTATACTATTGATCACGTTGTATACTCCTTGATCAACATGTTTTGAATATCAAATTTTATAGAATTTATTTTGGATGATGTTCACCAACAATTAATGTCATAAATTTACCAGGCGAAAGAATTGGTTTTTTATGTTTTTACTCTAATATATATGATAATGTAAATATTACTATGTATTGTTTAACCATCCACCGTATTCCTTCATTTGGAACAAGATCATGTTTTCCATTTTATGTATATGGGGAAAACAATTGACATTCATGATGATTATTTACTACTAAAGTATATTTATTGTGTATTGATATTCAATATTTTTCATTTTATGGATAAAAAATCCATTTATTCAACTAATGGTTCTATAAAGAATGGTTTAAAGATTCATGTTGACTCTTATGATTAATCAACTATTCTTACCCATGTGATGTGTGTGTAACAATATTATATATATCCCCATGATTAATCAATATAATTCATGACACAAAACACATTTGATTTTGGTGTATACATGTTCCCATAACTAGATAGTGTATTGGTATAAAGACTTGAGAGTATGTTTTTGTTTTCTAAAACGTTACATTCAATCAACATGATATAATTATTATTGATATCCACATTTTCATTTAATATCATGGATATAAAATGATATTAGATTCAACTAATTAATAGATTCTGTTTAGATTTTCCATCCAAATGAAAAATTAATGTCAAATTTTTAGGTCATGATTACATCAGTCGTATGTTTTCCCTTACTGAGAATTAGGGATATCCCCTTTATATATTAACATTGCCTCAGGTGATTAAGAAAATTAATATAAAATACTTTTATGTAGGATAACAAATATTGATTAATTTATATTCTATGTTTAGGACTCATTATGGATTATCTAGTTTTCTTTATAATAAAACAAATTTATATTCGATACAAAGTAAATGGGTATTTTCTATAATTTTTATTCTAATTATCTAAAAAACCTAATCATAACCTTATTACATAAGATATATAATATTCTTTTTTTTATTTTTTAAGTTAAGGAATATTATATAAATGATTTTACACTCAGAATAAATTAAAGTATGTATAGTATGTTTTCATGGAACTAGATCTAGGAGTACGGCTCAGGGATGTCAAAGTTGTTATTAAAGGATGAAATAAAGAAGGTAATACATATTTATGTTTAGTTATCATGTTAATAAGATCTTTTACTTTAATTTTATTGATAACCATTTTGGGTTTTAATATTTGGTTGAATCATGGTTATATAAATGAATTCAAGAAAGGTACATACCTAGAAATCACTATGTCTTCTTAATGAATAAGGTATCATATTTAATAGTTGGGAGTCTCATAATTTCCCTTTTATTATGTAAAATATTAGTTCAATGATATTATCTATGGTAGTGATATTTATATTTTGATAATAATGAAATTCATATATATTATAATTAGTGAATGATATTTATAAATGAAATTATGGTTATGATAATTGTATTAATCATATAACAAAATATCTTCAGTAGTTATACATTATTGTTATATAAAAACATATTAACTTTTATCAATAACAATGAAGTGTAAATTTATGAATTTGTTTTTATTTTTATTCCTATCTACTAGAGAAAATATGATTAAGGTATATACAACTTGTTGGATAAATATATGCTTGATGGCGAGATAATAAATGAATCTTTGATTTTTAAAAATCCTATTGCATAGTATTAGTAAAAATATGATTTATTATTTAATAATGATATATTTTGTGAAATTAATTGTTTTTTTGGATTATGATACATATTGACTAGTGTGTGACTTTACTAACTATTTATTAATGAAAAGGGTTAATTATTAAAGGAATATATCATCTCATAGTGTATAAATGTCATGAAGAGTAAAATGGTTGTTTCAACAAAACATTTTATATTAAATGTATTATATTTTAAAATAAATAATTATCTATTTGAATTATTTTTATATCTCATATATGGGATGTTTTGAGCTCGGTTTTATCTTGTTGGGGTTTGAAATTGGAAGAGTTGTGGAATGGATCAACCTTAAGGTGGCTGTAAAAAAGCATCTGACTTGTGAATGGTATTCAAGTAGGTCTACAGAGTTCTAAGAACACACTAGTTATATAGTTGTTCTAGATAAACCTAGGTGGTTCTACTAATTACACCGACCAATTGGTTGTAGGTAACCGACAAGATGGTGGGCTCCATTGGCTCTATAGGGCTCCAATAAATGGGTAAAATTAATGCACATTACATGATTTTAATGGACCGTGGTTCTTAACCTCTTTAAATACCAATTACAAACCTCAAGGCCGTATTCCATATTTTATACCTCTTTCATGATCCAAATAACTCTTCCATTCATCTCCCCTTTCACATTTAATGCAGGATCGATCAAAATATCCTAGAATAAATAGTTTTTTCCTACATTTATAACAAATATATCATCCTTCATGAAATATGAGCACTGATATATGGTGTATATTTGTTTTATATAATGATCTAATAATCCAATGTACCCTTATTCATAAATCTATGATGGATCATGTGTTTTGATGACTTTTCTTGGATGAATCATTATCTTCCATCTATAATGAGAATTCATGTTTTTTGTTGTTGAATAATGACCTTACTAAACCCATTATTTTTTGAATATTGAGGGTAAGATGACAATATGTTGATTAATTTTAGGTATATCTATGGAGTATATATCCTTTTCATGATAACCCCTTTGATTGAATAGATAACTGTTAAAAATTGTGGATGTTTCCAATTATGTCATTATAGATCGATGATCTAAAGACACTATTCTAATTGAAGGTATTTTCTGTGAATTAATTATTTATGGATTGATTATTTTTTGATTGAACCGTGTTTGTCTTCTAAAATCAATGTTGAATTAATTATGCATAATTTTTTCAATAACTAATCTAGTGAAATTTAATTCCTTCTATTTACATGTCTAATTTTTGTATACATTAATGAACATTGTAATGTATGTGATCTTAGAGTCATCATATTTACATATAATCACACTGGTTCTCATCTCTAATCTAATATCTTATTGAACCATAATCGATATAGGCATCCTTTGTGTGATATAATGTTCTATATATCCTTACCTCACATAGGTTGCATATATAATAATTAGAATGATATGACATTGTGTATTGATGTTATCAATAACTATTGATTTTCATAACATGAGTGTGTGTTCTATTCCAATTTTTTCAAAAACGTTATATGATATTATGAAGATAAATAAGATATGATTTCTAGGATGGGTTGGTTGATGGGTGAGATAGCCTAGTGTTGCCTGACCTAGGGTATAATGACATCCGAAATCTATCATGGGAGGAAATAAGAGTAATGATAGTCTTTGTGATATCGACTAAGAGATAAAAATATGAAATAAAGTCTTATTATGTTATGAACTAGAGTCATATGGTATGTTGGCCTATTGAGTAGACTTGCGGTTTTACCCAACACATGTGACGTTTCCATGATCAATTTGTTTTTTATAGGAAAGAGCCAATGTAAGTGTGGTTGGGGTTCATTTTTTCTTGTTTAGTGCACATATACTCAATAATGTTTGTTTATATTTTTAACTTTTATTTATTATCATGATATATACAATTATATATGTACACTAAAATTTAAAAAACATGGGTTGGGTCCTATTGAGTTTTATTACTGACACATCGTATGGTTTTTTCGATATTGGTATAGAATTCATATTGATAGGGTACTGTTGTTTTATATATTTATTTACTATCCTAAACATTTATACTGGGTTGTCATACCTTCTAGGGAGGATATTTATTTTTTGTATAACATGAGTTCCGTTTAATATTTTTTATTTAATCTTGTTTCTATGAGTTATTTTATATTTATTTACTATTTTTTGAATGGATATGACACTGAAGGATTAGTCTCCACACTGATGATCCAAAAAAACTCGCCGCTAGGAGGCATCCCCTTTAGTATTGGATAAGGCAAGTATGAGGTCCGGTGTAAATCTATCAAAAAAAATAATGGCTTGGGTTACATTTTTAAATATATTATTAGAGATATTTTTTGTTATTTTCTCGTTTTCTAACTCGGGTTATATTAGGAATGATATTTCCATGTGGGACTCTTGTAGGGTAGTATACATGTAAAGGAAGATATCATGTGTAAAATAACTACAAAATAACCATTTAATTGATTACTACTACATTTTTATGATATTTATGGTGCATTCGTGAATCAGGACTAGGAACACAGGATCACATTGCCTATATATAAGTGTTGTTGTGATGTGTGATAGTTCTTTAATTTAATTCATTTATGTGTGTTTTCTATTTAGGATAAACTTGATTTATGATTCAGTGATATATCTATTTCCATGTATTTGTATCTATCTATAATGGATTTAATTAAATAAACCTAAGCATGTTGTAATGTTTATATATTTGTGTGTGACTTTGGATAATGTGTGGGGAAGGATAAAAATGCCATTTTTGATGGATATACATTATATTATGGTTATACTCATAAGGTAACCTTTGTGTGGTCATATAGATTGCTTAGGATACCTCTTAAATGTTCTGAAAATTTTCTTCAAGTTTTGGAAATTCCCCTGAGAATATTACTAACTTGTACTCTTGGTGGAGTATCCTAGGATGCTCCGGTGAGGGAGAAAATTCCAGTTATTATAATTATTCATGCAAGAGAATACATCTACACCACCCCAATGGTTTTGGAAGAGGGAACACTATATCAAAAAAATTCTTTGTTCTATTAAAATGAATGATAGTTACTACAACTATAGTCGACTAAAGTAGGGTCTTTTAGGTCCAATATCCTCTATATTTCTAGCTCACTGCAATCCCATGATCATTTGAGGATAATATAAGGATCATCGAGAGGATATTAAACATTTTATTGATCCCATAGGTTTATAAGGTGATGATTGTGACCATTATGATTCTAGGAGAGGATGAACAGTAGTGGGACATTATATTTCAGGCTTGAAGATGTAAGGATCAAAATTGGATTAATTTAAAGGACACTTTCATCAAGGAATTCTTCTCAAATATTGTTAATCTGTATTCAGAGTATTTGTTTAATGAACTCCATTAGGGGATCATGATTGTGTTTGATTACTCAGATCATTTCATAGATCTATTATACCACACTCATCTCTTGGACTGGGATAAATCACATTAACCCAAGAAGTTCTAGATCAACCTTAGATTGGATTTGAGATTCCATTTTAGTAACTATGATAAGTTAACATACATTATAATTCATCTTAGGACCCTTGAAATTTATAAAGGATTATAGTAATATAGTGCTACATGTCTTATTTCAGTTTTTAGTGGTTGTCATAATGATGCTTCAACTCGTAGGAAGAGGAAGGGTAATGAATCACGCCATAATTCTGGATGAAAGATATACTTGGGCATTAGATCTTCAACACCATTCATGTGAGATGGACATCCTTAGTGTGTAAACTATGGAATGTTCGGGATTTATCATAAATTATGCCCAAAACCTTGGATCGAGTGTGATATGTGTGTCAACATAAGGAATATATCAAGTTTCTACACAAATAAATTGTGAATGAGGTCTCATAGGGATTTGAGATAGATATATTCTTCGTGCCATAGGACAAGCTACGGTCTATTGAAATCGGCTCAGGTGAAAATGGTTGATACTAGTCATTTATCTCATGGAAATGGTTTCAATGTAGAGGTAAAAAATGTGTATATAATGTATAAAATTATAGAAGACTGTGGTGAGGGGAAATATACTATTTTAGTTATGGTCTTGATCACTTATACATTTTTAATATATTTTCTATAGTAAATTTTCCCCTCCCTTCATATCATCACATGTTATTACTATAAATGACTTATTGGATATGTTTTATTATAGGTTTTTACCCAAAATATAACATTGGGAATGAAATTGAACCATGTTCAGTCAAAAATAAATTTTTTGTAGTCATTTTTGGTAATAAACAACTATAGGAAATAATTATTCTAGAGATGGTAAGCTTTGATGTAATTCTTTGTATGGACTACGTGATGAATTTCTGAGCTCAAATTGATTTCTACTTGATATTTTTATCATATAATTCATAAAAGGTAGTGTTACATGTGTTGATGAGACTATGGTAATAGTTGGAAGGTAGAGTATATTTAGACATGGGCTAGCATAGGATGATCATAATGTACATTGTGGGCTCGAATACTTCTATAGGATCTGTGGAATCTCCCCAGTCCTTTCCTCCAACATCATTATAAAAACATTTTTTTGGATGGTTTAATATGACTTTCCTGTGATATAGGTTTTTAATTTGAGATAGTGATCATTCTTGTAATGCCCTGATCCTAGAATCCCAAAGTCGGTGCATTATTACGTATCATTGGAATGATCACAAAAGATCATGTCTCGAATGTCCAATTTGTTTAGTAGCCTTGGATGTACTAGATACAATCATAAGGTTTACATTACATAATAAAATGGAAAAGTACAACAACATTGTTTCCATAGACAACACTGAGATTTCATATACAATCCATGCAAGACAGTCATAATATAAGTCTTCACATCTTGGAAAAAATAAAACATAGAAAGGCGTGTGCTCAGATTCTCACTAAGGATAACAATATAGCAGAAACTTTTATAAATAAGAATAAACATTTACGGAAATGTATAAGACTAAAACAAAAGCCTTTTAAAAATGAACTTCAGCATAAATTGGAAAAGATAAAATCTAATAATGCTATTTACTTATACACATAGATATTATATTGGTCGAATAATAACATTCAATATCAATAACCACTTTCATAATGATGTAATGCATAATGCCAGACTTTCATAAACTAATAGTCAAGGCCCTATACCAAGACTACAAAATATATTTTTCTAAGGCCTTATGCCAAGACACTAGTTTGTCTCCTTAGAACTACAGATGAATCTAGGACCTATAGCGGGCTCCACCTATCACTTACTATGTCCAATGAATTCCTCATATGAAAATTTTTGCACATAACATAAACATTTGTATTAAAACTAGAATATGAAATTCTAATACTTTATCTATAAACCATGAATGGTATAATAATAAATCATCCACAATCAAACATATCACAAAACCTTTAATACAATATTAATGTTTTGTATCATAAAAAATAAACTTCAAATAATCATAAAATCCAACAAAGGATGTTGACATAGATGAAATCAAAAACATTTTTTAGAGAAATATCTCTTACTATTTTGAAATAATTAAAAGTCGCGTAGTTATAATAGAAAAAATTTATTTTGAAAATATTCTTATAAACATGTAATGGATTCTTCGACGTTCTTATAACAACATAAAATAGATGCACCCACTATATAAGTTAAAAAAAATCATACATTAATTTTTCCAAAAAGGTCATAAAGTACCTTGTTCAGAAAATGACGGAAGGATTCCTTTAAAAACATATAAGGTAAAGTAAGGGTATAAATGACATTAACCCATTTTCTAGTAAATATTAAAAATGTTTTAAAATACAATTTTAAGAAACATGGAATTGGATGATAAAGTGGTCCCAGTAGATACTTACATAAAAACAATCTCAGATAAATAAGAAATTGTGAAGTTAACCTATAACTTGTAATTTTCCTTGGCCTAGGGTTGTTTAACCTCCAGTATAATTTTGAAATAATTTTTAATAAATTATACACGATTCATATACATTAATATGATATCATATATGATCTGTTAATATTTCATTGTTAATAATATTTTTGTATTATCATCGTTTTAAGTGTTAACTAATTAATTTTCCATTATATGATTTGGTAAGTATGTAATGTTATAATGGATTTTATTTATCTTATTCATATTCAGAATTATATTAAGTCTTTAAAAATTATTTTTAATAATCTAATTATTCTTTAGTGGATATGATGGGGAATGAATCTCATCTTGTTCTTGGAGACGGTAAACCGTATATACGCACGAGCAACAATATCATTCATTTTATATTAAAATAATATATAATTAGATGTTATATCACATATAAAGAATCATAATCATGTTATATTTATTATTTACATCAATTACAAATAATTATTATACCCATAGAAATAATTATGTATTGAATAACAATTACACCACGACGTGGAGACCGTAAGCCGTACGTACGCATATATGGTGACATGTCATTTAAAGAATGGATAGAATAATTAATATTGTTTTACCATATTTATTATAACATCACAGTATATAGAAAATATTGGATTTATTATTTTATAGTCAAAACATCAAAAGAATGAGGAAGTGGAAGAAGAATGGAACTTGAAAGAGGTGATGAAATATTTAATTCTTTATCTGGTTCTTCCTTTTGATTTTATCAAAAGGGCTCCTTAGGATGGATTTCTGACTAAAGAAAAGCATCTAGGATGAAAGGAGGACAGATGAAAAGATATTTTGGCATGGGTTTGATTAGACAAAAGGATTTTAAGGAGTGAATTAGAGAGAATGGGGAGTCCCTTTTTATAAGAGGGGTGAAATGAACCTTAGGAAAAGCTATAAATATTATTTTATAATAAAATAATTTTTGTTTTATAATGTCTCCAAAATGAATTATTTAAAGTAAAAGGTGAGGATGGGTCTAATACCACTCGACCAATAGGTATTAGAAATGTTTGGGTCAGTATATTAACCTTATCATTTAGATTTATCTCTTAGTTATATAGTTTGACATTTACCATGACTCTTTGTATTTTTATATTATATGGTTTATAAACGTACTATATACTTCCAAGAGAACCCCAAGTGGTTAATTAATGATGAAAATTTCATTATATAATTCTTTTGGCATATTCATAGATTTTTAAAAATAGAATATAAATTAATAATATAATATATGTTTTATAAACTCTTTTTTGACAATTTTGAAACTATTTGGTATTTTGTTTTTTCTAAATTTATAACAGCATTATTACCTTGAAAAAATTCCTCTATCCAACCCTAAAATTTCATATTATCATAGAAAATTACTTTAATTCCTAAAAAGTCTCAAATTACATTAATTTGGATATTTATAATATCAAATATTTTAATATTTAATTAATTAAGTAATTACGGCATTATCATTATGTTATAAATAAATTATATTATATAATGTATAAAAAATATAAATAAAATAAAATTATCTAGGAATTATTTATATATTTATAATGAATATGTATAGTCTAATTTTTCTTTTGTGTAACCCTATAATAAAAATTTATCATCTATTAAACATCGAATTTATCAATTTTAACTCTTCATTGAATGAAATAATAATAAATGTCCTAATCTAATCCATGTGGACCTAAAGGATCATATTTTATCTATAAGGTAGTTTTTGGTCGAATTGAACTTATACAATAGAATTGGGACATGTGTTAGGGTAATAATAATATCATTTTTTCTTTTAATTACCCTAATTACTTTTAACCGTGGTAAATAAAAGTCAAAAGTTATTATTCACCAAAATTACTTTCTTCTCATTGAACCACATTTTACTTACTGATAACAACTATGTCTCTCATACATTCGAAATTCAAATCATTGAAACCATAAAATTATGTTTTATGTATATTTTGAAATGCTCATAGAAGGTGGGTAAAAGATGGTAAAAAGTTAAATAAAATTTATATATATCTAAACATTTTATAAACTGACTCCAATAAATTAAATATAACATATATAATTATTATGTACCTATTTTGACATAAAATAAATTTTAATAAAATAAATATTTATTTAAATAAAAAGTCTGTTTTCAACAAAAACATATTGTTTTTCACTATTCATCATAAATTGAATGTTTTTAGAGAAATCTCAAAACATCACCCAAAGCTAATATCGATATTCAAAATCCAAAATTGAAGTCAATTTTGAATGATATAATTTATAAATTTTCAAAATGTGGGTATTACTATTCGTAACATCTAGTTTGATTGGTCGTGATGTGTTAGAATCTCGAAGTTGCGTTCAACATAAGCTACTGCATTATTCAAAGGGAAACGTACCATGTAAGCTTGGGGTGTTAAATTCTACTCTCCTTCAAATAATTTCTTCCTCGAAATTTCTAGAATATTACTGCATAAAAATATTCGGGTGGTTCTTCATCATAAGTTCCTTAGGTTCTTCATTTCCTATTCCATCATTTCGTTTCTCTATAGAAATTTTACCAGGTGGGTCATTTGGTTTCTCAACACGTGTTCTATTGTATCAAGAACCTTGACAGGCACTTCGAAATAAGACAAATCGTGTTCCAGTTCTAATTACTCATAGGTAAGTACATGCGTAGGTTCAGGCATGTATTTTCACAATAGTGATACGTGGAATACATCATGAACTTTGTAGATAATTGGAAGCATTTCCAAATGGTAAGCTACACCCCCAATTTGTTCTAGGATTACAAAAGGTCCTATGTAAATGGAATTCAATTTACCATTCTTACCGAAACATATAACACCCTTCCATGGAGATACTTTCAACAAAACATGATCTCCTACCTGAAATTTCAAATCCTTCATTCGGTTATCGGAATAGCTCTTCTACCTACATCGAGATGCTTTAATGTGGGTTTGGATTACCTTCACCTTTTCCATTGTTTCCTCAACAATTTCTGAGCCTACATGTTTCTTTCACCAACAACATCCTAGCATGTTGGTATGCGACATCTCTTTCTGTATAACTCTTCATATGGTTTCATCTGAACACTTGAATGAAATCTATTGTTATAGGAATATTCTACCAGAGGTAAATATTGATCTCAGATACATTGAAAGCAAAGTGATCATGATCTAACCATTTCTTCTAAGGTTTGAATAGTCTTTTCTGATTTTCCATCAGTTGGGGGTGGTTGGTAGTGCTCCAATGATGTTCAGTATTTAGGGAGTTCTGAAGAAATTTCCAGAATCTTCATGTAAAATGGGATCACAGTCAGAAACAATCAATAGTGGTACTACATGAAGTCTTACAACATCATTAATATATATTCCTTCTACATGTTCGAGTGGAAAATCATCTCTTATAGCATGAAAATGTGCTGAATCGGTAAGACGATCATCAATGACCCATATTGCGTCATTCCTTCTAGGAGTCTTTGGTAGCCCCAGGACAACTTATTTCATGATATCATCCCATTTCCACTCAGTTATGGGATGGGATTGCATGACTCCTCTGTATGTTGGCTTCAGCTTTCACTTGTTGAAAAACTATAAATCTTGACACAAAATGGGCAATCTCCCTCTTCATGTTGTCCCACAAAAAATGTTCCATCTAATATCTATACATTTTGGTTCTCCCAAGGTGTATAGATAAAGTGTAGCTTTGAGCATCATCCAAAAATTACCTTTTTAGATCGGGTATATCAAGAAATCATAGTCATTTCGAAAATTTCAAGATTCCATCTTCATACACAAAGTCACTCAATCTCCCATAATTCCTAGCTTAAATATTCTTTTTAAACTCTTCGTCATCAGTCTAAGAACTTGTTATACTTTCTAGTAAAGATGATTTGGAAACCATTTGAAAAAGTATTGATGTTTCACCTTCTAGGGAGATTCTCGTATCCAACATTTGTAGATCCATGTATATAGAATCCTTTTCAACTATCATCATCTTCAAACCTCCATGATCCTTTCTACTCAAAGCATCTAACACCTTATTTTCCTTCATCGGGTTGTAGTTTATAGTGAAATCATAATCCATGAGTAGTTAAAGTCATCTCCTTTTCCACATGTAGAGTTCATTCTGTGAGAGAATATATTTCAAACTCTTACTATCGGTATAGATGTCACATTTTTCACCATATAGATAATGTATCTATATCTTCAAAGTAATGATTGTAGCTTCTAACTCAAGATCATGAGTAGGATATTTTTTCTCATACATTTTATGCTATCGTGATTCATAGGCAATAACTCTATCATTCTACATAAAGACACAACCATGTCCTTTATTTGATGGATCAATATAAATAACAAACCCATCATTCCCTTATGGAAGATTCAATATAGGGGAATTGACTAATCTTCTCATCAATTCTTCAAAACATTCTTCACAGTATTTTGTCCAAACAAATTTAACCCCCTTTTTTGTGAGCTTTGTTAATGGGTTATCCAATCAAGAAAAATTCTGGATGAAATACCGATAATAACCTGCTAAACCAATAAAACTATGTACCCCAGTTATACTCCTTGGTGCTGGCCATTATTGGATTGCCTTGGTCTTTTAAGGATCAACTTATATTCCGTTCTTAGTGATAATATGGCCAAGAAAAAAAATATCTTTAATCCACAATTCACACATTCTAAACATCCCATATAATTAATCTCTTCTAAGACTCTTCATGATAATGCATGAGTGAATTTCATCATCTTCATAGATATTGGAGTATACCATGATGTCACCAATAAAAAACACTAAAATGTCATCAAGATTTTACATGAAAGCTATATTCATTAGATCCATGAAGACAGAGGGTTCATTATTCAATCCAAAAGGCATTACTGTAAACTCGTAATGCCCGAAGCTGGTTTGAAATGCTTTCATCGGAATGTCTTCCTTCTTCACATACAATTGATGATATCCAGATCAGAAGTCAATATTTGAAAAGTGTTGAGCTCCGTGAAGTTGGTCAAATAAATCATCAATGTGAGGTAGGGGATACTTGTTCTTTATTTTTGTAGTATTGATATCCCTGTAGTCATGCACAACCTCAACGATCCATCATTCTTCTTAACAAAAAGGTCAAGGGCTCCCCATGGAGAAACATTAGGGTGATTAAATCCCTTGTTAGTAAATTCCTCTAGTTGTTTCATTAGTTCCACTAATTCAACAGAGGAAATTCTATAAGGGGTATTTGATATGTGCCTTGATCAAGAAATTAAATCAATGGAAACCTCAATTTCTCATTCTAGAGGATGTCTAGGTAAATCTTCTAGAAACCCGTCAACAAATTCTTTCACAATAGGAACATAATCTATTTGAATTTTCATTTCCTCACACAAAGTTATTTCTTTCTATTCCTCCCCAATAATTGATTTTTGATGAACTAATGGGGGTGGATCCACATTATAATTAGGTGGTGACGATTCTACTATAATGATATGGTGTTCTTTTTCCTCGTCATCCAAAATTGTAACCTCCATCTACTTATAATAACATATTCATCATGGTATATAATATAATAAATAATGAGCATTATATCAAATAAAATCATGGGTATGACGATGAGATCAGCAGATAAAGAAAATTTATATGCCATAATGGGGACTGATTCACCATACATGGTCGGAATGATACTTCCCTTAAGAGTTTTGACTGACAACTCTCTTATTAAAACAAATTGGAAATATCTAATTTTCTTTTCAAACTGTGAAGATATTAAACAATGCGATGATCCAGAAAAAATTAAGCATTTTCTAAACTTGAGGAAACCATTAAATTACATTCCACTACGTCTTTTAGAGATTCAACCTCAGTAGTAGTGATAGAATAAGCTTGGCCTTGATCCCTTGTCCTTTTCTGAGGAAAGGTACCTAACGATTAAGATATATATTCACAAAATTCCACCATTCTCTACAATTGAATCATTCAAAATTGAAAACCTTTTTCTTCCCCTTGAAATCATGAGCATTGTGGCCTTTTTCAACACACTTGTAATAGACTATCATTTTATTTATGAAAGTACTGGGTTTTTTCTTCCCACATTTATTATAGGATGGATATTACACTTTAAACTTCTTCCCCTTATTTCCATTTCCAGGGTGTTCAGCATATCTTTTCTTCTCTTTATTTTCTTAAAATTTGTAAGGCTTATAGATTTAATTTTATGTCTTGATAAAACATGTGACAATATCTTCATACAATGAGATGGACTGTGCAACTAATGCATGATGAGTAAATGGTTTTAACCCATCAAAGAAATGATCAATCATAATTTTTAGTTTACGTATATAATTTGCAGCAAGCCTCAATAACCTTGTAATTCTGGCTTCATACTTTGTGACCTTCTCATCCTCCTTTTACCTCAGACACAGAAATTGTATTTCCATATACACTTGATGGTCATGAGGAAAGTATTTTTCTTATATAATTTCATTAAACTCACTCCATTCCCTTTTTGATACATCTTCATCTTCCTTTTTGTTTTGAATCAATGATCTCCTTTGATCAGCATCTCCAGTGAGGTGGTAAACTGCCATGAAAACTTTTTCCATTTCTCTACTCCCTAAGGTGTGTAATGATTTTCGATGGAATTTATACATTTCTCAGATACTAGTGGATTTTTACCACCATTGAATGTTGGTGGTTGTTTCATCATGATGTGATCTAAAATTTGTCCTCCACACTGTGGATTAGGGTGCTCCATACGGGTAAGGTTATTATTCATAACAGGAGTGAGTTTTCCCAGTATGGTGATAAGTTGATCCAGACCAGTTGTATCACTAACTCTACTATAATTATCTTTCATCAGAGGGAAATCCCTACATGGAGTGTTTTCATTGATACAGTTTCCATTCCTTCCACTAGGTACCATTTCTAAACAATGTAATAAAGTAGATTATTTTATGAATCGAAATCCATACTTCCAAACAGGTAAAACACTTAACATAAATAGAACAGTTTACAGATATAATACATACTCATAAAAATATTTTCTTTGAGGAAGTATATTATCTTATACCCTTCAAAATAGTTTTTCATTGAAAATCAAAATTATCCTAAGCATATCCCCGGTGAGTGTTGTAACCAAGAGTGTAGCAATGCCCATTGTCATGCACCGGTTCAAGTTATAGTCTTACTCATAGCAATGTTTTCAGGGTTTACCCTTAGGTACATCTTTTCTAGACCCTCCTCTACTTGATTGTATCTATTCAAGGATTTATTTCTTCTAAAACTCACAACATATGTAAAACAACACGATTTTAGGATGTTTTTCTATACTAATCCTCACTGTCTATCTTAGGGCAATGTGATCTATCAGAGTTTACCTAAATCTAGTTTCCAAGGTTTTTACTAACGTTCCTCTTATGAAAACAATAACACACCAATCCCAGAAGCCTAGAGTTGGTGCACTATTACTTATAATTTTCCCAATCACAAAATAGCATGTCTCCAAAGTCCGATTAGTTTAGTAGCCTTGGAAGTACTAGATACATTATTATGGTTGACATTAAATCGTAAAATGGAAAACTACAACTACATTGTCTCCATAGAAAACACTAAGATCCCATAGACTATACCTACAGATCAATCATAATATATTTCTTCACATCCTAGGAAAAACTAAACATAGAATGGGGTGAGCTCAGATGCTCAGTAAGGATAACAATATAGCGGAAACGTTCATAAATAAGCATTAACATTTAAGCTAATGTATAAGACTAAAATAGAAGCCTTATAAACATGAAATTCAGTATAATATGGATAATATTAGATCAAATAAACTCATTTTATTATTCACATGGGTATTCTACTAGTTTAATCATCACATGAAATATCAATAGCCACTTTTATAATGATGGAATGCATAATTCCAGACTTCATAACCACATAGTCAATGCCTTGTGACAAGAATACAAATAATATTTTTTCGAGGCCTTGTTCCAATACATTAGTTTGTCTCATGATACCTACTGATGCATTGAGGTGGATTATTGGGCTCCAACCATCAGTTAGTAAGTCCAATTCATTCCTCTTATGAAAATATTTGAAGATAACATAAACATTCGTATTAAAACTAGCATACGAAATGTCATTACATTATACATAAACAATCAATGGTATAAAATTAACACATCCACATTAAAACATAACACAAAAACTTCAATACAAT
This sequence comes from Viscum album, assembly GCA_963277665.1. Lineage (NCBI taxonomy): Eukaryota > Viridiplantae > Streptophyta > Magnoliopsida > Santalales > Viscaceae > Viscum > Viscum album. The sequence continues at coordinate 1,104,923,812 of OY728131.1, read as the reverse complement.
ATGGTAGTTTTGAATCCTAATAAATCAACATTATATAATCTTAAAATCCATCAGTGGTTGTTGACATAGATGAAATCAGAACATTTTTTTAGAGAAATATCTCTTAAAATTTTGAAATCATTAAAAGTCATATAATTATAAAAGAGAAAATTTATTTTCGAAATATTATTATAACCTTGAAAGGGAAGCTTATATGTTGTTATCACGGTGGAAAATAGCCACACCCGTCGTATAAGTTATAAAATACATTCTTATGTTAAATTTTTCAAAATGGTCATAAAGAACCTGGTTTAGAAAACGACGGAAAGATTCCTGTCAAAACATATATGATACAATAAAGGAATAAATAAACTTACCCCATTGTCTAGTAAATAGTAAATTTTTTGAAATACATTTTTATGAAACATGGATGTGGATGATAAAAATGTCCCATTAGATATTTATGTAAAAACAACCTTGGATAATAAAAAGATTGTTAAATTAAACCTTACACTGTCCTTTTCATTGGTAGAGGGTTGGTTAAAATCATGTATAAGGGTGAAATATTTTTTATTAAATTATAAAAGAATCATATACAATAATAATTTATCTTATATCATCTTTTAACATTTCCTTGATAAAAATAATTTAGTATTATTGTCGTTTCAGGTGTTAACTGAATATTTTTCATTTATATGCCTTGTTACTTAAGTAATGTTTTTTATGGATAGGATGTATCTTATTAATATTCAGAATGATATTAAGTCTTTAAAAATTATTTTTATTTAACTAATTAGTCTTGAATGGATACAATGGGGAATGAATCTCATCGCGTTCGTGGAGATGGTAATCCGTACGTACACACGAGTGAAAATATCATTCTTTTGATATTAAAATAATATATAATTGGATGGTATATCATATATAAAGAATAATTACCATGTTATATTTATAATTTAAATAAAATAAACATCATTATTATAACAATCCAAATAATAATGTATTTAATAAAAATTACACCATGACGTGGAGATGGTAAGCTGTACGTACGAACGTATGATGACATGTCCTTTAAAGGATGGATCTAATAATGAATATAGTTGTACCATATTTATAATATCATCACAGTATAGAAAAGATACTGAAGTTATTATTTTCAAATGGAAACAACAAATAAGGATTACGTGGAAGAAGAAAGGTACATGAAAGAGGTGATGAAATATTTTCCTCTACTTTAGGTTCTTTATTTGGTTTTGAACAAAAAGGAGCCTTAGGATGGATTTATGACTAAATTAAGGCCTCTTGGATGAATGGAGGAAAGTTGAGAGGATATTTGGGCTAGGTTTGACCATGAAAAATGTCTTTGAAGTTGTAAATTAAAGAGAAGGTGGAGTGCCATTTTATAAGAGGGGTGAGGGGCACCATAGGAAATGTTAGAAATAATATTTTTTTATAAAATATTTTTCGGTTTCTAATGGATCCGAAATGAATTATTTAAAGGATAAGGTTTGGATGGTTCTAAAACCACTGAACTAATAGGTTATATATAGGATTGGGTCACTATATTAACCTTATCTTTTATAGTTAAATCTTAGTTAAATAGTTTGACATTTACTATAACTCATTGTATTTTTATATTATATTGTTAATAAACCTTATATATAATTTAAATTGAACCTAGAGTGGTTCATTAATGACACACCAATCATTATATTAGTCTTTTTTTCAATACTTATATTATTAAGAATAGAATATCAATTAATAATATAATATTTATTTTAAAAACTCGTTTATGTCAATTTTGGAACTATTTGGTATTTCGTTTTCTAAATTCATAACGCATTATTACATCGAAAAAATAATCTAACCAATCTTAACATGCCATATTAACATATAAAATTAGTGGAATTTATATAACGTCTCAAATTAAATTTATTTGGATATTTATAATATCAACTACTTCAATATTTTGTTAATTAGGTAATTACTCTATCATCATTATGTCATAAATAAGTTAAAATATTTAATTTCAACAAAATATAATAAAAAAACAAATATGTATGTAATCTATTTTGATGTATAATGAATATTTATAGTCGAATTTATCTTATGTGTAACCCAATATTAAAAATGGTTTAGTTATTAAACATTTAATTTAACACTTTTAACTCTTCTTTGAATTAAATTATAATAAATGTCCTACTCTAATGAAAGTGTACCTAGAGGATCATATATTACTTATAAGTATGTTTTTGGGCGAATTAAATTTATCCAATAGAATTATGAAATATGTTAGGGTAATAATAATATCATTTTATCTTTAATTACCCTAATTAATTTTAACCATGGTAAATAAAAGACAAAAGTTACTATTCACAGAAAACAATATTCAACTCATTGAACAAAATTTGACATAATGATATCAACTGTGTCTCTAGGATTTTTTATATTCAACTCATAGTATTAGTAAAATTAAGTTTTATATAAATTTGGAAATGATCCTAGGAGGTGGGTAGAAGATGGTAAAAGTATCAATAAAATTTGTATATATCTAAAATTATTATAAACTGAATCTAATGAATTAAATTGAACATATATATGTATTATGTATATATTTCAAAAAAAATAAATTTAATTCAAATAAATAATTATTTAAAGAAAAAGTTGGTATTAAACAATAACTCGGTGTTTTTCAGTATTTATCAAAAATAGAATGTTTTCTGAAAAATACCAAAAATTCAACCTAAGCTAATTTTGATATTCCTAATCCAAAAATGATGTCCATTTTGAAATATACAATTTATAATTTTTTTAAAAGGGGTAATTACTATTCAAAATGGTTAGTTTGATTGGTCGCGATGTGTTAGATTCTGGAAGTTGTGTACAACGCAAACTATTGCATTATTCAAAGGGAAAGGTATTATGCGAGCTTGGGGGTTACAATTCTAGGTGTATAGACAATTTTAAAATTGAATTATCAAATAGAACCAACTAAGGTGAAGGATCACAAGGTAAATGTGAGGGACTTAGATCATAAATGATTTATGAAGTTGATTTCTTCAGTAGGGGCTCCACCAATTTTTCACTAAGAATGTCAACATCAAATTAAATTGTATGTACAGTAGAGATATCTAAACCAGGTGATGGTATAGTACATATATCAATTAACGAAGATCTATAATAATTTTAATTGGTTATGGATAGACAAACGGTTCTCAATGATTGATATTAAATGAAGCTACCACTAGTTACAGGTTAGAGAAGATGATTTCCAAAAATCAGGAATTTTAGAGAATGTAGGAAATATATGAGTACATGGTGATTCTATTTCGATTAAATAATGAAATATACATTTTAAGGGATATAATAAACATTAAATCCATCCATATCTTGATTTTTTCAACAAGTTTGTTTCCCTCGGAATTCGGGGATGACTGCCTTGATGGGAGGTTCAAACATTCCGATCAGTTTCTAACGGGTTTGTTCGTATAACCTGAAACATCCAATGATTCCACATCTATTTGCACCCACTTTCAAAAGGTAGGTTCTCATTAGATTGTGGACTGATCAGGATTATGAATTTTCATTGGCCGAGAGGATGGGTGGTCGGACTCATTGCACCTTTCTGAGGGGAATTATTGTCTACTATGGGAATCTCTATATATATTTAAGTTATGTTCGTGAATCCTTATTACATTACCAAGTATAAAATGATATTTTCTTCAGATTTTAAAATTAATGATGAAATATGTAGGAAATTTTGAGAATATTTTATATGTATTCGAGGTTCATCATCAATAGAGAATCATCTGTATCTATTTAGTGATTCATGGTCAATGTTATCCTTCGAAACATTTATATAGAAGTCTCTTGGTCATTTATGATGACCATGCTGGATTTAAAGCCTCTCAGTGAGGCACATGAAGTTTATTGTCATTCAGAAGGACATGGATTATTTGAGAGTTGGGATCGAACCCGCAGATGGGCTACCTATGTATCCTTTTTTTAGAAAATGAATCATAACCCACATAGTTCGAGTAAGGGAGTTATGTTTATGATTGATGGCTCGAAGAAGGATGTCATAATTACTTTTATACTCTATGATTACATGAGTCATGCTCGGTGTGAGAAACAAGAGTTATTGGTAAAAATTAGACAATTGTGTCTTGAAAGATGAAATCATAAGAAATAATGTGGGACTTATGTATGTATGACTCCCCGTATAAATTACGATTTATTTCAGGGAAGAAATATAAGAACAGGGTCCATAAAGGTAGATGTGCTTCATGGAGATTTGAATACGCTAACTTGGGGCTTACTCCTGATTACAAGGCCCAAATTAGTATAGGACTTATGATTGGGGGTTTACTCCTGAGAAGGAATCCTAGATCAAAGGTAAATTAGGACTGGTTAAGAGGAATTATGACTGGGGATTTTTCCTCAAATGGAGGCCCAGGTTAATGAGGACTTAGGGATTAATCCTAAAGAGGATGACCGGATTTGAGAATTATGATTGGGGCTTACTCCTGAAAAGGAGGCCTAAATTAGGATAGGACTTATGATTGTGTTTTACTCCTAAGAAGGAATCTCAGATCAAAGGTAAATAAGGGCGGGTTAACAGGAATTATTACTAGGGCTTATTCCTGAAACGGAGGCCCGGGTTAATGAGGAACTGGGGATTACTCCTAAGGAGGATGCCCAGATTTGAAAATTAAGACTGGGGCTTATTCCTGAAAAGGAGGCCCATGTTAATGAGTTCTCTCATATTAAAGGATGAGGTTGAATGAATGAAATCTCAATCTGTAGTGACATAAAGATGTGTAAATCACTAGATTTTGAGATATATTCCATTGAATTCCTTTCAGATAAGGAAGTCAAATCAAGAAATCACGCCAGGAATGGATTTGAAGAGTGTATTGAAGACTTAATCTTGAATAGGAGAAGTGGAATGGCTTAAGAGGGGTGAAATGTGCAAGAAGGGAACCCAAAAAGGCAGGGGCGTGCAAGTCATGGCAGGCGCGCAGGTACTGCGTGGGCATGCAAGTTCTGTCATACAGGGTACTTGCGCGATGGTTATCCAGCAGGGTAATACTTGAGTGACTGATGGTTAAAGCCTTTATAATCCTCTTGAGGTTCTTCCAGAATAGGGGCGCACAAGTTCTATTGAAGGAGTAAGGCGGCGCACAAGTGTGACCATTTCCCTTAAGAGCTGGCCACTCAGGCGCACATGTGTTAATGAGTTTCAACACTTAGGCCTTCCTCCCTCTCTTTATATCTTTCGTTCTAAGTATGAAATTACCTTAGAAGTGTTTCTGAATCTTTGAGAAGAGACTAGGATGCCGGGAGCATAAATATGGGTTTTTGGAAAAATTCCTCCCAAGAATGTGGGGCCCACATGGTCTATTTATAGGCTGGAGAAGACCCATGAGGTTATCCATTAGGGCTCTTAAGTCACTTGCATGACCACTAGGCATCGCGCAAGTGGACTTGCGCGACAGTGATAGAATTTGCGAGGCACATGTTTGTTTTGATCCCTTTTCTTGCCGTTGTCGATTTTTGATGTTTTCTTCAAAGGATGAATCAATTTGTGCTAAGTCATTTCCATTTCCATTATTTTATATAATGTGATGAAAAGTATAGTTAATAAAAATCCCCCCACAGAGTTGGATATGGAGAGAATATAGGATTTGACTCTGAGGAAAAAGAGAGTAAAAAGGAAATGTGGCGCGTAAGTTTTCAGGGCGCAACACTGGGCGTGCAGGTTCTTGCCGCGTAGGGCTGGAGCATGCTGGCTGGAGCATGCTGAGTTGAGGCGCGCAGGTGAGTCTTCTGGCCTTTGGGTGGGCAGGGTATGGCACGCAGGGTTACGGCTTTGTTTATAAATAGAGGGCCTCACTTCTGTTCAAGCACATGGATTTGAAACTCTCGAGCTCTCACCGCACAAGTTGTATTTGTCGTGCAAGTTTCCCTGTTTCCCGATGTTTCCTTGATGTCGTGCTGCTATCAAGCTATCTAGACCTACGCGGTGATACTTGTGTGCCAAATACTTGCGCGCCACATCCATACATGCGCTCCAAGTTTAGAATTTCTATCCTTAATGCCTTAACAATTTTTTTGAAATTCCTTCACAAATTTTATGAAAAATCAACTTACATAAAAGTTAATTTATTCAACTTTCGTGCATAATCAACGGCTCTTAGAACTGGAATGGCTGATGAACTGACTAGAAAGTGTATTAATGACATGAAGAACATTGTTGGCCATGATTACAATGATATTTGTGACAAAACTCTCCCAGATTTGGCTAAGTACTTGAAGAAATATCATCTAAATTTCCAAATGAGAATCTACATGTCCCTGTACGGTCATGGTCAGCTGCAAGGAGCCAATGTTCCAAATGCAAAGAACTATATGCCTGAAATTCAGCTGCACTGATACTCCTCTATTTCGGTTATGCTGTGCATTAAGAGCAACAACAATGGTGTGAACTTTCAAATTTTCCTTCCATGCCATTTCGTTGCAGATATGAAAATGACAAACCCATGGGCTGAAATGTTTTCCCCTACCAGTTGGTAGAGATAAGACAAACATGGCATTAGATCAATATCTGAAAAGCGAACTCTCTTCAATTGGATCTTTACTTCCAATGCTCCATTCTCAAATCTATGTATCCATCTACCAAGTCTCTTGGACAGAAACAGAATCACTGTTTGATCATTAGAAAAATTTTGCAAACCGCACTCAAGAACATCCTTTTATAATTGTTCCAAGAAGAGCTGGTATCACTGCATCTCTTATTGTATCGAATTGAATGAATGAATTCCAGGTGGTTGCTGATGATGCTCAGGATGTAGTAAATCAAATGAAGAGTTATATTGAAAGCCTCTTGTAATTATTGAAAATGTGAAAAGACTCTAGTCTGTGGATGTACTTCTAACTCTTGTGCATCGATTAAATAGACATTAAACTTTACTCATTTGTACCATCATTCTTTCGCTACCTACTTTAAATTTTACCTAAGCCAATGGGCCTAGTAAGCATAGTTTGATTTTTACTAGGATTAATGTAAATAACGCTACAAAAATCGAACCTTTTAATTGAATTATATTACCTAAATCATAAAAAATGTATGTTTAGTGAGCTTGGAACTTGACTTTTATTCTGAGTTCCTTTGTATTTTGTGGTAATTTTAATGTCATGCACATCAGACATAAAAAGGATAATATTTAAGGTCGAAATAGCTTTGACCGAATGAATTATAATTTACTCAGTTCCTTGACAATTCATCTGAAAACATATTACCAAACTCAAGTATGAGGGAAAAAGAAGTAAACTATGATTTATGAGTATTTGAATATGAGGAATGATATGAAAAAGAGCTAAAAGGAATTAGAATAAGTAGTTCCCAAAAATATAGTTACCATTATTTAACAAACCCGTTATGGGGTTGAACTATGCAGGGCCACCTAAGGGCATTGGCTGCATAGTTAAATAAAATAGTATATTTTGGCTAACAAGTTTGTTATTTAGACTGTTTATGAAATGCCACCTATGGGAACGTGCTGTATAGTCCGGCAAAAGAACTCTCAGAAATTTACTTTCCTAGTGCTAAAAGCCTGTGATAGTTTATGGAGATTCAAATTTTCCAAAGTATAATGTTTTCTGTATGGAAAGAGGTACTTGAATATGGAGAAGATATTTCCAAACATGATTATTGAAGAACTGTATAAATATCACTCCTATGATGGTCTGACCCAAACGTAGGGAAGGAGAATATAAACCACAGACTTGAATACTTTTCAGATCATGAAAAAGTATATGGGACAAATATGTTACAGATGGATAATTTTTGTAGATCCCTACATACTGTCATTTAAGACAAATAAGGAAAAAAGAGGCATTATTCCCAAGAATGAAGTTACCACTATCCGACAAACCCATTTGGGTGTTTAATTATGCAGGGCCACCTAAGGGCATTGGATGCATAGTCAAATAATAGTATCTTTTGGCTGACAAATCTGTTATGTAGTCTGTTTATGCTTGGCCGCCTATGGGCACGCGCTGCATAGTCAGGAAAAAGAACTCTCAGAAATTTGACATTTTTTTGACTAGATGTCATGAAAAGGGTTATGAAGATCTGAAAATATTTAATGTTAGGATTATGACACATAAATATGGGTATTTTCCAATTTATACAGAGATACATAGATCAATGCTAACCATAATCATGTTGTGGATGGGTCCTGAATTGAAATGTTGGACTTCACTACATATACCATAAGGATGAGAATCAAGACATACGTAGTTCATAAACTACAGTTTAACATTCTGTGTGAAAAAAGGATTAGATATCTTAGTTTAGGCTCACAGAGCTTGGACCATTATAAGAAATACACAGTGTCTGTTTTCATGGGAACTTTTTAGCCAAGGGACTGAAAGTGGAATTTGGGGTTAGGCCCAAAGACTTGGGGATGGATTCAAGGGACATATGAACGTTCCTATGTATCCCATAAGGATGGTAATAAAGCCCACGTAGTTCTAGACATACCCTCTGTCCAAATATGGTTTGTACATGTGAAGGGTGAAGGGAGACTTTAGTAAAATGATTTTTTAACCCAATATAAAAGGTTTTGGCATTGCCATGTATGCACGTAGTCTTTGAAATGAAACCTGATTGAAAATCAATGTAAATAATAATTCCCTCTCAGGTGAGGGTACCAAAGAATATTGTAGTTTTTTGTCATATTGGACAAAATTGTTGTATATTTTAACGTCATATAACAAGTACAAATGTGAACCAATGTAACGATATTGATTCTAGGGGCGGTTTCACAAATATACATCGTATGAGATGGAGGTGAACTGATGTGAAGAGATTGGTTTTGGGCTTGATCCCTGGGAGGTTGCCTACGTACCCAACCTGGAAGGCAAGAATCAATGTCAGCGTAGTTCAACTAAAAAATGAATTAATGATCAAGTTTTTCTTAGGGACAACGACATAAAATAAAATTTTTTGGGACTTACACATGGTTAGCGGCCTAGAGAGAGTATTATGGTTGAGGCTTCCTCAAAGCTCACATGAGTCTTACTCGGTGTGGGAAACAAGATGTAGAAACAACATTAACGATAGACAGTTTAACGTCATGTAGGACGTATGAAGGGACTACACAGATTAATGTCTTACAGTTTGGACTATTGTTGGTGCACAGTTTAATGTCATATAGCAGGGAAAAGGTACAGTTTAATGTCATGTAGAACATATCAAGGAATTTCTGTACAGTTTAGCGTCATGTAGTTAGGACGATGAGGACAATATAGTTTAACATCATGTTTGATGAAAAAAGGAAAATACAGTTTAGTGTCATGTTGGATGAATGTGCGAATAGTTTATGGTCATATGCATGGACCATGGATGGTGCAATTTAATTTCATACTGGACGGGGGTGTAGTTTATGGTCATTCAGGACCTTTGATGATTATTTAGTTTAATGTCTTTCCAGACGTAAAGGACATTTATACAGTTTAGCATCATGTAGTTAGGACGTCACATTTTAACGTCTTTCTGGACGTAAGGGACTTGCATATAGTTTAGGGTCATATGCATGGACTGTTGATGATGCATTTTAAGGTCATACAGGACCTTATTGCAGTGTAAGGTCATACTGGACCATTTAGGGAACTTTTTCGCAGTTTTACGTTGTGTAGGACGATGGTGCAAATAGTTAGGGTCATATTCATGGACCGTCGATGATGCAGTTTAACATCTTGTTGGACAATAGTGTAGTTTAAGGTCATACTGGACCATTTAGGTGATGTATTTTGTGTTTATACAAAATACTTCTTAAAAAATCTGGCATTGGTTGGACTTGTGATGAGTTCTCCATCCATCGAGATTAATGAATAATCTTCATTGGAGTAGACATTATGTATTGAGTAAGGTCCTTCCCATTTTGGATCAAGCATAGGAGGTTTCATTCCTGGTATCATTGGAGTTGTGAGAATTAATACCAATTCTCCCTGAGTGAATGAATGAAGACGATCTTTTTTGTTGAAAGCTCGTGCTGTTTGATTATGATAGATTTCCAAGTGGTGAAAAGTTCACAATATTTTCTCATCTAACCATTCCAATTCATTCAATCGCTTTTGAGATTGATCATCTGTAGATGACTGATCACAAATGGCTACTCTGAGCGAAGGCAATTGAACTTCAATGGGCAAGATGACTTCTGTTCCATATACCAGTGAATATGGAGTAGACCGTGTAGCAGTGGGGGTGGTAGTCCGATAAGCCTATAATGCATGAAAGAGTTTATCAGGCCATGACCTCTTATCTTTATCCACCATCTTTTGCAGTATATTTGAAAGAGTCTTCTTAATGGCTTCTATATGGCCGTTGGCCACTGCATGATACAGAGATGAATTGTTTGATTGGATGTTCTATTCTTTATAAAACTTCTTCACCTTGGATGAATAGAAGTTGGTGCCATTATTTGTCAATATGGTATGAGGAACACCAAATCTGGTAATTATGATAGACTTGATGAAGCTAACAACACATTTAGAACCGACTTTCTTGAGAGGTATTGCCTCTGCCCATTTGGAAAAGAATTCTTTAGCAGTAAGAATGTACTTAAACTTCTTGGCTGTAGCCGAATGGTAAGGTCCCACCACATCCATTCCCCATGTGGCAAATGGCCATCAGTATTTTTCTGTATGAAGAAACTATGGAGGATGATGAATGAAGTTGACATGTACATGGCATGAATGACACTTCTTTGTGAAATCGACACAATCTTGTATCATTGAAGGAAAAAAGTATCCAAACCTTTGAATCTGATCAGACAGTCTATATTCAGACTGGTGGGCACCACAGAATCCTGCATGCACTTCATTCATGACATCCATTGTCTCTTCACCATCAATGAATCTGAAGAGAACTCCATCAAAACCACGTTTGTAGAGAATTTTCTCTAGGCGATCTGGGATATCATAAAGAGTATACTTGACACACGTCGTCAGATTTGTTCTTTCTCGGCTCTATCTAGTGGAAGTGTTCCATTTGGAAGGTATTCCCTGATAGGTGACATCTATGTTGTAGTATGACCATACAGTTCAGGAATGGGACAAATTTCATTATTTACTCTGTTCTGATTCGAACATAAGGTGAAATTGCATGACGGTGGGAAATATTGATTGTTGTCTCGTCCCGATTTGGATCTGCCAGAGCTGTGGCAATATTAGGCAGTGCATCATCTTGAGCCGTTTGTGATCTCGGGACATAAGAAAATGTCGGTTCTGAAGGGAATTCCACCATTAACTCTCTAACATAATCATACAAAGGGTTTAGTTCTTCTTTCCTTATTGAATAATCTCCATTGACTTGTTTGATTACCAGGTCTGAATCACCTTTCACTTTTAAGTGATTCACATGTGCTTGAAGTGCTAATTCCAAACCCATGATGAGAGCATGATATTCAGATTCATTATTGGTACCAAATTCCCATAATAAGAAGGAATAAGGTAACACCGCCTTTTCTGGAGAAATGAGCACAATTCCTTACCCAACATTGATGAATTTAGGATTTTCTATTTTCCTCCCTGTTGGTCTTCTGGAAGCACCATTAAAATACATTTCCCATACCTGAGGACATTCTGGAATAGAGAATACTTCCTTATCAGGGAGTTCAATATCTGAAGATGTGTCTTCCACTTAAGGGTGTTCAGCCATGAAATCATCTAGAGCTTGACCCTTTATCGCCTTTTGAGACACATATTGTATGTCGAATTGCTGTAAAATAACTTCCCACCTTGCCAGACGTCATGTAAGCATTGGAAAACTAAGGATGAATTTGAGCGGGTTATTGCGAGATACCAATTAGACCTCGTGACGTTGCAGGTAGTGTCTCAACTTCTGAACTACAATGATTAATGCCAGGAAGCACTTCTCAATACATGAATATCGAGTTTCTGCTTCAAGCATCGTTCGACTGAGATAGTAGAGGCCGTTTTCATTTCCAATATCATTCTTTTGAGCAAGAAAGGCACCCAATGATCGCTCTAGATCTATCACATAGAGGATAAGTGGTCTTCCTTCAACAGGTGGCATGAGTACCGGTGGACTCAATAGATATTTCTTGAGAATATCGAATGCTTCATGACATTTTTCAGTCCACTGGTAAGTGACTCCCATATTCATCAATTTGGTGAAGGGTAAACATTCACCTGCCAAATTGGCGATGATATGCCGAATATAGGCTAAGTTTCCTTGAAGTCCTCATAATTCATTAACATTTCGATGAGGTGACATTCCAAGGATTGACTTGGTATTCTCATGATCGACTTCAATACCACGATGGAGTACAACAAAGATGAGAATTTTTCCTGAGGTTACCCCAAAAGCACATTTTAAGGGGTTCATCTTCCAATTATGTTGTCCAAGCTTGCGGAATATGACTTCAAAATCAGCCAAGTGATTAGAACATTGTTTGGATTTAACCACCAAATCATCTACGTAGAATTCAACAAACTTCTCTAAGAAGGGTTTGAAGACATGATGCATGGCATGTTGATACGTTGCACCTGCATTCTTTAACCAAAAGGCATTACCTGGTAGCAAACCATACCCTGAGGGGCTCTGAAGGGTGTGGATTCCTCATCTTCTGGGGCCATTTAGATCTGATTATATCCAAAATATCCATCCATGAAGTAAAGTGATTCATAGACAACTGTTGCATCAATTAAAAGTTTTGCAATCAGAACTGGGAAATCATCCTTAGGACAATGCCGATTAAGATATTTGAAATCGATGTAAACTCTAATTTGTCTGTTCTTCTTTATTACAGGGACAATATTATCCAACCACTTGGGATATTGAACTTCTCTGATGAAGTTAGATTTGATAAGCTTATCCACTTCAGCCTCAATTTTGGAAGAATATGTTGGGTGTGTTCTTCTCGCAGCATTCTTAAATCCTCGATGTCCTTCTAGTAAACTAAAGTGATGTGTAGAAACATTAGGATCACGCCCAGTAATTTCTGTATAGTTCCAAGAAAATATATCTCTATTTTTCTTTAGAAAAGAAATATACATCTCTTTCTCATCAAGAGTCATGGTCACATTGATTAAAGTGGTGCGTGGATGTTCTTTTGTACCCAGATTTATTTCTCTGAGTTCATCCACAGTGGTAGAGATACCCTCTTCAAATGCAGGAGGATCATATCTAAGATCATCCTCTTCTTCTTCATCGCGTGTTATTTATTTTGTTTCTACTTTCATAGTAGGTGATAAAGTATAATTTCCATGATCAGAAGAGATTTCACAATTTTCACATCTTGAAGAAGATGCTTCCATTTCCGACCCAAATGATGATGAAGGGTCTTCATTGGGTATTAAAGATGAGACGATGGATTGAAAATCGACATCATTGTTCACCTCCGATGTTGCTATAACTTCTTCTGGCCTAATTGGTGAAGTATAGACTTGTTGGATTTCAGTAGATGAAGTGATTATGTCACCATTTGTGATTTCATCACTGCTTAGTGGGTTACCAATTTGTCCCATTTTGTCTGGCTCGATTGCCATAATTGACATTATGGATCATTCCATAAGAGTATTTTGATTTGGGTTTATCTTGTCAATTTTACTGATAGGAAGCACATAATATATACTCACATGTGTATATGGATTTATTGGAATCTTATCCAAACCATATAGAGCATTAACTTTGGTAATCTCCTTTGTTATGGATTTCACCCTTCCTTTCATGTGATAGAATTCCACCTCAATGTATTGAGACTCACATGTCTTAAATGGGGCCTTATCACCATACAATGTCCAAAATTGACCCTCAAAACAATATTTGAGACATTGATGGAATGATGAAGGGATAGCCGCATGTTGATGTAGCCAGGGTCTTCCAAACAAGATGTTGAAGGCTGCGTCTTGATCAACAACCATGAAATCTGAATTGGATAAAAGATCTCCAAACTGAGTTCTGAGTGTAACTTCACCCAGTGGTTCTTGTTCATTTTTATCATATCCTTGTAACATTATGGTAGAAGGAGATAAATCAGATTCAGTGAGGCCTAATTGATGAAGTGTACGAATGGGCATGATGTTGTCTCCTGAACCATTGTCAATGAAAGCCCTTCGAACGTCTACACCATTGACCTTGAAAGATAAGTACAAAGGTATAATATTCTCATGCACAACATCATCTTCATCTTCATTAGTAAAAGATATTATTGCATGGCATTCTACAGGATTATTCTCTCTGTGATAGACTTCAGCTGTAGCAATTTCAGTTTCAAACTCCTGAGGACTTAACAAAGCCTCGATGAGTGATTCCTGAAGATCTTTTGACAGATTTAGAGCATCCAAAATTGATAACTGGACTGGTACTTGGGACAAGTGTTTCAATACATCATACTTCTGATCCAGAGGTCTGCGTTTCCCAATTGGAATACGTGGATTAGCAGGTACCTTGGAAGTAGAGGCATTAGAAGTGGATGCATCTTGTATCGGGATAGGAGTTGGAAATATCGATTTTTTGGAAGATTAGATAGATTAGATCCATTTACTTTCTGAGAGGAAGAGGATGGAACCTTCAACCGGTCTTCCAAAATAACTATTCTAGGACTGAATTTTCTATTGGTAGAAGATCAGGCTTGTTCTTTCTGAGCTCACTTAAGGGATCTACCATGAGTTTCTGCTGCGTACATAGTTCTAGAAGGGGTAGAATTGGAGTAGTGGCTTCTTAAAGATTCACGTATTCCCATGTATCCTGAGCCACTGGAACTTCCTCTGATTTTCATGTTTGACATAGGGAATTTAGGCTCATCAAAATTGAAACTGCGACTGGCATATGGATCTGTTAATTGAATCATATTAACCAAACCAAAGAGTAACACTTCATCTAATGAAGACTTTCCCTGATTAGCATGTTTAGCTTGTGCCGTTTGGTGGGGCGGTGCCTGTGGATTTGAAGTAGTTGGCATGAAGTCTGCCAGAGTCAAAGACAACTTAGGCTTTGACACATACTCATCTTCTTCGGATTCTTTTTCTTTCGTTGAATAATGTCATTTCTTTGAGGACTTTATCTCTGATGAATAGGGTTTTGCTGCAACATTCATGGAAGAAGACACAATTGGTTTCTTTAATTGTGTTCGCAAAATATCATGAGTTTGGTTGATTGTCTTTCTGACCATCCAATCATCATACTTTTGTGAATTTTTTCTTTTTACAACTTGCCATTCACATTCCTCTTCTCGAACTGTAGCAGTGACACATGATACCTGGGATGAAGAGCCTTTCAGTTTAACTTATTCCGAGTCAACCATCTTTTGTAGGAGGTCTTTGAAGACAAAACACTGATTGATGGGATGCCCCAACATTTTATGAAAGGTGCAATAATTGGGACGGTCTTCAACTCCTTCCTTTTTTGGCATCTTGGGCTTTGGCAGCTAAACCAAATTATTCTCTATGGCCGAAATGAAGTATCCAAGAACTTGGTCATTTCGTAAATAGTATGTTTTTCTCTTCAAATCCTCAAATTGTTTTTGTCTTTGATCTCTTTGATCATCTGGATGAAACAGTCTTTGATGTTGGTGCACAGGAGGCGGAGCCCTTTGAGAAGATGAAGGTTTTGATGTAAAAACATGTACATGTGCTTGTTTAAGCATAACTATAGCAGTTTCTGCTTTACCCATTCACCTTCCTGGAGCTGATGGAATTACATGAGATTTAGCCTTAGCCTATATAAGGGAATCTTCAATCTGCTGAGCGATTGAGGTAAGGTCTCGAAACCCTCCTATGTATTTCACAGGGTTTAACGGCGTGGGTAATTCGTCACACAGATTTTCTACACAGATTGGCAACAATTCCACTTGAGGGAGTGCTAAGCATAGAGAATATGTTAATCCCTTCCAGTGAGAAATGAAATCTGAGAGCCTTTCATTATCTCTTTGCTTACAGTTTGTAAGATCGAAATTTGTTTTCTTTGGAAAAGTTGAACTGAAATAAAGAAGGAATTTTTGGAGAAGATCCGCCCATCCGGTAATTGACAGAGATTGCATGCTTGTATACCAAAAAAAGGTTGGTCCTTGCAAGGTCAGTACGAAGCATCTACGTTTTAATGCTTCTTTCTACTCTGGAGTTCCATCATAGGATCACAACAAGACACGTAATGCGTCAAATACTATTCAGGGTTGCTTGATCCATTGAAAATATGGAATACATGGTTTCCAAAACTGGATGGAGGAGAGATTGAATCTACCCATTCAGGGTAAACTTTCTTTTCTGGTTGAACCTACACACGTTTCGCTTCCATAGTTTCTAACCAACCTGTTAATGACTCAATAGTAGTTATTAACTTTTTTGAAACATCCAGTTGATCTTGGACTTGGGTATGTGTAATAACTGGAGCTTGGACAGATGTAGTGGTTGGTGTTGCAACTAATGGTAGCACTGCCAACTGTTGTTTCACTTGACCTATAGGATTAGACCTGTGATGGTGTACTGATAGAGGTGGATATTCTTGATCCATCTCAGTAGCTTCAACAAATTCCCTTTGCTGACTTACTCCAGCACCCTCATGAAGAAGACTACCCTGAAGTAGTTCTGCATTCAACCTCCTTAATTCCTTCATTTCTTCCTCCTATTATGAAAACCTTTTGTCTAGTGAGAGTGATTGGCCTTATCCATAGGGAGGATATGTAACCTGATTCTTTCCCCTCCCTTTGTTGGATCCTTTTTGGAGAGAGGGAAGTTGGTTACTCGAAGGATTAACTAGGTTCTGAGTAATCCGTTGATTTCATGTACGCACACCATCTTCATTTGTGTCAGTGGATTCATATTCTTGAGCAAGAAACTCTTCATCTAAGTCCCCTGAGTGAGCCTCATTTGGTGGATCAGCAACAACGGCATTGATGACATTGATTGATGCATAACGCATCACGTCCCTTCTATCAGCATTTCTGTGATATTTTCTTATTTCCTGTATTTGATGAGAAATTGCCTTTTTTTGACTTGATACCTCCGGAACTTCTTGACGAACCGTAATTTGGAGGGAATCTCCTGATAATTTTCCTCTGCGTTCCTCTTGAGTCGTCTTCCCCAAACGAGAAAAGACCAACTTTCTCTGAGGAGGGGATTGATGATTTGGAATAGTCCCTAGTCCGGTGGACTGGGGCTGTTCCAACTGTTCCCGCTCAATTCCTCGAATCCTATTTGTTGACTCTGAGGGTTGGTTTAAAATAGTCCCTATTCTGGCAAGCTGTGGTGGCTCTTGACATGCTATGTTTGTGACATTCTTAAAAGATCTCCTGATCTTGCGAACCTTAGTCTGGAAATTATCTGGATGCATTAACCTGTAACTACTTTTATCACCTAGTTCAAAAGACCGTTGGATGATTTCTCACACTTCTGTCACTTGATGATCTGCATGCTCCATATGAGAGGCTTGTTCAATATTCTCGTTTGCTTGATGCAATATTAATTCAACAACTTGTTCTCTGTATGCTTGATTTTTAGAGGAACTAGTTGAGGCCTGTTCATGGGAATGATTTTGATTATAAACAAAGCCCATTGATTGATTCCGGTGATGGGTAATAACATTGAATGAGACCATTTTCAGTAGTATTTGCTGACTGGAGAGCACTGTGAAATGCAGTGATCCATGAACACCCCATCCTCTGACACGAATACCAGATGGGGCATTGGCAATTAACTGACGCAATCTTCTTAGTGCGACAAGGCATGAACGTTGAAGGGATTTCTGTTTCTTTTCATCCTTCAGATATTGAGAGACTGATAGAGATGCCAAATCAATCTGACGTTATAACCCTTATATTATCTTAAGATAATATTCATATTCATCATATAATAATACTTTCTTTTTCAACTGACAATGTTTTTTCCATATATTGAGGCGAATATCATGAATTCCATCTTCTTTCAACAATTCTGAAATTTCATTCTAAGAGTCTGCCAGAGGCCAAAACATGACTGGAACATCACCATTCGCCAGTTGTTTTCAAATGTTCAGAATTTCCTCTTTATCATTCAATGAATATTGTTCTACCTGATTTGACCAGAGTTGGTGTTTCTTTGTTGCTTCATCGGATTCAACAAGATTGGTAGAGAAAAAATTGATCAAACATGAAGATGCATGACTTAGGGGTGGCTCAGAGAATGACCTACAACATGGGCTATCTTATTATTGAGAATGTATTTCACCTGCTAGCGATGAAGAATCAGACATGACTAGTTTCGCATTTGCAAGCAACTGAAAAAAAGAGGGCTTTCTCGGCACTACATTATCCACTGGAGCATTTTCCAGTCAATGTGGATCACTACTGCAGAGAGGACTTTTGTAGCGAAATTCATCATCATGGGGAGGACAACCATAATGGGTTATAGAAAAAGATGAAATCTCTTGATCCATGGTCTTATGACCACACAGAGGGTTCCTGTGGCTCTCATCTGAAGATGAAACATCGAGATCGACCGAATTGCCTTGAAGCAAGCCTTAATGAGGAAGTGTCTGTTGAAGACCATCATAATTAAGGTTTCCATTATTGGGAAATGAGGGAGTAGAATCTTTAATTCCAACAGATAACTATCTGAGGGCTTCAAGAAATCCAGTATCGAGCAAGGCCTTGTTATAGATTGGCTCTTGATCTCCTGACTGTGTTGGGCATGTCTTTTTCATAGATGACTTATTACTCGCTTTGGAATCCACTTGTTGATGAAAGTGGAAACTCTGAGTAGGTGTATGTGCCTGATCAGGAATGATGGCCAGTTTTGGCTGATGATCTCCACTCAAATCAGGTGTATGTGCCTGACTTAGTTGTCTGTATGATATTGGGGAGTATATCCCACAAACCTCTTAGACTAAAACAGATGTGTGTGTCTGTTCCGGAGTGAATTATTGATGTGTCACTACACTGGTAAGGATAGATTTATGTTTCATTCCATGAGATGCCACTAAAGTTGTTATAATATCCTAGAAGGCATCCAGAATATGAGCCGAGATTTGCTTCTTCTCTTTCACCATTGATAGAATATGCTTGGTGACTTCAGCTGTCAGAACAGGGATATACGTCCATTACGAGTATAGATTGGGTGTATGTGCATGCTTCTATCCTCCTTTCCTGTCAGTGAATCCTGACAGTACTCAGGTGTGGGGGCAGAGAGTTGAGTCTGCCCCCTGTTTTTCGCCGGAGCTTTCCGACTGTCTTTTCCGAATGCTACGAAGCGATACTGTTGGTAGGATGGATTAATACTAGCAGGTGTATGTGCCTACTGATTTCATTTCGGCAAACGTGGTTGATGAGCTACATCATATGTAGTCAGACGAGCCTGCTGACTAGCTGATGATGTATAAACATGTGTATGTTCCTTCCTATAGTATTCCATCGGAATTGCCTGGCGGGATCAACATGATGCTTCCAGACGAGTCTGCTGGACAATGGAATTAAAACAGGAAGTTGTATGTGCCCGCTCGTTGCCTGCCACCATGTTAGGTTGGTGGACTTCTCTGGAGATAGGAGAGATGAGAACCTGCTCACTGTTGACCGGATTCCACCTCTGGTGGTTCGTCTTGCCTGCTCGGGTTCGAGTAACATGCTCATTCATCTCCTCAGAATAAGGGAGCGAATGGTGATTGTGTTCTGGTGATAATGACCCGAAACGGTTGGAGGCACTAGTCATTACTGCCAGCTTCTTGATCACTGGTCGTCGTTGTACGGATGACCGGTGTGAATTGTTCACTTGGACGGCTTGTCTGGCGGCCTCCAGAGTTGGGATGGTACTGTGTTGACATTTCTCCCTAACCAGTACATTTGATACCCAGCATTGGCGACGCTGAGTAGGTGATGTCATCCATAGAGCAGACGACGATCCAGTAGGAGTAGCAGTAGTGGCATTTGCAGCAGCGGAATTCACAGGTGTGAATTTGAGAGCAGCCATTTTAGAAATGCCGAAGATCTTGGAAAAGAGTGCCTATTTGATATAACAGACGCAATCAAGATAAATTAAGACACTACATCTTTTGGATGATCTCATATGTCAATGATTGTTTATTTTTCCCTCTCATTGAGTTTTAAATAGGGGACTAACAAATAGGTAAAACATTATTTTAACATGGTTAAGGATTCACGTTGGGATCACCATTTTTTGTTTCCCTCGGAATTCGGGGATGACTGCCTTGATGGGAGGTTCAAAAATTCTGATTGGTTTCTAACGGGTTTGTTCATAAAACCGAAAACATCTAATGATTCCACATCCATTTGGACCTACATTCCAAAGGTAGGTGTTCATTAGTTTGTTGACTGATGATGCTTAGGAATTTTCATTGGTCGAGAGGATGGGAGGCCGGAATCATCACAACTTTTCAAGGGGAATTATTGTCTACTCTGAGACTCTCTTTATAGATTTAAGTTATGTTCGTGAATCCTTATTATGTTACCAAGTATAAAATGAGATTTCCTTCAGATTTGACAATCAATGATTAAATATGTAGGAAACTTAGCGAATCTTTTATTTGTATTCGAGGTTCATCATCAATATAGAATCATCTATATGTATTTAGAGATTCCTGGTCCTTGGTATCCTTCGAAACATTTATATAGAAGTCTCTTGGTCATTTATGATGACCAGGCAGGTTTTAAAGCCACTGAGGGGGGCACTTGATGTTTATTGTCATTTAGAAGGACATGGATTATTTCAGAGTTGGGATCGAACCCGCAGATGGGCTACCTACGTATCCTTTTTTTAGAAAATGAATCAGAACCTACATAGTTCAAGTAAGGGAGTGTGATGTTTAAGATTGATGGCTCAAAGAAGGGTGTCATAATTACTTTTACACTCTGTGCTCACGTGAGTCATGCTCGGTGTGAGAAACAATGGTATAGTTAAAAATTATACAATTGTTACATGAAAGATGCAATCATAAGAAATAATTTGGGACTTATGTATGTATGACTACCCGGATAAATTAAGATTTATTTCAGGGAAGAAATCTAGGAACAGGGTCTATAATGGTATATGTGCTTCATAGAGATTTTAATACTATATCTTGGGGATTACTCCTAAAAAGGAAGCCCAAATTAGGATAGGACTTGTGATTGGGTTTTACTCTTGAAATGGAATCCTAGATTAAAGGTAAATTAGGACTGGTTAAGAGGAATTATGACTGGGGCTTATTCCTGAAAAGGAGGCCTAGGTTAATGAGGACCTAGGGCTTACTCCTATAGAGGATGCCAAGTTTTGAGAATTATGATTGGGGCTTACTCCTGAAAAGGAGGCCTGAATTAGGATAGGACTTATGATTGGGTTTTACTCCTGAGAAGGAATCCCAGATCAAAGGTAAATTGGGACTGGTTAAGAGGAATTATGACTGGGGATTATTCCTGACAAGGAGGCCAAGGTTAATGAGGACCTGGGGCTTACTCGTAAGGAGGATGCCTAGATTTGAGAATTATTACTGCAGCCTATTCCTAAAAAGGAGTCCCAGGTTAATGAGTTCTCTCATCTTAAAGGATGAGGTTGAATGAATGAAATCCCAATCTTTAGTGACATAAAGATGTGTAAATAACCAGGTTTTGAGAGATATTCCATATAATTACTTTCAGATAAGGAATTCAAATCAAGAAATCATGCCATGAATGGATTTGAAGAGTGTCTTGATGACTGAATCTTGAATAGGAGAGGTTGAATGTCTTAAGAGGTGTGAAATGGGCAAGAAGGGAACCCAAAAAAGAAGGGGTGCAGAAGTCCTGGCAGGCACGCAGTTACTGCGTGGGCACGCAAGTTCTATCGCACAGGTATACCTGCACGACACATGGGTACTTGCGAGATGGTTAACCAGCTGGGTAATACTCGAGTGACTCTTAGTTAAAGCCTTTAGAAGCCTCTTGAGGTTCTTCCAGAATAGGGGCACACATGTTCTATTGAAAGAGTAAGGCGGCGTGCAAGTGTGGCCATTTTCTTTAAGGGCTGGCCACTCAGGCGCGCAAGTGTTGATGAGTTTCAACACTTAGGCCTTCATCCATCTCTTTAGATCTTCTGTTCTAGGTAAGAAATTACCACAGAAGTGTTTTGGATACTTTGAGAAGAGACTAGGGAGTCGGGAGATTAAATCTGGGTTTCTAGAAAAATTCCTCTCCCGAATGTGGGCCAACAGGGTCTATTTATAGGCTAGAGAAGACCTGGTCGGTTATCCTTTAGGGCGCGCAAGTCACTTGCATGACCACCAGGCATCGCACAAGTGGACTTTCACGACACTGATATAACTTTCACGACACATGTTCTTTTTGATCCCTTTTCAATGCCTTTGTCGATTATTGATGTTTTCTTCAATGGATGAATCAATTTGTGCTAATTCATTTCCCTTTCCATTCATTTAGACAATATGACGAAAAGGAGCATCAACAATGGTATTCATTAATGACATTCTTTTATACTTTCTAACCCCAGAGAAGCATGCTAGACATCTCTAGATTGTTCTGGGTACAGATAGAGAAGACCATATTTATTCAAAACCATTTAAGTATAAATTTTGGATTCAATTGTGAAAATAATTTGATCACATCATGTCTAAGACATGTATATCTATAGAAAAGTTTAAATTTTACACAGTAATTTCATTTTCAAGTACCCATAACAAGTTCATAATTATGAGTATCCAAGGTTTAGCTAGATACAATCAACATTTTATCTTGGACTTCTCCAAGATACCAAAACCCATGATGATATTAATGAATAAGGGAGTAATTTTCGAGTGGTTGAAAAAGTGTGATGATTTTTTTATTGATATGAATAATAAATTGACTACCGATCCATTATTTATACTTAGTGGGTAATGAATTGGTTATTCTGTATGATTTGATATATTAGGAGTTGTTTTGGTATAGTTATTGATGTGGAGAGAGACTGTAGTATCTCCTGGGTAATCTTATCCATTACCCCATGACATGAACTACCCAATACAAGACATGGTAATAATTGTTGTCTTCCACATTCTATGGTGTCGGTAAAACTATATTTGGTCAGAGGATTATGTTCTTCATTGACCACAAGAGTCTATGTTATATCAGGAAGAAAAAATACTTACATAAGAGGCAGATGTTTCTGGTATAGTATCTATAAGAATATGAATTTTATATCATTTATAAACATGGGAAAGGTAATTCACTTGTAAAATATCTTATTTATATGTTGTATAATACTCTTGTTTTTGGTGAATGTCCTTCAGATAAGCAGTATGTCCAACAAATTTTGTTGGGAATTTAGATGATGCATTATTCTTAAGAACAAGGATCAATGAAATGTTTTATACTATTAAATTCCTATTATTTAGTATAATGGGTGGAGTCTATATAGAAATTTAACCCTAAGTGTGTTCTGATGTAGGAAGGGCCTCTTGGTGGTGAATTTTTACCTGGGTGATTGATGGGCATCTATGATGAGATCTTAGTATGTGGGAGAGTTAAAATACACTCTTACATCACATAAGATATGATGATATAGATTCATGTATCTCAGTGTGAGTTACATATTGGAGAGGCAATGATATATCAAAAAATTAGGTGACAATTCTAGTGGCTATGGATGGTGAGTGATATTTCTATATTCTCTTCCAGATGCATTATGTGCTAAAGGATTGATGTTTAGAACAAGTGTCCGGGTGAAAAAATCCAACCACATATTATTCCATTATTAAACAGAGAGTATGACATGATTTAATTTTTTTATATGGTTACCTAGGTCCAAGAAGATCAATGATGTTTTCTAGGTTATTTTCAATCCGTTGAAGATGGTTACTATTTTCCAAGAAAACCATGATACTCACTCAATAAATGATCTTAACAGATGTATTTCAATAAGATAATATGTTTAAATTATGAGAACTATATCTGATAGGGTCTGATGTTTTATATCAAGGAATTGGAAGATACTATAGAAGGCGTTAGAGACTCAACTATGTTAGAACAAAATAAATAATCCATAGATAGATGGGAGGATAGAAAAGATTCTTTGTGTACTTATGACAGTCTTTAGTATTATTCGCTGAACATTGATGCATCTTCTAATTTTTAAAACTATAACACCCCAATATTTTATGGTATGTATCTTTTTAAATCTAATTTCTTTAATATCATAGTTTTCAAACAACATCATTCTTAATCGTGCATTGATATACAAGTATATATTATTATTTAAAACGGCCATTATAACATAAATGTTAATTTTTATGGAATGAATATTATTGAACAATATTATAAATTTATATATATATATATATATAATTAATTGTTATTATATTCAATCAAATAATTTTATAGTCATAATATAAAAATAAAACCAATTTTATGCATCAAAAGGTTATATTTTTCTAAAGATAATTTTACCGCCATTTAATGGTGAACTTATTTGAAAACTAAATTTTATTAATTTTATATATTCTATAGAAATAAAAAATATTAATTTTTAAAAGATTAAATTCAAAATTAGAATAAGTTAAAAAATTTATTTTATTTAGAAAATATATAATTTATAGTGAATACTAAAAATCCCATTTAATTATAAAACTTCCATTTTCATTATATTAATAGTCTATTTATGATTTGATTGGTAAACTCACTAATGAAAGTAAAAATACAATTTAGGAATCTTATGAATTACAATATAATATATTCATATAATTGAATAAGTAAATAAATATTTTAAAAATGATATATTAAGTGTTTGTATTTTTCTAAGTCATAAATATTTAATTAAAATATTACAATTAAAATAATACTCTTATAAAAAATATATTTTCATAAAATATATTCGTAAATTTATAGTTTTTCATCATATTATGAGATATTTTTATGATACCTTAATTAAGATTTCAATGTTTAATTAAACTACTTAAATTTTGAATCATTATTTCTCAAATAAATGATCATTTTATTAAAAATTAAATATTCTTATTTATAATATTACTTTCATAAAATTTAGTTCATTTATTATTATACACATTTAAATATTCTTATTGTGAATTTTTTAGTTTTTTTCTTAAAAATAGTATTTTTTGAATAGTAAAAAACGGTAAGCTACGGTAAATATACATTTTATGTTAAATACAATATTCCTTAACTAATCACTGATTTTAACCAAATAATCACCAAATATCATTATATATTAAATATAATTAGTAATTCAGTCATCATTATCTAGTTTCTTGATCCAAAAAACAATATAATGAATAAAATAATCAAAAAACGCCCCTCTCTTCAACTATTAATTCCACACCTCACCATGCCTTATTATTTACAATAGCTTCACCTATATTTCTTACCCTTACTAAGAATATATGAATAAACCATTATTGTGTTTTATTTTTCCCTAGGATGAAAATATATATGTCATGAATGTCTAGTTGGGATAATCACAGTGTTTATTTGTGTTTACAATGGAGTTTTTTTATTTTTATTTTTATGTTGTAAACTATCAATTATATTTTTATTTAGTATTCCAAATATTCTAAAATATTTGTTCTATCAGGATGGTATTTGTTTTTGTTATTACACCAATAAATTATTTGAGGAACTAGGTTTAGGCTACAAGCATTGAGGTCATTAAAGTTATTGTCAGAAGAATTTTATAGAAACATGGGAACTTGATTTAGAAAACATTGATTAGGGAACATCACCCAAGAAAACCATTGAGGATAAGATTAGAAGAAAATTCAAGAAACTTTGTAATGTATATGTTATCTTTTCCTTCCATTTAATACATATCTATATGAATACATTAAGTAGATGTTGTTTTGGAATAGATGTACAATAGGGTGAAAAATCCGACAAGGTGCATTGGAAAAGAATTTTTATTACATGTTGTATGATATTGAGCCTTAATGCAAAAATATTTTGAAACTCTTGGGCCATTTTAATTAGATTCCACAAATAATGATTTAAAAGTGAAAATGTCCCCAAAAAAACAATTTTTATTATAAGGATCATAGTTACAAATGAAATTTAAAACTAATGTCATGTTTTTTTCATTTAAAAAATTTTATAATATGATTTATAATGTAATTTAGTATATTAAATTATTTAGAAATGAAACCCTGTTGAAGGTAGGAACATGTATCAATGAATATATCTCATATAGGTATTTCCCTCCGATGTAATATAATGATGTTTGATAGGTATTTGAAACTAGATATAACCAACATATAACTATAATTGGACAATTGAAATAGGTTATGATTAATAACATTATTCACATAGAGTATCCTGATCCATGTCATGATGTCAAATTATTAGAACTCTTTATGAGAGAACCACATCCATTATTCAATGTGACTAAAAACAAATTTTTACCTAAGGAGTGTGTAAGTTCTATAGAGAGGATTTTTCTCACTTTAGAATGTAAAGGGGGAATTTTATAACGGATGTTTACCATCTACTGGGAGATTTAGATCAAGAGTTTAAATATATTCCAAACACAAATGAGACAAATGAAATTTCAAATATGTAATGGCATGATTTTAATGAATTTTTTTTAGAAAAATATTTCCCTCAAGAATAACAATCGAATATGGAGAAGAAATTATTGAGTCTGAATTATTAAGAGTATGAAAACATTTCCTTTTATGTAGAAATATTTAAACCATTTCTAGGGAATTCCATAACCAAAACTGGTAATCCAAGAAGAAAGATTAATCAATTAATTAATTCTTTATTACCATTCCTCTAAAAAGAACAGGTCTCCCAAACATTCTCATCATACGATGATTTATTCTCATGTGATATTAAGATGGAGAAATAATACTCTAAGTCATGTGACATTAAGTGAATTTAATAGAAGAAGATAATGGTAGAAAAATATAAAGGTAAAGAGAAAATGGGATTTCCCACATGTGATAATTGGTGAAGAAACACCCTGGTATAATCCATAATGGAAAGGGAGATTGTTACTAGTGTAGAGAGAATGGTCTCCTGGATCATGAATGTATGGGAATGGAAGAAGATGTAGTCATTAAATGTTTCAACTGTAAGGATATGGGGCACATTTCAAATGAAATCCCCATGAATCAAGTAAATATAGAATAAATATTAAAAGGATTAAAGTTAAAGACTATAATGTAACTATGGTCATTGATTAGTAATTAATTCAATTTTCATTGTTAATTCAAGAATTATGTTATGATATTATGTCTATAAGAATCATGAGAAATATACAGATCGTACTTCTTTACTTATTATGTATAGATTTTTATTCATTCATGTTTTCATTATTGTTTTATGGTTATTATTGTATTCATATATTTGGTGTGTGGGATGAATATCAACAATATATATATATATATATATATAATATTATGTTAAGTTTATTTTGTAAATTTAGTCACCATCATTGAAAATTATTTTATGTTTAATGTGGAAAGACACATTTTAGATGAGACTTAAGATTATGTACATGAGAATGGATCTAGTAGACCTTTGTAAATTACTATTCATTAACAACATGTTAAATCATTCTTGGTTTTAGTAAAAATTTAAATGTCAATGGAATGACATAAACACCATATGACTCGCTAAAACTTTTTCATACTTGAAAAAAATAATCATGAATATCTGTTTCCAGGTTTTACATATGATGTGAAATTATATTGATTCATATTCAAAGGAGTATATTATGATTAATATATAGAAATTAATCATTTCATTTTATTTTCTAAAATAATTATCTTGATATTTATAGAATCCCTCAACCCTCAGAAAATTATTTTGGAACAAAAAAGTTATCTATTTACTTTTATTTCTATGAAATCAATGGCCTTTTAACCAATATCAATGTTTAATATTTTGTGATGGTTAATTGTATAAATGTTCTTATTATCTGTCACACTCCAATCTAACATGATTGTTGGATTTATATTTAATTTTCATGTAATCTCTTTACACCTATTATTTATTGATGAAGGGGAGAAGGTTACACTCAAATATTTTATGGAATTTCTCTTTTAAATTTAATTTATTTGACATCAAAGTTTTCCCAAAACATAAAGCATAAACGAAAAATATCATTAAATTAAAAACATTACTTAAAATGATCATTCTAACATAGTAATTTTGTTCCAAGGAATGAATAGAATTGACAAGATATTGAAATTTATATATTATAGGCTTAATCAAATTTTTTTCAAATTCATTCAAATGATTTTATAGGTATAATGTAAGAATGAATCCAATTTCACACATTAAAAGGCTTAATTTTTCTAGAGGTAGTTTTGCCAACTTTTAATGGAACTCTTGATTTAAAACTATATTTTTACTCCTTTATAAATTAAATTTTAGAAACTCAATATCGTCTTTAAAATTATAATTTTCAAATTATATTAAGATGAATTTTTTTTATTTTTTTGGAAAATATTTATTATGTAGTTAATAGTGGAAAATTCCATTTTTTATAAAACAATCATTTTTTATATTAAGAGTCTATTTATTATTTGAATAGTAAAATCACCATCAAAATTATAAATAAAATTTTGTTTTCTTATTAATGATAATAATATATTTATATCTTGTAATAAGTAAATAAACTATTTAGAAATGAAAATTCTAGTGTTTGAATTTTTTAATTAATAAATAATTATTTAAAATTTAAAAATAAAAATAATTATTTAACAGAAAATTTATTTTCATTAAAATAACTAAAAAATTAGTATTTAATTTTCTTATTATTAAAAAATAATTTTATGTGCCTTTATGAAATTTTTCTAAACAGTCATTGAACTAGTGATAATTATAAAGTTTGTATTTTTTATAAAAGATAATTTTAATTACAAATTAAATTTCTCATATTTAGATTTTTTTTCATAAAATGTATTTACTTTTTAATTATATATTTGAAAAATGGTTAGTGTGATATTATTTGATTTTTCTGAAATTATTATTTATTTTGCGAATAGTAAAATATGGTAATTTACAGTACATATACATTATATGTTAAATAATCTATTCCCTGATTCATCATTAATGTAAAAATGATAATCTGGAACTATCCTTCAATATATATAGTATTTATTAATTGTATATACACTTTTTCTTTTCTTGATCCAAAATAATAATCTAATGAATAAAATAATAAACAAACACCCCTCTCCTCCATTATATAAACAACCATCACCAACATTACTACTCACACCTCTTAATCTGTAAAAATTTAACAATATCTACTTGATCGTCTTCTCATGTCTCATACTAATGTTAATGATCCTTTTGTATCACCAAAAGTCCAGTGCCAATTCCCTTAAAGAGGTTCTAAAGGAGAAGAAATTCCATAGGTAATATCCTCTTTCTTTTACCTTTATTTTATTTTTAATTACATTTCATTTTGTGTCCATCTCTCACACCTCTATCCAAACATGAATGATAACTAAATTATCAGATATATATATAATAATATTATTAGGTTAATGGATAATCAAACTTCAAGATCCCTCTAGTATTTGTTTTATTCAAAAAATTAAAATATCATATTTGATGTGCCAATTTACCACTATCATGGATGATACGTTTTCCTTATTCATTAAAACCTTCTTGTTTGGTCAGAAAACCATTTTTATGGTTAAATAATATTTTATTATACATATTACAATATATATAAAATTCTACAGAAAATATATATAAAAAAATTATTAATTGAAAATTCATAAATAGTTCATGGTAATAAAAAATTCACCCAAATAAACAAATATTAATCATTAACAGTTTATCTAATATATCAACCTCATATTTGGGAAAAATTGATATATATGGATATTTAATAATTTGTACGTTCTTTAATAAAATAAAATATTAAATATGCATAATCTTTCCCAATTTACATGAACATTCATTCATATATACATGTGAATCTATCACGATATCAAAGGAAACGAACACTCACAAACAACAAAGTTGAATCTTATAAATCATTAAAAAGGAAAAAATGAACTTAATGAAAAATTAATAAAAAATACATTTTGAATATGATATAAATTTAATTATTAATGAATATAATTTTATTATCTAGTATATTATGTAGATGATAAGAAATATTTCAAGCATAATGAAATGGCTTCTACTAGAACCCTTATCTTTCATTCTGGTTACCCTTTATTTCTCTTTACCCCAATTCTATAACTCCTTATTTTTTTGTAATTATTATAAAATATTTTAATATTACTCAAAATAATATATATATATATATATCATGTAATCTTTAATTTATTATAAATACATGTTTTATAAGGATCTTCTTTTAATTTATTAGGATACGTAAACATGATTAAAAGGAATATCTCGATTTCTTACACATTTTTAGCTACCATGAGAATTTTTTTATGGAACCATTATTTTCATAAAATTAATAAATTTTTCATGAAATACTTTATTTTATTATTTTTTATTTTTTACTGTCTATAACGAATAATAAAAATGATTTTTTTTAAAAATAAATCTTCTTTGAAAAGTGAAAGTGGTGTTCCCCTCAATAAATTCTTGATGATTTTATTAGATTAATTTAATATATAAATATTTTAGATTGATATATTATTATTATTATCTATCATATTTTATTAAATTTTTTTCATCAGATTGACTGTGGATGTGCAATCTTGAAACTATTCAATATACTACTCAGAATGGTTAATGATTATATCTACAGATTGGGGAATGCTATTTACATTCCGTATATATATACTATTTATTATTCACCCCAAGAATATGACATAATATTAAGTCATAGTAAGTGATTTTAGGGGCCCCCTTTATTTTATAGGTGCATCGTTAGGTCTCATGAGGCAAATGATAGTTGTAATTTTCTAAGGCATTAACCACTTACTTCTTAGATCTATTAGTCTATGCCTCAACAGTATGATTATTCTATAAAACATTATGCATTCCCTAATTATAGC
Organism: Viscum album; assembly: GCA_963277665.1. Classification (NCBI taxonomy): domain Eukaryota; kingdom Viridiplantae; phylum Streptophyta; class Magnoliopsida; order Santalales; family Viscaceae; genus Viscum; species Viscum album. The sequence continues at coordinate 1,104,892,878 of OY728131.1, read as the reverse complement.
ATCAGTAACTGATAGTACATTTAATTTTTAGACTTATAAAATATCAATTGATAAGTTTCATTCTTATTTGATTGTTTATATGGTATTATTTGATCATCCTTTATTCAAGTCATATTATGCTCAATATTATATTATAATGGAACACGCTTTTTTTATTTTCTAAGCCTTATTATTTATGCTAGCTTCCATGTATTTCTTACCTTTTATGAGAATCTACTCTCACCACATCGTTATGTTTTATTATCCCCAAAATGTGACAATGTGTATAATGAATGACTTATTGGGATAATCTAGGATTTTATTGGTGGTTTATGTGGAGTTTTTTATTGTTTTTCGTATCATGTTGTAATGTAAAATTTATTTTTGTATCTTGTTTTCAGATAAAATTAAAATATTCTTCCCTTTGGATTGTGACTTCCTTATTTATTATACAAATTTCATTATGCAAGGCACTAGTTCCGGGATTCCAGAGGTATTCCCTTTACAACCCATCCTTGATTGAGTTCCATTACACAATTATTTACTAGTATTTGATTCAAATGGAACCTTACATAGATCTTTAGTAGAGGTGATGTTGTTCATCACTCTATTGGAATGTGGCTGGTGGTTATGATGTTTTTTCATCATTTTATGATACATGATACCCCTAAGAGAGTATATCTAATATAGAAGATGAATACCATAGCTAATATCAACCATTAGTATTATAATAACTATAAGATGATGAAATTATAGTTCACTATAAGAAATCAATTTTTTCTCATATTGACTCATTGTTTTGGCCTATGATATTTGAGGAAGCATGATATGTTATAAATAAACAATTATAGGCCGTACAAAATAACTAAATGGGTTTGGATAGTGGTGTACCATCTGGATCTTTGATATTGCAACTACTATACAAATGATGTGTATAAAAAATTTCATATCTAGAGGTAAATTTCTGATCCTGTTCCTGTTATAAAATGTGATGATTTTGAGATGGATGATGAAACATTATATGTGTATTGCCTAATTTTGATTTTAAACTAGAGTTTTGGAGTCATTTGAGGGTATAGGATATCACTTTCTAAAGATTTATGGTGTTATTGAAGTATCCAAGAGGATACTTGGTGGTAAGAGGATGTTGTTCGGGCTCAATAGAATGAGTTGTTCTAGTAGAGCTAAGGAACGTATTTCTCTAGGATGAGAATTCAATATAGGGATAAAACTATAACACCCTTAATTTGTTAAAATGTATTATATGATAATTTTTTTAAATTCCCTATTCATATTTTTGATTGATCAAGGATATAAGATGTTTATAGATTAGTTCAAAGAGGTTATGTGTCTAGTTATTGAATGAGGAAGATTAATGGAAGTCCTTAACAATAAGGTGGAATGAAAATAGTATCATTTTAGATGGTGGAATCAAGAGTTCAGTCAATGAGATTCCAGTATAATTTTCAACCCCAATTAACAACTAGTGGTTCAATTATAATCCATGTTGTTATTTTAGGCTCATTGGCCAACTATTTGGTATTCATTTTTAATTAGGTGTTATAACTAGCCAAATAGAGAGGCCCACTTGCACTCTAGTGCACCCTTTCATAGTATGAAATTAATACACCCCTTTAAATATTAATGTGACATAGTTTTGAACCTCTACAACACCCAATTATAAAACCCATAGTCTTTTCCAAAAATGATACACCCTCAGGGTCCCTATAACTATCCCATGTATCCCGCATTTATTCTTTAATATGGGATCAATCTTATGACATTGGAATATCACCATCTTCTTAGATCTATGAAAAATATTTCTTCCTTTTGTGATATGAGTAATAATTTATGGAACATTTATGTTTTGTATCATGTTTCAATATTATATTGTCAACATTATTCACAGATAAATTAATGATCTAGTGTGTTCAAGACATTTCATGATCAAACAAGGACCTATAGTTGGAATCATGATTTCCAGGGGTGAGAGTTGAAGAATCATTTTTCGAGACAACTTCATGATAGAATATTGATGATTAAACCAAAATAGATGGATGATTATTTAGTATATTAGTAGATGAATTGACAAATCAATGGAAACATCTTTAAGTAAAGATGGAACTCTTAATAAACATGGATGTTTCTCGGTATGGCATCAAATCTCTACAATCATTAGACTCTATTAATATTGAATCTATTTTTAGTAGATATCGGAAGTTCCTTACCTCATTGTGTATTTTTAGATGATTGTTTGACTAATATGATGTTGTGTATTTATATTTTCTAGACAATATTTCATTTTATTAGATAGATTTGTGTTATGATTATTTTTAAAACACATGATATTATATGTGTGAGTTGATATGGTTTTCCTTGTTACCTTTTCATTATAATTGGTATATTTTTTATTATTATTCATTAAATAGTGACAATGTGGGAGTTGAGCCCATTATGGATCAGTGTCCCTTGAGGGGGATAATTTTTTGAAGCTACATATTACATGATACCGATAAAAGGTTGGATAATGGGTTATGATGGCCTAGTATGGCCTGATAAAGGGGACTAATGGTCATTGTGATATATATCGGGAAGGAACAAAGACATGATATTCTATGTGAATTGAATTGAGAGATAACAACATGAAGTGATATATTTTAGAGGGTGGACCAGGCGGTCTATGACCTGTAAAACTATTGAAAAACATTGAGTTTGGTTCCTATTATCATTACATTACCAGGACAACTCATTTGGTTTTTAAAAGGTGATAAAGTAAATATAACTATAGTTTTTGGTGGCTTTGTTAGTGTGTGAATGATCAATGCTATTTTTCATCAATGTACTTATGTTTATTAAAATTATATACTCTTATGAATGTGAACCCATATTCATGTTTCATTTTTGGTGTCCAATAAGGTTTTATTACTCACAACTTGTATAAGAGTTTTAGTGAATGTGGTGATATCTTATATAGGGATATATGTTAGGGAAATGGGCTCATGGAAGATGTTTGATATGAACATCATGGACCAGAGAGTAGTACTTGGATATAAATGTAGGAATAATACTATTTTATGTATATATTTACCTTCTTATTCATTTATTTTTGTTTTTCATACATAATAGGGAGCCTATTTATTTATTGTCTCACAATAGTTCCATTATATAATATTTATTTCCATATATTACTTTGATATTATGTTGGTATATTTATTTTTTATCAATTACATTATATTAATTATATAGTATCCCCACTAATGTAATTTAAACCCTTACTTCTAATTAGTAGCCTCTTAGTTGTGGGGGAAACATGAGGTCGAATTGATATTTTGTATAGAACTGGGGGTTTGGGTCAGGAAATTACATTTTGGGAATGGATTTTTTGTTGATAATATATGATTATAGTTTATAAAAACATGGGTATATGATTGTATGAATGATTAATTTTGATTTAGTTATGATAAGCAACTTTATATATCCAAAAAGAGTAATGTGGATTTCATATTAGAGGCTATATCCAAATTTGTGTATATGTTAAGAATTCCAACACCTATAGTCACTAGTTACTAATAACCAAAATTGAGAGGATGTAATTTATTTAATGGGTGAGAATGTAACACCCCTAATATTTTAATATAATATTACCAAAAAGTAATTGAATGAGTTTGGTATCATTCTCTCTATGCATCACTATACTTAAATGAGACCATGATATATTAAGATAAAGTATAAAATTTTTACTTTGAATTTTAAAATAAATAGAATTAACCTCTTTATAAGATAAAGCAATAAATAAAATAAATATTAAATTCTATACAAATGAAATTCAATTAGTTTTTCAACAATTATTATTAAGATCATTTATTATTTAGAAACGTATTTGGAAAAAAATAAATTTTTATAGAATATGTATTCAAATTTCAAAAAAAAATATAATTAATGAAGAAAAAATAATTTTATTATTAATAATTTGTTTACATAATTTTTTTTAAATGAAATGGAATATGATTAATAGAAAATTATTATTGAAAATTCAATATTCTAATAAAAATTTATTACACAATATTTTATGATTTTATTTAAAATTTATTTTTTATATTTTATAATTATAACTTTACAATAAGAACATCATTTTTGTATTTAGAAAAATAATAGTAGCATAAAATTACATTTTGGGATTTTTCCAAAATAATTGTTTTTAGTTGAATTTTTTTTATAAATATTATAAATATTTTATTTTTTCATTATTTATGATTATCCTAATATTTTAAAATAATTTATCTATAATAATTTATTTTATTGAATAATATTTTTTATTTTAATATATATTATCTTAAAAATCATATTTCCAATTATTTTAGAAATAAATTAAAATATTATTTTAAGATATATTATTTTTGATATTTTCATTAAATTATGTATTTTGATGATGTGATTCGTGTTTATATATATATAATCATAATCCATGTAGTTTAATTTATAATAAATTAATTTATGTGATGTAAATTTATACCTTAATTATTTATGGCAACACATTAATGTTTTTCATTAAACATTGTGTTTATAGAAATTTTTTATGAATTTTGTGCGCTAATATGTAAATAAACCTATCAATGCCTTAAAAATATTATATGATAACATTATTTAAAAACATGAAATCATAATGTTCAAATTATGTAAATGATTTGATTTATTATTTTTACATTAAATTCATTTACTAAAGTTGAAATTAGATACTAGTGTAAGCAAATGAGTGTGAAAGAATAAATCTAAAAATAATTTTCCTATAATATTCAATGTTATATAACAAATGAGGGTTTGGACTGATTTTAGATGAATAATCACATTCAATACAAATTGGTTTAAATTTTGAATCATTGAACCTTGAAAAGTGAAATGACATTTTTCAAAAATGATGTGTTTTTCAAAAAAAAAACATTTTCTTCACTAAAAAAACAACACCATTTCCACCCATTCAAATTTCAACCTAACTATATATTTTATAATTTGACATATTCTATTTATCATCCAACATAACCCACTCCCACTTCATAAATCTCTTGGTAACTCAAATTTAACTAAACACCTTCAATTTTCCTCATTATGTTTTTCTTTATAATATTACTCATTAAAATGTATTATTACCATAATATTTTATTTCATTAAGTATAATTATATTAAATATATGTTTATTTATTAGTGGTATAACCCAAATATGTTAATATACATCTACCTAGAAAAAAATGGAATGAAAATCATGAATGTGTGCGAAATACCATAACCACGAAGAACCATTTTTTATTTTTCCCCTAAATATTAAGTTTTTATCCAATAACCAAAAAAATCATTAAACGTAATTAAATTATCAAAATAATATCATTATTATTCTTTTAGGATGATATTATTTTTTTAGAGATGGCTCTTTTACCAAACACACCCATTGAGTTAAAGTGTTTTGATGTTTGGGTCGGTGTAACAACCTACATAAATATTGTTATAAATATATATCATGTATGAATATGGGATGATAAATACTAATATTATTATAATATAATAATAAAATTATTATTGTCATATGATTCATGAAATATTTTATTAAATATTTAAATTATTATTTAATTGTCATCTTCAATCTCTAAAAACACCTAAATATGCTCATAGTTATTCCATTTTCACACAACATAATTAAAATTCTTTTTGAATTATATGAGAGAGAAATAAATAAATAATATTCATATATAATTTTATGAAAAATTTTATATTAATTATGAACATGGTGTAAAATAGTTTGGTATCGTATCCACATTATAAAACATGTTAAAATTATGAATGTTGTTAACACTCGACAGTTGATATAATATTTATCTCACCAATATACCCATAATAAAAGATATAAATGAGGGATAAAAAATTAAGTAAACGTGATTAAGGTAACTAAATATTTTATTATTTCAGAAATAGTTTTTACAAGAAGCTCTAGTGTCATCTACTAAAGAATAAAACAATGTAAGGGATTTTCACCTCATATTCTTCTCTTCGAGACATGTTTGATATTATGAAAAAAATTTAATTTATATGGTGCATAAATTTATTATATTAGATATCATATAATTTATTTTCATTATAACTAGTCATTTGATCATAAATTACAATCCCTCTATTTCATGTTGTTTTTTATTAATATATATTAATCAAGTCACATGTATCTTCTTCGTCACATTTCTAATTCTCTAAGACATGTTACATGTTATAATCCATGTTTACATTAAATGTTTATATATATATTAAATATAAAATGAATTATATATAAATTAATAATTTTTAATTAATGATAAAAAATAATACAAATCATGTTCTTTTCAACAAATAACTTTTAACAAATGTATTAAAGCAATTATAAGTGCTTTTTCTAAGTCAATTCTCCTTCATTGATTTTTGATCGTTCACATGAACTTTTTTAATATAAGCTGCTTATTTTCCAAATTCTGATATAATTATATGGGATTATATCATTTTTTACATTATCGCCACATCACCATATTTTCATGTGTTTCAAGACGATTCATGGAGATTATTTCCCTTAAATGATAGTGATAATTCAAATATAATTTTGTAATTTTAAAATGATTACTATTAAAATTTTCTATTTCCATTTTTAGGGTTATCCAGACATAATATTTTATTTTAATTTATATTCCTCTTTAGTAAAAACAATTTTAAACCAAGTATGGTTTTATTACACTGTTTATAGCATTGGTTTTTACCAAAGCTAATTTCAAATATAAGTAACATACCATTGAAAAAAATGCTTAATATTTTTAATCAACATTTCCGATATAAAAATATATTCAAAACACAAGTCTTCATTATTACATATTATATCTAATATTAATATTATTTAATGAATTTTCACTACACCTTTTGGAAATGACTAATTTAATGGACCTCCAACTTCTTCATTTACATAAATGATAGTAATGATTCTGAAAAAATATTTTATATTTACAGTTTTATTTCCCTTTCCTTTATCAAATTTTTTTTACCGAATTGGGTTTCTATTTATATATTTATACTATAATATAAAATCATTTTTTGGGAATTAACTCAATTTACCAAAAAATCAAATTCATGACCCCTTTCATGGTGTTATCACTCATGAATTATTTTCATGATTCTTTTTCATGTATTTCAACATACTTATGGGTTATAATTTTTACATTGGTAACATGTTATTTTGAAATAATACTATATATTTCTAAGGATGGATTATGAACATGTTATTCCAGTACGCACATAACCATATACTCATTGATCAATATGGTATAATCGCCACATTTTACATACATCAGATTGGTTGAGATGCTATAGAATGTATTGTACTTCAATGCTACTATTGTAGATAATGAAAGGTTGAATGGTGAACCAATTAATGTATACACTAACAAAGAGCAGAAATATAGGATAATCATTTAACATTTAATAATGACCAAAGGCTTCAACGCCAACAAGGTAATGGTGGAAGAGTTACGGCAGACATGGGCCAAATTTCCTTATCAATTTGAAGATAGAATCAGAGATGATCCTGGTAAAAATATTACCTATCAATTCTATAACTTTTATAGTGAGGATGCATCTAATATGTTGATATTAGGATTTAACGATTTTTTAGGATCTCATGCTCCAGTTTGTACGTGACAGTTTCTCTCTTTCCTCAACATATGTGTACTTTTAATTAAAAATGTTAATTTGGAGGAGTATTTTCACCCAAAATGAATATTATTCTACTAATATTGGAAAATGGAGTATTGTTTTTATGTTTTTATTTAAATAACAATGACAATCAGAATGTTGATTTTGTATTTTTTGAAAATCCAAATTCTTCCATTGGAAATTTTATGATCATGTTATCCCTTTTGTAGATATGTCGAAATTTATTTACAGCATCTATGATTATTGGATGCTAACACACATTGATTATGTTTGGACACTCCCTATTTTTTACTATATTGATTACCATGTTTTTAATTCAACAAAATGTTCCTCAGGGAATGGTATGAATATTCATGTTGATTCTTATTGTGAATTAATTATAATTAATTATATTACGGGTATGCCTTAAAATTAAATATCTCCTTGATAATTGACTTGTCTCATGAGGGAAAATATATTAGATTTTTTTAATACCTCGTAATATGAAATTAAACATTCTTAGAAAAATACCCTAGAAACAATTTTTTTAATGTTGAAATTTATGAATTCCATTATTAAGAAATCAATATTATTTATATACCTATTTTCATTTATTATCATGGATATATAATGTTATTATTATTATATTATTATTGATTCATGTTGTTTCTTTATCCATTCAATAATATGTATGTAATGTTTGTTCCATGATTACATTAGTTATATGTTTTCCCGTATATGTAATTTCATACCACCCCTACTAATGTTTTCATTTCCCTATTTTTTGAAGAAAATTATCACACATGAATTGTTTATATGGATATTGTTTTTGTAATAATTTATGTGATATGTTAAAAAGTTATTCTGTATAAGGTATTTTAATATATATTAAAAATACTCTATTTGATAAAATGAAAGTGTTATTTTCTAGTTATATATATATACATATTTAATTTTACTAAATCTATTAATAAAAATGGATCCTTCAAATATTTGATGATAAAAAACATTTGTAATTTTTAATTTTAAAATTTTTATACCTATGATTTTACACATATTATTAAAATGATTATATAAAGAATGTATTTTTATCATGGGATCCGGGATTACAAGTCTTCGAATTAGTAAGATTTTGGAGGATATATTCAATAAATCCCATTAGTATCTGATTCTATTTGGGTATTAATTTTTATGATTGATGGAAATCATAAAATTATATTTAATCCTTAACATATATATATTATAGCATGTAACATTGAATCCATTATATCAAAAAAATTAATGTTTTTTATGTGATACTACTGATTTTATGAGATACGTCTATGATTGGATGTTATTAAAATTTCATTACTCAAGATTCATTGAGGGAAGAAATTAATAATTATTATGTTTGAATTGATCATGTTTTTAAATAAAGCATTATTATATTGAGTTAATACAAAAAAATACCTATGTATTATTCACTTGGTATATATAAAATACCATTTACATATTATGTATAGGTGAGGTATCGTGTTCCCCATTATTGGTAGAAGAACCATGATCTATATCATCTATTCATCTTCCTCCTTATCCTTTTCACTCAATAACAAATCATGGATTTTGGTGTTTTCTTCTCATATGAGGAGTTATTTAGAAACAACCTATTGGTGCCTATAAGGTTGAGAGTGTATTTATTCCACTATATTAATCGTTATTAATGAAATAGAATAATATCCAAGAGGTATAAAAATAATCTTTGTCTTTGGGTATTAAATATTTTTTAGAGTTCTCAATTTAATGAATTTTATACATTATTTTTCAGAATGCATAGTTTTCTTTGGCTTTTGGGTATGTAATTTGGATCTATAATAATTAGTAATTATTTTCACACACATAGAAACATAAAATTGGGTGAATCAATATGAATCAATTTTCACTAAATTATTTTAACTTTAATTATTTAGACCTCAAATCATTTTTGGGTTAATATATATTTAAAACTTTAGGAAACATAAACACATGATATGCATTTATGAAAATGAAGGGAAAATTACACATTTTATTTTAACAAGGTTCTCCCACTAATGTGGGTAACTCCATCAATTCTATGTTTGAGTGGGGTCTAATATACATGACCTTCACTAATATCATAATGCTAACATATGTGGGGTTGGTATCATCCTTATCCCACAAATTTGTCTCTCTATAGAATTATAGTTTCTAGATTTATTATTTTTGTTAGATCTATATTATTTATAATGGATATTGATACAGTAATATTAAATAAGATATTATATTCACTACATGTTGTCAAAATATGAATAGATATATATTATTCATTAAATAAGAAACATAAATACAAGTTATGTTCACAATCACAGCATGAACTGTAGTCTCTCCCAAACATTATAATGATATGTGAACATGTATATCCAGATCATCTAAACACTCTTATTTCTCATCAATAATTAACTTCAATGACCAATAAATATTCTTATAGTAACAACACCGTTTTAGTCATTTCAAAAACTTATTATTCATTCCTTGACAGTCAATATTTTATTTTATAGTAAGTTGGTATCTCCTTTTCATTTTTCTTCATTGATACAGATAATATTATTTATATTAGAATATTTTTTTCATCCCTATATCTCACTTCTCTTTTAGTATTTTTATTCTTATAGTCAAGGAATAATCACACGAATATTTTCTATATATTAAATATGGAAATATCTTTTTTTACAACATTATAATTCACTACTTTAAAATAGGTAAAAATAATAGCTCAAGAATTCATATAGTCTCAATCATTAAGAATGGATTAAGTTATTGAAACATTAGTATCTATAATGATCAAAAAAAATTATTCCTAATATTCTAATAAAATATCCAAGAAATTACTCATACATTCTCATTCAGTTTTTCACTAAAAATGTATAAAAGTTTTTATTCATTATTTAATTATGTGTGTGCTTACATTCATGGAAAATTGTTGTGTAATTATTTTCACATGGAAAAATATCCATATTTTATAGTATGAAATGATCATGAATCATAGATTAACTAAAAATAATTTTTATTTTAAAAATATTATTATTAGTAATTAATTAACCAATTTAAATCTCCTTATCTAGAATACATAAAAATATTACTCCATACTTCATAGAATCCTCAAATTTATTCTTATATTTGTAATTAAACTATTGATTGATAATTATGTATCCCATTTAACACTTATTTTGTATTTTATACAATATTTTCTTTTTTTATACACATTATTTAACAATTGTTACATGAAAATATATGATTATTATATAGTCATGACCCGTCTTCCAGGGCACCTGTCATGACTAACCCAAACTCACTTTCCATAGGCCAGGGACTGGTGTCTAGCACCGGAAAGGCATATCCATATAATGGGAATTAATTTCCATTATTCCATAACAATACACAATCCATGAACACAACAAGAAGAATCCATGAAGTAAACCATTGTTATAAAAAGTGTTCTGAATGTAATTGGGAATGAATACAAGCCCAACTAAAAAATACAAGTACAACCAAAATGGGAATACCAATCCTTGATTGTCCAATGAGTATCCTATTAGAAGGGTAGGTACATCTCATGAATAACAGTTACTGCACCACATCACATTAAATAGTTCTCTTATGAGCACCGTCCAGTCCTGTCTCCCTCTACCTCGATCAACGTTGTATGACGTCTTCACAAGGCACAACATGGTGCATTCATAGCCCATGCATAGGTGATATAACAAAACTTAATAGTGACCCTAAGACCCTCGAAGGACTGCCATAGATTCATAAAATAATAACCACATAGAAAGTCCTCATTTAAAAAGCACGAAGTAGTCATCAACTATACTTTGGTATATGCCCATAAATATTCCTATATTGTCAAAATATGCTCATCTCAAAAATGAGGAAACTTAAGTCTCCAACCATTAATCCAATTGCTCAACTGATCCATGAGGGAAGAATACCACAAATATAACACTATGAAGGTAAAATTTCCACAAAGGAAACACTAAGAAGGTAAATCTACAAAGGTAAAAGTACCACAATTATAATTCCACGATAGTAAAAGTACCAAAATGGTAACACTATAACGATAACACCCCAAAGGTAAAAGTAATACCATGGTGACACCACAATGGCAACACCATTATGGTAAATGTACCATAAAGGTAATTAATCATCTCACACTAGGTATATAACTTCAGTACAAAAGTACATACGATTCGTCAAAAATCTAGTTCAACTTATTTTGTCGAGAGACTCTGCTGCAGACCAAGATTGGATCGATAGATACTGACCTGCACTGGCTCACAAGATGCTGACCCACACACGATCAATATATACTGACCCACACAGGATCTCTAAGTGTTAACCCACACTTGATCAATATATAATGACCCACACAGGATCGTGAAGCGGTGACCCACAAAGGATCCATACATAATTACCCTCACATGATCGATGTTCTTTCTTCATGTTATATCCAGCAATAGGATTCCTACTCAACACTCATGATTCTGGGAGAACTAATCCTCAATCCATCAGTCATATTTCAACAGGTATGATTTTTGAAAAAAAGGATAACAAAGGGATCTCCCTATCATAAGGGTCCCAACGTGACGCATGGTGCATCGATCAGATTCCCGGTCTGTGAGATATGGGAACTTTTTTAAAAAGGGCCTGGTTGGATTAATGTATGATCCTACATGGGTTGCACATTAAACTCTGACAAACTCACTTAGATTATCTCAAAAATAATTCCTTGTCTCTAGGGGACTTATTCCATAGACGACGCGTCATTCAGACACTCAATATGTTATATACATCCATTTCCATGAAATAAGGATAAACGCACCTCGTCCGGGCCCCGCGTGGTCGGGCCCAGCTTGGTCAAGCCCACAGGAATATACTGAATGGACCACTTTCCAAAAGAAGTATCAATGTCACTAACATCGTGTCAAATGGACTGCCCCTTCGTCATGTATGGGTATTTATTTATTCGAGTATAGGTTAGGTATGGGATTGAATCGACTCCGTCGGACCCGCCCAATGTAACATGTCCTAGGGTCTACCTGACCCCTCATTGGACCAGCCCACTGGGGATCTGCTCGGTTCACTGGGTCAGGCATGTTATGGTTGGCCCCGCCTATGCCTGGCTCGGTCCGCTCGAAGAAATATCGTTGAGTCACACCGACCCCAAGGTTGTGGGGGCAATTTCGTCTAGAAGGTGGGGCGCTGCCCAACTGCGATTCAACGGTCCTTCGTTTGGCCATGTATATTTTCCCATCACTACAAGGTGTGGGGACGAGCCCCCCCTTCATGCTGCAAATTGTGCTAGAGGTAGCACCTACGAGTGCCATGCTTTAGGTGCGCATGACAGGCTCGGGCCGGCCGGCTTCAGCCCCCACGACACGCCATCACACCCTGTCTTTCACCGCCCACGTCTAGTTGACAAGGGTCTCCTACAGCCACTGCCGACATGGTGCTCCAGTCGTTTCTTCCACGGGTCACTAGATGTGACTTAGTGTCTAGTCGTGCTGTATTCTGTGGCTATGGCTCTCCCGGGCTGCCGCCATCATACCGTGACCCACTATTTCCCACTTACATTAATCTGAGGAAACAAACCCTAAAAATTGGGGCATGGGAAAAGTGGTGGAGGGTCCGGGCCTTGTTCGTTTGGCCTAAACCCTCTATGTTAACTTGAGAGAAAGTAGGAGAGGCATTAATTAATTCAATGCAACTTCAAAATAAACCCCTACCTAGAAGAGTCATTCACCGATGACGATCGATAGAACTCCTCCGTCATTGTCGATGGTTCGTGATTCGGTGGCGTTTTTCATCGTTCGCTGTAACTTTTCCCACTCTCCAATTTGTTGGCATCCTGGTACTTTTCCATACCTTCGTCTCTTGGTGAAGTCATGCCAACACTCTACCCCGAGCACCATATTAATTGGAGAGGATGAGGGTGCGTAACACACATGAAATTATTGGGATTTATATAATGAACTAAACACACAATTTCTAATTTTGTTGTTATAATAATAAAGGGAGTCAATCCAATTAATGGCATGACGTGTTGTTGGTCCGACAAATGACTCTAATCCATTGGAGAAAAAAAAAGATAAAATAACAAATAAAATGTAATTTTATTATTCTTTAAAAAGGTCCAAAAACTATCTTCATTTCCCAACAAAGTATGGCCGAAGTGAATCCTTCAATAATGAATCCCAGCACTGCAGATTCAACGTTACTCTCATATTTTCGATTTGAGAAATGAGATAAAAGATAAAAAATTCTTCCCGTGTGTTTAATGAATGTACCTAAACAAATGTTCATAAAATTATTAACAGTCACCCTCAAGCTTTTTCAGATGAGTATAGGATCTATCTAAGGGAAACACTTCCCAATGAACTCAAAATTACCCGCGGTTTTTTAATCCATGTTTCCATTTAAATGTTATGTATTTTAAAAATAAAATGATTTTTAGTTATTTATTATATTTACGACAAAAATCTAACTTATATAGTTTTCCAACTCCAGATAAAATTAGTAAATTCCTAAAGAAATAATAACCACAAAAGCTCAGTCGTGCTCTTGTATTTTTAATATGAGTCACCATTTCAGGAGTTATAAGCATTTGAAAAATAAAATAATTTTATTTAGTAATTTTTTAATGGTTATTTTATTTTTGGGTTTTCTCACGGGTGGCTTGATCCAAAAAATCAAAAGACATGCCTAAGATAAACTCGCTATCCTAAATGCAATGATGACCTTAGATTTCTCATCTGAAAACCCATTTAAGAGTTATTCCACATTTTTATGAAAAAAAGTCACATGCTCTATTTTAAATGTAATATTTTTTTAATGGATCATTCAGGGAACTTCCATCCACAGAATCAAACGTCTTTAGATTTCATGGTCTCGAAATAACTCCATATAATTTCAAAAAATAATACAGAAATTTCCGGAAATTGCATTCTCCCCACATTATGTATTTATTTTATCAAAAGAAAAAACAAAGGAAATTCTAAAAAATTAGGGAGATGGGCATGAATCTGAGCCTCACACTCCCATGTGTTCTTCTGGAGGTTCCCGTGATACCAGAAAACTTGCACCAGGGGAATCGACTATACAAAAAGGACTCGGTCATGTCGATCCTCTATATCCATCAAGAAAATTATAAAGGTTACCCCATCATCAAAGTCTAACACGCTGAAGTTGATAATGTGTGATGAATCATGCTTGTATCTCCTTAGCTATGACACATAAAAAACATTATGCACCCAGTGCATCTATGGGGGAAGATATAGAAGATACGCCACTTTGCCTACTCTAATGAGATTCTAGAATGTTGTGATGAACCACGAAGATAGCTTTTCACCCTGGCGAATCATCTAAAATCCACATCGTGGTGTTACCCAAAGGAAGTCATGGTTTCCCTCCTCAAACTACACTAGTCACCATCTCCAATTGGCATAGGACTTCTACTTTCTATGTTAAGTATTCACAAGATGACAAGTGATGCATCATGAAACAAACTCGACCACTGCTTCCTTAATCCCTGGCCACTAGTACAGACGCCGAAGGTCATGGGAAATTGTCTTCACTATAGGATCTACCATTAAAGGGAATTTAATGAAACCCCTAAACATTAACTCCCCATTCATAATTGGTACCATGGTGCACCCTCTAAAAATAATGATGTGAACCCCACCTTCAAAAAAATCTTCAGTTGAATGTCGTAAGGATATCTGAGCACGTCAGGCCTCATAGTTAATGTCTCCATGTGGGCCTCCTGAACTCACTGAATAATTTGGGGAGTGTCATTTATAGACTAGATGTAATCTTATCCATCTTTATCCATGATGGATATATGCAGCACAACAAGATTATTTTATTCCTCACTCAACATCTGTAGACTAGACAACTTGTAGAGTGCTTCTGCAACAATTTTCACCTTCCCAAGAGTGTAGAATATCACAATGTCAGATTCTTGGAGGAACTCTCGACTTCGTAGTTGTCTCTCGTTCATGTCCTACTATGAGAAGATGTACATAAGTCTCTTGATATAATAGTAAATTGTAAACTGTTCACCCCTCAATTAGCGCTACGACATCTTTAGCACAATGACTTCTCTTGCTAACTCCAGGTCATTTGTAGCATAGTTGGGATCATGTTGTGTCAACTTCTGTGAGCCGTGGTCGATCACTACTCACTCGTGTACCAGGAAACAACCTAGTCCATTTTCTAATGTGTCATTGTAGGCTACATATAGAACACCCTCTCCTGGAATCCTCGAGATGTGGGTACTCTTCAGTCTCTTTCTCTACTCCTGAAAGCTCTGCTGACACTTACCCTTCCATAATAAAGGATCCAATTCTTGTTTAAATCTGAAAATAGATCTCCTACCCTAGAGAAGTCGGGTAAAAATCTTTGGTATTACCTAGACAATGTAGAAGTCGTTATCCCATTGGTGAGTTAATCCTAGAATCGTATTTTAAAAAGATGTCCCAACACTCTACCACTACTGTTGGGAACTGAAAACTCAAACTCCTGCTATGGGTAAGTCTTGCTGACTCAAGACTGATAGGCTACACCATCCTGTGTATGAGTTCATATTGTTCTTCATATGTTTCCATTTTCTCGGACTAATGAATATTACATTCCAATGGTGTAGATATAATACAAACTTTTTGACTGAAATAGTTAATCTGAGTATGAATTATGGATGTTCAGTCCATCCACAAACTAACATCTTAAGGCCTCAACGCTGCGACCAAGTGGTTATAACTGAAACTATCACTTCAAAGGTTAGATAACCCCATTATCTTAAGTGTGAGTATCGAGTATCCCCAAAAACGTATATCCAAACATAAGGGTAAAGTCATCAGTTTAATCAGAAACTCTAGGTCTGGACAAGATTTGTGGAAAGAATGAATGGTTAATAAACATTTCTATTAATATGGAATCTAATATTAGACACAGAACATACCTAGAATTATTCATGGAGCCCTTGTATCAAATTTCTAGACTGCATTTAGCTACTCCCTTCCCTTGTCCTCCGGCTCCATGAGACTGGTGGGAACCATATTGGGGTGATGGATTTAACACGTAAAAATGTATACCAGCTCGTGCTACTCTCCTAGATCCACTTCAACATCTTATTCCCTAGAGATTAACTTGTCCCAATCACTTCATCTTCTCAAAACATTTTACACACCCAAGTCACTGATACAAGAATCAATTTTATACTTTCTTACTACTAAGATTGACTTTCTATATCAGCTCAACAAAATAAAATTCAACCACAACGATTCTCTCCAGCACCCTAACATATGTAGGAATTCATAGAGGAATAGTTTTGGCTCAGATGTCCCTAAACAAACCTTCATCGAAGGTCCAACCCCTGAAGCACATACTGTATTATATTCAACGAGTACCTAGGATGGTTTGTACGCCTCGATGAATACTCATCTACAGACTTTTCGTCCTACCAAAGCTGTAGAAGCTGAAGGGAACACTCACCATTTAGATTTTTATGGAAATAGAACCCCTTCTCATAAGAATGTTCTTAATATTATTCCATAGAATATTCATTTCTTTGAAAGACCAGGATAATATAAACCCTTTCATCATCCTATTAAGCCTTGTAGAAGGCTCTCTACTTGGACCAGCACCTAATCGAATGGTACCCTGGAATGATGGAAACATGGCCACCTCCTCAAGCTAGTGCTTAGAAAACTGTGAGTATGGCTCACCTCAAAAGCATTGTGCTATCTAATGTTGAAACACGTGTAAGACACTAAGCCTACATGGGTCCTCTACCAAGTCCTCCGGTTGTAACTACTGACCAATAGGCAGTGTTATAGCTAGAACACTACCTGAAGGTACCATCTCGAGAAACAGTGTTTGTACGGAATCCCCATCACTATACGAACTATCATCATGGTCATAGACTGACAAACACTAGAAGCGTGGATCTCCATCTGATCTGATGGTGTCCCAACAAGGTATAAAACTCTAGCCACAACCTCTAGGCAGTCCTCAAATGCCTATGAATGTGTCTCACCTCGAAATCTTGGATGCCTCTGCCGCTAGAACTCATGCAACATGCTCTGTTGGTGTGCACGGTCCACTGGTAGCATTTATTGGAAACTACTTCCCAACATGTGGTGATACTGCTGGTACACCACCCGAAGGTTCCTACACTGTAAGAGGGACCCACACTAGAGCCTCACCTAATGGTGGGAAATCACTAAGTACTCTATTAAAAATCCTAGGTGGTTGTATATGCTGCGACATCATGATAAAAAATAGGTGCACCATGGTCACTAAATTATATGGTGAGATGTCTCTAAAGAAACCATGGAAAACATTTCCCAAAAAAATGAAATCAGTGTTTTTGAGCACCAAGTCAGAAATAAGATTACAGTCTCCCGTTCATTGGATATGTCAGCCACAATACTTACATTAGACTCCCCGAACTAAAAACCACACTCAAAATACTTAACACTATTGCTTCATTGAAAAGATCAAAGTCATAGTTTTTTGGTAGAACAGAATCCTTTGATACCACATTGTCATGACCCGTCCCCCGAGACCCGTGTCATAACTACCCCATGCTCACCATCCATAGGCCAGGCTGTAGAAACATGAATGTGAATGGAGAATCACTATAACGATAAGGTATTTCCTTTAAACCAGTACAAAACCCAATCCAAGAACACATCATGATGCAACCACAAAGTAAATTGTTGTAATAATAAGTGTACTAAAATTAAATTGTCTGGTATACAAGTCATACTATGAAGAACATGTACAATTGAAAAAGGGAAAAAACTCCTTGATCATCCACCGAGGATCCTACCATAAGAGTAGGTACAACTCATGAACAATAGTCACTATGACACATCATGTCAAATATTCCTCCTCTGAGCATTGTCATGTCATGGATCCCTCAGCCTCGATCATCCTGGTATGTCATTTTCACAAGACACAACAATGTGCTAACATATCATGTGCATGGTTGAGTATAAAAATACTCAGTAAGGACACCGAGACCCTGGAAGTTCTCCTAGTGTTCCACAAATAATAACCACAAATCCAGTCCTCAATCAAAAAATATGAACCATTCATCAACCCTACATAGGTATATGACCTTACATATACCTAAGTTATCAAAACATACTCATCTCGTACATGAGGAAACATAAGGCTCTATCCGTTGTGGAATTTACACTACTGATACACAGGAGAAGACATCCACAAAGGTAACACCACGATGGTTACACCACAGAAGTAATATTTCAACAAAGGTAACATCATGATGGTAAATGTACCCCAAAGGTAACACCACGATGGACAAAGTTCCAAAATGGAAACACCAAGAAGGTAACAACCCAAAGGTAAAAGTACCACACAGGTAACACCACTAATGTTACACCATGAAGTTAATTGTACCACAAAGTTAAAGACTCATCTCACACCATGTATATAATATATGTACAGAAGTAAAAAATGATTAGTCGTAAATCCATATCATTCTTTTTATGATTAGAGGCTCTGCTATGGACCCACATAGGATTGAGAGATGTTGACCCACATAGGATCAATAGATAATGACCAACAAAAAGATCACTAAGTGCTGACCCACGCAAGATCAATAGATACTGACCCACCAAGGATCGATGTACTTTTTTCACTTTACAACCATCCAGAGGATTCAAAATCAATATGATCAATTCTAGGAGAACCTCCCCTCAAGACATCAGTTTTATTTCAACAAGTACGAAGTCCCACAAAAATCATACTAAAGGGACCACCCCATAATAGGGTTCCCAACATGATAGACATCACGTTGATCGGATAACCGGTCAGTGTGATATGGGACCTTTTGAAAGAAGGGCCTGGTTAGATTCATGTATGATCCAACCCGGTCTATGAGATATTAGAGCTTTTGTAAACAAGAGTGATCACATATTAGTCCGTAACGGCTTTGTTTGGCCAGCCAAAATATTCCAAAGGGTCCTCTTCCCAAAAGGGGTCCCAATGGCACTGACGGATTGTCAAACGGACACAAGGTTCGTCAGATATGGGTGTTTGTTTTTTCGAGTAATGATTGCTTCTAGGCCCAGTCCGACATGGTCAAACTGGCTCGACACAAACATTCCTGGGGTTTACTAGACCCTAATAGGGACTGTCCAACTGGGGTTTGTCCTAGTTAACTTGGTTCGCCCCATCGTGGTCGGCTAGGTTCGTGTCCGTCTTGGTCTTCCAGAAGGTGAACCATTGATTTCCATTGGCCCTGCAGTTGTGGGGATGTTTTGGCTAGCCAGTGGGGAGCTTCCCCATGGAGATTCGACGGTGGGACCTTTGGCAGACCGACATCTGCTAATGCAGCACAACTTGGGGCCATGTTGCACCTTCCTATAGCAACCCAATAGTTGTGGATTCTCCGCGCTACCCTCCTTCAACCAAGACTACTGATGGAGGTGGCGCCTAGGAGCCCCACCCTATTATTATACACAGCCAGCTCGGACCAGTCTCCTTCATCCATCGTGGCGCGTCATCGCGCACCGCCTTCGACTGCCTGTGGCCAATTTCCGTGGTTCAACAATTTCCACCGCCAGCTGCCAACAACATGGTGCGCCAGTTGTTTCTTATAAAAGTCTATAGACGTGCTCCAGCATCCATTCATGGTGCGGTCTAAGCCAACAACTCTCCCATGCTGCTTCCATCCTAGCCTGACCCACTATTTCATGTTTCCATCAATCTGATGAAAGCGTACCTTGGGAAGGGAGAATGATAAAATAGACAGTGGTTCTAGGCCTTGTTTATTTGGATCACACCCTCCATGTTAATTTGAAATCATTAGGTAGAGGATTTAATTCATTCAAGACAAATTCAAAATAAACCCCTTACCTAGAAGATATTTTTTCTGAAGAAGATCGACGAAACCCCTTCGTCGTTGTCATAAGGTCATGATTTTGTGGTGTTTGTCCCCACTCAAGGGAACTGGTCTTGTCCTCCACGTTGTTGGTGTCATGGTACTTTTCCATAGCATCATCACTTAATCAATCTGTGATAGCACTCTACCTCGAGCTCCATATAAATACAATAGGGGGAGGGTGTGTAACCCATGTTAAAATAATGGGGTTAATTTAATTAACGATCCTTCCAAATTCCTTTTTTGCAGTTACAATAATAAAGGGGAGACAATCCATTTAATGGATTGACATTTCATTGGTTCCACCAATGTCGATCATTCGCTGGATAAGAGAAATATAAAATAACAATAAATTTGTTAATTTATTATTCTTTAAAAATTTCTAAAAATAAATTCTTCAACCAAAATACTACGATCAAAGAGAATCCTCCCTTAAGAGAATCTTGGTTCTTCATATTCTATAGTTCTCTTTGATTTTCTATCCGAGAAACAAGTCATAAGATAAAAACAAAAGCCTCACATTTATAGAATGTACCTGAAATTTTGTTCATAAAAATATTAAAAGTCACCCTCGACCCGCGCCGGTCAAGGGTAGGCTCTACCTAAGGGAAACACGTCCAAAAAAACTCAATGGTACTCTCATATTTTCAATATGATATTTCTTTTAGATGTTATGGATTTTAATAATAAAATAATATTTACTTAATTATTTTATTTAAGGCCAAAAACTAACATTCATAGTTGTCTCGCACGTTCCTATTGTTAGTATCTACCTAAAAATGAATACCCACACGAGCTCAATGATGGTATCCGAGTTTTAATCTGATTCAACATTTTTGAGTTATAATAATTTGAAAATTATAATTAATTTATTTATTTAATTTATTTATGGTTCTTCCGTTTTTGGGTTTTCTCACTAGAGGCATGAACCGACTAAACATAAGTCTTGCCTGGAGTAAACCTGTTTTCCTGAATTCCATGGTGCCCTTAGATTTCTGATCCGAGCACCCTTTTAAGAGTTATTCAACATTTTTAGAAAAAAAACTCATACACGTTATTTTAAAACATAACATTTTTTCGATGGATCATTCCGGGAACTCCAGGCCTCAGAATCACGCACCATCATGTTTCGTGGTCTTGAGATAATTCTATATAATTAAATAAATGTGTGGAAATCCTAGTAAATTACATATATATTCATATAAAATCATAGTGATTCATAAGTATCTGTCAAATGATTCATACATATCTCTGTATTATTAGAATGATTCATACATATTCAATAATTGAAGAAAATGATAATATGGTAGACTCACTAGTACATATCAAATAATTCATATACATCCCAGAATTCATTTTATGGTTGAAATTCCAATTTTCCAAAGAATTATTTATTCCTAATCTCTAATATAATATTTTCATTTACTTCTTCCAACATCAGAAACCACATCTTTTAAAAATATCAAAATAATTAAATAATTCGACAGCTTATTAAATAATCTTTTCAAAAAAATATCATAATTTAATACAGTATACAAGTACAGAAGGTTCCTCATAGTAATAAATCTTCACTACCCATAATAATTCATCTTAATTTAAAAACAAAAAATCATTCAAAAATACTTAATAATTATTTATCAAATAAATATAACACCGACCTTATAAATTCAAAATCTAATTTCTATATTCATCCATGTATGTTTTTCACATATTCAACATTTCATTATATCAATAGAACAATGGTGATTATATTAATTCTAGAAAGTTCCATTGTCCCCCAATCATAGCTTACATCAAATTTTCATCGGTTTCTTCTAAATGTTATCAAGACCATGCAGTTGATAGTGTATTCCTCCACCATCAGCACCAATGAGTTGTTCATTAAATGTTCATATATATAATTAATATATAATATATATATTTTTGATGATATATATTATACACCTTAATAAATTAACATTATATTCATCTTATTTTACAAAATTCATCATGGAATAAACTAAGTCTTCATGATTAATTCTTATTTTATAATATAGTAATATATTTATAATGTCATATATAATGAAATATATTAAAGAATATGATCTTTATAAACTACCTAATTTATCTCGATCCTTTATCCACTTAAATAATTGAGTTCATCATCATCACAATAGACATAGTGATAGTCATATATAATGATAAAATTATATCCATCATCACAATCCATTGGGATCTTCTATACCCCCATTGGACTTATTACCAATAACTTCAAAGAAATAAAATTATTTATGTTCCTAAATAAGTATTTTCATTTCCCTACACATTATTGTTAATAAATATAATGGTTTTTCTAATATGGGTGGTATCACTTTTCTATATGGGTGGAGACATAAATTGATTAACTCTAATTTCATTTTTACTTACTCAATTGATGAAATAAGAGATAATAATTCATACGTCGAAACAATCCATACACCTTCTTAGTATGTCATACCAACTGAAAAATTTCAGTACAAGTACTATTCATGTTGATTTTATTGTTATACGTTATAGAAAAAAATCTACAAAACATTCACATGTATATTTCTCCCCCTTTATGATACATTTATTCATAACTATCTAATCCTCCCATAAATAAAAACTTATATAATGAAAAATAATGATAGGAAAAGTGGTACATGTATCCCTAAGAAATAAAATTAAATGAAATAATTATTTTCTTTCATTTTTCTCAACTTAAGTTCCCCTAAATTATTACACATCAATTACTCACTATCGTTTCTACTCATCATTAAAAATTATTTCCGGACATATCATTGCGATATCAATTGTGAATGATGTAGGGAGGTGTCATGATACAAAATAAAGCACTCCATGATGGATATATCATTTTGATATAAAAATTATACAAAATAATAATTATCCACTAAAATAAATATAAATTAATTTCGTTCTAATGCAATAAAGCTAAAATATATATGAATAAAGTAGTTTGTCCTTTACATAATAAATAGAGATATATAGTTCCAAGATACTTATAAACGTCAAAAGTACATTCTTCAAAGATACAAATTTTTTATGATATTAATGATTTCTATAAATTTTATTTTCTAGACATCATCTGCCTTGGGAGTTGTGGACTTCTCAATTTTTTTATCTTTATTTTTCTGTAGAATTACCTCATTTATAGGGGTAATCATGGAACATTACATTTATTGTTCTTTATCATAATTTCCCAATATATTATCATATTTTCCATGAATTTTTTTTCTATATATTATAGAGTGCCTAAATTATTATGACCATCCACAAAATTTCTCATCAACCATTAAGATACAACGTTTTATAGACATATGAAGATTTAATATTTATTCTTCATTGATGTCTTTTAATAAACCAATACTTTTCTTCTTTTCACAAATTGATTTCCATTATTCCACCCAAATTATTCTATTATCATTGATGTTCAAGAATTTTGTACAATGATCTATTAGGTAACCTTTTTACTATAGTAGAACAATAGCCTCTTTCAAGTTGCATCTTTCAAAATATTCTTGGTTTCATTTCGCTAAACAATATACTTTTCTCATAACCAAACGTAATCACACTTTCTCAAAAAATAAAGTTATATATCATATTTTGGGGTTATATTTTTATAATTATATATAAATAAAGATTAATTTTTATAAACCATAGTTTATTATAACAGTGAACACCATTGTTGAAATTTCTAATGAAATTATCCATGCTTCCAAAATCCATTTGATAAGGACATATTTATCTTTTTTTGTACATTTCATTAACTCTTATGGATCCATATTTACTTTAAGACTTATCTAACATAATATAGATCTTTATTATCATAAAATTAATCATATATAATTCAACTAATCAATTGAATTGTTTATAATACTTCCATATCACGAACAACGGACAATGGATATTGTTTTTGTTTCCATTAATAAAGATCTATCTATCTTCATAGTAATAATTTTTTTTTGAAATAATGACACTTATTTAAAGAATTTTGGGGAATATAAATTTATGAGAATTTTCATATCCACTCATGATAATGTGGTGGTTTTTATAAATTTTTTGTTCAATATATATATATATATATCTTGAATTATAAAATGTATTTTACATGAAAAAAACACTAATAAACTTTTTTCTAGTATAAAATTGATTTAAAAGTGGATTATAAAATAATGGTATTACTAGTGGTTGTGATTAGAAAAAAAATATAATTATCTCCCATGTACATAAATGTATAATACATTTTCTAAATAAAAATCAACAATTATAAACCTAGAATACATTCACTATTGAGATTCCCCATCATCATAAAATTAATCAAATGTGTTTGATTATGATATACAAATTTATAGAAAAAGGACTCTCACCATTAGATGTATCCATAATTCGTGAAAAATAAATGAAATATAGGGAGGGGAACTTTTTCCGTTATGAAATTCTTGTTCCTCAAGAGTAAAAAATAAAGAATGGGAGAGTATATGGTTTGAGAGTCATGCCTTATCATGTAACACACATATGAACCTACTGCCATCAAATTCTAATAGTCTATTTAAATTTCTAAGGAAATGACATGGTGATATACACATTAAATCATTCATTTTTAATACATGAGATAATACTCATCAATTAAAAACATCAAATGAATGATATAAATGAACTCCATCACATAATATCATAAACAAAATAACCATAAATTATATCGTAGGTGTAATATATTTGTTGCTACCGTATTAATTGAAGATAATGGGATTTCATAACATATTTTACAACCACCTAATTCATATGATATGATTTTCTCATGTAGTTTCATGATGTATACAATTTCATTCCATTACGAAAAGCATTATTATATCCCTTAATTCTATAATATGTCTGAGTATGTAGTATCATGAAATTTGATACTATTTAGTATGATATTAACCAATCATATAATGCGACATTCTTTTTCAGACAATTTTCAATTTCCATCCAATTTTGATATCATATTATATGGTATCCATATATCATAGACTATGATTTAGGTAAGTATATATCACTTACATACTATGCTTTAGATACTAACTCCTTTAATATCCCACATGCATTAAAGCCTGTTGTAATTATGTTCCATTTCTTATTTTATTAATTCATAAATAATAAATTGTGTAAACATAACAATGAATCTTTTGGATAAACTCAAAATAATTTAAAAGTATATCTCTATTTCTAAATCAATCCCAATTCATTCATCCAAAGAGTGATATACCACGATCCCCTATAGAGTTTACCAAAATTATGAGTCACTAGATCCTTATATTTAATAAAATTGAAACCTCTATCAAACAGTGAATGATACTCAAGAGTGTTGAAATAATGTTTCTTTTATATTGATTCCCATGAGTATATATCATAACCCATACCATATTTATTCTCATTTTAATATTAAAAATTTCATCACAACATATAGTACACTAGGATGAACACTAGTTTAGGATAACTAAATGTTGTACTTTGAGAGGTCAAATAACATTACACATCATGAATTTAATATCTAGAGATAATTATTTATTACCAGAATTTATGTATGATAAAATATATACTTCACATCATTAGAAACATTTTATATTCCTCAAACTCATATACGAATTCTTAAAGAAACAGAATATAAGCATTACTTTATATTATCAAATATGATAAACTAATAGATCAACCTTCTATTTTATATAAAATATGGTTTAATTTTAAATAATTAAATCTATATATAATTCCGTTAATATATACCAATGAATTTCTAATAAAAAACTCCCAATATTAACATTACACAAAGCCTTCTAGGAAGAAATAATTTTTAATAATAGTGCTACATAGGATTCATATTCCATAGGTTTAACTAGAACAATTTAAATCTATTTAAGTACAAAAAAAATTCTATTATGTAATCTTTGACAACCTACATAGATCTAGTTTAATATTTATCAGCATCACCCTTGAAATCATATTCAATAAAAATTTTCCCATATAATAATTCATCAATTTACATAATATTTTACAATTATTTTCAAATAAATTTTAAGATAAAGTGATGAAAATATTAAATTTTAACATGTATAATACTTTTATAGAATTGTGATATTTAAATTTCATGAAAAGTAAATTTAAGTTTTTATATTTTTACAGACTATAAGATAATATAAAATATTTAGTATTTAAATTAAAATCACCTTAACTATTAACTGATATAATCATTAATTTATTATCCTCGAACTATTCCAAGTTCGAACATACTCCCACCATCAACTTAGACACTGTAAACTCTTAATAATGTCATTCTATGAAAGAAAAACTCTTTGTGTTTGGAAATAGAACTTATATCTTTTTAGCAGGAATATTTTTCTAAAAAGTTGTAGAGACCATGACCATAGTAGACCAAAGCTGGTTTATACATTATTACACTATCATAAGATACACTAAATCGCATCCTGAAGGACCGAATCATTTATTATTCTTGGTAAACATGGTATATACCTGAAATTTTCATTATATTTTAAGATATATAATACACAAACAATTTATTTTGATAATTCTATTATTTCCATTAGTTCATCCCATCATATCAATCAAGAAACAGTTTCTAGTATCTTTGGTAAAATAAATCATACAAATGTGGTGAGATTTGGTGCTCAATAAGAGTATACAGATTATGGACAAATGAATAAATACAAAATTATCAATATATCAAAATAAATAATTAAAACAAAATCCATTTTATTAATAATTATCACATAATATGGTAGGAATAAACGATGATCCAATAATTCTGGATAAATTATCACATTATGATGAAACCTAACCAATAATATTCTACATAATTGAAAAATCTCATGGAATATCCATTTGTAAATTCCTAAGGATGGGCAGTATAATTTTCGACCTCTTAAAAAAATTATTAATGACTCATTCCTGGACTTCATATGATGAAGCCTTTATTCCAAGAAATATTATATAAACCGGTAAGGCCTCATCCAAATACACAGGCAAATATTTCCCATGAGACATACAAATACATCAAGGGGATATATAATACCATGAACACCTATAAACTAATTAGTCCAATTAATTTCTTATTGGAATGTGGGGAATTATAATCAAAATAAACATTCTAATTGAAAAACTAACATATAAAAGGTCATTACATACCCCTAATCAATAACAATAATAATAATGAATCTAGATTAATGTAGTTAGTGGTTATAAGATTGTACATCCATCATTAAACAAATCTGAAAACACACATTAAAATAATAAATATTCTATAAATTAAAAATATCCATAGTGGGTCATATTTACATTAAAGGGTTGATGATGTTGATGAATATATACAGTATATAAATGTCTCAAAAATTATTTATTAGGAAAATATCAATTTCCCTTTGAAAAAAAATTTCTTAAAAAATCACATACAAATTTTCAAATAAATTTCAATTAAAATAATAAAATAAACTTATTAAATAATCATTAAAAAATTTAGTATTTGGAATGGAAAGAAATTTCAATCACACCACACGCATTATAACAATTATTTTTGTCAAATTTTGGTAAATATTTACTTGGCCTTATTTTAAAAATGACATGATGATTCACAAAAAAACATTTTTTTAAATATTAAAAATGTGTAAAAATAACTTTAGTAAATAATTTATAGATGTATGAAAACAATTTGGGATGTTATTTTGAGAAAATATATATATTTTTTGAAACATTAATTTCATTCGAAAATAGAAATAATGTTTGATTTTATTAAAAAATACTATTCTATTCAAAGTATTGATAGTGAAAAAATGGAACAATTACTTGAATTTTTTTATTAACCATTAGATATGAATGGATTTTTCTATGATAGAAATAAACAAAATCCAACGGAGACTTAAACAAAAGTAATCATGAATAATGATTCCAATATGAATTAAAACCTTACAATATTGGTAACTTTTGAATTGTAAGCCCCATAAAATAAATAATCATAAAACAATATTTTGAATACAATTAAGATAAATATATTCATGATACAACATATCTATGGGGTAGAATATACACCATTAAATTGAATTAGTGGTTATTGTGGTGTATGTCCCACGGAAGAAAATGTTAGAGAAGAAACCCATACATTATGTTCAAATTTAATCATATGTAATCCAACCTCTTATACAGTTAATATTTGTTTTTTATACATATATTAAATATCCATAATCATATATATCATACCAAATATGATCCAAATTTAACATTTTATCACATGTTTATTAATAATATTTTATTATTTTCATTGATTCATTTATTAATTGTGTTGTTCCGTCAAGCATGTTTTTTCATGAAGGTTTTAGTTATTGTATATATGATATAGTTACATAATTTAATGAATTATATAAATGTTATAAATAATATTATTTTTAATTATATATATATATATATCATTATATTCATTCTTGTATATTTGAAATAGAAAATTAATCTCATCGCTTCATGGAGAAGGTAGCTTGTTTGTACGCCCAAGCGATAAAATAATTCCCTTGATGAGAGAAAGGGTAAAGAAGTTTATAATATATTAATCATATATAATTTATATCATCTAAAATATATCACATATATTAATTAAACTATAATATTTAGCACCTTATTTTTAAATTATAATATAGAAATGAGTCACACTACTTCGTGAGGCGGTAGCCCACTGTATGCACATATAATGATATCAAATCCGCTATAGAATATAAAATAAGAATGAATATTTGATATAATTATGATAAAATAAATATAATGTAAATTAAATAATATTAATAGGTTGAATCAATAATTATATACATCCTTCAATGTAGGTGATGGAAAATTAACTTCATCGGTGAGCGAGGCAGTAGTCCATTGTACACTCGGTCGATGGTTTCATTTTCCATTTGATTGAAGTGGTAATGTATAAAGATTATAAAATTAAAATAATTACATAATATAATTTTATAGATAATAGTATTATTATATTGTTATTTAAGGCATTATATAAGGAGTAAAATAATAAATTAAACTAAATACCATTGTTACGATGATTGCCATCTCTTAGAGAAACCAACATTGGATTTCCTATTAAGGACCATAGGATTTGTCTTTTCAGAGTACCACAAGATCTGAAATATATCTAAGGATTTTTGGGATGGAATTTTGAAGAATTTATTCAAGTTAAATGGATAGATATTTTTTAAGATGTAAAATGATTAGTTCCTTTTATAGGATTGGAAAGGGGACCTTCTAAGAAATTACATGAAAAATTCCTACAAGAATCTAAAATAATAAATTCATTCACATTAAAACGCATCCAAACGATCCTATATATAAAATTGGGAATTTTAAGGAAAAAATATATCCATAGAATAATATTTATAAATGATTTTATGTTATTTCAACACTTATATTTTTAGTATAACCCAATGGTAAACAAATATTCTCCTCAGTCATAGTAATTGGATTTTTATGGTTTTCATAAATCATTATAGTAAAACATTAATTTGAAATTTCTGTATAATTTAAATTATTCAGATTAAAAATATAGAATTGATTTTTCAATATTATATTCCAAGATGTATCAGAAATAAATTTATAAATAACACCATATATGTGGTGAAGATGTGTGTGCTCCAAACAAAAACCTTCAATTTTTTTTAATGTTTTTATAAAATAATTCAATATTAAATTGATACAAATGGATTAATTACTAAAATTATAATAAAATTTATATATTTTAACATTGATACCTAGGTATAATATAATTTTTTCTTATTATTTTTTTTTAAAAATGTAATTTTTTATAAAATCAGCCTTTTAACTATTCATCAAAAAAAGACGTTTTTCAAAAAATAAAATAAAAAACACCCCCTATGAAAATTTTTCAATTTGGATTTAAAAAATATTATGATTTAAAAATAAATATTAAAAATGTTTCAAAATTTAATTTTAAATTATTTGTGCAAAGCATGACTATTATGCCTTTAAAAAAATATTTTTAGAAAACATTTATTTTTTATTATAATAGTTTTTATTTTATTTATAATCAATTGATTACCATTTAATTTATCTTATAATGTTTTGAAAAATATAATATTCATAATTGTTTATTTAAATTCATATTATCAAACATAATGAAACATTTATAATTTTTATGTTTGAATAACAATATTTTAATACTATATTATGTATGGTTCCAACCTAGTGTTTCATATTGATATCAGTAAAAAAATAAATATATTATAAAGTATTAGGGTGTTATATTATCTTTTATTCTTGGTTTATAGTTTCTTACATGCTATATAATAATATTTTCCATATTTAGAATATCTGGGAGTTATATTCTACACTCTTAAATAAATTTCAACCTCATAATTTAATCTTGATATCAGTTATCAAGGGATTGAAATATGAATATTTCTTTATTTAAAACCCATATCATGAGATGGGTTAATCAAAAAACTTATTTATAAGATAATAACATCACTATGGGGTTTATTCGGAATAATCATAGTCCTAGGATTCGATGTTGGAAATCCTTGGTGGGGTATTTTTATATGGACATGGAATGAAATACGAATGCACAATGGTTTATATGAATTTGTTAAGATCATTAATCACAATAATTTGAATGATAAAAGTTAAAATAAATAACCAAAATTATATAAATATTTTATGTAAATGAACATAACATGATACCATTTTTAATTAAAAAAGGTTTTATAATGTTCATGGATTATTTTATGATCTGGATAGAAATATAAAAAATATACTTTATATTTTTCTATTTCACTAGAACAATCTGATCATTTGGTTATGACTAAATCAATTTTCACATTGATTCATAATATAATAAATAAATATCAATTATGAATATTTTAGACCTAAAGAACAAAAATTACATTTTAATGGATCATAAGATCTATAGAAGAGCATCGTGCAATTTCATATATATTAATATAAAAAATCTACATTCACACCCTAAATACAACATAATAAATATTATTAGTATTTTCTATATTATATATTATCTAAAAATAATGACTTGTTATCTGAAACATGACATTGAATAGTGGTAGGTGCTTCAGCCTTCCAGTGTTGGTTCAAGGCTAGTGGACATTTCAGATGCGATGGGTTGTCACCTGTCATGTAGTTTCTCTTTATTCCAAAACCATATTAAAATAATTCCTACATTGTTTAAAATATTTTAGAATCCCATATTAACCACATCCTAAAATATTATATAAACCTTAATGGTTACCAATAAATTTATTAACACCTCCTTTTCAATATAATCTCAAAATCAGGAACATTTTATGGGTTATCCTCATTCAATCACTTATTTTCCATGAGTTTTAATATTCAATTTGAGTTATTTTTCCTAATCATCGGTGGCATTCAACATATTCTGGAAAATTCATAATGAAATTGTAATGTAGTATAATACTTTTACATTTCATAATTATTATAGTGACAAAATCATAGATAAAAAACATTCACAACATATTACTTTGTTCCAAATACACATGCATGTTAATTATTTTATGTCAACTGTATCATTAGAATAATCTTTACCATAATCCCTTGTTTTATCAAAATGTATATTTCCTTGATGATTGTTGAATTGGTTATAATATTCCCCCATGTCCTCATAGTTACAACACTATATATTGATGGATTCTCCCATACCCATTATGCATGTTCATATGGCTTATTTTCTATACAATTGATGAAAACACTTTTTCCTTTTAGGAATGTAATTGGTTGATTCTTAACAGAAGTATAACATATGGAAAGATAATTTTTTTCCTTATTTCCTTTATCCATTTTCACTCCACTGTCTGCTTTTTTTTCTTACCATTGATGTCATAAGAATTTGGGATTTTTTTCTCTATCTTGATATCACATAATTATATTTACTCATATGTTGACAATGATTTAGATACTAGTTATCTTTAAAGGATTGGATTAATCTAAACAAAAAATGGTAATTTATTATATTTGTATTACAAAGACTGTTCTCCATTGCCTTGTGTAATTTTTTATATTAGCTTAATACATAGAAACATTTTCTATTTCATTTGTACATAGAAGCAAGAAATTTTTATTCAAATTCACGAATTTCTCAAGAGAAATGTATTTTTACAATAATATTAAACTTTAAATCATTCAATTCCATTATTTTTATTTCATTTCCATCTTTATTGTTTAAAATAATCATCCAACATTGATTTTTACCTCATGATAGATGATAAATTTTCATTAAAACTTTAACCCCTTCAATACTTTCTTATGTGAAAAATGTATTCTCTATGAAATATATCCATTTCATAAATAAATTGATTTTAAATACCATTTAATAACGAGGTTTTATAATGCTTGAAGTAGTATATCATTTTTACACCATGTGTGGATTTGTTGGATTATCCATACCGGAAATTTCAGTACCAATGTCTTTTGTCAGATATACCAATATGGTTATAAATTTCTCACTTCAAGTTGCAAACCCTTCTCTAGATACATTGTATTTACCCAAAGGAAAATAACTACATGTAATATGTGAATTGATATAGTTTATATTGAATTTATTAGTTTATATTTAATAATAACGTAATAGACTTTATTAATTCACGATATTATGAATAATAACATATAATTCCAACAATATATAAATAATTAACATAAATTTAATAATTTATTCATAGGTAAACTCATAATATAAAATATGGTTTCTTTGGCATGGTTTTCAAATAACGAAAATAGTTTCATGAACTTCCAAATGGTTTTAAATTAATATGTGAATTATCAAAACCATATCCTCTAATAATTTCAAATGAGGTGCATAATAAAAACCACTATCATACACCATGTGATGATCATGTAAATCTCAATACACCCTTTTTGGAGTAATTGACCCAATCATCAAATCATTTATCATATTCATGGTGATCACCATCAAATAATGATGCATTATAAATGCTCAACTTCTCATAGCCGTGAAGAACACCATCAATCCATCACAAACTATCAAATCATACCGTTTTAGAACTGATTCATCACAAAACCCATTAATTTTCTATAATTATGAGGAACTGATTCCAAAAAATAGCCTTTCGTGATATTAGCCTCTTCCTCCAGGTTGTGAGCCCAATAATTTGTAAATCATTATGAAATAATTCAATTTTCAAAAATGTATTATGCGTGTACTATAAGATCACTCTCATTGAAAAATCCATGATATCCAACGTTTGGATTAATAGAAATCAAAAACTAGACTTAATTTATAGCAATAAACATCCTTGAATCAGAAAAGTATTTTCTTATATACATGAACTAATTGTTTTCATAGGGTTATAATACCTAATATGTGTTTTATAAAATAATGTTCTAGAGTATTCTACTAAAATGATTTTAATAGAAATTGTAGTGACCTAGATGTAGTAGCTTTTATCCTATATATAATTTATTAAATTGGTTTAATATATAAGGAATCACATTTATTGGATCAAATAGTTTAATAGTATTGGTAAACATGATACGTACTTGATAATCAAATTAAATATTAAAAAATAAAATAAACAAAAAATTACCCTTGCGAATTTCGTTATTTCACATATAATATAATTGAATATCAATAATAAAACACTTATCAGTATTCTAGGGATAATTAAATATAATAAATTGGCGAGCTCAGATGCTAATTAAGGGAAAGAATATTGATGATGCTATGAATAAATACAGAATAATCAATATAGAATGGTAAATAAAATAAAAAGTAATTCATTTAATATAAACCATGAATTGAATATTTATGGAATAAATGATAATAAAATAATTACAAATAAATAATCACATGATCTTAAAATGGATCTTATTAAAAATTGAATAATCACATGGAATAATAATAATTAAATTCCTAATGATGGAATAAATAATGTAGGGAAAATTAAAAATACAATAAATCCCTCATTCCAATACTTTTTACCATCATAGACATGTTCTATGACATAAACTAGAAGAATGTAGTACTATACCAATGGTTTTGGAAATATTAAGGGAATAGGTCACCCATAAATTCGTAGTGTTCCACAAATAACAATGGGTGTATGGTTTATTTTAGACCTATACCCACCGTATTGATAGAACCATGTTTATAGGGTTGGGATAATAACCTATACCCATGGTGCTCCTAAAAAATAATGGAATATGTCAAACAAATACAAATAGATTTCCGAAAACCATAGGTATATGGTTTGGTTCAAAACACATACCAATTGTTCACTAAAAAATGTTAGTTATAGTGATGACCTATACACATGGTTTTGGTAAAATAATAATATAGGTTTCCATAAAAACATGGGAAAAACATTCCATAAATAAAAAATCATTTATTTGTGGGAATATCTATTTCAACATTTTTCCACCTATATACACAGTTTTGAATAATATACATAATTAAATATATATTTATATACTAATAACCGGAACTGGTATAGAGGATAGGTGTGTTTCTTGTATAGAGGAAGTCCAAGGATAGAATATTTTGTTATGAATTTGTTTAAATCCTACACTAGTGGTTCTAGAATTGTGGATATTAGGTTATTGACATTGTGTCCATGCTCATATTTCCATGGTTCATAACCATGTGTGTATAATTTTTTATCCATGGAAATAGATCAATGTTATACTGATATCTTATGTACCCACAGTTCTCTAAATTATGGTTATATCATACCCCCACAGTTTTATACACTATACCCATGGTTCCAAACTATGGGTACAGTGTAATTTTCTTTATGTTATCTTACATAAATGGGTAATTCCTTTTCCAAATACCCAATATTATTTATAAAATAATACCTACAGATATATCTCGAGGATAAGTAGTTCTAGGACCATCCATAATTAAATAAGTCAAATGCATTACATATATGAAATGGATGAAACTGAATCAATATAAATAGTATTTTCTAAAATATAACATACAAAATGTTTATACATATCCCAATCAATAAATAAAATAATATACCATCCGATGTAATATAGTGAATTGTCATAGAGTTATACATCCCCAACCATAATATTCATAAACCATCCTGATAAAAATTAAGGATGGTATCAATACAATATATCCACCGTATATCATACATATAATAAATTTTTGATGAAATTTTTGAATTGAAGTACGATAAAACTGTCAAATTTTATTTTTGGTGAAAATATCCTTTGAACATTGAAAATGACCATTTAAAAAAAATGTTCACTATTTTTTAAAACATATTTCATTTATAAAATATCCTATGAATCTTATAAAAAAACATTAATAAAATTTCATGTCTCTGAAGATGGGAAATTTTATTCATTTCATACATTTTAAAACAAGATTTCGTTTCACATTTTTAGTAATTGTCTAACGGGATGTTTTGGAAACAACAAGATGTTTCATTTAGAAAAACATAATAAAAATACGAAATGTTTAACAATATAATTATAAATTAATTTGTAAAATTTTTAAAACATTTATTTAATTTTTTATATAAAATATAGATTTTATTAAAAAAAATAGTTTCGATTGAAGAGAGAAATAATGTTGGATTTTACTTCAAAACTAATTATTAATAATTATATGGGCCAAGAGTTGAAAATTTTACTATTAAAATAAAATTATCTATAATAATTATAATAGTTTTAACTAGATTTATTTTAAGATGTAAATATATAAAATATTCATCAAAGTGGGAATTAAATAAAAAAAATCACTAATATATTATGAGATTGTGAAATAAACCCTTACCTGTATGGCAACTAATGAATCATTAACCCCATAAAAAATAATAATTAAATGATAATTTAAATACCATTAATATATATATATATATATTCTAGATATAAAATATAATTTTAACAATATATACACAAAATAATGGAATAAGGGTTTAATATAGAACTTGTCTAATTGAAGAAAATGTGAGACCAAAAACTCTACCGTCAGTTTTGTCTTCCTTCATATTTCAATGAAAATCTTGTTTAAAAAATAGGTCTTTTATAAATATGTTTAATATAAATAATAATATGTTTATAATACCATATATTATCATGTTATATAATTTTACCACCATTTTTTAGTAATATTTTGATAATTTTAATTGATTACTTTCATAATTGCATCATTTTTTCTTATATTTTATTTTATAAAATTTTTGGTTATTATTTATAAGAAATGGTTACATAATTTATGGAGTGATATTAATATTATAATTTTTTGTTCATTATATAATTATTTGTTTCCAATATTGAAAATTGGACATAAAAAATTAATCACATCACATCGTGGAGACGATAGGCTATAGGTATGCACGAGCTATGATACATTTTTTAAAGGGTAAATGGATAAAGAAGTGTATTATATAATAATTTTACCTAATTGAAATAATATCATATATATAAACTATAATAATTAAAATTATATACTTACTATATTTCATATAAATAACAATAGCTTAATAAATCAAATCTCTTCATGTGGTGGTTGTCCACTATACCCATGAGTGACGATATCATATCGACCATTGAAAGGTGTGTAAGACATTATTTGTGATTTAATTATTCAAAAAATTAAATAATGTTAAAATGACATAATAAATATATTTAATTAGTCATTATATCCAACCTTAAATTTGTTTATGTAAAATGAATAACATCTCTACCTGAGGCGGTTTTCCACCATTCACATGATCAATGGTTAAAATTTCCATTTGATGAAAGTGGATATGGTTATCGATTATTAGAAAAACATAATAAAATTTAGTAATATAGTAGATAATTGTGTAATTATATTATATTTATTAATAAATTATTTAATATATAAAAAGAATAAATAAAATGAAATAAATTCATTATGATGATAACATTCTCTTAGATAAACTTTTATTGCATCTCTTCATAAGGACTCCATGGTTGGTCTTTTTGGAAAAATTAATGCACTATAATTTTTATAAGGATGTTGAGCTGACAATTAAGAAATGTTTGTTCAATACAAAATAATTTTAATGTTCGATGATATAAGGGGAGGTAATTTCATTTTATATGTTGGGAGGCCGTACCATTGGGGGAATTATTTGGAAATTTCCCAAAAGAATCAAAATAAAAAAGTTATTTACATGAAAAAGGATCAAAAGTTACCAAAATTATACATTATGAAGGATGAGGTGGAAAAAGATCCAAAAATTAATATTTTTGAAATTTGGTTTGTAATTTCAGCTCTTATCTTCATTGTTTAACACATTATAAACCCATTTTTATCCCTAGCCATGTAATTTTTTTTACAATTCTAACAATTTTTTATTGTAACAGATTAATTTTTCCATATTAGATAATATATATGATTATGATTCTATATATTGAATCCAATATTCCAAATTAAATTTACAGAAGTGGAAATATTACATTTAAAATTTAACTCATGGAGGCAATGGAATAGCGGTTTTTCTAATGGAAAACATTGAAATATTGAAAATGTTCTATATCCTAATTAATAATGAAAATTATTTAAAAAAACTAAATTAGTTAAATTTTAATTTTCAATAATTTTTCTTTAATTCTCACTTAAATAAAATTGAAAAACCTGTGAATTTTATAAATTAAAATGTTGTTTTCTATAAAAAACATTTTTCACAATTAATAAGAAATTTTACTTTTCAGAAAAATAAAAAAAGCACCCTATGGTAATTTAAAAATAAATATTTAAAAAATGAAGTATATTTTGTTAAATATATTTTTTATGTATGAAAATTTTATTTTAAATTTTTAATGTGAAGCATGACTATTCCACTTATCAGGAAAAAAACATATTTCATAAAACATTTATTTTTGTTTAAAATGATTCTTATATTATTTAAAATATATAAATATAATTTTAATGTAATTTATACATTACTAAAAGAAATAATTTTTTTCTTATATTTCATACCCACAAACTTAATATCTATGTTATAATGATCTTATTTAAATTTTAATATTTCAATAGAGTATCGTATTTTGTTCAATCCTATTGTTGTGTGATTGGAAGTCTATACAATGAATTTAATTTATATTAAAAGATATATATTGTAATTTTTATGGTTGTTATATTCTCATCAAATCTTTGGCGATTTATGTCTTATATGCTACTAATAATGATGTTCCACTTTTAAAATCATTCAATTTTACATAAGTTACTAGATCAATATCACAAATGAATTTTTAATTATTTATTCATTTCATATAAATATAATAATTAGTTATAATATTGCACTTGTTGGTGGTGGGATAATATTCCATTATATTCAAAAAAAAATTGATAACCATTTTTTATAGGATAATTTTTTATCATTATCATCTTCTAGAAAGTTGTTATAGATTGTCTTGAATCATAATACATGTTTATAATATTAATCCACAAATTTTGTTAATAGAAACTCCTTGTTAATGACTAAATTCTATAGTTACATACGATAAAAGTTATAAACATTTTTATATACTATTTAGATTCATATGAGCTTCCATTATAGTAAAATACCCATATGTATAGACTATTTTCTTCAACAGATGAATTAAAATATAATATATATCAATTATAACAATGATTTTTTACTCTAGTAATTTAAGAACACTTATAATGTATATATTTCATATCAAATACATTTTAAAAAGTTTTAATTTTTATAACACAATTACTGGACTTGGAAAATTGATAATGTTTCTAAAATACTACAAGTATTTTATGAAATTTAATCATATGGAATAACCATTCTTCCTTCATTACAGTTTCAAGGATTTAGATTGGCTAATAGATGAAATATAATTGGACTCTCTAATTAACGTTTCTTCTTCCATTTTGATATTTTACTCACATGTATGCCTCTATTGAATCAAAACTAATTAAACCTATATGTTTTACTTAATCTCTATATTTAAGAATACAATGTAAACATTCCATGAATAAATTTATATTTTCATAACATTTCCATTCATGGAAATTTGATTAATTCCATAACCATAATAGGCCTAAACGATATCTATATTCTCAAAAATTCATTAATATATATATAAATATTAAATATGTGAAGGGATACTAAATTAATTAGATTATTTTTCATGTAATTCTTGTTAATCCCTAAGTGATCTAATCTAAGATATATAAGAATTTGATACATTTATTGATCACCCCAATACAAGTTTAATAAGGACGGTATTAATATATGACATAGTGATTTTACATAAATATATGAAATATTCGTAATTTAACATTTCAAATAGTTTCTTAATTTATTACTTTCCATTCTAGTAATTGGTTGTAAATTCATGTTTGATAATTTAAATGTTATCAAATTCAATAAAATATTCAATAAAAAGTGTATCATGTTTCATTACCATTTAATATTTTTTTATTAAATGAGTTTCTGGTAAAATAATGCTTCTTTTGAATACATCATATCTATTAGTTTTCAAAGATCCACCTTTCACTAAGATTTTATTTCACATCAGTTTTTATATCATTACATTGATATTTAGGTAGTGTATTATCCCATTTATATAATATTTGACTAATGGATAGTTTAATGGTAAAATCCTTCTCAGGTCTATTAAATGGATTAACCCATTTTTATTCCATTTGTATCCTATGTTTTAGGGTTTACAATATAATTTCACATGAAATATAACAATCATAATATGGGTACCAAGATTTTAGGTGCATCCATTTCCACTAAACATTATCCATGATAATCCTTGGGCACCCTGCATTATCAGAAACTGTCTAGATAGATGATCATGGTCTTGGAATGTTCCACTTTGGATGGTATCTGACCTATTAGTATTTTAAAAGATATTTAATGAGAAAATATTATCTCATGTAATTCCCATTATTTATTCATTTTTCAAATTATTTATTTTCTTGATCAAATTACATATATTGAATGAATATTTGTAAACCAAAGTTATGTGTAACACGTTACACAACCCAAAATTTGTAATACTAATCAAAATGAAGAATTCAACCATATCTAAAAATATCCAAATTAATTACATGTATTAGGTAAATAACCACTTTATGAAAAATGTTTAGAGCTGTATAAAATTTAAAATCTCCACATCAATATTATTTTAACTAGAGATATTCATCCCCCACTTCTCTGGAATAATGAAAAAAACCCCATATGAGTAGTATGTTCATCCAAAATGCCCTCTACTAGGGGACGCATTACTCAAAATTTAATTTAATTCATTATAAATCCAACACATAATATATATAAAATATTTTTAAAAACTATTTTCAAGATCATAAGATCAGGTAAAATCCACAAACAAGGTTAATAAAAACTAAATCATTTATTCACGTAACTAGTATGGAATGACAATTTAAACGAATATGTTTTTCTCATTAAATATGATATATATAAAAATAAGACAATTTATAATTATTAATAATATAGATAATTACAATTAAATAGATAAAAATTTCACATAATTAAACATTGGATAAAAATTTATGATCTATTTATTAAAAATAAATCTACCTATAATCCTTTTATAGTTTTATCCTTATATTCACAACCATATCATAATATTGAATATAAAAACATTATATTTATAATATTAATATTTTATATTATTCAATATATGAAATTTTCATCTAAAATATATTAACATTCTATATGTTTAATAAAATTTCATTTATTTTTTATTAATTATATAAATAATTTTAAATATCGCATATTTAATTACTATACTAACACTTTACATATAAATCATCAAAACATTGTTGATGAGGATTTAATAATATCCTAATAAGGAACCTTTAATTTTAAAACATAAATCAAATCATTATTTATATTTTATAGTTATCTTAACTATAAAAACATTATAATATTCATTAAACTGTTATTTATAATCATCTTATAAATTGACATTAATTATTACCAAATAATCATTCCACTTTATAATCACAAGGTAATCCATAAACGGTTATAAAATGTTTTGATAGAATAACTTTTTTTATTTAAGAAATAATAATTAATAAATTCTTCATTAACATTTATCAATTAATTATAATCTAGATATGATTTATTAATTAATAAACATGTCATAAATCAATAAATATACCCAAAATATCTTCAATTATTACATAAAAATTTATAAAAATTTATTTGTTTTCATTACTGAAAAAAACTAATTTGTTTTCCTTGTAATTGTCTATATAATGTATCAACCCAACTAATAACTAAACTGTAGAGACATGAAGCTTGACGTACATGGACATTACATTACTTTTGCGGAATACTTAGTACATAACAAAAACACACAAACAAGGACCGTAATAGTTTAGTGTCTTTGGAATCTCGGAATATAATCTTCTAATCGTGGTGAAAGATCATCAACATCTCCCATAAAGGTATTCTTTTTTTCTAAACCTAAATCCTTTATTTATGTACTGGGGAATAGACAACATAAAAGGGTGAGCTCAAATGCTCATAAAGGGTAAACAAAAGAAATATCAGTCACGTCATATTCATAAGAACATATCTTTTGGAAATCTTAACCTGCAAAAGAGACCATAATTTCATAACATGGGATAAATCATAGTAGTGAAATGTAATACCAATAATCATAACATAAAACATGAAACTTTGTGGAATACAAACAAAATCATAGACATTCATTCCTTGTTAGTCAAGATGCATTTCCAAGACTATCTTAGTGAACAAAGTCCATTTCTGAACTGAGTTCATTCCTCGTTTCAGTCCTGTTTCACTGAACCGGTATAACCTACCGTTCCAGCCATGTCTATCTCATGAGATATACAATCTTTACCCAATGAATTGGAGTGACATATAGTTCCCACCCATCTCATAATTATACCATTATATGTGTTCCACAAAATCATAAATCATAAATAATTTCATAACCCATGTAACAAAAATGGGAATCTTAAACATCGTGACATCATCAAACAATTCCTATAAGATAAAGGAATTCATAAAAATAATTCCATCACAACATAATCAAATCAATGTAATCATAGGGATATAAACATAACCCTATATTATCTTAGATGGAAAATAATTTTGATAAAACACTTGAACTGCATTCTTAAGGAAAATATGCTTTCAAATTCAAAAAACATTTTCCTTTTTTTAACATGTCATACAATTTTAAACGAAAGAAGTTGATTAAAAATAAACTTGAAAACTTGTAAAGGATGCTTCTTGGAAATAATGTTTTAAAAATCCATTCATTCCATATAAGTTAAAAAACATTCTTCATATTTTTTTTCGGAAAAGTCAAAAAGTACCTCGTACGAAAAACGACAAAAGATTCCATTAATATCCTTTACTAAAAACTGACCGAAGGGTAAAATTGGATTTAAAAAATTGTAGGTGGATGGAAATAATATTACATATTGAGGAAACATGGATGGGGATGATAAAATACACCC
The DNA here is from genome assembly GCA_963277665.1 of Viscum album. Taxonomy (NCBI): domain Eukaryota; kingdom Viridiplantae; phylum Streptophyta; class Magnoliopsida; order Santalales; family Viscaceae; genus Viscum; species Viscum album. The sequence continues at coordinate 1,104,849,727 of OY728131.1, read as the reverse complement.
CAGTAAATACTAAAGTATAAACAATCTCGGATAAAAATGAGATTGTGATATTTCCCTTAACTTAGGTCCAATTTGCTTCGAAAGTGTCTGAACCTCCTGTATAATGATTTAAATAATGTCATTAACTTATTCCCGAATCATACTCATAATTATGACATCATATATGGTTCAATTATTACTTTATATTACCCATTCATTTGTAAATTCCATGTTAAAGAGTGTTTTGGGTAAAATCGTTTCATTTTTTGTCCGTGTTTTGACTTGTAATTATTCGTATGATTACATAGATCATGATTACTTATTCCCAGAATATAAAACATGATTTATATATAATATATATTCAGAATATACATATATATAATATATCAGTAAATGGAAAGAAATACACCGTTCATGGAGACTGTTGGTCGTACGTACGAATGAACGCTGTTTTCGTTTCCTTATTAAGTTGAATAGAATTAAGTAGATGAAATACATATATATACACATAAATCCAGTATCATTATTATGTCATATATTTCATGATTACTTATTATATATACTTTATAATCATTCATTAATGGTTAACGTGGAGAATGATTCTCATCGCGGTGTGGAGACGGTAGTCCGTACGTACGCACGAGTGATGATATCATTCTCATGATCGTGGAATTGTATTGGAGTGTATGTATACTATTTCAGAATAAATATCACTTTACAATAATCATATATAGTTATTATGTACACCATTATACCCATCCATGTTAGGTGGTGGTGGAAAATAGATTACACCACGGCGTGGAGATGGTATTTCTTACATACGCACGCGCGGTGATTTTGATTTCCATAGGATGGATAGATGGTGAAATAGGGTTGTTTCATACTTATAATAACATATCAGTATATGAGTGATACTGATGTTATTACTTCATAATGAAAAAACTAAATAAGAAGAAGTGGAAGAAGAAATAATGATGAAAGAATCGGTAACAGACATTACCTCTTCTTTGAAGTGCTTCTTTGAGACCTCCTTTTAGGGCACTAAAATAGGTCTTTTAAGAAGACCAGAACCTCTAGAATGTTTCGGTGGAAGTGGATAGGTGAAATTGTCAGGGTATGTCCGAGCTTGAAGGCTCAATGTGGTGTGAGTAAGTGGGGGAGGAGGTGCCCTTTTATAAGGGAGGAGAGGGGCACCTTTGGAATAACTAAAAATATTATTTTATTATAAAGTAAAATTCGGTTTTTAATATCTCCAAATTGATATATATAGATGATAAGGTGGGTAGGGGTCTAAATCCTCTCATCCAATATAATTTAGACAAGTTTAGGTATCAATTGTAACCTTATCATTTAGATTTAACTTTAAGTTAGATAATTTAACTTTCACCGTGTCTTCTTGTTTTCGTACACTATAAAGTTAATAAACTTACTATATCAATCCAAATGATCCCCAAGTTGATTATTATTAATATATATAACCTTATATAAGTCATTTTGCCGATCCATAGATTTTTTAAAATAAAATAACAATTAATAATATAATATTTGTTTTAAAAACTATTTTATGTCAATTTTGACACTATTTAGTAATTGATTTTTGCGAAACTCATAACAGAATGATTATCTCTAACCAAGTTAAATAAATGAATAATAACATTCCATATTAGCCTAGAAAATTAGTTTAATTCATTAAAAGTCTCAAATTACATTTATTTGGGTATTTATAACATCAATTATGTCAATATTTCATTAATAAGATAATTACTGCATCATTGTTGTGTCATAAATAAATAAAATTATTTAATGTCTAAAAATTATAAATAAAATACCATTATGTAGGAAATATTTTTAGATTTCTAATTAATAATTATAGTCGAATTTATCTTATGTATTACCCCATATTAAAAATGATTCACTTATTAAACATTGATTTTAACTATTTTAACCCTTCTTTAAATAAATTAATAATAAATGTCCTAATCTAATCCAAGTGGGCCTAAATGGTCATATGTTCTTCCTAAGGTTGTTTTTGGTCGAATTAAACTTGTCCAATAGAATTAGAACATGTTTTAGGGTAATTGTAATATCATTTGTACCCTTAATTACCCTATTTACTTTTAATCTTGGTAAATAAAGTAAAAAGTTACTATTCACCAAAAATTATTTGCATCTCATTGAACCAAATTTTACTTACTGATATCAACCGTGTATCTCATATTTTTAAATTCCACTCACAGAAGTGGTAAAATTATGTTTTATGAAAATTCATTTTTTTAACTACCACTTAGTGGTTTCACTATTCATCAAAAAATGAAAGTTTCCAGAAAAATAGCAAAAATTAGGCCTAAGATATATTTGATATTATGAATTCAAAAATGATGTATATTTTACCAAATTCAAAACATATCAGTTGAATTAATTAATTTAAAAATTAATTCCCGTCATCAAAACAAATAGCGTGTTCTTAAGAGATAATAATTATAAAAAGATTGAGAGTTGTTTATGTATGGTTTAAATGTGAAATTACATCAAATAACCAACATTGTATTAAATTTTAAAAATATATTCTAAATATACTTTAAAACCAATCAAATTAATAATTTATCACTATTAATTATTTCTATTAAAAAGGTTTTTTTAATTAAAATTTAGGAATTTTCAGTATTCATCAGAAAATGAAAGTTGTCCGAAAAGTACCAAAATTTCACCCTAAGCTAATTTCGATATTCCGAATCCATAAATGAAGACCATTTTGAAAAATAAAATTTAAAAATTTCAAAAAAGTGGTTATTACTATTAATAACGTCTAGTTTTAATAATATTTTAATAGCATATCATTGTTTAGTGAAACACGGTATTGCGTACTACACACGCTATCGAGGAAGGTCGTGATTGCGTGTAATGTAAGGAAAGTCAAGGATTCATGTTGTTAAATCTCCCTTTGGTGTAGCGTACAACACAAGACATTAATGAAATTAAAAAGAATATTTTTCATAAAATCTCGGGGTGTTACATAAACCCATAGCTAGACTGGTCGCCACATATTTATAGTTGTACCTCCTAATATGCCAGAGGTTGTTGACTAGTATGAAGGCTATAATGGTGGAAGAGTGGGGAGATGATATCCTAGTGCCAGAGTAAAACATAGGTATAATAATAATAATTATATCAAAATATAGTAGTGGAAAATTTAATAATGGAAAATAAATACAATAGAAGATATATGTTATAGAATAATAAGAGTGGTGAATTCCAAATACATATAATCATGTGTATCCAAGGGATGAATCATGTACAAGAATAATGATGAACATTAAGTTGTACAGTGTAGTTAAAAAATAAAATTCCAATTACTATCTCCATGAACATATTTAGTACTTGCTTAGCCATGTTCTCTTAACTCACATGTACAATACACGGTAAAAGAAATAAGCCATATCCTACAAACATGATGACATTCTCAGATACCCCTGTATAAAGGAGGCCTATGAAGGGTGTAAGGTATACTCAGTAGGCCACCCCAATGGTGTTTAAAGAACCATCAAGAATGTAAATATAAATCAAAGAAGTATGAATATATAAATGTAAAGGAACTAAATAATAAAATTAAATAATTCGGTGAGTTTCCTAATGGGCACCAGGTAGAACATACATTCTTGGACCTAAGAAATAATCCACATATATGAGATATACCTATAAAAATGTTATGTAATGTAATAATCAATGAATAAAAATAATAGTTAACAAGAACATACTGAGCCCAAGATTGTTATTTAGCTTGTTGGACTTATCCCTATATAATATACAAGAAATCATATTAATTTATATTTATGTCATCATTATAAATTAATGAGTCGATTATCTTAAATACATTTAAATGGGATCTTAGACTGATCAAATACCTTACATAAGAGGGAACCCACGTATCACATCTACAGTTTGAAAAATTATCAGTAGATAATGGATCCCATAAATTGATTCATTAATGGGACATCAACGTATCACTTACAATGTAATGTAAATCATGTCCCCACTAAACCCATCACCAGTATCTCTCATATGGTTCGGATTCACAACTATGGCTTGGTGTATCCATATTGACATTGAAATCACCCATATGTTTTCCCCTCGGAACCATTGTATCTCAAATGAAGTCAAGAAACATACACGGTGAGCCCATCCAAGAAATAAAATGTATCACCCAAGGAATATAATGCCTCAACAACCCATGAACCAATACTTGGAGTTCTGTCAGAATTAACCTGAATATCACTCGAGTTATAAATAATATCTCTTCTTTATTTAATCATTTATTTTCTAAAAAAGAGGATGGAAACCCCTTAATCATTCAAATTATCCCAAGAGGGGGTCCATGAGCCTAAGAAACCCATAACACCTTTGAGGATACCATAAATGTCCTTTAACATGAACTTATCATTTATTTAACTATCTATTCTCTACCATTAATAAGGAACACTATGAATTTAATGAAATTATTATGTCTAGGTGGACTTTCAATCGACGATAACACCATACATGTAAGAGGAAACAAAATATGTTAAGTTAAAATGGATACTATTTAGAAGAAGTTGGTTCTTTCTATAAAAAAGGGTCTATAATCACATCAGATATGGTACAACAACTATGAGACATCATGGTTGAGAATTATATGCTTCAACAGTTTAATTTAATCCATTTGTTATGTTTTTGAAGACAACACACCTAAAAAAGGGGTTTCAATAGAGAACTATTAATTAATATAATGAAACCCAAGATCCAAACCATTATGGGATGTTAAAAACTATTGTGTATGGCCAATAACATGGCCAATTTTTCATAATAGAGATACTAAATTCTTGGTGTTACGTTCTAAAAATATGAAATCAAAATTTAGAGGTTTAATATTGAAGGACCAGTGAAATAAATAATGATATAAATGATAAAATAGAAATAATATATGTGAAATTCTTTAGAAAACCAACCACATGTTTTGAAAAACACACACATCCAATATCAAGTCTTCATTCATTCCAGTTCAATAGAAATTTATGAAACCGATGAACAACCTTAAAATATTGGGATATAACTTTCATGAACGAAACACATATAAGGGGAAGAAAAACAATGATAAAGTCAAGATAAATAAATATATTATAAAGAGGAATCTACAGAGACATATGGAGCTCTAATATGAAATCGTATGAGGGAGATCATTCCATACATATTAGAGGAGAGGAGAGGAGATGACCAGAGAGAAAGAGGATCATCATACAGCTGAAAAAGAGATGAGGAATGAAAGTTATTTAGATTTTTAGATCACCATGTTAAAAAACACAATTACATCTAATAGAAAAGGATTCATGGTTAGAAAAAAAAGTACCCACAATGCACTATGTTTCTATGAATGAACACCCTTGCTTGGGTAAGCCCCATAGTTTGTCTAGCAATGTGCAGCCCATGAAAAAATCCCACTATAAAAATATACAGTAAGTCACACAGCTGTGCAGATCATCTTACACAATTAAAATAGATTATTTGGATCCTCCTAATACAACTGACAATCTTTCATTATTTTTTCTATTCACTACATTGTTTCAGACATTTTGTGTTCCCAACTAGATTCTTTTTTAATGTGGTCTTTCTATCCAATGTACTCTGTAAACATAGAAAACACCTTAGAGACCCCTCATACCAAAACATATTTCTAAAACAACACTTCCAAGTGTTCCAAATCTCATAAATTCATTTCAATTCATGGTTCAAAGAACATCACATCTACAAAATACCAAAATTTAATATCCCCTTAGAATTTCATCCAATTAAATAACATGAGATGCTATGGTATTGAAATTTATCACTTGTATCATATTTGATGGTTTAAAAAATTAACTACTTTATTTTTTGATATATAATATGAAACTTATGATATACCCCTTGGGAAAAAATTTATGAGTTTTAATTATTTTCATCATATTATATTAAGGATATGATGTAATATTTCACAATGTGCCAAAATAGTCTCATATTTTAGGATATCATCAAATAGAAATAGAATATTTTAGGAAATCCATGAGTATAAATCATGTTTTATGTTACGATATCAGATATTGTATATTATAACAGAAAAACTACATAAAAAATATATGTCATAATTTAGGACTATTATGAAAAATGAAAAATGGCTTTTATAAAATTAATCCATTCATGATTTCATGAATCTAAACACATGGAAATAATTTTACACTACATATTTGTTTATATTAGGACAAAAAAATTAATTTTTAACCATTTGGATATGTCAAGAAACCAAACAATGGATCATCAATTTATATAAATTTAATAATCTATATAAAAATTTGATATGAATAAATATAAACCTTGTGCACCTATCAATATTGAAAAACTACATCATCTTAAAATACTATGAATATGTTTGATGATGATATATCAAGTATTACAAAAAGTCCTCCAATATATAGAGGTATACATGTGTTGATCCAAGAGAGATATAATGGTATGTGAGTAATGTATAAGAATGAATTAATTCATCTACACCTACTACCATCAAATTATAATCGTTTAGCTAAATGGAATATAATTCACTTTGGTGATACACAAATTTACTCAGGTGTTTATAATTCATGAGTTAGACCCATAGATGAAACATGAATCATATATATGATATAAATGAACTCCGTGGTGTTACATGATATATTACATACCCATAATGGTTAGATTAAGTGGAAGATAAGTGGGGATATATAATTAGTCAAATTTGATGATATTATATTGATCTATCAAAAATAACCCACTAAATTCTCACCAATGTAATCCCTAACGAGGCCTAAAGGGTGTTCTCAATCCCTACAAGATGATGACTCGCACCTATATAACGAGAACAATCATGGAAAAAATTATATAAGGAAAAGAATATAATACAATAGTAGTGGAGAAATAAAAAACCTATAATTCATATTCAATCCAATAAATCACATAATCAGTGAATACATTATCATAATATCACCTCATAATATGTGGAACACATACTCTCCATATCACTACTAACCCGTAATCACTTTTTATTAAGAGCACCCACTATCACTAAAAATTTATTTCCATTTTTCGAGACTGAGAAAAAGAGAGATTATATAATACTAAAGGTATATATATGGTGTGATAAATACTTCCTGAGTTGGATCTGTCCAAGATATTTCAAAAGATATCCCATTTAAAATAATGGAGATATACTTAATTTAAAATAAAACCCAGCATGGTAATCATTTATTAATTTAAAATAAAATTTTATTTCTATATCATTTCAATTGAATGAATTAAACATGAATCAATAAAACATTATATCAAATATAAATGAACAAATCATTGTATTTATGTTTTAATGTATCAATAATTTTTTCCACACTACAATGGTTACAATCCCCGAGGTAATTTAAATCAAGGCTCAAGGATCCTTAGAAATCTCATTGAAATATGTCTCTAGGTGTGTATATTTTCATATATACCAGTCTTAGGAGGTATATGGTCACACCCTAATAAATGAACTCATGACCCCCATCAATGTTCAGTTTTCATTAATCATGACACTATTTATAGGAAGAAAAAAATAAAATCTTATAGTGCTTCTTTTGGACTAACAACCTAACTATCTAGGCTTCCATGTTCATTAAGTTAATGAATAAAGGAAAAATTCATTCGGTTAATCAAAAAAATAACCAATGATGGTAAGGGATACATGTTCTTGATTGTGACCTGATTTATCTTTCAATTATCGTCATTATAGAAAATAATTCCATAGACCTTATTGTGGAAAAGCCCATATACTGACGTATTTGACCCACTCTGTTGAGAAAAGCCTTTAGAAATCATGTTTTCCATCTGATTAATTATATAATATAGTTAATTTTGTTCCATATTGTATGATGAAATATATATGGATATTGTAACTATCACAAATTCAATTTTGATTTCTACCGCCCTCTCTATTGCTTGACAATTAATGTATCACCGAAATAGTTCTAGAAACACAAAAAATACAGAATTATCTTAAATAGAATTGTATCCCCACTCCACCTAAACAGTATACAATGATATAAATGATTACCTATTTGAAATAAAAGGTCCATATCAACTATCAATTATTTCCAATTCTATATATTAAACATTGAATTCACTATCAGGGTTAGCAAAAAATACCCACTAATGAAGATAACCAATTTATACTTTAAGAGAAGCCAAATAATCCATTCTAGAAATACTTACCAAGGGTATTCTATAAAGAAACAATAATCCTACGATGATATTGATAATGAATAAAGATAAATAATAAGATTGAAATTAGAGAACTTTCTCCCTATTTATCGTGGGACGATTTTCAGTTTCCTTCATTAAAATTATTAGAACTATTAGAATATTCAACTTATCGATAGTGTGGGTTAACATTAAATAATGATTCTATAGTTTAAAATATATTTGTTAGTAATGATAAATAAATATAAATAATAACTATCTCTAGTTCATGACCAACATTAATTCCCATAAGAGAATCATCCATTTTGTAAAATATATTTGTTCTTTATGCTTATGGTGGGAACCCCATTATTCTTATTAAATTTTACCATGATGTGTAACCTATTAATAATAACAAGATTATACAACAATACATGGTTGTATAAACATGGAAAAACCTCTTCAGTTGTACAAAACACCAATGAGAGTTTTAATTATTGAATATCACTATACAAGCCTACGTTGAGTTCCTAACCATGAAAAATTGAAAACAAGTTAGTGAGACTTTACTAGATACAAAAAAGTTGAATTTTAGAATATTTTTTCTAGGAAAATCTCTAATTTTTTACCTATCAGACTATTTCACTTCTAGATCCATTTTAATAAACCATTTAACCATCCAATAAGAGCTTGATGAACTTGATTCAGCCCTAACATATATTCTAGGTTATTTTTTCACAATATCATCATCCAAAACAATAAAATATGAGGTAAGGTTTAGTAAGAATACTTTTGATCCAATATAAAATTGGTGAACTAGATGAAACATATGAACATTTATCTTGTCATTAGAAACCATTCTAGGAGAAATCTAGGAATTATCATGAAAAAAATTCATACAGATTCATTGTTTAATCACCTTGGTGAAGAATGAGAATCTCCATAGACATATGCAATAAAATTAATTCTAGATATAACATCTCAGTAAAAGATATCTTAAATTATTTCCATTATATTAACATATTATAATTATCTATAAATTCAAAACCCCTCCACTTAAGTTTATTGCATTCAATCATTATCAAGAAATAATTCAGTTTAATGGAATTCAACACATCCAAAAGTTCAAAGATTAACTCATTTCATTCCATCCAATACTCTGATTCTTGAGGTTCATTAGATCCCTATAATGATTGTCTATTATATGAAATAAACTCATTTGATTGATCTATACTATTATATAGGCCTCGGTTTTCATATATTAACATGATATAACTTTTCCATAATATTTTATCATATTAGAAACATGCACCCAAATATCATACTAATATAGTTCCTTTAGAAATTAGAAACATAAGAACTAATACAGAAGTGAACTACATCACCTCATACTATGTTCTTCTAGAATATAATTTTAAGAACCCAATTTTTGTTGTGAAGGACTATGTAATATTCTTGATGTTATTCTAGAGCAGCGCCTTCAAACTGCATCTGATTTCATGCCCCGGTCTGGCTGGAACTATGTTTTCTGTGATTTCACACTGGAAACACCAAATAAATGGGATAACTCATAAATGGTTATCTGGATCAGAGATATTAGTGCACTTATGGGTCCGAAATGAGTTGTTTACCCTAGAAACAACATAAATCATGTCGGTGTGGGACATTTGGACCCCCCGCTCGCTATCGGAGCATGGAACGGATATATTAAATAGTTAATTTATTAGTTTAATAGCTCAACTGAAGTATCTCTTAAACTGTAGCTTGGATTGGAAAATCAAGGGCACCGTTGAGTTTGGAATGTGCGGTTTACTGTAGGATGGGTATAAGTTCACGGGCGCAGGCCATCAGTGAAAGATGGCCTCAGGGGAGTTTTAATAAGTTGACAATATTGGTCGTTCAGTTTTATAACATTCAAATGATGCATCAGATTAATATTCTGAGACTGACGTTGTGCTCGGGAGGTGGTGTTTGCCCTTGGGGAAGCTTAATCAAAACCGTGCTAGAGGTTTTGGATGCGGGTGTTTTCAAGGGTCGAGTTTTTAATTAGAGTTTATTTATTTAACTCTCCTCTCCTTCCTTTACCCTCATTTGAACCCCCTGTAGAAATCATCCCTCAACCTCTCAACCTCATCCTCTTCCTTCAATCAAGTTAGAAGCAACAGTGGTGAAGCGCGGATCGACCGAGAAGCTTCGGGTAGCACCCAACAATAAGGAGTTTTTGATTTTGTGTTTTCATTTCTGAACTCTATTTTCATGTTAAATTTTAGCATTGAATTGCTGTCAAATCTGCAAACAAAGCCCATGGTCATGTACTATAATTTCTTATCATTCCAACATATCTTTCGGATTTTAATTCCGAGTTCTGGGGAGCTCTCAAATGTCCATCGCTGTTTGTGGGAATTTCTGGTGTTTTGGGTGTTTTTTGGTGTTTTTACCAGGATCCAGCGATGGTCCGGCAAGAGGGCACTGCAGCCTCGGCGGTTAGCTGAGGCGGAGGCACTGGTCGGCGGGGCACCCAGGTCGAGTGCGGCTTGGAGAAGCAGGCGGCGGCCTGAGTTTCTTCTGGTGGAGGCGGCCGCGGGCTCGGTGGCTTGGTGAACAGGGGCGTCGGCTGGGGACGGTGTGCCGGTGAGAGGAGGCAGTGCGCGGCGGGCGTCTCATGCAGGCGGGTCAGAAGTCTGGCCGACAGTGTCGTCCGGTGGAGGTGAGGGAAGACCGGGGTCTATGGTCCTAGGCTGGCCGACAAGGACCCCCATGCTGTATGTCTTGATGGGAGGAGAAGACCGGCCATTCGGCCGGTTTGGGTTTTTAAAAAAAATAATACAAATTTTTACAATAATAATAATAATAATAATAATAATATTATTATTATTATTATTACTATTATTATTATTATTTTTACGGAAATTTTTTTATACTTTATAAATAATCTGCAGGGCGTCCGATTTGCATGTCGTCTGCGGCAGTGTACTCCAGACATTGAGGTAGACTTATTAAGATGGTTTTGGGAATTTTTAATTCCCGAAACGAGGGGCCTCCAAGGCGCAAAACGTCCTTAAGTGAATTGATAATTTTCTAGGGGATATTGTTTTGGACGGTGCGGATGTGTCCAACATCCGTTTTGAGCGCCGTCAGTGGCATTGCGACCCTGGCGTTGTGTTGGAAATTTCTAGTGTGGTTTCGGGCATTTAAGCCAGAGGTGAGGTGTGGGCCCAATGACTAGTCTGTTGAGTTGTGAGGGGCGTTTAGTGACATCCCCTTTGGTCATCCGTATGGGGCATGCGATCAGTCATTTTTTGGAGTTTTTTCAAGGGCATTGTAATGGAGAAATCCCCCCTCTTTAATTCAGCACGATGGTGCGGGCCCCGCGAGGGACTTTTTGGGAGTTGACGGTGATTTCTAGACTTATCACCAGGTGTCCGTTTTGGACAAGTGAATTTTTCATCTTGTATACTTTTTTATTGGATTGCAATAGTGCGATCCATTTGTTGTTCTTTGGGACTGGGATGTGGGTCCCACATATCACCGCTCATGTGCGGTGCGCCAAAATGCATCTTTTTTCAACGGATATTCATTCCACTCAAGTGAGCAGTCATTTTGACATGTTTTCCTAGGGGATCACTATGGTGTGATGCGCACGACTATTTTTGGGGCTGAGACTCGGGATCACGGGATGCCGTTTAGGCATAAAGCGGTATTGGTGAATTTTCTGTGGGATATCATTTGGAGGTGAGAAATTAGTCGATCTCGCATGTTTTTCTGCGAGGATTACAATGGTGAAATCTATTCAGGAGAGCGGATCCTCGTACATGATTGTATTAAATGTGGAAATATGAAAGGTTCCATAGTGTCCGTTCTTCTACCGTTTTTGTAGCAGACCCTTGGTGTTTGATCGCGTGCACTCCTAGGAGAGTGATGTTGGTGGTTAAAGAGATGTGGTTGGTCATCCCTCAGCCGTTGAGGTGGCATGATGGAGTTGTTACATTTATGCCTTTGCATTGACGATGGGTATCGTGTGCATGATAGTATTTTTGGCTGGACACGTGGCATACACTGGGAGTATGTGAGAACACCGGGTGGTACATGTGTATGTTTATACTTAAGAATGTTTGTCCACTTGGTTGGGGTTGAATTTGGGCCACAGGTCGTGTGGGCCTCAGGTGTGTGACGTGTTATGCTCTACGTACTTTTAACCTCTCGCGATGTAGAGGGTTCCTATGTTCTCATTTGTTGACCAACAGGGTTGAGTTTTCCCCGGGTTTTGTTCTCATTTGTTGAACAGCGGGGTTGTGTTTTCCCCTGGTCATGTTCTCATTTGTTGACCAGTAGGTTTGAATTTTTCCCTATTTTTTTTTCTCGTTTGGCAGGCAGAGATGGTGTGTTTTTTCTGTTTCATCAGATGTGAGGGGTATCAGTACCATTCCCTTTCACCGGATAGTGGCACCATTTACGACTACATGTGCTCATACAGTGGTGGTGTTTTCTCATTTTCTTGGATGAGTTGTCTCAGTCTTCTTTGATAGTGACTCAGCGGATTGGAGCATGATCGCCCAGAGGGGCCCGAGGAGTTTCTCCTGTCACTTCGTGTTCCATGGTAGAGTTCTTGTGGATTCGGTGTGACCAAAAAATTGCGCGGGCACCAATCCTCTACCCAAGAGGTTGTTTCCAGTAGGGCTGAGGTTGTTTTTAGCAGGGCTGGCCAGAGCAATACCATTCAATAGGGATGGCTAGTGGGTTACCATCTAGCAGGGATGGCCAGTACAGCAGTGTTCACCGAGAAGTACCATCCATCCGTGATGGCTAGAGTAGTTCTGGGTTTACCTCTAGAGGGGTTGGGCAGTGGTACCTGATGTCGGGCTTACCTCCATCGGGGCTGGGATGTTTTCCCTGATGTCGGGTTTACCTCCAGCTGGGCTAGGAAGTGGTTCCCAATGACAGTTCTGAACCTCCATCCTGTAGAGTACTCTTTTACGGGACTGGGCATTGGGACTCATCGAAGACTTTATCCAGGTCGTCGTCTAGTGGATTACCCTATTAAGGGACTAGGATGTGTGGCACCCGTTGACTCTTGTCGGGTCTCCATCTAGTTGGAACCCATCGACTTCCATGGATCACCCTCTCGCGGGGCTTAGTAGAGGGTCGCCTGTCGACTTTGAGGAGACCTCTCAACTGTGGGGGCTGTGATGTGGTGTGTATTGATGTTCCCCAAGAAATATCAAGTACGAGAGGCGATTTCCCCACCGAGACGTGTCCTTGTGACACGACCTAAAAACGTGAGGGCGAGTCAGTGCCGCCCAAACTGGATAGTATCAAGGTGCAGTGATTTGAGCCCCTTGACAGGCAGTTCGAGGCAGACGTGTGGGATGTTGTGCATCAATGGTGTTTACTTCAAAAACTATTGGCTACTCACTTTCTTGGGCTGAGCTACAGGACATAGATCCACACACGATCATGATTGGGTTTCTTGAAAGAGTATATATATATATATGGCTTGTTACATAACCCTCTCCTTGGGTTTTGGTTAGTATTTTTACAGGAGAGGTGAAGATGCGCGAGGTATACCACGTTCTTTCCATGTCTAGCTTCTCCTGGTTGGATGAGTCTACTCTCCTACTATGGATAAAGAAGACTCAACGAGAAGTTCATCATCTCACAATTTCCATCTCCTTGTGTTTGGAAAAGTCTACTTCCTTTCACTTGTTGGGATGAGCTGAACTCTTTACTGTACTCATTACTGCACATTTAATTGTACTCATTTACATTTACCATGTTCGATGTACGGCTCACCCATCGGTGTCTCCTTTGTTTCTCCCTCGATCCTTCAGGGTATCCTAATGAGTATTCTTATACTCACCCCTGATTGGGCTTTGCCCGCACTTGTTGTTCCCTTACAGATGACGGACAGGTTGGTCGTAACGTCAGCTGAGATTAGGAGTACAGGAGATTGGACCGCGTGTGGTGGAAGTAGTCGGGATCCAGGTGGGGGACCCTTCTGGCTATTTTTCTTTTTTTAACTATTGCCGGGTTGTGGCACCTTTTTTGGTTGAGCACGTGTTTTCTCCTTTCCTTTTTTTAGTTTAACTTGAACACTTTCTTTGTACTTTTAGAGGTCGATGCATATTGTGGTTTATTTATAGCATTTTCCCTTTTACTTTTCTTTGTTTTATTTTTTTTACTATGAACTTTTTCATTTAGTGTGAAGCATGTGTTTGTACATGTACTTAGGAAAAGTCCTCCCTGAGTTTTTGTGCCTTCAGCGCTAGTCGCCAGCCCCTGGAATATGGAGGCGGGCCTGGGGTAGTTGCTGCTCGAGCCTGGGTAGGGTTGGTTCATGACAAAGTGGTATCAGAGGTGGTTCGTTCCATGAGATGCTATTCAGAGGTCCCTAAAATAAAAGTAATTGGTTGGGATTTAGGGAAACAGTGTTAACGTGTCTCGAGAGTGGCTCTCATGCCAGGGAGTCCAGTGATGGTGCGGCGGCCGACATATGCATTCATAAGGACCTTGATAACCTGCTTGTCGACTCGGCATGCAGAGAAACTCGTTGCAGGGAAAATTTGTTTACGTATCACATAAGATTGAGTCTTGACTTTCCTTCTTGAGTCAGCTCCTCATCGTTGTTGTTACTTTTATATACAAATATGCTCATCTAACTGCGACACTCCTTGATAATATTCAGGATGTCTCTGCAACGACAGCCTGCAAGGATACCATCTTTGGTTTGTGATGATGACCCTGTGAGCTACGAGGCCACAGTCCATAACCCATCAAGCGAGCCCCTTTCTCAGGGTGGTCCGGTACCAGCACCCCCACCTATTGAGAAGCAGACAGCTTCAGCAGAGTAGACAGAGCTTAAGCATAGGTTAAGCGTGCTATGTGAGTTCCAGCGATAGAGACCACTGAGGTTCAGTGGTGACCCTGACCCTCATGAAGCAAAGGTTTGACTAGAGACAGTGGTTCTCTTTTTCAGGCTTGTGTAGATGCCATCAAATCAGAGAGTGGCTTTGGCATCCAACCTTTTTCGTGGAGCAACTTGGAATTGGTGGAGTCTGGTGACTCAGATTCTTGAAGAGTCGTCACTTTCGTGGGGCGACTTCTAGTTTTTGTTTCTTGAGGAGTTTTTCCCCTCCTACATACGATCCATTATGATTCAAGAGCTCCTGCAGTTTCAGTAGGAAGGGATGACAGTGGCCGAGTACGCGGTTTGTTTTGCAGACCGTGCACACTTTTACCCGGACATGGTCCATGACAGAAACTTCCAATCACAGAAGTTTGAGCAGGGTATCCACTGAGAGATTCATGCTATCATAGTACACTTGGGAATGTCCACATATGAAGGGGTGCTAGAGTAGGCATTGTTGATAGAGAGATTTCTGTCACGCTCTAATGTTGGTGGTTTTCGTAAGCCGGACAGAGCCGAGACGTCTACCGCAGCTAGCAGGCATCTGCTGAAAGAACCTCGACGTAGGTGGCTTTCCAATAACTGGACTCGGGGGCGTAGTCGTACACCACAATGGCACTGGAGGGCCCCAGTTCTGCCCGAAGAGATCCGGTCCTATTCTTGTGATGGGAGAGGTCACAATGAATGGGTCTTCCCAACCAGGCATGCATAGAGCATTGGGCAGGCTGAAGGTGCACCACCACGACAGAGGCAGCTCCGTGATCGGAGTAGTACCCAGAGAGGTGGTTCTAGTAGAGGAGCGATAGGATCTGGAAGTGGAGGATGACCTTATGACGTCATCCCATCACCACTAGGCGGTCCACGTTATGCTTCAGGAGCAGACAGATGGGACCGCAGACAGCCGTGAGCTTTGGATGCCTATGATCCATCAAATCATGAGGTTATATGAGGTATGCTCTACATCTCTTCTACTTTTTGTAGTAGAATTGTTAGAATCTGCATGTGAAATTATTTTTCTCCCTGCTCCTTGTTTGAGTTGTTACAAGGGTGGCATGGGGGCATCGGTGTAACCCTGTGTTGGTAAGGTAAAAAGGCATGAGACATTTTTCTTTAGTTGATGGTGGTGAATCCATCGCTTACGAGCATGTAAGAGAGTCTTGGTTTTGAGACATCGACTGTGAAACCATGGGTGACCAGTTATCCTTGGGTGTTTCACCATATGGATATTCGGAAGGAGGGAATCACTGGGCCTTTTTCCAGGTGCGGTCAGTGATTCTAGTCGCGGCGTGCGACGTAGTGGTTCGGTCGGGGAGGTGAGCTACTCTCGAGAGCCTTCGGGCCATTTGAGACTGTTCAATGGGATGGCGAGGTTCCCTACTACCTTTCCCTAACCCCAAAGGGTGGGTTGGGTGCATGAAGTCTCCCACGTGACTCACCTGTGAAGAAGTGTGCGTGCTGCTATGCACGTTATCGGTGTGGGCAGACCTCGCGTGAACAGATCAAATCCTTTGGTCTATGTGCGGTGATGTCGGATGGTGTAAGAATTCTTCTGGGTATGGGACAGCTAGGTGCAGACTTAGTAACATGAATTGTTACCTGGTTTTTCATCTCAGGGATGAAAATCTTGAAGGAGGGAATGATTTAAGAACCCTGTTTTTTCCGCGAAGGACTTTGGAATATATTTGATGTTATTCCAGAGCAGCGCCTTCAGACAGCGTGCGATTCCGAGCCCCGGTGTGGCTGGAATTATGTTTTCTGTTCATTCACACTAGACACACCAAATAAATGGGATAACTCTTAAACGGTGATCCTTATCAGATATATGAGTACACAGATGGGTCCTAAATGAGTGTTTTACCCTAGGAACTACACAAAGCATGTCGGCGCGAGACGTTTGGACACCTCGCTCGCTATCGGAGCATAGAACGGATAAATTAAATAATTAATTTATTCTTTTAATTTCTTTACTTAAGTATCTCTTAAAAGGTGGCTCAGATAGGAAAACCGAGGGTACCGTTGAGTTTGGAATGTGCCTTTTACCCTAGAAGGGGTATAATTTTCGCGGGCGTGGGATGTTAGTTAGAAATGGCCTCGGGGTGTTTTCATAATTTTGTGACTTTGGGAATTCCATCTTATAACATTCAAAAGGAGCCACAGATTAAAATTATGAGACCACCGTTGTTCTTGGGAGGTGGTGTTTGGACTAGTGTAATCTTAATCTTGACCGTGCTGGAGGTTTTGGATGCGGTTGTTTTCAGGGGTCGAGTTTTTAATTAGAGTTTATTTATTAAAACTCTACTCTCCTCCCCTCCACATCTTTTGAACCCCTTGGAGTAACACTCCCTCAACCTCTCAACCTCATACTCTTCCTCCAATCATGGCGGAAGTAATGACAGCTAAGCGCAGATCGACCGAGAAGCTTCGGGTAGCGCCCAACAAGTAGGAGTGTTCGGTTTTGCGTTTTCATTTTTGAACACTAATTTCATGTTGAATTTTATCATTGAATTGCAGTCGAATCAGCAAACAAAGACCACAGTCGTGTAGTATAAATTCTTATCATTCCATTTCATATTTTAGATTTGAATTTTGAGTTCCGAGGAGCTTGCAAATGTCTGGCGAAGTTTTCAGGAATTTCTGGTGTATTGGGTGTTTTTTTCCATTTTCAGCCGGTTCCAGCGGCGGTCTGGTGAGCGGGCTTGGCGGCCTTGGTGGTTGGCTGAGGCAGAGGCATAGGTTGGTGAGGCTCACAGGTCGAGCGTGGCTCGGAGTAGCAGGTGGTGGTGCAGGTTTCTTCCAGCGGAGGCGGCGGTGAGCTTGACGGCTCGTTGAGCAGGGGCGCCGACTGGGGACAGCGTGTTGTCGAGCGGAGGAGGCGCGCGGCAGGCGTCTCGTGCAGGTGGCTCAGAAGGATGACCGGCTATGCCAGCCAGTGGAGGTGAGAGAATTCTAGGGTCAACAGACCCCGGCTGGCCAATAAGGACCCGCAAGCTGTGGGTCCTGATGGGAGGAGAAGACCGGCCATTCGGCCGGTATGGGGTTTTTTAAATATATATATATATATATATATAATTTTTCTAATAACAATAATAATAATATTATTATTATTATTATTATTATTATGAAAAATAATTTATACTTTATAAATCATCTGCAAGGCATCTGTTTTTCATGCCGTCTGCAGCAGTGTACTCCAGACATCGAGGTAGACTTTTTGACATGGTTTTGGGAATTTTTAATTCCCCAAATGAGGGGCCTCGCAGGTGTGACACGTCTTTAAGTGAATTGACCTTTTTCCGGGGGTTATTCTATTGGATGGTGCAGACGCGTCTGACATCCATTTTGAGCGCCGTTAGTGGCGTTGTGACCATGGCTTTGAGCTAGAGTTTTCCCATGTGGTTTCAGGCGTTGAATCCGGAGTTGAGGCGTGGGCCCCATAGCCAGTATATTGAGCTACGATCCGTGTTTAGATTATTCCTCTTTTTTCATCCATTTGAGACATGTGAGCAGTCGTTTTTGGGTATTTTTCAAAGGGCATTGTAATGGCGCAATCCGCCTGCTTTAATTCAGCACGATGGTGCGGGCCCTGTGAGGGCTGTATTAGGAGTTGATGGTGATTTCCATCTTTATCACCGGGTGTCCATTTTGTACAATTGAATAGTACATCTTGTTTACTTTTTTGAGAGGATCGCAACGGTATGAACCATTCGTTGTTCTTCGGGACTGGGATGCGGGTCCCACGTAGCACCGCTCGTGTGCAATGCATCGAAATGAATCTTTTTTTCCCAGATATCTATTCTACTCAAGTGAGTAGTCCTTTTGACGTGTTTTCCCAAGGGGATCGCAATGGTGCGATGCGCCCGACGGTTTTCGGGGCCGAGACTCAGGATTAAGGGACGACGTTCGGGCATAAAGCGGTGTTGGCGACTTTTACGTGGGATATCTATTGGAGGCGAGTTAGTAGTCATTCTTGCATGTTTTTCCGTGAGGATTACAATGGTGAAATCTGTTCAGGCGAGAAAAACCTCTTACACGATTGTATTAAATGTGGAATAATGAATGGTCCCTTGGTGGTGATTCTTCTACTGTGGTTGTAGCAGACCCTTGGCTTGTGATCGCATGCACTCCTAGGAGAGTGATGTTGGTGGTTAAACAGATGTAGTTGGTCGTCCCTCACCCGTTGAGGTGGCATGTTAGAGTTGTTACTTTTACTCCATCACGTTGACGATGGGTGTCGTGTGCATGTTATCCTTTTTGGATGGAGATGTGGAATACTCTAGGAGTATGTGAGAATTCTGGGAGGTACATGTGGATGTTTATACCTGAGAATTTTTGTGCACTTGATTGGGGTTGACTCGGGGCCACACATCGTGTGGGCCCCAGGTGCATGTCGTGTTCTGCTTTACGTACTTTTGAACTCTAATGATGTAGAGGGTTCCTATGTTCTCGTTTGTTGACCAGTATGGTTGAGTTTTCACTTGGTCCTATTCTCGTTTGATGAACAGCAGGGTTGAGTTTTCCCCTGGTCCTGTTCTCATTTGTTGACTAGCAGGGTGAGTTTTTCCCTGGTTTTGTTCTCGTTTGGCCGGCAGAGATGGTTTGTTTCCTTGGTTTGATCAGCTGCGAGGGGTTTTAGTACAGTGCCCTTTCACTAGATAGCTTCACCATATTTGACTACATGTGGTCGTATTGTGGGGCTGTTTTCTCACTTTCTAGGATGAGTTTTCTCGGTCCTCTTCGACAGTGACTCAGTAGATTGGAGCGTGATCGCCCTGAGGGGCCCGAGGAGTTGCTCCCGTCACTTCGTGTTCCCTGGTATAGTTATTTGGAATTCAGTGTGACCAACACATTATGCAAGCACCGATCCTCTGCCCATGAGGTTTTTTCTAGTAGGGCTAAGGTTGTTTCTAGGAGGGCTGGCTAGAGGAGTTCCATTCAGCAGGGATGGCTAGTGGGTTACCATCCATCGGGGATGGCCAATACAGTAGTATCCACCAAGCAGTACCATCCAACCGGGATGGCCAGAGCAGTTCCAAGTGTACCTCCAGTGGGGCTAGGCGATAGTCCCTGATGCCAAGCTTACCTCCATCGGGGCTGGGATGTGGTCTCTTATGCCGGGTTTACCCTCAACTGGGCTGGGAAGTGGTCCCCGATGACGGTTTCGAGCCTCCCTCCAGTGGAGTACCCTTTTATGGGACTGGGCATTGGGACTTGTCGACGACATTATCCGGGTCTCCTTCCATTGGATTACCCTGTTACGGGACTGGGCAGTGTGGCACCCATCGACTCTTGACGGGTCTACCTCTAGTGGGAACCCGTTAACTTCCAGGGATCACCCTCCAGTGGGGATGAGCAAGGGGTCTCCTGTCGACTTTGAGGAGACCTCTCGACTAGAGGACAGTTATGAGGTGTGGCGTGATGTTCCCCAAGAACACTCAAGTACGAAAGGGGCTTTCCCCACAAAGACGCGTCCTTGTGAAGTGACCTAAAACCATGAGGGTGATTCAGTGCCGACCAAAGCTGATAGTATCACGGTGCGGTGATTTGAGCCCCTTGACTTTCAGTTTTGGGCAGACGCGCGGGATGCTGGGCATCGATGGTGTTAATTTCTAGCACTGTTGGCTACTCACTTTCTTGGGCTGAGCAACGGTACAAAGATCCCCTTACGATCTTGTTTGGGTTTCTTCACAGAGCATATATTTATATATATGTGTTTATACTTTGTTCCAGTACCCACTCCTTGTGTTTTGTTTACTCTTCTTCTAGGATAGGACAAGACGCGCGAGGTATGCCACGTGCTTTCCGTGTCTATCATCTCGTGGTTGATGAGTCTACTATCCTACTATAGGTAGAGAAGGCTCGATGAGAAGTTCATCTTCTCACCATTTATAGATCCTTGTGTTTAGACAAGTCTACTTCCTTTCTCTTATTGGTTTGATTTGGACTCATTACTGTACTCTTTACTACTCCTTCAGTTGTACTTCTTAACTTTTCCCCTATTCGATCTATAGCTCACCCTTAGGTACCTCCTTTGTTGATCCCTCGAGCCTTCGGGGTTTCCTATAGAGTATTATTATATCCACCCCTACATGGGCTTTTCTAGCACATGGTGTGCCCTTGCAGATGACAGACATGTTGGTCGGGACTTCAGCGGAGCTTACGAGTTCGGGATCTTGGACTGCGTGCGGTGGTCGGAGTCGGGATCGAGGTGAGGGACCCTTCCAGCTGTTTTTCTTCTTTTTTGTTTACCTGTTGCCGAGTTATGGCACCTTTTCTGGTTGGTCACGTGTTTTACCCTTTCCTTTTTCAGTTTACCTTCAGCACTTTCTTTGTACTTTTAGAGGTCGACGCACATTGTGTATTATTTATAGTAGTTTCCCTTTTACTTTACTTGGTTTTTTTACTCTGCACTTTTGCATTGAGTGTGTTACGTGTGTGTGTGTGTGGAGGTACTTAGGAAAAGGCCTCCCTGAGTTGTTGTTCCATCTGTGCTGGTCGCCAGCCCCTGGCCTAGGGAGGCGGGCCTGGGGTAGTTGCGGCTCGAGCCCGAGTAGGGTCGGGTCATGAAAATATACCTTACTATAAATATGAATAATAATAAATATCTCCATAACATGTGGAAGGAAAAATAAAAAAGTGGTGAGTTTAAATGCTTAGTAAGTGTAAACAAGGGACATATGTAAGCATAATCACGAGGATTAGAGAATGAGAACATGATCACAAAAATATAAGATTATACCCAACATATAAATGATCATATATATAAATCATGGAAAAATATTGAATGATAAAAAGAAATGAATCAAAAAAATAAAGAAAAAAAGACATTAAAGTATAACAAAGGAATGAGATAAATAATTTTGGAAGACACATAATCATATAATATTATTTAAATATTAGTCAGCGAATCACTCTGAAGACCATATTAGTAGTATGGTTTCAATCCACATACCATATTGGTAGTCATGTTTGACTCTCATGGACGTCATAGTCGCTGGAATTCACTCTTGAATCCATCTTGGTAGTCATGGTTTAATCCCATGGCCATTAGGGAATTTAAGGATAATTCCCAGGATTGTCTTAGTCTATCTCCTGAGATATAAATTAGTACCTAGTGCATCAGAAGGAGATATAGGTTCCACCCATCTCATAGTGAAATAATAAATAGATTTTCCACAAGATTATAAAAAACAATATCATAAACATGAAATTAATTTCGTATCATAAACAAGTAATCATATCATAACCAATGTAAAAAGATACTTGATTCATAATCATATCATCAAAATCATAGCCCATAAATGAGAAACGGATTTCATAAACATATAACATAGCATAGAGAAACTATTTTCATATGTACCATGACATTAGGTATAATCCATTTAGAGAATAAATATGAATGGAATAATTAGATCATTTATTATAAAGGAATGAGTAACATCAATATATTTTATCTTATATGGAAAATAATTTTGAAATATCTTAAAAAAATCATGAGGAAAATATCTGTTCCTCTAGGAAAAATCCAATTTAATTCATAAACCCATTTAATTTTTTTTTCTTAGAATATAAATTGAAAACATAAATATAACACCTGAAATCATTTAGAAAACCTTTTTTCAATAAAAACTTATATAATAAATATTAAATAAATATAAAAACGTATTTCATTGGAAACTCTTTGAAAACATTAATTAAAATCAAAAAAAATTGGAAAACAATTCGATTAAAAATTATTTGAAAAAATAAAAATAAAAATTTAAGAAATTTTGAAAACCATTTTACAGAAAATAAAATTGAAAATTTATATATAATACAGGAAATTTTTTTGAATTTTTTTACATAAATATTATGAAATATGCTTGAAAATGTATTAAATTTAACTTCTTTCAATAAAACCATTAAAATAGGCTAATTTATTTTTTGAAACCATATTATTAAAAACTAATTTTAATAAATGAATTTCTATAATATTAAGAAACAAATGCCTCAAAATGATGTATACAATAAAATTTGTTTTTAAAAACAATATTTTTTTAGAAATATAAAACATTGGAAAATATTTTATTTAATTATTATAGGATAATAGTTGAATATTTTTTGGAATCCTTTAAAAAATATGGTGTGAAGGAACATAGATTTTTGAATGAATAGATATGTAGATTCAAAAACCCCTAAAAACAATCATAACAATATTGTGTTCTATAGAGTGGGACAATGTTACAAATATGTGAGTATATCAGGAATAAAAATATATTAAGAAATTTTATATGTTTTCATTATAGATGTACCATAAAATTCTACCAATAGAAGTATAATCATAAACAATATTGAAAAGTGATACGATTTTTTCAATAAACTCTAAGTGATTAGTAACATTAAACCATACTCCAATATTAAGAAAAATAAATTAAATGATTACTAAAATATCATGAATTTTAATATATCCTTGAAATATCATTTTAATGCTTTATAAACACCTCATGGAAAAATATTGTTTCATAACATACCATGAGGCTCAATGAAGTAATGTTGAGGCAAAATCATTCTACTGATTTTGTAATTTTTGAATAATAGTCTCCATGAATGAATTATAATAGAATTGATATATTTATACCCATAAAGATATTCTTTTAATAGTCAACTAATAAATCCATGGTCAATATACCTAAAACAGAAAAGGAATGGTTGGTGAACAAAGAATGTATCTCAAGGAAAGAAAAAGTGAGATGGAATCCCATTTCTATGTGTATTGAATCTCGTCATACTCATTCAAACCAACTGTTTAATATAAAGAAAATTATTGTAAATATTTAAAATAACTTTATTATTACATATAATACCATATAAGGTTTGATCTTGAATTTATATTACCATATAGTTAACAGTACTACATTAAGGTTTCACTTTCAGTAATATCGGCTTGGTTCATCACATGTGTCTTAATCTGTTATATCATTGTTTCTAAAAATTATATTCGGACTACAAAATTTAAACAATTATATAGATATAAATAATATTAAATATATGTTTATTAATATAATCTATATAATATATATGTAATAAATGGAATTCAAAGTTCATGCAGATGGTATGTTGTAAGTACGCATTAATATTGTTTAAGTTTTTTTATCGTATTGAATGAATGAAGGTAAATTAAATAGGTTTATAAATTTGAAAAAATATAATTATTTAACTATCATAATTAGGTCATATATAAAATATCTTTTTATTAAAACCATAATTAAAACATTACATTTAGTGTGTGAGTGAATCACATCGCTTTGAGTGGGAAGTATTGCACACTTTCTCAAACAAAATTATCAAGTTTACACCAATTGGAAAGAAAAAAATATATGTTTTGTAAAAAGAATAAATAATAATAATAAAATTATTAATATAATATATTAATTATATATATATATTTTCCTTCATAATATATACCATGAGAGTTTGTAAAGGAATAATAAACAATCATTATTTAGGGAGATAATAGTTCACCACACACATACACAGTATGTTTGTTGTCCATTATGTAGAATTATGCGTATTTGTAGGAATAAAACATAGAATTATTGTAATAATTTATATTTTATTTAGTGGTGTTTTCTTATAATCATGGAATAAATAGAGTTTCAGGATATAAAAAGAATAAAAAATAAAGGATCTAAGATAAGACGTTAACTCTTAATTGTGTTACTCACTTTGGATGGTGGAAAAAGGATTCCTTGAATTTATTTCATCCCATGGGAAGGATCCGAAGATGAAATTAGTTTTATATTTTAATATATTGGATAAATATTGGAAAACAATATGTGGTTTAATTGTTGTAAAGTAAGGGATCATGTGGGGGAATTTATAAGGAATAGAAAGGACACACATTGCATTTTTGAGAACCAGTTAGGTGTACCCACGTTTTATATTCCAAATGCAAAAAAATACATCTAAACAAAATAATATAACGTTAAGATTTTTATTATGTATTAATAATTAGTTTTTTAAATGTTTATATGTCCTTTTGGTATAAAATTTAAAGTTAACCAAATTCTTGATTTAATCGTCGTATGCAATTTTAAGTACATTCACTGATAGTTTTGGAATTTTTTTTTTACCTTATTAGAACATATAAAAATAATTTTATTATAAATTTGGAATGTAATTATAGTGATTTTTATCACATAATTGGTAGAAAATAATTTAAAATTAATCCTACAATCTCGTCGATAGTGCAGGTTTTTAATGTAAAAATATTCCATAGTGTGCTATCGTTTCATACCATATTTTTAAGGGATGTTTATCTCAATGAAATAAAATGTATTAATTTATAAAACTATTTTATAATTTAAATTTTATACTAAGTCAAAATATAATTTATTCTTCTAAATTATTTATATGAAAAAACATTTTGGAATTGATATTTAGTATTTTTAACTATTCATTAAAAATTGAAATCATACATAAAAATAAAAAAATTTGTTATAAAATAATTTTTTTAATTCTAATAAAAATATTATGTTTATATTGACATATTGAAAATATAAAAGTTCATGAAATTGGATTTAAAATGGGTTCTCCACTAAAAGGTAACAAAACTATCTTTAAAAAATATATGCTTTAAGTAGAAAATTGGGTTTTTTCTTATCATATATCTTTAAAATGTATTGGATGATTAACGAAAATAAATAGATGAATATATAATATATAAATGAAATTAATATCATGAAATATTATCAATTAATTTAATTAATTAATATAACTCATCTTTTTCACATAAAAGTAGAATTTTAAAATGTTAATCCCTTTATATTTATTTGGATTCTATATTCTTTTCTAATTAATAGGGAACCAAGTAATTCAAATATATATATTCAACAGCTATTTAATCTTATAATACATAATATAATGTCAATTTAATAACATATAAAATAATAAAATTTTAATGATTAATTAATTTTCTGAAACACCCAGTCTTGCGTGTTACATAAGCAATAGAGGAAAGTCAGTAATGAGTTTAATATAGGGTAACATCAGTGTTCCATCTAGAGAAAGATAAATCTTATTTAATATTTAGTGAAATATTAAATATAGATATCTATAAAAGAATCTATAAAAATTGATTTATCATAAAATAAAGCATTTTCAAAGTGGTATGAAATTAAAGATATCAAAGAGGTTAAATTATTTCAAAAATATATATTTTCCAAAATCTCAGTGTGTTACTTCATATAACCTTAAAATGAACAACAACATAGAAATTTGAATGAATTATCAAATGTTTAATAATAAAATGATTCATTCATGGAATACCATATCATAATAATGAATACTAATACATTCCTTCAAAATAGAAATTGGGAACCATAACGGTTACGAAATGTAACTCATAATGAGATTCCCGCATTGGGGAACATTGGTGGGAAGTGGAAACTCAGACATGGAGGATAAATATAACCATCATGTTCTGATGGAGAGTGATATAGATCAAGGTCATGAGATTATTATCAATCACATATCCAAAAAAAATTGTATCCTAAGGGACCATCTGATTCAATTGAAACGAAGGTACCATGACAAAATTTTTAGTTTCAAGATCTTTTCCTTAATGTGGAATAATTATTATGTAAAGATATAATTGCATGATTTCAGGACACCATCACACTTTATTATTTGTTAATCTGTGTCACCTATTTCTATAAATATTAATTTAAATTTTTTACTCTTGATGTACTAATAAATTATGAGATCCATGATATTTCATTCCTTTTTTTATCAGTTATCAACAAGATATGGTTGTCTGAATAGGCTATCCAATATGAATAAGTCTGCATATGGGGAGGTACTATATTAATCTTACTAACTTTATCTAATGTTTAATAAAAGGTTTCAAAAAATGGTTAACATTATAACCCTTTTAAATGATTAAAATCTATTGATTTGGACATAATGACCTTAAATAGGCATCATATTAAATCCCAATATATCACAATGTTCCACATGGTTGTCACATACAAAAAATTAGAATACCCTCATCATATATTTCCTTGAATCATTTTAACAACCTTAATTACCATTAATACTTTTCGAAAACATGCATGGTTCATTATTCTAATGGTTACTGGATGTGTTATTTAAATCCAAGAAGTTGTAAACATCATTCTTGGTAACAAAAAACATGTTAACTATAATCAGTTTTATTATAATATGTCCTATCCAATTTACTCATTCATATATACAATAACATTATCCAAACATCCTTATCATAATGTCTAACATTAATTAAGTGTCACTTCCCCATAATCAAAACAAAACTGTTCCATGGAATCACATTTCTATGTCTCCAACATCATTCAATGTTTCCTTATGTATCATCAATGAAAAATTATACTGAAAATAATTGTATATTTTAGTATTCATATAACAAATTCTTTTAATTGAAAAGAATAAAAAATGTCATTAATATTTCCTTATTCTTAAACCAATAATCAGGATTCGTCAACTTATTCTATAGTACATATTGCATATAATATTACATATGAATAATTATTATTTTATCTCAACCTCAATACAATAATTATTATTATTTTTAATGTAATCAAAGCTGTAAGATCATCTCAAACCTTCCATATGTTTTTACAGTCTCATTAACTTCAGAATTTTAACCAATACTCATACCACCTTGTTGATTCAATTTATGATATTTTCACAGTGGAAATATATTCCAATAATTTCCATTCCTTCAAATTCAAAAACAATAAATGGTATCTCTGTTAATTATAGTTTAATCAATTGAATAAAACAAGAAATAATAGTGCAAGAAAATGTTTTCTTATTATGATACCATATAATCATTAAAATTACTTATAGGGTTCATAAATCATTGATTATAGTTTTTTAATCTATGATAGATTATGTTTCTCCAAGGTTATTCATATTTATACACTAATTAAATCCTTCATAATTATTTTCATGTGTTTTGTAATTGCCACAACCAATTAGCCATGATAGTCAATCTAGGTGTGTCGCATGGCCCATTTTCTTATACTGTATTACCCCAAGTTAGACCTACGACATCTCTTCAGAGTTTTTACCACGAATTACAACTGTTCTAGTGCCACATCCACCGTAACACCCCCAAATGATAAAGGGTTGAATGACTAAATGATATGACTCATGTCAAGAAGGTGCCCCTTCCTTTTCATGAGCCACTCTGATTAGAACTCCATAGTTAACTGTGCTTGGCGTAGAGTAGTGATCAGGATGGGTGACCTTCTGGGAAGTTTCTCAGGGTGTGTGTTAGTGAGGACAAAGCACACTAAAAAGTACATGTGTTGTCCTGTGTGGATAGTCATTATTTAGGTGTCCCATTCGGGCAGGTGGGAGGACCCTGGGTTGGACCCATGAGTCTATGGGGCAACGGGTGGGCGGGGCCCAGTTTTCACATTTCGTATCAGAGGTGGTTCCCAGCCTTAAGTGTAGTGCACTACCAGGGTTGAGATGTAGGACCCACATTGAGGAAGTTGTGCTCTAAAGGGTGGGTGCTTGTAACACCCCCAAATGATAAAGGGTTAAATGACTAAATGATATGACTCATGTCACCATGGTGCACCTTCCTTTTCAAGAGCCTATCTGATTTGAACTCCACAGTTTAGTGTGCTTGGCCTGGAGTAGTGACCAGGAAGGGTGACCTTCTGGGATGTTTCTCAGGGTGTGTGTGAGTGAGGGCAAAGCATAGTGAAAAAGATATGTGTTGGCCTATGGAGACAGTCATTAGTCAGGTGACCCATTCAGGCACGTGGGTGGACCCTGGGTTCAGCCCCACTTGTTTTTGGGGAAACTGGTGGTACCGGGTAGGCCAGGACCCGACGACCATGTTAAGGTGGGGTGTCTGTGCTGTCACTGGGACCCGGTTGTTACATCCACATTTACTATCCAAAAAATATGTGTTATAAAGAAACGACTCAATCTATCCTTTACGATGATTCTAGGTTATTTTAGAAAACATTGATTTATATATATACTAATCCTTAGATACATACCTATACATATATGTAGAAATATACATAATTATATCACTATATTTTTCTCGTTCTAATTTTAAAATTTTAGCTATAAATTTCCTTTGATACCAACTATAGTAATCCTTATTTCTCATAAATTAACATTATAAAACTATTGTGGGATAAATAGAAAATTATATGAAAAGATTTTGAAAGGCCACACATGTCTTGGGCCTTTGGGAACATGGAAACATTAACACTGATACATATGAGAGATAAATTATCTTTTATTAGGTTTTTCATGACTATGAACCTTGTCAGAGTCATCATTAATAATAAATATATTCATATCCTATGGAAGGAAGTATAAAAGGGTTGAGTTCAAATACTCAGTAATGGTAAACAAGGTAGATATATAAGCTTAATCAGGATCATAATTGTTTGAGAACATGATCATGAACATATAAGATCACAACATGCATACGAAAGATAATATACAAGAATCATTAAATATATCATAGCAGTTTATAAGAGATAAATCAAAAAGAAATAAGTAAAATAATCCTTCAAATCATAACATATAAATAAAATAGGGAATTGTGCTAGAAACATAAGAACATTATACGATTTACATAGTATCTAATTCATCGCTATAAATATAATCTTTGGTAGTATTGGGTCACTCTATATACCTAATTGGTAGTCATGGTTCACTCCCTTGAACATCTAGGTAGTCAACATTCATTCCCAAGACCATCTTAGTATATCTCATGATATATAAATCATTTCTGAATTTATTAGAAGTAGATATAGGTCCCACCTATCTCATATTGAAGCAATACATACATGTGCCACAAGATCATAAAAAACAATATCATAACCTATGATATGAAATTAGTATCATAAACATGTAATAATATCATAATATATGGAAAAATATATCATCTTCATACTATTCGCATTAAAAGAATAACCCAAGAAAGTGAAATTGAATTCATAACCATGTAACATGTGATAGAGAAATGAGTTTCATAAATGTCATGACATTAAGCATAAATATTTTTGATAAATAATCTAAATGAAAAATTTAGATCATTTCACAAAAAAAAATTAGTAACAACAACAGATGTCACTATAGATGGAAAATAATTTTGAAATGTCATTCAAAAATGATTAGGGGGAAATTATCTTATCTTCATAGAAAAAGGTTTTTTAATGTTTAAAAATATTTGAGAATATTTTTCAATTGATGTAACTTAAAATCCCATAAATAAAACATAAAATAAGTTTGAAATTTTTTTCCATTAAAATATATTGAATAATATTCAATCCATTTTAGAAACATTTTTCATTGAAAACACATTGAGGACTTCAAAATATACCTTGATATTATTTTGAAAAATATATCATTGAAAATAATTTGAAAATATATATTAAAATATTGAAAACATTTTGAAGAAAATTGCTTTTAAAATATCATTGAAAACGTATATACAATGTTTGGAAATGTTTTCAGACCCATTTTACATGAAAAAATTTCAATGAATCTAGGAATCGTTTTGAAATTTATGATTTCCATGAAAAATTTAAAAAATATATTAAAAAAATTTGACACCAATTTTATTGAAATAAATGAATATAATTAATTTCCAAAATTTTATGTAAAAAGTTTCATAGAAAAATTAATCTTCTAAAATAATCTTTAAAGGAATGAAAGTCATGATGGTGGGTAAATATGTGTGGGACAAACATTCCATTTGCACTATAAAAAGTTTAGAAATGTGCCTCGAGTGGAAAATGACTATAATATTCCTTTTTAAATACCCTATTCATTTAAAATGTTAAAATATGGGTAAATATATCCTTTAATGACCATAGTAAAATAGTTAATATATTTGGAAACCTTTTAGAAAATAGGGTTTCGAAGGAACACATGCTTCCGTCCGAAGAAAGGTAAATTCAAAGTTTGTTAACAAAAAATTATTTAGAAATATTATCTTCCAAATAGTGTGATAATGTGACCAATATATGAATATATCATGAATTACATAAGAATAATATAACTCTATCATGTTCTTGTGTGATGGATGATTATATTAAATCAATGGAAGCGTAATCATAAACAACCTCAAAATGTGGTAAGAATATTTCAATAAACATGTACCACTTGGTAGCTTTCAACCACACTCACATTTTGTGAGAATGAAATTACAAGAAACATAAAAAATAATTATTAATAATATATTAATAATATAACATTACAAATTTATTATATACACCTCCTAGAAAAATATTGGTTTCTAACATGGTATGAGTATAAAATAATCAAAATTGGGAGAAAATAATTTTATCCATTTGGTATTTTATGAAACATATTAATACTGAAATAAATAATATAAAATGGATATATAAATAAAAATTACATAAATTATAACAATGA
Organism: Viscum album; assembly: GCA_963277665.1. Taxonomy (NCBI): domain Eukaryota; kingdom Viridiplantae; phylum Streptophyta; class Magnoliopsida; order Santalales; family Viscaceae; genus Viscum; species Viscum album. The sequence goes on along the minus strand of OY728131.1, from coordinate 1,104,818,166 downwards.
TAAAATAAATCCATGGTAAATATACACACAACAACATAATAAATGGGTTTTGAATAAAACATGTATCTCACAGAAACGAAATGAGAGATTAAATATCATTACCTTGTGACTTGAATCTCATCATACACATTCAAAAAAGTTGTATAATAAATATAAATTAATTGTAAATATTTTAAATAAAAATATTCTAATATCTATAACCATCCTTTGTTTTATCATTACCTTATATTATCATTGAATAATGAATTTTATGAAATGGTTTCACTTCGTGTAATATCCACTTTGTTTTTTACATGTGTCTTAATCACTTATATCATTATTACATACACTTATATTATGATTCCAGAATGTAAAACATGATATAGTTATCATGTATATTCATAATAATTTTACTATAAAAATAAATATAATATATAAATAAGAAACGGAAAAAACCATTTCTAGGGATGGTAAGGTATAGGTATGCCAAAATGTCATTTCTATTTTTATAGTTTATTGAATGAAATAATGAAAATAATATATATATATATATATTTCGTTGTGTGTATATATATCATTATTTTAGTATAATTATTATTTCATATATTTCATATATGTTAACGATACAAATAATTAATACATTAAACATAGTGTGTGAACGAATAACTTCACAATGAGGGGGAGGTAGCTTACACATCCTCAATCAAATTTGTTTTATGAACACAAAATGGAATAGAAAAATATGTGATAAAAAATTAAGAAAGATGATTAAATACATAATAAATATAATAAATGAAATATATAAATATATTTTCCATCATATAGATCATTATTGGAGGCGGTAAAGGAAAAATGTACAATCATCATTTAGTAAGGTCATTGTTCGCCGTACACATAAACAATGTATTCATTACCCATTAGATTTATGTGTGTGTAAATGTTGGCCCAAACCATATCCTAAAAAACAATAGTATATTTAGGATATTTTTTCATAAAATAATAGAATAAAGAAAGTAGATGGGTGTTAAAAAATGGGTTTTAGAGAAGATGTTACCTCTTAAGAAGGTAACTCCTTTTGGTTTGGGCCAAAAGGATTATTTGGATTTCATTCTGTAAAGGGGCGGGGATGTAGTCCTAAGGGGGTATTTTGGAAATTTTACAATGAATATCATGGTTTGTTTTATGTGGATTAATATTTGTGAAGATGTGGGAGGTGTGGTGGACATTATAGGGAAGGGAACAGACACACATGTCATTTTTGGATAAATATTAGGCGTAAATAAATTTTACCTAAAAAAGTTATAACAACTAAAAAACTCATTAAAGGAATGGTAATATCTGAATAGTTTTTAATTAAATTTTTCATTATATGATTCAATAACATTTTGGTTCTTCAATCTAAGGTTATCCAAATACATCATTTAATCATTGTAATTAATTTTTATAACAATCACATAACTTTTTGTTCAAAAAATAAGTTGACCTTATTAGACAAAATTAATTTTTTTTAATTAAAAACATGGAATCCATTTTTCCATATTCTAATCAATGAAGTTCCATAAATTAATTTAAAATTATTCCCATAGTCAGGAAGAAACTACAGGTTTCTAAAGAAAAGACATTAAAATGTTTGCAATGTTTTTATACCCATGTTTAATGAGAAGCTAATCTAAATTACATAAATTAGGATGATTCAAAAAAATATTATATAAATTATATATAAAAACAATTTATAACATAATTAATCATTATAAATTAATTAAAAGAAATATTAGTTTAGAATTAACATTTTCTATTTTTAACTATTCATTAAGAAATTGAATCCATACAAAAAACGACCAAATATTTATCCAAAGATAAATTTTTATGTCTGTATTTAAATTATGAAGTTTATTTTAACTAATTAAAGAAATAAAATTACCAAAAATTTTATTTCATATGGGACTCAATTAAAAGGTAGTAAAATTAACATAATAAAAATATTAGTTTTAATCATTAAATTGGGGTTTTTATTATCATATATATATATATATATATTGTATGATTATAAAATATATTTGATTGAATAAAAATTATATAAATTTAATTAAAATAATTAAATATTAGTTACTAATTTAGTTTAATTATATAAATATCCTTTGTCACAATGAATAGACTTTTATAATATCAGTACCGTTATATTCATTTTGTTTCTATATTCTTTTAATATTATTATGTAACTAATGAATTAAACTATATATTTCCATAAGATAGATAATCCAAAAATATTTCATATATTGGCCATGTTATATCCTATTATATATAAATATTATATTAATAAATTATTTTTAGGTGACACTCGGTCTTTCTTACTACGTATGCCATCAAGGAAAGCCAGCCTTCTATGTAACATAAGATAACCTTGGTTTTCTATGTAGTGAAAGCTAAAATTTATTTTGTTCATAGTTAAAGATTAACATGTAATTGTGTATAATGAAAGACATATATAGTTATTTTACATAAATTAACCTATTTCCTAGGTGACATGAAATGTATATTATAAAATAGAATAAATTATTTTGTAAAAAAATAATTGAAAAAATCTTGCGGTGTTACTAATATTATCCCTTCGAGGTTCCACCACTGTATATTAAATTGGAATAGTTGAGTACCTTTTTCCATAATATTTGACTAGACACACAACTATCTAATTGATATTATATTAACATAGAGGTTTAATCTATTGTGTTTCCTAAACATCCACCACCTAAGCATGATTGAACATATTATTGGTGGCATGGTACTACAAAACATCAACAAACTTAATGGAATTACTATTCAAGAGTCACATGATCATTAACTATATTAGTCAAAACTCAACATGGAAACCGAAATATCATAATGTAAATTGTAAAAATTATAGTTTCATATTGATTAATTACTCAAAGTCACTTTTTATAAACCACCCATACTATCATAAGGCTCATTAAGATGATATATAGAGCTGAAATAACACATAATGTACCCCTTAAGCCCCCAAAATCCAACCTACTATCAACCAGGAAACCCCAAAAGATGTAGTGACATGAAATTGTAGACCCAACCTTTCAATGATACAAATTCATCATGAAAAAACCTAGATAACACACCCAGCTGGTACCCAAACCAGTAAGGACTTAACCCAAAGGGTATTACTGATCCCCATGGGCTAGAGATTGTAGCATGTGAGTCAAGAAGTGATGAAGGGAAATTATTTTGACCTAATGAAATACATTGAATAAAATATATGTGGATTAGAATTTAAAAATAGTCTGTATTCCATAATAACCATCCAGAGTAACATGCTACAATAAGATAAGTAAAAAAGATAAAATGTAAAGTTATTTTTTTACATCACATAACCAATGAATACATAATAAAAATATCTCCCTATAATAGGTGGATTGCATACTCTGCATATCAATGCTAACTCCTAAGGTCTCATTATCATGAACATCCACCATCTTCAAGTGGTGATTTACATATTCATGGAGCTAGAAAAATAATGTACACACACACAAGGGGATATTTAGGATGTTATTTACATAATACCAATATGATTTCACCCTCAGATTTCATAAGAAAATACATATCATATAAAAAAATATGCTTAATTAAAACAAAAAACATGGAATATTAATAATTTCACAATTTAAAATGGAATATTCACTCTAAATAATTTCAATTAAATTAATTATATTGTCATAAATATGTATATGTTTATCAAATATGAATTGATAAATAATATCCTAAAAATTAAAATGTGTAAATAATTAACAATGATAACATCATAGTTATAAGCCCTAGGTTTTTTTAGATTAGGACCCAAGTACATTCACATATATTAGTAAAATATAGCTATAGGAGTACACACATCACTATATCACATTGCTTGGGTGCTGATGAGGACCCAAAAACTAACAAACTTCCTTTACACAACATAGTTCAGTTAGAATTTTCTTTATGAATCCTTTTCAGATAGAGCTGATTAATGACTAATGTGATCATCCTGGAAAACCCACTTAAACACTTCTGATGACATGTGATTCAGGTAAATCAATCACAGGGTAAATAATTCATCTCAAATAAGTTTCCTCAATATGCATTCAAGTAGAAAAAAATCACATTTTGAACATGAAATCTCATTTAAAAAATAATAATCAAAGGATTTACATCAAAACCCATTACATTATAAATAATTTATTTAATTTGAAATATATAAAACATTTCATGCATTTGTTTTTTAAAAATTTTCATCAAAATCATTAGTAAAATAGTTCATTCCCTTTTAAATCCATTTTTTTATACATTAATATTTACTCTAAGGTGAAATTTATAAGGGGTTACATCACACACCATTAGATTTAAAAAAAATATTTATAAAAATATAAAATTCATGATTTATTATAAATTAGGAAATGATTTTTAATAAAACAATCCAAAATGCTTTCAATTGATTGTACTTTCATTACCAAACCACCTACCTAAATTAGGGTAATCTTAAACACCCTACATGAAATATAGTTTCTGGGAGTCAAAGAGTTAGAATCAAATAAAAATGAACCATATAAACATAATTCAAAAATAATGTTATGAATATTATAATGAGAGAATGATCCAAAACACTCAAATAATGATAAATATTATGAAAGGATAATTCAAAAATAAATGAAGGTTACAGTTACTGAGAATGATTTAACAGTGAAATCAACAAATTATGTATTATTATTTATGGTTAAAGGGGATAAATATTCCTATAGAGAGCCGTTAAGGTTGAATGAATTGAATTACGTTCAAGAGAGTTGATATTTGAATTAAAATTATTAATGAGGTAAATATGATTTCCAAACTTCTCATCCATAACTCATTATTATGTAATACATCAATAAGATGATGGATTCCACAGGCTAGTCAGTGGAACTAATAAAAAATCATAAACCTATGGAATCCCCATTGGCTAGCAGGTGGAGATCATGATGGATGTCCCCACCACTTGAATTCCACTGAAAATATAGAGGACTAAAATTAGTTATTATAACTAAATTACCGTGTCAACTTATAGGAAAAATTGGAAAACACCTCCCAATATCTAAAAAAAGATTTAAAAACACCCTAAACCCCTCGAGAGGATCTAAAAAGAAAAAAACCAATAATATAAAATAAATAAAAAGCACCATGAATACAATAAAGATCATACATTAAGGAAAAATTTGAGATGCTACAATTCTCCCCACCATAATTATTTATTCCACCAGAAAGCATTGTTTAAAATATTGGGCAGCAATGAGGTGATCCCAATGATTTCTGATCATCATCTCATAACAGCACTTCTAATGGGCATCAAAACCATGTGTCCATCGAAATTAGACAATTCTAACTGAAAAATTATATATCACCATTACATGAGAATAAAAAATATGAATCCACTACTCAGTAATAGTAATATATTGTTTTACATCATGGTCCTCCCAATTAAAAACATGAGTAGCATATTAAAATTTATTATTTAGTTGTTATATATGAAACATTTTATGGATTGATATCATCCAAAATGGAAAAACCAAATGGTATTCCATCTTCTATATCAATTTAGTAACATCAAAATCCCCCTCATATCAACATGAAAACATCCCATGTTTTTTAAGCTAGATGTGACCTAGTTGTGGTGAGACCGTTAGGAACACCTGATCAAAAATTGAGAACATACAATTTCATATGAAATTATTTTCATGAGATTTATATTGGATCAGAGTCATTCCCATCCTATGATAAATCATCTGGATCATAGTTTTTTTCTCCTTCACCATGCCAGGTTATACAAGAGAAACATCACCAACCATAATCAAACAAAGATGATTTTAACATGTTTGGTGATATAATATCTCAAAGGGTTATGATTTAATGGGATAATAAAATAAACTATTATTGGCATACTCCATGATCCTCAACTCGAAATCCCACACATCTCTAAATTCAATGATGAATGAACAAATCATGTCTCTGAGAATCTATCAATCCCGTTTTTTTGGAAATCAATCTAATGATTGTACATATTAGTCCACATGACATAAGATCACATTACATCCATGAGTCCTCTATTAAAATGATATGTGAACCAAAGATCCCTATCAGAAAAAATTGATGATAGAAATATATGGAACATACAAATATCCGAAAAAAATATACATATAAAATCCTTATCATTGTGGTATCATGAATATGAATTAACTGAGCAGATTTTATCAATCGATCATTCAACAACCAAATCAAATTATTTCCTTATGGATTATACATCAACCCAAAAACAAAATCCATTGACATATCTTCCCATATTTAATTCAGCAATGGAAGGGGATAAATAAATCTAAAAATATTTTCATTCTCAACTATAATATTCTTATAGGTATTAAATTAAGGAAAAAATTAGTAATTCCTCATTTCATTCATGTCCACAGATATTGATGCCTCACATCATAAACCATCTTAGTCATGTCATGGTTCATAGCCCTTATATATGATAAAAATCCATTATCACACCCATTCTCATAGTTTATGGGACAATATAATTGTTCTTAAAGAAAAGGATTCCACTTATAGGGAGCGGGATAGAGAGAGGGTGAGACATTTCAAAGATGGTATCCCCCTCATATAAAGAATACGTGATACATAGGAACTCTATAATAAAACTATTCTCCCAGAGTATCATCTCAATAAGAGAGGGTGTCTACTAAATACACACTAGATCATACATGATTGCCTCCTCATGGACCCCCAAATGCATGATAAAAAAGAACAAAATGATATTATACAATTATAATGATTAATTCATATATGTGTATGTCAATTTATTGATCTAATAATTAATAATAATATTCTCCTTTATAGGGGTCTAGGTGATGTCAATGTCAAAAGTGATCATGTAATCCACCCTATTTCCTCTATTATATATTTAGTTAATTTTGTGAGAAGTTATAACTCAATATATTATAATCTAATTACATTGAAAAACATTCCCCAAATGTTAATTACTCTGACCCTAAGTGGATTTCCTCACAACAACGAGTTCAAATTCTAGTGTGGTACAGTTATCGTCAAGAGGTTGAAGCTAAAAAGAATTGTAATCTGGGGAATTAAAATTGTAGATGAGAATGAATCTCAAAACATAACAAATAAATCATACAAAACAATATAGACTCATACATTCTCTAGAAGAGGCAAAATTAGAGATAAAGTCAAACATCACTTCAACATATCAATGGAAGTGAGAAATTTTGAATCCCAAATGAACATCACTCCCTTATGTGTGATATTTGATTGTAGCTAATCCAAGATGGATAAATATTTCATGAACCAAAAATAATACCATGTTTTGAATCAAAATATATAAGTCTCAAAGATAGTTTTCAATTCCTTCTATTTAAAAACAACCTTTACAATTTTTGGATAACTGGTGATACAATGTACTACAACCATGTTCAATAATGTTCAATCTTCTGAATCCATAATAGAAAGGCTGATTTTATGTAACATTGTCATTGATACCTCAGGATATAAAAAACAACTCCCAGATGAAGGAAATTATCATACCTGGTGATCAAATAGACCAACATGTTATCCATGAATACCAAAAAATAATATTCATGATACTATTGGAAAATATTGTTCATTGGTGAGATAAAAAAATTAATATTGATGGACATGACTAATTTCTTAAGAAAAGTACTAGTAGTGGCCATAAATACCCTGGAATAATGTCTTTGGAATATCTGACCCCTTAGCTCTAACCTAGAGATAGCCAAATTGAATGTTAATAATTAGTGAACCACATTACCTATTTTGGCTAGTTAAAAAATAATATTTGTGGTGAAATAGATATTTTTTTATTATAAATCCCTAATTGAGATTCCAATAATCTACAAAAGAGTGAAGGGTTCCATCATCCTTCAAAGAGAAATGAATTATTATTTCCAAAATTATTGCATTTGATCAAACAAATCCTTTGGATATAAAATCATTGAAATTATTTTTCATCTACATATGTTCTTCTATTGTAATATGGTTATAGGTTATAGACATGAGATGAGAAACAAACATCAGTTCAATAGATAACTCAAACTACCTCCCTACAAGTATACCAACAAATTATGATGGGAACAATTTAAAAATAACAATCGTTATTGGAGGATGTTTACTAAAATATTATTCATAATCTTGTTCAATATCGTACAAATATATCATCATTCACATATCTAAAATAGTTTTTCTGTCATGACTATCCATTAGTTCCCATTATCCTTGAAAAACATTGAAAATCTCATTGGGGGTAGCAAAATACAAAATCCACATATAATAGATAGGGTGAGGTTTATAATTAATCCACCAGTTCATTCCAATAATTATAAAAAAAGATTTCTTTTCAGAAACTTCAAATCCTCAAAAGTGATTCAATTTTTTTAAACATAAAGCCAATGCAGTCCATATAAGGCTCAACCCTCTCTTCATCCACTGATACATTGAAATTTTCATCACATAAGTTATGAGCTCCTTTGGAAGATTTAAAAGATCCAATGTGTTGGTTACAAAAAAATAATGGGAAGATCTAATGTTAACTAAAGGATTCACTAAAAGCAATGCAATTGAAATGGTACCTCCCACTATCAAATGAACCACATTAGTTACCATTGAATACTCATCCTCATCCTGAAGTATCTTTGTTCCAAATTCTTGTTGATGGAACCCCATTGTTCTTTAGGAATATTACTACGTTATAGATCCTTTTGGTGAAGACAATTTTATACCACAATAAGGGGATGTAAAAATCATGTAAAAACTAATAAAAGTTTCCTAAACATTCTCAAGATATGAAAATATTTCATGTATCCGTAAAAGTATTATTTTAGTGAAAAACTATTCCACGGTGGAAAAAGGAAATGGGTCATTAGAAAGAAATGAAAAATAACTATTGCATGATTATTATTGAGTATCACCACTATATTTTCCTATATATGGATCAAAATTCATCCAATTACCTTTTATTGGACCCCTAATGTCCCCACTAGGATTAGGAGGTACTCCAGTATACCATTAATTGTCATCTATGTAAATTTTTCTCATCAAATACTTATATAGAACTTTAAAACATGAGGTAAGATTAAGCTTATATACCTAATATTTGATATCTTGTCTAATATGCTTATGCAACCTATAGGATTTGATATTCTCATTCAAAAACTCCCTAGGTAATGTATAAGAAATATCAACAAAATTATTGACGTACAATGTAACTATCTAATCACCTCAGTGAATATAGAAAAACTATATGGACATAGCCAATAATATAAAATTTAGGTTGAAATAATCCATAAAATGGACCTTGAAGTCATTCCACATCAAGACCTCATTCCTCTTCACCAAAACAATAGTTCCCCACTATCTTATACAAGGATGTAAAATCCTGAACTAAACTTTTCAACATAATAGAATACAACATCTTTAAGAAAATGATGTTTCACTCAATATTTTCATACGAACACCACACCACCATAGGATAATTCATTCGAAAGAATGATAGTGGCTTTCGAATAAGAAACTCTAGTTATCAATCGATTTTATAATCCATTGAAGGTTCCACCACTATAACCAGATTAGAAATTGTTGTGGCCCCTTATCCAAAAGCATGGACAACATATACTACAACCACAATTAGCTTTTGGTTAATTGGATTGTTCTCCCACTATGGGTCATCATAAATTAACTCTTACAGTCTAATAAAATTTCCCCTTGGTGGAATTGTACTACCCAATATTAAATGAATGTGAAGGACTATTAGTCAAGACACACATGATCTTCAACACTATTTTTCAAAACTCATCATGGGAGAAATAATTACTGAAATTATCTATTAATTACAAGACATTAAAGATTCACCAAAATTTTCCAACTTCTAACCATTATATAGAATTCTAATTTTGTCCAGAAAATATGAGTGTGTGAATATTGAATCATAATAATGATAATATTAATCACTATAGACCATTACATGTGATCATAGATATTAATTTATAAAGAAACCAAAACAAGTGGAATTTCTATTGTCAAGGAAATTCTCTTAATCTCTCATCATAGGGATTACATTGTACGAACATTATACTAAGAAACATCATTATCTTGAGTGTACTCAGACATATCATTCTATCTACCATTTTCACATTCATAGTTTGTTAACCGACCATAGAAATAATTTTAGGAATAATAGAATAGTATTTTATGGTTGTCATCATATTAGGGAACTATTATGTAGTATTTAATGAGAAAAATACTCTAGGAAATTATCACATCAATTATATATATAAAAATATATATTTGATATTGTATTTAAATTAATAAAAATTTCATTGACTATACATGTTATCTTAAGTGGATAATTAGTTTGTTCATGGAAATCCAACTCCAAAAAACTCTAACTTGCCTAGGATTTTACATTTAACAACTAGTTTTTTGTCAAACGTACAAACATACTTACACAGATTATGGAAACAACTATTAGGGATATCCCATCTCGAAGTCTAGGGATTTAAAAATAGATATGAATTTTGGAAAATATATTTTATACAATATTACAATCTTGAAAAAATCCCTCAATAAGTGATATAATCGGTTATCTAACAATTCATCCAATGTAAATATTTTGATAGCCTAAAAAAAATATTTCCAAAAAATATAATGATTGTTATATAAATCTATCTTTTTATCAATGCCCATATAAGAATTTTACGTTTCATAACCACTCTATATGCTACATTAAAAGCCACAACACAATCAGATATTCCATATATGGCCACCACTAGTTTTAATATGTTTTTATTGAATAATACCTAATCATCTTCTGAAATATGGTCTAATTGATATAGATGAATTAAAACATTCAATTCACATGATAACTAATATTACCACTTCTCCAGACATTGAGATATCATCTAATTCTACTTTGAAAAATATTTTTAATATGTTCTAACTGAATTTCAATGTAAGTATTTCAGATCTATTTGATATTCACAGTTTGTGCATCATGAAATAGTAATATCAATAATCAATCAATATCATCCCACAAGAAATAAATTACTAGAATTTATTCATGTGAAATTGTATTAATCAAAATAATTTTATCTTATGACTATGCATATTCTACTAGATTAATTATATTCCAATAATAATTTGGTCCTACATTATGACATGTATTTCTTATTTCCATGTTATTATATTGACCACAACTAAATTGATAATGTTCATGGATAATTCTCATAGATTTTTTATCTAAGAATATATTTTATTCATTAAGTCAAATGTGTCGAAATTTTATTCATTACTCTTAAAATGCTGGTAGGACAATATATTTTTTTATAGATGTTATCCACATATCTTGATTTAAAACTTAAAGTTTAACCTCTAAACAGTTAGAGACTAATGTCACTCATTTGATTCCAATGAATGTTCTACTATCATCATTGACACTAAAATATGCATGTCACTGGATTGTTTTATGAATCAACAAATAGTTTGGAGTGATTTCGGTTGAAAACAACCAAAAAGTATACTTAAGAAACTAGATTCATGATGGTCCCCACCTGAAAGAAATATTTTGGCTTAAAAACTACCTAGCCATACAAATTTTTGATGATAGATTAGACACATCATTACTTATGTTCATGGATCTCCTTTATTAATAAAAAAAGCATTGATGGTTAACTTGGAAAAATGAAACTCTAGTTCATATAACTCCTTGTCATGGCCACACATTCCTTTGATGGTAACCTCTTTACAGAAACACTATTTTTAAAAGATCCTCTATTATACATGAAGCCCATAATGTTTTATTACGGCCTTCACCATTAATGAAACCAATTACATCACCATCACTATGCCATAAATATCCCCTATTTACGGCATTCTAGGGGATGATATGTTTTAGCGTTTTAGAAATCCCTTGAACTCAAGATAGATAGAAGAATGATAAATTAAAGAAGACATAGACCTCCCATGGTATCCATATTTTGAGAAACCACCTCCCATGGATTATTGAGAACCAAAAACCTTGGTAGTGATACCTCTTGTGAGGGTACATGGAATTTTTTGAAGAAAAAAATTCCTCTTTGGATCTTAGTGTTTTTTAGGATTACTATCCCTTGTGAAACCAACCCCAAGGGATCCAAGACTTTATCCCAAGATAGGGTCATCCAATTTCATGAAGCATAATCCTTTGAGAGACCCTTGACCACCATGAAACCACTGTACTCCATGATAACCATAGCCTTTATGGTGTTCTAGACCCTGATGAAACCCAAAACATCATACACACCTCATTCATGCATCTCCTTTGTGTCTCCTTTTTTCTAATTCCCCTTAATTAAATTTGTGTTCTTAGGCCCCCTGTGGTGATCGTGGACCATCATAGCCATACCCGGAATGCCAAAGCAATATTTTCCACATTAACATGTATCCACCCACATATGTATATGTCGATTACCAATCCACCATAGAATCTAAAAGATCACCACCTCCCAAAGGATCTGGATAGCTTGTCACATAAGACATATATGTTTGTTATTTGATGAAAATTGTGTACCATTCTCTGTAGGGAATCCTTGTGATTAATTTTCATCCATCCTTTAAAATCCCCCACTCCCCTGGAGTTGTAGACCCCATCCACATATGATATGGATGATGTATAACTACCCCACTCAACAAAATTATCACACAACATTAAACTGTCTGAAATCATCATCAAAATATGATTTAAAATAATATCATTACCCTACAAGATAAACACTTGATTACATTGGTATAATTGACATGGTATGACAACCCACCTCTTACCATGTCCGACAAACACAAAATGACCCTTGTATGTATCACATGGTATACAACCCCCATCTATCTGGAATCATCCATATATAATACAGACATGATATTTCCCACTATTAGAAAAGACTCACTTTCTATGAAGCTACCACATGTAAGTCGCACACCACCCCACATTGAAGCTTTTTCCCTGACATGAGTTACCATACCACACAAAATTAAACTACATGGACTATTCCTATCACAAGGCGTTAAACAGTGGCATAAAACAATGTCTCTTTTCATCCATATCATTAAAAATATAGTATGTAGGAAACCTCCAACCCTAAGAAGAAATCATTGTGAAATTATCACTATTTGGTGAACACACTCCATCATTCTGGTGTGAAATCAACCAATTTTGGAAGAAAGAAATAAATACCTTTGTATATCCAAATTATTTTAAACTCATGACCAGATCATCCACTACAAGTAATAATGGTCTATCTCTATGAGTTGTTAAACTCAGGACCAAATACATATCTATAAAAAATACTGATCTATCTCCAGAAGATGTTAAACTAGTGACATGATCTTTCTTTGTATGGAATATGAATCTATCTTCAAGAAATGTTAAACTAATTCCCAAATCCATGATATTTACTCCATACAATAAACAATGGATTCATGAGGTAAAATACTTGGAATACCTTTTACCTAGATATTAATTATATCGTGGCCAAAATGAGTTGCCACGGGCTCAATTAATAAGATGCCTCAGACATGAGATTAAATCCAAGGTTCAAGTGTTCTAGCAAGATAGAATTAGATTATATGGAATAAGGCCGAAACACATGTCATGTACTAAAGTGAACTACCCATGGAAACGCCACAAAATACATGATGTAGCGATTTGTAATTACATACAGTGATATAATTTTGCACCAGGTGTATATTTGGCAAACCTCTTACTCAGAATTTATGATTTCATAGCGTGTAGCTAGAATACATTACCTATAGTCTACATGGTTTCGAAAAAAAATTCACATAGTTTGCGTGTTCATTCATCATGGTCAAACCACATGATACTGATAACCTATAAGATTAATTATATACATGATTTGTATTCAATGTAAATGGAATGTAGTTAAAAATTTCAAATATCATAAATACACACCCATACATTTAGTAAGTTATGAAAAAACATAATTAGAGATACACAATGTATAATTGGTTTATAAAAATTGTTTAGTCAGTACTGATGAACACACTGGGCTCTTTAGTGGGCTGCATAGTTACAAAGAGAGAGTCATTTATCGATTGTAGCCGGATTGTACACACTATGTAGTTCATACAATGTACATGACTGAATCCTGATGATGATAAAAAAAATAAATGAATCCCAGGGTACATGGAATGTAGCTCGTATGTACAATCCATGTACACTATAAATAAAGGATTGAATTAAATTACATTAAACTGGTAATTATATCATTAAAAATATATATTATTTAATGGACACATTTTTGTATGAAAATTTTATAATAGTTTAATATTATGTTTAAAATTATCAGTTAATTTATTATTATTATGTTGAATAACTTGTTCTTTCATTTTTTTTTCATGAATTCCATGATTACGTGATTCACCAATAGAATTTATATGTTAATTAATATGGAAAGAAATGAATTATTTAATATATGAATGGTTATATAAGTAATAATGATTAAAATAAAATGAATATTAACTTGTTTTATTTTTTGTATACATTTCATGTTTGATCATTTCTGAATTTGACCATGAACTATTTATGTGTTGGATATTTTAGCTTAATTTGTTGCAATAGTTTGAAATTATTAAATATTAAAATAAATTTGATGACCTTATTATAGACCCTACATTCATTATTATGTAGGACATGTGTGTCGATGTAAATTTATGTAATCCCAATTAACCAATCCATTGGATCCCCTCGCCTATATGTGATTTATAAATACAAGTATTTAAATGTATATCCTAATGAGTTGGGTGGTAATTTTAGATTTTACAAAAAATATGGAAACCTGGTCATCCATAGGTGTATAAGTGGAATTATGTAACTCATTCCTATATTGGAATAAGTAATCCCACCCTATATAAAATGTTGATTTATTTTCTACTCAATAAATTGATTATTAGATAAAGTCATGATTGGGTCATTAATTATTTATTTTCATCTATATTATACATTAATTTTTTATGGATTAAATATAGTTATCACATAAATAAATTAATTTTAATTCAAATATTGAATTTAAATAAATGGATGTTCTATAAATGTTTTACCCAATATTGTTAATTAATTAATTAGAATGCACTTAATTATAAAAAGTTATGTAAAACCTAAAAAGTAAAATATTAGAATAACAAATTAAAACCTATAAAAAATATATTGTATTAAACAAATCCTCAGATTACTTGATTATGAATAAAAGTCAAAGAATATAGTGTCAATCCTACCATCACTGAGACACATAACTTTAATACAATATTATTATAAAGTTTACGGGTTGACTTAACCATCTCACATCATGAGAAATTGAACTTTCTAGAATTGATGAAACTTGGAAGAAAGTGATTAAAAAGTACATGTTAGGATTTATTGATTTTTTAGTCCACTCAACAAAATAGGGAGATGAAAGCCTATATTTTTTAGGCCATTCCAACCTAAATACCTTAATTTATCTTGAAAAACCATAAATGTGGTTATGAAAAGGTAAATACGGTCCCTCTTTACAAGAATACCAAAAAAACTATACATTATGATTTTAACAATGAGGGATATTATGAATAGATGAAATAGAGGATAATTTCATAATAGTAATTATTATTAATTCTTATAATTTTTTTAACCAAATATAATCTTGATTATCTGTTATAATTATCATAGTAAATGGATAAAAAATCCATGAAACCCCAAGGATCATTCATTAACTTAGAGTATGTCATTTTCAAAAATTCTATATATGATACAATCATTTATATAATAAATTATTATCATAATAATTTTTTTATATTCTGTAATCCCTTATTCATTTTCATTCAACCCACATGTTAGTGAATATAACATGGATTCCAGTGACATATATGTAGAATTATCATTATATATCCTTTTTTTGTACTATCAACTGTATCTAGAGAGTTGATGTTAATAAATAAGGACCCGGATTTATACACCATAATATATCCCCTACAATCTATTATGAAATTGAAATAATAGATTCAAATAAACAATATTTTCAATATAATAAATCGGTGTAAACTATAAGAAGTTAATAAAATAACTCATCATGCTATCAAAATAAATTGGTATATTGATTAGTTAAAGAAATTACGATTATTCTTGGATAGTAAATTATGAATTAAATAGTTTAATTATCCTCACTTACATGGATATCCTTATGTTTCAAATCTTGAATAAATGAATTGGATATTAAAAATGGAATGTTTTGTCCACACCTCACTAAAAAGATAAAAAATGGATGGAAATTATTTCTCTACTCCATACGGTGAAAATAATAAATGAAATTTCGGAGTATCCAATTTATAATATAAATACAAAAGATTCAATTAAAAATATAAAATGGAAATTGATTTTATGGATTGATAATTCCTAGTTAGAAATTTTATTTTCATATGGAATGCTTGGTCATTAGAATATATATCTAATTGAAAAGAATAAGAAAGCAGTTGAATCAATCATAGTAATAATCAATAAATTTTTTTTCTCTAATTTTTTACTAAGTACAATGTTCAAACAACATAATATTATTTGAGTAATGGACATAAGAAATTATAGAATGGTAATAATGTGAACATAAAAGGATCAATGAAAGGGTTATTTATATATTATCCAATGGTAACTCACTAACACTCTTTTAAAAAAATGGAATGATTTATGTAATTATTGAGTGTTATGAAAACATTTATCATAGTGTCTATCTTGACATAATGAGATAGAATTTTACATTTGGACAAAATTTAGTTATTTTGCATCAATCATAAACTATTGGAGTAGTAGATCACGAATCAAAAATATATACCACAATAAATGATTAATATAAAATAAATAAATTTTACTTTTTTGTGGAATGATAATTATTTTTCAAATTAAATTAAATTTATATGTCATTTCTAACCATAAAAGGTGTTTTAGTTTTTATATAGATGAAATAGTAGTTTAAAAAACATAATACATATCATGTTCAGATAAAGATACAATTATATATAAATATATATCACTAATACATTATTGTTTGTTTATGATTGTCATGAGAACTATTATAAATCTAAAAAACTACATGTACATCATGATATTAATGTAATAAATTTTTTAAATACTTTTTTGAAGTATATGATTTTTCATGGTAAATATTTATAAATATATGAAATGGAATGTCATAGAATATATTATACAAGTATTTATTGATCATAAATGTGGTATAAAGGTAATATCAAACTCATGTTTCCTTATACAAGTTATTTTCAAAATGGTACTAAATGGAATATTAATGGTGAATCGTATATATATTGAAGATGTATAATTATTTCTTCTATAACATTTTTTTCAAATATACGTGAAAAAACTAAACCATATTCCAACTAAATTTTCTAATTTACAACTAATAAATAGATATAAGATAAGAGTTATTATGATGTTACCACATGATGGTTTTTAAAACCATTTGCTATATGTTGGTTTTAGCTAAAACTGGACATAAAATACAAAGGGGAATCTAATTTTATGATATTATGGCCAGAGATGAATTTAATGTCTAGTCAAGATTGACTGAATTTATATAAAGGATTATTATATCTTGGATGATATTGGGAGAAAATAATACTTCATGGAGTTAATGATCTGGACGAACATGAGTTTCTATAGGAATAACTGAATTCCTATTGCTAAGTGGGGGGGTTAGTTTTGTAGACACATATTTCATAGGAATTAAATACTAGATAGGTTTTTTATGTTAACTTAAGTGGAAGACATGTGTTTTATTCCATCATAATAATTATTACAACAATATAGTTGTAAATGGTAATATGATAAGGAAAAAAATATATATGTATTCAAGAAATAGACACCATGTATCAATATTCAAGGACATCTTATTTTGAAATTTTTTAGGCTTGATACTATTTGATAATATTGAAGTGAAACAATACATGGATGGTACTATACGATATCAATAAATCATTATTCATTATTGAATGGATTAGTTTATGAAAAAACCTATACTCCAATAGTCCTGAATAAGATCATTTTCATCTATTATTATCAAAGACATACTTATATAATCATTATATTGGGATATTGATTGTTTAGAACCCACCGGTTTTATGTATTTAGCCTTTATTTATTCCTTTTTATGTGTTTATTGTGCATGGAATGAGTTTGGAAGAGGTTGGGAGAGTTTGGAATGTCTTTGAACATGTTTGGAGGCTTTTCATAGGGGGAACAGTTTGAGCATGTTTAGGGGAAACCGTGTGGGTTCTCCAAGAAACCGTGCTGGAGGAGACAGTAGGATTCGCATTACCTATGCACAGGTTTCCAAACTGTTTGAGAAAACCGTGTGGACCCCTCCTCTCTAGGAATTGGCATGCGCACAGTTAGCACACGGGTTTCCAAACCCAGTGTACTAACCGCAGAACCACATAAAAAATTTTGGTTTTCAAATCCGATCCCCCTCAAGGATTCCTCATTTCACTCAAAACTATCTCCCACTAGATCCTCACTAAGTATTTTGGGTTCTCTATGGTATAAGGTTCCCTCCCACTTGTTTTGGAAGATAATCGAAGGGGTTTCTTGTTGGATTGAAGTCAGTTATTCTTGTGTAAGTCTATCCTCTTGGTTTATCTTTGGTTTTCTCTATGTATTCAATTAACACTCCCCCAATTTTCAAGATCTACATCCATTTCATGTATATCTAGTGTTGGGTATTCCTTGGGTGTCGGTTCTTTTTGGCTTTTGATGATAGGTAAGGAGATATATAGTGGTTTTCGTGAAGCATCAGCCCAGATTGCAGTGTGTCATTTTGTGGTCCCATTTAACCCAAACCCTAATGGTATGTGGCTTCACAATCGAATCCACATGGTGATAACTATTTGTTTTCATTACAATTAATTTTTCTAGCTTGAAATTAATTTTTTTTTGATTTGTGAGATTTTTTAGAAATCACTTTGTTCATGTTTTGGGTATTTTATGGGAAAACAGGTCTTACGGCTGAATGTTCTTGTTGTTAAATTTTAAAATATAGATTTTAATGTTTTTTTCTTATCTTGCGTTAAAGAAATGGTTTATGAAAATGATTATAAATATTGAGGTTGTTTTATTGAATCTTCATTTTTCCTGGAAAATGAAAAAGTTGTGATTTCAATAAATGGGTGATTTATTATTGTGGGTTAACATGTGATTGAAATAGGAAACTGCATATTGTTGCGGCCTTGGTGCTTTGTGCTTGTTGGTTGATTGAGTGTTTTGTCTTGTGTTGGTTTTGTGGATGTGGGAAGAAAGTCTAACTACAAATGGTGACAGATATAGGTCGGAAGAACCACCATTAATGGTAGTGGTCAGGAAGTACCGCTAGTTGAGAATAGGGTGAAGGGGATGGGAAGATGTCCAACCGTTTTGGGTGTCTTTTTGTGCATTACGTTGTAAGATGGAAATTGTTGTGCAAATGTGTAAATGATTAAATGGATTATGGAATGTTTGTTTGTAGTTCCCTTGGTTGCTTGGTTTGGGTGATATGGCTTGGTATGGGTGTGTTTGTCTTATGGTAATGGTTGCACTTGTGATTATTTTTATATAAACTAATTTATATAAATGTGCTAATGGTTTTTCTTAGTGGTGTGTGTAGGGAAGTCATTTGGGGAAAACCTACTGAGTATTATCACACACCCCTTGCTTTGTCACATTGGTGATTTTACATATGTTGTTTTCCAAGACACGTGTAAAGGTAAGGAATCTCATTGCTAGTGGTTCATGGTGATGCTTGGGAGATGTGGTGGTGCTTAGATCATGGATTTTGGTGTTGAGATGTAGAGTGTGTGATGGTTTATTTGGGTCTCTTATTTAGTGTTCTTTAATGTAATTTGATATCGTGTTGGATTGTATTGTTTTTGGGTTTTATTTTGGAACAACATGGTTGTATTTTGGGAATACATTCTTGATTTATTTATTGACATGCTTCATATATTGTTTTTTAGTGGATGGTTTGGTTGAATTTTTCTTAATGGAAAATCATTCCCCAAAATGGTTCTCGAATCCCTTGGCATTTATTTCCATCCTTTGGCGCCTTGGTAACATCTCTAAAGGCAAAGTAACACTCACCACCTTTTCAAGCCAATGGGGCATGGATGGGGTGTTACAAGTGGTATCAGCTTTTTTGGTCCTTTGGAGTTGATTATGGGATTTAGAGTTGACAATTGTTGTGGTATATTCCTTGAGTCGGGATAGTATAAAGGTATAGGAATGTCAGAACATGGATCGTATAAGATAAAAGGGCATAACTAACCCTTTTATGTTGAACACCACGTTACAAGGGAGTTTGGTACATAAGTGTTTTGGAGACACTTATAGGCATTGAATATATCATATTCATGGGTGTACCCAGTAAGATGTGCATAGCATATAGTGTAAAAATGAATTCCCTCTCGGAAGAATATTTCATTAAGACTAATGATATATGGGATGAATTAAGGAATTCTTTTTAAATATGTGAAATTGTAATGTTAATAAATTTTGTATTTTGTAAATGGTTTGGTTTTACAAAATGGTGAAACATGGAAAATGTGGAAAGGTGGAAAGCATCGTTGTGATAGTGTTGTGTAATGCGATTTGAAATGGGAATTCTTGATGTCTACGGAAGTGATACTCATGGATTCTTTTTTTCTATTTATAGAAATGTAATGGGTAGTAATCATAGAGACCAACCGGAGGAGGCTGTTGAAAATTTGGTTGCACCTAAGCCCCAAGTGAACCAGCAGCTATTGAAGAGTATAATGTAGGATTCCCAAGTTGTGGAAAGTGAAAATAAAGAAGACGAACCAAGGCATGTGGACCATGTGATTAAATTTCAAAATTAGAATCCACCAATATTCAGGGGTGATTCGGAGCAAGAATGGGAAGAAGCATGGTTGAATAGAATGAATAGAATTTTAGAATTTATGGGGATGCTGGTAGAGATGAAAGTTTATCAAGAAATGTATATGATAGAGGATCATTCTCTTTGTTTGGGGGAGAAGGTATTCCATGTGGGTATGGACTACGGTATGACATGTGAAGGATTTGAGGAATTATTTAATAATCAATTGTACCCATATAAATTCAGAATTCATTCCACAACTAATATCTTCAGTCTGAAGAAAGAGAATAAGTCTATGATGGAGTATGAAACTATGTTTATGAGCTAGTGTGGTTTTCACCTGAGGTGGTGGGTAGAACATCGTTGATGGGAAAGACATTTTAAGAGGGGTTTGGTCTAGATATCCATTCAACAAATAGCAGTGTTGTGTTTCAGTTATTACACAGAGATGGTGAGTCCTACATTAGTGGTTGAGCGGTATCTGTTGGGTGCTCCAGGGAGAGGAAGTATAGTGGTACCCGTAGAGAATATTGGGAAATCTAACACTAGGTTCATGCAGAGGAGAAACACTTATTCCTAGGGTGGTTGTATGGAACACAATCAGATGGTACGATCAGTGAGCCTTCCTCCGAATCCCCAGAGATAACTATGATGTTTTTAGTGTGGTTCTACGATCCACATCAATCAGGATTTTATGACACAACCTCGAGCATGTCATAATTGAATGCATATGGGGAATATGCAACATTATTTCCGGAATGATCCATGTTCTGGTTTTCATGACACTCCTCAGGGGTCACATGGCTCTAATTCCTCGATAGGAAGGGGAAGCAACATAACCCTCGATAGCAGAGTATAGTGGGTGATGGTGATTCTCAGAATACCACGACACCTCAGTAGGGTTAAAAATAGCATAGTGTGGAAAAAAATAGTTGTTTGGAGTAGAGAATTTTACGGTGGATGATCAGTCTGGACCATCCATGGTGCAACGTACAGTTCTTTTAAATTCCACATTGATGCAAATGTTTTTTCGATATGGGATCTTCACATTATTTTATTGCTTCTCACATTGTTGATTTTATGGGTTTAGCGAGATAAATGATGCATTTTGTTCTCAAACATCTAACTCCTCTGGGTGAACATGAGTGTCGATCCTTCCTCTGTAGATCATGGCGTGTACTTCAAGATGAGGTTGAGTTGATTTTGGATTTCTCAGTGCTTGAGATTGATGTGTATGATATAATCCTAGGAATGGATTGTTTGGTAATGTTTACGTTCCTCATTGATTGTTATTCACGAATGGTTAGTTTTGTGATGAAGGATGGCATGAGACATCTCATTAGAGGGGAGAAGAATGAGAAGCAGGGTGCAATATTCTTGTTTTCCCCAGTGATTGGCATGATATCATACCGGTTAGAAAATTATTCATCAGCATTAGTGGAAGGTGTTGAGTAGAGTGTTATTCTGGTAGTGGTGGATTAGTTCATGAATCATGTTTCCAAGGAATTCTCTAGGTTTCCTCCCATAAGAGAAGTGGAGTTTACGATTTATCTCCTTCTGTGGACAGGTCCTATCTGAATTTCGTCTTAATGAATGGAACATGCTAAATTGTAGGAATTGAATGTCCAGTTTGAAGTGTTAGAAAACATAGCGTGTATCTGGCCTAGCATGTCCTCATTGGAAATGTCAACATTGTTTGTGATAAAGGCATATGGAACTTTGAAGCTCTATGTTGATTATCATAAACATAACCAAGTGATGATAAAAAATAGATAGAAAATTCCATGAATTGGTGATTTGTTTGACCAGTTGAGAGGAGCGCAATGGTTCTCCAAGATCGACCTAAGGTCGATATATCATTAATTGAAGGCATGAATGAATGATATTTCAAAAATAGCTTTCAGAAGTAGATATGGCCATTACGTGTATCTGGTTATGCCCTTTGGTCTAACAAATTCACCCGCGGAGTTCATGGCATAGATAAATCAAATATTTTAGAGATATCTAGATTTTTTTTGTAGTGGTATTTGTTGATGATATACTGGTGTATTTAAGGATAAGGGTAGAACATGAGAAAAACATGGAGATCATGTGGGGGATCTTCTGGGATCATTAGTTTTATGGAAAGTAGTCAAAGTGTGACTTTTGGATATAGGAGGTTCATTTACATGGCCATGTTATTACTGATATGGGTGGTTCAGTTGATCCAGAAATGATAGAGGCTGTTGTGTTAGGGCAACCACCAAATAATGTCATCAAGATACATAGAGTCCTTGGTTTAGCTGGGTATTATTAACCATTTGTTCATGATTTTTGGCTATTGGATTCATCGATGAAAGCATTGTAATTGAATAATGTCTGATTTCAATGGGATGGGTGGTGTTAATTTTTTTTTGAAAAGATAAAGGGTCACCTTACATAAACCCCAATCATGGTTTTTCTAGAACCAGGAATAGGGTACGTGGTGTATTCCAATGCATCAAGATCAGGGTTGGGGTGCATTCTCTTTAAAGGGAATCATGTGGTTGCATATATCTCATGGTAGTTGAGGGTGCATGAGAAGAAATTATCAACTCATGATCTGGAATTGGCAGTACTGGTTCATGATTTGAATATTTGGTGTCATTATCTCTTCGGTGAGAAATTCATAGCATATACAGATCATTGGAGCCTGAAGAACATTTTCTTATAAAGGGATTTGAACATGTGGAAATGGAGATGGATGGAATATCTCAATATGTTGTATTTTGACTTGATGTACACACCGGGGAAGGGAAATACGGTGGTGGATTCATTAACTAGAAAATCATATCCTCAGGTGGTGAAACATGCATTGGACTAGTGGAAGTTGATGTCAGTTACAGCTGACATGCGGTTGTAATGTAATGACCAGGGTGATAGAGAGGTATTTTTTCTGGTATTGTTAATTCTTTACTTGGTTGTCCTGGTTGAAGAGTCACATATATCTGATTCTGAGTGTGTGACCATGAGGTCGAAACACAATGGTGGGGAGACCATTGAATGTTGGAAACAGAATGGAGATTCAGTTTTTTTTTCTCAGAATCGGATGGTTGTACCAGTTTCTTGTCAGAAGGATCCTCCCAGGGTATATCATCATTCCAGGTGTGCTGTACATCGTGGAATACATATTATGTATAAATTTTTGAATGAGAAGTTCTGGTGGGCTGGTATGAAAAGAAATGTGGCAGATTTTGTTTTGAGAGGCTTAAAATTCCATCAGGTCAAGGTAGAGGATCAGAGGCTAGCAGGAATGTAGCAGTCATTACAAATCCCTATTTGGAAGTGGGATAAAATAGTGAATTATTTTTTCATAGGTCTCCAAAGAATGGTTAGAAAGCATGATTCCATTTGGTTGATAGTAGATCAGCTAACGAAGTCGACTTATTTCATTACAATTAGTTAATATCATACGGTATAGGATCTGTCCGAAATCTATATCCAGGAGGTGGTGAAGATGCATGGTGTTCAAGTTTTGTTCGTTACCGATAGATATCCGAGGTTAATATCTCATTTCTAAAAATCCTTACAAGAAACACTTAGAACTATGTTGACCATGAGTATGGTGTATCACCCTCAGATGGATGACTAATTTGAGAGGGTGAAAAAAACATTGGAGGATATGTTGCGGGATTTTTTCATGGATTTTGGTGTCTCATGGGAGTAGAAAATATCGTTGGTTGAGTTCTCATATTGTAACAGTTATCCTGAATCCATACATATGGCTCCGTTTGAAGCATTCTATGGGTGGCTATGTCATTCTCCACTATACTGGGTTGAAATGGGAGAGTCCTCGATGGATGGACCGAGCCTTTTCTAGGAGAATACGGAAAAGATAAAGTTAACCAAGATGAGAATGGAGATGTGTTAGAGTTGTCAGAAATCATATGCAGGTCATCGTCGATGGCCATTGTCATTCGAGGTGAGTGATCGTGGGTTCTTGAAAATCACTCCTTGGTTGGGACATCATTTGTTTGAGAAGTAGGGAAAGTTACCTCTGAGGTATATTGGACCTTTTGAGATTCTTGTGTGGGTTGGTGAGGTAGCATATCATATGTTTTTTCCAAATAGGTTCAGTTCGGTGCACAATGTGTTTTATGTGTCACAGTTGAAAATTTATCAGCTAGATCTGCGCCAGGTAATTCGATGAAATCATGTTAAGCTAGTGTCAGATTCTTCATTGTAGCACGTGCCAGTGCAGGTTTTGGATAGAAAAAAGAATGTCTAGCGAGGTAAAATCATCGGTTTTGTTCATGTTTTGTGGCCGCATGGACAGATCCAAGAGAAGAATTTGGAGTGGGAAAACGAGATGGTTGAGCAATGGCCTGAGCTCTTTCAGCAAAGGATGGGTTCACTACATTCCGATGATGGAATTTCCAATTGTGGGGAGAATGTAGCACCCCTGGTTTGAGGTCTGTAGTCTTTATTTATTCCTTTTTATGTTTTTAATTTCCATGGAATGTGTTGGGAAAAATATAGGAGATTTTGGAGTGGTTTTGAATAAGTTTGGAGGATTTTCTTAGGGAGCACGATTTGAGTAAGGTTAGGGGATACCATACGGGTTCTCGAGGAAACCATGCAGGAGGATATATTAAGCTTAACATGACCTGCACATGGATTTGCAAACCAAGAAAGGTAACTGTGCGGATCCCTCCTGTGGAGGCAATGGCATGCACACGGTTAGCGCACAGTTTTTCGAACCATGAGTACAAACCATGTTGCCACATAAAAATAGGGTATTAAATCTGGGATCCCTCAAGGGTGCCTCATTTCACTCCAAACATTCTCCCACTCAAATATCCCTAATGATATTGGGTTCTCAAATGTTGAAGGAGCAATCCCACTTTTTTTGGAAGCAAATCGAAGAGGTTTCTTGTGCTATTGAAGTCAGTTCTTCTCAGGTATGTCTCTCCTATTGGTTTCTCTTTGGTTTTCCCTTGTTCTTCTCTTACCTCTCACTTGATATTCTAGATATACAAC
The DNA here is from genome assembly GCA_963277665.1 of Viscum album. NCBI lineage: Eukaryota > Viridiplantae > Streptophyta > Magnoliopsida > Santalales > Viscaceae > Viscum > Viscum album. Next base: position 1,104,792,208 of record OY728131.1, on the reverse strand, counting down.
TATATCATGTAGATCTTGTGTTGGGGTTGACTTGAGTGTTTATTTTAAGGCTTGTGTATGATAAATAATGAGATATAGTGTGTTTTTCGGGATGCTTTTTCCAGTATTGGGGTGCAGTTGTTTGTGGGTTGATTTTTCTAGAACCCTAAAGGTAGTAGGCTTTTCACACGACTCCAATTAGAGGGAACTAGTGGTTTTGGTTACAATTAATTTGGTTGGCTTGAAATTAATTGTGATTTTGATGTGCTAAATAGTTTAGAAATCCATTTGGTCTGATTTTGAAGATTTTTTGGGGAAAAGGGGTCTTATAGTTAAATGTTCTTATAGATAAATAATAAAATGTAGATTTTAATGTCAGTTTCTTAGATTGGGTGTAAGGAAAAAGTTTATAAAAATGGGTTTCAATTAAGTGTTTGTTTTATTTATTCAGGGTTTTGGAATGTAAAATGATAAATGACTAATTTCAATAAATGGGTGATTTATTGAATTTGATTAACATGTGTTGGAAATGGAAAATTTCATATTATTGCAGCCTTGGTGCTTTGTGATCGTTGGTTGATTGAGTGTTATGGCTAGTTTGGTTTGTGTGGATGTGGGAAGGAAGTCTAACTATACAAGGATATGGATAGTTGTATGAATAACCACCTCTATTGGTAGTGGTCGATAAGTTCCGCTATTTGAGAATTAGGTGAATGAGATGGGGGGAAATCCCACCGTTTTGGTAGTCTGGTTGTGCATTTCTTTTCAAGAAGGAAATTGTTGTGCTAATGTTTGAATGATGAAATGTCTTGTGGCATGTTTTTTAGCATTCCCTTGGTTTCTTGTTTTGGGTGGGATGGATTGTTAAGGGTGTGTTTGGCAAATGTTAATGGTTTCACTTGTGATTATTTTTATATAAACTACTTTATATAAATGTGCTAACAATTTTTTCTAGTGGCGTGTGTAGGGATTCCATTTGGGGAAAACCTACTGAGTATTTGTACTCACCCCTTGAATTGGCACATTGTTCTTTTGAAGATGTAATTTTCAAATACATAGGTAAAGGTAAGTCATCTTGTTACTAGTGGTTAATGGGGATGGTTGGGAGATGTGCTGGTGATTAGAGAATGGACATGGTGTGGAGTCATGGAGTGTGTTTTTGTATATTTTGGGTCTCTTGTTTAGTCGTTCACATAGTACTCTGATATCGTGTTGGATTGTATTGGTTTACGGTTCTATTGTGGAACATCTTGGTTGTCTTTTGGAAATACTTTCTTGAATTTTTTATTGACAAGCATCATATAGTGGTTGTAAGTGGATGGTTTGGTATGTTTTGTCTTTAGGGAAAATCGTTCCCCAATTTTTTCTTGAAGCCATCGACATCTATTTATAGCCTTTAGCACCTTTGGAATGTCTCTTAAGGATATGTTACCCTCACTACCACATCAAGCCAATGAGGTAGGGGCAGGGTGTTACAGATTTTCTTGGCCACCACATTTATGGGAAACATTATGTTATATGTCTATATGACATGTCCAAAGGAGACCCTATGGTATATGTTTATAAAGATGAAATTGAATGGTTGGTGTCATCAATAAATTCCAATAAGATATGAATATAAAATACATTAAATTTAGATAAAATTTCGAATATTGACAATTTTGAACACTTCTTTCATGTCTATAGTGTCACCCCTTTAAATGTTGTGGCTGACGCATTGTGTTCATTATTTCTATGTATTTTCTATTTCAAAATTCTAGTGGCTTTCATCTCACCCTTCAATGATGTCTCCTCATTAATAAAAATAAGAAAATGGGATGTAGGATTTCCTATCCACAGATTCCTCCATGTAGCTTTTTTCTAGTCATTGTTTCCCTCATATAATTAATTCATATTAGGGTAATTCATTCTCACAATCATTTGAAGGAAGATTCTTGTTTGTTGCAGTACTTCTATATCGACATGGTAGTAATATTTGGCCAGGGACTGTAGAAATGATGTGAATGTATGGAAATTTCCAGACATTGGGTATATTGGTCACCAATAATGTGTGCATCCCATGGATTTCATATAATTTGTGACAAATCGTAGGCATGGAATCCAAGGTATCCAATGTATTCCATGTGGTAATTGATGCTAGGGGAACACATAATTTTTGTATTTTTACGATATTAGACCCTTGTTTATTAGATTATATTGGTATAATGGATTAGGGAAAGATTTTAATATCATGTCGTGATATATCTGAATGCCTCATAGTGACCAATTATGTCTAAATTTTAACATCTTATAGAAATAGATCTAAATGCCTTTTAGTGGAGGAATAGGTCACAAGTTTATCATTATGTGGAGATAGATCAGGATTCCTTATAGAGTTAGATCAATTAATGGGTTTAATTTTTTATGGAGTCTAAAAGGATATTAATTTTATCCCCCTAAGGGTGTGATTTAACTCTAGAATAATGGTGTGTATCCCCATAATGGGGATAATTTAATAATAATATGTTTTATTGAATGAACATTTGTGAGGTTTCTTACTTACATAATTAGAATGTTTGGGATAAAAACCCAAATTGTTTGATGCCACAGTTTATGGTTGTGTAATAGGACCATTCCTTGGAGTTTAACATCTTACAAAAAGGATTCTTATGTCACATAAGGATAGACATCAATAGATGGTGTGGGGATTACCCATGGAAGCTTCCTGATATGTTACTCACATCTGACTGTAGGAAAGATCATGCAGGATGTATGTGATAAAGTGACCCAATAGATGGGGGATTCATTATATTTTATCCATAATGGGTAATCCTGTATTCATTTCATAGGTTTAGAGGTGGTATTTCATTCCATTTAAATCATATACAGGGAATCATCGGCTCATTATATAGAATAAGGATGTAGTTGAATATCTTGTAGTGAAAATGGTTTCATGTAGTATAATGTTGTGTGACCAGGATGTGTAGCTATGGTATTTTACCTCTTTCAAATCGAATGTTTATGGGGGCTTACACAGTGATGGGGGTCATTTCAGTGTAGGAGGAAGATTCTTAATATGGAATCCTCACCAATAAAGGTGAATAGTTTTCCTCAATCATTACACCGCTATTAATTATGTGACCAATAATCATGTGCCTAGGGTGGGGAAGAGAATTTTTACAATTGTGGTGGAGTAGAAATTAGGTGGCCCGAAATTAGGGTACCCATGCTTATGAGTGATTCTCATTAGGGTAAATTTTCTTAAGAGTTATATATAGGATGATGGCCTAGTACATAGTTGGAGAATTGTGGGTGGACATAAGAGTATGTGGAACTAGTCACATCGGCATTCAAGGTGAATTTGAAATGGTCAATAATGATAACACGGGGTCCTGTTAACATAACATTCATGGAAGAGGATCATCTGAATGGAGGCACCATGTAGAGTCCAAAATGAGGGTTTTCTCTAATTTTTGTGTTTTGACATGTTATGGTGATTTGTGAGATGTAGGGTTGTCAAAGAGTTCAGAGGTAATGCAGAGATCATGAGCCTCTTAAATATAAATAATTCTGGAACTTTGAGACCATACATTAGGGTTAAGTCATAGATCCCATGCGGGTGGTTTCATGAAGGATATTTACCACACAAAATCCCATTATCCTCATAGGTATTTATTATTTCAATAATTCTATGTAACATCATGAAATGCATCTCTATCATGGTTTGGTGTCCTCAAAAACCATTCTGAGGTGGTTTTCTGAAAGGTGGATTCCTTGATAAGTATATATCTTCTTTGGTGAATGAAAATTTGGACTATCGTGAGTTCAAAATATTTCATAAATGTTGAAATGTCACATCCCCATGAATTTAGGGCATAGGGTGGTATTTATGGTCCCATCAGAGGTAAAGAAATTGGTTATATGGATGATTGTGGCCTTTATAAATCTTTATGAGCTTTCTAAAAAAGGGGGGATTTTCAAACATGGGTAATATTGCATAGAGGTTTCCATCAAATATTCCCATGATAGGACAAGGGGTCTCTTTTTACCCAAGTTATACTTTAATGAGATATCGATAAAATATTCACAAAACTACAATAAGGACTCATTGATCCTATGTTATGATATGTGGCAGTTACCAAAAACCATCACATGATAGTGAATTTTGGGATTCACAACCATTCACAGAGGTGGGGGCCTTTGTGACTTTAGTAAGTTAGGCATACATTTGGGATGTTTGGACCAAGAATCACAATAAAAACGTGTTCCTTTTTCAAAAATTCACATGAAATCAGTATTATATTGAAAAAATTGACCATTAAGTATTAATTTTGAAATGAAAGTGTGATGTGTGTCTCTAATTGGTTAGTGGGAGCACTATATATTTTCATGGTGTATATGTTGATATCATATGGAAAAAACCTGTAGTGTATTTCTAGTTTTTTAATAACAAGGAATACATTTTTTCCAAGCATGACTTACTGTATAAAACATGTTTAGGGAACACGATCTACAAGATAGATCCATGATTTTTCCATGTTTAGTTATTGTCAAAATATTAATATGGAATTGATAAATTGATGTTGTGATAATTAATGACTAAATTATTGTTGTAAAATAATAATTCCATTAGAACATTCATCGTAATAGAAATACATTAATAATATTGATATAATTTCACAAGATGAAATCCATGTAATTTATCTTATGTTCAATGATATGTACAGATGATTTTTATTACTAATGCATGATGCATAGTTTGTGAATATAAATTAGATGTAGAATAACTACATTATATTTTACTTATAACCATTTGATATTACATTACAAAGTAGAATTTGATTATTTATTGTAGTCTATAGAAGTGGGAATACTAGTGATCATTTTTACTGAACTATTTTTTTCAATTAGTTCAATATGATCTATTATCAAGAAATGGATAAGGTAATATGAAAGATAAACATATAATAACCACTGATATTTATATCTATAATATTTGAGTACATTTCATATTATGATACAACCTAAGGAGTTGGTTATAAAAATCATGTTTCTATTTTTTTATACCAAAAGGACGTTTTCAACCATTATCATGATATTATTGGGAGATATATTTAGTAATGATGTCAAAATGTGCAAAGGAAAAAAATAGATGGATACTATATTAATCAGCACTTAAGGTATATTTTTTAAAAATTGTAATATTCCATTAAATAGATTTCCCAAAAACACATATTTATTTTTACATCCTTATCCATCAGAATGTGGTAGTTCTATTAGATATAACCATATTCTGTGGAATCATTTTTTAACATTTGAGTAATAACCATTGTTAGTAGTTTGCAATAATGAAAGTATGATTTTTTTGAGTTGGATCCATAGATCCAACTAATTTTGTACTTAATATTAAATTTATATTAAAAAATTTGGTAATTAATTTTTATATATTATCATATATTGATTACTATGGTATATAACCGTGATGGGACAATGTCTAAGAGTATCAGTCACATTTAAAAGGGAATATTAGTTCCTCGTTACGATGAATTCCGTGAAATTTTTTGTGGATATTCTTAAAACAAGTCACACGGTTGAATAATATAGTATGAAAAGGAATAATTTAAATATAATATTAATTTTGAGTACCCATAAGACAATGATCCTTCTTATCATAAATTTCATACCTGGTAATCACTACGAGAATAAATTATTAGAAAAGACATTTCAGTATGACATTAACATGCTTTTATGTCATCAAATATTCATATATATGTGCTTTCATAATTTTCCATCATCATGAATATAATCATTTGAAAAATTTATGACTCACACACATAGATTTATGGATTAAAATGGTCATTTCATGTGTCTTTGGGAAGTAGTGTATATTGGGTGAATCATGATTGCCATTTAATTAATCAATAAAGTGTAGAAGGACTTATCCCAAGATGAGATTTAAATTAAAGTTTTGAGGGTCCTATGTCTCTTGAAAAATATTTCTTTATTTTCTATTGATATTGTGTAATACAAATCAACTAAGTGGTCATTTAATCAAGAGTTAAGAGGTACTTGATGATGATCCACAAAAGGTGAACCCTCTAGTTGACCAGAACAGCCTGGTGGTAGTAGTGTGTGTGTGTTCCATGATTCGGTCAATATGTGTAACACCCTGACCCATGTGTATAAATTTATTTAATTTTATTTCTTCCATTAAATATTTTTTTCTGGGGTCTGGGGAGGTTCACGGATGAAATTTAAATGTTTTATATAAAAAGTGTGTGTTGTGGGTTCAACATCGTTGGACGCACGATAAGAGTGAAACGCCGCACGACTTCATCTTGGAATCTTTGTTTTATCTTCTTCATTGAAGAATTAAAATGGATAAATAAATGTTAATTGGATCAATTAGGATTTTCATAGTTACTAAGGACTGTAATATTATTATTTTAAATAAAAAAATATTTTATAATTCTGTTATTATTGAAATAATAAGAATACATATATTAATTTTTTATCATAATAGTTATTATTATTAAAATTATTATTAAAATTATTATGATTACTATGATTATGATTATTATGATTATCATGATTATTATAATTATAATCATTATTATTATTATTTTTATTAATGAAATTTTATTACCGAAAGAATTGTTTCTCATTATTATATCTTTATTAAAGTTATGAATATTATATTTATTATTATTAGTATTAATAATAATATTAATTATATTATTTTTATCTGCATTTTATTTTTATTTAATTTTTTTTCTCCCTTTATTTTTTTAATTTTTCTTCTTTTCACCAGGGATGTCCACCATGTTCTTCGTCCATGCTCCAGATGCATCTGCCTCCCTCTTCTGGGGCAGTCCAAGCTAACCTAGCACCCAACCATCATGTCATGCGATGATACCACACACCTCCAGCTGTTATTCCTCTATCGTCCTACGCACTCATAGCCGACCCAGTACCCAGCCCTCCTTCCCTATGACCACTCCGTAATATCCCATGGCCCGCCACCACTACCCTTATGCATTTTGACATCCCTCCTTCTCTACAGCAATGATCCCCCCTCAGAACACGGGCTCTTTCCCCCTAGCCGCCGCCACACCTAATCAACATCTCACCCCCTTCCATCTACTCAACTTAGCCAGCGTGCACCCCCCGGCCTCGCAACATGCCCCAGCATGCCGGATTCGACATCTGGCACAGTCTTGCCATCCAGTTGTGCTACCCCTTGTCCTACCTCTTCCCGACCATAACCCTTTCCCTTACCAGTGCACATCAATCCATTTCCCTCTCCCTTTCGGTGCACCCGGCCTCTAGTTGAGACCCCACCTTCTCCCCTATGTGCGAAATATGCCAGCTGGTGCAGCTCAGGCTTCCACATGCTCTCCTTACAGGTCTCTATGTGAATCTCTGACCAAACTCACCTCTGAATCGGACGACAAACCTTCTGCTCTTCCATAAAAAAATTGTGACCCCTTTCTGATCGCATGGCCACTGCACGGTGCCTAGTGACCCCCTTTCTGCACTCTCCTGTAGCCATTCCATGCCCTAATGATTAGTTTATTCCATCAACCCTCTATATCGCTACATCCATCCCCTTTCCAGTTCATCCTATAGCTTTTTTCTTACCAGTGATAGTCCCAGATGGTGTGTTCCACCCCTATCGGACAGTCACATGACCCCGATGTTCGAGCACATCTCAGTTTTGAGGCGAGTTATGCGATATTCATTTGTTTAAAATTATTCAACATTGGCATCGCTTTGTTTTTATATATATATTTTCAGTTTAATTGTTTGAATTATTTTTGGACAGTATTCTATGTTTTAAATTATTCTACTTTTGTCGCAACACTTTCGTGAGTTAATTCTGCAATTCTTCGATTGTGACCATGCACATGCTGGTGTGATTTCTTGAGGCATGTCACATCATCGTGTTTGGACTACGTGTCAATGTAGGTCCCCCACTGCACTCACCTTTAAAATTAGAATTTATTAAATACATCTTATTTAATTAATTTTTAGTAAATGAGAAATAATATTAGATAATTATTTTTGAAATAATTACTCAATTTAAAAAGAGCTGTTTATTTTATACACGACACATGAAATATTTTCTTGGTGAATTGACACACAGTAGTGAAATAATTACCATTTGGACTTTGATCATACTTCAGGGAATTTCATGTGTTATTCTGGTTTAATGATAAATTGTTTCTTTTAATTCGTGATCAAGAGTTTTGGTTCTCTTGAGAAATGAGGAATTTTATTTTTGGTTAAGGCCCATTTGGATCTTTAATGAAATAAATTATTTTGAGAAAAAAATATTTGAGGGTAACTTGGGGTAATCTCATTATGTACGTTGATTGAGTGAGTTGTGTGGGATGTTTTTGCATCATGACTGGTTGATGGACATTGTTGACACACCCCTTTTTATTACACATGTTGACATGGGAACCTGGCTTAGTAAGTAAATCTTGTGAGTATGATTGTTGCAGATGTTTAGATTATACACTAGCAAGTGGACCTTATTAAAGATGTGTTTTTTTATTATTTCTATTGGATTGGGCTCCTCGATCAGGCAATGTAGGGCAATGATCGGGCGATAGGGAATTATGACGTCATCAAGAGTATACACGCCTTTAGGATGAGTAACATCTATAGTACTTTTTGGATTGTTCATGAGATCATATGTTCTACCAATGTTTCATTAGTGGTTTTTTGTATGTGGAGGACAACTGTGAGGTCTAGTTCGGTTGCCTTCCCTTGTTTGCCAATTTTCCATGGCCCTTATTATGTGTGGTTGGTTATGGGTAGTTTTACTTTTGGATAATAACTAAAATTTGGGTTTTTAAATTGTTTGTGAAGATATTTTCAAAATTTAACGAACCTTATCTTTTCAAATATTAAAATTTTTCTTAAATTAAAAAGGGAAATGAAGAGTTACTTGTCATAGAAATGATAGTCTGTGTAGAAACCCATATTTTATATAATTTAGTTCAAACTAGAAATTGGTAAATTCATTATTTGAAGGTGGTTCATTGGGAATATATTTTTGGGTAGGCCTATAAAGTTTTAATACTTCCTCGTAGAGTGCTTTACTATTTTTATTTTCTGTTGCTAGATCGACTCAAGCTTCCTGTCACTGGATGAGATTTGGTTGTGGATTGGTGAGAGACTCTGTGGGTCATGAGGAGTTTAGTTTATGGCCAGGTTAGTTTGTTTTTGTTGATCATTCATTATTTTAGTGTTGTTTATTTACATTGAATTGTTCTATTTTATTTCCGTGGATTTATTTATTTTCATTGGGAGAAGGCGTTCCATCATTCTATCTTTTGATGCCTGGGCACTTGTTGGAAGCTCGGGAGGATCGGGAATACCTCTCGGGACATGTCATAGAACAGCTCGGAAGATCGGTTCAAGGTCGACCCGGGTTGGTTCTAGAGAAACTTGTATCAAAGTACGTCGGCACTTGAGGATACCTTGTTTTTCTGAGTTCCCATCATTATATGGAGTTTTCATGGTAGAGGGAGTAGGATTTCTGGGACATGAGGTGTAGGAACATGAATTACATCATGAACCCTTGAATGTTTGGAACCTCGAGTTACCATGGGATGTTCGGGTTTGTCGATGTCCTTGAATATTATTGTTTATTGGGTATTGGGAAATATAATGGGAGCTGAAAAAGTTTCCTATGTGAGCTCGCAAGGTTTGGCAAGCCATGTGGTGTCGGGTACATTTTCCTAGAATACTCTCTATGATGGTGAAATGACTGGTGTATGGCCGCCAACCATATTTCTGAATCACCCATTGATACTTGTTTTCACTAGTGATGTATTTTTGGTCTTGTTTAATTCTAAAAATTGTTTGAAATGTTTATTTTGGAAATTGTTAAAATATGAATTTAAAATGATAATGACCATGTTGGACCCAGTTTTTTGTTTTCTTGATCCTTAGTGTTTCCCACCCTGATGGTTTGATGGATGCCTATGGTGCATCTTAGGGTGGTGCATCCTAAGGAAATAATCCAGATGATCAGTCCATGGACTACATCTTTGTCTTTCAGAAGTTGAAGCCCATCCCCGTTTATGGGTAAAAAGATCCTTTTGAGGTAGAGGAGTGGTTGTGGGTGATTGAGAGGACTTTATGTTCTTTCATGCTACCTGATTAGTTGATGGATTATTTGGATACCTTTATGCTTGAAAGTCTATCCTGGAAGTGGTGGAAGTCTATGTCTAAAATCCAGCCTCGATAAGATCTCACTTGGGTGTTCTTCATGTCGACATTCATCCAACAACACTTTTCTGAGGTGATAAAGGTGAGGAATAAAATGATGTTCTACGGCCTTCAGCAAGGTGTTGGATTGGTGTTGGAATTCTTTCATCATTTCCTTGATAGGGATATATATGAACTGGGTTAAGTTGGAAATGATCTTGTGAATGCTGGGAATTTTGAGCTATGATTATGTCCGTAGCTATAGTCGATGGTGAAAGTGTTTAACAAAATCACCTTCCTTGACGTGGTGAGACAAGATTTTCTCGATGAATCAGAGCTGACAAGTGGAAATTCGGTGGAGAATCCTCCTCTGGACATGGGAAGGAGTGAAAAAGTTGGAAATAAGATGAATGGGATGTGGCCTGATGCTGGTGGCACATGTATAGTATTCAATAGGCCTTCATACATTCACTCATCTTTTTCAGATCACAATGTTGCGATCTATCACCAGTGTGGTAAAAAGGGGCACCAGAGGACGATGTTCCATAATTCTTCATGACCCTACCACACCTATGGGCGCCTTGTCCATGTGCAACAATTCTATAGAGGTGTTTTTGACAAGCACGTTGAAGCCAGAAATATCTCATTGAAGGTCACCCCAACCCATCAGTAGGAGTTGGGTTATGTTTGTGGATCAGTTTTAGGATTTCTATTGGTATAATTTCATGGATGTAGTTTTCATCAACTGTATCATTTTTTGTTGTTTATTTTCCTCATGTTGTAAGAATAGTTTTGACAAACCTCTGTTTTATTGGATGTGAGTTTTGTGAAACTCTATTTTGGGTGTCATGTTTGGGAATTTTTCAAGAATGACTATGAGAAAGGGGTGCTTTAATAATGATAAATCCTCCCATAGGTCTTGAAGTATAGTAGGAACATAGTAAAGAGGACCCTAGTGGTGTAAAAAGTCCTTGGTATGGCCTCTGTCATTAATTTAGTGTGGTTTGTGTTCTTATGAGGGTGTGACATTGTTGATATGGTGATGGTGGTTGTTTCGATGCTCTATCAGTTGGGCCCTTCTATTCTCCCCCTCACAGCAGGGTTTTTTTTTCTGTGAGGAATGTTTTCATGTTTGATTAATCTCTTCAGTCCTTATAGTGGGGAGACCCGTCCCAATAATCGTTGTATTTAGTTTGGCTTGTCTCCTATGATGGTTAATTTGTTCGAACCATGCCGTGTGAGTATCTGAGTTTCATTTCGTGTTTTTTTGTTGGTGTTTAAAGTATTCATTTTTTGAATATAATATGCATGACATGGGACTTCGGTTTTGGTTTGGATCGATCAACTGGAGGCACATAAACTTTTGGTGGTGAGTGACACTTAAGGCGTTTCAGCATTGTGTCTTCATTTTGTCGTGGCTTTCTGGAGGTGGAAAGCATTATGGGGGAGAGATTAGTCACACCCTGACCCATAAGTATTAATATATATCATTTTTTTCTTCCTTTAACTATTTTTTTGGGGTCCAGGGTGACTGAAAGACTAAATTTCTATGTTTTTAATAAAAAGTGTGATTTTAGGGTTCTACATCAATGGACGTGTGAGCAGAGCATGACGCCGCAAGGCTTCGTCCTATCAAATATGTGTCATTTTCATCTTTGAATAAATATAATCGTTTAATAAATGTTAATTTCATCATTTAGAATTTTCATGGTTATTCAGGAATTTATTATTATTATTTTAAATGAAAACAGAAATTGTTAATTTTAGTGTTATTGAAATTATATAAATTCATTTATTATTTTTTATCCTAAAGGATTTTATAATTTTTTTAGTTATTATTTTTATTATTATGATGACGATGATGATGATGAGTATTATTATTATTATTAAATAAATTTTATTATTAAAATAATTTATTAAAATAATTATATTTTAATTATATTTATTATTATTATTATTATTAGTAGTAGTAATAATTATAATTATAATATTAATATATAATTATTATTTTGTTTTTTCTTCCTCTATTTCTTCATTACATTTTTTCTTTTACTTCTTTTCCATGTGGTTGTCCCCCTATTCTTATTCAACGCACCAGTTTCCGCCCACCTCCGGGCTTCTACACACTCCCAGCCAACCCTATGCCCGACCCTCATATCCGGCAATGACACCACACCCCTCCAGCTGTTCTGCCACCCTCCTCCTGCGCACTCCTTGCCAACACATTTCCCGACCCTCCTGCCCTACGACGATGCCGCACAAGCCCATGACCTGCCTCCCATGCCCTCAGGCTATTCTACTTTCCTCCTCCTCTACAGCGACATGCACTGCCCGAACCTCGGCCTCCGTCCCTCTATATTCCATTGATCCTCAATAATATCATACCTCGTCTGCTATACTTAGCACAGTTGGTTCCCCCCAGCCTTGCAGCACACCCCAGCACCCCAAATGCAGCCTCTAGCGCATTATCTCCTTCCAGCATCACAACCCCCCGGTTCTGCCTCATCCCGCCACAAACCTCCACTTTTCCCAGTGCATAGCCAGCCACCACCCTCTACACACTGGCATGACCAGCCTCCAATCATGAACACCTTTTTCCAGATGTCTATAAAACCCCATCTAGTGTGTCTCTGACTGCCATACTCCCTCATTTTTGGCCAATTCATTCATCTCAGGCTTGGCACCCCTTTAACTCGGCCCGCGAATTTTTTGTTATGTCGTACAATTCTCATGTGACCCATATTCTATCCCATGTTCATTGTTTGGTTCCCCACAACCCCCCTTTCTACACTCCCTGATAGTCATTGTGCACCCACTTTCAGAGTTAGTGGCATCGAACCTCTACGTAGTTGTGTCTAGCCCCTCGCCAGTGCATCACAAACCATTTTTTTCAGCCAGCAGTAGTCTCTGTCGGCGTATGGCGGCCCTTTCTGACTATCATGTGACCCCGATGTTCGAGCGCATCTCCCTGTTGGGGTGGGTTATGAAATTTTCATTCACCTTAAATAGTCTAAGTCAGTGTTTCTATGTTTTTATCTATTTTTGTGTAGTTTAATTGTTTGAGTTATTCTTTTTATGTGTCCTGTGTTTTAAACTATTATACATTTGTTGCAGCGCTTTTTCGAGGTAATTCTGCAATTCTGTGATCATCAACATGCACATTCTAGTGCGCCTGCTCGAGTCGTGCCACTTCATCATTCTGGGATTGTGAGTCGAGGTATGTCGCCACAACACTCGGCTTTAAATTTAGAATTCATTAATTACTTGATACTTCATTAATTTAAAGTAAATGAGTAATAATATTAGAGAATTATTTTTGGAATAATTACTAGATGTAAAAAAGAGATATTTATTTTATACACAACACATGAAATATTTTTTTGGAGATTTGATGTACAATAGTGAATGAATTCCATTTGGCCTTTGAACATAATTCATTGAATTTCAAGTGTAGTTATGGATTGATGATAAATGATTTCTTCTGATGGGTGAGCATGTATTTTCATTCGCTTGAGAAATGATGTTTTTTTAGTTTGTAAAGGCCCATTTGGCAATTAATAAAATAAATTATTATGAGAAAATATTCATGGGGGTAACTTAGGAGTTATCTCGTTGTGTACATGGATTGTGTGAGTTGTGTGTATCATTTGTGCATCATGACTGGTTGATTAACATTGTTTAATGACCCCTTTTTATTACACGTGTTGAAATGGGAGCCCATCGTAGTAAGTGAGTATTCTTAGAATGATTGTTGTAATACTTTAGATTTTGCACTATCTAGTGGACCATTGAAGAGAGGTGAATTTTTATTATTTCTATAGTATTTGGCCCCTCGATCAGGCCAGTTGGGGCGATGATCGGGCGTTAGGGCGTTAGGATTTCAGCGAGAGTAGTCCTGCTTTTAGGATGAGTTGCATGTAGCGTACATTGAAGACTATTCTCAAGATACTAGGATCGAAACATATTTTATTTAGTGCTTATTTGAATTTGGAAGATGATTTATAGGTCTAGTTTGGTTAGTGGACCATGTGTGCGACTTTTTTTATGGCCCTTAGTAGGTGTTGTGTGTTATTTGTGGTTTTCCTTTTGGATAATAACAAAAATTTGGTTTTTAAATTATTCACGAAGATGTTTTCAAAATGTAATCCACCTTCACTAGTCAAATATTAATCTTGTTCATAAATTAAGAAGGGAAATGGATTGTTACATATTTTAGAAATCAAAGTGTTTTTGCAAACCCATATTTTAAATAATTTAGTTTAATACTAAAATTGGTAAATTATTTTTTTAAAGGTAATGCATTGGGAATTGTTTTTTGGGCACACCTACTGAGTTTCAATACTGACGCATTTAGTGTTTTCCTATTTTCAGTTTCTATTGCAGGTTTGACTTGTGCATACTCATTGTGGGAAAGATTTGGTTGTGGATTGGTGAGCGACTCTCGGGGTCGCGAAGAGTTTTGGTCGTGGTTAGGTTAGTTTGTTGTTGTTTGTAATTCTATCTTTTCATGCTATTTATTTACATTGTGTTGTTCTATTTTTTTCTTATGCTTTATTTTTTTGTGGGAAATTTTCTTCCCTCTTGGTCTCTTTTGATTCCCTGGTTCTTGGCGCTAGACCGGGTGGATTATGAACGCCTCTTAGGCCATGTCGTAGACCGACTTTACTGAGCGGTTTAGGGTCGAACCGGGTTAGTTCATGACAACATGGATTCACCTATTTCTATTTAATATTTTGGTTTGGAATCATAAAAGTTCGATATTAGAGATCGAATCAAGGAGATTATTCCATAGAAGCCACTTTCATTATTGGGAGTGACCATACCTAGGAAGGTAGAGTATTAGTTTGAAAAAATTGGGTGACACATCAGGTTCATAGAGATGTTAAATTCTATTGCGGTTAGTGTGTCTCCATTAATATTGATGGTCCATGTATGAGATGGCGATGAGCTATTTTTTAGAGGGCTAGAATGGGTTTTCCAGTGGGAATACATAAAAACCCAATTTATGTAGTATTTCTATTTGTATTTGACGTTATCAGCTTAGACTATAGAGGTTATGAATATTTTCTAGGGTGACTAGACATTGAATTAGTATGCTAATCAATTTTGTTGAACCTTCTGAATTTTTACCGGATGTGGTGTCGAATGACAAGCTCAAATCCTAGAGAATTTAGATGGGACTTAGACTAGATATATAAAATTAGGTATTTAGGTTAATTTTTACATTATATATTGATTTTCTTGATCCTTATTTGATGATATAAATTGACTATGATGGTATTTCGGTTTAATCTCAAGTTCCTCCTACTCCTCGTCAAAAATTTAAAAGATCATTGAATTGGAAGATAAAGTAGAATGATCATTATAGTTGGAAAAATTAGTGGCGGTCCTCAAAAGAAATAATACCATAGATCCACATGGCTGTTTGGTAAAGTACAATTGACTTATGTACAATGCGTTATGATTTTTTGCTAGCAAAATACTTGTACAGAGAAAAAAAATATTTTAATATCTGGATGATGTTTTGTTTATATATAGATATTTTCCATGGTTTTTCCCTCTATAGTGGTAATGGATCCGACCTACCAAGTTGTTTTATAGCACAGTTATATTCATAAAAAACAATGGGATTTCATCCCTAATAATTAAGAAAATATATATTTCAAAATATTGACTGGTCTATAGTGGGATATAATGTGGTTCATGTGACAATGAGATATACCATTTCAATTAGTTTGTCTTTAGTGAATGTTTTATTTAACATTAGATCCCCTCATTATTTTGTATCATTTTTTATAGATATATTTAATCTTATTATATAACTCATACATTATATTACGTATATTTCGACACCTCAATGGATGAAGATAGATCAGATCTTTTGATGGACCTCTCTGTCTCTATCATTGTCAAATATTGATCTCATCTAAGGATTTTTAGTTCTTAATTTGAAACCCTTAGACATTATTCTGCTGATGATCTAGTTTTTTTTCATAAATCTCATATTAAATTTTATCTAAATATAGAATAAGACAATTTTAAGATTAAAACTAATTTAAGTCATAATTCATTCGATATTGGAAATGAATATTAGGGATGTCCACATGGATGATAAATGAATCACCCTTTCTCATCTTGTTTTTAGATCAATTTCTAACCTCTATATTATTGTAAAATTACTATATTTAAATAGTATTATGCTGTAATAATATTTCATTAAGTATATAATTTGGTATCAGAAATTAATGAACCTTCCTTCGGTGGATGATGCTAATTACTAATTCTATTTACTAATGTTTATTTTTGAAAGACCAAGAATTCCACATGATAGAAAAATAACATATTAACAATTATTCTTCCCTAAAAGAATTTGTCTATTTTAAGGATGTCATAAAGGATATTATGGATGTCTAATATCCATCAGATCAGTATTTTTTTGAAATATCATAGTAAGGGGTAGAGAAACTTGTTTCAACTAGTATATATCTTTATAGTAATGTATGTAAAAATAATTCATGAGAAAATTGTCTATTTTCATTATTTGGCCATTGAAAAATATTAATTATTTATATTGATTGTATAATATAATAAAATTAATTGATAATTTCTTATCAAATATGAAGTCTAATAATTATAAATAAATAATATAACCCATTATTTTGAACGAATAACCCGTGTCATGATTCCCTTCATCTTGTTTACATAGATAAATTGCATTGATAAAATTTAATATTTCAAGAAAAATATTTATCTTTCTCAAGAGATCATAGATGATAAATTGCGGTTTTATATTCCATGTGATTATATTGCATAATGAAATATTTTGACATAATTGGTATTAAAATACAATAAATATAGAATGTATCCCCAATATATCTCTATTAGGATACCTCGTAGCATTATCTCAACATTAAGGGTGGAAGAATAGGAATTGGGGATTCCAACCCATAATAAATTTTTTATAGAAATGAATCACATAAAAAATTATACCATATATAAAAATGTTTTATTTTTAAGGATAAACCCTAAGGTATGGAATGATCATTGGGTTTCAAGGTTTTTCATTTAGTTTCCTTAAATAATTAAAATAGATGATCAGTACTTTTCTTGATTAACAATGTATGTTAGAAATAACAATAATTAATGTTATTAAATTATCCATGATTTAATTAAGTCTTTATATCCCTCACCATTGAACTCATAATGTCTAGTTGGGAGGTAATTATTGTAGAAAGTATCCATATTCTCCCTCACATAACTGGAATGAGGGTTGGTCAAGATACATGAAGGTAATTAGGTTGGAATGTCTTTGAAAGATAAGGGCTTTCAGATCATTAATATGATGACTAAAATATCAAATCCTAAAAATCATCACATGAATTTTATATACACATTCCACTATGTTACATCAATTTACCAGGTAAGCATTTGTTGATCCAAATTGGTCAACTCAACATATAACCTACATAATAACACCATGTTAAATGTATTCATCCCAACGAGGGTTTTTTCGAACAATTAGTTATATGGATTTCATTCCTAATAAAATAATAAAATCCCAAGTGTGGAATAATATAATTTTAATGGTTTTTAATTTATTATCTGTAGTTTTTTATCTATCAATAACATAACATTTTAATAATATGTGGAATTTAAATAATTTAAATTTTCCGATAACACATTGATATAAAATAAATTTATTCCAAATTATTCTTTGAATAATAATTTATTTAATTACGTGATATTGATCTTGCATTGATAAAATAAATTATGTATCAGATAGAAAAAATTAATTAATTACCCAATAAGAATGTTATATAATATTTTATTTGTTGAATAGAATGTAAATCAACCTTTGACCTAGAGGAAAATTCCACATGATAGTCTTGTAAAGAGTTACAACATTCCACCTATTCATCCATCTATCATCTAAGATGGAATATATATGGTTCTCTCAAAACCACCTCTACAATCCATATGATACTCACATAATTAAATATATTTAAACTCACATATTGGTAAGGGGAACCAAATTATTGGTTAATCTATATTGCATAAATATTTATGGATAATCAGGTCCTACAAGATAATAATGGGAGAGATTAAAAGAAAAATTTCAAATATAATTTAAAATTTAATATTTTCCAAATCATGAAATAAATTTAATTAAAACATAAAAAACACGCAAACATCATGGTCAAAATAATGAATGGTCACACTTGTAATGTATAAAAAAAGTAAAATAGTTAACATCCATTGCAATTAAATCAATATTTTTAAGATAAACTTGCTTGAATTACTTAATTAAGTAATTAATTAATTCCCTTTCAATCTTAATGTCTACAAAAATTCTCATAGACATACGCATGTTAGTAGAATTCGTGTAAAACAAAATAAAGAACTAATTATTCAGCATTATCATGGTAAAATAATTGAAAATTTTAATAATTATTTAAAATAATTATTAAGATTTAAAACATAAAATGGTTTCAAATAATAAAATAGGGTTTTAATGATGAAATTATAAATTTTATATAATTTCATTCTATCCTTAATTGGGGAAGTAAATGGTTTGTACAAATGAGATACATGCCACATAACAGAGTTTTTGAGTACCCATGTTAATGTTATGAAGGATTCTTCATGTACTTCAGATGGACTACATAGTGTGTTCAATCCAGCTACATGTCATGCATCACTCTTTCCATGATTCCATGCAACCCACCAAATAAATCTACAAGTTCATTTGTCATGAATACACAATATGTGAATACAATCTATGTTCCATGTTTCACTCATGATTTTTGTATTTAATACAAAATGAATTACTCAACATGTATTTTGGATGTATGACAATTTAAACAACATTCCATGTACACTTCATTCATTTAATGCATTCCATTAATGATCTTGTGTATCACTCTCACATGGTTTGACCATGTAGAATGACAATAAAGACTATACAAATATTTAATTCTAATCCTTGTAGAATATAAGGCATTTACTCCTGCAACATTCAATGTAAACTAACATTCTAGGTGATTGTTTATCCTGATCTATAAACTGTGCACAATAATTTCAGTTTGTGTAATTACATATTAATGTGTCAAGTATCAAATGACACAACCAGGTGCATTTCACATGCGTACATGATGTTCTCTCCAGCTATACATTGTGTAATCACGTGAAATATTTCTTGATTCCTCTTCCCAAAGCACATTGGCAGCTCACATCACTATGCAGAGGTGGTAGGGGATGTTCAAACCATTCCTGAAGTGACTACTAGTCAGAATCTTCCTAAGGAGGATCCAATCATGTCTCATCTTCTCTATAACCAACTAGTCAAACTATTAAGAAATTATTTTTGATATCATCCCCACTCCAACATAGCAGGTCCAAAATTCCTTAAGGAGACTTCAAGGAAGGCTCATGGAATTGCATGAGAAGGAGCATCTTTTATGGATACTATGTCCCCTTCAACTATTGATGTATCCAACAAGGTCCCTTCAACAGGTGAATTGTAACATCCCAAGTAAATAAATAATAATATATTTTTATATTTATTAATATTAGTGAATAAAATATTAATTTTACATTAATGGGGATACTATATTCAATAGAATACCTGATACGCCACAAGAAGTTTCTTTGAAATATTTCGTTGCACACAACGTTGAGTCATACTCATAAATAATAATATAATATTATTTTATATAGTAGTTAAGGACTAGCCATTACAATATATGGAATGAATAGAACTAACTAAAATATTATTATACTTGTTTTCTAAATGTTTTTACATTTAACCAATAAAAGATATAGGATTCAAATGTGAATGAATATAATTTTAAGCATAAATTTTATAATATTCATTAAAAGGGTGATTTACTACCTATTGATGGAGTCCCTCTTTAAATATAGTTTTGGGATCTTTTATATGTTCTATTTGACAAAATAAAATTTTTCATATGAATCAGGAAATCAAAATTTACTTTGTGTAAATTATTGGTATTTTTCTGATAAAATTCATTTTTCATGAATTGTGAAAAATATTATATTTTAATTCAAAACATCCTTTTAATATAATTTATTTATATGGGTATATATTTATTTCAATTTGTTTTGATGTTTAATTAGATTATATTTTTACCATTTAATCTAATTTTGTTCATTTGAAGTAATTTCACATTGAAATTTGACATAAACATGTGTCAATCTTTTGATGGTTATTATTTCGTAAAAACATGATTTGGTTTTGGAAATGAAAAATAATTTTGAATTAATTAATTATTATTCTTCATTTTGAATTTTCTAAAATAGACATCATTATTGAATTCAGAATATCAAATATTTAATAGGCTCAATTTGGGGTATTTTTCAGGAAACCATAAGTTTTTTATGAATATTGAAAACACTGAGTAGTTGTTAAAATCTAAATTATTCATTTAAATGAAATTTTACAACTTCTGTGAAATGAATTTTCAAAATTTTATATAAATGGTTGTTATCAGTAAGTAAAACATGGTTTAATAAGATTTGAAAATATTTTTTGGAGAATAGTAACTTTTGACTTATATTTTCCACGGTTAAAGATAAATATGGTAATTCACGGTAAAAATAATATTATAATAATTTTAAATTACCCTAACATGTTTCCTAATCAGATTGTATGATACATTTCCGGCCATTGGCATCCTTGGGTCAGTTTTGGGACCGAATGGGGCCACTTATGAGTGGTAATGACAATATATATTAAATAATTAAAAGTAAAGACAAAGATGACTTAAGTATATATATTATAGAAAATTTATTTTTATTTGGTCTTATATAAGTTACCTATTTTACTATAAATATTCATTTGAACGATATAAGTATTTCATAAATCATGGTATTTTTCTATAATATTTAAATATCATATAAATAAAATTATTTATGACACAATAACTATGTAGTGTTTACCTCATTATTGAATGAATTTAAAAAATAAGATTATAAAGATTAAAAAATATCCAAAACCTATCCAACTATTATTTGGTGATTTTATTTCAAACATGAGTCATCTTATCTTCGTGCTTAATATGTTTTGGTCATTTAGAAACTGAAAATCATTATATAATAAAATAATATTTTTCAATCATTTCTGAAGACCCCCCCCTTATAAAAATCTATCACCTATAACACATTAATCACACCTCTCATGACCCTTATCTCATCTATAATTTTCCCAATTAATCTCCATACATACCTCTCTTCCTCGTAGAATCCTTACCTTAGGTAGAAGATAGTTCATGAAAACCTTTTGGATAAATTCAAAGGTAGATACCCAATTTAAAGGCAATGACCTCTCTTAACTTATTTTCATTTATATTACTTATAAATCACCCTAAAATATTTTTACTACATTTTTTAATAACATAACAATTATCCTCAATATACTAGGTAGTTTTATGGGATGTATTCAAACTACACTTACACACACCTCTACCTAATGGGTAAAGAACAAATTGTTTATGTGGACGGTGAACTACTTCCTCACAAAATGATGATTGTTAAAATATCTTCAAACGCCACTCATGGTGGCAATTATGATGGCACTATATTTATATATGATATATATTATTTTTATGTTTTCTTTATTTTTCTTTATTTTACATTTATAGCATACCATTATTGTTTCCGTAATGGGTTATTGTGATAAATTTATTTGAGAGAGTGAAAACTAGCGCTCCCTCAAAGTTATATGACTCGTTTATGCCATACATGTAACATATAAAGAATGGAGTTTCTGAAATTATATATGATATTATACAGGAATTATATTATAACTATGTATCATTTCATTTTCAACACATTAAAATATGAAATATAAATGAAAGTACCATTCCTGCGTAGGTACGGCTTACCGTCTCCATGAATGGTGCATTCCATTTATTTTCACCAAATGTTATGTACTATTATAAATAAATTTATATACTGATTATATATGATATATATTATATCTAAATCATTAATAACATTATTGGAGTCAATGGACTTTTGACCACATGGACAACATGTAATTATAAGAAGTTTATTTTTTTCTCAATTTCCAAATATTGACAAAATGACAATTACTAAGATAAATGATTAAATAATGTTTATAAAATGGTAATAAGTGATATAAAATAGAATAATAAAAATGAAAAAGTTTCTTAAGCAAGTGAAAATTTACTTTAGTTTATTATTTAGGAGATTAAAGAATGAACGAGTCAAGTCGGACATGAGGTAAGGGACTTCGTCTCAACCTCCTTTCATTGAGGAATCCTTTTATTTATACATGACATTATTTAATACATTTTATAAACCCGTTTTACTTTTAATATTATTAAATGTGAATATTTTCTCTAGGAAAAATGTTAATAAATGAAAAAAAATAATGTATCTTTTTTTTAATGTAAGTGATGACAATGACCTTTTCCATCACCGTGATTATGATTTGATCTATGCATTTCTTAACAATCCATAGTGTTTTTAAAATGAAAATAAATACCCTATACTATTTAATGTATTTGGGTATTGAAAATGGTTTTACAATTGATTTTTTATTTCAATATATTTCTATGATGTGGAAATTTTATCATTCCATTATGATTTCTTTGGGTAAAGTGATGGATGTAAATTTTAATGTTTCATCTAAAAGATTGAGGTAATATAATATGACAGGAATTCCAACATAAATCCCTATGTAGATGTGATATCAATAATGTATGTCTGATAAGGATTCCACAATATTCCTTTATGATTTATAATTTTTATGTGTTATTCATAAATCTGAAGATTTCATGAGGTATGAGCTTATGCAAGCTATGTATTGATTGAATAATGTTTTCATTATTTATTTTATAATTTTTAAAGAGTTTTTTATGCTCATCCAATGTTTTGAAATGTCTTTTATATGACTTAAATCTGAATAGGGTCAAGGATGGGATCATGGAAAAGTCATGATGTCTAAAACATGGAATAAGAAATGACATTTTTTCAAGATTTATTATTTTATGAAAAAATGAAAACTGAGTAGATGTGTCTAATTTGTCATTTTTAAGATGTAATATAATAGTTATGGAATAATTATCTAAAAATATAAACCTAAAAATATCCTCCTTGAGAATTATTCGTTTAATTCATGATTATGTAATGTTTTATGGCTACGGCCTTACAGTTGGTATCAATTGTCAGTTTAGACAACTATAGGAGTTATAATATTGTTAAATTAATGTTAATAAATTACATTACAGTATGATTGAAATGATATAGCATTTACAGATTACCATGTTTTTTCACCAATTATATCTTTGTATTCGAAATGGTTTTCTTCAGAGAAAACAATGTAGGTAGGATGGGATGACCTCAGGAGGAATACAACCTTCGAAATTAGCAACTTGGGAAGGTAAGAATCATGAACTAAATTGTTTATTGAAGTGATGGAATATAGGACTTAGGCTATAGGTTGCGGTGGTATCAATGCACGAGATAACTAGATTAACCATAGAGGAACATATCAGTAGTGGAGAATTTCATGAGGAAACATCCCCCATCATTGAGAAGATAATATGAACCTATGCTAGCAGAAGAGTGTATTAAAACACTGGAAATGATTTTTTATGTCATTGGGTGTTCAAAACATCAAATGGTTAGTCTAGTTGTTTACTTTTTTGAAGGTGAAGCCGATCATTTGTGGTCGATGGAGAAATATATTAGGTATAATGACGATATTGATGCTCTTGATTGAGATGAATTCATTGGTATGTTTGTTGAGAAATATTTTTTTACAGTGGATTATCTAAGGTTGGGAAAACAATTCTTTGAATTTAGGTAGGATGATGACACAGTGGATTCTATGAAGCCATATTCACTTGACTAGGAAGGAATGCTCAAAATTTCATATGATCTTGATAGTAAAATCAACATTTTTTACTCAAGATCAAAGACAATGTATCGAATGTATTTAGCCTCCTGTGAGTTCATAGTAATGAATAAATTGTTTAATGTGCGAAGAAAGTGGAAATGAAGTTTTCTGATGATCATGAGTTCTTTGAAAATCAATAGAATAAGTTGTGGAGGTGGAAGACGAAAGGGAAGAACTCTTTAAAAAAAGTTTGATTGGAAGAAATTTAAGTTTTTATTTTGTGAAAATTATGGTAAAAAGAATGAAGGGGAATATATTTTTAATTCTAGTAATTGCTACTAATGTGGTAAAATGAGGAATAAATCTCGTAATTGCCTTGAAAAAGATCAGGGTAATGTTAATACAAAATCGGATTTTCAGTTAGAAAAATGTTTTATGTTCAATGAAATGGGTCATTATGCAAATGAGTGTCCAACGTGGAACTCAATAGAGGGAAAGGATCCAGACTATAAGAAGAAAGGGGAGGTGAAATCCATTGAAAGTACATCAGCAGATGTTGGTCTATTAAATGATGTAGTATCATGTAGAATATTTTCTTGTTCAGATTATTAAAATGTGTTGTTTGATTTAGGTTCTATACTTTCTTTCATTTTTCAGAATTTTTCTACAAAAATGGTAATTCCAACTCTAGAAATAAATATTGAACATATGTTAAAAAACATGGGAAAATGATGAGACAAAAAGAAATTATAAGAACCCTCATATCCTTGTTTATGGAAGGAATCTATCTTCAAACCTTATATTTTTTCCTCTAGTAGAGTTTGATGTTATTTTGGGTGTGGATTAGATTTATATTTACCACGATTCGATTTACTGCAGAGTTAAAGAAGTTTCTTTTTAGAAATAGATTATTTTTTTATACAAGAATGAACCATTACTTTTAGTAACATATCAAGAAGCTGAGAACCTAGTAAAAGATATAAATTAATGTTACCTTGCATTTATTATTGAAAACAAAGGTATAGTTCAAATTAATACTATGCTAGTGGAAAATGAGTATCATGATGTTTTCCCTTATAAGTTTCCTAGTATAATACTTGATAAGTAAGTTGAATTTACTATTGACTTAGTTCCTGAAGCTAATCCAATTTCAAAACCCCATTATCAAATCGCTTGAATTAAACTTTTACATTAAAAGATGCAATTGCAGGTGTTATTAGATTAATGTTTCTTTTGACCTAGAACATCACCATGTGGTTCTCCTGTCATGTTTTTTAAAAAGAAATATGGTTCATTGAGACTTCCATTGATTATAGAGCATTGAAAAAAATCAATGTTATGAACAAGTATCCATTGCCTCATATCGATGATTTTTTTGATCAACACCAGGGAGCTCATTATTTTTCGAAGAATGATTTGTGGTCGGGGTACCATCATTTGAAATTAAAAGAAGAAGACATTATGAATACCACCTATCATACAACATAGAGCTATTATGAATTTGTAGTTACGCCTTTTGGGTTAACCAATCCACATGATGTATTTAAGGATCTTATGAATAGAATATTCCATGTGTTCTTGGAAATGTCTGTTGTTGGTTTTGTAGAAGATAGTATGGTATATTACAAAATTAAATGGGATCACTATATAAATTTTACATCATGAAATAAATGTAACATCATTATTGAAAAACATAAAATAAAAGAAATTTTTTGGTAAATTCAGAAACTATGTTTTTTTAATAAAAATGAAATTACATTCCTTGGTCACATTGCTTCCAAAAATGGCATAAATACAGATCCTACTAAAATGAAAGTTGATGAATAATGGCCATGACCCACAAATATAACTGAGATCTGTCGTTTTCATGGTTTAGAAGGTTATTAAATGAGGTTTGTTGAGAATTTTTCACAGTTATCCAGTCCATTGACTAAGTTTACTCGAAAAGGTGTTATGTTCATCTGGACAAAATAATTTGGTGATTGTTATCAATAATTGAAAATAAGATTGGTGAATGCTCCAGTTTTGGATCATCCTTCCAAAAATAGTGAATTTGTTATCCATAGGGATGCTTTGTAGAAATGAATTGGTTGTGTATTTATGTATAATGATCAGGTAATTGAAAATGCATCACGATAGTTGAAACCTCGTGACTTAAATTACCGTAAACATTATTTGGAATTAACTGCTATTATTTTTTCTTTAAAAAATTTGAGGCATAATTTTCATGGAGTAAAATATGAAATATATACTAACTAAAAAAGTATAAAGTATGAATTCACTCAGAAATAATTAAACATGATACAGAGGAGATGGCTAGATTTAATTAATGATTATGATATCAGGATTTATTACCACCCAGGAATGGAAAATAAATTGTATGATTATTTGAGTAAAAAAGTAATTCCTCAAAAACCATGCTACATTTATAACAAGATCCACTAATTAATGATTTGGTCAACTTTGGAATGGATGTTGTAGGAGTAGGAAATTCCACATTTTTGTTTCAAGTGTTTGTGAAATCATCTCTACCAGATAGAATTATGTAAGCACTGATGGAAGATAGTGAGTTGCAGAAAAAGGTGGAGTTGTTTCAGAGTGGAAAGTTGATTAATTTTATGTTGATAATGATTTTGTTTTGGGTGTTAGGAAGAGATTATGTGTGCCTTGTGATTCGATGTTAAAGAACTAGTTAATATGTGAAGCCCATAGTTCTATATTTTCTATTCATCCTTGCAGTACTAAGATGTAAAAATATATTTGGGGTATTACTGGAGATATGGAATGAAAAGAGATATTGCTGGTTTTACTGTGAAATGTTTGAATTGTCTCCAAGTTAAAGCAGAGTGGTAGTTTCAAAAGGGGATGCATCAGTCTTTACTGGTTCCATAGTGTAAATTGGAAAATATATCCATGGACATTGTTGTGCGATTACTGAAGACATATCACGGTAATAATGAAATCTATGTGTTTGTTGATTGATTGACTAAATCTGCTCATTTACATCCTATTCAAGAAACATTGTCTCTAGATCAACTTTCTCAGATTTATGTTAAAGAGATAGTCATATTTTATGGAGTTCCCCTCTCCATTATATCTAATCGTGATCCCATGTTTACTTATATCTTTTGGAGAGTCCAAATGAAGTTGTTGTGTAATGAATTAAATTTTACTACAACTTTTCATCCTCAATCAGATGGGCAGTGAAAATTTTAAATTCAAACTGTGGAGGATATGTTATTTTCTTTCTCAGGGGATTACCCAGAAATTTAGAACCAACATCTTTATTGGGATGAATTTTCTTATAATAACTGTTTTCATTCCAGTATACATATGGATCCATTTGAGGCATTATATGGGAAGAATTGTAAAACCTTGTCTTTTTGGGATAACGTAGGTTAAAGGTAGTTGATGAGACCAATGTTTTTATAAGAAATGGTATAAAAATATTTGTTGATTCAGAAGCACAAGATAATTTCTCGAAGCAGGCATAAATGTTATGCAGACAACCAGAAGAAGGATCATTCTTTTGAGATCGATGATCTTGTCATTCTAAAAGTTTTTTCATGGAAAAGTGGGAGGAGTTTTGGTAAAAAAGTAAAGTTGAGTCCGAGGTACATTGGACCCTATAAAATCCTAGAAAAGATGGATCAGTTTCCTATAGAGTCGCATTACATCCATTTTTGTCCCAGGTACACAATTTTTTTCATGTTTAAATGTTGACAAAGTATATGCCATACCTATCTCATATTTAGGGTCGGGAGGTAGTTCAGTTGGAAGAGAATCTCTCTTATAAAGAACAACCAGTTGAGATTCTTGACCAAAGAGAGCATGTGTTGCAGAATAAGGTAATTCATCATGTAATTTTTTTGTGGAAAGACCATATGGTTGAAGAGGAAACGTGGTAATATAAAAATGTTAATAGGGATAAATACCCCAACTTATTTGATATGTGAATAAAAATTGCATGGACATAATTTAAGAAATGGTGAAGGATGTAACACCCCATTTAAATAATGAATAATACATTTTCATATTTATAAATATTTGTGAATTAAATTTTAATTTCACTTTAAAGGGGGTGCTATTTTCGATGGCGTCCTCGACACACAACAACATGTTTCTTTGAAATCTTAAGTTGCAAACAACATTGAGTCATACTAAAAAATAATAGTCTAATATTATTTTAAATGGATCTTAATGTCTCGCCATTTCAATGGCAGAAATGAATAGTACTAACTACAATATGATTATATATGTTTCTAAATGTTTTTAAATTTATCCAATAAATTTAACTGACTAAAAATGTGAATGAAACTAATTTTAAGAATATATAATGTAATATTCTTTAAAAGGACGATTTACAACATTCTGATGGAGAAACCTCTTTAAATATAGTTTTGTTCACTTTTATATGTACTATTTGAAAAAATAAAATTCTTTTTTAGAATCTGGACATCAATATATACATTCGGTAATTTTTTTTATTTTTCTAAAAAACTCATTTTTAATGAATCGTGCAAAATACTATATTTTAATACAAAACTAACTCTTAATCTAATTTTTTTATATGGATAGATTTTTTTAATTAGTTTTAATGTTTAATTATATTATATTTTTAACATTTCATCCCATTTCTGTCATTGAAAGTAATTTCACTTTGAAATTGGACATAAACAAGGGTAAATCTTTTAATAGTAATTATATCTTAAAAACACGCTTTTTTGTTTTGATAACCGCAATTAATTTTAAATTAATTACTGAAAATTATTTGTTTTGAATTTTATAAAATAGAAATTATTTATGAAATTGGAATATAAAATTTATCTTAGGATCAATGTTTGGTATTCTTCGGAAAACGATCAATTTTTTATGAATAGTGAAAAAACTAAGTAGTAGTTAAAAAATTTAAGTTTTCATTTAAATGACATTTTACTGCTTCTGTGAATTTAATTTCCAAAATCCAGCATACTTGGTTATTATCAATAAGTGAAATTTGGATCAATAATATGAATATAATTTTTGGTGAATAATATCTTTTGACTTTTATTTATCGTAGTTAAAGGTTAATAAGGCAATTCAAGGTAAAAATAATATATAATAATTTTAAATTACCCCATCATGTGTTCTAATCCTATTAGTTGATACATTTTAGACCATTGGTATTCTTTGAATGATTTTGGTACCCCATATATCCACTTAAGAATGATAATTACAATTTATATAAATTAATTTAAAGTAAAGGCAAAAATGACTTAAACATATATCTTTTAGTAAATTCATTTCTACAACGGGTTATATAAGTTATCTCTTAGACTCTAAATACTAATTTCAAAACTATGAATATTTTTTACATCATGGTATTTTTTATAATATTTAAATTTCAAATAAATAAAATTATTTATGACACGTTAATGATGCAGTGTTTACCTCATTAATGAATGATTTAAATAAAAAATAATATAAATAATAAAGAAATGTCAAAAACATGTCGAATTATTATTGGATGATTTTTTATAGAACATGAGTCTTATTATCATAGAATTTAATATGTTTTGGATCTTTAAAAATATAAAATCATTATATAATAATATAATATTTTCAAACTTTACTAAAGAGCCCCTCCCCCTATAAAAAGTCCTGACCTCTAACCAATTACTCACAACTCTCAAAGAACCTGGTTCATCCAAACACTACCCAATTAATCTCCCTACATACCTCTCTTCCTCAATGATTACTTACCTTAGGCATAAGGCACATCAAGTAATCCTTTTGGTTCAAACCAAAGGGAGATACCCAATTTAAAGTTAATGCCTTCTCTAAAGTTCTTTTCTTTTATTTTAAATCTACAACCCCCTAAACTGTTTTTATTCCTTTATTATATAACAACACCAGTTATCTCAATATAATAGGTTGTTTTTATGTGAATTATTCTAACTAAACTAAGAAAAACCTCCATCTAATGGGTAATGATCATACTATTTCATTAGATGATGAACTACTGCCACACGAAACGATGATTGTTCAAATATATTCAACTGCCTCTCATGGTTTCCAATATGATAGCACAGTATTTATATATGAAATATATTATCTTTATTTTTTCTCTATGATTCTGTATTTTACATTTATACCACAACTTTATGGTTCCCAAATTTGGTAAACAAAATAATATCATTTGAGGAAGTGAAGACTAAATTTCCCTCAAAGTGATATGGCTCATTCATTCCATACATGGAATGTATAGAGGATGGAGTTACTAAAATTATATAAGATATTTTATAGTAATTATAATATAACTATGTTTCATTATGTTTTCATACCATTAAATTAGAAAATAGAAATGAATGTAGCTATAACGCGTACGTACGACTTACAATATCCATGAATGGTGAATTTCATTTCTTATATCAAAATTTTATGTACTATTATAAATACATATATATACTGAATATTTATGGTATACATGATATGTAAATAATTAATATTATTTTGGAGGTAATGGACTTTTGACCACATGGAATCTCGTAATTATAAAATGTGTATTTTTTACTCAAGTAGAAAATATCTACAAAACGAGAATTATTAACTTAAATGTTTACATAATGTTTATAACATGGTAATAAGTGATATAAAAGGTAATAATTAACTTGAAAATGGTTCTTAACCAAGTAAAAATTAACTTTAGTTTATTTTTAAGGAGATTAATGAACGAACGTGTCATGTCGGATAGGGGGTAAGGTACTTCGTCTCAATATCCATTAATTTAAGAATCCTTTTATTTATACACAACATTATATTATACAGTGTATAAACCACTTTTATATTCAACTTCATTCAATAAGAATCTTTTTTCTACGAAACATTTTACTAAATGGAAATAATAAAATGTTTCTTTTTTTAACAGAAGTTGTAACAATAAGCATTTTCTGCCGTCGTGAGTATTGTTTGATCAATGGATTACTTAACTATCCATGACGTTTTTAAAATGAAAATAAATACCATAAATTCTTTTATGTATTTTGGTATTAAATATGGTTCTGATAATGGATTTTTTATGTCAATATATTTAAATGATGTGGAAATGTTATCTTTTCTTTTATGTTTGATTTATGTGTTATTAATATGTTATAGTTCTTGGGAATTGTTTTTGTATACATGTGGTAACATGATAAAACTAGTGTGGGTGATCCCGAGATAGCTCCCTAACGCATTGGGTAATGTGATAGAGGTAAACATTAATATTTCTCCAAATATATTTAGGGAATATACTCTGATGGTTATTCAAACATAACTATCTATGTAGTTGTGATATCTACATTGTAAGTATGATAAGGATTCCTCAATTTACCATTTTGATTTATGATATTTATCTGGTATTCATTAATCAAACGATTTCATGAGGTATGAGCTAATGCTTGGTATGTATTGATGGATTAATGTTTTCTTTCGTTATTTTATAACCCTTATAGAGCTTTTTATGCTCATCCCATGTTTTGAAATGTTTTTCCTAGGACATAAAGATGAATAGGGTCAATGATGGGACCATGGAAAAGTAATTTTGCCTAAAACAAGGGTCGAGACATGACTCACTTTTTCTAGATTTATTATTTTATGAAAAAAATAAAAATATAGTATAAGTGTCAACTTTGTAATTTTTTAGATGTAATTTAATACTTATGTAATAATTATATAAACTCTTAACCTGAAAAAAACCTCAATGTGAATTATTCATTTAATTCAAGATTATATAACATTTTATGGTTGAGGCCTTATATGAATAGAGATCTATATTCTTTCAGCTGTTATTCAGACACTGCATGCCTCTTAGGTAACCATGTTTGACTTTCTTGGTCACCGGCACAACCAACAGACGTTATGGGAAATCTCATTATTATGAAAATAAATGTCGAGGTCCTCACCATATTTACATCATCCATCAATGAGGCCATCCTAATTTTCCCACCAGTCAACATGGAGGTCCTCCCTACTCTACCATTAACCAAGGATAAATTAATTATAAAAAATAAATCACAAAATCCCAGGGGGTTACATTCGACAACCCTTAAAATTAATTTGTCACTAAAAATTAGTTTCGGTTATCAAATATGTAATACTTGAATGCTTAATTTGTAAAAACCCACATCATTATAAAGGATAGAATAACATTACCTAAAAAGGGAATGTCAGAACCATAATGGTTACCAAATGTAACATATAACTAGGTTTCCAAATAAGATAACTTTAGATGAGAGTGAGGATTGGAAATAGAAGAAATGAGTAATGATTTGTTGGGGGTGATTGAGTTCATCAATCACAAACAATTGAATGATTAAAGAAATGATGAGGTTTAAAAATTCAAAAATCTAGGATGATTAAAAATCCCATAGGTTAAACAAAATTAAGATATTTAGACTAAAACATTTCTTTTGATAATTATCCATTCTATGGGTAATTTTTTTATTAACTAAAACTATTAGGAAATATAATTACATGATATATTTCTATATAAACAATACTAATCATTAGTTTTTTACTTCAACAATTTCTAATTCATCCATTACATTCTGTAAAGGATTTCTAGAAATTATCTTTGATTCTAGAATTGCTAAAATACACTTTTTTCATATCTTATGTCCAATAAAATAATGAAACTAATAACTATTTATATATGACTATTCATAAACATCAATATAAATATAAATTAATATCTAAACAAAATGTATCACTACTACTTAATCATAAATAAGTATTCTTTAAAAACAATTATACATTTACCAGGTAATCATGTAGGCCAGTGGTACGTTTGAATACCTTATCATCCATTAGTCATGGGTTCAAGACCCTTGGCCTAGAAAGACATGATTATTGGTCACCTAACAAACATAAATCCCTTCTCTAAAACTGTACAACTATTTTTTCCAAGATATAAAAAACATCCATGAAATAAGTATATTCACTAAAAATACAATTAGATAAGATTTTCAATACCATGTCAATAAATAAATACTTCCATTAAAGTTTAAGATAAACTATTCCTGAATGGTTAACCTTATAACCCTTCTAAAAGATGAAAATAAAAAATATTATAAAGAAAGTGAGTAAACAATGATTACATTGATTCTCCCATATATCACAATGTATCAATTGGTTTTCATAGTCATAACATGTTAAAAAATTCATTTTATATCTTCTTCAAACATTTTAATAAATGTAATTACCATAGACCGGTTTGGAATACTTGCATGGTTCCTTATTCCAATGACTATGGGATATACTCTATAATTACCATATGTTGTAAACGTCATCCTTGATGACATAGAACACATTGTAAATAATCAGTTCTAGGACATTCTATACTTTCCAATTAAATTTCTCATATCCTATATATCATTATCTTAATGGAAGTAGTTAATTAAGTGTTACATTCACTTAATCAAAATATAATCATACCTATAAATGACTTTTCTATGTCTTCATCACCATTCAACATGTCCTTTTCAATCAATATTTAAAACCAATTCTAAATATTCTTATATTTCATGTTTCATATAACCTAATATTTTAATTCCAAAAGATATGTATTTCATTCATACAACATTATTCTTAAACCATTACTAATACTTCACCAAATTATTCCCTAATACCTATATCCTAAAATATGAAATATGAATCATATCTTAAGGTACTTCAACCTAAATCTAATCATTATTATTATGTTTAATGTCAAAAATATTGGAAACACATCACATACCATTCACATGTTGTTTGAAATATCTTTATCATCAAAACTATAATCTATAATCATACCATCTTCATGATTATCTTTATTAGATTTCCATATGGGAAATGCATTCACATAGTTCCTGTACTTTCCACATATAAAACATTAAATTTTAAACATGTTTCTTATAGTTATATCCATTTAACGAAACCAAAAAGCATATTGTGAAAAACATTTATTATATTGGGACACCATATAATCATGAAAAATTACTTATAGTGTTCCTAAATCATGACTCATAATTATTTAATCAATGAAACCTTAAGATTATCATATTATATTAAATTTAATTCTCTATTGTAATACTTCATGATGGTTAATAAATAGTGTGTTACATCCCAAATTGTATACCCACAGAGTGTCAATATAGATGTAAAGCAAGACCCATTGACATATACCTAATTACCCCAAGTCTAGACCTCAAACAACTTGTCAGAGTTGTTACTCCTAGTTACATCTATTCTAGATCAACACCGACTTTTATTATATAGGATGTGATTAATTTCATAGAAACCACTCACTATATCCTTTACCCATGTTCTGAGAAATTTTCTAAAATGTTAACGCATCCTTATAATTGTAATTAGAGAAATCCCAAACATATCATTCGAAATATACATAAATATCTCAGTAATGTTTTCCAATCCTAGATTCCAAAGGTTTATAAAACCATCACATTGATATCAAATACATGACCCATGATTTTCATAGATTTACATTAAAAAAATATTTTGAAATACTTTAAACATAATTCATAGAAATTGTTAAAGACCTTGCTTGTCTTATGCCTTTGGAAACAAGGAAAAATAAACTTTGTTAAATAAGAGAGTTATATTATCTCCGACTAGATTCTTCATAAATATCATCCTTCCTATACACATCAAACATAGTATATATCTTCTTTACTTGGGGTTGGAAACATAAAAATTGGTGAGCTAAAATACTTAGAAATGGAAAACTAGAGAGATTTTTAAAAATAATCACTAGCATAAGGGTATGATAAAATCATCATCAAAATAGAAGATCATACCATACATATCAATGAACATATATTTGAATCGAGGAATAAAGATTTTCAGTTTATATGAAATGAATTATAAAGAAATAATTATCATAATCTAGGAAAGTATAATGTAGGAATGAAAAATGTAATAGTAGAAGATGCATAATAATATTAATTGAGTTCAATAAAAGACAAAGAATTACTACCGAGACCATCATAGTATTATAGTATTGCAACCCATATAATATTTGTAGTCATGTTTCACTCTCACGACCATCATAGTACCATGAGTTCACACTTAATAGGATATTAGTTGTATTGGTTCAATCCCATTTCCATCATAGTAGTGAACATTAACTCTCAAAACCTATCATTATATATAATCAGATATAAATCCTTACCCAATTCATTAGAAAGAGATATAGGTCTCACCCATCTCATAAATAAATCATACATACATGTTCCATAATACTATTAAATATCATATCATAACCCTTGTAATTATATTGTTAACATAAAATAGTAATCATATATTAAAATTTGATAAATACACATATCTTAATCCTTTATTCATAATAATAACCAATCAAAGGAAGGGATTTTAAAATTCCACAAGTGGAGAAAACATTTTTAATGTCTTTTTTTAGTTTTTATGTCATTTTTTAGCTGATGTTATTAATGGAGGTGTTATAAATATTTTTAATGTGTGTTATAAAAAAACTGACATTGTAAATCTAAAGTGGAACTAATTTTTTTCTTTCATTATTTAATAACTGACATGTTATATTTTTTATTACATACATTACTAACTAACTGACGTAATAAAAAATATACCACATTGGATATTAGACAACCATCATTAAAATACACGAATTCATATCCCTTTTTACAAGGAATTTTTCTAACAGACCCAAAAAGTTTTTCAGGATGATGTTTTTTAAATCAGTTAAAAAATAAATAATGGGGAAAACAATTCAATATGATTTTATTGCAATGGTGATTAAAAAACTGAAGTAAAAAGTAGTATAAAATGTCAGTTTAAAAAAAACATACATGTAAAACCATTACCACCATTTATTTTTTACATCGGTTAAAAAATAACCGACGTAAAACCATATTTTCATAATTGTGTAACCATTCTTTGGCACTACCGAAGAAGACTAGAATCATGCTGAACCAGAGAAAAACCAAATCAGAAAAACAAGTTAAACTAGAGAGAAACAGTAAGAACTAGTAGTATGATTAAACTATCACATTTATAACTTTTGAAAAATATAATATCAACAAAAATAACCTAAATTCAATCAAAAAACTACCACATACAGATTTAATAAAAAAAAATATAATTAACGATATAACATATACATACCTCTGTTGTAATGGGTCACATAAGTTTGGATGACCTAACTAAAATGTGGCTGACAATTATGTCCAAATGTCATCACATCAACCATAGTTAATGGTACTCAGGATAATATATATATATATATATATAATATATATTTTACAATGAACCTATGCTGCTCTACCTCTAATTTTTGATGATCAACTGTATTTCTTATATAATATATCATCCCATATGAAACAATAAGATGGTGAGGATCATTAATATATAAATCACATTAACTAGGAAGTTGTGGAGGAGCAGATGTTGGTGTATGATAAAAAATTGGGTCTGCAGGTTGAGGTGGGTGATAAATAATGGGGTATCATGGTAGGCAAGTGGGAGCCAGTGGTGGAGGTGGATTATAAAATTTTGGGTCTGTAGGAGGAGGTGGAAGAGTCAGAGCTACAATATGAAATTGTCTTCGCATGTCTACAAACATCATCAGTACGGATGATCTAATCTTTTTCACCACCGTCACATTAATATTGTGAACTTCATCCTCCAAATATTTTAATTTTTCATATATACCATCATTAGAAGAATCCTAAGAACATGGCAACAATATTTATACTGATACACTCTTCGGGTATCCTAATATATGACCTAGGTGTTTGGGCTTCCTAAATTCTACATATAAAATATCTTCCCTTTGTGTATCTGTAAATTCGCCTTATGTGCAGTTCTCCTCAAGAGAATACATTATGAATTAATTGAAAATTTAAGCAGTTCTTCAATGTATGTAAAAAAGATAAATAACTTAAATTTATTAATTAAATATCTAATAATAATCTCAACAACAATCCTCCATTATTCTGTAATATATTTCCCATTTTTCCATCAAATACGTATTCCATTTTTCATGTCTGGATGGAGGAGATGGTGGGAATACCTAATCAGATCGTCAAGACTCAACTCTATGTTTTTGTAAATTTTCTACCATCATTTGTTCTGCTAAATATGTATACCCTCCTTGAGATAAATTATGATGGTATATATTTTTATATTTGATCTCTTGATGAGATATCCATGTTTGTTATAAATTAATCATAATAAATCATTAATAAATCATTAATAATAGCATAAATATAAGAATAATTTTAAATTGTTACATTTCACATTCTAATTTTTTTTATTTTACTTCTAAAAAATTCATTCAATGTTTCTTAATCTATAAAAGGAAATATATATGAATTGGATTTTCATGTTCCCTTTGAACAAAGATGAAATCAGATGTGAGGGTTGAATTGAAATTCCTTCATCTCCTAGCATCCATTGATAAATATTTCTTCTTGAATCCAACAATGTTAGGAATATAAAATTTCTTCTGATAAAGAAGAGGAAAACATATTATACTTTAACTATTTAAAGATATCCAAACAATAGAAAAAATATCCTAAAAATATTTTATACCACTACTGAGATAATGTGGCTTTTTACACACCTTTCAAATCAATATATAATATAATTACTTAGATTTTACATTGTGACAATTCTCTTAATAACGTTTCATTTGGACCACTGGGAATATCATTCTCCTCAAACTCTACAACTATCCTCTAGTCCTGGCTATGGGAATGTGATTGTTCCAATAAATGTGTGCTGCCACATTTACCAACTCATGAACTGTTCTTTTCTGTTGGGGGAGCACATGAAGATGACTGGGAAACATCATAATTATCATGTGAATGTTCCTCTCAAAACATTAGATCATGATGCTTGTATCCATAATTATGTGGTTGATCAACTGATTGATCTGTCATTATCCATAAAATAAAAAATCAATCATTAGTTCACATATATAAAAATTAAAATATTAAAACACAAATGTAACAAAAAATGATAAACATAACTATGTTACATAATAGTAAACATAGTAAACATGGTAAGTAACATAAATCATTGTAAAAATGGTAAACACGATAATGTAATTTTTATTAAACATAATCAATAAATATATAAGCCACGTAACGATAAAAATGGTAAACAATTGTAATCATGGTAAAAATTATAAATATTGTAATTTTATTCTCACTCAACAAATAAATAAATATATAGTTTAGGTAATTATAAACAATGTAATATAATCCAAAAAAATTAAAATAAACAATCATTTCTACTTATTAGTTTTAATAAGCATTTCAATAATGAAATAATACAATATCTGACATCTTAGAAAATTAATAAATGTAAAATTCAAATAAATATATGATACCTGTAATATTAAGAATGATCAAATGGATGTTCTATCCATATTTTTTTGTCATGATCATTGTTTATGGAACAAACCTCATCAACAACAATCTCAACTTCATTTTCTTCCAATCATTCCATGTAAGTAGAGATATAACATAAATCTAAATCATCATCATGCTGATCCTCAACAAAATAATATTTTATTTCTTTAAAAAAATATACCACTATATATATTTTTTATCAAAAGCACAAAAAATGTATTTTTATTGTGTTTTTATATTAAAATAATCAGTTGTGTCTCCCAATCTATTCATATTAACAACAATCTTTCCAAATTCATCTATATTACATTGTGGTTACCAATAAACCATTTTCAGTTAAAAAATTTAACATTAATTTTAATGTAATAAACTTCTCATATTTCTTCCATTACTACATAATACACACATGATACATAAATTTGGTTTTTATCTTTAGAACAGGGAAATGCATTTCTTCTACAAACACTAATACCCCATTATTCTAAAATGTACTATTGTTATCCTGAGCTTTCATATGAAATGTACAATAATTATAGTCATTCCCAAAACATGTTATCACATTTAAACATCAAACACCCACTAAAAATTATAATGTATTTGATGCATCTGATCTACCACACACAGTCCTTTTAAACCGTGGAAAAAATGTTTTGTTATACTCTTTTAAAATCCACATTACATACATCTTTGAGTGACATTATTTTAACTCATTAATAATCAATTTGAAATTTGTTTGATCATAAACTATGTTATTAAAGAATTATAAATATACCCAATTTATCTATTAATGGGGAAGATATTTTATTTTCAAGAAATGAATCCACTATCCCTCTTTATTAACTCGTTCATGGAGATATGGAGGCAAACCAAGGTTCTCTTACATAGACAAGTAACTCGTACAAAAGTCCACAACCTCGCCAGAAATATTTTTCTCAATAATGTAAGGTTTAATTAAATATATATTTTTAATATACCAGTTAAATATTTTCATTTACCTTTAAAAAAATACATCCAACGAAGATATTCGGGTCAATAATTATTTATATCTTGAACAAGATGAACCATTAAATGCACCATTATATCAAAAAAATTGATGAAAATAAATTTCCAATTGAAAAAGTGTAGCAATTTCATCCTTTTTAAAAATGTTCAAAGCATCCCCATAAATAAAATTATTTTGAATTCTATTTTAAAAAATAACACACCTTCATAATAGTCTTTCTAAAAACGGATTGGAAATATTCCACGTAATGCAATTGTTAGAAGTTGTTGCATCATGGTGTGAAAATCATATGACTTCATACCTATCATCTTCAATTCTATAAAATATTTACTATTTATTTCATTTTTTTAATAAATATGAGGCACATTGATATCATGATGAAATTGAGAAAATCTAATTTTCTTCCTCTTGGATTATGTATGACAAGACGGGGGAAGAAATGTTCTCCTTCCAGCAGGATTGGGAGCTAACTCCAAACGTATTACCATTGATAGTATGACTAATCTTACCCTCATACCATGTTTATTCTTCCCTTCAATGTCAAAAAATATTCAAATAAAACTATCACATATATCCTTCTCTATTTTCATGTCATTAGTAAAATGTTTCACTTCATGATATGTCCAATATGGTAGTTCCAAAAATAATGAAATTTTTTTCCAAATATGAATATCATTACAAGATTTATGTGTTTGTCCCAATTTCTCATCAATGTTTTGAACCCTCTCAAAATAATCATCAATGGATATAGTATTTGGAGAAATTTAAAATTATTGTGAGCCATTGAATACGTTTTAGTCTACTAAAAGAGTTATCTACAGGAAAAAACATTTGATGATCCTTATATAATGTTTTCCTCCCCTGATGAAATTTATAATATGAAGGATATTTTTCAAAAATTTGAAATTCTTTATGCCCCTTAGCTATGTGTCCTTATAAATTTCCTTAGGTTGTGATGTCATTTATTGTGAACATAAGCACTACATTCAGTTCTAAATATTCCATTTTATAAGAATCGTACAACCTAATACCATCCTCCAAAAAAGATTCTAATCATAAATAAATGGTGATAAGAAAACATCATTATCATTTCCAGGCTTCATTGGACTAGATATCATTATAATCAACATAAAATATTTGTGCATCCTAGAAGAATTAGGGGAAAATTTGTAAATTACCAAAAAAACAATCCATGAATAATGTGTGATACTAGGGTTTTAATATGGATTCATTCTATTTGTGCACCATCCATGTCTGGGATTTCTAATTTCATTTCCGAATGAATGAGACATCTCATAAAATTTCTTCTACTGTGGAAAATAAGATGGATGACATATTTTTCCATCACATATATACTGATTAGTATTCCATGTTTCCCATTTTGTATCATGTAAATTAGAAAATAATATTTTCAAACAAGTAATTATATAATGATACAAAAATAAATTGGAAGAGATCTCTGTAATATCTATATCAGCCAATGATTTTTATTTAAACATATAATTTGATATCAACATTCAGATAAATTTAAAAAAAATTCACATTACATTATATATATTATATAGTTATTCAAACATGCATTTATTTTTAGGTATCCCATTTCCATCGGGCATAATATTTTGTTGCCCTTATAATGTGAATTTGGAAGATCAATGTCTTTTGGAAGAATGTATTTCCAAAATTTTAGTAGCTCTATAAAACTCATGTCACTCCATCCATGTTTCTCCTTCTGGTTAATCAATATTAAAACCTCTAATAAAACCATAATATCCATACGACTATGATAAAATGGTTTTTCAACAACAAAATATTGATTCTCAACTTTCGGTTCTATATTAATATGATCTACTAAAAAATCATGAATCATTTCATCAAATTCATAAGATTAACCAACTGAAAAATTTTCTTCATCAATATATTTGACATTCTGTCTAGTTTCACCATCCCATATCAAAGGGTTTAAACTAATATTTAAACCTTGAAAAAATTAGCTGATCTTGGACCACTCTTCTTTTCAAATTCTTCATATTAAATCATTTCAGGCATGGACATAAAAAAATATATTTTCTTGGAACATATCATTTTGCAAATTCCAAAAAGGAATCAACAAGTTCATCATATTAATTACTCATTCTATGTGCTATAATATAGCTTTGACACATTATTACCTATAAAAATATCAAAATTATACATCTTGTGTAGATAATCCTATTTTTTATTTATATGAAATATATAAAATTTCCAACGTAAATAAATTATTAAATATAAAACAATAAAATGCATATTTGAAGAACATATACATGCAAATAATTTAAAAAAATTATTTAGATATAATAGTTTTATATTTACATGAAATATGACATAATTTGAAAGAAACACAATTTTGAAATATAATATAAAACAAATATGAGAATATTTGAAAAACATAAATATAATGTTTTCAAGAAATAAAATATTTTATTAATTTCAAATTATTTTTATGGTCGCATATATGAGTTTTATCATTATTACATAGTTTTATGTGGAAAATGGAATTTTTTATGCTTGAAATTGATTAGGGTTGCATGTTGATATTGTTATGTTTTGAGGAACTTTTTGAAGTGGAATTATATTAGAATCAATGTATAGGCCTTGAGAGGATCCTAGATTATCTTGGGAAGGGTGTACAAACATCCTATTCAAGGTATGTTGATAAGTTAATTTGGGGGATACCTAGCTAATAATAAATAGATAAAAAATGGTTGTGATGAAAAATAAGAAACCATGGATCAACACACTGTGTTATAATATATACTAGTATTTAAAATAAGATATGTACTACATAAAACATGAACATATATGAAAATAATTAAATAATCAACTGACCCAACTCCTATAGAAATAATGAGAACATATTCATCACAAAACACCTAGGAAGAATATAAATTCTCTTTTTCTAAGCCTGAATAACCAGAAAAATTAATGTGTTATCTAAAATGACAAGGGTGTTGTGGTACATAACCGATGACTCCAAGATATGTATATAGGGATTTCATATTTAAATATTGAACCAGCTAACCAAAGTAACATAGAGCTTACTTATCAATGATTTTAGATCAAGGATATGAAAAACAATTTCAAATAATGACAACATATGGAAAGAACCCATGATATTGGGATATTTTGAGAAATGAAATCACAAAATGTTACTGTAGGGAATATGCAAATAATAACGAATGAAATCGATACCTGTGAGGATTAAATTAATTTTTTGAGTAAATATGATAGATCTGGGGATAATAAATATGGAAAATGATGCTAGAAAAATAAGGTTTTAGGTCATGAGTTTGATGAATTGTAACTAGGTTTTTGGCATGAGAGAGATGAGTCAAAATCACCTGATCGAAAAATACACAATGAAAAATAAGAGGCTTGATATTATTTTTAAATTATTTATCACATTAGTAATTTATCTACTATCATTATAAACTATTTTTTTATTACATTTATCATGTCAGTTATTATATATATTACATGATAAATGCCTTTTTATATCATATATAAAATAATGGTAATGAGAAATCTATTTTTAAATTGGTTATTTTATAACCAACATAAATATTCAAATATCCACATTTTAAGGTCAATTATAATATAACCGACATGATAAATCAACTTTTAAATTTTTTAAATTTTTTTATTAATAACCGAAACAAAAAATGCCGACATGGAAAATACTTTCTTCAAAAGTGAGCATATATCCCATGGAAGAGAAATGATTGTCATAAGCATCAATCCATAAAAACATAAATGACTAATGAATGTATATAAAAAGGACTATTGGATCATTTTCTATAATGGAGTGTATAACATCATTGGATCTTATCATTGCTGGAAAATAAAATGGAATGTTAATTTGATGCCATTTCACTAGGAAAATATCCTTTTATCAATGAAAAAATAAACATTAAAATAAATCCAATTTAAACAATTTTCATCAATATAAACTTGATTTTATATTAATAAATATTTGAAATCCTTTTGGAAACAATTTAATTTGAAAAAATAAAAACATATCTATAATTTTTTTTTAAAATTATATTCTTTGAAAAAGATATAAATTGAGCTTTAAAAATATTTGAATAACATATTCCATTAAAACTAATAAATAGTTCTTCAATGTGTTTTGGAAAAAATGTTTTTTCAAAACTTCTAAAAGATTCTTGAAATCATTATAAAAACATTTTTCCAAAAAAATTATAAAATAAAAAAAAATTCCTAAAACTTTTTTTCATATAAAACATATTTAAACTCATAAAGAAATCTAGAACACAATTTGAACCCCATTTCATTGATAATAGTTTAGAAACATATATAGAAAGAATTGAAACATTTTGAAATCAATTTCATTGAAAATAATTTTAAAACATATAGAAAAATATTTAAATTTTATTAAAAAAATTCCACTGAAAATACCATTATATTCTAAATATATTTTGAATACCTGTTTAGAAAAAATTAGTTTGAAGGATCACAGACTTCTGATATAAGAGAGTGTAAATTCGGGCATTCAAAAAAATTAACACTTAAAAATATTATTAACCAAAGATTGAAAAAATTAGACTAATATATGAATTTGACATGAATAACTAGGGGATATGAAAAATCATTATTTTTCATATGATATATATCAAAATATTTTTTAAGTGAAGCTAAATCATTAATAATTTCAAAAAACAATTAGATAGATTCACAAAACACTACCACATGTTTACTTGGGATCATACAATCTATGTTTTAAAATTAAGAACAATGAAGAAAAAAATGACATTAAAATAATGATATTAATCATATAACGTTTAATATGGATGTATATAAACCTTCAAATATAATTTAGGTGAAAAATAAAAACATGAATATCAATGAATAAAAATTTAGAAAAACTACTTTAACGATTTGGTACCTTTTTTGAATTAAAATCCA
Source organism: Viscum album (assembly GCA_963277665.1). Taxonomy (NCBI): domain Eukaryota; kingdom Viridiplantae; phylum Streptophyta; class Magnoliopsida; order Santalales; family Viscaceae; genus Viscum; species Viscum album. The sequence continues at coordinate 1,104,747,768 of OY728131.1, read as the reverse complement.
TGAAATAAAGATAATGAAATGGGTATGCAAACACCCAAAAATTTAAGAATATGATTCATATAAAATATTAATATTAACTATATACATGACTCTGGATAAAATAATTGTGAACAAACCGTATATTTCATAGATATAAAAACTGAGATGAAATTCCCTTACACTTTGTCATGACTATTGTCTTACTATTTCAAAAAAATTACAATAAATATAAATTTATTTTAAATAATTTACAGAACTATATTCTTATATCTAATACCATATATCATTTTATCAAGACCATTTTTTATCCTCTTGTTATCAATCCTATGGTAAGGTTTGATTTTGGGTAATATATTATTTGTTCTTCACATGTGTCTTGATCAATTATACCATTGTTCCATACACTTATATCATGATTCCATAATGTAAAAATTATATAAATATCATTTATAAGAATTATATTTTAATTTTAATAATATCTAATATATAAGTGTAAAATATAATACACTATTCAAGGAGACGGTATGTTGTATGTACGCATAAACATTAGTATCGTATTATTGACATTTTGAATTATTGAAGGTAAATGATATAAGTGTGTATATAAGTAAAAATATAATTATTATATTAAAATAATTATATATATAATATAATATCTCTAATCACATCTATAGTACATTCCAGGTAGTGTGTGAATGAATGAAATCACAGTGAGGGGGTTGTAGTCCACACTTCCTCAAACTAAATTATCATATTTACACTGAGTGCGAAGTTAAAAGATTTATTATTTAAATGTAATAAATAGGCATAATTTAAAAATAAATATAACATATGAAATACATAAACGGATATTCCATTGTAATTTATACCATGAAAGGTGGTAAAGGAAAATTAACAATCATCGTTTAGTGAGGTTGTAGTTCACTATAATAATAATCAGTATGTTCTTTTCCCATTATATGAATGTGTCTCTAAGTTTAGTTTTAACCCATAGAAAAAAGTTACCCTTGTATATTGACTGAAAGTTATCATATAATTTGATTTTCAGAATCTGCTTTAAAGGTGAGCGGTAACCCAGATCGAACCATACATAAGATAGTTGATTCAACATTAAAAATTAAAAAACCCAAAAACCTGCATCATGACCGCCTATTTCATGAAATATTTTTCAATGGTATCATCACAAAACACAAGCCAACATTATGCACCATCTGGTCAGATCTCGAGTTGCGAGCTGCCTCTAATTTAAAGCTGCAATGACTTCTAGGGGAAACACACCGGGCTGAAGGATCCTGGTCAGATCCCCTTCTGGAGAAAATCCATGTAGAAATTCAGAACATTGGATGGAAAACTCGCCTCCCAAATACCATCACCGCCAACTATAATGCACTCGAAGACCACGACTAAGCACCAGCCACACACCTCGGAGACAAGGAGAAGACCATAGGCCATTGGATCTAGATACTTGGTCCCAGATTGGCACTTCGCTACCATGTGCGACCCTATCTAGTGATGAAGGACTCTGGTGGGAAGGGTTCGACATCAGTGCAAAGGATGAAACGACCTGAGTCCAAGAAACGCCACCGCAACCAAAGAATCATCGCCTGATCTCACTGATCTGTGGAAGAATCGTCGCGCCACCTTGTATATTTACTATATTTGATTTTTATGCATTCATGGAATAATGATAGTAGAGGGGTGTCAAAAGAAAACAAATCCAATAGCTTGAGAGAAGAGGATATCTCTTAATCATGTAACACTTTTGGTTTTGGGCCAAAATAATTTCTTTGAATAATTTAATATAATGAAACGGATTATAAGAGGAAGGTAAGGATTTATTTTTTTATATTGGGAAGATAATTTTCTAATCTTGTTTTTTGAGAGGTGTTAACAAGGGGGAGTTTTTGTCCTTTTATAGGATAACGAAAAGGACACATTTGGAATTTTTTAAAAGAATTTTCTTGAACCCATGTTTTTACATAAAAAATTAATTCAAAACAAACACTAACCAAGAATAGATGTTAAAAGGATGAATAATGGAAATCCACTAGGTCTTGTAAAAGATTCTTGGTCATTTTTTTCAAATTTAATGGTTTTTACTTTATTAAAATAATATTTTCCATAAATGTTTTAATTATTTTTAATTCTATTCCCTATTTGTTTTGGTATTTAGACAATATTAACTTATAAGATATTATAAATTATGAGGATTGAAAATATTTAATATCTTTTGGAAATTCTTATCCTAGATTTTTCATAAATTAATTAAAAATCGATCACACTGAAGGGAGGACACTGCGGCGTTTTAATGTAAAAACTTCCAAATATTCCAATGTTTTTATACCATATTTCAAAGTAAAATTGATATAAATGGCATAAATTTGGTTAATGTATAAAAATATTATCACATTATGTTGTAATTAAAGATTAAAATGTAATTTAACTTTTTAAATAAATTTTACAAAAAAGGTAATTTTGAATTAAAATTTGTTATTTTTCACTATTCCTCCAAAAAATGAATCTTTAAAGTAAATTACCATAAACTATACCTATGTTAAATTTTGACATTACAAAATCAAAAAATATGTTTATTTTATAATATTATATTTATAAATATTTCTAAAATTAATTTTTTTCATAGAAGGATTTTAAAAGTAGTTTATTTGATAAAATACTATGTTTATTCATATATAGACTTTACAAAAAATTATATATTTAATCATTAATATATTTAATTTATATAAAATAATTTATAATATTAACATTAAATTATTTATCACTATTCATATTATAATTTTTAAGGATGTGATTATAAATATATCATTTAAATAATTATAACAATATTAATTTGTTTTGTAAAAACTTACTATTGAGTGTAACATATGCCAAATTGGGGTTGCATGTTGCGTACACCAAGTAAGTGTTGAGTGTAATTAATTATAACTCATATGCTAATATCAATGTAAAATGTAGATAAATATAAAATCAATATTTTTTTAGTGTACAATTAAATTTTTTTCTTATATGACATACGTGAAACATAATAATTTATGACAAAATAAATTATTCAAATTGTCACATGAAATATAATAAATGCAATGGTTAAATTATTTCAGAATAAAAAATTACCAAATCTCATTGTGTTACAATAACTCGTAAATCCCAAAGTACATCAACACTGCCTGATTTCATGGAAGGATAAGTATACCCATTATTCCTGGGACCACTATTATGTGATATTTCATCCATTGTGCAAGCCCAATTTATTTTACCACTCCTTTTGTGGGTTCCACAAAACAACCATATAGATTGTCTCATAATAATATGAGACACATATTGTCTCAAACAATCCCTATCAATGTTTTCATAAGTATATATAGTGATTGTGAAATAATAGGTATATGACCTTTTAAGATGCAGCCTCCATTAACCCTTTTCCACTATATCAGTCCCGGTGAGCTCCAAGACAACATTGTTGCCTCATCTCAGTTAGTACTTGGGGTGAACTATTTATCCCTTATCCCAAATCCACACAATGGAAATATCTTACATTGATGATATTATAGAACAGTCTCCTTCTATAGTGTAGTGAATGTGTAAAAGTCTGACATGCTTTAGATACTCTCTTACATCATTTTCTTATCATACATATCTTCTCAAAGAGTAGTCTTAGAAATATCCTCTTTAGTGGCCATTTCACTGAAGAAATAATTTTCTGTGAACATGTTCTCTATGTCTTTCTTGTGAAATTCATGTTCAAGGATGTATTTTCATGGATTTGGGTTCAAATAAGGAGGTTCTCAGAAGAACATTCACTGAAAGGTTTAGTTTCTCCTGTGTTGAGGATTGAAGTCATATTGTTCTCAGGAAGTTATTGCAAATCATGGAAAGAGATCATGGTCATTTATCACATGAAAATTATGCTATCCATAAGTGACCTCAGCTGTTATCTTCAGGCATACAACAAACCATGATTTCAAGAATATGTTTCAAAAAGTGGGCATCCAATCATCAATTTAAGAGGTTTTCCTATAATATTTTACGCCATTTCCCTTATTGGACCAGATTATATGGGGGAATTTTTATGCTAAAATATATATGTCATGAGAAATTTGGGGGAAGATATGGATCATTCAGAGTGTATTCAGGCCATGATGATCCAAAAAATCCACTAAAGGTGCTGGATTCATAGAGGTCCCCACCTCAATGAATAGTTGTAGACTGTGAAACTGTCAAACATTAGATGGATTGATAGATTCCTCCTAGTAGAGTAAATCAAGTTCATAGAGAATATTTATCGGATTCATGATGTTCTGATGGTATCCTCCATGTATTGTAACTTAGGTTCACAGAGCCCCTTTCCAAGGCCTTATAAATGATTCACATTAACCATTTCATAGGGTCACTCAGGATTGTAGGTCCCCTAAAATTCATATTGTTCAGAAATATTTTCCAAGGCAACTATATATCAAAAAACCCAATTTATAAACCTATGATGGGTCTATATATACCCCCTACACCTAATATCCTAGGGGTTGTGGCACTCAACTTTTGATAAATTATGTGAACACGTTATTATCAAAAGCATCACGCTGAAAAGAATTGGGGGACCTCTCAGGTTAGCCATATTTTGAAAAACCTTTTTACATGGGTTTGGGAGAACCTCAATCCATGGTGGAGATTCACTTCATGAAGTTACTTGGACTTTACGTAAGTTGAAATCCCTTCTAGGATTCATGGGGTTTTCTGAGATAAAAATCATTTCTAAACCCAATCCCTTGAGATCTAGAACTTTTCCATAAGGTATGGTCATCTTGTTTCTTTATGTATACTCCTTCATCAGACCAATGATTTCCAGGATATATCTTTCCATCATGATACCCCTATCCATTGTGAAACTCTAAAACTTCAAACATCCCAAAACACAACCTTATGGCCTCTACTTGGTTCCTCATTTTTGCTAATCACCTTTCAGGATATTGGAGTTCCTAGGTCCCCTATGATATCTATGACCAGCTCAGCCACACCATGAGTTCATATGATATTTCATCCTCTTACACATATATCTTACCATTATATCCAGTTGTGGAGTTTGTCTTCATCTTACATACTACTCGTAAGAATAGTTACCCAAAATCATATCACTCTTAACCATTAGTACCCTAACAACAAGATTACAAATTTCTAATCCACCATGATAATTCCAATTCCATTCCCCACCATGAGGTTTTGGATCGATGGTAATTTAATCAAAAGATGTAGAATCATTGAGTAAGACTATGCACAAATATAAATAGGGATTTACTATGATGAATCTTCATCCAGACTTGACATGATCCTCCTCGAGTTTTATGCCCCATCCATGTCAACACTGAATGATGTAAAACTAATTATATCAATTTTATAGTTTCACAATGTTAAAATGGACAACAATATACCCATATCATGACATAAATCAATACCATTACCCTTGTTAATGAACAATAGACTCCATATGTGTGAATGGAAATGGATGAAACCCCACATACTACCCTATCCGATGCACAAAGGATTCATGGTGTATGACTCTCATGGGATTGAATAGCCATCAATCAAGCGTCTTCTATGAGTAATTTCTACATGGTATATCCCACCATCGAATGCGACTCCTATACAAGATAGCTTCCACAAAAATCTACATACCATCCATTTCTGAATCATCTAATAAAAAAGATAATCATTACAACAAGAATTTAATCTGCATCGACTCATACATTAATAGAAACATAAAATGTGGCATTGAGTTTCATGGGTTTTGATCCCTATCCTTTAAATATGGTATATAAGACACCACCCTAAGGTTCAATCTTCACAAAATCTTTGTGGTAAATTATCTCTTTTGGGGGGACACACTCTTTCATTGTATTGTTAAATCATCCACCTTTGGTGGAATTTTAATCAATGTTATATCTACATATGAAATTAAATATGTGACCTAATTTCCCTATATAAGTAATCATGATATATCTCTATAGGGTGTTAAATGTGTGATATGATTAGCCTCTACACGGAATTCTAATGCATATCCCCATGACATTAAACGTTTCATATGATTCATCTTTTTGTGACATCCTAATATATCTCTACAAGACATTAAAATAATGACATGATCCATTATGCCTACCCCATACAATAAAAATGGTATCATTGCGTTAAAAATCATCATAAGACTTATTAACATAGTGTAAATTATCTTCTGTTAGATGCAAGATTCCTTGGGTACCATGTATAAGAAAACACACACATGTGATGCCCTCCATGGGATGAATAATTTAATGGTTCCCAGTATACCCAATGTCCAAACATTCCATGATGTGCCCAATGTTACTAGTCCCCCTGACCAAAGGATACTTCCCAATCAATATATAAGGAGTGTTATTTACCAGAATCCACCTCAATATTGTGTTAGGAATGAATTTCATGGACATTAATTCAATATATGAGTCCGAACTGGACTAGGAAACGAGCTCCAAGTACAAATCCATCGTAGGAAGAACGAAAATCTCATCATCTCATTTCGATCAAAGATTAGACACCACAGATAAATGTGATATAAGACACCAATATTTAATAATTAGGATTGCAGGGTAATAGATATTGTAATACATTAGAAATTAGGAATGAAATGATGGTTCTATATCCCTAATAAATGTGTCATAATCAATCACTATAAACTATTTGGTCTTATAAGAATTTATGAAATGTACGTAGCCTATTATAGTTTTTTGACGACACTGGTCTTTTTAGTTATTCCTTGTTAAAATATATTATAGGGTCTCCATTGGTTGTGTCATATAGAAATATATTGTATGGTTTTATCTAAATGTGGTGTTCTTGATAATGAAAACCCAAATATTATGATCATAGAAGAATAATTTTTATATGTATAACTCCCAAACTATGTTATTCATAAAAAGTGGAGTATATGTTTCTTCATAGACTAATCCATTAAATAATGAATAATGAATTATTGATACCGTATGGTGAAATCCATGCGTAGTTTCTCTTGAATACACACTAGAAATATCAATGTCTATAAACATTAAAAAAATACTCAATGAATCATTACACATGGATTTCATTAAATTAATATATATATATATATACTTTTAATTTGTTATAATATTATAATTAAGTGTAATAATTTAGGAATAATTATTTTAAAAGAGTAATACAAGTATCAAACATCGTGGTGGCCATAAATAGACTCTTCGGTTATAAATTCAATCACAATATGGTTCTCTAGAACCAAATCCATTAACTAATAACTATGAAGTCAATTCTTTGTTTTCCCACTCTTGTTCATTAAAATACATAACTGGTAAATGTTAAATCTTCTCCAACTTCCATCAACATTATAATCTTCCATTATATAAATCTAGTTGATCGTGACTTTTTATTAATATCCAAAGTATCCATAAGATAATTAAATAACATTCAACTTATCATTTGATTTTTATTATTATCTAAAATTTGATTTTAACAAATGGTTTTCTAAAAACATTTTTTTAATATTCTTATAGACTCTTCTAATATAATGATTGATATGATATACATTTGAAAATTTATTTTTCATATGGAATAGTTGTTTCACTTCTATTTGAAAAGTATGTTTTTGAATAAATAATCTATGATTTCCAATATATATATGAATCAACATTGATGTTACATTTACTATCATCTTGAAATGTATACGTATAATTAAATGAGAGTTTGGTATTTCCTTTAATCCTCATGTCTGATCAATAAATACATAGATAAGATATTCACAAAAAAATTATTTCAGATATTTTATAATCATTACAAAGTGTAATCTTAAAAATCACTGGTGATTTATAAAATTTAAAAAAATAAAACCATGAAGTTTATGAAATTATTTTTATCTTAAGAATGTTCACATGAATATATTTGAAAAACGTTATATTTATTATAAAATACCTCTATCTATAAAGGATTCATTATCTATACTTGCTGATTAATTTTTTTATACCTATTAGTTCAGATAAATAGAGAATAAAAACCCTTTTATGGAACAAAAAAAGACAGATGATTTTAATTTTATACTACAATGAATTATCTTTCCATAAAAAGAGAAGAGATTGAAATTTTATATTCATCATTCATGGTTATGGATATATGTGATTAAAGAGAAACCAATCCAATTGTTTTCCAATGAAATACAAAAATAAAATTTATTCCAAATTTGAAATAATATCTCTATTTCTCTAGAAAAATTAATATAAATGTTTCCTTTGTAAAAATCATTAAAATATTTAATAATTAAATTTTTGACATGAAATTTAGTGAGCTCCCCTTAGATGAAATATGAGTCACCTTTCTAAAATCCTTTTTTGATCACTTAATAAAATTGTTATTATTGTTAATTTCCTATATTCAAATACTTTTATTTTTTATGAATATTTTGTTTAGTAAAAATTTAATGAACAAAAATTTAATGAATATACATGAGGTGGATGGAATATTATTCTCCATCAATTCAAATAAATTTATTTTATAATTAAAATATTTAAATATAAAAATAAAATATAAACATGTTCAATCATATAAACTAGAATCCATTGCCTATTTAAATGATGTTATAAAATATATGTTTGATGTATATTATCGAATGTATTTTCAATGGAGTAGTAAAAAATGATCACTATAGCGGTTAGAGAAACAGGTTTTTACAAGTCATTATCATTTTGGTGAAGTACAAACAAAATTTTCATGAGTGACTTATCTAGTTTGATTATCTAGGACTGGATGAATATGGATTACCTTGGTAGTGAGGATAATTAAGTAATATTAATAAGTAATTTCTTATCCAAGAAGAAGACTATTTTTTCTTACTAAATAACATATAAAAGTATTTTTAGGGAATGATCAATAGTAATATTCTAAAATTCATGTTTATAGTGATATAATTCATTATAAATATTATTTATTTCTATAATTTCATTGTATTTATCCACAGATTAGATATTAGATATTATGGTGTGATAATCCATGTTATTATTTTGTATCATCAACTCCAAAGACATAGATTAAAGTATAATGCAACCAAAATTGAATCTATCATCATTATATCTATAATTGGTATCCTTATAACCTTCCCACATCTCTTGGGGTGGCCTAACAAGAATAGGGGATTCCAGAAAAAAAAATTGATAATAATTCATCCAATAAATGATTATAGAATATATATAATTATTTTTTGAAGAACATATCCTTGGGAAATGAATGATCTCTATGGTTTCAGGGAATTTCATTAAATTTTCAATAAAAATGAACTAGTTGATTAGTACTTTTCATTATTAAAAATTAATGTGAGAAATATTAATTATTGTTGATGTTAAATATTAAACTATTTCATGAATTACAAATTTCACACACCATATATCAAATAGATTTCTAGTAATTTGGGAATTCTAGTGTCATGGATCCATATTCTTATTAAAACAACCACACTGAGGGTTGGTCAGGATCCTTGAAATTATTTAGATAGGAATTTCATTGATAACTATGAGCTTGTATCTTTTAGATTTGCAGAGTGGAATCTCCAATTCTAATATCCTAACTATATTTTCACAACACCTTTCTCCATGTTACATCATGTCTATTGAGGGATACTTCTTTTGATGTAGGATTTTTATGACCACCCATAACCATCATAAAAAATCAATGTGACGTGGTTCCCAATGAGGGTTGGGTTAACACATACATCTATGTAATTCATTCCTAGTCATGTAATGGAGGGACATGCTTGATATAATATATTTTTTATGTAGTTTAATTTATTAATCATAAATTTTATTTTTTTCATCCATTGCATAACTTGTTACTATTAATTGAATTCATTTTAATAAATTAACGATGTTGAAGAAAAAAATTACACATTATCCATTAATTTAAATTATTTATTTTAAAAACAATTCATTTGTTTATGTGATAGTGTCCTAGAATCTAAAAAATAAATAATTCATTAGATAAAAATTAATAATAAATTAATGAACCAATGATGAGATTATCTAATAGTTCATTTATTGAGTTGAATATAAATCATCATTTGACCAAGGATAAAATTCCATGTCTCATTAATGGAATGGGTTACAATATTCTACATGTGATCTTTTATATCACTTGGGATAGAATAAATATGGTTCTTTATTAATCCACCATTACATGCCTTATGATACTCACATAATTACATGTATTTATAACCCACATGCAAGTCATGGGACCCGAAGGATTGGTTAACAAGGATTACATAAATAACCATACACACATATGTATTATATTATAGTCAAGGGACTGATGAAATCCAAGCCATAAAATATTATTTAATATTAAATAATTTAAAATACATTTAATAAAATATATTTTAACATCCAACACATACACAGTTTGTGGCCAAACTCATGAAAGTTCATTCATGCAACTTATACACAAATGTAAACCAGTTAACATTTATTTAAATTTATTATTAATTATTAATATTAATGTGATTAAATTTAAGAGTATATTAGTAAATTAAAAAATTCTATTCCATCTTGATGACCATATAAATTCACTTAGTGATACACCTGTTAATGGAATTCATCAAAATCAAATGAAAGATCCAATTATTATAGATTTTTATAATAATGTAATTTAGTATTTCAATAAAATATTATAACCATTACTAAATTTTCAATCATATATTATTTTAATGAGTAAAATAAGGATTCAATGCATAAATTTCCAATTTAATGTAATTTAATTATATTCATAATTGGCAGTCTACACAACATGTACATATGTGGTATAGGTCAATTTCCTCATTTCTCTTGTACCTAGGATTCATGTTTGGGTATTTGGTCTAGTATGTTAAATGGAATACATGTCATGTACATGAAAACTTAATTCCATGCATCACTATTTCTCTACATCCATGAAACCCAAATAAGAACATGATTTGCTCATTGACCATGACACAACAATGTGTACATGCCAACTATACGAAGTGCATTGCTCATGTTGTGTATACGCATAACTCACTAAATGGATTGATATTGTAACATCCCAAGTAAATGAATAACAAAAAAATTTATACTTATTTATATTTTCGAATTAAATATTAATTTTACTTTAAAGGGGTTGCTATGTTCGATAGCGTACTAGAAACCCAACAATTGGTTTCATTGGAATCTTACATTTCACACTAATAATATAATATTATTATTTTAAATGGTAGTTAACTCCTAGTCATTTTATTAGTGGGAATGAAAAAAACTAACTACACTATGATTATACATGTTTGTTAAATGTATTTTCATTTATCCAATAAAATTTAGAGGCATAAAATGTGAATGAAACTAATTTTAAGCATAATTTATATTAAAAGGTTGATTTATCGCATGTTAGTGGAAAACCCTCTTTAAATACTGTTTTTGTTACATTAATAAATTTTATATGACTAATTGAAATCAGTCTTTAAAATGGGGACATCAAAATTTACTTTGTGAAAATATTTGGAATTTTTCCTATAATGTTAATTTTTTAATGAATAGTGAAAAATATTGTATTTTAATTAAAAAGTACTTTTTAATATAATTTATTTATATGATTCAATTATCTATTTAATTTTTTTTAAAGTGAAATTAAAATAAAATTTTACCATTTAATCCAATGTTGGTCATTGGAATTAATTTCACTTTGAAATTGGGCATAAACAAGTATAAATCTTTTGATTGTTATTGTTTCATAAAAAAACACAATTTGTTTTGATAACAGGAATTAATTTTAAAATTAATTCATTCTACTTATATGTTTTGAATTTATAAAAATAGAAATCATTTTTGAAATTGGAATATCAAATATAGCTTAGGCTGAATTTTTGGTATTTTTCTGAAAAACATCAATTTTTGATGAATAGTAAAACCACTTAGGGGTAGTTAAAAAAACTATCTTTTTCATTTAAATGAAATTTTGCCACATTTGTGAATTGAATTTCAAAAATCTGACATGCATGGTTGTTATCAATAAGTAAAATCTTATTCATTAAGATGAAAATATTTTTTGGTGAATAGTAACATTTGACTTATTTACAGTGGTTAAAGGTAAATAGGTTTATTAAAGGTAAAAAGAATATTATAATAATTCAAAATTACCTTAACATTTGTTCAAACATTATTTTTTGAGTCATTACCAATCATGGGCATCTTTGGGTCGATTTTGGGACCCCATTGAGCAACATTGAAATGATAATGTCAATTTAGATTAATTAATTTAATGTAAAGACAAAATTGACATTAACAAAAATATTATAGTAAATAATTTTTATATATTATTATAAATGTCATATTTTCAACTATAAATATTCATTGGAAAGCTAAAATGATTTACATCATCACGGTAATTTTTTATAAATTTTAGACGATAAATAAATTAAATTATTTATGACATAATAATGATGCATTATTTACCTCATTAATAAATCATTTAAATAAATCAGATTATAATGATTAAAATAATATTCAAAACTTATCAAATTCTTATTTGATGATTTTATTTCGACCATGAGTCAACTTATATTTATCTTTAATAATTTTTTGACCATTAGAAAATGAATATTATTATATAATAAAATAATAGTTTCACACTTTCCTAAAGATCCCCTCCTCCCCCTTATAAAAGAACACCACTTCTAACAAATATCTCACACCTCTAAAGCAATTTTGATCACCCAACCTCTGCCCACTTATGCTCCATACATGTCTATCCTCCCCATTGAAGCCTTACCTTATGCAGAAGGCACTTCAAAATGTCTTTTTGGTTCAAACTAAAGGATGTTACCCAAATTAAAGGTAACGATTTCTCTTAAATTGATATCTTTTATTTTACATCTCCAACTGCTAAACTAGTTTTATTCCATTCTTTTGTAACAAAACCAAAAACCTCAGTATACTAGGCTGTGGTTATTAGATGTATTATAAGTACATAAACACACACCTCCATCTAATGGGTGAAGAACATAATATTTTTGTGGATAACAATCTAACACCTCACGAAACGATGATTGTTCGATTATCTCCTACCACCTATCATGGTGGCCATTATAATGGAACTATATTTATATATGATATATAATATGTTTATGTTTTCTTTATACTTCTGTATTTTCCATTTATATCACGCCTTTATGGTTTCTATAGTGGGTAAATACGATAATCCCATTTGAGGAAGGGCGGACTACCGCCCCCTCAATGTGATGTGAATCGTTAATGCATTATGTGGGATGTATAAAGGATATAGTTACTGATATTATATATGATATTATACTTTTATCATAATATAACTATGTATCACTATGTTTAAATGCCATTAAAATAAGAAATATTAATGAAAGTAGCTTTCATGCGTATGTATGGCTTACCGTCTCCATGAACGGTGCATTTAATTTCTAACCTATATGTACTATTATAAATACATGTATATTCTGGATATATATGATATATTTGATAAATAAGTCATTAATATAATTCTGGATATAATGATCCTTTGACCACATGAACAACATGTAATAATAAGAATTCCATTTTTGACTCAAGTAACAAATATCAAAAAAACGAATTTTATTAACATAAATGGTTACATAATATTTATAACATGGTAATAAGTGATATAAAAGTAATAATAAACAAGAGAACGTTTCTTAAGAAATTATAAATTAACATTAGTTTATTATTCAAGAGTTTAAAGAACGATCACGTCAATTTAGACATGATGTAAGGGACTTCGTCTCAATCTCCATCCACTGAGGCATATTTTCAATTATACACAACTTTATTTTATAAGATTTATAAACTCCCTTGACATTTAATTTTATTCAAAAATAATATTTTTCTATGATTCATTTTACTAAACGACAAAAAATAATGTTCCTTTTAAAGTAAGCGGTGAAAATGACCTTTTTCGTCGCCGTGAGTATTATTTGATTTTTGGCTTCCAAAACAATCCATATTGTTTTCAAAAGAAAATAAATACCATATAAACTTTTATGTATTTTTTTATCGAAAATAGTTTTGATAATGAATTTTTTATGTCAATATTTTTAAGTTATATATTGTGATTGAAGTGTGGAAATGTTTTCATTCTTTAATATTTGTTTTCATTCTTCTGATTTTATAATGGTACATGGATATTTGATGGGTGGTTACGTGATAAACCAAATGATGGGTGGTGCCGTGAATACCAGGATGGGTGGTTACGTTATTACCTCCAATGCATTGGGTATGAAAGTCTGTCATATGGCTATTAAATTTAATGATATGGGTGGAATTCGACCATATGGTAAATCCATTTATGTATGTTTATGTCCCAAGTTACCTTTATATGTTATGTGTTCATTTTATGGGTTTTATGGTAATATTTTGGTTACAAAAGAGTATGTAATGATATTTTATTCAGTGAAGAGTATTTACTACTTCATAAAAGTGAAAAGTATTACTTATGATAAAGTATTCTTTGTTTACATTTTGTTTTGAAAAACCAACAGTTTTCCTTCTTTGTGAATCCCTTATTGAGCTTTTTATGCTCATCCCCTATTTTTGAAATGTTTTTGACAAGACATAATGTGGAATAGGGTCAAGGATGAGATCATGGAAAATTCATGTTGTCTTTAACATTATACTAGACCTGACTATTTTTTTCAAGAGTTCGTGTTTTGTTAAAAAATGGAAACTATGTAGAAGTGTCTACTTTGTAATCTTTTGATATGTAATAGTTATGTCCTAATTCTTTAAAACTATAAACCTAAAAATATCCTCAATGTGAATTATACATTTAATTAAATATTATGTAACATTTAAGGTTGTGTCCTTATTTTTAGTATTAGATTTCGGTTTAGACAACATTAGGAGTTAGGGTATTGTTAAATTAATATCCATAATGTAATTTATTTTAATATTGAAATCATATAGCATTTACAGATTACCATGTTTCTTCAATTAAGATATTTCTGTGTTCATAATGATTTTTTGTAGACGAAACAGAGCAGCAATTCTCGGAAGGCATACAGAGGGAAATGACCTTTCAAATCTGTATCCTGAGATGGTCAGAACCATAACTAAAGAGTTTCTTGAAGTGATGGGTTGGTTGACTCAGGTGAAAAATGTTGGATGTTTTTATTGATGAAATTTTGGTTTATTCAAAAATTAATTAGGAAAATGAAATTCATTTAAGGTTTGTCCTGCAAACCATAAAATAAAAGAAACTTTATGGTAAATTTAGAATGTCTGAGTTTTGTTTACAAAAAATTTCTTTCCTTGGTCACATGGTTTCAAAAAAAATGGCATAACTGTTTATCATGATAAAACCAATGTTGTTGAAGAATTTCCAAGACCCACAAATATAACTGAGATTCATAGTTTTCATGGTTTGTCAGGTTATTATATGAGGTTTCTAAAAAATGTTTCTCGGTTATCTAGTCCAATGACTATGCTAGTTCAAAAAGTTGTTATGTTCATCTGGACAAAAGAATGTGATGATTGTATTCAGGGATTGAAAAGGAGATTGGTAAATGCTCCAGTTTTGGAACTGCCATCCAGAAATGGTGAGTTTATTATCTACAACGATGCTTCTTTGAAAGGACTTGGTTGTGTCTTAATGCAGAATGATATGGTAATTTCTTATTCTTCACATCAGTTGAAACAACATGAGATAAATTACCCTACACATGATTTGGGAATTAGCTGCTATTGTATTTTCTTTAAAAATTTGGAGGCATCATTTGTATGGATTGAAGTTTGAAATATATTCTGATCACAATATTTTGAAGTATATATTCACTTAGAATGAATTGAACATGAGGAAGAGGAGATGGTTGGACTTAATCATGGATTATGATTGCACGATCCATTATCATCCGGGAAACGAAAATAATGTGTCTGATTATTTGATTCGAAAATGTAATTCATCATTTTCCATGTTACGTTTGGAACGAGATCCTTTGATTTTTGATTTGATAAAATTTGGAATAATAGTTTTTGGTGTAGGAAATTTTTCTATTTTGTATCAGGTGTTAGTGAAATCATCTCCATCAGGCAGAATAAAGCATGCAAAGAAAGAAGATAATTCGTTATAGAAAAAGGTAGAGTTGGTTCAGAAGTGTAAGTTACCTGAATTTATCATTTATAATGATTGTGTTTTGAGATTTGGAAGTAGACTATGTATGCCTTTTGATTCACAATTGATGAATGAGTAGTTATGTGAAGCTCATAGTTCTCCGTTTTCAGTTCATCCTGACAGTACTAAGATGTACAAAGATCTTCGTGAGTATTACTGGTGGGATGGAATGAAAAAAGATATTTCTAATTTTACTGTGAAGTGGTTGACTTGTCAACAGGTTAAAGCAAAGTGGAAATTACCGAATGGAATGATTCTGCCTTTACCAGTGCCAGAGTGGAAATGTGAAAATATATGCATGGACTTTGTTCTGAGATTACCAAAGACATATCGAGGTAATAATGAAATATAGGTTATTGTTGATTGATTGACAAATTCTTCCCATTTTCATCCTATTAAAAATACATTATCTCTAGATCAACTTTCTCGATTGTATGTTAAAAAGACAATGAGGTTGCAAGGTGTTCCCCTCAACATTGTATCTGATCATGATCCCAAGATTACTTCTATCTTTTGGAAAGGCCTTCATAGGTCGTTGGGTGCTGAATTAAATTTTAGTATAAATTTTCATCCTCAATCAGATAGGCAATCAAAATGAACAATTCAGACCTTGGAGGATATGCTACGTGCTTGTTCACTAGATTATCAGGGAACTTGGGACCAACATCTTTCTTTTGTTGAATTTTCATATAATAACATTTTTAATTTTTGTATACAGAGGGCTCAATATGAGGCATTATATGGAAAGCGTTGTCAAACTCTAGCATTTTGGGATGTAGTAGGTGAGAGGAAGCTGATGGGACCAGAATTGGTTGAAGAGATTGCAGAGAAATTTTAGTTGATTTAGAAGCACATGAGAACTGCTCAGAGAAAACAGAAATGTTATGCCAATAACCAGAGGAAGGATCTTTTTTTTGAGGTAGTTGATCATGTATTTCTTAAGGTTTCTCAATGGAAATGTGTGATGCGTTTTGGTAAGAAGGGAATGTTGAGTATGAGGTTCATTGGAGCTTATAAAATTCTAGAGCAATTTGGATCAGTTTCAAATAGAGTGGCTTTACAGCCAAGTTTATGCCAGTTACTCAATGATTGTCATGTTTGGATGTTGAGAAAGTATATGCCAGATCAATATCATATTTTTATCCCAAAGGTAGTTCAGTTGGAAGAGAATCTCACTTTTGAATAACAACAAGTGCAAATTTGTAACCATAGAAAGCAAGTGTTGCGGAATAATGTAATTCACCAGGTAATGGTTTTGTGGAAAAACTCTATGGTTGAAGAGGCAGTGTGATAATCTGAAATTGCATTGAGGGATAAATACCCTACTTATTTTGATAAGTGGGTAAAAATTACGAGGATGCAATTTCCAAAAGGGGGGAAGGATGTAACATCCCAAGTAAAAGAAGAATAAGATATTTTTATACTTATTACGATTTTGAATTAAAAATTAATTTTACTTTAAAGGGGTTTCTATGTTCGAAAGTATACCCGATAAGAAACAACAGGTTTCTTTGGAATCATATGTTGCACACTAATAATATAATATTATTATTTTTAATGGTAGTTAAATTCTAGTTGTTGTATTGGTCGGAATGAAAACAACTAACTACAATATGCATATACATGTTTAGTAAATGAATTTACATTTATCCAATAAAAGATAGTGGCTTAAAATGTGAATGAAACTAAATTTAAGCATAATTTATATTCAAAGGCCGATTTATCACCTCTTATTAGAGAACCCTCTTTAAATATAGTTTTGGTTACTTTAATACATTCAATATGACCAAATAATATCCTTCTTTAGAATGGGGACATCAAAATGTACTTTCTGTAAATTTTAGGAATTTTTCCTATAAAGTTCATTTTTATGAATAGGGAAAACTATTGTATTTTAATTCAAAAGTGCCTTTTAAATGAAATTTATTTATATGGTTATATTATAATTTTAATTGTTTTTAATGTGAAATTAAAATATATTTTTACCATTTAATCCAATTTTGGTCATTGGAATTAATTTCACTCGGAAATTGGACATAAACAAGTATCAATATTTTGGAAGTTATTATTTCTTAAAAATATGCTATTAGTTTTGATAAAGGGAATTAATTTTAAAATAAATTAATGCCACTTATATGTTTTGGATTTGGAAAAATGAAAATATTTTTTAATTCAGAATATCAAATATGGATTAGGTTTAATTATTGGTATTTTTTGGAAAAATCAATTTATGATGAATAGTGAAACCACTTAGTGGTAGTTAGAAAACTGACTTTTTCATTTAAATGAAATTTTACCACATCTGTGAATTGAATTTCAAAAATATGAAATACATGGTTGTTATAAAGAAATGAAATCTGGTTTATTAAGATGAAAATAATTTTTGATGAATATTATCTTTTGACTTTTATTTACCGCATTTAAAGGTAAATAGGTTAATTCAATGTAAAAAAGAATATTATAATAATCCAAATTAACCTTAATACTTGTAAAAACATTATTTAGTGAGTTCCTAACGACCATGGGCATATTATGGTCGATTTTGGGACCCCATTGAAAAACTTGAAAGTGAAAATGACAATTTAGATTAATTAATTTAATGTAAAGACAAAATTGACATTAACAAAAATATTTTTGTAATTAATTTTTATATGGTGTTCTATAAGTCATATTTACGACAATAAATATTCATTGGAAAGATAAAATGATTTCAAATATCGTGGTATTTGTTTAATAATATATAAACATCATATAAATTAAAATATTTATGACACAATAATGATGCATTATTTACCTCATTAATAAATCATTCATATAAATAAGATTATAATGATTAAAATAATATCCAAACTTGTCAAATGCTTATTGGATGATTTTATTTAGACCATGAGTCACCTTATATTAATATTTATTGATTTTTGGACCATCATAAACCCAATATAATTATACAATAAAAGAGTAGTTTCACACTTTCCTAAAGAGCCCCTCCTCCGCCTTATAATAGGAGCCCAGTTCTAACCAATTACTCACGCCTCTCAAGCCATCTGGCTCATCCAACCTCTGCCCAATTAATCTTCCTACATCCCTGTCCTCCCCCTAGAAGACTTACCATAGGCATAATGCACTTTAAGAAGTCCTTTTGGTTCAAACCTAAAAAAGATACCCAAATTAAAGGTAACAGTTTCTCTTAAATTGTTATCATTTATTTTAATTATCCAACCCCTAAAAACGTTTTATTCCATTCAATCATAACAAAACATGTATCCTCAATATACTTGGATGTTGTTATGAGAATGAATCGAACTGAACATACACACACCTCCATCTAATGGGTGAAGAACATAATGTTTCTGTGGATGAGAAACTAATGCCTCACGAAACGATGATTGTTCGATTATCTCTTACTGCCTCTCATGGTGGCCATTGTGATGGAAATGTATTTATATATGAGATATAATATTTTTATGTTTTCTTTATGCTTAGGTATGTTCCATTTATATCACACCTTTATGGTTTCCATTGTGGGTAAATACGATAATCTCATTTGAGGAAGTGCGGACTACCGCCCCCTCAATGTGATGTGACACATTAATAACGTACGTGGTATGTATGAAGGATAGAGTTAATGATATTATATATGATATTAAACTGTTATTATAATATAACAATTTATCATTATGTTTAAATTCCATTAAAATAAGTTATTGAAATGAATGTAACGTTAATGCGTACATACGGCTTACCGTCTCCATGAACGGTGCATTTCATTTCATACTTCCATTACTATTATTAATATATGTATATGATGGATATATATGATATATATTATATATAAATCATGAATATCATTCCTGGTATAATGATCCTTTGTCCATAAGGACAACATGTAATTATAAGGAACTACACCAAAAACTGGCAAGGGAAGCGTTGCCCCTTTATCATCGCTCAAAAAAAGTGCTGATAAAGAGGGGGTTTATCAGCGCTAAAAAATATTATATTTAAAAAAAATCTGGATAACTAAATTATTTTTATATAAGTATAATTATATTGATATAAATATAATAAATATTATTTTAATATGTTATAGATACATATAAACAGACTATTACATTTAATATATAAAAAAATTAGTCAAAATGGATTCAAAATATTTTAAAAAAATAGTATTAATTAAAAAATTTCTATTTATTATAAATTAAAAATCATTTAATAACAATTTTAGAACACAAAAAATCAAAACAATTAATAAAATGTTCTAAAATATGTTGAAAATGTAACTCAAAATTCAAACATCCATAAATTTTGATACGAGGGTCCGTTTGAGCTCTACATCATATCAAATCAAAGCCTGTGATAAGATCTACATTCTAGGGACTGTCACAAATCCATTATCACAATTTTCGAGCCCGAAAAAGTCCTAGAAGACCCCCAAAACTGAGTTTTTAGTTGGGATACCCCGATTTGTTAACATTCAAACAAGTATGACTTCTGATCTGGATGTATGTTAGTCATGTAACACATATCATATCGAATATTGTTTCATATTCTTTGATCTAACTGGTTTTGGCATTAAAACATAATTCTAGATTATAAGTTATGGTAGTTTTAACATTTTATGGCTTTTCAAATACACATATATATGTATTTACCCATAAATATATATGTGTCTCTATGTGTGTGGGTGTCTATGTTTGTGTCCATGTGTTTTATATATGTATATATATATATATATATATATATTTTACTTACATAAAAACACACATCAAAAACATATTTCTTCATAAAATTATTTTAAACTAATCTTATATGTACATTCTATGGCCTTTCAAATACACATATATATGTATTTATTCGTAAATATAAATGTGTTTGTGTGTGTGTCTATCTGTGTGTGTCTTTGTGTTATATATATCTATGTATGTGTGTGGTATATATCTAGGTACGTATGTATGTATTTATTTCTTTATAAACACACATAAAAACACATTTTTTCATAAATATATTTAAAACTTATCTTATATATATAAATTTATATACATATAACAATACGTATAAAAATTATAACTAAAAATACATATATAAACCTATTAATATATGAATTAATATATATATACTAATATTTGAATAAATGTATTTATATTAATATGAATCTATATTGATATATGAATAAATATAACAATATATTTAGATATATCAATAAATAGAGAAAAAAATGAAATAACTTAGTGGTAAAGGTGCAGCTGCGAAAGGGGGGAGGTCCCAGGTTCGATTTCCGGTGGAAGAGAACAGGGTGCGCGCGTATGAGGATGTGTGGGAAGGGATGCACGTAGGAGACCTCCTAGCGCTGATAAAAGGTGGTTTGAAGCACTGGTAAATGCACACCCCGCATTATTTTAATTTTTTTTATTTTTAAAAAAAATTGACCTTTATTAGCACTAAAAAAATTTGATAAATGGGACCCCCTATATTAGATTTGAGATTTACAAAGATTTTTTAGCGCTGATAAAGCCCTTTTTAGCGCTGATATAGACCTTTTTTGTAGTAGTGAGAAGTCCATCTTTTACTCAAGTACCAATTATTGACAAAATGAACATTATTAACTTAAAAGGTTACATAATTGTTATAAAATGGAATTAAGTGATATAAAAGGAATAATAAACATGAAAAAATTTCTTAAGAAAGAAGAAATTAACTTTAGTTTGTTATTCAGGAGATTAAAGAATGATCGAGTCAAGTCAGACACAAGGGAAGGGACTTCGTCTTAATCTCCTTTCATTGAGGCATATTTTCATTTATAAACATCATTCTTTTATACAGTGTATAAACCCCTTTGAATTATACTGTTATTCAAAAGGAATATTTTTCTACAAAGCATTTTACTAAATGACAAAAAAGAATATTCATTTTTACGTAAGTAGTGACACTGACCTTTTCCACTGCCGCGAGTATTATTTGATCTTGGGCTTCCTCAACAAGCCGTATTGTTTTAAAAGAAAATAAATACCATATAATGATTTATGTGTTTTGTTATTGAAAATATTTTTGATAATGGATTTTTTATGTCAATATATTTATGTTATATAATGTGATTAAATTGAGGAAATTCATTCATTCCTTTGTATTTGTTTTCATTCGTATGATTTTATAATTGTACTTGGACATTTGAAAGGTGGTTACGTGATAAAACAAATGTCGGGTGGTGCCGTGAATACTTGGACGGGTGTTTACGTTATAACCTCCAATGCATTGGGTATGGAATTCGGCCGTATGGCTATTCCATTTAGTGATATGTGTGGAAGTCGACCGTATTATTATTCAATTTAAGTATGTTTATGTCCCATGTTACCTTTATATGTTATGTGTTCTTTATATGGGTTTTATGGTAATATTTTGGTCACAAAAGGCTATGTGATGATCTTTTATTTAGTAAAGTGTATTTACTACTTCATTATGGTTGAAAGTATTACATATATTAAAGTATTCATGGTTTAATGGTTTTCTGTAAAAACTAACAATTTTCCATCGTTTTGTATCTCTTACTAGGATTTTTATGCTCATCCCAAGTTTTTGAAGTGTTTTTCGCATGACATAGTGTGGAATAGGGTCAAGGATGGGATCAAGGAAATGTCATGTTGTCTTAAACATGGAACTATACATGACTCTTTTTTTCAAGATTTCATGTTTTGTAAAAAAATTGGAAACTGTGTAGAAGTGTCTACTTTGTAATCTTTTGAGATTTAATTGTTATGTCCTAATTCTCTAAAACATTAAACCTGAAAGGATCCTCAATGTGAATTATTCATTTAATTCAATATTATGTATGGTTTAAGGCTGAGTCCTTAGAGATATATGTTTTGGATGCATAACATGATGAACATCATGACATGGACATTGAATACACATCATGTACATATCATTAATGCTCATGGTTTTTCCCTCAGGTAGTTTGACTATGTATAATGACAAAAATGATTGCAAAAACATTCCATCTAACTAGTGTACACTTCATAGCATGTATTCCCACTACCCACCATGTAATATGCTGTTCTAGGTGATATTTTGACCCATTTTACACACAGTGTGAAATAAGTTTACCATGCATAAGTATGTATTGATGCGTTGGATATCCTGCGACATAAAAAGGTGTATTTCACTTAGGTATATAGAATATTATCTTACTACATGCCATGTAATCCAATTATACCAATCTAGATTCCTCATTACCTAACAATGTAATCTAATACTATTATTAACTAGTTCATGAACTTAAATAATTTTGAATCACAAATGATGAAATTAAATAGCCAATAAAATGTTAATTCATATTATATTATGTAATAAATAATATGAAATGAAAAAATTAACAACTACTGTGTATATTAATCCACAATCAAATAAATGATTATAAATTTAAATAAAGACCAATCTAATACAAATTTATGGTTATAGGTAAAACAGAAGTACCCTTGGTCGGTAATGAATTAAAATTTCATTTAATTAAGAGTTTTTAGAAATGTCGATTGAGGATGTTCCATGTTAACATGATTGTAAATTTATTTAGATATGAAGAAATATTTTCCTGATCATAAGATTTAATCTTTGATGATTTAATTTATCATCCAAAATTCCCTATTATATTTCCTTCATTTCAATGTATGAATTAATTGGTATAATCCGTGTTTAGATGATGCACATGTTCTCCTTTGATCATTGAGAATCAGCAATTGATTTTTTAGTGCTATCTTGGAAAACCAATTTTCTTTTATTGTACATCGGGATTGCTCTAGGATCAATTGGTCTGGAAAAATTTTTTCTTGTACATGGAGGAAGATAGGTGGAAATTGAGATAGAGATTTAAGGAGAGATAGATAAAAATATTTTGGGTACAATAATTCTATATTTTTTATTTTTTATTTACCCTACATGATAGAAATAACCATTTATTTATAGATCATGGTTTTTAGTTAAAATCTTAATTAATTTCATACCAATCCCTAATTATTTAATAATCATTTAAAAACCCCTTTGATATGTAATAATAATAACATTTTTATTATATTATAGTTTCTAGTTACTTTTACACTGATAAATATTATTTTATCAGTCTTCCAATTAATAGTCATCCTTAGATATGATCATGGTCTATTCAAAATCCTTTTCATTAATTGAATTACAAAATGAATATATTATTCACATAAAAATATTTTATTCATGATCTAAATGAAAAATATTTATTAAATAAGGAATAAAAAATTATTTACAATCCAAAAAATAAATATTTTTTTATAAATATTAATATAATAAAATTAATTATTTTTTAATATAAAAATAATTATTTAGTACCTTATGAATTTTAGAGACTCATAAAACATGAATAAAATTATTCCTCCTTTTAAAGAACAATATTTATTCAATCAATTAAATTCATATAGAATTTAATCATGATCAATGAAAAAACATAGTGTTATACCCTCTAACATTCTATCTTGTTAGAATTATAAGGGATTTCCAAAATTCCCAGACTACGGTCAAGAAATGGGTCAAGGAACCAAAGAGAATGAAATCAATGTCTCGATATACAAAACCACATCCAAATGGATAAAATGTAATATAAAATTTATGTCTCAATAAATCATAAAGAAGGTTTCACGTCTGTACCATCATCCTATAAGATTAGTATGATTTTCATTTACAATTTGAAATTTATTTCATTACACAATAGGAATGGAATTTATTTTATAGAATTATTACAATCAATAGGATGATATATCAACTTCGGTTATGATGTAAATGAAAAATACTGCCACAAGATATCCATTAATAACATTTCATTCATGATAAACCTAGTTTACACTATTTACATCCAACAAATGGAATGATGGGTTTTGATAGAAAATACTAGTGTGAGAGTCCTGGCATTAACTTGTGATAATCTTAAAGTGTGAGGACAATTTAACGGACTCATAGATAGAAATACATAATGAATACATAACATTAAAAATTCATATTGGTGGGAATGTTCTCAAAATATACCATCTTGGTGATTATCAACTATGATATTGCTGAGAAGAATCCCAATCCTTCCACAAGTACTCACACTTAACATTATATGTAATATGTTCTCTTTCATAAAACATTATGAAAATAGGTAAATAGTTTTAAGAATATCATCATAACATTAAGAGAATCTTATCATTGTGGGTAACTTCTTTTCCCTTTTCAATACCATATATACTCTTGGAAATTATCACATAAATGTTTTATAGAATTTTAATCAATGAATGACAATATATTTATATGATATTTCACATCATTGAATATCAATATATAATTAATTACAAAAATAGTTTCCTCTATGTCTCAATCTCTATTTATTGTTAACCAATGAATCATTTTTCCCAAACTACAATTGTAATGTGATGATAGTTATAATGAGATAGAGATATGAAGTCACTCATAATCCACCCCGTATGTCCAAAAAATCCAACCCTCTATATACCAGTATGTACCAAACTCCATATTTGCATCAAATTAAATACTTAATCTGCCTTTAAACCAAATCTTTTCCTGAAAGAACCTTAAAACTCAATTAAACATTACCCAAGAGATCCCAAACATGGATCATAGGGTGTTTTAAATCCCCATGGACTAGTGAATATTCCATAGACATAAAGAAATTATTAAGGGGAATAATTTCACCATATGGAAATCTATAAAAAAAACATGTTCAATTGATTATAATTTATAAATAATTATAACGCCAATACAATCATCAAGAATAATTTAAAAAAATTAGATAAGTACAAATGAAAAAAATTAAAATTTAATCCAAGACATGACATAAACAATGATATAATTAGAATAATATATCCTCATAATAGGGGGATCAAATGATTTTTTGGTCACCCATAACTCACAAGGTATCACTATCATGAACACCCACTATCACCATGTGATCTATTACCTATTATTATACCTTAAAATGATAGTATATATACACCAAAAAAATTATGTAGGGTTTTAGAAATAATAAACAAATCTAATATAATCAATATATTTTTAAAAAAAATCAATATAAAAAAATACAAATTTATTAATTTTATATAAATCTTGTC
Organism: Viscum album; assembly: GCA_963277665.1. NCBI lineage: Eukaryota > Viridiplantae > Streptophyta > Magnoliopsida > Santalales > Viscaceae > Viscum > Viscum album. The sequence goes on along the minus strand of OY728131.1, from coordinate 1,104,721,468 downwards.
CTGGAAATATTTTCATAATTTATAATATAATATAATTTCTAAAATTTGTAATTTCTAATTATTAAACTTAATTTAATTATTTTTTATCAAACATGCATGATTAAACCATTTAAAAATGTCAGATTTCATAAATCATTTTTATTGTAGCACCATGGTTACATGTCCCAGGGATAATTTCATCATAGTTCATATATCCATACTTATTTTAGTAAAATATAGTTCTAAGTGTTCTCACATCGTTAGATTATAGGTTGTGGGAGAATTGAAGTCCCCATGGTGAATGAACCCTTTTCCCTAATCATAGTGTAGTTAATGTTCTCATCATCAATCTATTTCTAAGTTGATCTAATACATTCCTAGAATACTTATCCTTAACATTCCATATAAATACATATGTACCCATGTAAATCATGTAAATCAATCAAGGATAAAATCATCCTTCTAATGTCAGTTTCATCAATCATAATTCAAGAAGCCCCACATTATACGTTTAAGATTCCATCTCATTTAAAAAACAAAAATCAAATGGGTTTTATATTAAATAATAATATTTTTTAAAAAATAATTTTTTTTATAAATCTATAAAATTTTTCATTCTATCATTTACCAATAAAAATCATCAAATCCATTATTCAAATCAGTCATTTGATTTCAAAACCATTTCCCCAAAGTATTTTATTTGTTTCAAAATTCATTAACACAAGGATTGCATATGACACCATGACATTTTGAGAACATATATCATAAATCTAATCTCATTATTTTGAAATAAATTATAAAATCATGTTAAATTAAAAATAAATAGTTTTAATAGATTGTAATTATGTTATAATACCACCATAATCATTCAAGTATTTGTCAAAAACCCAAAATAAGATCCATAATTGGAGATTCTAAGGGATAGAATAAAACAAAATGTGATCCTCAAAAAAACCAAAAATAATAATCTGGATAAACCAAGGTATTAAGGTTCTGAGAATTCATTGAAGGAGGAATATGAGGAAATGATATTTTACGAATAGATCAAATGTTACGATTACTTAAAGACATTGAAGACTTCAATTAGAACATCGACCCATGAAAATTCAAGGATGAAAATTAAATAATTTAATATAGAGAGATTCCATGATTGAATGGGTTAAACTAGTATCAAGGAACGGTATATTAGAGTCAAATTGGGATTAAGGGAAATAGAATTGTTATATCTCCCATCATTAAATATCCCAAATTAAGAACACTGGATAGCTTCTAGCGTACATCCACTAGTTAATGGTGCGGGGAATAATGCCTCGACCTCTAGAAGCCCCAACCTATAGAGAATGGTTTTTTTAGGAACACCACATTTCCATCATGTCGGGTACATGATATTAGATCTCACTAGATTGCGGGTGGATTACTTGTAGATATTTTATCTATAAATCCATCTTCACTCATTGTGTAATAACATGCAATATTCTAAGATATGTTTAATTATATTGTATTTTTTACCCATATATTGGCATGAAATGCATGATTTCATGGCCTTATCAAATGACTTATGACATCCTATAATCATATAATATATTTGAGTTGGTAGTAACATAAAATGTAATTCCATGTCAAACAATATCAACCTATCATATAATAAAACATGGATTTTCAATGAATTTTGATATTCATTGCAACGTGGTTATCATAATTTATGATATATCACTATCTTACCATGTGATATATTCTAGTATCATCACATACGTAGTATAATACATTACATATCATTATGAACATCTGTTAATTCATTCCATTATTTCTGAGTATATTTTCCCATACATGATTCCAATCCCATATAACCACTAGAAATATTCCTTAAAAAATATTCTATGTAACATCCATGTTTGTTCATCATCTAATAGAAGTTTGTGATGACTCATCTATTAACACTTCTTAATTTTTATCCTTAACCACCAACTATAGATGTTATTTGTCAATGTTATTTTATGAACCCCAACTGAGGTAAATATGTTTTCCCATTCTCTCTTTATAATTTCGATATCATCTTCATTAATATTAGTGATTTATAAAATTTTATTATAAATTGAATTCATTATTTTATCAATTATTTCCTAATAAAAACTAATGAAATATATTTTATTTCTATGAGTATCTTCGTGATAGTGTGTGATTTCCAGACCCAGATGCCACTAAATTGGTGCTAAAGGATAGTGGGTTATGAAGTCTCAATAGTGCCACCTCATATACTAGAGGCTGCCTACTAGGAGTGTTTGAATATGGTGTGATAGTGTAGAGACTATTCCATAATATCAAAGTAAGAAAACCAAAAAAATGAAAAAGTACCATAAACAAAATAAGTAAATAGAGATAATAAAATGTAATTAAAATGAATTGGTACATGATTTAACAATAAAAAAATTCCAATAAAATCCAAAATAGCTATGTCTTTCATACAAAATTGGTCACCCACATGGCCGACCATATAGATACAGAAGTAAAAAAACTCTATGTCAAAGTGAAGGGCTTTACTACAAACAGTAATCCATAACAATTACTCTGTCTCTTGACACTATCAAACTATAGTAGACTAATAAAAATAAATCATATAGGAAAATAAAATAGAGCATTACTATATAGTTATCAACCCTACCCACCATGCAATTGTGATCAACCTGAAAAATAGACATAAGGTCTATATGTACACCGAGGTGGATATGCATGGGAGATAAATAATCTCATTAGAAAACCCAAATAATCAACCCATAAATTGGATGTTCTTAGTGTATTAAAAAGTAATAACCCATTCCTAAAAAAGTAAAAACTAAAAAAATAAGACCAAATGTAAAACCAGATCCTAACACGTGGTTTGTAATTCCCGTCAACATAGAAAGTGACAGCATGGATGTCCATATAGATATGAATATACATATATAGTCCCATATATATAAAAATACCCATAAAAATTAATATTTATTGGTGTGTGAATCAAATAACATGAAACCACATCAGCATTGGACCCTTGGGTCCATAATCGCAATCTCATGGACATCCATTGTAATGGAATTGATCTAGACATAAATCCACTGAAGTCGAGTGTCATTATATTGATCTAAGAGTCTATAATCCCAATCAAATCATACCATTTTTATCCCACACCACAATTTTATGCCTTTGAATCATACATCACTATATGAGGATAATGTTTCTACATCTTCATTAACCAATACTCGCCTTCAATAACTTATGGGGATACCATATACTGATGGTTTATCGTATAAATAATGATTCAAGGGAGTACATATGGACATACTATAAATATAACTACATCATAATCCATGTTTAATAGGCCTATAAATCCAATATAATGTGTGAACCAATGATCCAGGTCTATAGGCAGTCATGACATTTGAAACTCAGATAAACCCTAAGGTTCTTACACTTAGGTGATCTGTAAAGAGAACTCACTTGTGTGAGGGCATGGATCACTCCATAAGTCTCATAACTGGTCAAAGAGAGAATAATTACCCTGATCAATGTCAAGGATATTGAAATCAACCCCATCTATCTCAAGATACAAATATAACATAATTCATGGTTTCCAAACCCATATAAAGAGAACATAAATGTGAGATTCTAGGAAACACCCATCATGTCTCATATGTATTCTAGGAGAGAGTATTCATCCTTATCCTAAGCCAAGGAGATCATAATTTTCTCCATCAAATGGGATATAATAATATTCCATGAGTCTTGGATTGACATTCACATATATCATAATTACAGTCTCAATATACAAATACCGTAAAACACCTCTAGTTATCCCAAGAAAATATATCACAATATATATAGTTCTAGGTTCAACAACCAAGTCTCAGGTAGTACCACTAGGTATACAAGTTAATATCCAAATTGAAATGGACCAAATGGTTGATACTTGGAAAACACATCTGGGAATCCAAACTAGGATTAATGATCATAGGAAGAACATATGGAAATACAAAATGATGGAAATACATTATACATCAGGCTCAACACCCACCAACATTGAAACACCTTTGATAAACATCGTTTCATAAAAAATAAATAAGAGAAACCTAATAAAAGAGTGTGTAGGGAACTAATTACCATAAAAAAATTAACAAAACAACCCCAAATGATTACAAGATCAGTATGACTTATCGGGTGACACACACTTCGTTCTCTCCCAAACCCAACATACTAACTATAGTTTGTCAAAAAACTAGAACCCACCAGGTCCCTCAAGACAAACACTGATGAGGCTTCCAACATGGGATCAAAAATATTTAAACATAAAAAATAAATCCTATACCACTTCCTTAGCTAGTAGGTAAGAATGAATCCTACTCCAGAACCTATAATTTTAAGAAAACATACACAACCAATAAGGGAACCTTAAGAATGGTATATAAATGTAAATGGATCCTAAAGGGGAATTTGAAGATAAAAAAGGAGTAAAGCCATTATTTAAGGGACCATTGATGAACAAAAAAAAGATAGAGGATTCCTATAGGGGATCCTCTAAGTCAACATATTAGCAGAAGAATCTTACTTGTGATCCATGATTGTAACTAGTGTCTCAGAATCTTACGCTAGAAGGGATCATCATGTAAAGGAGAAATCCTAAAATGAAATCCATAGAGGAACCAATAATAATAGATACCACATAGATCATTCTATAACATGATTTCAACTAGTTTAGTCTCAACACCCAACCTATCATTCACATTTAAGTGTCCCCTTCATGATATGTCTGAATTCAATTATGGGATGAATAACCTCTCAATTTAGGTAAAATCCAAACACACCCATTAGGATGCCTCGTGCCACTCTATGAGTTTCTCCATCATTATCTATTGGAAATCTAAATTTAATTGACTACTATTGGGATCGATTTTAGTAATGTGGAACAAAATAGAAAAGTACCCTTAAAGGGTACCAAGGGAGGAGTGCCTGATGCGTACCCACTTAGCCTTATATGGGCATGTACCTCGACTAGAATCGTTGTGTAAATGCCTGAGTACATGTCGTGTAAATAGGGAAGATGGAATGTACCCAAGAAGGGGTACCTTCGCATGTCCCTTATCAAAACTCCCAGATACATTTCTTGGTTGTGTACTCATACATGGATTGGAACCCATATAGGGTTCGGTCATGTACTATACATGACCATTTAACCCAACAAGGGTATAATTAGACTGGTACAAGGCTACACAACCAAGTACTAGTACAAAAAATGTAAACCCATATACATGGATTGTATTCATTAAAAATCATATTCCATGAATTGGAAGAACACATGATGTTTACCCATGTACTAGATGTTGCGTTGTTGGGTTTTCATGGATGGGAAACTCGCATATCTCCAAATCCCCATGTTTCTACCACCAAAACAACAGACTAGGCCTCTAGGGCCCATTATCAAGCATAATAGGGGTTCAAAAAAAATTGATGAATCTAAATGAATAATTTTTTAAATCAAAAAAATTACTTCCTTTTTGAGATATTATCTTCACTTCATTCGATTATGTTTTCCAAAACTATTTGATCTCGATCCAATGCGATGAGGGATCCCTGGTAGATTTTCCCTATCCTCCCCTCTCCACTTCTTTCTCCCACTCCCTCTCATATATCGGTATCATGGTGAAGAAAACCATAGGATGTGTACATGATAAGGAATGAAGGAAATTAATAAAAACAAAATGGAAATAAAAAGAAATGAAAAAAGATAAAGTTAAGGAAAAGTGGCCCATGATGGCCCCGAATCTGAACTCATGTTTATGCCTCACATAGGCTAAACACCCTGTTTCGGACTTAATGATGGAGAATGAATCAATCCAATACTCCATTAAAATTTAATGACCTAACTAGCATTTTTTAACTATTTAATAATTACGTAATTTTTTATTTATTATTAATTATTCCACGAATATGTGAATGGATTAAAATTCCACCAAACTCTTATACTAGGGTCAAAACCCTATTTCGGGACCAACTGAGTGGTTAGAAAAACTATCTAATATCATATAGAAGGGGAAATGGCTTTTTTAACCACTTTCATGTATCTCTAGGAATAAATTCATATTTTTTATCAAAACTATAGTTTTGGAAACATAGGATCTTACAAACACCTCGACCATAATCGTTCTCATCCATGATAATCCTAGAAAAAAGGCAAGTATCCAGGCTCCCAATCAATTAATATGCCTAAACAATCTATTTGGGTTGTCCAACAAAAAGTCCCATATCACCATGAACTATCTTCTAAATGGAATACATTTAACTACAACTAATTAGTTACTCCCCACCATTGAAATAAACTTATCATCGCCTCACATGAAAACATTGAGTTCAACCACCCATGACAAAGCTTATTTTGAACTAAAAATGAGGGACACCACCCTTAAATGTATAATGGTTAACTCCCGGCTATATGGATTACCATAAACCACACATCAAGAACAGCCTCAATAGGCCCGCTTCATAAATATGAAGGAACATTTAGAATAAAAAAGAGGTTGGAAAAGTTTCAATACTCTCCAAAAATACTAAATAATAATACAGATAGTGCATGATCAAATATTATAGGTACACTATGATTATAAAAATGTGTATATATATCTCCCACCTTATACTGCTAAAACATGACTAGGATTCAATGATGAGTTAATCATCATATAGTACCCCATCCCATCATGATGTCGCCTCTTCCACGGAAGGAAATTTCTAAAAAAACAACTGGTATCCCATCCCACATAATGTATTTAACCTTTTATCATAGTATCACAACAAGACACTCACCGATTTAGATTTAAACGGTACCACCATCATCCAGTATGTAACTTTATCACCCAACTTGTACTCTAGTGAGTCTTCCAATTCCAAACATAGAACACTGTGCAACATGCCACATCAGTTTCATCCATTCAGAGTATCCATGGGATATACTTTTCAAAATTTTGAATCTCACTTGTTCTTTGATTTATCCCAAGATAGCCTGTCACATAATTTAATTCCAAACATGATTGTTTTCCTATTCATTGATCACATTTGCAATAATAGATACATCAACAAACTATTACAACTACACAAATAGTTTTATATGATGAATACACTCTCTAAATAAAATTACACTAGGTGTTTATGAAATGTGGAAGGAATCGACAAGACTATATGAAAAACTCAAGAAAATACTGTGCATCAATCTCAAAAAGTGATTATAACAAAGATCACTTTCTAAAAAAAATTCTGAGAACATGGTCCAACCTCTCTCATGGAGGATACGCTTTAACAATACTGACGTCAGCCTATAAGGGTGTGAGTTGATACTAAGGACCTATATGTATTTATCCAAGCCCTAGAGATAATGTATATTAACTGGGACATATTGTATAACCACCTATAAAAAAATATCAAACCACTCAATATCAATTAAAGATCACAATGACATTTAAGAGTGGAAAAAATAAAACATGGCCAACAAGGTTCCAATCCACTCCAAGCATCCCCACAAATAAATTCCCCTTGGATGACATGATTTTAATTCATAAGAAAGATTCAAATGTCACTCACTGGGCATCAATATACAGTAATACCACTTATAGGTCTAGATCAGATGAAAAATCACAGTATACATAGACATATTACTTAGTGACCCGACAAGATAACCATGACCTATGAAACATCTCCTTAAATGGACTTATCAAAAGGGAATCACATGGAAAGATTATGTACTAGGTCACTGCACCTCATGTGGATGATGACTATGTCATCAGCCTCAACACCAAAATTATGTACTAGTTCATTGCACCTCCATGTTGAACCATTAACCAATGATAAATTAATTTGAAAAAAATATAATTTATAAAATATTATGGTGTTACCTTCTACAACCATTAAAAATAATTTCTCCCTCAAAATTATGTTGGGTTATAAAAAGTTTAATACTTGAAAATTTAACTCATAAAAACCCACATCGTTAAAATGTATAGAAAAATATTACCAAAAAAGAGAATGTCAGAACCATAATGGTTACCCAAAGTAGCATATAATGAGGTTTCCGAAAATGAGAACTTTGGTTTGAAGTGAGGCATGGAAATGGAGGAAAAGTCTAATGATTTATTGGGAGTGATTGAGTTCATCAAATACAAAACAAGTGAATGATGAAAGAAATGTTGAGGTTCTCAAATTAAAAAATATGCGATGATTAAAAAGGATATCAGTTCAATAATATAATGCTATTGTGATAAATAAAAATTTGATCATTTTCCAAGAATTGGATATTTATTTATTAACTAAAAATATAAGGAAATATATATTCCTGGTATATTTCCATATACACAATACTAATAATAATTTTTCTTTTATCAATTTATAATTCTTCCATTACATTGTGTAGTGGATGTTTAGAAATTAACTTCGATTCGAGAAGTGCTAAAATAAAATTTTATGTAATGTTAAGGCACATAAAAGAAATAAACGGATAACTATTTATTTATGACTATTCATAAAAATCAATAATTTTAATACATTAATCTCAAAACAAAACTAATCACTACTATTTAATCATAAAAAATTATTCTTAAAAATAATTATTCATTAACGAGGTCATCATATAGGCCAATGGTACATTTGAATCACCTATCGTCCTTTGGTCATGGGTTCAAGAACCTTGTCCCTTCCATAGACAATTAGTTGTCACATAACATTCATAATTTCCATCTCTAAAAATGTAATAATATTATTTCCAAAATATAATTTACATATACTAAATAATTTTATTCACTAAATATAAATTTAACCAAGGTTTATAATATAATCTCAATACAAAAATACTTTCTCTGAAAGATGAAAAAATCTACTCAATAATGGTTAACCTTATAACACATCGGAAGGATGAAAATACAATATAATATAAATAATGTGAATCAACAATGTAAACAAGGATTCCACCATATATCACAAAGTATATATTGTTTTTCACAGTCCAAAAATTTGAATAAAATCATTTTATATTCTCTTAAAAATCATAATAAACTAAATTAACAAAGATCCATTTTGAATACATGCATGATTTTTTATTCCAATGACTAGTGGATATGTTCCTTAAAATCCATATGTTGTGAAATTAATCCTTGATTACATAAAACACATTTTTACTAATCAATTCTATGGTATTCTATGCAGGCTAATTAGCTTGTTCATAACCAATATATCTATATCCAAAAATCATTATCTCAATGACAGTAATTAATTCAGTGTTACCTTACCTTAGTCAAAATAAAACATTATTGAGAAATAAATTTTCTATGTCTTCATCAGCGTTCAACATTTCCATTACAATCCATAATGAAAAAATATACTAAATATAATTAAATATTTCAGGATTCAATTAACTTAATTTGTGAATTCCAAAACACAAATATTTCATTCATACAACATTATTCTTAACCAATTACTCGGGATTCATCAACTTATTACTTAATAACCCTTTCCTAGTTTATGAAATTTGAATCATTTTTTAAGGTTACTCATCAGAAATCTAATCATGCTTCTTATGTTAAATGTAAACAATATTCTAAGAACATCACATACCTTTTGTGTTTCATTTGCAGTATCTTTATCATCAGCAGTATAACATGTACTCATACCACATTACTGATTCTCATTGTGATATTTCTATAATGGAAATCCATTTACACAATGGACATAATTTACACATATGAAACATTAAATGTAAACCATTTTGGTTAAAGTTATATCGATTTAGGAAAACCAAAAGGCATAATGTGAGAAACATTTATCATATTGGGACACCATATAATCATGGAAAAATAAATAGAGGGTTCCTAAATCATGAATCATACTTTCTAATTCTATGAACCCATAGGTTTATCATGTTCTATTAAATGTAATCCTCTTTTTTATTTCTTCATTATGGTACTCAAATTGTTTGTTTCATCCAAAATCGCATCCCAAAATAGTGTCATAATAGGTTTGAAGCAAGGCCCATTGACATGTACGTATTTATCCCAAGTCATACAAGAAACAACTGGTCATAGTTGATACTCTTAGGTACATCGGTTCTAGATCCACACACACTTTTATTATATATGTAGTTTTTTATTTCTCAAAAACCAGTAATTATATCCTTTACCAAAATTCTATTAAATTTTATTAAATTTTAACACATCCTTATACTTATCCTTGGAGAAATACCTCACATATCCATTGAAATATATATAGGTACCTCAGTACTAATTTCTCGTCCTTATTTCTCAATGTTTACTAAACCATCACTTTGATACCAGCAAAATGACCCATTATTTACATAGATTTACATTACATAAATATTATGGAATATGTAAAACAAAATTCACATAGATTATTAAATACTATACTTTTATTGTGCCTTTGGAAACAAAGAAAAATAGACACTGATAAATAGGTTAGCATCATTTTCTCCAACTGGGTTCATCATAAATATAACTCTTCTTATACATATAAAAAATAATATATATCTTTCTAACTTGTGGAAGGAAACATAAAAACTGGGGAGCTCAAATGCCTAGAAAGGGAAAACTAGTGAGATATGTAATAATAATAATTCTAATAAGGGTATGAGAACTTCATCATAAAAATAAAATATAATACCCTACATATCAATGATCATATACATGAATAATTGAAAAAAACTTGGATGTTCATAAGTTAGGGATCATATGGATATAGTTAACATAATCCATGAAATCATACCCTAGGAACGAAACATATAATTTTGGTTGACACATAATCATATAATATGGTTTCAATAAAAGCCAAGGCATTTATACAGAGACAATCATTGAAATTTTGGTATACAACCCATACCATATTTATAGTCATGGTTCACTCCCATGGCTATATTAGTACCACGAGTTGACACCTAATATGATATTAGTTGTAATGGTCCACTCCCATGTCCATCTTAGTAGTAAAGGTTTACTCTCAAACCCTATTATTATATCAAATCAAATACAAATCATTACCCAATGCATTGGAGGGATATATAGGTCTCACCCTTCTCATAATGAAATCATAAATATATGTTAGATGAGATCATTAAAAAATATATCATAACCCATGAAATTAAATTCCTATAATAAATGGGAAATAATATCATAGGCTTTCAAAAATATATGTTTTTCAATAATTTCAACATAATCATAACCCATCAAAGGAATCGGGTTTCAAAATCCACTAGTGGATAAAACAATTTTAATGTTGTTTTTTTAATTTTGTACGTCATTTTATTACTGATGTTATTAAATGTTACATTGTAAATTTCTTTTATATCAGTTATAAAGCAACCGATGTTGTTAATCCATATTAGAACTAATTTTTTATGTTTTTTATTTAATAACTGATGTGGTATATTTTTTATTGCGTCAATTATTAAATAACCAAAATTTATAAATGCTTCAAGATGTAGCTTTTTATGTTAGTTATTAAATAACTCATGTAATAAAAAATATACCTCATCTTTTAATAAGTAACTGACATAAAAGGGATGAATACAAATCCTTTTTACATTGATTTTTCATAACTGACATAATAAATTCTTCATGATGTTTTTTATTGTCAGATATAAAATAACCTACGTGGAAACAATTTAGGATGAGTTTTTTATTGTTATTATTAAAAAACTGATGTAAAAAACATTATAACACTACATTTTCTAGTAAACCAATATGGAAAATTTACCTGAAGTAGTTTATAAATTATTTATTCAATATAAAAATTTAATTTTTTTTTAAAATTCGTGAAACCATTCTTGTACACTGCAAAAGAATACTAGAAATGAGAAGAATTAGAACAAAACATAAAGAACCAGTAGGAAGATTAAACATTCAAATTTTAATTTTTTAAACATGTAATATCAACTAAAAAAAACCTAAATCCAAACAAAAAACTACCAAATATAGATATATAATTACAACATTAATGAAAATCATTATACACAACATACTAATTAAAATCCAACCAATCATGTAAAATAATTTGACCATTCAACTTTTATGTGTTTGAAATATTGAGAACTATAAGGTTGAGGGTTATCAAATTGCTAAAAGTTAATATGAATGTTTTTAATATGTATAATGAATAAACCAAATGAAATATTATGGAATATTTTATAACGAAATATACCATCATTAAATTTAAAAATAAATTAGTTTTAAATATTTAATTCATAAGTCTTAAAATATAATATCTGCATTTAATGATTCTTTGTTTTTATAACATTTCTCATTTAATGAATTTTTCAATTCAAAATTTTTTTTATTTGTAATACATCCAAAATATAAAAATTTAAAATGGATATTCACTTTTACTTTTACATATTTTATTATGGAACTATTTTTATTTTTGGTTTTTCAAAAATAAACCCATCCCCTATTAGAAAATAATTTGAATGAGATAAAAATAAAAATCATTATAACATAAAATACTATTAATAAATCAAAACCTACATATACAACATATTCATAAAATTTTCTTGCACATAGCTAAGGAGAGATCATATACAATTAGGTGTTTTCTCCAATGGAAAAATAATCCTAACATTTAATTGTATATGATATAAATGAAAATTTAGTGTTAGTGGTATTTAGGTTAAAATATAAAAAAATATTGTGAGATATATGTTTCATACCTCTCACCAAAAGGAATAAACCAACACTATATTATTACATTCTATTCGAATCTTTCAGAAATATATATTTTAATTTGTTCCTAATCCAATACATGAAAATAAGTGGAAATCAGTTGTGGTCCTTTAATCCCTATACATCATTCTACTCATTCTACTCATAATTGTTATAAAGTACCTAATACAAAATAAGAAATTCGTTTACATTTTTAATAAATTTAAATCAAGGAATAAATTGTGTTAGGACTTACATGAAAAAAATATCAACACGTTGATGCTAAACTTATCTCCATTAACAAGATCCATAATACCAATTTTCATAACGCACATCAAAAAACATGATCATTCATTGGGATTATATAACGAGATGCCAAAAAATGTGAATATCTTGAAAATATATCAAGACTGATAGAATCACTATCTAATGTAAAAACCATTTATCATTGTTGTTTATTTTACAATTTATATTACCATTAAAGTGTTCTTGTATAAAAATAGATTAATATTTTAACTATAAAATGTTAAAAAAATATATACAGTATTAAAATAAATGATATAATGTACACATACCTATATAGTATTGTGTTATAGAAGTCTAGATGACCAAACTAAAATGTGGCTAATACATTGTCCAAATGACATCACATCATATGCATGTAATGGCACATGAGCTGATATATCTATAATATCGTTTACAGTGTCCCTATACGGCTCAACCTCTATCAGTAGATGATTAACTTTAACTCATATACAATATATCATTTGATATGCTACTATATTATGGCGAGGATCATCAATATACGACTAACAATAAATAAGAAGCTGTGAGGGATGGGTGAAAGAGAAGGATAAAATTTGAGGTTTGTAGAATGAGGTAGTGGATAAATAATTGGGTTTGGACGTGGGGTGTGGGAGCCACTGGTGGTAGTGGAGGATAAAAAAATGGGTCTGTAGGAGGAGGTGGAGGAGTTGGAGTTAAAGTATAAAATTTTCTTTGCATGTTTGAAAATATTTACTCCACCAAATATATGATATTTTCCTCCATTGATGAATTAATATTATGGACATAATCCTCCAAAGAGTCTATTGTTTATAAATACCCTCATTGTAATAAGACGATGAATGTGGAACCAAATTTATTACTAATACACATGTCAGGTATCCTTGTACAAGAGTTGGTTGTTTGGGATATCCCAATGCTAGATATAAAATATATTGCCTCCTAATAGCTATAAATTCCCACTATGTTCCCTTCTCTTCAAGATAATACTTCATGAATTAATTGAAAAAAATATGAAATGATTCAATGTGTATAAAAAATACTATTAACATAAATAAAATAAATAAATATATTACAAATCTTCTCAGCTACAATACTTGTTTCTACCTTAAGATATTTCCTATTTTCCCATCTAATCCCTCTTCCTTTTCTCATGTATAGATTGAGGGGACGGAGGGGAAACCCCTCTAGAGCATGATGACTCAGATATATGATTTTGTAATTTTTTATCCATCATTTCTTCATCCAATAATGTATAACCTCCCCAAAATAAATTATTTGGGTATACATTTTTAGATTTGATCTTTTGAGGAGATCTCCTTTTATTCTATAAATTAAGAATAAAAAATAATAAAAAATAATTAATTTGATCATTAATATATGAAAAATAATAAATGATTACATTGATCATACCAAAAATTTATTCTTTTCTACTATTAGTAAGAAATTATTTCCATGTGTATTCAAATATAAAAGTATATATATGATATGGATTTTCTTGTTTCCTACGACCAAAAATAAAATCAGATGTGAGGGTTGATTTGAAATCCATCCATCTCCTAGAATCCATTGATAAATAATTCATCTCAACTCCTCTAGTTTCAGGAATATAAAATTTCATCAGATAAAGAAGAGTGAAAACATAATATAATACAAACATTTAATGATGAGTCAAACAGTAGAAAATGTTCCAACCAAAATTGTCTCCAAAAACCAAGATATTTTCTCTTTGTCAACAATTTTCCAATAATAATACAACATAATTTCTTTTATTTTACCTTCTTTTACTACCAAACAAATAAAATCATTTTCCTTTGGACCTCTAGGAATATCATTCTCATCAAACTCTATGACCATCCTCTTGTCCTAGAAATAAGCAATTGATTGTTTTGGTAAACATGTGTTTCCATGTTTAACAACTCATGAAATCTTCTTTTTCATTATGGGATCACTTGAATAAGACAGGGAACATTAGGAGGAGCATGCAAATATTCCTCCCCAAACATTTGATCAAGATTCTTGTCCACATAATTTCACGGATGATCAACATATTGATCTATCATAATCATTTTAATAAAAAAAGCATATATTAATTCAAAATATAAAAATTATAATATTAAAATAATAATGTTACAAAAAAAATGAAAAACATAACATAGTTATGTAATAGTATACATATTTTACATGTTAAGAATCTTAAAGCACAGTAAACATGGTAAATATGATAAATTAATTTCAATTAAAAATGTCAATAAATATAACAGTTACCTACTGGTTAACTATGGTAAACTAGGTAAACATGATAAATATGGAAAATATTGTAATTTAATTTTCATTAAACAAAATCAATAAATATATATGTTATGTAATGGTAACCATAGAAAAATAATAAAAAAACTAAAATAAAGAAGAATTCATACTAATTTCTTTTAATAGGCAATTTAAAAAAGAAAAAAATAAAATATACTACATCTAATGAAATTAATAAATTTAAATGAGTAATAATCATATTTTAATTCTAATATCAGTAATGTACTAATGGATTTGGTTCACAAACTCTGTCATCATGATCGTCCTTTATGGAAAAACCATGTCAACAACCTGATCGTCATTATTTTTTTATAATCTTTCCATGGATATAGGGATCTCACATAAATTATACTTGTCATCAAGTAGACCCTCAACAAAATATTTTTTTCATAGTAAAATAATAGAGCACTACATATCTGATTGAACAATAATATAGAAAATATGTTTTTAATGTATTACCATTATAAAAGAATCAATTGTGTCGTCTAATCTATTGAGATTAATAACTGTCATTCCAAATTAATCTTGTCTCACACTATTGTTACCAACAAACCATATTGAGTTAAAAATAGAGACATTAATTTTAATTTAATATGCTTCACATATTACCTAAATGACTTCATAATATGCACTATATACAGAAATTGGGTTTTTCTCTTTTGAACTCAAAAAATGCATTGCTTCTACAAACACCAATACCCAACTATTCTGAACTGCACTTCTATGGTCCTGAGCATTCTTATTAAATTTATATCCATTAACGACATGCCTGGACCATGTAATCACATTTAAACATGGACCAACTTCTAACCATCTTAATATCTATAATTCATCTCATCTTACATGTTGGGTATTTTTAAAACATTGATAATTTTTTATGTTATGATCATTCAAAATACACATTTGGTTCTTCTTTGGATGAAATTATTTCAACTCATTAATATGAAATGTGATATATTGTTGAGCATCCGCTACGCTATTCAAGATGAATAAATGTACATTTTTTATTTGTTCGGCTGACCAAAATTTGAATTTTAAGCCACTAATCCCATTTCCATCATTATTATCCTGTTCATTTTCAGTTGGAGGCAAACCAATGTGCTATGTTATAGATAAGTATATCATATTGAACTCCTCAAATTCCTCAGAAACAAAATAATTTTCCGAAATTTATGGTTCATGTAAATATGGATTCTTAACATACTCCTTCAATATTATTATTTACCATTAAAAAGGATACATCCAAAAATGATATAAATGTCCATAAAGTTTTATTTATAAAAAAAGATGAACAATTAAATGCACCATTATATCAAAAAAAGATAGAGGGAAAGAAATTTTCAATTGAAAAATTCTAGAAATTTTATCCTATTCTAAAATGTTATAAGCATCCACATCAATCACCTTATTACAAATTAAATTGACAAAACAACACACCGTCATGATATTCTTTGTCACAGGGATTGGAAATATTTCACACAATGCAACTGGTTGAAGTTTTTGCATCATAATGTGAAAATCATTAAATTTCATACCTGTCAACTTCAAATACTTCAAATAGAAAAAAATTCATACATTTTTTAAATAACCTTACTACACATTGATATCAGAATGACATTAAAAAAATATAATTTTTACCCTCATATAAATTTTATGATATGATTGGGCAAGAAATGATTGACTTCCATCAGGAGTGGGAGCTAACTCCAAACGTATCCCCTAGATAGTTTGTCTAATCTTCCATTTAAACTATATTTTCAACATTGAATTAATATATAACAATGTTCCAATAAAACTTTTATAGATATTATTCTCCTTTTTCATGACATCAATATTTTGTTTCAGGTGATGATATCTCTTACATGGTAGATCAAAAATTAATGAAATTTGCTTCCAAATATTTCAATTATCACCAGATTTATGTGTCTTTCCCATTGTCACATCAATGTTTTGTACCCTCTCAAAATAATCATCAGTGGATAATGGTTTTTGAGAAATATAAAATTCATGTGAGCCGTTTAATTCCTTTTTTAGTCTTCTAAACAATTTATCCATAGGAAAAACATCCGATGAACCATGTATACTATTATGATCCGATGATGAAATTGATATTTGTTGTTCCCAAATTGGACACGCTTTATGCCTCTAAACAGTGTATCCTAACAAACATTCATATGATGGGATTTCATTTATAGTGTACATAATCAAATTATGCAGTTCTAAATATTCTATTTTACAAGAATTATACAGCCTAACACTATCCTCCAATAAAAGATTCAAATCATCAATCAGTGGTGACAAGAAAACATCCATATCATTTCTGGGTTTCTTTGGACAAGAGATCATTATACTCAACATGACATATTAGAAACTCGTACAAAATTCAAGAGATATGTTGTAAATTTTAAATAAAAAAGGCCATGAATAATGTGTTCTACTGAGGATTCAATATGGATTTTTTCCATCTATACACAACCAAAGTCTGAGTTTTCTAATTTCATTTCTGAATGTTGGATATTGCTCATAAAGTTTCTTATACTGTGGAAAATCAACAAGATGAAATATATTTCCATAAAATATCTTCCCATCAGAAAGACATGTAAACCATTTTTCATCATGTGAATTATAAAATAAATGTTTCAAACAAGGAATTATATGACGATACCAAAGTACCTTGGTATGGATATCTATAGTCTTTACATCAACCTGTGATTTTTTATTCAACGTATACTATGATGTCCCACATTTAGGATACTCCGAAATAAATTAGCATTCCTTAATCTATATAATACCATTATTCAAAATTTCATGTATTTTCATGTATCTCATTCATATCAGGTGTAATAATTTCTTGGCCTTATAATGTTAATCTTGAAGATTGTTGTCTTTTTGTGGAATGTATCTCTGAAATTGTAGGAGCCTTGTAAAACCCCAATCACTCCATCTCTATTTCTACTTAAGGATAATCAATCTTAATACTTCCAATAAAACTCTAAAATCTATACAACTAGGGTACAATTTTGTTTCAACATCAAAATATTTATTCCCAACTATCAGTTATATCTCAATTTGTTCTTCTGCAAAATCAAGAAACATATCATCAATTTAATCAGAGTTATTGTAACACCCCGGGTAAATAAAGAATATATCATCTTTATATTTATCCATATTTGTGAGTCAGATATTAATATTACTTTAATGGGGATGTAATTCTCGATGGCGTACCCAATACGCAACAACGAGTTTCTTGGGAATCTTACATTGCACTCTAATAATAAAATAATATTATTTTAAATGGTAGTTAACATGTAGCCGTTGTATTGGAGTTAATGGATAGAAATAACTAAAATATGATTATATATGTTTTTTAAATTTTTTTATATTTATCCAATAAAATATAAAGTCTTAAAATACGGAAAGAATTCCATTTTAGGCTTTTATACCCTAATTTTAACTAAAGGTTCACTTATCGCCTTTTGATGGAGAACTATCATTAAATATAGTTTTTATCAATCTTATACATTATTTTTGACCAAATAAAACTATTCTTTAGAATCGGGACTTCAAATTTTACTTTGTGTAAATTTTTGGTATTTTTCTGATAAAGTTCATTTTTTAATGAATAGTTTAAAATGTTGTATTTTAATTCAAAACCTCTTTTTAATATATTTTATTTATATTATTAGATTATCATTTGAATTGTTTTTAAAGTGAAATTAGAAAATATTTTTACCATTAAATCCAACAGTGGTCGTTGGAATTAATTTCCCTTTGAAATTGGACTTAAACTAGTGTCAATCTTTTGATACTTAATGTTTAATAAAAACACACTCTATTTTCTCTGACAGTGGGAATTAATTATTAAATTAATTAATGTGACTTATATGTTTTTAATTTTTTAAAATATACTTCATTTGTGAATTCGGAATATCAAATATAGCTTAGGGTGAATTTTTGGTATTTTTCTGAAAAACTTCAATTTTGATGAATAGTGAAACCACTAAGTGGTACTTATAAAAACTAATTTTTCCATTTAAATGAAAATTTTCCATCATTGTGTTTTGAATTTCAAAAATCCAACATACATGGTTGTCATTAAAGAAGTAAAATGGAGTTCAATGGGATAAAAATAATTTTTTGGTGAATAGTATCTTATTAAGTTTTTAATCGCGATTAGAGGTAATTAGTGTAGTTTAAGGTAAAAATAATGTTTTAAAAATATTAAATGAACCTGACACATGTCCTAACCTCATTGGATGTGTCATGGCCGACCAAGACAACCCATGGGTAAACTTGGGGACCCCATGGAGCCACATTGGTTGGAAAATGACATAAATATCTTTTTATTTAATGTTAAAGTAAAAATAACACAAACATGACATGTTTTACTAAACAAATTGTTACACGGGGTTATACAATTCAGATTTTTGATCATAAATAGTAATTGGAATGATAAAAATATTTCCTACATCATTATAGTTTTTTTATAATTTTTAGACAGTAAATAAATTAAATTATTTATGACATCATGATGATGCAGCGATGACCTCATTATTTAATGATTTAAATAAAATGGAAAGATAATGTAAAATCTAATACCTACACATGTCCAGAACCAATTGGATGGGTGGATTTCGAAACCTTATCACCTTATCCTCGAATTATATCAATGTGGGACCCTTTAAATCCAAAACTCATTTTCAAATAATGTAATATTTCTTTACTTTCCAAAAGCGCCCCTCCTCTCCTCTTATAAAAGGCCCCCACCTCTACCTCCTTATCCAAACTTCCAAAGCCTTTGGCTCGGCCAACCCCTGCCCATTTTTTCGTTCCACTTTCCTATATTACTCCTTGAAGCCTCACTTTGGGCAGAAGTCTTCCCAAGGAAGCCTTTGAGCTCAAACCAAAGGGAGTTACTCGATTTTAAGGTAATGTCTTCTTTTGAGTCCTTTTGTTTTATTTTGCTTCTCCAACCCCCTAAACTCTTTTTATTCTTTCCTTTGGTAACAAATCCAGTATCCTCAATATACTAGGATGTTTTTATAAGAAGTATTCGAGCAACACTTACACACACCTACATCTAATGGTTAAATAACATATTGTTTCCGTGGATGGCGAATTTCTGCCTCCCAAAACGATGATTATTCAACATTTTGTTAACACCTTCAAAGGTGGCCATTAAGATGACACTATATTTATATATGATATATAATATGTTTATGTTTTCCTTAAGCTTCTGTATTTTACATTTTGGGCATACCTTTATGGTTTCCATTATGGGTAAATGTGATATCTTCATTTAAGGAATTGCGGACTACAACCGCCTCAAAGTGATTTGATTCGTTATTACCATATGTGGTACATATAAAGGGTATATTTAATGATATTATATATGATACCATACTGTAATTAAAATACTATTATGTATCATTATGTTTTAATTCCATTAAATATGAAATAGAAATTGAAGTAGCGTTCAAGCGTACGTACGGCTTACCGTCTCCATGAACGGTACATTTCATTTCTTATCTCAAAATATTATGTACTATTATATGTACATATATATAATGGATATATATGATGTATGATACATATAAATGAATAATATAATTCTGGAATTAAAATATACATACCTATCATATAGTTTTAATTCCATTAATACGACATAGAAATGAAAGTAGCGTTCATGCGTACGTACGGCTTACCGTATCCATGAACGGTGCATTTCATTTCTTTCCACTAAATGATTATATGATATTATAAATACATGTATATACTGGATATATATGATATATATGATATCCAAATAAGGAATTTCACTTTGGATATGAAGAACCTTTGACCACACAAACAACATGTAATTGTAAGAAGTCCACTTTCGACATAAGAACCAAATATCGACAAAATAATCATTATGAACTTAATGATTACATAATGTTTATAACATGGAAATAAGTGATATAAAAGGAATAATAATCTTGAAAAAGGTTCTTAATCAAGTAGAAATTAACTCAAGTTTATTATTCAGGAGATTAAAGAACGATCGAGTCAAGTCGGACCCGAGGTAAGGGATCCTACTCCTCTCTCTCTTTTAAGTACACTCTTTTATATCATTCCCTATAAAGATCATCTTTCTTGTTATTGGGATGTTATTTTATATTACACTTACTGTAATTTTTATGTTCATGTGATGAGAGACCCTATTCTCTTTCATCAATCCATTTTTGGAAGTTTGAAGTGGTGCCGTTAGGCTACCGATTTTTCGTAAGTGATTTTTCATCTCACTTTTATTCCCGTGAGATTTACGCTACATTTGCCACAATTTCCTTTGACTGGTGTATGTACTGCCCATTATTTTACTCATTGTTTTATATACTTTCTTTTATGAGTATTTACATCAATGTTGTATTGTCCTTCTTTCATGAGGTGTATGTTTCGAAAGATACCCATGTCGGTAAGGGAACCTTTCACCCTCCTCTATTTAAAAGACTTATTTTGTTGGGTCTTTTAATTTACATATTGTTATGTTGGGATATGTTCTCATATATTTTTATTGATGTAAATTTTATGTCCATGTGATGAGATACCCTTTTTTTATCTCTCATCAACTCATTTTGATGTGACGCTGTTAGGCTGTCAAGGGAACTTCTTAACCCAATTTCGATTTCTTTGGGTTCAACATGTTGTTATTGAATATGTCATCCTTTGAATATGTGTGAATGACCATTGATTATTTTACACTTAATATCCACTTATATTTGGTGTATTCGTTTGTCACACATAATTATGTAATTGATTTATCCTTAAACCAAGGATATCGTCTTTGTATGGGGCTTCGTCTCAATCTCCTTTCATTGAGGCATATTTTGTTTTATACACAACATTCTTTTATACGGTGTATAAACCCCTTTGACTTTTACGTTTATTCAAAAGGAATCTTTTTATACGAAGCGTTTACTAAATGACAAAAGAGAATGTTTTTGTCGTACGTATGCGGCGACAACGACTTCTCTGCCGTCGTGACCAATATTTGAGTTTCAACTTCCTCCACAAGCCCTACCTTTTTTTAAAATAAAAATAAATACCATGATTTACTTTTCTTTTATTTTGGTATTGAAAATTGTTTTCATAATGTTTTTATATCAATGTGTTGTATTGATATCTTGTGATTGAAAGGTGGAAGTGTTATGTTTCTTTATGCATGTTTTATGTGATAAGATTATGTTATGGTTCTTGGGAATTGTTATGAAGACGGGTGGTTCCATGATAATATAAGGGCGGGGGAGCCCGATATAGCTCTCCAATGTATTGGATAACACGAAGGTGTGAAACCTTAAGGTTTCTCCGAAGATATTTAGGGAATATACTATGATGGGTATTCCAAACGTAACCAAGAGGGTTACTCCCTACATAAGAATGTTATGAATTCCTCAAGTTACCTTTATGTCTTATGATTTCTATGATTTATTCATGATTTGATGAGGTATGTTAAAGTAATTATGTTTTATGGGTAAAGTATGATTTCATTCTTATGTATATATGTACCCATGTTTCCTTTCCATATTATTATATCCCTTACTGAGCTTTTTATGCTAATCCAAAGTTTTTGAAATGTTTTTCACAGGTCAAGGGAAAGGTACATGATGTGATGATAGTGTCAAGGATGTTTCAAGAAAGAATCCATGTTTTATTTTAAGTATGTTTCTGTTGATGGGAAGAATGAATACTATGTTTTATGTGACCACTTTGAATAAATGTGGAATGTAATGCATGTTTCATGATCTAATTCTCTAAAACTCTAAACCTAAAAAGATCCTCAATGTGTTATATTATAGTAACTCGAGATTAAGTAAGGATTAAGGATGGGGCCTTATAGTTGGTATCAAAGGTCGGTTTAGATAACTTTAGAGGTTAGGGTATTCTCTAAGCATAAGTGACATTACCATAATGGTTAGGATTTCAGAAAGAGTCATTGTTTTAGATAAAGTGAATGAGTAAGTATATCTTAGTGTTTATCTTCCTCATTATTACATGATGGTTTTGTTGATCTCCTCACACTGACATTTCTGTTTTTAGTGAATGGATGGATCTAGCAGGCACCAAAGAGACAACAGGTTTGAAGGAAACAATGGTGGTTCTCGGATTAAGATTCTAGATAAGATGGGGGATTCAATGAGGAATCTCATAGTTATTCTAAACCAACTATCAAGGAGTCATGATCAACCACTTCAAAATTGGTGAGTTCTCTAATGCATCATGTACGAGATGGCCAACTCGATGTGGAAATTCAGGTAATAATTATTAAGGTAACCATTAAGGTTTATATGATCCTTAATTTTTAGGTAATTATGGGTTACTCTATGATATGATGGAAAATGAAATGAATGAGATAAACTTGAGGTTAAAATATGTTATGATTATTCTTGAAGATTTTATCTCATTTTGGGGAATGTTTTATGAATTATATAGTTTTGGAAAAAGGACAACATGCAGACCGTGTGACAACCCGTGGTGCCAGACAAAGCCGCAGAAATCGAACCCACAACCAAAGTGGAAATGGTATTTATCTCCTACCACTGGACTACGTGAAGTCCCTGGTTAGTTTTATTGATTCTTTCTAGTTATATGATTTTATGAATTAAGAGTAAATTTATTTTGGGTTATTTATGAAAATGATTAACCTATCATGGAGGATATGTAATTAGGTTAATTACTTTTCAATACGAGACTTTAGGAGCGACTAATGTTGTTTGGAGATAAATGTTACAATTTAACTTGGTAGACTATGTGACTAAATCCTTAAAATATTTTGGTTTCAATATTAGTTTGGTTAACTTTGAAGAATTTTATGGACAATTGGTCCTCATTGAACTGTGGGTTTTGTTGGACAAATTTTGGAGATTAAGAATATATTTTCTTTTTATAAAGGGTTAACCTTTTCTGGATTATCTGATATTGTACTAGCCTTTTTGGTTTTGGTTTTGTTTCAAGTCTAAAGACATGGGAAGTATATAGATCTCTTTTTTGGATTAGGTGATTCTCTAGAAGTTGATTATAGTACTCTTACTGTGAAAAAGTCTTCCTAAATAATCGTCTTTTGAAGAAAATATGAGTTTGTGTAAGGAATCTAATAAAAGTTGAATGTCAACATGATAAGTGATTATGTTTCCTTATGAATAAATTCCTCAATAAAAAGTAACTTAAAACAAAAATGTTGTCTTTTAACTTTTCCTACTGGGGATTTGAATACCGTTTAACACATCACATGTTTGTGATTTTCTCGTGGTTAACTTTCTCCTAAACATGTTTTCTATCACTCACTATCAGAACATGACCCTTTGTTTTTTCCTCCATGTCCATATTTTCATACTTGTAATCCTATTATGGGTTAACTCGGGTGACCTTTGTACTTATCTTCCTTTATTTTAAAGTGATTGTTTTACCGACTCTTGTTCCGATGTGGGACTTTCAAGGATGTTTCCAAGCTCAATTTTAAAATTGCGAGGACGCAATTCCCAAAAGGGGGGAAGGATGTAACACCCCGGGTAAATAATGAATATAACATCTTTATATTTATCCATATTTGTGAATCAAATATTAATATTACTTTAAAGGGGATGTAATGCTTGATGGCGTACCCAATATGCAACAACGAGTTTCTTGGGAATCTTACATTGCACTCTAATAATAAAATAATATTATTTTAAATTGTAGTTAACATGTAGACGTTGTATTGGTTGGAATGGATAGAAATAACTAAAATATGATTATATATGTTTTTAAATGTTTTTACATTTATCCAATAAAAGATAAAGTCTTAAAATACAGAAAGAATTCAATTTTAGGCTTTTATACCCTAATTTTCACTAATGGTCCACTTATCGCCTTTTGATTGAGAACTCTCATTAAATATAGTTTTGATCACTCTTATACATTATTTTGGACCAAATAATACTCTTCTTTATAATAGGGACATCAAATTTTACTTTGTGTAAATTTTTGGTATTTTTCCGATAAAGTTCATTTTTAATGAATAGTGTAAAATGTTGTATTTTAATTCAAAACCACTTATTAATCTATTTTATTTATATTATTAGATTATCATTTGAATTTGTTTTAAAGTGAAATTAAAAAATATTTTTACCATTAAATCCAATAGTGGTCGTTGGAATTAATTTCCCTTTGAAATCGAACATAAACTGGTGTCAATCTTTTGATACTTAATGTTTCATAAAAACACGCTATTTTCTCTGACAGCGGGAATTAATTATTAAATTAATTAATGTAAATTATATGTTTTGAATTTTTAAAAATAGACTTCATTTTTTAATTCGGAATATCAAATATATCTTAGGGTGAATTTTTGGGATTATTCTGAAAAACTTCAATTTTTTATGAATAGTGAAACCACTAAGTGGTACTTATAAAAACTAATTTTTCCATTTAAATGAAAATTTTCCATATTTGTGTTTTGAATTTCAAAAATCCGACATACATGGTTGTCATTAAGAAGAAAAATGGAGTTCAATGGGATAAAAATAATTTTTTGGTGAATAGAAACTTATTAAGTTTTTAATCGCGATTAGAGGTAATTAGTGTAGTTTAAGGTAAAAATAATATTTTAAAAATATTAAATGAACTTGAAACATGTCCTAACCTCATTGGATGTGTCATGGACGACCAAGACAACCCATGGGTCAACTTGGGGACCCCATGGAGCCACATTGGTTGGAAAATGACATAAATATCTTTTTATTTAATGTTAGAGTAAAAATAACACAAACATGTCATGTTTTACTAAAACAATTGTTACATGGGGTTATACAATTCAGATTTTTGATTATAAATAGTAATTGGAATTATAAAAATATTTCCTACATCATGATAGTTTTTTTATAATTTTTATACACTAAATAAATTAAATTATTAATGACATCATGATGATGCAGCAATGACCTCATTATTTAACGATTTAAATAAAATGGAAAGATAATGTAAAATCTAATACCTACACATGTCCAGAACCAATTGGATGGGTTTATTTCGAAACCTTATCACCTTATCCTAGAATTATATCAATGTGGTACCCTTTAAATCCGAAACTCATTTTCAAATAATGTAATATTTCTTTACTTTCCAAAAGTGCCCCTCCTCTCCTCTTATAAAAGGCCCCCACCTCTACCTCCTTATCCAAACATCCAAAGCCTTTGGCTCGGCCAACCCCTGCCCATTTTGTCTCTCCACTTCCCTCTATTACTCCTTGAATCCTCACTTTGGGCAGAAGTCTTCCCAAGGAAGCCTTTGAGCTCAAACCAAAGGGAGTTACCCGATTTTAAGGTAATGTCTTCTTTTGAGTCCTTTTGTTTTATTTTGCTTCTCCAACCCCCTAAACTCTTTTTATTATTTTCTTTTGTAACAACTCCAGTATCCTCAATATACTAGGATGTTTTAATAAGATGGATTAGAGCTACAATTACACACACCTACATCTAATGGTTAAAAAACATACTGTTTCCGTGGATGGCGAATTTTTGCCTCCCAAAACGATGATTGTTCAACATTCATTTAACACATTCAAAGGTGGCCATTAAGATGAAACTATATTTATATATGATATATAATATGTTTATGTTTTCCTTAAGCTTCTTTATTTTACCTTTTGGGCATACCTTTATGGTTTCCATTATGGGTAAACGCGATATCTTCATTTAAGGAAGTGTGGACTACAACCCCCTCAAAGTGATTTGATTCATTATTACCATATGTGGTACGTATAAAGGGTATATTTAATGATATTATATATGACACCATACTGGAATTAAAATACTATTATGTATCATTATGTTTTAATTCCATTAAATATGAAATAGAAATGGAAGTAGCGTTCATGCGTACGTACGGCTTACCGTCTCCATGAACAGTACATTTCATTTCTTATCTCAAAATATTATGTACAATTATAAGTAAATATATATAATGGATATATATTATGTATGATACATCTAAATGAATAATATAATTATGGAATTAAAGTATACATACCTCTCATATAGTTTTAATTCCATTAATATGACATAGAAATGAAAGTAGCGTTCATGTGTACGTACGGCTTACCGTCTCCATGAACGGTGCATTTCATTTCATTCCTCTAAATGATTATCTGATATTATAAATACATGTATATTCTGGATATATATGATATATATAATATCCAAATCAGGAATGTCTCTTTGTATATAAAGAATCGTTGACCACACAGACAACATGTAATTGTAAGAAGTCCACTTTCGACATAAGAACCAAATATCGACAAAATATTCACTATTAACTTAATGATTACATAATGTTTATAACATGGAAATAAGTGATATGAAAGGAATAATAATATTGAAAAAGGTTCTTAATCAAGTATAAATTAACTCAAGATTATTATTAAGGAGATTAAAGAATGATCGAGTCAAGTCGGACCCGAGGTAAGGGATCCTACACCTATCTCTCTTTTAAGTACACTCTTTTATGTCATTCCCTCTAAATCTCAACTTTCTTGTTATTGGGATGTTATTTTATATTACACTTACTATAATTTTTATGTTCATGTGATGAGAGACCCTATTCTCTCTCATCAATCCATTTTATGAAGTTTCAAGTGGTGCTGTTAGGCTGCCGAGTTTTCGTAAGTGATTTTTCATCTCACTTTTCTTCCCGTGAGATTTATGCTACATTTGCCACAATTTCTTTTGACTGGTGTATGCACTGCCCATTATTTTACTCATTGTTTAATATACTTTCTTTTATGAGTATTTACATCAATGTTGTATTTTCCTTCTTTCACGAGGTGTATGTTTCGAAAGATACCCATGTCGGTAAGGGAACATTTCACCCTCCTCTTTTCAAAAGACTTCTTTTGTTGGGTCTTTTAATTTACATATTGTTATGTTAGGATATGTTCTCATATATCCGTATTGATGTAAATTTTTTGTCCAAGTGATGAGATACCCTTTTTTTATCTCTCATCAACTCATTTTGATGTGACGCTGTTAGGCTGTCAAGGGAACTTCTTAACCCAATTTCGATTTCTTTGGGTTCAACATGTTGTTATTGAATATGTCATCCTTTGAATATGTGTGAATGACCATTGATTATTTTACACTTAATATCCACTTATATTTGGTGTATTCGTTTTTCACACATAATTATGTAATTGATTTATCCTTAAACCAAGGATACCGTCTTTGTATGGGACTTCGTCTCAATATCCTTTCATTGAGGCATATTTTGTTTTATACACAACATTATTTTATACGGTGTATAAACCCCTTCGACTTTTACGTTTATTCAAAAGGAATCTTTTTATATGAAGAGTTTACTAAATGACAAAAGATAATGTTTTTGTCGTACGTATGTAGCGACAACGACTTCTCTGCCGTCGTGACCAATATTTGAGTTTCAGCTTCCTCTACAAGCCCTACAATTTTTTAAAATAAAAATAAATACCATGATTTACTTTTCTTTTATTTTGGTATTGAAAAAAGTTTTCATAATGTTTTTATATCAATGTGTTGTATTGATATATTGTGATTGAAAGGTGGAAATGTTATGTTTCTTTATTCATGTTTTATGTGATAAGATTATGTTATGGTTCTTGGGAATTGTTATGAAGACGGGTGGTTCTGTGATACTATATGGGCGGGGGAGCCTGATATATCTCTCCAATGCATTGGGTAACACGAAGGAGTGAAATGTTAAGGTTTCTCCGAAGAGATTTAGGGAATATACTGTGATGGGTAGTCCAAACGTATCCAAGAGGGTTACTCCCTACATAAGAATGTTATGAATGCCTCAAGTTACCTTTATGTCTTATGATTTCTATTATTTATTAATGATTTGATGAGGTATGTTAAAGTGCTTATGTTTTATGGGTAAAGTATGATTTCATTCATATGTATGTATGTACCAATGTTTCCTTTCCATATTTTTATATCCCTTACTGAGCTTTTTATGCTCATCCCAAATTTTTGAAATGTTTTTTACAGGTCAAGGGAAAGGTACATGATGTGATGATAGTGTCAAGGATGTTTTAAGAAAGAATCCATGATTTATTTTAAGTATGTTTCCGTTGATGGAAAGAATGAATACTGTCTTTTATGTAACCACGTTGTCTAAATGTGGAATGTAATGCAAGTTTCATGATCTAATTCTCTAAAACTCTAAACCTAAAAAGATCCTCAATGTGTAATCTTGTAGTAACTCAAGATTAAGTAAGGTTTAAGGCTGGGGACTTATAGTTATCATCTTGAAAATCACCATCATCAGTAGATCTAACATTCTGTCCAGTCTCTCCATGCCAAATACAAGGAATATAAATCTGATTAAAACTATTAAAAATAAAATGATCTTTTTCCTCTCTACTTTTACACATCTTCATATTCAAACATTTCATGCATGGACATAAAAACATGTATTTCCATAGAATATTTGGTTTAGAAAATTCCTAAATTGATAAAAAACCTTCCTCATATTTATTACTCATTTGATGTTCCATAATCTAACATTGACTCATTATTACCTAAAACAAATATCAAAAATTATATATCTTGTTTATACATTAAAATTTGATATTTATTTGATATATAACATAGATTTAATGTAAAAACATATGATGTATAAAACAATTTTTTGCGTATTTGAAAAAACTATGCTTGAAAATAATTTGAAAAAGAAAATATAGTTAGATATAATTATCATATATATATATAAAATATGAAATTATTCGAAAGTAACACAAATTTGAAATATAATATAAAAATATATTTCCATATTTGAAAATTATAAACATAATATTTTTGAGAATTTTTTTTAATTTAATTTAATTTTAATGGTCATATTTATGAGTTTTATCAATTATATTGATTTTTTTTGTAGAAATTGAAATTGTGTATGGTCGAAATTGATTTCAGTGGTATGTTGATATTGATAGGTTCTAAGACACTTTTTGAAAAGAATTTGTAATGGCCCAAAGTTTCATAAATGGAAATACCTCTTGATCTTAATAAAGGTCTCCTTATGATTATATAAAATGTCAACTTCATTGGTTTTATGTTAAGAATTTTGACCATTTCTAATATATCCGTTGAATAGTGATCACATGATTTATATAAATACAGGGCTTTAACAAATGCAAATTTACTCAGACAAAGGAAGCGATGGCCTCATCCAGTAGAATTTCCCTATACGATGCACATTTGTCAGATCTTGGAAAAGAGGTGGCATCCTTGGGCTTCCCTCTTGACCAAGACCAAGATGAGCATCATCATGTCAAACTTGAACGTGACTGTCTACGGGAGAAGTGGAAGTTGATAGAAATTACCACTCGAGCGATGTTATCTGAGCCACCCCAAGAGTATGTCACCATCGCACACCTTACCCTTAAGACACATGCTTCCATTTTAAGGGGTTACATAACAAATCGATAGTACTATGTTCATGTACGTAATTTTTTGTATATAATAATGAGTATACTTTCTTGTCATTATTGATACATTGTAAATACTTTTTTAAGTACAAATAGGGTTTTTAGTTATTATTTAATTAATAAATATATATTATTAAATTAATGTATTTTTGAATTAAATAATATTTTAATAAAATATTATTATTATTAAATTAATTTTTATTAAATATAAATGATCATATAATTTTATGAATGCAATTTTAATTTTTATTATGGTTTGAAATCCATTTTTGTCAGAACCCGTGAATTTTCGATAAATGTCAGTTTTTATTTTAAAGGTGAAAATTAACAGATTTAGAAAATTATTTAGATAAAATGAATGTTATTTCTGGAATCGGGATGTCGCAAATATCCAATAGTGAATTTTTCATATTTTTCTAAGACTGTCAAATTTTTGGGTAAAAATTAAATACCGTTTCAATATATAATGTGTTTTATGACATCATAATGTCCCAATAGTGATTTAATAAAATACTATAAGCTTTATTCTCGGCCAATATATGTTTTACCATTAAAATAATGTGATTTTAGGTATGTTTGACTTATTTTACAATGCATTAATAGACCCCTCAAGACTTATTAAACATCTTGTCTTTTTAAATTATTTTCCACGGCAGTGTGACTCACCTCCACATAAGAGACCATATTATTTTAAGAAGTTAAAACTTTGGACTTATAAACTATTGTTTTCATATTATCTTTTTCGAAAACCATTGGCAAAAACAATGGGATGGTTTGTGGTTTGGATTAATTTAATGTAAGGGGTCCCAAACCTAAATAATAAAGAATTCCCTCACCTGTCATATATAAACCCACCCAAGATCCCACATGCTCCTCACTAAAAGCCTTTGGAGTTCGTCCAACCTCTACACGACAATCTCTAGAATCCTACCAAGGTGCCCAAATCTCCGAAGAAGCCTCTCACAATCCCCTCTCTAGCCTTTGGATGCACACTTCCAAGTAAGGGGTTTTTCTTCCTTTATCATTTTTGTACAATTTTCATTAAGTAGTTTTTCCATTTTTATTTCAATTATGAATGTTGAGGTATGGTTTCACACCTTCCTCATACATCCCTCATTATTTTTGAATTATGGTATACCCCTTTCTGTCTCATTAAATTCCTCCCATATACACCTGTTACTGTGCCATAATTCTGGATGGAACTTATCTATCCTCATTTACATTCAAGAAATACTTTTGTATCATGAATCTAAATTCCATTAAAATTTGTGGGGAATTGTATCTATATGGTCTCCTTACATTCCATTATTTGTAAATATGATGTGGAACCCCTTTTTCTCTCATCAACCATTTTTATGAATTCTTATGTCACGTCGTTACGCTGCCGAAATTGCACCGATTTTCTAAGCAAATGCCATTGTGTAGTGAATACCATTCCCCTTTATCCATCAAGGGTAATAACCTTTATTCACATTTACTTATTGATTATAAAGATTCATGTATGAATTCCACATTCCTTTATCGTGGAATAAATGATTAGGTTTTATGTATCCATGTTTTATGATCCATGTGGCACACTTATGCATGAAATGAAGTGTTTAAGAAGGGTGCACCCTTATAGTGCTCCAATGCATTTGGTAAAGTATAGTATCATGATACGTCATTTGCAATGAGTGTTGAATCAGGATAATTAAATTACAATAATGGTTTACTCGTGCTTTAAGTGCAATAAGTATTTAATCATTCTCCATGTGCAATGAGCCTTGTATCATGCTAATTCCATGTTATGTGTTTTTGCCACATTTCCCTATTATGATTATCATGATTTATCATGCCTTTATCTTCATGTATCTCTTGTGCTCTATTGATATGCCTAATGTCTAACATGTATTTTACTCCTCATGTTTTTCAATTTTTATTCCCTTACTGGGCTTTATAGATCACCCTTTTCTTATGCATGTTCTCAGGTTATTCCAGGCAATGCTATGTATGAAGGAATGAAGTGGTCATGTAAAGTATGTTATCAATATAGCTGTTGTATTTCATGTTTTAAGTTTTCATGTAATTATCCTAAGCCCCGAGGACACTAAACCTATTGATCTTCTTTGTTGTATCAAGTGATGTTTTATGTACTAAATGATGTTTATGTTTTTAATAAAAGCATGGTTGTCATAGTTGGTATCAGAGGATAGGATTACGTTTTTTTGGGTTAGGATTAGAAAACCCTAGTAAAGCCTTAAAGATAAGATGAAGTATAATAAAAACATCCCAATGTTTTGGAAAGTACTGTGTAAGTGGTTTATCATGAAAATACATCCCTGTCTGGATACGAGCAGTTAGAGGCGGCTCTGGCACAGATATATCCTAGGTGTAAAACACGAAAACACCTCTTTGAGATAGACTCGAACGAGAACTAGTGCACGACAATGGGCCTTGCTGCACTCTTGGTAACGTCACTCCTAGAGGATATTCTTTGGAAAATTCACAAGCTTAGTATTAACCATTATTAAGGGAATTAAAAAAATACCCCTAAGAATATATGTTAGAAATTAGATCATGAAAAGCCTATATCAAAGCCTATAGACTCATGAGTTAAGGAAATAAAAGTTCATTTATAATGCATAAACTTTTTTCTTTTGATTAACCTTTATGTGCTACCCCCAACATTCTATTTATTTTAGCCAATGGCCAGTAATAGGAGGACTCGTGCTGACAACCATTGTGATGATCAGTGTGATGACTGTAAAAATGAGATGCCCAATCCAATGGTAGCAGGAATCACGATCTTTTTCATGATTCTCTCTCAGCTAACTCATGTTTTGAATAGAAACACGGGTCCAGAGGAATGTTCCACCCCCCTAATAAAGAACAAGTCTCCATCGAGAGCTTCATGAGACCAAGGCATCCTTCTTTTAGTGGATCATCCAATCCCACGATCGCTGAACAATGGATCAACTCCATTGAAAATATCATCTCCATCCTTCAATGTTCTGAATTAGAGAAGGTTCTCCTGGAGGCTTATTGTATGAAGGGTGAAGCTGATCAACAGTGGACGTTGATCAAATATAAAATGCATGAAGAGGATATTGAGGTGTTGGAATGGATGGATTTCTGGAAGATGTTTTTCGATAATATTTTCCACGCACCCTCCAGCTTTGTCGTTACCCCAGAATGTAAATTTGACCACTTCTTTGGTGGGTTGAAGCATAGCCTACGGAAAGCATTAGCAATTCGTGACTTCGACAGAAATGAGAAAATTGTCAGATGTGCCCTCAAGGTCGAAATAGAGATTGGATAATTACATGGGTATCATGGGGAAAAGAAGCATTAGGTGTAATTTAATGCTGTTGGGCCGATGGATAAATCCAACGGTGCTAAGAAGATCCAGCACCCCACTTTCCAAAAGTACAGAAAGAAGAACCCTTGAAATTTCATTAAGAGGACGACGAAAGGCTTCATTTGTGGAAGAGAAGGGAACCTAGCTGTTAAATGTTAGCAAGAAAGACTTGCGGCTGTGACAGAGGAGAGGAATGCTCCGTTCAAACCTCATCACATTGGTCTTTTCTACAAATGAAAAGAACCAGGGTATCTGGAAAATCAGTGCCTAATGCAATGGTTTTCAGAGGCTACCAACATCTTCCAAGGCAGTAAGGAAGATATTTTTCCATCACATCTACTGAAGTGAACCCTGATAATGAATTGGTGATAGGTACATTTGTTATTCATTCTAGAGTAGCGAATTTACTTTTTTTTATTCAGGTTCTCCGCATTATTTTATATCTGAATTTTTTTTAGACCAATCTCAGCACCACCACAAATCATTGAAGAGAATATGTCGGTGAGTATGGAAAATGGGGAAATCATTGCATCCCATGAATATAAGTCCTCCCCTTTTATAATATGTGGTTTGAATTTCCTGGTGAACCTCATCATACTCCCTCTAGTGGAATTTGATTCAATTATTGGCATGGATTGGATTTCCTTATATAGAGCCAACAAAAACTTTCAGGAGAGGGAAATAACACTCTATATGGAGAATCGACCCCCGATTCATTACAAGTGTAAGGAGTAAGATGACTCTCCTTTAGCTCCACCATCGCATTCATGGATATTACTGCCCTATGAGCACGCGTATCTAGCTCAGATGATTGAGTCTAAGGAAGAAACTATCCTTGAAGAAATGCCTATTGTGAGGGAATTCGCGGAAGTGTTTCCCGAGGAACTTCCTGGTCTTCCTCCTAGAAGAGATGTTGAATTCTCAATTGAATTTATACCCGAGGCATTACCAATATCTAAGACTCCATATAGAATGGCTATTGTAGAGCTTGAAGAGCTAAATAAACAACTACAGGAGAATCTGGATAAGGAGTTTATACGCCCAAGTGCTTCACCATGGTGTGCAGCAGTCCGCTTCATTGAGAAAAATGATGGGTCAAGGAGCCTTTACATCGATTATCATGAGCTCCAAAAAATCACGATAATGTACATGTATCCTCTCCCTCAAATTTATGACTTCTTTGATAAGTTGCGTGGAGCACAATACTTCTCCAAGGTGGAATTTCGGTCAGGATATTATCAAGTAAGGGTGA
Organism: Viscum album; assembly: GCA_963277665.1. Classification (NCBI taxonomy): domain Eukaryota; kingdom Viridiplantae; phylum Streptophyta; class Magnoliopsida; order Santalales; family Viscaceae; genus Viscum; species Viscum album. The sequence continues at coordinate 1,104,686,123 of OY728131.1, read as the reverse complement.
AGAAGGAAGATATCCTCAGGACTGCATTTCTAATATGATACGGGCACTATGAATTCATTTTAATGCCTTTCAGACTCACTAATGCTCCGAAAATATTCAAGCACTTAATGAATAGAGTCTTTAGATATTACCTTGACAAATTTGTGGTAGTCTTTGTAGATGATATTCTAATATACTCCAAAACAAAGGAAGGTCACGAGGAGAATTTAGGAACTGTACTAGAGACTTTGCGCAAGGAGTAGCTTTATGCAATGTACACCAAGTGCGAGTTATGGTTGAAGGAGGTCTCATTCTTGGGCTGTATCATCTCAATAAATTGGATATCTGTGGATCCCTCTAAAACAGATGCAATTGAGGGATGGCCGAGGCCATCATCTGTAACAGATATCCGTAGCTTCTTGGGGTTAGATGGATATTATCAATGATTTGTGAGTAATTTCTCACGATTTTCCAACCCTCTTACCAAGAAAACTCGAAAGGGAGTAATGTTTTATTTGGAGTGATGAATACGAAGAATGCTTCAAGGAGTTGAAAAGGAGGCTTATCACTGTGCCTGTGCTCACTTTACCAACAAGTGGGGAACCTTTGTGGTTTTCAATGATGCATTGAAGAAGTGATTAGGTTGTGTGATGATTCAGAATGATAAAGCGATATCCTATGCCTCAAGGAAGTTGAAAATACAAGAGTGAAACTATCCAACGCATGATCTGGAGTTGGCAGCGGTGATATTTGCCTTGAAAGTCTGGTGGCATTATATATATGGGGAGAAATGTGAGATATATACTGACCACAAGAGTCTTAAATATATATTCACACCGAAAAAGATTAATATGTTCTAGATAAGATGGATAGATCTCATCAAGGATTATGACTGTTCAATACATTTCCAACCAGGGACAGTGAACAAGGTGGTAGATGCCCTATGTAGAAAGGACCCAGCGATTCAATCTATGATGAGAATTGAGAAGGATCCAATATTCATAGACATGATGAAATGGAAATGGGAATCATTAAGAAGGGAACACCATCAGTCATTTCAAAAATGATTTCTCAACCATCTCTTTTGGAAAGGATAACGGATGCTCAAAAGGATGATGGAGGAATTTAGGAAAAAGTGGAAGCTATCGAAAAAGGGAAATCCTTAGAGTTTAATGTTAATGACGAATTTGTTGTGATGTGTTGGAAAAGACTATGTGTTCCATCATGTCCGGAGCTGAAGAAAGAACTTTTGGATAATGCACATAGTTCAAATTTCTCTATTCACCCAGGGATCAAAAAGATTTATCGAGATCTCTGAGAAAAATTTTGGATGGATAATATGAAGAAGGAGATTGTAGAATATACATCAAAGTGCCTTGTGTGTCAGCCAGTGAAGGAAGAGAGGCAAAATTCTAAGGGTATGATGCAACCATTGCCCATACCAGAATGGAAATGGGAGAATATCACCATGGACTTTGTCACTGAACATCCAAGGACATCCAAAGGCAACAAAGCAATCTGGGTTACTGTGGGTCATCTTACAAATACCGCACACATGATTTCTATTCTGGAGGATTTCTCATTGGATCAACTAGAACATATATATATCAGGGAAGTGGTATGGTTACATAGAGTACCCCTATCCATTGTGTTTGACCGAGATCGAAGAGTCACCTCTATGTTTTGGAAGATTCACCAACATGCTCTGAATACTGAGGTGAACATTAGTACGGCCTATCATCCTCAAACGGATGGCCAATCTGAGCGGACTATCCAAACATTTGTGGACATGTTGAGGGTATGCTCATTAGAATTTAAAGGAGGATGGGATCAACATATTCCTTTGGTTGAGTTCTCTTATAATAATAGTTTCCACTCAAGCATCCAAATGGAACCACATGAATCCCTGTATGGGAAAAGGTGCAAAACAATGGCATTTTGGGATGAGGTCGGTGAACGTAAGCTACATGGACCATAAATTGTCTATGAAATGGTAGAGAAGGTGAAAACCATTCATCAGCACATCAAGGCAGCCCAGAGTCGACAGATGAGTTATGCAGATAACCATCGATGATACCTTGAGTTTAAGGTTGGAGATATGGTGTTTCAATGCATATCTAAATGGAAGAAGGTCATGAGGTTTGGAATGAACGTGAAGTTAAGTCCAAGGTACATTGGACCCTTTGAGATTCTTGATCATGTTGGGGTTGTGGCCTATCAAATAGTACTTCCACCTAACATGGTCAAAGTACATGATGTCTTTCATGTATCCCTCTTATTGAAGTACATACCGGACCCTTCATATGTACTCTCTTCTGAGGTGGTACAGTTGGAGGATGATCATTTTTATGGGGGGAAACCAGTGAATATCTTAGATCGTAGAGAAAAAGTTCTACGAAATAAGACAATGCCCCTCCTCAAGGTATTGTGGAGAAACCACAAGTTTGAAGAAGTAACTTGGGAATTGGAGGAAATGATGAAGCTGAGTTACCCACATCTGTTTTAGTGTCGGAAAAGGAAAATTTTGAGGGTGAAATTTCTTAAGGGGGGAATATTGTAACGAACCCATGTTTCAATAATTGAAATAGCACTTGATCTAATTAAATTTCTCTTTATGTTTATAATAAATTTCAACTTCATTGGTTTTATGTTAAGAATTTTGACTGTTTCTAATATAAACATTGAACAATGATAACATGATTAGTATAAATATATGTATTTAACAAATCCAAATTTACTCAGAAAAAGGAAGCGATGACCTCATCCAGTAGAATTTCCCCAAATGAAGCCCATTTGTCAGAGCTCGGAAAAGTTGTGGCATCCTTGGGCATCACTCTTGACCAAGACCAAGCTGAGCTTCACCATGTCAAGCTCGAACAAGACCGTCTATGAGAGAAGTGGAAGTTGATATAAATTACCACTCGAGCGATGTTATCTGAGCCACCCCAAGAGTCTGTCACCATCACACACCTTATCCCTAGGTCTTATGTGGCTATTTTAAGGGGTTATGTAACAAATCCATAGTACTATATTAATGCACGTTATTTTTTTATATAAAAATGAATATACTTTCTTGTCATTATTGGTACATTATAAATAGTTTTTTAAATTAAAAATAGTGTTTTTAGTTATTATTTAATTAAGAAATATATTTTATTAAATTAATGGATTTTTGAATTAAACAGTATTTTAATAAAATATTATTATTATTAAATTAACTTTTATTAAATATAAATTATCATATAATTTTATGATGGCAATTGTAAATTTTATTAAGGTTTGAAAGCAATTTTTGTCAAAACTCGTGAATTTTTTATAAATGTCGGTTTTTGATTTAAAAGTGAAAATAAACATATTTAGAAAATTATTTAGGTAAAATAAATGTTATTTCTGGAATCAGGATTTCAAAATTATCCAACGGTGAATTTTTCATAATTTTCTGAGATAGTGAGTTTTTTGGATAAAAATAAAATACCATTTAATTATATAATGTGTTTTATGACATCATAATGTCCCAATAGTGATGTAATAAAATACTATAATCTTTATGTTCGGCCAATATATGTTTTACCATTAAAATAATGTGATTTTAGGGTTTTTTTGACTTATTTTTAAAAGCATTAATGGACCCATCATGACTTATTAAACATCTTGTCTTTTTTAATTATTTTCCATGGGAGTGTGAATCAACTCCAAATAAGCAACAATATTATTTTAAGAAGTTTGGACATTGGTTTTATAAAATATTGTTTTAATATTCCCTTTTCCAAAAACCATTTGCAAAACCCATGGGATGGTTTGTGTTTTGGATTAATTTAATGTAAGTTGTCCGAAACCTAAATAATATAGAATTCCATCACTTTTCCGATATAAACAAACCCAAGATCCCACTTACTACTCACTAAATGCATTTGGAGTTCATCAAAACTCTTCCCTACTCTCTATAGAATCCTACCATGGTGCCCCAAGCTCCCAATGTGCCTCTCACAAGCCTCACTCTAGCCTTTGGAAGCACACTTCCAAGTAAGGTTTTTTTCTTCCTTTCTCATTTTTTTCCAATTTTGTTAAGTTGTTTTACCCTTTGAATTTCAATTATGAATGATGGGGTTTGGTATTGAACCTCCCTAACACTTCCCTATTTATGTTTGAATGATGGGAGACTCCTTTCTCCCTCATTAAATGCCTCCAATGTACACCTGTTACTATACTGAAATTCTGAAAGGAACTTCTCTCTCCTCATTTACATTCAATATATACTTTTGTATCATGAATAAAATTCCATTAAAATTGTTGGGACATGTATCTATATGACCTTCTTACTGTCCATTGAATTTAAATATTATGGGGAACCCATTTCTCTATCATCAATCATTTTTATGAATTCTTATGTCACGCCGTTACGCTGCCGAAATCACACTGATTTTCTAAGACAATGCCATTCTGTAGTGAATTCCATGCCCATTTCTCCATCATGGATACTCACCTTTATGCACATATACTTATTTATTATAAAGTTTCATGTATTAAATCCACATTCTTTTATTATGGAATAAATTATTAAATTTTTATGAATCCATGTTTTATGATCCATGTGGCACACATATGCATGAAATGAAATGTTTAAGAATGGCGCGCCCTTATTCCTCTTTAATGCATTGGGTAAAGTATATTATCATGATACATCTTGTCCAATGAGTGTTGAATCATGCTAATTCAAGTGCAACGAGGGTTTACTCGTGCTTCAAGTGCAATGAGGATTTACTCATTCTCTATGTGCAATAAGCCTTGGATCATGCTAATTCCATGTTAAGTGTTGTTTCCACATTTCCATGTTATGATTATCATGCTTTATCATTCCGTTATGTTAATGTTTTTCTTTTTCTCTATTGATATGCCTAATTTCTAAAATGTATTTTACTCCTCATGTTATTCCATGTGCATTCCCTTACTGGGGTTTATAGCTCACCAGTTTATTATGCATGTCCTCAGGTTATCCCATGCAATGATAAGTACGAAGGAATGTAGTGGTCATGTAAAGGATGTTTTAAATAATGATGTTTTATTTCATGTTTTAAGTTATTATGTAATGATCCTAAGCCCCAAAGACACTAAACCTCTCAATCTTCTTTGTTTTATAATGTGATGTTTTATGTAATAAATCATGTTTAAGTTTGTAAAAAAAGCAAGGTTGTCATAGTATTTATATTAGACTCAATGTACAAGCCTTGAGAGGAAACTAGATTATATTGGGAAGGTGGTGAAAATATCATATTAAAGGTATGTTGATAGGTTATTTTAGAGGATACATTGCTAATAGGAAATAGTTAACAAATTCAGTGCAACATAAATATACAACCCTGCATCAACATACTATTTTATAATATATACTAGTATTCAGCATAAAATTTATACTACATACAACATAAAAATATAGGAAAATAATTAAAATAAAAAATGACCCAACTCTTATATGAAGACTATGTACATATTCGTCACAGAACATCTAGGAAAAATATATCTTATTTTTTTCTATGCCAGAATAACCATAATATTTAATGTGTTATATAAAATGACAAGGGTGTTATGGTATATAACCAATGTCTCCAGGATATGTATATGTGGATTTCATATTTAAATTTTAAATTAGCTAACCAATGTAACAAAGTGATTAATTCACAATGAATTGAGATCATGGATAATAAAAACCATATCAAATAAATGTAACATAAGGAATGAACCCATGATATTGTGAAATATTGAAAAAAGAAATCGCAAAACAAAAAAGTTTGAAATCTGTGAAAAAAAATGATGAAATTGATTCATTTAAGGATTAATTTAATGTTGCGAGTCAATCTGATAGATCCAATGATAATAAATATGATGAATGATTCTAGTTAAATGAGGCTAGAGTAAATGAGTTTGATTAATATTTTCTAGGTTATCTGAGCGAGAGAGATGGGTCATAGTGTAAATATCAAAAAATACACAATGAAAAAAATAAATGTCTTGGTAAATTTTTTAAATGATCCACCACATCATTTATTTAATAACAAACATTAGAAAATATTTTTTATTATGATTATCATGTTTTTTATTATAAAACTGACATGATAAACTACTTTTTTACATTGGTTTCAAAATAAACGATGAAAAAACTATATTTTTGACGTCAGTTATTTTTTAACTGATCTAATAAATAAAATATTGGAAATTTTTATATCATTTATAATTTATCTGATGTGATAAATAAAATTTTATATCATTTCATGATGGTTATTTATAACCAAGGTAAAAAATTATGATGTTGTAAAAAATTTTCTGCACTAGTGAGTATATAACCCATGGAAGAGAAATGGGTATCATAAGCATCATTACATCAAAACCTAAAAAATTAAAGAATATATATGAATAAAAAATTTGGATCACATCCAGTAAAGACATGAGTAGCATAATTAGATGTCATCATAAATGGAAAATAATATGGAACAATATTTTGAAAATATTTCATTAGGAAAATATCATATCATCTTTAAACAAATGAACATTAAAACAAAAGATAATTAAAGCATTTTCATAAAAGAAAACATGAATAATTTTAAATAAAATTATAAAATCCTTGGGAAATACTTTTAATTTGAAAAAAATATAATTTTTTTTGAATATGTTTTGAAAACAAATTTCCTTGGAAACAAATAAAATGTGGTTGGAAAATAATAGAAAAATAAATTCCTTTAAAAATGACTAAATTGAGCTTCATATTTTTTTAAAAAAATGTTCTTTTAAAACATATAAAAATTCTTGAAATCATTTTGAAATCATTTTTCCAATAAAAATAAAAAATATATACAGAAAAAAAACATTAAAATATTATTAGTGTAAAGCACTTTTAAACTTATTAAGAAATCTTGAAAACAAATTGAATCCTATTTCATTTAAAAATTTTTGAAATCATCTATTGATTGATTAAAAACATTTTGAAATCCATTTCATTGAAAATAATTTTAGAACATAAAAATAAAGATTTATTTTTTTAAAATATTTCTTATATAATACCTTAGAAAAATAAAAATATTTCTTGAATGTTATTTTAAAAAATTTTAAAAAAAAATTGTTCTCAAAGATTTTAGATTTCCGAAAGAATAGAGGGTAAATTCAGGCTCTCATGAAAATGAATTCATAAATTTATTATTTACCATATCGTTGGAAAATGATACCAATAAATAAATATATCATGAATAACTAGGGGATAATAAAATACATTAATTATCTTAAAATATGGATTATAATATTTCATCAATGAATCATAATCATTAATAATCTCAACAATCAATGAGATTGTCTTAGTAAACTCTTACCACTTGGTTTCAAGGGATCAGACACTATATGTTTGAAAATTAAATACAATGAAGCATAAAATATCATTAATATAATGATATTAATTAATTAACATGTAATATGGATTTATATAAACATTGAAAATAAAGGTAGGTGCATAAAAAAAGGGTCTCAAAGATGGAAAATCGAGACATTACAATTTTACCAATTTGGCACCATTTGAAAATATCAAATACAGGAAATAAAGATAATTAAATAGATATTTAAATACCCATTAATTTTATAATACTAATAATTTATTATATTATTGTTAATTAAATACATGGATCAAGATAAAATAGTTTTGAATTGATCATTTATATCACAGATATAATAAGTGAGATGAAATTCCTTTACCGTCTGTCTTGATTATCATCTTACTCATTAAAAAAATATTTACAATTTATATAATTTTTTTAAATCATTTGAAAACTATATTCTTATATATAATACTATATATGTTTTGATGATGACCATGTATTATCCTTTTATTATCAATGTTGTGTTAATGTTTGATTTCCAGTAATATCTACTTTGTTCTTCGCATGTGTCTTAATATATTATATCATTGTTCCTTAAAATTATATAATGATTATATAAAGTAAAAAAACAATATAAATATCCATTATATTAATAATATTTTTGTTTTGATAATATATATAATAGAAGTATTAAATAGAATAAACTATTCATGCAGACTGTATGTAGTGCATACGCTTGAACATAGTTTCGTTTTTATTATCCCTTGGAATGAAAGAAGGTAAATAATATACATGTATATAAAGGTAAATATATAATTATTAAATTAGAATAATTTTATCACATATATAATATAATTTTTCTAGTCCCATCCTCAATACAATCCATGTAGTACATGAATGAATCACATCCCATTAAAGGGGTGGTAATCAACATTTCATCAAACGAAATTATCATATTTAGAGAAAGTGGAATGTAGAAAGATATGTGTTTAAAAAGGAAAAAATAAGATTAAAGTCATAATAAATATAATATATGATAAAAATAAATTTGTTTTTCATCTTAATTTACACCATGTGAGGTTGTAAATGAAAATGAACAATCATCATTTAGTGAGGTGGTAGTTCACCGTACACAAATGCATTATGTTTAATTCCCATTAGATCAAAGTTTGTATAAGAGTAGTTTTATCCCATAGAAAAAATTTATCATAGTATATTAATGATATTTTATATATATACATTCTGGGAATAATTATATTATTGGGGGTGTTTAATGATAATAAATCAATGTTCTTGATAGAAAATGCTACCTCTCAATCGGTTCACTCCATTTGGATTGTGCAAAAATTATTTCCTAGAATATTTTAATCCAATGTATTGGATTATAAGAGGAAGTTACGTCAGTATTTTAGTATATTGGGATGATAATTTTTGATCCTAAGAGGCCTAAGAGGCGTGAATAAAGGGGGGGGGGGATGGTGTCCTTTCATAGGATAAGGAAAGGACACACATGGAATTTTTTTAAACAAGTTTTTTGTACCTATGTTAATTCATAAAAAAATTTATTCCTAACTAATCATAAACAAGAATGGATGGTTTAGGAAAGAATGATCGAGATCCCCAAGGTCTTGGAGAAGTTTTTAGGTCATTTTGGGTGTAAATGTTTTGGTATAGAACATAAATATGTTAATTTGTTTCTAAAATGTTGTAATTAAATTGAATTATATTCACTATTTATTTTACTAATCGGAAAAGTTTAATTTTTAGAAATTATAAATTATGATGATTAAAAATAAAAAATTCCTTTTTCAAAATTCTAATCATAGATGTTTTAAGAATTAATTTAAAATAGATCTCACTAAAAAGAGGACACATGAAGTTTTTAAAGTACAAACATCAGAATTTTGTTATGTTTTATACCAAATTACAAAGTGAAATTGATTCTAATGACCTAAATTGGTTTAATTTATAAAAATATTATCAAATTATACTTTTATCTATATTTTTAAAATAATTAAACATTAAAAATAATAAATAATAAAATATTTTTTTGAGTTGAAATTCGGTATTTTTCACTATTCATGAAAAGATGAAATTTCTAAGAAAAATACCAAACACTCTCCCTAATAAAAAATGATATTTATTTTATAATATTATATTTATAAATATTTCTAATTTTTTTTTATTTTTTTCGTTGAAGGACAAGAAACGTTGTATACTTGAGAAAATAACATTTTTAGAAAAATAAATACATTATCATCATTTATATATATTATCATCAATATGTATCATTTATATAAAATAATTTTAAATAATAATTTTAAATTATTTATCACCATTCATATTATAATTATTTATTTCAGGACTATATGTATATCATTTAACTAATTATAATAATAAAAAGATGTTTTGTAGAAACAATGTGTTGAGTGTAACATATGCAAGTTAGTGTTCCATGTTACATACTCCATGTTGTTTTTGTATGTAACTAATTCAAATTCATATGATAATCCATGTGTTCTATGTAAACAAATCTAAAATTTATGTTTTCTTAGGGGAAAATTATTATATTTTTATATGTAACATAAGAAAAACATTGTTCTTTAATATAAAATACATTATTCTCATTGTTATATGAAATAGAAAATGCAATGGTTAAATTTATATAGGAAAAATTCCCCAAATCATTGGGTTTTACCCCACATAATAATTCCCAACATACTTCAGAACTGCCTTGAACTCATGGTTGGACTGGCATGCTTATAATGCCTAGGCCCACTGATATGTGAAATGTATTCCATGGTGCATGCCCCATTAATCGATCCACTCATTTAGTGGGTTCTCTAAACCATCCTTATGAACTGCCTCATACTAATACATGGAAATTATTCCTTCAACACCTCCCTATTGAAATTTCTCAGATGTTTATAGAGAGGTTGTAAAATAATTGTTGTATTATACATTAAGAGGTGGCCTTCATTAACCTTTGTGACTATTTCAATCTCAGTGTGCTCTTGAACAAGATGGTGGCCTCATATCATAGATGGAGTAAAATCTTAAGCCCTCGTCCAAAATCAATCCAATGGAAATATCTTACATAGAGACAATTATAGATGAGTATATTTCAGTAGTGTAATGTGTTTGTCAATGTTAAACATGCTCCATATGCACTCTTCAATCATTAGCTTCCCATCAATTTCTTCTCGCTGAGTAGTCTCAAAATTTTCTTATCCCTTATTCATTTCATCCATGAAATAATTGTTTGTGAGACATGTTCTCAATGACCTTCTTTTGAAATTCATGTTCAGGGTATTATTTTCATGGATGAGGATTCATATAAGGATGTTATCATAAGAACATTCATGAATGGGTTGAGTTTCTCGACTCCTGATGATTGAAATCATATAGTTCTCTTGAAGGTATTTTGATTCATTAAAAGATATCATACACCTTTATTTCATGAAAATTATGTGGTCCCATAAGGTACCTCGACACTTATTTATAGTCATATAAATAACAAAAATTCACTAATGTGTTTCATGAAGGGGGCATTCATTCACCAATATTATGTGGATTTTCCTCAATAGTTTACCATCATATCCTTAATTGGACCCAATTATAGCGGGAAATTATTATGCCAAATTATATATGTCTTGAGAATTCTTGAGGAAGAAATGGAATGTTTAGAGATTTTTCAGGCCAAAATAAACCAAAAAGTCCACTAAAGGACTTGGATTTATAAAGTCCCCCACCTCAACGAATAGTTACAGTTCATGAGTGTTTCAAACATCAGAAGGATTAGAGGTATCATCCTATTAGAGTAGCTCAGGTTTATAGAGAACATTTTTTCAGCTTCATGAATATTTGATGGTAACCTCCATGAAGTGTAACTCAAATACATGTATCCCATTTTCATGATAATATAAATCATTCACAGTAACCTTTTTTTAGTGCCACTCTGGATTGCGTATCCCATTCTATTATTAATCCTCATAAATATTTTCAAAGGAATCTATATTTCAAAAAACCAATTCATTAACCTATGTCCAGTCTATAAATACCCACGACACCCAAAATCCAAGGGGATGTGGCATTTAAACTTCTAGGAAATTATGTGAAATCAGGATAATCAAAACCTCCACAAGGAAGAGAATAGGGAGACCTCATATGTTATCATTAATTCAAAATACAACCTCCCATTGTTTTGGAGAAACCTTAACACCTAGAGGATATTCGTTTCACAATCATCCATGGAAAACACATAAGAATAAATCCAATTAAGGATCATTGAGTTTTTGTAAGATAACTACCCTTTCTAAAACCACTCGCATTTGATATCATACATTACCCCAAAGGTATGGTCACACAATTTCATTAAGTATACTCCTTCATCAGTCCCATGAAATCTATCATACATTTTTTCATCCTGATTCCCCTAGAATTTAAAAACTCCAAAACTCCAAACATCATAAAAAAATGCTTCTGGACTCAAATTGTTTCATCCTTTTTTCTTTTCCTGTTTCATGAAATTTTAGTGACTAGGTCCCCTGTGATATATAGTATCAGCTCAGCCACACCACGAATTAATATGAGATCTCATCCACTTGAACGTATATCAGTCCACTTTTCTCAATGTGTGAAATTGGTCATCATCTGACAAACTAATCCTAATAATACGTACTATAATTCGTGTCATTCATAACAATAGGCACCCCAACATTGAGAGTACTGATTTCTAATCATCCATGATAATTACAATGTCATTCCCCACCATGAGAAACCTAAGTGGTAGTAACATAATAACATGATGTGAAATCATCAAGGGAAACTATGAACCAATCTCCATATGGATTAATTATGATGAATCTTGACCTAGACATGACATGATCCACCTCATGTTTTAAACCCCATCCATGTTCGACCTGAAAGATGTAAAACTAATGATATCAATGTCCTTGTTGCATAATGTTAAACAGAACCACAACTTACACATTCATGACCTAAAACTATATCATTACCCTTTGTAATGAACAAAGCATTCCCAATGTGTGAATGACATGGGATGAAACCCCACATAGCACCCTATCCGATGCACATCAGATTCCCCATGTATGACTCACATGTGTTTGAACCCCCATATATCAAGAATCTTCTATATGTAATCCCTTCATATTCTTTCCCACTAGTGAATGTGACTCTCGTACAATATATTTTGCACACAAAATCCATGTACAATTTCTTTTTGGAACTTCATCTAAATAACATAACATTTATGACATGAATTTAAGCCGCATAGACTGGTACTGTAATAGAAATAAAAAATGTGGCAATGATCTGTGTGGTTTATTATCCCTATTCATTAAACAAGGTATATGAGATACCGTTCTAAGGTTCAATACTTACAAAATCATAGTGTGAAATTATCCCCTTTTGGTGACACACACTTACACTCTAGTGTTAAATCAACCACTTTGGGAGAATAGTTAATCAACATTTTTTCACCATAAGAAATTAAATACATGATCTAATCCACCATTACAAGTAATCATTATAGGTCTCCATAAGGTGTTGGACTCATGATCTGATTATTCTATAAAAATAATTCTGATCTATATCCACAAGACATTAAAACTGTGACATGATCCATTATTACATGACACCATAATCTATATCCCCAAGACATTAAACTAATGACCTGATCTATAATGCCTAACCAATTCAATATAAATGGTATGATTGAGGTATAAAACCTCATAAGACTTATTAATTTGGTCTAAATTACCTCATTTCAGACACAATACTGCTTTAGTTCCATTTATAAGATAAACCATATATGAGATTCCCTCTATGGAATTTATACATTATAGGTTCCCAATATACCCAATAACCAAACATGCCTTGATTTTCCCAACGTTCCTAGTCCCTTAACCGAAGGTTACTTCCCAATCAAGACAGAATGTGAGTAATTAACCAAAATCCACATTGATATGTTTCTATAAAATGATTACATGGACATTAATTCAATATATGAGGGTTACATGGACTATGAAATGAACTCAATGTATGAATTTATGGGAGGAAGAATGGAAATCTCATCATCTCATTTTGATCAAAGATTAGACATCACTAATGAATGAGATGGAAGACACTAATATTTAGGAATAAATAATTCAATGAAATAGAGAACATAATAAATTAGCTACCATGAAGAAAATGATGGTTCTACAACCATGATAGATGAATCATAATCAATCAGTATACATGATTTGTTCTTAAATGAATTAATGAAATGTATGTATCCTATTAGAAATTTTTTATGACAGTATAAATTTTAGTTATTCCACGAAAAAATATATTATAGGGTCACCTTTGGTCATGTCATATAGATATATATGATAAGGTTTCATCTTAATGAGGTGGTATTAAAAATGACAATCCAAATATAATTATCATAATATTATGATTTTTACATGTGTATTTTAAAACGATCTAATTCATGATTAATAGAGAATATTTTTTTAAATAGAATATTATTTTCAATAATTAATAATGATTTATATATATCGTTATGTTCTATCCATGTGTAGTTTCACTCGAATACTCACCAGCAGTATCAACATTCAGAAAAATTTAAAAAAAGAGTCCATGATTCATTACACATGCATTCCATTACTTGAAAATATATATAATTTTAAACATTATTGTATTATTATTAAATTTTGTTATTTATAAAATAATTATTTGGAAATAATAATATATGTATCAACAATTGTGGTGAACATAAACAACTTCTTTGGTTATAAATTCATATGAAATATGTGTCTCTGAATCCAAATCCTTCAATTAATAACTATGAAGTCCATTTTTCTTTATCCAACATGTTTGCATTCAAATCCTAAACTCATAGAAGTTAATTCATCTCCCACTATCTTCAAAGTGGTAATTTTATTTTATTGATATGTAGTAAATCCAAACTTATTAATAACATCCTTAGTGTGAATAAGATAATTAAATAAAATTCATCTTATCATTTGATGTTTATTTTTATCTAAAATATTATTTTAAAATTGGTTTTCTTGAAATAGTTGTTGTAATGTTCTAAAAGAATCTTCTCATACCATGATTGAGATGAAATCCATTAGACAATATTGTGGTCATATGGAATATTTTTTACACTTATATTTGAAAAAAATATATTGGGAGAAGTAATCTATGATTTGGAATATATATATAAATCACCATTGATATTACTTTTACTACCTCCTTCAAAATTATTTGAATAAGTAAATTAAATTTTGGGATTTCGTTTACCCCACATTTCTGATATATAAATACATGGATAGGATATTCAACTGCAAGTCATCTTTTACATTTTTAAATCAATAACAAGTGCACTATTATTATTCATATAATTTTTAAAAAAATTTAAAAATAATATCATAATGTATATGAAATTATTTTCATATTTTGAATGTTCACATGAAAATATTTGACAAACATTAAATTCATTTTGAAATACCTTTATATATAAATGATTCATTCTCTAAACATGATAATTAATTTCTATTTATACTTATTAGTGCAGATAAAAAGAGACTAAAACCTCATTTATAGTAGAAAAAAGACATATTATTTTAATTTAGTTTTACAATGTATTATATTTCCATAATCAGGTAAGACATTGACATTTAATATTCATCATTCAGGGAGATAGATAACTTTGATTAAAGATAAAATAATACAATAGATTACAAATAAAGTACCAAAATGAAATATATATCAAATGCAATATAATATCTCCATTTTTATATAAAGAAACTAATATTAATTTTTTAGTAAATATTATTACAAATATAAATAATTCTATTTTTGATATGATATTTTGTGATCTCCCCATGGTTGACATAGTAATCACCTTTCTCAAATGATTTGGAGGTCACATTATAACATTGTTATTATTGTCAATATCATATATTCAAAAAAAAATTTGTGAATATATTATTTATATAAATTTAATAAACAGAATCATAATGAATATACATGAGGTGGATGAATCATCATTCTTATTTAATTAATTGAAACTTATTTTCTATTGATTTTTTTTCAAATGAGATAAAAATAGAAACACGTTCATTTTTATACCCTTGAATCATTTTTCTTATTAAATAATGTCATAAAAGATATATTGCATTTATATTATCCATTGGATCTTCTGCGGTGTCTCATTTACATTTCACTATTGCGGTTGGAGAAACAGGTTTAACCATGTCCTTATCTTCTGGGTGATGTACAGACAAAATTTTATTGAGTGACTTATCTATTTCGTATATCTAAGATTAGATGAATAAGAAAATCCTTGGTTGTGAGGATGGTAAAGAAATATTAATTGATAATTTATTATCCATGAAGAAGACTATTTTTTATAACTGATCAATACACACAAGTATTTTTAAGGAATTTTCTATAGCTTTATTCTATTATTCTAGTTTACAATGATATAATGAATTAAAAATAATATTTATTTCAATTCATTCTTTTTATTTATAAATAAATTAGAGATGATATATTATGGGGGGATAATCCATGTTTTTTTTGTATCATCTACTCTCCAGATATAGATTAAAATATAATACAACCAATATAGAATCCGACCTCACCATATCTCTAATATGAATCCTTATCACCTTCCCTCGCCTCTTGGGGTAGCCAAACAGGCATTAGGGATTTCAAAAAAAATTATTTATTTTGATAATAATGCATCCAGTAAATGGTTTAACCACATATATAAATTTATATTTGTAAGAATAGCCCCAAGGGTATGGAATAATAACTAAGGTTTCTTGGAATTTCTTTCCATTATTAGTAAAAAATTAACTAATTGATTAATACATTTCATGAATAAAAAATAATTTGAGAAATAATAATAATTATTATTATTAAATTTTCAACTATTTTATCATGTATAGATTTCCAAAAAACATTGATAAAATAATTTTTAGGTTTTTGGAAATTCTAGTGTCGAGGATCCATATTCCCATTCACACAACCACAATGAGGGTTGGTCAAGATCCTTGAAATTATTTAGATCGGAATATCCTTGCCAAATATGATCTTGTATATCATTAATTTGTTGAGTGGAATCCCCAATTCTAATATCCTAACTAGATTTTCTCAACACTTTTCTCCTTTTTACACCATCTCTAGTGAGGGTTACTTATTCTGATGTAGGATGTTTATGTCAACCCATAACATTCATTAAAAATCAATGATAATAGTTTCCCCATGAGGTTGGTATCAACACATAGTTCTAGGTAATTCATTCCAATTCATGTAATGTAAAGACAAGTTTGACATAATATATGTTTTTAGTATTTTAATTTATTATGCATAAATTTCATTTTTTATCCATTACATAACATGTTAATATTAATCAGAGTTAACACAATAATTTTACAATGTCAGCTAGGAGATTAAAGTAGTAATCATAATTTAAAATCTATATTTTCAAAATTTTCATTTATCTATGTGAATGTGGTCTGGAATATAAAAAATAAATAATTTATAAGATAAAAATGAATTATTAATTAATTACCCTATCATGAGTGTATCTAAGAGTTCATTTATTGATTGGAATATAAATCCTAATTTAATCAATGGGAAAATTACATGGCCTATTAACGGAATGGATTAATTCATTTTACATGTGCACTTTTTTATCACCTAGCGTAGAATAATTATATTTCTATATTAATCCACCTCCACATGCCTTATGATACCCACATAATTACATGTATTTATAACTCACATGTAGGTTAGGGGACCCAAATGATTGGTTAATGAAGATTAGATAAATAACCATAGACACATAAGTATTATAAAATATTTAATTGAGTGACGAAAAGAAGTCCATAAATGATAATTTAATATTAAATCATATAAAGAACATTCAAAAAATTAAATTTAAACATCCAACACATACATAGTCTATGGTAAAACTCATAAATGTTCCTTCACGTAATGTACACACAAATGTAAACTAGTAAATATTCACTTAAATTATTTTTTTATTTTTAATATAAATGTGATTAAATTTAATAATTAATTTTTCAATTAATTAATTTTATTCCATCTTAATTTCCATGTGAATTATTTTGGAGACACTCATGTTAATTGAATTCATCTAAATCAAATAGAAGAATTAATTATTATAGATTTTTATAATAACTTAATTGTGTATTAAAATAATATTTTATAACCATTGTTAAATTTTCAATAATAACTGATTCTAAATTGTAAAATAAGGATTCAATGCGTAAATTTTAAATTTAATGTAATTTATTTTAATCCATATTTGGGAGTCTACACAACATGTATATATAAGGTACATGTCATGTTCTACATTTTTCTTTTACCAAGGATTCATGTTTGGGGATTTTGTCTTGTTTGTTAGATGGACTACATGACATGTACACAACATCTGCATTCCATGCATCAGTCATTACCTAAATTCAATGAATCCCAAATATGAACATGATGTGTTCGTTCATCCTAAAAACACAATGTTTACATGCCAACTATACGACCTGTACTACTCATGTTGTGTGTATAAAAAACACACTAAATATTTTGAAATCTATCTTGGATGCATGAAATGATGAACTGATTGACATGTAAATTGAATACACATCATGTACAAATTATTAATTCTAATGTTTTATGTCTCATGTGGGTTGACCATGAATAATGACAACCCGTGTCGAAATTTTTTTTTAGCTAACTCATGTACACTAAAATGAATGTCTTTCAGCTACACACCATGTAATCTGATGTACTAGGTGGTAGCTAGACCCAATCTACACACAATGTGGAAAAAAATTAATATTAGTAATTACGGATCAATGAGTCAAGTATCTCGTGACATAGAAGTCTATAGTCCACATAGGTACATTGGATTTCATCTTACTACAAACCATTTAATCTAATTATATATATATGGATTCCTCATCACATTCCAATATAATCAATAATATTATAAATCTATTCTTGAACTTATAAAAATTTTAATATAAAATAATGAAATTAAATTATCAATAAAATATTAATTCCAATCATATTAATGAATTAATAATATGAAATGATAAATTTAATAATGAATCTGCGTATTAATACACAATAAAATAATTTATAATGAATTTAAAAAATAAAACTCTAATCACAATTTATTTTTATTGGAAAAACAAAAAAACCATTGGTGGATGTTAAATAATTTTATTTAAATGAGAGTTTTTTGAAACATCGATTGATTATCTTTCATGTTATTTTTTAATTAATCTATATATAATTAAATGACTACCTTATTATAGTATTGTTCATTGTTGATTTAATTTATTGTCCAAAAATCCCAATTATGTTTCCTTCATTTAAATGTATAAATTCAAGGGCAGAATGACACTATAGGTGATGCACATGGGATCCATTGATCATTGAGAATCACCAAATTATTTTAGGGTCCTATCTATGAATATAAATTGTCTGTAGTTGTACATCTTGATCACTCCATGACCAATTGTTCTTGATGGATTTCTTCTTGTCTGTGGATGAAGGGATGTATAAATTGAGATATATATAATGGGAGAGAAATATATTTAAATCTTTAGTGCACAATAATTCTATATTCTATATTTTTTATAAACCGACATGATATATATGACCATATATTTATATATCTCTAGTTTTAGTTGAAATATTATTTAATTGTATACGTGTCTATAATTATATTATAATCATTTATAAAACCCCAAGACAAATAATTATATTATTATTATTATTATAAATTTATGTTGTGTAGTTACTTGTGTGATGATAAATTGATCATGTTTATAATTACATAAAGGGATTCAACACATTAATTGGAACATCGACCGATGAAGATTCAAGGATGGAAGGGATATATTTGAATGTAGAGAGCTTCCAATATTCAATGGGTTAAACTAGTTTCATGGAATGATATATTTGAGATTAAATGGGATTAATGGTAATACAATTGTTTTAACTCCCATCTCTTAAACACCCAAATTAACCTCACCAGATAACAACTAGCTTCAATTAACTAGATGATGGTGCAAGGTATAATGGCACAACCTCTATAAGCCCCATATTTTGGATAATGGATTTCTTATAGGAACTCCACATTTCCATCATTACACCAATAGGATATTAGATATCACTAGCTTACTAGTGTACTACTTATAGATATAATATATATGAGATCATGGACACTCTTGGTCCAATCTCATGCAATGTTATATGATATTATAAATTGTACCTCATATTTTACCCATATTGTGGCATGAAACGAATGATTTCATAAACATTGGAAATTCTTTATGACATATTTTAATCATATAATATAGGTGAGCAAGTAGTAAAAAAATGTAATTCCATGTCTGAAAATATCTTCCTATCATATAATAAAGATTTCCTTTTCATGGAATTTTGATATTCATTAAATTGTGGATATAATAATTTATGATATCCCATTATCATACCATTTTTTATATTATAGTACATATCACATATGTGGTATACTAGGACACATCTCATTACGATCATGTGTAAACTCATTCATTGATTACTTATTAGATTTTCTCGTACATGGTTCCAATCCATTATATCCACTAGAACAATTCCTTTTTTCTAATATATTCTAAGAAACATAAATGTCATTATATAATCTCATAGTGGTTTGGGAAGATTATTTAATAACACTTCTTAATTTTTCATTTTAACCACCTACTCTAGATGTTATATGTCAACATTATTTTAATAAACACATCTAATGTCATTATTTTGTTCCATTACCTCTTCATAATTTCAATATCAACTTCAATAATATTACTGATTTCTTAAATTTTATTATCAATTTCATTCACCCTTTAACTTTTTAATTCCTAATAAAAAATCATGAAATCTATTTTTGTTATATGAGTTTCTTCAAGATAGTTTGTGATGTTTAGACTTGGATGACACTTAAACAGTGATATGAGGTAGTGGGATATGAGGTCTCAAGCATGTTTCCCCATATCCTCGATACTTCCAACCAGCAGTGAGTGCTAGGGTTTGATAGAGGGGAAACTCGTACCTCATATCTGAGTAAGAATTTAAAATAATAACAATGTACCATACAGAAAATAAGAATGTTTAGTGAGGAAAAAATTAATTAAACAAAAATGGAAAATAATTTAACAATAAATTAAAATTCAATAAAATCCCAAATAGTTATGTCATACATACAACACTACTCACCCACATGGTCAACCATATATATATATATGAGTAAAAATTAAACTAGAATTAAAATAGAAAGTCTCTTCTACTAAATCATATCCAAACCACATACCCAGTCTCTAGGCACTTTCAAACTATAATATCTCTTTTAAAAGAGATCACATGAGAAACTCCACTAGAACATTAAACTATAGGTATCAACCCTATCCATCATTCAACTGTGCTCTACCTGAAAAGTAGATATAAGGTCTACATCTGCACCAAGGTGCACATGCTGGGGTGATAAATAATATCATCATGACAACCTGATAAGAAACCTGTAAATTTGATGTTCTTCATGTATGAAAAATTAATCTTCTATGCCTTACTATGGAATAACTAAAACATTTTAGACAAAATGTGAATCCACAGTCAAACATCGGGTATTTAATTCTGGTCAGCGTGGAACGTTCCACCATGGATGTCCAAATCAATATATGTATACATGTATATTCCCATAAATATTAAAATATACATAAATATTAATATTCATTGGAATATGAATCAAATATAATGAACCCACATTATTATTGGATCCTTAGGTCCATAAACCCAATAGCATAGACATCCATTGTATGGGAATCGTTCTAGATATCAAGACACTAAAGTTGTGTAGCATTATTCTGATCTCTAGGTTTGTAATCCCAATCAAAATATACCTTCTTTAGCCAATTATAGAATTATATCTCTCTAAATGATACATCACTATATGGGGATGGTATTTATACTATTGGGTTCACCAATACACATCACCAATAACTGAAAAGGATACTATATACAGATGGTTGATCCTTACAGAAGGATTTTAGAGAGCATATATGGACATCCTGTAAATGTAACTAATGCAGTCTCTATGATTCCTTTCCATATAAATTTTGTATAAAGTATGAGACCAAGATATTGGTCCATTGGAATTTATGAAATTTGAACTTGGATTGACCCTAAGGGTCTCACCCTTAGGTGATATGTCAAGAGAACTCTCCATTGTGATGTCATGCATCACTCCTCGAGTCTCGTAACTGATCAAAGATAAAATAATTATACCAATAAATGTCGGAGGATATTAAAATAATCCCTAAAACATGAACTATAATAATCTGAAATGAGTCATGGGTTTCATATCCTTATGAATATTACACACATGTGAGATTCTAAGAAATTCCCCTCATGTCTCGTTTCTAATCAATGAGAGCATAATAATTCCGTTCATAGGACGAGGATATCACAACCATCCCCATATCATGGGAGTGTGTAATCTACCTTGAGTATTAGTTTTAAATTGACATATATCATCATGAAATTTTAATTATCCAAATAACTAGAAACACCTCTGGTAAACCCAAAAAATAGTTATGACGATATATACATTTCTGGGTTCAACAACCATGTATCAGGTAGTATCTCTAAGTATATTACTTAATATCATATTTGACATGGACCGGATTTTAGATCCCTGGAAAATAGGTATGGACATCCCAACATGAATAATAGATCCCAAGAGGAACATATGTGCATCCCAAATGAATGAAAGACACCACACAACTTGCTCAACATCCACAATCCTTGAAAACCCTTTTAGAAACATCATTGCATAAAAAATGAATCATAACCAAAGAGTGTGCAGATAAAAAATGAACATAAAAACATTAAAATACACAATACCAAGGGATTACTAGTTCTATATGAGTTACAGGGTGACAGACGGTGCCTTCTCTACCAAATACCAACATACTAACTCTTGGTCGGTAAAACCACTGAAACCCACTAGGTCCCTCAAGATTAGCACTGAAGAGGCTTCCTACATAGGATCCTGAATGCCTAAACATAAAAAAGGAATTATGAATAGTATCCATAGAAAGTATGTATGAATCAATCCCAGCCATGATTCTTTAATGGAAATACTTCGGAGGCATCCTACAAGGAAACCATTGGAATGGTATATTGGTAATGTGATCATAAAGGGAAATTCCTATATCAGCATGGATAAAAGTCATATTTTAGGGGTCTTGATGAATAATAAGAATATATAGGAATCCAACAAGGGATCCACTGTGTTAACATGGTAGAAGTAGAATCTTACATGGGATCCGTGAAAGTCACAAGTGTCTTGGTCACTTTGGCTAGAAGGGAACATCACATAAAAGAGACATACTAAAAGGAAAGCCATAAAGGCACTGATCATAATAGATATCTCATGGATCTTCATTTAACATGATTTCAACTAGTTTAGTCTCAAAATGAAACCTATCATTCACATTCATGTGTCCCCTTCAAAAGATTTTTGAATTCAATTAATGGATGAAGTACCTCTGCATTTTGGTAAAATACAAAAACACCCATTAAGATTTATAAATGTGCTCCTTGATTTTATTAATCAAGATGTATTGGAAACTATTACGAATGGAATACTCATGAGAGCAATTCAAATAATGGGGAAGAAAATAGAAATTTACCCTCAAAGGTTACCAATGGATAAGTGCACGATGTATACGCTCTAAGTGCCAGATGGGAATATACCTCGACCAGACTCGGTGTGTAAATGCCTGAGTACATTTCGTGTAAAGAGGGAAAACGACATTTACATAACATGGGGTAACATCCCATTTTCCGTATCCAACTATTATAGATACATTTATAGGTTGTGTACTCGTACATGGCATGATGTACACACTGGGTCTGTTCATGTACTATACCAGACTATATAACCATATAAGTGTATACATTTCATGGTACATGGCTACACAACCATGTTCTAGTACAATGAATGTACACCCATGTATGTGGATTGTACTCATTAAAAATAATCTTCAATTAATGGTAAGAACACATTGTTTTCCAACATGCACTGAATGTAATGTTTCTAGGTTTTAATGAATGGGAAACCCATAGATCTCCTAATACCCTTGTTTCTAACACGGAAACATAAAATCCGGCCTCTAGTGCCAATTATCAAGAACAATAGTGGTTAAAAACATAAAAAAATGAATATAAATCGATATTTTGGTAAATATTAAAAAATACCTTCCATTGTGTGGATTCTATAGTTGCATTTTTTATTATGCAGTCCTCAACTATTTCACATTGATCCAATGCGTCATGGGATACCTAATAGCTCCTCCCTGTCATCCCCCTCCATTTCAATATCCCAGACACTCTCTTATCTTAGATGCATGGCGAAGGAACCTAGTGGTGGTGTACAAGAGAAGTAATTACGGAAAATAACGAAAATAAAAAGTAATGAATGTAAAAGGAAAAAAAGAAAAAGAAAAGAAAAAGTTGCCTGGGATGGCCCCGAATCATAACTCATGTTTATGCCTCGCCAACTTGAAACTCCCAATTCTGGACTCAACAATGGAGAATAAATCTCTATACAAAACTCCATTAGAATTTTATGACTGAAGGAGAATGGTTGAAAAATTTAATATTTAATTTATTAATTATTAATTATTAATTATTCCACTAAAATACGAACATCAAAAAATTCCAATGAACTCCTATACATGGTAATGCACCCTATTTCGAAACCAACATATTGGTCAGAAAAATTAACTATGATTATATAGAAGGGTAAAAAGCTGTTTAGCCCCTTCAGATTCATCTAATAGAGAAAATTCATATTTCTACTCAAAAATATGATAAAGAAAAAAATTGCCTCATAAACTCCACACTATTATCCTTCTCCTTCCAAAGAAACCTATATAATTGAAAATTATCTCGGATACAAACCAAATAATATGCATAATCATGATATTTGGATGTCCAAATACTAGTTCAATATCACCAACAACTATCTTTTACATGGAATACAAATACCAGGAACTAATTGGTTACTTTCCACTATAGGAATAACCTTATCATCACCTCACATGAAAACATTGAGCTCAACTGCCCATTTCAAAGCATATGTTGATCTAAAAGTGATTGTCCCCACCCTTAAATGTAGAATGGTTATATTCCCACCATATGGATTACATTACACCACTCTTCAAGAGTAACCTAAATAGGTTCTCCCTTTATAACCAATATGGAACATTAAAAAAATTAGCTTGGAATAAGGTCAATGCTCTCCAATGATACTCAAGAATATTACATATAGAGCATGATAATATCTTATAAGAGTACACTATGATTATAAAACATGTGTGTTTATAGCCCCCCCCCCTTATCCATGCTCACATCCTACTAATACATAACCAGGATTCTGTGTTGGGTTAATCGTCTTAAAGTACCCCATCACATTAATATGTCACATCTACCACATAAGGAAATTCCAAAAAAACAACTATGTCCCAATATCACATTATTTATTAAAACAACGGTCCTCAAATCACACCAGAACACTCACTGATTTAGAATCAAATGATACCACCTTCATCCATCATGTATTTTTATCACCCAACTCAAACTTCATTAAGTGTTCCCATACAAGACTAAAAATATTGTTCTATATGGCACATCAGTTCCATTAAGACATAAGATCCCTTGGAACTATTCTTCAAAATTTGGAACCTCACCAGTTCCGTGATTTATCCCTAGATATCCCATCACCTAGTTTCATTCTAGAAACAAGTGTTTACATATTCCTTGATAATATTACCAATGGAAAAAACACAGAATAACCATTCCAACTACCCAAATAATTTTACATATTGTATCTTTTCTCAAAAAATAATCACCCTAGGTGTTTATAAAATGTTTAAGGCATCGAAATTCCTATATTATAAACTCAAGTAAATTCCATGCATAGATCTAAAAATGAGATTATAACAAAGATCACTTCTTGAAATGACATATTAGAAAATTGTCCAACCTCTATCATGAAGGGTACACTCTAACAAAACTGACGTTGAACTACATGGGTCTGAGTCGATACTAAAGACCCATATATCTCAAAACCAACTCTATATATAACATATCATAACTGGGACATATGGTCTAACAACATAGAATAAAATATCAAAACACTAAATAAGAAGTAAATGTCACAATGACCTATATGGGTGAAATATTAAAACATGTTTTATAATGTTCTAATCCACTCCAAGCATCCTTATAATGAAGTTATCCTTGGATGAAATGATTCCAGTGCATAAGAAAGAGTGACATTACCCTCACCCGGCATCAGTATATAATAATACCACCTAGAGATCTAGTTAATAAAAAAAGACATATTACACATCGACATCACACTCAGTGATCTGACTAGATAACCATGACATAAGAAACAACACCAAAAATGTGTTGAACAAAATGGTATCACGTGTCAAAATTCTTTACATGTTCACGACACCTACAGTGCATGAGGAATATGTTATCATCCTTTACTACATAATGCCTCAATTTATATTCACATAACATGTAATCAAAATGAAATATATATGTGTAAGAAGGACCAATTTAATATTTCATTGTTTTCTTTAATAATCGCACATTAGCGAGCCTATATGATTTTTAACAAACATACAAAATATAATGCATGAAAAGCCTCATTACTTTGTTATCCAATAATAAATAATAATCTCTATCCTATTTCAAATTAAATAGAGCAAGATAATCAAAATAACTCATAACATCCATCGAACAAGTGCATCACTCAAGGGAAAATCATATACAACTAAAACATCACAAATTAAAACATAAATATCATATCCTTGAAACAATGACATATTACAGTAATAATTGTTCTCAGCACATAATTTTGATATCCATCACAAGTTCTGAGACTATCATAATATGCTTTCCTACCAATTCTCAAATAGTGAAGACAAGGAAAACAACACCTTAGATAACACTTGGTAACATCGTGACCCGAATGCCACTAAACTGGTTCTCCGAGCGACCCGGTTATAAGTCCACCTGTACACCTCCTCATATACCAAAGGATTCTGACTAGCAGTGAGGGCCTATGGTGACAAAATGGAAAGGCTATTTCCTTCAAACAGGGTAAGAAAACCACATAAATAGCTAATTTTCATACATATCATAAGTAAAAATAATTTGGATGTAGTAAATAAACTGAAATAT
This sequence comes from Viscum album, assembly GCA_963277665.1. NCBI lineage: Eukaryota > Viridiplantae > Streptophyta > Magnoliopsida > Santalales > Viscaceae > Viscum > Viscum album. Next base: position 1,104,659,439 of record OY728131.1, on the reverse strand, counting down.
AACATGATCTAACAATAAATGAAAAGGTTATAAAATCCCAAATAGTTATGTTATACATAAAACATTAGTCCCCCACTAGGCCGAAAATATAGGTACATGAGTATTAATGAAACTAAAAGAAAAATAATAATTATTTACTACTAAATCATGTATGGACCATGTACCTGATCCCTAGAAATTGTCAAACTATAGTATCCCAATTATAGAAACTCACACTAGCATCACCGCTCAAACATGCATTGTTGGGCCTCATTATTATCAACCATTCAACTCTGATTAACATTAAATGTTAGGATAAGGTATACACATACAAAATGGTGCATGTTTAGGAATGATAAATAATCTCCGTAGCCCACCCAAATAATAAATCCATTAATATGATACTCTATTTGTATGAAGAAGTAAGCTAACAATCCTAGCTATGTAAACACTAAAAACAATGTAATACAAAATATGGGACCACAAGAAAACCCCAGGTCTACAATCCTGTTCAATTGGTAAATTTCGGTAATGGATATTCACATATATACATGAATTTTTTTATGCTGAAATATATATACATAAGTATGAATATTCATTGGTATGTGAATAAAATAACATGAAACCACATCCACAATCAATCCCTGGGTCTGTAATCTTGATTGCCTAGTCATCTAGTGTAATGGAAATGATTTGGATGTCGTGCCACTCATGTCGTGTATATTTAAGTCAATCTCTGGTTCATTAATCCAAATAGAAATATACTATCTCTGGCCAACACCAGGATAATATCCTTGAGAAAGCTATGTTACAATACGGGGATACTCATCCTACGACTCGGTTCACCTGTATATGGCTCCAATCACTATCAATGATATCGTATACAGATGACTAGTCCTTTAATGAATGACTATAGGGTTTAAATTCAAACATCATGTAATGGTAACATAATCTATCACCATGATTCCTATGTCTATAAATCAATTCCAAATTTTGAGCCCTAGTTCAAAGACTATAGTCAGTCACATCTTTCGGATCTCAGATAAATCCTACGAGACATTCCCTTCGTTGATCTGTTAAGAGAACTCATTGGTGAGAAGCCACGAAACACTCTTCAAGTATCATAACTAATTTTGGAGAGTGTAATCATACAATTCATGGGATTCAGATATTTTAATCATCCCCACCACTTGAGAAAGAATTATCTAACCCATGTCTTCTATTTCATACACGTATGAAGAGAACTCACCAATGAGATGCCATGCAAAACACCTCAAGTCTCGTAGTTAATCCCAGAGAGAGTAATCATCCTAATAATTTGAATTGTAGAGAAAAAAAATCCACACCACTCATTAGTGACTAATTTACCATAATTATTTGGTCGATATACCCATATATGATAATAAATGTCTCAAAATCCATATACTAGGAAATAACTCAGGTTATCCAAAATATATATATATCAGAATATATATAAATTTAGGCTCAATATTCATGTCTTAGGTAGTAACTATGTGTATTATAGTAAATATTATAAATAACTTGAATCAGAATCCAAATCCAAGGTAGGAATATCTAGGAATCCCAACAAGCATAACGGATCATAGGAAGCAAATCATGGTATCCCAAAAGAAAGAATAACACCATGTGTTAGGCCCAACACCCCCCAACCAAGAAGCACCTTTAGTAAACATCACCGTGTTAGTAATAAGAATGTGAAACATTAGAATATAGTGTTGGTGGATTGAATTCCTAACCCAAAACAACAACCACATCACCATGTTCCTACTAGTTTTGAATGAGTTCTAAGTTGAAACCTAATACCAACTCTACCCAAACATGATGTATTAGCTAAGGTTAGTTCATATAATGAGAACCTGATGTGTCCCTAAATCCAAACGGTAAAGTGGCATTCTGTTCTGTATTTTCATGTTATAAATAATGTTGATGTAATACTAAAAAAGATCTTTATCTTGATGGTATGCAAGAATCATAATAGAGTTCGTATAATGGTATGAAAATATTTGAATCCTAAAACAGATCCGTTGGAATAATAAATATGTATATGGATCCTATATGGGACCCCCTATTCAGTATAAAGAAAGGAATATCTCAATGGGTCAATGGTAGATAGTAAGAGGATTGATTCATCATACATTAGATCATCTAGTTCAATACATAAGCAATGATATACTATAGGTATCCAAAAAAGTGACAAGTTTCTCTGACTCTTAGGCCATAAGGGAACCTCTCATGTGGGAGACTTACTCCAAGGAAGACCATGAAAACAAATATTATAATAGATAGCTCATGGATCATCTCAAATCAAGATATCAACAAGGCCAGTAAAAATACACAAATCAACATTAACATTCAATAGTCTCCCTTATGAGATGACTAGATTTGATCACTGGATGAAGATCCTCTCCATTTGGTTAAAATCACCAAAAACCCCCTTAGGCATCCTCATATTGCTCGACATGTTTTACAATCATGACCAATGCAAAAAACTAATAAGAATGGACTAGTCATAGGTCCAATTACACCCCTACGGTAAAAAAATAACCTAAAAGGGATCCAAGGGTGGGGTACACGATGTGTAGAGACCGTAAAAGGAGTGTACTCTCTCATCTCCACATGGGAATGTACCGAGGCAAGAGTCTATTTGTAAACGTCTGAGTACGCGATGTGTAAATAGTTAATATGATGTGAAAACAACATGGGGTAACTTATTGTGTCTCTTATCTATCCTGGAAGTGTACTCATACATGGTGTGCTACCCATACAAGGTCTGGTCTTGTACTCTACACAGCCACTTACCGCTACATGGGTATACATGGATCAATACTAGACTATACATCTGAGTACCATTACATGGGATGTGAACCCATATACATTTTGTGTAATCATAAACATTGGCTTCCCTGGACAGAAAGAACACTAGTCATTTCACCCATGACTACACACTATATTGTCAGGTTTTCCAGAATGGAAAACCCTTTGATTTCCCAAACCCCCCGTTTGTACAACCAAAACAATAGATTTGGCCTTTAAATATGAATATAAAGAATAATTTGGGATAAAAAAATGAAAAATATGAATCTATAGGGGTGTTTTTGGTAAATATTAAAAATTTCCTAAAGATTGGTGGAAACCACCATCTCTTTTCTCGATTGTTTGGTCTACAGCTATTACAAATTGATACAATGTGTTGAGCACTCTATCATGGATCCTCCCTCTCACACTCTCTCCCTCTCTCAATAAATCATCCTATCCTAACACGGTTCCATAAGGAGGGATCCCAAATCATGTCAAAAAAGATAATTATTGAATAAAATGAATAATAAATGAAACTAAATAAAAAGGAAATGAAAAATAAATGAAAAAGGGGCTCAGTCCAGCCCAAGAGTAGAACACATTTTTATGACTCACCTAAACTAAGATCTTTATTCTTGGACTCAATGGAATATATGGAATCTATGTCCAAAATTCTATTTAATGTTTATTTTTGGATAAAACATCATGAAAAATTTAATATTTAATTTTTTAAATAATAATTAATAAATATTCAACTTATATTTGAAGGCTCAAAATTCCCCAATAATCCAATCTTATGCTAGACACCCTATATCTGGACCAATGGAGTGGTAATAAAAATTATCCAAGATCGTATTTTTGGGGATAAAAGACATTTCACGCCATTGATAGTATATCTAAGAATAAATTAAAATTGTTGTTCAATATTGCAGTTTAGAAAATAAGGGTCCTTATAGAATGGAACCTCACTTTAGAAATTTATTTCATAGATTTTCTACCCATATAATTAAAAATTTAGTTAGATTTTTTCTATATAAATAAATGTAGTATTATACTTATCTTAAATAATTTTTATGATAATTTTCTCTTTTGAATATTTTTTATCAATTCATTTCTATTACTTCAACATCAAACTCTTGTTGTGATTTCTCAGCTTCTAGACCCCTAATGAACTCAACTATTAATATGAAAATACCAACAGGTGCATTTTTAAATAATGACTATTATAGAGTGAATGTAAACAAGTGATTGAATAAAAAAACTCTTTATATAAGGAACTACTTTTTTGTTGCTAATAATTCTCAAGAGATATAAATAATAAATTATCAGTTTGAAAACATTCAATTAGTAATAAATTCCCTTTCACAGTTCTTAAAAGAGTAATCATTCTCATCTTAATCACCTCATTCTTATTATTAATCATTAGGGTTTTGGTAGAAATGAAATCCTCAGGTGTCTTTACATGTAAAACCATCTCATTATCCATTTAAGGTTTTTAATTATCTTAATCAAATTTGTGTTTCATATAAGTTGATAAAAAATATAAAAATAATAGATCAAATCCAAGGAAGAACCTTACACTATTATACCACATGAAGAGCTCATTAATATTAGGTATTCCCACTGAGTGGGTGGGGGTGAATCAGTATGAATCAATTTTGAATGATTTTTTACTTTAATAATTCATACCACTATACCTATTTAGATGAATAGATCTTGTATAAATCATTGAACACACACACAACATGTAAGAAACAAAGTAAGGAGAGTAAAACATATGGTTTTATTATAGGTTTATATATTTATATGTGTTATTATATCCTTTCATGGACTGTGTGGAGTCTATGTCAAAAGTGAATCATTAATATCATATTGAGATCACATTGGTGATGGTATAATCTGTAACCCCTAAGGTTATCTCTTAAAAAAAATAGTATACCATCTATTTATTTTTGTAGTATCCCTTTAGATTATAATGGAACTCCCAACTATACTATTGGAAATGATAATCTCTTCACTAGAGGATAAAACAACATCAATATACATAACATCTTTATCAGACATAATCCTCACCTTCATATTAATGTTAGGTAACACAACATGGACATCAACCACACTTCAATTTCATAATGAACTATAAAATAAATATATCAAGATACTATATGTCATATTATTTATATGTATTCAAGAACATAAAAGGAGTATACATATATTTCAAAAGTGATTACACATGAGTATATAACATTTTTCATTTAGTTTCTCTTTATTATCCCATATTTTAATAAAATGTTCTATTAAATTTGATTTGAAAATTGTATATGTAAATGTTGAATACATTTAATTTCATTTTTTTATTTATATGAACATATCATATATATATATGAATTTATTTCTTAATTAATTTTCATTTTTTAGTATATGATTTATAGTAAAATTATAATTCATTTTATATTACATTTTATATATAATGAATAGTTTTTAATTTTTTTGACGTTCAGATTATTTTTACTGTTATAATTTTATTTGGTAAAAGAGTTAAATTTTTTGATAATTAAATTTTTTTATTATTATATGGGTTCTATGGTAGTCATTATGATATAACATTTAACATAGTATTATACATGTTTTAGTTTTTGTATAACACTATATCTAACCATTTAAATTAATGTAATTACTTTCAATTTTATATAACATTCTATGTACACAATTTAATAAAATAAATTGTTCATTAAATTTTTAATAGAAAATATTATTTTATTATAGATTTATAATTTTATTTAAATTTATTTATTAACTTATTTTATCAAATTATATGTTAATGTTTTATTACACATTAAATTTTATATATAATATATCCGTAACTTGTTTCATACTAGAATAATAATATAAAATATTTATTTTATTCCTTTCTAAGTAAATTAATATAAAAAATGTGAGAGGACCTTCCATAACCTTATGGAATATGCACCTTGATACATAATATGATTTGAAGAACATTTAAAATATAGTTCAATGGCATTAGATGTTGTGGCTTTCTATTACATTTGTTACAAGTTCAGTAATGATGATGCTCATATGAATGGAGATTTTGAGTTGTGGATATTATTTTTGAATGATGTGGATCATGGATATTGTCATAAAACATATATTATGGTGAAGATTTCAAAGATGGAAGAAAAATATTGGCCATGCTGAGTAGCCATTATTTTTCATAGAAATAAGTATTCCATTATCTATTTTAGAATATAACTCAACCATGATTATTAAATACATATTGGGGATATCCACATTACACTTTTATAGTTTATATATTATTTGATAATTAAGAAGATTGATTAACCAGTGTCTGACTATTCAATTTATTTTATTTGGAGGAATAAGGCAGTGGACTTCATGGCTTATAAAGATGATGAAACGATGGTCATTGAAATCATTTATTCCATGGGATCTATGCCTCTAGATTCTAAATAAATTATGGGTGGGTATAATCACATCTCCTACAACATTATACCCTCCAGAAATTTTTTTATTGGGGGGGTTTCACCACATAGTTTATAAAAATTAATCTTTGAATGAGGCAATGTTCATTAAAACAAATCTATTTTCATGTCAATTTAATAAAAAATTAAACTTTATTTAATTTAATATTTAATTTTCAAAAATTAGTTGTTTTATTTTAATTGGTAAATAATTTTATATACCAAATATTCTAATTAATGAATAATAAAAAAATAAATTTAGGTACTCATAGTGAAGATAAATAGTTTATATATTAAATAATTTTATTTCTAGGTATTTTATGGGTTTTATTTAATATTTAAATTTATTATAATTAAAAATTTTGTTAGAAAAATAGGTGTTATTTTTTATATCTATCTTTAAAAAATTACTTCATACAAACTTTTTATTTTATTTTAAAAACATTAATTTAGGTGAATAGAAAAAAATACAGTTTTTCAAATAATGTATTTTTTATGACCCCATAATTATATATGTAGATCATAAAATTTAAAAAATATATTTTTAAACGTAAAATATGTTATGATGTATATTAATAATTTAGAAATAATATACTTCAGTTCCAAACCTATAACTAATTTTTTTTAATCTGATGTTATAATTTATTTGAATAAAGAAGTACATTTGACAACATACATAGCATAAATTTTTTCCAAGAGTCAATTAAATATTATGTTTGATGAAATATAAAATAAAAATTTATTTTAAAAATAATAATAATAAAATTAATAGAAGTCATCAATGTTCATAATCTTTTTAATTAATAATAAAATAATCAATACCTAATTTTAAAATAACCTTTTAATTTACTAAAGAAACTCCCCTCCATTACTCATTTGTCATCATTTCAAAAATAATTCACATTGGAAGTTATCTCCCAAAAATTATTTTAAAACTCTACTATTCATGTTACTAATTTGATATTTTGAGAAAAATCTTTATTTTTTATTTTAAGGAATAATTCACACGATGAGACTCCAAACACATATAAATGTTTCCCTCCCCCCTTTGTTTTACAACTTTTATTTTAAATATTTTTTTCAAACTTACAGATGTTCTTTAAATTCCATTCAATTTTTATATTTTTGACCAATTATTTTTTTGATATCACTCATTATCTCTCTCCAGTCCTAATATTTTTTATATTACTTCATCAAAGTATGGTTTACCAAGTATCCCTATATAATTATTTAATGAGGTTGTTTTACCTTAAAACTATTTAAACCCCCCCCCAATTGTCAAATGTGGTTCTATTCACATGGTATTAATATCATTTTAATTCATTTTTTAAGATAGATCAATTATTACATCCTGTCATACCTTTTTAATATATCCATAGTATGTCAAAAAATATTTTTCAAAATCCATCTCAATATATATCCATTCATAACATACCACTTTCAATAAATAAAATAATCTAAAAAATTTACTTCTAAATAGTAGTGAAAATTTATCAATTTTTTATTATCATATATTAATATTGTTTAGAAGTTTTCTCTTATAAATAATTTTTTGAAAATACAATCCTTGTATAGTGTCTTTAAATAACCTGTTTGAATTATGTTGCCTTATTTCCCACTTATTCATTTCAAGGTTGTTCAAAAACATTAATTTCAAATTTAAATGTAATATAATTAATAAAATTTAATTAAATGAGCTGTTATATTAAATATGAATCCATCCAAGACTCAATTTAAGAGTTCCTTCTCAAATCATAATTATTTTCAACTATATATCATCGATTTTCAAGATTTATGTTTTTCTATTTTACTATAATTAAAGATGAATTAATGGTCACAATTTCCCCTTATGGATTTATAGTTCATACAATACATTTATCATATGGGATAATTTCCTCCATTTCTAGTTCATGATGACCAGTTCTCAAAATGAGTACAAAAACTTTAATTCACATCAGGTTATTAAAACTATTAATTTATTTATCTTATGTTAAATCCCAAAAAAATGGATTTTAATGTCTTTTATATGAAAAAAATTTAATTATAATAATATTAACATCCATTATTTAATAAAAGAATATAAATTCATATGTTAACATATTTTTGTACGTCTCTAATGTCAATGTAATCAAATACAATATTTTTATAGATGATTATATGAATAATGAGTGTTTAAAGTAAATTAATTACATCACACAATTGTTATGTCTTTGTTTTTTTAGAACACCCATTTCAAATTTTTAATTCCCACTGTAATTTATTTTTTCATAAAAATGAAATTTTCATAACAATATATAGTATTTTTTTCATCCCATATTTTAAATTTTTGAAATATAGATCATTCGATTCAGATCTTCCTTCCACAAGTTCATCATTTAATGCTTCCACCATGGTATTAGTTATTATTGTATTTTAATTTTTTAGTTTTATATTTCACAATACATAAAATAATTTCTTATTTATTTTTAAATATGATGAATACATTATCTAATAAACATCAAAATTTGAAAATTAGGTATGATAATTGTTAAACACAACTGAAAATACCCCTACCACAGTTGTGGTTGAATCTTTTGTTCTTTTATCTAATGAAAATGGTGAAAGAATTTACATCAATAAAAATATTATTGTCAAAGCATTATGTTTCATTTTATTATGTTCAATATGTTTCAAATTTCTTTGGTCATATTATATTATCTATCATGGGATTAATCCATGTTTAATTATTATAAAAATTAGAAACATTTATCATTTTTTACAGTCGATTCTTAAAAAAGAATATAACACGAATTATTTAATAAATGACATAATAATAAAAATTAAATGTATTCAATTTTTATAATATATGTTCGATGTCAATAGTTATTTTAATAATGATTAGTATCTCAGTTATCAAAATAAAAATTATTTTTATTATATTTTTTCAATTATATCCCCTAAAAATTTGACGTGAAAAAACAAAAAAAAACATGTTTTTGTACTAGTGAAATCACCCTATATCACTCTCTCTTCCACCTCATAAATGTTTTTATGATTACTTGATATGATAGAAGATTCATTTTCATTCATTTTTTCCATATATTCATTCATTTAAATTTTCATTTATGTTGATTCTTGAAGTCTAACCTATCAAAATTTATATGGTATGGTTTTCCAATAACTAAATTACTATCAATTATTTTCATTATTATAGTCTATTTTATAAAGGATCCAATATTGGGATACTTTCATATTAAATTATGTTTTAAAATTCACTGTATCACCATTTATAGATGGGTTTTGAAAGAATATCATTTTTATATTTTTATGAAAACATTAAGGAAGGCTTTGGAAACTCATGGCATGCAGTCTTTTATATTTCCAACAGAGTTTATTTTAAGATTAAATTTTAGGGTATAATTTTTATGACATTAATTATTCAACATTTATTTTTTAATAATTATTTTTATTTTTAAAAAATCTATAATTTATATCCTTCCATAAAATTGATATTTTAATTTTTTATTAATAAGCTGTCTAAAAAATATAAAATTATTTTCTTAAAACATCTATTATTTTATATCATCATCTGAAAGATTCATTCTCCATCTCAATAATAATTTTAATTCCTCCCATTTGACCATTTATCGTATTATATTTCATTAAATGGCTTGTTCCAATAAAAAATACTATGTGAAAATAATTTTTTGATTCATTACCCGAGTTCTTATATATGTATTGTCTAGTGGGAATGAAATCACTCTCGGATAAATGATACATCAATGACATTTTCATTTCTTATCCTCAAAAATAAAAAAAAATTAGTCTTAAAATTCAATTTATTTCTAAAGGCCATATTATTTTTCTTCGAATTAAAGGTGTTAACATATAAGCCCGTGACATGTTAGGAATTCATGCATAGTTTATTTTTAAATAATTGGTCATTAAATTACATGTTTCCTAATTAAAACAAAATAATGTATATTAATAAAAATATTATTTTAAAAAAATTATTTGTCTTTAAAAAAAGAATAAAATAAGGAATATTTTAAATTTAATTCAATAAATAATAAAAAATTGTTTCACTAAAGATTTTTTAATTATTTTCCATGATTTAATATTTATAGAGTTTTTATTTTATAAAAAGTTGCAGTTGATATAATTTCATTTCAAAATATAAACTTAATAATACATGAAATTATATTCTGTAATTTTTTTATAATATTAATTATAAAATATTTTCAATTATTATATATACGATCATTTATTATTTAAATAAATAATGAAAATTTTATTAATAAATGACCATCATGAAATAATGAATCATATAAATATAATACTATTGATCAATAATTTCTTTAAGAAACAGAACATATATAAATTAATATTATAGTAGTAATATATTAATTTATTATATGTGTTCTTCGTTGAATTTGAATTATTCAATTGAAAAATATAATGTTTAATATTTAGTTCTTGTAAAAAAATGAATTCATATAAATGTAACTCCCGAATTAATTGTAGATTTCTTATTTACCCATATCACTTAATTATAATGTAGTGGACATGTAAATGACATATGTCACTTATATTAGGATAAAATAACAGTTTTGAATTTTGATGAATGGTACACTCTCAACTCTATGATCATGTAATTATTAAAATATCTCTATGTAAGTGTAGATCATTAAATGTATCAACAGTATAAGGGTCATAACAAGGGTTGCATAATTATTCCTCAAATTCCTGAATCCAATGTAAGGGTACACCCAAAAAACGAATAATTTTTATAAGGTTATTAAAAAAAGCTAATAATTTGATAAATATATTTTTATTCAAATTAATTTAATTTTTTTTTATATATTTCATTACACACCAACAAGTTTTTCTTTCATTAAAATCAACATTTATTTTTATAAAAACATGACATGTAGTTGTACTATTTTTATTTAATATGATAGTTATCAACTAGTGATTAGAATGTTTTGAATTAATATGATAAACTAAATTATGAAAAATATGATGAATTCATTGGAGACAAATTAATTACAAAATAAAAAAAGTACATTTTAAAATAAGAGAAATCTATTTATGAAAAAATAATTTTATACACACAAACACATTTTATGTTATTAAATTTAATAAATATATTTTTCTGTAATAATTTATTGAAATTTATATATTTTATTATTTAATTAATACTATATCATTTAAACAGTATGTTTATTTGATAAGAGAAAAATTATAAATACCAACATTCTCTTAAAATTATTTTTTTCTTAAATGTATTTGTCTTCAATTATGGAAAATTATTTTAAAATAAATATTTGAAATTTGTTTAAAATATATATTAAAAAAATAAATTTATTTTTGACATCATGAAATACAAAATATATTTGGATGAATTTTTTATAAAATTGTTAGAAGAGAAATAATTTGATTAATAGTGACAAATACTGGTTTTTATTAATAATTATAATTTCATTTTTAGAAAATAAATAAACATTTTTATAAAATGGTTTAATTTTTTTTAGTAGATAAAGTATATTACTATAAATACAATTTAATTCATTTTAATTATTTTAATATATAATTCTTATATAAATTCTTTTTTAGAAATAAGAACATTTTTTCACTGAAAAAATATTTTACCACGCTATATTTGGGATTATTTTGAAATTAAAATTTTACAAAAATTTTAATTGAATTTGAAAAAATGGATTTAATATTTGGAATAGAAATAATTTATATTTTTTTATGAGTTAAACCATGTTTTTTTCCATTATTGATTATAAATAAAATCAAATTAATTACCACGATTAACATAAAAATGGGATTACATCAGGTTAAACTAAAAATATATTGGTTGAAAATATCCAAAAAAATGTCCAAAACGTCTTGGATTTCCATATGTTAAACGTATATATTTTATTTTATAAAATGGATAATTTTGGAGCATTATGAAATGTGAATAATGTGGGTATTCCTTTTTTCTCAAAAATTACATTTGTGCAACTCACCTTACATAAAAAACGCCACCTACCCCCCTCCTCTATTAAGACTCCCAAAACCTAATGGATCAGACAATAAATATCCAAATAACTTCTTTAATTATCACCTAACATCTTATAAGACTTTTAATGTTTCATAAATCCAGTATATTAATCCTTTTAGTGAAAAAAAAGTTGTTTTCAGAAGAATATTTAACGTATTTAAAAGATCATTTTATATTATTTTTTTCCTATACAATATTCATTTATTATTATTATTCAATGATTATTGAATAAGAATAGTATATTTCATAAAATTATATGTTATATTGAAATTTTTTTAACCTAAATCCTTCTCTTATTCCATTAAATGGGTTTGGAAATCACCATTCATGTGCATAACATACTATCATCTTGTTAATCCATGTTATTCATTTTCCATCACCCCATCAATAAAATGTATATAATGATGGTTTTAATTTTTATATATGATATATATGATATTATTACACTTATATTACCATTATATTACATTTTCCTTCTTATATAATATTTCTTTGCAATATTATGACGTCGTTTGTAGGAACAGTGAATTACTGGCTCGCAAAGCGTAGTGATTTGTTTAAGATTTAAATAGATGGAGATAAGTTTTTTATTTAAAATATGTGATATATATGGGATAAAAATTATTATATAATGGTAACATGTTATTTATCTATGTTTCTTCATTTCCATAGGGAAAATGAGAATAATGTTCATTTATACTTATGACCTACTATCTCCATTAATTATGTATTTAATTTTCTATCTCAGAATATTATTGATCACTCTAAATATGTATATGACTAATATATATTATATTAATTTAATTTTTTTCATTGTAGATATTATGAAACAATGATCAAAATAATATGTATAAAATAAAAAATCAATACATACATGAAAAACAAAGATGTTATTTCTAAAAACATGACATTAACCTGAATTTTTTTAATAAACATGTAATAAAATATATTCTATAAATAATATATCATAGGATATATATAATTTTTTTATAATTATTTAATAAAATGATATTTATTATACTAGAGTATTGAACATGTACGAAAGTGGTCAAATCTTTTGATAAGGAATTTCTATATATATTTTTCATCATTAAGACAAATTCAATATTCATATAATTTCTTTTTTATTTCACCAATATAATTCATCTGAAATTATTTTATTACCATTCTCTTATTTTTTGGTAATTATACATCTATTTTAGGATCTCTCTTTCATGGGATATATAGTTAAAATGTTACCAAAATGGTAATGTATTTTTGTCACCATTTTCCTTCATTAATACTTTTGTTATGTTATATACTTATTTTCAATTATGGGGTGTATATACAGAACATGTGAAACGAAATATCATGGATTTTTTATCATTATATTCTATATATCATTTTGATTTATTCATTCATTGGTCTTGTAAATCAATATTACCAATGTGGAAATAGATTTATGATATTATCTCATTGTTTATCTATTTTTTTACAATTATTCTAAAGATTAAATATAATGATATATCTATAAGAAAACCCATAACTTTTATAATCCTATGTTAATTTCATTATAATACAATTATTCCATACAATTTCAAATGTTTATGTACGTAATTGTTCAAAATATCTTTTTAAGAAAAATATCCTTTATTTATATTTTTGTTCAAAAATTGGGTTTTCTTCCGAACCCATGATAATAAATTCAAACCTATTCTCAGACAATCCAAATTATTTATTTATTAAATTTTAACTCATTAATATCCTTTTTACAAATTTTTTTGAATGATATTTTCATGTTATTTTAAACAAAAATGCCAATTTTTATTTTAATAACAATGTGAAAGGAATGTTTGTTTCACCATGTACTACATGAAAGTTATTAATGACCTCATCATGAACACTAATTTATTATTTTATTCAATTGTAATTAAAAATTATCATTTTTAAAGAGGAAAATTTTCAATCTTGTTTACATATATAATTTTAAAATGTGATTTTCATGATGGAAATGAAATTTTTCTCTCCAAATGTTTTAAATGATTTTTAAAGATTACTTTATAACTTTCCACTTTCATTTATAAAGAAATGAATTTTTAAGATGATTCATGTTTTAAAATGTGTATTGGAGTGTGGAAAAAATATATTCCTCAAATTTTCGTTGTGATCTTTATAAATAATTTTCCTTCTAAAATGACATCATTTGATGTTACTTATGATTTATAGGGATTAATATCGAATGGTTCCATATTTATTCTTTCTTGATATGACTAATGATTATGTTGATGAAATTATTATGGATCCCATTTAATTTTCATGTGTTATTGTATAGTGATTTGATGAAATTTTAATGGAACCGGTTTTCTTTAGACTTGTTATAATATAATAATAGGATGAATTTTTTATGATATTGTATCACAAAAAATTATGATTTTCATTATTTAATAGGTGGGAACTATATCTCACTCCAATTAATGGTGTTTAGATTTATACCTCTGGAGATAATAATGGGAAACATTTCGATGGACTTGATCCCCTATGGGAAATAGGTGAGTCATGTTCTAGTATAGGAATCATGTGTATCCTTATCATCTATGGGAAAGTGGTCTGTCCTGATCCACAGTGGGAAACAAGTGACAAATCATGATCTAATTTGTAATGGTCTTTCAAGTTAATTATTACTTATAAAATGAATTTCTAAATATTTGATGGTTACACACTTTTATTCTTTGATATTATCATTAATTGATGATAAATTATGATTTCTCACTCTAATGGGACATGTTTTCTGAAATGATAATGTCTAATTCTATTACTCATGTTCATGTTCTAATTTTGGTTAGGTATTAAAATATTATGTTTCTTATTTTTCACATACCATTATCCTTATCTGTTAATTTCATATGATAATATATTTATATCTCTAATATTTACCCCTACTTGGAATCTAATCTCACCCTTTATTATGTTTCCTTACCAAAGTAATGAATATATTATTAGATATGGTATGCCTTAGAGGATTACTGTGTGAGAAGATATTTGTTGGATATTTTGATGATCGTTTTTGGAAAAACATTATTTTTTTTCTAGTCACAAATGACATTAAATCATTACGGTCCATTGGAGTGTGTTTTTGAAATGTATTGAATATTTAAATAAAAATGTGATATTTGTGTATAAAATCATATTTATCTACATATATAATTAGAAGAAATTTTTAATATATAATAGAAGATTATGATTAAAAAAAGTATAGGGAGATCCCTAGGGATATAATTAAGTATATTTCTATGGATATTTCTATGGAAATATCAATGGTTAATTCTAAGGATAATTCTATGAATAGAAATATATTATAGAATTTTTGTGAAGGATAGAGAATGTGGTTACCCAAAAATTGTATCACTACTTAGATACTATAAGTGGATTTTCCCTACCATAGAGGTATCTAGGGGTAAATACACCAAAAAGGTAACATTAAGCTAAACTCAGTCATCACATGGTTAATTAAAAGGGGACTTACTATACATTTTTCGTTACATTCCCAAAATTATATGATTGGGCATTGAAAAAAACTCATTAAGAACCATTATGAATGATTTAAATAATTAACACGAATGACCATGGTTGATCTTAGAGTATCATAAATTGAATATAATTTTTCATAGTTTAGACATCCTATAATAGTTTTTCAATATTTTTTGGGATTCTATATGTATTATTTTTTACCACAATATGCATTCTTAATTTAGTATATGGATTGAAATAAAAGTAACTATGTTATCATTGATTATGATAGACAATATAATGGTTGTCCTCCTAACAAACCAAAAATTATTTTTGATGGAATACAAAATATTAGTTCTTTTGTCACAAAAATATATCAATCTATGAACCATGGTGAGAATTCAAATGATAAATAATGTAATGAAATTATATTTAGTTTTTCCTAGGGAAACATCCCCAATATTTTAGTTGTTAAACAACTATAATTGTTACTGAGAAATGAATCAGTACTATTTAAAATATATTAACCATTCTCCAGTGTTTGGAGTGTGAAATAATCATTTTTTATATTTATAATTTGGAAGGTGATGAAAATCAAAGGAGGACTCTTATTAAGAACAAGAGTTAATAAAAGGAAATTTCATTTATAGAATGGGATTCATTTAAGGGGATATTCCCTAGTAATTAATTCCCTCATATTCTATGAACACAGTTTTACAAGACATTCAAGGGGAAAATTGGGTTTAATAATCTTCCAACAAAAATTATCAATTCATTAATGGTCTAAAACCATTACATTGAATATAATTTACTATAAGAGGCCTTAGTAGCTACAATTAATTCATTCAATTTGTATTGAATGTAGAAATATAAATTAGATATTCCCACAATTCATGTGGTTTTGATAAGAAAATGTATATTGAGTCTCAAGAAAACTCAAATGGAAGAATGAAATTCCGGACATTTTCATGCCAGAAATGTGGGATGAAACATTAAAAGAATCAATTGAATAGAACGAAGAGGTTATTTAAATGTGGAAATTCATTTCTTAAAGCATAGGAATGTTTCAATATGATTAATTTACTATTTAAATTTATATAAGAGAATAATATAGTAAATAATTTTCCACCCACTCTATAGAGTTTAATGTGTATGGACTGTGGGCATAATGTAAATCAATACCCATATCGATGGTATAATGTAGAATATAAGCTATTATATCCTCTAATAGAAAATGAAAAATAGACTTATTTTGTTATAAGAATAGATTAAGTGAATCATTATAGTTATGTAAAACATTTCATCCCCTACTTAGTTTGGGATTTAATGATTGATTTTGTATAAACGTTATATATGAAAATTCTATTGTTCATTCTTTAGTGAAATTTCATGTGATTTTGACCTTCTAAATAGATTATATATAAATAAAATCACCTTAGATATTCTATTTGTAAAATGATGAATCCATAGTTTTTTTAAAATTGTTTTTATATAAGATAAGATATTATATAAGGAATAAAGTGTTAATTAAGGGGTTGATGTGAAAATGTCTCCATGTAATATTAACTAACAGTCCTACATACCATCATTGGATTTTGAGTTTAATGATGGCCAAAATTTTAAAATCATTTACACTCCATTTTAGGTTATACCTGAAGTGTCTTTATCAATATTAATGATATTTTAGGGGACATTTACTATTATACTACCCTTTTTTTATATATATTAGTGATATTATTTTTGATTAAAATTTAATTACAGATTTTAAAAATGTGATTAATGGTACTAGTAAACAATAGGGTTATTGTTATATTTTATGTTTTGGTATATATAGGTTATAATATACCACCTTATGTATTTTGAACACATTTCTTCTATTAGAGATGATTTATCTTTGGAGTATCTATTAAGAATTTAAATTAATGAAATTCTAAGGTTTCATGGTGTAGAACATTAAATTCAATTTGATTGGAAAATAAATTATACCGTGATTTTATAGAGTTGTTTTTAGTAATTTCTTGATTAACAGTTCTGTTTAATAACTATGTGTCATCCTCAGAAAGATGGTTAGTCTGATAGATCAAATAAAAACATAGAGAATATACTATGAGCATATTATATGTATTCCAACATTTATGTGGGGTCAAAACTATCCTTTATTTAAATTTTTAAAGTAATAAATTCTTGCAATCAAGCATTCAGATGGGTCCTTAGAATGATCATTATATAAATAAGTGTATAAAAAAGAATTATGAAATGATGTTTCAAAAACAAAGCCACTATATCTTTAGTTTAGTGATGATATGAGAGAGAAGGATTAAGGCATTTAGAAACATAAAGTGGGAGAACAAATTACATAGAAATATTATGTTGATCATCATCGATATGATATAAAATTTTTCTTTTGTGAGATGCATTTCTACAAATTTTTATATGGAAGAAGGTAGGGAAAACTAAAGCCTTGGTATACCATCCCATTTGAAATAATTGGTCATATTCAGACAATATCTTATAGTTTGATGTTTCCAATGATCTCTCTCTGCTTCATGATGTGTTCTGTATATCACTTCTGAGGACGTACATGCCTAGTCTATCACATATAGTGAACAAAGAGGTTATACCAAAATCCAATAGGATTTATTATAAGGAATAACTAGTGAAGACTATAGATCATAAAAATAATTTTTTTTACCAAAAATAACACTAATATTAAAAATGTTTTGAGGAAAAACCTCTAGCTAGATATGTTACATGAAAACCTAAATTTGTAATGAGGCAGAAGTATCCCGATTTATTTTCAAAAAAGTGTCCTCTTTTAATAGTGGAATTTATATTAATATGGGTAGGATAAAACACCCCATGATTTTCAGTATTTTTTTCAAATATATTTTTTGAATTTAATATTTTTGCTTATATGCAATACTAATTTAATAATTCTTTACTTGAAACAATGAGTTTAATCAAAATATGAAATACTATTAAAACATTATTATATAATATGATTTATGTCACCAAGTTATTTGAATATATGGTATATATAGAATTTTCACATTTACTAAAATATATAATTAATTATTTGGTGAAAATTTAATTATAAAATAAAAATTAACCATTGAATAACAAATGAAATCATTTTATCAAAAAAAATTATATGCACACAAACAAGTATTAGGTTGATAAATTTAAAAAATCACTTTTGATGAATTATTTTAATGGAATTAAAATAATATATATTTTATAAAAAAAATTTGAAATTGTCTTATTTTTTGTTATATAAGAGATAGTAATAAATAAATTTTCCTCTTAAAATATTATTTTCCTAAAGGGGATATTATTTTCATATTTAGTGAATTTATTTTTCAATTTTTTTTAAAAATATTCAAATGATTTTGAGAAAATCTAATTAATTTTTTAAATTAGTGGGAAAAAATATATTATAATCAATATGTTAAAATTTAATGGGAAAATAAGTATTGTAATTAATAGTGAAATTTTGGTTTATATTAATAATATTTGTTTCTATTTAAGAGTTTAAATATTGAAAATTTAATTTTAATTTTTTAAAGTAAAATTAATTTATTAATATATATATTAATTTAATTTATTTCAATGTAATGAAATTTATATTGAATTTTTATTTAAAAATTATTTTCAATCATTTGAACATTTTCACTTTGGAAAACAACTTTCTCATCATATCCATGGTATTAATTTTAATTTAAATTTTACCAATTCTACGAATGAAATTTAATAAAATCTATTCAATAATTTTCAGAATAATAATTTATATTTTATAAATGATTATAATTAATTTTTGGAAATTATGAATTGTAAAAGCAATAAAACATAATTATCATGTCTAAGGTAAAAATGCCTTTACAAAGGGGTAATTTTAAAAAGACAATAGTAAAAAATTATCAAAAAATTGTCCAAACCAAATTTTCTATCCATATTTCAAGGTTATATCATATTTTTTTGATAATATATAATTTTTTTGTGTCTTCTGGTTTGTGAAAAATATTGGTACAGCTTTTTCTTTTTAAAAATTAAAAGTGCACCACTCACCCCACATACGAAAGCACACCCACTTGCATCCCTTATTCACACATCCAAAACCCAATGAATCATCCAATACCTTCACACATATAATTTTTAATTCACTAATACCATTTTAGATTCCTTAATTTGTTTATAAAAACATCCTAAGAATCCTATTGGAGAAAACCTAAATAAGATTTCAGAAGAATAGGTAACATACCTAATTGAATGTTTTATTTTATTTATTCCTACACATAATTTAATTATAACTAAATAGTATTTATTGAATAACAATGTTATCATAAGTATAATTATATTTTATAATGTTAATTTATTTTCAATACAACATATCCAATTCCATCAAATGGGTTACGATATCATAATCTATGTGTTTCTTGAATACCGAATCATATTATAATATATTCTTTTTCTATATCCACATGTCCTCGAAGGATATATTGATTATATTTATTATTTAAGATATTAGTATGATCTTATATTCATGAAATAACATGTGACTTCTTTCCTTCCATTATTTGGGAATATGATAATGTCGTTCTTGTCAATGGTGAATTACTACCACATGAAGCAATTTTATTTATTAACACATTACATATATGTTAATAAAGATAGTTTTGATGAAATAATGTGATTTATATGGAATAAGAATAATTCGTTAAAGGTAATAGGTTGTTTTACTTTATTTTTTCATTTTTAGGGAAATGGAAACAATGACCCTGAAAATATATGATTGACCATCTACATGAATATTATATTTTATAATAAAAAACTACAATTTAGGGTTCAACAAAATATATATATACTTAATATATATGATATTAATTTTATTTTTTCACATTTATGAGGTTATTTTACAATAACTAAAGTAATAATTCCAAAAATAAAAAATAATAAAATACATAAAATACAAAGGAGTTATTGCTCAATAAATAACAATACTTTGAAATTATATAGAATTGTGTAATAAAAGATCATAAGTAAAACATAAATTGTATGATATATATATATAATTATGATTATTTATTATATTAATAATAATCATATTTTTATTATACAAGGGGTTTTAATGTGTACAAATGAAGTCAAGACTTCTTATAACATATTTCCTTATAAATTTCTATCTTCTATGAGACACATTCCATATTCACCTCCGACATTTTATTTGGATTTACACTTACCATTAATTTATTCTATTATGATTATTATGAAAATTATTTTTACTAAAATATCCATTTGAATATATCTGTTTCATAGGGTTTATAGTTAAAAAGTTACCAAATCGGTAAGTGACTATTGTATTAATTTTCATTATTTGAGAAAAATGTTATGTTACAAAATGATATTAGTTTATAAGGTGAATATACATCAACATTAAAGATGAATAAATTGAATGTTTTTATTCACATGATATTTATATTTTCATTTAGTTATTTTACTTTAGGGGGCATACGATTTATTATAACCAATGTGGTAATAGATTTATCATATAATCTCATCATTTATTAGGATTGATTATAATTATGCATTCAATGATAAAATATTTTGATCTATATCATAATTTAAATATCTTATTGTTCAAAAAATATAAATAAAACTACTAAAAAAGTCCATATACATCTCACATAATCCTTATATGTTTTATAATATACCATAATATCATCAATAAAAATTACTTACTATGGAAAATAAATAGGATTATCATGGATTATTTTAAATTAATAAATAAATATCTCCCACTTATGTAAGACTTAGAAACACAAAATATTAATTCTTAATAAGAAAATATTAAAATTATTAATAATTTAAATATCCCCCTTATCCATTTATATGATTTTGTGATATATATATATACATATTTCAGCTTCATCTTCATTATCTTTTTTCAACCAAATATTAAAAATAATTTTTAAGATAATATCTATAATAAAAATATGAAATAATGTATATCAATATGTCTTCACTTATGAAAAATTTTCTAATATCATTTGATACTTTCATTTCATCATATGACTCTCTTTATATAACAATTGGTAATTCATTGTCATTTTACTTCTATGTTTTATAACCTAATTAGATAACCTCATAATCAAATTTATAATAATTGTTTATAAAAAGATTATGATTTACCAATTCATATACCATTATAGTTTCAAATATGGTGTGAGGTTTTCCACATTTTGCGTACCTAGTGGCGATCAAGTTAATAGATAATCCATAGTTTTTAGGGTCATTTCCCCTATGTACAAATGTATGTGTCCCTCCAACCACTTGTAGTATTGAGAAACATGATTTATTTTTTAAATAAACTAAAAAATAAATCCTTTACCAAAACATAGATATTAAATCCTATTTATAAACTTTTATCTTATATTTATCTAGAGGTATTTATATATTTTTATTTCATCCTAATCCAAAACACAATCAATATTACATTAATTAACCAAGAAAAAATTTCTATAAAATTCAAATAATGATCATCTATATCACATAAAACATTATATATCAAATATTCACTAACTAAAACCCTTGACTACGATGTTATCTAAATGAAATATTGATACCTATTGTTGCAGCCCAAACCACCACTCCATGATCCGGATTAAAAAAACAAAAAAATTTAATACTATATTTGATACCATCAATATATTCATAGAAAATAAAATTTAATAATTAAATTAATTAGGAAATTATTTCATTACATACATTCCCTTGGCCTTTTAGGTTTATAGAATTAGAAAATTATGAAAAATTATAAACAAATAAATCCCATGTCTTTCTAAACTAATGTAAATTTTAATTCCAATATATAATAAACTACTTAATCAAGAATAAATCATTAATATATTTGAAACTTCTTAATAATATTTATAATATTTAAAATATCATGTTAAATAAATTTCTTTAAAACCTATGGATATGAAGACATAAGATGGTGTGCGGGAAAACTCTTTGTAAAGGAAAAAACTGTTGAGCAAATCATGACATAAACATGAAATAAATATTATAGAAGAAATAGTTAACCATCATAATTTCATAATAAACTAAAACATAGAGTAAAATTTATACTTTTATGGATGTTAAAATAAATATATTAAATGGATAATTATTACTGAATAAATATTGATGTATTTCATAATTGTGTCCATAATGATCTTATTATCATGGAATCATATAAGTCATCATGCATTTTCTCCAAACCACTATCAAAAAATATTGATTAATTGAGCGGGAATAAACCAAATACCAATAAATTCTTATCCCATGAGTCCAACTAATGCATCAAGGGGCTATATAACACTAACCCCAAACTTTTTCTTTTTTAATTTAAATGAATTTATCATGTGTGAAAATGAATAAGAAATGCAAAATCATTATGGCCAGTAACACACCATATTGTAAAAATAATATATAAAACAATAATACATTTCCCTTTTCAATAAATTGGAAAACATTATCACTAACCATTTAGATAATGGATATGGATTGTTAATGAATACATAGTTATATTTCTTGAGTAATCAATAAACATAATGATTGAATTAAAAATATTTTTATTTTCAATAGTTCCACCATTAAATTAATGAAATATCATTCTATGTAAGAATCCCCCAACATAAATATATTTCAATTAATGTCATATGTTAAATCTCTAATTTTCCCATACAATTGAGTTATGGCATGTAGGTGAACAACCAGTAATAAATGGACTACAAATATGATATTGAAAAAGAAATTACATATGTAGAAAAGCTACACCTATTCATAATGGATTGATAATAATTAAAATTAAGTGATTGATCATATAATTGATATAAAATAACATAACCAATGGTATCTATATAAATAAAGTTATTGGTTTTAAAATACACATCCCTAATGTAAAAAAAGTAAAATCATAATTTTCTTGATATAGGTGAAAAAATACTTCTAAAATTTTTCAATGACCTATATCACTTTAAAGGGATCAAAAATAGAATTCATTAAAATGATGTGTTCAATAACATTATAAATAAATATTTGTATTTATTTTATAATAAATTATGTAACAAAAATTCTATTATTGTAATTCCATTGGAATATGAAATGGAAAATTTATATAAAAATATAAATTTTATTTTAGAAATTATTTATAATATAGACGTAAAATATAAACTTACATGACACATTAAATGTATGTTTTTTAGAAGGTGACTTAAAATATTATAAAAAAATATTCATGTTAATAATAATTTCCAACAATGGAGCCTTGAAAATTGCATATTTTTTTCAATAGGAAATGTGGAGCTGTTGGTAAATATTTTATTATGAAAGGATACTTTTTAATGCTTTGAAATCAATCAGGTTGAATAATCACATTGTAAAAAATGTAATGAATTTATTTTGTATTAAAACATGATTTTCCAAAATATTCTTGTGAAATTACATAAAATAAAATATTATGGTAGGATATATAAATATGTTTCCTTATATAATGAAGAATTGATGCATTAAATTTAAAAAAATTATAGAGAAACCAAGCATGGAATAGAATATATCAAGGTGAATCATCATAACATAAGGAAAAGATATTTGAGTTATCAATATCTATTATGAGCAATATACAACATGAAACATGAAATATATAAAAATGATATTAGGTGGTAAAAATTTAGTCAGTGATATAATGTCACAAAATATAATGAAAGGGTATAATGTTCTAAACATATATAAAATAAGTTACAACTCAATGATTGAAAATTTTGTTAAAAAAATCTTACGACTAGGGTAACATTTTGTACCCAAAAAATTTGATTAAATGAAATTGATTTGGATTGGTATGTCTAAAAATTTATTTGGTAATAATTTATAAATAATTAGTAGGATTGTAAATCAATTGATCAAAATTTAAATGAATCAAGGTGCATAACATATTACATTTATCGAAGAATCGTTATAGAGACCAAGAAAAACCTTACATGGTTTTCATGTTTGTTAAATTAACACTAATATCCTATAAAAACATAACTATAGAAATTTTTTATTTGGTAAAATTATTTATATCAATATATATTAAAAAATTAATTTTTAATTATTCTCTATACACATATCAGTTATTTAATATCTATTATTAATGTTAAAAGGGAGAAATATTTATTGTTTTGAACTAATATCATAACAAAATTGTTTTTATTTATTATTCTATAAACATTAACCACTAAATGATTCTTAAAGGTACTATAATTTTCATTTATAAAAAAAATCAGGTTATAATCTCATTTTATAACTATTTTATTCATTACCAGTGCTGATTCAGTTGGTGAAAATCTTTTTTGGTAATTTATAATGCACATATAGTGTTATGTTAATTAAGGAAATAAATATAAAATTACCATTCCATAAAAATATTATTTTATTACTAATATCTATACATGATATAAACTAATAGAATTGGTTAATTAGGTGGCCAAGCTGACCCAACAAAAACATGCATCAATCTATGTATGAGTATGGCTCTAGAAGAAATTATTTTTTTATAATTTTGTTTTCAAAAAATTGACATTAAATTATTTTGATTGTATAAATGTGATTCATTATAATATTGATGATTTATAAAAATAATTTAAATGAAAAATATGTTATTACATTTAATTAAATTTTCATTCCTCTTGTTATGTTAATTTTAGTCACTATTTTTTTAAAATATTGTTAATAATATTACTAAAATTATTATTTATTTATATAAAAATAATATAAATGATGAAATAAATTGAATATATCTTCCTTGAAACAATTTATATAACCATCCATTAAATATGGTGACGAATAATGAGACAAGTTTTCATAGAGTTGGTAGTCCACACACGTACAATAGAAATGTTTTAATTTTTCGATTGAATTTCATGCGAATAAATAATAGTTACCCAATCATTTTAAAAAAAATTCAGTATATTCGATTTTTTTTCATTATATACATATTATTAATGGTTTTTGGTAGAGTTGATGATAAATCTATGGAAAATATGTTAATGAAAATGTAGAGCATGTATTGAGAATTTTGATCTTAACACAATGTATCCTTTGTAAATGAATAACATGAGACACTTTTTTGCGGATAGGGGGTACCAAAAGTGTATGTGGTATAAATAATACATAAACGTTAATGATTTTAATTTATTTCCCGAACTATATATATTGTTTAAAATCTGTGTATACGAGCTTCTATTATTGTTGAAATAAATTGGATAATCTTTGGAAAAGAATTCTAAGAAAGGGATGTGAAATGAATTTTGGGAGAGTTAAGTTCATTTGGTGGAAAAATATTGGTGAGACATTAAGATATGAATTAAAAAATATATAAATTAAAGTATATAATTTCAAAATTTGATGTTTATTAGGTAAAATTTCAGCCACATTTGAATTCCCATTTTAACACATATAAATCTTGATTTTAAATTTCAACACGATAATTATATTATTCTGAAAAATATAATATGAACTATATAAAAAAATATGGAAATAATTAATTTTAATTTTGACTTCCTTTAATCTAATTTTTTCTAATTGTTATAACGTTATATTTTAATTTAAAATATATAATGTTCTTGAAAAATAATTTCTGTAGAAAATAGAAGTATTAATCATTAAGTGTTTTTAATAACATTTAAAATTGGATCCGAATTAAATAAGAGGTAAAATAATTGTATATATAATTAAACATTTCATTATATTATTTATTCCAAGGTAGATCTATTTTATTTAAATATAAACAATATTTAGAAATGCATTTATCTTTGAAAATTAAATTTTTTCCATGTTAAATAGTATTTACCTTGGTAACATAATTTTTCTCCAAAACATTAAATTAACCCCATCATTTAATTTCAACTTGATACTAAAAAATATATAAACAATATTATATGATTGAATTAATAACAGTTTTTCGAATAAAATTAAATAAATATATAAAAATATATTTACTGTTGTTTTTATCAGAGTTAATAATTTTTTAAAATACTAAATATTTTTATTATTACTTATCAGCAGCTATTAAATATATTTTTAATAAATAGGTGTTCATGTAAAATATATTATATCATAATTATTGACACATTTATTGAAATATAAATTCATATTGTATAAAAGTTAGTACTTAGAAAAATACATTTCTATTAATAAAATGATTATATTAGTTATTTAATCTATATAAATTGAATATTATAGGTATTAAAAGTAAACACTATATTCCTATCAATAAATGTACCAAAAATTTTGATACATCAATTTATTCCTACTAATTTGATGGTTAGGTTTTAATTGTAATACATAATATTTAATATTTTATATAAATTATATCATAGTTTTATTTTTGCTTAGGATTGCGTGTGAAGGAAGCTATCCAACACAATTGAATCTTTTAAAAGAATTTTTTATATTCAAATATTTTTATGTTACACTTCACTAGAAATTTCCCCCTAAACAAAATAGTAAAGGATTTCACTAACCACATCATTCACAATATTCAAATCACTCTTTCTTTCCTTCTCTTTAGGACCCCTGCAGCATTCTCACCTTCCCTCACAACTAACCTATTCATAGTTTTCCCACGTCCCACTTTTGATGTACCTCCCCCTTTATGAGATTAAAATACCAAATGTGTTACTTATACACAACAGTAATTGACGATGATCTCCTATAGTTCCCACCTTCAATTGATGCAATTCCCTATAGACCAGTGTTACAAGACCCTTTAAATACCTATACATGAAAGAGTTAATGAGATCTGTTCGTGTGTAGTATGAATTTAAAATTTCACTCGCATTTTCATATACATGGGTTTATTTATTGATTTTGTAGCATTATTTTGATACTCAGGTGTAATCACGGTTGGTGGTTGTTCATATGTATGAATAACACACAAATTATTTTTCATTATTGTTATGCTAATTTGAGTAGTGATGGGTTTGAGATTTTGATCATCAAAGGTGGTTTATGGTAATATTCATATAACATGATTACAATTACTTTTATAATTTATTTTCTTATTTCATGAGTTCATGAGGACTGGTTGACTATATTTTGTTTTATTTTTTATTTTAAAATTGTATATTCTTGAAAAATTATATATTTTTCATGATATATTGATACTATAATATATTAAATTTGATTGTTATTTATTGTAAATAGATATATGTCTAAAATCCCCATTTGAAATATTAATACATTCTTTGATTCTTACTTGTGTAAAAATAATATGTAATCAATGGGAGAAAGAACACACACAATTTTATTATCTAGATTATAGTTACATGCATGAGAGAATTTGGTGTCACTCCTATGTTATTTTATATTAAGTACTTATATTAATTGAAAAATTAATAAATTGTATGCATCCATTTCACACTTTGATAGTTTATTATTTAAAATTAAATCGATGATATGAACCCTAACATGGATTGGTACTTCAAAATTGTATGAAATAGTTATTTAATACACAAATAGATTTGATGTTAAAATCATTCTTAAATTATCCATAAATTCACGTAGTGAAATGTTGGGTAACTAATAAAAAATATTAGAGTACTATATAAAATCCAAGAAATTTACATAGTGATAATCTGAATATATTTGTAACAGTTCATAATTAGACGAATAAATATTTTTATGTGGTTATTGAATGACCACCATCTCATTAAAATAAATTATAGTCTCAACTTGAATAAATAAATCCCCACTATCATCATTATATACCTCATATAGTTTAGTTTTAAATTTATGCAATAGTTGTTTAATTTTTTATAATTTTTTAGTTTTGATCATATTTAAAATTTCTTAACTTGAACATTAAGTGATGATAATATTATTATTTATTATAGAAATTATCCTTACACATAATACATTATATCAACTTATACAGTAGAAAGTGGGTTACAAATTTCAAAATTCAGTTCACCAGGATAGAAAAAACCAAATTTCTAATTTCCTTCCCATGGATAATATGCTAAGAATCATGTAAGAATATCATGTACTATAAGTTTGTTGACTATGATATCAAAAAGGCATAAAAATCACCAATATGTATCCTCCTGAAATTCATCACATTAGAAATATTAAGTATTGATACACCTAAATCAGTACATTGAATCTATGAATCCCACTCAATCATATAACCATAAGAAAAAACAATCACAAAAAAGAAATTGATTATTCATTGTTCAAATTTTTTTCCTATCACAACTTTAAATCATTGTATTATTTTATTTCTTATGAAATAAAAAGGCTTCCAATTATTAACTTCTATAACTCATGTATGAAATTAAAAAAAATCAATTTATGATTTGATACCCAATGACATCTAAACAATGTGGTCCCACTCCATTTTAATATATGGATTCTTCTAGTCATTCTGTCTTCCAGAAAACCTACAAAATTAGTAATTCATTCATTACATTGTGAAACATAATGCTCCCCATATGTTACCTTGTATTATCCACCTATCACTAGTAATTAAACAAAGATCTTATACCTCAATCATTTCATCAAAATCATGGTAAGAAAATATTCAAAACTATAGAGGTTTTTCATACAAATAACTCTACTATCAGTACGTCTAGATACCTAATTGAATGAAATTATAGTATCATAACTCCCTACTAAGAACCCAATGATAAAAACACTTCTAAATAATTATAATAAAACAATAAATTAAATTGACTCATAAACATATCGTAAAATAAAAATCAGCATTAAATATACATCAAAATTCTAATAATATTCCACTTTAAGACTGCATTATGGATCTTTAGGTGACCATAAACTGCTTCTAATCAATTTAGTGTACTCTATACTCCTTTATTATTCTAGTCATACTTGAAAAAATAATCTATAATGGTCAATAATAATTTCTTAGACCTACAATTTTATCAATTTATCTAATTGATTGTATTTTTGGGAAATCATTTATATCATTAGATCCAAAACATTATAAACTTTATTAATATAATGGAACTTTAGGTCAGTATATTTATTACACTCATGAAAAATACGATTCTTCACAAATTAAATAGCCCATAACAGTCATATTAATGTGTCCTGTTGTTTTGAAACCTTATGGGTTATTCATGAAGACACCTCAGCCAATCCTTTTCTTTTACCACATGAATTGTTATAATATACTATTCCTTTATGGATAAGAGAGAAAAAACAAGGTGAATCCTTAATAAATAGCATATAGATATTCCAAATTGTACAAAGATAAAACTAGAAGTACTCTCCCATGCTTAAAAATATACCAGATAATTTAAATCAGCATACTCTTATTGAATTTCATTCATACTGATGAATAAATAAGTACATGTTATTATGATTAGATACCAAACCATCCACTTCATGGCCTCCTAGTATTCATTCCCTAGTATTTCTATGAACTTGATAATAACTACAACTCAATGAGAAACATATAGATAAGTTCACACCATATCATACATTGAAATTATAATGACATATGTGAAATAATTTTATTACATTTGATTTCCCTTATCATTGGTTAGGGATTTTTTCTCTTTGGATTCTTTGAATTTACAAGAAATAGGATTACTAAGAAATTTAATTTCGAACATACAAATTGATTTCTTGAATTTCAATATATTCACCATATAGTGTAGTACCGTATTTTCATAACATCGATCTATATCTATCCCCATGACCAAGAAACGTATATATTAACCATGATGTTTCATTTAAAACTACCAGAGAAATCCTTCATAGAATATAAATCATTGGAGAATTTACCCCAAATAAGGGTATGTAATCCACATACCATAAACGGATAATGAATAAACCGTCCAAAAAAACATTATGGTGGAAAAATAATTTGATATTTGATTTGTTAAACATAATCTAACAAAATATATTGAAATATTTGGTTCATTTGAGTTAATTATTTCCTCAACCCATAAAGACTAAATTTGAGTTTACACACCAAACCATGATTTAGTTTATCCATTAAAACATATGGTATCATTTTAAAAATATCATTCCCCAAATCCCAATGATGAAAATATTACTTTACATTAATTTTTTCAAGATAAATATTTCTATAGGGAACCATAATTTTCCAAAACCAAACAATTTTGTGATTAAAAATTAGTGAAAATATTTTTGAAAATTCAATACCATCCTTTTATTGAAAACCATTATCCAACAATATTGATTTATAGTCTAACTAGTCAAATGATTTATCATCTTATTGGGAGGTCCATTGGTATCCTAGAGCCCTCTTACCATGCATATGATCATCTAATTTTAAGTCTCGATTATCATATAACAAATTCATGTCCACCATCATAAAAACACCTATTTTGGTGAACTATTATGAATGTTTTGTTCCTCAATAAATTCAAATTCTCCTCTATCTATAAAAACTAAAAAACTGAAATCAGGTTTCTTAAAATATATTTTTCATATGATACCAAAATATATATTCAATACAACATATGATTAATATTTTCATGGAAATGGTAAATTAAATAAATCACCAACGAATGCTCTAGATTGGGCTCCACATTCCCCGACATTTATGGTAAATTAGTTACTGATATACAATAAGGATTTATAATGTTATTTATTGAAAGTTCCAATAGAATATATATATTTAAAATAGAATATGTTCCCCTAAAATATCAATAATTCCAAGTATTCTAAAATGTATTACTATTTTAACATGGACTTGAAATGGTTTATTTCTATTGTTTTCCTCGTGTAATAAGATATAGTCCATCCAAATAACATCTTCATTGAAGAAAAAATATCTAATTATGAGGACCTATAATTTTGAATCATCCATGTGTAGTTGTAAAATGTATTTATTGATATACCCTATAATAAAACATTTGTGAGACTTTTCATCCAGTTTCTCTTGGCCTTTTTAATTTAATGAACAAATGTAAAATAAAATAATATTTCGAGGTTATGATGATCAGGATTTTTACTAGACCACTATGATTTTTGTAACTATATCCCTACATCTATAGTGTGAGTTTTTTTGATTATATTTAGAGTTTTATTCATAGATTTTTCTCAAAAAACACTGGCCTTATAGAGTGAATACAAATGTTCTATACATTATCCATTATTTACTAGTTCAACTTATCCTTTTTGACATATTTTTTAACCTTCCTAGGTTCTATTATCTCATTTTTTTCATGTTTGTGTAAAATAATTCTTCAAATTCATTATGGTGTACTCAACCCCATTATCAAATCTCAAAAGTTAAAGCATTTATTATGTTTCTCAATCCACAATTACCTACCACTGAATAAATATTCCAATGATAACTGATTTTTTGTCAAAAAAATAAACGATAACATCCACATTAATTCCATAATGAATATTAAAATGTATTATTAGACTACATGTGACTTTTCTAAGGGAGGTTCCAATACAAAATCACATGAAAATTACAATTTCTCACTACATAGAGATATTTTATTGATATTGAATAATAAATATTATTACCATATAAGTATAAAATATTAACAACAACCAATTACTAAATTTACATCCTTAAACATCCATTTTTTTCATATAATCTTCGTACTATTTTTATTCAGATATCCCAATAGACAGTTCAACAAATAAACACTTTCTAGAAATTGATGCTCTAAAAATTGTGAATATTTAAAATATTGTAACAAGATATAGGGATTTTTCTTTTGAACCATTAAAACAAGTAGAAATCATTGCATGATTATATAATTTACATTAGGAATTTTATTCAATGATAACATCATTTAACTAACCCATGTAAATGAGATACTTCTAGACCATGGGATAACTAATATTCCTTTAAGTCAATAAATAATCTATTATCCATCTATATTTTGAGATAACGATTTCCCAAAAATTTAGATATTTATCATTTACAAGATTCTCTTATTAATATTATCATTATCATTTTTTTATGAATCCACATTATCCTATGTAATGGAATTATTATCATAAATCAATAATCCAGTATTCCATTGGATCATTAAAACTATGAATTATGGTACATAATTTTTATTCAATGTTATAGCATAAACCTAAAATTTCAGAAAATAATCATCCCTTGGACATAGAGTATTGAAAATAATTATTGAGGTTCCTCCATTTCCACCAATGGAAGTATGTGGG
Organism: Viscum album; assembly: GCA_963277665.1. Classification (NCBI taxonomy): domain Eukaryota; kingdom Viridiplantae; phylum Streptophyta; class Magnoliopsida; order Santalales; family Viscaceae; genus Viscum; species Viscum album. Next base: position 1,104,626,436 of record OY728131.1, on the reverse strand, counting down.
ATTTGTTCCAATTGATTAACCTCAACTAAATTCTATATATTTGTCTATTAAATATCTATGTATCATCTTATGAGGTGAACATCCTCTTCCACCATAATTCATTAACATATCTAAATATTTAATGACTTTAATCCTCTATAAATATTCCTTAAAAATTAGTTGTCATATATCTATAAATACCATATCATTTTTACTAGATCAATTTCCCATCTCCATTAGAATAACTTTATATGATTATGATAAATTGGAAAGTAAAAACAACTACCAAATATTATCAGTAATTATAAAATTTTATATTTTCAGTTGATTCTGAATCATGTTAAAATCAACCACATGAATTTCTAATGATATCCCATCCATAAGTCTATATTATAATAGTTTTTACATCATAATAAATTTTTCAAGAATATTTAAATTTTCATGTATACCCTTCAGGACATCCATAAGATCCAAAAATTTCTTCTTCACCTAGATATTGAAAAAACTATTCATTTATAATATCAAACGAATCCAGAAAAATGATTTATACTAACCATTCCCATTCATTCGTATATATCTTATCTTATTTAGTTACTTTCATAAGAACTTCATGAATCATTGGGATCAGATATTCTTCCATCTAAATCTCTCAAAAACTAATGTTCATTCCATCTAAACTATCCACCCTTACATTACATTCATTCAAAGACATTCCCCTATCATAGTAACTCATTCTGAAATAAAATTGTTATTGTTTTTAAAATAATGTACTGATGTATATTTTTTCATATAATTTTTTTAACTAATATATAACGCCACATTTTTAGAATATTTCATCATCCTAAAGAATCTGATTTTCCAAAAATTGTAGATCATAACGGTTATAAAAATCACTAGAATAGATCCTCCAAAATTTCACCAAATTGGAATATGAAATTATTGTTACTACAAAATCACCACACTTAATCCAACTATCAAACATAAAAATAAAATCATAGTGAATAAATAAAAAAATACAGTGGATTTATTTTGTTAGAACTTTCATCTTGTATGCATGGGACAACACTATAATATTTTACATTTCCAGAAGTGAAATGTTTACAACATAGTGACTCGTCATACATAGGGATCAATGAGTAAAATGGTTTCTCTAATTATATTAACAATAAAATGTAAAAATCATCATATACCTTAAATATTGAGGGTTTACCTATAAATTAAATCTCCCAAGATACCTATAAGAATGGTAATATATTCATTTCAAAATTTAACTACTGATTCCCTATATAATACATATCATTGGATGACACTCATATGTTATAAAAAATGATTCTATTCCACACTCTTGTCTACAAAATAATTTCAAATAGAAATTCAAGCATACATATGGTTTTCATATTGGGTACTTCACTATATTTATATCCTATAACCTGATCGGTCAAAATTAATATATCTAGACTCCCAGTTGAGCACCAAATTGAAAACCTATAGAACATCCTTCCAATATATTATAAAATCAATGAAGAGACTTTAAAAACCTTATATAATAGTAGCATTAAGATATCCTCAAAATATAATGATTTATGAAAAAAAATTAAAAAAAACAATATTTAATTACAATAATATGAAAAGAAATTGGCTTAATACTATGGGCGCCATTTCCGTTTCATGAAACTTCTAGGAACCCAACAGATCAAACAAAGAATATTTAATACTATACATCTAAAATCAACACCCCTCATACCCACCCTAACATCATTGTATGAATCATACTTTTTACTAGCCATGTATTCTCAATATATTTATTTTTAATTAAAAATGAAATCACTGAAGTTAATATCATGGACTCTTTGAACAACATCATTATATTATGAATTTAATTCATACATGCAACATAATATACTATTATAAATACATTTTTGTTTTAAATTAATTAAATTTATTATTATGTGATATTGTAACACAAAACAAATGAATTTATTTTCCATTATTATGTCATATAAAAATCAAATGACTATTATGAATAATAACTATTAATGAAATAATCACTGAATATTGATAAAAATATTAATATAAATATAGGGTTTTAACAAATAAAATTGACACAAACAATATTGTTCATCGCCTCAAATAGTAAGATCAAAACATATGAATCTGATTTTTCAGAGCCTATAAGGGAGATAGAATCTCTAGAAATTTCCCTTGACCAGTCATATGTTGTGATACAAAAACATAATCTTGAGAAAAAATATATTTGTTTGATGATCAAAATGATTGTGATCATCGAAAAAAATATGTACATCAAGCCACACCATGATAGTCTCACTAGCATACATCTTACTATGAAACGGTTTTCTATAATATTAAAATGATATGTATCAAGACCGTAGAACAATTAGTGTTGAAATTACATTTTATTTAATAATGAATACATTTTCATCAGATTATTTTGAACTTTTATTTTGATACAATAAAAAATAGTATTTTTTCATAATATTCAAATATATTTGAGGAATTTACATTGACTAATTTATGGATTTTTTAAATAAATATTATTTTAATAATATAATTTAAATAAAATATATTTATCAATTATAACTGATCATAAAATTTTTATAAATCCAAATATAATTTTAAAAAGGGTTGAAAATAGTTATTTTTAACAAAAATATTATTTCTAAATAGTTTCCAATTATTATTTTAATAAGGAAAATTTAATTATTAAGAAAACTATATTGATAAAATGATTTTTTTTTGGAATTATAATTTAAAAATTATCCTATTATGTCCTTTTCCTAATATTCAGATATATAAAAAATATAGGTAAAAATTAAATAACGTATAAATATACATTCTATATTATGGGATTATAATGATCCAAAATTGAAGTAAAAAATATCATGAATATGATCCATGAAAAAAATATGTTTTTCTCATTTAAAATAATTAGATTAATGTTTATTTGGTTAATTTTATAAAGACGTATTGAATCCACCGAATCCATTAATATATTTTTAGATTTCAAAATCATTCCATTAATATTTTGACACACTTCCATGTAAGAAAGGGTGTTATTTTATTAATTTTTTTAACACCCCAAGCATCCATGGTACGTTTCCCTTTGAATAAAGAAATAGAATACATTGTACGCATCTTCGAGGTTCAAACACATCTTGACCAATCAAACTAGACGTTATGAATAGTAATACCCACTATTTGAAAATTTATAAATTTTATATTTCAAAATGGACTTCATTTTTGGATTCAGAATATCTAAATTATCTTAGGGTGAATTTTTGGTATTTTTCTGAAATCATTCAATTTTTGATTAATAGTGAAAAACACTAAGTTATTGTTTAAAACCAGATTTTTATTTAAATAATTATTTATAATATTTAATTTTATTTCAGGTCATAATAGATAAATAATACCAATACATGTTCAATGTAATTCATTGGAGTTAGTTTATAATAATTTTGGATATATAAAATTTTTATTGAACTTTTTACTGTCTTTTACCCACCTCCTAAGAACATTTACAAATTTACATAAAACACAATTTTCCTGCTTCTATGAGTTTAATTTATAAAATCCAAGAGACATGGTTGATATAAGAATGTAAAATTTGGTTCAATGAGATGAAAATAATTTTTGGTGAATAGTAACTTTGCACTTTTATATACCACAGTTAAAAAGTAAATAAGGTAATTAAAGGTAAAAATGATGTCATTACTACCCTAACACATGTCCTAATTCTATTGTAAAAATATAATTCTACCAAAAACAACTTTTGTAATAAAATATGATCATTTAGGTTCATTTAGATTAGATTAAGATATTTATTATTATTTAATTCAAAGAAGAGTTAAAAGTGTTAAATTTTAAGTTTAATAACTAAAACATTTTTAATATAGGGTTATACATAATATACATTCAACTATAAATATTATTTAGAAATCTAAAAAGTTTTCCTAAATAATGGTATTTTATTTTTATTTTCTAGACATAAAATTATTTAATTTATTTATGACACAATGATGATGTAGTAATTACCTAATTAATGAAATATTAAAATATTTGATATTATAAATATCTAAATAAATGTAATTTGAGAATTATCATGAGTTCCTCTGATTTTATCAGTTAATAAGTCATGTTAGGGTTGGTTAGATTAATTTTTTTCAAATAATAATGTTATAAGGAATTTAGCAAAAACAAAATACCAAACAGTGTCAAAATTGACATAAAAGAGTTTTTGAAACAAATATTATATTATTAATTGATATTATATTCCTAAAAAGCTATTTATTGGACAAAAGGCTTATATAAATATATTTTTATCATTAATGAACCACTTGGGGTTCACATGGAAGTTTATTGTACGTATATTAACCATATAATATAAAAATACAAAGGATATGGTAAATGATAAACTATAAACTAAGAGCTAAATCTAAAAGATAAAGTTAACATAGTGACGTAAACGTATATAGAACCTATAATTTGAGTGGTTGTCGACACATACCCATCTTTTAATTCAAATAATTCATTTTTGAGCCATTATAAACCGTAAATGATTTTATTATAAAATAATAATTATAGATTTTCCTAAGATGCCCCTCACCCCTCTTATACAAGGGCACTCCATCTTCTCTCTAATTTACACCATAAATAAAATTTGGATAGGCCAAATCCTACCCAAATATCCTATAAAATATCCTACCTTCATTATAGAGTCCTTACTTTAGTCAATAATCCAACCGAAGGAACACTTTTGAAAATATCAAAAGGAATAACCTAAAGAATAGGTAAATATTTCATCACCTCTTTCAAGTTCATTTTTTCTTCCATGTCCTCATTATTTGTTGTTTTGCATTCTGAAATAATAAATACAGTATCATATATTTACTATGATTTTATTATAAATATGGTACAACTATATTCATTATTCTATCCATCCTTTAAATGAAATGTCACCATACGTGCGTATGTACGGCTTACCGTCTCCACGTCGTGGTGTAATTGTTATTTAATACATTATTATTTGGATGGGTATAATAATGATTTTTAATTGATGTAAATAATAAATATAACATGATATTGATTATTTATATATGATATACCATCCAATTATATTTTATTTTAATATAAAAAATTACATTGTCGCTCATGGGTACTTTCGGATTACCATCTCCACAAATGTGATGACATTCATTCCCCATTATATCCATTCAAGATAGATAATATGATTAAAAATAGTGTTTAATGCCTTAATATCATTATGAATATGAATAAGATACTTCCTATCCATAACAAAAATTACTTACGTAAAAAATCATATAAAGGAAAACGAATTAGCTAACACCCGAAACGACGATAATACTAAAATATTATTAACAATGCAATATTAAAAGATCATATATGATATCTTATTAATGTATTTGATTCTTGTATAATTTAATAACAATTATTTCACCATTATATAGGATGTTATCCTAAACTCAACCAAGGAAACATCCAAGGTAAGGGTTAGTTTCACAATCTCTTTATTATCCGAGGTGTTTTTACATAAGTATCTATTGGGACCTCTTTATCATCAACATCCATGTTTCTTAAAAAATTAATACAAAACCTTTTTACTATTTAATAGAATGTGGGGTAATGTCCTTTATAACCTTATTTTACCTTATATGATTTTAATGAAATCTTTCCGATGTTTTCCCAACAAGGTACTTTTTTACCTTTTCGACAAAATTAAGGTAAGAATGTTTTTTTACTTATACAGTGTGTCCAACTATTTTCTACCGTTATAACAATGTCAATGATTCCCATACAATATTATAAGATTATTTTATAATTAAATGTTCTTTTTTATAATTTTATGACTTTTAATGATTTCAAAATAGTAAGAGATATTTCACTAATTTTTTTTATTCCATCTATGTCCACATACAGTGATGGATTTCAAGATTATTTCAAGTTGATTTATTATGATACAAAACTTCCATATTGTATTAATGGTTTTGTGATATGTTTTAATATGGGTGAGTTATTTTTATACCTTTTATGGTTTATGGATAAAGTATTGACATTTCATATGCTAGTTTTAATTAAAATATTTATGTTATGTTTAATCTTTTTCATATGAAGAATGTTTTGGACATAGAAACTGACGGGTGGAGCCTGATATAGCTCCTCGATGCATCGGTAGGTCTCATGATACAATCAAGTGTCTTATCACGAGGCCTTGATTATGTTTTTATGAATGTATGACATTATTCATTCCATCATTATGAAAGTGGCAATTGATATTGAATGTTTTTATTCGACTTGTAGAATATACATGTGAATAAGTAAATGGTATTTTTTTTTCTCATACATATTATACTGAAGTTCAATTTTAAATGGCTTTTGTTTTAGTCTTATACATTTCTTAAATGTTTTCTTATTTATAAAAGTTTTTGCTATATTTTTATCCTTACTGAGAATATGAGCTCACCCCTTTCTATGTTTTATTTTTCCAAAGATGCAAAGAAGTATATTATGACATACGTGTATGGATATTATATAGGATATCAGTGTTTTCTAGGGAAACAATTTTGTTTTAGTTTTACATTTTAAGATGTAATTTAAACCTTATGAATGTATCTAGTACTTCAAGGCTACTAAACTAATCGGACTATCGAGATGTGAAATTTTGTGATCATGCCAATGAGATATAATAATGCACCAACTCTGGGATACTGGGGTAAGGGTGTTACAGTTGGTATCAAAGGATGTTTAGTACAATCCTTGGAAACTAGATTTAAATAAAATCTGATAAGAGAAAATGTCCCTATGATAGAATTTGAAGATTTGTATAGAATAAATTTCTATAATTTGGGTATTGTAGAGATTTTTTGAGTTTTCCAAAAAATACATCCCTGTCTAGATACTGGCAGGTAGTGGCGGCTCTAGGGTAGATGTTCCTATGGGTAAAACCTGAAAACACCGCATTGCGCAAGACTCAAAAGGGAACTGGTGCACGTCAGTGAGCCTTGCTGCACTCTTGGTTAAGACTGTCCTAGGGGATATGCTTAAGATAATTTTCATTTTCTTTAGAAACCATTAGAAAGTGTTTATGAGTTTATATTTCCTCAAAGAAAACATTTTAATGATTATAGATTATATCCATAAAATTTTCATTTTATGTTAACTATTTTACAAGTTTGGAATTATGTATTCTGATTCATAAACTAATCTAGTTTATTCAATTGTTTAGAAATGGCGCCTAGTGGAAGGTATGGAAACCATATCAATGCACGCACTCCATGAAGGGATTTTCACACTCCTTAAGATAATTATAGTGGAGTTTGTGATACAACTGGTGTTAATCATCTTATCACTATATTTGGAATACTCACTCAGGTTATGAATAATAACCATACCAGTATATGGAACCCTAATCCAAAGCTTGGAGGATCAATGATCGATCGATTCATGAGAAAACAACCACCAACATTCAATGGGAGTAAAAATCCATTAGTATATGGGCAATGGATAAATTCCGTAAAGAAAATATTTCATGCCTTGGGTAGTAGTGAAAGTGAAATAGTTGTCATGGTAGATTACCACCTCACTGGAATTGTTGATCAATGGTGGTCATCAATTCAAAACAAAAAGGAAGATGGTAAAGTATCCAATATCGAATAGAGGGAGTTTAATGGGATTTTCATAGAAATATTTTTCCTTGTGACCATCAAGCAGATATTGAATGATAATTTCTGAGTCTAAGGCAAAAGGAGAATGGAATGTTGCAAAGTATGAAGCTAACATTACAAGGATAACAAGGCATGTTATAGATTATATACGTAAACCAAGAAGTAATATTGATTGTTTCATAGATTGGGTAAAACTATTTCTCCGTCGACCATTTATCTAACAATCCTTGTCATCATACGAAGATATTTTCTCATGTGCTATCAAGACGGAAAAAGAATTCTCTATGTCATACGACATTAAAGCAAAGAAAGAAAAGAATATATATACTAAAAACTCTGGTTATAGAAATAAGGGGATGAAGGGAAAAGTTGAATATCTATCCTGTAGTAAATGTGGGAAGAAAAAACCTGGTACTTGCATAAAGGGAATGAGATTATTTAACAAGGGTGTTGAAAAAGTCCACTAAACTCATGATTTCAAGTGGAAGTAGGAGGTTGTCGATGTTGAATTTTACAATTTTTGAGAAAGGGGTCATAATTAAAATGAATTTCCTGAGCATTAGAGGAACTTACCTAAGAAAATTCCATGGGATCAATGCCAATATTATTCTATCACTACTGCTATGGTTGAACATCCAAAAGACATAGTGGAGGTTAATTTAATGGTTTCCTCATGTTTAGAAAATTCTTTATTTGATTTTGGATCAATGCATAGTTTCATATCTTCCCAGTTTTCGATAAAAATTAGATATTCCAAATATGATTTAACAAATGAGTTGCCGTCAAAACTCCTAAGGGAAGTATCATTGGGACAATGTTTTGTGAATCAGTCCCCATTAGGGCATATAAATGTTCCTTATCTACTAATCTCATCGTCATACAAAAGATTGAATTTGATATAACCCTCGGTATGGATTGGCCTTTGGACCATAATTTGGATATTTATTGTTAGAAGAAGGTTGTTACTATTTCCAATGACGATGATACAGAACACCTTATCTTTAGAGTAGAATCATCACTAACTAACTGTTATCTAGATCCACCCATAGTAGCTTAACTAAATTAAATTATTGTGGAGGAAGTGAAAGAAATAACTGTGCCTGAGGAAAGAAATGTTCAAATATAGGATGCACATATTGTGAAAGAAAATGTTGATGTGTTTCTAGAATCTTTACGTGGACACCCTCCAGAATGAGAAATTGAGTTTTCTATTGATTTAATTCCAAGATCAAGGCTCATATCAAAGACCACTTATAGAATGGCCACTATGGAATTATTAGAACTAAATAAAAAATAAGAGGAATTGAATAACAGTAGATTTATTTTCCCTAGTGTTTCTCCATGGGGAGCCCCAATCCTTTTTTATGAATAAAGATAGATCTATGAGGTTGTGCATTGACTACAGGGTGATAAATGCTATAACAATAAAGAACAAGTACCCCTACCTCTCAGTGATGATTTATTTGACCAAATTCATAGAGCTCAATACTTTTAAAATATTTACCTTCGATCAGGATATCATTAGTTGTGTTTAATGAAGGAAGACATTCCGAAAACAGAATTTCAAACCAAGTACAGGTATTGCGAGTTTAATGTAATGCCTTTTGGATTAATTAATACACCCTCTATCTTCATGGATCTAATGAAAATAGTTTTAAGGGAATATCTCCATGACTTTTTAGTGGAATTTATTGATGATATCTTGGTATAATCCATAATCTATAAAGATCTTGAAAATCACTTTTTCATTATCCTGAAGACTCTTAGAAGAAATGAATTATATTGGAATTTAAAAAAAATTGAATTATGGATTCAAAATATTTTTTTTCATGTACATATCATATCTATGGATGGAATATCTATTTATCATTCAATGAGCAAGGAAATCCATGAATGACAAAAATCGACGAGTATAACTGAGGTACGCAGTTTTATTGGTTTAGCAGGTTATTATCGGCATTTCATCCGAAATTTTTCCCTATTTTCTAACCCATTAACAAAGCTCCCACGAAAAGGGATTAAATTTGTTTTGAAAATTTACTATGAATATTTTTTGAAGAATTGAAGAGATGATTAGTCAGTGTTCATATATTGACTCTACCATCATAGAATGATTGGTTTGTTATTTATAGTGATTCCTCAATGAAAGGAATTAGTTGTGTCCTTATGCTGAATGATAGAGTATTTTCCTATGCATCACTATAGCTAAAAATTAATTAGAAAAAATTTCCAACTCATGATATTGAGATGTAGCAGTATTCTTCACTTTAATTATTTGGATACACTATATCTATGGTGAAAATGTGATATTTATACTGATCACATGAGTTTGAAGTATATATTCTAACAATATAACTCAACATGAGGAATATGTGATGGCTTGAACTTATCAAGGATTATGATAACACTGTACACTACCACCCGAGGAAGGAAAAAAGGTGGAATATGCTTTGAGTAGAAAGGATCATGGAGTTTTGAACAAGATAAGGGTTAAAAAGGATCTTACATACATAGATCAATTAAATATAGATATGTGAGTCTCCATGAATGGAGAAACATCAATAAATTTTCAAAGGTATGCCAAATCATCATTACAAGAAAGGATAATGAGTACTCAGGCTGATGATGAAGATTTTCAAAAGAAGATTAAAGCTGTGAATGATGGGAGATTGATTGAATTTGTGTATGAAGATGGAATTTTGAAATTCAGGAAGATACGTTGTTTTCTGGATATACCAGATCCGAAAAGGGAATTGTTGGATGATGCTCATAGCTCTAATTTATTTATACACCCTGGGAGCACCAAAATGTATATAGATTTGAAATAACATTTTTTGTGGGAAAAAATTAAGAGGGAGATTACTAATTTTTTGTCGAGATGTATAGTTTTTCAGCAATTGAATGCTATATGGAAATAGCATGTAAGAGTCATGCAACCTCTTCACATACCTGAGTGGAAATGTGACGATATCACTATTAACTTTGTTATGGGGCTACCAAATACTCCTTGATGGAACGATGAAATATGTGTCTTTATTGATCATCCTGCCAAGTTAGAACATTTTCTTACTATATGAGAATATTTACCACTTGAACTTTTAGAAAAAAATGTATATTAATAATGTTTTAGGTCATCATGGATTACCACTATTGATTGTTTCTAATCATGACCCGGGTTTTACATCAAGATTCTGTAAAATTCATCAGAAATACCTAGATAATGAACATCATTTGAGCACCGCCTACCACCCCCAAACTAATGGACAATCAGAACAAACTATTAAAACCTTAAAAGACATGTTGAGATCATTCTAACTTGACATTCAAGGTATGTGGGATCAATATTTACCTATAACAGAATTTTCCTATAACAATAGCTTCCATTCACGTATTCTGATGGCACCATATGAAGCATTATATGGAAAGAGATGTCTCACAACAACCTTTTGGGATGATGTTGGTGAAATAAAACTCATAGGCCTAGAACATGTTTAGGAAATGATAGAAAAGGTGATTGTAATCCAAACCCACATCAAAGTAGCTCAAAGTAGGCAGAAGAGATATACCGATAACCGAATGAAGGATTTGTAATTTCATATAGGGGATCATGTTTTCTTGAAGTTATCTCCATGGAATAGTGTTATATGTTTTGTTAGTAAGGGAAAATTGATTGCCAAGTACATCAGACCATTCAAAATTCTAGAAATAATTGAGGTTGTAGCTTACCATTTGGAAATTCCACCAAGTCTCTCCAAAGTTCACAATAAATTCCATGTATCACTGTTGAGAAAATACAAGCCTAACCCAACACATATACTTACCTATGAAGAATTATAACTAGAACCCGATCTATATTATTGTGAAGAGCTTCTCAAGGTTCTTGATTCAAGGGAACAAGTGTTGAGAGACCAGACGACACGTTTGGAAAAACTTCAATGAAGAATCCATAAGATGGAAGAGGCAAAAAGGGAACAAAAGAAACATATGATGTAGAACTGCCCGAATCTATTAAGGTAGTAATATTTTAGAAATTTTTAGGAGGAAATTATATTAAGGAGGGGAAAATGTAACACCCCAAGCATCCATGTTATGTTTCACATTGAATAATGCAATACCTTGTGTTGTATGGAACTTCGAGATTCCAAAACATCGTGGCACATTAAACTAGCCATTAAGATTATTAATACCTGGATTTAAATAATCTATAAATTTTATATTTCAACATGGAATTCATTTTTGGATTCGGAATATCGAAATTAGCATAGGGTGAATTTTTGGTGTTTTTCTGAAAACATACAATTTTTTATGAATAGTGAAAAATGCTAATTTATTTTTTAAAACCAACTTTTTATTAAAATAATTTATATTTTTAAAATTTTTATGTCAAAATAGAAACATAATACCTATATAAGTTCAATGTAATTCATTGGAGTTAGTTTATAATTATTTTAGGTATATAAAAATTTTATTGAAATTTTTACCATCTTTTACCCACCACCTAGGAGCATATGAAAATTACATAAAACATAATTTTACCTCTTCAATTAGTTCAATTTTAGAAATCAAATAGACACAATTGAAATTAGTAAATAAAATTTGGTTCAATTTGATGAAATTTTTTTTGGGGAAGATTAACTTTTGAATTTTATTTACCACGGTTAAAAGTAAATAGGGAAATAAATGGAAAATGATATTATTATTACCCTAAAACATGTATTAATTCTATTGGATAACTGTACTTCGACCAAAACAACCATATAAATAAAATATGGTCCTTTAGGTCCACATGTATTAGATTATGAAATTTAATTCTGTTTAATTCAAAGAAGAGTTAAAAGTGTTAAATTCAAAGTTTAATAACTAAACCATTTTTAATATATGTTAACACGTAATATAAATTCTACTATAAATATTCATTATAATGCTAAAAAAATTTATTACGTAATTTTATTTTATTTTTATTTTTTAAATATAAAATATTTTAATTCATTTATGACACAATGATGACGCGGTAATTACCAAATTAATGAAATATTAAAATATTTGATACTATAAATATACAAATAAATTAAATTTGACAATTTTTATGAATTAATATAATTTTATTTGTTAATATTTCAATCTAGGGTTGGTTATGTGAGTTTTTTCGACACAATACTGTTGTTATGAATTTATCAAAAACAAAATACTGAATATTGTCAATATTAATATAAAAGAGTTTTTAAAACAAATATTATATTATTAATTGATATTATATTCCTAAAAATATATGGTTCTACCAAAAGACTTATATAATAATAGGTGTATCATTAATGAACCACTTGGGGTCCTCTTGGAAGTTTATAGTATCTATAATAACCATGAAATAAAAAAATACAAAGAGACATGGTAAATGTCTTAATATTTAACTAAAAGTTAAATATAAATGATAATGTTAACATAGTGAACCAATCCTGTCTAAAACCTATTATTTGAGTGGTTTTCAACCCATCCCCACCTTATCCCTTAAATAATTCATTTTGGAGCCATTATAAACCGAAAATTATTTTTTAATAAAATAATATTTCTAGTTTTTTCCTAAGATTCCCTTCACCCCATATAAAAAAGTGCACACCCCCTTCTCTCTAATTCACAACATAATAGCCATTTGGATTGGCCAACACATTCCAAAATAACCTCTTAACTTTCATACCTACATATTATAGGCCTTCCTTTAGTATGCAGGACAACCTAAGAATCTCTTTTGATCAAATCAAAAGGAAGAACCTCAAGAAGAGGTTAATATTTGATCACCTCTTTCAAGTTCCTTTCTTCTTCCACTTCCTCTTTATTTTTTGTTTCCAGTATAAAATAATATCTCTAGTATCTTATATATACTATGATGTTATTATAAATAGGGAACAACCTTATTAATTATTCTATCCATTCTTTAAATGACATGTCACCATACGTACATACGTACGGCTTACTGTCTCCACGTCGTGGAGTAACTGTTATTCAATACATTAGTATTAGGATGGGTATAATAATGATGTTTAATTGATGTAAATAATAAATATAACATTATAATGATTCTTTATATATGATATAATATCCGAATTATATGTTATCTTAATATCAATAAAATGATATTGTCGCTCGTGCGTATGTACGGATTATAGTCTCCACGAACCTGATAAGATTCATTCCCCATTGTATCCATTCAAGAATAATTAGATGATTAAAAATTGTTTAAATACTTAATAGAATTATTAATATGAATAAAATACATCCTATCCATAACAAACATTACATATGTAACAAAACATATAATGGAAAATGAATCAGTTAACACCCAAAATGATGATAATATTAAAATATCATCAACAATGAAATATTAAATGATCATATATGATATCATATTAATGTATATGATTCCTATATAATTTAATATAAATTATTTCACCATTATAAATGATTCTAACCTACCCAAAACAACGGAAAAATTAAAGGTAAGGGTTAATTTCATAATCTCTTTATTATCTGAGGTTTTTTATACGTAAGTATCTACTGGGACTTCTTTTTCAACCACATCAACGTTTATTATATATTTATTTCAAAACATTTTTAATATTTACTAGACAGTGGGGTAATGTCATTAATAACCTTATTTGACCTTATATGTTTTTAAAGGAATCATTTCATCATTTTCCATACAAGGTACTTTATGACCTCTTTGACAAAATTAAGGTACACATATTTTTTTAACTTATATGGCGTGTGCAACTATTTTCCGCCGTTATAACAACGTCGAAGATTCCCTTACAAGCTCATAAGAATATTTTCCAAATAGATTTTTTCTTTTATAATTATATTTCTTTTAAAGATTTAAAAATATTAATAGATATTTCTCTGAAAAATGGATTTGATTTCATCTATGTCAACATCCTTTGATGGATTTTAAGATTATTTGAAGTTGATTTATTATGATAAAAAACTTCAATATTTTCTGAAAGGTTTTGTGATATGTTTGACTGTGGATGTGTTATTTTTATACTATTCATTTTAAATGGATAAATAATTGACATTTCATATGATAGTTTTAATATGAATGTTTATGTTATGTTTAAAAGTTTTCATATGAGGAATGTATTAGACTTATTCAGTGACGGGTGGATCCCACTATAGCTCCTCGATGCATCGATAGTTCTGGTGAGACAAAACTAGTGTCTTAGCACATTTCCTTGACCAAATCGTATTTTTATTCTTGGCCCAATGACTTTACTATGAAAATAGTAAAGTCTAGCGTTAAGAATTCCATCATTATGAAAGTGGCTTTTTATATTGCATGTGATTGTTCAACTAGTATAAAATACATTGAATTATTAAATGTAATTTTTTGATTTTATTTTTTCTATATTATACAGATTTTCATGTTTAAAAGTCTATTGTTTTAGTCTCATACATTGCCTTGATTTTTTTATGATTATTTATGAAATTTTCTTATATATAGTTATCCTTACATAGTATCTCATCTCACCGATTTCTATGTTTTATTTTCCCCAGAATGCGAAAAAGATTATTATGACTGACCTACAGGGATAGTGTATGGGATCTCAGTGTTGTCTATGGAAACAATGTGGTTTTATTTTCCCATATTACGATGTAATGTAATCCCTATGAATGTATCTAGTACATCTAAGGAAACTAATCTAATCGGTTCTTCTGGACTTGATCATTTTGGATCAGGCCAATGATACGTAATAATGCTCCGACTCTGGGCTTCTAGGGTCAGGGCGTTCCAGTTTGGGTTGATGTAATTACAAAATAATTAAAAAATCCTATTTGGAAATAAATAAGGTAAAATCCAATTGGATTTTTAATGGATTTGGTTATTTTATTATATAGAGTCAATAACCAATATTTGGGAAATAATATGAAAATACATGCTAATTTTGTATAAAAACACACCAAATAACACTTTTATCATCACTCAAAAT
The DNA here is from genome assembly GCA_963277665.1 of Viscum album. Lineage (NCBI taxonomy): Eukaryota > Viridiplantae > Streptophyta > Magnoliopsida > Santalales > Viscaceae > Viscum > Viscum album. The sequence continues at coordinate 1,104,610,778 of OY728131.1, read as the reverse complement.
CCTTTTATCTCCTCAATAATCAGTCCTTCCATCTCTAGAATCCACTCTATGATCCCACAAACTCTCAATATGTCCCTCCCATGTATTTGGAGTCATAAATCCCAGTAAGGGATCGTCAACTTTTCTTATTTCTCAATGATTTTTATTATATCATTCCTTTTATTTCAAATTCCTAATTTTGTAATATTTATTTTCATTTCCCTCTTTATACAAATTCATGTCTAAAGAATTATATACACATTTCTACAAGATTAATTTTTTTAATTTTTATGTGATCCCATTATGCTGTCAAAATGTCACCATGATTTTCCAGGACAAATCTGTTGTGTAGTAAATTCCATACCCATTTTTCATAAAGGGTGATCAAAATTATACACATTCCCATAATATAATTGATACGTAAATGTATTTGTTTCATACATAAATAACATGTAACAATATATGAGGACTAACGATTCCATGTTTTATGATCTATGCAGAACACTTAAGAAAGAAAATTAAATAAATGTGGCATGTGCACCCCGAATTATATAGTTATCCAGTGCATGTAGTAATTCTTAATCTCATGAGACTTCATGTGAGTATATGGATTGAATCTGATTCATTAATGGTATTATTTCATCATAATTTCATGGTTTCTATCCTTGACATGTGTTTATGATCAACTGTTTTCATTTGTTCACAAATTTTGTATGTTATGAATAGCTTGTTTAATCATACTTTACTATTCAGGTTTCTGACTGTCTAAAATTTTATTATCCGTAGATATTCCTATTGTCTCAAATTTATTACTTTATGCAATGTTTATTTACATACTAGGATTTATCTCTCATCCCTTTCAATGTATGATCCAGGTTATTTAGTGATGTTTTAAATTCCATGGAATTATAGAAACATGATATGTATGTTTTCAATAATGTAAAAATACCCCATGTTCAAGATGTTATTTTATCTAACTAATTCCAAAATAAAATATACATCTAGACAATATGGGTTCCATTATGTGTACTTTTATGTAATATATTATGTATTAATGTGTAATAATGATCATGATATTTACAGTTGGTATCAAAGGAAATGATTAGTAATATTAGATATTAGGATTTGAATTCTCAAGAGAATGAATTAGGAATAATACAAAGTATAAAAATATATTCTTGATTCATTTGTATGTATAAGTTATGTAGTTTATCAATAAAATAAATCCTTGTTTGGATTCAACATGTGGGTGTGGTTCTGTTATACACTACTGGAAAATGGGTCTATACCCACGGTTCTGGAAAAAACCGTGGGTATAGGGTACCCTATACCCACGGTTTTGAGGAACTGTGGGTTTTGGGCTAGTATGGGACCCTATACCCACGGTTTCATAAAACCGTGGGTATAGGTGACCTATACCCACGGTTTTTTCCAAAACGTGGGTATAGTTTTTCTTGAAGACCTATACCCACGGTTCTGCAAAATCGTGGGTATAGGTGTATTTTTTTTTGAAGACCTATACCCACGGTTTTGGCCAAAACCGTGGGTATAGGTCATTTTTCGAAGATCTATACCCACGGTTTTGAAAAACCGTGGGTATTGGAAATTTATTTTGAAGACCTATACCCACGGTTTGGAAAACCGTGGGTATAGATTTCCCGGGTTAAAGCGGGAATGAAAATTTAGGCGGGAAATGGAAAACAAATTGGCGGGATAAAAAAATTTCATGTTCTGTTTTAATATATTTAAAAAGATATAAATATGTTTAAATAAACTGCTTCTACGTTGGTTGGAATGTGGCTTCATTCATAGGCCTTCGGTCGCCTGATCAAATTACCGGTGAAACATATTTTTATAATATATTATAATTATCAATATATATAGACATATGCAATAAAAAAATAACAAAATTCAAATAGGTCGGTTGGTTAGCGTTGTTCGTCTTCCTTTGACAAGTCCGGTGTTCGACTCTCGCCAGACGGTTTTTTAATCCTGCCGCGTATATATTAATATATTTAATAAACTGTTAGCTTATATAGTAAAACAAAATGTAGCCCAGTTGGGCAGCGTGCAGTATCTCTCGGTGGAGACAGCGGTTCGAACCCCACCTGCGGCGGAATTTTTTAATTTAAATTCTTCTAATCCCACGGTTTAAGAACCGTGGGCTTTGATGTGTGCCATGTGTACCCTTCATTGACACGCTGTAAACACACCTATACCCACGGTTCAACCAAACCGTGGGTATAGGTCAAGACCCCTATCCCGACGCCATTCAGCCGCACGGTTCCCAGAACCGTGGGTATAGCCTATACCCACGGTTTTGGGGGCTATACCCACGGTTTTGAACCGTGGGTATAGCCTGTTTTTCCAGTAGTGATAGATGTAAGTTAGTAAAAAACTCATAGAAGGCGTGTCGATCCTGACTCAGCATAACCCGATACATGACAATAGGCCTTACTATGCCTCTAGTTTCACACTATAGGGGGATATGCATTGTTAAATTTATAATCTCATTATGAACCATTATTAAGGGTAAAATAAAATAGCCATAAGATTATGTGTTATAAAATATATCCTGGATAACATATATTGAAGATAAAAAATTCATAATTTGATAAAATACATGTAATTTATAAAATAACTCTTTAATGTCCTTAGATATCAATTTATGTGTTAAATTGTTTAAAAATACCCATCCATACATTTATATTTAATCACGAAAATGGTCAAAAAAGGGAGGAATCTGGTGAAAAATCAATTTCATGGGAAATGTGATGACTTTCCTAAGGAGACTCTAAACCTGATTATAGTGGGAATCACCATCTATTTATGATATTATCTATGATTAAATTTGGTTTAAGTTGTAATTTAAAAATGGCGGACCTACCTAATCCACCTAATGAAGAAAAAGATGAAATTGTGAACATTATTTGATAAATTCCTCCAACATTTAGTGGATTCTCATATCTCTTAATTGTGGAACAATGCCTCATCTCGTTTGAGAATATCTTTTCTATCCATAAATGTAAAAATAAAGAGAAGTTACTAATAGATGTTTATTATATGGATGGGAAAGTAGATCAGTGGTAGACATTGATCAATATTATTAAACATGAGGAAGAAAGAAAAATGATTTTGTGGGTGTAATTTAAAAATGTTTTTTTTCAATAGATATTTTAGTCACACCCACTAACATAAAATTGAAATGGATTTCAATTACCTCAAGAAAAATGAAGAAGAATCTATTAGAGTGTACAAGGGAAAAATCACAATAATTCCATGATATAACTGTAGATTTTTTTTTCACCCACAAATTTATGGTTGACCACTTATTTGGCGGGATAAAAACTAGTCTCTCAAAATCCATTAAGATTCCTGACATTGATAGCTATGAGAAAAAAAATTATTATGTGCGATCGATAGAGAAATAGAGATTGAAGAGTCTCAATTGTATTAAATTGATAAGATATAGAAATTAGAGTTTAATACTAGTATTTTGATGGATAAATTAAATAGTACCATAACATTTAAACATCCCACTTTTTAAAGGTGCAGAATGAAAAACCCTGGATATTGACTAATTTTTGTGAGGAAATGGAATAGGTGTAGGAACAAATGAAAGAAAATTATAGATTGTCAATATAAGTACCCCAATAATGAGTTAGATGAAAGTAATTGTCCCCTCATCCCTAAAATAATTTCTTATTTATTCAACTAAAAGGAACCATTTAACTTTTACAATCAATGAAGAAACCCATGGGTTTTTTAAGATAACCTACAACCACCAAGGAAGAAAGGGAGAGAATTTTCCCTCACAATCATAATAGAGGGTATTGATAAATAAATGTTGACAGTTACTCTAGTTATTCATTCTGGTATAAGAATAATTCATGATTATTATATTTATATATATTCCTCAATATTATTACTGTTTAATAAAACTATCAAAATTCCCCCACAAATCATAGAAGTAGAGTTATCAGTGAAAATGACAAATGGGGAGATTATTTCATCACAAGTATATATCTCCTCACCTAGTAGAATTTGTGGGATTAAAATTTTATTGAAAATTTTCGTACTCATTTTGGTAGAAATTTATTTAATTCTAGGTATTGATTTTCATTCCCTTTATGGAGCCAACAAAAAATTTCTATGAGAAGGAAATAAAACTCCATATCGCGAATCAACCCGTATTTTGGAAAAAGTACAAGGGGGGATGAATCTTCAATAGCACCAACATTAAAAGTTTGGATATTATTTCTCTATGAGAATATTTATCTATCTCAAATTATTGAGTCTAAGAGAAGAATAATTCATGAAGATATACCTATTGTGAGGGAATGCATTGATTTAATTCTTGAGTATTTTTTTGGTCTTCCTATTAGCCGAGAGGGTGAATTTTTAATTCAGATTTTACCTGGGGCATTACTATTATCCCAAAATTTGTTTATAGTAGTTGTTGTGGATTTTATGGAGCTGAAAAAATAGTTTCATGACAATCTTGATAAAGGGTTCATAGGCCTATGTGCTTCAATATGGGGTGAACCAGTCCTATTCATAATGAATAAGGATGGATCAATATTTATTTGCATTGATTATTGTGATCTCAAAAAGGTCATGATAAAGAACATGTGTCATCTTATCAAGATTCATGAATTTTTCAATCAACTATATGGATCACAAATACCTATCTAAGGTGGATCTACCATTGTGATATTATCATTTTAGAATGAATAAGTAGCATATATCAAATAATTCATTTTATATGAGTTATGGGCACTATGAGTTCATAGTGTTTCTATTGAAGCTCACTAATGGTCTAAAAAACTCAAGGACATGATTAATTGTGTATTTGAATATTACCTTGAAAATTTTATTGTAGTCCTTATAGATGATATTATAATATACTCCAAAATGATGGAGGATAATAAGAAGAATATAATCATTGTGGTAATGATATTAGGGAATGTTCTTAAATTATTTATTATTCATAAAATGAACTAGTCATTTAGTTAATTTTTTATTGAAAATCTAAAGAAATATTCTGAAACCATACAGATCAATTCATTCTCTAGGGTATGTTCTTACCAATAAATGTTTCCACATGTTCTATAATAATTTATTGGATGCGTTATTATAAAAAAAATATTCTGTTTTAGATAACCGTACTTTTATTTGGCCACCCTAAGAATTGAGGTAGGGTTATAAGGATTCTTATTAGAGATATGATGAGGTTGGCATCATTGATGGTTTTATTATAATTTAACCTATGTCAGGGGAGTAGATGATACAACAAAATAACATGGATTATCACAACATAATATCTCATCTCTAATATCTTGATAAAAACAATTAAATAATTGAAATTAATAAGATTTCTAATTAATTAACGCTATTTAAACTGGAATAATAGAATAAAGCTACATATCATTCCTTAATAATAATTGTGTATATTGAATAGTTATAAAAAATAGGCTGAATCATGGATATGAAATTTTAAATTAATCTTACGTTATTATCCTCCCTAACAAGGATATCCTTATTCATCCAATCCTAGATAAACGAACAAGATTAGTCACTCAGGAAAATCTCGTCTGTACTTCACCAGGAAGATATGGACTTTTTAAAACCATTTTCTTCAACCCCAATAGTGATACATTTTAGAAACACCGCAGAAGATCCAATGTATAATTTACATCCAATATATCCATTATGACATAATTTAAAGATACAATGGATTCAAGGGTATCAAAATGAACAAGTTTCTATTTTATTCTCATCTGGAAAAATATTTCAAAAAAATAAATTTGTATGAATTGAAGTAGAATGATGTTCTTTACACCTCATGTATATTCATGATTTTTATTTCCATTATATTTATACTAAATAAAATGTTCATAAGAAATAAAAACATTTGAATATAAGAAATTAATAATAATAATAAAGTAATAAAGTAACCTCCATAAGATTTGAGAAAGGTGATTCCTTTGTCATACATATGGAGCTCACTAAATACCTTGTCTAAAATTGATTTAATTATGATTGTATTGAATTTTACAATGACTTTTATATTATTTTCTATGTATACAAATTATGATATTTTATAAAATTTATAAAAAATATAATTATGGTACTTTATTGCTAAACTATTGTATTTGTTAATATTTAATCAAATATATCCATCACCAGAATGATGAAGATAAAATGTGTATCTCTTACCTGATTATGGAAAGATAATTCTTTGTCAAAAAAATTAAAATCATCTTAATTTTTTATACCATAAATGGTTTTTTAGTATTTATTTAGCTGAGCTAGTAAGTACAAAAATAAATTAATTATCATGTTTAGAGAGTGAGTCTATTATACATAATAGTATTTAAAATTTAATTTAATCGTAGTCAAAATTGATTATGTGAACATTCAAAAGACTAAAATAATTTCATGTTCTTCATGATATTCTATTTATAAATTTTAAAAATCACAACTGAATTATAATATTTAACTTGGAAACGATTTAAAAATATCATAGAGGCCTTGCCAATGAATATCATATCCATGTATTTATTGATCTGAAATGTTGATTAAAGGAAATCAAAAACTCTAATATCTTTATTCAAAAAAATTTCAAGATGGCAGTAAAAGTAATTTCAACTGTGATTATTTTATATATTCTAAATCATAGATTATTTCTTCAAATACATGTTTTTCAAATTAAAGGGAAGTGACTATTCCATATGATAGCTAAATTGTCTAATGGATTTCATATCAATCATGAAATGAGAAGAATCTATAAGAACACTAGAACCACGAATTTTATAAAACCATTTGTTATAATAATTTTTTAGATAAAAATACACATCAAATGATAAGTTTAATTTTATTTAATGATCATAAGGACACTGAGGATATTCACAATAAGTCACGATTGACTAGTTTTTTATAAAGGAAGCTTATCACTTTGAAGATAATGGGGGAAGATTTAACTTCTATGATTTTAGGATTTGAATGCATAAGAGTCAGCAAAAAAGGACTTCGAAGATATTAGTGGATAGATTGTGTTCTATAGACCCACATTGCGTTGGATTTTATAACCAAAGAGGTTGTTTATATTCTTCACAGTGGTTGGTACATGTATTATTCTTTGAAAATAATTATTTTATAAATTAAAAAAATTAATAATAATATGATAACTTTTAGAAGTATATATAAATATATAAAAATATATATCCATTCAAGTAATGGAATCCATGTGCAATGATTCAATGACTATTTTTTCAATAGATTCTAAAAATTGATTCTACTGGTGAGTATTTGAAAGTGGATTTTGTGGGTTTAGGTCACAAACATTACATAAAAAATCAGTATATGTAAGAATTTTTTTTATATCATAACATTTAATTTGTTTTTTAATTATGTGGATTAATAAATTAAATAATACACTTGATTATGGATGTTTCCTCTTATTCCAAAAACATCTATAGGTTTGAACCAAAATCATTTCAAAGGGTTTTTTTCTAGTGAAACTAAGGATTATAGGATTTGGATAGGGAATAAATTAATTTATATGGTAATGTATGGGTATTACTAATGGATTTTTGATTTGTGGCATAGAGAGGATAGAGGGTAGCCTTTTATATGTGCATAAGATGACACATGTTGGAATATTTTAAAAGAAATAATTATAACCACATTTTTAACGTTCCTAAAGTATACGAAATGAACCATTTTAAAAAAATAGTTTATATAAGATCAAAATATGACCATTCAATAGTAATTAAATATGTTTGGAGTCATTTTTACCATTATTTTTTAGTTTAACCCCTGGTAAACTCGTTATAAACTTAACCATATTAATTTTTTTTACTTTTCCTTACGGTCAAATATGATGTACAAATTATTAGGTAGTATAAATAATTATGATTCAAAATATGGAATCAATATTTTCAAATTCATCTCCTATAATTTGGTAGAATTTAATTTAAAATTAAACCCTAGACGTGTCGAAAAATGGCTTATCAAGAATTGACTTATTTATGAAAAGATGTTATTCTACTTACCATATGAAAATTAACCATAATTAAATTAATTTAAATTCATATTTATAGATAAATAATCATTAAATTTCGTTTAAATAATTACTCATTAGGTTATATTATAAAAAATTAAATATGATAAACATTATGCACTTTAAAATACTTTTTAGATAAATGTATTTTAATGCATAAAAATAAACATATAATAATATCTAGTATAATGATTATTTACATATTTTTAATTAGATTATATTTAACTAACATATTATTGTGTTATTTTTAAATAACAGTAAAAGATTAATTCGACTTTTATATTAATTAAATAAATAACAATAAATATCAATCTAACAGAAAAATTGAATACTTTACTACTCCCTAAAAATAATTAATTTAAAAAAAACAAACGTTCTCGAAAAATTAATATCAATATGATGATTTGAAAAATTAAGTTAATTTTAAAAATTATAATTTCTAATATTTCCATAAAATAATTATAACACATAAAATAATTAAAATTTATAATTAAGGAAATATATCTTTTAAATAATAAGGTATATCTATTAAATGTGAGTACTGATTTATTATGAATATATATATCATAAATTTCATAATATAATTCATATGCACCATTTTAATTCCATAATTATATCGGTCACATATAAAAAAATCAAGTAACAATATGTCATAAATTTATTATGCTCAGTGTTGCGTGTTTAATATGGTATTATGAATAACCCTATTATTAACATCCTTATGTGTTACATTCCTCCCCCAATAAATAAATTATATCATCATAGTTTTATTTAATTCTTATTAATAACATGATTGGTATTTAAAAATTCCTTTTTGGAAAACCAAAATCACAAAAAAGTTTGATAAATTTTTTATATTAACATAGGAATAATGGAATTGTGATTGTATTTTTATATAACACCCCAATATTTTATAGTACGTTATCTAATTAAAGTAATTCAATTTCTTGTGCTATAAAAAGCACCAAGTTCAAGTGAAACTTTACTTACCAAACTTGTAACACCTCAAGCTTCCACGGTACATTTCCCTTTAAATAATGTAATAGCTGGCATTGTTCACAACCTCGAGATTATAACAAACCATGACCAATCAAATTAACCATTATGAATAGTAAAACCCACTTTTTGAATTTTAAAATTTTTTTCATTGAAAATGGACTTCATTTTTGGATTTTAATGTTGATATTAGCTTAGGGTGAATTTTTTGAATTTTTCTGAAAACATTCAAATTTTTGATGAATAGTGAAAAAAGAGTTATAGTTCCAAACAGAATTTTTTTTAAATATCTAATTATTTTATTTAAATTTATTTAAAGTAAAAATAGATACAAATAACATATAGAAGTTCAATTTAATTCATTGGAGTCATTTTATAATAATTTTAGATATATAAAAATTTCATTGAGCTTTTAACTGACTTTTACCCACCTCTTAGGAGCATTGGTAAATTTGAATAAAACATATTTTTTCCACTTTTTTGAATTGAATTTCAAAAACATTAAGAGAAAATATTGATATCAGCAAGTTGAATTTTGTTCAAAAAGATAAAAATAATTTTTTGTGATTAGTAACTTTTGACTTTTATTTACCACTGTTAAAAGTAAATAGGGTAATTAAGGGTAAGAATGATATTATTATAACCCTAACATATGTCATAATTTTATTGGATAAGTGTAATTAAACCAAAAACAAAATTATTAATAAAATATGATCCTTTAGGTCCACATGGATTAGATTAGGAAATTTATTATTATTTAATTCAAAGAACATTTAAAAATGTTAAATTCAAAGCTTAATAACTAATGCATTTTACATATAAGGTTATACATAAGATAAAATATATTATAAATATTCATTAGAAAGATAATAATATTTCCTACATAATGGTAATTTATTTATATTTTTTAGAAATTATATTATCAAATTTATTTATGACACAATGATGATGTAGTAATTCGCTAATTAATGAAATATTAAAATATATGATATTATAAATACCCAAAAAAATTTAAATTGAGACTTTTTATGAATTCCACTAATTTTATATGTTAATATGACATCTTATGGTTGGTTAGATGAATTTGTTTCAATATAATAATGTTGTTATGAATTAAGAAAAAAAAATACCAAAAAGTGTCAAAATTGACATAAAAGTGTTTTTAAAACAAATATAATATTATTAATTGATATTCGATTCCTAAAAATCTGTGGTTTGGGAAAAAACATATATAATGTTATTTGTATCATTAATGAACCACTTGGAGTTCTATTGGAATTATAATAAGTTTAATAACGAAATAATGTAAAATACAAAGAGACATGGTAAATGTCAAACTATTTAACTAAGAGTTAAATCTAAAATATAATGTTAATATAGTGACCCAAACCTGTCTAAAACCTATTGGTTGAGTGGTTTTTGAACCATAACATCCTTATAATTTCAAAAATTGATTTTATAGCCATTAGAAACAGAATATTATTTTATTATTAAATAATATTTCTAGATTTTCATATGGTGCCCCTCACCCCTCCTATAAAAGGGAACTCCCCCATATCTCTAATTCACACCGTCAAAGCAATTTTTCTCATACAAACACTACCAAAATACCATATAAACTTTACATCATTAATCATAAAGGTCTTATGGTAGTAAAAAAGCCAACATATGGAGCCCTTTTGATCAAATCAAAAGGAAGAACCCGAAAAAGAGGTAAATTTTTCATCACCTCTTTCAAGTTCCTTTCTTCTTCCACTTCATTTTTTTTGTTTTTTCCACTATAAAATAATATTTCCAGTATCTTATATACACTATTATGTTTTAATTAATAATTGAACACACATTTTCATTATTCTATCTATCCTTTGATTACATGCCACCATACGTGCGTACGTACGTCTTACCGTCTCCATGTCATGGGGTAGTTTTTATTCAATACATTATTTTTCAGATGGGAACAATAATGATGTTTAATTGATGTAAATAACAAATATAACATGATAATTATTCTGTATATATGATATATCATTCAATTATATATTATTTTAATATCAAACTAATGATATTGCCACTCGTGCATATATATGGAATACCGTCTCCACGAACGCGATGAGAATCATTCCCAATCGTATCCATTCAAGACTATTTTTCATTAGATGATTAAAAATAAATTTTCAATACTTTATATCATTCTTAATATTAATATGATACATCATAATGATAAAAAACATTACTTATGTATCAAATCATATAAAGGAAAATGAATCAGTTAACACCCGAAACGACGATAATACTAAAATATTATTAACAAAGCAATGTTAAAAGACCATATATGATATCATATAACTTGATATGATTCTTTTATAATATAATAACAATTATTTAAACATTATAAAAATGTTAGCCAGCCCACGAACAAGGAAAAGTACAATGCAAGGGGTTTTCATATCACTTTTATTCCCGTCAGATTCATGCTATATTTTCCACTACTACCTTCTATGTGGTGTATGTAATACCGATGATTTTATTTTCTATGTAATATAATTTAATTTATTTTTATTTACATTATAATTGGATTACCCTTCTTTCAGGGGGTGTATGTCTCATAAGTTACCAAATCGGTAAGGAAATTTCAAATTTCAATTTCCACTCATTGGGCTTTACACATATTCCATTGATAATTTTACTCCATGATTATGTGTGGAATCACTATTTATTATATTTGTAGTAATTTACACTCCCTATTCTATGGATATACTTTTGATACACAAAATCATTCCATTGATAAATTATCAAGTCATCGATAGAAACATGATAAGAGTAATTTTAACTCAATATCCATTTATTGAGTTAAACATCAATCATATTGGTGTTGTTTTTACAAGAATATATGTGAATATCCTCTGATTGATTTACACTGAATATCGAATCATATTGAGTTTATTTATATTTTTCACACATAATTATTTTGTTGATTTATCATTAACCTAAGTATACACTAATGAGATTAGATTTAATCTAAATTTACATTCCATTGTGAATTATTTGTTTTTATATGACAATTCACTTTTATATAGTGTATATAATGTACTTTGAAAAAGTATATCATGAATCCCTTTATTCCCATAATATTATAATGTTTTTATTACCTCAATTATTTGTATTCATGTGCCATTCTTTTGGTTATGAACTCTAACTAAAATATATTTTTTAAATGTCTTAATGATTTATTATTCTAATTATTTCTTATTAATGTCTATGATTTAAAAATGGTTTTAAGGATTTATTTATATGGAAATTATTGTTTTAAAATTAAAATTAATTTTAAATTATTCAATGTGGTTTGGGACACATTGATTCAAAAATCTATTTTTAAATGGCTTCTTGAAAAAATATTGTGACTTTAAAATGATTTCAAGAAAAATGAGGATATTTCTCTCAAATAATTTTGATGATTATTTTCATCTTTGTCAATATCCTTCATTATTCTCGATTGAGGTTAATCTGTTACAATATAATATTCTATTTTGTATTGAATGAGTTATGTTTTACTGTCTAGGTGCTATTTTTATACCATTCATGGTTTGTGGATAATGTATTGACATTAAATATGATATTTCTAATACAAATTTTTATGTTATATTTCAAATTTTTATATGAGGAGTGTATTGGACTTAGTAAGTGATGGGTAGAGCCGAATATAGCTCCTCGATGCATCAGTAGGTCTCCTGAGACAAACTAGTGTCTTGGAACAAGGTCTTAGAAAAATCTTATTTTTAGTCTGGGAACAAGGCCCTGACTATGAGGTTATGCAGTCTGGAAATCTGCATTCCATCATTATAAAATAGGCTATTTATATTTAATGGGATTTCTCGACTAGTATAATATCCATGTGAATAAGTAAATGGAATTGTTTTATTTTTATCTTTTTGATATTATGCTTAATTTCAAGTTAAAATGCTTTTGATTTAGTTTTATAAACTTTCTTAAATTGTTATACTTATTTATGAATGTATCTGCTATATTTTTATATTTACTGATAATCTGAGATCACCCCTTTCAATGTTTTATTTTTTCTATGATGTGAAGAAGTATATTATGACTGGCCAGTAGGGATAGTCTATGGGATCTCACTATTGTCTATGGAAACAATGTTATTATACTTTTCCATTTTACGATGTAATATAAACCTTATGAATGTATCTAGTACATCCAGTGCTACTAAACTAATCGTTCATTCAAGACTTAACGTATTTTGATTATGCCAATGATATGTAATAATGCACCGACTTTGGGATTCTGGGGTCGGGGCCTTACAGTTGGTATCATATGATGTTTAGTATAAACATTGGAATGTATATTTAGATAATAATTGATTAGATCACATAGCCCTAAGATTTAATTTGAGTATTTGTATAGAATAACTTCCTAAAATTTTGGTATTTTAGTGATTTTGTGTGTTTTCCATGAAATACATCCCTTTCAAGATAAGAGCAGGTAGAGGTGGCTCTGGCATAGATGTGCCTATAAGTAAAACCCAAAAAACCCCCTTTGAGCTGGACTAGAATGGAAACTGGTGCACGACAAAGGGCCTTGCTGCAATCTTGGTTATGACACTCCCAAGGGATATTCATAGGATTATTTAAATTTTCATTACAACCCGATTTGAAGGATTTTAATATAACATGAAATTTTTTTACCCTAGTTATTCCTAAGGTGTCTAAAATTGAAAATTTGGAGTCATGATATTCTCTAAATGATATTGTGACTACTGTTACTCATACAATGCTTTCTGGTTCTATTCAATGGCTGGATTCCAAGGAAGTTATATTAATATTGATCATGATGTAAAATGTGGGTACAAAGGGGGAAATGAGCAACAAAATGGAATGATGATAGGCATAAAAGATATCATGTTCATGCCAAATCATTTTTTAAAAAATATGATCAACAACATATATATTAACCCACTCCTGGACTTGAAAAAGAAGACAAATGTGATGAATGATAAGAGATCCAACAGTGGAGACCATAGAGAAACGAATAATCAATTTACATCATGTAGGAAATGTGGAAGGATACACCCAAGAAAATGTCCAAATAGATCCAATAAATGATTTACATGTGGGAAAGACGAACATAATCTATAGAATTGCTGAGGAATAATGAAGAGTATTATAGAAGAAAATAAAAATGATCCCATGAATCTATTTACAGTCATTTTCAATAAATTTATTGGACTTGGCCATTACCCTAGTGAATTCCATATTTTATAGGATATTTTCTTGGTCAAAGAAGAAGCTATATGAAAATAAAGGGTTGGAGAAATGTTTAAAAGAATTAGTGCTCCTTGTTGATGGGATTACATTGGAAAAATTTTCTCATGTATTTGTAACCCTATTGTTTGTCATGTGAAAATGATATTTGAGGAAGAATTATTTTTTTTCATGTAGATGTAGTTATAAATAAACATTTAGTTTTATATTATCACTGGGTTAGAGGAAATTACATGTTATTATATTTTGGGATGAAAATAAAAGGTATGAGATAAAATATGTTGTTAAATTATGTAATGATTATTTTTAGGAATTTATTACATTTTGTAAATTTTATATAATATAGTTTTTAAAAAGGAAAACATGCAGATCATGTGACAAGCCGTCACGTTAAACAAATATGTCAGAGTCAAACCCTCAACCAGAGTGCGATTGGTATTTATCACCTACCACTGGACTACATGAAGTCCCTGGTTAGTGTGACTAATTATTTTTAGTTAAATGATTTAATTGATCAATAATAAATTGATTTCGGATCTTATATCTTATCAAATGAATACCCTTATTAGAGGAAAATGATTTGGTTATTAAGTGAAAAATATTATTTTTGAAGACGTTCACTCTATTGGGAACACTATATACCTAAGTAAAATAGAATATCATAGGATTTAATTTGAGGAGTAATGGTGGATTTTTATATATGTTTTAATTGTGGATTTATAGTGATTTGGGTTATTTATGGAAATGATTAACCTATAATAGAAAATATGTGATTAGGTTAATTACTTTTACGTATGTGACTTTAAGAGTATTTGATGTCATTTAGAGATACAATTTAATGTGGAATAATACATAACCAAATTTTTCTAAGTGTTGGGTTTCAATATTAGTTTGGATTATATTGAAGGATTTTATGGACAATTGTTTATTGAATGGTATTTATTTAGATTTGATGTATTTTATTGTTAATTTTAAAAAATTAATGATTAGTGTTTCTTTATCTAAAGGAATAACTTATTGGGGGATCAACTGATCTTGTACTAACCATTTTGGTTCTGATTAATCTCTAAAGACAAGGTAAATACATAGTTTATCCTTTGTGGATCATCTGATTCTCTAGAAGTTTATTCCAGCTCTTTTGGTGTGACCAATCCATCTTTAATACTCATATTTTGAAAAAAATGAGTTAGTGGTATAAATTTATTAATGAATAAAATTATACTTAAAAAGTAAGTATATCTATTTATTTTATTTGTCAATATCATAAATAAATTGCTCGTCTTTATGAAATTTAAATAAAATAAAAAACATTGTACCTTTACTTTTCCTACTGGGAATCTAATATCCGTCTCTCCCATCACATGTTTGTGGTTTTCCTATTATTAACTATCTCATGATCTTGTTTTCTATCCCTCTCCATCCAAACTTGACACTTATTTTGTCTTTCATATCAATTATTTCCAACATGGAATCCTAGTAATTGTTATCTCACGTGACCTTTATACTTCTCTTTATTTTTTTTAAATTGATAGTTTTTTTTTGAACCTTTTTCCAATATGGGAATTTCAATTATGATCCCACGCCCAATATTAGAAATTTTGAAGACATAATTTCTAAAAGGGGGGAAAATTTAACACTGCATGCTTCCGTGGTACGTTTCCCTTTGAATTATGTAATAGCTTGCACTGTACGCAACTTCGAGATTCTAACACACCGCAACCAATCAATCTAACCATTATGAATTATAATACTTACTTCTTGAAATTTTATAATTTTTATCATCCAAAATGGACTTCAGTTTTGGATTCGTAATATCGAAGTTATATTAGGATGATTTTGAGGTATTTTTCTGAAAAAATTCAAATTTTGATGAATAGTGAAAAACACTGAGTTATAGTTTAAACCCAAATTTTTATTTTAATAATTATTTATTTTATATAAATTTATTTTACTTCAAATTAGATACATAATACATATATATTATCAATGTAATTCATTGGAATTATTTTATAATAATTTTATATATATAAAAATTTTATTGATCTTTTTAACTATCTTTTACTCACCTCCTATGAGAATTTGAAAATTTGAATAAAACATAATTTTTCTACTTCTCTGAATTGAATTTAAAAACCCTGAAAGACACATTCGATATCAGTAAGTAAAATGTGGTTAAATATGATAAAAATATTTTTTCGAGAATAAGATCTTTTGACTTGTATTTACCACGGTTAAAATTAAATAGGGTCATTAAGGGTAAAGATGATATTATTATTACCCTAACACATATCTTAATTCCATTATATTACTATAATTCGACCAAATACTTAGGTATAAAATATGATCCTTTAGTTCCTCATGGATTAGATTAGGAAATTTATTATTATTTAATTCAAAGAAGAGTTAAAAGTGTTATATTCAAATATTAATAACTAAACCATTATTAATATAGGGTTTACAAAAGATAAATTATATAATGAATATTAATTATAAAGATAAAATTATTTCCTATATAATGGTATTTTATTTATATTTCTTAGATATTATATAATTTTTTTATTTATGACAGAATAATGAAGCAGTAATTACCTAATTAATGAAATATTAAAATATTTTGATATTATAAATATCTAAATAAATATAATTTGGTAATTTTTATGAATTACACTAATTTTATTGATTAATATTACATATTAGGGTTGGTTAGATTATATTTTTGATGTAATAAAATTGTTATGAGTTTTGCAAAAACGTAATACCAAATAGTGTCAAAATTGACAAAAAAGAGTTTTTAAAAGAAATATTATTTTATTAATTGATATTCTGTTTATAAAAAACTAAGGTTAAGCCAAAAGACTTATAAAATTATATTTGTATCATTAATGAACAATTTGGGGTTCACTTAAAAGTATATAGTAAGATTGTTAGTCAAATAAAATAATAATACAAAGACACATAGTAAATATCAAACTATTTAACTAAAAGTTAAATATAAAAGATACAGTTAATATAGTTACCCAAACATTTCTAAAATTTATTGTATGAGTGTTTTTAGATCCATCCCCTCTAAATACTTTAAACAATTTATTTTGGAGCCATTTGAAACTGAAAATTATTTTATTATAAAATAATATTTCTAGCTTTTCCTAAGGTGACCCTCACCACTCTTATAAAAGGGCACTCACCCTTCTCTCTATATCAGCCCTTCAAAGCCATTTGGCTCGGCCAACCCTTACCCAAATACCCTCTCAACTATACTACCTTCATTTTATAGTAACTCCTTTAGTCATAAATGTAACGCCCAAGGTAAATAAATAATATGAAATTTTTATATTTAGCCCTATTTGTGAAAAAAAATATTAATATTACTTTAAAGGGAACTCTATGATCGAGGGCGTACCCAATACGTGACAATGAGTTCCGTTGAAATCTTAAGTTTCACTATAATAATATTATTTTAAATGGTAGTTAACACCTAGCCGTTGTAATGGAGGGAATGAACAGAACTAACTACAAAATGATTATATATTTTTGTCAAATATTTTTACTCTTTACAATAAATGTTAGAGGATTCAAATGGTGAATGAATTCAATTTAAGCGTAAACATTCTAATATTCTTTAGAAAGTAGATTAACTGCCTTTTGATGGTGAACCACTTTTATATACAATTTTTGACCATTTTATTTGTTATATTTGACAAAATAAAATACTTCTTTAGAATCGGGACATCAAAATTTACTTTGTGTAAATTTTTGGTATCATTCCGAAAAAGTTCATTTTTTAATGAATAGTGAAAAATGTTGTATTTTAATTCAAACCCACTTTTTAATCTAATTTATTTATATGATTACATTATCATTTGAATTGGTTTTAATGTTAAATTAGATTAAATTTTTACCATTTAATCAAATAGTGGTCATTGGAATTAATTTCACTTTGAAATTGGACTTAAACTAGTGTCAATCTTTTAATATATATTGTTTCATAAAAACACGCTATTTTCCCTGACAGCGGAAATTAATTGTCAAATTAATTAATGTAACTTATATGTTTTGAATTTTTTAAAATAGACATCATTATTGAATTCGGAATATCAAATATAGTTTAGGGTGAATTTTTGGTAATTTTCTAAAAAACTTAAATTTTTTTGATGAATAGTGAAGCGACTAAGTGGTAGTTAAAGAAACCGATTTTTTGTTTAAATGAAACAATGCCACTTCTGTGATTTGATTTTCAAAAATCCGACATACATGGATTTCATTAATATGTAAAATGTGGTTCAATGGGGTTAAAATAATTTTTGGTGAATAGTAACTTATTAAGTTTTTAATCGCGATTAGAGGTAATTAGTGTAGTTTAAGGTAAAAATAATGTTTTAATATTATGAGATGACCTAGACACATGTCCTACCATAATTTTATGAGTCATGGACAACCAAGACAATCCATGGGTCAACTTGGTCACCCCATGGATCCAATTTGGTTGGAAAATGACATAAATACCTTTTTATTTAATGTTAAAATTAAAATGTCACAATCATGATTTGTGTAACTAAAACAATTTTTACATGGGGTTATAGAAGTCTGATTTTTGACTATAAATAGTCATTGGAAAGATAAAAAGATTTCCTACATCTTAGTATTTTTTTATAATTTGTATACATTAAATAAATTAAATTATTTATGACATCATGATGATGCAGTGATGACCTCATTATTTAACAATTTAAATAAAATGGAAGGATAATGTAAAATCTAAAACCTACACATGTCCAAAACCTATTGGGTGGGTGTATTTATAACCCTTATCACCTTATCCTCAAAACACATCAATTTGGGACCATTAAAATCCGAAACTCATTCTAAAATAAAGTAACATTTTTTTACTTTCCAAGAGTGCCCCTCCTCTCATCTTATAAAATGCTCCACCTCTACCTCCTTACCCACACTTCCAAAGACTTTGGATCGGCCAACACCTGCCCATTTTGTCTCTAAACATCCCTATATTACTTCTTGAAGCCTCACTTTGGGCATAAGTCATCCCAAGGAAGCCATTGAGCTCAAACCAAAGGGAGTTACCCGATTTTAAGGTAATGTCTTCACTTGTGTTCTTTTGTTTTATTTTTCTTCTCCTACCCCCTAAACTCTTTTTATTCATTTCTTTTGTAAAAACTCCAGTATATTCAATATAATACGATTTTTTTATAATAAGCATTAGAGATACACATACAGACACCTATATCTAATGGTTATAGAACATACTGTTTCTGTGGATGGTGAATTTCTGCCTCACGAAACGATGATTGTTCAACACTCATATAACACCTTCAAAGGTGGCCATTAAGATGTAAATATATTTATATATGATATATAATATTTTTATGTTTTACCTAAGCTTATATATTTTTCTTTTGTAGCATACCTTTATGGTTTCCATTGTGGGTAACACGATAATTTCATTTTAGGAAATGCAGACTACCGTCCACTCAAAGTGATTTGATTCGTTAATGCCATATGTGGGATGTATAAAGGATGGATTTAAAGTTATTATATATGATGTATGTTACATATAAATTATTAATATAATTCTGGTATTAAAATATACATACCTCTCATTTGGTTTTAATTCCATTAATATGACATAGAAATGAAAGTAGCGTTCATGCGTACGTACGGCTTACCGTCTCCATGAACGGTGCGTTTCATTTCTTACCTCTAAATGATTATGTAATATTATAAATACATTAATATTCTTGATATATATGATATATATGATATCTAAATCATGAATATAATTCTGGATATAATGAACCTTTTGACCACACGAACAACATATAATTGTAAGAAGTCCACTTTCAACTTAAGAACCAAATATCGACAAAACAAAAAATTATTAACTTAAATGATTACATAATGTTTATAACATGTAAATAATTGATATAAAAATAATAATGAACATAAAAAAGGTTCTTAATAAAGAGTAAATTAAATCAAGTTTATTATTCAGGACGTTAAAGAACGATCGAGTAAAGTCGGACCCGAGGTAAGGGATCCTACTCCTCTCTTTCTTTTTATGTACACTCTTTTATGTCATACCTTTTAAAGATCATCTTTATTGTTAATGGGATGTTATTTTATATTACTCTTACTGTAATTTATATTTTCATATGATGAGAGCCCTGTTATATCTCATCAATCCATTTTGGATGTTTTGAGTGGCGCCGTTAGGCTGCCGAATTTTTGTAAGTGATATAACCTCTCTCTTTCTTTTTAAGTACTCTCCTTTATTTCACTTATTTTAAGCTCGTCTTTGTTATGAAGGGGGATGTTATTTTATATTCCACATTATGTAAACTTTATGTTAATATTATGAGATACCCTATTTGATCTCATTAATCCATTTTTGTAAGTTTTAAGTGGCACCGTTAGGCTGCCGAGTTTTCGTAAGGGATTTTTCATCTCACTTTTATTCCCTTGAGATTTATAATAAATTTGCCACAATTTCCTTTGAGTGGTGTATGTACTGCCCATTATTTTACACATTGTGTAATATATTTTCATTTATTAGTATTTACATCAATTTTGTATTGTCCATCTTTCACAGGGTGTATGTTTCGAATGTTACCCAAGTCGGTAAGGGAACCTTTCACCCTCCTCTTTTTAAAAGACTACTTTTGTAATGTCATTTAATTCATATACTATTATTTCTGGTATATGTTCCACTATATCCTAATTGATTTAATTTCCATGTGATGAGATACCCGTTTTATCTCTCACTAACTCATTTTTTGAATTTTGTAGTGACGTCGTTAGGCTGTCAAATTTTTGTAAGGGAACTCCTTAACCCAAATTTGATTCTTTGGGATAAACTTGTACTCCTTGAATATGTTGTTCTATGAATATGTGTGAATAACCTCTGATTTTTTTACACCTAATATCCACTTATATTTGGTGTATTCATTTTTTTCACATAATTATGTAATTGATTTATCCTTAACCCAAGGATACCGTCTTTGTAAGGGACTTCGTCTCAATCTCCATTCATTGAGGCATATTTTGTTTTATACACAACCTTCTTTTATACCCTGTATAAACCCCTTTGACATTTATGTGTATCCAAAAGGGAATATTTTTATACCAAGCATTTTATTAAACGACAAAAGGGAATGTTTTTGTCATACGTATGCGGCGACAAAGACTTCTCCATCGTCGTGACCATTATTTGAATTTAGGCTTCCTCTATAAGCCATAACATTTTTTAAAAGAAAAATAAATACCATGTTTTACTTTTCATTTATTTTGGTATTGAAAATGGTTTTCATAATGTTTTTATATCAATGTTCTTTATTGATATCTTGTGATTGAAAAGTGGAAATGTTATGTTTCCTTTATGCATGTTTTATGTGATACGATTATGTTATGATTCTTGGGAATTATTATGAAGATGTGTTGTTCCGTGATAAACTAAGGGCGGGTGAGCCCGATATAGCTCTCCAATACATTGGGTAACTCGAAGGAGTGAAACGTTAAGGTTTCTCCAAAGAGATTTAGGGAATATAGTGTGGTGGGTATTCCAAATGTAACCATGAGGGTTACTCCCTACGTAAGAATGTTATGAATTCGTGAAGTTACCTTTAATGTCTTATGATTTCTATGATTTATTCATGATTTGATGAGGTATGTTAAAGTGCCTTTGTTTTATGGGTAAAGTAAGATTTCATTCTTATGTATATATGAACTCTTGTTTCTTTTCCAATTTTTTTTAACCCTTACTGAGCTTTTTATGCTCAACCCACGTTTTTGAAATGTTTTTCACAGGTCAAGGGAAAGGTACATGATGTGATGATAGTTTCAAGGATGTGTCAAGAAAGAATCCATGTTTTATTTTAAATATGTTTCTGTTGATGGGAAAAATTTATACTAACTTTAATGTAACCACTTTGTTTAAATGTGGAATGTAATGAATGTTTATTAATCTAATTCACTAAAAATCTAAACCTGAAAATATCCTCAATGTGTAATCTTGTAAAAACTCAATATTAAGTACGGTTTAAGGTTGTGACCTTATAGTTGGTATAGAAGGTTGGTTTATATAACTTTAGAGGTTAGGGTATTCTTTAAGCATAAGTGACATTACCATAATGGTTAGGATTTTAGAAATAGTCCTAGTTTTAGATAAAGTGAACGAGTTAGTATATCTTAGTGTTTACCTTCCTCATTAGTACATGATGGTTTTGTTGATATACTCACACAGACTTTTCTGTTTTTAGTGAATGGATGGATCTAGCAGGAACCAAAGAGACAACAGGTTTGAAGGAAACTGTGGTGGTTCTCTGATTAAGATACTAGATAAAATGGGGGATTCAATGAGGAAACTCGTTGTTGTTCTAAACCAACTATCAAGGAGTGATGATTAACCACTTGAACCTTGGTATTATCTGTAATGCATCATGTAAAAGATGACCAATCGATGTGGAAGTTCAGGTAATAATTATAAAGGTAACCATTAGAGTTTATATGATCCTTACTATTGAGGTAATTATGCGTTATTATATGTTATGATGGAAAATGAAAGTCATGAGATAAAATTGAGGTTAAAATATGTTATGATTATTTTTGAAGATTTTATCTCGTTTTGGGGAATTTTTTAAGAATTATATAGTTTTGGAAAAAGGACAACACGCAGACCGTGTGACAACCCGTCGCGTCGGACAAAGCTGCGGGAATCGAAACCACAACCAAAGTGTGACTGGTATTTATTGCCTACCACTGGACTACATGAAGTCCCTGATTATTTTGACTAATTCTTTTTAGCTATATGATTTTAGGAATCAATAGTAAGTTTATTTTTGGTTATCAATGGAAATTATTAACCTATCATGGAGTATATGTGATTAGGTTAATTACTTTTCAATATGAGAATTTAAGAGCATCTAATGTTATTTTGAGATAAAAGTTAATTTGTACCTTGGAAGACTATTTGATTAAATCCTTCAAATATTTGGTTTTCAATCTAAGTTTGGTTTACTTTGAAGAATTTTATGGACAATTGATTATTGAATGGTCTTTGTTGAACTTTGGGTTTTGTTGGAAAAATTTTGGATATTAAGAATAGATTTTCTTTTTATAAAGGGTTATCCTTTTCTGGATTTTCTGATCTTGTACTAACAATTTTGGTTTTGGTTTTGGATAACATCTAAAGACATGGGAATTATATAGTTCTCATATGTGGATTAGTTGATTCTCTAGAAATTGATTATAGTACTCTTAATGCGAACAAGTCTTCCTAAATACTCGTCTTTTGGAGATAATATGAGTTTGATTAAGGAATCTAGTAAAAGTTGAAAGTATACATGACACGTATGTATGTTTCATTATGATTTAGTTAAGATCAAAAATAAATTCCTCAATTAAATGTAACTTAAAACAAATATGTTGTCTGTTAACATTTCCTACTGGGGAATCGAATAGCGTTTAACCCATCACAAGTTTGTGATTTTCTTATGGTTAACTTTCTCCTAGACTTGTTTACTATCACTCTCCATCAGAACATGACCCTTTTTTCCACCATGTACATATTTTCATACTTGGAATCTTATTATGGGTTAACTCGGGTGACATTTGTACTTCTCTCCCATTCTTTTAAAGTGATTATTTTACTAACTCTTGTTCTGATGTGGGACGTTCAAGGATGTTTCTGAGCCCAATTTTTTTAATTGCGAGGACGCAATTCCCAAAAGGGGTGAAGAATGTTACACCACAAGTAAATAAAGAATCTGAAATTTTTATATTTATCCCAATTTGTGAAAAAGAAGTATTAATATTACTTTAAATGGAACTCTATGCTCGATGGCATACTCAATACGCGACAACGAGTTCCTTTGAAATCTTACGTTGCACTATAATAATATTATTTTAAATTGTATTTAATTCCTAACAATTGTAATGGAGGGAATGAACAGAACTAACTACAAAATTATTATATATGTTTGTCAAATATTTTTACTTTTTACAATAAATGTTAGAGGATTAAAAAGGTGAATGAATTCAATTTTAATCATAAACATTCTAATATTCTTTAGAAGGTCGATTAACCGCCTTTTGATGGAGAACCTCTTTTAAATCCACTTTTTAACAATTTTATGTTTTATATTTGACAAAATAAAATTCTTCTTTTGAATCGGGACATGAAAATTTACTTTGTGTAAATATTTGGTATCTTTCCGATAAAGTTCATTTTTTTAAAGAATAGTGAAAAATGTTGTATTTTAATTCAAAACCACTTTTTAATCTATTTTATTTATTTGATTATATTATATTTTGAATTGGTTTTAAAGTGAAATTAGAATATATTTTTACCATTTAATCCAATAGTGGTCATTGAAATTAATTACACTTTGAAACTGGACTTAAACTAGTGTCAATCTTTTAATATATATTGTTTCATAAAAACACGCTATTTGCTCTGACAGTGGGAATTAATTGTTAAATTAATTAATGTAACTTATATGTTTTTAATTTTGTAAAATAGACATCATTTTTGAATTTGGAATATCAAATATTTCTTAGGGAGAATTTTTGGTAATTTTCTGAAAAACTTCAATTTCTTGATGAATAGTGAAGCCACTAAGTGGTAGTTAAAGAAACTAATTTTTCATTTAAATGAAACTTTTCCACTTCTGTGATTTGATTTTCAAAAAATCCGATATACATGGTTGTAATTAAGAAGTAAAATGTGGTTCAATGGGATTAAAATAATTTTTTGGTGAATAGTAACTTATTATGTTTTTAATCGCGATTAAAGGTAATTATTGTAGTTTAAGGTAAAAATAATGTTTTAAAAATATGAGGTGACATAGAAACATGTCCTAACCTCATTGGATGAGTCATGTCCAACCAAGAAAATCCATGGGTCAACTTGGGGACCCCATGGAGCCACTTTGGTTGGAAAATGACATAAATACCTTGTTATTTAATGTTAAAATTAAAATGTCACAAACATGAGTTGTTTAACTAAAACAATTTTTACATGGAGTTATACAAGTCATATTTTTAACTATAAATTGTAATTGGAAATATAAGAAGATTTAATTCATCATAGTATTTTTTTATAATTTTTATACATTAAATAAATTAAATTATTTATGACATCATAATGATGCAGCGATGATCTGATTATTTAACGATTTAAATAAAATGGAATGATAATGTAAAATCTAAGACCTATACATGTAAAAATCATATTGGATGGGTGGATTTAGAACCCTTATCACCTTATCCTCGAAACACATCAATTTTGGACCATTAAAATCCGAAACGCATTCTAAAACAAAGTAACGTTTGTTTACTTTCCAAGAGTTCCCCTCCTCTCCTCTTATAAAAGGCCCCCACCTCTACCTCCTAACCCACACTTCCAAAGCCTTTGGCTCGGCCAACCCCTGCCCATTTTGTCTCTACATATCCCTCTCTTACTCCTTTAAGCCTCACTTTGGGATGAAGTCTTCCCAAGGAAGCCTTTGAGCTCAAACAAAAATGAGTTACCAAATTTTAAGGTAATGTCTTCACTTGTGTTCTTTTGTTTTATTTTGCTTCTCCAACCCCCTAAACTCTTTTTATCCATTTCATTTGTAACAACTACAGTATCTTAAATATACTAGGATGTTGTTATAAGTATAATTCGAGCTACAACTATACACACATACATCTAAGGGTTAATGAACATACGGTTTCTGTGGATGGTGAATTTCTGCCTCACGAAACGATGATTGTTCAACACTCATATAACACCTTCAAATGTGGCCATTAAGATGACACTATATTTATATACGATATATAATATGTTTATTATTTACATAATCTTATGTATTTTTATTTTTTAGCATACCTTTTTGGTTTCCATTGTGGGTAAACATGATAATTTCATTTTAGGAAGTGCGGACTACCGCCCCCTCAAAATGATTTTATTCGTTAATGCCATATGTTGGATGTATAAAGGATGGATTTAATGTTATTATATATGATTTATGTAACATATAAATGAAGAATATAATTCTTTAATTAAAATATACATACCTCTCATTTGGTTTTAATTACATTAATATGACATAGAAATAAAAGTAGCGTTCATGTGTACGTACGGCTTACCGTCTCCATGAACGGTGCATTTCATTTCTTACCTCTAAATTATTATGTAATATTATAAATACATGTATATTCTGGATATATATGATATATATGATATCAAAATCATGAATATCATTCTGGATATAATGAACCTTTAACCACACGAACACCATGTAATTGTAAGAAGTCCACTTTCGACTTAAGAACCAAATATCGACAAAACAAACATTATTAACTTAAATGATTACATAATGTTTATAACATGGAAATAAGTGATATAAAAGGAATAATAAGCTTAAAAAGGTTCTTAATAAAGTTAAAATTAACTAATGTTTATTATTCCGGATGTTAATGAACGATCGAGTCAAGTCGGACCCGAGGTAAGGGAGCCTACTCCTCTCTTTCTTTTTAAGTATACTCTTTTATGTCATTCCTTTTAATCATAATCTTTATTGTTATTGGGATGTTATTTTATATTAATCTTTCTGAAATTTTTATGTTCATATGATGAGAGACCCTACTCTCTCTCATCAATCCATTTTGGAAGTTTTGAGTGGCGCCGTTAGGCTGCCGAATTTTTGTATGTGAGCTAACCTCTCTCTTTATTTTTAAGTACTCTCCTTTATGTCACTTCTTTTAAGCACCTCTTTGTTATGTTGGGGGATGTTATATTATATTACTATTTCTGTAAAATTTATGTTAATATTATGTGAGACCCTATTTGATCTCATCAATCCATTTTTGTATGTTTTAAGTGGCGCCGTTAGGCTACAGAGTTTTCGTAAGGGATTTTTCATCTCACTTTTATTCCCGTGAGATTTATGAAACATTTGCCACAATTTCCTTTGAGTGTTGTATGTACTTCCAATTGTTTTACTCATTGTGTAATATAATTTCATTTATGAGTATTTACATCAATGTTGTATTGTCCTTCTTTCACGGGGTGTATGTTTCGAATGTTACCCAAGTCGGTAAGGGAACCTTTCACCATCCTCTTTTTAAAAGACTTCTTTTGCTATGTCTTTTAATTCACATACTATTATGTTGGGATATGTTCTAATATATCCTTATTGATTTAATGTCCATGTGATGAGATACCCTTTTTATCTCTCATCAACTCATTTTCTGAATTTTTTGTGATGCCTTTAGGCTGTCAAATTTTTGTAAGGGAACTCCTTAACCCAAATTTTATTCTTTGGGATAAACTTTTACTCCTTGAATATGTCGTTCTATGAATATGTGTGAATATCCTCTGATTGTTTTATAGTTAATATCCACTTATATTTGGTGTATTCATTTTTCATACATAATTATGTAATTGATTTATCCTTAAACCATAGATATCGTCTTTGTAAGGGACTTCGTCTCAATCTCCATTCATTGAGGAATATTTTGTTTTATACACAATCTTCTTTTATATGGTGTATTAACCCCTTTGACTTTTACTTTTATCCAAAAAGGAATCTTTTTATATGAATAGTTTTACTAAAGGACAAAAGGGAATGTTTTCGTTGTACGTATGCGACGACAACGACTTATCCGCTGCGGTGACCATTATTTGAATTTCGGCTTCCTCTACAAGCCATAACTTTTTTTAAAGAAATATTAATACCATGTTTTACTTTTCTTTTATTTTGGTATTGAAAATGGTTTTCATAATTTTTTTATATCAATGTGTTGTATTGATATCTTGTGATTGAAAAGTGGAAATGTTATGTTTCCTTTATGCACGTTTTATGTGATACGATTATGTTATGGTTCTTGGGAATTATTATGAAGATGGGTGGTTCCGTGATAAACTAAGGGTGGGTGAGCCCGATATAGCTCTCCAATGCATTGGGTAACGTGATGGAGTGAAACGTTAAGGTTTCTCCGAAGAGATTTAGGGAATATACTGTGGTGGGTATTCCAAATGTAACCAAGAGGGTTACTCCCTACGTAAGGATGTTATGAATTCATGAAGTTACCTTTTATGTCTTATGATTTCTATGATTTATTCATGATTTGATGAGGTATGTTAAAGTTCCATTTTCTTATTGGTAAAGTATGATTTCTTTCTTATGTATATATGAACTCATGTTTATTTTCCATATTTTTTAACCCTTACTGAGCTTTTTATGCTCATCCAATGTTTTTGAAATGTTTATCACAGGTAAAGGGAAAGGTACATGATGTGATGATAGTGTCAAGGATGTGTCAAGAAAGAATCCATGTTTTATTTTTAGTATTTATCCATTGATGGGAAAAATGAATACTATCTTTTATGTAACCACTTTGTTTAAATGTGGAATGTAATGCAAGTTTCATGATCTAATTCTCTAAACTATAAACCTGAAAAGATCTTCAACGTGTAATCATGTAATAACTCAAGATTATGTAAGTTTTAATTTTGTGGCCTTATAATAAATCCATCATAAGAAGCCCTTTTGATCAAATCAAAAGGAAGAACATGAAGAAGTGGTAAATATTGCATCACCTCTTTCATGTTCCTTTCTTCTTCCACTTCTTTTTTTTGTGTAGTTTCTATTCTAAAATAATAACTCTAATATCTTCTATATAATGTGATGTTATTATAGATATGGTACCACAGTATTCATTATTATATCACTCATTTGAATGACATGTCACTATACATGCGTACGTACGACTAACCATCTCCACGTCGTGGTGTAATGGTTATTCAATACATTATTTTTTTGGATGGGTACAATAATGACGTGTATTTGATGTAAATAATAAATATAACATGATAATAATTATTTATATATGATATACCATTGAGTCATATATTATCTTAATATCAAAAGAATGATAGTGTCACTCGGGTGTACGTACAGATTACCGTCTCCACGAACGCGATGAGATTCATTACCCATCGTATCAATTCAAGACTACTAATTATTATGTGAATAAAAATTATGTTTAATGAAATAATATAATTATTAATATTAATAAGATACATCCTATATATAAAAATCATTACTTACATAACAAATCATATAATGGAAAACGAAGCAGTTAACACCCGAAACGATGATAATACTAAGATATTATTAACAAAGCAGCATTAAAAGATCATATATGATATAATATTAATGTATATGATTCGTGTATAATTTAATAACAATTATTTAACCATTATATATGAGGCAATCCTACCCTCGACCAAGGAAAAGTACAATGTAAGGGGTTTTCATCTCACTCTTATTCTAGTGAGATTCATGCTATATTTTCCAATGCTACCTTTTGTGTGTTGTATGTACTACCCAAGATTGTATTTTTTGTGTAATATAATATGATTTATGGGTTTTTACATAATCATTGGTTGATACTTCTTTCATGGGGTGTTTGTTTCATATGTTTCCAAATCAGTTAAGGAATTTTAAATTTTATTTTCCACTCATTGGGTTTTACGCATACATCATTGATTATTTTAATCCATTATTATGTGTGGAATCACAAATTATTATTTGTGTAGTAATTTCCTCTCCCCTTTCAATGTATATTCTTTTGATACACATAATAACTCCATTGATAAATTCTCAAGTCATCAATATGAACTTGATATTAGTAATTTTAACTCAATCTTCATTTATTGAGTTAGACATCCAATTCATTGGTGTTGTTTTTACAAAAATATGTGTGAATGTCCTATGATTGATTTACAGTGAATATCAAATAATATTGAGTGTATTTAATTTTTTCACACATAATTATATAGTTGATTTATCCTTAACCTAAAGATATGTTCTTTATAAAAGATTTCTTCTCAATTTACATTCCATTGAGACTTATTTTTTATTATATTCTAATGCCCTTTTATATGGTGTATATAATGTAATTCGACATAGTATATCATGAATCCATTTATTCCCATGTTATTATAACATTTTGATTACTTCAATTTTTTGTATTAAAGTGTCTCTATTATTTTGATGAAATCTAACTAAAATATCATTTTTAAATGTTTTAAATATTTATTCTTCTAAATATTTCTCATTAATGTCCATGTTCGAAAAATTGATTTAAGGATTTATTTATATGGACATTAATGTTTTAAAATTTAAATTCCTTTTAAATGTTTCAAATAGGTATGGGACACTTTGATTTAAAAATATATTTTTAAATTTCTTTTGGAAAACATATTGTTACTTGTAAATGATTTCAAGAAAATGGAGAATAATTCCCTCAAGTATTTTTGTTGATTATTTTCATCTTTATAAATATCTTTCATTATTCTCGAATTTGGTTAATCTGTTACAATAAAATCTTCTATATTTTATTGAATGAGTTATGTTTGACTGTGGATGTCCTATTTTTATACCATTAATGTTTTGTGCATAAATTATTGACATTTCATATGCTAGTTTTAATATGAATGTTAAAGTTATTTTTCAAATTTTCATATGAGGAATGCATTGGTCTTAATAAGTGACGGGTGGAGCCCACTATAGCTCCTTGATGAATTGGTAGGTCTCATGAGACTAACCAGTGCCTTGGGATAATGCCTTGAAAAAATCATATTGGTAGTCTTGGCACAAGGCCTTGACTATGTGGTTATGCAGTCTTGCATTATACATTCCATCCTTATTAAGTGGAAATTGATATTTCATGTGATTATTAGACCAGTAGATTATCAATGTGAATATGTAAATGACATTATTTTTTTAACTTTTCCATATTATGTTGAAGATCAAGTTTAAAACGTTTTTTTTAGAATTATACATTTCAGTAAATGGTTATTCTTATTTATAAATTTTTTTGCTATATTGTTATCCTTACTGAGTATCTGAGATCACCCTTTCCTATGTTTTATTTTTCCTAGGATTTGAAAAAGTATATTATGACTGACCTAGAAGAATAGTCTATGGTATCTCAGTATTTTATATGGAAACAATGTTGTTGTAGTTTTCCATTTTACGATGTAATGTAAACAATATTAATGTATCTACTACTTCCATGGCTACTAAACTAATCGGTCTTTCGAGACATGATTGTTTGTAATCAAGACAATGATACAAAATAATGCACTGACTCTGAGCTTCTGGGTCGGGGCATTACAAATATAGTAGTTAAAAAAGGGTTTATTAATATTATTAAACACATTTTTTATTTTATATATACCCTATATAATTTTTAAATTATTATGTTATGGTTATTAGACATAATATATGGAAAAATTCAAACTTTCAGATAAAAGAATAATTTTTCAAAAAGTGCAGTTTTTCTTCCTTTTAATGGAGAAATATTTTTAAATACACTATTTGACACTTTTATATATTAAATGTGTTGAAAGTAAATTATTCATTTGAATAGGGACATAATAATTTAGTTTGGATAAAATTTTGGTATTCTTCAGATAGAATTCATATTTTGATTAGTAGTGAAAAATACAAAATTTTAATTGAAAAAATTATCATTAATTGATATAATTTATTTTGATAAACTATAAAATTGAGTTGTTTTAAGATATAATTATATTATATTTTTGTCATTTAATATAATTTAGGTTATTATAATTCATATCAATTTTAAAATAGATAAGAGACACGTGTCATCCTTTTGATAGTTTTTACTTTTTAAAACCTGATTTTTTGGTTTTGAAAACATGAATTAATTTTAAATTAATTAATGCAACATCAATGTTTTTAATTTCACAAAATATACTTCATTATATAATTCATAATAAAAAAATTATCCTACAGTGAATATCTTGTATTATTTTGAAAAAAAAACAATTTTTTATGAATAGTGAAAAACACTATGTTATTGTTTCAAACTGACTTTTATATATATATTTATCTGTTTTTATTATTTATATTCATTTTAATTTAAAAATAGATACATAATAACTATTTTAGTATAATTTATTTCAATGTATTCATTTTATAATAATATTAGATGTATAAAATTTTATTGAACATTTTATTATCTTTTACCCACCTTTTAGACACATTTGAATATTTGTATAAAATGTAATTTAACTGCATCTGCGAATTTAATTTCAAAAATCTGAGAGACAATGTTGATATTAGCAAGTAATATTTTGTACATTTGGATGAAAATAATTTTTGACTAATAGTAACTTTTGAATTTCATTTATCATGGTTAAAACCAAATATTA
Organism: Viscum album; assembly: GCA_963277665.1. Lineage (NCBI taxonomy): Eukaryota > Viridiplantae > Streptophyta > Magnoliopsida > Santalales > Viscaceae > Viscum > Viscum album. The sequence goes on along the minus strand of OY728131.1, from coordinate 1,104,578,215 downwards.
TAATTAAATGGAAAAATGATATTATAATTACCCTAACACATGTCATAATTACATTGGATAAGATTATCATTACCAAAATAAACATTAGGAATAAAATATGATCTTATTTATCCACTTGTATTTGATTAGAATATTTGTTATTATTTTATTTAAGGCAGAGTTAAAAGTGTTAAAATCCAATTTTAATAACTATAACATTTTTAATATAGGGTCATATATAAGATTATTTGGACAATAAATATTAATTAAAATACTAAAACGATTTAATAAATCATGGTATTTTATTTATAAATAATAGAATTTAAATAATTAAATTTATTTATGACACAATTATGGTGATGTAATTACATAATTAATTACTGAATAAAATAATTCATATTATAAACATCAAAATAAATTTATATTGAGACTTTTGATGCATTCCACAAATTTTATATATTAATAAGACATGTTAGGGTTGGTTAAATGTTTGATTAGGAAGTAATCATGTTTTTTTTATTTTAATGAACCATTTGGGTTCTCTTGGAATTTTATAGTATGTTTATTAACCATGTAATATAAAAATTACAGAAGACATGCTAAATGTCAAACTATATAACTTAGAGTAAAATATATAAGATAATGTTAATATGGTGACCTAAACTTGTTTTAAAACTATCAGTTGAGAGTATTTCAACTTATACACACATTATACATGAAATAAATCAATTTTGATCTATTATAAATTGAATATGATTTCATAATAAAATATTGTTTCATTCTTTTCCTAAAGTGACCCTCACCTCTCATATAAATGGGTACTTCCCTTGTCTCAAAATCCCATCTCCAAAGCCATTTTTATCAGTCAAATCCTTCTCAAATATCCTCCCAACTACAATCACTTCATCCTAGAGGCCTTACATTGACCATAAAGCAAACCTATGTATCCCTTTTGATCAAATCCAAAGGAAGCACCTAAATAATAGGTAATTATTTCAACACCTCTTTTAAAGCTCTTTTCTTCTTCCACTTCCTCTTTCATTGTTGTTTCCATATTAAAATAATAATTCATATACCTTATACCAACATTTATGTTAATATAAATATGGTACTACTATATTCCTTAATTTATCCATCATATGAATTCCAATGCACCATATGTGCGTACATATGACTTACCGTTTCCACTTCATGGGGAAGTTTATTATTCAACACATAATTATTTTGATGGAAATAATAATGTGTATGATTGGTGTAAATAATAAATATATCATGTTAGTTAATTGTTATTTTTAATATACCATCCAATTACACATGACTTCACTATCAATAGAATGATATTGTCCCTTGTGCATACATACAACTTGTCGTCTCAAGGACGCGATGAGATTCATTTCAATGATCACCATTCATGAATATATATATATAGATTAAGTATGAGATATAAGAAAAAATATTTCTACTAGAATAATATATATTTATGTGGATAAATATATATTGTTTACATACATACATACTATAAATTAAGTGAACAAAATCTACGTTCATTCGTATGTACGGACTACCGTCTCCATTAACGGTGTTTCAATTTAATATATCTATCTTTTATAAATAATTATATTATGAATATATATGATATGTAAAACATATTTAATATTATTAAAGTATGTAAATCATGATCTAAGTGATATGATCAAGAGTAATTATTTAAAACACATATGATAATAAAAGCGATTATTACCCGAAATCATACATTAACAAGGAAATTATTATTAATTAGGTTTTATAATGTCAAAAATTAATCATATATGATATCATAAATATTATTATGGTTCTGTAATAATTTAATAACATTTTATGGTCATTATATAGGAGGTTAAACATACTATTGTCCAAATGAAAGTACAAGGTAAGGGTTAGTCACTCCATCTCATTATTATCTGACATTGATTTTGTGTATGTTTTGACTAGGATATATTGATTATCCATGTCCATGTTTCATTAATTAGTTTTCAAAAGGATTCGTTTTAATGGATTTATTAACTAAAACACCATTTTAAATGGTTAAAAAATTGTTCTTCTAAATTAGTCTCACAAATGTCCAGGTCTTCAAAATTGTTTTATGGACTTATTTATATAGACATTAATGTTTTAAAATGTTAATTCCTTTAAAAAGTTTAATTTTGGTAAATTAATCATTGATTAAAAAATTTCTTTTAAATTTATTCCTTTTTACATTATGTGAAATTTAAATGATTTCATGAAAAAGGGATATTCCTCTCAAAAAGATTTACTAAACCTTTTCAATTATGTCAACATCAATTACTGGTTATTATTCATGATTTAGGTTTATTTATAAAATCACACTATTCTATCGTGTATTTAATGAGTTATTATATGTTTGACTAGGGATGTGATATTTTTATACCATTCATGGTTTACTTTTAAAGTATTTTCATTTTGAAAGATTGTTTTAATAGAGATATCTATGTTATGATTCACCCTCTTCATATAAGGAATGTATTGTACATAGTAAGTGATGGGTGGAGCCTTATATAGCTCCTCGATTCATTAGTATGTATCATGAGAAAAATTTGTTACATGGCATAGGGCCTTGACAACATTGTTATTTGTAGTCATTTCATGAGGCATTCACTATGTGGTTATGATGTCTGGAATTATTCATTCACTTATTATGAAATTAATTATTGCATATAATTATTCGACTAGTAGAATATTAATGTGAATGTTTATATGGTAATGTTATATTTATTTATTCAATATTATATTCAATATTATATTTAAAAATTAATATTTTTTATTACACATCTTTCCTTAAGTGTTTATATATTTGTCTAAATTATTTACCCTTAATAAGCATCTAATCTCACCAATTTATTATGTTTTTTTCAGAGGATTCCAAGATGTGTATTATAATTTATATTCTTGTTTAAGCTAGATGAATAATGGAATTACAAAAGATTATTTTTATATTGTGTGTGAATATTTAATATAACTTTAATGTATGTAATCTATTTTCCAAGACTTCTAAATTGATCGGTCCTTTCGGACTTGATTCCTTATGATCATGAGAATGCATTAAAATAATTTAACTACTCTAGCCTTCTGGGGTCGGGGCATTCCAGCTGCTATCATAGGGGGTTTAGAAACAACTTTGGAATCTAGATTTAGATAAAAATTTATTTGATAACATTACCCTATTATATACTTAGAGGATTCATGTAGAAGAAGATCAAAATATTTTGGTAGTGTAATTATTATTTTGGTTTTCCAAGAAAGAAATATCTATCTAGATACGAATATGTAGAGGTGGCTTCGGAACAGATGTACCTATGAGTGAAAACATGGAATAGGTGTTTTGGGCTTGACCTTGGGTATCCTAATACATGACAATAGGCCCTTCTTCACTCTTTGTATTGGCACTCCCAGGGGATATGCTTAGGATAATTAACATTTTCTTTACAAACCATTATGAATTATTTATGAGTAAATACATCCAGAATGAATTTTTTTTGACAATTATGCATTATATTAAAAAACATTTCAATTTACGTTTGGTATTTTAAAAGTTTGGAATTATGCATTGAAATTTCCAAAAAAACCAAGTCAATGCCATTGTTTAAAAATGGTTCCCAGTATAAGGAATGAAAACTCCAGTAATATGCATGATCCAAATAGAAAGAAGGATAATATATTTCATGGTCTAAAAAAATCATTTAGATGGGAAATAATTTCCCACAAATTCTCATCATCTGAATAAATAATATCATGTGTTAATAAGATAGTTGAACAATTCTTTGAGTCTTATGTCTTTGAAGGGAATACTAAAAATTAAATTGATGGTAGAGAGAATAATGGATAAAGGTAACAAGGGAATAAATGATTTTACCATATGTGATAATTGTAAAAAGAATCACCACGGTTAATTCTTGATGGGAATGGGAGTTTTTTATAAATGTGGTGGAAAAGGACACTAAGTATGTGATTACAAGGGTGAAAAAAGGTTTCAAATGAATAATTCTTCATCTGAAAGAAGTGGGGAAACTATGTGAATCGACATTAAAATCATTAGATTAAACCCTAAATGATTTTATTGGATAATAATAATGTTAAGATACTACTGTAGATGAATAGGAATGATTATGGTTCTGATGTTATTATTAATGAATTGCATTATTTTAGTATTTTATTAATGATTCATAATTTATAAGAATTATTTATTATATAAGGATTGTACTGCACTTCTATTTCATTAATAATTTGAGATTGTGTGGTGCCAAAAAAAGTGACTCAATAGCTAGTTAATCTTTTTAGAAGATATATGGTTGAGAGAAAGATAATGTTTAATATGGTCCAGATATTGAGGTGGTGATTTGGGAAAAATGTAATTGATAAGGATAAACTATATTGGATATTATTGACTAAATTTTATCTAATTAATGATTTTTTTATACCGTTGATGTTGGAGATTAGAACAATTTTGGATTTAAGGAGTATATACAGTATTCTATGTTTTACAGAAGGAATAAGGATGTACATACCTATTCAAATAAGGTTTTATGATAATTCAGGTTATTATAGTGTTTTATTAGGATCAATGATGAAGGTTTTGAAATGTAATTGTGTGATAAAAGTGATATTAAATATGTTATGTTGACCATCCTTACTAATTTTTGGACTATGATTTTGGACACACGTATTTTGGATAAGTATAAAGGTTGGAAATGAGTCAGTTGAACACTTGATATGTTGTTTGATGTTAACGAATGATTTATTGTGTATATTGACCTAAACATTCAGTTTTCAGCAAAACAATTGTGGATTAAAGACATACTTTTGGACCTTATGATATTTCAAATGTGCTTCAGGTGTAAAAATAAATCATTTTTTATCATTAATTCTCAAGTGTAAGGGATGAAGTGAAAACAGATCGAAGAGAAACCAAATGATGAGAATATGATTATGAAATGTAATAGAATAAAGTATGTTTTCATGCGTTTTTATCATGATAGTAAATAAATACCTCCTATTCAAAAAAATTAAATAAAAATTAAGTATCTAAAAAATGTATTTATCTGAATACCATATGTATCGTTGAACTTATGATACTTTAAATCAACATATATTGATATCTTTAAGGCCCCTAATTATACATATATTGTTCACATTTATGTGATTGATTTCCTCTGTCACTCCCTTTAAATATTTGAACTATTCCTCCAATTATGTGTCATTAATTACCACCAATATTCTCTTATTCGAAATCCAAATTTAGTGGTGACTTTTTCATTTCCCTTTCCCTCTTATTTAGACTAAATTTAATTAACACTATTTCCTATGTAGGTTTTCCACAAAGTTATTTTCTATTTTAAACCTTTTATTATTGAAGAAAAATTTCTAATTGCGATGATTTAATATATTGAAGGTGGGGAGGAATTAACACTTCAATATTTCATAGAATGTTATCTATTTAATGTAATTCAATAGCTTGTGTTACACTCCACACCAAGTTCGAGTGCACCATGACTTGAAAAATTTGCCATTCAAAAGGACGTTTTGAATAATATTAATCCCATTTTAAATTTTATTTATATCCTATATAATCTTAACTTTAAACTTTTTTTGTTTCTTAGAGATAATAAAAGGGCATATTCAATTTTTAAGATAAAAGAGGTATTTTTCAAAAAGTTCAGCTTTCCCCCATTTAATAGTGATCCCATTTTAAATCCAATATTTAACCATTTATAACATTAATTTAGTGAAATTAAATTATTCATTAGAATTGGGACTTAAAAAATTAGATTAGATAATTTTTTGTACTCGTCTAAAAATATTCAAATTGGATGAATAATGAAAAATACTAAATATTAATTGAAAACAATTTTTTTAATCGAAATAATTTATAACGTTAAAATAGAATTTTTTTGGTATTTATTTATAATTATATTATATTTTTATCTGTTAATATAATTTAGGTAATTTTATGTAAATAAACTTTTAAATTGGACAAAAACACATGTCAATGTTTTGATAGTTTTTACTTTTTTAAAACCCATTTTTTGGTTTTGAAAATGAGAATTAATTTTAAATTATATAATACAAATTATATGTTTATAATTTGGTAAAATAGACCTTAATTTTGAATTATGAATATCAAAATTATCTTAGTGTGAATTGTTTGTATTTTTCTGAAAACATTAAATTCTTGATGAATAAGGAAAACACATTGTTATTGTTTTAAACCAACTATTATTTAAATAACTATTATTTTTATTATTCAAATTTATTATAAAGTCAAAATAAATACATAATAACTATATTAGTCAAAGTTAATTCATTGTAGTCTTTTTATAGTATGATTAGATTTATAAAAGTTTATTGAAATTGTTGACTTCTTTTACCCACCTTCTAGGCAAATTTGTAAATTTTCCTAAAATGTAAATTTACCTATTTTCTGAATTGAATTTCAAAAATCCAATATACATTATTGATATCAGCTATTAAAATGTAGTTCAATAAAATGAATATAATTTTTTTGATGAATAGTAACTTTTGAATTTTATTTACCACTGTAAAAACCAAATTGTGTAATTATAGGTTAAAATGATATTATAATTACACTAACACAAGTACTAATTCCATTGGATAAGTTTATTTCAACAAAAATCAACCTTAGAAGTAAAATATGATCCTGTTTGATCCACATGGATTAGATTAAGTCATTTATTGTTATTTTATTTAAATTAGTGAAATATGTATTAAATTCAAATTTTAATAACTAAAACATTATTAATATAAGTTCATAAAAAAGATAAATTTGACTATAAATATTCATTTTAAAGTTAAAAATATTTTCTACATCATGGTATTTTATTTATAGTTTTTAGACATTAAATTATTAAATTTATTTATGACACAATGATGATGAAATAATAACCTTATTAATGAATGATTAAAATAATTGATATTATAAATATAAAAATAAATGTAAATTGAGGCTTTTGAGGAATTCCACAAATTTTCTAGGTTAATATGACATGTTATGGTTGACATAATGTATTTTTTCTTTAATTTATTATGTTTTGATGAATTTTTTTAAAAAATACCAAATACTACCAAAATTGACATAGATGATTTATTAAAAGAAATACTCTATTATTATATTATATAATGTCCCAAAAAAACATAAAGCTCTTCCAAACAACTTATATAATGATATATATTTCATTAGTTAACTACTTGAGGATCTCTTGGAATTTCATTTTATTGTTATTAACCAGGAAATAAAAAAATACAAGAAGATATGGTAAAAGTTAAACTATTTAAATAAGAGTTAAATATAAAAGATAAGATTAATATGTTGAACTAAACATGTATAAAAACCATTGGATGAAATGATTTCCACCCATAATCTCCTTATCATTGAAATAAATTCATTTGAGCCATTGGAAACAGAAAATTATTTTACAATAAAATAATATTCCAATCATTTCCTCAAGTAACCCTCACCTCTCTTATAAAACTGTATATCCCTTCTCTCAAAATAATACCTCCAATGCAATTTGGCTTAGCCAAAATCATCTCAAATATCCCCCCAACTACACTAAATTCAACTTAGTGGACATAATTTGATCATAAATAATTCATAAATATCCCTTTTGATCAAATCGAAATGAAGAACCCAAAGAAAAGGTAATTATTCCATCCCATATTTCAATGTTATTTTCTTCTTCCACTTCCTCTTTCCTTGTCGTTTCTATACCAAAATAATAAATCTAGTACCTAATACATACTGTGATGTTATTATAAATAGGGAACAACCATATTTATTATTCTATCCATCCTATGAATGACAATTTTTCCATACGTGTGTACGTACGGCTTACCATCCCCACACCGTGGTGAAGTTTGTTATTCAACATTTAATTATTTGGATGAGTATAATAATGAGTATAATTTTTGTAAATAATTTATATATAACAGGTCAATGAATCTATATATATAATATACCATCCAATTAAATACAATTTTCAGTCAATATAATGATATCATTGCTCATGCTTACGTACAACTTACCACCTCCACCACACGATGAGATTCATCTTCAATGATCACCATTCAATATTTTTTATAAAAATATATTTATTGATTATGTATGAAATATATAAAATAATATATCTACTGTAATTATATATATTTTTAGATAATTATATGTCATTTAATTACTTATATACAATATGATAAGAGAATAGAAAAAACATTTATGTGTACGTACGGACTACCGTCACCAAGAACGGTGCTTCCATTTAATATATCCATCTCTTATACAGAATTATATTATGAATTTATATGATATATAGTGATTTTTTCTATTCTAGAAGTATAAAAATCATTATCTATGTGATGCAATCAAGAATAACAAGTTGAAACTCGTACGATAAAGATAGTAATTATTACGCAAAATGCTACTTTAACATGGAAATTATTACTAAATGGGTTTTATAAAGTCATAAATGAATCATATATGATTTAGAAAATAATAATTTTTCTCTTTATAATTTAGTAAAATACTATGGTCATTATACAGGAGCATAAACAAACCCTCGACTAAAGGAAAGTACAAGGTAGGTGTTAATTACACAATATAATTATTGTCTGAGATTGTTCATGTGTAAATTTTTTACAGGAAAATATTTAATTTCCATTTCCATGTTAAATTAAATTTTATTCAAAAGGATTATTTTTTATTGACTATTTTACAAAAATATCATTTTAAATGGTTTAAATAATTTATCTTCCATGTCATTCTTGTTAATTTACTTGTTTTAAATTTTTTAAGGATTTATTTTTATTAACATAAATGATTTAAAATGTTAATTCCTTTAAAATGTTCCTAGTGTTATTTAACACTTTGATTCAATAATGACTTTTTAATGTTTTCCTTTCAAAATTATGTGATCTTTAAATGATATATTTAAATATGGATATTTCTCTCAAAGAGTTTTACTAAACATTTTTAACTATTTGAATATCATTTACTAGATATTATTCATGATTGTGGTTTATTTATTATAATAAAATATTAAATATTGTATTCAATGAGTTATTATATGTTTGACTAAGGATATGATATTTTTATACCATTCATGGTTATGGTTAAATTATTGACATTTTGTGTGTTATTTTTAATATAGATGATTATGTTATGTTTCACCCTTTTCATATGAGGAATGAGTTGGACATAGTAATTGATGGGTGGAGCTCACTATAGCTCTTCGATGCCTCAGTAGGTCTCAGGAGACAATTTTGTGTCTTGGCACAAGGCATTTACAAAATTTTTATTTTTAGACCTAGCACGAGGCCTTGACAAAGTGGTTATGATATTTGGTAATATGAATTCCATAATTATGAAATTGGTTATTAAATATAATTCCTCAACTAGTAGAATATCCATGAGCTTCATAATATGGTAATGTTATATTTATTTTATCCATATTATGTACATTATTATGTTTAAAACTGCTTTTAATTTTATTACATATCATTACTTAAAATATTATATATTTCTCTAAATTAATTACCTTAACTGAGCATCTAATATCATCTATTTCTTTTGTTTTATTATCCTAGGATTCCAAGAAGAATATTTTGTTCTATATGCATGTTTAAGATATGAGAATAATGGAATTCTCAAAGGATTTTGTATGCTATTTGTGAATTTGTAACGTAGTGTTCATTTATGTAATCTATTTTCCAAGTCTGCTAAATTGATCGGTCATTCGAGACATTATTCCTTGTAATCATGCCAATGTATTAAAACAATTCTCTGGCTTTGGGCAACTAGGTTTTGGGAGTTATATTTTTAAAAATATAGTTTGGGTTTCTAGATAGGAGTACATTTTTTCAAAGTGAAAAAATTCATTTTTAATAATGATGCACATAAAAGATAAAATTATACCCTATTTTGAGATAAGAGACAATCAATTTATCAAAATTAAATAATATTTTTATTTCATGATCCTTTTCCAAATGTTGGGAGATCCATTAAAGTCTAGACTATAAACATAAGGAAATATACATACCTGAAAGTATAATTTCATCTATTCATAATTTCCACCTAAGTCTCATCACTTATCCAAATGATGATAATTAAAGATGTATTTTTCAGGATTGAATCATTAAAATATAATTTTAACAAATCACATAATCCAAATATTAATAAGAAGATATTTTTCTGAAATATAACAAATCAAAAATGGTTGGCATGAGTATTTTTATATATTAAATTAATTTATAATACAATAATATTTTCTCCCAAAGATCAACTTAATCCCCTCCATATGTATCTATCCATGAAACCCTTCAACTTATATCTCCAAAAATATAATATACGTAATCTAAAATAATACTTTTTGTCAAACAAAATTATTTTATAAACATAATACAAATAAAAATATAATAAAATATCATTAATGACCGAAAAAAGGTTTTATCAACATAATATTTATTTATAATATTATTAAAGTAGATGCAATGACATAATATCTAGTAAATTATGTATGCCAGTGGTAGGAACTACAGCCTTCCTTCTCTTAGTTTCAAGATTCACCCTTTGTGGCCTTTCTGGATATGCCTATTTTTCACCTTCCATGTCATTATCCTTTCACTAAATCTATGTTAATAGTTTCTAAAACATTCCCAAAAATAGGATGAACATCCAAAAAATAACATTAATTATCAAATAAATTTATTACCACTATGGTTTTCTAAAAACCATATTATTTTCCACAAAATGTCACTAGACCATTAATTCATTTTTATAGGTCATTATTACAAATTAAAAAATTATTGAAAATCCATAATAAAAAAAATAATATAAAATGATCCTCATATGTTTTTTGATTCGTAAAAACAAAATATAATCGAAAAAAATACTTCTACATAATTAATATTGGATCCCCCTTTGTAAATAATCAACATCAATGATTTGTATAACAGTGTAGCTTGGTTTAAGGGATAATCTGTATATTATGACAATGACTCGAATAATTCATAGATTCCCAAAATATAATACATCAAAATTATTATAATATTTTTTCTATATTTTCATTATTTATGAATTAAAATAACATTAACCTCCTTTTTTATTGTTCTTATAGGAACATCTTCACATATTTTTGAAATATTTTAAATCTAATCTTATTTTTTTCATAGCACTTGGACTTCTATGAGACTCCATTGTTAACATATATGGTGTGTTTTTAAATTAAACTACAATTGTTTTTTTAATTTTAATTTAAAAAATATGTTTTTTTCAAGTCTATAATATGTCAAACTTATATTCTCATTAGTCGGGGCATGTTTGCCAGAAAATAATTACATTTCCCATCACATTTGGTTCTCTGAGTGATTTCTAAAATTTCTGATAAATTATGAATGTATATAATAAAAACAATATGATAAAACTTTAACATACAATAGAGAAACATATAAACATATATGAAATAAATTATAAATGATAATTATTTCCTAACTACTTTTTATCCTAGTTTGAATCTATGTTTTCAAGTCAATGATTTCTATTTGGGTATATAACTGAAAAATTTGTTCAACTCCTCTATAGTTGTAATTAGTGAGATTACGAATTTCTATAACATATCCCCATAGAGATTCAATCCATGTTCAAATTAAGATCCATTGTAATGTACAAGTTAATGCTCTAGTCAATATTTACGTGCCATTTCAATGTTATTACCTCTATGTAGATATGTACTAGAGCCCCATCCAATTTTAGTATTCATATATGGATGTAATTTCATTGAAACCAATCATTATTTACATTAATAAAAATCCATGATATTTTTCAATAAATAATATTCGTATCAAAAATATACATAGGGTTATATCCCATGTTTTCACATCCTAATTTTATTTATAAGGTAAATCATTTCTCAAATACCAATGAAAGTAGTCATGAATTATTACAAGTGAGAAAAATTAAAAACTGATATGATCCCTCCATGGGAGGCTACACCTCCATATAGGGACTCCTACTGTGATCTATAGGGGCATCCCATTCCTTGATAATCCCTTGTTAGAAGACTCATTCTTTACCCAACGCTCACATGTGATAGTTCCCAAGGGATGGATTGCTTCCATTCCTCTAGAACTGACTATTGAAACCCTTGTCCTATACATATATTATTACATTATTTTTAAAATAAATTTCCATCAATTACAAACCCTAAAATATATTTTCTAGTGTATTTGGAACACTATGTTTATATTACAACAATTTCCGCTTAAAACATTGTATCATTTTATTATTCTCTTTTATGAGATCCTAATTACATTGATATCTAAAAAATACAAGTGATAATAGGTGGAGTACAACAAGAAAATTATTTTGCCTAAAATCATAGTATGGTTATAAACAGGCTACGAAATCAAACCATGTGAGTCAAAGGTATATCATAACATCATAAAATAGAATCCACATGAGTAACCACATGGAAACATAAAATAAGTAATATGGAATCATAAGAACCTGAAATCATAGTAAATATGGATATATCCCAAAACAATAAAAAACATGAGCAATGTTTCACTACCTATACAATGAAATGGGGTAGAAAAAGACACGTAAAGGATTATGTTTACTCCATAATCGCTTACATGATGCCTCAAGGTCTGAACCATTCCCCAATACATGGGAGAGGTATCTGGGAGCACCCATATTAAAATTTTCATGATCTATATGTGCCATATAATTTAATCTATAATAAGGAATAAAAAATAATTACCCATCTAAATAAAATTCGTAGCACAATCAAGCTTCACTTAATAGTCATTGAAATTTCATAATGAAGAAATTTGAAAATGATCATAAGGCATGTAATTCCCCATAAATGTAAGTGATAGTGAGAAATTTATATATGTAACCATAAGTGAATAAAATTAATGGATTTTATTAGATGGAAATTAAATTATTTTCTATAATGTAAATTCAAGCGTAAATAATTCCGAATAAAATGAGATGGGGGCATATAAACTTACCTTTTTGGTAACATCTCAATAATAACTTACCATGAATGAAGTATACCAATTTAACAAAAAAAATCATGAATTTGGAATTATTCAAGATAAATTTTATAAATTGGTATTATGTACCCCATTTAAATGAAACTAGCTTCATAAAAAACACATGTTTTGAAGAAGAAAGTTTTGTGATAAAGACCATTCATCGAGCCCCAATCATCATGTTAATTACTTATCTTCCAAAATAATAAATTTAGGTTCATTATTAAATTTGTTTATAACCTTTTAAATGTTAAATATTTCTATTATTTAATTTTTTACCATTCCATATTCAATTACTTAACCAGTTAATTTGACATTGTAAATTTTAACTATAAACGAATAATATGTCTAAAATCACATTGGTAAGTTAACTAAAGTAAAATGGATTATTTTTTAATCATAATAATAAAGGTAATAATGGTATAAATATAATTTAAAAAATAAATTGACGTTTAAATTCAACCATGGAAATTGGTTATGAAAAATAAACTACATTACAATCATGGAGACGACATACCATGCATACGCATGAGTGACGTTTCCATTTTTTGACGATCAGGATGGGAATAAATTAGAATTTTTTATATTTATTATATGATAATTCAATAACAAATATCATATTATTTGATTAAATACCCTTACATATACCATCAATTTTATGTTCTAAAAAAAATAAATAACTTCTCTTCATGGGGATGTATTGTCCAGTACACATGAATGATGTTATCAAATTTTTCAATGGATTATATGGTAATAACGTATATTATATATTTACTATATTGAATATTTAATATTTGATTAATATAATATATTAATTTTTTATTAATCCTTTTTACATGAAATATACATTTCTTGTGAAATACATATTACATCATTTCATAAGGTCGTAGAATGAAGTACACACAAGTGATGTTATCGTATTCCCTACAGAATGGAAATTAAGAATGTATATGTTGTATAATAATTAATTAAGTATAATTTTTTTATAAAAATTATATATAATTATTAAATACATAATTAAATAAATCCTAAAGAAATGATGATGGGAAAAAATTATATCAGTTCGTGAGGGGGTAGTCTATTTCACACACAATCAACGACTTCATTTCACAATTGGGGGTGGAGGATATGGTTTTAGGTCATACCAATAACATAAAAAATTTATTTTATTTAATATTATAATATCATTATTTCATCATGTTTAAATTTAATATTTTACTAGTGTAAGAAGAAATAAAGTAAAAATCGCGGTCCATGACGTCACATATTTTTTGGAAAGCATTTTTTCGTTTCCACTAAATGCCATTCAGGTATGGATATAAAATAGAAAAATGATTATATGGTGATTATAGGGAATAAAAGAATAATTTTTTATAGTTTTATGTCAAAAAAATTGGTTTTTAATGATTGAAGAGGGTAGGAGGGGGCCTAACCATCTATAATTGGGGAAGAGGACACGCTAGGATTTTTTTGAAAATAAACAATAATACCCACATTTTTTACAATTAAAAATGGATTTATAAAGTCCAATTTTTATACCATTTATGTTATATGTTATATATAAGACTATAAAATATAAATTATATACTTTTTGAGTCATTTTTAAGCATAATAAAATTAATTTAACCCCTATAAAACATGTATGTACCTAAACCCTGGTAATGAATTTTTATTGTTTTCACAATTAATTATTTTAAAAAATAAATTTAATCATATTATATAATATAACCTTTAATAATTATAAATATGAAATAATTTTTTTAAATATAAACTCACATTATGGGAATAATTTGATTTTAAATTATGCGTATAGACGTGTTAAATAATGTGGTTTTATTAAATTATTTTTATGGAGAAATGAACTGATATTAAATACATAAAAATATATCATTTGTAAATGAACTTAAATTAGTATTTATAGATATATAATCAATAAATTTTATTTAAATAATTCCTAAATATGATTTATTTTAATAATTTTTCACAAATAAACATTATTGACATTAAAATATTTTTCGGAATGATTTGTTTTAAATCATTAATTTGAAAATTTAATATGATAATGTATACAGATTCATTAAATTTATTTAATTGGATTAAATTCAAATAAATAATAACAATTTTAATTTGATATTATATATAAATAATAATGGTAATTTTATATTAATTTATTTAAAAGTAATGATAATTTTTAGAAAATCGGTTTTTTCCCTATTCACTAAAAAACCAATATTAACAAAAATATCCTAAAAATTAAACCTATGATAATATAGATATTATAATTTAAGAAATTATGTTTATTTTATAAAAAAGATATATATAATTTTAAAAATTTACGCTTATATTTTATCATAAACAAATAAAACTCTTCAATAAAGGAAACTAGTTTTTTATAAAATATTGTATCAATATTAATGAAGAGTGATTATTAATTAATATTTTGAATATATTTCTTATTTTTGTTAATAATATTATTACTCTCCAATTTAATGTTATTGCTATATTAGTCATGTTTAAATTGTAATATTTTCATAATATTTCAATTTTCATTTAAACTCAGTGTGTTGTTGTTAATACACTATTATGAATATTGATCTTTTTAAAATCATGGGGTGTATGATCAATTTTCAAGGTAATTAATTCTATTTAATATATACTTTAAAACCATTAAAATTGAAATAAACAAAAAAAAATTCATATATGTTTCACATCACCCCTAATATTTTTAGAATATACTTGAATACTAATGATATATGCACTAGTATAAAATGACATTTTCACATTGATTGTGTTGTGTTTTAACATCATATTTAAATGATGTCGTTGCTATAATTAAAAATAAATTTTATCATCCATTATATGAAATCCCTATGGAAATCTTTTGAAAAAACACATATAACTAATGTATAAGATCACTTTCCACACCAGTCACCAATGTAATCGATGTAGAAAGTAACTTTTCATTGTAGTTATGTAGATTACTAAATAAGAATCATTATTTTCACTTGGATTACAAAGATAACTTATGCGAACATTTAAAAATACTGATAACAAAATAAAATAAAACATAAAATAATATAAACTGAAAAATAAAATTCCAAACAAGCATTTCAACAACGAAATGAAAAAAAAGATTTAATATTTTCATTCTTATCTGTGCTCTCACTAAACTATTGTAATAGTAGAGATAATTAGTTGATAGTTTTTTTATTAACATTTAAAAACTCATTAAGAAAATTTATAAATTTATTTGAACCATCATATGAAGTCATAATGATCATTGAATGTATTACCATCATTAAATGCAAATTAATGATGTAAAAAATAATTTATCATGCAAAAAAATCAGAAAAATAAATTCAATACAAAGTGATTACCTATTAAAACAATTAAAAATATTAAATGGTGTTTGATATAAAAATAAAATGTAATAAAAATAAATACTTCTATAATATTTTTAGTAGTGATCAGTTTGATGTATCTATAGAAGGTAAGAAAATATTCACAATCACAAAATTAATTCATAAGTGGGAAGAAAAAATTTACAAACACAAGATTTGAAAAATTAGAAAATCAATAAACATGTCATATTATAAAACCCCCATGGGTTTTTACATCTTTTTTTGAATAAAAAACATTAATTGTCAATAGATGCATACTTTTAATGTTATATTTATCTAAAACTAACATTAATATAATTTTAAAAATAATTTAATCATCATTTTTTTAAAATATAAGTTAAAGGTATATTTTTATGTTTTTATAGATTGCATTTTAAAGTATATTTCGACATATTTTTCTCTAAAAAACTATATAAGAATCTCTTTTAGCATTAGTTAATTTAAAACAAGTGTTTAAATCCCATCACAACAAACTATTTTTCTATTAATAATGTTAGTTATTCGAGAAAATATCTAGGACTGTAAAGAACAAATTTCTATTATTGTATCGAAATCACTATATTATGTAAAACTAAACAAAAGTACATTTATTTTATAATATGAAAATGCTAAAACTATCAACAAGTTATGTATTCTCAATTAATATATAATAAATCATGTTGTTTTTTGCATAGATACCGTTCTTAGTTGCATCTTCAGGATCGGGTTTTAACCAAATAATAAAACAAAAATAGTTATGATAATATAAAAAATAATCAACTTATATGAATATGAAATCCCAATCCTAATATATACCTCTCCATTTGAATATTCATTCCAACATATGATACATCCAATTCATCTATATAATACTTTGTTAATACTCTGAATATCTTGGTTCTAGTGAGGTTACATTAATATCTGGTCCCCCATTACTCATAAACCAATCCCTTAATGTGACAATAAAATAAGTTATTTATAATGATTCATAAGGGGAATGAGATTGGATAATGTGTATCACATGATCATGGTAAACTAGATTTTCATTTTTCTCTCTTTTCCACCACAACGAGATTGAGTTAATACCCAATATCCTATTTTATGGGTTTTTACCCATAGATAAAGAGTTTCCTAAACATGCATCCCCTTCTAGTATCCAGAAAAGGATATAATTTTTATGATAATCACACACTCTCTAATTTTATAAAATTCTATGGTCTTATCCTTTAATTGGACGTATCAATTAGATATGGCCATAATTATATTACAATTATTCTAAAATACTAATCACTATAATAAAAAAACTAATACCTAAAATATAATTAAACCATACTCTGATACCATATATAGTGACTCAAGTACAACATGACTATATTTGACATCATTTACAATTGGTAAACATTACATCTCCAAAATAATTACACAATATAATGTAAAAAGGTTTTCTATATTTGGGGACTAATTATTTATAAAACTAATTTTACAATCCTTATTGAAATTTTTCAGTAACAAGGAAAAAATAGACTCTATAATTTAATATTTATACATTATAATTTTCATCATATCCCAATGAAATGGAATAATGAGAAATGGGTTAGTTCATATGTTTTGTAAAGGTAAAAATAATAGATAACAATCTCATATAATAAGTGAACCTCGGATTCTAATTTCTTAATAATCACGATACATAATAAAATCCATATCCAATAATGTATAAATTAAAAATAATGTCTAATGACATAGGATAGCATAATGAATGATTCAATAGAGTTCGAAAAAATGAGAAAATAAACATGCTCCATGATAAATTAACATATTATTGAAAATAGTCATGAAACATTAAAACTTATTTCTACATTGAAAGAAACATTAGAATAGGTAATATAACATTCATGAGTAACCCGATTTGAACCCGCACTAATGAGAAAGTATAATGTTCCCATGATAACATTATATTGTGACATATAAATAATAAACCAATGAATTGGAGGGTGATGATAGACCCCAAACATCATCATCTTAACATATGAGTTCCACATTAAATCAATCACTTAGCACAATATAAACAAACCATTGAAATAAAATGGGTTTTATAAAACTTTTAAAATGAAGATCATTTTCTTTTATAGCATTAATAACCCATGTAAGGAAAAATAGATTCATTCAATGATTGATAAAGAATAAAGGGATTTAAGATGTGCATAACATGGATTCACAAAATCAGATAAATAATATTTAAATCAATAATCATACAATTGTATCCCCATATAAAATAAATGGGTCTCCAATGAAATAAAGTAATAGTCTTGGAAATTAATGTCCAATAAAGATAATAAAAAAATATAGTATTTCTATTGTATTGATATTGGGTATACAGTTAAGTCAAAAATTTCACATTAAAATAAATTTATTTAATCGAGATAAACACCTTTTAGAACAACTAATAAAAAATAGCGTATTCAAAAAGGATATGAATTTGGTGAAAATATTGTAAATTAAATAGTGGTTGTTTATCCAAGATAGAGGTAGTGATAAATAATTCCTCCAAAATATATATAAATTATATAGAATATTCATAAGAGTATAGCTTATGGTTACATTATAATTGTATTGTTGATCAAAAATAATATATATCAATAAATATTTATTTATATGAAAACAATTTGTATAAGAATTAGGAAATATAATTAAGGAAATAATATACATACATAGAATTTTTCAGAACATTTATGATAAAAATAATTTAAAAATATGTGGGAATAACAATTAATTCTACAAAACCATTTAATCATAAAAAATAAATATCAAATAAAATTAAATATTTTGTTAAAATTGGTTTTTATATAGAAAAAGATAAATAAAAATTCATATTACTATTTGAAGAAAATGACTCATATAGAAAATGTTAAAATTTCCATTTTATATTTCTAAAAAAAATATAGTATTATAGAATGTCCATAATGATTTATTTATATATATAAGGAAATTTCAAAAAACCTTTATTGAAGTAGGATGTGAAAAAAATCAAGGTTCATCACCGAAAATAAAAAATGAGTTATTTTAATTTTTATGAAACACCTCATGTAAAATATGAGACCAGAAAAAATAAAATATTATATAATCATTAAAATACCATTATTAAAAAATGTAAATAATGATATTATTTATTATGAATACAATTTAAAAACTTATATTTTCTTTAAAAATTATCATTCTTTTAAAATAAAATGGTATTCAAAACCATATGGTTTTATTTACATATTAACCAAAACCATTATCAAGTAGTTTATCAGTTCAATTAGGGAAGATTTAACGAAATTACATGGTATAGATTTTTAAAACCCATTAATATGGTAAAAAATATTAATTATTCAATAATCACACCATATTAAAGGTAACATGGTGCACATTAAGAAATAGGATTCATGATATTAAATTTGAGAAAAAGAACCCCTTACCTTTTATCCTCAACAAGTCAAATGCACTCTAAGATCTTTCTTACACAGATTAAATATCATAATAATCTATTTAAAAACATATTTCATATAAATAACCTTTTACAAACTAAATTTATAATTATACTATAAAATTATTTTTGTTATTTATTACACATTTTTGATATCGGGACTAGGTAATCTTGGTCATTTTGGACGAGTTTTTCAATAATGATATTGTTATTCATTCATATACAAAATATAATAATTATATCTAAAGTAAAGAAACTATATTTTACTACTAAAAATTATTTATAATGTTTAAATTTCCATTAATATTTACTCTTGTAATTATCTTAAATAATGAAATCAACATTGAACATTCTCCATTGATTTTTATCCAATAAGAGATGTCATCCTAATTAATGAAATAATTTTTTATATATATTTTCATGAACAAAATAAAATTAATTATATGAAAATTTTATTTCATATTATACATATGATTATGTTTTCATAATAATAATTTTTATAATTTAAAAACATTATTTATGTACATGGTCAGACAAACAAAAAAATTAACAGTGCTTGCATAACAGGTGATTATGAGGAGATTTAGTTGTAATATCAATACACTAGTAGAATAATGAAGTAATTTTTTGATTATTAAAGTGAGAAAAAAATTATAATTTATTTTTAATAATAATTAATTTATTTGAAAATATTACATAATGTGAATTAAAAAGTTTTCTCTTTAAATTCTTGTTTTAAATGATTGAAATGATTAAAATCATTTATCAATTAAATCATTAATAAGATGCCCAGTTTTTTATAAAAAAATATTAATGATTTCAAAAAAATAATTTTTATACATTAAATATATTTTAATTGTCACTATCTAAGGATGTGATGAAAATAAAAATATAAATCAATCATCCCATGAATGTTGTAGTCCAGACATATACATGGTTGACTATTTCAATATTAATAGAATGAGATAAATAATTAATGTGTTTTATCATTATATAATATAAAATATGTTTTAAATATTTTAATTATTTATTAAATTAATAATTATTAATATCCATGTAATATTGTTAAGGAAAATAAAAAATGATTTCTTATGATGGTTATATTAATCATACACATAAATAATTTTTTTCTTTTCATTATAAAAATGAGATGATTGGTTATAGAGTTTACAATTTTTGTAATAACATATAATTTAAATATTTATACATATGTTCTAATTGTGTGATGCTAAAAATAAATTTTATAAATTTAATATGAAAAAAAGGAAAAATAAAAGGGGGAGAAAATGGTAGAAATATATACCTTGCTATTGGGGTTATCTTCTTGGAAAAGGGATTTAAACCTCTAAGGATTATCATTTGAGAAGAAGAAAACATATTCAAGGTGTCTATTTGTGTTTATGATTGGTTTTTGGAATATTTTTTGGCCAAATAATGTGTTTTTTAATATGAGGGTATGCGAGGAGAGGAGGTCCTGTTATATAATTGAAAAAGATTTACATTTGTGTAAATATAGAAAATGCATCAATAAGGGAATGCCACTCTTAAGTAAAATGGATACAAAATTGTGAGATAATATATAGGAAAATAAATAATATCTATAATCTTATACAAACACTCAATTAAATGTTTAATTAACATGTTCGACACTTTACTTGTTATGATAGTCATTTTTTCCAGTTTTGGTTTTTACGATAATAATTGGGTTTACCTGGGAAATTTATCCTTCAATCCCAAAAAAGGTCATTATTGTATAATTTGTACCTAATGAATCCAAATTATAAATCCCTTTAAATTGAATTTTTTAAAAGTGATTAGAATTTATTTTAAAATAATTAAATAATTAATGAATGAAAATTTTTTTTTTGCAAAAATCAGAATTAAATAATAAAATGTAAAACATGGTTTTATAAATTAACAAATATTTTTTAAATAATAAATTAATTTAAAAAATAAATATATTATCATATAAAAATTATTCATCAATTACCAATTAATACTTATCGGAAAATAATGTTAGAAAATATTTTTTTGTAAAAACGAAATTATGAACTATTCTGGTAAAAATCAATCTTCTTAGAAAAATATAAATAATAATTAATTGGTTTATATTTCCATGATAAATAATTTAATTTAATTTAATTTTATCAAATTCATATTTTAAAATTTATAATATTATTTTTTTAAATGACAAAAAATATAATGAAAAATTAGTTTTATTTAAAAATGAATATTTTAAACATTAGTTATTCTTAATAGTATTTCATATCAATATATAATTTTGAATATTCAAATATCATAGTTAAATTATCAAAATATTTTTATGGTTTTAAAATTAAAATATTTGTATATAATACTTAATAAAACAATTATTCAGAGAAAAAAATTAAATTTTATTTTTATATTAAATACACATTATCAAATAACATTAAAGTTAATTATTTATATTCTAAAATTTTATTTTACAAATCCAGTGATTTTTAAATAGTTATATGAATTATATATATAACATACGATACATTAATAATAATATTAATAATAGTAATATTTACATGTAATGAATAGATATATATATATATATATAATATTAATGTCATATTTTTATTTCACTGTGAGTAAAATTATTTTAATCACACTTATTAATAATAACTACTTTTAGTATACCTAATGGATATATGAAAACAAAAGTAATTTAACTGAAAATATTTTCAATAACTATAATTTCATTGATCATATTTCTAACGGCCATGTTTCATACTAATATATAGTTTTTTGAAATTATTCATTTCATCCACTCTCACATTAGAAGACACAATTCTTATATAATATTATAGACTTTCTGTAATGTTTTATCCTTTCATTGTGATGTTTTTCATTATTTGTTTGTTTTATCAGTTTGTGAGCCTTAAGGATAAATATAGTAGAATAGATTCATATTAATGAATATGTTATTCATTTATATATATTGTCCAATATTCACTTATTCACATTTAATTGAAATATTTTATCCACGGTGAGAAATAATTCATTGAGTGAAATACATTGGTTTTTGTTATTTTGCAGTAATGCTACATTTATGATGGAATAATGTATTGTTATTTTAATTCATATATAGTATTTCCTATTTCTAATAAAATTCAATTCCACTAGAAAATGATTAAAATTATAAACATATGTTTTATAAAAATAAAACCCCTCATAAAACCCTAGAATTGATATACCCCGTTCACTAGAATATATTATAAATTGATGTAATATTCTTGTAAAAATAAAAATCAGCTTCTCTGCCTCAGTTGAATGTCTCTCTAGGAAAATTCATACCTGAAACTTTAGTTTCCTGAGTAAAAAATAATGTTCTCAACCATAAAATTATTCCTCCATTTACTCAAATATAAGAACACTACTGTCAACTGCATGTCATGGGCTATATAGTTCTACTCATGCTTTATCATATTCATAACCCATTATTAATTACTTCCATACTATACATCAAAATGAACCCAAGACCATATCTAGTGGAATCACATGAGACTATGTACTCAACACCCTCAACTTGTAGTCTTTGCAAAAGACCAATACTCAACCTATACCTTAGCTCCAAGATGTATTTATGACATTTCCCTTTCAATTCATATGAATTATGGTTTCATCTCAAAGGTTTAAATGGGTCCACGTTCCTAAAAATAACATCCATATACCTCTAATAGTACCCTACCAATCCATGAAATCATAACACCTTTAACACACTCTTGGGTGGTTCCCAATCTGGTACTGCCTCTATCTTCATCATGTCTATGGATACCCAATTTTAAGGGATGACATACCCTCAAAAGTGTACCTGTATAATCTATAACTTAAACATATAATATTTATCGTATAAAACATAATCCCAATGGTGTTATATAACTGTTATAAAATGTTATATATTATCCTCTTCTAGAACATAGTAAACAATAATATCATTGATAAATAAAAAAATAACGGTCCTATAAGTTTTTAATGACAGGATTTATAAGTCCAATAAAAATAGTAGTGGCATATGTCACGCCTAAGGGAGTCTCTAAGAAATGATAGTTCCCACTATGATATCCAAATGTCTTATCTGGAATATCCTCCTTAAAAATAAACAACTTTGTGTATCCAGACCTATGAATGATCTTTAATAATCATATATTTCCTTTAAATGTCTCAATGAGGCCATCCATTCTCCATAATGGGAGAATATTTTTCATATTCACTATGATCATGTTTTTATTAACAAATTATTTCCTCAATATCACAAGATTCATCATGAGAAACAACCCCATAACTCTACAGGGGGACGCATTGGGTCAGATTAAACACTTATTCTGATGTTTCTCCATTTACACCCTCGACTACATTAGCATAAAAGAGTACATTTTATATGCCATGTTAGATATATGTCTTCTCTTAAGAGAATTCAGTGGAAAAATTGATATCTCTATGTGAAGGTTGTCTCAACACATATTCTAGGAAGACATATATATACGCATCGAATTAAATTGGATACTATATTTCTATAGATATCACTTCATATAGGATGATACTGCCAACTGATGAGTGATAAGTTTTCACTTATTGTTCTTTAACCCACTCATTATTGAAGTATACCACACTCTTCATTGAAGGAAAATATCATCTCAACCACCTTAGTATATCTAAATAAACTAAAATTGTAGTCTATAGTGGTGTGTTATGTGTAAGACCTATCTATACCAGGAATTATATCATAAATTTCATTTTCAACTACAAAGACATCACATGTGAAACTCTAATCGCTACTGCCTATCTCACACTATTTACGGATGTGTGAAATTCTAGAATAACTCCCTGTAGGACCCTCTAACCAAAATGGATTTTTTAATGACACTATTTTAATTTCAATAACACCCTAAAGGGTTTCATATATAAATTAATTACTCACACTATTGTTTAAAATTATTTTATATAAATAAGAAGAGGCATATATCATTCCTTGAATCATATCATATAAAAACTGATCATATCCTTCCACAACATAGAACTGACAATTCCCTCATGTACCAATGATTTGGGCATGATATGGACCACGTATAGATTGTGGTGGAGGTATTTTATAACACATTACTCCTCTAATAGATCCTCCACCAAGGGCTCTCCCAACCCATATGTTTGTACCACATCACTGGGGGTCACCCATTCCACCCCTAGGAAATCACTAATCACACAATACCAATACTATAATGGTATGTCTACAGCCTGACCACTGTATGGAGTGTTAGGGGCCTAGAAACCATGATCCATTTCACCCTAACCTTTAAAATAATAACATTATCCAACTATAGTATAAATGGATCCTTTACATGAACCTAGTTCTTTAAATCCCCACATCTGAGTTTTTTCATGAGTATACCTCCTATGATAAAATATTGTATTTTAGCATATGAAATCATTATTAAATGACTCTTATATATGATGTAACAAGCCATATTTGTCTACATGATGATGTTATTCCATGAATATCTATTTCAACATCAACCTTTATATCACCCTGGAAAAACGGGGATGCATATGCAGACTACAGTAGCTCGAATATCACTATAGTGGACTTTCCTAAACGTATACAGCTGGATGATTCATGGAATACATTTTCTTTCAATCATGGTCGAGTAAAATCAGTCTCTGTAGGAAGATGATGTAAACATAGCACACAATTGGAGGCATCCAATCATTTGTTAATATTTATTTCAATATTTTTAGATTTATTTCATTTAGTTTTATAGATAATAAAATGACATTCATTTTAACCACAATATGATTTAATCTTGACATAAAAGTGCATCTCAAATTTTTTTTCATATTTTTTTTTTTTAAATGTTAAAATTATTATTTTGTTTTCTCTTTGATATTATTCAGGTATGTGTTGTATATAGTTATATTTAATGTGGACATCATTTCTTGTACATTGAAGGATACATGCAATCTCTTTGTGTCTATCTGCAAATACATAGGGACGTTTTACATATTATATTATATTTTTTATAATAAATCCAAAAATATGGTAAAATATATAACAAAAAAAACCAAAAAATGAAGGAATCAACTCACATTACTATAATTTTTGAACCCACATGAAAACAGTTGTATTTCATGAATAACACAGTTGAGAACATTCAACTTGTGTCCTAGATCAATCTAAACACAAGATTATTATTTTAAATACATGGATTTCATATATCAGGATTTTATAAGTTATATGATATCACTATATGATTTAAAATTATATATCTAAGACTAATTTATTTTTCGAGACATGTAACTACACTCATTATCTTATTTTTTGTCCAGAATTATATTTCCTTTCACATTAAGACTCAATACCAAATTTACATCACCTATTTTTTCTATTTTACCAGAGGGAATTTTAGTTATTTTATGTTTTCTATTAATTTTCATGTTTTTACTTTAAATTAATATGATTTTTGAATGTTTCAATGAAATAAATAAGGAATTTTTTATTTTTTTAGTCCCTTTTAACTACAAAGAATCCATTGATTTTTATCCCTTGTTTAGGCCATATAATCCATGAAGAATCATTTTTATGATGGTCACATATCTCATACACTTTCGTTTCCATACAATCAATGTTTGCATCAGGATTTTTAATATATGTGTGGAGAGGACTATTAATAATGGAAATGATTTTTCATGGACAATAATACAGTATTTTTTTATGGATATACTTTATCTTATCATGTTATATCTAATCCTTTTCACTATATCCTGAATTGTTTCTTGTATACTGAGATAGGAATTTAAATTCTTTTTGGTTCCAATAATGAGTACATTTTTGGCTGTTATGTGGCTACCCTCACCGTAATGTTTGTCTATAAATGTGATAAGACATTTCTTAGGGTGCTAGAATGTTTTTATATAACCTTCATTCATTGGTGTTATACAATGTATGAAGTCTTTGTGTACTTTTATTTAGGATACTATTCTATATATATATTTCATGGGGTTTGGGAGCTGATACACACATGATTATCTTTTTAATATCTTTTACTGCATTGTGTCTCAAATATAAAATAATGAAGAAATATATATATATATATATATATATTTGTTGGTGGATGAATTGGATTACTATATTATTGTGGAAAACAAACAGTTTATGTGCAATTGATTGAGATTCTAATGTAGATAAGTGGATTGATATTAATCAAGCATATGTATCAATATTCAACCTAATATTTTCTCAAAAACTAGAAGAAAATTAAGATTCACTATCCCAAACAGTTATAGAAAACATAATCCATATGAGAAGTCCTTAATATTGGTGCATTTTTTTTGATATCCACTAGTTTAGTTGTGAAATTAATTAAAATAATATAAAATGAATTAATCTTTATAATAATTGATTATAGCATTGTTTATAAATTGTCTTGATTGATGAGAGTGATTGTGAGTTAGGTTATAGTGATGCATGAGTTTTGATGGTTGCTCTAGAGAAAATAAGAGTTGAAGAGAATTTATTTTTGAATATTGGGAATTTAAATGAACTATGACATTTTGTTTAAAAAATAAATGAAAATTTTGAACATTTGATTGGGTTTCACATATATGTATAAGGGTGCCTTTTGTGTTGTTTTATTGTTTCTCCCATGATTGAAAAAAAATTATTTTTGGGGAATTTGATTGGAATGGAATTAATAATTTTTTTTAAAAAAAAATTTAAATAGTTTTGTTTTATTATTTTTACTCTTTTGTTGTTTAAGGTACTATTTAGATTTTTGAATTATTTTTGTTATATTAATAATTATTAGTTGTTTTTATATTAAATTAAATCATTATTAATATTAGTATTTATTAATTAAATATACTATTATCATATATTACTTAAAAAAGTACTCTATTTTTTATATTAATATTTTATATATATGTTTTATTAATTTCAATTTTCATATTAATATTAATTTATATGAAAATTTAATTTAAGTATTATTACTATGTGTTTAATTATAGTTTTATTTAAAAAACAATTTATATTTTATGTATTATAATTAATATATATTTTTATATGTACTTATATAATTCTATTTAATTATATTTAATAATTATATTTATATCTCTTATTATTACCTACTAATACTTATAATATGGATTAATAGAATCTAATTAATATTAATTATAATATAACATTTATTGGTTTTTATTAAATACATTGGCTATCATTTTTTTCATTTTTTCCACTTTTAAAGCCCTATTTTTCTTACAATAGAAAAGTATATACTAGATGCAAGAAAGCAATTATTTTAAGGGGATGTATGTTTATTTATTATATAATTTAATGGGTTTGGTTTAAATTTTTTTTTGGAAATGTGATGGGGTAACACCTAATGTGTTGACACATTTTAGAGAAACATAAAAAAGATAAATCAAATTAGTGCCACCCCCAATTTCCATAACCCCTTCCCCACCAATTTTTTATTACAAATATATATATATAATTATACCCATTTACTATTATATATATTATTACAATATATTTTCATTTATTATTAAATATATATGTTTTAAATATATATTTATATAATTATAATTAAAAATATAAGTATATAATAATTATTATTATTATAAATAAATATATCTATTTATTTATATATGTATATAAATATATGTATATATGTATATATTTATATATATATACATATATATTTATAATGAAATTAAATTTAAATTAATTACATCTTTACTAGTCCGGGTGTGTTCAGTTAATTTTTTTAAAACATGAACCCTTTCTGAACCCAGTTTTGGGGTTTGAGAGCCTGAAATACGTATTTAATATATATATATATATATAAATATAAAATACTTATAAATACGTTTTAAATTTATATGTTACTATGGTTTAATAATTATATATTTTTAAATATATTCAACATTAAAATATTATAAATATTTATTTGTAAAGAAATTTTCATAATTATATAATTATTAATATAATTATTATTTTGAATATATATTTATATAAATACATTTATAAATACATTTATTTATATATAATTATATCTATATATATATTTATTTAAAAATATATTTATTTTTTACTATAAATATTTATTTATAATGTTATTATTTTTTAACTATATATTTATAAATTAATTTATAATTATATAATAACAATTCATTAAATTTTTTATATATAAACCTTTTTTAAATTATATTTATTTATTAATTGATATTAGTATATATATTTATATATTTAAATGATATTTATTTATTTATTATTATATAATTATAAATAAATAACTATAATTCCTTAAATATATATACATATATATATTTTATAATATGAAATTATTTATAATTATATTTATAATTTTATAATTATAATTATATATTTATAAAAATATTAATATTTATATAAATATTTATTTTTATATTAATTTACAAAAATTAAACACATAATAAATTATTTATAATAACATTATTATTAAAAATTATATATTTTATATCACGAATTTAATTATGATTTATTTTTACAAAAAAACTCCATCAAGAAGCTATGCTTCTGATCTTTTATTATGAAAATAAATATATATATAAGAGGAGACAACAAGAAAAAATAAAGGGAATTTTCCTTATATATCAGATAAAGAATCTAAATATCATAATATGACATATAATTTCTATAACTGGAGTCATCAGTAGTTTCCCACATAGATTGGGAGGTTCCTCATGTGAGGATCGTTAATATTTTGGAATTATCTTTAGAGTCACACCCCATAGACACAGTCTGTGGTGTGTTAGAATTGTCCTTCTAGGGTATTCTCATCAACTCAATAGTAGAGAATCCCTCATGGTCAATCACCTTTTCCATTCTATCCAAAACTAAATCCTAAAAATGCATGACCATCACTGCTCATTATATTCAATGGGATACATTCCTTTACCCCTTCATCATCAGAGACATTTCCTTTCTATCCAGATATTCTTGAGGAATAGAAAAAAAGGATCTTTTGATGAAAATTGGTATCACAGTGACTGAATATGTAATCCTATAGATATAAAGTATTATAAGACAATAATTATGAACATACTCTCCCAAAATGTGACTTTGTAACTATATCCTCTAATTCATCCTAATGTGTTAAGACTGGATGCATTCCATAACCACCGAGATCAATCACATAAGTATTCATCAGTATATTCCCATCTATGAGATGAGTCATACATGTTTGTTTCATGATCCTACCTTGAAGTAATTGAGATGTATGACTAGCATTCGCGTTAAGATTTATGGTGCCATAGTGAAAGAGACACTCAAAACCTGATTCATCATTGAGGAAGACACATACCCCTTCAGAGCATCAGCCATAGCCTCCAACACAGGTACTACTTGTCTGCCACTATCATCATTATTATGCAGTAACTTCCTTTACAATTTCATCTTATATATTTTCAAATGATTCCCTTTTAAATATAAAATGGAGAAAATCACATTTTTACGACATGTGTTGTTAACAACACCAATTGTTTGACAGTCTGGATAGGAGGGGGGAAGTCTTTCATACCCCACCTTTTAAGGGATTTCATCATCCAAATCTAAGAAAAAAATGTTTTCATATTAAAATTATACCTAAATAAAACAACATTATTATACTAGAGTATTTCCCAAACATGGATTCTTTAGTGGATTGATCCATTTTGACTGGAATATGAACAGAAGAGGCAATATCAAAAATAATCATGGGATGATAGAGTATCATGTTGAGAACAACAATTTTAATCAAAACCTATGCACTTGTATTTTTTAATATAGGCATACTAAATAAATGCCTAAGATAACCCTAGGTAGTGCTAAGTTGGAATAATATGATGAATAATGTTTAATTATTTCAGGGAAATCATGGCACATAATATTTGGGGAATTATTTCCACTGTAAACTATATAATAATATGTTGGTTTAGAGTACTCAACAATATAAAATTATAATATATTTCGAATGGATTAAAAAGTGATTCAACTTGACATGTATATCGAGAGATATCATAAAAAATTGTGAAATAAATAAAATAGAACTTCATAAAATGTAATTGAAATGTATTAGATCATATGTTAGTTTTAAATAAATATAAATGGAATTTTTAGACTTAAATAGTATTAAATGAAAGGAATAAAGACATATTATAATTCCAACACAACAAAAAATGTGTTATTATTATGTATATCTCAGTATATATTCTCAAAATAAACATATTTTTAATTCTTAAAATTCCCAAATGCTTGAACTATGGCATGAAATTATAAAATTTTTACAATAGTTAAACAATAAAATATCAAAGGCCTTTTGAGTGTAATTAAATGTATATAAATCCATTAGATATCAAATGGGACAATTTTAGTTAGAATTAAATATATATAACTCATTTTATCCATAAATAATGAATTATAAATATTAATCAATTAAAAACAAAAAACAATTATTCAATGAAAAAGATTGCAGAATGTTCAGGAAAACTATAAAAACATGTTAGAGGTTGATTTAGAAATTTATGTATTTGATTAAACTAATTAATTTTTTATTTTTTAATTTAACAATAACTTGAGTTATATATATATATATATCAAATTATCATGAATATTTTTCTGTTGGATATCCAATCGATTTAACTAAATTTAATTTAAGTAAATGGAAGTATGAATTTATTATTTATGATGAATAAAAATAGTCCAACCACTGGTTGGTTATGTGGTTCCTAGTATGGTGGTCACGCCATTGAAGTAAAAAACAACACATGTTCCCATCCTACAGCACTTGAATATTTTTGGGGGCCTGTGGCGCATAGGTGGTAGGTTGGGCCCTAGATTGGGATAGTGTGACACTCACCTTTACGTCATTACCTGATAAATGATTTATGATCCTCCATGTTCATGATAAGCTACCAATATGAATATACTACCACAGCCTAATCAAATTATATGGTAGGACAAAATCTAAAGGCCATGGTGGGTCTTATCTTTCAAAGTCATATGATGAAGTTGTTTGTTCACATGAACTATGCATCAAAAGAAGTTATCCCTTTGTAGTGTGGTGGGCATCGACATCCCTAATGGTTTTAATGTATTTGATTCCTGGAGATCTTGTTTAACATTTGGGTATCCTTTACAATTAGCATTCCCAACTGGTCCCTAGACTGAATGATCCATATCTCCCAAAGAATATTTATGATTCTCGAGTTTTCCCTAAATTTGTAACGCTTGTGTCGTATTCTAAGGAGGTGAATAATCATTATATCCATGAATTTTTGGAGGATAGGTCCGATCAAGATGTTCATTATGTGGTTCTTTCAATAGGCATTGACAACCTTCATGAGGATGATTTTGTATTAGCTAATCTGTCTGTCAATGGGCTCCATTGATGTCCTTCTCTTTTAAAAAAAATCAAGAACAACATGATATGAATTTTTTTGAGTCTTTACATGGAATCATAACTGATAGACCTAAATAATGTAAGAATTAACTTATTTCTCATTTCTTTTTACATGAAAAAGAGTATAAATGTAGTCTCCATGAAATGATGAAGCACCAACTGATTCTTTTTGGTTTGGATAATGGGAATCTTACATCATTAAGGAGTGTGGTTTTTTAACATTTTCTTCACCATTGAGGAACTAAAATACAAATTTTGGGTTCATGTTATTTTTAGTTTTACGCATGGATTCTAGAATAAAAAAGGACTGGGATAAATCATTCTATATTTTTAATGTCAAAAACTCAGTTACCCAATGATGATTTCTCATTCGGATATTGTGTTTGTTTCATTTGTAACTATAAATACTAAAAAAAAATTGAATCAGTAGTTAAAGCCCAAAAATAATATATAGGAGACAGAAATGAATATATTTAGTATCTTATTAGGGATTATAATTGAATATGACCTTCTCCCCGCTTTAATTAAATAATTTTACTGTTAGATACAGACTTCTGGCTTGATCTAATTATTGATTGTGAGAAAACTCTTGATTTCTTTTAGGGATTCAACAATATAGGAAAAACATTTAATGTCTTTCATGTGATACTAGATTTATCTTCATGTTAGATTAATTTCCATTGTATAGAGAACATTAAACAAATACAGTTTCCATCAATAGTGGATAAAAAGATGGGATAGGATGGTCGAACAACCCCACCCCTGGGGGTGATAAGAGTTCGATTTTGAAGGTCGATGGAAAGGTAAACGACTCTCAAAATGATAAGTATATTCTTCTTTAGTATCATGGAGGAGTGACCTGATGGTTTAAAACATGGATAATTATGTAATTGTGAGAACCCAAAATATGTATTTGGAAGGTATTGTGGCATCAATTAGGATAAAGACTTCATAATTTCATTATCATTTCAAAACTGTTATTCATGAGTAAAATCAATATTCTAGTTTTATGTATATTGAATGTTCTTACAATTAAGAGTGGTCCCCGGAGGATCATGTAGATATGGATGAAGTTGAATTGTTATGATATTCCTTATTAAATGTTGGTGGCTCAAGTGAGGAAACATATTCACTAGGGTGAACCCTCCTCTTAAAATAAAATGAGCTTAAAATGAGAGGGGGTGTCATCCCACTTATAAACTGGCATTGTGGGAACCATTTCCAACATATGATAATGTATAGAGAGATAGTGGCAGGAATTCTACTTTGGTGAAATCCACTTCTATTGCATATTTGGTAGCCATAGAGGGCATTACCAAAAACTACATCACTATTTCCTTGTGGTGATCATGCCAGAGTTTCTAAGACAACATATTTATCCAAGAAAGATGTGCCAAGTGCACCATACCAGAATTGTTTTTAATATTCATGATCATATTATTGTAAAAACATCTAGGTAATCCTACCTTCCTGAAATTTATAATTATTGGGAGATTTTCAATAATCTGGAATTCCAAAAGTTATCCTCAACCTCTTTTGTTAAAGAGGAGAGTCAAGGTGTTATGGGAA
The DNA here is from genome assembly GCA_963277665.1 of Viscum album. NCBI lineage: Eukaryota > Viridiplantae > Streptophyta > Magnoliopsida > Santalales > Viscaceae > Viscum > Viscum album. Next base: position 1,104,544,283 of record OY728131.1, on the reverse strand, counting down.
TTCAGTCTTAGTGTGAGATAATATTGAATGAAACTAGTCATGGTGAAGATGATAATGAAATTGAAGCAACAATGAATGATGCTGGAGAAAAGGGTGGTTAAAAAGAATCCACACATGATTCAAATTAATCTAACATAGAAGCAGTACCAAATAAATTGATGATTGAAATAGGGATAATGGACTAAAAAGCATGGATAACTCCTAATGGGGGAGTGTTTGACACCTTTGAGGATGGGGGGTGGTGGCAGAAGAATACATCATTCTTTTTTTGGTACTATGATTATTTTTTATTTAACTCTCAATCTATTTTCATTATGTCCTTTTAATTTTTACTAAATTATTGTGGACCATCGGTTACTCATGGTTCAAACCAGTTTGAGTAGAGTAAAAAAGAGTAATGTTTTTTCCCTAATTCTTGAATTCTAGAATTTTAAAATTCATTTGGTTTATTTCAATGATATCTATTTCGATACACTATTGATTGAATTTTTTTTGTTTTTCTAAAAAGATAATATGATTTTAAACATTTTATTAATCTGTATAGAAGTCAAAATAATTTTTTAGATCCCTTTAAATGTGACATATCTTCTAAAAAATCAATTACATCTTATAATGTTGTTAATATATTTCAAACATTATTTATGATATATACTCATATACATTTCATATTCATGTTATTCATTATCCATTCTAATGATATTGAAATTTTATACATTTATTTCTTATGAAACAACATATGATTATGAAATTTATTGGGTATAAAAATTATATAAATCCTTTGTGTCAGGATTTACATGAAATGATAAAATAGTGTTCATCATATTCTTCAAAATTAGTAGCAGCCCTAGTTCACATACTCAGAAGAGAATTATTATCCATGTATCATTCAACAACATCAAATCTCCCCCTTATGTGCAACCTTTAATTAATTCTATTTGTCTAGATTCTATTCCAATTAGGGAATGGAATGTGAAAAATATTTATACGTAGAAATGTTATGTTTTGAAACAATGATTTTTTGTACCTTTATTTATTTGTCATTAATTGTTTTTATGAAATTTTATTTGTTTTTAAATTATTTTTTATATTTCTAGTCAATGTTTAATATATAATTTAGATTGTATTTGTACTTCATAATTTGTAGACTCTCAAAGTCCTATACGTATAACATTATTATGTAAATTTTAGGTGATGTTGAAAGAATGTAATGTTTAAAATATACATACTAAATAAATGAAAATTTTCACATAACAAAAACATATATATAATTGTTAAAAAATAAATCGAAATAAAAAATAATTAGAAAAAAACAAATTTGAGGGCAGAAACATTGTTCTTTAAAACCATTACTTTTACACAATATAAATTATTTGATCTTATTTAATATTTGTTTTATTTTATGAACAACATTATGGTGATGTATTATTGTTAACTTTGTTAATGTTTAATGTTATAAATTACATTATTAATAAATATTTATTATATTATTAAATATTTAATATATTTACATTAATAATTATGATTAATAATTAAAATAACCTTAATAATGTAGTTAATAATATAATTAAAAATAAATCATAATTAAAATAGTAATATAAAAATTATAATTAGTATAACCAATGTTATTATTAACAATTTTTTATATTTTTAAAAATAAAATAAATTCAGTTACAAATTAACATTTATATGTGTATATATATAGATTTATAAATATAGATTTATAATTATAAAATAAAATATATAATTATAGCCAAATTTAAAAATAATTTTAAAAATTTATGAATATATTAATATATATATTCTTTCAATTGTAATTTTTTATTTTTAAATATAATTATAAAAACATATTGATAAAAATAAATTTATTTATATAAATTTATATTTTCAATCAGAAATAAATACATATAAATATTCATATATCTAATAAAATTTATAAATAAATATATAAAACATAAAAATATTTACATTAATAATAAACATTAAATATTATAAATATATTTATATATTCAAAAATATAAAGAATTGTGCATTTGTATTTATATGAATATTTATATACAAAAACATATTAATAAAAATTTATTTATATAAATAATTATTTACAATTATAAATATATATAATTTTACATATATATATATATATAATTATAAATACCTAATTATAAATATATATTTATAAACATACAAATATTTATACAAATATATATAAATAATAAATATATTTATAATTTTATAATTATATATCTATATTTATAAGTAAATATTTATAATTATATGAACATAAATATATTTAAAAATAAATAATAAATAAAATATATTTCCATATATATTTAAAAAATACTTATAAATATAATTACTATTTATATAAAATTATATATATATACACATATTGATAAATATATTTAAAAATTGAAAACAATTATGTCGAGTTTGGAAACCCCATAATCGAGTTCAGAATGGATTCTTGTTTTACAAATATTACTAACACCCGCCCATTATAATAAACTCCTAGTAATGTTAAATTTAATTTTCATATAAATAAATAAATATATAAATATATAAATATTTTTATATATTTATTGTTATGATTATAATTATATATTTATTATTATTATATATATATTATTTATTTATGGCTGTAAATATATAATAAAATATATAATTCGAAATGGTTATAATTATGTGTATATGTATATACATATAATTAGAAATTTTGTATGGGAGAGGGGCCGAAATATGTGGGGAAAAGCACCCCTTGGATTGAACGTTTTTGGTTTCTTTGAAAAGCATCAACTCATTTGGTGCATCCCCAACCCATATCCTAAAATAAATCTAACTTATTCCCATGAAACTATGTAGAAAAAAAAACACCCCATGGAGAATTTTCCCCCATTATAGGATTCATATCCTTATTACATTCTTTTTTTTCACTATTGCATTGTATACACCAGGCCCCTCAGTTTCTATGTTCATGGGAAACCCACTTATGGCTTCCCCAAAACCTATCACTTACACTAGAGAATAGTACATGATGACATCCATGTAAATAAGCTATGATAGCCAACCCTGGTTCCCACCACTATTCTATGAACTTCTTATAGGCCGCTATCGTAAGCCCTTTCTAATGTGCTGAAATGTTAGAAATTGTAACCCGTGTTCATGTGTTGTAGAAATTCACCATATCAAACATAGATCGTTGTATAATGGATTGAAAAAATAGATTTGGAACCATTATGGTGAGGCTTAAGCTACCTTAATCATCCAATCGACACAAAAATAGTTACTTTCATTCTTCCTTTTTTATGTCATGTTTAAATAATCAATGTTTGACTTTGCTACATTAGTGTTTTTATTATTTGATAATATATACAAGAAAATTTAATTAATATTCATATTTCATTATTTATGGATTTTATTTAATTGGATTATTATTTATATTAATTATATTTGTGTTGGAAAAATTCCATATGATATTTTAACACATGAGTTGGTGCCTTCTCGTTAGATTTTTAATAAGTAATTAAAGTTGGATAAAAATCATATAATATGTTTATTCATAATTTTAATGCATGTTTCAGAGAATTTTATACCTCACACAAGTGTAATTTTATGAAATAAATATATTAATTTAAAGGCTAATATTTTTTGTGTTTACTATAAAAAATTGCATAGGTGATTCCTAATATGTAATACTTTATTAGTAAAATAAACATATATAGATACATCAACTTTTTGAGAAATATCATTCATTGAAATTCTCATTGTACTTCTATGATAAAATACCACGTAAATTATTCATCAAACCAGATAATGGAATGTTGGATAATTTAAAAGAAATATTAAAGCACCGCCTAAAAATAGGTTAAAATACTTGCTAGTAACATTATTAAATTTGGCGTCAAGGATAATTAAAGGAATAAATATATATATATTTGAATTAAATAATTGACAACACATGCCCGTGAATGGGGTCATAACTCAGACACTTCCACATCCACTACAATAATCATCATTCTCATTTAAATATTATTTTATTCAAATAGTTTTTCTAATTTTATAGTTTTTATGTTCTAGTGAATGAAAAATCCCATGACCTAAACATTCATTATAGAAAAAAATACTGCTGTCAACACACATTCTCCCTATAGTTTTCCCTACATTCCACTTCAATAGTAGATGATAGGTTATAAATTTTGAAATTTGGCATCTTTTGACTCTGTGTACAATAGATCAATATTAATATTAAGCTTATATATTTTACAGTAAAATGATTTCACATGATCCATATATATAATAGTTTATTCTTAGACAAAAAAATTACAATCACTAAATTCTTTATCAAGTTGCAATGACCCTTACAATGACCAGGGGTACCATAACGCATCATTTTGATTTCTAGGATTATCATTATATATAATCATAAATACCTTTACAAAACAAAATGAACTCCAATATTACCTTTATATAATATAAACATTTATGTTTTAAAATATAATATAATTTTATGATGACCATGACAGGGGTGTAAAAAACAATGAAACATCATCTTCACTTTAGTGTTACACATATGTTGGATGGGGATTACAATTAAACATATTGTTAATTAAAATTATTTTGGTATATCTTAATTACTAATACATAACTCCTTTACTTATTAAGGATACCATAAGGAATGTAACCATCAAAACATATAATTTACAGTTTACCCCTATAAATCACATCCCTATATTCACAAACCAACTTTATCCATCTTCATAAACTCAAATAAATCATGAAACCTCATTGATTCATTTTATTCTGGCATGGATATTTTTCTACTTCTTTCTACATTTCCATTACCAAACATGACATCAAATACCACTTCCACATTAGAAACTTTGAGATTCAAAAATATGTTTTATATTTCACTTCTATAATTATATATGACATTATGGGATGAAATACAATAACCGCATATAGATTTACATCAAATGTACCTTTTTATATTTGATCAATAAAAGGATGGAATTGTATAGATCTCATTATTACTTATTGAAAATGAATAAAACACTAATAAAATATGGGTTTAATAATACCCCATTGTCATTTTCATCCATTCCACCTCAAATTAATGACATTTTAATGTGTAATTTAAATATTATTATCTCCACCTATTCATATTGAATGATTTTAATTTATTCTATAATCTGAATTTAAAATAAATGATAAATGTATAGAAGAGGGTGGAATCCTTTCATTTTTTTAAAATATTCATTTATAATTCCATTAAATTTCTAATTGATCAATGTTCTCTAAATAAATAATGAGGTTTTCACATAGATATTGAGTGTGTCTATTGATCAGAAGAATATGATACCAACTCATTCAATTCATTACCATATTTTACCTAAATACATGTCAAAAATATTTATAAAGATACTAATAGGAAAATATTAAAATAAATTTTCTTATTAGAATAAAAACATGAGATCTAACACTAAACACAATACACATGTTAAAAACATTCAAAACACATATATCCTGTTTTTGAAATCTATCTAAAATGTTATTCATAATTATCATTTTTTAATTTCAATTTTATGATTATTTCCCACTTAATATAAACGTTCATTTCTTCATAAAAATGTTTTAGTGATTCAGCATACATAGATTTTCAATGAATTTTCGTGAAATTTCAAGAAATTTCAAGTTTCCATTGACTAAATAATTACAGAATATTATCAAGATAACCCCCCCTCCTGAATAGATGATTTTTATATCCATGCAATCATCATTTATTCTAATGTTATCTAGAATGGTATTTGATAAATCATACTAAAATGGTGACTTATTCATATATATAATTGTTATTCTATAATACTTTTCATCATTATTTCCCCACATTAAAACAAGCTTCACCTTCAATTCAATAAAATGGGATGGTATAAATATAAAAGATATGTTAATGGAATATAGTGGTACTACATACTTATCACTCTTAGTATTATTGCGATGAATGTCTTCTCAACCAGTTTTCTCTTTCTAATTTATATTTTTGTATATATGTGCTCTTCATTCATGTAAATATAGATCCCTACTATTTCATGAGAAGAATAACTATATTTTCTACTTTGTATTTTTTATTTTGTAGAAAAAAAATTTACAATCCATCTATGTATATACATAACATGGTACAGTTTCCTTGTTTCTAAAATTGCCACCTTAGGTGGTGTGATTATTAAACATAGGAACCTAAGACCCACACTCCTAAATCTAATGCTAAATACCCATAAATTTAAGACAAGATACATTATAATGTGAGATGAATCAAGATAAACATATCCATATTTTATATCATTTCTAGAAGTTATACAATACATGTCAAAAAATAATCATGTAAAAACTAGAATGGATGGTTTATTTTAACTGACTATTATTCACACTAGAAACATATTTTATGATACATGTAAACATTTATGATTAATTGAGAATTATTATACTTAATTTTAGTCATAATATAGGTTATAATAATCTTCATTACCTGGGGAATGGAATAATGAGGAAAGGGTGAGCTCAAACACTTAGTTACGGAAAAACTCATCAACAATTTTTTAAATGTTGGATAATAATCACATGAGAAAATATGTGCAAAATAAAAATTTTTTATTAAAAATATTAGGGAATAATAATATTTTTCTGTAATTCAGGATATAAGGATATGTATTCTTAAAATAAAAAACATGTTCCATGAAATAAGAGTGAGAGATTATAAACATGAGCCATAGAGAATAATCATGGGCACATAGGAGAGAAATTTGGAATATCATTGTAACATTTCCTAAAAATGAACAATAGAATTAAAAAATCATATAAAAATTTATAGAAAGGTTTATATATCAAAATAAAATGACTATTTACATGAATACTCTTATATTTCTTATTGTGACCCAATACGTACATGATCTTCATAACTCACGACCTATTATTATCTCAAGTATCATAACATGTAGTATATTATTGACTCTAATATCACTAATAATGGTGTATTATATTACCATGTGATATAAAACCATAACATATATATTTTAGGGTTATATAAACTCCACTCATCATTAAATAATCATCCCTACATATTTTTTATGTATTAAATCAATCATTCATTATATCATAGTTAACCATTGTAATGAAAACTTTTTTTGTAACATTTATTTATGGTATCACATAAAACTACATTAACAATTTGATAAGTTGATTATAGATTCGAATTCAAACTATATGATTACATTTTTATAGGAAATTATATGTTTTTTTACAAAAAATAACCACATAGGTTATAAAAATATTTGATTTATACAAGAAAATGATGATAAAATTTAAAATCATTTTAAAAAACTTTCTTAACAATGTTGTCGAAATCAGATGTTTTTTGTGGCTTTGGAAAAAACACATTAAATAAAGTAATAATATGTAACATTAAAAATCATTATTTTGATGAAAATATGAATTATTATTCCCTGAAATGTATAATGTTTTAGATAATTTAAGGTCATCAACTTTTTAAAACTATTGCATTCATAAATAATTTAATATTATGGAGCCCTGAAATTGGTACAAATGATTCAAAAATGAAAAGTGAAAACATTTTGAAGGAATATAATTTTAAAAATAATCTTCAATAATATAACCTTGAAATGGATAAATATATTTCTAAATATAATGTTGAGTGGAAGTTAATACAATATATTACATATGTATGGTTAATTATTTTAATATTTTGAAATACCTATTGGAAATATCTTGTGATAAAAGTGTATTAAATATTGATTGGATAAAGAAAAACATAAGGTAATATGATATAGAACATAATTTTGATTCCAAATATAATAAAAAACATTAGTGGGAAGGTAAAATATGTAAAATGATGAAAAATATTCATTACATAGAATGATAGCTTTTTGTAATAATGTTACACATGTATGGTGAAAATTTTTACTGAGGTGAAAGATTTGAATCAAAAGTCTCTATTTACCCCAATGTAAAGTGAATGTAAAATATATTATATAATGTGAGATAAAATCTATTAAATATCTTGGTTGTTCATAATTATACATTATAACCACATATAGGGGGTTGAGTTAACAAAAACACTTACATTATTCTGATCTTTATAGTTGGAAATCCCTGAAAGGTACAATATGTTATATGTTTTTAAATAACAAATATTTCAAAAATAATTATTCTAAAATAAAATCAGGGAAAATATATAAACTTAAAAGGAACCATGTGTTCAATAATTATTATATCCCATTGAAGAAAAATTGAGATGTAAACACCCTTACAACATAATTTTTTTTAAAAATCCCCTAGAAACAGGGAGCATGATATTTGAAAATAAATTAAAATGTATAAAATATCATTTTTGAAATTTTATACATAATAGGTATTATAAAAATAACTAAAATTTAATTTTTTTTAAAAAAACATGACTTCAATATTGGATATCAAGATGAAACACACTTACTGTAATGGTAACGTAAAAATAAAAACAACATAATATGGATAGTTTGAAATAGAAGTTAAAATAATATGAAATGAAATATATTAATTATAATTTTATTCCATATGGATGTGGATACAAAAAATAAAATAAAATATTGTTTTAAATATCAATCATTTCTCATTAAATATAAAAGGGACCTAACCCTTACTTTTTATACTACTTAGTCGAATGTGATCCAAGCTCATGTATAAAAAAATAAAAATCATAATTACCTATTGAAAACATTATTCATTCCAAGAAACTCTTATAAACTTAATTTATAATCATTTATCATAAATATACTGGTTTTTTATATTTAATGTTCATTATCTTATATTATTAGCCTCAATTATATGTTTAATAATATATTCATAATGGTGGTATCTATTATTTAATATATATTAAAACACAATAATTATAGGATCATTAAAAAATGTGGAATATATTATATATATTTATTTATATTCTTATAATTTCATTACATCAGTAATTTTGTTAGGGTTCATAATGTTGAAGTTGGGGAATATTATTTTTTAAATTTTATTGAAAAAGGGGCTATCTTAATAACATGGTAGATATAAGTATTACAAAATTATAAACAAAAAATAATTATTTACTTATTATTTTAAAATATCATTATAACTTATATTTCATAATTTTCACATGATAGAAATTTATATCCTCATCCATCTTGGTGGTTAAATAGACCCCAACAAGTACAATTAATAATCTATGGGTGGGTATGGAAAAGAAAGTGATTCCAGTAGAATAATTTCATTATTACACAATAATAATGATATTATTTAAATTTTACTTATTATTAGAAGTAAAATTTAAAATAGTTGGTTACATATGAAATTAATATAGTGATAAATTATATATGTCACTTTTCTGGAGGTGGTAGGCAACACATACTCACAACCAACATTTTTCTTTTTCCATATATATTGATGAAGATATTGAATTATTTATAACATTATAATCTTAATAATATTATAAATATCATATTAATTTTAAAATATAATTTTACAACAATCCATTTAATTTAGTGATGAAAAATCAAGCATGAAATACATAGAGGAGGTTGTCAACACGTAAGCATAATGACATCTTTTCTTAAATGGTTTTGGTGGAATGAAAGAAATTATATTACACTAGTATAATAAAAATTAATCTTATTATTAATTTTTATTTTTACCTACATTTATTTTTATAGTATGATTTATATGTTTAAATAGGAAAATAATTTAGATAGTACATTTGAGTACATTACATATCCCTTTAAATGTTTTCCATTAGGTAACACCTTCATTATCCTTAACATGGTCTTTTAAAATTAAAAAGTATTATAGGATATGTGGAGAAAGTGTTTTTAAAACATTCTATAATATATTTTCTCTCGATAAAAGGAATTATAATTGGTGGAGTAATCTGTCAGAGGTTATCCCATTATTTTGGTGAATGGAATGGCATCTGTCTAAATATAACTTTTTAATATAAAGAGAGAAAATGTTTCATTTATATTCTGATTACAATGGGGAATATAATAAATTGGGGTATGATTTATGAATAATAATTCTTTAAAAATAATTTTTTACATGTTTTAATCAAGTTTTAATGTCTTTTACTCTTTGATTTATTACATTTACCATTTTATCTTTTACAGATTTAACTATTTTTTACCTAAGTAATTGATTTTTAGTGGCCAAAAATATAATGAAATTTATTAATAAAATAAAAAATAATATTGAATAATATGTTATAATTTTTTTGAAAAAAAAATTATATGTATATAAAAAAATAATTTTAACATTTCCACATGTATCACATAAAATCATTTTTAGAAAAAAGAGTATTTTTGAGCATGAAAATTATATTTCGGATAAATTTATCCATACTGTTGATATTAAGAAAATTATATTCTTCATTATTAAAAAATATTTGTATTTTAATTTATAATAAATAAATAACCAAATTTATTCCTATAAACCCATAGATTAAACAAAAATACAAAAGCTAAACTACTATAGAAATCATATGGCTTGATATTAAAAATGTTAAACATTGGTATAAGAAATACAACTCCATGTTTTTAATATCATAATATCAATCCATAGAAAAATAATTTATCATGAAATATGTATTATAATCTTTTAATTTATACATACATCATGATATAATCATAAACATTATTATTTCTAGAAAAAAAATGCATTTTTCACATTTCATCTAAAAAATAATTATTTATTAAATATCCCAATAATGTTATCTTAATAATATTTTATTATTTTATATTTATTCATGATTTTAATTTAATAATATTAATATTCTAATATTCATAATTAAGTAATTTAATTGAAAATAAAAAAACTAGTTTTATTAAAAAAAATTGAATTTTTAACGTTATGTGATCCAAATATTATTACACAGCAATTTATATTTTAATGAATGTTAAAACATTAGTTCATATATTTAACTATGATATATTATCACAATAATCATTTAAATGTGGTCATTTCAATCAATTAATACTTTATTTGTTTATACGATAATGAGAAACCATTTTAAATGACATTAATTATATACATTATAAACCATCATAACTGAAATTTTCACAGTGATTTTCAGGGGTCTTAAATATTTTAGAGTATAAAATATTATTCATAAATATTTGTGATATTTTTATCAAATATTCTTTATTTTACCATTATATTGGATTTTATTTTATCCCATAGATTTAATCATTATTCAAACAATCAGTACCCCTATTCTCATAATATATTAACTTAAATTTATCATAACACTCTAGTTTGAGCATATAAATCTCATATTCATGTAATGTTTTCTTCTCCTATACCATATTTTCAGGTTATTTGACATTCATTGATTTGAGTTTTTGTTGATCCATTTCTTTTCGAAATAAATTAATTTTTAATTTTTCATTAGTACATGTATCATTTTAATAACCCTTTCTACAACTTCCTCCTTATTAAGTACTACATCATGGAAATTCTTCTAAACATGAGGGAATTTTTCTTCATTTGACACATTTCATTATCTTTTAGTATTACACATATTAGTGATATGTCCACTCATTGTCACCTTTTTTGCTTGTTATATTTCCTTTTTGATAGTCTATTCTTCATAGTTTGTGATATTCTTCTACAAATAATATATTAAATCGGTTTTCTTATGATTTTCAAACATGTTATTTGATATTCCTAAAAAATATACTAAAAAGGATTATAAGTTACCTAATTTTAATTATTAAGAATATTTGATTCTTTCAAGATATAATGATTGTCGAACTTATTTCCTGAATATTAGAATACCATATCTTATTCCTCTTTTTTTAAATATTTCTATTCAGTAAAATCCCAGTATGGAGAAATTATCTAATCACACCCTTTGTCGAACAGTGATACTTTACTCATATTTTTCAAATCATTATGTATTCTATTAATTTTAGTCTTGGTAGAGAGAGACATATGAAGTTCAGAATAATTAATTAATCTAATTTTTCCCATAATATTTCCTTAATAATATAAAATGTAAAAAAAATTATAGATATTATATAATAAAAAATATGTGTGACCAAAATATTTGATAACAATTTATAGTATCATAATTGAATGTGTCTATAAAGTGGAGGGGTGAAACATTGTAGGTATATTTTAAATAAAATTTTCACATTAACGAATTATAACTTATTAGATTATTTAGTGATTAGATTTCTCTATTTATTTATCTCTCAATATGAAGGAATTCATGAATGTATGAAAAAGAATGAACCACATAATAAAGCCATGGTTTATTAATGAGGTTATTCATTTCATCCATGAATAAATACATAATATATAATGGTTATTATCACATACACTCATTGGTTACTTTTTTTATCAAAATAATCATGTGCAAGGGTATAGACATAAACCCCTAAAACCAATGGCACCAACCATATTCATAGTAATCTTCATATTACATCATTAAATAAAAGAGCAGGAATGTATTACCTTGATCTAGATCGTCAACATAAGTGTGTATCTCTTATGGAAGAATATTATATACTTCTTCAAATAGATAAAATCTCAAATTATGCCATGATAAATATAAAATATTATGGTATTAGAATATTGAATGTCAAGTTCAATCTTATTTAGCCAATATGAAATCATAAATGAATTGATCCTCTCACTTTAACTTATAATTTTTTTACTATTATTATTTATTGCAAAAAATATTATCTTTCTAAGTAGAACTGGATTTATTCAAATGATAGTAGAACTACGACCACTATATTCTAAATTACAAATTTACTCATCTAATGTGTCATCCTATAGGTTTAATATCCCTATTAATTTTAGAAATTCACATATAAACCTTATAATTTCAAATTTACTCCTATGTAGATATCACTTACTCTTCCAAAAAAAAATCACAAATTTTTTTATCTAGGATCATCATTATTCTTTTAATATTTATTGGATATCCACTATGAATTCATAAATATCCATCTATGATACTCTTATCCTTCTATAAATCAATTTTTATCTTACCATGATCATACTTCTACTTCTAGATTACTCTCATCATTCTTATAAACTCATGATATTATAATCATCTACTTTTTCTGTAATTACAATGATAACTACATCTTCCAAAGAACATAATAGACTCATTTTGATGTCCCAGTTCACTCATGTGGAGTATGGAAATGAATCATACAATTAGTCAACCATATATATATATATATATTAAGATTACCCTTTAATAGATTAAAATTATTTCATTTAATCGTATCCAAACACATTATTTTTAAACATACTTATATTCATAATATATTCAGATAATTTCTTATCAAATAGTGATGATCCTTAAATAGATAAGGGTAACATTAATGAAACATGATGATTTCTTGGACTATCATTACATATCATTATAATGAACATTATGTAGATCATTGAAATCATTTATTACACTCACACAATGGGATAAAAAATCCTTATGTAGTTATTGTAATTCGAAGATGATCCCATCAAAGGACTTAAAAACCATGATGCAACATCAACACATGGGTATTAACCTTACACATGTTAGAGATATATTTATGCATCTTGTAAATGTCATTTATATGGGTATCTTATGGGGACTGATATGAAAAAAATTTACATTTTGAGGATACCATTACAGAACTATCTTTTTGTCATTAGAATTTCCATATTACTTCCCTAAATAAAACTTCAGACTACAAAAATTATCTTTATCCATCTTCACCAAATTAAATGTATCCTTAAACCTAAATAAATAATATTAAAATATGGATATAATTTCAAATTTATTTAATTGTAGTATTTTCAACCATGAAATCTACTACCACTTACTCTATTACAAACTTCAAACTTCAATCACATGTTATAGAAGTAACACCAAATATTTTATTAAAAATTAAAAATAGATCCATAATCATTACATATAGATTTCATGAAGTGGAATCCATTTTCCTGAAGTATCACTATAATTATGGAAGTTTATATCTTTTCTTGATCCATATTGAAAAATATAGATATCCAATAAAAATTTGATCTATAGGATCCTTGAAATATGTTAGAACATTGGTTTTCATATGTATATGACACATTATAATATTATGAGAAAAGGTATGCCATAAGGGTTAGTGGTAATTGTCCTTCCAAGAGTACGTAACCATCTATGGAGTACTCATATAGTAATTTTTATCTATCTTAGAATTTTAATTAAAAGTAGGTGTAAAAGAGAGTTTTTTTTATTTTAAAATGGGTAAACATTGAAGGATATGATAATGTCTTATAGTTTTATGATATAATATATATCTAGTTCCCAAGGACACCAAACATTAGATTATGGGATTTAGTTGTAATTTCTAATTTTTAAAAAAATAATGTTGTTATTCACCATATACAGAAGTTTGGGATCTGACCATTTCTGTTTCAATTAATGTAGATGTTAGTTATTTATCAGAAATAAAATTGAGTAAAATTTATGTATAAATCCATAGTTTGAAAATTTATATTTATAGAGTAATATGATATGTTAAACAAGTAAAATAATATTAGATTAACATCTGTAATGTTTATTTTCTAATTCATATTGTGTCCTTCAAATATATAACATTTAAATTAATAGTAGATAATTTAAAAATAGATTGTAAAATTTGGGCGAAACATTAATATGTTATAAATAGTAATTAAAATTTTTTGGAATTTTTTTGGGTGGAATTTAATACTGTATAATTTCAAAAAAAACATTTTAGTGTAAAATCGTATACATATGTGGTAAATCAATTTATTTAATTTTTGTAATTACTGATAATACGTTGGAATATATATATTTATATATAGAATAATTATTTTCCTTTTTTAAATACATATTTTTTAATCAAATTTTTTATTCAATTAAAATGCAATTTTCCTAAAAAAAAAATTAAAAATATTTTATGATATGATTTTAATTGAATTCAAGTTTCATTAAGATCATATTTTTTGATAACTTCATTAATAGTATTGAAAATTTCATTTTAATTTGGTCAACATAATATTACTATAGTGATTGGTATATAATTTTCAACACAGTATTATACATGTCTCAATGGTTATATACATTTATTATATAATCATTGAAATTAACGCATTAAATTTTAACGTCATATTATATTCTATGTGAAAATTTCAATAAAATAAGTTGTTATATTATATTTTTTTCAGTAAAATACAATTTTATTCTACATTCATAATTATATATATTTATTGTTTATTTGTTTTTCAAATTATATGTGCATGTTTTCTTACTCATAAATTTTCTTTTCGAAACAACAAAATCAAATGTTTTAAACTAAAAAAACTACCAAATATGTATGATATTTATTTTAAAAATATAATTCCACATATATATAGTGTATTAATATCAAAAAATAAAAATTTATTGCAGATAATGTATCTATTATAAATGAAATATGGTCACCATCATTGAATTGTCACTAGAAATGTATAATGTTCATTAAAACAAATAGTTTTTCTAAAATATTAAATTAAATGATGAATTTAACATAATTAGAAGATGAAAATTTAGAAATGGATACTATATTTTACATGTATAAATAATTAATTAAATATATATAGTAATTATTTAGTGATTAAAATTTCAAATTTAACTACTTATAGAAAGTGAAATATTTTTTATTTTAAATAAATTTTTTAATTTGAATACACGGATTTATTAAATAATTAAATTTGTAATATTTTAAAATTTTATGATATAAAATAATATTCCTTTTTTGAATTGGTATATAAAAATATATTATATTGAAGTTTTGATTTATTTAATGAAATATTTTTTAGTGACTAATAAAAAATAATTTTTTTCAAATATCATTTATTTTTCCAAATCATCATTATATAAAAATGATTTAAATAATAATAAAATCTATTTCATGATTCATAATATCTATAATAAGTTAAAAATTATTTAAAATTAATAAAATTAATTCCAAAATATGTAAATCATTTTTAATAATATATGTTATGTTAAATATAAATAAAATACAATATTTGACTCTCTAATTAGAATAAAATATTTCAAAGAATAATTATTTTTTTGGGTGAGTTAAAATTTTAATGAAACATTCATTTTTAAATCATATAATTGTAAATTTCATATTATTCAATGGTATTCATATTATTTGACATAAATAATAAAATACTCAATATTTTCTTCTAAAATTCACTTCACTTGGATATATAAACACCCATCCTTCACTACTTTATATTCAAATTTAAAACATAATCATGGTTATGTATATACCAAAATCCCTATACAAGTACATTTATACACATACTTATACAACCTGTTGGATCAGAATTCCCCCCTCAAGAGGTTTTATGCTCAATCCAACGGAGCCATCTCCAAAAGCACAATAAGGGATCCTCATCCCCCCAATATTTTAAAACGATTGTTTTAAAATATTTTTAAAGAAAATTTTAATATACTATCTTTTTTATAATAATATATTATTATCATCATTTTGACATATTATTTTTGTGATATCAATAATTCCCTCTCATCAACCCATGTTTGATAATTTATTACTATGTCATATAAGATCTCCCAAGTCTCTCTCTCTCTCTCTCCTTCACCTTTATTATTTGCGATTTTTTTACATTAAATATATTTTAAAACTCATCTTATTATGTTACCATAGTTACATTAATATATTATTAATATCATTTTTTCTATCATTGTTGAGATATCAATAATTTCCTCTGATTATATCCTTTTTCTTAGCTATTATTATATCAAAAAAAGGTATGAAAATACATGGCCTTTCATTTTAATTTCCCTCATACCACATTCATTAAAATAATAACTCGATAAAATTAATTTATAAATACTATTTATATTAGAATGTAGTTATTTTATAAATCTCTATGATTTATTATGACTCCCTTTATTTAAAATCTATAAAAACATCATTCAACTGTGATGGTTTTAGGAAACCAATGTCATTGTTGATGTATTATTTTTCAATTATTCATTTCGTATGTATTCGTAATTTTAATAATTATTTAATATTTTTTTGGACCATGAACATGAATTTTTTTGAATTAATTTAAAATTATGATCGAATATCGAAGGGTCAATTTTAAATCTAATAAAAATTACTTATATAAAAAATTAATATGATGTCATTTATGTTCATTTAAAACTAATTTGAATACTTGAACAGAACCCCACCATTTGTAAAGCATCACCTATTTTAAAAAGTTATATTCTATTGGGAAATATACTTGAGTATAAATACTTTTTAAATCTTGGATATGAAACATCAATTTTGTGCCCACTGGATACTCCCTTTCTGATTGGACATCCTAGGAAAAAAAGCTATGAGAGTACATACATCGTTTATGAGTGGTCATCGTATAATGATGAAATATATGACAATATTCTAACTATGTTTCCACAAAATATAGGGATCATATTATTAATAGTCTCCTATAAATACCCGACAATCACAATAGAATACACACATAATGTAAACATTGATAAATTCCATGAGGAGAGACTTATCTCTTTTAGAAATTTTGAACAGATCCTAAAATTTAGTTTTCAAATGAATCCATGTATATAAGGATCAAGGATAAATAAATAAATAAAAACCATGTATTCCCCTTCATGAAAAGAAGCTCATGATTCCAGTTCATGAACAAAAGGTCTCTTTAAGAATTATATACCTCTGTTTTAATGGGGATCCCTACATGAATGAGATACATATGGGAGGAACCTTTATGGGGATCCCATAAATCAAGACCTATGTAAACTCCCAACATGTCAGTTATCATATTATTTTATACAGTATAGAGGATATATAGGGTATTCATTACACTCATCTTAGTTTTAGTAAACCACCAGGCATTTTATATTCATTTAGCCACATCCCAAATCATCATATATGGGAATTCAATCCTCTTTAACACCCTTTATTTTGTTTGAGAAACCCAATTAGGATAGATTAACCCAAATGAACATCATAGACCACTTAGGCCAGTGTTAAAACCTAAAAAAGATAAATTAGGACATTCTAAAAAACCACAAGGAATACAAGTTTAGTATATGAAAATCCATGTACAACATTTTGATCATGTATTCAATTGATAATAGTATTTAAAAAGTTCCCCCTAAGATATATAGGACATGAGGGGTGATTACAATCATGTACCCCCTAAATAATAGGAATTTAAATTATAGGGATACTAATAAGACTGAACATGGATTAGTCTATCCATCATAGATTCTGAATTGTCATCTATTCTACCCTTATCTTCTCAATATTTCGTGATCATATAGGCCTCCTAATTAAGTGTAAGACCATGCCTTGTTTCTATTGAGGATATCATCATGAGGAGTAAACAGTGAAATTTTGTAGCTTCCATCCTAGATGCACTCAAGCATTGGATGAGTGACGCGTACATAAATTCTGACTACTTCATCACAAATTCATATTCCTCATGAGTTTATCCATCCTTCACTGTACAAAAAATAAAATTATAAGAAGCTATCTAGAAGATCCTCTTGTAAGGTGTATACCCCAACCTATCATACCATTAGGGTAGCCCATGTGTATTCCCCATGTTATCTTCATTATACATTATAATCTATGAATTCCTCCACAATGTATTATAGTCCTTCCATTATATCATATTAAAAGTGACATAGTCACTATGAAATGCATATCAAGGATTTCTATGTGTAATTCCAACTCAATATTCTTTTGATTTCTATATAATGAGCCATGAATCCTTATCACACAATATAAAACTACATGCCATTTTCCTTATAGCATGACATTAATCTCTATGATATAATCCTATCATATGAACATAAACAATTCAAATTAAACTATATGGAATTTTATTCCTATTAATCATGATATTAGACGATTCCACATTGTGGTTCAAATCGATCATGAAAAACCCCATCCTCTAAAATACATATACCTCATGATATATATTAATCATTTTCATTAGTCTATATTCTTAGTGACATGTTTAATTATTCCTAAAATGGACATATTAACCATTATATAACTTCCCTCATAGGGATTATCAACTATGAGAAGAACCATAAAGGGATACAATGGTGTATATCCCATAACTACTGTTTATGGAAAAATATTTTCCAAAGATCCAAAACACATGAATTTAAACTCCGTGGAAATTATCATTGATGCCTGCGATTAAAAGGTATAATTATTTCCATATAACAAAGTCTTAAAAGGTAGGATATTTTCTGTTAAGTATCATCCAAAAATAAGGTCTCTCATTCACTCTATAGGGATACATAAGAAAACCCTATTATGGGTAGGATCCCAACATCATACACACCTACCACTTCCCTAGATACTTGTGAGGCTTTAAGTAATATCTATAATTAAGAAAATAATGATGGGGAACCAATAATATATATTAACCCATATAAATGATCAATCACTATAACATTGGTATCAAATCCCACAATGTAATTTTTATAAATATTCAAAAACATATTCTAAATATATTAGAGAGTCATAATGTGTGAAATAATTCCACCACTAATGTGTGAAATGAGACTGATCTCCCATCCTCTCAACTAATGTGCATTCTTTGGCATTTCCGGTAATGTTGTATTGACCACCTACCTTTTGAGAGATGGTATTTTTGGACTCACAATTTCACAAGGGATGTGCTTTTGTTTTTTTAGAAACATAATAGAGACCAAATGTTAAGATTTTACCAATGAATTTTATTTATAATCTACGATTTTACTTGTGATACTGCACTTATTGGACTATTATTAGTGCATAAAGATCCTTATCTAGTCCTTTTGTAATTCCTTTGATATATATCATCAATAAAAATAAATTTAATCATCTATATTATCATTATCCTCACATGCTATGATTTTGAAATGGATTAGTGGCTATTGTGATGCCTCTTATTATTTTTCACAATGATTGGGGAATCATACGTGTTCTCTATCTGTTGGAATGTCTATGTACCCATTGACCTATAGAATTATTATAACTAAATTAATAAGTCCATCATCATGTGTGAAATTATCTAGTAAGGGTGTTCATTTTAAATGGGTTTTCCCCATATATTATATTTCCCTCGAGATCCATAATGAAATGAATCCCTATAGATTACCTCACCAACAGGGGGTAGCAATAATGTTTGAGGAAATGATCACCACATAAAATGATATTCGATTCATGTCAATAGAGTGAGGAAATGTATAACATCCTTAAATAAGGGAAATGGGGAATGAGGATAGTTCATCCTCACAATGGTCTAGGAGTCTTCTAGGAGGGATATTTCTAATCATCGACACCACTAATGCAAGGCGACACCCACTCCCCATGAATCCGTTGAGGGAGTTACTCAAGATATTTATGCCTTGGTCTATCAGACTCATGAATCTATAAAACAGACCTAACATGGGTCAGTGACTGTGGATGCTTAGGACCATTACTATATCCTCAAACCCATTACAGAATAAATAACATATTTTGATGTCAACTGAATAGAAGACTCATAATCATATATTTATTTATAATTAATTCCAGTATATCTTGGTCTCCACAATAAGAACTTACTAAAAATTTTAAACTACATACATGGAGAATTAAAATAACATTTATCTCTCTAATGAAGCCCATAGACACTTATTAAAAACAGTGATAATACATGAATTGGGTCATATTGTCATTCCAACAACAGAGGGGTCTCATATAACTATTCCAATAATAGAATCCCATCAACATATCAAAATAGTTATGGATAAGAAAGCTTATATCCATATCCACATATTACAACAATACCACCATATCGTAGAAAATGTTTAATATTATCATCAACATATTCGGGTTTCCACAATGTGATATGATCGTATACATTCTCCAACCAAAGTCAATGATTATCTTTAGCATATTCTAGAGGCTATAATGGAGAGGCCCCACATTCCCACACAATTTGAAGGGGATTTAGACATATATTAATGTACAATGATGTTATATTGTGGGAGAATATTCATTTTCCAATTAGAGATCACTAGAATATCTCATTAGTGAGTTTTGTGTAGGCTCATATCCCATCCAACCCCTTAGGATCTCACTGACATGTTTCAACAGAGTATTAGGTGGAAGCGTATATTCTTGATCCCACTGAAAGAGATCACCATAATATTCTATGTTTGAGAATGGTACATGATCTTATTACAATCCTTGTACAAAATCATTTTCATATTCACCTGTAACCCACTAAGGAACATACTCATATTCCTACCCTCAACTAGGAAGCATGTTGACTTATTTTGATATTGGCTGAAAACATGAAGTTGGTCCATATCCATATATCTTCCTAATATTTTTAGGTAGGATTACAAAATATAGAAATACTACAATAAATCTGTTATAATATTATGTTTATATTTATGTTTTACCCTAAGAAGGATCAAATTAAATAATGTTGTTCCCTACACAGTCTGATGTTTACTATAATTGGCGCCCCAACCCAGGATGCATAATAAAAAAAGATCCAAATAGTGTTATCAGGAGAATCATATAACCTAATAAATATTTTATATTTATATTTATAAAAATACATATATTTAGGACCCTCAATGAATATTTTTAGTTGCCAGGGAACCATCAATATCATCTTGGATTAGAGAAGGTAGTAGAGACATAAGTGGTTCACCTAATTGTAACATATGGCTTACCTATGAAGGTCCACCCTATAATATAAAGAAAAATTTGAAAGAAGGATATCCCCTCAAAACCATATCAATAGATGAAAATCATAATTGTGTTCCTCATGAAATCTAGACAGTGCATCCTCTATGTCCTCGTTAAGGAATATGTTGATGAGGACCAACATATAACCGAACATAAGACACAGAGGATTCCCTCTCCATGATTTCCATTTTCAAGATAATCATGGAGGCCCTCACAAGGCTTTTCTTTATTGTGTTCTCCCCAAAATGGAATACTATCGTGACATAAAGGTACTCCTCATGTTGATACCACTTCTTGATTTCTCCCTTAACATGATAAAAATGATAATTTCAGTCCATCAACATTGAGTGCTTCATCTTTAACTACTAAAAAATCATCTTATCAAAATGATACATCATGGTAGTGATAATTATCTATAACTCCCCTATATTGTTTATCCTCTGACAAATCTGATGGTTTTTTAATGACTTCATTATAGTAGGGAAATTTCCACTATGGCCATACCTAGTCACATAATCCAACAATAAGGATAAGGATAATTCCATGGTTTTGTTGTAAGAGATAGATCAAGGAAATATACTAGTTATGTTATAGAAAATAACATCCTCCTAACACAAAATTACAGAGAATTTAATAAGGACTGTATAAATTATCCTCACATGAATATGTGGATGAATATCCAATATCACAATAAATTTTGTTTACCTTATGAGAAGTACCCTAATATCATCAAGGTTTCTAAAAGGTTCTATCGCCAAATTAACCACGATATTATTTATATGAAATTGACAAAAAGTTATGAAGATAACTACATCAATAGTACAGTGGCACTCTACCATATAATTTTGGATTCTCCACTATATTTATGGGAAAAAATGTGGGAACAATATGGAGCCCTACTCCGCACCCAATTTTTGGGTCAGTCTAGTTTCCCATTGAGTACAACATACACTGAAGTATACTCTCATTCTATCCCAGGCATAGGGTCAATAAATTAAAATATAGATCCCTAATGAAAAAAAAACCTTCTCAATGATTATATGTGAAATATTTTTTATTAATAACCTTTTAGAATCCTATTATATCAATAACCAATAAAGATGGAGTAGGAATCCACTTTACGGAATTCAAAGTATAAAACCATAAAGAAACCCTTAATAGATTGAAACACTCAACCTGTATAGGTAATGTATCCAGAACATACCAAATCAAATCTAATTAAAGTCATGATATAAATGATATCAAATCCATATAAATAAATACAATGGAAATACCACCCTAAAGGGATATTGTTATTTTAACTGCCAACAACAACCATAAGAGTTTCATTGTCAAAATAAATATAGGATATGATGGCGATGAAACCATTTCAGTGCCATCTGGTAGGATTTGTGGAATTTATATTACCTCCTCCTAAACCACCAAGATGTTCAGTATTCTATTGGATGGGGGTATCACCACATGAGGGAATGGTATCACAGTTCCTCACTCTACATGATTAGTCTCCTTCAACAAAAGAGCAATCGTTGGAATTCAAAAGTCTATTAAACTCATCATACATCATGGAAGAAATATAATTTCTCAAATTTTTCATATGTTAAAAACATGCTATGAATGAAAATGTCATAGACAATCATAACCCATCCCAGAATAAATATTCAAATGGTGGTGAATTCATTATTTTACTCAATTGTGGATGAGTGGATGATCATTTTTGTAAGATATTTGTCACTAAATATCATTGGTTCCTACATAATAAAAAAATATTAGGAAACACTATTTTGGAATGCAATTATAAGGAGATGTCCATGTGATATGTGGCCTAAATATGAAGAATATTTTCATAAAAAATATATTATGAATGATTAAAATACATATACCTTCTAAATACCTAGTTATCATCTGCTAAAACATACTTACCAAAAGATAATAGTAAAGGTGTTACTATATCCACCTTCCACCCACCACCCTAACATTTTGAATCCATTTCAATCAAGGGATTATATACATAGTCTGTGGCAAATATTGAAGAAATAAAGCAGATCAATATCATTATCTGTAAAGGAAATATTCCTACTGAGTAAAATTATTTTATAGAGGTGAATTTCTGTTACACACCAGCCCTATTAACCCAGAGTCAGTGTATTATTACATAACATTGGCATGATCCCAAGGAAATCATTACCCGAAAGACTGATCAGTTTAGTATTATTTGAATCAATATTTAAAAATGAGTTCAAATTTACAACATGAAAAGAAATACAACACTAATTTTTTCCATTTGAAACATACAAGCCTCCTAGATTATGCATGCAAGTCAATAATAAATAAATTATTCATATCCTGGGAAAATGAAACATAAGAAATGGGTGAGCTCAAATGCTCAATAAGGGTAAGAAATATAATGGAAGATAACATAAATATTAAGAATGGTGAATAATTAATAAAAAATGCATTTAACAACAATAAACATGAAAAATTTTATGAAAGGAATATGATCTGAGTAAATAGTGCAATAATAAAACACAATCATGGGTATTCTACTAGTTGAATGACCACATGAGCCATCAATATTATTTTCATAATGAGGGAATGTATAATGCCAGAAATTTTGAAAACATGGACATTAATGAGAATGATTTAGGAGATAAAATATTTAAACCATTTAAAATGATGTTTTAGGAAAATTTCCCCTAAAATTAATCCCTTTGAAAACACTTTTATGAAACATGGACACGGATAATAAATATGTCCTTGTATATACTTACGTAAAAACAACCTTGGATAATAATGATATTGTGAAATTAACAATTACCAATTTGGTAACTCACGAAACATACACCCCATGAAAGAAGGATTAATCAATGATGTTGTAAATACCCATAGATTAAATTATATTACACAAGTAATTCAATCATGCCTATTGCATACACCAAACAAAAGGAAATAGTGGCAATACAGTGTGAATCTCATGGGAATAAGAAGTGAGATGAAATCCACCCACCACATTGTAATTAATTGGGTCGTATGACCAAAAGTTAATAACCACCAAATAATTCATAGAATACCATGAATATCCTGATAATATATATCAAATGTCAGTACACAATATACCACATGCAATAAATAAATAGCGAACAATGAAAATGTCACAGAATTAAATATGAGATAAGAAAGCCTTTACCTTATACATTTCCTTGGTTGAGGGTAGGTTAACCTCCTGTATAATGGTGAAATAATTTTAGTTAAATTATTAAAGAACAATATACATTAATATGGTGTCATATATGATCTTCTCATATTTCTAAGTTAATAATATTTTAGTATTATTGTCATTTTGGGTGTTAACTGATTCATTTTCCATTATATGTTTTGTTATGTAAGTAATGTTTGTTATGCATAGAAATTATCTTATTCATATTCAGAATGATATTAAGTCGTTTAACATTATTTTTAATCATCATTTTAAAATTAGTCTTGAATGGATATGATGGGGAATGTATTTCATTGTGTTCGTGGAGACGAAGTTTCGTACATACCCACGAGTGAAAATTTCATTCTTTTTATATTAGAATAATATGTAATTAGATGGTATAACATATATAAAGAATAAATATAATGTTATATTTATTATTTATGTCATTTATACTTCATTATTATACCCGTCCAAATAATAATTTATTGAATAACAACTACACCGTGACGTGGAGACGGTAAGCCGTACAGACACACATATTGTGACATGTCCTTCAAATGATAGATAGAATAGTGAATATGGTTGTACCATATTTATAATAAAATCATAGTATATATATGATAATGAAATTATTATTTTATAATGGAAACAACAATCAAAGAGGAAGTGGAAGAATAAAGAAACTTGAAAGAGGTTATTAAATATTTACCTCTTCTTCAGGTTCTTCTTTTTGATATGGTCAAAAGGGTTCCATAGGTTTGAATTATGATCAAAATAAGGAATATAGGATGAAGGGAGAACTATGGAGTGGATTATTGGTCTGGTTTTGGACGATCCAAATAGATTTTAAGGAGATAATTAGAGAGAAGTTGGAGTTCCCATTTAGAAGAGGGGTGAGGGGAAACACAGGAAAAGATTGAAATATTATTTTATTATAAATTAATTTTTGGTTTTTAATTGCTAAAAAATGAGATATTTAAATTATAAGGTGGGTATGGGTGGAATACTAAAAAACTAAGAGGTTTTATACATGTTTGGGTCACTATATTAACCTTATCTTTTAGATTTCACTCTTAGTTAAATAGTCTGACATTTACCTTGTCTCTTTGCATTTTTGTATTATATGGTTAATAAACATACTATATATTTCCCAGAGAACTCAAAGATGGTAATTAATGATGAATCTATCATTATATAAGTCTTTTTTCCAATCCATATATTTTTAGGATTTTTATATCAACAAATAATATTGTATTTGTTTTGAAAACACATTTACATCAATTTTGACATTCTTTAATAATTGATTTTTGTTAAAGTCCTAACAACATTATTACTTCGAACT
Organism: Viscum album; assembly: GCA_963277665.1. NCBI lineage: Eukaryota > Viridiplantae > Streptophyta > Magnoliopsida > Santalales > Viscaceae > Viscum > Viscum album. The sequence goes on along the minus strand of OY728131.1, from coordinate 1,104,517,927 downwards.
AAATACATTTTATCAAAAATAACATGTCATATCCACCTATAAATTTTTTTGGCATCCAATGATTTAAATTATTTTTATTTTAGTATTTATAATATAAATTATTTGATTATTTCATTAATAAGAAAAGTAATGCATCATCATTTTTTCATAAATAAATTTAATTATTCTATATCTAGAAATTATAAATAAAATACCATTATATAGGAAATATTTTGATCTTTCTAATAGATATTTATAGTTGAGGATATAACATATATAACCTTATGTAAAAATACTTTTACTAAAAGATATATGCTTACGTCATTTTTGTATTTACTTTACCTTAGTTAATATAAAGTATAATTATCACATAAAATTTGCTCCATGGGGTCCTAAAATCTACCCAAGGATGCCCATGGTTGGACACGAATCATACAATAGGTTTAAGACACATGTTAGGGCAATTTAATATTCTTATAATATTATCATTTTACCATTATATACTTGATTTTCCCTTTAACAATGGTAAATAAAATATTTACCCAAATAATTATTCAAAATGTCAAAAAATAAAAGTTACATATTTACATAATTTGTAATTATTGATTTTAAATATGGAATCCATTTTTCTAAATTTAAAACATAGAAGTTGCAGAAATTAATTTAAAATTATTTCTTATTGTCAAAACAAAAAGTGTGTTTTTAAGAAATAATAATTATCCAAAGATTGACACTTGCTTATTTTATGTATAAATGTCAAATTATGTCCAATGACAGACATTGAATTTAGTGGTAAAAATATGATCTAATTAAACATAAAAACAGATCAATAGTATAATTTATCATTATAAATTATTTTAATTAAAAAAGTTGTTTTTAATTAGAATTTAGTATTTTTCAATATTCATCAAATATTGAATTTTTTCTGAAAAATACTGAAAAGTCATCGTAAGCTAATTTCAATATTCTGAACCAAAATTGAAGTCCATTTTGATTGATAAAATTTATAAATTTCAAAAGGTGTGTATTACTATTTATAACAGCTAGTTTGATTGGTTGCGATGTGTTCGAATCTCGAAGTTGCATACAACGCAAGCTATTGTATTATTCAAAGGTAAACGTACCACGAAATATTTGGGAGTTAAAATTCCTCTCCTTACTTAAAAAATCAACGCGGATGGACTATTAAACCATTATAGTATGTTTACCCCTACCAAACCAAGTCTATATCCAAACAATCCTTTTTCTAAACCCAGTGGTTGATTGTTGTTGAGACATCCCTATAGCGGGGTTGTTAATAATACTATTTCAAGAAAACTACCCCAAAGTCTCTCCAAATATATATCTAAATTTGACATATTTGAGACAACCATACAAGGTTACACTCATATTTTATACTATCAAATCAACCTTATTAAAACATCCTCCATAAATCATCGATTTTATGATGTCCCTATCTTCTTTATTATAGTATATAGAGATATGAAATTCCCAAATAAAACTAGGTTTTAAGATATAAATCAGTTGGTTGAATTATACTCCTCCTCCACTTAAAATCATGAATCCCATTTTTCCCATCTTCAATGGTATGAAAAACAAGGAGAATCACCTAACACATTTTGTTAATCAAGGTGGTCCAATATTGGGAAAATTTGATAAAAAGTAAGTGACAAACCTCAAATGTGTGTTATATTCCCTAGAAGAGAAATCATTCATCTGATATAGTAATTTTTTAGTACAATCTACTATGATTTGAGAATTTCCTCAATAGTATCTACCTTTCCTGTTCAACTCAAATCTAAAATAGACTACAATCATTAACCTCTAAAATTTATTTTTTAAAAATTAATGGTTTATTTTATTTATATCCATATGGAATGGACTAACTTACTCTCTCAATATAATTATTTACTTGGAGAAACTAATAGATATATGCATTTGGAATCTCCTTGATGATTCGAAAACACTAAAAAGTTATTTTAAATAACATGGTATTTTTTAGAGTTTCAACTATAATGAAACACTAGGAAGATACCATATGATAGTCTAAGGAATCTTATATATTTATGTTAACGACATAAGGGAACAAGTTAGGTAGCTCCTAGTTTTCTATATTCATGATAACTCTAACATCAATATTTTCTTAAGAAGTTATAAAAATTCTATACCACATGGTGCCTCCCCCTGAATGTGAATATAAATGAATATCTGATATACTGGTAAAACGGACGTGAAGAATCGACTGTTCTATTGTTATAATATTAATGGTTTTTTCTTTTGATGAGATAATGTCCAATGATACTTTAAAAAATCATAGAAACTAAAAAAATCAAATATATAGAGGCCTAAAATCATGATGTGTAATAATAAAATTAATGCCTATAATAATTTCCTATTAGTCAGATGTTGGGGGATAAGGTAAAATAATTATGTGTATTTAAGGATATAATCTTGAAGATTGATGATTTTTTATACATAAATTTAGGAAAATCATTATTTCATATGACCAATATTTCAAAACCCCATTAGAAGAAAACCAAAAAATGATGGAATGTCCATGTACTCATACACAAAAATTTCGGAAAATGATGATTAGGAAGATAATGAACTTGGAACAATCCAAGGAATGGGAACAACTAAATTAGTTGATTGTGACCAAAAATCCCATTTTTATATCAGTTAAAGAAACATTATTTTCTATATCATCTTTAGATCAGTAAAAGAATATATGATTATACAAGGCCAACAATTTTTTATTATTAGTACTTAAGCTGGTGTAGATATATTTATAATTCTTATCTCTTAATTAGTGATTCTGGAACCATACCAACAAATTTTAAAATGTTCATCCCCCCAAAAAATTAAATCCTCATAAAATGAGGGATCTCAAAATATTTTTCTAAATTTCATCTCCATTATAGTGCCTTTCCATAATTATGATAAAAAAAATTAATTGAAATCATATACCCACACATAAAAGGTGATGAAGTCTCAAAATATGAGGAGGTAATTAAGTAATAAGTTAAAATGGATCCTAATATAATTGCACCATTTATAATAAGGCTATATATATACTATAGAGATTGATATAATGGTATTCAAATGAGAACATTTGGAGCATCAAACTGATCACAAATCATCCAAGGCTCTCATAGAGACCATTATACTAGAATACTATATTGTAGATATTTATTTTTCTATTATACATTATATTTTCAGAATGAAATTTCAGTTTAACTAATGTGGCTTGAAAATAACCCCTTATTTTGCCCAAAAATGTTTCAATAAAATATTCACCAGTGATCAAAAAAATATACGCCAAAAAACCACAAAAATACATAAATTTCATGTCTTAAATATATAACATCTCAATGTTGATAACCATTACTCTAGCCAAGACCATTATTCTAGATGTTCTTTACGTCATTATTGATCTTAGGGAATTATCATTAAGGACCTATTGAGAACTCTAGAGATGCAGGTAGAAGAAATTGTTGTTGAGACCTATTAAATAATGACTAGTTATTTTGGATATCCCATGATCATTTCAATTTTGGAGTAAGATCAGTAAGTGCCAATACATGTGATCATCAGTCCCTTGTCTACATCTCTCTAGAAATGTAATATTCACATCCATTAGGCAGTGATTCATAATGATTCCAATATAATCCTCTTATCATTTCAAAAAAATTATTGATTAAGTTAGAGTGATTTAGATTTAGGTACCCAAAAAATTATAATTATGGGACATGAAAATATTGAGCAAAAGACACTTAGGGAGACCAAAATTAGATATTTATTTGGTGGCCCAATATATGACTACCAATTCATGGTGGTATTACTGGATACGACATTTAATGTTTTACATTTATTTTTAGGACTCTTAATTCATGTGGTGGTACCATATTAATACAGTTAGTTCCTCAAATACTCAATTTATTGACAAGTTATGGTGTTAAATGGTGACAATTTTACATTCAAGACATTTGAATCCCAATATATAGATGCTTGGTTTTATAAAAAGTAGAATAAACCCCCAATTTTTAAATAATATAATCAAGATAAGTTACTATAATTATATAGAGGATAGAATTATCATCCCATAGTGAAAAATCAATAAACAATACATATTTCTCATCAACCACATCAAGGAAAAACTCCGGATTTGGGAATTCATTAGTTCAAGAGTGTCCCATATGATAATAAACTTAATAATTTGAACTATTAAATATCTTTTGTGGGTTAGGAGAGTTTACTCAAGGGGTATTCACCACCATGAAAAAGTGAAACTGATTTATATTCCGTCCATATCAACATGGCCCTAACGAATCTTTATTATTGTATAGGGTAGAATTATTTCCAATTTTATCCAAAAAATCCATGGATCTTTGAAACTATGAATATGTATCTCGAGAGGACAAGGAAGGAAATGAATTTGGGACATTTTAGACCATCTTCAATAATTCAATTTAATATATTGAATCTATCCATATTGAAGAATTATGTTACATTGGTGAAGATAACAATTTCCTAGATAAAAATGTCCCCTTATCATATTTTTTATTAAACCCCATACTTTTTTAATAACACTTTTTTCTTGAAAATGTGTATTATATTAATTTTTTCTCAACAAAAATAAATATTTTTAATAATGACATTAGTGTTATTTAGAATTTTACCATTGGGTTCCGACTGTTATATGAACATTTCTCAATTATGACCGTTAGTCAATATGACTATTGGAAACTATACTCAAAATAATGATGAAAACATTATAATTATTGTTTATAAGTAAAAATCAAAATAGAATGTTAATTTATAATGAAACATGGATGGAATCAAACAATAGATTCATGCTATAGAAATCCCATTTCTTCCGAACATGGGATGGAGGTAGTGGCACTGGGATTCACTCTTGACTGAGCACATGATGTGCTTCAACAATTTTTTCTTGAACAAAATAACATAAGTTATAATTTCATATTAGTAAAAATTACCACTTAGGTGATCTAAATTGATCAAACCCATGGTATATCACTATTTCACACCTCTCCCTTAGTTATTATGTAGGTGTTATATGTAGATATGTATTGAGTCGATATTTACATAACATATAACCACATTGAATAAATAAAATCTATGTTACATCATTACAGTTCGGAGAAATTTTTTCATAATAATGTAATGAATTTGATAAATTATTTTTTCATACAGATGTTTTATTTTTTAGAAGTGATATTATTGTTATATTAAATTAATTTATAATAAATTAATTTTATTTTTATGGGATAGTACAATTAAAAAACTTATATTTTATTTAAAATAATTTGGAAATTTTTTGTTTCTAAAGTGTAAAAAATTTTAATATACATTTTCTATACCTAATTGTTTTTAATAAATAATTATTTATCAATTAAAAATATATATTTCTACTAAAAATAGAATTATTATAATAAAATAATAATAATATTTTCTATCAAAAAATTGATTTTTTAAGGGTGAATTTAAGATAATTTTCAAATATATTTTATATTTCTGTTTATAGAAAAAATAAAGTATTGAGTTTTCAGTATGATTAATAACCGCATAATGATGTAATATGTAATGTAAAATTATAGTTGAATCTTGTGGATTAAAATAATATATTAGGTGACTCATGTGGCCATGATAATGAACAAATACCTAGGACAAATACAATGGACCATCACATGGTTTGGAAAATACCACTATTGTTGTGTCTGGGGAAATCAATAATCAAATCCCTCAATTTTTCCATATATACCCACTCATTTATCCATTATATCTCATTCTCAATTCATACACTATGAATTTTTTTGTAGTTTTACATATTAGTGTGACCTCTGAAGGTTTCCTCATTCCCAATGGTCCCAATCATTGGGTTTTTGGAGATATTCTTCAATGTAATGGAAATATCAACATATCATTTCCTTTTCTATTCTCTTTTAATAAGGGTTGTCTTTAAAATTTCCATAAAATATTCTTCTATAAAATTTATTCTATATCATTATTTTATTTGGAGTCTTTTATGAATGGGATACCCTTATCCCCTCTATTTTTAATGTTTTCTAAATACATTTATCATACCCATTATGGTAAAAAAAATTCAATTTTCTCTTTTTCACAAGAAATTAATTTCTTTTCTATATGTGAAAAACCAAAATTATTTATTTTCTAGGTTTATTCACCACGATGTGAAAAATATTATTTTGATACTTGAATTGACATACATTAGACCCTCATTCTAATTTTTGGATTATAAATTACATAATGTTTATGTTTTTAGGAACTTTTTAAAGTTCCAAGATTGTGATACAAAACCAGTTTCTTATATTCTCCATGTTTTATTCATGATATCGTAGAATATGATCTATGTATATCACAAAAAAATTTATATATATTTTCTGTGATTCCTGATATCACTCCATTGGAATTTTTAAATAATTTAATCTCTAAAGGAGACATGTTTTATGCTTCCTTGGTGAATAAATATAGTAATTTTTATGACACCTCATGGAAAAAACAAGGTGATATGTTTAAAAATGTATAAATGAATTTTTTTAGAAATTTTTACATGTTATGATTCATGTTTTTTATGATTTTTCTAATGTTATCTATTTCATTCCAGAATGATATCCATTATATTCTTATTGAATTCTCTCACGGTCACATGTAAATTGATTCTCGTGTTTTCCCTTATTATGACTTATTTTCACATTTTCAATTGATATATGTCCCTAATTTATGAGATGAAATAATTTTACATAGTTTTATCCTATAATAAATTCATTCAAGTGGATTTGAATAATGTTTTCTGTTTTCTTTTATTATATAACTTATTTCCCAAAAAATAAATGTTAAAACATCATCTATTTTTTACTATGTAACGATATGTTATATAATAAAAAATTTGGATTCTATATTTGGTATCAATGGACAATTTTATAATTTGTGGAAATTAGGATTTGAGTCCTTTTGGAATAACCATATGAAAACATTTAAATTTAGGAAATAATCATAGTATTTTGGTGAAATATGTTTTATGTATTTTCTAGGAAACTAAATCCCTCTCTTAATAAAAACATATGTATTTGGCTCCAGAAACTATGTACTAAAGGGTAACAACTCTGAAAAGGTTTTTTATGGTGGACCCAACGTAACCTAGTACATGAAAAATGGTCTTACTACACAATTGGTTTTACACTCCCATGGGATATGTTTTGTTAATTAGATTATTTTTATGAACCATTATGAATGAATTATAAATAATTTAATTGTTTTTAAATAATAACATATTTATGCATGATGTTTAAATATGTAATATTCACTTAGAGTGGTAATATTCTCAAATAAAACATATCTCTCACTATGTTTTTCTTCTTCTATAAAATTGAAGGAAATTAGAGTAACCATGTAAATGTTGAGCACAATGGAATAGTTACTAATGGAGTTATGATGGAAACTAGAATTCAAAACAACATGAGAATAGTGAATCATCTTTCATGAGTTATGATTACTAACTTTAATCATGATGATAGATAGGATTCAACTCGAAGGGAACGACTTTTTTATGTGTCCTTTATGGTTTAATGATCACCTTCTTTTTTGGGTCTTCCAATCCATTTATTTACGAACAATATGTATGATCTATCGAAAATATTTTTTTAACATCATTATTGATAACAATATTACGTCCCCTGGATATTTACTACTTAGTGGTAGAAGCTGATCAATGGTGAGTGATGGTCAAAATTATGGATCCAAGAGTGGTTATTTTTAGAGATATGGTTTCCACCTAGTAAGACTTTGAAATAATTCAATATTTGTTTACAGAGTTTGGCGTTCATGTGGCACACAATTTTGAGGCCCTGTATGCCAAAAATTAAATTTATAAAAATATTTTGTAGATTTCAGTACATTACCATGATGGAAATTGGTTATCGTTAAATATATATCTCAGATATAAAATCTAAGGCAACAACTTTTTCTGGAACAACATGTTTACCCTTGGGGAATAACATTCATCAGTATGAGACTTTTGTGGAAAACACAACCCATGAAATAATTTGTCACTAAAAATAATTAACATATTTATTTTACCCTAACGCCAAAGCTAATAAATTTTGGATAAGGACAAAAATTGAAAATATTAGACCGAAATTGAGTTCAGAATAAGAATTGATTCTCTGGCACAACATAAAATAAGGGGGCTTCTGATGTTTATATTCTATGCACATTGGTGGGATAGTTTATCTGAATCCTTAAAAACCATAAGTCATTCATTAAGTTATTTTTAATGGGGATTCAAATAGTGTTTGAATATAATTTATCCTCCAATGAAGAAGATGAAGATCTCACCCCTTGATGAATTTTTTGATAAGGCCTTAAAGGATAGTAGCAAGATCAAACCATGGATGATGTCAATCACCAAATTGATCCATTCTCAAGGTTGGCCTTTGAGTTTTTTTATGCGCCCCAATTTTATATTTTTAAATTATTTCATTAATTATTTCACGAATCCATTATATTTAACATCTAGGAGATGTCCAAACAAACATGACCATTGCATAATCCACATTTGAATTGTTAGATGCATTTAGTTCTTCACCATTTGTCCCCCTAAATTCCTTGCTATATCAAAACACCTACTAACCATGGAGTAGAGGAAATAACTGTGAAGATTTAGACATGAGGATCCCAATATAGGCCTCATTTGTAAATTCCGGCCATAGGAATTATCTTGGAGGACTTCAGAAGGAGATAGAGGAGCAGCTCCGACATGGGCGGTAGTCGGCGAACGACGAAGGTTGGACGGTGGTAGGGTGCTGATGTTGGTTGTGGTGATTGGATGGAGGTCAAATGATGTGATGGGTTGCGTGAGACATCCTAGTTTTATGGTGTTAGCTGGATCACAGGGAATGGTAGGAGGGATGGTTGTCAAGCATTTGGTGGTGCCGACAGAGCGGGTCAGGTAGGGGCATCGTGGCAGCGACTACGGGACAAGGTCCCACGTCATGCAGGTCACGCAAGGAAGTGAGAACGGTGAGGGTGAAAGTACACTCAGATGATCAATGTTTTATGGAGAGATACACACCTTATAGGTGGGCCGAACAACATGAATGAGTCATGGTCCTGCTAGTTTAACCTCACTCAGGCAAGGCAGACTAGCTGGACCGGGCCGGTTTATCCTGAATTGGCCCCGTGCTTGTTAAATTCATGGATCCTTTGATACGTGCATCTAATTTGTGTGCCTCTATGACCAAAAAATCCATGAGCTGAGAAAATGAATTTTATGGGGTATTTTAAATTCTAATTTTATTTCCCAAAGGTTGGTGGTGAAAAATTGACCATTATCAATTATAATTGTAATTACTACTATTCATGGTTCCTTCTTTCAGGCGTAGGGGCTGCATCTGAAGTCTGATTAACACATTGTTAGTGGAGCTATTAAACTATAGTTTATTTTTACATTTTATGAATAATTTTTTGTATTTATAATAAATTAATGGTGTGGGTCCCATTTGGTCTGGTTCACATGCTTTATAGTGAAAAGATACATTTTCACCAAGTATTCATTCTCTATGATTAGGTAGTCGAAAAATGAGTATTTATGAGAGAGGATCACAATTATTTAATCTGTATAATTTTTTTTCATGAATGAGATATGTGCTCCATGAGACTCATTTTGAGTGTAATGTAGCATTACACAAATTTTTCCATCAGAAGTCTGAATAGTGTGAGTAAATAGTCTACCTAACAATTGTTTTCACAGGGATCACAACAGTGTAGTTCATTTGGATGTGATGATCCTTATTCGAGATCTCATTAATTGAGGAATAATGAAAAAAAATATCTGTTAAAGATCATTCTGATGTGTTACGAGATAGACGCATCATTAGGTAGGGTTCAACGATAGTAGTGATCAGACAACATCATGAGTTACTTTTTATTGGAATCCTCCAGTTGGGAAAAACATGTGTCCTCGACAACACTATACTGAAACCTCCAATTAGGATGCCATGGGTCCTTGATCACACTAGTGTGGAACCACCACCCCCCAGCAAGACGTGTCATTGGTCATCCACCATTTTTATAGTGGAACCCTCGAGCCGTGATGGGCCTGGGTCCTCAACCATTCATAGAGTGGAACCCTCTAATTGCGAGGGGCATGGGCATTCAGTAGTGAGACAACCTTCTTACATAAGATTAGCGACTATATGAAATTTTATGTCAACATGGACTCACGAGTTTGATGGATAATTTCCCCACCATGATGCAACACTGAGATGAGACCTAAAACCAAGTGGGTGAGACAGCCCCACACAAATCAGATTGTATCATGGTGTGGTGTATGAGCCCCTTTGACTTGAAATTCGTGGAATATTTTTGGGGCTTTCAGCATCGATTGTGGTTGCACTTGGAACAGTTGGATACTCTTTACCAAAGACGAGATTTGAGATATAGATTCCATTACTCACGCCATTGGATTTATTTGGTTTGAGCATATATATATATATTCACTCAATTGCATTACCTACTTTTTTGGGTTTTGGTCAATATCCATCCATGATAGTTGAAGATTCATGGTTTATGTCATGTGGTTTACCTATCTAGGATCATGGGGTTGGATTAGTCCAATCTCTTTCTATGGCTATAAAAGACTCGACGAGATGTCTATCTTATCACAGTCTTTAGGTCCATGTGTTTGGATGATCTTACTTCACTCTCTTGTTGGGGTGTGCTACACTATTTTACTCTACCATGTATTATCAAATTTATTTCACTTCCTCTTGTATCAATTTTTTCTCCCCCTTCTTGTGGGGGTATCCAAATAGGTATGTTTATACACACCCCTGCACTGGATTTCCACACACGTTACCTTATAAGTGCAGATCATAGACTTGTCTGATCCTGACATCGGAGGTGCGTAGTGATAATGGAGCATAGACAGCATAAAGTGGTCACAGATGGGTTTGGAGGAGCATGGGTTCTTTGGTAGTTTTTTACATTAATTTATCAATCACATTTGGACACAATTCTATTGGTCGTGTATTTTATCACTTTTTTCTTTCAGTATATATTTTTCTATCCATACTTTTAGTGGTCCATGCATGTATGGTTTTCTTTTACTATAGGTTGAATCATTTACATTCCTTTCCCTCTACACATTTGCGATGATTTGAATGTATGTGTCTGTATAAGTACATAGGAAAATACCTCCTTCTTTTTTTATTCCTTTAGCGCATGTCTCCCCTATCCTACGAAGGCAGGCTTGCGGTGATTGCAGGCTCTAGCCGGATGTTGGTCAGGTCGTGACAATGTGGTATCATAGGTGTTTTGTTCTTTTGGATTTTGATAGGACTATCCCTAAAAAATAATTCGTCAAGCTTACGAAAATTGTGTTGAAACATCCTGTGAGAGGCTCTCATTCCAGGGAGTTTGGTGGTAATGCAACGACCGACATAGCCATTCACAAGGACCATGATTACATGCTTGTCATCATGGGAAGATAGGATACTTGTTTCTGGGAGCTTTATTATATGCATCATAAAGCAATGAGTATTTTACTGTCATTGTAGAGTTATATATAATTTTTTTTCTTCAAATATGTGTATATATGTACATATATATTCTCATCTAACCACGGTACCCCTTGAAAATTTTTAGGATGTGTTTGTTCAAACTACTATATGGATTACCTTCTCGGAATCATGATGAAAACATCACGAGTGATGATGTCATAGTTTAGGGCCTGTCAAGTGATCTCATTATCCATGTGTACCAAAATGAATACCTTCACCTATAGATCAGTAGAAACTACCAATAATAGAGGCCTAAGATGAGTGTATGTTTAGTGTGCATTGTGTGTTCCAGCGGCAGAGGCCGCTGTGGTTTTGAAGAGGGCCAGATCCTGAGGTAAACCTAAATTGGATACATTTTTTAGTATGCCTCTTCAGGCTAGTGAAGACACCGATAAACCAAAGGGTGTACATGGTGGGTAGCCTTTTTCTTGGTCTTCTTATGTAGTGGTGGAGATTGTTCACCAAGATGCACGACGAGACATCACTATCATGGGATGAGTTTCAGCATCTATTTCATGTGGAGTAGTTCCGCTTTTGAATGTGATCTATAAGTATACAAGAGTACTAGAGGTGAATCATGGGTCTATGAAAATAGTAGCGTATGGATCTATGCTTGCTGACCTCACATGTTGCACCCTAGATATGAACTGAGATAGTTACTCTTGGGCATGTAACTTTGAGCTCGGTTTCTCTGAGAGATTTGCGCCAATGTGGTTCCCCTATGCATGACCACCTATGTTGGGTTACTAGATTGGGATCTTTTGATGGAAAGATAACTAAATGATTTTGGCCATACAACTGGGACTAGAAGTGGTTGATTTAGAGAGGATACGTCCACAGTAGGTGCTAGACGTCACGTGACAGGGAATCATAGTAGGATATCTTACCATTATCAGACTTAACCATGTGGTTAGGATGTACCAAGGTAGTGTATGGCTCTGGTTTATCATAGATAGGTCTAGTGTTTTATGTGTGACGGGCGAGGTCACATGGCTACGGACTGCCTGACTCATTAAGGTGAATAACCTGCGAAGCAGGCAATTGGACCATCAAGGTATAGGGAACACCATGATCATGGTGGTCCCTAGGGAGGCTGTGCTGGAAGAGGAGAACTAGGAGATGGATTTGGGGGGAAATCATTCGGAGTTTCCCCTTCCCACACCACAGGTCAGCCAACATCAGCCTTAGGGAACTAGCATTTGGGGCTGCAGACAGCATCTGGCGATGGATATCGTTAATACTCCACCACATGGGATGATCTAGGGTTTGATCTATGTTTACTCAAATATTCCATTTGTATTATTAAAAATAGGGTCTAGACACTCCTTTGTCCAACTACCTCTACTGTGGGAGTTGGAGCTCCCAATAGTGGTTCTATAACAACACCTTTATCTTGATGTTCCTATGGGAAGCACCTCTTCTATTTCATTTTTCTGCAACCAATGCGAACTAATGTATAGATGAGTAATGTTCATGTGGGATCTAAATGTCATCAATATGGAATCTTATTACATCATCTTGGGAATTGATTGAATTTCCATGTTTTCAGCCCAGATCGGCTGTCCCCATAGACTATTCAGATTTCTACACACTCACGGAATGGGTTTCTTCTCTCTTGGAGAATGAGGACTCTTTTCCAAGATGGAGATTATTGTGGGAAAGGTACTATAGAATTTTTTCCATCAGTTAGCTAGAATGACCCTTCATGCATTAAACACTTTAGAATCATGGATTCTTCTTATTATGGATTATTACATGGATGCCTTCCACGATGATATCATGGGACTACATCTGATATGATAGATGGATATTTTCATTAACATACAAAAGGGTATAATCAGATATCCTTTGTGGAATATTTTATGGCACACATAGTGATTAAGGAACTATATTTGTAATTTTATGAACTCCAAAAGAAGGGTTTTATAATACATAGTGTTTTCCCATGGGAACCTCTGATACTGTTTGTGAAGAAGGAAGTTGCGATTTTCCTTCTTTTTATAAATTTTCATCATCATAACCATTAAAATATAAAGAACATGTTCCCCTTCAATGAGAATTAATAATATATTCGAATTGATGTGAGGTTTTAAAAAGTCCTCCACGATCTATAAGAATCTTTCTACAACCATTTATGGGTATATTATGCTAATATCCTGATGTTGGCCTTTTGATGTTGCTATGGGCATTACGAGTTCTTAGGGATACCCTTGGGTCTAAAAAACATCCCAACCATTTTCCTGAACCTAATGAACATGGTCTTCAATAAATATCTAGAATACTTTGTAGTTGTGTTCATAGATGACATATTCATTTACATAGAGTCATAGAAGGAGCATTTAGATCTTTCGACGATGATCCTCAATATTCTTTGAGATAAGTAGCATTATGGAATGATCTCGAAGCATCAGTTCTATATACATGAGGTTAACTTTCTTGGGCATGTCATCTATGAATATATTTTAGCTACATATTTCATAAAGTCCAATGATGTTCATTCATGAGATCCACAAATGAATGGGTCATAGGTGTGGACCTTTCTCGATATGGCTAGGTACTACCAGAGATTTATGGTATAATTCTCCAAGATCACAGCACCTTTGACCTCTCTGATTCTAAAGAGATCCTCATTTACGTAGTCTAAATAGTTTTCGAAGGTAATTGATGAGTTGATGAAAATGATGATGGCCACTAGAGTTATTAGACTACCAAAGGAGGACGTTGAGTTTTTAGTTTATTGTGATGCGACAGGAACTCGACACAAATGTGTCATCAATCAACAACATGCAGTCATCACATATGGGTTGAGGTAGTTGAGACACCATTAGAAGAATTATAAAACTCATGACATGGAGCATGCAATGGCTGTTTTATCCAGGAGGTTGCAAAGACACAATCTCCTGGGAGAGTGCATTGTGGTATACTCAGAACTCCTGATCCAAAAGTATATATTTAACCAAAGAGATCTGATCCTGAGGTAGTAATGCTAGTTGGCGTTCCATTAGGATTAGGAAATTGAGATTGTATATACATCGGTGAAGGAAAATATTGTACCAGATTCCCTTTACTAGAAGTCCCATGTTTTCCTCATTCATAAAGCTTCAAAGGTGTTATCTTTCCTGCAGCTGACCCTGGTGGAGTAGAAGGGTATAATGATTCTACAGTCAATGAGGTTGGTTCCCTCTCTCCTCAAGTAGGTGAGAGACACCCAACTTGGAGGCATCAACTACGTGGTTCTACATGATCAGATATCCATAAGATACATCACTAATAGGTATTATGAAGTAGAGAATGGAAAGATCGTGTCCTAGGGTGAATATTGATTCCAGTTGTGATGAGTGATTAATTGATGTAGGTGTGGCATAATTCACCCTTAGCTATATATCTCGGTGTGTGGAAGATGTACAAGGACCTGCTCTGTTAGTATTGGGGGTCCAAAATGGGATGAGACATTGCTGAGTTCTTCTCACGATGCCTTGCCTATTTGCAGGTGAAGGATGAGAATCAAGTTCAAGGGTTTTTTTGTATCCCATCGACATCATAGATTAGATGTGTGATGACATATCAATGGGCTCGGTCACAGGGATTTCATGCATAGGGAAGGGGTGTGACTCCATCTGGGTGATAGTGGACCACTATTCCTTGTCGGTGCACTTCATTTCCATTAGGGATAATTGTTCAGTGAAGATTATATGGTAGTTTTACATGTGGTATATCATTTGCCTTCTTGGAGTTCCCTTGATGATTGTCTCTGATCATGAAACGCAATTTGTTTCCCAAATATGGATAGGCCAGTAGTATACATTTGGGACCCGATTTTGGATGAGTACAACCTTTCACCCATAGACCGATGGGTGGACCAAGTGCACTATCCAGGTGATAGATGATATGTTGAGGACCATAATTCTATATTTATGTCCAGATATGGGACAATAACCTACCTTTAGTATAATTTTCTTTAAAAAATATCTATCACTCTACTATTCGTATGGAACCATGAAATTCCTTATATGGGTGTCCCTGCAGGGCACCCTTGTATTATATGAAAGTTTTATAATTATCATGTGGGGTCCCATAGTTTGTGTGAGCAATGACAGAGAATATTTACGCTATTCATGAATGGATAAAAACATCCCAGAATAAACAACCATTGTAGGCAGAATGGTATTGTATACCTTTGGAGTTTGAGTAGAGATACCACATCTCCTTGAGATTATCCCCATGGTGTGGAATATTATGGGTTGAACTGGGATGAAATCTATCCCAAAGCTTCATTGGGATCTTCAAAATCATGCTGAGGGTTTCCATGGTTGCCTACCACCTTTCCCTACCCCCATTACTGGACTGGGTGCTTGACATCATCGATGTGTAATAGTTGCGGGGATAGGTGAATGAACCTATGATTTTAATCGACTAGGGTGATCTAGACATTGATTATGGAACCACCTTTGGAAATCACCCTGTGGTGATCGAGGATTAGAAGAAGAGAACATTGTGTGGGTCAGACATCTTCTATTTCGTATAATCTGGCCATGTAGAAAGGTGTAGGAGTGTTTTTAGAAATGGGAGTGCCAGATTCGGGAGTAGCATCCCATGTGGTTTTCCTAGTTTTTTCTTTTCATGGTTGAAAATATTGAAGGATGGAATGTTTTATAGACCCAATTTTCACCATGTAATACTTTGAAATATTTATATATCTGTTTCTAGAGTTAGGAATTCAGGCTGTGTTCCCTTTTAAGGCTCAGTTTCTCAAGAATTAATTTTATAAAAATAATAAGTATATTTTTATGTTATTCATGTGAATGAAATTGGAATTCTCCTAAATAATATCTCAAATATCAAATTCAAGGCCATTGATGTTTCCAGAATGTGGCTTTTACCCAAGGCAGGGCATAACATTCGTTGGGGCGGGACATCTATGGAAAATGCCACCCAGAGGAAAATAATTATAAAAAAAATACCTAATTTGTTTCCCATATTTTGAACCAAAAAACATTCAATAGGGGGAATGGATTGTAATTTTCATACCACCATTGAGTTTGGAATGGGTTGTCTTCCCAAGGTATGATAGAAAATAAGGCGGTGCGTGACATTCAGATTCTGCACCGATTGGTGGGATAGTCTAGCCAAAACCCTCAAAACCATATGTTTCTTCTAAAATAATTTGTTAATGGGATACAATTAGGGTTAGAGGAAAATTTATCCACCAAATAAGAAGAAAATTCTCAATCCCCTTGGAGAATTTTGTGACCAGTCCTCGAAGGATGGCAGTGAGATCAATCCACGGAAGATCATCAACCCTAATTTGATCCTTTCTCGATGAGGGAGTTCTTTTTCTTTTTCCCTCCCTAGTATTCAATGATTTAATTATTTATTTAATTTTTTATGGATTTCATTTTTTTGAATTTCCAAGAGATGGAAAAACAAACAGAGTCATCACCTGATCCCTATTGGAATCCCCAGTTGTGTTTCATTCTTCACCGTTCAACACCCTAAATATTTTACAAGGTTAAAACTTTAAATAGATTCTGATCCAAGGAATGTTCTATGAATATTTTGGGCCAAGGTTCCTAATCTAAAATTATTTCAAAATTATGACCACTAGTATAGTCATGGCTGATTGTAGATGGAGAAATCATAGCGGGTCCCGTGAGGGTGGCAGCCGGCGATCATGGATTTCTAAATGGAGGTAGGGTCAAATGGTAGTGGCCGTTTTTGGCTAAAAGCCCATGGTGGTGATGGATCATGTGATATGGCGGGATGTGGCGGAAGTGGCTAGAGCATGGAGCGTGGCAGGTTGGCTGGCGTCTAGAGGAGCCTGGGGAGTGGGGTCATGTAGCAGCTATGAGGAAGCCAACAAGGGAAAATGTCACTTGTCCTACATGACATGTGCTAACATAGGATTGGTGAAGGTGACCAATCACTTGGACCATTGTTTTTAGAAGGTGTGTCGTAGCCCACACAGGGGGGATGCTCCAGCCTGTTTTGGGCACGAACACGTTAAATTCCATCATCATTTGACACATGCGTCTAATTCACATTCCATGTACCACCACATGATCTTTGAGATGATCCAAACTATTTGAATCAGGTTTGGAAGTTTTAATTTTCAACCCCAAAGGCACATTTCCTGAAAGTTATGATTTATCAATAATTATTTGAATTTTTATTATTCATGGTTCCTTCTTTTGGATGTAGTGCATGCATATTATTTTCAATTGATGTTCTATCAGAGGCATTAAGCCCCAAGATTTTAGGAATATTCTTCATGTAAAATTATGGTCATTTAATGTATTTTGGAGGGGCAAGCTCCATGGGGCCTAGTTCACATTCTTTCAAGTGAAAAACAATATTTTCACTAAGAATCCATTTTGGATGATTTTTAGTCAAACTCGGGTTTTTCTCAAAGAGGATTACAATGTAATGTTCTGTATAATTTGTTTCAAGAATGTGTTGTTACCCCATGAGTCTCATTTAAAGTATAATGTACTGTTAAATAACCTTTTTAATTGATTTTCGATTGCAGAGAGATAAAATTCTACCTCTCTTGTTTTTATGCAGGGATCACAACGGTGTGGTCTATATGGATGAGAGTATCCTTACTTCTAATCTCATTGAATGAATAATAATGAAATTAATATTTGTGGATGGTAATTTTCATGAGTTTTGAGATCGACACATCTTCATGTAGTCTTCAATGACACTAGTGATTAGGCGCTGTCATTAGTGACTAGCAAGTTGAACCCTCTAGCCGGGCTGGGCATGGGTCCGTGACAACACTAGTGTGGAAACCTTTAGTTAGTCTATGCAAGGGTCTATAAAAAAATATATTGGAACCCTCCATTTAGGATAGAAACAGGTCCTTAACCCGTTTAGGGTGGAACAATCTAGAAGGGAAGGGCATGGGTCCTCTACGCTTCTTATAGTGGAACCCTGCAGCCTGACTGGGAAAGGGTCCTCAAAATTGTGAAGATCATCTTGCTTCAGATATGTCAAGATACTTATTCTTGACGTCACCAAAGTCTCATGATTAAGAGGGGCACATTCCCCACCAAAACGTATCCTTGAGATGTGACCTAAAATTGTGTAGCCTTGATATACCTAACCAAAGCGGATAGTATCAAGGTGTGGTGTTTGAGCCCTGTTGACTTAAAGTTCATGGAAGACATTTGGGGTCATGGTCATTGATGTTTGTTACTCCTATAACTATTGTTGACTCTATAAATGGGATGAGATTTCATATGGAGATCCCTTACTGTCTCATTTTCATTTCATTGTTATGAGTATATAAATATATTCAATCTATTTCAATACCAACTTCTTGGGTTCTGGTCACTCTTCATTTAAAAGAGGCGAAGACATTTAGGGCATTCCACATTCATTCCATGTCTATATTCTTAGGGTTTGATGATTCAACTCTCATACTATATGTAGGAAAGGCTGGAAAGGATGTTTATCATCTCACCATCTCATGCTCCATGTGTTTGAATGAGCTTACTTCACACTCCAGTTTGGTTGAGCTTCACTCTTTCACTATACCATGTCTTATCTACTATATTTACCTTCTTAATGTATCACATAATGATCTCCCTTATTTTTGGTGCATCCTACTTTGTAGGTTTATACTCACCCTTGAATGGGATTTTCCTAGATGTATTGTGCTTTATGAAGACGGCATACATGTACGATCATGACACTGGAGGAGCATAGTTACAAGAGATCATGGACCTTGTATAGTTTTCATATCGTGTTTTTGAGGTGCATTCCTTATTCAGAAATTTTTACTTTCATGTATCAGTTGTGTTGGGAAACATTTTGGTTGGGAATGTTTTTTTCCCTTTTTCCATTTCAACATAATTTACTGTATTCTCACATTTAGTGGTCTATGCATATATGGATTATATTTATAATAGGTTTAATATTTTTCTTTTTTTCCCTCTACACTTTTTCATCGTGTTTGTAGTGTGTGTGTCTGTGTTTAGAGGTACTTAGGAAAAGGCCTCCATGAGTAGTTATGAATTCTGAACTAGTTTCCAACCCTAGCCTATGGAGGAAGCTTGGAGTAGGTATAGATTGAGCATAGTATGGTAATGGTCCTGACATTATTAATTATGTGGAGTGAGATTGGTTCTTGGTAACCATTTTCCAAAAAAATATCCCCTGTTTGATGCCAACATTTATTGTGAGGGAATTCCTACTGCTGAAGCAAGAATATAAAATGAATCTTTGGGAATCTCTGAGATGAACTTCAAAATAATTTTATCTACATGTCAATGTTTTTAATGGATCATAATGGAAAGTTTGATAGATATTTTTATATACTCTGACCCCATCTACCCTAGAATATTTTAATTCGATACTGTGAAATATATGAGTAGATACTATGATGTACTATGAAGGTTGACCTGAAGTTCAATGTGACAAAATGGTCTCAATAATATTATAAAAAAATGTGATATTTGGACAATGGTTTTGGTATTATCTTTGAACTGGGAATGAGATAATGAAATTGAAACATTCCATGTACAATAGTTACTAGATAAAGATTTCTAAGAACATTTTTCTTGGGGGAGGGAAATGTTATTGGTGTGAAATATGAGGCCATATTTATTAGAGCTCTCATAGTAAGTTGAATAAAAAACATCTCAATAGTCATGACAATGGGTATAAAGTGCCATCTCTACCTGAGGTCCAATGCTTTATGTGTCGATATATTGGTCACTTTTCCAATCACTATCCAAATACCATGATAATAGAGGGGAATTACTATCAACCCTAGCATATTCAAAAGGAAAAAGGTCATGATTTGTATATCATGACGATTGAATTTGAAGAACCAAATTATGTGGTGGAAGGTGTAGTTATTTTTCAAACAAATTTAGAAATTATATTGTATGATTTTGGTATTTTGAATTCTACTATAACCTATATGTTTTCAAAAATCATAAAATAAATTCATATGCTACTAGAAATATAATTATCTGTTAACACTTTTATAGGGTTTATCCTAGAATAAAATGTGTATGAAAACTCATGTATTCACATTGGTGAGCACAATATCATTGTATTTATAGTAGTCCTTCTAATGATGAAATTTGACTTTATAATAGGGATTAATTGGATCTCAATGTATAATTTTAATATCAATAGCAGTAGAAAAGAAATATTAGTAGTCATAATTTGAAAACCTACCATTTTTTTCGATAGAGAGATACCTTATGTTGGGCCTCTTCTGATGGAACCACCAATAACATTCATTATGAAAATAACTAATGAAGATGAAGAAGGATATTACAGTATTATAATAGATAATGTCCACATCCTTTATGAATACATTGATTTATTTCAAGAGGAGTTACATGGATCTCCCCTTGATAGTTAGGTGGATTTTTTTATTGAACCTATTCTTGGATACAATATGATGTGAAAGACACTATTTGGAATTGAAAATGTGGAGTTTGAGGAATTCAATAAACAACTTCACTATCTTTCGGAGAGTTGGTTTATCTGACCAATTGTATCTCTTGGAAGATCACCTATTCTCTTTGGGATGAACAAGGATATATTGATGAGATAATCCATTGATTTCAGAGAACATAAAGAGATCATAGTAAAGAACATGTACCCTTTTTAAATAATTGATGGCGTATTTGACCAGCTTTGTGGGGATCAATTTATCTTCCAGATTGATCATCGATCTGGTTGTCATCAAATTATAGTGATGGAGTATTTTCCAATGACTTCATTACAATCAAGATATGTTAATTATGATTTTTTTTATTCTCTTATTCTTAACAAATGATCCTTTTATATTTTGGGATTTGATGAACATGGTCTCTGAGGAAAACCGTGATAACATTATAGTAGTTTTCATTAATGATATTATGATATATTCCAATATTCATGAGGATCACGAGGATCATATAAGGTTTATATTTAAATCTCTATTAAAGGAGAAGCTATTTGGAATATTCAATAAGTGTGAACATTGGTTACAATAAGATTTATCCTCAGAGAACATTGTAACCAGTGAAGGAATCTCAATGGATCCTACAAAGACAAAGGTTGTGTAGGAGTAGCCATATCCTACAATAGTAAACAATACAATTAGATTCCTTGGATTAGTGGGATACTATAAGAGTATTTTGAAAAACTTTTCTGGACTCTCTAATCCAATATCCATGTAAACTCCGAAAGTAATTATGGTTATCGTAACAAAGGAGTGTAAGGAATGATTCCCATATGTGAAGAAGATATTGGTTACTCCATTCATATTAACTCAATTCTCTACCTGATAAGGGTTCATTATTTTTATTGATGCTTCTCTAAAAGGGACAAAGTGAATCTTCACTAAAATTGACTAGGTGATTTATTATGGATCTTCATAGTTAAATCCCCATGAGTAGAACTATCCTACACATGATCTAGAGCTGGAAATAATTGTTTTTTCTCTTATGGTATGGAGACACTATCATTATGGGGATAAATGTGATAAAAACACAGACCACCAGAGTATGAATTAAATTTTCCCACAAATGAAATTAAACATGAGACATAAGAGATGGTTGGAACTTCTTAATGTGTATATATGTTCAATTAATTTTCGTCCTATAATATATAACAATGTTTCTAATTAATTATGTAGGAATGAACCTATTGTGCTGGAAATGATGAGGATTCAAGGAGGTTATTTTATCAAATACATAAGAAAAATTTAAATGGGTTTCAGAAGTGAAGGGAAATCATCAACCCTATTCCAAATGATTCTCAACCCTCATTACATGATAAGATCAAGAAAACTAAATGAGAATATAATTTTTTATAGGAGAAAATAGAGGTTTTAATGATTGCTAGTTTTATTATGGTTTATATTGATCAATAAGGTGTACAGAAATTTCATACATGACTAAATTTTTTATTTATTCCGAAATAAAGAAGCTGATGGATGAATCTCATAGCTCTACATTATATATAAAACCTGTAATAAAAAAAATGTATAGTTAACTTCTTGATCATTATTGGTGGGATAACATGAAAAGTATGATTTTTTGACTAAACTAGAACATGCTTACTATGTAAATATGTGAATAAATATTTGAAAATTCCGAAAGGTGTACTATGGACACTACCCATACTATATTTTATGTGGGAAAGTATAACTATGGACTCTATCCTAGGACTCTAAAAACATCTAAAGGAAATAATACGATATCGTTTATAGTGGAATGTCTCAGTAGGACTGCCCATTTTATATGTATTCCAAAATATTTCTCTCTTTAATAACATGATATGATTTAAATAATGGAAATGGTTAGACAACATGGTGTAGAACCCCCCATCATATCAGATCACAATCCATGGTTTAAATTAAAATTCTGGAGAAGCCTTCTACATTAATTGAGTACCACATTGATTTTTATTATGGCCTATCACCCCAAAACTAATGGAAAATGTGAATGGACTATTCAAGCCCTCAAGTACATACCAAAAACATTCTCAATGTAATTTAAAGGTGGATGGAACCAACTAATTCAATTAGATGAGTTCTCATAAAACAACAACATTCATTCGAGTATTCAAATACCATCCTATGAATCTCTACATGGAATGCGATGTAGAACTCTGGATCATTGGGATGAATATGATGAGGGAATGATTTTTGACTATGATATTTAGCAATCGATGATAAAAAAATCTGTTCCATAGAAAAATATTAAGGATAATCATTTTAGGTATAAGAGATATGTTGATAACCATATAAGGGTCTTGGTGTTTGATGTTGGAGACAAAGTATTCCATTGAATTCCACCATGGAATAGAGTCATGTTGTCTTGAAAGAAATGGATTCTCATCCCTAGATACATTTTCCCCTATAAAACCATTCGTCACATTGGATTTGTGGCCTACCAACTTTCACTTCTTTGAAATCTATCCAAAGTTCATGATGTATTTGATGTATCTCTTTTGAGGAAGAAAATATATGACCCTTCACATGTACCAAATCTTGAAGTGGTATA
Source organism: Viscum album (assembly GCA_963277665.1). Classification (NCBI taxonomy): domain Eukaryota; kingdom Viridiplantae; phylum Streptophyta; class Magnoliopsida; order Santalales; family Viscaceae; genus Viscum; species Viscum album. The sequence continues at coordinate 1,104,494,331 of OY728131.1, read as the reverse complement.
ATTGAAACATGAACACTCTTATTAGATGTATCAAGTGGAGATCATAGACAATAGAGACAATGTTCTATGTAACAAAAATACCACTGTGTTAAATTGCTATAGAGGGACCACAAATATGAAGAAGCTACATGGTAACCAGAGGAGATAGTGAGGGGAAAATACCCACACCATTTCTCAATCAAGGGATGGAGTTAAAATTTCATGGTTGAAATTTATTAGGGGGGATAATGTAAGGACACAATATTTTTTAATATTATTCATTTCCTCAAAATGCATGTTATATTATTTTTTACTCAACATATAAATATATATATCATTAATAATGACCTGAGTATAATTTGAAATGTGACAGTAAGGTTCAAATTATTATTTGATCATTAGTCAATTAAGACCATTGGTTCATATTACTATTGGAATATACAATTTAAATAATGATTTTGATGTTATAATTATTGTTTATAAGAATAAATGACATAGGAAAATTAACGTAGAAAGAAGACTTGATGGCATCATCTAGTAGAGTAATTCCATAAATATCCCATTTATCCAAAAATGGGATGGTGATAGAGTAAATAGGATTATATCTTGATCAATCCCAATACTGGCTCAACATGTAAATATTGAATTGAGTCACCTACATGATAAGTTCATGTTAATGGAAATTACTACTCGGGTGATGTTTGCAAAGCAACCAAGTGAGTTTATCACCATCACACACATTACATATAGGTCATATGTGTGTGTTATAATGGTTTATGAATTGTTACATTTGTTACATAATTTATAAGATCTTTTATTAAATAATTATTTTACCATCATTTCTATTTTTTGAATAGTTTTTTAAAAAATATATGAATTTGAAAAATTGATTTTCTAGTAAGAAATTGTAAATTATAGAATGGTTGTAATTATTATAGTAAATTAATATATTATATATAATGATTAATTTAACTAAATGGTATCATTAATGCAATTTTATTTACATTTAAATGATATGAATGTTTTAATTTTTTAAAGTATGACAAATGGTACTATGCATTTTACTATACATTTTGTCTCATCCATTATTTTTATAAATAAGTATTTTCTATTTATATTTTATATTTTTTATAATTTGAATATTGTTTTGATAAAAAAATATTAAATAATCACATCTATATTAGATTAGGGTAAATTTATTTGAATTTTCAAAAATATTTTTATTTTTGTGAATATTACAAATGCAGTTTTGTGTTTTTAGTATATTTAATGACTTTATAATGATGTAATAGTTAATATTAAAATTTTTTATACAATTTTAGATTAAAATAACATATTACGTGTCCTATGTGGCCAATAACATGTTAATATACCATGTCCAAAACCTTGATTTTTAACTACCACTAAAGATGTGTCCAAGGAAATCAATAAAAAAATCCTCACTTTGGCAATAAATACCTAACAATTTTTTCAATAGAATTAAATTCCAATTAATATTACACAAATATCATGCTGTTTTACATCCTATGGATTCCTCCCAAGGTGTCTGAAATCCCACACTATCCCAATCATCATTATTTAGGAGTTACTCTACTAGGAAAAGGGAAATATCATCTTCTTTTTTCTTTTCATGTTCACTTTTTATTTTGTATGTCTTTCAAATTTACATACTATATTATTCTATAAATTTTATTATATTCCATTACTGTATTTTGATTATTTTATGAATTGTATACCCTTGTCTCCTCTATTATCATTTTTTTCTAAAACCATTTTTCATACCCATTATGCTGCCGAATTTCCTTCTCAAAATTTATCACATTTTGTCACGATACAATGTTATATTTGTTATGTGAACACCCAAAAAACTTTCTCCTATAGGGATATTCACCATTTTGTAATAAATATTTATTTTATATTTGAATGGACATTCTTAAAAACCTTATTATCTTTCCATGGGTTATATATGACATAATTTTCATATTTCTATTCTCATTTTAAAACGCTATGATTTTTATTTGAAACATGTTTCTGTTATTATCCATGGGTTATTTATGAGATGTTTTATTATGATAATTGGGGATAACTTGAAAATTATGACATATTAAGGGGAAACCATGATATCACTCCAATGAATTTTGTGTACAATTTAATATCTAGAGATTAGATGTGTTACAATACCTTGGTGAATAACCTTGGTAATTTTTATGAAACCTCAGTGAAATCCCATGGTGATATTATTATGAAACTCTAAAATAAATGGTGTATCCACATTTACATGTTATGATTCAGATTATTTATAATATTTCAGATGATATATTTTCTATTCCATAATGACTTTCTTCATATTCTTATTTAATTTTCTCAAGATCACATGTAAACTATTTCACATGCTTTCCCTTACTGGGTCTTCTGCTCACCATTCCTTTGATGTATGACCCCAAGTTATGAGATGCAATAATATTTCTTTTGTTGAACAAATCATAAATAATTTCATGTGTATTACAATACTTTTTTTTATATTTTCATGTATTATTTACATTGATTCAACAAAACAAAACATGAAAATATCTTCTCAATTTTCCAATGCAATGAAATGATATGTAATAAAAAGTTATGATGCTATATTTTCATCTTATGATTCCAATGAATTATTATTTTTAGGGTAGGTGTTTTATACCATGTAATTAAAAATGGTTGATAATTTCTCTACAATATCATTTAAATATCATGATGTCAGAATATTTTATTTAGTTGATGACAACATGAAACAGATTTTATCGAGGATAATTTAGATTTTGATTATTTATATTTAGTATCTTTTGGTTATTGATTTTTATTTTTACCATTCTTATAAGGTAGGAGATAAAATCCACCCACCATAATGTCTCATATATCACCTAATTCTCAAATTTCTACCACCTTCAATGATATCAAAATAGTGTAAGGATAATAAAATGATCATAGGGATAACCCTCCAACATTTTAAAAAGGCATCTCTACCGCATTAGATGAGATCAGAAAAGTGAATCTAGGTTTTTATGAAGATCCATGTCCAACATTGACAAATACCTCCATGTACATCATGGAAAAAGTGACATATATCTTATTCCTCAAGTATCACTAGTATGTATTGTAAAATAACTACATATATATTAACAAAATAGTTCATGATGTTTCTACATATCAATTGGGTTTGTTGGATGATCATAGTGGCTATAACCATGAAGATAGTAGAATTCATCAAATCTATGCTATCATGTTGTATTTGAAATTCTATAGTCCCATCAAGGATATAATTATTCAAGAAGTTAAATACATGAAATTAAATTCAAATCTAATCTCCCCCAAAATGAATAATTAGAAACATAGAGTTTTTGTTTCCCTTATGGATATCAAATAGAAATTTCCAAAATATGACTTCAAGGACCCTATCCAGAAAATACTTTTTGATGTGGCTATTAGTTTCTACTTCATCTATTTTATGGATGGTTACACTAGATACAACCAGATCTAGATGGATATTAATGATGTAGAATACACAATATTAAGGGAACCAAATGGGTTTTTGTTCTCCAAATAGATAGCCTTTTTTATGAGGAATGGAGTTTTAACATATACACATGTCATTCAACATTACATCAAAACTATCTTGAGGTTGGAAATAGAGTGTAATGATATTAATATGGTGGTCAAATAAAAATCTTTGTGTGATCATATTTCTAATCTAAAAATAGTTTTCAATAAGATAAGGAATCATATCCAAAAAAATAAATCCATTAAATTTTATTTTTGTTTAACAGTGATAAAATTTTGTTGCTTCACTGTACATCATCATGGTATCAATGTTAATACTGAAATTGATGAGGTAATCTGTGACATGCATTCACCATGTAATCTCAAATAGTTTAGGGGTTCTATGGGAATCTTTCTTATATGGTCCCACACAAAGATATTCATTACTTTTTATGTTTGCTGGTAATAACAAAAAATATAGACATTCTATAGATCATTATAATAATTTTCATGTATAAATAGGACACCAATGGAAAAATGTTAGATAATTTTCTCATTGAATAACTTTTCCCAAATATTTAAGTATAGAATATAAGGCATCCAAATAAATTGGATTTCTCCATTCAACAAATATATGAGATAAGGTATATATACATTGATTATACATCTAGGAATATAGTAGGAAGGGGTGGAAAATATAAAGGATAATAGGGTTCTTCTAGGGAATGGGCCTGTCTCTGTTGCCAAATTCATTCATCCCATATCCTTCCATAAATAAAAAGGATTTAATACTAATGAGAAAAAATATTAATATGTAATTACAGGCTTGAAAATGTCTGAGTAGATACCAATTTTCTTAAAAAAGGAAAACAGTGTCTCAAAATTGGTTGTAAAATATATTAATGGAGAATATGACCATAGGAAGGAATAAAAAACCATCGATTTTTGATTTTTTATAATGGTAGGGGAAAAAATTCCTTATGATAGAACACTATCTCCCATGCCACATTCACATGAAGATTATGCAAATGAATTGGATAATGAAACCACAAACCGAGAAGACCCTAAAAAAGGGAAAGTACTTATCATTATTTTATACCAAAGGATGTCCTATCCATTCATTGATAATGATATTGAGGAAGTAAAATAGATTAATAATAACCTGATTCAAATATATCTCAAATATGTGAAACATGATATCAAATTGCCTGAATAACCGCATAATACACTATCAATAAGGAATAATTATTTTATCGAGTTCAGTTAAGAAGGAATGGTTTCAGTGGTGGGTAGTGAATATTATCCTCTATAATTAACCAAATTCTAATAAATTAATTTATAAATGAGTCTTCAAGGGAATTTTCCTCAACATTATTGATGTGGGAGAGACCCTATATCTTTTTGTAGGAAGTCCATGGTGGTGGTGTATCCCTCACCAGCCATGATACAAATTCTTCCATAAAGTATATAGGGTAGGATAATTCTTCTAACAATGATGCATGAATATATAGAAGTCATCATGATGTTACATGACTATGAGATACTTTCAAATTTTATCCATGAAACCCAAATATTCATGTGAAACTTCTACATGGGTAGTTAATGTCATGCGGAAATATCCCTATTATGTAACCTAAAAATCTATGTACATCCTTAATACAACTTTATATTTTCTATGTGGGTTGGGGTTATATCTTTTAAAGAGAATTGGAATAATACTATAATCAACATCACGAAGAAAAATATCACCAAAAAATTTATTATCCCACTCATAATATTGACAAATAAGGGGAATAATTTATTCTCTTATGAGTTGAAAATAATGTATCAGGAATATATTATTAAGTCCAACCACTAATACTTTTACCTCATAATGGTAATAAGATGGTAATAGGGTTTTACCAAAACCATATTTGATAACATTCAAAAGATTATTTATTAAGTTAAAAAGGTTTGGACAAAAAAATTATTTAATTATTATCAGTCTTATCACACCATAAACCATACTGAAATGATGGAAATCATTTATTTTCTTGTATATAATTTTAATATTGTATTTTAAATTGAATTTTATCTACCATTTCTTATATTTTCTGTATCTATTCAGTTATCTACAGATGATATGTCTTAGATAGGACAAGATTAGTTGGATCATAATAATGAGAAATGATTACACACACAACAATACTGATAAATCTATTATAATCATGTTTTATAATTTATTAATATAATTATTAAATACTTCTAATTCAAATAATAACAACTACTTCTAGATATCAGAACTCCAATGATACCTAGGAATAACCCTCTAATGTTCAAACAAAAGTGGGATGAAACTTACACAATATATTATATCTAATAAATCATAAACTACTACAATGATATAATAAATGGAGGCTTTATCACATACACCACCAAAACATGGTTTCCCGTGAAGTAATTTTCATTAATCTAAACATGTTTTATTTCATTTTCAATAAAATATGTTAAACTATATGGAATTAGTCCTTGTTGTAAGGATTTAAAAAATGAACCATGATCATGTTTGATGACTATAAATTATATATCATAATGTTTATTTAGAATTAATTTATACAACATGGATGATGTATTGGCCACATGGTATTAAACATTATATAATATGCTACCTTATTGAAAGAAATTTAATGACATGGCACATTTCCCATACCACTCCACATGAAAATATATTTGAGTGATCCATTCAATTGATCTATGATCCCTTACATATAAATTATATATAAATAATATTACTCATCATGAACATTATTATCCATGAATACGTGTTATTGAAAAATTCCAATGGACTAAAAAACTCCCCCTTAGGGTTTCGTACACTATCCATCTACCACGATCCAAGAATGCATGGACAAAACTATTCCATGTGACTTAGTAAATAAAAATTACCCCATCCACTATATGATCTAGATATGCATATTGGTTATTAATTAGCACTAGGTATTGATTCATTACAAATATATCAAGATTTGAAGGGAATCATGGATATCTTAACCTAAGACCATCCAAAAACTCTCAATTAACCACCAAATTAATCATATTTTTTGGGCCAACTAATTCATATCTTGTTTCAATTTGATGTTTTGTAATAAAGAAGAATATATATTAGACAAAATTTATATCTACACAATGTTAGTATGTAGGAATACTCATAGCAAGATGTTGAACAATAAATGTCAAATCTAATCTATATTACCACAAACTATATATAACATATATCATGCTAATATAGTGATAAAATAAATGTAATTTTTTCTTTATTATATGAAGTAAAACCTCACACCAATACCCACACAAGACATGTATCTCTTTGATTGATGTAATATTCTAGTAACCTCATGTTGATCAATATAAGAATCAATCATGTAGGAATATAGTTTCTAGTTGATTACACTGATTTGAATAAACACGAAGCATCTCTTATTAAGGATGCCTTTCCCATATTAATTTCATGAATCAAAACTATACAATGTAAGCCATTCTATGCATAATAATTTCAAATATTATTAGGATATATGAGATATCTTCTGATTATATAAGAGCCAGATCTATGTAAGAGTTACCCAAGAACACTTCCTTCCTCCATATATTAGAAAAAAATTGGGATCAAATAACATACATAATAATTAAATTTGGTTTGATTATTATTTTCATATGATATGTAGAGACATGACAACCATTGGACACAACTATATACTCAAAAAACAATTCCCGCATTTATAATTGGTACAGAAACCCTAATTCTACAAGGTCATCTAACCTCTTATTTCTTGACACAAAGACATAGTGATCATATTATCAAATCCAAAATTAAAGTAACTATTTATGGATAGATTCATATTAAAAAAAATATACATAGTTATGTGTTGATTTCTTATATCAGGCTTAGATATGAATCAATACCCACCCTATCACCTAGTTATAATAATTAGAAATCCTAATTTACCGTAGGATTCCCTCCACAATTTAGAAAATTAGATAATGATATTTAATTTTAGGAGTGAGTCAAAAGATATGTCAATAATCTAACAAAAAGATCATAATTATTTGACCCCAAATAGTAGAAAACAATGTCCCTTTCATGTGATGATAAACTGTGTGACATGTAGTCTAAACTATGAGAATAGTTCTCCTCTTATATGAGAAATATATATATATATATATATATATCCTTATAAATATATTGTGAATATGTGGATATTTTATAAGAGAATATTAAACCACCACTACAAATGATTCTTATCAATATTGGTATCATTTATATGAATTATTTTTTGATTAAATCCTATATTATGGGATATTTAGTAGAACCCTGAACTATTTTCCGGGGACCAATATAAAATTACGATAATGGTCAATCCCCTTACATAGGATCAATATTTTTATATGATTTCTAGTGTATTATTTATGTACAACACTTTTTTCTAAATGATAAAAAAATTATTCTACCCTTATATAGGTTTCAGATTTTCAAAAGATCTATTTATAAGAACTATATGATTCTTGATTAAAATATTATGGAAAAAATATGATAGTTTTCAATTTATCTGCATATGAGAATTGGTTGTATAAGTGAACCCAAACAAATATGTATATATTTTCATGGACTAAATTGAGCCAATAAATTTAAATATAGGGCTTCAAATGATATATATCAAACAATTGAATATCACTAACTTCCATCATCTTCATGACTGGAGTATGCTTTATAATGATAATATGGAGAAATATATGTATGAATCCTTCCATTATAGTGTAATACGAACTAATATATCCATGAATGTTTCAGGAGGAATGTCACGAACCAAATTGGGTCGCCTTTAAACTTGCACCATTCCCAGACCGTGACAAGGCCCAAAGGGCGTTCCCAATCCGTATGGGCTGGAACAAGTGCCCGAGTATCATAACAGAAAATTGGGAATCATTTACATATGTTTAGACAAAAAAAATGCATACAATAAAACAAATCTGGATATTTCAAACAAAATCAACTTTTACAAAATTTAAAAATTTATTTACAAAATTTATTACAATGTACAACGACCAAAAAAAAATTACAAAACCAAAAATGGAAAGGCAAGAACCTTTTCACGGAAAGGGGAAATCAGCCTCAATCCATCTCCACAAAACAACATCTGGATGGACCTCTAAAAACCGAAACTTTTGGCACAAAGCAATAACAAAAGTTGTCACAAAAATAACCAAGTCCACTTACACCCAATGGTGTAAGTAGGTCATGATTCAGATCCTAATTGGATAACACCACTAATATATTACATGTTATTAAAATTTATAGATAAAAATCATGCATGTTTTCAAAACATGAAATGCTAGTGAAAATTTCTAAACGATGAAACTATAAATAAAATCACATTTCATGTCGTATATTTTAAAGAAAGAAATAATTTCAATAAAACCAACATGATACTGAAATTATACTGCCAATAATACCATATGATGATGATAATCACAAAATATATCATGAGAACAATCATTTGGAAATAAACCCCTGACACTAGCTCTCTGTGGGTCCCAGGTAACACGTATCTCATTGAGAGAAAACATCACAATATTTGTCCTCATTCATGAGACACTAGTTTGGAAGATACCTTTAACAGTGTGGTCCCAATTCAGCATCATCATCATAGATTAGTTAGTGTTTTAAGAATCCATATTTCTAAGTGAAACTGGGGCCAAGACCAATGGGATCACAAGAATACTAGTACACATCCACCCACCTGGATTACCAGCCTTCCCTATTGTGCTAAAACAAGTTCAATAAGACAAGATATATGATTTGCAATGAAAATATCACTTTCACATCACACATTCACCATAATCAATCATATACATCACAGAATTCACAAAATCCACTTTTCTATTCAAATGAAATTAGAAATCGAACTCACACCAAAATATCCCACAAAACAATTTTCATATCATTAACAATTCAAAAAATCCATTAAAAATTTTATAAAATATTTCCCAAGATTCCAAATATCACATAAAATCCCATTCACAAGTTACATAATAACCTTTTTCATAAACAAATTAAAATTTTCACATCACACACATTCAAAATATCCCTAAAACATGTTTCTCATGCACATCATTGTTTCATAAATCACCTTGACAAATTACAAAACACTACCAAAACGTTTGACATAATAACAGACAACTTAATCATTAAAAAATATATTAAATAAACATACTACCACCAAAACAGTACAAAATCATCCGTTTAACAGTATGTGAGACTCGTTAAATAATTTTCAATTTTTATAAAACCAACCTAAGGGTTTTAACAATGTTTTTTCTCATAAAACAAATTTCCAAATACTCTTTTAAAATCAAAATCACACAAATACCAATCAAAAAATAGAATATTCAGCCTTAGAAATGTTTTTAACCAATATAATCTATTATAAAATCAAATCATATAATACCAAAAAAATGAACATGAAAAAAACTTATTTTCATAAATCACATTCAAGAGGCATTACAAGGTTTAACACATAAAAAACATTCAAAACCCCAATTCAAATCCCACATGAATCTAATGATTTAACAAACCTTAATTGGAAGACCCTTTAATCAACTATTGAATCACTTTCATTGTTAATAAAATAATAAAAAACATTACCCCAAGAGTTGCACATAAAAAGCACTCAATTTAAAGCTAATATGCAACTATAAAACTAAACTCTTAACCAAATCCTTTAAAAAACTTCACTCAAAACCCTTCATATTAGAACCATGATATGTTAATAAAACATGAACGATAAATCATTATAAAATGGTTACCCATGGGTTCACCTATTGAATGTGTATAATCCCTCAAATCTCAGTGTGAAACATCAAGCGCACCACCACTGCACCATAAGGAGGTGAACAGAAATCTAAAACCTCAAGATTACGCCCTAATGATACCAAATGAAACCCAAGGTTTGAACCCTAACTTCTGGAAATTTTGGAACATCATGGATGCGTAAATAAAACCAATGGGATATGGGTGAAACCAGATGTAATCACTGACCTTGAAGAATATTTGAGTTCCCCCACCAAAAACACCCTCATGGATAGGTCCTCTAAGAGATTGATGGATCATGGATACCTCACATGGCTGCTAGTGTCAAATGGGGGATAAATGGTGTGAATTGGATTTATTTCAGGGAGTGAAAAATAGGAAATTCAAAATTATTTTTAATGAGCTAGAAACACGTTTATAGTATTCTTACATTTTTTGGAACTGTGTGGCCAAACCGTGTGGCCAATTATGACACCCAAAACCATGCCATTATCCTCAAATTTCAGGGGGGGGGGGGTCTAAGGGGGAAACCAACGTGTCATATAGTCAAATAATAGTGGGTAATAATAACCAAAATAAATCACATGTTTCCAACCAAGGCTCATCCAAATCGAGGGTCAAAACCACCTTAACCGCATACCCTTTAAGTGTCATCACTAGAAGTTTCACCAATCCAACACCAAAACACCACAACCACAAATAATATCTTTGAAAAAATAGGAGTCCCAATACCACACAAGAACATCAGATTTAAAACCATTCTCCAAAAAAACAATGAAACCATTATACAAAAATAGGAATAAATATGTCTATCCAAATTTAAAACCATTCTCCAATAACTCTTTTAATGACACATGGATTTCCCCTAACTACGCAGCCACTTCACTCCAAGACCTACGGGTGGAGCTCAAATGATTGAATCATCTTGATCCTCATATTTAGGCTTTGGAATCCCCTATACATATCTATTTATTTCTAATCCACGAATACTATACACTAATCTGAGACGGGTTCATCAAGACATAACACATTCCAAATCACAGTTTACCCATTCCAGACATTTCACTAAAACAAAGGCTTAGAGGATACACACTCATCATTCCTTTTTTCTTTAGGTGATAAACAACCGAATGAAAGGAAAAATATGAACATGTTCCTATAAAATAGGGGATTTTGAATTTTTCCAATAGAGACATACACCTAACATAACATGTACTCTTAGAGGACAGCACAACCATCAGCTTTATATTCAAATTAGAACATGACATCACAGGGTGTCACTGAATATGACCACTGTGACAGATTGAATAAATTCATGGAAAAGGACCATAATCCATGTCCCCCAAAAAAACAAAATTCTAGGAAGTGGTCAGAATATCCTCTCATGTCTAGATATCCCACACTGGGGGTTTAACATGAAACCTTACCTCAAAGAGACTACGAAGGATCCATATGCCCTATTAGACACCATCCACACTACCAACCTCAATTAATTCCATCTTTGATGAATCAAGTATATTAAGAAACTAAGGTATCTTTAAACCTTCTAAATCCACTCTCTCTCTCTCTATAAGATGATCCAAAAAACAATGAAAGGAAATGGTGCAGAATAAATCTCTAAAGCTTGAGAAAAAGATTACATATACTGATCAACTTAAGAATTTTACAATGGAAAAATAAGCATTTGTTACACTTCAGTTGTGCACTAACTCATAATTGGGTGTACCTTATCCAAAAATAAAACCCAAGGACCCAACCAAGATGGTCCATTAGTCATTATATACCATAAAAAACACCAGACACATGAATGGAACCACTTTAAAAGCATCCCAAAATATTTCTCAAAAGGCGCAACTCACAGGCCCTTCAACCCAGCTTACCAACCAAACAAAAACCCCAAAAATAGTACAAACTGGAGGTGTTCATGGACTCAATGAAACCCACAACATCAACATTTTCAAAAAAATAATAATACAAACCATCCCAAATCAGTCATCAAGAAATCATGTTATCCTTTAAAATGATCCCCTTGAAAATAAATGTTTTAGCGGTTAGTGTATCCACTAATGGTACACCATGGGCCTCACAAATGCATTTTTTGTGCCATACCAGGAACCCCCCTCATATCCCACCCAAAACACATATTGTTGATGCAATAACCATCCATCATCCATATAACCTCATTCATATGGTATCTCAAAGAAATACCAATGGTTCAAACAAAAATTTATTCAATTATTCAAAACCAAAATAGTCATCCAATACTTCCTTTTTCCCAATACAACTAACCATAAAATCAAACTAAAATTATATCTTACAGATTTTTTTAGAAAAGATCAATAATTAAATTGAAAAATCACTTTCAAGTCATAATAATTAATTTCAAAACATATCATCCCATTAAAACACCTTTCAATAGTTTATAAAATACAATTGGAAACACTTTTTCAGAACCATCTTTAACACAATCTTCTGCTTTCAAAAGAGGAGTAAACGCAACATTTTCCATTTGAAAACAATTAAGAAAACTCAATTTCACCATTTTTGAATTCAAACCCTTCCATATTTATTATAAAATAATTTCAAAAAAACATTATTCTTCATAAGCCCATGACATTTTTCCATTAAAAATAAAATTACATGATTCCAAATGTAAATAGAACAAGATAATGTGAGAGGAAACTAGTTTTGGTGGCTAACCTAGACATATGGTTGGAGTCCATACACCAATCACTTCACCATCTCAGAGGGTGTTCTAGAGAAATATCCCCATCTCCACATGGATATTCAGGCCATGCGAACTCAATGAGACCATTAACCCCACTCTCTTTTCATTTCCCATAATCATCACCAATTTAAGAAAACCAATGGACATATATAAATCCTGACTTCCCCCGGAGACTTAAATAGATTCATGAGGAGTGGTGACAAGGAACACAACCCATAAATATAATTCCATGTCCCGACAATCCTGAATCCATACTATCCTCAATGTTCCCCAAATAACATGACATAAAGAGTTACCTTGAACCTCCTTTGATAATATTTTGTCAAGAAATGAATCGGGTCACCACCAAACAGAAACCATACTATGGCTATGAAAAATCCAGAATGGTGTTCTCTATTCCCACAGGTAGGCACATGTTCTTGAGTATCATAAACTGAAAATTGGGAATGATTTACCTATGTTTATAAACATAAAACAATAAATGAATCCCATAAAAGGAATATGGACATTCTAATCAAAATTATATTTTACAAAATTTCATAATTTAATTAAACAATTTAAAACAATTTAAAAATACCATTAAAAAGTTACAAAACAAAAAATGTAAATCCATGAACCACCTCAAGGAAATGGGATAAACCCTTGAAGCCATCTCCACAACACGGCATCTCGAATGAACACTAAAAACCCGAACTATTGGAAAAAATCTATACCCAAGCATGCGGAAAAAATAACCATGTCTACATACACAAAAATATGTATGTATGGCGTGATACAAATCCCAAATAAGATACCACAACTAATAGATTCCATTTGATAAATATTTACAGTCTAAAAGGAAGAATGTTTTCCAAATATGAAAAGCTACTGACAATTTCTAAATGATTCAACATTAAATAAAAACAGTTTTCAACTGTGCAATTTTAAAGAAAGAAATAATTTCAATGAAACCAATATGGTACATAATTTTTTTCATCCAATCATACCATATTCCAATGGAAATAACAAAATATCTATTGAGCAAAATAATTTGGAAATAACCCATGGCACTAGCACGTTGTGGGTCCCAGGTACCTCGTATCTCGGTGAGAGTAACCATCCCAATATCTGTTCTATTACACGAGACTCTTGTAGTGAACATACTCATAACCTAGTGGTCCCAAATCATTATCATCAGAATATTTTAGTTAGTTTTTTAATCATCAATCATTCTATTTGAAATTGATGCCAAACCCCATGGGATCACGAGCATAGTAGTACACATCCATCCACCAAGATATTCAGATTTTCCTCTTGTGCTCAATCATGTTCAAAAAGTCAATAAATATAATTTTCATATGAATATATCACTTCTATATCACTCATTCACCAAAATATTACATGTACATCACACAAGTCAAAAAATACAGTTTTGCATTCAAAAGAATTTTGAAATCTAACTCACAATAAAATATCCTAGAACACATTTTTCATATCATTCACAATTCAAAAAATGCATTAAAAAATTTATAAAACCATTCCCAATATGCCAAACATCACATAAAAACCCACTCACATTTTACATAATACCATTTTTATAAACGAAGACCATTTATCATATCACACTCACACAAAACAACCCAAAAACAAGTTTTTCACCCACATCACAATTTCATAAATCTCCTCGTCAAATTAAAAAACACTACGAAAAAATTTGACATAAAAAATAACCACATTATCTTTCAAAAACAAATATAATGTGCGTAATACCACCAAAATAGTACATAAGCATCATTTTATCACTTTGTGTGACACGTTAAATCATTTACAATTTTCATAAAACCAAACCAAGTGGTATAACTATGTTTTTCCAATAAAACCCATTTCCTAATTCATTTTAAATGTATAAATCACACTAATAACAATCACAAAACTTATTTGGAATTCCAAGAAATTTTTATTTAACTGATCCCTATTATTATAAAATCACCTCAAATAATCCACAATAGATGCACATGAAGAATACAAATTTTCATAAAATGCTTTCAAGAGGCATTAAAAGGTTTCAGACAAAAAAACCATTCAAAATCACAATTCAAGGACCACATGAAACTATTGATTTAAAAAACCCTAATTTTAATCCCCTTTCAACAAAATATAAATCAATTTCATAGGTAATAATATACAGTCAAACAATACCCCAAGAGTCACAGATGAAAAGCACCCAATTTCAAGCTAACATGCAACTATGAAATTAAACTATTTACCAAATCCATCAAAATCAGTTTTCAAACCACACCCAATAGATTAGAAACATGATAAATAAATATACCAAGAAAAATAACTCATAAAAATATAGTTACACATGGAATCACGGACCGAATGTGTCGAATCCCTCAACTCATGGTGTGAGACATCATGTGCACCACTACCGCCCCACAAGGAGTTGACGAGAAACCTAAAACAACATGATTACTCCAAAAAGATAGCATCTAAAACTATAGGTGTAGCACCCCTAGTTTGAGGTTTGTAACCTATATTTATGTATTTTTTATGTGTTTAAATTGCATGGGATGATTTGGGATGAGGTTGGGAGAGTTTGGAACAGTTTTGGATGAGTTTGGTGACTTCTAAAGGGGTGTACGGTTTGAGCACAGTTAGTGTAAACCGTGCAGATTCACCAGGAACCGTGTAGGGGGAGACAGTAGGCTCTTCAAAAACTGTGAACAGTTTTCTAAATGGTGAGATTAAATTGTGCGAACCCTAGCTCTCGATGCAGTAGAGTGCACACGGTTAGCGCATGATTTTCTCAACCGTGCAGGCTAAACCGTGAGGCCACATAAAAATAGGGTTTTTAAATTCAGGCTCCCCTGAGATTGACCTAAAACACTCATCTATTCCTCCCAATTGATCCTCACTCGGTATTTTCAGTTCATAAGGGCTAGAAGGTATCTCCCACTCATTTTAGAAGGGTTTTGAAGAGTATTCAAGGTGGTTTGATGGTGATTTCACCCATGTAAGTCATCTCCCATGGTTTCTTTGGGTTTTCCTCTAGATCCACTTCTCTCTCTTTCTTGGTTTTTTAGATCTACACTAATTGTGTGTAGATATAAGGTTTTGGTTTCCTTTAATGATGTCTTTAAGGCTTATTGATGTTATGGAAGGGGATTTAGAGAGGTTTCGAGGAGGCGTTCTACCGGATTTAAGTGCATTAGGGCTAAGGGTCGATTTCTCCAAACCCTAAGTGGTAGGTGGATTCCCTCTCGACTCCACTTGGTGGAATTGTGTTGTGAGTTTACAATTAATTTTTTTTTTGAAATTTAATTGTTAAATCATGGGGAAAATTTGTGGAAAATTAATGGGAGATGAAATTGTGGGTTATTGGAATGAAATTGGGATTTTTGGAAAAATTGGTTTTCATGGAAATGGATTCAATGGGATTATTTTTAAATGTGGATTTTAAAATGACATTGATCATGAGAGTGATAATGGAATTTGATGGTGATTGCAATAATGGGTGATTTTTTTAGGATTCTTCTTGTGCGGATATTAATGGAATGTTTTATTACAATTTGTGGTGATATTGTGGATTGGTCATGAAAGTGCCACTATAATCAGGGAGATAGATGGATAATGGTCGGAAGGGCCCCCATCGGGGCAAGTGGCCTAGAATGTACCACTTTTTGGGTTGTGAATGGGTTGGACGAGAAAGTACCCCTGTTGTTGGTTTATTTCATGATTACGTGATGTTTTAGTTGGGGCTTCTGAGTGAAATATGAACATGGTGACTAGCCTGTGGCTTGATTGTGGAGGTTTTCCTTTAGGTGTGGCATGTTTGGATTTTGTAATAAGTTTGTGAGTTTATTTTTATATATATAATGTTTTATATAAATGTGATAACAGTTTATCATAGTGGTTTGTGTTGGGATGTCATTAGGGGAAATCATACTGAGTGGTTGTACTCACCCCCTGCTTTGGCACATTAGTGTCTTTACAGATGTATTATATCGGGATGAGGGAAAAGGTAAGGCATATCCATTTTTTTACTACTGCCTCATGATGCTTGGAGGTTCATGGAGCTTGGAGCTGGGGTGGAGCTGTGGTTGTCGCATGGATTGTTGTGGGTGTCTTTTGGTTTCCATTGTACTCTGATGTTTTAGAAATATCCGGTTGTATAAACCTTGGGTTTTTTACAGGGTTAGTTGAATTGAAATGCATGCATTATAGTTTTTGGTTGTCAGTTGCTTGGGTTATCCTCTAGAGGGAAAATCATTCCCCACTTTTATTAAAGCCCTCGACATTTATTTCTAGCCTTTGGAGCCTTGGGAACTTCTCTTAAGGCCAAGTGACCCTCACCGCCTCCTCAAGCCAGTGAGGTAGGGGCAGGCTGTTACAAGTGGTAACAGCTTATTCGGTCCTTTGGAGTTGATTCTCAGATATAGAGTTGACATTTGTTCTTAGTTATTCCTTGAGTCGGGACTGTAGCAAGGCGTTGGATAGTGAGAACATGGAACGTATAGAATAAAAGGATGTAGCTAACCCTTTTATGTTGAACTTCAAGTTACCAGGGAGTTGGATACATAAGTGTTTTAGAGACACTTATAGGCATTGTAAATCTCATTGTCGTGGGTGTAGCCAATGAGATGAGCTTGACATGTATGATAGAAATGAATTCCCTCTAGGATGCCGATTTCATTAGGTTTAATGATTTATGGGTTGAATTGAAAAATGGTTTTCCAAATTTGTGAACCTGAAATGTGAATAAACATGGTATTTTGAAAATGGTTGATTTTTAAAAATGGTACAACATGGGAAATGTAAATGAATTGAAAGCCTGATTGTGATTGATTGTTATGAAATGGTATATGATGTGGTTGATTCCTGATGTCTACGGAAGCGAGATTCATGCTTGTTTGTTTTATGTTATAGAAATGGCATTGGGTAGGCGCTTTAGAGACCAACCAGAAATGGCTGATGAGAATGTGGTTTCACCTGAGCCTCTGGTGACCAAAAATATACTGAAAAGTATAGTCCAATCCTTCCATGCGATGGGAAGTGTTAATAGAGTGGAAGAGCCCAAGCATTTCGACAATGTGGCTCAGTTTCAGAAGCAGAACCCACCCGTTTATACGGGTGATGCGGACCCAGAAAGGGCAAAGGCATGGTTGTCCCAAATAAATAGAATTTATAAATTCTTGGGAACCTCAGCCGAGCTAAAGGTCAATCTAGCAACGTATAATCTGGAGGATCTTTCCCTTCAATGGTGGGAGCTGGTAGTCCAAGGGGGGATGGACCATGGTATGACGTGGGAAACCGTTGAGGAATTGTTTAACAAACAATTCTACCCTCACACGTTCAAGATTTAGCGTACAACTAACTTTTATTGTTTGAAGAAAAAACAGATGTCGGTAATGGAGTATGCAGCTATGTTTATGAGCTTAGTGCAGTTTTCACCCGAGGTGGCGGGTAGCACGTTACTAAAATCATGGATTTTCGAGGCGGGCTTGAGGCAGGAAATCCGTTCTAAAATTTCGGTGCTGTGTATCGAGGACTACATAGAATTGGTAAATCGAGCCTCGGTAGTTGAGCGGGATTTGTTAGGAACATCAGGCAGAGGAAGAGTGGTGATACCCACCGAGATTAGTGGGAACTATAACGCTAACTTCAAGCGAAAGAGGGACACATCTTCCCAGAGCGGGAGCACAACACAAAATGTGGCGACGGGATCAGTTAACCTTCCTCCAAAGCCCCATAGTAAAGTGGGATTTTTTCAGTGTGGCTCCTCGACGCATATCAAGTGGGATTTCATGGCACAACTCATAGCATGTTATATTTGTATGTAGATGGGGAATCTCTAGCACTACTATAGGAATTATCCGAGGATGGGTGTGTGTGAGAATCCACAAGGATCGCAGGCGTCCTATGCTTCGACCGGATGGGCGCAGTAGCATACCCCTTGTCAGTAAGGTAAGGATAGTCATGGTGATTCTTGGAATACCATGATGCCTCAACAAGGATGTAAAGAACAGAATATGGCAATGAAGGTGTTGTTCAGAGCTGAGCAGGATGGGGTGGATGATCAGTCAGGGCCATCCACAGTACGAGGTACTTTATTTTAACTTCTACCTACATGCATGTGTTGTTTGATACGGGTGCTTCACACTCTTTTATTGTTGCCCATGTTGTTGAGTTTCTGGGTTTAAAGGTAGAGATGATGCCTTCAATTTTGAAACATAAAACACCTCTGGGTAGAAAAGAGTGATGAGCCTTCTTATGTAGAGCATGTTGTATCGTTGTGGGTGAAATTGAGATAGTTTGGGATTTCTCAGTACTTGACATGGATGGATATGATGCAATCTTGGGCATGGATTGGATAATAGCGTCTAAGGCCCATGTTGATTGTGATATTTGAACAGTGAGGTTTATGACACAAGATGGCGTTGGACATCTCTTTAGAGGGGAGAGGCATGGGAAGTAGGTTGCAGCAGGCTTGTTAGCACCGGCAGTTGGCACATTATCATATCAATTGGCAGTCCTGTCATTGTAATTAATAGAATATGTTGAGAAGAGTGTTCTTCTAGCAGTGGTGGATCAGGTCATGGATGTCTTCCTGATGAATTATCTGGGTTACCTCCTGTAAGAGAAGTGGAGTTTACGATTGATATCCTTCAGGGGACCAGTCATATCTCACTTCCGTCTTACCAGATGGCACCTACTGAATTGTGGGATTTGAATGTCCAATTGGAAGAATTGGAAAACAAATGGTTTATCAGTCCTAGCATGTCTCTATGGGCACCGCTGGTGTTGTTCTTGAGAAAGGTGGACGGAACTTTCAGGCTCTTTGTGGATTATCGTAGACATAACCAGGTGATGATAAAGAACAGATATCCACTTCAAAGAATCGATGATTTGTTCGATCAGTTGAGGGGAGCCCAATGATTCTACAAGATCAACCTGAGGTAGGGATATCATCAATTGCGAGTAAGGAAGGAGGATATCTCTAAAAAAGCTTTTAGAAGTCAATATGGCCATTATGAGTATGTTGTCATGCCCTTTGGTCTAATGAATGTGCTAGTAGTGTTCATGGCATTGATGAATCAGATATTTCAGAGATATTTGGATTCATTTGTGGTTGTGTTTGTAGATGATATTCTAGTGTATTCAAAGACAAGGGAGGATCATGAGCAGCACGTGGTGATAGTTCTAGGGATCTTGCAAGATCATTGTTTGTATGCCAAATTGTCAAAGTGTGACTTTTGGATATAGGAAGTACGTTTTCTTGGCCATGTGATTTCTGATAGGGGTGTATCAGTGGACCCGAAAAAGAT
The DNA here is from genome assembly GCA_963277665.1 of Viscum album. Lineage (NCBI taxonomy): Eukaryota > Viridiplantae > Streptophyta > Magnoliopsida > Santalales > Viscaceae > Viscum > Viscum album. The sequence continues at coordinate 1,104,473,957 of OY728131.1, read as the reverse complement.
AGAGACCGTTATCTTGTGGCAACCACCAATTAATGTGTTTGAGATACAGAGATTTCTTGGTCTAGCTGGGTACTATAGCCGCTTTTTTCGTGATTTTTCACGTCTAGCTTCACCAATGATAGCATTGATAAGAATCAATGTTCCATTCCAGTGTAACGAGCAGTGTCAGCAGTGCTTCGAGGAGCTGAAAAGGCACCTTACATCAGCCCCAATTTTGGTTCTTCCAGAACTAGGAAAATGGTATGTGGTGTATTGCGATGCATTGAAATTAGGGTTGATGTGCATTCTCAAGCAAATAAATCATGTGGTTGCGTATGGATCACGGTAGTTGAGGGTGTATGAGAAGAACTACCCAAATCATGATTTGGAGTTGGTGGTAGTGGTCCATGATTTGAATATGTGGCCCCATTGTCTCTTCGGTGAGAAATTCATGGTCTACACAGATCATAAGAGTTTAAAGCACATTTTATCACAAAGGGATCTGAACTTGATGAAAAGGAGATGGATGGAATATCACCAGATGGTTGATTGTGACTTCTTGAACTCATCGGGTAAGGGAAATTCCATGGCAGATGCATTAAGTTGGAAATCATATGCTCAGGTTTTGAAACATGCATCAGACCAGTGGTAGTTGTTGTTAGTTATAACCTATATGCAGTTGGAATGTGAGGGTCAGGGTGATAGAGTGGTCTTCTTTCCGGTTACGTTGATTCCTGACTTGGTTGGACTGGTTAGAGAGGCACAGATATCTGATCCTAAATGTGTTACCATGGGGTCGAGACTCAACGGTGGGGAGAACATTGAGGGTTGACAATTAAATAAAGAATCCGTTTTGTGTTTCTGGAATCAGATAGTTGTACCAGCGGCTTGTCAGGAGGACCTTCTCAGGGCGCACCATCATTCTAGGTGGGTTGTCCACCATAGAATTCAAGAGATGTATAAGGCGTTAAAAGCACAGTCCTAGTGGGTTGGAATGAATAGAAGAGTGGTTTATTTCATTTCATGATGCTTGACTTACCGGCAGGTCAAGGTAGAGCACCAGAGGCCATCGGGAATGTTGCAGTCTTTAACTATCCCTATTTTGATGTGGGAGCAGATAACGATGGATTTTGTCACAGGTGTAACAACCTAAGATTTTAAAAGATATATTCTTTTTAATTTCTTTCATATCTTCTGATGTACGCTATACCAATATTATATTGCGCTATACGCAACACCGTATTAGCTTGCAGTATACACAACACTAATCTTGGATCGTGTTACACACATTTTCAGGTTTGTTTGATAGTAGTTATTCTACGAAACATTGATTATATATATATATATTCAATGTATTTTTTTATACGTGACTACAATGGATTAGTGCACTACAAGCAACCCTGACTTGGCTTGCATTACACGCAATCGCGACCTTCCTCGATAGGTTGTGTTGTACGCAATACCAGGTTTTACTAAACTACGATATATTATTATAATATTATGATGAACTAGCCGTTATGAATAGTATTAAATAAATTTTGATTTTTAAAACATTATTATTCATCTTACACATTTTCTATAACATGGTATAAGAACAAAATAAATTTTTCGTGTAAAATTAGTATTTTTCAAAAAATGCAGTTTTGCCGCCTTTTGATGGTGCACCAACATTAAATATAGTTTTTCACATGTTTATAAGTTCAATTTTACAAAATAAATTTATTCTTTGGAATCAGGATAAATTTTTTTACCTTGGATAAATTTTTCATATTATTATGATAACTATCATATTTTAATGAATAGTAAAAATACGCTCTATTTTAATTAAAAACAACTTTTTCATTGTAATAACTTATGTGGTTAAATTATAATATTGAATGTTTTTAAAGAATAAATAGAATATATTTTTACCATTTAATATAATTTATTTCATTAGCATAGATTTTACATTGAATTCATAGGTTAAGTAAACTGAATCTTTTGCAATGTTTTAAACAAAAACCTATTTTCTTTTGATAACAGAATTAATATTAATTTAATTAATTTAATTTCTGCAACTTCTGTGTATTGAATTTGGAAAAATGGATTCCATATTTGGAATCAGTGGGTCTAAATTATATTAATAGGATACTTTTTATTTTTGGGCTTTATGAATAGTAACAACGGTAAATTTTATTTACCATAGTAAAAGGTAAATATGGTAATTAAGGGTAAATATAATATTATAAAATAATCCTAATACTTGTCTTAATACAATTAGATGATTATATTTCGTCCTAAGTAATATTTGGGTCAAAATGGAATCCATTAGAACCCACTTGGAGGTGATTAAGACCTTTAGTTTATTTTATTTAATGGAAAGTGAAATATGTCTCACTCGACTTTAATAATTAATTTTTTTTAATATAAGTTTATACAGAATATTAATTCGGTTATATATATTCATTTGAATGATAAAATGTTTTTCTTTATCATGGTAATTTATTTGTAATTTTTAGGAGTTATTTAATTACCTTTTTATCTTTTACATTAATGATGCAAAAATTATTTACTTAGTGAAAAATCAATAATATAGTTTTTATTGAAATTGTAATACATATCAAAAGGATCAAAAATCTACAAAAAACATATTTTTATTTTATATATAAACCCGAATCATCCACTGGCCAAATTTTTGACCATTTGGATCCTTATTATGGCGATAATAAAACTTCTAGTATTTTATTTTAAATGATTTCAAAGTTGCCACCTTCATAATTTAACAAATATAACAATTTAAATGTTGTTATTTTCAGATGATAAATTAGAGTAAAATTATTATTATTATGAAATTTTTTAAATTTATATTCATCAAAGGATCTTATTTTTAATTTTTATGCAACAAATAAGTATATTAAATAATTATACAAAAATGTTGTACTAATTATTTTATTAATAGATATACCAAATAAATGGTTTTATAAATATTAAAATAAATATTTTATGAACTATTTAATGTTAAACACGAATTTCCTAGACACATTTGACATGTTAGAAATCTAGTAAATATTTTAGTTCGAATATATCCTCTGTGTAGATTTTATTTAAATTCAAATAAATGAATAGTGGAAAAATTGTCACTATTGTTATTTTATAAAAATAACATATTATTAAATTGTTTAAAAATCACAAAAATATTTAAAAATTATAAATTTAAATTTATATACTCTAAAATGTCATAAAGTATCAAATAATGGAAAATTAACAACACATAAGTGATTATTTATGACCCATTAAAATTTATAATTTTATTACCATAAATAAACTTAAATAGATTAAATAATGATACATCAAAATGATAGGGTTTAAAATAAGATCAAAACATGTCTAAATTTTATTGGTTGATGATATTACAACCACATCTCATCTAATCTTAGAATTGAGTCATTTTTGGTGGTTTATATGTTTGGTTTGATTTTATATTAAACTAATATTTTTGAGGATTCCAAAGGTTCCCCTCTCCTCCCTCATAAAAGGGCACATACTCCCTCTCTTCCTCCCACCATTTTGAGCCTTGAAACTCAACCAAACTCTGACCATTTCACTTCTCCACTTCCCTAGAAACCTTATAGAGGTACTGGTGTTCTCAAAAGACCAACCCTAGTGCCCTAAAAAGAAGTTTAAAGGAGGTGTGTCGAAGAAGAGGAGGTTCAGATACATACGAAGCATATCAGACCAAAGGTATGTGATAATTTTGAAAATCTAATTTTTATCTAATATTTCTTATTCATAAGTATTTAATGAGGTTATTTCTATCATACATGTCCATGTTTTATAAAATTGTTTTCATGTATGTTTAGAGTCCTTTTTACCCATTTTGACTTTTACTACATGGTATGTAAGGAATCTTTCTTTTGTTTACGTTACGAGGTACATTTTTGGCTTTTCTGGTAAAATTATGAGAATAATGTTTTTTTAACATATACGTCATGTAAGGATTTTTACGGTTTTATAAATCCTCATTTTCATGAAACTTACTCCAAAAGATTTCATGACTATTTTAAAAAAAATCTCATTATTTTAAAATTTCATGACGTTTTGTGAGAAGAAATTGATTTGGAAGAAGAAAGGATATTTTCCTCAAGAATTCATTTAAAATGTTTTATCAAAACCATTTTTCCATCTAAGATTACAATATTTCATATGTGTATGTTTCAAGTATAATTCCTCTATGATTTACATGGTTTCACTTTTCATATTATGAAATGATATCCTTTTATTTTATATGGATTATGTGATAATGAGATGATGTTTTTGAAACCCATTTTATTCGTTGGGTTATTATGAATGATGTATGTTTATTTTGTGGAAAAAGTAAGAATGATTTAATTATGAGATGGGTGGGACCTATATCTCCTTCCATTGAATTAGGTAATGATTTATATCTCATGAGATAGACATGGCTGGAATAGTATGTTAATCCGGTTCAGTGTTACTGGTCTGAAATGAGGAGTGAACTCTATTCAGAAAGGGACGTTGTCCACTAAGATGGTCTTGGAAAAAATGCCTTGGCCACTATGGAAATCATAACAAGTGCTGAATGATTTCCCCAATTATATGTTTTATTCCCATGCTAGTTTATCATGATTAATTTTCCTTTATGATCTATGCTTTATGTACTTCCATGATTTATGTCTTTTCTCAAGATTTTTGATGTTTAAATTACATGTTCATGTTTTTGCATTAAAATGTTTATGGATTGTTTTATGTTCACTATGTTTTCCCTTACTGAGCATTTGATCTCACCCTTTTTATATTTTATTTTCCCCAGGAAATAAAGAAAGGTTTTAGGTAAGGAAACAAAAAGGGGAACATCATTATAGGACTTGTTGAAGGTCTTTCCGCATGATTAGATGTTTATATTCTGATTTTCCAAAGACACTAAACTATTAAGGTCCTTGTGTGTCTGTTTTTTTTATGTATTAAGTATTCTGCAAAAATAATGTAATGTACATGTACGTCAAGTGTTAGGACTCTATAGTTTGTATCAGAGGAAACGTTTAGTTAACCTTTGGAAACTAGGATGCAAAAACTTTAGTGATATCCCTAGAGATATTTCTATGGTATATCTTGGGATGTCCCTAAGGATAAGTATACATATAGGTTATATTACTATAACTACGGTAACGATCTTGGAATTTTACCTAAGATTATTAGATATTGATGGTACTCCCCCTATATTATGTTGTTTTCCCTAGTAGGATTTTTACCTCTCATGATATTCATTTTGGGTTATAGAAAATGGATGGAAACATGAAGATTCACGATAATGGAGGATATGATGGACAATGGAATGATATTATTCATGAGAAACCAAATGAAAATTGATTTGGATGTCCAAACATCTTTATTATGCCTAATCAGAAATCTCATATTATGATCAATAATCTCAACATTGTTATGTTTCCCGGCTCAGATAATAAGAGAATGATGGAATTTCATGATGATCATAGAGGAACGAAAGTTAAATTTCCCTCAGGTAAATCATGTGGAAAGAGGCATCAGGGAGATTGTTTCAAAGGAACGGAATGATGCTTTGGGTGTGGAAAAGTAGGACAGAAATCTAGTAAGTGAAAACGATAAGGTTCAGTTAACAGCATGGACAAGGATAGTGGTATTGTTATGACATCAACAATGATTAGATTTTTTAAATGTGGAATGTATGGGCATTATGAAAACCAATGCCCTAAGGGAAAATCACATGAATAGAATCAGCATGGTCATATGGGTAGTATTTATGTGGATGATGATGAAGAGACTACAAATGAAATATGAGATGAAAGAAATGATGAAGCTCAGCTAGTGGTTTAAGAAGTTAGTGGAATGATTGTATGTTTATAAAGAATAATTTATGGTACTATGGAATAAAGAATCATCTAAGGATTGTTACACTATTGTTTTTCCTAAAGTATTTGAAAGTATATGTTGAATGGTACCAGTTACCATGGTAGGTTATTCAAATATTTTTTGAAATTAGATGATATGCGCATAATGAAGGGATAAGAAGATAATGATATGTTTGATTGTATTCATGATCTCATTACTGATATAAGGACTATGTGATATTGTGGTTTGATTATATATATTTTTTTTGGGGTTTTGGAATTTGGAAAGAGTTACCTTTTGAAAGTATTCATGTTTTCACTAAGGTTCTATTGTAATTTATGCTTCCAAAGGATATATGACTAAGGTATTCATGTGTTTGGAATGCAACCAACAAGATATATCTTATGATATATGTGAGATACATTCTTATATTCACATTCTTGGTAGATAAACATTCTAGTAATTGTTTTCTATATACTATGAGCTTGGATCGAATTATTTTAGATAATCCTAATGATTGGAATGGATTATGTTGGACATAAGTTAGTGTTGTTTAAGGATAGAACTTTTTTCGATATTATTGATGTGATGTTATAGTAATGTAGTTTTAGAAAACGGACAACCTGCAGGACGGGCGACAACCCATCGCGTCAGAAAGGCTGTGGGAATCGAACCCACAATGGAAGTGCGACTGGCCTTTATTGCCTACCACTGGCCTACATGAAGTCCCTGGTTAGTAGAAACTAGTTTTATTTTATTAAGCGATATGATATATGAAATATAAGTTCATTTTTTGAACCATATATGATTAACCTCACCATAGATGGACTTATATATATTTCATAACTTTTTCTAACCTTTTGTTTGAAATAGATGGAGTGACCCATTATTCTATCACATGAGATGTTAACACTTCATGAATAACAAATTCAACTTCATTTCGTTAAGAGATGAAGTGGAAATTGTTCAAAGAACGAACAATAGTGATATTGTACCAAAATAAAGCATGTATTTCTTCTAATTCAAATTTTTCAACTTTAGGGAAATGATATTGAAAACCAAAAATGTTTTCCTAGTGGACTTATATCTGATGAATCAGATGGTACCTTAGATCAACAGAAATTTATGACTTCGAGATTGATGGCATTTTCATAGCCATGTTCTCTACCACTCTCCATCAGAACATGATGGTTAGATTTTTCTTATATATCCATATTTTCACCTATAGGGAAACCAAATGATGAGTTACTTTGGGTAATTGTTACTTTTCTTACTTTAGTTATTAAAATTATGTTTTAGTATTCCTTTTTATGATGTGGGTTTCTAATAATAATAAACGATTTATAACCCCAATGAATTTCAAGGGAGAAATTCATTTTAAGGGGTGTAGAATGTAACAACCCGAGATTTTATAAGATATATTCTTTTTAATTTCATTCATATATTCTGTTGTACGCTACACCAAGATTATCTTGCGCTATACGCAACACCGTATTAGTTTGTAGTATACGTAACACTAATCTTGGATCCTATTACACACAATTTCATGTTTTTTTATAGTAGTTATTCTACGAAACATTGAGTATATATATATATATATTCAATGTATTCTGTTATACGCAACTACAAAGGAGTCGTGCACTACACGTAACCCTGACTTGGCTTTCATTACACTCAATCACGACCTTCCACGATAGCGTGTGTTGTACGCAATACCGAGTTTTACTAAACAACGATATATTATTATAATATTATTATGAACTAGCCGTTATGAATAGTATTAACTAAATTTTGAATTTTATAACATTATTATTCATCTTACATATTTTCTAGAACATGTTATAAGAACAAAATAAATTTTTCGGGTAAAATAAGGATTTTTTAAAAAATTTAGTTTTGCCACCTTTTGACGATGCACAAACATTAAATCTAGTTTTTGACATGTTTATAAGTTCAATTTTAAGAAAATAAATTTATTTTTTGGAATCAGGATATAAAATTTTACCTTGGATAAAATTTTCATATTATTCTGATGAATTTCATATTTTAATGAACAGAAAAAACACGCTATATTTTAATTAAAAACAACTTTTTTCATCATAATAACTTATGTGGTTAAATTATAATTTTCAATGATTTTAATTTATAAACAGAATATATTTTTACTATTTAATATAATGTATGTCATTATCATAGATTTTACATTGAATTCGTAGGTTAAATAAATTCAATCTTTTGCAATGTTTGAAAAAAAAACCGTTTTCTTTCGAAAACGGGATTATTTTTTATTTAATTTCTGCAACTTCTTTGTATTGAATTTGGAAAAATGGATTCCATATTTGGAATCAGTGTGTCCAAATTATATTAATAAGATACTTTTTATTTTTGGGCTTTATGAATACTAACAACGTTAAATTTTATTTACCATAGTAAATGGTAAATTGGGTAACTAAGGGTAAATATAATATTATAAAATTATCCTAATACTTTTCTTAATACAATTGGAGGACTATATTTCGTCCTAAGACATATTTGGGTTGAAATAGAATCCATTATAACCCACATGGAGGTGATTAAGACCTTTAGTTTATTTTATTTAAAGGAAAGTGAAATATGTCTCACTCAACTTTAATAATTAATGTATTTTTAATATATGTTTATACAAAATATAAATTCGGTTATAAATACTCATTTGAAAGATAAAATGTTTTTATTTTTCATGGTAATTTATATGTATTTTTTAATAGTTATTTAATTACCATATTATCTTATACATTAATGATGCGAAAATTATTTATTTAGTGAAAAATCAATAATATAGTATTTATTGAAATAGTAATACATATCAAAAGGCCCAAAAATCTGTCCAAAACATATTATTATTGTATATATAAACCATAATCATCCATTGGAAGAATTGTTGACCATTTGGATCCTTATTATGGCGATTATGACACTTATAATATTTTATTTTAAATGATTCCAAAGTTGTCACCTTCATAATTTAATAAAGATAACAACTTACATGTTGTTATTTTAAGATGAAAAATTAATGTAAAATTATTATTATAAAATATTTGATATTTATATTCATAAAAGGATTTTATTTTTAATTTTTATGCAAAAAAATTTTATTAAATAATTATACAAAACTGTTGTACTAATTATTTTATTAAGAGATATACTGAATAAATGGTTTTAAAAATAATAAAATAAATATTATAAGAACTATTTAATGTGCTCCACGAATTTCCAAGACAACATTGACATGTTAGGAATCTATTAAATATTTTAGATCGAATATATCCTATGTGTAGAGTTTATTTAAATTCAAATAAATTAATAGTGTCGAAATTGACACTATTGTTATTTTATAAAAATAATATATTATTAAATTGATTAAAAATCGCAAAAAATATTTAAAAAATATAAATTGAATATTATACAGTCGAAAATGGCCTAAAGTATCCAATTATGGAAAATTAACAACACATAAGTTATTATTTATAACCATTTAGAATTTAGAATTTTATTACCACAAATAAACTTAAATAGATTAAATAAGGATAAATCAAAATGATAATGTTTAAAATAAGATAAAACATGTCTAAATTTTATTGGTTTTGGATATTACAACCCTATATCATCTAATCTTCTAATTGAGTCATTTTTGGAGGTTTTTATGTGGTGTTTGAATTTATATTAAACTAATAATTTTGAGGATTCCAACGGTGCCCCTCTCCTCTCTTATAAAAGGGCACCTCCTCCCTCTCTTCCTCACACCATTTTGAGCCTTGAAGCTTGTCCAACCTCTAAATATTTCACTTCTCCACTTCTATAGAAACCTTATAGAGGTACTGTTCTTCTCAAAAGACCAACCCTAGTGCCCAAAGAAGAAGTTTAAAGGAGGTGCATCGAAGAAGAGGGGGTTCAGATACATACGAAGCATATCGGACCTAAGGTAAGGGATAATTTTTCAAATCTCATTTTTATCTAAGATTTCTTATTCGTAAGTATTTACTAGGGTTATTTCTATCATCCACGTCCATTTTTTATAAATGTGTTTTCATTTATGTTTAATGTCATTTTTACCCAATTTTGACTTTTACTACATGGTATGTAAGGAATCATTCTTTTGTTTACATTACAAGGTATTTTTTTGAATATTCCAGGAAAAGTACGAGAAGAATGTTCTTCTAAATTATACGGCATGAAAGGATTTTTATAGTTTTATAAAGGCTTATTTTCATGAAGCTTCCTCCAAAAGATTTCATGTCTATTTTCAAAAAAATATCTTTCTTTTAAAATTGCAGGACATTTTGTGAAAAGAAATTGACTTTGAAGAAGAAAGTATATATTACTCAAAAATTCATTTCAAGTTTTTTATCAAAACCATTTTTCCATATAAGATGACATTATTTCATATGTGTATGTTTCAAGTATAATGTCTCTATGATTTACATGGTTTCACCTTTCATATTATGAAATGATATCCATTTATTTTATATGGATTATGTGATGATGGGATGATGTTTTTGAAACTCATTTTATTTGTTGAGTTATTATGAATGATTTATGTTTATTTTGTGGCACACGTAAGTATGATTTCATTAAGAGATGGGTGGGACCTATATCTCCCTCTAATGAAATGGGTAAATATTTATATCTCATGATATAGACATGGATGGAATGGTAATTTAATCCGGTTCAGCGTTACAGGAATGAAACGAGGAGTGAACTCGATTCAGAAAGGGACTTTGTCCACTAAGATGGTCTTGGCAGCAATGCCTTGGCTATTATGGAAATCATAAAAAGTTCTGAATTATTTCCACAATTACATGTTTTATTCCCATTCTAGTTTATCATGATTAATGTTCCTTTATGATCTATGCTTTATGTACTTCCATGATTTATGTATTTTCTCAAGATTTGGATGTTTAAATTTCATTTTCATGTTTTTTCGTACAAATGTTTATGGATTGTTTTATGTTCTCTATGTTTTCTCTTACTAAGCATTTGAGCTCACCCGTTTTATGTTTTATTTTCCCCAAGAAATAACGAAAGGTTTTAGGTAAGGAAACAAAAAGGGGAAGATCGTAATGGGAGTTGTTGAAGATTGTTCAACATGATTAGATGTTTATATTCATAGTTTCCAAAGACAATATACTATTACGGTCCTTGTGTGTGTGTTTTTTTGTTATGTATTAAGTATTTTGCAAAAGTAATGTAATGTCCATGTACGTCAAGATTCGAGTCTCTACAATAGGTCTCCCACGAACGGTCAGAAAACACGATTCCATTTTGTTGACAGTGGATCGACTAACGAAGTCGGCCCATTTCATCCCAATTTGTTAATCTCATACGGTGGAGGAACATTCCAAGATCTATATATGGGAGGTGGTTAAGAGGCATGGAGTCCCGGTTTCGATCATATCAGATAGATATCCAAGGTTTACATCTCGTTTTCGGAAATCTTTGCAGCAAGCCCTTAGAACAAAGTTGACCATGAGTACGATATATCACCCTGAGACGGATGGAAAATCCTAGAGGATGATACAAACCATGGAAGATAGGTTGCGAGCTTGTGTGATGGATTTTGGTGGCTCATGGGAGAAGCACCTTCCCTAGGTTTAATTCTCGTATAATAAAAGTTATCAAGCATTCATACAGATGGCTCCGTTTGAAGCATTGTATGGGTGGTCGTGTCGTTCTCCACTATGCTGGGTGGAAACGGGTGAGTCTTCGATGGTTGGACTGACTCTTGTCCACTAGACTATAGAAAAGAAAAAGTTGATTAGGAAAAAAATGTAGGCGACACATATTCGTTAGAAATCTTATGCGGATCTTCATCAACGACCGTTGTCATTTGAGGTGAGTGATCATGTTTTCTTTAGGATTTCTCCTCGGTTGGGACATCATCGGTTTGGGAAACCAGGGAAGTTATCTCTGAGGTACATTGGACCTTTTGAGATTGAAGGGAGGGTTGGTGTGGTGGCTTATTGGTTGGATTTTCCACCTAGGTTCAGTGCGTTACACAATGTATTCCATGTGTTGCAGCTGAAAAAGTACCGGCTGGATCCGAGCCATGTTATTTGATGGGATCAGGTTGAGCTAGAGCTGGATGCTTTGTTGGTGCATGTGCCAGTGCGGGTTGTGTATTGACAAGAGAAAGTCTTTCATGGTAAAATTATCATTCTAGTTTGGGTTTTGTGGTAACATGGACAAATCCAGGAAGAAACTTGGGAATGGGAGAAAGAAATGGCAGGGTAGTGGCCCGAGCTCTTTCGGCAAAGGGCGGGGGCACTACATTCCGGGGACGGAAAGTACAATGGTGGGGAGAATGTAGCACCCATATTTTGAGGTATTTAACCTTTATTTAGGCATTTTTTTTGTGTTTAAAGTGCATGGGATGATTTGGGAAGAGGATGGGAGATTTTGGAACATTTTTAGATGAGTTTGGAGACTTTTAAAGGGGTGCACGGTTTGAGAATGGTTAGTGGAAACCATGCGGATGCTCTAGGAACCGTGCAGGGGGAGAGAGTAGGCTCCGCATAACCTGTGCACGGTTTGCTAAATGGTGAGAGTAAATAGTGCGGACTCTGGCTCTCGAAGTAGTAGAGTGTGCATGGTTAGTGCACGGTTTTCTAAACAGTGTGGGCTAAACCGTGCAACCACTTAAAAATAGGGTTTTCATGTCCGGGCTCCCTCATGCTTGACCTAAAACACTCCTCTCTTCCTACCACTCTAGCCTCACTCAGTATTTTCAGTTCTCAAGGGCTAGAAGGGCTCTCCCACTTATTTTGGAATGGTTCTTAAGAGTATTCATGGTTTTTTGAAGGCGATTTCACCCGGGTATGTCTTCTCCCACGGTTTCATTGGGTTTTCCTCGAGATCCACTTATCCCACATTCATGGTTTTCTAGATCTACACTTATTTTGTGTATATCTAAGGTTGGGGTTCCCTTAAATGATGACTTTAATGCTTATGGATGTTAGGGAAGGGGATTTAGAGAGGTTTCGTGGAGGTGTTCTACCGGATTAAAGTGTGTTTGGGCAAAGGGTTGATTTCACCAAACCCTAAGAGGTTGGTGGCTTCTCTCTTGACTCCACTCGGTGGAATTTTGTAGTGAATTTAAAACTAAATTCTTAGTTTGAAATTTAATTGGTACATCATGGGGTAAATTTATGGAAACGTTATGGTAGATGATATTGGGGGTTTTTGGCATGAAATTGGGATTTTGGGAAAATTGGGTTTTGTTGGAAATAGATTCAATGGTATGATTTTAAAATGTGGATTTTAAAATGACATTTAACTTGAGATTGATAATGGCATGTGATGGTTATTACAATAATGGGTTATTTTGCATGGCTTGTTCTTGTGTGGAAATGAAAGGGTTGTTTTATTGCAATGTGTGGTGATATTGTGGAGTGGTTTTGAATGTACCACTATAATCAGGGAGATGGATGGATAATGGTCGGAATGGCACCATCGAGGAAAGTGGCCAAGAAAGTACCACTTGTCAGGTTGTGACTGGGTTGGCTGAGAACGTACCACCGTTGTTGGTTGATTTTGTGATTATGTGATGATGTAGTTGGGGCTTGTGAGTGAAATATGAACATGGTGACCGGTGTGTGGCTTGATTGTGGAGGTTTTACTTTATGTGTGGCACATTTTTCTTTTGTAATGAGTTTGTGAATGGAATTTTTTTATATAAAATGTTTATTGTGAATGTGATAATTGTTTATCATAGTGTTGTGTGTAGGGATGTCATTTGCGGAAATCCTACTGAGTGGATATACTCACCCCATGTTTTGGCACTTTGGTGTCTTTGCAGATGTAGTATACCAGGATGTGGGAAAAGGTAAGGAATCTCCATATTTTAGTGGTGCCTCGTGATGCTTGGGGGTGCATGGAGCTTGGAGATGGGGTGGAGCAGTGGTTATGGCATGGATTGATGTGGGTGTCTTTTGGTTTCTTTTGTACTCTGATGTTTTGGAAATATCTGGTTGTATAATCCTTGGGTTTTATTGACTTTGTTGGTTGAATTGAAATTAATGCATTATAGTTGTTGGTTGTTGGTTGGTTGGGTTATCCTCTTGAGGGAAAATTGTTCCCCACATTTCTTCTAAATCCCTCGGCATTAATTGCCAACCTTTGGCACCTTGGGAACGTCACTTAAGGCCAAGTGACCCTCACCACCTCCTCCATCCAGTGAGGTAGTGGTGGGGGGGGGTACACTATATTCTATACATAACTATTGAAAAATTTCGAACATCATGGACGAGAAAAGAAATCCAATGGAAGATGGGAGAAACCAAGAAGGAATCACTAACCTAGAAAAATCCTGCAGTTTCCCCACCAACAAACCTAGCAATGATAGGTTCTAAAAGATCTTGAGGGAGCCTGGAGACCTACCATGGATTATGGGTTTAATGAGAGGGTAATGGGGAAGATATGATTTTTTTCTCAGTGGAAAAAATTGGAAATTCAAAAGTATTTTGGATGACCTGACCCACCTGTAATGTTTTTATGCACGATTTGGAACTATGGAGCCAAACTGTGCTGGCAATTCGAGAATCCAAAAACCATGCCACTCTCCTCCAATTTCATGGGTGTCCATGTGGAAACTAAGTGGAAAATATAGGACAATATTTGGGGGAAATAATACCCAAAATAAAACCACCTTCCACCCCCCAAACTCATCTAAATCAACTGTACAAACCACCTAAACAACATACCCCTCATGTGGTATAACAAGGACCGTCACCAATCCATCTCCAAAACACCAAGACATCATACCATACATTTGAAAAAATAGGATTCCAAGTACCACACTAAACCCTTCAGACTATGGTCATAGATAATGAACATAGGAGAAACTAAAAATTCAAACCCGGAACACCCAGGAACTGAGAAAATTATAAGAACCAAAATAGGATTAGAACAAAGCATGTAATTGAAAATAGGGGTGTGAAAATGAATCTTATACACTGAAACAGATTGTATTGCCTTCATTTATTGTTTAAGGTATTTAGGATGTATGTTTCTTTTGATTGAATTGTACAAAAATTATTTCTTTTGGAATAAATGATCACACTTCCAATAGTATAAGGATAACATCCTTATATATTATCCTTAACATGCATGAATTAATGAGTGTTAATATATACAATCACACACATTATTTCCAATTGAGAAATATATATTAAAACCATAAACATTAATAACAAATCCTTAATAATGAAGTGTTAAATCTATTATAACTAATGAATATCGAGTGGAAAAGTATATGGAAACAACATCCTTCATATTCATTAAAACTGTGATCTAAGTTATAGAACATAACATCCCATTCACTTCCATCATATACTAGTTCTGATTTTAGTGAAATTATAATAACATAAATTAGTCACTAAAATACCAAATGTATTTCCCTGAAAATATAGCAACTCATTTAGAATCAATCCAAAACTAGTTTTAGATTCGTTTACAACATAATCTTTTTAATTTGGAATAAACCCTTTTTTTAAAAAAAATATACCTATCAATGGCCATTAATATGTGACCAAAACAAGATTTTTACTTTTAAACCCCATTATAAAATTACAATTTCATAGATGTAATAAAATAGTGCCTCCCACAATGAATTATTACTACTCAAGGAGACTAATGTGTTTAGTGTGATCTATGTCAATTATACTCTTATCTCTATAAAAACATGTCCAAAACAGGATATATGAAATAAATTATATAAAAACATATATAATCCTTTTATCAATTATATCAAGTAACTACAACTCATAGAATACATCAATTTATAATAATCCATTTAATTATTTCATGATTCTCTAAAAAATACTAAACAGGAGTTTAATGCAACATATTTCATTCATAAAATAGATGAATGTATCTCATGAACCTCCTCAAATTAATTGAACACGTCATATATTACTCAACTATTTTTTTATTAAAGGTTGGGGTCGTAGCCTCATTTTATTATAAAGGCAATGAAAATACCTCTTTTAATTAGGTAGAGGGAGACCAATTACATAGCCCGAAGGCCCAGTGGGCATGTAGCCGATTACATAGCCCATAGGCCCAAATTTCTGGCCTAATGCCCATTCTGTGAATAGAAACTAGGCTACTACTGTACCCGCCATTGCTACAGTGCCCTGTCGCCATTACAGTATCCTTCCACCACTACAGAACCTGCCGATCAATAGTCCACTTCTACTACAGTACCTGCTACAGTACCTCTACAGAACCTGTTTCCCATGGGTTTTGAACTCCCATTAATTTCCTTAATGTAATTCAATCAATGGCCGGATACCTTGATTTTTCAGAGAAGTGAAAAAAATATAATCTCCAATAGATGACACGATCAACAATATTGAATTCCAACGTAATATTTGATAATTTCAAAAATATAATTTAATAATTGTATAATCAATGTATTCATTCACGAGTTATAGATATCTCCCAGACTTTATTTAATTTTATTGAGGAAAATCACACATCCTTAAGTTTATTGGTCAATGTATGACATTCTATAGGATATACATTAGCATATATGTCAATGTAAAAAGTGTCTACTTATTAACTCATGAATACATTATTCATTTCTAAAATATAATACTTTTAAATTAGTATAAAATTCAACTAAACCTAACCTTATCATATCATGGAAACCTATAATACAATAAAATGATCATAATTAAAGGAGAAATCAATGAGATACTTTCAACAGATTTTATAATTCAAAAAATCATCTAAAATATATAATATAATACTAGAATAAATGATAAATGTATATTAAATTGATTATCATAATTATATGACATATTTATAACCATTATAACCAATATCTCAAGTGTCTAACACCTAGAGATTATACATGTCCCTCATTTTGTTGTTGTGGAAATGCCTTCATCAAAAAATATACTACATTATATTATGAAGCTCGACAACTAATCATTGCATCACCCCTATAAATAATATCCCATATTAGATTAAATTATTATAGGATATTTGGTCCTTTAGTGTGATTGGGGATACTTATATTGATATATTATCCGATTGTTTCTTCTATATAACACATTTTCTACCACAATTATAGGATCCAATTATTGGTTGGTAATAAAATTAGTAATCAAGACATCATTATTCACAGCATATGATACATATATCATCTCAATCCATATTTTAGTGTATTTTATAGTGGCATGTGTTGAACTCTTATAGAAGATGTATCTACCATTTTATAAAAACACTAATGTCAATTCTTATTTCATATCAAATTTTTTAGATTGAAAAATAACATATATATAACATTTAACACTGATAACATCATATCCTTTAAATAGTTAGATGATATCCTGATTTCTTAAAAGTGGAGGGGAAAGTGTCTTTATGGAACTCCAACTAGGTGGGCATGGTTCATGGATTCCCGAGCTACCCAACTCATGATATCATGTTCCAGGAAGCAATCAAATTGTCGGCCGTCATTATGAATGTGTTATATAAAGATCCACAAATATCACATCAACTCATTATTAATGCTACATAACTAGATAGGTTATTTTCCCAATCTAGTTTGGAAAACATTTCCTCAAAATATTTTCATCACATTATATTTTCCCAGACATAAGGAGAAGATTATAATGTGACCCTATGGCTCAATAGAATCCCAATAAAGAACAAATTTCTATCTTAGATGATCATAAATAATGTGGTGTCTATTGATTAAAATATCTGGATATCTGGTATCCTCTAGTTGTCATAGTGCTCTTGATTTATTAAGAATAAGGAGGAGCTTTTTTGACACCACTTCATTGATAGTGAATGGGCCCATAAGGTATACTACTTCTTCATAGGGTTCACTTCATTCTCCTCACAAATCCCAATGGGTTACCCACTCCTTGTCAAATGGTTCCTCAACTCGAGTAACAATTGTGTTGAAAGGCTAGATAGGTCTACTATTCGGCATGTTGGCTGATGGTGCCTTTGGAAATATGGAAACATAGATAGACACGAGGGTATTCTCTCATTTGGATGGAATTTATTGCAAACACTCGAATTATTCTTCTCGACTTGGGTAGGCTCTTTGACAGATGGTAAAATCTCTTTCTCTTTTTTTTGTAAATAGCCCATCATGTCACCACTTCGGTCTGCAACTCGAGGTGGCAATGGCTGTGTTGGAAGACGCCCCCATATGGATAACACTTAATATTGATCGGTCATGCAGAATGAGAATAATGCAAGGATGAGGTGCAGTCTGTTACACCGGGGGGGCATCAAATAGTTGTTCACTTCTTACATTGGTTGTATAACATTCCTAAAATAAGTATCTCATTCCCTCCATCAGGAACTCAAAATCTACTAGTAAGGAGGTAGCACCATTACATAAGCTAAACCTGACTCAATTGTTCTCCTCGATTAGCTATGTCATATAGATTCTACCACATGGTCTATTATTTACACTACTATGATGTGTGGAGTCACGATTTCCAATTACGATTGATTGAGACACATTTGGAAAGAGGGAAATAAGGTTTATAATCATATTTTGTCACTTGTAGCTCATGGATGGGGTGTTTCCTGCATTTATAACTTGAATCTCATGAATCTTATGGGGGTTAATCTTATTACAGGTGATTCCATTGGGATTCACTAATTATGGCCCTCATACAGTTCTTCTTTATTCAACTCTGAAAGGTTGTATCTTTGTTTTCTTATATCAATTTTTAAATAAATGATGATGATGATGAAATATTGTGACTATCATCAAGTTTGTATTGATATATTATAGTTAGGATCAAATAGTATAAATCATCAGATGATACATCCTATTGTGTATTCAAATGAAATTATATCCATCCTTTATAACTCATTAAAATGATACTAAATATTCATAAATTTCATTCCTTAGAACATTATTAAATACCCCTCTGTGGATTTCTCCATGATAAACCTCCATATCACATTATTAGTATATGTGTTCTTAACAAATCCAAGAAACCAATTAGATTTATATCTATTGTTACTAATTCCAAATATATAGGCAACCTCACCCATGTTATTTATAATCAATTAATCAAAAACATTATTCACATAATTATGTTTAAAAAATTAATTATTGATAAACAGTACATAATCTGCATATAATATTAAAAATGATAATATAATCCCACAAACCCACTAATATACATAGGGAGTATCCAGGATTTCATGAATCCAAACTATTTAAATTGAATCACTAAACTATATATTCAACTAACATGAATCATTAATCAGTCTATAAATAGACTACTACACCTTGAAAACTATAACAGCTAGATTTTGAAACTCAATTTTTTTTATTTTTATAATATAAAAATGTTGAAATATTTCTTTTTAACGAAAATTATTTTGAAATCCACTTGAAATATGTCCTAATCATAATTAATAGATGTAGCTAGTATGATATAAATAGAATTTATAATAACTATATGTGAAAAGGTTTTTTTATTAAATATCATTAATGTATTTATAAACATTTACCACAAGGAGTTATTTATAGGAAGATGTTGTACTACCCATATCAGTTATCTTATTGAAATCATTCTCACACACTATGGGTCTTACCTCATTTTGTTAATCCCCCATATTCTAAACATGGTGGATGTACATTCAGTTCATTTCAACATTCATGGATTTTAACAATTTTTCAAAATCATAACCATCAATAGACTTTAGTTAGGTAGTAATTACATCACCAATGAACAAAATATCATCATCATTAGCCATGATATATCCATATATCTCGAGTTCATAATGAATCCTACCATAAATAAATGTCTCTTATATAACATGGGTTTGTTACTCTTCCACAAATCATAGCTAAATTGTCTTAACCTCAATCCTAATAAAATATCAAATTTTTTCATTTTGAAATATACCAAGTTTATTATTTTTCACAATGAGACATTGATTAATTAATTCCTTCTACCATAAAAATCAAGTTCATTCCATACACACTTTTTCTCAGTTGGGTGACATAAATAACATCCCATGGTTTCCTTATAATAAAAAAATATACATTTCTATGACATATGGCTAGGTTAATCATGTCCCAATAATCATATGAGTTCTTAAAAATAGATAATTTTTGTAAAATAAAAACTACGATGTTTCTCATAAAATGTTTCAAATGTTGACTTTATGACTAAATTATATGGAATATGTTTTATTATAGATGATACAATCTATAAAAAATAAACTTGGAATGTTATATGAACTTCACATAGAGATTTAATTCATTGAACCATATCAAAAAAGGTTTGATTCCTCATATTAGGTATGAAATTCCATTTTGGAATAACATGATGATTGAGTTTTGAATTAATTCAATAAACACTCAGTTGATCTATGAATTCATAGCATAATTATTCACCAAAATTATTTGATAAGATAATCATATTAATATTTTCAATATTATTACATTGAATTGGTCAAATTTTAATACATTTTTTTCATTTAAAACACCTAACTATATACACTAAAATCAATGATAAATTTAATTAAATAACCAAAAAAACTAGTTTATTTTTCCTTCATTGGTCTACATACATTACTGTGTATGAAATACAAAAACCTATAATTCCTTTCACTTTTGGTCCCAAAATATGAATTTTTTAATTTTTCCCAATAAATAATATTTCTATTTTCCAAATTACATATAATAAATAATTCGAATAATATATATATATATATATTCATTGAATATCATTCCCATTTATATTTCTATGGCCTTAATTGCAATCATTAGTGGGATTAGAATCCACAATGTCCTTATTGTATATATTTTAAAAGGAATTATCCTTATCAATGATATATAAATAATTTATGATATTTATTATTCTAATAACTTCATTCATATATATAGAAAACCCATTTTCCCTTATAATTAATGAAAATTACCACATGTACAAAAATGATTCATAAATCAATTTATCTTTATGGTGGGAACATAATAACAGTTTCCTAGTTCATGGATTAATCCACATTATAAAAATAGGTCATCTTCCCCAAATGTTAGTGCAATAAATCTTACTCCACTCCAATCATGTATATATATTTCACCCATAATTAATTCACATTAATCTCTATGATTGTGTTTTTCTATCGTAAATTTGTTATGCATACCTGATATATTAAATTCATGAGTCAGATTTAGTGAAATTTACCTATATACATTCTGATTCATCCACTAATATTGTTTTTCAATGAGAACTCTTCTAAAAACTAGATACCAAATTTTAACTACGTTGTAGGTCAATCATATTAATTATGTCAACATGATTTCCATAAAAAATTTAATAATATAGAATAATAAAATTTTATTAGTTAGTGTAAGGATTCATATATTTACAACAAGAACATTTAATGATTGGGATCTCACTAAAAATGGAGACCCCACAAATGATATCTATCTATATAGAAATGATCCATCTTTAACAATGAAATGGTCCTGATAAAGCATTTCTTTTACCACTTACTTATTTAGAATGGATAGAATCTTAATAAAAATAGTTTTTACTATTATATTGGTGAGTAGAAAACACATAGTCTCTATCAATCATATTGCCAATATCAACTCAGTTCTATTGGTAACCTCATCCTTTTAGGTCCTATACGGATGATTAGATCTAATAGAAAGCAAAAAATAGGCTCAAAAAGTCAATACAGGGTCACTCTGTAACGCCCCGACCCCAGCTACCCAGAGTCGGTGCATTACCTCGTAACATTGGCATGATCACAAGAAAGATCAAATCTCGAAAGACCGATTGGTTTAGTAGCCTTGGAAACACTAGATATATTCATAAGTTTTACATTAAATCATAAAATGAAAAACTACTACAACAACATAATGTTTTCACAGTCCACACTATATCCCCTCATAATATCCCTGCAGGTCATTCATAACTTACTTCTTCATATCCTGGGAAAAATAAAACATAGAAAAGGGGTGAGCTCAAATGCCCAGTAAGGATAACAATATAGCATAACATTCAAAATAAGCATAGACATTTAAGCCAATGCATTACTAAAACAAAAGCCTTTTAAACTTGAACTTCAACAAAGTATGGCAAATGTAAAATGAAATAATGCCATTTACTTATTCACATGGATATTCTACTAATCGAATAATCACATGCAAAAATCAATAACCACTTTCATAATTAAGGAATGCATAATGTCAAACGTTAATTTCATTGTCTAGGCCTCATCCCAATACCTAGGGGTTACTTCTAACCGGAACCCAACCCGGAGTGCCTCTAATAACCGGACACCAACCCGGAGTGCCTCTAATAACCGGACACCAAACCGGAGTGCCTCTAATAACCGGACACCAACCCGGAGTCCCTCTAATAACCGGAGACCAAACCGGAGGGCTTACTTTTACCAGTCCCTAACCTGGAGGGCTTACTTTAACCAGTCCCCAACCTGGAGGGCTTACTTTTACTGGTCCCCAACCCGGAACATACTTGTTTAGCACATTCATCTGAAGAAAAGTTTGAAATATAACATAAACATCCGGGTTAAAACTAGCATACGAAATGTCAATAGTTTCACCATAAACTATGAATGGTATAAAATAGCACATCCACATTCAAACATATCACAAAACCTTCAATACAATATAGAAGTTTTGTATTATAATAAATCAACTTCAAATAATCTTAAAATCCATCAAAGGATGTTGACATAGATGAAATCAAAATTCTTTTAAAAGAAGTATCTCCTTTTATTTTGAAATCATTTAAGATCCATATAAAATAAAACATTTTCTTTGAAAATATTCTTATAATCTTGTAAGGAAAGCTTCGACGATTTTATAACGGCGGAAAATAACCGCACCCGCCGTATAAGTT
Source organism: Viscum album (assembly GCA_963277665.1). NCBI lineage: Eukaryota > Viridiplantae > Streptophyta > Magnoliopsida > Santalales > Viscaceae > Viscum > Viscum album. Next base: position 1,104,451,200 of record OY728131.1, on the reverse strand, counting down.
AAAAAAACATTCTTACCTCAATTCTGTCGAAAAGGTTAAAAAGGACCTTGTTTTGAAAACGACGGAAAGATTCCTTTATAAACCTCTTATAAAAAGTCAAACAAGGGTATAAATGACTTTAACCCATATTCTTGTAAATAGTAAAAATGTTTTGAAATACATTTCGAAAAAACATGGATGTGGATGATAAAGAGATCCCAGTAGATTATTACGTATAATACAACCTCGGATAATGAAGAGATTGTGAAATAACCCTTACCTTGTACTTTTCCTTTGTTGGGGTAGGTTAACCTCATGTATAATGGTGAAATAATTGTTATTAAATTATACAAGAATCATATACATTAATATGATATCATATATGATCTTTTAACATTGCTTTATTAATAATATCTTAGTATTATCGTTGTTTAGGGTGATAATCGATTCGTTCTTCTTAAATGTTTGGTTACGTAAGACATGTTTGTAATGGATAGATTATATCTTATTCATAATCAGAATGATATTAACATTATTTTTAACCCCAAAATGAGAATAAGACTTGGATGAATATGATGGAGAATGAATCTTATCGCGTTCGTGGAGACGGTAGTCCGTACGTACGCACGAACGCTACTTCCATTTAATTTTTATTTTAAAAGAATCAAATCCAAATGATACATAGGTATATTACTATTCCAGTATAATATAATATTTTATATATGTTACTTAAGTTCATTAACACCATCTTTTATACGTTCCATGTGTGGTATGAACGAGTCATATCATTTTAAGGGGGCGGTAGTCCGCACTTCCTCAAATGAAATTATCGTATGTATATACAACATGAAACGAATAATGATATGAAATAAAATGGAATTACAGAAGCTTATATATAAAATATATATCATTAATATCATATTTAATTATAGTTCCATCATAATGGCCACCATGAGAAGTGGTAAGATGTATTTGAACAATCATCGTTTCGTGAGGCGTTAGTTTGCCATCCACAGAAACATTATGTTCATCATCCATTAGATGGAGTTGTGTGTATGTGTAGTTTGAATACATCTTATAACAACATCCTAGAATATTGAGGATACTTGTGTTGTTACAAAAGAAGGGAAATAAAAAGAGTTTGGGGGTTGGAGAAGCAAAATAATTGAAAATAATTTAAGAGAAATCATTACCTTTAATTTAGGTAACTCGCTTTGGTTGGAACCAAAGGACTTCTTGAAATGATTTCTGCCTAAGGGGAAGCTTCAAGGAGGAGTAGAGTGATGTGGGGAGCTTATTTGGGTAGAGTTTGGACGAGCCAAGTGGCTTGAGAGGTGTGAGTAAATGAGAAGGAGGAGTGCCCTTTTATAAGAGGGGTGAGGGGCACCTTTGGAAAAGCTAGAAATATTAATTTATAATAAATTCATATTCGGTTTACAAAGGCTACAAAGTTGACTATTCAAAGGATGAGGTGGGTATAGGTCTAAAACAACTCATCCAATAGAATTTAGACAGGTTTGGGTACTTATATTAATCGTATCTTTAAGTATTAACTCTAAGTTAATTAGTTTCACTTTTACAATGTCTCTTTGTATTTTTATATAATATGGTTAATAAACTTACTATATACATCCAAGCGACCCCCAAGTGGTCCATTAATGATTAACCTATCATAATATAAGTCTCTTGGCCGAACATTAGATTTTTAGGAATTTAATATCAATTAATAATATAATATTTGTTTTAAGAACTCTTTTATGTCAATTTTGACACTATTCAATAGTTGATTTTTGTGAAACTCATAACAGATTGATTAATTCGAAGAAAGTTAATTAAATCAATCCTAATATATCATAGTATCCTAGAAAATTAGTTTAATTCATTAAAAGTTTCATATTATATTTATTTGGGTATTTATAATATCACTTATTTTAATTTTTCACTATTATAGTAATTACTGCATCATCATTGTGTCATAAATAAAATAAATTATATAATGTCTAAAAATTATAAATAAAATATCATTATGTAAGAAATTATTTTATCTTTCTAATGAATATTTATAATCGAAAATCCAACATGTAAAACCCTATGTAAAAATTGTTCTTCTAAAAGATGTAAGCTTATGCCATTTTTATTTTTATTTTAGCTTTATTAATATAATGTGTCATTATCACTTACAAGTGGATCCATGGGGTCCCAAAATAGACCCAAAGATTCCCATGGTCGACCATGTATCAACCAATAGGGTTAAGACACGTTTTAGGGTAATTTAGTATTATTATAATATTATTTTTTAACCCTTATTTACCGGATTTACCCTTAACCATGGTAAATAAAATATTTACCGCAGTAATTATTCAAAATGTCTAAAAATAAAAGTTACCTATTTACACAATTTGAACATCCTAATTCCAAATATGGAATCCATTTTTCTAAATTCAAAACACAGAAGTGGCAGAAATTAATTAAAAATTAATTCCCGCTGTCAAAACAAAAAGCGTGTTTTTAAGAGATAATAACTATCAAAAGATTGACACTAGTTTATGTTCGGTTTAATTGTAAAATTATGTTCAATGACCAAAATTATATTAAGTGGTAAAAATATATTCTAAATATACTTTAAAACCACTCAAATTCATAATTTATCACTATTAATTATTTTGATTAAAAAAGTTGTTTTTAATTAAAATTTAGTAATTTTCACTATTCATCAAAATATTAAAGTTATCCGAAAAGTACCAAAATTTCACCTTAGGCTAAATTTGATATTCCGAATCCAAAAATGAAGTCCATTTTTAAAAATAAAATATATATAATTTCAAAAATTAGGTATTATTATTCATAACGGCTAGTTTGATCGGTTGTGGTGTGTGTTAAAACACGAAGTTGCGTACAACACACGCTACTGTTTTATTCAAAGGAAAGCGTACCGTGGAAGCTTGGGATGTTTCATTTTAAATTTTTTTGATGTCCCCATTTAGTCAAAAAGTTTACAATATTGTATTTAAAAAGGTTTTACTATTAAAAGTTGATAAAAGTGCAATACTGAAAATGAATCTGTTCTTGCATTATGACTAAGAAACTCATAATATGGATTCTAAAATTATAAGGATTATATAAAGTTTAAAATTTAGTTAATACTATTCATGACCTCTTTTAATGGAATTTTTTTTTGTAAGTCAAGGTGTGATTGAACTCGGTGTTGCATGTAGTACAAGTTATTGAATTATTTTGAAGAAATAACATACTTTGAAGTCTTGGGGTGTTACATTCTCCCCTCCTTCAATAAATTGCGTCCTCGCAATTTGAAATTGTTCTTCGAAAATAAAAGGTTGAAAATAGAAAATATATTTGTGGGAAAACCCACATCGGAAATAGGGTTACTAAAATTTAGTCTTAATATGAGGAAAAGAGAAATGAAAGTGTCACCACTAAATTATGATCTCGATTAGGAGAACATTGGTGGTAATTAGAGACATATAATTGGAGGAAAAACGTAAATATTTATAGGTAGTGATTGAGGTCATCAATCACAAACAAGTATAAAATTGAGGTCCTTAAACTCATCAATCTATGATGATTTGAAATACCATCGGTTCCACAAAACATAGGATATTGGGATGACACATTTTGGACGTTTCAAAATATCTTAGTTGAAATCCCACATCGAAAAATGAATTAATGAGGCCTCTATTTAAAATAAAGAATGGAAAGTATGAAGATTACCGAAAATAACACATACTAGGGTTCCATGAAAGAAAATATGGATATGGAGGAGAAATCTAACCATCAATTATCTGATGGAGAGTGGTAGAGAACATGGCTATGAAAAGGCCAACAATCCCAAAGCCATAAATTAGTGATGATCTAAGGTACCATCTAGGACAACATTTTTGTTCTAAGTTCCTTTTCTTAACGTTGTGGAATTTATTTATGAGATTGGCTAAGATCATAAGGAGGTATACATACTTTATAATTAGAGTTTTATCCATTAATAAATTTCTACCACAAACTCATCTTTCACTCTAAAACATAATAGAACGTAAAAAAAATCTATTTACACTATTCGTATAGGGTTCCAAAATAATCGAATTTATAATTCATCTCCAAGATCTTTTAATAAAAACTAAATTATTTAATCCAGGACATCTTGTGGGCCAGTGGTAGGTGATACACCCTTGTCGCCTTTCGGTTGCGGGTTCAAGTCTCGCAGCTTTGCCGGACGCGACGGGTTGCCGCCCGACCTCCGGGTTGTCCTTTTATGGCAGTCCAAAATTAATATCAAACTTAGAATTTATTCAAAATACTTCTGTCCAAACTCACAGTCCAACATTTATAAGGAAGGTAAACATAATGTAGATCCTTTTTACCCTGTAATAGAATATTAATACCTTCATCATGTATTCTTTTAAAATACTGAAACATCCTGATTTACCATAATCCTTATTGATTACCCTCATGCTCCCTTATTCCATATAGAATGCTGGATATACTTCATCAATCCAAAAATGTTTTAAACCCCACAATGATGGAATATAAAAATCATTAATCAGCTTCATGGTAGTCAAGAATATCCAATATAATTTATCCAAATCAATCATGTATTATTCTAAAATCACTACTTCGGTATCAGAACCATATTATGGTTTATCTTTCTCTCAACCATATATTTTCCAAAAATTTAACCTTCTATTGAGTCACTTTTCTTTGTTCCACACAATCTCAAGTCCTTAATGAAATAGTACTGCAGTACAATCCTTATATACTCCATAATTATTATAACAAGTACATTGTTGATACAACACTCAATTGACATAATCAACATAAGAACTCTAATCATTCCTCTTCATCTGTGGTAGTATCATAACTTGATTATTATCCAATAGCGTCATTTGCGGCATAGTCTGATGACTGGGACATAGGTTCGCGTAGTGTCCAAACTCCTTGCAAATGAAGCATTGTACATTTGAAACCATTTTCTTACCCTTACAGTCACGTACTTTGTGCCCTTTTCCTCCACACTTATAACAAACTCCCATTCCTTTCAGGCAAGCTCCAAGGTGTTTCTTTCCACAGTTACCACATATGGGAAAATTCCTCTTTTCCCACTTCCCTTTATCCATCTTTCTCTCTTCCATCCTGTTCTTCTCTTGCTTCCCTTCAAGGCCATAGGACTCAGCAAACTCTTTACTTATCTTATCAACACATGATATTATATCTTCACATGATGATAATACATGGGAGACTATTCCTCTTATAAATTCTATCTTAAGATCATGAAAGATATGATCCTTCCTTCTCTTTGGATCATGTGCATTTCTGGAGTTCTCATTCCTTCTACTGGGCGCCATTTCTAAACAATGGGATACACTAGATCCGTTTATGAATCAAAATACATAATCCCATACTTATAAAACACTTAACATAAATTGAACTAATTATGGATATAATCCATAATCATAAAAATGTTTTCTTTGAGGACCTATATTCTCATAAACCCTTTATAATGATTTGTAAAGAAAATGAGATTTATCCTAAGCATATCCCCCGGGAGTGTCGTAACCAAGAGTGCAGCAAGGCCCGTTGTCGTGCACCAGTTCCCGTTCGAGTCTAGCTCAAAGCGGTGTTTTCGGGTTTTACCCCTAGGTACATCTGTGCCAGAGCCTCCTCTACCTGCTCGTATCCAGACAGGTATGTATTTCTCGGAAAACTCACAAAATCTCTACAATACCAAAATTCTAGGAAGTTATTCTATACTAATCCTCAAAGTTCATCTTAGGTCTACGTGCTCTAATCAGAGTTTATCTAAATCTAGCTTCCAAGGTTTGTACTAAACTTCCTCTGATACCAACTGTAACGCCCCGACCCCAGCTACACAGAGTCGGTGCATTACCTCGTAACATTGGCATGATCACAAGAAAGATCAAATCTCGAAAGACCGATTGGTTTAGTAGCCTTGGAAACACTAGATATATTCATAAGTTTTACATTAAATCATAAAATGAAAAACTACTACAACAACATAATGTTTTCACAGTCCACACTATATCCCATCATAATATCCCTACAGGTCATTCATAACTTACTTCTTCATATCCTGGGAAAAATAAAACATAGAAAAGGGGTGAGCTCAAATGCCCAGTAAGGATAACAATATAGCATAACATTCAAAATAAGCATAGACATTTAAGGTAATGCATTACTAAAACAAAAGCCTTTTAAACTTGAACTTCAACAAAGTATGGCAAAAGTAAAATGAAATAATGCCATTTACTTATTCACATGGATATTCTACTAATCGAATAATCACATGCAAAAATCAATAACCACTTTCATAATTAAGGAATGCATAATGTCAAACGTTAATTTCATTGTCTAGGCCTCATCCCAAGACCTAGGGGTTACTTCTAACCGGAACCCAACCCGGAGTGCCTCTAATAACCGGACACCAACCCGGAGTGCCTCTAATAACCGGACACCAACCCGGAGTGCCTCTATTAACCGGACACCAACCTGGAGTACCTCTAATAACCGGAGACCAAACCGGAGGGCTTACTTTTACCAGTCCCTAACCTGGAGGGCTTAGTTTAACCAGTCCCCAACCTGGAGGGCTTACTTTTACCGGTCCCCAACCTGGAACATACTTGTTTATCACATTCATCTGAAGAAAATTTTGAAATATAACATAAACATTCGAGTTAAAACTAGCATATGAAATGTCAATAGTTTCACCATAAACTATGAATGGTATAAAATATCACATCCACAATCAAACATATCACAAAACCTTCAATACAATATAGAAGTTTTGTATTATAATAAATCAACTTCAAATAATCTTAAAATCCATCAAAGGATGTTGACATAGATGAAATCAAAATTCTTTTAAAAGAAGTATCTCCTTTTATTTTGAAATCATTTAAGATCCATATAAAATAAAACATTTTCTTTGAAAATATTCTTATAATCTTGTAAGGAAAGCTTCGACGATTTTATAACGGCGGAAAATAACCGCACCCGCCGTATAAGTTAAAAAAACATTCTTACCTCAATTCTGTCGAAAAGGTTAAAAAGGACCTTGTTTTGAAAACGATGGAAAGATTCCTTTATAAACCTCTTATAAAAAGTCAAACAAGGGTATAAATGACTTTAACCCATATTCTTGTAAATAGTAAAAATGTTTTGAAATACATTTCGAAGAAACATGGATGTGGATGATAAAGAGATCCCAGTAGATTATTACGTATAATACATCCTCGGATAATGAAGAGATTGTGAAATAACCCTTACCTTGTACTTTTACTTTGTTGGGGTAGGTTAACCTCCTGTATAATGGTGAAATAATTGTTATTAAATTATACAAGAATCATATACATTAATATGATATCATATATGATCTTTTAACATTTCTTTATTAATAATATCTTAGTATTATCGTCGTTTAGGGTGATAATCGATTCGTTCTTCTTAAATTTTGGTTACGTAAGACATGTTTGTAATGGATAGATTATATCTTATTCATAATCAGAATGATATTAAAATTATTTTTAACCCCAAAATGAGAATAAGACTTGGATGAATATGATGGAGAATGAATCTTATCGCGTTCGTGGAGACGGTAGTCCGTACGTACGCACGAACGCTACTTCTATTTAATTTTTTTTTTAAAAGAATCAAATCCAAATGATACATAGGTATATTACTATTCCAGTATAATATAATATTTTATATATGTTACTTATGTTCATTAACACCATCCTTTATACGTTCCATGTGTGGTATGAACGAGTCATATCATTTTAAGGGGGCGGTAGTCCGCACTTCCTCAAATGAAATTATCGTATGTATATACAACATGAAACGAATAATGATATGAAATAAAATGGAATTACAGAAGCTTATATATAAAATATATATCATTAATATCATATTTAATTATAGTTCCATCATAATGGCCACCATGAGAGGTGGTAAGATGTATTTGAACAATCATCGTTTCGTGAGGCGTTAGTTTGCCATCCACAGAAACATTATGTTCATCATCCATTAGATGGAGTTGTGTGTATGTGTAGTTTGAATACTTCTTATAACAATATACTAGTATATTGAGGATACTGGTGTTGTTACAAAAGAAGGGAAATAAAAAGAGTTTGGGGGTTGTAGAAGCAAAATAATTGAAAATAATTTAAGAGAAATCGTTACCTTTAATTTTGGTAACTCGCTTTGGTTGGAACCAAAGGACTTCTTGAAATGATTTCTGCCTAAGGGGAAGCTTCAAGGAGGAGGAGAGGGATGTGGGGAGCTTATTTGGGCAGAGTTTGGACGAGGCAAGTGGCTTTAGAGGTGTGAGTAAATGAGAAGGTGGAGTGCCCTTTTATAAGAGGGGTGAGGGGCACCTTTGGAAAAGATAGAAATATTAATTTATAATAAATTCATATTCGGTTTACAAAGGCTCCAAAGTTTACTATTCAAAGGATTAGGTGGGGATAGGTCTAAAACAACTCATCCAATATAATTTAGACAGGTTTGGGTACTTATATTATCCTTTTCATTAAGTATTAACTCTAAGTTAATTAGTTTCACTTTTACAATGTCTCTTTGTATTTTTATATAATATGGTTAATAAACATACTATATACATCCAAGAGACCCCCAAGTGGTCCAATAATGATTAAACTATCATCATATAAGTCTCTTGGCCGATCCTTAGATTTTTAAAAATTTAATATCAATTATTAATATAATATTTGTTTTAAGAACTCTTTTATGTCAATTTTGACACTATTCAATAGTTGATTTTTGTGAAACTCATAACAGATTGATTACTTCGAAAAAAGTCAATTAAATCAATCCTAATATATCATATTATCCTAGAAAATTAGTTTAATTCCTTAAAAGTTTCATATTATTTTTATTTGGGTATTTATAATATCACTTATTTTAATTTTTCACTATTATAGTAATTACTGCATCATCATTGTGTCATAAATAAAATAAATTATTTAATGTCTAAAAATTATAAATAAAATATAATTATGTAGGAAATCTTTTTATCTTTCTAATGAATATTTATAATCGAAAATCCAACATGTACAACCCTATGTAAAAATTGTTCTTCTAAAAGCTGTAAGCTTATGCCATTTTTATTTTTATTTTAGCTTTATTAATATAATGTGTCATTATCACTTACAAGTGGATCCATGAGGTCCCAAAATAGACCCAAAGATGCCCATGGTCGACCATGTATCAACCAATAGGGTTAAGACACGTTTTAGGGTAATTTAGTATTATTATAATATTATTTTTTAACCCTTATTTACCGGATTTACCCTTAACCATGGTAAATAAAATATTTACCGCAGTAATTATTCAAAATGTCTAAAAATAAAAGTTACCTATTTACACAATTTGAACATCCTGATTCCAAATATGGAATCCATTTTTCTAAATTCAAAACACAGAAGTGGCAGAAATTAATTTAAAATTAATTCCCGCTGTCAAAACCAAAAGCGTGTTTTTAAGAGATAATAACTATCAAAAGATTGACACTAGTTTATGTTCGGTTTAATTGTAAAATTATGTCCAATGACCAACATTATATTAAGTGGTAAAAATATATTATAAATATACTTTAAAACCACTCAAATTCATAATTTATCACTATTATTTATTTTGATTAAAAAAGTTGTTTTTAATTAAAATTTAGTAATTTTCACTATTCATGAAAATATTAAAGTTATCCGAAAAGTACCAAAATTTCACCTTAGGCTAAATTTGATATTCCGAATCCAAAAATGAAGTCCATTTTTAAAAATAAAATATATATAATTTCAAAAATTAGGTATTATTATTCATAACGGCTAGTTTGATCGGTTGTGGTGTGTGTTAAAACACGAATTTGCGTACAACACACGCTACTGTTTTATTCAAAGGAAAGCGTACCGTGGAAGCTTAGGATGTTTCATTTTAAATTTTTTTGATGTCCCCATTTAGTCAAAAAGTTTAAATTATTGTATTTAAAAAGGTTTTACTATTAAAAGTTGATAAAAGTGCAATACTGAAAATGAATCTGTTCTTGCATTATGACTAAGAAACTCATAATATGGATTCTAAAATTATAAGGATTATATAAAGTTTAAAATTTAGTTAATACTATTCATGACCTCTTTTAATGGACTTTTTTTTGTAAGTCATGGTGTGATTGAACTTGGTGTTGCATGTAGTACAAGTTATTGAATTATTTTGAAGAAATAACATACTTTGAAATCTTGGGGTGTTACACACTCTACTATGAAAGGACATACCCAATGATGTTCTAGTGTAACTCATTACATGATTTACATACACAAGATAACACATGTGCATCTAGATATGGAATTATCTACAAATTCAGATGATCAATGTATTGATAATTTCCATTGAAGAAGGAATAGCACTAGTATTTTTTTAGGGGTATTCATTTAAATTATCAATAATTTATTATAGGTCACATGAATATTAATTTCATAAAAATTATATTTCTTCCATCATTAACATTCTAATGTTTAATTACACTTCTGTATTCATTATTATAATGATTTAGTTTTTATAATCCCTATTCCAAGCACAATATTTATTAGTTTACACCAAATTACTATGTAACTCTTTATAGAACCCACAATATGTGTTAATTTAAAAAAAGATGATTAAACATATTCATACATGTCGGAATGCATCATCTGAATATGTCACATAATCATTTCATTTATATTCATAGAGTTATATGATATTGATAATCTCCATTTGACTAAGCTCTGAATGACATATATCCAGTCACATTGACCTTCATAGAGAAGTTACAATCCTTAAATCCAATAAGTAGTCCGACCCTATGTTCATCTCTATGTAGAGACTTTACTCAGGATAGATTTCAATTCACAATATCACTAAAACCTAATATTAACATAAAATTATTAAAAAATAAATTAAATCTAATAACATAAATTAAAAACATAGCCTAAGGGAGATAAAAACCAAATTTTATGTAGTCACACATAGCATGTAATTTAAGGGTCTATCTCATAGAAGTAGATGTACACATACATAAATCATACTGAACATTAAAATTATAATGTTTTATATATAATAATAAAATAATTTAATAACTTCAAAATAAATTAATATTTCAAATATTTAAAACTGAGAACAATTTATAACTATTTTCAAAGATGAAATCTTAATATAAATATTTTATAACTAAATAATTGTAATATGAATTATTTTATTTCGAAATATTTACAAATAGTATAAAATTATATTAACTATTATTTATAAACAATTTACAAATAAACTAATTCACATCAAAATTATTATTTTTAAATAAAGTAATTATTTATTTAGGAAAAATTTTGAAAAAATTTAACTTAATAGTATTCAATTACATCTTACAACAACATATTTTAAAATTACTAAAAATTAGGATCTATAATCCATTTAAAAAACTAAATTATAATTTTTCAAAATATTGTTTTTTATAATTTACCCTTTCAAAAATTATTATTCCATGAAGGGGTTCCCACCAAGTACCATTATATAGACAATCTATGTAATTTTTGTTGTTCATAATTTATACATAGAACATATTGCATAATAATATTGTTAATTTACCCTTATATGCACCATTTATGCAAAGGTAAATCCTGGGTTTCACTAATGCGAAACTCTAAACAATAAGGTAAACAGAAAATACTGTTTCTTAGGTATTTTGAGTTAAGGTAATCATTCAAGGTGCATAGTTGAATAACCAATCCAAAAGGCTAACCAGGTAATTTAACCACTTGTGGTAAAATACATGTTCAACAAACATCCTTCTTAAGGTAAGTGTTCATACCATTACATAGTGGAAACTCAAATTTTCACTATGTTGTGCACTATAGTGTGGTTCTTGTTACATTTTTCCAAATTCATTGGATAAAGATGATTAATCCTTGACGAAAATAACCCTAATTCCACGAAAATAATTTATTTGATCATTATATTAGCAGTGAAGGTAATCCCAAAACACAAAAGGATCTATTTAAATGTAATCAAGCATGGTAATATATTTCTAATATAGGGAATCGAATAGAATACCACAAATACTAAATATCTGAAAAATTATATTCTCATATTTGATGGAATATGCTTGATAAAGATCCTAACGGAAGGAGATGTATATCTCATGCCTCCTAGGGGGATACTGAAAAGTTTATGTATATATTTTTCATAAGTAATTACTAATTCCCAAATCAATTAACGAGACTTTTTGGAGTGATGAATATGCCTCCAGATTGATAATATTTTTGAATGTCTTTAAAATAATTAGCGACTCCTTGAATGAATGAACACACCCCCTATAAAATATGGATGACATCCATATATTGGATCCTTGAAACAAATAAAATAATTAGTGTCACTATGTAATGCATCCCATTTGTTACTACATAATGGTAAATATAAATGAAACCCATTCAACATGATTTCATAACTTAATAATTAATTTATAAATTATTTAAAACTAAAAAACTGAGTTGAAATGGAAGAAGAATCATGATTCCTTATATACATGGAGTTGTTGATGTAGGTTTTAGACGAAAACATCACATACACCACTATATTGTGATGGTTCTCATTTTATTGAACCTAAGAAAATATAGTAAAATAATGATACCCAATACTAGTACCCACTGTAAATTCTACTCAAACATTTTGTAATTGTATTGTGGGACTCTTTCTCATTCTCGTATGGTTTTATCTTTCATTCTGGCATCAACACACCAATACATGTGATTGTTAAACTATTTTACATGAAAAAATGTTGTGTATATGTCCTTTTTATGAATTACATGTGGCTTGATTCCTTTATTTTGGGATATTTAGTGATTCCTAGATATCTTATCTTGGACCAAGATAAAAATCCCCATTACCCTCAACCCTCCTACATAATGGTAAGATTCCTATAGAATCTCATGATTCTAGATCTATATACATTCATTAGTGTTCAACGAGAACAAAATTTCCAATATAATACACATATTGTTTATCAATATATTATTTGATATATATATATATATATACTCTCTTTATAATGTAAAATGTTATACAACAGAGTAACGATCCTCATTGAATGAAACTAAACATTAAGACTCATACACACATATTTCAAAGCATTAAACGTCACAATATTAATGTCAATTAAACATGACCCCTAAAACTATTTGGGTTGGTCTATTTCTAAGAATCGCTCTCCTAACTTGTTTACCAAATATGTGTATGGATTGTTATTTTGATTATTTATTAACACCAATATGAAATACCCTATATATATGAACTACGGGCGGATTGATTCTTGATGTTTTAAGATACCCAAAATAATTTTCTTAAGCCCAAATAAATTCTTAACAAAATTAATCCTATTAATTAATATTTATTCCCCTTTTTTCACATTGTTTTTCGATTTATTGTTTTTCCATAATGGTTTTAACATTTAGAAAAAATCATTCCGGTCAAGACATGACTCATATCAGATCATGGGCCTTAATTGTTTTCAATCTATAAATGAATAACAAGGTCAAAAAAATCCCCTATTAATTTGGTTTAATAAATTCATTACCAAACTTCATGACAATATGTTTTATAACATATCATCCTTGTGACATGATGATAAAAAATAAAAATTTTTTCTATCCTTCAAGATTATTAAAATATTAGAGTGATACATGATACATGACCTGAATACCATATATGAGATCTAGATGAATGTAAGGTGGAATGATACCTATTTTCCAACAATGTGATAACGTTAAACGTATTATAAGTAACTGATGTACTTAGGAACCCCATATCTTTTAATTAATATTTATTACGGAAATGATTTGGGGACATCCACTGGTATTTTCAAATTCTAGTCCCATACTAGAACATGAAATACCTCTCCTCAAAATATGAGATAGATTATTATAGATGTTAACTAGAACAAGAACAACATGTGGATTTATTCCTAAATTATAGAATCTATTTTGATTCCCATATCCCCCTTATTTGCCTCATCCAAAAAAATTATCCATTTATATTAACCTTTTTTGATTCTCAAACAACCTTATCGTGGTTAATTCTTTACCAGAACATTCTTACTACCTCTTTGTTGTATACTCCTATATTTCATAAATCATCACATAAGTGTTTCAATCACTATAAAAGATTCACGGATATCATTAATGAGATCATTCTACTCCAATGGGAACCTTGGTTTGGTAATGATCATCAGTGATGCATATCGAGTTTCACCAACCAATGAAATCTTCATCCAATTGAGAAGATCCTCTAATATCTATAAACCAATGATGACATTTCTATAGAAAACATTATGTAAATATAGGCCAATATACTTACTTGGAATTCACATCCCATATCAAATAACAAATTCAAATACATCATATCATGATTTCTATGGTTTCCATCACACAATCAAACCTATTGTGATTATCGTGGATTTTATATCCTTTAGGGGTTGTTATATCTCCCCTATACTTATATTATGAAGACAATAACCATAAACTATATAAATGAACATATGAGACGGTGTTTGGTGGAATTAGTCAACTAATTCATTTTATGCATTCCTTACTCATTCCTTGAATACTGGCTCAAATTTTGGTCAAATTTTTATGAACACAAATTTTATCTGTGGATGATTCATGAAACCTGACCTCAAACTACTTGAAGACCGCCCTAAGAAGAAATACAATAACATTGCAATCTCAATTCACATTGGGGAATTCCTCTGATATATATTTGATCTCAGTTTTAAATTTTCATATCACTATAATGTTTAGTTATGTTGATTATTTCATGAGAGTGCCTATACCATCATGGGTATAATAATTCACATTGTGTCTAACTATTACCTTATTAGTTTGAAAATCACATCTTTGGTCAATAGTGTACATCCCTAAACCCAAGTAGCATTTTTTCGAAATGGCACATCATTAAAACTCATTACCCAATGGAATAAATTTTAGGACCCTTAAAATATTCATGCAAAACTCATAAAATTTTTCATGTTAAAAAACAATAATGGTCAGATTGAATAGATATCAGGCCTTCAGCCTATACGTCATCCTTTTCATTTTCTAATAAAAAGATAGATTCAAAATTAATATAGGAAAAAATATTATAAGGGTAACCATATGGCCCAAGAAGAAGCCAACATGTACTCATTGGATGCACATGTCTGAAAAAAATATAGAGTTGTTTCATATTTCTTTGTCCAATATATGTTCTCAATATATTGATTTTATCCTTTAGGGTGCATGCTCAATTACCAAATAACCACTCTCTCTATAAAAATAATTCATTTCTTATGAATTTTAATAATAATATATATTTCACTATAAACAGTAATTTGTTATTTTAACCCCAACGGACAACTCTATGTTGAAATGGACATCAGTACATCCATATTCATCTCTTCTAAACTAATACATTCTTAAACCATAGGGAAATTAATATAATCCTTGTATTCCATGGTACGACCACATTGAATTTTTTTATTCGAATATGGTCCATAATTATCCCCATTAAACATATTCCAAAGCATCAACTAATAAAAATGTACTAATTTATCATTTAAAAATTAAAAAATAAAACAATTCAAAAGTATTTTATTCCCTCATAGTTAAACATTCGTACATAGTAACCATTTTTAATGATTTAAAATGACATCCAATTCTTGTACATTTTTTAGAAATTTAACGTGTGACCTAAAACACTTAACACATTGTTCCAAGAATCAGGTACTTAAATAAGTTCCCTTGTTTTATGGGAAATATATACTAGCATTGGATCCCTTATCCATGTCCAGTTTTTTTTGTTATCTTTCTATATAGATCACCAAATGGTTTGGACAAATTAGAATGGCCTTAAAAATTATCTATATGGTTATAGAATCATATATTTAATCTATATAAATATGACCCCATCGTTTCCTACATAAGGGACACCAAGCTGTCCATTCATGATTGGTTTTCACTGCACACATTTCTTCATAAAATATATCACCTTTTGGTTAATGATATCTATCCTTAAACATATGTTTTATTGGTTTATATTAAATGACCATAAACTAACATATGTAAGAGAGAAATAACATGGAATTTTAACAAATCAAAAGAGGGAATCCAAGAAGAAATTTGTGTGCCGACTCACATGACATGTATCATACATGATGTAGGAATGATTTAGTGACTTAAAAGGAAAATACACAAAAGGAATCAATATAAAACCCAATAAATTGAGTCTTGAAAAAAATCATAATTCAAACCCACTATGCCTCCCACATATGAGACATAGAGGAATGTTAGGTTGAATAATAAAAAAATGGTCAAAAATATTATAGGATTGTTGGATCATTTCATGGAATCTCTATTTTAGTCCTCTCGAGTCATTAAGCAGTAGCAGATGGTGACCTTCGGACTGCTCAGTGTCAGAGGCACTGTAGAGACCCATTTTTTCCCTGTAAGACTTTGGAATATTTTTACATATATTTCCAGAGCTAGGAGCTGAGACGACGTTCGATTCTGAGGCTCGGTGTTCCCATAATTAATTTTGAAAAACTTTTATGTATTATAATACTACGCACATGGAACGTGTTGTATTTTCTCATAAATGGTAGCTTGGATCAGAAATATGAGGGCACAATTGCTTCCAGAGTGTGCCGTTTACCCTTGGAGTTGTGTAAAAGTTGTGGGCGCGGGCCTACTGTGAGAGATGTCACCCAGGGGGAAAATTTCCATTTTGAAATAATGACATAATGGTTTTTTTATCACTGGCGTCCTATTGAATAACCTTTGAACGAACTCTTGTAATGTAAATCCGAGACTTCAGTTGAGTTCGAAATGAGGTTTTTTCCTAGGTGAGATGTAAAATGAGAGGGCGTGATAGTTTTGGAATTCATGCTAAGTGGATTTTTCTATAAATAGAAAAATAAGACTTTAGAGTCAGGGGTTTTCCTTCTCTCTCTATCTCTCAATCTATCTAACACACACACATCCCCTCTTTCTCAACTGTTCTTCACCGTTCATCATTGTTCTTCGTCGGATCAAGGGGTTATTTTCACCGAAAACCTGGCGGATAGAAGAGGGAGCGTCGTGGACGCGTCACCAATGAAAAACCAGTGGACAGAGCTAGGAAATATTCTATTTTTGAGTTCTGATTCACGTATTAAATTGGAAATCCCCTCTTGCCCTTTTTTCATTGTTTTGGTTAATATTGTTGATGGTTGTATGAACACGACCATCAACCCGTGCGACAAATCAAGTTTTTTTTGTCGAAAAATTCAACCTTTCTTCGGGTTCTTGGATGACTAAAATTAAGAACGTCAAATCTTCAATGTTTTTTCAATCAGATTCATGAGAAGCGATGATCTCGTCCTAGGGATCGCAAGAATGGGCACAGAATAATTTTTGAGTAACCTGCCAGAGTTGTGCAGGCAGTGCGAAGCCAGGGTGCGGTCTAATAGAGGAGTGATGCGGGGCCTTCGACGCATCGTGCGTTGAGCAGGGAGCGCCGGGGTAGTACAGATGAGTAGCGTAGAGGAGAGTAGGGCTTCAAAGGATCTGGAGGCTCAGGCAGCAGTGTCAGGGGGGTGCAGTCAAGATGGAGGTGTTCTAGCAAAGGAGCCGAGTAGGGTGACCATGACATGGCGTAGTGGGGACTAGAGGAGTCGTTTGTCTCGTTGGCGGTGCTGCGAGCCCAATCAGTGGAGTAGTGAGCCCAAGAATTCACATCTTTTAGTAGAGGTGTTGTGGAGGAGTCAGGCAGGGCGACATCGGTAGGTGTCTTCAGCGAGTCCGGGAGTAGGCGGAGCTATAGACACCTGTGGGCATATGTTGAGTAGGGTCCGAGCGGTGGACCTATCCGACTCAACTGGAAGGAGGAGTCCCCGAGGCACTGACCTCGTGGGGGGAGGGCAGGGGTAGAAACAGGACCCGCCTCCTGCGTGTCCTCAGTGCACGCCGAATGACTGGCCACCCTGGCCGGACTGTTCAAACAAACCAGGCCACGTGGCCTGGTGGAGGTGGTGGGGGCCCCGTCCAGTGGGCTGCGGTGATCTGGGCAGGACCCGTGGCTAGGCCTTGGTCCAGCTCTCTGGACCGGGCCGACGATCATGACTGGGCCAGTGGTTTAGACTGGGCATGCCAATCTGAACCAGCCCAGTTGGGCCCCCCTTTGGATCAAGGAGACATATCATTTAAAAGGTGTCTTTTTTGACGCACCGTCAACGGCTACAGGTTCATGTTAGTGAGAAAGATTTTTTGAACGGTGTTTCATGGTTTTTGAGTTTTGCGCCCAAGGGTGGGAGACCAGAGATGTTATAATTTAATAATAATTAATTATTATTAAAGCTTGCGATGGAAGTGATTTGCTAGCCGGAGGTCCATTTGATGTGCCTCCAGAGGTGTTGTAGCCCGGGAGTTTACACGGTCCTTCCAAAGTTGGTTTGGAAACATTGTAGTTTGGTTTCGCAGCTCGGTGGCATGAAATGATTAATGCGAATAATTAATTAATTACTTAACTAATTAATTATTATTTCATCGGACCTAACTCCTATTTGGGATGTCCTATTAACATGTTGTCAACGGCAGCGGGACCCCAGTCATCATGAAGACTTTTTGAGATGCTTTCCAAAGCGTTCGGGTTGGAGATAACGTGTAGGCCCCACTGGGCATGGTTCATAAGTTTTATGGTGAAACACTACTTTTTGAACTGACAACTGTTTGGGGTGTTTGAGCACTTGTTTGTGAGTGTTCTTCCGAGGGGATTGTGACGGCGCAATCCGCCCGCCTAAATTCGTGCACGAGGCATGGGCCCCATGAGGCGGCTTTCAAAATTATGTTGCGTTTTTATGAGTTATGCTTCATAATTCCGTTGAGTGAAAATGAATAGCCTAATCCTCTTGTTTATCTGAAAGGATCGTGATTGTGCGATCTGCGTGATGTGCCTCTGGGTTGAGGTGTGGGCCCCCAAGTCCCAGTTTGCATAACGTGGGGAGTTGAAGCTTCTGCATCCAGAGTCTGTTTTAGGCCCCAATAATGGTGTTGTGACCCTAGCATTGAGATGAAGATGACAAGTGTGGTGTTAGGCGTTGAAGACGGAGTTGAGGAACGGGCCCCACAGTCCGTCTTTTATGCTGCGTGCATCGTACTTGGACTTTTTCATCAGACGTTCATTTGCAGCGTATGAATAGTCTATTTAGAATGTTTTTTCGAGATCATCACGATGGAGCAGTTCACCCGACCTTTTTTGGGACCGGGGTGGGGGCCCCATGAGATGTAGTGTGGGAATAAAGTGGTGTTGATTATCATTTCCATCTGGAGCCCGTTTTTAGTGAGTAAAGAGTCTATATCACGTTTTTTTCATGAGGATTACAACTGTGTAATTGGTTTGGGCTTGCGGAGCCTCTTTCAAGATCTCATTAAATGAAGAAACATTAAAAGTCATTTGTAGGAGGTCCCATTAACGCATCCTAAACCAATTCACGGTAGCGATGTTTGTCACACCTAGTGATGGCACATGCAATGTGAGATATCAGACCAATTCTAGGTTTACACTCCAGTGGGGTTGGGTAGTGTTTTACCAACCGGCGTATCATGGATTTCCCTCCAGCAGAGCTAGGCAGTGGGTTACCCGTTGACCATAGGCGTTTACCCTCTAGTAGGGTTGGGCAGTGGGTCACCCGTTCACCTAAGGGTTTACCCTCCAACTGTGGTGGGCAGTGGGTTTCATGTTCACTTTAGGGTTTACACTCCTGCGGGCGCTGGGTAGTGGGTAGCCTGACAACCTCTTGAGTTTTACCCTCCAGTTGGGTTGGGTAGTGGGTTACCCAACGACTTCTTTTAGACTCAGCCCTTTCTATGAGGCTAGTAAGTGAATTTTCATCATGATTACCAGAGCGGGAGCCTTGGTTTTACAGTTTAGTGATGAGGTCGATTGACTTGAAAGGTTTTTGGGCATCAGTGATGGGTACCCTTAGAACTGTTGGAAAATTTTCTTGGGATAAGCTTGGAGATAGAAATCCCCTTACACACTCTTTTGGGATTCTTATTGAGAATATATATACACCCAACTTTTGATCCCACTCATTGGGATCGGTTACTCTCCTTCTATGATGGGAGAAGACTCACGGGGTATGGAACATGCATTCCGTGTCTATATCCTCTTGGATTGGATAAGTATACTTCCATTATTTGGTTGGGTTTAGGTGCACTCTCTCTATTGTACTCTTGAAATGTTCTTTGTTCTATATACTACATACCATTTTAGTACCTTCTTTGTTTCTCCCTTGAGGTTTTAAGGCATCCTTCTGAGTATCATTATACTCCCCCCTACATGATCTTTTCCTGTACTTGGTGTGACCTTGCGGATGACAGAAAGGTCAATTGAGACTATGGAAGAGCGTAGAGGACACATGAGCTTGGGTTGCATTCAGTGGATATAGTAGGATTTTCAGATATGAGATTTACCACCTGTTTACTTTTATTTACCTATTGCCGTGTTGTGGAACCTTTCTAGTTGGGTGCGTGTTTTTTCCTTTACAGTTCACTAAACATGTTCTTTTTTTGATGTCCATGCATGACTGTGGTTGGGTTATAGTTGTTTGTACTTTGGTTACCTTTTTTACTTTGCACTTCTGCATCGTGTGGGCTGTGTGTGTATGCCCAGATACTTAGGAAAAGGCCTCCCCGATATTGTTACGCCATCGGACCCTGTTTCCAGCCCCTGGCCTATGGAGGCGGACATGGGGTAGTTGCAGATAGGGACCGATAGGGTCGGGTCATGGAAACGTTGTATCAAATGTGGTTCATTCTATGGGGCATTGTGTGGAAGTTCCTAAAAAGGAATTGGTTGTTTTTTGGGGTAATAGTGTCAATGTGTGTCGATAGAGACCCTCGTGCCAGGGAGTCCAGTGACGGTTCGATGGCCGATGTATCAATTCTCTAAGACCCTGATAACCTGCTTGTCAACTAGGCACACTGAGACACTTGTTGCAGGATATTTGTTTTGTGCATCATATAGGATTGATTCTTTGACTATCCGTCTTGAGTGAGCTCCCCATCTTTGATGGTATATATATGTTCATTTGACCATGGTACTCCTTGATTATATTCAGGATGTCTCCTCAATGATAGCCAGCCATGATACTAGCACCATAAAGTGATGATGACTCCGTGAGTGAAGAGTCATTAGTTCATGATCCATCGTCTGATTACCCCTTTCTCTAGGAGGACATGCAGCAGCACCTCCACCTCTGAAGTAGCAGATAGTACAGGTAGGGAAGGTCGATGAATAGCACAAACTGGGGGCTCTACGTGAGTTCCTGCATCAGAGACTGATGAGGTTCCACGGTGATCCATACCCTCAGACAGTGAAGGGTTGTATGGAATTAGAGGTTCGCCACATAAGGCTTGTTTGGACACTAACATGTTATATGGTGGCTTTGATAGCAAGTTTTTTCACCAAGATATTTGGCGTTAGTATATCCAGGGTTACTCTGATTCACGATGAGTCGGTACACTCATGGTATGACTTCTAGAAGTTGTTTCATGAGGAGTACTACCCCTCCTACTTATGCTTTCTAAGATTTCAGGAGTAGCTGGGACTTTTGTGGTGAGTGATGGTAGTGGCTGAGTACGCAACTAGGTTCGCATACCATACTTGGTACCCATTGGATGTGGTCCATGATGGGAACATCCAAGAACATGAGTTTGAGTGAGGTCTCTGTAGAGGACATTCGTTCCAGTGTAGTTCCCTTGTGCGTCCTCACCCATCTCTGTGTGCTGGAGTAGGCACTAGTGACAGATAAATTTCTGTCAGAGGGGTATGAATTGGAAGGGCCTTGATGCCGGAGATCTCCCCTTGATGAGACTCAGGCACAAGGTCAGGGACAACGTAGAGCACCGAGATAGCCCAGGGAGGACAAGTGGTATGATTTTGATGTGTGAGGTCATGTGGCGTGAGACTACATGACTAAATGTGTTGAGTCTTCCAGATAGTTGGTTGATGCACCACCACGACAATCGACTTGTCATGATAAAGGAAATCCCATGTGAGGATAGGGTGGCCCCTGGGGAGGTGGTGTTGGTAGGAAAGCAGGAAGAACTATTGTTGGAGGACGATGTTCGAGGCCCTTCTACCACCAGTAGACGGCCCATGTTAGGCTCAGGGAGCTGACGGACGGGGCCACGGTTGGTTGTGTGATATGGATGTCTATTATCCTGCAATGCATGAGATGATAAGAGGTATTCTCTATGTCTATTTCTAATTTTCTATTTAGAAATTGTTATACACCGCGTGAGGTACTATATTCATCTAACTCCTAGTTCGAGGGGTTATCGAGGGTTGCAGAGGGAGTCAGTGTAACCATGTGTTGGTGTTGTCCGAAGTAGCATTGAATGCATGGGAAGAGGGGTTCATCCCCCACTGAGACATGTTTTTGTGATGTGATAAAAATCATGAGGGAGATTCAGGAACACCCAAAGAGGATAATATTTAAGTGAGGTGGATGAGTCCCCCCACATGTGCATTCATGTTGTGGTTGTGTGAGGGGGTACCAGAGTAGGTTCTGGATTTTCTAGAGGGGCTTTTCTACTTGAAACCCCCCACCCTTTCATGAGGTGACACTAGTGGGTTTGGTAGAGTTGATATTTTGAGGATTACTCTAATTCCAAGAGGGGAAAAGACATGTGGGGTATGCCACGTGCTTTCCATGTCTAGCCTCTGATAGTTGGATGAGTTTTCTCATCTTCCATGTTCATTGGTACATTGTGTTGTCAACATAAATATTGTTACAGTTGTCAAGTACAGGTCGAGGTGACGGGAACCCCATAAACAGTACTACGCTCTTCACTATGTGGGGCTGGTGTTGGTGGTCCTTGCACTGTGAATATGGAGACGCTATCTTCAGTGAGAGTTCATAGTGGTTTTATCAGACCACTAGTGTCTCGCGTGCACCCTCACCCAGAAAGACATGAACCTAAGATGATGGTGTTGGTAGAAATTTCTGCAGGACTATGATGTCGAGGTAGTCTATATTTTGGAGGAAATTCAGTGTCTTATTAGGTTCCCTTATTAGAATGTCCAAGTCTCATCAGGTAAGTGAAGTTTCGTGGTAGTTAGATTCCCTATAGTTGACCCTGTTAGACCAGGAGGGTGAATCTTTTCTTCAGTCGATGGTGATGACTCATACACTTTTTGAGCATGTAAGAGAGTCTCGGTTGTGATTCCCCAACTATGAAAACTTCTGTGATTGGATATCCTTTGGTGTTTCACTATATGGGTATTCTGAAGGAGGGAATCAAGAGACCATGTTCAAGGAACAAACCGTGATTTCGGTCGTGAGGTGGAAATATAGATTTTTCTGGAGAAGTCCCCTTAGTTTCATTGGACTGTTTGGAAATTGTGCAATAGATTAAGAGGTTTCCTACATTATTTCCCTAACCTCCAATGGTTGGAGTGGGCACATGACGTCTTCCATCTGTCTTAGAAAATGATATGCATATGTGTTCTCATTCTTGTCATTGAAACTAGAATAACATATAAGTAGGAACCATCCCATTGGTTCGCGTGTTGTGCCAGGACGGTGTTATACAAGTTTTATTGGGAGTGGGAGATATAGATGTGAGCACAGTATCCCGAGTTTTATTTCCATGTTTTGTTTTTCGCGAACAAAAATTATGAAGGAGGGAATGATGTAGAGTCCATATTTTTTCCTTGTAAGACATTGGAATATTTATACATATATTTATAGAACTAGGAGCTGATACAACATGCGATTCCGAGTCCCTGTGTTCCCTAAAAATTTTTTATAAAAATATTAAGTGTTTTTATCCTACAGACATGGTGGAGTTTTTTTCTCCTAAAAGGTAGATTAGATCAGAAATCCAAGGGCACAGTTGCATCTCAAGGGTGCTGTTTACCCCATGTGGGGTGTAAAAGTTGCGGGTGCAGGCCTGTTCTGAGATATGTCACCCAGGGGAAGATTGTTATTTTGAAATAATGACTTAGTGATTTTTTTATCAGTGGTGTCCTTTCGAATAACTTTTGAACGATGTCTTGGAATAGAAATCAGAGACATCCATTTAGTTCTAGAAGGTGTGTTTTTCCAAGCTGAGATATAAAATGTGAGGGCACGATTGTTTCAGATTCCGCACTAAGAGGATTTTTCTATAAATAGAAAAATAAATGTTTGCAGTTAGTGGTTTCCCTTCTCTCTCTCTCTATATATCTATCTCTCTATCTTTATCTATCTCTCTCTCTTACACTCTTTCTCAACTGTTATTCCTTGTTCCTCATTTTTCTTCACCAGATCGATGAAAGATCATCGCCGATACCATGGTGGATGAAAGCAGGAGCATCATGGACACATCACCAATGTCAAACGAGCATATTGATGTAGGAAATCTTCTATTTTTTAGTTCTAATTCAAGTTTTAAGGTGAAAATACCTTGTTGAAAATCTTTTATTTGTTATAGATAATATCGTTGATGGTCATATGAACATGACCATCAGCCCGTGCTGTAAATAAAGTTTTATTCATCCTAATCATTAATCCTTCTTCGGGTTCTTGGACTCTTACAATTAAGCATGTTAAATTTATATTGATTTTTCGATCAGATGCAGGCGAAGCGATGATCTCGTCATAGGGATCAGAATAACAGGCTCGAAATAATTTTCGGGTAATCGACCGGAGTTGCACCAGCAGTGCAATGCAAAGGCGTGGTCAAACAGAGGAGCTACAGGGGACATCAGTGTGTCATGTGGAGAGTAGGGAGAACCGGGGTGGTGCAGCTGAGCACTGAAAAGGAGTGTGGGGATTTAGAGGAGCTGGCAGCTAAGGAAACATCGTAGGGGGTGTGGCTGAGATGGTGGTGTTTCGGCAGAGTCTCCTTACATGGTGGTTGCGGCATGATGTAGTGGGGACCAGAGGAGCCGGCTGTCCCGGGGGCGGAGTAGGGAGCCCAGGTGGCGGAGTAGGTAGCCCAGGCGGTCGCGACTTCAGGTGGAGGTGTCATGGCAGCGTCGAGCGGGGTAGTACCGGTAGGCGACGTCAGGGAGTCCAGGAGGAGGTGGAGCCGCGGGCTCAGGTGGGTGTTAGATGAGCAGGTTCTGGGTGGCAGAAATGTCTTGCTAAGCCGATAAAAGGAGGCCACAAGGTGCTGACCTCGGGGGGGGGGGGGGGGGGGGGGGGACAGGACCCGCCTCCTGTGGGTCCTTGGCGCACGCAGAAAGACCGGCCACCATGGCTTGTCAGTTCAAACAAAACGGGCCACATGGCATGGTGGAGGTGGTGTGGGCCGCGACGAGCTGGGCCGGACCCGTGGCTCTGCTATGGGATGGCAGTTTGGACCTTCCCAATTGGGACCCCATGTATTTAAGGGGCCGTATAATTTATACGGTGCATCCATTTGATGCGCCGTCTGCGGAAACAGTTCCATGTCAGAGAGATGAACATTTTGAAGCATGTTTCTTGGTTTTTTAGTTCTACACCCGTGGGTGGGTGACCCGATATGATTTAATTTAATAATAATAAACTATTCTTAAAGTTTGCAATGGGCTTGCTTTGCGAGCCGGAGGTTAGTTTCATTCACTTACAGAGGCTCTATGGCCCGAGAGTTGAGACGGTCCTTCCAATGTTGGTTCCAAAACTTTTCGATTTGGTTTCGTTTCTCAGTGGAACGAAACTATTTATGAAAATAATTAATTAATTAATTACTTAATTAATTATTCTTATGTGAGATCTAACCTTTGTTTGGGATTTTCTATTGATGTGTCGTCCACGACATCATTACCCTAGTCCCCATACGGACTTTTTGAGATGCTTTCCGAAGCGTTCGGGTTAGAGAGAAGGTGTAGGCCCCAAGGGCCTGGTTCACATGTTTTACTATAAAACTACACTTTTTCACCCGACATCTGTTTGGGGTGTTTTAGAACTTGTTTCAGAATGTTATTCTGGGGGGATTACGATGGAGAAATCCACCCGCCAAAATTTGAGCTCAAGGCGTGGGCCCCACGAGGCGGCTTTCGGACGTATGCTGCATTTTTACGACTAATGCTTCATAAGTCCATTCAGGGAAAATGAATAGCCTATGCCTGATGGTTATCTGCAAGAATCGCAATGGTACGATCTGCGTGACATGTCTCGGGGTCAAGGTGTGGGCCCCACTAGGCCCGTTTGCATAACACGGGGAGTGGAAGCTTCTATATCTTGAGTCTGTTTTAGGCGTTGCCAGTGGCGTTGTGACTCTAACATCGAGACAAAGTTGATGAGGGTGGTTTCAAGCGTTGATGTTGGAGTTGAGTTGTGGGCCCCACGGGCCGTCTTTTAAGCTTTCTGCAGCGTACTATGACATTTTCATTAGACAACCATTTGGGGCGTTTGAATGTTCGATTTGTCATATTTTTTCAAGATCATCACGATGGTGTAGTTTTCTAGTCCTTTTTAAGGATCGTGGTGGAGGCCCCATGAGATGTCGTATGGGCATAAAGTGGTGTTGAATAAAATTTCCATCGAGAGCCCGTTTATAGCGAGTAAATAGTCTATCTCGCTTGTTTTTTCACGAGGATTGCAATGGTGTGATTGGTTTGGGAATGTTGAGCCTCTTTAGAGATCTCAGTAAATGTGGAAACATGAAGAGATGTTGGTCAGAGTTCCCTTTGATGCATACTGAACCAATGCTTGGTAGCGATTTTTGTAACACCCAATGATGGCATGGGCAGTGCGAGTTTTCGGACCAGTTCTGGGATTACCCTCCAGCAGGGCTAGGTAGTGGGTTACCCACCAGTGTATCAGGGTTTACCCTCCAGTGGGGCTGAGTAGTGGGTTACCCATTGACCTTAGGGTTTACCCTCTAGTTGGACTGGGCAGTGGGTTACCCATTCACATTATTGACTACCCTCTAGCGGGGCTGGGCAGTGGGTTATCCATTCACCATAGGTTTTACCCTCTAGTGGGGCTTTGGAGTGGATTTCTCGACAAACTCTTGGGGTTTACCCTCTAGTTGGGCTAGGTAGTGGGATAAATAATGATTTCTTTTAGAATGAGCCATTTATATAAGGCTAGTCAGTGAATTTTATCCATGATTAGCTGAGTAGGACCCTTGGTTGTATGGTTTAGCGATGATGCCACATGACATGCAGGATTGTTGGCCGTCAATGATTTCTACCCTTAGAACTATTGGCGACTTTTCCTTGGCTGCGCTTGGAGATAGAGATCCCCTTACACACTCGTTCATGTTTCTTGTTGAGGATATATATATATACACCCTAATTTTGTTCCGACTCCTTGGGTTCGGTGATTCTCCTTCTAGGAGGGGAGGCGACATGTGGGATATGCCACATTCTTCCGTGTCTAGCTACTCTTGCACTTGATGACTCTAGTTCCTCTCTTTTTTTGGACTCAGATGCACACTCTCAATTGAAATATTACACTATTCTTTATTTTGTCTACTTCTCACCATTTTAGTTCCTCCTTTGTTCCTCCCTCGAGATTTTGGGGCATCATACTGAGTATCTTTGTACACACCCATGCTTGGTTTTTCCCACAATTGGTTTTCTCTTGCAGACGAAGAAAAGGTCGATAGAGACTTTGGAGGAGCATAGAGGACACATGATATTGGGCTACGTTCATTTGACATAGTAGGAAGTTCAAATGTGAGACTCACAAGCAGTTTACATTCATTTACCTTCTTCTGGGTTGTGGCGCCTTTCTTGTTGGGCGCATGTTTTCCCATTACTGTTCACTTTACTTGATCTTTTTTAGAAGTTGATGCATGACTGTGGTTGGGTTATAGTTTTTTGTACATTGGTTAACTTTTTTACTCTACACTTCTGCATTATGTGGGCTGTGTGTGTGTACAAGTACTTAGGCACATGCCTCCATGATATTTTTATGCCTTCAGTGCTTGTCGCAAGCTCCTAGACAATAGAGGTGGGCTTGGGGTAGTTGCCACTAGACACTAGTAGGTTCGGGTCGTGAAAGGCAACCCCTCTCCATTTCACCTCCCGATTATTCTGGCATGTCTTCTTGGCTTCATGAATCTTCATCTCGTGGTTCCTCTTTTGGATAATTGCTCCTCCATCGAAGGTGTCTGATGGATTGCAGCATACCGGGTTCTGGCGCTCTTCTGGATTGGTTTTAGAAGCTATATTCTTGCATCTGAGTCATTAAAGGGTCGCAGAGGGTGACCTCAAGAATTCCTTGAGCCAGATTCATCCCCCCTATTTTTTTCCTTTATGGCATTTCTTCTTGTCATTTCAGTCCTAAATCCCTTGGATTTGCGTTTAGAGTACTATCGACAAATCCTTCTCCGTTTCTTACCCTCCATCATTGGTTTCTGGGAGTTTGTGCTTCTTGGTTTTCTTACAGCCTTGTTCTATGGTATGGCCCATTTCAGATTTCCGTTATTCCTAGCATTGGATGGTACTACCTATTCCCGTAATTCTCTGCCATTTTTCTCTGACCAATCAAGCCTTACTCGAATTTGGTTAGGCTCAGTGTATCCCATGGCATTTTGATGGTGTTGGTATCCTGAGTAATAGAAGTTGTGTTCTAGTCCTCTGATATGATGGTGTTTATTCTCACCCTTGCAGTTCAAATGGATCCCTCCCCTTTGGTCATCTTCTTCCAGCTTCTATGGTGACACTCCCCTCCTTCAAATCTTCGATGGTCATGATTCCTACTCCCGGTGCTGCATTCCATGGTTGGGTGGTCATTGGTGTGGCGACAGTGAAATGTCCCAAAGATGGGTAACACATTTGATGTTTTCGAGATGGACTCAGTGTTCGATGGTCTACCTTTCTGGTGGTTCTTTTTTGATAGGTCGGCCCTGGGTAGTGTTTCCTGGTCATCTAATTTTTGGTTTTTATTAATGTTTTATTTCTCATTTTGAGCAGATCTGGTCGTAGGTAGGTTTTCAAGCCCTTCCCGCTTATCTGTGTCCTTTGTTCTAGGTAGTTCTCATTTTTCCATTAAGGATTTTTTTAAAATCAAAAAAAAATATTTGGTGGTGTGGTCCATCAATAATTTAAAAAAAATTATAGCTTCTTTTTATTCATCAAATAAATTGGACTGAAAAACCCCTATAAAATGTTTGAAGATGAACATTCAATATAACTATCCCCTATTGAATATTATAATCCTTATTCAAATTCCCCCCCCCCCTTGTGATCCCCATAACAAATATTCATTAATATTAGTAATAAATTAGACCCTATATTATAATGAAGGTAAATATGAATATACCCATATGTGAGCACATGTCCAAAAGGAATCAATCTTATATATATGAATCTACAAACTCTATTGTTATAATGATGGTATAGATTCTTCTACCCATATGTGATAGAAAATTTTAAAGGAATCCATCTCCAATATTTTAACTGACTAAATCTAATTTTATAGTGATGGTATATATGCATCAAATCATCCATGAGAACAAATCAGGGAGGCAACCATCTTCTATATCTGAATGGAACAAATCTAGTGGTAATGTTATGGTACTTATCCAAATACATGTATTTGATCACACATCACGAAGTAATCTATCTTTTTGTTCTAAATGATCTGACTCTAGTTTTGTGATGACGGTACAGATTTCTATACCCTTATTTGAGAACATGTAACACCCCAATATTTCATAGTGTGTTATTTCTTCAAAATAATTCAATAACTTGCACTACACGCAACACCGAGTTCAATCACACCATGACTTACCCAAAAAAAAAGCCATTCAAAAGGCGTTATGAATAGTATTAACTAAATTTTAAACTTCATATAATCCTTATAATTTTAGAATCCATATTATGAGTTTCTTAGAGATAATGCAAGAACAGATTCATTTTCAGTATTGCACTTTTATCAACATTTAATAGTGAAACCTTTTTAAATACAATATTTTAAACTTTTTTACTAAATGGGGACATAAAAAAATTTAAAATGAAACATCCCATGCTTCCACGGTAAGCTTTCTTTTGAATAATACAATAGCGTGTGTTGTACGCAACTTCGAGTACTAAAACACCACAACCAATCAAACTCGCCGTTATGAATAGTAATACCTACCCATTAAAATTTTAGAAATTTTATCTCTCAAAATGAACTTAATTTTTGGATTCCGAGTATCAAATTTAGCCTAAGGTGATATTTTGGTATTTTTCAGATATCTTTCATATTTTGATGAATAGTGAAAATTACTAAATTTTAATAAAAACAACTTTTTTAATCAAAATAAGTAATAGTGATAAATTGTTAATTTGAGTGGTTTTAAAGTATATTTAGAATATATTTTTACCATTTAATATAATGTTGGTCATTGGACATAATTTTACAATTAAACCGAACATAAACAAGTGTCAATATTTTGATAGTTATTATTTCTTAAAAACACGCTTTTTGTTTTGACAGCGGCAATTAATTTTAAATTAATTTCTGCCACTTATGTGTTTTGAATTTAGAAAAATGGATTCCATATTTGGAATCAGGATGTTAAAATTGTGTAAATAGGTAACTTTTATTTTTAGACATTTTGAATAATTATTGCGGTAAATATTTTATTTACCATGGTTAAGGGTAAATCCGGTAAATAAGGGTTAAAAAATAATATTATAATAATAATAAATTACCCTAAAACGTGTCCTAGACTTATTGGTTGATACATGTTCGACCATAGTCATATTTGGGTCGATTTTGGGACCCCATGGTTCCACTTGTAGGTGATAGGGACACTTTATTTTAATTAAGTTAAAATGAATTCAAAAATGAGACAAGCATATATCTTTTAGAAAAACAATTGTTACATAGGGTTATAGATGTTGGATTTTAGATTATAAATATTAATTAGAAAGATAAAAAGTTTTCCTACATAATTATATTTTATTTAGAATTTTTAGACATTAAATAATTTACATTATATATGACACAATGATGATGAATTAATTACTATAGTAGTGAAAAATTAAAATAATTCATATTATAAATACCCAAATAAATATAATATGAAACTTTTAATGAATTAAACTAATTTTATAGGATAAAATGATATATTAGGATTTATTTAATTGAATTTTTTCGAAGTAATAAATCTGTTATGAGTTTCCCAAAAATCAACTATTGAATAGTGTCAAAATTGACAGAAAAGAGTTCTTAAAACAAATATTATATTATTAATTGATATTAAATTCCTAAAAATCTAAGGTTCGGACAAGAGACTTATATCATGATAGTTTCATCATTAATGGACCACTTGGGGGTCTCTAGGATGTATATAGTATGTTTATTAACCATATTATATAAAATTACAAAGAGACATTTTAAAAGTGAAACTAATTAACTTAGAGTTAATACTTAAAGATAATGTTAATATAAGTACCCCAATCGGTCTAAATTCTATTGGTTGAGTTGTTTTAGACCCATCCCCACCTTAACAGTTAAATAATCAACTTTGGATCTATTAGAAACCGAATATGAATTTATTATAAACTAATATTTCTAGCTTTTCCAAAGGTTCCCCTCATCCCTCTTATAAAAGGGCACTCCTCCTTCTCATTTGTTCACACCATCAAAACCTTTTGGTTCGGCAAAAATCTTCCCAAATACTCTCCCAACATCACTCACTACAACCTAGAGGCCATAGATTGATCAGAAATCCAACATAAGGAGCCCTTTTGATCAAATAAAAAGGAAGAACCCGAAGAAGAGGTAATGATTTCACCACCCTTTTCCAAGTTCCTTTATTCTTCCACTTCTTCTTCCATTGTTATTACCATTATAAAATAATAACTCTAGTATAATATATATACTGTGATGTTATTATAAATATGGTACAACAATATTCAGTATTATATCCACCCTTTGAATAACATGTCATCATACGTGTGTACGTACGGCTTACCGTCTCCACGTCGTGGTGTAATTGTTATTCAATATATTATTATTTAGATGGGTATAATAATGATATGTAACTCATGTAAATAATAAATATAACATGGTAATGATTATGTATATATGATATAACAACAATTTATATATTATTTCAAAAGAATGATATTGTCGCTCGTGCGTACGTACAGACTACCGTCTCCACGAACGCGATGAGATTCATTCTCCATCGTATCCATTCAAGTATAATTATAAATTGATTATTTGAAAATGATGTTTAAGGACTTGATATCATTCTGTATATGAATAATATACAACCTATCCATTACAAACATGGCTTACGTAACAAAACATATAAAATATAACAAGTAAGTCAACACCCGAAACAACAATAATACTAAGATATTATTATCAAATCAATATTAAAAGATCATATATGATGTCATATTAATGTATATGATTATTTTATAATTTAATAACAATTATTTCACCATTATAGAGGAGGTTAACCTACTCCAACCAATGAAATGTACAAGGTAAGTGGTTTTCATCTCACTCCTTATTCCCGTGAGATTCATGCCATATTGCCACTATCACCATTTGTGTGGTGTATGTACTGCCCATAATTATATTCTTTGTGTAATACAATCTAATTTATGTGTATTTACATATTCATTGTATGATACCTCTTTCATGGGTTCTATGTTTCATAAGTTACCAAATTGGTATGGGTTATTTCGCAATCTCTTCATTATCCGTGGTTATTTATACGTAATAATCTACTAGGATCTCTTTATCATCCACATCCATGTTTCTTAAATATGAATTTCAAAACATTTTTACTATTTACTAGAATATGGGTTAAAGTCATTTATACCCTTTTTTAACTTTTTATAAGCGGTTTATAAAGGAATCATTCCGTCGTTTCCCAAACAAGGTTCTTTTTAACCTTTTCGACAAAATTAAGGTAAGAATGTTTTTTTAACTTATACGGCGGGTGCGGCTATTTTATGCCGTTATAAAATCATCAAAGCATCCCTTACAAGATAAGAAGACTATTTTCAAAAAAAAATTATATCATAAATATAAGACTCCTAAATGATTTCAAATAGAAAGAGATATTTTTCTAAAATAATCTTTATTTCATCTATGTCAACATCCTTTGATGGATTTTAAGCTTATTTGAAGTTGATTTATTATGATACAAAACATCCATATTTTATTGAATATTTTTTGATATTTTTGACTGTGGATAAGTTATTCTTATGTCACTCATGGTTTTTGTTTAGAGTATTGACATTTAATAAGTTATTTTTAATCCGAATGTTTATGTTATATTTCAACATTTCATTCAGATGAATGTGTTAGACAAGTATGTTCCGGGTTGGGGACTTGTAAAAGTAAGCCCTCCGGTTTGGTCTCCGGTTACTAGAGGAACTCTGGTTTGGTCTCCGGTTATTAGAGGAACTCCAGGTTGGTGTCCGGTTATTAGAGGCACTCCGGGTTGGTGTTCGGTTATTAGAGGCACTCCGGGTTGGGTTCCGGTTACAGTTAGCCCCTAGGTCTTTGGACGAGGCCTTGACAAAGAAATTAAATTTCATCATTATTCATTCCAACATTAAGAAAGTGGTTATTGATATTGCATGTGATTATTCGATTAGTAGAATATCCATGTGAATAATTAAATGGCATTATTTCATTTTACTTTTTCCATACTATGTTGAAGTTCATGATTAAAAGGCTTGTGTTTTAGTAATGCATTGCCTTAAATGTTTATGCTTATTTTTGAATGTTCCGCTATATTGTTATCCTTACTGGGCATTTGAGCTCACCCCTTTTCTATGTTTTATTTTTCCCAGGATGTGAAGAAGTATGTTATGAATGACCTACAGGGATATTATGAGGGGATAATAGTGTGGACTATGGAGACATTATTTTGTCGTAGTAGTTTTTTACTTTATGATGTAATGTAAAACTTATGAATATATCTAGTGTTTCCAAGGCTAATAAACCAATCGGTCTTTCGAGATTTGATCTTTCTTGTGATCATGCCAATGTTATGTAATAATGCACCGACTCTGGGTAACTAGGGTCGGGGCGTTACAGTTGGTATCAGAGGAAGTTTAGTACAAACCTTGGAAGCTAGATTTAGATAAACTCTGATTAGAGAACACATATTTAAGATGAATTTTGTTGATTAGTATAGAACAACTTCCTAAAATTTTGGTATTGTAGAGATTTTGTGAGTTTTCTAAGCAATACATCCCTGTCTGGATATGAGCAGGTAGAGGCAGCTGTGGCACAGATGTACCTAGGGGTAAAACCCGAAAACACCGCATTGAGCTAGACTCGAACGGGAAGTGGTGCACGAAAACGGGCCTTGCTGCACTCTTGGTTACGACACTCCCGGGGGATATTCTTAGGATAACTCTCATTTTCTTTACAAATCATTATGAAGGGTTTATGAGTATATAATTCCTCAATGGAGACATTTTTATGATTATGGATTATATCCATAAACTATTTAATTTATGTTATGTGTTTTACAAGTTTGGGATTAGGTATTGTTCTTCATAAACTAATCTAACGTATGCCATTGTTTAGAAATGGCGCCCAGTAGAAGGAATGAGAACTCTCGCAATGCACATGATACAAATAGAAAGAAGGATCATATAATTTGTGGTCTTAAGCCAGAATTTACAAAAGAAATAGTCTCGCATGTATTATCATCATATGAAGAAATAATATCATGTGTTGATAAGATAAGTAAAGAGTTTACTGATTCCTATGGCTTTGAAGGGAAGTAAGAGAACAAAAGGATGGAAGAGAGAAATATGGATAAAGGGAAGATGGAAAAGAAGTATTTTCCTATATGTGATAACTGTGGAAAGAAACACCCTGGAACTTGCCTAAAAGGAATGAGAGTTTGTTATAAGTGTGGAGGAAAAGGGCACAAAGTACGTGACTGCAAGGGTAAGAAAATGGTTTCAAATCTATAATTCTTCATTTGCAAGGTGTTTGGACACTACGCGAATATATGTACCAGTCATCAGACTATGCCGCAAATGATGCTATTGGATAATAATCAAGTTATGATACTACCACAGATAAAGAGGAATGATTAGAGTTATTATGTGGATTATGTCAATTGAGTGTTTTATCAACAATGTACTTGTCATAATAATTATGGAGTATATAAGGATATTACTGCAGTACTATTTCATTAAGGACTTGAGATTGTGTGGAACAATGAAAAGTGACTCAATAGCAGGATAAATTTTTGGAAAATATATGGTTGAGAGAATGATAAACCATAATATAGTTCTGATACCGAGGTTTTGATTTTGGAATAATACATGATTGTTTTGGATAAATTATATTGGATATTCTTGACTACCTTGGAACTGATTAATGATTTGTATATTCCATCATTTTTGGGGTTTAAAACATTTTTGGATTGATGAAGTATATCCAGAATTCTATAGGGAATAAGGGAGCAAGAATGTAATCAATAAGGAATATGGTAATTCAGGATGTTTCAGTGTATTAAAAGAATACACGATGAAGGTATTCATATGCTATTAGGGGTAAAAAGGACCTACATTATGTTTAATTTCCTTATAAATGTTGGACTGTGAGTTTGGACAGAAGTATTTTTTTGATAGTTCTAGTTTAGATTATTTTGGATTGCCATAAAAGGACAACCTGAAGGTCGGGCGACAACCTGTCGCGTCCGGCAAGGCTGGGAGACTTGAACCTGCAACCGAAGGGCGACAAGGGTGTATCACCTACCACTGGCCCACGAGATGTCCTGGATTAAATAATGTAGTTTTTTAATAGATCTGGTAGATGAATTATAAATTCATTTATTTTGGAACCCTGTACGAATAGTATAAATAGAATTTTTTTACGTTCTATTATCTTTTAGGGTGAAAGATGAGTTTGTGGTAGAAATTTATTAATGGATAAGACTCTAATTATAAAGTAAGTATATATCCTTATGATCTTATCCAATCTCATAAATAAATTCCTCAACATTAATAAAAGGAACTTAGAACAAAATTGTTGTCCTAGATGGTCCCTTAAATCATCACTAATTTATCACTTTGGGATTGTTGGCCTTTTCATAGCCATGTTCTCTACCACTCTCCATCAGATAATTGATGGATAGATTTCTCTTCCATATCCATATTTTACTACATGGAACCCTAGTATGTGTTATTTTTGGTAATCTTCATACATTCCACTCTTTATGTTAAATAGAGGCCTCATTAATTCATTTTT
The DNA here is from genome assembly GCA_963277665.1 of Viscum album. NCBI lineage: Eukaryota > Viridiplantae > Streptophyta > Magnoliopsida > Santalales > Viscaceae > Viscum > Viscum album. Next base: position 1,104,414,983 of record OY728131.1, on the reverse strand, counting down.
CGATGTGGGATTTTAACTAAGATATTTTGAAACGTCAAAAATGTGTTATCCCAATACCATATGTTTTGTTGAACCGATGGTATTTCAAATCATCATAGATTGATGAGTTTAAGGACCTCAATTTTATACTTGTTTGTGATTGATGACCTCAATCACTACCTATAAATATTTACGTTTTTCCTCGAATTATATGTCTCTAATTGACACCAATGTTCTCCTAATCGAGATAATATTTTGGTGGTGATGCTTTTATTTCTTTTTTCCTCATATTAAGACTAAATTTTAGTAACCCAATTTCCGATGTGGGTTTTCCCACAAATATATTTTCTATTTTCAACATTTTATTTTCTAAGAACAATTTCAAATTGCGAGGACGCAATTTATTGGAGGAGGGGAGAATGTAACACCCCAAGATTTCATAGTGTGTTATTTCTTCAAAATAATTCAATAACTTGCACTACACGCAACACCGAGTTCAATCACACCATGAATTACCAAAAAAAGCCTTTCAAAAGAGGTTATGAATAGTATTAACTAAATTTTAAACGTTATATAATCCTTATAATTTTAGAATCCATATTATGATTTTCTTAGACATAATGTAAGAACAGATTCATTTTCAGTATTGCACTTTTATCACCTTTTAATAGTGAAACCTTTTTAAATACAATATTTTAAACTTTTTGACTAAATGGGGACATAAAAAAATTTAAAATGAAACATCCCAAGCTTCCACGGTACGCTTTCCTTTGAATAATATAGTAGCGTGTGTTGTACGCAACTTCGAGTTCTAACACACCGCAACCAATCAAACTAGCCGTTATGAATAGTAATACCAACCTTTTAAAATGTTAGAAATTTTATCTTTCAAAATGGACTTCATTTTTGGATTCGGAGTATCGAATTTAGCCTAAGGTGAAATTTTGTTACTTTTCGGATAACTTTCATATTTTGATGAATAGTGAAAATTACTAAATTTTAATTAAAAACAACTTTTTTAATCAAAATAATTAATAGTGATAAATTATGAATTTGAGTGGTTTTAAAGTATATTTAGAATATATTTTTACCATTTAATATAATGTTGGTCATTGGACATCATTTTACAATTATACCGAACATAAACAAGTGTCAATCTTTTGATAGTTATTATCTCTTAAAAACACGTTTTTTGTTTTGACAGCGGGAATTAATTTTAAATTAATTTCTGCCACTTCAGTGTTTTGAATTTAAAAAAATGGATTCCATATTTGGAATCAGGATGTTCAAATTGTGTAAATAGGCAACTTTTATTTTTAGACATTTTGAATAATTACTGTGGTAAATATTTTATTTACCATGGTTAAGGGTAAATCCGGTAAATAAGGGTTAAAAAATAATATTATAATAATACTAAATTACCCTAAAACGTGTCCTATCCTTATTGGTTTATACATGCTCGACCATAAGCATCTTTGGGTCGATTTTGGGACCCCATGGTGCCACTTGTAGGTGATAGAGATACTTTATTTTAATTAAGTTAAAATGAATACAAAAATGACACAAGCATATATCTTTTAGAAAATTTTTTTTTACATTGGGTTATATATGTTGGTTTTTAGATTATAAATATTCATTAGAAAGATAAAAATATTTCCTACATAATGATAGTATATTTATAAATTTTAGACATTAAATACTTTAATTTATTTATGACACAATGATGATGAATTAATTACTATAATAGTGAAAAATTAAAATAATTGATATTTTAAATACCCAAATAAATATAATATGAAACATTTAATGAAATAAACTAATTTTCTATGATAATATGATATATTAGGATTGATTTAATTGACTTTGTTAGAATTAATAAATCTGTTATTAGTTTCACAAAAATCAACTATTGAATAGTGTCAAAATTGACATAAAAGAGTTCTTAAAACAAATATTATATTATTAATTGATATTAAATTCCTAAAAATCTAAGGTTCGGCCAAGAGACTTATATTATGATAGGTTCATCATTAATGGACCACTTGGGGGTCGCTTGGATGTATATAGTAAGTTTATTAACCATATTATATAAAAATAGAAAGAGACATTGTAAAAGTGAAACTAATTAACTTAGAGTTAATACTTAAAGATAAGGTTAATATAAGTACCCAAACCTGTCTAAATTCTATTGGATGAGTTTTTTTAGACCTATCCCCACCTCATCCTTTGAATAATAAACATTGGAGCCATTAGAAACTGAATATGAATTTATTATAAACTAATATTTCTAGCTTTTCCAAAGGTGCCCCTCACCCCTCTTATAAAAGGGCACTCCTCCTTCTCATTTCTTCACACCTTCAAAACCTTTTGGTTCGGTAAAACTCTACCCAAATACTCTACCAACTTCCATCACTAAAACCTAGAGTAATTAGTTTGTTCAGAATGCCAACCTACGGTTCCCGTTTGATCAAATCAAAAGGAAGAACCCGAAGAAGAGGTAATGATTTCAGCACCCTTTTACAAGTTCCTTTCTTCTTCCACTTCTTCTTCCTTTGTTATTACCATTCTAAAATAATAACTCCAGTATCATATATAAAATGTGATGTTATTATAAATATGGTACAACCATATTCAGTATTCTATCCACCCTTTGAATAACATGTCACCATATGTGCGTACGTACGGCTTACCGTCTCCACGTCGTGGTGTAATTGTTATTCAATATATTATTATTTGGATGGGTATAATAATGATATGTAACTTATGTAAATAATAAATATAACATTTTAATGATTCTGTGTATATGATATAACAACCATTAATATATTATTTCAAAAGAATGATATTGTCGCTCGTGCGTACGTACGGACTACCGTCTCCATGAACACGATGAGATTCATTCTCCATCGTATCCATTCAAGTATAATTATCATTTGATGATTTAAAATTGATGTTAAAGGACTTGATATCATTCTGGATATGAATAATATTCAACCTATCCACTAAAAACATGGCTTACATAAAAAAACATATAAATGAAAACAAGTAAGTTAACACACGAAACAACGATAATACTAAGATATTATTATCAAATCAATATTAAAAGATCATATATGATATCATATTAATGTATATGATTATTATATAATTTAAAAACAATTATTTCACCATTATAGAGGAGGTTAACCTACCCCAACCAAGGAAAATTACAAGTTAAGGGGTTTTCATCTCACTCCTTATTCCCGTGCGATTCATGCTATATTGCCACCATCACCTTTTGTGTGGTGTATGTACTGCCCATAATTATATTATTTGTGTAATACACTCTAATTTATGTGTATTTACATATTCATTGTATGATACCTATTTCTTGGGTTGTATGTTTCATAAGTTACCAAATTGGTAAGGGTTATTTCTCAATCTCTTCATTATCAGAGGTTGTTTATAAGTAATAATCTACTGGGATCTCTTTATCATCCACATCCATGTTTCTTAAAAATGAATTTCAAAACATTTTTACAATTAACTAGAATATCAGTTAAAGTAATTTATACCCTTGTTTGACTTTTTATAATAGGTTTATAAAGGAATCTTTCCGTCATTTTCCAAACAAGGTGTTTTTTAACCTTTTCGACAAAATTAAGGTAAGAATTTTTTTTAACTTATATGGCGGGTGGGCAATTTTCCGCCGTTATAAAATCGTCGAAGCTTCCCTTACAAGATAATAATAATAATTTCAAAAAAAATTATTTCATAAATATAAGACTCTTATATGATTTCAAATATAAAGAGATATTTTTCTAAAATAGTCTTTATTTCATCTATGTCAACATCCTTTGATGGATTTTAAGATTATTTGAAGTTGATTTATTATGATACAAAACATCGATATTTTATTGAAGGTTTTGTGATATTTTTGACTGTGGATAAGTTATTCTTATGTCACTCATGGTTTTTGTTTAGAGTATTGACATTTCATAAGTTATTGGTAATCTGAATGTTTATGTTATATTTCAACCTTTCATTAAGATGAATGTGTTAGACAAGTATGTTCCGGGTTGGGGACCGGTAAAATTAAGCCCTCCGGTTTGGTCTCCTGTTATTAGAGGAACTCCGGTTTGGTCTCCGATTATTAGAGGAACTCTGGGATGGTTTCCGGTTATTAGAGGCACTCCGGGTTGGTGTCCGGTTATTAGAGGCACTCCAGGTTGGGTTCCGGTTATAGTTAGCCCCTAAGTCTTGGGACGAGGCCTTGACAAAGAAATTAAAGTTCAGCATTTTTCATTCCAACATTATGAAAGTGGTTATTGATATTGCATGTGATTATTCAATTAGTAGAATATCCATGTGAATAAGTAAAAGGCATTATTTCATTTTACTTTTACGATACTATGTTGATGTTCACGTTTAAAAGGATTTTGTTTTAGTAATGCATTGCCTTAAATGTTTATGCTTATTTTTGAATGATCTGCTATATTGTTATCCTTACTGGGCATTTGAGATCAACCCTTTTCTATGTTTTATTTTTCCTAGGGTGTGAAGAAGTAAGTTATGAATGACCTGCAGGGATATTATGAGGGGATAATAGTGTGGACAATGGAGACATTATGTTGTCGTAGTAGTTTTTCACTTTATGATGTAATGTAAAACTTATAAATATATCTAGTGTTTCCAAGGCTACTAAACCAATCGGTCTTTCGAGATTTGATATTTCTTGTGATCATGCCAATGTTATGTTATAATGTACTGACTCTGGGTAACTAGGGTCGGGGCGTTACAGAACATGTCTTGGAAAAATCTATATTTGATATATTAAAATTCAAACACCTGTATTATAGTGATAATAAGAATGTCAGAACCCATAATTGACCACCCATATTGGGGGAAATCATCGTGAATCATGAATTACGAGATCTTGACTGGCATAGTCCATTTTAAATAAATGTTCATATGGATTTAACTATGGTATGGTAACCCACTGGATAGTCTCATAGATCATTATGAAATGATGATCACACTTGAACAAGAATGAAATTATTGAAAAGGATGTGAAATGTTTTTTAAGTATAATAATATAAATATTATAGAATATTTCTCATATATATATATATATATATATATATAAGAAAGATTAAATCAAGATAAAAATCCAGGAGGCTTTTTACAGACAATTAGATATAGATCAATATTTTTTATGATTTTATTATGGAATGGTGTAACTCATAAATCATGGAAGCCTATACTTTCATATAATGATTAAATTTATGTTCACGAAAAAGAATATCAATATTATTTTTCCCAAAATCCAAAACTGGAGTTTACTACTTCTCTACTACGATTTCAACAGTAACTAACCATTTTCTATGTCAATTTACCATTTATCAGATTGAGTCAAACTTTGAGTGGACATACTCCACTCAGGATGTGTTCTCTATGTCCTGATCATTCCTCTAAAATATTATGGATACAAGTTGTAGAAATTCATTAAATATTTTGGACAATAAATAGATAGTGGGATATGGTACTATAGTGCATAGTCATAATTGAAGCAAATTATTTCCCTCCACGTGAAAATCATCAATTCTACCTTCACATTGGTTGTGTACTAATTATATCCATTATAGTATAACATAATAATATGTATTGAAAGTATATAGTTTGATCTTATTGTCACATATAGTGGTCCAATAGACTATCATAATGAACCTCATCCGAAACCACTAACACATATATTATTGGAATGAGATATACTTGACTTCTAAATTAAATATGGTTACATGGAATGACACAGAATTAAGAAAAAGAACAATATAATATGTTTCAATTTAAACAATTATAGGGGATTATATTATTATATCAACATTCATCATGACAAAATATACTAACTAGGATGAGGAGTAGATGTGTGATAATGTTTTGTGACATATAGAAGGGCTATATGATTTTATACTTGGAATACATTAGTCAACAATCATGTGAATGAGTCAGATTATAATTTCTCTGAGAATTCATATTTATTTATTGGGACATTAGACCCCTTGAATAATTTCTCCACATTGGTGTGTGTAACAGTGTGTTAATATTTTATAAATTCAAATTCATGGTTTCAAAATATTGCATCCATTACTAAAGGCACTACCCTCTCTATTATAGATGCATTACTAAAAGTAATCCATGACTACATAATCCCAAAATCATTTTCATGGATGGATTCATGAAGAGGAAAACATGGTTAAACAAATTTTTAGTTTAAAATTAATGGATTTAGAGTTAAATACAAAATTATTGATATTAATTAATCATATTGTGATCAAATATAGAATACGTGATCAGGTCTAGGACATTAATAGGACCATTCACCACCCATGGGTTCATAAGGAAAATGTACCATGTTTTTGGATGAAGGGATGATAATAATCACCCCAGACATCAAATAGGGTTTATTCTCTAAAAGATACACTTTATGGAAAAATGGAGATTGGAAATACCCCAAGTTTTGTGGAACTGAAAATAAAAAATACACAAAGTAGATATTCAATATAAATCAATATGAAAACTCAACTAATGTGTAATAAAATATGATAAAATCATTTCATTCCTAATAAAATAAATAATTTCTATGATCCCTCCTACTCCTATTTTCTTAATCTCTCCATGATATGAAAAAATTATAAGTATCACCAATAGTGGCACCAACAATACCATATAGAGATTATTGATCAAAACCATCATGTGCCCATTAAATAAGTGGATCCTTCCTCATTAGCCATATTCATGATCTTTGGTACTGTCACCAATGGTTGTCCCTATGTTAGAATATTAAGGGGATGCGATATGAGACTCATTCACTTTAACTGCCAGTGATACTTTAATAAGGATGTTAATGAAAAATGATCAAAAGTAATGAATATATAGTCAGTGTATGATATATCTTACATCTATCAAAGAAATATTATTAGAATAATCACATTTGTTTGTGCTTGATATATGGTTAACCATATAAAAAACATCCAATATGTATGATGATTACATTGAGTGAGGTGGACTAATTATTAAGGTATTTAAGGGGGCATTCTACCTCCCTTTGTTGATCCAACTTGAAAATTACCTCGAGGGAAAAATTCATAAAAAAATTATTTTGATTTCCAACACAATGTGAAAACCACAATATTATTTGGAATTTATTGTGCACATTCAATAATCACAATACCTATATACCATTGAGAATGTACATTTGGTAGGGATAAATGGTTTTGAGTTCTCATCACTTATGGAGGGACAAATTCAAAGATTCCCCTTCTACCATGAAATATATGAAATTTGAGGCTCCCTTAGAAAAATCCATTTATGAGGTCATTCCACCTATTCCTATGCCTCTGAGTAGTAATTACCATCAGTTCTTAGTAATCCCTAATGTTATGTTAGTAAATTACCCAACCATAACTCATATTATTATTGAAAATTCCGTTTATTATTTCTTCATTTAGAATTTTATGTAATGATTCCATTCAACATTGAATATAGCTAAAAAGAATTCGTTTTTTATTAAACATGGTCTTCACATCCCACTCAATAATTGTCAATAGATTTATTAAAAGGCATATTCTATATTGTGATGAAATATTACATTTCAAATTTTCTGGTTATTCATAAATTCATGACCACCCATGGGAATATAGATCGAATAACCTAATACTTTTACAGGCTCAATGATTCTAAATTAGGCCTCAAACAGATATATATATATATATATATATATATATAAAATGGTTGTATAATGTTTCTCGTATAGGTACAACCATGTTAATTCATAACATGTATTTTATTCAGCTTAAATCAAAGAAATCTATCCTCTTTCCATTGTATAACACTCTTGTATATGATGGGGTAATTTGATGACTAACATCACAACGTTTAATACTCGAAATAATAACAGAATGATACTAAGGTTGATCACCCAACCTAATGTGGTGTGGCATCTTACATCCTCTGTAATACATTATGCGTTAGGAATACTAAGAGTTTTAAGTGTCAAACATGTACTTCGTTTCTTTATTTTTGCATCTTGATTGTGCCATGTGATAAATATATCATCATAGATACTTAAAGGAATGACATACTTTAAGCAGAGTTCTTATCCCTAGGATGATATATTCCATTATAAAATACTCCATGGTAATAAAAGTATTATTTATTTCTAGATTATTACAAATAACATGAGGGGTATGAATTCAATATGCATGTCAACTATTATTATGGATCCACTGATCATGTTCCCCTCCGACAAGCTTCTCCCAAACTATTCATGAACTAAATTGAAATTATTTTTATATGAACTCCACAAATAGAGAAGACCAGAGATGATGTGGTTATTACGATGGTAGATAGTCTATGATACCAAGATTACATTATATAACCAAAATACCCTTATATTCTACTGATATTTAACTCAAATCCACCACACAAAAAATTTCATTGACAATCTATACGATTTTTTTTCCTTATATGATGACCACTTTTCAATAACAACACTATCATTTGGTTAGATATGGAATTTTTTAGGATAAATTTATATCTATGGGTATTTGGTTTGACCATTTTCATCCTCCTTATGTGGTCAAGGTTGTATATCCTAGGACATATCCCTATGCATGATCAACCTTCTTAATGAAACATCCCACCAATATAATATTGGCACAAGATATTTCATTATTATGGGGGATCCAACTGACCAAATGTATCGTAGTGTCTTTTGCTAAAATAGGTACATAATTGAACAAACTAGAAATATAAATGTGAAACCTCTTAGAAACTGATAAGGATTATAGGGCCACAATAATCATATCTTAATGAATATTGTTTTTCGGAAGATATATTTTATTTTATTTACATCAACTCTCAACCATTATGGATCTCCTTAAACTGATATCTTGAATAGTCAATTCAATATTTATTTTATGAAAATAAATTAAGGAAGGAATGTTATTAACATAGAAAAAAATGTGAAAATGAAAAATATATCTTTTCATATAACTATTAAATAGATATCTCTAGAATTTATGAAACTGTCAAGTTCTATATGTTCTGACCAACACTAAATAAAATGTATTGAGTATGTGAACTAAATATTACAGTTGTAGAGAAACTGATGGTAAAGGTTGATTGATTTTTGAAAGATACTAGTTTGTGTTTTTTAAAGGAGATATATTATAAAACTTTTGTGAGATATTGATTATTCATGATTTAATATGGAAATTTTATATTAAAACTGAAGGTCATCACTGTATTATTATAATGTTCTTCCTCTTAGTGGACCAAATATATTCAACACATGATATTTTATCTCATAAAAATCAGAATATATTCTTGATGATCAATCATAATTTTGATGGGGTGGGGGTGATTTTGAGGCATTTGATATTTAACGTTGGGAATGTTGTCATAATGAAAATTTATGAACAAAGGGAATATTTCAAAGGAAATTGACATTCAATAATGGGTAAATCATCATGATGTAAATGATATTCTTCACAAATATATTTAGATTCATCATGATGTACCCCATAGTCTGTGAAGCATCATTTTTCTTATGAAGAAATTTTCCATGGGGTTATTCAAGCATATTGAATTTAAATATCATTTATGGATTGGATGTGTTGTTTTGAATCCCACCATTTATTCCTTTGTGATTTATCATCATCAAGGACATGTTATGTGACCACATACTAATTTTATAAGAATACATGCTATACATAAATGTTATGGGATACTATAATCCCTCTATAGAATCCCATTATGGAGAAACTAGAATCTAGGAATTCATATAAATATCCCAAAATAATTTAATAATAGACATGAAATAAAATGATGATGAAATTCCACATGGGGAGACATTAATCTATGAGAAATTTAGAAGAGGTCCGGAACAACTGTCCATAATTAAATCCGAAGTACCTAAGGAGATAGGAGAATGAAATAATGAGTAATATTCAATGAACCCTCATTAATTGGAGTCAAATTGTACCCCTTAATGAATGAGAGGCCCCTTCAGTAATGGGAGTCCCTTTCTTCAATGGGGGCCCACATCATTAAAGAGATACAAGGATGATGACCCTCTATACAATGCCTTTAAACGAGGCCCTCTGATAGCCCCATCCATCTCACATAACACATCAATAGCGAGCCTATCTATGGTTTTATATACCCGGCTCTCAATTTCACTCAAAAGAGTGGCACTTTATATTAATATAATCACATTTTAATGCATCCGATAATAAAAATTGGATCTTGAATTGCAACATGATTTCTATAATGAATTGTGTCTTGAGTCAGTCCATAAAGTGAAATAATGAACATTTTCTCGGTATCCACAATTCATTGAGTTCTATAAATCCTCATAGGTATCCATGATAATTGATTTTGGGATGGGACACAATTCTATCATTCTCCTACTCTATGTGTAGGTCACATCACATTGTTTGCACTACCCGAGTAGGGGAACACATAATCTGATTGCCACATTGTCACAAATACCATGAAAAACCATGAATAGAATGGTAATAGATATAATAGAGAAAATACTAAGAAGTAATGTTATTATGGAATTATCAGAAATTTATAAGCACCAAATTAAAAATTATGACTGAAATCATGGATGGTATCGATATATTAAAGTATTACTCATGGAAACATTGTTCATATATGGCTAAATTAAGAATGTACACAACCACACACAAGAACCATCAATAAATAATACCAACACATTCATACATATGAATCATACCATGTAAAGAAGTGTTTTTGAGAGCTCCAAAAGGAATGATACTTCCTACCTCAATTTTTTGGTGAATAAAACCAATTTTCATCAAGATAGCTAGGACCCAACTATGTCACACACCCATGGAGAAACAGGGTGTGGTTCCTCAACCTACTGAGTGGAACACCCTAATGGAATGTGGTGTTGGTTCTATACTGACTAAGGTGAATCCTTATCAGACTATGGTGAGGGTCCTTTACCTACTAAGTTTCAACCACCTGATAGACTAGGAAATGATTCCTCTATATATTGAATGGAACTACAATATATCCTATTGTAATTATCCGACCCAGAAGCCACTAAACCAATTCTTCGAGACTGTTCTCTACAAGGCCTCATGTGTGCTTCCCCGTACACCAGAGGCTGCCGACTAGCAGCGATGGCCCTGGGTGTGATAGTGGGATATTATGCCCTCATACCAGATTAAGAAAAACGTGGAAATAACTAATTATCAGACACAATAGAAAGTAATCAGAGTGTAGAAAAAATAAACCACTGAAATACAACATGTTGTAATAGTAAAATGATGTAAAAGCCCGAATAGCTATGCCATACAATTCAACACTTGTCACCCACCGGTCTGACCATATAGATACACGTGCAAATAAATCTAAAAGTAAAAGTACAGGGTTTTCCTACTAACTCGAATCCAATCATCATACATGATCTCCAGACACTGTCGAACTACAACAGCTCGATCAGAAGAACCACTCAAGTAGCTCCACTCTATCATGAAACACTATGCCTCATCCCTATCCACCATGAAACCCGTGCTCAACCTAAAAAGAAAACATATAGTCTACATGTAAACCGAGGTGCACATGTAGTGGTGAGAAATAATCTTATTAGTAAACCAAGACTAGAAACCTATAATTGTGCTACTGAAAGTGTATGCAACAACAATGTGCTCAGCATAGCTGGAACACAACAAAAGGAAGTAAACCAAACGTGCAACCATAGTCAAACTCAGAGTATGTAATCCCTATCAACAGGGCATGTTTCACCGTGGATGTACATATCTATATACGTACACATGTATAGTCCCATACCTATACACATATACATAAATATGAATATTCATGATTAGGTGATTAAAATAAAAAGAAACAACATCAGAAGATGATCCACTGGACTATAATCCTGATTTCCTGGACATCCTATTTAATGGAATTGAGCTGGATGTTGTTCCACTCATGTTGTGTGTCGTTAAGTTGATCTATAGATCTATAATCCCATAGAAATGTACCTGCCACATCCAATGCCATAAATATGTTTCTAAACAAGTTAAACAAAAAAAAGTAACCCTCTAGTTCAACCTGTCAAACACAATCATGTAGTTAACATAATAGGTAACCCTCTAGGAAGTACTCACATCCATCCTCTTTGGTCATACCTAACAATTAATAGCAACCCTCTATGAAGTACACTCAACTTAACCCCTCTGTTTTGGTCATAAGAAATTCATAAAGACTCTATAAGGAAGCACTCACAGTCAATTTATTGTCTACGGTAATCAAGGTAATTCAAAGTAAAACAAAGAATCTCTTAGTAAGATCACGCAGTCTACCCCCTTATAGACTAAAGTTTTCACGGAATCTTTGAGGAAGCTCACATAGTCAATTCCCCTTATAGCTCGATGTGTTTCTAGGATCTCGGAGGAAGCTCACATAGTCTATCCCCCTATAGCCTATTATGCTCAAAGACTCTCTGAGTAATCTCACTCAGTCAATTCCCTTTATAGTCTACTACACCAGGTTCTCATGGCACTGTGTAGGTTAACATGCATAGTAATGCAATATGGCCAAAGTAAACATGAATAACTACTTGGATAATAGTCTACAGTATATCAGAACATGTTAGATAAAACCACTCCATCTTAAAAATACTAGGCATAGAAACATGAAATCCTAACAGGAAAGCTAGACCAAACATTCAAAATAAAGCAACATGGGAAACAAATCCACAACATGGTAAATAACCCCATTTACAATCAATCCACATCTACTCAGGAACCTCTAGTAACCACTACATCATCATCAAACCATGTGAGATATAAACAAATGAGTTTTGGTGGCCGAAATGCCCCACCCAAAAATACATCCAAATCCCAAAGGGATAACCCATTTGGCACCGGTTCTAGGTGACACCTAATCACCATCTCTACCCAAACCTGATGTAATAGCTTATGGTTAGGAAAACAACAAGCACCCACTGGGTTCCTCAAGTCAAAGGCTGCAGAAGCATCTTACTCGGGATTCTCTAGGAAAACACGAGCGAAGGATTCCTACACCATATCCTTAGAAAAGAGTAATGTGGGAATCCTACATGGGATACTAAAAGGAAGGACAACATAGGCATTCCATAACATGGGTCCTATCAAAGGAAAAATCAAAGAGGGATCCTTGTAGGAAATCCCAAGGTTAGTACACAAGTAAAGGCGTACCTCGGGAGATCCTTAGAAGTATCTGGTCTCACAGAATCATAGGCCCGAAGGGAATGTCTCACAATATGAAGGTCCTATAAAGCCTAGGTTATGGGAGATAACTCATATACCATCTCATATTAATGTTCACAACTATGTTGGTCCGAACACCCAACCTACCATCCACACCTAGTCTGACACTCAGTTGACAACTGAACTTGATAACTATAGGGAGAACCCCAACATTGTGATAGAAACCCCCCAAACCCCATATAAATGACCTATAAATGTATAAATTATTCCACCATTGCAATATACATGAATAAACGTTCAGAATAATCTACTAGCATGCCTAATTCTGACATCAAGAGCCCATGATATCCTCAAAACTACTAAACTAAAGTAGTACATGGCCAGAGAACATGGCTAGAACACATGGCCAGAACACATTGGGCATGTCGGTGTAATATACGCATCATTTACTATTTACAAAAAGACACACCATGTTTTTTTTTCCACTAAAACACAAGCCCAAGTACCACAATAAGGTGTGTACATATAGTATATGGCGTGTACTCTAAAAAACCACTATTCTGTGTCCTATTACACACCGCCAACCACACGACCACCCAATAAATGGTGTGTACTCAAGGAACATGGTGTATACTTAAGAAAACTTGATATTCCCCATATGAGAGGATCACACGGCGTGTACCCCTAGAACACACACCGTGTATTCTGGGTTTTCTGATGGGAAAACCCTCTAAACGCCCGAAATGCCCATTTTCTCCCCAGAAACAATAGATTGAGTTGCATGGACTTAAAAGAAAGATATATATGTTTTTAAAAACATAAAACAACATGTATTAAGGGGTTCTATGTTGAAAACACAAATGGCCCTACCATTGGGCGAAAACCGCCGAAGCATTGGTTGATTTCACGACTCATAGTTACAGCACGCCGACTCAGCGCATCGAGATCTTCGAATTGGTACCCCTCTTAGCTTCTAAATATCCCTCTTTTTCAATATCCATATCACCCATAGGTCATGGCCAAAGGGGATGAATATGAGACGTGCGAAAGGAGGAGGAATAAAGGGAAGGAAGAAAAGTAAAAAAGGAAAAGAAGAAAAAGGGACACGTGTCGGCCCCATAACACGACATGATTGTAATCCTTCCCTAGGATAAAATCCCCATTACAGACTCAACGACACTGACATAATCTCAATCTGACATTTTGTTTAGAATTTATTTCCAAACGAACCCGTGTGAACAATTTAATATTCAATTTAATAATAATAAATAATAAATATTCTTCCAAAATTCAAACTGATCAGATATCCCCCAAACTCATGTCCTAGTGTAAAATCCTGATTCTGTGACCAATAGAGTTGTCATAAAAAATTTCCAAAATTAGTTGGTAGGGGAAAATGACCATATTACCCCTCACGAGCATCCAATAATAAAATTCATATTTTTTCTCAAAACAAAAGTCCATAAAAACATAGGTCCTTACACTTAGGGTATGGGACCTCTACATAATGATTTCAATCCTCCTAATAGACAAGGTTGTGATTACTCTACATAACTAGTGTATTTCCTAACTAACTTGTGTGTGGACCTCTACCTACTGAATATGACCCCAATAATAGTATAGTGTGTTCCCTCAATTAGAGATTTTTCACCCTCTACTATGTGGAATAGAGGTAATGTGGGGTTCATCCATGTGATTAAATCTATAGAAATTTGAGATAATGAGAATTATATATGGTTCCTTTGAAGATTTTTATAAACTCATTGACCTAGGATGGGTAGTGAGATGGAGGCGCCCTTTATATCCCATTTAAAATTCATTTATTATCACACACACACAAACAAATATATATATTTGGTTTTCATTTAAATTTTATTTTGGGTTTATCTATTGACTCGTAACATATATTCTACTTCCCCTTTTTATTTTTTGGGTGTTCAAATGTGTATATATATACTCATCTATACATGGAGTTTTTTGTAATTTTCCATGTATTATGAAAAATATGGAACTATCTTAGGTGATTAGAGTGGAGAATAGGGTTCCTTGGGTGTATAAAGTACATATGGTGGTCATGTTTGGAGATCAAGATATGGAATCTATCATACATTCTTTATTCTATTCATTTTTTTGTTAATAATTCTTTTCAAATTCATCATTTAATTTTACCCTTTATAGATTGATTTTTTTCTTGCGTACTGTGATGTATTATCTAGATTCTATTTCATGCATAGTTATAGTCTAGATGTTACATCGCTTTTATTATTATTAAGAGTTGATGAATGGATATGATTGAGTGTTTGAATTTAAATAGACTAGGAAATGGACTCCCATTAATGTTATGACTTCTCAAGGCTTTTATCAAACCCCTAGAAAATTAGAGGTGGGATTGGGGTTCTTTTGGTCATACATTCCACTACCTAGCTGGGACCCAGGATCATTGGGTCATTGTAGAGTGTTATTAGATATGTATCATCCTTAAGATATTGTAGAGATAGAGAAATTGTCAATATTTTCAGGAACATATTTAAATGGTTTCATTATCTCTCAAGTTCTTCATTCGTGAAAGGGAAACAACTTTTTATGTGGCAGCTAATGTATCAGTACACCTAGACTCTGAGCACCTTCTTGTCGGCTAGGAAAGATGAAAAATTTATTCCACGGAAAAGTGGTATATGAGTCATATAGAATTTATCCTTTTTTTAATTCTGGATTCATTTCCCCATATATATATATATTCACATCGTATTATGGTACATCTTGATCACATTTAGTATTACTTCATGAAGAAATCCATCTAGGATACCATTTCAAGATAATGATAATGATTTGATAACAGAACATGCCTTAGGATGGTGTCCATTAAACATGTTCTTTCAAAATTTTGGGAAGGTAACATCACCCCACCTGACGAATATCATATTGTACCAGAATAATGAGATGAGTATTCACATAGTCTAAGTGTGATATTTGAGTTAAAACACTATAGTCTACTCAGAATTTGTATTGAGCTAGATCCCCATGAATTAGAGGATTGGGTTGAGTTGATTTTCTATTGATTCAGTACTAGGAATACCTAGACCAATAAAATTTTTTCACTGGAGGCCATTTTATTCAATAGTGTATTAGGGAACTGGTGGTTTGTAGTCATGAAGATACTTAATGAGTCCTCACTCTCATAGTCTGATTTCAAGTTTCTTTTGTTTGAACACTATTACCTATAATTATTGATCAATTTTTGGATTTAGAATATTTTAGTGATCCAATGGTTCTGTATGAAGGTGTATGAGTATACAGTGAGGTTCACTAGCCTTACACAACACTCCCTTAAAATGGTACGATACAGTAACATTTGAGATTAGAAGTTTAGTGGGTTCTATATTGTGAAATCCATTATTATGTTGTTCCTATATGTATTCCCACCTATGATGAGGTATTATAGTGGGTTATAATGATTGACAGATTATTACATATGGGATTCATGGTATCTAGGGCTGGAAGTGGGTCTCATCATTCGAAATTTTTTGATGTTTACAGTAGAAATCAGCCATCATGTTCTTGGCATATGATATCTTCCTGTCACTGGTCTTAGACTTATGGATATGATTCATGATAATCACATAGATGAATAGGTTATCTCAAATACGTTAAATTCTATGCATGCCACGAGTTTTTTTATATTTCATGTAATTTATTGACCCAGAATACTATGTAAGGAAGGATGGCAGAGGATGTTATACAATTAATGAGGTTGTGTCTTGATCATGGTTCTCTCATGAATGTTCATGGTTCCCCCCAGGGAGTGGAGTTGGAAGTGGAGTGGGAGAAGATCCAATAAGAGGATATGCTAGTGGACGAGATGTCTTAGCAGTTGGATTCTTTGTAGTTCAACCTGGAAAAGGATAGGGGTAGAGATTATCTTTAGTTGAATGTGTGAACTCATCCAATTATCTAGTTTGTATAAATGAATTAGTTTGAAGACATCACCAATGTGGTTCATCATGTCTATATACCCTCAAGAGATTAGCCAAATGGATTTTATAATCGGGGGGATCACATAATTAATTTAGAGGGACGAAAAGTTTTTTAGGTCATGATACAAGAGGAAGTGATGCAGGAGTATCTAATTTCTCATTTTTCTACAAATCTCGATTTAGGGAATATGTCAATGGACTATAAGTGGTAGTTTTTGTGGGATGTAATGTGGTGGAGTTTTTTAGGTTCCTCACAATATGTATCAGATGACAAAATATAAAGGCTGAGCTCTAGGTTTGAGTAGATTTCATATAGCCTCTTGAGATCCTATAATTTAAATAGAACAACATAACCATGAATTATATTACAGGGCATCCAAAGAATGTAAGTGTCCACAATTCTATCTGGGTGATTTTCGAAATACCAATGAATTCTCTAAAATTATTTTCCATCATAGAGAATATTTTAGTGGACAATCTGAGAAAGTATTACATGTTAGAGTTCATCTGAATCAAATGGTCACACTCAATGTTAAAATAATATCACAATTCCTAGTTCACATTGGGTTTTTTGAGAGGAATACTGGAGGAATTTGTGTCCCATTTTAGGAGATGCATATTTTTTACCATTAGATTAATAGATAGGCTGGGAACACTATCCAAGTGTTAGAGGATATTATAAGAGCTTGTTTTTTGTACTTTGTCCATAGGTGGTAGTATCACATTTTATTGGTTGAGTTTTATAATAATAAAAACAATCATATGATTCTAATGGAACCATTCAATGCCCAATATGATATACCATGTAGGTCACTGTTTCCGATGATTTTATGCCGGGGTGGGCGTGCATGTCCATCACGCATGGGAGGAAGCGTGGATTGTTGCCCCACATTCCCGATTTCCTAAGGCGGGCAACATCCGTTCCTTATTCAGGGATGTATGATCCTTGATCGAAACCAGGATGATGGGACGTTGGTTCTTCCTTCCATGGATTCCTCCTCGGAGCTCGTCACCTAGTCCGGGTCTCCCTCATAGATTTAAGATGTCCTCATGAATCTTGTTCCCAGTGCCATATCTTTATGGATGTCGGTTAATTACGCTTCTTCCGTCGAGACGCTCCAAGGGGTCTTGTCGGGGCAGCAACCTTCGGTGAGGAGAATGGTCACGTTGGGGTGTCTTTGGCATGTCTTGATGCTGGGAATCAACATGCCAATCTTATGTCAATTATCATAGGGTTTCTCAAAGGCGCGGAATCCCGAGGCATCCCACATCGGACGTGGGGAATTATGTACCATCTGAGGTTTTCCTGATCTTCCCATTTTTAACACGGGGTATGCCGCAAGTTTAACGTCTTGCGAAGATGGATCAAACTTATCAAAACACTAAGAGTGGATCAGATTGAAGGACCTCCTAGGGGGAACACCGATGTTGGGGCAAACATGTGGGCGGCTTCCCGGATACCATGGAGTGGGATGAGATGGCATGATCTCACCGGGATGTGGCGGCCCGGGTAAAGAATATGATGGGTGATGGAGTGATGGGCTTGAACCTCGTGGAAGCTTCCTACGTATCCCCATGGCAGGGAATCAATGTCCGTACAGTTCGGTGAGACGTTGGGACACCTGAAGAGGCGACCTGTGAGGATGAACGCATGGATTGGAGCCCGGAGGATGTAAGATCTCCAGGATAGGGCATGAACTTTCCAGGGAACGAGGTCTTGAGGGGGAATTCAGGATGAGACGTGGGTGTGAGGCATGGGGATTATGCTCTGAGATGGCCCAAGAGGGGTAATACAGTTTAACTTCATGCGAGACGAGGGAATACAGTTTAACGTCTTGCGGGATGAGGAATTTGGGGCTTACGCTCTGAGGCGGCCCAGAGTGGGTATGTGGCTTAAGCTCTGAGGTGGCCTAGAGTGGGTATGGGGCATACGCTCTGAGGTGGCACGTGGTGGTCGGGGAGCAGACATAGAGAGGTTAGAACGACCGTGTGGTGGGCTTGAACCTCGTGGAGGATTCATATGTACCATGCGTTAGTATAGATCAAAGTCCACGTAGTTCGCTGGTATGAGGCTTAGACTCTGAGGTGGCCCATGGGGGGATTTCAGGGTCGATGCGCGCTTTGAGCCCACGTGAGTCTTGCTCAGTGTGAGAAAAAATAGGTAGCAGGGACTAGACAATCACGTCACAAAGGGTGCATCCGTGAGAAGAGGAATGGGGCTTACATGTGGGGCGACCCAAAGAGGAAACACAGGCTTACGCGTGGTTAGCGGCCCATGGTGTCGGTGATTAATCGAGGATGGAGGCCTATGGTGAGACAAAGCGCAGTGGGAAAGGGACTCCGCTGACCATGGAAAGGGGAAGTACAGTGATGCACGTGTGCAACCTTCCGCAAGAGATTCTAGTGGCTTACGCTTTGAGGCAGCCCATCCCCCAGGGACAAATGCCACTCTGACAAGGAGGATCTCATTCCATGCAAGGAAGAGTCCATTCCTGTGGAGACGAGTGGGCGTAAAGAAGGCCTGAGCCGGGGGGACCCTGCATGAGAAGCACGGGGTCAGACCACAGTATAACGTCATGTGTTAAGGATGAGGTGCTTAGTAGTTTAACATCCTGTAGCTTAGACGAGGTGGGTTAGCTCCACACCCCTAGGGCCTACATGCCCAATGTCCTCTACCCCTTGTGGGAGGGAATGCATCGACAAGGCCATTGTGAAGCGGGGTTGTAGGGAGAACCATTGAGGGGTCCACGTTAGCGTGGCTATGCGAAGAAGCAAGCATGCCTATGCGGAGAAGAATAAGGCAAAGCAACGCAACGGGAAACACTGCCCAAGGGACATTGAGGTTACTTCGTACGAGTCTGGAAGGCCGTATGGAAAAACAATGCATGGTGAGCATGCTCGACAGGGGAGACAAAAGATGCTGGCACGGAAAGGTGGCCAAAGGGTGTCAAGGTATTGGGGTCATGGGTGTTGCGCGCAAAAAGAATGTTTGCGCGTGAAACACCGGGATGGTGCACAATAGGGCCAGAGGATTGCACAGATAGGTGATTGCGCACAGGGTATTGTGTGCATATAATTGGTTTGCACGCAAGGGTAAACGATCACATGCAATGGAAGTACCTGGAGGGGGAGGAAAATTCACTTAAGCTAGTGGAGTTGCGTGCAAAGGCAGACCCTGGGGAAAGGTTTCATGAAAAAGGTGGTTTACCTAGAAGTCATATTGTGAAAAGGGGGTGTCGAATTGCGCACATGAGAGTTGATCTGAATTCCGTAACCCCCAAATAGTCTGGGGTCGCCTTGTATTTATAGGCATCATCCGGCACGGAATCCAGGTGGGTTGTGAAAGTTTCCGCGACGGTAACCGTCGGCGCGCAAAGCTTCACCGCACTGAACCGGGGCACGCAGAATTTTGCGCACCATCGGCTCGATTATGGGAATCCTGGGAAGGCTTCACGCGCACATCCTTATTTCTCAAAATCCCTCCTTTATTTTGCGCACCACTTCCTAGGCCTCCGGACCGGTCCTCTGAGTCCGAATATGACATCGCTTTTTCATTTCAAAATTTCTTTTAGGAGTTATGGACTTTTTCGGCGTCTACAGTCACACTTATTTTGGACCTATATTGGTGAGACATATCTTGTTTTTCTGTAGATTTTGTAGGAAATGAAATTAAATGACGAGTTAATCTGTGAGTTGATGATGAAATCTGAAAGACAATAAAATCCTATACAGATCATTGTCATATGCTATTTGTGTTTGCAAATGGATGACATGTTTTTTCAGAGTCTTCAAGTGATATGGTTTGTGGAGTTTTGGTTGGGGTGAAAATCTATCCTCAATTTTTATCCACTCATTCTAGATCATATAGAGGATTTCTATGTTTTCTTACAACCCAACCTTACCCCCATAGTTAGTTTGGGTTCACAATATCTTCAAGATATCAGGGATGATGTGGTACATGAATGAGGTACATCATTTTTAGGGTGTGGTGGTCCTGAAAAAGGTATCCACCTTCATGAATGACTTATTGGTGATTGAGGATTAGCAAGAAAGGATCCTTATGGATAGATAATTTAGTTGGTTCATGTTTTCTGGCAGCATAAGAGCATCAAAGATAGCTCCAGTGAGCAAGAGAACTCGGTGTGGGATAAATATCCCTTCTTTTTTTCTTTTTATTTTAGGGGATGAAAATACTTGAATGGTGAAATATTATAGTGACATTAAATTTTCCTATTAATAAATTTAAATATATTATGAAATATTTTTAGATCTTGGTGTTGTAGAGAATTGATATTCCTTGGCCCAATGAGACCAGAATTGATATTATAATAATGTTAAATATATTAATGTTACATGAATTTAGTTTTTCATAAATATTTGGATATCAGATAACTGGATCATCATATTGGAATTCAGTGAAAAAAATTTCAACAACATATCGGTTTCATCGAGGTGTGACCTAAGGATGGTTTGTTCTATATATTCAATTGAGGCAGTCATTGGTGGTCTATTTAATAAAAACATAAAATTATATTTTTTTATTATAAATAATGTAATAAAAAATCTCTATAAATACACTCTTATGAAAAATTTAGCATGATATCCTTATATCTGTGCATGGATATTTGAGGTGGTATATTGAATTATTTATTGGAGGATCTGGAAATGATGATTTAAAGCTATAAGATCAAGTTGGATCAACAGGTAGCGAACACAACATATCATCCTCAGGGCAAGATTTTTTTTCTCACCAACAATCGATCACTAATCCATGTAGGAAATTTTCATTGTTCTTTCATCTAAATTAATAGTTTGAGGTGAATGAAAATTAATCTTCTTCCAAATTGAATAAATGATCGATCTCAACAGGGGTGGACAACATTTTATTCCACTTCCTAGTTATAGGAATTTATGATTTAATTTTTCTTATAGATTGATGATTATTTGATAAAATTATTCACTAGAATCAATTAATATTTTTAAAAAATACAACAATTGATCGAGGCTCAATTTATCTAATTTTTTAATTTTCCTTCATTCATGTCATTCAACATCGATATTTGGTTGACTAGGGATTCGATGATATCTATGATTTATGATCATTTTGCATTCATTACTTGGAATTACAGATTTCATTCATGAGTTTTCATTTTCAATTTATAATATTCAACGAAGGAGAAGGAATGATGAATATTACCCAACTTTTGATTTTGAATCAATGTTTTGCGAGTTGGATTGAGTGGATGGCCTCATAGGCGGAATTATTGAATTTTTCGGGCAAGACTTGAATGAAATGAGTCCACTGATAATGACATGTCTTGTGTTGGGAAAGATGGTAGGAACCCAGTGACCTAAGACATGTGGTTGAAAAAGATGTTTATGATTGTGTATTTTCTATAATAGAATTGATGAAATCTAATTTCTAGTTGGATGTGGATGGTCGTGTTTGTTATTATTATTATTTATAACCACAACATTTATAGTTTTTATTTTTTAAAACAATTATTATATGTTATATTATTATGAATATTAATATAGTTTAAAAATGAAAATCTAGGAGAATCCTGGGGGTGGTGTCGTAGCAGTATATGAGTCATTTGGAGGTTCTTTAATCGAATTATTTCTCTTCTATTTATTATTATTATCATTATTAATGATAATAATATGAAAACAAAAACATTAATGGTAACCTCAATGAGGGTGGTGTGTACATTTTGAATATGGGGGAGGGTGTTCATTGAGTGTGGATTTACACTCCCATTAATCATTAGAATAATATTATATAATAATATTAAAAATGTAAAATAATTTTGTTAGTTTTGTTGTGGAATTCTTTATTTGGGTATAACATCATCTTGTGACATCAGATTTAAGATCTATCTTTGGAATCATGATCATGGTATAGAAGTGCATGTTTCAATACCAATTAAGGATATTTTATACGGAATCATGTCATGGGGCCATGATGTGACGTACATATGTGTCATGATAAAAATATGTTTCTTATAACTGATGTATTCTTTGGGAAAGTTAGTAGACTATCCTGATATTTTTTCCTTGTGGATTTTATGGACAAGATATTTGTTTTCATACATATCCATTTTTGGTGACATATCAGGGGACTAACATTGTAAGAACATTTTTTTGATTGTGAGCATCATGTGTTCATCATGATATAGACCAAACACACTATGAACTCAGGAAGTACATGGTCATGACTAAGGGTACATGATCATGTCACGATACCATGTCACTACATGGTAAACAATGGGGTACATGGTCACAACCCAATGTTCAGAAGAATGTGAAATATTACATGTGTAAGACAAAAGTGGATAATACATTTTATGTACAAACTATACATTCCATGTATTATGATATTGATTCGTAGATGATTGTAGTGGAGAAAAAATGTTGAAAATATAAGGGATCATATATCATGTGGACGCCAATGAACGCCATGTATTCTATCCAGAACGTTATCCTAACATATCTATTACTCTTGGTCTTGGATTCTCTCATGAGTTTCCAATAATGAATATTTTTATATGTAAATTGTGATGGTAGACATCATAGAGGATTTTGAGATATGAAATGTAATAATTCAGGTTTGATGCTTCTTTAGGTGATTCTTAATGTTGACAATAATCAGTTACGATCATTAAAGCAAATACAGGGATGAAATCCCCCTAATGAACTTGGGTGTGGTTCCCCCATACATCTGTCATTGGATGAGTGGGAACCTCTGACGATATTTGATGTTGGTCCTATATCTACGGATTGGAACCTCTGGATGGACTAGGGTGTAGGTCATCTACCTACTAAGTACCCCTAGATGGACTTGGGCATGAGTCATTTCCTAATTAGAGGGATACCCAAGAAAAAATAGCTATTGGTTCCTCTATTAATGATTTCCCCCCTCATTTATGCATTATAGTAGAATGTTGGGGCTCCTCTCCAAATTTACCTTGATAGATCAACTAGTTGTTGGGCAACATGGATAGTCTTATTAAAGCTTTTGGTAGGATCATGAACCTGAATTAGGTTGTGATATTGACATCCCCTTTCTCTCTCATCTGTGTATCTTCTAAGAGCAGATAAATATATATTTATATTTATTTAGGTTGATATTTTTACGTATGTCATAACTTTTATTCCTACCCCTTTTATTTTTTGGTTGTCCTACAAGGTAAATACATAATCATACCATCATGGGATTTATTTGGTCATTTAATTTCTTATGTATATCAAAGATAAATCAGTGGTTATTCATTCAAAATGTAGTGTTACATGGGTGTATATACTATGTAATGTGGTTGAAATGGAGATCCGTACTTGATCTATCTCACCATTCTTGTATTACAGTTTCTTTCAAGATGAGACGTCATTTCTAGTTGGTCATGTGATTCTCCCCTTTAGGCTTTTGATTTATGGTATCATACAGTTATTTATTCTCTATATTATTTCATTAATTGTTTTACTCCAGTTTTTACAACATTTTATATTATTCATTTAAATTTTTTAGTCAATATAATTAATATCATGGGTATTGGTGAACTAGTAAAAGGCATAAAATTTATGTTATTAATTGTAGACACATTTCACTGACCCTTTTCTTATTAGATGTGTGTTTGGGGGTTTTTTACCAATATTCAGCGGGCTATATGGGTCTCAGTGGATTAGGTCGTTATATCTATATCTAGTCATAATATTTTATCAGCAACATGTCAAATCCTCAAAAATTATACACATGAATAATCAATGTATTAATTCTAAATAAACTATATCAAATATAAAAGAGTTCAAGAAATATTATTCATTATTACTAACTCATTTAACATTCATTATTGAATCCAGATATTGGTTTGGTCATGAAACATCATCAACATGATATATACAATAATGATCAATAAATAAATGGAGAAAATGTCATTGGGTATCCACGAAAAAACAAATATATGTCATTGATAAATGTTTATCTCTTTGTGATGATTAAATATTAGAAATATATCTGGAAGAAAAATCTCTAATTAAGAATTATAAGGACATTCAAATGATGGCGAGCCAACGCAATGTGGTTGGGAGCGATAATATTAAAGAGTGTGTGTTTAAAAATAAAATAAAGGAAATGTGGATTGTATTTGGGATTAAATTTGTTTAAAACCACAGAGAATTTATATTCCCCTTGGTTAAATAATTTTTCTGTCAATCATGTAATAATAGACAACTGGTGGTACAAACCAGCAATATGGTGCCATCTGTTATAGTTAGTGTAATCAGTAAAACCCCAATTGCTAGTTGGTGTCTATTTTCTACCCACCCAATGCTGAGCCCTTCCTCAACTCATGCACCTTAAACAATCATAAACTTTTCAACAAAAATAATCCTTATAATCACCTATATCCAAAATTAACAATTTTGAATATAATTTTAAATAACATATAGCATCTCATGCAGTGAAGTAAAATTAGTATGTAGAACCATCCAGGTCAAGGATTATTTTTATGAGGTATTATCTATGTCTATGTAATATATGTTTTTTCATGAATTAATGAAAATAATAAAATAATATATAAAATATATTTGAATATATAAAATTTAATTCATTTATTTATTATCGAGGGATAAATAAACCACTAGGAAATTAATTTCTTCAAAACAAGAAAATAAACATTATAAATATATGTGGATATGAAAATTATATTAAAATATAACTATAGAAAAATACAAGTTTATTTTGGAAAGAAATATTTTTAGTAAAACTACCATCAAATTAATAAAAATAAACTGAATAATATTAAATAATGTGATTAGATACCCTAAGACACTAACTTCTTTACCAAATCAGTTTGGATTTACAAACCATAGAAAAAAAGAATAAAATATTATATTCTCTTTATCATGATTAATCAGGGATATTTGTCCACTTATAACAACCACAATGACACTATCTGATATGTATTTCAAATATTTAATTTTTGAATGATTTCATTAGTGTTTATATTTCAATTTTTATGTTTTTAGGGAAGTCTCCTTACAATATTTTATTTTATGGTTTGTAAAAATGATGAATTAAACCCTTTTATGTCTTTAATATGATTCTTGTAACTCTTTAATTGTTTGTGAAATGTTTTCAAACCCCAATAGTGAAGACTAGAATAATATCAACACCAAAATATATTATTATTCCTAAATTGGAATTAATTTATTCGACCTCTGATTCTCCCCATCCATGTGGGATATTTTTAATTCAACTAACCTCAATTATTATCCTCAATTTTTTATCATTTATATAGTGATTTATCATTAAATCTGTGCAATCCCTTAACGTTATTTCATCTTAATCACCTAATCTTCACTTATTTTACCATGTTTCACCATGATCTTTCATGTTCAAGGGCATTTTTTAGGGATCCCTCTTGAACTTATTTATAATTAAGATATTTTTATTTAATGAACTCTAATATTCATTAATGACTCATATTCATCTGTATTAGGTAAAAACACAAATTGTAAATGGATTTCTCTTATTAGTGTAGCTGAATTTTTGTTGTATCAATTAATCGATGATATAAGATTGTTATTATTTCACTGAAATAATATTTAAACTAAAATAAATATTATAATATATACCTTTGATGATTCAATAGATTTATAAATTCTTTAATAAATTTATCTTTAATTGAAATGTTTTTTTCTATTATTAAATATTTGAAATTGTTTTTCATGGACATAATTACAAAATCGTGTTTAGTTAAATGTTGGAATTGAGATTCCATGTGTCACAAAACAGATATGGTAGCCACCGAAACTGGCACCAAAACCAGCCCGTGAGAAGTCCCGAAGGGCGTTACTGATCCCCACTGGCTGGTATAAGTGCCTAGGAATCACTAAATATTCATTGGGAATGATTTAACCGTGTTAATAAACATAAAACAACAAAAGAATCCAATAAAAGTAATCTGGATTTTTCAAGCCAAAAAATATTTTACAAAAAATATGAAATGAATTACATATTTTAAAACATCTCTAAAAGGCTATAACAAAGTTACAAAACCAAAAGTAAACAACCCATGAACCCTAATGGCAAGGGGTTCCGCCCTCAAGCCATCTCCACAAGACTATACCACCAGGGACATGCTAGAAACCTGAACCACAGGAACTAAAAATAGTATCCAACTTGCGACAACAAAAATAACCAAGTCTACTTACACCCAAGGGTGTGTCTATGGTGTGAGCCAATTCCTAGTTGGATACGACCACTGAGAGATTCTATGCAATAAACATTAAAAGATGAAAATAATGCATGTTTTCAAAAACAAGTAATTTCTTGTTACAATTTCTAAAAGATGCAACATAAAATAATAAGCATTAAAGTGGGATAATTTAATGAATCAATACTTTTAAAATAAATTCCAAATCTAGTGAATTTTCCAGCCAAATATATCATATATCGATGCTATGTATAAAGGATTTAATGAGAACAAGCAATAAAAAATAACCCTTAGGCACTAGCTTTTTGTGGGTCCCAGGTACCTCATATATTGGCGAGAGTAACCATCACAAACATAAATTCTCGTGCATGAGAATATATTAGGGAATATACCCATAACCAATTGGTCCCAAGTCAACATCATCATCATTTAGTTTGAGTTGTATGCATCAATATTTCTATGTGAAACTGAGGCCAATCCCCACGGAATAACAAGCATACTAGTACACGTCCAACCACCTAGATATCTGGGTTTTCCCTTTGTGCTCAAACAAGCTAAAGAAGTCAAGAAATGCACTTTGAAAATAACAATTTAATTCCCCCCTCAAAAATTCACCAAACATCCCACATTTATAACACACAAGTATCAAAAGTCCACTTTTCCTTAAAATTGATTTTTAAATATGACTCACACCCAAATAGCCCACAACACTTTTCACATTTCATTAACACTTCCATAAATCCATTAAAAAAATTTAAAAAACCATTCTAATATATTAAAACTCACATAACTACCCTATCACATATTACATAATACCCTTTTCATAATTGAGATTCTATTTTGCACATCACAATCACACAGAACATCCCACATCACTTTCACTTCTCTTACACACTTTATTAAATCCTTCAAGAATTTTTGTAAAGAATTCCCAAGATGTAACACATCAAAAAACATCCCCTATAAAATTTAAAATATAAAATTTCAGAACATACACACTGCAAATTTTTTTTCCAATATGGTTTCACCAGTCACATAAATCATTAAATCACTCAAATCTTTCATTAAACATTTCCAAATAGTATACCCAATCCTTTCACATAAAACATATTTAAAACACATATTTCAAGGAAAAACCCACACATAAAACTACCAAAGTAGAATTGGAAGCCCAATAGACATAAATAAAACCAATTTCTAGTGTTATAAAATCGCCTTGGATAATACCACGTAAGATTCAAATGAAAACACCCATTTTCATGAAATTCTCTAAAAAGTATAACAATACTTTACACGATAAACCTGTTCCAAAAATCCCCTGACAAGGCCCACATGACACTAAAGCATTAAAAAAATTTCTTTCCTATTTCAACAAATTATAAATCAGTTTCTTATTTTATAAAACTACCACAAATGATACAACATGTGTAACATTTGAAAAGGAAACAACTTTAACAAAAATGAAATTATAATATTAAATGCTTATCAAAATCCCTTTAAAAGGGTTTTCACACCACACACTGTAAATGGGTAAAATGAAAAACAAGTAAAAAAAGAAAACTATCTCATCATGGAATGGCTAACCATGGAATCACGTACTGAAAGTGTTGAATCGCTCAAAATGTGATGCAAAACATCAACTACACCACCACCGTACCACAAGGAAGATAAATCCGGACCTATAGCACAATATTTGACAAAATAAACACCAAATCAATCCCTATATTTATACCCTAACATCTAAAAATTTTATAACATAATGAATTAGGGAGGAAACCCTAAGGGAAAAAGAAGAAACCAAGAAAGAATCACTTAGCTTGAAAGATATAGAACAAATCACCCCAAATACACCGGTATCTGAATTTGAAAACATCCCACCATTCAATGGAGATTAGAACAAGGTTTAATAGATAATTTATGAACATGAATGGGGGGGAAAGAATAATAAATTAAGGAGTTATTAAATAATAAATTTACCTCTTTTAATCTGGTCGATTTGAGAAATTCAATGTAGTGTCATCCAAATTCTCGTTGCAACCATGATCCCAAGAGGGGGAGGAGAGTATGGGGGTGCTCCTTGGTTATGTCGTCTCAGGGAAGAGTTGGAATCACAAAAAAAGTAAATATTGATGGAGATAAAAATGATTTAAAGTATATTTTTAATACTGAAAATGGTCTTTTGGGAAGGCCCAATAGCTTAAATAAAAACCCATATCCACCATGATTAGGGATTCAAGAATAGACCAAATTAATATGGTGGTTTTAATAAGTCAGGGGATGAAAAGAATTAATTATAATAGATGAAAAATGTTTAAAAATGAAGGAGTTAGAAATGAATCAAAATTTATTTTTAAATCTTGAATTAGTCTCACGGTATGGCCCAATTCATGAAAACTCACCCATTCCTCCATAAAAGCTTGGGAAACCCCCCAAAAAAGAATTAATAAAAATTAAATATAATTTACCTATAAAATATGAAATGTACGTGACAATTATCCCCACCATGAAATCTTTTCATCCCCAAAAATCCAATGCAAGGCCGAATACAAATACCAAACCCAACCACTAAACTAAGATGTACTTCTTTCCCATACTTTTCCCCCAAGGGACAAAACACCTCCAGTGATCAAAAAAGGATTGATTACTCTCACCAAAAAACATACACCACTTTCAGGAAATGATAAATCACATTCATTCATTATCCCCAAACAAAACACTTCAAACACTATCTGACCCAGACTCAATAAACTCACTAAAATGAAAAACAAATTTGAACAAGGATACACTTACCTTACTTTGACTAAACCACTGGGTGCTCTCTAATATGGATGTTCACTCAAGAAAGATATTGGTAGCTAGATAACTCAAAACTATACTACCTGCCACTAAACCAAGACCATGGATAAATCTGAGTAATTGGTACGAGAGACACAAAGAGGCTCACCACCATTAGAGACAACCTATATTTTTCTGAGACAAAATCAAGGCACTAACAGGGGAGGCCGGAATGGACTCCCTTGTACAAAGGGTAGAATTACATTCAATGTTAACGAAGGAACGTACATGAGAATCATATTTGGTCTCCATACTATGAGAACCAACCACCTTAACTGACCATCATGGGCCGACACATAAAGGCACAAATTTTTTTATGATTTGGGATAGGCGTAAGGTAAGTCTGCATAGCTTGGGAAACTGTGCACTAACTATGATGATCTTTATTTTTGGCATGGATTCCTAGAACATGGTAACAACTAATCATGAAAAAACTGTGTACTCAACACATCTATCCAAATTTACAACAATTCTCTAATGACACAATGGACACCAGAGGGGGAGGGAATGACATTAGGCAATGACTTGGGTACAAGGAACTCCACCCATATCCATTGAACTGGAACAACTGAAGAAAAATGATGATACCAAAAGTTTAAACATTATATATCTTTAAAGATGAAGCTAATGCATTGTACA
Source organism: Viscum album (assembly GCA_963277665.1). NCBI lineage: Eukaryota > Viridiplantae > Streptophyta > Magnoliopsida > Santalales > Viscaceae > Viscum > Viscum album. The sequence continues at coordinate 1,104,384,071 of OY728131.1, read as the reverse complement.
AGAGTTGAAATGACCCAAGGATTTCCCCTAACTATGACACAGCTTCTCTCTGATCCCTATTGCTAGAGCTCAAATGATTGAAGCATCTTTGGCATCAAAGTTAGTTTTTGGAAAACCCCTGAATGGGAATTCTTCTTTCGATGCCACCAACAACTATACTAAAATCCCTGATAACATTTTACAAGAAAAAACACATTCCAAAATCACTTTACCCTAACAACATCTCATTGAAACAAGGTCTTAGAGGATACACACACATCACACCTTGTTTCTTCTAGTGAGAAACAATAGATGTAAAGAACATATATACACACCTTTCTATAAAATGGATGATTTTTTGGAATTATTTCCAAGGGAGACATTCTATCAACATAACGAGAACTCTAAATGGATTTTATGACTTTAACCATTATGATCAATCGAGCACATGACATCACAAGGCATCACCGAACATGACCTTGGGGACTGATAATAACAATTCATAAAGAGGGACCTCATACAACATCCCAAAACAACACACAATTCTAGAATGTGGCCACAATATCCTCTCATGACCATATTTCCCACACTGGTAGTTTAACATGTACTCATTCTTCTAAGAGACTATAAAGGACTGAGAGGACCTCTTAGACACCATCTACATACTCATCCATGAAAACAACCCCAGACCAATTACATCTTCTACATATCAAAAAACATAATAATCTAAGGTCTCTTTCAAAATTCAATGATCTCCATCTAGAAACAAGAGGATAGAAAAAGAAAACTAAGAAAGTAAAGGGTGTAGAATAAATCTAAAAATCTCAAGAAAATGATTTTTTACATTGATAAATTGGAGGATCTTCCAATGGAAAAACAACCTGGGCTGCACTTTATTTGTTCCCCAACCGTTAATGGGGGTATACCTAATAAAACGAGAGAACCTAAATACCCATCCAACCTAGTCCAGTAGTCAAGATATACCTCAACTAGATCCAAATTGATTAGGGAGAATACCATAAAGGTTTCCCAAAATAATCTCAGAGGATGCCACTAACCAGCCCTTCAATCCAGCTTACCGACCAAACACAATACCAAAACACTGTTCAAACAGCAGGGGTTCTTGGACTAAAAACATTCCACAAAATTATAATTTCCAAAAACACATAATACACAGCATCCCAAAAAATTCATCCATATGTCATGTTTTCCTTTTAAAAACAATTCTTTGAAAACAAATGGTTGAGTAGTTAGCGTATCCACAAATGGTATCCCTTGGGCCCCACACATGCATGTTTCCATGCCACACTGGGAACCCTCCTCATATCCATCCTGTCACACATCTAGTCATGTCGTTAACCATCAATCATCCCATATAACACCATTCATGTGGTCTATCAAGAAAATACCAATGTTTAATTCCAAAACTCATTCCACTTTTCAAAACCAAAACAATCAACCAATACTTCCTTTTTCATAAGACCACTAACCAGGAAATCGATACAAAATTACCATATTGAAAAAACTTCTCAGAAAGGAAAAATCATTCAAATGAAAACTATCTTTAAATTTATTCACATATATTTAAAACATATCATCTCAATAAAACACTTTTCAACATTTTTATGAAATTATATTGGAAAAACCATTTCAAAACCAACCTTGACTTAGTTCATGCTTTCAAAAGTGGTGCAAACACACCATTTTCCATTCCAATAAAATTCTGAAAAAATAGTTCATCATTTTCAAAAATCAAACCATTCCCTCTTTATTAGATATTTATTTCACAAAAACATTACGCTTCATAAAACCAAGTCACTTTAAAACCAAACTTATTAGATTTCAAAACTAAAAAACATAAGACAATGCGAGAGAAAACTAGTTTCAGTGGGTGACTTGGACATATTTTTGGCGGATATATTCCAATCACATCAGTGTAACAGATAGTGTTATAGTGATTATCATGGGTCAATATGGCTTTCCTGGCCCTGTGAGATTACCGAGACCATTATCCCAACTCACTTTTCATTTCCCATAATCATTATCTATCCATGAAATCCAAAGGAATTGTATAAATCCCAACATCCCCTAGTGACTCAAATCCCGTCATTAGGGGTGGTGATCAGGCACACTACCCATAACCGAAATACCATGTACCAATAGTCCTAACTTCAGAAAATCATGAATATTCCTCAAATAACATGACCCAAATACTTAACCAGAACCTCCTCTGATATCATTTTTTCACGAACCAAATGTAGCGGCCGCCGACACCGGCACCAATCCCAACCTATGGTAATGCCTGAAGGGATTTACTGATCTCGACAGGCTAGAAACGGTTTCTAGGTGTCATAAAATGAGAATTGGGAATAATTTCCCTGAGTTTATATACCTAAAACAACAAAAGAATCTAATAAAAGAAATATGGAATTTTTCAAACCAAAAATATATTATAAAAATTTAGAACTAAATTATATAATTTAAAACAAATCAACAAGACTATAAAAAGGTACAAAACCAAAAATAAATAACCCAAGAACCCTCATGGAAAGGGGCACCACCATTAGGCCATCTCTACAAGACTTCACCACCAAGGACCTGATAGAAACCTTAACCAATAGAACTAAAAACAGTTCCCAACCTGCGACAAAAAAAAACCAAGTGACCTTACACCCAAAGGTGTAAGTAGGGTGTGATCCAATGCCCAGTAAGATACCACCACTAAGAGATTCCATGTGATAAACCTTCAATGTCAAAAATAATTCCAGTTTTCAAAAATCATGTAATTTCTATTTACACTTTCTAAAAGATGCAACTTAAAAAATCAGTTTTAATGTTGGATAATTTAAATAATCAACACTTTTAACATAAATTCAAAATCTAGTGAATTTTAAACAAAATTTATTATATACTGATGTTAAGTATAAATGATCTAATGAGCACAAGAAATAAGAGATAACCCTTTGGCACAAGCTCAATGTGGGTCCAGGTACCTCGTATATCAGTGAGAGTAACCATCAAAAATATCTATTCTCGTGCACGAGCAACTTGTAGGGAACATACCCATAAACTAATAGTCCCCAATCATAATCATCATAGTTTAGTTAGGGTTGTATGTGTCAATCATGAAAAGTGATGCTAAGGCCAAACTCCACGGATTCACTAGCATACTAGTACATGACATCCCACTTAGATACCCGGATTTTCCCTCTGTGCTCAAACAAGCTCAAAATGTCATGAAATATACTTTTCACATGAAAATATCACTTACTCATTAAAAATTAACCATAAAACCCAAATATATTCCACACAAGTTAGAAAATTCCACTTTTCATTCAAATTGATTTGGAAATTTGACTCACACAAAAATAGCCCACAACACTTTTCACATTTCTTCAACACTTCCACAAAACCATTGAAAAATTTTATAAAAGAATTAAAATATTTTACAACTCACATAACTACTCAATAACATGTCACATAATACCCTTTTGATAACCAAAATCCAATTTTTACTTCACACCCACACAAAACATCCCACATCACTTTCACATCTCTTACAGAATTTAGTAAATCTTCTAAACATTTTTGTAAAACATTTCTTAGATGGAACACATTACATAACTACCCCTCTCAAATTTAAAATGTACCATTTATGATTATACACACTCTAAAACATTTTTATAATATGGTTACACCACCTACATAAATCATTAATTCATTCAAATCTTTTATAAAACATTTCCAAAGAGTATACCCAATCATTGATCATAAAACAAATTTCAAAACCATATTTCATGGACAAAACCACACCAAAAAACTAACAGATTATAATTGGAAGCCCAAGAAACATTTATAAAACCACATTTAAGTGTTATAAAAACTCCTTGAATAATACCACGAATGAAACAAATCAAAACACCCATTTTAATAAAATTCTCTCAAGAAGTATAACAAAGTTTTACACAACAAAAATATTCTAATAACCCCCTTACAAGTCCCACATGACACTAAAGAATTTAAAAAACAGAAATTTCATCACCTTTCGAGAACTTATAAATACATTTAATATTTTATAAAACTACCACAAAAGATACAACATGTGTTACATTCGAAAAGTTCACAACTTTAACAAAAATGCAATTATAAAATTAAATGCTAAACCAAATCCCTAAAAAATAATTTCACCACAGAAAGTATATGGATAACATGAAAAACCTGTAAAAAAATAAAAATAAATCATCAAGGAATGGTTATCCATGTAATAATCTTCCAAAAGTGTTGAATCCCTCAAAACTTGTTGTCAATGATCAACTGCACCTCCTCCACGCCACAAAGAAGATAAATCCAGACCTAGACCACAATATTTGACGAAAAAGACACCAAATAAAACACTAGTTTTGAACCCTAACTTCTGGAAATTTAATAACATAATGAAAGAGGATGGAAACCCAAAGGGAAAAGGGAGAAACTGAGAAGGAATCACTTAACTAGACAAATATAGAAGAAATCACCCCGAATACACTAGTATATGAATTTTAAAATATCCCACCATTAAAGGGAGATTCTAACAAGGTTTAATAGATAATTTAGGAAATAGAATGGGGGAAAACGAGTCTGAATTGAAGGAGTTATTTAATAATCAGTTTACCTCTTCAAATCTGGGAGATTTGAGTCATTCATAGAAGTTTTATCCAAATTCGCGATGCAACCAATCTCCAAAGAGGTGGAGGAGAGCATGGGGCGCGCCATGGGTATGTGGTCTCTGAGGAGAGTTCGAATCTCTGCAAAACAAAAAAAATTTAGGGGATATTAATTAAATAAAATATATTTTTAATGATGGAAATGGGATTTCAGGCAGGCCCGATATCTTAAATGAAAACCCATATCCACCATGATTAGGGATTCCTATATGGTCCGAATTAATACGATGGCTTGAATATGTCAGGGGATGACAAGTATGAATTATAATGGATGAAAAATATTTAAAAATGATGGAGTTATAAATGAATAAAAATTTATTTTTAATTTTGGAATTGGGCGCACAGTTTGGCCCAATACATGAAAACTCACCCATTCCTCCATAAAAGCGTGGGAAACCACCAAAACAATGCATGAATTGAAATTAAATAAAATTTAACATTAAAATAAGGCATTTATGTGATAGCATGAAATAATGAAATAGGTTTTAATTTAATGATTTTTTATGGATTATAAATAATTTAGATTCATTTTTAGTAAATATTTCATTGATTAAACATGTATTGGGTTAAATTATTAGTGGAATTATACATAAGACTATATTTTTCTATTTAAAAATATTTAAGTGATATCCAGGGATCATCTTCATGTTATATAAACGTAAATCTCAATCATTGTATTAAGTTTCACAATGTTTAATATTTTTTTTAATATTTTTTGTTCATTACATTGATGATAGTTTTTATTATGACCTTGGAATATTTCCCATATTGTTTTTGTTATGGAATCATTGGATTTCTAAGGTGGATTATAGTAAAAGGATTATAATTTTTGTATCTTTTATATTATTAAAATGGAATGTTTCATGAATGATTTATTGTATTTTTTCGGTTATTTATGAAATCAATTTGTTATTTTCATATTTCTAAATGTCAAATTGTACTACACAAATTTAATCACTTGTCCTTGGGATTATTGGGAAGCTATATAAAAAAACATGAGTTTTAAACTCAATTATAACATGCAATCATAAATAGTCTTTCTAGGAACTCAAGTTAAATAATGAATTTATAAAATGATTTTTTGAAATTTAATATCGTAAATATTTTATTTGAATGTAATTATTTTTGATTATTCCTCATTTAGGATTCACATAATGCTATTGTTCCATCATTACCTATTTCACAAGGTAGGTGAAATTCACCATGATGGTTGGTGATGTTGGATCCAAATTGAAATGAGATGATACAATGTCAGATATTTCATCTATTTAATCCACATTAGAGCTTGTTTCCTACACGAAAATTACTTAATAGATTTAAATCAGGTTCATAAAACTCATTACTAGTGCAATATCAATAGAAAAACCAGTTAATTACACCATTTTTGTCTCGATAAGGGAGAAACCTATTGTTAGAGTAGATGGTAATATGGGTAATGTATAATTATATGGAAACATTATCCATATTGAGAACCAATAATGTCTTCTTAATTTGGAGTGGTGTTCATACCATGTGCAGGGAATCATAGGAATGGAACCGAAGATATCCTATATTGGCCATGGGGTAACTAAATCCCAAGGAATAAATAATATAAGGATTAAAACCCCATAAATCCCAAGTAAATTGTGTTGTGTAGACATGTCGGGAGGCTTAAAGTGTGACGTCTTATTGGGATAGGTTGTTAAATATTAATGTAATCCTATGGGGAATATGTTGACATGGGGGATGGGTTGGTGGATTTTAGTTTATTCGAGTGGGGAACAAAATATCACTATGTAGAGGTAGGTGGGTGAGAGAGAGATTATGTGTTTGTGTGCCACCATGGGGAGGGGTAGATTCCCAAATGCTAGTTTTTATTTTTATCCCTTAGGGAAGAAAATGACACATTGGGATTTGATGGTAATATGAGAGAGTGTAACACCATGGTGGGATATGATCACATGTGAGAGTTTTGATAAGGATTCAACTAGGGAGAAAGATGATAACACATAATGGTTGATGTATCCCATAGAGACTACATATAGATTTAGTGGTTTTGGGTTTTCTAGATTGAACCTCATGGAGATATCAAAGGATTGTGAAGATATTGGTATTGATCGTCATAGTGGTATCTCACATACCCTATTAGGCGACATGTATCAAAATTCATGTAGATCAATGATAGTATTGGAGGTTGTGGAAGGAACAATCCATTAGTTTTGACTTTATGAGGTAACGAATCTCGATTCTTGGAAGGTTCTTAAATATGGGATAGTGTGGGGTTTATGAATATAAGATTCTTGAGGTAAGATTTTTAATTGGAATGGTGTGGGGATTTAACCAATATGATTCCTTGGTGTTTTGGTCTCTCATCCCAATTGTGGAGTTTCATCTTATTTTTTTAGTTTCATCACATGGATATGGATGATTGTGTAATACCATTATAGTAGTACAATGTGATCAATTTTTTATTGAACTAGGAAAGACAACAATTAAACATCATGCAACGAGGATGTTGTAAGGTCATTTATCGTATTTTGACTAGGAAGTTTGTATATTTTGTTATTCATCATGTATATAAATTTTTTAAGGGTCTTACACATAGGTATACATTTTTTAGGTATGCGATTAAAATATATCATTATTCTTCACTACTAGAAAAAATTGACAGTGTCACATGATTATTACACCTTTGGGTATTTCATGTAATCTTCTCAAACACCTTTGGGTGGGGTATGTCATAAACAATGACATGGAGGACTGATAATAGGGGGTCCTGATGATAGGGTTAAAATTCATAAGAGTAACATTAATTAGGATACCTATGATTAGAATAAAAAGAAAATACCACCATAAAAAAATTTAGGAGAATATTGGCCAGATGCAGGGGATATTGATGTTAGTCATATAGAATATTGGTGTGAGAATGATTCAGTTTGATATAGGGTGGTGTTTTTACCACTCGACTTGTATAGATTAATGACTTGAAGAAGGGGTTATGGAAGAAGGTAAATGAAGGATATCATGTAAAACTATACAATTATGTGTGTAAATGCAGCATATAGAACCATTGGATCAAGAACAAGATCCAAATATCTGTTTTGGATGCATATTTTCAAAAAACAGTTAAGGTTTCATGCATCTTGGGGTTGTGGGAACCTCACTATCGTAAAGGGATGCTGCATGCAGAGATAACAGATATGTCACAAGACACATTGAGGAACATTGGCAGTTAGTCGCATAAACTTTGTACCATAAGGAATACCTAGGATGAATAGTTTCATGTAGTGATTGAAGTAATATGTTTTGTGATAGAGACATCATGCCTAGGATTTCAGATATACATCTTAAAAGTGTTGGGATGATTTTATATTTAAATACAAAATTGGTTGTAGTATGTGAACAACCCCTAATGGGTTAGAAAACATGTTTATGTGATTCACTTTCCATTTATAATGGGTTACAGTAACGTAAGTCCTCGGTTAGAAATCAACTTTATCATGTAAAATTATTTACCAGGGTAGTATAGGGAATTTTTTTAAACATATAAAACTATGATCAAAAACATTTTTTAATTATTCAGTTGTCATTTAGTACCCACATATATTTGATAATCAGTCTCTAACAATCGTTTTTTAATTATCCAATGTGTATATTTAAATACAACAATGCATGAAACACTATTATCACCTCATGCAATATGGATGCATGAATTTGAAACATAGGATTTCCATTCCTATAAATTGGAAGGGGAGGCACTTTGGTAGTCACCTAAATGTTTTCCCGCTAAAGGCTCTCCTGCTCATTGATCTAAATAGGTTGATTGAAATCTCCTGTGTTAATTCAGAACCTTTAAATAAATCCCTCTTACATGATTTTTTTTTCATGATAGGATCATCATTTTTCATAAGGTTCTTAGATTTTGTGTGATGTAGAATATTTATCATTATAAATGGCATTATTTTATTATACAATATTTTCAAACCCTCTAAACATTCTACAAATGTCAAATCCTATCGAGAAATCCATTGCGGATAAGATAGCTGCTACCCGAAGGGTGGAGATGGTCGAGAATCATAAAATTCAATATGATAAGGGTTTTTTCTGATAATATATAATTGATGGATTCTTTAACTCAATAACATAGGGAGTTATTTTTTTTTAAATTTCCCTAAAACTATAAAATTTTGGACTTATGGATGATGTGTCCATTCTAGCTTTAGATGTTAATTCACCATGGTTTTGGTTTTCCCTTTGGGATGAACATAATATTAATTATATCATAGACACTATAATCAAGTCTAGGAGATAACGTTGTTTACTATTCCTTGAGTGGGGGGATTATTATGGTAATGGGGAACCATTTTTAGACAAGGATTTCCCTAAACAAAAAGAAAGCATAATAGATAACCAGTATCAACAACAACAGCATGGTAATTTATATAGACTGAGACCTATGTGTTGGTGGAAATACACTAATTAGTGGGAATTAATGTATTGGGTATTATTCACTTGTTAGTAGTATGGGGTTGACCTATTCCACATTGAGATATATGGAGTATTGTTAATATCTCAATTACATGTATAACAAAAAAATTGGATGGTGTCAGAGCTTCATATAAAGTGGTCCCCAACCACCAACACATTCCACCTCCAAAATTTGGAAGTGAGAATCATCATATGGGACCTATAAAACATTATAATAATCCCATATATGGTGTTATAATATAATTTATTCTTTCATTTTCCTAACACAAAGGGGACATGAAGTAGACCCTCATCATAACAAAAAATAATTAGGATGGCTTGGCCCTAGTTTTGAAGCATCTCCCTTCATTCCATTGGGATATTTCATTAAAATCCAAGAAGGGATTGTTATTGAATGAACATGCTCTAATGATACTAGCCTGGCACCAAAAATTCCCAATGTAATGTTTTATAATTGGGATGAGGTCTTACTAGCTAGTTTAGGAAGAAGATCGCTACTAGATATTATGTTATATATAGAAGGATTATTATCCAGTGATCCATAATGAAACATTATAGGAGATATTACCAAATAATTATATTTTTCTAGTAGGGGATTCAAACATTGACATGTACCCAACGTATCTAGTGATGTAAATGATCATGGAATCAGGAAATCAAGTGAATATGGGTGTCCTGGTCTAGTCACACATTTGTATCCATCTCGGATATGTACATATTGGAAAAATTCTAATGAACATATAAATTATATTCTAATTTCTACTTAGGTGGAAAAATATGTACATCAGGGGGTATGGATTCCAAAATTCCATCACACCATAAAATTTCAACATATTAACTTATCTCCATGACATTGTAAGGGTGTTACCTATTTCTCCCGAGAAAAACAACTATCATGGACTGCCTCTACAACACTAGGAAATTTAAATTTCATCCTTCACCAAACACTTTATGGGAGATATTTTATAATATATAGGGTAAGTTGGAGTACTGGGAGAACCTTCAAGACTCTGAGGATTAGTGTTGGTTTATAGGAAAGAAAAAATCACTTACTATGAATGTTATACTTAATCTATATTCATATTGAAATTTGGGTGCTTTCAGTAGCTGGTAATGTGAAATAATATTGGGATCCATGTGTAAAGGAATATTTTTATCCTTTTATAAATATGGTGCATGTTTGTGGTCAATGATACCAGACAACTCATTATAATGCCCACCAATAATCACATTCTCACACTGTAATAGAAATATGTTGATAATTATGTAGAATAATATCCTCTTATTATCCTATTTCCTTGTGTGGGAATATTTATATCAAAAAAATAACATCATGAGTAAAAATCTAGGGGATGAGATGATCTTTGATGAACTTGTTAAGAATCAATGTCTCATGAAGATGCAATAGTTGGTGAAACTTGATTTTCTACTACACCCCACCCCTATAAGTTTTGGAATCCCTCAAAATAATCCAAAAGATCATGAATTGAACTCTCATGTTTGGATGAACATTATTGGGGAGGTTATATGTAATAATTTATAGTATTTTCTGCATCTGTATGCCAATTCCGTATATGAAATAGTCTAGGAGGCGTGAAAAATTTTAAGGCTATCCCTGATGGTGGTGAAAATATTATAAAGGCTCAGTTATGAAGGGATCAAGGTTAAAAATTATGGGATCTCTACGATCATGGTCTGAGTAGGATTCCATGAGTGGATTCCAAACCAACACAATATGTATTACATAACTTGTTTGTGTGGGGAGGTTGAGTATACCTCCAACCAAATAAATGTGATGTTCGGTGTAGAGCCCGATGAAATAACATTCATTGAGGCCCCAATCATTGATGAATCATCCCCAAGTTATCATACATTTGATTCCAATGATGCAAAATCATGGGGACCTACCATTGGGTGGGAAAACTCATATGAGAGAAAATAAATCACTGCTAGCGATGATGACCTGACTGAGCTCTTATTCAATTAGGTAAGTTTATCTTTCTAACCTCTTTTACTGGATAATTTTTTAAATATTGAACCCAAGAATTTATCATCCTTATTCCAGATGTAACTTGGAGATCAAATAGGCCTCTATGAGGGGTATATGTTTGAATCAATGAGCTCTAATGAGCCCAACATAGAGTCTATTCCCATAGTATTTGCTGAAAAGGTCCATATAGAGGATGTCTAAGGAGAGGTTTATAATTTTTTGTCCTTCCTTGTCATATATGGGGAACCATAAATCAATATTACTAGAGTCATATATACCTAGTGATCCAAATCTACAACAATGAATCATTATTGAATTCCCCACTTCCCTAGCTTAGATTTCAAAATAATTATGAATAATTTAGATCATTTCATGTGGGTTTTCAATTCCATTTCACTAATTTTTTTCATTTTATCCATATCCAAGTTATGATGTACCGAGCAATGTGGTGTTGGCTATTGGGGTACCATCCAATAGTGTGGGATCCCTGGTGGTAGAATCCCCCTTTGAGGCTCTAATAATGGATTCTGTCCAACCCTCACCATTTTCAATTCATTTTATCTTCGACAAGTAATGTTTTAAATTATTGTTTTTACAACTTAGGATAGCTGACATGATTTCATTAGAAATAGTTCATGAGAGTTTTTATTCCCCAAAAACGATTGTTTCTTTGGGAGCCATGGTTCTTTGCTTGATAGTTGATAAAACAATCTGTAATTTATACATTCATGTTAATATGGTATTAATTCTAGCATGGTAACATGTTACAAACATGGATTATGTTTCCATGGAGGTTGGACCTGATTCTGGTATTGATTGGTTCATCATTATAGAGTGACATTGATATGGACCCTCTCTCAACATGGTGCTCAGTGTATCCAAGAGGATTGATGAAGAAGACCCAACTTCTATTGTTCTAATGGGTTTTCTAGAGTATGATCCAGTTCCACCTATTGGATTGGATGATTCAAGGTTTGATGGTGAAGAATAGAATCTCATTTTCCAAATTATGGCATGTATAAGGGTACATTATTTCATAATTCACACTCCATAACCACATATAGTGAGTTTGTTGGGACTTTTCCATCTCTAACTTCTAAAATTAGGAAGCATAGGGGTGGATTATTTTTTACCCCATTGGTTGTCTCGTGATTATCAATTTGAGTTGGGGTGAATATAAAATCACTAGGTCAATGTTGTTAGGAAGAAAAAAAAATTAGGGTACTAAGAATATCCATGAATCAGAACAAGAACATATGTGGAAATAAAAAATATTATGTGATCATAAGAACATATTCAATCCTCATGCGGGGATCATCATCCTATTAAGGTCATTGATGGTGGAGATTGGGTCTAAAACATCATAGGAAACATCAATGATGGATGAGTGTAAAGATAATATGGGGCAAGAGGACATTATGGATAATAAAATTTTCCTAATGGATTACAAGGATGTGATAGATATTTCATGTATGTGAGAATTTTGGCAATCTACTGCCCTAATGCTACATTTCTAGATTTATCGGTTACTGAGGTAGAGCTGTAGAGATCTATATATTGGTTAAATTAAAGGGGATGTTTTAATGTGGGGATAAATCTCCCAAAAATTTGATGTTCATTTCATTAAATTCCTTATAAGCAAGGGTGAGCTTCTATTTATTACACCCCAATCACATTAATGAGAAAACCAATATTAAACACCTAATCCTATATGGTTCATTCATGGTGTGGAAAATATGGGGAAACATGATATTTATCATTTATAAAAGATTGTTGGATATGGTATATACAATTGGGGCCAAAATGATTTATTGACCACTGAAGGTATCCTTATTGGGAAAGAACTGGTAATAAAATTAAACACTCTACACAACCAACATTCCTTATCAGTATAAAAAATTAATGCATTTGGTAATACCAGGGGAATTGAATTATATCTGAAAAAAGGATTTAAGGAATGTTAATTAGGATTCCTAGGATTTTGAACACATAGGTGTGGAATGAAGATAGAGGAGGGATACTAACTATTTTCAAAGCATTTATTCCACTATCATTTTCCATGTATGAGGACAAAACAAATGAGTTTCCTCCATTGAACACATATAATGAAGTGTAACCGGGTAAATATTTTTTTTGTCATTTTTTGGTGTGTGTCCATGAATTAATGAGAGCCAATGTTTTTGGGATCTATTTTTGTTATTTGACTCATTCGGACAATAATGATGATGAAGACCTATATCAGGAGAGATTCTATGTATGATGAAGAACTGAGGGAATGTCTTTATTGATCTCAACTCAAAGAATTATGCAATTTAGGATTTGGTCACATTTTGTTGGAATATATGACTTATTATAGGTTCGAATTTTTTCATGGTGAGAGAAATCTTGGATTCTAGGATATAGTAAAATAACCTGAATGTTGTGGTAGGTGACTGACACTAAAGTTGAAAAAGGGATTTTCAGGTGAGGGAAAAAGATATTTTACCTTTTTACAGCATTCCAAAAAGATGATTGTTGTGATATTTAAAATATTTTTTCATGTACTCTAAGAAAATAATTTAGTTTATTATTATGATGATTATGCATCATATAGTATATTGTATTGTAATTTGGATGTTCATGGAATAGTTTTTTATTTTATGAGAAGGACATGTGAGGTGATGTGAATAAATATTTCATGATCATGATTTTGGGATGCAAGAAAGGAAAGTACAAAGGAAATTTTCTCATTAAAGATCTTCTAAAGGAAATGAAGATAATGGTTGGTTCTATCATTTTTTAAAATCTAGGTGGTCCGAGGAGTATATCCTAGTTTTTTCGAGTTCCCATTCTGGCTCCCATTAGAAAACTAAATTCTTATTTACACCATTGTTTTCTTTTAATATTAATGCGAAACCAAGAAGGTGGGATCCATTAATTCTCATAAGTTTTACTTATGGTTTTGCAATCCGAAATACATATGAAAATTTTGAATATTTTATTTTATGGTTTTGTAAGTTATATTAGAGTACATAATTTAAGGTCATATAACTTGTACCATGATTTTAAATTGTTTAAATTCATATATTATTTATGATGGGGGAGGGTATTGATAAACATTAAATGGAGAGGAATATAGGTAAACTGATTTGAATATAGGTATAAATAGGATTGATTCTAGATGAAGCATCTCTGAGATAGTTTGAACATCATTTAAGGTTGATATGTTTTGAAAAATGATGTGGTGCTCTATTTAAGAAACTCTTGTGATTCTCCACCATGCTTAGGGGAATTCCTCCTTGAATCCTAACCCCATGATAGTTGTTCTCTATGCGAAAGAAAGGAGTATCATGGATTTTCAATTATTTACAGTGGAAACCCAAATATGGGTCAAAAGTGGATGACTTGTTGAAGTCCCCAAAAGGTGGTATCTTCTTTTGTCATTGTACACGTGTACACAAGGTGTTGGAATCCATACAAGAACCATGGAAGGTGAAAATGAAGATAAATCATGAATTCAAACATCTAGATAGTGGAAATGGGTCATCGATATACTCGGAGAATTAGTAACCATTTTTGAAACATAGAATTCACAAATTCTCAAGTTGAGGATGAGATGATAAAATATTGAATTGAACATTGAACATATTCAAAACATGAGAATCGTCCTCTGTCACCAAGGTGCATTCAAAGCATGTGACTTGAACGATCAGTGAGCGAGTGTGTACAAAATGAATTTCTATTAATGTAAATTTTTTAGATTTGGAGGAATTATGAGCAACCTAATAGAATGGAGAATGATGGGAGAATGTAGAAGTGGGGAACACCCCGGGGGTTAATGTGTTTGCGAACCACTCCACCATATTATAAAAATGCCAAATAAAAGAAATATAAGGAAAGGATTAAGTATGGCACTGAGGGGCAGGGTATTTCAAAATAAGTTGGATGTAATGGTTTCAAACCATATATGAGACCCAAAAATAACTTTATATTTGATGGAAATTGGAATCACTCCATACATAGTTCTAGAATGCGTCTTTGTGGGAGACCTATGCCAAAAATGTAGTGTCCTCTATGGAGAAGATGATGGATGATCTCATAATTATCATATAAGGCATCTTATGTTCATTGAATAGAGTAAGTACATAGTTTAACTTCGTTTTCTGAGGATTCAAGGCTTTGTCATTCAATATTGGTCCTACGAGGCATATTATTATCATCACAAAATGTAATGCTATAGTTTAAAATCATGCATTGAGTTCATTTGGGAATGACATCCCATATTGTTCATATGAATCATCATGAATTCATCCCATAGGGTAAGGATATATTTTAACATCATTTTCTAAGGATTTTGGGCACTATTCATCTCATATTTTTCATATAAGGAATCATATGATCATCACATAGGGTAAGGCTGAAGTTTAATGATATTTCTTGAGGATGATGGTCATGGTAGATTAGATTCAAATAACATGAACTAAGGAAATTACAATTTTAAGGACATTTATTTATGGTTAATGGGTTTGGGTTTCATTAGAGGGTTTTTTAGAATCCATGAGTGATAACATGATGTTAATTGAGAGCTCATGGGACTTGTTTCTATGCAAGCCTCCAATAAAATAAGTACTTTGATTAATTTTGTGATGTTTGGGGAAATCCCCTTTATGGAGTTGATGGTGGGTGATGGTCATGTGATATGAGATCTCTAGGTCACTACATGTCCCATGGGACTGGGAATCCTGTCAAATAAATTTTTAGAATCTGGTACAAGAAGGATGGCATCCCTTTGAGAATGAAGTTGATGAAAAATAGTAGTGGGTATTGGTTTTCTAAAACTAAGATGGTAAAAAAAACTATATGAATGAGGGTACATAGGGGTTTGGATTTAGATATATTAGGTTCATAATACATGGAACTAATGGGGGGTAGGTAATTAAAGGACGTTTGAGGGGTAAAAAAGAGTTAAAACCTGATTTGAATAAGGTTACAAGGGATACTTGCACCACAAAAAGTTATTAGTTTCACATATTTTAATGTCACAATGCTCGGACCATGGGGAGGCCCCAAAATAGGTTTCTATAGAGGCTGGTCCCATGAAGATAGATCCGGTCTATCTTTATATCCATAAAGATGTGAAATCAAGACATACATTATTATAGTACATGACATGGTATAATACCAATGTTAGATAGGTGGTGTCCTCTCAATTGAGGATATTTATCCATCTCGTATTTTTTATATGCGGCATCCTATGTTCATCTGATCAGGTTAGGCTATAATTTAATGTTTTTCTCTTAAGATTTTGTTTTCATACTTCCCATATATTTTATATGGCGATTAATATGTTCATCACATAGGGTAAGGGTATAGATTTCTGTTATGAACTCAGAATATTTTTTTATAATCTTCTCATATTTACCGTTTCAACAATACCATTTTTTTACATAGGATAAGGATATAGTTTAACAACATGTAGTAAGAAAATTATTATTTTTCATCCCATACATTTCTTATGAGGAATCCTATGACTGTTATATTGGGTAGGGATATAGTTTATCATCACGTGATGAAGAAATTGGGCATTTTTCATTCTACATTTACCATATGAGACCTCCCATGTTTGTTTTAAAGTCTAAGGCTATAGTTTATCAATTTTTTTTTGTTTGATTGAATTTTTTGTTTAAATTTATATAACATGGACTATGGATACTTCTAGTTGATTTCCATATATCTCAGACCATATGGTTGAAAATAATTTAATGATAGAATTATTGGACCATGGGTGTCGTGAAAAGTACAACAAAAGGAACCAAGGATTGGAAAGAGGATTGAAATGCTCCCCACCCATGGTGATTAATTTGTATGTACAATTGTAATAGAACTTTTGAATAATGTATAGTCATTCACTCAGTGGTTTCTGATTAAGGGTATTTTTATAGAGTATCATCAGTGTCCTATTAACCAAAAAAATGTCACACTGATGGAATAATTAGATGTGAACATTCTTATTTAATGGTCATGATACCATATTTGTGGTCTTCTAATATTTATTTATATCCTATAGACAATTTTAATCCATGGATTACAACATATAAGTAAATAAATATTCAATATTTTTTGGTATTTTCTAGTCAGGAATGCTCATTCCGAGTGATAAACTCAGTACCTGTACTGATAAAAATTAATCTATTATGAACCTGAGGGAGTATAGGATTTCTTGGTTTGAACTTTTATTTAATCTATAATACTATTATATGGTATTTTAGAGTTTATTAATTAAAAAATTCTTCTAATCCCCTATATTATCTATACGGTTAAAGATAATCTTGTTGAATTCCACTATCTTTCCTTTTTCTTATGAGTGACTAGGGGATGTGAGGTAGGACTACATGTTTTATTTGGAATATAATTTCTTCATCTTGGATTCTAGGAATGTAGTTTGATTTTCAATGATAATTGTGTGAGGAACAAAAATTTAATGAAATTTGTGGGAGTTCACAAACTCAATCACATGGAAGGTTTTGAATGATTCGAGAAGAACTCCTTCTACCCACTTAGAGAAGGCATTTTTTTAGACAGAATAATCATGCATTGTCAATTCATCACTATCATGTAGGTAATAATGATATTGAGCCTCACAACTATAGAGGACAAATAATATTAGGTGTTTTTGATAATTTCATGCGGTTAGTGTACAAAATTGGCATGAATATGACATGCACGACACCTCTTGTTGACATAATGCTATCGAAAACCATTATGGGAAATAGTCCACACCCCTTCAAAGTTGATGGGAGATATTCAACCCTTCTGTATTGGAACCATACGATCTAGTATGATCCTATTGAATGATATGGTGTATTTCTTTCTCTTGGATGCAATGGTGAATAGTTCCCTCGACCTCACATAAATAGAGAGTATGATCAATGTTAGGAACACATAGGTGGTTAAACATTGAAAAATGATGGTGAAATAAATCACACATAGCCTTGTATGGAGGTAGAACTAAATTTATAGATACTCAATGAATAGTGTCATACAATCATGGATCATTTTAATGGTAGGTGAATTTTTGGGCATTGGTGAAAATGTATCAGAATCCAATAGATATACTTGTTGGTTTCTATCATCTGGAGTGGTGGTGCTAATAAACCTTTAGTGTTCCACAAGAATTCCCATTCTATCATGGTCATTCTCTGTAAAATAATCATCTAGATGTTCTGAAGTATCATCTAGTTCATTTCATGATAGAGAAACATGGGTGACCTTTCTTTGGGAGGGGAACTAGATCATTAAACGATGATTCTATTCAGTGGGGCAGAATTTCTTATTTGTTAATGACATAGTCATCGTCCATATTAATAATGAATATCTCAAAGTCTTCTTTCATGAAAAAATAGGGGAATAAATCTTAATGGACCACTTGAGTCAAGTAATAATATACTGATACTCGGCCTCATTATTTGGGAAACATTATGAAAATGGGAATTAGTAAAAAAAGATGGCCTATGGAGTGGTGATGATTAAATTCATTATACCTAAATAGTTGAGATCGATTTTATTATTCATTATACATGTTAGATTATATGATGAACCATTGAAATACTTCATCCAACATAGTGTAATACATGGGTGTGTATCTATGAGGGCATATGTGAATCCGTGAAATACACCAAATCCTATCCCATTATAGATTTGTGTGTGAAAAATATGATTTTAATACATTATATTATTACAACTTTGTGTTCCAATTATCCTTTTAGAATGATGCAATTAAGGATGTACTTTAAAAAATCAACATAGGACTCTTATTGTGTGACATTGTGGAACAAATAATGTATTAACATATACACATTGAGGACTAGTATGAGGAAACTCTTTGTGATGGGGTGGTATCAGGTCATCAAGTCTTGGATCATGGAGATGCTATTATATAGGCTATTTACCAACCTTCATTGTTTTTATGGTCTATACGGGAACCAAGGGATCATTATAGAGTGGTCACATTGAAAATAGTGTGCTTCCCTAGGACATGAAACATCAGAATGAGATGTTATATCATATTCTACCTAATAACCTCATATGTAGTATAATAGTTTTCATCCCATAGGAAAATGAAAATTTTCGTCATGATCCCAAATACATGATTACACTTTCCAGTACAATTTTCAATAAATCATTGGATATAAGAGAAGTGGAATTGGAGGCCCTGTAAATAATGTAGGATTTGTTGTTGGGGGTTTTGGTAGATAACGTTGATTTTCTAAAGATCCATCTCAATGCATCTATATCTGATGATGATTTCGAGAAACATTCCAGAGATAACCTCGAATGCACACTTCAAAATATCCATTTTCATGTGCTGGAAACATACTGTTCCAGACACATTATAAATATATTTGAGATGGCCTTGGGTTTTTAAATATTTAACCACAAAAACTTATATATCAGACTCATCCAATGTTATGAGGTGTAATTTGAAGATACTATTCAAGGAACTCTAGTATGTGGCAGAAAAATTCTTATAATCAAAATGCATCATCCAGTAGTAGAAGGTTCTGTAGGGTCACACGAAGGTGGTGGATTTCTCTTCCTCGGTGTCCATCTAGATCAAACTATACTTGAGGATCCATAAATGATTTATAGGGCATATAATCTAGCATAAATATCAATAGATATATCCATTATTGATAGGGAATATTGATCCTCCAAACAATGGTGGTTAATGACAAAATAGTCGATGCAGAATCAATTTTTTTCACCTATCACCCTCACCGGTAAAATTGTTTCCATCCATTTTATTTATAGTATCACTTTGGTGATGTTTTCCATAACAATATTTTCAACATCATCATCGACCATTGATCCATGGGTGGGTTTCTGTATTCTAGGTGGCTATTTAAACCCATAGTGACCAATAAAGAGGCTACAGTGATATAAATTAATATTTGCATTATGTCATGTCATCTATTTATTAATTTAGGATAACACATCAAAATGATTTTTCTAGAAGATAACATTCTGTTGTGGTTCGCTTGATGATATGGTTGGACTGATCCTTATAAAATTCGGATCATCATAATTGCTGAGGTTAACCTGAGTAAACTGATCAATATTGGGGAAAAACCCATATTCAAATACCAGAGGGGAATCATTATGATTAGATTATTCATATGATATATTAGCATCATAGGTTTAATGTAACTTTCATGAGACATCATATACATGGAAAACATTGTAAACCAATATGATATAGGGAGAGTATTCAATAAATGATTATTTCTATAGGATGATTGTAGTGAGAAATTTTTAAGATCCAATCCCAAATAGTTTTCGACATAAAGGACTATTATTGATATTATAACAATGATGACTGGTTGACTTCTATTCTATGATCCCTACATTATGAAAAATGCAGGAAGGCAATGGATCAATGTCCATGGGGCGAACATTACAATATTTTAATGTTTTATGGTTTTCCAACATTGGTAAGGCTTAACTAGTGTAGTAAGATGAGGTAATTTATGAGAAATACTTCTTCATGTAGGCTATGAAATATCTCCCCATGACTAGCATAATGCATTCTAATTGATGGTTTTGGCGGAATAATCTATATTTCATGTTTTACAATGGATCTTATGGTGGGACTTTCAAATCATTGGGTGCTTTTATACCCACATCCCCATAAATTTAAGGCTCTTATCATTCACTTTTTTTCCCTAAAATCTAGATAAGGGGATACACAACAGTTGAAAGGAGAAGCATTTCCCTAGAGTACCCTACATTACCATTGTCGGGATGTTTAAGGCGCTAATCATACAATGAGGGGTCCACTATGTGGAGATGGATCCCAGGATTCCCAGCCTAACATTATAGATCATATCCTATGATACCAGCATAAATTCAGTTCTTTCAACCATGTGATAAATTGATTATTTAATCAAATAATTCCATGTGGCTTCATCTTACAGTTATCATATCCTCAAATTGTAATGTTAGAGGTTATACAATCCTATTTTGTGGGAATAATAATTTATAGTGTTTGGGACATGATGAGACTAATCCTAGGGCCAGTACCTATAATTAATTAGTGGATTTACATGTCGTTGAACTAACAAGTTATATACAATGGATGTATAATTCATTAATTGGTATCACTCCCATCTTAGATAGAAAATTAAATAATAACCTTCCATTCATCCCAATAGACATCTTCTATGAAATTGGCCTCAATGGAGGATACCTCTATCTCAAACTGAATGGGGATTATCAAGGAATCAATAAGGGGCACACGAGTCTCCTCTGATTAGTGGAGCACCTTGAGGATTGAGATCCTAGCTAGTATGAAAGAGACTAGTTTAAATAAATAATACTTCTATGTAGGGGGGGTTTAATATATAAGGTATTTATTTAATAGGGAACATAATAGGGACTGTAGTCTAAGGCATTGGGGCTTGCATAGTGCTGGTTGTACTCTAATATTGTTTAGTTTTATTTTTCTAGACACTTGGTTTGACACCCCAAGGTTTTATAAAAATAAATTGAAATTCATGAAATTTTTTTTAATGTAGATATTTATAAGTAATCATTAAACATTATTTTACATCTTCAATGTTTTTAATTTCAAAAAATGGTCAACTACAATTCTGTTCAGCATGTTATTTGCAGTCCATTGGAACCAACTTGTTTTTTGGAGAATAGTAACATACCCCTATGAATATTAATATGACCCCAATGAATAGTAAACAGTTTTATTATTTTATTTTCATAAGTATTTATGATAAATAAATCTTGAAAAAAAAATTAATGTGAAATAAGAGCAGTTATAGTTTTTAAAATAATAATTATTTAATTAAGTATGATTTTATTTAAAAATTAAAATAAATATATTTAAAAAAATATTTCCAAAAATGTACTAAATATTTGAATTATACACATCGATATATGGTGTGGGTGTATTTCAGGGATTTTTCTGAAATAGTTTATTTTTTAGTGAATAGTTAAAAATATAGTTTTTAGTGTTGGCGTGTTAATGACGTAATTAATGATGTAATAATGAGGTAATAAATCGGGACTAATTTTGTATGGTAAAATAAATTATGTGGTTTTATATGTGGATTTTACCATGGGAAAATACAATGGTCAAGCTCATTGTAACACCCCAAGCTTCTACGGTACGCTTCTCTTTGAATAATGCGATAGCGTTTGTTGTACGCAACATCGAGTTCTAACACACCACAACCAATCAAACCAGCCGTTATGAATAGTAATACCTACTTTTTGAAATTATATATACTTTATATTTCAAAATGGACTTCATTTTTGGATTCGGAATATCGAAATTATCCTAAGTTGAATTTTTGGTATTTTTCTGAGAACTTCCAATTTTAATGAATAGTGAAAAATACTTAAAAACAACTTTTTCAATCAAAATAATTTATAGTGATAAATTATATTATTGAGTGGTTTTAATGTATAATTATAATATATTTTTACCATTTTATCCAATGGAGTTCATTAGAATTAATTTTACTTTGAAATTGGACATAAACAATTATCAATATTTTGATGTATATATTGTTTTTTAAAAACACGCTATTTGTTATGACAACGGAAGTTAATTATAAAATTAATTAATTCAACTTATATGTTTGGAATTTTTTAAAATAGACATAATTTTTGAATTCAGAATATCAATTATAGCTTAGGGTGAAATTTTGGCATTGTTCTGAAAAACATCAATTTTTTATGAATATTGAAACTACTAAGTGGTAGTTAAAAAAACTGAATTTTTCATAAAACATAATTTTACTGCTTTTTTGAATGGAATTTCAAAAACCCGAGAGACACGGTTAATATCAAGAAGTAAAATGTGGTTCAATGAGATGAAAATAACTTTTTATGAATAGTAACTTTTTACTTTTATTTACAACGGTTAAAAGTAAAATCGGGTAATTAAGGGTAAAAATGATATTAATATTACCCTAAAACATGTCCTAATTCAATTGGACAAGTTTATATCGACCAAAAACAACCATAGGAATAATATATTATCATTTAGGTCCACATGGATTAGATTAGGACATTTATTATTATTTAATTCAAAGAAGAGTTAAAAGAGTTAAAATCAATGTTTATTTACTAAAACATTTTTAATATAGGGTTATACATATAATAAATTCTATTGTAAATATTCATTAGAAATATAATAAGATTTCCTACATAAAAAATTTTATTTATAATTTTTAGACTTTAAATAATTTAATTTATTTATGATACAATGATGATGTAGTAATTACCATAATTGAGACAGATTAAAATAAATGATATTATAAATTCCCAAATAAATATAATTTGAGACTTTTAATGAAATACAACAATTTTCTAGGCTAATATGACATGTTAGGATTTATTTAATTAAAGTTGGTCTAATTAATCATTCTGTTGTGAGTTTTAAAAAAATAAATTATTGAATAGTGTCAAAATTGACATAAAAGAGTTTTTAAAACAAATATTATATTATTAATTGATATTAAATTACTAAAAATCTGAGGTTCGGAAAAGAGACTTATATCATGATCGGTTCATCATTAATGGACCACTTGGGGGTCGCTTGGATGTATATAGTATGTTTATTAACTATATATTATAAAAATACAAAGTGACATGGTAAATGTCAAACTAATTAACTATGAGTTAAAATTGAAAGATAAGGTTAATATAGTAACCCAAACCAGTATAAATTATGTTGGATGAATTGTTTTCGACCTATCCCCACCTTAACCTTTGAATAATCAACTTTTGAGCCATTAGAAACCGAATATGAATTTATTATAAATTAATATTTCTAGCTTTTCCAAAGGTGCCCCTCACCCCTCTTATAAAAGGGAACACCTCCTTCTCATTTCTTCACAACATCAGAGCCTTTTGGTTCGGCAAAAATCTTCACCAATACTCTCCCAGATTCCCTCACTACAACCTAGAGGCCTTAGTTTGATCAGAAAGCCAACCTATGGAGTCCTTTTGATCAAATCAAAAGAAAGAACCTGAAGAAGAGGTAATGTTTTCACCACCCCTTTACAAGTTCGTTTCTTCTTCCACTTATTATTTATTTGTTATTGCCATTATAAAATAATAAATCCAGTATATTATATATATTGTGATTTATTATATATATGGTACATCCATATTCAGTATTCTATCCACCCTTTTAATAACATGTCACCATACGTGCGTACGTACGGCTTACCGTCTCCACGTCGTGGTGTAATTCTTATTCAATATTTTATTATTTGGATGGGTATAATAATGATGTGTAACTCATGTAAATAATAAATATAACATGTTAATGATTCTGTATACATGATATACCATCCATTTATATATTATTTTAATATTAAAAGAATGATATTGTCGCTCGTGCGTATGTACGGACTACCGTCTCCACGAACGCGATGACATTCATTCTCCATCGTATCCATTCAAGTATAATTATCATTTGATGATTTAAAAAATGATGTTTAAGGACTTGATATCATTATGGATATGAATAAGACACAACCTATCCATAACAAACACTGCTTATGTAACAAAAAATATAAAAGAAAACGAGTAAGTTAACACACGAAACGACGACAATTCTAAGATATTATTAACAAATCAATGTTAAAAGATCATATATGATATCATATTAATATATATGATTCTTGTATAATTTAATAAAAATTATTTCACCATTATATAGGAGGTTAACCAACCCCAACCAAGGAAAAGTACAAGGTAATGGTTATTTCACAATCTCTTCATTATCTGAGGTTGTTTATACGTAATAATCTACTAGGGTCTCTTTATCATCCACATCCATGTTTATTAAAAATGCATTTCAAAACATTTTTACTATTTACAAGAATATGGGTTAAAGTCATTTATACCCTTATTTGACTATTTATAATAGGTTTATAATGGAATCATTCCGTCGTTTTCCAAACAAGGTGCTTCTTAACCTTTTCGACACAATTAAGGTAAGAATGTTTTTTAACTTATACAGTGGGTGTGGCTATTTTCCGCCATTATAAAATCGTTGAAGCTTCCATTAGAAGCTTATAAGAATATTTTCAAAGAAAATGTTTTATTTTATAAATATATGACTCTTAAATGATTTCAAAATAGAAAGTGATATTTCTCTAAAAAGATATTTGATTTCATCTATGTCAACATCCTTTGAGGGATTTTACGCTTATTTGAAGTTGATTTATTATGATACAAAACTTATATATTGTATTGAAGGTTTTGTGATATGTTTGACTATGGATGTGCTATTTTTATACCATTCATGGTTTATGGTGAAAGTATTGACATTTTGTATAGTAGTTTTAATACGAATGTTTATGTTATGTTTAAACCTTTTCATATGGGAATGCATTGGACTTAATATGTGATGGGTGGAGCCCACTATAGCTCCTCGATGCATTGGTAGGTCTCATGAGACAAACTAGTGTCTTGGCACAAGGCCTTGGCAAAATCTTATTTGTAGTCTTGGCATGAGGCCTTGGCTATGTGGTTATGATAGTCTAGCATTATGCATTCCATCATTATGAATGTGCTTATTGATATTACATGTGATTATTAGATTAGTACAATATCCATGTGAATAAGTAAATGGAATTATTTCATTTTACTTTTTCCATACTATGTTGAATTTCAAGTTTAAAAGCCTTTGTTTTAGTTATACATTGCCTTAAATGTTTATGCTTAATTTTTAAAGTTTCCACTATATTGTTATCCTTACTAGGAATTTGAGATCACCCCTTTTCTATGTTTTATTTTTCCCAGGATGTGAAGAATAATTTATGAATGACCTGCAGGGATAATATATGGGGATATGAGTGTGGAATATGGAGACTATGTTTTTGTTGTATTTTTCCACTTTATGATGTAATACTTTATCAATATATCTAGTGTTTCCAAGGATACTAAACCAATCAGTCTTTCGAGATTTGATCATTCTTGTGATCATGCAAATGTAATGTAATAATGCACCGACTCTGGGTAACTGGGGTTGGGGCGTTATAGTTGGTATCAGAGAAAGTTTAGTACAAAACGTGGAAGCTAGATTTTGATAAACTCTGATTAGAGCATGTAGACCTAAGATGAACATTGAGGATTAGTAGAGAAGAACATCCTAGAATTTTGGTATTGTATAGATTTTGTGACTTTTCCGAGCAATACATCCATGTCTGGATACGAGCAGGTAGAGGCGTATCTTGCACAGATGAACCTAGGGGTAAAACCCGAAAACACCTCTTTGAGCTAGACTCGAACGGGAACTGGTGAATGACAACGGGCCTTGCTGCACTCTTGGTTACGACACTCCTGGGGGATATGCTTAGGATAGCTCCCATTTTCTTTACAAATAATTATGAAGGGTTTATGAGTATATACTTCCTCAAAGAAAACATTTTTATGATTATGGATTATATCCATAAATAGTTCAATTTATGTTAAGTGTTTTATAAGTATGTGATTATGTATTTTGATTCATAAACTGATCTAGTTTATGCCATTGTTTAGAAATGGCGCCTAGTGGAAGAAATAGAAACTGTATCAATGCACTCACTCCATGTAGGGATTTCCATCCTGCTCAAGATAATTATAGGGGAGCTGGTGATGCAACTGGTGCCGATCAACTAATCACCATACTGGGACAACTCACTCAGGTTATGAATAATAACCTTACCCGTATGGAGCACCCTGATCCGCAGTGTGGAGGATCAATGTTAGATCGATTCATGAGGCAACAACCACCAATGTTCAATGGGAGTCCAAATCCCTTAGTAGCTGAGAAATGGATATTTTCTATAGAGAAAATATTTCAGGCTTTAGGGAGTAGTGAAAGGGAAAAAGTTGTCATGGAAGTTTACCACCTCACTGGAGATGATAATCAATGGTGGTCATTGATTAAAAATACGAAAGAAGATGATGAAGTATAAAATATGTAATGGAGGGAGTTCAAAGATCTTTTTTTAGAAAAATACTTTCCTCGCGACCATCGAGCAGATATGGAAAGGCAATTTCTGAGTCTGAGACAGAAGGAGGATGAGAATGTCACAAAGTATGAGGCTAACATTACAAGGTTAGCAAGGTATGCTGGTGATAATATACGTAACCCAAGAAGTATGACTGATCATTTCTTTGATTGGTTAAAACCATTTCTCCGTCGAGAATTAGTCTCACAATCCTTCTCGTCGTACGAAGACATTGTCTCATGTGCTATCAAGACCGAAAAGGAATTATCTATGTCTTATGACTTTAAAGTAAAGCAAGAGAAGAAGAGGCATGCTGATCAATCTGGGAATGGAAATAAGGGGAAGAAAGGAAAGGTTGAATATCTATCCTGTGGTAAATGTGGGAAGAAACACCCCAGTACTTGCTTGAAGGGAATGGGCGTCTGTTTCAAATGTGGTGAAAAAAGCCACCAAGCTCGTGATAGAAAAGGGAAGAAGGAAGCTACCAATGTTCAGTGCTACAATTTCAGGGAGATGGGGCATTATGAAAATGAATGTCCTAAGAATCAAGAGAACTTACATTAGAAAAGGCCAAGGGATAAAGGCCAGTCTTATGATATCACTACTCCTTAGGTAGAAGCTCCGAAAGACGTGGTGGCAGGTAATTTAATGGTTTTCTCAAGTTTAGTAAATGCATTATTTGATTCTGGATCATCACATTGTTTCATATCTTCCCAGTTTTCTAAGAAAATTAGATATTTCCAATTTGATTTAATAAGGGAGTTGTCAGTTAAAACTCCTAAGGGAAGTATCATTATGACAATGTTTTGTGAATCAGTCCCCATTAGAGAACATAAATGTTCTTTATCTGCTGATCTCATCGTCATACCTATGATTGAGTTTGATATAATCCTCAGTATGGAATGGATTTCGGACTATGATGCGAAGATTTATTTTAAGAAGAAAAAGAGGTTACGCCTCTTGATGATAATGATAAAGAACACCTTATCTTTAGAGAAGAATCGTCAACACCAAATTCTTATTTAGATCCACCCCCAGTAGCTCAACTAAATTCAATTATTGGGGAGGAATAGAATGAAATAGCTGTGGGTGAGGAAAGGAATGTTCAAATAGAGGATGTACCTGTTGTGAAAGAATTTGTAGATGTATTTCCAGAAGATTTACCTGGACATCCTCCAGAAGGAGAAGTTGAGTTTTCCATTGATTTAATTCCTGGATCAAGGCCTATATCAAAGACCCCTTATAGAATAGCCACTGTAGAATTAGATGAACTAAAGAAACAACTAGAGGATTTGATTAATAAGGGATGTATTCACCCTAGTGTTTCTCCATGGGGAGCCCCTGTTCTTTCTGTTAAAAAGAAAGACGAATCTATGAGGTTATGTATCGACTACAGGGAGATCAATGCTATAAAAATAAAGAACAAGTATCCCCTACCACGCCTTGATGATTTATTTGACCAACTGCATGGAGCTCAATACATTTCAATGATTGACCTTCTATCTGGATACCATCATTTGTGTGTGAAGAAGGAAGACATTTTGAAGACAACATTTCGAACCACGTACAGGCATTACGAGTTTATTTTAATGCCTTTTGGACTGACTAATTCACCCTCTGTATTCATGGATATAATGAATAGAGTTTTCAAGGAGTATCTCGATGAATTTGTGGTGGTATTTATTGGTGATATCTTGGTATACTCCAAAAGCTACGAAGATAAAGAAAATCACTTGCGCATTATCTTGAAGACTCTGAGAAGACATGAATTATATGGGATGTTAAGCAAGTATGAATTTTGGATTTAGGAGATTTCTTTTCTTGTCCATATTGTCTCTAAATATGGAATCTATGTTGATCCTTCTAAGACCAAGGAAATCCAAGAATGGCCAGCACCTACGAGTATAACTGAGGTACATAGTTTTATTGGTTTAGCTAGTTATTATCGACGATTCGTCCAGAATTTTTCCCGATTGTCTAACCCAATAACGAAGCTCACATGTAAAGGGGTTAAATTTGTTTGGACAAAAGAGTGTGAAGAATGTTTCGAAGAACTGAAGAGAAGATTAGTCAATGCTCTTATATTGATTCTACCATCGGGGAATTATGGGTTCGTTATTTATAGTGATGCATCGACGAAAGGACTTGGTTGTGTCCTTATGCAGAATGATAGGGTTATTGACTATGCATCACGACAGTTGATAATTCATGAACCAAACTATCCTACTCATGATCTCAAGTTAGCAGCTGTGATCTTTTCTTTGAAGATATGGAGGAACTACCTCTATGGTGAAAATTGTGAGATTTATACTGATCACAAGAGTTTGAAGTATATTTTCTCACAAAAAGAACTCAACATGAGGCAAAGGAGATGGCTTTAATTACTCAAGGATTATGATTGCACGATAAAATACCACACGGGGAAGGCAAACATGGTGGTAGATGCTTTGAGCAGAAAAGACCATTGAGTTTTGAACAATATGAGAATTGAAAGGGATCCAATTATCATGGATCTAGTGAAGATAGAAATGGGAATAACCAGGGAAGGCGAAACATCAATTCTTTTTCAAATGGTTTCTAAACCATCATTACTAGAAAGGATTAAGAGTTCTCAGACCGATGATGAAGAATTTAAAAAGAAGATTAAAGCTGTGAATGATGGGAGATTGAGAGACTTTGTGTATGAAGATGGAATTTTGAAATTCGGGAAAAGACTTTGTGTTCCCAATATACCTGATCTAAAAAGGTAATTGTTGGATGATGCTCATAGTTCCAATTTCTCTATACATCCTGGGAGCAACAAAATGTATAGAGATTTGAAGGAACATTTTTGGTGGGACAACATGAAGAGGGAGATTGGTGATTTTGTGTCAAGATGTATGGTTTGTCAACAAGTGAAAGGTGGGAGGCAACATCCTGGAGGAGTCATGCAACCACTTCCCATACCAGAGTGGAAATGGGACAATATTACAATGGACTTTGTCATGGGACTACCAAAGAGTCCAAGAAGGAAGGATTCAATATGGGTTATTATTGATCGTCTTACCAAGTCAGCACATTTTCTTTCTATAAGAGAAGATCTACCACTAGAACGTCTATCAAGACTATATATTAATGATGTTGTGAGACTTCATGAAGTACCCCTATCGATTGTTTCTGATCGTGATCCCCGTTTTACTTCAAATTCTGGAAGAGTCTTCAGAAATCACTGGAAAATGAACTTAATTTGAGCACTGTCTACCACCCTCAAACGGATGGACAATCAGAACGAACTATTCAATCCTTAGAATACATGTTGAGATCCAGCTCACTTGACTTTCAGGGAATGTGGGATCAATATTTACCTCTGGTAGAATTTTCCTATAACAATAGCTTCCATTCGAGTATTCATATGGCACTATATGAAGCGTTATACGGAAAGAGATTTCGTACACCAACCTGTTGGGATGACGTTGGTGAAAGAAAACTTGTAGGCCCAGAACTGGTGGAGGAAACAATGGAAAAGGTGAAAGTAATCCAAAATCACATCAAAGAAGCTCAAAGTAGGCAGAAGAGCTATGCCGATAATCAAATAAAGGATTTGGAATTTCAAGTCGGTGATCATGTTTTCTTGAAGGTATCTCCATGGAAGGGAGTCATACGTTTTGGTAAGAAAGGTAAATTGAGTCCCAGGTACATCAGACCTTTTGAAATTCTAGAACGAGTTGGGGATGTAGCTTACCGATTGGCAATGCCACCAAGTATCTCCAAAGTTCACGATGTGTTCCATGTATCTCTGTTGAGGAAATACATGCCGGAACCAATGCATGTACTCACCTATGAAGAATTAGAACTAGAACCTGATCTGTCCTATTGTGAAGAGCCCGTCAGGATTCTTGATACGAGAGAACAAGTACTGAGAAACCAGACAACGCGTCTGGTAAAAGTTTTGTGGAGAAGCCTTATGATTGAAGAGGCAACGTGGGAACCCGAGGAACGTATCATGAAGAAGCACCCGAGTCTTTTCATATGATAAGTATACTAGAAATTTCGAGGACAAAATTATTTGAAGGAGGGGAGAATGTAACACCCCAAGCTTCTACGGTACGCTTCTCTTTGAATAATGCGACAGCATTTGTTGTACGCAAATTGAGTTCTAACACACCACAACCAATCAAACTAGCCGTTATAAATAGTAATACCTACTTTTTTGGAATTATATATATTTTATATGTAACACCCCAAGCTTCCACGGTACGTTTCACTTCGAATAATGCAATAACGTGTGTTGTACGCAACCTCGAGCTCTAACACACACCACAACGAATTAAAGTAGCCGTTATGAATAGTAATAACCACTTTTTAAAATTATATAAATTTTATATTTCAAAATGGACTTCATTTTTGGATTCGTAATATCGAAATTAGCCTTTGTTGAATTTTTGGTATTTTTCTGAGAACTTCTAATTTTTTATGAATAGTGAAAATACTTAAAAACAACTTTTTTAATCAAAATAATTTATAGTGATAAATTATACTATTTAGTGGTTTTAAGGTATAATTAGAATATATTTTTACCATTGTATCCAATGGTGGTCATTATAATTAATTTAACATTGAAATTGGACATAAACAATTGCCAATATTTTGATATAAATTGTTTCTTAAAAACACGCTATTTGTCGTAACAGCGGGAATTAATTATAAAATTAATTAATGCAACTTATATGTTTGGAATTTTGTAAAATATACATCATTTTTGAATTTGGAATATCAATTATAGCTTAGGGTGAAATTTTGGCATTGTTCTGAAAAACATCAATTTTTGATGAATAGTGAAACCACTAAGTGGTAGTTAAATAACTGATTTTTCTTTTAAATGAAATATTACCACTTCTGTGATTTTATTTTCAAAAATCCAACATACATGGTTTTCATTAAGAAGTAAAATGTGGTTCAATGAGATTAAAATAATTTTTTGGTGAATAGTAACTTTTATGTTCTTAATCGCGATTAGAGGTAATTAGTGAAGTTTAAGTTACAAATAATGTTTTAATAATATGAGATGAGCATGACACTTGTCCTAATCCTATTGGATGATTCATGGCCGACCATGACAACCCATGGGTCAACTTGGGGACCCCATGGAGCCACTTTAGTTGGAAAATGACATTAATATATATTTATTTAATGTTAAAATTAAATTGACACAAACATGAGTTGTTTTACTAAAACAGTTTTTAAGTGGGGTTACACTAGTCCATATTTTGACTATAAATATTAATTAGAAAGATAATAATATTTCCTACATCATAGAATTTTTTTTATAATTTTTAGACATTAAATAAATTATATTATTTATTACATCATTATGATGCAGCGATGACCTCATTATTTAACGATTTTAATAAAATGAAAAGATAACGTAAATTCCAAGGCTTACACTTGTCCAAAGACTATTGTATGGGTAGATTTCGAACACTTATCACCTTAGCCATGAATTATATAAGTGTGGGACCTATAGAATCCGAAAATAATTGTGTAATAATGTAACATTTCAATCTTTCCAAAAGAGCCCCTCCTCTCCACTTATAAAAGGCCCCACCTCTCCCACCTTATTCACATCTTCAAGCCATTTGGATCGGCCAAACTCTGCCCAAATACTCTCCCAACTTCCCCCTCTTACTCCTAGAAGCCTCACTTTGGGCAGAACTCTTCTCAAGGAAGCCTTTGGCTCAAATCAAAAAGAGTTACCCGATTTTGAGGTAATGTCTTCTCTAATGTTGTTTTGTTTTATTTTTCTTCTCCAACCCCCTAAACTCTTTTTATTCATTTCTTTTGTAAAAACACCAGTATCCTCAATATACTAGGTTGTTGTTATAAGAAGTATTAGAGCTACACTTACACACACCTACATCTAATGGTTAAAGAACATACAGTTTTTGTGGATGGCGAATTTCTGCCTCACGAAACGATGATTGTTCAACACTCATATAACACCTTCAAAGGTGGCCATTAAGATGTCACTATTTTTATATATGATATATAATATGTTTATGTTTTACTTATTCTTTTGTATTTCTCATTTATGGCATACTTTATTATTTCCATTATGGGTAAAATGCGATAATTTCATTTTAGGAAGTGCGGACTACCACCCCCTCAAAGTGATTTGAATCGTTAATGCCATATGTGGGATGTATAAAGGATGGAGTTAATGGTATTATACACTATATTATACTGGAATTATATTAAACATTTATATCATTATGATTTCATTCCATTAAATATGAAATAGAAATGAAACTAGCGTTCATGCGTACGTACGGCTTACCATCTCCATGAACGGTGCATTTCATTTCTTACCTCTAAATGTTACATAATATTATAAATGCATGTATATACTGTATATATATGATATATATGATATCTAGATCATGAATATAATTCTGGATATAATGGATATTTCACCACATGAACAACATGTAATTATAAGAAGTTTATTTTGGACTCAAGTACCTATGATCGACAAAACGACCGTTATTAACTTAAATAATTACATAATGTTCATAACATTGTAATAAGTGATATAAAAAAGGTTAATTAAATTGAAAATTGTTCTTAATAAGGTATATATTAACTCTAGATTATTATTCAGGATGATAAAGAATGGTTGAGTCAAGTCGGACACAAGGTAAGGGAATTTCTTAACCCAATTTCCATTATTTGGGTTAATCTCCTACTTTCAAATTATGTCATGATATTATTATGTCCTATCTTGTATTTTTACATTATTTATGTGTACTTATAGTGAATAAACATAATAGATCTATTTTATTTAAAAAAAGATCTTTTAAGGACTTCGTCACAATCCCCTTTCATTGAGGCATATTTGGTTTTATACACAACTTTCTTTTATACGGTGTATAAACCCCTTTGAATTTTACGTTTATTCAAAAGGAATCTTTTTATATGAAGCGTTTTACTAAATGACAAAAAGGGAATGTTTTTCTTTCCATACTTATGCGGCGACAACGACTTATCCGCCGCCGTGACCATTATTTGAGTTTCGGCTTCCTCTACAAGCCATCATTTTTTTTAAATGAAAAATAAATACAAAGTTTTAACTTTCTTTTATTTTGGTATTGAAAATGGTTTTGAAAGCGTTTTTATTATATCAATGTGTTGTATTGATATCTTGTGATTGAAATGTGGAAATTTTATGTTTCCTTTATGCATGTTTTATGTGATACGATTATGTTATGGTTTATGGTATCTTTAAACCTATTCATATGAGGAATGTATTGGACTTAATAAGTGATGGGTGGAGCCCGCTATAACTCCTCGATGCATCGGTAGGTCTCATGAGACAACTAGATGTGGAATTGGCCGAGGCCCTTTCCCAATTTGATTTATGGTTTTGGCCGAGGCCTTAATCATTTTAGACGTCTTGGCCGAGGCCTTGACAAAATGTTTCAGAATGTCTGGCATTATACATTCCCTCATTATGAAAGTGGTTATTGATATTTCATGTGATTTTTCGACCAGTAGAATATCCATGTGAAGAAGTGAATGGCATTATCTCATTTTACTTTTGCCATATTATGCTGAAGTTCAAGTTTAAAAAGAATTTTGTTTTAGTTATACATTTCCTTAAATGTTAATGTTTATTTATGAAAGCTTCTGCAATATTGTTATCCTTACTGAGCATCTGAGCTCACCCCTTTTCAATGTTTTAATATTTTCCAGGATGTGAAAAGTATTTTATGAATGACCTGTAGGGATTGTCAGAAGAGGATATGAGAGTGGACTATGGAGACTTTGTTATTGTAGTTTTTCACTTTATGAGGTAATGTAACGTTTACGAATGTATCTAGTGTTTCTAAGGCTACTAAACTAATCGGTCTTTCGAGACTTGATCTTTTGTGATCATTCCAATGTTATGAAGTAATGCACCGACTCTGGGTAGCTGGGGTCGGGGCGTCACAGTTGGTATCAGAGGCAGTTTAGTACTAACCTTGGAAGCTAGATTTAGATAAAATCTGATTAGAGCACATAGCCCGAAGATAGACTTTGAGGATTAGTATAGAAGAACGTCCTAGAATTTTGTTATTGTAGAGATTTTGTGAGTTTTCCGAGCAACAAATCCCTGTCTGGATACGAGCAGGTAGAGGCAGCTCTGGCACAGATGTTCCTAGGGGTAAAACCCAAAAACAACGCTTTGAGCTAGACTCGAACGGGAACTGGTGCACGACAACGGGCCTTGCTGCACTCTTGGTTACAACACTCCCGGGGGATATGCTTAGGATAACTCTCATTTTCTTTACAAATCATTATGAAGGGTTTATGAGTATATACTTCCTCAAAGAAAACATTTTTATGATTATGGATTATATCCATAAATAGTTCAATTTATGTAAAGTGTTTTATAAGTATGGGATTATGTATTTTGATTCATAAACTGATCTAGTTTATGCCATTGTTTAGAAATGGCGCCTAGTGGAAGAAATGGAAATCGTATCAATGCACGCACTCAATGTAGGGATTTCCCTCCTGCTCAAGATAATTATAGTGGGGCTGGTGATGCAACTGGTGCCAATCAGCTAATCACCATACTGGGACAACTTTCTCAGGTTATGAATAATAACCTTACTCGTATGGATCACCCTGATCCACAACATGGAGGATCAATGTTAGACCGCTTCATGAGGCAACAACCACCAACCTTCAACGAGAGTACAAACCCTATAGTAGCTGAGCAATGGATAAATTCCTTAGAGAAAATATTCCATGCCTTGGGGAGTAGCGAAAAGGAGAAGGTTGTCATGGCAGTTTACCGCCTCACTAGAGATGCCGATCAGTGGTGGTCGCTGATTCAAAACACAAAGGAATATGATGACGTATCGAATATGGAATGGAGGGAGTTCAAATAGATTTTCATAGAAAAATACTTTCCTCGTGACCATCGAGCAGATATGGAAAGCCATTTTCTGAGTTTGAGGAAGAAGGAGGATGAGAATGTCGTAAAGTATGAGGCTAACTTTACAAGGTTAGCGAGGCATTCTACCAATTATATACGTAACCCAAGGAGTAAGATTGATCGTTTCTTTGATGGGTTAAAACCATTTCTATGTCGAGCTTTAGTATCACAATCCTTCTCATCATACGAAGATATTGTCTCGTGTTCTATCAAGATAGAAAAGGAATTCTCTAAGTCCTATGACAACAAAGTAAAGTAAGAGAAGAAGAGAAATGGGGAACAAGAGACAGATAAAGGGAAAAAGGGAAAGAAGGATTTTCCATTATGTGATAATTGTGGGAAGAATCACCCTGGTACGTGCCTAAAAGGAATGGGTGTTTGTTATAAATGTGGAGAAAAGGGTCACCAGGCTTGTGATTGCAAGGGAAAGAAAGAGGCTGTCAAAGTTGAATGCTACAATTGTAGGGAAATTGGGCATTATGCAAATGAATGTCCTCAGCGTCAAGGAAACTTACCTCAGAAAAGGCCAAGGGATCAAGGCCAATCTTATGCTGTGACTACAGTTGAAGCGGAATAATTAATGTATTGGTGCTTTTGGACTCAAGGATTATATTCTGGTTATAAGAATAATGTGATATATATAAATATTGTACTGCAGTACTTTTTGATTTCAGTAAGGTTTTGATATGATTAAGGTAATCATATTTTTAGTATGTGACAATAAGATAAACTTTTCTTTGTTTGGGGAATCTGATAAATTGATTTTGGAATTAAGAGACCATTTAGAGAAAGTCTGGACATAGGTATTTTGGATAACTATAATGGTTGGAGTGGATTAAGTTGATCCTTGGATAGTATTGTTTAAGGTTAAAGCATTTCTGAAGATTATTTTTGGAATAGTATAGTAATATATTTTTAGGAAAAGGAAAACCTGTAGGGTGGGGCATAACACGTCGCGTCGGACAAAGCTGCAGGAATCGAACCCACAACCATAGTGCGACAGGCCTTTATTTCCTACCACTAGCCTACAGGAAGTCCCTGGTTATTACAAAATAATTTTACTAATCTAAATGGTATGTGTTAATATTTAGAACCTTATAAAATTAGGATAAAATGAATATTTTTGAGTTCCGTTACCATTTGGAGTAAAAGTTGGGTTTGTGGTAAAAATTTATTAACGAATGAAAGTATACATGACAAGTATGTATATTCCCTTATGTTCTTAGTAAATCTCCTAAATAAATTCCTCAACATTATAAAAGTTAACTCAAAACAAAAATGTTGTCGGTTAACTTTTCCTACTAGGGAATCAATGATCGTTTAACCAATCACAAGTTTGTGATTTTCTTGTATTTAAACTTTCTCCTAATCCTGTTTTCTATAACTCTCCATCAGACCTTGATGGTTTGTTTCTCCTCCATATCCATATTTTCATGGAATCCTAGAATGGGCTATCTCGGGTGACCTTTGTACTTATCTTGGTTTCTTTTAATGTTATATAATTATTAACCTTATTTCCAATGTGGGTTTTCCTCAAAGGTATTTTCTCTTTTCAACCTTTTATTTTCAATGAAAAATTTAAAATTGCGAGGACGCAATTTATTGAAGGAGGGGAGAATGTAACACCCCAAGCTTCCACGGTACGTTTCACTTCGAATAATGCAATAGCGTGTGTTGTACGCAACCTCGAGCTCTAACACACACCACAACGAATTAACGTAGTCGTTATGAATAGTAATAACCACTTTTTAAAATTATTTAAATTTTATATTTCAAAATGGACTTCATTTTTGGATTTGGAATATCGAAATTATCCTATGTTGAATTTTTGGTATTTTTCTGAGAACTTCTATTTTTTTATGAATAGTGAAAATACTTAAAAACAACTTTTTTAATAAAAATAATTTATAGTGATAAATTATACTATTTAGTGGTTTTAAGGTATAATTAGAATATCTTTTTACCATTTTATCCAATGGTGGTCATTAGAATTAATTTAACATTGAAATTGGACATAAACAATTGCCAATATTTTGATATAAATTGTTTCTTAAAAACACGCTATTTGACGTAACAGCGGGAATTAATTATAAAATTAATTAATGCAACTTATATGTTTGGAATTTTGTAAAATATACATCATTTTTGAATTTGGAATATCAATTATATCTTAGGTTGAAATTTTGGCATTGTTCTGAAAAACATCAATTTTTGATGAATAGTGAAACCACTAAGTGGTAGTTAAATAACTGATTTTTCGTTTAAATGATATATTACCACTTCTGTGATTTGATTTTCAAAAATCCAACATACATGGTTTTCATTATGAAGTAAAATGTGGTTCAATGAGATTAAAATAATTTTTTGGTGAATAGTAACTTTTAAGTGCTTAATCGCGATTAGAGGTAATTAGTGAAGTTTAAGGTACAAATAATGTATTAATAATATGAGATGAGCAGGAAACTTGTCCTACTCCTATTGGATGAGTCATGGCCGACCAAGAAAACCCATGGGTCAACTTGGGGACCCCATGGAGCCACTTTAGTTGGAAAATTAAATTAATATATATTTATTTAATGTTAAAAATAAATTGACACAAACATGAGTTGTTTTACTAAAACAGCTTTTAAGTGGGGTTACACAAGTCCAAATGTTGACTATAAATATTAATTAGAAATCGAAAAAGATTTCCTAAATCATAGTATTGTTTTTATAATTTTTAGTCATTAAATAAATTAAATTATTTATGACATCATTATGATGCAGCGATGACCTCATTATTTAACGATTTTAATAAAATGAAAAGATAATGTAAAATCCAAGGCTTACACTTGTCCAAAGACTATTGGATGGGTAGATTTCGAACCCTTATCACCTTAGCCACGAATTATATAAGTGTGGGACCTTTAGAATCAGAAACGCATTGTGTAATAATGTAACATTTCAATCTTTCCAAAAGAGCCCCTCCTCTCCACTTATAAAAGGCCCCCACATCTCCCACCTTATTCACACCTTCAAGCCATTTGGCTCGGCCAAACTCTGCCCAAATACTCTCCAAACATCCCCCTATTACTCCTAGAAGCCTCATTTTGCGAATAACTCTTCTCAAGGAAGCCTTTGGCTCAAATCAAAAAGAGTTACCCGATTTTGAGGTAATGTCTTCTCTAATGTTGTTTTCTTTTATTTTTCTTCTCCAACCCCCTAAACTCTTTTTATTCATTTCTTTTGTAACAACACCAGTATCCAAAATATACTAGGATGTTGTTATAAGAAGTATTAGAGCTAAACTTACACACACCTACATCTAATGGTTAAAGAACATATGGTTTCCGTGGATGGCGAATTTCTGCCTCACGAAACGATGATTGTTCAACACTCATATAACACCTTCAAAGGTAGCCATTAAGATGTCACTATTTTTATATATGATATATAATATGTTTATGTTTTACTTATGCTTCTGTATTTCCCATTTATTGCATACTTTATTATTTCCATTATGGGTAAAACGCGATAATTTCATTTTAGGAAGTGCGGACTACCGCCCCCTCAAAGTGATTTGAATCGTTAATGCCATATGTGGGATGTATAAAGGATGGAGTAAATGGTATTATACAATATATTATACTGGAATTATATTTCACATTTATATAATTATGATTTCGTTCCATTAAATATGAAATAGAAATGAAAGTAGGGTTCATGCGTTCGTATGGCTTACCGTCTCCATGAACGGTGCATTTCATTTCTTACCTCTAAATGTTACATAATATTATAAATGCATGTATATACTGTATATATATGATATATATGATATCTACATCATGAATATAATTCTGGATATAATGGATATTTCACCACATGAACAACATGTAATTATTAGAAGTTTATTTTTGACTCAAGTTACTAAGATCGACAAAACGACCGTTATTAACATAAATAATTACATAATGTTCATAACATTGTAATAAGTGATATAAAAAAGGATAATTAAATTGAAAATGGTTCTTAATAAGGTAGATATTAACTCTAGTTTATTATTCAGGAGGTTAAAGAACGGTTGAGTCAAGTCGGACACAAGGTAAGGGAATTTCTTTACCCAATTTCTATTCTTTGGGTTAATCTCCTACTTTCAAATTATGTCATGATATTATTATGTCCTATCTTTTATTTTTACATTATTTATGTGTAATTATAGTGAATACAAATAATAGATCTATTTTATTTAAAAAAAGATCTTTTTAAGGACTTCGTCACAATCCCCTTTCATTGAGGCATATTTGGTTTTATACACAACTTTCTTTTATACGGTGTATAAACCCCTTTGACTTTTACGTTTATTCAAAAGGAATCTTTTTATATGAAGCGTTTTACTAAACGACAAAAAGGGAATGTTTTTCTTTCCGTACTTATGCAGAGACAACGACTTCTCCGCCGCCGTGACCATTATTTGAGTTTT
This sequence comes from Viscum album, assembly GCA_963277665.1. Classification (NCBI taxonomy): domain Eukaryota; kingdom Viridiplantae; phylum Streptophyta; class Magnoliopsida; order Santalales; family Viscaceae; genus Viscum; species Viscum album. The sequence goes on along the minus strand of OY728131.1, from coordinate 1,104,343,507 downwards.
GGCTTCCTCTACAAGCCATCATTTTTTTAAATGAAAAATAAATACAAAGTTTTAATTTTCTTTTATTTTGGTATTGAAAATGGTTTTGAAAGCGTTTTTATTATATCAATGTGTTGTATTGATATCATGTGACTGAAATGTGGAAATGTTATGTTTCCTTTATGCATATTTTATGTGATACGATTATGCTATGGTTTATGATATGTTTAAACCTATTCATATGAGGAATGTATTGGACTTCATAAGTGACGGGTGGAGCCCGCTATAGCTCCTCGATGCATCGGTAGGTCTCATGAGACAACTAGACGTGGAATTGGCCGATGCCCTTTCCCAATTTGATTTATGGTTTTGGCCGAGGCCTTAATAATTTTAGACGTCTTGGACGAGGCCTTGAAAAAATGTTTCAGAATGTTTGGCATTATACATTCCCTCATTATGAATGTGGTTATTGATATTGCATGTGATTATTCGACCAGTAGAATATCCATGTGAAGAAGTGAATGGAATTATCTCATTTTACTTTTTCCATATTATGCTGAAGTTCATGTTTAAAAAGGATTTTGTTTTAGTTATACATTTCCTTAAATGTTAATGTTTATTTATGAAAGCTTCTGCAATATTGTTATCCTTACTGAGCATCTGAGCTCACCCCTTTTCAATGTTTTAATATTTTCTCGGATGTGAAGAAGTATTTTATGAATGACCTGCAGGGATTGTCAGAAGAGGATATGAGAGTGGACTATGGAGACTTTGTTATTGTAGTTTTTCACTTTATGATGTAATGTAACGTTTACGAATGTATCTAGTGTTTCCAAGGCTACTAAACTAATCGGTCTTTCGAGACTTGATCTTTTCTGATCATGCCAATGTTACGAAGTAATTCACCGACTCTGGGTAGCTGGGGTCGGGGCGTCAAATTATATTTCAAAATGGACTTCATTTTTTGATTCGGAATATCGAAATTATCCTAAGTTGAATTTTTGGTATTTTTCTGAGAACTTCCATTTTTTATGAATAGTGAAAAATACTTAAAAACAACTTTTTTAATCAAAATTAATTATAGTGATAAATTATATTATTGAATGGTTTTAAAGTATAATTATAATATATTTTTACCATTTTATCCAATGGTGTTCATTAGAATTAATTTCACATTGAAATTGGACATAAACAATTATCAATCTTTTGATATATATTGTTTCTTAAAAACATGCTATTTGTTGTGACAGCGGGAATTAATTATAAAATTAATTAATGCAACTTATATGTTTGGAATTTTGAAAAATAGACATCATTTTTTAATTCGGAATATCAATTATAGCTTAGGGTGAAATTTTGGCATTGTTCTGAAAAACTTCAATTTTTGATGAATAGTAAAACTACTAAGTGGTAGTTAAAAAAACTGAATATTTCATAAAACATAATTTTACCGCTTCTGTGAATTGAATTTCAAAAACCCGAGAGACATGGTTAATATCAAGAAGTAAAATGTGGTTTAATGAGATGAAAATAATTTTTGCTGAAGAGTAACTTTTTACTTTTATTTACCACGGTTAAAAGTAAAATATGGTAATTAAGGGTAAAAGTGATATTAATATTACCCTAACACATGTCCTAATTCTATTGGACAAGTGTATCTCGTCCAAAAAAAACCTTAGGAATAAAATATTATCATTTAGTTCCACTTGGATTAGATTAGGAAATTTATTATTATTTAATTCAAAGAAGAGTTAAAAGAGTTAAAATCAATGTTTATTTACTAATAAATTTCTAATATTGGGTTATACATAAGATAAATTCAATTGTAAATATTCATTAGAAATCTAATAAGATTTCGTATATAATGATATTTTATTTATAATTTTTATACTTTAAATAGTTTAATTTATTTATGATACAATGATGATGCAGTAATTACCATAATTGTGACAAATTAAAATAATTGATATTATAAATTCCGAAATAAATATAATTTGAGACTTTTAATGAATTACAATAACTTTATAGGCTAATATGACATGTTAGGACTGATTAAATTAACTTCTGTCGAAGTAATCATTCTGTTATGAGTTTCACAAAAATCAATTGTTGAATAGTGTCAAAATTGACATAAAAGATTTTTTAAAACAAATATTATATTATTAATTGATATTAAATTCCTTAAAATCTATGGTTCGGCCAAGAGACTTATATAATGATAGTTTCATCATTAATGGACCACTTTGGGGTATCTTGGATGTATATAGTATGTTTATTAACTATATATTATAAAAATACAAAGTGACATGGTAAATATCAAACTAATTAACTAAGAGTTAAAACTAAATGTTAAGGTTAATATAGTAACCCAAACCTGTCTAAATTCAATTGGTTGAATGGTTTTCGACATATCCCCACATTAAAATTTGAATAATCAACTTTGGAGCCATTATAAACCGAATATAATTTATTATAAATTAATATTTCTAGCGTTTCTAAAGGTGCCCCTCACCCTCTTATAAAAGGGCACTCTTCCTTCTCATTTATTCACACCTTAAAAGCCTTTTGGTTCGGCAAAACTCTGCCCAAATACTCTCCCAACTTCCCTCACTACAACCTAGAGGCATTATATTGATCATAAAGCCAACCTATGGAGCCGTTTTGATCAAATCAAAGGAAGAACTTGAAGAAGAGGTAATGTTTTCACCACCCCTTATCAAGTTCCTTTCTTCTTCCACTTCTTCTTTCTTTGTTATTACCATTCTAAAATAACAACTCCAGTATCTTATATATACAGTGATGTTATTATAATATGGAACAACCATATTCAGTATTCTATCCACCTTTTCAATAACATGTCACCATACGTGTGTACGTACGACATACAGTCTCCACGTCGTGGTGTAATTGTTATTCAATATATTATTATTTGGATGGATATAATAATGATGTGTAAATCATGTAAGTAATAAATATAACATTTTAATGATTCTGTATATATTATATACAATCCATTTATATATTATTTTAATATCTAAATAATGATATTGTTGCTCGTGCATACGTACGGACTACCGTTTCCACGGACGCGATGAGATTCATTCTCCATCGTATCCATTCAAGTATAATTATCATTTGATGATTTAAAAATTATGTTTAAGGACTTGATATCATTCTGGATATTAATAAGAAACAACCTATCCATAACAAAAACAGCTTATGTAACAAAACATATAAAAGAAAACGAGTAATTTAACACCCGAAATGACGATAATTCTAAGATATTATTAACAAATCAATGTTAAAAGATCATATATGATATCATATTAATATATATGATTATTTTATAATTTAATAACAATTATTTCACCATTATACAGGAGTTTAACCTACCTCAACCAAGGAAAAGTACAAGGTAAGGGTTATTTCAAAAACACTTCATTATCCGAGGTTGTTTATACGTAATAATCTACTGGGATATCTTTATCATCTGCATCCATGTTTCTTAAAAATGTATTTCAAAACATTTTTACCATTTACAAGAATATGTGTTAAAGTCATTTATACCATTGTTTTAATTTTTATAAGATATTTATAAAGGAACTTTCTGTCGTTTTTCAAACAAGGTGCTTTTTAACCTTTTCGACAAAATTAAGGTAAGAATGTTTTTTTAACTTATACGGCGGGTCAGGCTATTTTCCGCCGTTATAAAATCGTCAAATCTTCCCTTACAAGCTTATAAGAATATTTTCAAAGAAAATGATTTATTTTATAAATATATGACTCTTAAATGATTTCAAAATAGAAAGATATATTTCTCTAAAAAGAGTTTGGATTTCATTTATGTCAACATCCTTTGATTGATTTTACGCTTATTTGAAGTTGATTTATTATGATACAAACCATCTATATTGAATTGAAGGTTTTGTGATATGTTTGACTGTGGATGTGCTATTTTTATACCATTCAAGGTTTATGGTGAAAGTATTGACATTTCGTATGCTAGTTTTAATACGAATGTTTATGTTATGTTTAAACATTTTCATATGGGAATGCATTGGACTTAATATGTGACGGGTGGAGCCCGCTATAGCTCCTAGATGCATCGATAGGTCTCATGAGACAAACTAGTGTCTTTGCACAAGGCCTTGGAAAAATCTTATTTGTAGTCTTGGCACGAGGCCTTGGATATGTGGTTATGATTGTCTGGCATTATGCATTCCATCATTATGGAAATGGTTATTGATATTTCATGTGATTATTCGATAAGTATAATATCCATGTGAATAAGTAAATGGCATTATTTAATTTTACTTTTGCCATACTTTGTTGAAGTTCAAGTTTGAAAGGATTTTGTTTTAGTTATACATTTCCTTAAATGTTTATGCTTATTTTTGAAAGTTTCCGCTATATTGTTATCCTTACTGGGCATTTGAGCTCACCCCTTTTCTATGTTTTATTTTTCCCAGGATGTGAAGAAGTATGTTATGAATGACCTATAGGGATACTATGTGGGCATATGAGTGTGGAATATGGAGACTATGTTGTAGTATTTTTCCACTTTATGATGTAATACTTTATGAATATATCTAGTGTTTCCAAGGCTACTAAACCAATCGGTCTTTTGAGATTTGATCTTTCTTGTGATCATGCCAATATAATGTAATAATGCACTGACTCTAGGTAACTGGGGTCGGGGCGTTACACCCATGGTTTTTCAAATACCACTAATGAGGTGTCCCTTTGATAATATAAAAAAAATCCCTATCTTTTGCTATAAATACCAAGTCATTCCTTCATTAACATCATTACAAAATCCTTATCAGTGAATCTCGGGCATCCTTACCTCCCGAGTAGACCTCCCAAGGTTTCCTCAAGCCCCAAAGATCCTAAACATCAATCCTTATGAGTTACTATAAAAGGTATGAAAATTATCAATTTCATTCTTTTTTCCATTCAAGTTTTCTTTTTTGTGGTATAAATTTAATGTTTCCAAACCATGTTCTTATTTACTAATTATTCTTGATCTATTATGTATTATGAATAATTTTTGGATGGGTAAAACTTTTCCCCACTCTTTAATATTTTCCGAAAAAATGTGGCATAGTCCTTAGGCTGCCAAATTTTTGTATGGGATTTCTATATTATTCTTTTATTTAGAGTTCCTTTCTTTAATTATTCTTTCTACAAATATTCTAAAATAAGAGGCATAAAATCTAAAAAAATTCATGTATATTGTATATGTTCTAATGTTTATGGAAAACTCATCATCGTTATTCTTCTCTTCTACCACTTATTCAATGAATAAAAACATTATTTGTGATGTGTGGAATTACCGAAATCATGGATGATGTGATTTCAATATGCATTAATTCATTAAAGTTTGGTCATTATTACATTTAAATGGTTAAGAATTTATATATTATATGTATTATGTCACATACATGGTTCTGGAAATCTTTGGTACTCATAGTTTTAATTTATATGATAGAATAATGTTGTTATTATAAAAGAACCACTAAAGTTTTTTAAACGAACATCATTAATGATTAAACTTATGAATCATACTTATATTAAACATAAATGTATAGATGGTATATATTATGGTAATGTTAATTTGTAAATACCATTCCATTATCATTTTTATTTTCCACTTCCAATCGGCAAGAACATCCATCATGACCAATAATGCAAATCTTGTAAAGAACTCACCCAAAACAGTGCAAGGAACAATATACTGAAAAATAAGGGGTAAATTAGGTTATGAATTTATCATATAATATTTTATAAAAATGAACATATTTCTGTTAAATAATATTAACCCTCTTTTAACTATTATACATGATGATAAAACAATTTTGATGTAAGACAATCCCTAGTTAAGGGAATTCTTTACCCGATTTCCTTTCTTTGGGATAACATTATACTTCATTATTTATGTAGTATTAAAAATGAATGTGTGATGGGTTTTGATTATATTATGTTGAATTATTTCTAATTATATTTTATATACAAATTCTATTCACTCTATTAATTCTCTCGTCAATTGTATGATATTTATAAGGGGTTTTTTTTTTAAAAAATCACTTTTAAAATAATGTTTTACAAAATTCCAAAGAAATGTTTTTATGCAATTATTCAAGTTTTATGATTATGTTATTTTTCATGTAAATTTTTTCAGATAAGTTTTTGGAATATATCATCCTCCAATACATTGGGTATGTGTAAGTTAGAGGACAGTCGTATGGTTACTCCATGTGTAACAGCGATGGTTACCCAAATAGTAAGCTATCCAAGAGGGTTACAAATTATAAGGTAGATGATAGGGTTACAAGATTATGTATGTAATTTCCCAAGATACCATTATGGTTATACGTATGTTCTTAGGTACTGTGAAAATCCCAGGTTTTAGAAATTAATTACATATATTGGTGGTATGTATGTCTTTTGAAAATTATTTCATACGTTACAAGAATTCATGGACTAATGTATAAATTCCTTTTTTATATCCCTTATTGAGTTTTATTGTGCTCATCCCAAGTTTCAAATGATTTTAACAGGTTAATGGATGTGTAAAAGAAAGAAGTAATCCATGTTAAATATTGAATAATTTTCAAGGAATCATGTTTTATGTTTTGATGTTTTAATTTTTTTAAAAAAAATTGGAAATGATTTTATAGTATCCACTCTATAAAAATGGGTAATGAAATGAATGTATTATGTCCCAATTCGATAATGATCTAATCTTTAAAATAACCTCAATGCAAAAGGAATTGTTTTCTTAACTAAATTCAAGATTATGTATGTAAGACGGTTGGGTCCTTATAGTTGGTATCAGAGGATGGGTTACATAACATTAGGGGTTAGGATGATGTTAAAAATTACCATAAATAATTTTTACTCAATCATTAATATGAAATGTAAAATAATTTAAAGATTTCCATGTTCATTAATCTAAGATAATTTTTTTAGAATGGTTGTCCATAGAATGAATATGGATGCTGAAGAGGAGAGGCACTGACATAACAATATCCTTCTGGATCTACAACCTAAAATGGTAGAGATTGGAACTAAATAGATTGTGATAGAAATGGCTCATCTAATGCAGGAAATAAATGGTAGTGGCATCCATGCCAGAGAATAAATAGTGATACCACAATAGAACATGATATTAGTGTAACTTTTTATGAGACAACACCCTCATGCTTCCAATGGATCTTTTGACCTAGTAGTAGCTGAAGGAAGGATCAAAGCCCTTGAAATGATATTAGATGTTATGGGATGTTCAAACAATAAAAATAAAATTTCTTTAATTTATCATTTTAATGATGAAGCTGATCAGTGGTGGTCAATGGTAACTAATATAATGGGTATAGAGGATATTTAATCATTATAGTGGAATGAATTTAGAGTTTCATCCTTGAAAAATATTTTCTTATGGTGGTGTGATTTAGGATAGAGAATAAATTTCATGGTTTAAAGAAAAAGAAGGAGGATTTAGTGGTAGTGTATGAATGAAACTTCATCTGACTAGGGAGGTATGTTCCAAATCTTATTATATATCTTGATTGAAAAAATCAGTTGCTTTAATCAGGACTGAAGCCAATGTATGGAAGGGCGTTGGCCTCTCTTAAATTTAAATGTTATGAGAAACTTGTCTGATGTCCTGAGAGGGTTGAGATGTAGTTTTCTGATAATCACGTGCATTTTGGATACAAGGAGAAGAATAGGACTAGGTGGAAAGCGATGGGTAAGAATCAACAAGAGAAATCTGATGGTAAGAAAATCCAGTTTCATGTTTGTGAAAAGTGTGGAAAGAAACACCCTGGGAAATGTCTTAGAAAAACTCGGAAGTGCTTTAAATGTGTTATGTTTAGACATATGGCCTGAGATTTAAATTTAAAATGATTTTAAGACTAATCCTAAATATACAACTATTTTTTTAAAATTTGGTGACATGACTCATTATAAAAATTTCATCCCAAAGAGTGATTTGAATAATGCAAAGAAGCCCGACTATTAGTAGAAAAGTGTAGTGAGATCCTTTTCCTATACGTCAGCAGATGTCATGCCATCCAAAAAAGATGTATTAGGTAATTTGTTTATTCTATCATATTTTTATAATGTTTTCTTTGATACAGGGTCTACACATTACTTTATCTCTGAGAAAATTTTTGGTAAATTGGAAATATCACTTAAACAAATGAGACCTTAACTTGTTGTAAAAACACTAGGGTGTAATATTATAGAAAATATGAATTAAAAGAATATTCCTATTGTGGTCTGTGGAATGAATTTACCATCAATCCTTTTTTTTTACCCTTAGTCGAGTTTGATGTTATTTTGGGAATGGATTGGTTTTCTATTTATAATACAGAGATTGACTGTAGAGATAAATAAATGTTTTTCATAAAGAGTTTCTGTTTTTATAATAGATTGAACCCCCAAAACTTCTAAAAAATTAGGAAACATAGAAACTGTTAAAAGATGTAAATTATTGTTATCTTGTTCATATTGTTGAAAATAAAGGAACTGGTCAGATTGATGATGTGCATGTTGTAAATGAATACCTTGATGTTTTTACTAAGGAGTTACCTAGTGTCATACCTAATCAAATGTCGAATTCCCAATTGACATAGTTCGTGATTCTAAGCCAATTTTAAAGCCCTCATATCATATAGCTCAAATAGAAATTCTTGAATTGAAATATCATTCGCATAATTTTCTTGATAACGACATAATTCTTCTAAGTACATCACCATGGATAGCCCCTACTTTGTTTGTTAAAAAGAAAGATGGTTCCATGAGATATTTCATTGATTATAGAGATTTGAATAACATCACTTTTAAAAATAAGATTCCTTTTCCTCATATTGATGACTTATTTGATCATCTCCAAAGAGCTCAATACTTTTTCACGATTGAATTGAGACCTAGATTCCATCAGATGAAGGTGGAGGAGGATGACATCCCAAAATTGCCTTTCGTACTAGATAAAGGAATTATATATCTATTTTTATGCACATTGGGTTAACTAATGAACCTGTTGTATTCATGAATCTTATGAATAGAGTGTTTTATGAGTTCATTGGATATGTTTGTGGTTTTTTTTATTGATGAAATTCTGGTAATTTTTAAAAATAAAGAGGAGAGAGAAAAACATCAAAGGGTTTTTTACAAACCTTAAATGAAAATAAACTTTTTGGAAAAATTGGAAAGTGTGATTTCTAGATGTAATATATTTCTTTTCATTGTCACATTGTAAATAAGTATGGAATAATAGTAGATCATGTCAAAACAAATGTTCTTGATAAATGGCCAAGACCCACAAATAATACAGAGATTCATATTTTTCTTGGATTAGCCTGTTATTACCGATTTTTTGTTAAGAACCTTTCTCAGTTATCTACCTAATAACTAAGTAAATATGGAAAGGGGATAAAATTTTTTGGACAGATGAATGTGATTTCTATTTTCAATAAATGAATAAGAGATTGGTAAATTCTTTAGTTTGGGCATTGCCTTCATGAAATAGTGATTTTTTCATCAACCGTGAATCTCCGTTGAAAGGACTTTGTTGTGTTTTCATGTATAATGATTAGATAATTGCTTATTCACAAAGAGAACCAAAACCTCATGATTTTAATTATCCCATTCATGATTTTGAATTTGAATCTGTGGTTTTTTCTATGAAAATTTGGAGTCATCATTTGTAAGGAGGAAAATGTCAAATATTTACTGACAATAAAAGTATAAAGTATATATTCACTCTAAAGATATTAAACATAAGGAAGAGAAGATTGATTGGATTGATAATGGATTATGATTACATGATCAATTACCATCCTAGAATAGAAAAAAAGTAGCATATTCCTTGACTTGAAAACATCATACATCATTAAACATTTTAAGTTTGGATCATGATCCCTTGATTAATGAATTGTTGTATTTTGGATTAGAAGTCATTGGTTTAGGGAATACATAAGATTTGTTTAATGTTTCATTGGAGTCTTCCTTGTCATGCCGAGTTAAGAAAGCACAGAAGTAAAACCATGAGATACAGAAAAAGGAATAATTGGTCAAAATGGGTAAGCTTCTAGAATTTAAACTTGATAATTTTTGTGTTTTATGATTTCGAAAAAGGTTGTGTCTATTATGTGATTGTATGTTGATGAAAGATTTGGTGTGTAAGGATCATAGTTCACCATTTTCGGTTCAACCTGGAAGTTCCAAGATATATAGAGACCTTTTGTATTATCACTTGTGGGATTAAATGAAAAGGGATATTAATGATTTTACAATGAAATGTTTGACATGTCAGCAGGTTAAAGTAGAGTGGTTGTTACTGAATACGAAGCTTCAGCCATTACAAGTGCCATAGTGGAAGTGAAGAAAAGTATCAGTGGACTTTTTAGTGGGACTACATATGACATAATGATGTATGAATTCAATTTGGGTTATTTTTGATTTGCGGACAAAATCAACACATTTTCTTTCTATTAGATATTCAATGTCATTTGATCAGATTTCTTGATTGTACTTAAAATAGATTATTGGGTTTTATAGAGTTTCTCTTTCCATTATATCTTACCAGGATCCCAGGATAATTTCAATATTTTGGAAGGGTATTCAGAAGTTGTTGGGAATAGAGTTATATTTGTGTATAGCTATTCATCCTCAATCAAATGGGTAGTCAGAATGAATAATTCAATTTTTGGAATAGATGCTTCGAGGTAGTTCAATGGAATACCATGGAAGATGGGATTAATGTTTTTCATTAGTTGATTTTTCTTATAATAATAATTTTCATTCCAGTATACAGATGAAACCTTTTTCGGCTTTGTAAGGAAATTTGTGTCAAACTCCATCATTTAGGGATGATGTCGGTGAAAGAAATTTGATGGGGCCATAATTAGTAGAGGAAGTGGTTGAGAAATTGAATATGACCTAGCAGCACATGTGCACAGATCAGAGCAGGTTGAAAGGATTGGAAGATAATAGAAGCAAATACATCTCTTTTGATGTATTTGATCTTTTTTTCTTATGATATCTCATTGGAAAAGTGTGATACATTTATTATGAAAGGAAAGCTAATACTGTGGTTCATCTGTCCTTTTAAAATCTGGGTAAATGTTGTACCACTTGCATACTGAGTAGCTTTGCCTCTAAGTTTGCCTCAGGTACACAATTTTGTTTTCATGTTTCGATGTTGAGGAAATAAGTGCCAGATTCAAGTCATTTTTTGATCTCTGAAGGAGTTCAACTAGAGGAGAACCAATCATATGAAGAGAAACCAGTTCAGATTCTTTGTCAAAGGGTAATGCTATTGTGGAATATGATAATCCACCTGGTAAGTGTTTTATGGAGAAACCACATGGTTGAAGAAGCAACATGGTATTTTGAAAATTCTATGAGGGAATGGTGACCTCACTTGTTTAAAATGAAAATTAAATTGTGACGATTCAATTTTCAGGAGGTGGGAATAATGTAAGATGCTAAGGATTTCTAAAAATAAAGATAAATGAATGATTTTTTTTTAAAATTTAATTATTTATAAGTTTCCTTTAAACATAATTTTTCTACTTCTATGTTTTGAATTTAGATAAATGGTCATCTACAATTATGTTCTATATGTTATTGGGTGTCTATTAGAAACAACTTGTTTTTTAGTGAATAGTAACAGATGCTTGTGAATAGCAAGACAAATTGTTTTACAAACCAAATGAATTGTAAATTGTATTATTTTTTTGGCTTTAAGATAAGGACAAATTGATTTATTTTTAAATGTGGTATAATAGTATTTATATTTTTAAAAATATTAATTTATGAATTCAGTATGATTTTATTAAAAAATTAAATTAAATATATATATATATATAATTATTTTCAAAAAAAGGATTTCATTTTTTAATTCAACAAATCTATAAATACATAGGGTCAATTTTTGGGGATTTTTCTGAAATAGTTGATTTCACGGTGAATAGTAAAAAAATACAGTTTTGAGTTTTGGTGTGTTATTAACATCATTAATGATGTATTAATGATGTAATAATTATATTCTACTTTTTTAAAGTAAAATAAATTATGAGATGTCCCATGTGGCTTATACTATAGGAAAATACCATGTAAAATCCGATGGCTATGCAATTACCACTAATGAGGTGTCCTTTGAAAATTATTCAAATAATCCCTCACATTTGCTATAAATACCAACCCATTCCTTCATTAACATAATTTAAAATTCCTCATAAACGGATCTATAGTCTCTTTAACTTCATATTTGGCCGCCCAAGGTATTCTTCAAGCCCCCAAGGTTCCAACTATCCTGCTTTAGGAGTTACTCTACAAGTTATGAAAATTCACAATTTCTTTCTTTTTCTATTCAAGTTATCTTTTTTGTGGTATAACATTAATGTTTGCATAATATGTTCTTATTCCCTTATTATTTATTATATATTCTTCATTATGATTCATTTATGGATGGGTCACCCTTATCCCCACTCTTTTTAATATTTTCTAAAACCATGTGGCATAGCTGTTAGGCTGCCAATTTTTTTAAAGGGATATCTCAATTATTCTTGAATTTTGAGTTCCTTTATTTTCTTACTCTTTCTTAAGACCATCATGAGTTAAGATAATTCTTAACCTGATATCCATTCTTAGGGTTAACATTCTTCTTCATTATTTTAATAGTATTCAAAATGATTGTGTGATGGGTCTTGGTTATATTATGATCAATAATGTATAATTGTAGTTTATATACATATTACATTCACTCTATTAATTCATTCTTCAATGGTATGATATTTATAAGGGGCTTTCATTTTAAAATTCTCTTTTAAAATTTAGTTTCACAAAATTTAAAAGCAAGGATTTTATGCAATTATTCATGTTGTATGATTATGTTCTAGTTCTTGGGAATTCTCTATGATCAAGGCTGGGTCCTATATCTCCCTCCAATGCATTGGGTATGTGTGTTTTGGGGGTCGGACTTATGCTTACTCTAAGTGTAACTGTGATGGTTACACAAATAGTATTGTAGCCGTGAGGGTTAAAAATTATAAGGTAGTTAAGAGGGTTACTATATTATTTATGAAATTCCCCAAGATACCTTTATGATTCTACTTATGTTCTTATGTATTGTGGAAGTTTCATGTTTCACTATGTAAGTATTAATATATAGTGGGAAAATAAGTCTTTTGATGATGATTTCATACATTACAAGTATTCATGGACAAATGTGTTATTTCCTTTTTTATATACCTTACTATGTTTTTTGTCCTCATCCCATGTTTTAAATTATTTTCATAGGTTAATGGATGTGTAATACAGAGATGGAATCCATGTTAAATGTTGATTAATTGTCATGGAATCATGTTTTATGATTTAATATTTTTAATTTTGAAAATAATGGAAACTGTTTTTATGGTATCCACTCTATAAAAATGTGTTGTGTTATGAATGTAGTGTGTCCAAATTCTCCAAATCAGTAAACTTAAAAATATCCTGAATGTAAAAGGAAGTGTTTTCTTGACTAAATTCAATATTATGTATGTAGTAATTTTGGTACTTATACTTGATGGATAAAAACCCTATGGTTGAGGTTTAACACTACATGTATATGGATTACCATGAAGTGGTCATGGTTGAGTCATGAAGTCAACTAATATTGTTGGATTTGGGGGTGTTCCTTCTTAATTGACATGGGAGGGATATAATTTATGATCCTCACATGAGGTGTAGTAATTAGTCATAGTAGCATTAACATCCAAGTTTGAAGTGTTATCCTTCACATTCTCCTGGCCTGAAACACTGTTCTAGACATCTTGTTTTCTTGTGTTCCCCTTCACTATTCTTCAATAGTTTTAGCTGGAGGTTCGTGTGGGGTTATCAAGGAACCCTTAGACAAAAATAATCATATAGTTATATCACTGTATCCGTTCTACAGTGTTACCAATGGTTTACTCAATCTCTTCATTGGTGTAATAATCTCGAGGTAGATAAAATCTATGAGGATCTCCCAATTCATGAGGAATGATTCTTCCAAGGGTGCATGATGTTTTTAAAACTAATATATGACTCTGATTTCCCTTTTTATTCTCATTCCTTCACTTTCATGATATTTGATTCCAGGACATTGATGATGCTGATGATAATGTAAGAGTTATAGTAAAAAAATGAGGTGTAGTTTTGCTGAAGAATACACGAATTATTACCTGGGAATGAGGGAATTTGTTTCAAGCCATCATGTCATATAAATTATGTGCTCGTTAGATGAGAGTCTGATTCTAGCCACCTATGTCTTTGTTTTTTACTTTCATGGTTGGTAGACACATGTTCTACTTATGATGTGAGAATAATCAATTTAACTAATCCATGGTCAATAGGGTCTTGGATCCAATATTTGAAGACAAAAATCATTAATTAATGGCATGTTGAATGATATTTTTGTAGAGGTTGTGATTGGTGTGGTTTCTGGTTGCGACCACTTGGGGTGTCTATGATTCTAATAATTTTAGAGTCCCATTTTTTGTTGAAATAATAATGTACCATGCGACTTTTTTATTCCAGAAGGAATAGTTCATGATCCTTATTTCAATTATATAAACCATGGGTTCTTCTACCGAATGAGGGTGATGGGGACACATTCCCTCATTGAGGGTTCACTAGGCAAGGCTTCTTCTGAAGAAACTATGACTTATGTGGATGCACCTAGTGGGGATCATATGTCAAAGGAGAATATCAGTGAATCATATTAGGATCCTTTTGATTCATGAATGATGTTGTTTATAAATTCACATTCCTTCGTACAGGAGTTGGAAGACATAATGGGAATGGACATTAATTGTTCGACAATAAGGACTCTTCCAAATTTGTAAATATGATAGAGAAATATCAAAATATATCTTGGTAATTCAATGATATAATGGTTGGGATCAAATAAATTTTGAATTCTCAAGACACAACATTAATAGTTATTTCTAATATTTTTTAATGTAGAGTGAGCACATAATCCTCTTCCACATTGAAATGAAATCAGAAACATTCTAATCAGGGATCCACATGCATTTAGAGAGGTCGACAATTCCAGTCCTTCACACAATGAAGAGGAACTGGAAGTGGATCTATAAATAGAGACATCCCACCTAAAAATAGATATAGGGGTAGTTGGATATTAAAAATGAATTTCGGCCCTTATAGTGTTTAGGAAAAAAAATTGAGTTTGGTAGCTTCCTACTGTTCTGGAGTCCCAAACATTGGGTTACACCATGAGGTGATGTGGGCCAGATTTTGTATTGGTTCACCAATCCCATTAAACAAGAGGAATCTTGTATTTCTTAATTCTAGAATGGTAGAAACTGGTCTACCAATTCAGGATATGTATTTCTCTTAGGGGTAATATGAAACTATCTAATTTATTGAGATTTAAAGAGTTAAGTTAAAGTAGGTATATCATCATCCGGGTGATTATTTTTGGTCTCCATTTCTCTAACCATATATTAGTTATATAATGCAGGGAGTCTAGGATCCCACATGGATAGTCTCACAATTCAAATGGATTTGAGAAACCATATCATGGTTATTTTCCATTTCAACTAACATGTCCATGGATTGGATTCATGGGTCTACCTAGTTCAGACATGGATTTCTAGACAAGAAATATTGTATGCCTAACCATAGGAAAGAGACGATTCATGTTGAAATTTTACCACAGTAGATACTGATCTGAAATAAGATCATAAGTAATCCTCTAATAGCCAATAACCTCTCAGAAAAACTGTCAATAATATAGATTGGATTTGTTTTTGGAGGGATCTTGGATGGACCAAAGGGCTCAGCAAGCCCCTTCTCATTTTCAATAAATTATAGGGAAGGTGGTAGTGTCTCATTAGGATGTGACCAAGGACTAGTTCTATCCTCTGGTAATGAGTGTAAATTCCTTTAATGGGATTTTAGTGGTATTATGTCCATATTTTTTTAAGGGATATCCATTACTATACCCATGTTGGTGGCCTTATTTTTATGATCTTTAGGGTCCTCAAAAATAAATTCATTCACAATTGCGATGGTCAGAGAAAAACCATAACTGTGAGTGGGAACTCCAGACTAGTGATACTATTATTGTAGTTGGATGGGTCTGAAATGGTGGATAGTCAGACAATGATACTGGAAACATAATATGCCTCTTCCATGACACATTGAAGCATAGTGAGGCACCTAAAATTGGTTTTCTTGGATGTTTGGGAATATCCATACCCTATAGAGCACTTTTCAGTTGGGAGTACTATAATTGCAAACATTTAACATTGTTTTCGAATGAAATTTATGGTTTTTTCCTGAGTAGCTTATCTAATCATCCTTATGGAATTTGAACATCACCAATAAAATTTTCTGAAGTCATGCCACCCAGTCTTCTATGAGAGAATCTGTGATTATATTGTTTATCATTGAGGGTGGATAGAAGTAAAAATTTATCTAGTATGTGGCCATTATCCCCCACAATTCCTCCTTATCATAAATTAGAGGATTATTCTACCCCTAAACATCTCAAACCCTAATTTTAACATTCCAGTGAATTGGAGGTGGTGTTGATACAGACCAGATGTGTTCCGAAATTTTTGCTAGATGAGGTTTCACACAAGAAAATCATCGCATAAACATTAGATTAAATTTTTTATTCAAGTAAAACATCAAGATCATCTCCATATATAATTAAGTGTTAATAATATGCTGATGACAAAGAGTGAAAACATATCATTGAGGATCAACAGATTTTCTACATCGTCCGAGGGAAGAAATCCAAACCCAAATGACTCCACCACTTCTATTTTGAAGTTGTAGAGGAGGGGAGGTGATGGTGGAAGATACTATTCCATAATGATTCCTTAAGAAGTGGCAAAAACATCCAATACCTATAGATACCTTCAAAGGTATTTATCATATTCCCTTCAAAATTACGTAGTGTTAGTTGTAATTGAAATTATTATTCCCCCATACATGATAGGGGAGTCTAATGATCATTCATAGAATTATAAGTTATCTTAGATCATGAGAGATCGATGGTGACATGATGTTTCCCATTATTTTAACTTGGATGGTGTGGCACTTCTCTATGTTCAAGTTACACATAGTCTCTTGGGTTTCTTTGCCATGCATTATGACCTATTTTTCAAGCACATCAGTCAAAGTGGTTCCTTTCTCCCTTACCATGGGATGGGTCTCTTTAGCAGGGAATATATTATAAATGGGTAAGACCTCCATAACAATTGATTAGACTGTGTTGAGGACCTCCATGGTGATATCCCTCATAATGAGAATGAACCTGAAACCTATTGGTAATTCCCACAATTATAAAATTATACCTTACTAGTCAATAAGGATGATGGGTTCTGGACCCCATCTTAGTGAAAATGGATCCCTTCATAGAATTATTTGGCATGTGATGGGATAAAATGGTGGTGGTAGGGGATATTGGATTCATTGAAGATGATTTATTTTGGGTTTTACTCTATGATTTCCCTATTTAAATGTGTAGGGTATTCTAAAATTGGGATAGAAGAGTAAGGATTAGATTATCCCTCTCATAGAATAATGGGACCTGTCAGTTTTAGTGAAAAAGTGGTTGGGTGGGAGCCCTTCGGGGTGGCTACTGACTAGTATCCATGATGTGTATGGCTCACAAATACCCTACCTACTAAACAAATGAGATTACCCTCTTATGCATTAACACGGAGTGTGAGATGTAGTGTGGGAATCATGTAGCCCTGGAAGGGGTAGAAACTGGGGTGAGAGCATAGAAGTCAAATATTTAAACACTCTTAGTCCCCCTTCCCCAACACCTATTAAATAAGGGCCATTATGTTTTCATTATGTTTGGGGTCCTACTGAAATAACTTGATCTAGCTGACAGTATGTGTAACATGAAGTGTATTCCCAATTTGGAATATTATTATAACTAATAAATTGTATATGGAGGTTCCATATTGAAAATGCATCAGACCATAGATACCCTATGACCTCTATTTCCCCCAGCTATAGGATAAGAGTATTGATCGGGTCCATTATTTATTTAGGGTCTTGGTTTTGTATATATAGATCTACCCATTATCAAATATATTTGTTCCTAGAATTAAAGATATACTCACTTCAAGAGAAATAAAATTTCAGATCATGTTCCCCATTTTTTCTCAATGCCTTTTCCATGGGTTTGTATGCCACACAATTTCTTTCCAACATTCATTCATTCTGAATGTAGGTGAAATTTTCCACCATGGTTGACGATGTTTTCTCTATGATATAAATGGAGTGATGGGATGACTATTCCTCCTTCCAAGGATTTTCCACCATGGTTGATGATGTTTTCTGTAAATGTGTCTTGGCCACCATCATAAGAACTAAAAGATAGAAAATTTTAATTATCACATGTCATGTTCTTGGAGTAGCCAATATTAAAATACCACGAGTCATTGAAACATTTAATGTAATTTTTTTGAAATTAAACAATCAAACAGAGCATTTTGGAACCCATTGTAACTTGGGTCCATCTGGTTTAGTAATTGAAAACTTTTAAACCCAAATATATTTTAGGAAAATTTTAATGGGATTTTTAAATAATAAATATCTAACAATGAATGTTCTATTATTCCTAAATTATTGTTTAAATCTCAATGAACAATAATTGGCATAATTCTATTTCTTTATAAATTTAAAAAAGTTTCTCTAGAAATAGATTCTATTGATATTATTAGAAATATATTCTTAGATATCTTTAGAGGATAAATATTATAACCTAAATCATTTTTATTTATCTTTTGACTCCTAAATTTCAACATTTTATCATATTTTTCTACACATTTAACAAATGTAGATAAATTCAATTTAATGATTGGTAAATTCATTTTTCGAACTCATATTCTACTTTTAAATAGAATGTTAATCTATATAAACATTAATATTATATATAGAAGATACATTTCTTAATTTCGTATTTTCATACTTATGTTACTTACAATAATTTTTATGTTTAGTAAAATCATTCATAACTAAATTAAATATTATGTATTTTTATTTATCTTCCAATGCCATAATGTTTTTATCCTTTTATTTTCCTCTTTTAATTTTAACATATTTCAATCAAAATTCCTTTAAGAATTGTGATTCTTGGAAACAAAGTTATTCAAAATATAAAATTCCAATTTCAATTTCTCATTTTAAATAACAAAATAATTACTTTTTTAGTTATATGGGTTACTTTTTAAATTAACCTAGCTCCTTCAATTTTTAATTCATAATTTTCATTATAATGTTTTTTAACATTTTAATTCAAATAATAAAAATCATAGAATGAGTCATAATAAATTTCATTTTAATTTTTAGATAAAGAATAATGCACTACATTAGTTGGAGTAGTAAATTAAGTGAAAAGAGAATGTGGTACCTCACACTATACACTAACTATACAAATGTTTATTGTCTCTTATATATTTATAGAATCACTAATTGAGACTAAACTATATGAGAAATCATAACCTCCCAGCGACATTTTATTTTTTTCTTCTTTTCTATTTGACTTCCATCGGATGTTTGAGTTTTAATAAGTATTTTCTAATCTATTATTTCTTCCTATACTCAAAACATGTTAATTATAAAACAATATTACTATTATTATAAATAAATTTGTTATATTCAATTTAATCATTATTAGTAACATTATGTTTTCTCCTATTATCAAGAACTTGAAAAAAAATTAGGATAAAACGATATATTTCTTTTTCACATTCCAAGAATTATAGCTTATATGTGTCACATATTTCAATTACATTATATATTAAAGATATTACATTTTTATTCCTGATAGCTAGTCCATAATGTCATTCAACTACAACTCATACTACATTAAAGAGAAATTAGTACTATTTCATCATTACATGTGTTATTCAAAACTTCTCCTATAGAGATAATATAAATTTTAAAACTTTTAAAATAATGTAAGCTGGTTTATTTACTCTTTATCTCCCATATTAATGTAGTAGTATTTTTCTCCAAGAAACCCCAGCTTGAATCATTAAAGAATTCCAGTCCCATATTTATTTACTTTAAGTATTATCATATATCATAGTCTATCTTACACGTTGAGACATGGATAAATACACTTTTACTTATATAATTGTAAGAAAAAATTACTGTAAAATCAAAAAATATATTTTACCATTTTATTACACAAAATTTTCATTACATGAACACTAGGTGGATAATCCATGATAGTTATTGGATCCACACCCAAATGAAATAGGTAGGATTCCATTTTGTGTATTTATTATCCATATTCACTCTAAAAATGAATGGGGGTTTTTGATGGAATCCATCCATCATTGGAACTGACACCTTCCCTTTTAAAAGAATATTTTTCATTTATTCATTATATTTCTATGTCCTGGATATCAGGTTAGTACATATTTATAAATTAATCAAAGAAAAAAAAGTAGATGTATAGGCTCAAAGCTTAATGTACATGGACATTACATTACTTTTTCGGAATACTTAGTACATAACAAAAACACACACAAGGACCGTAATAGTTTAGTGTCTTTGGAAACTCAGAATATAATATTCTATTTGTGGTGAAAGATATTCAAAATCTCCCATAAAGAACTTTCTTTTTTTAAATAAAACCTTTCTTTATATCCTGGGGAAAAGAAAACATAAAAGGGTGAGCTCAAATTCTCAGAAAGGGTAAACAAAATAAATATCAATCACATCATATACATAAGAACATAACTTTTGGAAATCATAACCTGCAAAAGAAATCATAATTTCATAACATTGGAAAAATCATAGTAGTGAAATGTAATCCTGAAAATCATAACATAAAACATGAATCTTTTTTTAATACACACATAATCATAGAGAATAATTTCTTATTAATCAAGACTCAATGCCAAGACTATCTTAGTGGACAATGTCCATTTCTGAACCGAGTTCACTCCTCGTTTCAGTCCTATTTCACTGAACCGGTATAACCTACCATTCCAGCCATGTCTATCTCATGAGATATAAAATCTTTACCCAATGCATTGGAGGGAGATATAGGTCCCACCCATCTCATAATGATACCATTCTTATGTGTGCCACAAAATCATAAATCATAAATCATTGCATAACCCATGTAATAAAAATGGGAATCTTAAACATCGTGACATCATCAAATAATTAATATAAGATATTGGAATTCATAAAAATAATTCCATCACAACATAATCAAATCAATGTAATAATATTGATAGAAACATAATCCTTAATTATCTTTGATGGAAAATAATTTTGATAAAACGCTTAAACTCCATTCTTGAGGAAAATATCCTTTCCTCTTCAAAAACATTTTTCCTTTCGTAACATGTCATACAATTATAAAATAAAAGTAGTTGATTAAATATAAACATGAAAACTTGTAAAGGAAGATTCTTGGAAATAATGTTTTAAAAATCCATTCATGTCGTATAAGTTAAAAAAAACATTCTTCTCGTACTTATGTCGGAAAAGTCAAAATGTACCTCGTACGAAAAAGGACAAACGATTCCTTTCATATCTTTTACTAAAAACTCACCTAAGGGTAAAATTAGATTTAATCAATTGTTGATGGATGGAAATATCATTACATATTGAGGAGACATGGATGTGGATGATAAAATACACCCCAATAAATTCTAAAGTATAAACAATCTTGGATAAAAATGAGATTGTGATATTTCTCTTACCTTAGGTCCGATTTGATTCGTAAGTGTCTGAACCTCCTGTATAATGATTTAAATAAAGTAATTGACTTATTCTAGAATCATACTTATTGTATTGATATCATATATGGTTCACTGATGACTTTATTTTACCCGTTCTTTTGTAAATTCAATGTTAAAGAGTGTTTTGGGTAAAATCGTTTCATTTGTCGTCCGTGTTTTGAATTGTAATTATTCATATGATTACTTAGATCATGATTACATAATTCCAGAATATAAAACATGATTTATATATAATATATATTCAAAATATACATATATATAATACATCAGTAAATGGAAAGAAATACATCGTTCATGGAGACGGTAGACCGTATGTACGCATTAATGCTGTTTTCGTTTCCTTTTGAGTTGAAAGGAATTAAGTAGATGAAATACATATATATAAACATAAATCCAGTATCATTATTATGTCATATATTTCATGATTACTTATTATATATATATACTTTATAATCACTCATGAATGGTTAACGTGGAGAATGAATCTCATCACGTCGTGGAGACGGTAGTCCGTACGTACGCACGAGCGATGATATCGTTCTCATGATCGTTGAATTGTATTGGTGTGTATGTATACTATTTCAGAATCAATATCACATTACCATAGTCATATATAGTAATTATTTACACCATTATACCCATCCATGTAAGGTGGTGGTGGAAAATAGATTACACCACGGCGTGGAGACGATATTCTGTACGTACGCACGCGCGGTGATTTCATTTTCCGTAGGATGGATAGATGGTGAAATAGGGTTGTTTAATACATATAATAACATATCATTATATGAGTGATACTGATGTTATTACTTCATAATGAAACAACCTAAGAAGAAGAAGTGGATGATGAAATAAAGTTGAAAGAATCGGTAACGGACATTTACCTCTTCTTTGAAGAGCCTCTTTGAGATCTCCTTTTAGGGCACTAAAATTGGTCTTTGAGGAAGACCAGAACCTCTAGGATGGTTCTAGGGAAGTGGAGAAGAGAATTTTTCTGGGGTTGGCCGAGCTTTAAGGCTCAATGTGGTGTGAGGAAGATAGGGAGGAGGTGCCCTTTTATATGGGAGGAGAGGGGCACCTTTGGAATATCTAAAAATATTATTTTATTATAAATCCAAAATCGGTTTTAAATATCTCCAAATTGAGTTATTAAGAAGCTAAGGTGGGGATGGGTCTAAATCCTCTCATACAATAGAATTTGGACAAGTTTAGTTCATTATTTTAACCTTATCATTTAGTTTTAACTTTAAGTTAGATAATTTAACTTTTACCGTGTCTTTTTTTGTTCTTACACTATAAAGTTAATAAACATACTATAAGAAGCCAAACGAACCCCAAGTTGTTTATTATTAATATATATAACCTTATATAAGTCCTTTGGATGAACCTTATATTTTTAGGAATAAAATAACAATTAATAATATAATATTTGTTTTAAAAACTATTTTATGTCAATTTTGACACTATTTAGTAATTGATTTTTGTAAAACTAATAACAGAATTATTAGTTCGATAAAAGTTAATTAAATCAATAAAAACATGTCATATTAACCTATAAAATTAGTGAAAATCATACAAAGTCAACAATTACATTTATTTTGGTATTTATGACATCAATTATGTCAATATTTCATTATAAAATAATTACTGCATCATTTTTGTGTCATAAATAAATTAAATTATTTAATGACTAAAAATTAAAAATAAAATTCCATTATGTAGGAAATATTTTTAGATTTCTAATGAATACTTATAGTCTTATTTATCTTATGTATAACCCTATATTAAAAATGATATACTTATTAAACATTGATTTAACTATTTTAACCCTTCTTTAAATAAATTAATAATAAATGTCCTAATCTAATCCAAGTGGGACTAAATGGTCAAATTTTATTCCTATGGTTTTCTTGGTCGAATTAAACTTATACAATAGAATTAGTACATGTGTTAGGATAATAATAATATCATTTTTACCCTTAATTACCCTATTTACTTTTAACCGTGGTAAGAAAAAGTAAAAAGTTACTATTGACCAAAAATTATTTTCATCTCATTTAACCAAATTTTACATACTGACATCCACCGTGTCTCTCGGATTTTTGAAATTCCACTCACAGAAGCGGAAAAATTATGTTTTATGAAAAATTCATTTTTTTAACTTCCACTTAGTGATTTCACTATTCATCAAAAAATGAAAGTTTCCAGAAAAATACCAAAAATTAAGCCTAAGAAATATTTGATATTATGAACTCAAAAATGATGTCCATTTTACCAAATTCAAAAAATGTTAGTTGTATTAATTAATTTAAAAATTAATTCCCGTCATCAAAACAAATAGCGTGTTTTTAAGAGATAATAACTACAAAAGACTGACACTTGTTTATGTCTGGTTTAAATGTGAAATTACATCCAATGACCAAAATTGTATTAAATTGTAAAAATATATTCTAAATATACTTTAAAACCACTCGAATTAATAATTTATCACTATTAATTATTTCGATTAAAAAGGTTGTTTTTAATTAAAATTTAGTAATTTTCACTATTCATCAGAGAATGAAAGTTATCCGAAAAGTACAAAAATTTCACCCTAAGCTAATTTCGATATTCCGAATCCAAAAATTAAGTCCATTTTGAAAAATAAAATTTACAAAATATCAAAAACTGGTTATTACTATTCATAACGGCTAGTTTTAATAATATTTTAATAGCATATCGATGTTTAGTGAAACTCGTTATTGCGTACTACACACGCTATCGAGGAAGGTCGCGATTGCGTGCAAGGAAAGTCAAGGATGCGTGTTGTGCAATCTCCTGGTAGTGTACAACACAAGACATTAATGAAAATAAAAATAATATTTTTCATAAAATATCGGGGTGTTACAGTAGAGACTTGAAATATCCCTAAAAGGAATTTCATCATTTGAGACCAATTGTAGGATCATAATAGATTGCATTTACGACTAGAGGTGTGTGGTTGAAAAGTAATTTTCAAAAATTAAATAAAAAATAATATATTTTTTATGAATTAATGGTTTTGTAGTGAGATCTATGAACAAGTTATGTAATATAGTTGAAATAAAAATAAATAACATAGAAATTATAGTGTTTATGATAACCAAGATTATATTCCACTATTCTACCTTCTCCACACCTTGATAAGATTTATAACCACTATGAAATACCCTTTTAAAGTAGTGATAAACTATTATAGACTATGAATTTTAGAAATACCCAAACACAAAACTGAAATTTTACACAATACTTGAACCAAGTATCTAACCTAACTATTAATCATGTGCCACAAAAAAACTTCCATTTAGGAGGTACAATAACTATTACAAACACGAAATTATTTTCATGGGGAAAAGCATAAACTAGACAGAAAAAAATAAAAATATTAAAATTAGAAAACCAGAATAGAAAAACCTATAAAATGACCAAATTATATGGAATATGATAAATATAGATGAACATTGATCACTTAAATAGAATAAGTTCTAATATAAAGTTATTATTTTACCGTATCAAAGGAGAAATAGTTTTATTATTTTTTATATCTTATTTGAGAATCAATAATTTCATAACCCGATTTAGTATTTTGAAAAATTTATTAAATAATATATTTGTAGTTTTTTTATCTCGTTATCACATATATAATGGATTAATTCAGATTTCTTAACACAAATACCTCTTCACAACATCAATTGGTCCAATAATAACATATCACTTATTTGAAAATAATTGAAAATTAAATATTACTGTCACCTATAATTTTTAATTTGGAGCTCATTACAAAATAGTTTGTGTACTGTTCAATTTCTATAAGATAAATTTTATATAAATAGAATATATTCATTAAATTAAATTATAATTTTTCCTATTATTAATAAAATTCTCTCATTAATATATAGAAAAATATAATTTTGAATTTTTTGAAACCCCTTGTATTAATTGAATTCCAAAAAATATATAATTTTTATAACAATTTCAATTATAATCCTAATTAATTATATTATAACATAATAATAAGAGTATATAATTATTATATAGGTCAGTAAAATAGTTAAAAATATATCATAATGATACAATTATACATTTTAAAAACATTATAACATAGTGCTTTAAAAATACAATTTTTCTAAAAAATAAGAAAATTGTTTAACTGATCATGTGAAGAATAAGCTTCATAGTTAGTACTCATATAGTTTACTTTTGTGTAGTCAGTATGCATAATATGGAAACTTGTGTGTAAAATATTCATTGTGATCAAAATGATCACGTGATCAGTATACTAACCATGTGAAGTACATAAGAAAATGAGATTAGAATATAAAAAATAAAAATATCATATTCATTTAAAATTAATTACAATCACTCAAATTTTGATAAGATTATTTTATTATTCATATAATTAAAAAATTAAATGAACCGTAATAATACATACCATGTCACAGAGAATTAACATACCACCTCATGGTAGGTATGAATTTTTTTCATTCTATTTATGGTAAGGATGAATAAATACATTGTATGGTGAAAGGCCACCATTATAGGTTGGATGAATCATTCACAATTAATAATTCTATGTGGTGTCATTAAATAGATTGCCTCTATCCTTCTTGTAGAACTGTAAATGCAAGGAGTTCATGGAACCTATGTGGTTACATGAATTATCACATGATACATTCCATTAAGAGGGAAATTTAGGTGCAATTACTGTGCAAGACGAGCTTGAAATTGAGCTATTGTGGAGCTTTTCATCCCTGGATGCTCAACTATTTCATGTAGTAGTAACACAAATAATGGATCAGGTTTACTGTTGGCATAGTTTCATGTGATGTAGTGGTGGGAGAATCCGAATTTGAATGATGGTGGTCGAGGAATTGTTAGAGGAATTCACATGATCAATATGGGGAAATGAAGAAACATTGGACCGGTGTTGTTTTTCAAGAGAATAACAGTTAATACTGAATTGATATCACTCAATCCTTTACAGAAGCTTCTGTTAAATGGATTAGGGCTTCTGTCAAGTGAGTTGATGTTTCAGTGGTGTAGGGAGGCCCTTGTAGAAGTAGTATAGTTATTATGTGTAAAAATATAACAAAGAAATATATTTATTTATACGACACCAGAAACCTTGAGCTGGTGCATTGTTTTGATACATTGGAATGATTACAAGGAATAATATCCCGAAGGATTGATCAGTTTGGATGTCTTAGAAAATAGATTACATACATGACCATTAAATCACTATTTGAAACATAAAACAAATCATAGATAATCCTTTTAGAATTCCGTTATTCCCCTAACATAACCCAACATATCAATAATTAATACTTCTTGGCATCCTGGTAAAAAATCATAATAATGGGGTGAGAACAGATGCTCAGTAGGGATAAAAAATATAATAGAAGCTATCACAAATGACCATAAAACATTATGTCAAGGTACAAAAGTAAAACAAAATTCATTTGAAAATTTATCTCTTACATAATATGGACGTAATAAATAAAAAAAATTCATTTAAATATTCACATGGATAGTCTAATTTTCAAATAATCAGACGTAAAGTTAATAACTAATATCATAATGAGGGAATACATAATGTGGGACATGTTAAATGTAACATCTGGGATTTGTATAGGACACCATACCTAATTCTGTAATTCATTATTAAAAACCCAAAAATAATTTTATCTTCAGACTACCTATGCATCGTGGGGAAATAACGGGCCGATTCCAAAACGTACAATGTTCAATGCATTCCACTTATGAAAATGGTGAAGCATAACATAATAATTTGAATTAAAACTAGCATACGAATTGCCAAAACATTAACCCTAACAAAGAATGATATAAAAATAGAAAATGCATATTCAAAAATGTCAATACACATTCAATAAAATATGTAATATTTTATTATAATTAATTAAACCCAATCAATAATAATATTCAATAAAGGATGTTTACATAGTTGAAAATAATCAGCTAAACTCTTTGATTGAAATATCAATTTTTCATGAAGTAATATAAATGTAACACAATTTCAAAACACAAAAAATTAAATGATATTTTTGAATCAAAGTGTCCCATACCACTTTGTAAATTTTCATAGGAATTAAAATTTTAAAATAATCATGTCCATATAAATAAATTCTTTGAATTATTTTGAAAACATGGACATTAATTAGATTGATTTAGAAAAATAAGACATTTAAATTTTAAAAATACTGATCAAGATTAATATCCCATTCCTTAAAATATTAAATTATTCCTTCTTAACAAAAATTTATTATACATGGACATGGCTGATAAATATTTCCCAATAAATACTTACACATTAAAAATCTCCGCTAATAATGAGATTGAAGAATTAACCCTTACCTAAGGTCTATTACTCACCATACATGTCTGAGAATATTATTTAATGTTTCAAAAATATTAATAACTTATATCAAAATCATAATAATATTTATGATATCATATATGATTCTTTTATGACATTATTTTAGCCATTAATTAAAAATTCCATGTTAATTCAACAATTCGGGTAATAGTCAATTTTTTTATCATACGTGTTTTGACTTATCATTCTTGATCATATCACATAGACCATGATTTAATTACATATATATTGAGAAATATGATTTTTATATCACATATATTATTAATATAAAAATATATGATTGATATATATACGAAATAGAATACACCACTCATGGAGATGGTAGATCGTACATATGCATGAACGTTGTTTCTATTTCATATTTTTGGGAAGTAAGTGAATGACCTATATATACATATATATTATTCTTTTAGAATTATTATTTAATATACTTCATAATTTTTTATAATATATATAATCATTATTGAATTATTAATGTGGATAATGAATCTTATTGCATCGTGGGGATGGTTGGTCGTACGTATTTACGAGAGACTATATTGTTACTTTAGTGGTTAAATGAAATGGAATTGGATTGTATATAAAATAAATTATAATAATAATGACATAATAATTATTTATATCTATTATACTCAGCATTATACCTGTCCAAATAATGTAATATGGAATAACCAATTACACCAATGTGTTGAGACGGTGAGTCATACGTAGGCATGCATGGTGGTATTAAAATTTGTAGGATGGATAACATGATGAATATAGTTTTCCCATGATTATAATAACAACTCATTATATATATGATACATGATTTCTTAATTTGGTATAAAAAAAATATAAAGACTGTGTAGAAGAACAAAATAACTTTGAATGAATGGATAAAATTACTTCCTCTCCTTTGGGAGTCTTCTTTTGATTTGCACAAAATGAGACCTTAAGATGTGTTTCTTCCCAAAGGATGAAATATATGATAAATTTATATAATTAGATAGACGATTTGGGTAGTGTTTTTCCATGAAAAAAGGATTTGGAGGTGGGATAAAGTGAATTATAAGTGAACTTTTAAAGGAGAGGTTAGGGGACTTTAGGATTGTCTTGATGTATTGATTTTTTTATTGATTTTTAGTTTATAATGGAAAATAATGGATTTATATTGAATATAATATGATTATGGGTCTAAATCCTATCACAATATAGTATTTAGACCTGTTTAGGTCACATATTAACTTTATCTTTTGGCTTTTACTCTTATTTAAAAACATTAACTCCAACAATGTGTTCATGTATTTTCATAATATATGGTTACTATAGATACTATTAAATACCAGAAAAACAAAAAGTAAATCCATAATTACATTTTTAACATTATATAACATATTTGGATTAATCGTATATTTTTAGTACTATTATATAATTTAATAATATAGTTTTTCTTTTAAACACTCATTTATGTCATTTTTTAACACTATATAGTAATTGATTTTTTTAGCCCTTTCAACATGACACATTAAAAATAAACGAATTTACTCAAATATAATATTTTATAATAATCCATAAAATTCTTGGAAGGCCTACAAACATTAAATTACATTAATTTATTATTAATAATATCATTTATTTTATTCCATCATTAATAAGGAAAATACAGGATCCTTATTGAGTCATAAATAAATTTACTTATTTAATATCTAAAATTACCTAATAAAACACCATGATGTTGGAAATTATTTAATATTTATAATTTCTATTTATCTTTTAATGTATCACTTATATAACTTAAATTAAAAAGGATTACAAAATAAGATACATGTTTATGTTATATTTCCCTTTACATTAAATTAATTATAATAACATGTAATTTGCACATCCAACTGTCTCCATGTGGTACTAATTTCAAACTAAGGATGCTAATGGTGGGAGATATATCATAAAATTGTATTATGAAACATGTTAGAGTGGTTTTATATTATTTTAATATTATTGTTTACCCTTATTAACTTGATCTACCCTAAAACAATGGTAAATAAAAACAATTACAGAAGTTACTATACATAATGTATAAAAATAAAAGGTATCCATATAAAAAATTTATACATTAGAATTTCAAATATGGAATAAATTTTCCCAAATTCAAAACACAGAATTTTTAGAAATTAAATTAAAATTAACTCCCATTGTCATAATTAGAAAGCAGGTTTCTAAGAAGTAAAAACTATAAAAAGACTGATATATGTTTAAATAATACTTAAATGTGAAATTACATTCAATTACCAAAATTTAATAAAATTATAGAAATATTATCCAATTATAGTTTTAAAACACGTAAATTTATAATTTAACACTAAAAATTATTTCGAATAAATTTTTTTTCAAATAAAAATTTGTATTTTTACTATTCATCAGTATATAAAAGTTATCAAAAAATTACCAAAAATTAATCCAAACTAAATTTTAATATCCCATTTCAATAGATGATTTTTATTTCATCAAATTTAATATAAAAAGTGAAAAAAATTGGATTTAAGAAATTTTCTCCCTAAATATTCATAAAAATTGCATTTAAATTTTTTTTCTTTTATCTGAAAAAATGAATTTGTTCTTATATTATTACTCAAAAACTCAAAAAATAAATGTTATAAGAATATGAGATATTTATAAAATAAAAAATTTGGTTAATATTATTCATTACTTATTTTTAAATGGATAGTTTGATATTTCATTATGTGCGTGAACTTGAGTCGCGTGTAGCGAATGATATTGAATTATTAAGAAGAATAATATCATGAAAGCTTGGGGTGTTACATTATTACCTCCTTAAAAAAATTACATCCTCAAAATGTTTAAATATGGGTTAGGAATCTAAGGTTTGATTTTTCAAAATCTCATTATTGTAATCCCACGTCTGACAAATGGTCGATAAAGCATCCACACTAAAAAAATAGAGAAAGTAAGAAGGTTACCTTATAGAAAACAAACCAGGGATCCATGTAGGAAAAAATGGATATGAAATAAAATATAATCATCATGTTCTGATAGAAAGTGATATATAAAATTATTAGGTGACTTTAAATAATGAGAAAACTATAAATCCATGATGATCTAAGGGTCCATTTTATTAGTCCCAAAATATTGTACTAGGAAATATTTTTTCACTAATTACAAGGAAGAATACATAATTTACTTGTAATGTTTTATCCTATAACTAATTCCTAACACAAACTCATATTTCTATTAAAATGATAAAACACAAAAGTATTATACTTATCGTAATCATATAAGGTTAAAAATATAATCTTATTCCATTTAAATAAATATAACCATGTTATACTAAACTAGTACTTCATATTCCCCAATGGTAGGTGATAAATCCTTATCAAACTTCGGTAGTGGGTTCGATTGTTACAGTCTTGTATGATGTGGTGGGTAGTTGTGCGACCTACGAGTAGTCCTTTTTATCAAAAAATTTTATTAAAACATTCCAAAAATAATAGTAAGAATGTTTTAAACAATAAAAAATACTATACAAAGATTAACGTAATTCATTCCAACAATTATAGTTATCCAAAATACTTCTATTTGAACACTATATAAAAGGCCTCTAAATTTCTAAAATCAAAAATAACATCAGATTCCCCCAAAAATTTATTGTTTCTCTTATTGTCACATAATGAATATATGATTACCTTCATCATATTATTAACTCAATGAATACAAATTCTACAATTAAACATTCACAATATATTTCAAATTCTACTTATAACTCGAATACAATTCTTGAATCAGAATACACAAATACCTTAATTATTCCACTTCAACTGTAGTAACAAAATAAGATTTCCCTTTATCCATTTTCTTATTCCATGTTACATTTCCTTGATTCTTAAGATATTCCTATGCACAATGGCCCATATCATTGAAATTAAAGCAGTACACATTACCATCATCTTTAATTCCCTTGTAATCCCGCACATAGTGGCCTTTTCTCAACACATGTAAAAGGATCCAATATATAATAAGAATGTTCCAGGATGTTTCATTCCACATTTACTGATAGATGAAAAACATACATTTCCCTTCTTACCCTTTACATTGATTCCTTTATCAGAATTCTCAGTATGCCTCTTATTCTCCTATGTCCCATTAAAGTCATAAGACTTAGAGAATTCCTTCCATGTCTTGATGTCCATTGAGACTATATCTTCGTATAATTAGAGTGTTTAGGAGATCAAAAACCATAGGAAGAATTGTTTTACCACACTAAATATTCGATCAATCTTATTTCTTGAGTTATATATGTAGTGTGCATTTTATCTTGAAAACATTGTGAAGTTATCCTCATACATTGGAACAATATCATCCTCCATTTTCTTGAGACTCAGAAATTGCCTTTACATATCATATCATTGTTCATGAGGAATGTATTTCTCTAGGAATTTTTTTTAAACTCCCCCATTCCATATTTTGTACTTTATTATCCTCATTCTTGTTTTAAATTAATGACCACTATTGATCTGTATCTACTGAGAGATGGTAAATTTCTATGTAAACATTCTAAATTCCATTACTTCCCAAATCATGAAATATTTTCTCTAAGGAACTTATCCATTATGCCAACCAAAATTTATTTTTAGAACCATTTAATGTTGGATGTTTTTGTCTTTTAATTAATTCTAACATTTATCATGTCTTTTGTGGATCAGTGTGCTTCATACATGTAAGTGTTTTATTCATAACATGAGTCAGTTCTCCCAGTATAGTTATAAGTTGTTCATCCAAAGTTGCACCACCAACTCCGTGAAAGCTATATTTCGTAGGAGATAAATATCTACATAGATTACATGCATTGATACAAATTCCATTCCTACCACTATGTTCCATTTTTGAACACATTCATATACTATATTAGATATGAATCATAATATATAATTCCAATCTATTAAAACACTTACCATAAATTGAGAATTTTATGAATATATAATCCTTAATCATAAATGTGGTTCATTTGAGTAAAAAATTTCTAATAAATCCTTCCTAATTATATTCAACGAAAATATGAAATATCCAAAGCATATCCCCTACGATTGTCATACTAGGTGTGAAATAAGTTTTTTTGTCGTGTATCGGGTTACCCCTAATCAAGGATGAAACACCTTGTCAGTTTTTTCACCACTATGTACATTTTTTCCAGAACCAAATCCACTAGTATTATACAGAATGGAATGTATTTCATGAAATATCAATGTAATCCCTACTTTACCAAAATTCTATTGGTTCCTTCTATACTTGTCCTCAAAGTCTATCATAGGGTTATGATCTTTAATCTATGTTTCCTAAATCTATTTCTATTGTTTTTCTTAAACATCCCGTAATACCAACAATACCACCAAAACCCCAGAAGCCTAAATCACGTTCATTATTTAAATACATTAGAATGATTACAAGGAATCATGTCCCAACTGAATGATCAGTTTAACAGCCTTAGAAAATAGATTATATACATGAACTTTAAAAAAATTTATAACATAAAACACAAAATAGATAATATGTTTAAAATTACATTATTAACCAAAATTAAACCATCATATCAATCATAAAACACTTCTTGGAATCCTATAATAATAAAATAAAACAATGAGGAGAGCATAAGTGCTCAATAAGGATATTCAATATAATGAAATATATAACAAATAGACCTAAAATTTCAAGGCAAGGTAAAAAAATGACTTTTAAAACATTATCAACATCATAATATGGAAAAAATTTATCAAAAAATTACATTTAAACATTCTCATGGATATCCTACTAGTCGAATACTCATATTTAAAATTAATAACTAATCTCATAATGGGGGAATGCATAATGTGGGACATCTTAGACATACCCTCATTGGTTCATCCAATACACCATACCTAATTATGAAACACATTATCCAAAACACCAATATAATTGTCTCAGGATACTACTGATGCATCAAGGGTCTATAGTGGGAACCACCCGAAACATACACAGTGTAATGCATTCCTCTAATAAAAAGTGTGAAACACAACATAAACATTTGTATTAAAACTAGAATACGAAATGCCAATAATTTAACTATAAACTATGAATGGTATAAAAATAGAAAATCCATTGTCTAACAAATCATAACTCATTCATTACAATATGGAATATTTTATTTTAATAATTCAACCACAATAAAGAACAATATCCAAAAATTATGTTTACATAGTTTAAAATAATCATAAAAATCATTGAGAGAAATATACCATTTTCATGAAATCATTTAAACGTATCAAAATTTATAAAAGAAGTAATTAAAAATGTGTTTTTGATTAAATGTGTACCATACCACTTTGATACTTTTTAATGTAATTATAATTTTAAAACAATAATGTCCTTTCAAATGTATCTATAAAATAATTTTGAAAACATGGACATTAATTAAATTGATTTAGAAAACTAAATCATTAAAACATTTAAAATGATGATATAGTTAATGATTCCCTTACATAAAAATATAAATTATTCATTTTGAAAACATTTTCATGAAACATTTACATGGATGATATATAATTCAAAATAAATACTTACACGTAAACAATCTCGAATAATAATGAGATTAATGAAGTAACCACTACCTTAGGTAAGATATTCTATGTATGTGTCTGAAACTATTGTATAATGTTTTTAACCATATTTTTTTCTTATATTAGAATCATAATAATATTTATGATATAATATATTATTCTTTTATGACACTATATTATTTTTTTATTATAAATTCCCAATTAATGCAACATTTTAGATAATTAGCACTTTCTTTATCGCACATGTTTGGACATGTTATTCCTGATCATATTAAAAATATCATTATTTAATTATTTCCATAATATATAATAATATTTATATATCATAAATATTCATAATATAAATACATATGATAGATAGATATATGAAATGGAATACACCGCTCATAGAGATGGCAGGCCGTACGTAAGCATAAACATTGTTTCCATTTTGTTATCTTATTGATGTTAGTGAATGGAATATTTGTACTTATATATATATATTATTATAGTAGAATTATTATGTATTCTATTTCATTATTAATAATATATATATATAATTCATTCTTCAAAGATTAATGTGGAGAATGAATTTCACCAAGTCGCGGAGAAGGTAGGTCGTACGTTCGCACGAGCGATGATGTCATTCCTTTAATAGTTAAATGATATGGAGTTGGATGGTAGAATAATTATAAAGAATACTAATCATAGAATATTCATTATTTTTTTTCTTTTATACTCATCATTATTCCCATATAAAGAATGAAATTTGTAATAATAAATTATACCACTGTGCGGGGATGAGAAGTTGTACATAAACACGCATGGTGGTATTGTTACATATATGATGGATAAAATGATGAATATAGAATCCCATTATTATAATAACATCTTATTATATGTATTATACAGGTTTTATTAATTTATTATGGAAACAACATAAAAAAGATGAAGTATAATAAGAATATAACTTTTAAAGATGAGATAAAATGACTACCTCTTTTGCAGGTGTTTCCTTTTGATATCCACAAAAGGACACCTTAAGATGGGTTTTTTACCAATGGGTGGAAAATAATATGAATTAATATATTTTTTGGAGGATATTTGGGGAGTTTATTGCAGATCCAAATGGATTTGGAGGTGTAAATAAAAGTGAAGTAAAGGATCCCTTTTATAGGAGATGCGAGGTAATTTTACGAAAGTCTAGAAATGTTAATTTATTATAAATTTATTTTCGGTTTTTAATGGCTCTAAATTAATTTATTTCAAGGATAAGATGAGGATGGGTGGAAATCACTCATCCAATTCGTTTTAGACATGTTTATGTCAAAAATATAACCTTATATTTTGGTTTTAACCATTACTTAAAAACACTAACTCTTTCCATGTCATGTTGTATTTTTATGATACATGGTTACTATATTTACCATAAAATTCCAAGATAATAAAAATATGATCCTTAATTTGATTTTTAACATTATATTAATTTGTTGGATAAATCATAGTTATTAGGAATATTAAATCATTTAATAAAATAGTATTTGATTTAGAAACTGATTTATGTAAAGTTTTGACACTATTTAGTAATTAGTTTTTGATAAAGTCATAAAAAATGATTCCTTTAAACTAAAAATAATTGAATCAAATATAATACGTAATAATCATTTAAAAAATTATTTTATGGAATAAAATATTTAAAATTACACTTATTTTAATGTTAATAATATCGTTTTTTAATCCTTCATAAAAAAGGTGAACACAACATCATTATTGTGTCATAAATAAATATTATTATTTAATGTCTTAAAAACTGAAGAAAAATAACCTTGATGTTGGAAATGTATTTATATTTCCAATTAGTATTTATAGTTTAGTAAATTTCTTATATAAATAAATTAAATATTGTTTTCATAATATGATAAATGTTTACGTTATATTTCCCTTTACATTAAATTAATTATTATAAAAATTCATTTTCACAACCAAATGGATCCATGGGGTCCTAAAATAGACCAAATGATGATAACAGTCGTACATATATCATTTAATAGTATCATGACACATTTTAGGGTTGTTTTATATTATTATAATATTAATATTTACTCTTATTTACATAATTTAATCTTTAACCATGTTAAATAAAAATAATTGTTGAAGTTACTATTCATAATGTACAAAAATAAAATGTAAGTATTTAGACAAATTATACCTTATAATTCCATATATGGTATCCATTTTACCAAATTCAGAATAGTAAATTGGAAGAAATTATTTCAAAATTATTTCCCATTGTCAAAACCAGAAAGAAGGTTTTCATGAAAGAAAATATATCAAAAGATTAAAATGTGTTTCTGTCGAATTTAAATATGAACTTTCTACCAATAACCTATATTATATTAAATTATATTAATATAATATATTTATACTTCAAAACCACTAAAATTTATAATTTAATACTTCAAATTATTTCGAACAAAAATGACGATTTCAAATAAACACTATTATTTCTTCTATACATCAAACGATGAAAGATATCAGAAAAGTAACAAAAATACATCCAAATTAATTTTTTTCCTTATTCTAATGAAAAATTTAATTGCATTAAATTTAATGTAAAAAAGAATCAAACATATGATCTAAAAAGGGTTCCCCATTTAATGTTAGGAAAACAGAATTTCAGAAAAAATACATCTATTATCTAAAAAATTGAATTTTTTCATATATTATGCCTAAGAAACACCTAAAATGAATTTAAAAATCAATGGGATATATATAAAATTAAAAAAATTTGGTAAGTACTATTCAAAACCTCTTTTTTATCAGCTATTTTGATAGGTCATGGGGCACTCGAACTCACTGTTGCATGTAGCGAGAACTATTGAATTATTATGAAGAAGCATTCAATTTAAGAAATGTGTGTTACATTATATAATATGATAATATATATATATGTATATATATTTATATAACCAAAAAATATATACCATTTACATTAATACGATATAATTAAAATAACATACGAAATATATTTACTCAATATATATTTTAAAAAATATATTAAGACTAACAGGAAAAAGAATATGAAAAATATAAATGATTGGAAAATGAAATTTTTAAAAAATTGTCTATTTTCATTACATTTTTAATAAATTAACATTTATTTATTAATTATATGAAATCAAATTACAATAATTCAAGCATTAAAAAATGAAAATGATTATATTATATAATACAATAATAAAAAAAATAAAAAAACAACATTTATACTAACTGAAAATGATGCAAATATGAGAAAATTGTAATTAATCAAACAAAAATATTACAATATTTACAAACATGTTCAATAAGTAAAAATCAGTCATTGAAATTCCCTAAAATGGGGAATCCATGAGTTATAGTGATGTGTGATGTTATGGATGAAGATGTTTTGTGAGTGATAACCAACATATATGCTTCTAAAGATCCATCGTTAATGTTTATTTGGGGGTAAAGTTTCATTTATAGCTAAAATGGGGGATTGTATTTTTGAAACCTCTACTAGGCCAAGAAATTGGGTTACATGCATCCCATTCTTTTTCTGTTGTGGTGTAACCAAATAATTCATCATTTTGATGTTGTATTTCTCACATAAAATAACTTGTAATCCCAACGTTGATATTGTACACACACATCCTATGTTGAACCAAATAAAATTTAAAAATGCTTATAGGATATTATAAAACCAATGGAACAATTATCCTTAGAATCACCATTCATGATAAAATGGGTGGCATGCTGGTATGGATGATTCAGGAAATCCATGCTAGTTATGTACCCATAATTATTTGGTTCCTAAATGGTCCTTTGGTCGGATATGGATTTTTTCAGGTAACAATCCCTATTTGGTAATTTATACATCTTATGAACCCCAAAATTACTGTAAATGGTTTCAAATTTATTAATGTATATAATGGAGTATTTTTAATGGGTCTTTGTCATGAACCAACCCACGTCGACCTTGAACCAGTCACCTATGTCAGCCTTCGAAAAGTCCAAAGTGGCATTCCCAATCCTATTAGAATTGTTACATGCACCGAGGGAATCAAAAGAGTACAAAAGGGAACAATTTATCCCAAATATACACAACCAATCAAATAGAGGACTGAAAAAAACATCCCAAAATACATTTACATAAAAAACTAAACTGAACATTATTTGTACGTGAATCCGAATGTAAAACTAAAATAACAAATCAACTGAAAAAACCTGAAAACCAAATAACTACATGTGACCCCATTGGACCCTCTCCAACACAATCATCACACATCTCCCAAGGTGATCTAACTCTAGATGAAACCTGTATAAGGGATAAAAATAGAAGAAGCCTATAAGCAAGAGTATCAAAACTCAATAGGTTTTCCCGATATTATATTCTCAATAAACATCCTTAAAAATAAAATAAATATCAATTTAATGTGTTAAATACATGATATAAAAGAATTTTTTTCAAATTAGGTTACATGCTATAATAATTATTAGACAAAAACCTCCATGATTTGCGAACAAGAATTCTAGAAACAATTTTTAAAAGAGGTGAAAATTAAAAATGAAAATAGTTTTCAAGGGAGATGCTTTAAAGAATGTAAAATTTTAAATAGATCACACATGCTGCAGAATTCACCAACCAAACACATTGTATGCCGATGGTGAGAACAAAATAGCCAATGAGAACAAATCACATGAACACCCTTAGGCACTAGTTAGTTGTGAGCCCCAGGTATCTCGTATCTCGATGAAGCTAACCATAATAAATATATGTTCTTGTTCACATGAACCACAATTAGGGATAATACCCATAACCTAGTGGTACTCCGAAAACCACATCAGTATAGTTTATTTTGTGTTTTCATCATCAAAATTTCTATGTGAAATAGGTGCCAAACCCCATGGGATTACTAGCATACTAGTCCTCGACCACCCACCTATATACCCTAGTTTTCCCTTTTTGTGCTCAATCTTGTTACACATATCTAAAATACAATTTTATCATGAACATACCAATTTAAAATCATGCACACATCAAAAAATCCACAAAAATTTCTCAAATTTCATTCACGGATCAACAAACCACCTAAATTTTCAAAAAACAATTTCAAAAAATATAATGAGGAATTGCCCATAAAATCGATTCAAAAGTGATTTTTTATGGAAAAACCCCCCTAAATACCATATAAAATATAACTTTCATCCCAAAAAAAATTTAATAATCAATTTAATGAACCATTAAATGCCCACATAATATTGAACATGAAATACACTTGCAAACAATTTTTAGAAGAAAAAAAATGCCAAACGGGACTTTAAGACATTCCCAAAACTATCATTTGGAAAAGGTTTGAATTTAAATTTTATTAAGAAGGTATATACACACAATTTTAAGAAATAAAACACATTCATAAATCTCTTAAAACACACATGATATATATTCAAAACACAACCATATTTATATGGATGTGAAACAAGTCATTTTTTTGAAACTCGGACCAAAACATGTTGTAAACCAAAACCCATTTGTTTGTAAAAATAAATAAATGTTGGAATGAAATTTAAGGACACGGAATACCATTTTTAAATCATCCATGGAATTTATAAATCCAAAAAAAAATTATAAATCACACATAACATATAAAAGCCAATCGAGAAATTTAACGAACCTGTGACAAGGACTTTTATACAAAACAATTTATTTTAAGCACATTACAAGTTATAAAACACAAATTGCATGCCACATTTTATTCACAATACTAGAAAATTTTCAAAGTACCGTAATCTATGTTATAAAACTCACAAAACTGTTGAAAAATTCAATAGAACATTTAAAAAAACTGTGGTGTGAAATATTATGACAACATAACAAAAACATTCACAAAACAAAGATGAAAAAACAATTCTTCACACCAAGAAAATCATCCAAAGGCTTAAAAATAGTAAAAAAAATATATCATAGGTGTCAAAAATATTAAAATTATGAAACATAAATGATAATGTCATGTTCAAGGAAAATCCTATATCAAATCATTGGCGTAATGGAAACGCACACCCAATATCACCATCTGAGAGATTATAAACCCTAAACCTATGACTACCAGCCCATAAAAAAATAACCCAATACAAAATCGTGTAATAATATAGCACTAGTTATATAATTACTAGAGTATAATATAAAACTAATAAGTAATGAATGGATGAAGAAGATGGATGAGAAACGAGAAGGAGTCTCACCTTGGAAACCAGAAAACAAAACATTTTACCTTATATCGACACCAATAGAGAAAAGGGAATGGATTGAAACTCCTTGGAGAGGCTTCTATGGTATGGAAGAACCACATAAAGAATATTTTTGGCAAAAATAGAATGAATTTAATGATTTTTGAGTGAGACAAAATACCTTTTGAAAATATTGATGATATGAGAACCATTGAGAATATTTTCCCTAATCCACAACAAGATGAGCTCCAAAGAGATACAATTGAACATTGGGGTGCACTATAGATTCATTGTCCAATGTTTGAGGTGGAATAAATGAAAATTATAAAAATATGAATAACATATAAAAGAAAAAAATTATTATTTTTAACTGGAAATGGGACCTTGAGCATAACCAACACTAAGATAAATATCCAAATAACACCATTCTAATGAATTTATAAGGGGTAAAAACGTATAATATTGTTTTAATTTATCAGTGGAGGCTAATATGGAAGTGTAATGAGTGAAAAATGTTCAAAAATAAAATCATTATAAATGAATCAAATTTTGTTTTTAAATGTGGAAATGGGCTCATTGTTATCCCAAATCATAAAACTACCACCCTATCTCCAAAAACTCATAAAAAATTAATAGGGAACCCCAATTTGGGTGATTAGACATATATGAAACTCCAAAACACAAAATTATACACACCCAATATCTATGAAATAGATCCAGATTTTCAATAAACTAGATCAAAACAAAGACACGAAAAACTGGGTGTGACAATTCTCCCCACTATTAATGTTTTCTTCCCTCTGAAATCCACAACACATTCGAGATGATTGATCCACACCTAAGGATTATTTAACTAAATGTTCCATCATCAAATTCCAATTACACATCATCTTCATATAATCAAACATATGACTCTGACCTCATCAAAAACAGAAATTCTCAATCACTTCCTGAGATTCAACAGAATGATAATGTCACTACCTCCACAACCGAACCAACAACCCGGTTCTTTGGACTTTTAACAATGAACCTTATAATCTTACAAACCAATGAAAACTCATGAAAATCAAAGATTACAAGGGATTATGGAATAGAATCACCAATATTATGAAATATATAGATCAAGATAAGTTCTTAGGAGGAAAATCAATGAGAACCGTGGTGGGTGTCCCCACCATTAGAACCCAACTAGCATCGAACACACTAGAATTAAAAAATAACTAGAATTTGGCCTCACATGCACAAGTCCACCAGAACTCTCCCATATAAACATAATAACCCAAATTATAAGGGTTATAACATGTATATTTAAACCACCCACTCCCAAACAGAGGGTAAAATATTTGGTCCAACACTATAGACATGGATCAAAACCCCCACAACTGAGGGCAGGGAGGGAAGTGGAACCAATAATTTGGTCACAAAAACCACAAAAGAAATAGATGAACCACCCAAATCCCTCCATCTATTAATAGGTAATGAAAATAATGAAATAGATTTATAGAGGTGGCAAACACTGGGACATTGGTTAGAAACCCACATCCATGAAGGCATAACTATAAACACTATGTGAGGGGTAAGTCCACCAAGTTCATTGTGACAAGAGTAAATTCATAGTGATGGTGAACCAAACTAGAGTAGAAACTACCTTAACAAAATGGTGGAGTAAGGATCCCAGTCAAGGCATCCACACCTCTGGTGATTTCATAACTACGTGAAAAGCATAACTGTGAGGCCTATGGATTGAGCCCAGATTCATGATGCATTTGTTACACTGTAGTCAGGTGCTAAGGATCACACCACTAAAAAACTCACTTGATCAATGAAAACACTTCATCCAAATTGGAAATCATAGATACATATAAAAATTCGGTCTCACTACCAATGAGGTGCTGAATGGACAAGGAATATGGTGAAACACATCAACATTACTAAACCGAATTTCTATGTTCAAATTTAATATCACAACCTGGTAGCACTGTAAAATAATCCCAAACTACTCTCTATTCCTACAATAGTGCTTTTGAATCATCTGAATAGGTGGATTTAACATTTTAAATGAATCCTTAGGATGAAAAACACAAAATATTTCCAACAGCGAACTATCCATGGCCACATCAAAACATCCAACACATCTTTAGAAACCCACTAAACATTACTCCAAAACCAAGCAACCAACAAGATCTCATCTCAAGATGCAACAAGAGTATGACTTCCAGATCACAAGGAATCATATTGAATAATCATGTCTTCTAAGACATAAAATAAACTGGCTACATAACCAATGATTTATAAACAAATTCCATAATTTTTCAGATCAAAAAACTTTTTAAAAATAAACTAAAATGGTGGGATTCCACATTCTCCAACATTATTTTATCAAGTACCTCCCACATGGACATTTCAATGCCACCCTAGGACCCCAACCACCATGCCTTATATTCCATACTTCCAGATATCAACAAAACCATGCAATTTGAGCACCCATGAAAACCCCAATGGCTAAAACAAAAAAACATCATTCCAAATACAATGTACCATAAAAACAACAACAACCAAGTCAAAATACCTTTTCATATTTCACAAATCAAACCATAGTTCATCAAGAACGATTTGCCTAAAAACCAACCCATATTCATTTTTACAAGTTTAAATACAACCATGATACTCCAAACAACATATCTCATTTTCTAAAATTAATCAAGGTATATTTTTATAATATTATGTCCATTGAAACTAGTATCCTTTCTAGAAAAACAAAAACCCCTAAAAACCAATTTTCAAAACAAATTCATTAGATTCAAAAACCATTCAACATCCTAAAACACCCCATTTAAAACAATGAATTAGAATAACTTTAAAATGATTCACACATTCAACAAAATTTATTCCAAATTTTTTTTATTAGGGATAATCCTATCCCGGAAAATTATTTCTAGTTCCTCCTATTTGTTTATCAAAAAAAAACTCAACCTTCCCAAACCGTTCATTTATTTAATTTTTGAAAACCAATGTTATCACTTTTCAAAATCCAATCCTTCCTTTAAAACCCATTTCCACAATTCTAATATAATTATTTTCAAAACAAAAATTCAGAATTCAAGAAAGGTCTAAGATATCGAAAATAGAACTAATATTGGTTGGTGACGCGACTATCTTGTTGGAGGCCATATGTCAAACACCTCACCAACACAGAGGGACTTATTAGGACCACACCACAGCTCCACATGGATTTCATGGTCATATGAGCTCATGGA
Source organism: Viscum album (assembly GCA_963277665.1). Classification (NCBI taxonomy): domain Eukaryota; kingdom Viridiplantae; phylum Streptophyta; class Magnoliopsida; order Santalales; family Viscaceae; genus Viscum; species Viscum album. Next base: position 1,104,299,256 of record OY728131.1, on the reverse strand, counting down.
GGACATTACTCATACTCCGCTTGGCATATACCAATAACAAACAATAAACAATTATGGAGTAAACTAAAAAATCCGGACATCTTGTGGAAACCCGTGGATCAGAACGAGTAAGAGTTGGTGACGCTCTGAATGAACTTATAGTTCAATACCTCAAAATAATACTCCATATACCTTGAGATCCCCAAAATAATAAGGATCTATAAAAAGAATGTTAAGCTATGAGTTTACCTCCTTTGATACAATTTTGTCATTAACCAGCCATAGTCAACCCTGAACCATTCACCCAAGTCAGCCCGCGACTTGTTCTGAGAGGCATTACTAACGGTTTTAATATGGTTACAATAACTAAGGGAATCAATTGAGTACACAAGGGAGTGATTTTTCCCATATATAAAAAATCAATCAAATATCAAAGCGAAACAGACAACCCAAAATATATTTACATAAAAAATGAACTGAAGAATATTTGTACAGGAAAACGAAATGAAAACTAATCCAATAAATCTACAGACCAAACCTAGATACAAAATTTATAAATGTTACCCCACTGGTCACTCTAAAACACAATGATCACACATCACCCAAGGTGATAAAACTCAGGTTCCAACCGACACAGGGGATAAAAATAGATGAACACTACAGACGAGAGTATTAAAACTCAATAGGTTCGCCGGATATTCTATACCTATTTCAATTTTGTTAAAATAAAAGAAACATCAATTTCATATTTTAAATAAATGATATTAAATTATATTTCTCAAGAGATGTTTCATGCTATACTAATTATTGGACATAAACTTTAATGTTTTAAAAAGAAGAATTCTAGTAACAATTTTCAAAGAGGTAAAATTTCAAAATGAAAAGAGTTCTCAAGAGGGATGATTAAAATAATGTACACATTTAAATAAATCACACAACCTACTGAATTTATCAACCAAATACACTATATTCTGATGTTGAGTAAAAAATATCCAATGAGCACAAGTCACAAGAACACCCCAATGCACTAGTTAGTTGTGATCCCCAAGTACCTCTTATCTCAGTGAAGGTGACCATAATAAATATAAGTTATCCTATACCTAAGACAGTAGTAGGGAGTATACCCATAACCTAGTTGTCTCCCAAAAACATCGTAATCATATTTTAGTTAGTTTTATCATCTTCAATCTTGTTACGAGAAACAGGGGCCAAACCCCATGGTATCATTAATATACTAGTACACGTCAGCCCACCTAGATACCTAGGTTATCCATTTTGGGGATCAAAAAAGTTACACATCTATAAAATACCATTTTCTCATGAAGATTACATTTAAAAATCATAATCACATAAAACATATAATAAAAATTTCTCGCATTTCTTTCACAGTTCAACAATCTACCTAAATTTTCATAAAACAATTTCAAGAAGTGTGACGAGGCCTTGCTCATAAAATCCATTCCAAACTGATCATTCAAGGAAAGAAAACCCTCAATAACATATTATTGCAGATTTGGAAGCCCCAAAAACAATTAATAAATCACTTTCATGAATTTTAAAATGGTTCTAAAATAAAGAACGTGAACTACAAATGGAAACCATTTTTTATAAGAAAAAATCCAAACGGACATTAAGTCTTTCTCAAAACTAAAATTTGATGAAAGTATGAATTTAAATTTTATTATGTAATTTTATATAGAACATTTAAAGAAGAAAACTACTTTCATAAATCCCTTAAAACACTTAGGATACATATTCAAAACACATCCTTTTTCATGAGGATGTGAAAAAATTCCATTTTCGACAACTCTATCATCAATATGTTGTAAACCAAAACCCATTGGTTTCTAAAACAAAATAAACATTGGAAATTCATTGAAGGACCGAAAATACCATTATTAAATAATAAAATGCATTAATAAATATGAACAAATAATTTTTAAATCATTTTTTACAATAAAAACAAAACTAGGCAATTACCGAACCCATGACAACCACTTTTAAACAAAAAATTTTATTTTAAGAGCATAACAAAGAATAAAACTGTGATTGAAAGAAATATTTTATTCAAGATACTATAAAATGTTCAAAATACAATAAAATAGATTCTAAAAATCACAAATTAGGTTATAAAGATAACGAAACATTTAAACAAACACTTGGTGTGCACTTCTATGACAAAACAACACGACCTTTCACAGAACAAGGCTTAAAACCCATTTTTCACCCAAATAAAATTATCAAAAGGATGAAAAGGAGTAATAAAAATATATATGAGGCGTGAGAAATAATAAAATTATGATTCATAATTATAAAGGAATGTTCATGGTATATCCTACCTCAAATCCTCGGCGTAATGGAAACACACAACCAGTATAACCATCTGAGGGTTTATAATCCCAAAACATATGATGAACTTCCCTAAGATAACAAAAAACCCATAAAAATCATGGTATAATAGAAATGTAGGTCGATCATGACAATAAGAGAATATAAAACCAATAAATAATGAAAGAGAAAGAAGAGTGAGGAGGAATAAGAAGGAATCTCACCATGGAAACTGGAAAACTCTTCATCTTCCTCTAGATCATCAACCATAGATAAAAAGGAATAGCTTGAAACTCCTTAGAATAGGCTCCTATGGTCCGTATGAACTAGTGGAAGTAGTTTTTTGGAAAAAAGAGAAAGATTTGAATGATTTAGGAATGATAAAAAATACCTTGGTTAAATTAGGATGATTTTAGAACCATTGAGAATATTTTCCCTAATATATGACACGATGAGCTCAAAAGAGATAAAATGGAAAATGGGGGTACATATAGTGTTTATGGACTCGACTAGGAGGTGGATTCACAAAAATTATAAAAATAATAATAGGATATAATAGAATTTTAATTTAAAACTAGAAATGGGCCCTCAAGCTGCCCTAATACTTGAATAAATAACCCAAATACACCATGATATTGATTTCATATGGGGTCCAAAATTATATTTTTGTATTAATATGATAGTAGTGGAAAAGTGGGATGTGTAAAAAGTGAAAATTGTTTAAAAATTAAGGTGTAGTAAAAAAATAAAATTTGGTTTGTAAATATAGAAATGGGTCAAGGTTAGCCCAAATCAAGAAGTAACCACCCTTCCTCTAAGAACACCAAAACAAGAAATAGGGAACCCAAATTACAGTGTTTAGACAAAGATGAAACGTCAAAACTCAACATTCATCTCACCCAGGACCCTTGAAAAGGATCAGTATTTTCAATGAACTGAATCAAAACAATGACATGAAAAACTAGTTGTGACAAACGTTTTAAATGTAATAAAACACAGGGTATAAATTTCAATTATAGTACTATATCAAAATTAAAATTAACTTTTATGAATTAAAAAATTATTATGATAATATATATTATAGTGGTATATATTCATTTGTATCCCATCAAATAGTATCCTCTAATATCACTTATTTTTTTATAGTATGTGGAATTGGGATCATGTTATTAATGGAAGGGTTGTTTGTGAATTTAGATCATTATAATAAAGTTTTTTCAAAATTTTAAGATGTAGTGAAGTGAAATATAGATCAAATCTATGTAATAGTCACTAAATAAGTTACATAGATAATTCGAAATAACTAATTTTTTAGAGACATAAATGTAAATGATTTATTGATTTATTTCATTGGTTAGGTACATTATTTATAATTATTCAGTCTATCTAGTTTTATTGTTTAAATGTATTATTTAATTATCTATTTAGTTTTTTAATTATATCTCCAAATGAAAAACAGTATAATGGTGTTCATTTATACTAAATTTTTTTGAAATTAGTGTTTTCTAGAAATTCATTTTTGGATGGGTTTGTTATAGATAACCATGAAATTATAGGTACATAGATTTGGTTTACAAGTTAAGGAACCAATAATTTAATATCTAAATCTAATTGATAAAAAAATTATGTGGTTTTTAAAATTATTTTTAAAATATATATATATATATAAGCTTAATAGTGATTTATTTTTTAAAAATTATTGTGTAAATATTAGAGTGACCCATGTTTTCTTACAAATAAGAGGTAGGTAGTGGGTATGAACATAGTTTTAACTCAATATGGGTATTTGGAGTCATACAATGTAATTTTATTTCTAAAATATCTTTAAATAATATCTTTTATAATAATAAACAAATAGATTTCTCTTCGTGTATTTAGATTTTTACTATTAATGATGTGATATATTTTTGTATCTTTTTACATTATATTGTCCTCAGTATGACTTGTGTGATGTTTTAATCATGTGTCATGGTTGTTTTAATTGTACAAAAAATTTCAGGGTTAATTTATTTGAACATAATAAATTTTCAATTCTAGTTATGTATATAAATGAGGAAAAAGAACTTTAATTGAATTTTTATGTATATAAATATTAATGTGAAAGATTTTATTTTTTAGGTTATCAAATTATATTATGATTTCATTGAAATGTAATGTTTGTCTTAGTGGTGGGTTTTTATGATAACTTTTATTAATATACTATAACCAATTAGGGTTATCATTTCAAATGGTATTTTACCTAGATTAAAATATAAAATAATTTTTTTGACTTTATATTTTTGTAAAAAATGTGTTATTTTGGATGATGTATTGATAGTTTGTAAATGAAATTTTATGTATAACAATTTATGAGAATTTTTAAAGAACCTAAAATGTTTTCGAACACATTTAAAATGATACGAAAATTGGTTTAATTAATGAATATTTTTTATGATGGGTTATTTTTTTCGTCACATATAAAATAAAATGGGTTTTATTTTCTTTGGGTTTAATTTAATTTCTATACATTTCTATCAAAATTAATAAATACATCAGTTAAAAAGGGATTTTGTGGGTGTAAAGAAAAATTATTGGAATTTTTTATTTTTAATATTATCATTTTTATTTAAAAATGTTTTATATTTTAGAAATTATATATATTTTTAATTATAAATTTTTGAAGTGCATTGTGTTGAATTTGTTTTCAATGAGGCATGAAGTTGTCTTGGAATGAATGGATGTCAAGGAATGTCAAGATGTGAATGAAAAAGGTTGTGATGGTGATGGTGATGAATGGAGAATGGCCATGGTACTAAGATGCATGTCACTTAGGAGATTCACTAAGTAACATAGGAGATGATGGTTGAAACATTCTCTAGTAACATCTGACGATTGATGAGCTGTTCTTAAAGTTCAAAGAACTTGTATCAAGTGGATATAATGTTACAACAATGTTAGAAGACCATGCATTGTATTGACAATGCATGAGGAGTTGAAGATGATCCATCCACAATCTCTAAGTGGATGAAGTGGTTTTAATGAAGTCCATGCACTAACTCTTAGTGCATGTGAATTGAAAAAGTTCCAATTGATCTCTGATAAGATCAATAAAGAACATTGAAGATTATAAGTGATTCAGGAGATCGGTTGATGAAGGTGAACCTTTTGAATTCCATATCCTAAGTGAAGATCATATAAGGAGAAGTAATGGAATTCTTAAGAAGAATAATAGAAGAAGTGGGGAAGAAATGGCTTGAATGGCACATGGCATTTGGCTTATACTCATGGGTAACTTTGTTTTTGACAAAGTATTTGTACTTTTCTTTGCCAAAAAATTAGGCCACCAAGGAGGCTAGCTGAGGGATCACCCAAGGCACATGTGGGCCTAAGGCGCCACACCCATGGGGAACCCTCAAGGCCAAGGCGACTCCCTAAGGCAAGAGGGGCCGTGTATAAGCCCCGGGAGGCTACGCGGTGGTGAAGCCCGCACAGCAGGCGCGCCCGAGGGCACGCATAGTGGGCGCCAGTGGCATGCCCGCAGGGAGCAGTGGTGGGCGCAAGAGCGCACACGCAGAGAGAACACGGTGCGGGGCGACACCGTGGAGGGGGAAGTTCAATTGAGGAGTAGCGGAGAGCTCTAGGTTGATAAACCATGAATAATCCGCTCGCCGTTTCGATGTGGGACGCAGAAAAATCACCAGGAGCGCATCCTGGCCGCTCGATTGATCGCGCGCCCGATCTCAGCCGCACATCTCATCGCGCCGCTCCCGTTCTGATCCAGGCCGTCCAAGATTATCTGATCGCCCGATCCAACGGCTCCCGGTGTATCTCCTACCTCGAGCTCGACCGAGGCACCCGCGACGTCCCCGCTGAACCAGACGCCATCCGAGCATGGATTTTGAGATCCCGTCCACCATTGCCCAAGCCGATGGCTCCATTGAGCTCGTCTAGACCTACTGAACCGATCCATGCTTAAAAATACACTTGCATGCAATGTTTGGAGAGTTTTGTTATCCGGCCGAGGCAAGACGAAGTTGCCGAGGTTTGGGTGTTTATGCTTGCATGTTTTGGATCGAAGGAAGGTCGTGCATGCGTTCTAAGTCGCATGCACGTAGAGGAAATTAAAAATGAGTTAAGCCGCGTGAAACAGAGGAGAAACAAGATTTTGGAAAATCTTAAAAACCTGAGATATTCGGGAGTTTGAATTTATAACCACGCGGATGTTTTGAGGCATTCCTCTGCCTATAAAAGGAGAGCCCGAGGCATTGGAGAAGCTTGCTGAAAAACTTAAGAGGTCCCTCGAAGCCTTTGTGCAACGTGAAGTCATCCCTGCGTGCATCACTTGCGCGACAGAAGTCCGGAGCTCCCATTAGCTCTGTAAGGATCCTTTCGCGCTACCTCTTTGCGCGACAAGAAGAAGGAGGAGGAGGAGATCCCTGCACGCTTTCCCCTTGCGCGGCAGGAAGACCCCGTGGCCACAACACCTTGCGCGCCCACGGTTAAATCCCGCACTTGCGCGGCAGTTGGTGTCCTTGACACCCTGCACGCCCACGGCTGTCAGAGGACTTGCACGGCTGCTAAAGGCAGGAAGGCCGAGGGTTGTATTCAAGCACCTTGCGCGATCCAAAATTAAGAACACCCTGGGCAATGTGTGTGCTTAGTGCAACATGAAGATGAAGTGCATTACATACCTACGGGTTGTGTGCTAAGTGAGGAGGAAAGCCACATCATGTGAAAGACATACACCCTAGCCGTGAGTGTGCAAAAATAGGAGGAAGACCGAGGCCATACCTTGGTTGTGCCAAATTGAAGAACACACTTTGTGTGTGCATTTGAAGAAGAGGTCGTAGCCCTTGTGTGTACAAAATGGAGAACCAAGTGTGTGCATAAGTGAAGTGCATACTTTGAAGAAGATTAAAAGAACAAGGAAGTGTGTGTGCTTAGTAAGTGAAGTAGGCCAAGCCTTGTGTTTGCTAATTGATCAAAGGAAGTGTGTGTGAGCAAACAAGAACAAGAAGGCCGAACCTAGTGTGTGTGCACTAAGTGAAGTGTATACACTTAGAAGAAGTGGAAGACTTCCACACTAAAGTATAACACACTTTCAAGTGTGTGAACAAATTGAAAAAAGTTTGTGAAGTTCAAGGAAGGTGTGTGCTTGAAGTGATTACACCCTTTGTGGGTTTATTGCACCAAGAGAAATAAGAAGGGGAGTGCATGCATGCATGCACATGCACACGTGAATAGTGCCAAATCTGGTTGTGTGAATTTGAGGAGTCCAAGACCAGGAGTTCTTCAAGAGTTTTGAGAAGCCATGCAATCAGTGCATGAGGATGCAGAGATTCCATGCACTCAGTGCATGAAGTTGATGTGAGACTGAGCCAGACTGAAGTTAAAGAGATTTGTTGTCTAAGTTTTCAGTAGATTGAGAAGATCCTGATCAACAGAAGTGATCAGAAGTTGCTGAGCAAGACCAACAGACCTTTTCAGAGGTTGTTGATGTTTCTTGAAGAGAGAAGGCCAGGTCATCCTTAGAAGAAGGAGATAAAGCCTGACCAAGACGAGAAGACCTGTTCATCACAAGTGAGCAGAGGTACAGAGCAAGGCCAGCAGCCTTTATCCCAGGCTGCTGAGGATACTTGAAGAACTTAAAGTGAAGAAGAGCTACTCGTGTGACTCGAGGAGCTAGGAGAAGCCCCCTGTGAGACTCAGGGTGGAAGAAGTCTTCAGTGGGATTCTGGAGCAGGCCAGTGGGACTCTGGTAACACTGTGGGACGTAGTATAAAGACCATCCTATGGGACTCAGGAGAGATACAGTGGGACTCTGTATCGACCATTGTAATTCTATCAAGTTATAATGGAGAAACCATGTTGGGGTGTATAACCAACATGGCAAGGATGTAGGCCTTTGGTGCCGAACCTTGTAAATCCTTTTGTCTAGTGCCTTTACATTTACTGCATCATTCGAGGAAAGGCTGAGAGATACAAGAAGAGTGGATCGAGGCCTTAACAAGCCATAGAGGTTTAATTGATAAAGAATCAATTAGTAAAAAGTTTTAAGGGATCACTGATTCACCCCCTCCCCCTCTCAGTGATTAACACTGATCTGGGAACTTCAATTGGTATCAGAGGGAGGTTTCCTCTAAAAGATCCAAAGGAGTCTTTATGAAGTGCAGATTTGAGGAAATGAGCGACCAGCCTCAAATGGAGATATCTGCCAAGACTCAGAAAAATAGAAAGAAGAAACAGGCCAAGAAGATGAGGAAAGCCTGTCCTAGCTGTGATGAAGTTAGAACAATGAAAGATCTTCAAAGTGCAATCGAATATCTTCAGAAGACAGTCCCCAAGGAAGTGGCAATTTGTATAGCTACAGGCATCCTTGATCTTCAAGAAGAAAAATTACAGCTAGAAGAAGAAGCCAATGAAATGGAAGATCAGTTGGCAAAAAGGGCTGGCATAACCAAAACTCTCAGAAAGCTGGTGAAGGCTAAGGATGAAACAGTTTCTCTTTGCAATGAAAGATATGAAGACACTGCTGAAGAATTGCAAAGAATCCTTTCTGAGAAAGAATTCTTTAAAGTAATAATCAAAGATGTTTACCATGCACTGGAGAAGAGGCATAGAGTATCAATGGTTGTTAAAGATGATCAACTTGAAGACAAAGTAAAAAGGGTGAAGGAGCTTGACAACTCATTGCTTGAAATGAATAAGGTGCATGAAGACCAGATAAAGTAGCTGGAAGAGAAATGGAAAGGAAGGCTAAGAACTATTGAGGATGAGAAGAACTCCCTCAATATGAAATTCTTAGAACTGAAGGTGATATTGAACAATCATCAATCATCCAAAGTCAAAGCCTCCCAATCAGCTGAAAGGAGAAATGTTGCTACTCAAGTATGCATTGAGAAGGATGATTCCAAAAGATGGACATCCTCTAATAAAAGGGCAACATCTTCTAAAAGGAAGGTACCATACATCCCATCTTGTACTAATGCTTCTAATTGTGTTTCCACAAAAAGTGCAGGATGGAAAATTAATTCCAAACAAGTTTGGATGAAGAAAATGAAGAAGCAGAGCTCTCCTGAAACAACACAGTAGCTCCAGAATGGAACCCTAAAATCAGAAGGACTGAAGAATTCAAGATTTGTGGGTCAATGTTGGTGTTGTAATAAGTATGGGCACTGTGCAAATGATTGTTGGTACAATCCACTAAATGTCAAATCACAATGGATGCCCATGCCAAGGGGGAGCAAGCCAGAGGAAAAGAAGCAGCATCCACAGGTCCAGAGACATCTGTTTACTGCAAATAGATTTGGATTACTTGACAACATCTGGGAAGATTGCAAAAGTGGTCAAAAAGATACATGTTAATCTCCAACTGTATCCAAAGCTCAAAATAAGAAAAGATCACAGAACCTGGCTCAGAAAGAATCCTTGGGAAGCAAGCATAAGAAAGTGGAAGATGCTCCCAAGAAGATTATGAAAAAGGAAGAGAAGACCTTGGATTTGAAATCCATGAAGGTGATGCATCCAGAAGGACCACCAAGAAGAAAACATGCTTCTACTGTGGCAAGAAAGGACATATCATGGATCTTTGTAAACAAGCCATGAAATTCAATAGAGGCAGACTGGACTCAAACAGACAATCAATCCAGAAGAAGCAGAAGGTATTGGTTGAAAATAAGTTTCCTAAGAAAGGTGGCTTAATAGTATCAAAAGAACCATGTAGAATTTCCAAAACTGAGGCCTCACTTCCAGATGACTTGTTAGTCATATGGCCTAATCAGTTGCAACTTGCCAGAGAACTGAAAAGAGCTGAAGATGAAGCACTGGAAATTGCTAAGGCAAAAAGGAAACAAAAAATTTCACATGAAGATGTGTTGAGATCCACACCAGCACAATCATCATTGAAGATCAAATGTGCAATTGTGAAGAATGGTGAAAATTGGACATCTCGGTTGAGAGAATCTTATCAACCTTGTTGTTCACATTGATGAACCAAGTAGGTTCCATCTTATTCCCTAATCACTTGTATTTACTTGTGCTAACATTACAGGGAATTGAAGATGATGATCATTCTCAACTGGAAGATGGTTTGGACAGAATGGAGTGCACCCCTTGAGGGGGAGCCAATCTGGAGAAGATGGGATTCTGAGATTTAATACCATCTTGAGAAAAGTGAAGGTATTCCAATCATACTTTCATCCATTGTTTCTTAATTGTATTCATCATGAAAATTAAGGGGGAGTATTGATTGAAGACAAATGGATGAAAGGGGGAGCTTTATCATTGCACTCAACTTTCTAATGAATTTTGTGAAGTATGTGCAGGATTTAGCAATTTATTGATAGATCTGAAAAATTTCAACCCCTTGGAGCATGATCTCACATGTACACTGAATGTTGGACAGCATTGAGTACCTTGGTTACATCACTCTTGTTTTCTACACCGGGTTAGCCCAAGTAGACTTAGAGTTGATCAACTAATGGTTCTTTGCTAAAGAAGAACATGTGACATGATCCCTCTCTTAGTGCTTTTCAAGAAGATGCTATTCGAAGGGAGGAAGAGATATTTTTGAAGAGAACCACACCACACCTTTGAATTTGATTGCCAATAAGGGGGAGAAATATTGGCACACATATTGACCCATTCATATGTGCTGAAGAATTGTATTGACAACAAATACAAAGGGGGAGATTGAAGTTCATTGTGTTGAATTTGTTGTCAATGAGGCATGAAGTTGTCTTGGAATGAATGGATGTCAAGGAATGTCAAGATGTGAATGAAAAAGGTTGTGATGGTGATGGTGATGAATGGAGAATGGCCATGGTACTAAGATGCATGTCACTTAGGAGATTCACTAAGTAACATAGGAGATGATGGTTGAAACATTCTCTAGTAACATCTGACGATTGATGAGCTGTTCTTAAAGTTCAATGAACTTGTATCAAGTGGATACAATGTTAGAACAATGTTATAAGAACATTCATTGTATTGAAAATGCATGATGAGTTGAAGATGATCCATCCACAATCTCTAAGTGGATGAAGTGGTTTTAATTAAGTCCATGCACTAACTCTTAGTGCATGTGAATTGAAAAAGTTCCAATTGATCTCTGATTAGATCAATAAAGAACATTGAAGATTATAAGTTATTCAGGAGTTCGGTTGATGAAGGTGAACCTTTTGAATTCCATATCCTAAGTGAAGATCATATAAGGAGAAGTAATGGAATTATTAAGAAGAATAATAGAAGAAGTGGAGAAGAAATGGCTTGAATGGCACTTGGCATTTGTCTTATACTCATGGGTTACTTTGTTTTTGACAAAGTATTTGTACTTTTCTTTGCCAAAAAAATTGGCCACCAAGGAGGCCAGCCGAGGGATCACCCAAGGCACATGTGGGCCTAAGGCGCCACGCCCATGGGGAACCCTCAAGGCCAAGGCGACTCCCTAAGGCAAGAGGGGCCGTGTATAAGCCCTGGGAGGCTACAGGGTGGTGAAGCCCGCGCAGCGCGCGCGCCCGAGGGCACGCATAGTGGGGCCAGTGGCGCGCCCGCAGGGAGCAGTGGTGGGCGCAAGAGCGCGCCTGCAGAGAGAACACGGTGCGGGGCGGCACTGTGGAGGGGGAAGTTCAATTGAGGAGTATCGGAGAGCGCTAGGTTGATAAACCACGAATAATCCGCTCGACGTTTCGATGTGGGACGCGGAAAAATCACCGTGAGCGCATCATGGCCGCTCGATTGATCGCGCGCACGATCTCGGCCGCACATCTCATCGCGCCACTCCCGTTCTGATCCAGGCCGTCCGAGATTATCTGATCGCCCAATCCAACGGCTCCTGGTGTATCTCCTACCTCGAGCTCGACCGAGGAACCCGCGACGTCCCCGCTGAACCAGACGCCATCCGAGCATGGATTTTGAGATCTCGGCCACCATTGCCGAAGCCGAAGGCTCCATTGAGCTCGTCTATACCTACTGAACCGATCCATGCTTTAAAATACACTTGCATGCAATGTTTGGAGAGTTTTTGTATCCGGCCGAGGCAAGACGAATTTGCCGAGTTTTGGGTGTTTATGCTTGCATGTTTTGGATCGAAGGAAGGTCGTGCATGCGTTCTAAGTCGCACGCACGTAGAGGAAATTAAAAATGAGTTAATCCGCGTGAAACAGATGAGAAACAAGATTTTGGAAAATCTTGAAAACCCATGATATTCGGGAGTTTTAATTTATAACCACATGGATGTTTTGAGGCATTCCTCTACCTATAAAGGGAGAGCCCGAGGCATTGGAGAAGCTTGCTGAAAAACTTAAGAGGTCTCGCGAAGCCTTTGTGCAACGTGAAGTCATCCCTGCGTGCATCACTTACGCGGCAGAAGTCCGGAGCTCCCATTAGCTCTGTAAGGATCCTTTCGCGCTACCTCTTTGGGCGACAAGAAGAAGAAGGAGGAGGAGATCCCTGCGCGCTTTCCCCTTGCGTGGCAGGAAGACCCCGTGGTCGCAGCACCTTGCGCGCCCACGGTTGAAGCCCGCACTTGCGCGGCAGTTGGTGTCCTTGACACCCTGCGCGCCCACGGCTATCAGAGGACTTGCATGGCTGCTGAAGGCAGGAAGACCGAGGGTTGTATTCAAGCACCTTGCGCGATCCAAAATTAAGAACACCCTGGGCAGTGTGTGTGCTTAGTGAAACATGAAGATGAAGTGCATTACATACCTACGGGTTGTGTGCTAAGTGAGGAGGAAAGCCACATCAAGTGAAAGACATACACCCTAGCCGTGAGTGTGCAAGAAGAGGAGGAAGACCGAGGCCATACCTTGGTTGTGCCAAATTGAAGAACACACTTTGTGTGTGCATTTGAAGAAGAGGCCATAGCCCTTGTGTGTACAAAATGGAGAACCAAGTGTGTGCATAAGTGAAGTGCATACTTTGAATAAGATTAAAAGAACAAGGAAGTGTGTGTTCTTAGTAAGTGAAGTAGGCCAAGCCTTGTGTTTGCTAATTGATCGAAGGAAGTGTGTGTGAGAAAACAAGAACAAGAAGGCTGAACCTACTGTGTGTGCACTAAGTGAAGTGTATACACTTAGAAGAAGTGGAAGACTTCCACACTAAAGTATAACACACTTTCAAGTGTCTGAGAAAATTGAAAAAAGTGTGTGAAGTTCAAGGAAGGTGTGTGCTTGAAGTGATTACACCCTTTGTGGGTTTATTGCACCGAGAGAAATAAGAAGGGGAGTGCATGCATGCATGCATGCACATGCACACGTGAACAAAGCCAAATCTGGTTGTGTGCATTTGAGGAGTCCTAGACCAGAAGTTCTTGAAGAGATTTGAGAAGCCATGCAATCAGTGCATGAGGATGCAGAGATTCCATGCACATAGTGCATGAAGTTGATGTGAGACTGAGCCATACTAAAGTTAAAGAGATTTGTTGTCCGAGTGTTCAGTAGATTGAGAAGAGCCTGATCAACAGAAGTGATCAGAAGTTGCTGAGCAAGACCAACAGACCTTTTCAGAGGTTTTTTAAGTTTCTTGAAGAGAGAAGGCCATGTCATCCATAGAAAAAGGAGATAAAGCCTGACCAAGACGAGAAGACCTGTTCATCACAAGTGAGCAGAGGTACAGAGCAAGGCCAGCAGCCTTTATCCCAGGCTGCTGAGGATACTTGAAGAACATAAAGTGAAGAAGAGCTACTCGTGTGACTCGAGGAGCCAGGAGAAGCCCCCTGTGAGACTCAGGGTGGAAGAAGTCTTCAGTGGGATTCTGGAGCAGGCCATTGGGACTCTGGTAGCACTGTGGGACGCAGTATAAAGACCCTCCTGTGGGACTCAGGAGAGATACAGTGGGACTATGTATCGACCATTGTAATTCTAACAAGTTATAATGGAGAAACCATGTTGGGGTGTATAACCAACACGGCAAGGATGTAGGCCTTTGGTGCCGAACCTTGTAAATCCTTGTGTCCAGTGCCTTTACATTTACTACATCATTCGAGGAAAGGCTAAGAGATACAAGAAGAGTGGATCGAGGCCTTAACAAGCCATAGAGGTTTAATTGATAAAGAATCAATTAGTAAAAAGTTTTAAGGCATCACTGATTCACCCCCTCCCCCTCTCAGTGATTCACACTGATCTGGGCACTTCAATTTTTAATTTTTTGTATCTTTATCTTAAGAGAAATTAACTATTGTGGGTTATTATTTTACTATAAATTTGGTTTGTATACATTTTACCAATTAATTAATTTGTATTCATCTATTTAATAGTGGACTAATTTTTTTGGGATCTATGAGAATATGGTTGTCACCTTGAAATTTATTTTTCCCCTATATTATAAAAAAGACTAATATGATTGGGGGAACTAATTATTTGATGAATTTTTTTATTAATGTTTATATTCATTCTTTATTTTATGTTTTTATGTTTTTAAAATTTTTTTATTATTAAAAATATTTTTACTTCAAAGAAAAATTTAAAAACCTGTTGAGCATTGAATGTTTTATGGTGGGGAGAATTGTGACACCCATGATGTTATTATACTATATGTTTTTCATTTATAAAATATAATATTTATCTAATTACTCCTATTAATACCTCTTGGTGGAATAACAACAATTATTAATAAATTAATTAAATTCTAGTTAGTGGATATATTTTTTATCCTTTAATATTTGGTCTATAATTTATTATATGTATTTATAACTTGTTTATAGTTTGATTAAATCCTGAAATACTTATTTAAAAATATTATAGTTATTTATAATTTTTTTAATGCTATATTGATATTAAAGGGGGTTACTATGATTATATTCCTAAAACTAGTTTTCATATAGTCAATGCCCACAACTTGTTTGATTAAAAATTTGCCATGATTTTTCCTAAAATATGTAATTGGGTTTCCATGTAATTATTTACTGTCTACTATAATTAGTTAACAAAAAGTGATCAGTCGAATATTTAATGATTAAATGTGTTCTTCGTTACCTTATGGTTGATTTTTGCAGAAAATCAAGTTATTCTATTTCAATACCTTTTTATGATCTCATGGGATTTATGATAAGTTATATAATGTGATTTTTATAAATATTGATATATTCACAAATTATTAAGGATTATTTAATATATTTTTATTATTAAATTTATGTTGGTTTCTCTTATATAATTGGATGATTTCCCCTTTATTGTTTGTTATTATAACAATGTGAGATTTGGGATTCCTTAAAATTCATTCTATGTCCAGTAACATGTATCACACAATACACATAACCTAAAAATTCACAACATATTTATAATAAAAATTAATTAATCTATAATAAACAGAAATATGGTAATCAATCAATAGTTATTTCCATTAGATGGTAAACAATTAATAATTGTTAGTATTAGAAAGACTATTTTCAATAAAATTATTTTTCATATATTATATATTTTATTTTAAAAATCTATATTAAAAATAATATAATTAAAATATCATAAAGTAAAAATCATTTTATAATTCCTTAAAAAAAGTATCATTTTATAAACATTTTATATTTATCTAAAATAATTGATTTGCAGTTTAATAGTTAATATACTAATTAATGTCATCATTTTTAAGAATTTATTTTATTATATAAAAACATAGAATGTTTTTCAATCATCATTCAAATAAAATTATATATTATATATTATAATAAATAGTTTTAGTGTTCAATATTTAATTTATAAACACATGAACAAAATTTTGAATATTTATATATCCTTTTATTAGAAACTGTTTTTTTGTCTATTGGTATAATTAATTATAATATGATGAAATACTATTTTAATGTTATTTTATTTAAATATAAATTATAGTTAATTTATAATAATTAATTTTTATTCATTTCAAAAAATATAATTTGAAATTATATCCTAATAATAAATATTTATTGATAAGTCATGTTTTAAAAAAAGGTTTGTTTACGAGTTACATGAACTAATGTTAATATTAACATCCATATGAATTTAATGTCAAATTTATAAAATAATTATTATATCGAAGAAAATAATTTTAATATTATTTAATATATCGAATTTTATATTTATTTATTAAATTAATATTATTAGGAATAATGCTAATAACTATGATAATAATTATCCAATTATATTAATATTAATGATTAATTAAAATCATGGAATTTTTATAAAATAAATAAATTTTAAAACACTAAATAGAGGATCATATATGATTTATAAATAAATAAATAAATAAATAAATTTATTAATAGTCAATTAATTTTCAACTATACTAAAGGTGATTAAAAATACATAATGTCCGAAATGTCATTTTTTGAAAAAATTGTTTTTCTACACATTATTTTTTTTATTTTCAAAGTTAATTTTATAATAGATAGCTAATGAATTAGATTAAATTTAGGTTAGAATTTTATCCATAACACCGAATTGTTTTTATATGGATTATTTTAGAATCTTTAGCTTTGGAGGGCCCACGCGTCCGCACATGGTCGATGCGCATTGGCTATGTTGTTACCACACATTCCAACATTCCAATGGAAGGCGACTTTTAACACAATCAATGGATATGTCTACTCCTTAATCGAAAATGTATGAAGGGATGTTGGTTCCTTACTCTATGGATTACACCTCGTAACTTGTCACATAGTTTGGGTGTCTCTCATAGAGCTAAGACATATTCACTGAACTCATTCCTGAGGGCATGACTTTGTGGATGCTTGTTAATTACACTTCTTCTATCTAGACATTGCAGTTGCTCTTAATAGGGATGCTATGTTCTATCTGGATATTAGTCTGGTTGGGCATCAATGGAATGTTTGGATTCTGGGGAAATTTTTTACTCTTATTCTTCATATTATGAGGGCATATATTAAGGAATATTAGGCCGGAAACCCAAAGCATATCCTTTCGATCATGTGGAATCTATTGTCGATGGTGTCTATCATAATAGGATTTCAATCAAGAATCCCATGTTATTCTTGAGGTATATGACTCTATGGGTGCATATCTCCCAGGATTTTACCTTAGGCATACATTTTTTTCATGATTTATGTATTAGGCATGAGGTCAAACGTTTTTCAACTTGTGGACACATATCATAAAATTTGGATGAGATGGATCTGGGCATGAGTTTAACATCTTTTGGATATGAATTATATTGATCAAAACACAAAATGAAGGTGGATCAATGAGGTTCATCCCTCTACGAGAATATATTAGGCGAAGATATTTACTGATGGATGGATTGTAACACTCCATCCAGGCATATACAGTAGCTATGTCCCATTAAGGGATGTTGTTACACCATAAATATTAATTAACACACCACTTGGGTGGGATTAGGGAGGTATATCCCTAAGACAAGGTAACGTGGTTTACTGTCAATAGTGATAGAACATCATAGAGGTGTCCTATGTACCATGTTTAGAATAAAAGGGATAAAAACCCATCTTCCTTTTTCCAAAGATTGAGGTTGCATGATTGGAATAGTTATCGAGTTTAATTTATTGTGGTATGGATTCTCATTTGATAAATGTAACTTATGCATGTGATGTTGTGTGGATTATGTGTGAATGATTCTCCTCAGTATAGGATTTCACTTGGTAGGAGTTCATGTCTGGATTTTATAACAACACAGGATTTTATGGTATGCTTCCTCTAATACAAATTCAATTTATTTTATTCCTTACATTGCACAAAAAAATTGGTCATGTAGTATAAATCAAATTAATTTTCATAGAGAGATAAATAACATTATAAAATAATAATGATGTAAATAAGGGTGTTTTTGTACAATTTAATGACCATGTATCAATACAATAGTAACATGACCTTTGGAACCGTAATGTGACCCATATGATATGAAATTCATCCAATATATTAATAACCACAACTATGTATGTATAAATAAAACTTAGGATTCATTTAAATGGTGATGAGATATAATTATATCATAGTACATTTAAATAAAGGCTTTAGAAGTAATTAATTAAGTGTTAATATGTTTTATAAATATAAATGTTTAATTTTAATTTTACAAATAATATAATGAGTTAAAATAAAGTACATTTTCATAAAAATTATTGATAAATTAACAATTTGTTTCTTTATTATTATATGATAGTTTTATTATACCACAATAATTTTTTCAATGAGTTATTAAATCAATTGAAATTTTAAAATTGTTTTTACCATTTAATGATGACCTTAATTAAAAATTAATTTTATTATACATTTAAAACTATTTTCATACAATAGATTTCATGTTTTATTTTTATACAATTAAAAAGGGTTAGTGTCAATTAGTGGGATTTTTCAAAGTGAGTGTATGTGTTTGGTGAATAGTAAATTACGACAATCAACGATATATATACATTAAATAATACTATACTCTTT
This sequence comes from Viscum album, assembly GCA_963277665.1. Taxonomy (NCBI): domain Eukaryota; kingdom Viridiplantae; phylum Streptophyta; class Magnoliopsida; order Santalales; family Viscaceae; genus Viscum; species Viscum album. The sequence continues at coordinate 1,104,280,591 of OY728131.1, read as the reverse complement.
CGGTCATATCTTGTGTTATAAACATAATCTACAACTATAAATATTTTTTTACTTTATTTAGTCCTTGAATCATAACTATTTCATTCCTGGATCCATAATAATAATTTAATTAATAAGATACCCAAAAAACCCATCTCCAATACTATAAATACCACCCCTCACCACCTATTATACAAACACATCTTAAGAATTAAATCTTATAAAATTTAATCCCAATAAACATTTCAATACTCTTCTCCATGTATATGAAGTTATGGTATCAAAAAAAGAATAAAAAAAATTTTCCTACAGAGGTTCTCAATTAGAATAAATTCATGATGTAATATCATCTTTCATTTTTGGTTATTTTCATTATAAATTTATTTCTATTCTTATCCTTACCTCTTTTAATATATCAAAATATTGATCATAACACTATTAAAATATATATATTATAATTTTATTATGTTAAATGAATATAAATTATCAATCCCCTTCTCTTGCCCCTTTTATTCAAAAATGAAAACATTGCCCACAATTTTCCAATTTACCACTAACATGTATGATGGATTCAGATTTTCCATTAACATGTACAAGGCTTTCCAAAAAGAAATTGTTAATTTATATTTAATTATACATATTATATTTCATATAATGTTCTATAACTTTTATATATCAATAATATTAATAAATAAATATAAACTAGTTCATGTTGATAAAAAAGTGCCCAAATAATCTAAATGATTATCATTACAGTTTTACTTAATGATTAATCCCATTAAAATATAACCAACTAAAATATATAACCATTTAATAATTTTTTCGTTCATTAATAAAATATAATTTCAAATTAGGATAATATTATCATTTTACCGGAAATTCTATTAATATATGCATGTAAAATGATCATGAAAACCAATGAAACGAACAATCCAAAAAATTGTGACTTATAACTCATCAAAAATGACATGACCCTAAAAATTTCAATAAATCAAATAATTTTATAAAATTTAATGAAATAATTAATTTATTTATTTAATCTGATTATCCAAGACATTATGATCAAGTGTAGAACATATTCAGACATAAGGTAAGGGATTCTCCCTGAACCTCCATTTTTTATTCGGGTATTGATTTCCCTCTCATTAACCCAATTTAATTCTTTTTTTATTATTATTTACTCCTCCTACATTCATTTTTAAAGTTATTAACATATTTTACTATCTCAATTCTTCATTATTTTTTGGGGATATTTAGCTTTTATAAGGTCGTTTTTTCAATTCGTCTAGATAAGCAAGACTAATTTAAGGAAACCATCTAATTTCATACCAATTTTTGACTACAATCAATAATATATTTTAATACAACAATATTTTTTCTAAAATAACTATTCTTATACTAAAAAATCTATCTTTTTTGGTTTTTGGTTTTATAATAATAATTGTTCCCTTTTCTCTTTAGTTACTATTATATTTTCAATTTATCACACTAGAGAGATTATTTTTTAAATTTTCATATAAAAATTATTTTTACAAGTTTTAATTTTATATAGACAAGAATTATCATAATCTTAGACAATTTTAACGTATTATTGTACATGTATGATATAATTCAATTATTTCATGGAAACTATTATTATATTCCTTTTGACCACTAATTCATTGTGTACGGTCTATTATACTTATATATTATTTATGTTCATCATTCATTAAGTATCCATATTTCATGTATCAAGTAAATTATTATTTTAAAAGTAGTAAGAAAAATTTATATGGTGATTTTATAGAATTTTATTTATGCATGAAGAATGCTTTGGACTTATAGATATTGGTGGGGCCTGGTCAATGATAACCCCTCAATACATCGACTTGTGTCATGATAACCACTAGTTGGAAACAAGATCATCATGGTTATTTTCAAATAGAATCAGCTGAATTATTTACCATAGACTTATATCACCTTGAAGGTATTATATTTCATGTACCATATACATAACTTCTAATAAATAAGCATTTTCTTTATTAAATTATCAATTATTACATTCCATGAGGTTTTCATGGTGAAAAAGTATATGTATTCATTTTCATTCTCACTATACCGATTAAATATATATTTTTAGATTGTTTACATTTCCATAATGTCTACTCCTTATTGATTTTTCTTCATTTATTGCCTTATATAACAATAATTGAGCATTTAATCATAGACTTTTTTTTTCTGTCCCTAGGTTCTGAATTTGATATGATTGTATAAGTAAAAATAGGTAGTTTATTATAATTAGTTATGTTCTATGATGGAAAAATGTATTTCTATAGATATTTAATAATACCGAACAGATCGATCCATGGTGATGAGAGCTATTGTATCTATTCCGTTGTATTAAAATGTCAACTAAATATAGGCTATTAGGTTATGAGTTTTTGAAACATATTCATTGAGCCCCCTGTGCAACTTGGAGGACATGTGGTATATTGAGTTAGGTGAATTATTATGTTGAATATGTGGATCAGATAAAATTAGGATGGATGTGGATGTTGGGTTTGGACCCTAGGGAGGGTTCCTACATATCCCAGTTAATTGGGAATCAAATCCTTGCACTTTTTAATCGGTGGATGTGGATGTTTTGTTTGTTCCGCAGGGAGGCATCCTAAATATCTGAGTATGTTGGGAATAAAACCCCATGTATTTCAGAATGGTAAGATATGGATATTGTGTTTGGTCCTTAGATAGGGTTCAAACTTATCCTTTTCATTTGGGAATTAAATTCCATGTATTTCAAAATGGGTTGGGTATTATGTGTAGGAATGAACCACATAGGTTTTCTTTGAATCGTCTTACATATTAGAGTGGCCCATAGAGGTTCGTATAATTGGGGATTACATATAGGATCTTTCCATGGTGGTTCTAATAGTTTGGGATTCCACGTAGAAGCATCAAAAAATTGATTTTATGGTTGGGGATTATACATAAGTGTGGGACTTGGATATTTTTATTGTAAGCACTCGTGCATAAGAGTAGCCCATGTTGGCCCTTCTAGTTATGGCATACATCTAGGAGTAGCCCTTGAAGTCTTGTTTTGTTGGGGATTATTCATAGTATTGGCCCATGGAGGTTTGATAACATGAAGATTCCATGATCACCACTTCCATGTAAGTCCACATGAGTCAGGCTCGGTGTGAGAAACTAAGGGAAGCAGTATATCATAAAATCACATCATTCTTTTTCTCCCATATTGTGAAATGATGGGGTGATTCTTGGACTGACAATGATGTGGGTAGGGGTTATGCCTGCATGTTTTCCAAGAAGTATCACATTCCATGTGAATGGGACTTATGAATTGACGATTCCCAATGCAAGAGGATTACTAAAAAGTGGTAGAGAAGGTGTAATCCCATCATGATTGTTCATGGGACATCATTTGTTCATATCACAGGGTTATTAAATAGTTTTATATCATGTGTTGAGGATGCATTACAATGATGTTTTATGTTATGTATCTTATACATGGGGAACTACTTCCACACGCATGGCCTTACATGACAACCACTCATGCCTCTATGGGAAGGGAATGGATTTTTCAACCCTCAGGTGTAATTACATGGAGGGGTAGTATGTCTTAAGGTCCACATTACCTGCCTATATAGTGATGAAATATGAATTTGTATTCCTATTATAAGAAAGAAAAGGATGGATGTGACCTAAAGACGATGTTTATGATGAGTGGGACACTTGAATGTGTGATATATGTAACATAGGGACTCATGGAATAGATGAACCAATCATGGATGGGTGTTGGGCCTCTAGGGACCCATCCTTCATTAAAAGGCTTCAATAAAATGGAGGAAGCATAGTGATGCCCAGAAGAGATATTTCAATAATATTAGGGCCTCTCAAAAAGTTTTTTCACGAATTTTAGTTTCAAATAAGATTCTAGCGGATTTCTGAAGTATGAGGCTTCATGAAACTAGGTGACCCCACCTCAGGATAATGTCTAGGCTTCAAAATTGAGTTCTTTACAATGGTTTAATGCATCATGAAGCCTCTAGTGCTATTAGGGACCTTCTTCCATTGCACATGGTGTATGAATTCGTGAAAGGCATACCCACATAGTTTTAGTCTATTAAGAACACAAAGAAAATGATTTCAGGGTCCCTTGATACCATGGGTGGTCTATATCTCTTTTTTTCACAATGCTCTAGAACTTCATGAATTGGAAGTAATTCAAAAGCAGAAAGGTCACGTAACCATCTATTAAATATCATAATTTCATGGGTATTTGTAATCAAGGGGATTTTTTATTATTGGAATTTTCTCATGAAATTTTTTATTACTTAATAAATAGGAACATAACCATCGTACTCCTGAAGAAGAATCATCAATCATTTATGTGGTCTTGAATCATAGTTGTACATTTGGATGAACACTTTCATGTCATTGTCGATTCATGAAGTCATTTTAGTGTAGTGGTGGAACATGATCATGAATTATCTCATTCACAACTCATTGTCGACATCATGATGGTACACTATCAGGGCTCTGTGAGATTGCAATGATGACATCTTGACTATGAGTTTTATAAGCTCCAGTAATTTGTGAAGAGGAAGGGCTCCATCCAGTAGACACATAGTGTGTTTTTGTGATTTACTTTCTTGTATTGACACTAATCCATCATGTTCATATGTGAATATTCAATAGAATGTATATTGGTTCCAATATATTACGCCTTAATAATGTTAGCTGATTGTTAATGAAGGGTCAGATTCTAAGGTAGAATCTATGAAAATTAGCATCGACTACATTTAAGGATGATTCTTCTTGAAGTTTGTGCATAATGTCTATTAAAAATGAGTTGTTTTGTAGATTCTATTGTGAAAAAATTAGATGTTTTTATTAATATATGTACTGAAGAGGGGTGTGGAGGATAAAAGGAACTAAAGAATTGTGTGAAGAAATGGTTTTTACCACTTTTTTGAAGCTCTTAAAATCGATGAACGTTATATATGAACACTTATTTATGAAACATGAGATCTGAAATATTTCAGTATGAATGCTTTTTAGAAAACTGGACTTTGTGAATCACATCTCTGTGAAGTGATCTTTATTGGCGAAGCACCATGAACTAAGCTCAAGGAACTTTATTCACCAACATGAATTAAAAAAATATTGATTTATTAATTCCAATGGAAACTCAGGAAGTCATCACTGATACTATTAGGATGATATTCATCATCGAAAACATCATTTTAGATCAATTCATCTGAAACCCTCAGATAATGAATAACTTTTGTCACTAATGAAAGAAAATAAAATATAATACTTTTTATTCAAGAGGATACAATTGTATGTATTTGAATAGGGAGATGGTATATTTATCCCATATAATAGAAGAGATTAATTAGTTTACATATTTATAGGCATGTTGGGGAAATATTAGTGGATCGTCGATGAGGAAGGACATATTTGGATTGACCATGCTCCACTTACTAAATGCCTTCTCTAAAACTACAACAATAATATCAATGAGGAGAAGGTGGAGGATGAGTAATTCTAACTATAGTATTATAGGATAATTATGATAGGTTTTTGAGATCTGTACAATGGATGGAATATTAATTGGAATTTTCACTAGGATGAAAAAATCATTAATGATCGGGCCTGGGCTTACTGGGTGTGTGCTTGATGCGCTAAATTTGAGTTGGTGATGAAGTGATTAGGAAATTATTACAAAGACATAGAATTATATCAACATAAGTTCCCTTTTAATAATTATTTCATATAGTAGAAATAACATTTAATCACAATAATAACACAATTAAAAATATATAAATGATGATTGAATAAAATAAAATGTAATTTTAGAAACTAAAGAATTTATAAAACCAGAATAATAATATTACAATTGGACATGTAATGTGACTAATAGAAAAAATTAAAACTTAAATGAAATATTAACCAAACCTATGAAATTTTAGTTAAAATTTAGGTTTCTTTAGATTGAGAAAAATCATTTTATTTACACGACAATTTTGGAAATAAACGTAATTAACGAATTTTTTAGCAATTGGTGATGTATAGATATTGTAACCATTATTATATAAAACATTACCTATCTATTTATGATATTTAATCATGATATTCATTACTATTTATAGTCTTGAGACAAAATAATATACAAATGAATAAAATAATCAAAAACACCCCTCTGTTTACACAATAAATACCACCTCTCACTACCTCATCTCCTCACACATCCAATCCCTTTAGGATTTCAAAATTCTGAACAATTCACTTTAAAAATATATTCCCCCACTTCAAGGATCCATTTTTCTAAATAAACATGTCCCAATTTCTCTAAGGAGGCTCTCATGGAGAAGAAGACCTCATGGAAAAATAATAATTCTTTTTCATTTAATTTATTTTCTTATCGTATCCTCTCTTCACATCCAAATCCCAATGTTCCATGATAACTCCATTATATTTTATATAAATAAATTTTATCAGGTAAATTAAATAATACATCATCAAATATGTTCACTTTTCCTTTCATTCTAACATTGAAAACATCTTCCATGATGTGTTGATTTCCTTCCATCATAGAAAATGTTTTTTTATTTTCCCTTTACTTCCTTCAAGTCAAGTGAGAAACCCATTTTTATGGTTCAACTATGTTACAATATATTAATTATATATTAATTATTTTTACGAATAACTTATATATTCATTTTATTATGTTATAAAACAATACTAGATCATGATGATTACAAATTCACCAAAATAAACTGACATTCATCATTATCATTTTATCTGATGAATCATCTAAATATCATGAATTTTTTTATATAACTCCATTTAATATTATTTAAGATAATTAATAAAATATAATTTAAATTATTGATAACTATTTCCATAATATATGATCATTCATATATATATACAAGGGAACTAATAATGAAAACCATATAGTAATACACAATTGAATGATGAAATTGAATCATTTATATAATAAAAAATCTAAATAAAGGAACATAATAAAATTATAATAAATATAATACATATAATACATGTTTATGTGGTTATTAATTAAATTATTAATGAATATAATTTCATTATTCACAAAATTAAATGCCAGTGAAAAACACATTCAAACCTAATGTAATTGATTCCTTTTAAACCACAATTTTTTATTTTGGGTTACACATTCTATCTCTTTACCCAAATATAACTCTGATTTATTAATTTGTACTCCATTTATATTGTATTGGTATTTTCAAAATATATTTAACTACATCAATTTTTATTTATTTTATGATGGAAGTATATGTTTTATAATGTTCTGATCTCAATTCATCCTCATAAACAAGCCTAATTAAATGGAATATCCCAATATCTTACTCATTTTATAGAACACATTGTAATCACTCTTAATCCACAATATTATTTAAATCCATATTTTTATCATGAAACAATACCATGTAATATTTCATGTTTTATACAAAAAATATTCATTTTTCTTCCATAATGAATCCTTTGTGTTTTCCCTTTAACCGTACCAATTTAGATCAATTATAATGTATCTTAAACACTCTTCATACATGTTTTCACATTCATTAGAAATAAGTTTTCATGAAATAGATGTAATATCCCTCATGAAAGTACAATTATGTTATTAAATCCATTATTTCATTGATATCATAATGATATGCCCATGGGTTATTTCTAATGGCCTGATTATCATACCCATTTCATTCATCTGGTAACCCTTGTATTTATCCCATATGTTTTCTTCATCATGTGGAACACATATGAATTACAATTTTATGATTGGTGTACCCTCGTATAACACCAATGTATATGGTAATGTTTATTATCATGATATATCATGTTTGGGAATGGAGTGAAGTAGATTCATTTATGGGAATTTATCAACCATGTTCATTGATCTTGGATGTTAGCATTGACTCATGATTATGTAATGTTTTATGTTGTATCCACATTCATATGATTCCATGATTACATGATCCCATGTTCTAAATGTAATTTTTATTATGATTATTCTTGTTCCATGAATTTCTATGTCATCAATTTATTCCCTATAACACATAAGATATGATTTACTTCAATGATTAATCGATTATGGGGATTTTTAGCACATCCCATTTATTCAGGTGTTCCATAGGTTATCCTATGTAGATGTAAGGGATAAAAGGAATTTATAAGATCTTTAAAGAGATTAAATAAAATAATTTTTTAGTTTTGTTTCATGCTCTCTAATTATGTACCTAATATTCTAATAACAGTAGTCCTTATTATCATTATATTATATTTCATGGATATTTTTCCTTAAAATCATGTAAATATATGTGTAGATTGAATAGGTCATAATAGTTCATATGATAGGATAATCTAGTTATTTTCATATATTAGGACATGAAAACTATAGAATGAACATTGTGGATAATTATATCAGCATGGTTAACCTAGATTGAATCATAAGAAATCACAAGATAGTATTTATTTTTCATTTATAAGTTTATTTTTCTATGTTCATATTTTCCTTTTTATTCTCACATTATCCAATTATACAATCAACATGATTTTTTATATTAATGGATGAAAATAGTAAATTTACCCTTATATGTTTTCAACTTAGTATGTTAAATTAATTTTTGAGGTATTAATTTCCAAATGGTGGAAGAATGAAATAAAAATAAAATATCAATTGAAATTAACTTCTTTATAATTATATTATACTGTATGAATCATATAAAATCCCACAAATAACTAAATACAATCATTATAAATAAACAGTTAAAGAAAAAATAAGTATATCTAAAAAATATAGAACCTATACCGATGGAATATGAATTAAACTATTAGAACCGTAATATAACAATCAGGAATAATAAACCATCCAATATAATAGTAAACAATCCAATTAAAGTATAAATAAAATTATGAATTAATTTGATTGAAAATACAATATATTCATAACCTGGAATAATTAAATCAATGTTTTAAAAATGATAAATTGAATAATGGTATTTTGTGAAACATAAATTTTTATTTAAAATTTTATAACTCATATTAGGATTTAAAAGAAAATTTCTTTTAATAAAATATTTTCATATCTTAATAATTTTCTTTCTTATTATAATATAATTTTATTATACTTTAATTTATTTTTCAAATTATCATAAAATCAGTTATAATTTAAAAAAGTGATCATTTTTGAATAAATAATGATTTTAATTAAAATTTAAATGTCTTATATTTCAACAATTAATATCATAAAATTGATTCCATTTTTTAAATGTACATATTCAATATAAATTCAGGTGAATTTTTGGGTTTTTTAAGAAATAGATGAATTTTTGGTGAATTGTAAAATATGATAATTTACATAGTGAGCTAAATAAATTAATTTTTTTTATAATTATTAATGTATATAGAAACTATGAAAAATATATCAAAATATTCTAAGCTATTTACTACATTTATTCATTATAATCCAAATTATTTATATTCTTGTGCCACAATAATAAACAAATGAATAAAATAATAAAAAACTCCCTCTACTCACACAATAAATACAACACCTCACCACCATTTATCCTTACCTCATAAAATAATTCAATATTTTTTAAATTAATCCCAATAAAATTCCCAATAATCTTTTCCAATATAAGTGTTTTTGTTTCAAAAAAACACCAGACCCAATAGGTCTAAGGAGGCTCTTAATGAAAAAATGTTTAAGAGGTAGAATCCTCTTTCATTTTTTATAAATTTCATTCTAATTTTTTATGATGTTATCATATACATATCCTAAAGTATAATGAAAACTAAATTATATTTTATATAATTTAAATTTATTATCTCAATTTAATTATTCACCATCAAATCTATTCTCTCATCATTTTTTCTAAAAAACACATCTTTTGATATGTGTATGTTTTCCACATTCTTGGATGATGTGTTCTAATTTTCTGATTACCACTACCATAGATAGTAACAAAATAATATTTATGGTTAATTTTTTTAATATATGTATTATAGATTATTTATTGGTTTATAACTATAATATATGCATAATATTAAAAATTAAAATATAAGTAGTTCTTGGGGATTGAATATTCATAAAAATAAACTAACATTCATTATAAACATTTTATATAATGAATTCACCTCATATATATAAATTATGAAATATAATACCATTTAATTGTTTTTATGTACATTAATATCTTATAATTTCAATTATAGATAACTATTCCCATTTTACATGATCTTTCATACTTGTATACAAGTGAAAAATCCTAAACGATAAGGAATCAAACACCTTTGAATGGAAAAATATTATCCTATAACTCATCATCAATAACATAAATGAACATTATAATAATATAATAAATAAAACAAAAATTTAAAATGTTCTTAATTAAATTATTAATTAATCTAATTTCATTATTGATGACATTATTCACTAGTGAAAAACACTTCCAAGAACAATGTAAGTATTTATTTCCGATCCTCCTTTTCCCCTTTAGGTTACATTTTTTATCTCTTTACCCCAAAGTATTTATTAATTTATCTATCATAATACTACTGTATTATGTATGTTCGTTCCAAATATATTAACCTAGATCAATTATTCTTTATTTTATTGGAAAATACTTGTTTTATATGGTTCACATATCATGTCCATCAGATATATAAACCAAATTAAAGGGAATATCCCAATTTCATAAAAATTTTCAAGTACACTTTGTTATATGATTTAATAAATTAGTACTTTCTTCTAAAATAACCAATTTTATCACAAAACACTACCTTAGTTGAATTCTAGTTTTATACAAAAATTATTATTTTTACCTCCTTAATGTATGATTTATTTTATCCATTTAATCGGACCAAACTGGCTCATTTATAAATTATCATAAAAACTCTTATCAAATGTATTATATTTTATAATACATAATTTTTCATAATATACACCTAATTTCTCTTAAGAATATCCATGTCTATTTTTAAATCATTTCTTTCATGGTTATAAATATGATATTCCCATTTCTTATTCCTTGCGACGTGATTTTGATATACATTTAATTCCATGGGTAACCCTTATGTTTAACGATTATGATTGATTTTTCATATAGAACACATATTCATGAACATTTTATGATGGTTTTACATTTTTATAGATCCAATTAATTGGGTAATGTTTAGTCTCATGCAATGTCATGTTGGGATTGAGAGTGAACCTAATTCCTTTATTAGACTTTATTGTCCATGAATAGTGGTCTTGGAAGTTAAACTATACTCATGATTATGGTATTTTTTATGTTTTTACCTTATTAATATTAAGGTTTGATCCTACTTGTAGATTCTAAAGGTGATGTAGTGATAATTTTGGGGCTATATAATCAAGGCTGAGGCTGAGCCCGTAAGGATGGTGAGATTCCTCACAATGCTCAGTTGGGGGGTTGATGATCCTAGTGATGGATGCACATAACATGGTTCCTCTATGTAACTTCATAATGTTGGAAATTCAAGGGTTATGGTATCATTTCAAAATTAATGTCTTAGTACTAGAAAATTTAAACAAGGTATATTGGTATTACAACGAAGGGAAAATATAACTGCATTTGTGTGGGAAATTTCATTTTATATATAGCTTGGTGGCTCAAAATATGGGAGGACAGGTGTATTGAAACCACATTTTCCTTCCAAAATCATGATTAATATAAGTTATGTCTACCGTTCACATTGGTCCTTGTGAAATTGTTGTAGAAGGTCAGGCGAGCAAAGAATTTTTAATTTAACTCATTCACCCATATTATGGGGGTGGTGATTGATAATTTAATTGTAAATGTGGAATAAAAGAAATGCCTTATACAGATTTGTGGTAGGGTATTGGTTTCTTGATTCTACTACGAGTTGGTTTGTAAGTAGTACAATTCACACCAGTTTCCAAGACAATTCAGTTGTCTAATGAAATTGACACGAAATGAGAACTCAGAGGTGTGGAATGAGTGTTACCCACCAACGATGAGGTATATATGGAATATGTTTATTTTAATATATGAAAATATGTAGATTTATATTACACCACCAACTAATTTATATATTATACTTCCAATGAATGCACAAAGTGGAGAGATTGCGTATCACAGGGTTATGCTGAAGCAACATTCTGCCCGATCCAAAAATGTGGTGGCACTTTTACCATGGATCTCGGTATGAATGGTTATAGATAGTAATATAATGGTAGATCTGCTCTGGTGAGTAAGAACACAATTCTGGGTCTAATAGTTAATGGTGGCATATAGGAATGAGCTATAGGGAGAGGAATAACACCATGCTCAATGCTCCGGGGATGGTGAGCATGCGAATAAAGGGATCACTCTAGGGAAATCATAAGGGAGACCATTAATGGGCCATGGAAATGAGTACATCTAACAAATTTTAATAAAAAACCATGTTTCCTAATGTTTAAGAGGCCTATAGTGTTAAAAAGAAAATCACCACTCCTCAGTGGATGTGGTTGTATCTCATTACCAATGGGATACACTTCACTGTATAAGCATATGAAAAATTTGACATCTGTTCCCCCATTCTAAACTGATGCAATAAATAGAAGAGAATGATCACATATTTTACTCCCATGGTACTGCTCATGCTTTTACTGATTGGGTGAGGACACTTTTAGTCATGTCTTCCCCTCCAGTTTCCGTTCAAAGTTGTGTGGCTTCTAAAAAACATGAATGTTAATAATAATAAGACTGCTGGGGGAGTAATTCATACCAAATTGAAAAATGATACATCTCCTATTTTGAAATCTTGGTATACTCATGGATATTTTACTTCATTAAAACACTAAACAGGTTACCGTATGCACTCTCCATGATGTTATGGCCAAATGAAATCAACCTTCAACACCTACCACAGAGGTAGAAGTCACAAAGGATGAGGTGAAGATGCCAGAGGCTATTCTCCTGGTGGAGATGGACAAGGAGGTTGTGTAGGTCATGAAAACTATAGAGGAACTACTGGAAGAGACTACTGAGATCACACCCTCAATGGTGGGGGCCAGGGAAAGGACCAAAACAAGGCTAGCTGGAGAATCTATGGTGGAAGATCCAATCAAATAGGGGACAAAAGAAGAGACTATTGGTGTCAATGTTCTATTGGATGGTGCAGTGAGTATGTCAGTGGCTAGAGCAATTTAGGTGGCTACATTATATGCACCTATACAGAAATTGTAACTAGTGGGGGCTAAGGGAAATAATATATAGTTTTCTCCACTAACAATTGTAAACAAGGATGTTGGTACTATGATGTCCACCTCTATGATTTCACATGGAGGAGTGGAAGTCTCAACTATAGGATGAGAAGATGGCGAGGAACCATTCATGGAGATTATTATCAGGCCACAAAAATTTGAATAAATTCACATGTAAGATCTAACTGATATTATACTAGTGGTCTATTTCCTACATGAGAATGAACCATCTAAAAACCATTAAGAATCATGCCTATAGTTATCAGAGGATAAAAGGGTTGTCCATTGATAATAACGTTGGAATGTATGAAATTTCATCACATCCATTAGGGCAGTAGAAATTACACAATATGTGGGATTTATCTAACATGTGGATGTCCATATGGGGACAGGTGATGTGTATTCATGCACACTTCATGTGTTGTCCTAGAACATCCTCATCGATTGGTCATGTATTGAATGGAATGGTATCAACCTATCTTAGAGGAAAGTAAATGATAAAACAAACTAACTACGTGAGAAGGATGAGAGAGATATTACTACATAGATGAGATAGTATAAGAAAGATTGGGTTTCAGCAAATAAGAATGAAATTATTAATGATTTGAAGGCCGAGTTAGTGATGTCAGAGGCTAGGGTGGTGGAAGGTACATTCCTAATGGATGTTTTCTGAGATAATAAAACTATTAGCTGACTAGAGACGAAGATGAATACATTATGAATGATGAGGATAAAGATTACTTGAAAGATTGACATCTGGTACTTCTGTCCACTCAGTGGAGGTTGGCCAACCATGTGGACTCAATAACAGAGGTGGATCTGTAGAGGCACATTTTTTTGTAAAAGGGTGGCTATAATATGTTGATAACACTATAAATATTCTGTTCCATTAATTTTCATGATATAACCTATTTCAATAAAAAATTTCGTATATTGATCCCATTTCTAAAAAACCAACAATCAACACCTAAGATCACATGGTTAATTCTTGGTGTGTTAAATTATGGATGTCAGTGTGATCTCTCTTCATAAGAGAGTAATGGAAAATCATTGGGCTCTTAGGGTCTGCTATTATTGACAGAACATTGAGAGTTCTTAGGAAACAAGATGAGATGGTTATAGGATTAGGACCTAGTAGTAATATATATAGATTACCAACATTTTTCAGTGAATAAATTGGTTAATTTCATGGGTGTTTAATTCTTTTCGAAAAAGGTAAATGGGTTGTGTTGATCAAAATTTCCAAAAATCTGTAATGCAAGGATTGTGGAATTGTTATACATAATAACTATTGACCATGTATGAATCAAAAAACTATTTTATTAATTGATAATAGGGAAGAAAATTGATGGGCAAACATTTAACATGTCTAAAACTAGGAACCTATCTCATAATTTCACCCAAAGTCCTCTGGGGAATTTGACCCGGATGATAGGTGAGGCCTCTCTTGAAACCACACAATTAGGTGGTCCCTTCAGAGAACGATGGGGATGAAGATCCATATAAGTGATTTGAAAAGTATTGAAACTGAGTGATGGAATGTTCTAATAGATTACAAAACACTACAAAACAACACCACACTGTCATATAGCCCATTGGTGTAGATGTATCATTCCAAGAAGCAGTTAAACTCATATTCATAAGGAGTTTCATCATGGATGATGATCAACAACTAAAAATCAGAATGATGCGGTAAATGGAAAATAATATAGTATATGAACACTTAGGTGAGGTTCTAGGATTCCTTGTAGTTTTATATCATTAATTTTGGGTGATATAAACATAGTTTAATATCATTAGGTGAGGATGGTTTGATGTACAATTTAATGTATTGTGAAATGGTCATGTCTCATAGTTTAATGTCATGATACCAAAACATTACACATAGTTTAAGTTCATACGATCTGGACCTGAAGGTTTACAACCATGTGTGGAATGGCAATTGAGTGGAATAATGACTAATACTATTGAACATAGGGTCCAAGGGATCTTCTTCCACCAAATACTGGAAAAATGAATCCTCGATCAATATTATGGTATCAAGGATGGAAAGACCGAATGGATAATTGGTAGAGGGGAAGGAACTAAGATAGTATATATCAACATCACTATATTTATCATGATTATGGTAATCAAGAAACACATAGTTGTGAAACATGGTTTCTTATGAGAACAACACTGGTAGGGGATATCCTCCTTTCTGAAGGAATATGAGGAATCCCAAGGTTATTGTGGGGAATCCAATGTTCGGATCATGGGGTAACAAAATTTAAACGCCCCATAATTATCATATGAGGAATTGTAATAACATATGGGGTAAAAATTATCTTTTTTATGAGGAATATCTATTCATGATGGAGTAAACATCATCTCTTATTTAATAGTAATCCCAGTTTATAGCATGGTAAACATCATATCTTATTTAAGAGGCATCTTGATTCTATATGATGCATCATCACTATTTAACATCATGTGTGGAGGATATAAACTTGTATGTAACACAGTGAATTACAAACCCTGATTTGAAAGGGGGATAAGGAGTTCCAATAATATACAAGTATTAGGGGTTAATAGTCACAATGTTTAATGTCATAATTGATAGACTAGTGATTTGGGATAAAAAATTAAAACATCATGTTTCATGGACTGATTACTGATTCATAGAAACCTATGTGGTACCAAGGGAGTGAATATTTTACATTAATATAGTCAAAGGGGTTCACATACTACAAATAGTTAATGTGGGACAAAAGGGTTATGAATTTGAGGCTAGGCCTGGAGTTGAGGAGTTAGAGCATTGATATGTATCCCATGAGGGTTGGAATAAAAAAAATGTAGTTCTAAAATAATAATTTTTTGATTCTCACACTAGTAGGGGTGATGGTATATGGAGAAGGATTCTAAGGCATCCCATTGTTATCACGGGGCATCCCATGTTTCAGTAATGGGTTTTAGATCATCTCTCAAATAGAGGCATCCCAATTTTGAATAAGGTATAATCATATTTTAACATCATGTGTTGAGGATGTCAGACATTGTAGTTCAATTTTGTACAACATATATTATAGGGGATGGGAAAAGATTATGGTTATAAGGATTGAGCCTACTATAAACAATATAAGGTCATATTTCTTGGACTATAGGATCATAGTTTATGGTCATGAATCCTAGACCAAATAGAGGGGGGAGTGTCTCAATTATATTTGTGTAGTGTGGTTTTATGAAAATACTAACAGGAAATAAGGACATGTAGGACCAACATTACATAAAATAGTCCGTAAATAAGCCCGCGTATAGTTTATATCAATGATGTTGGGAGTCATTCTAAATAGTTTATCTTTGAGTTTCCAATAACAAGGTCTCATTGTTTTAGGTCCTATAATTTAAACCATATGTTCTTCTAGATTCAGGACATAATGTTTTGACCATATGGTATATTTGTTTAAGGCCATAGATTTTTTACCATAGAGAGGGGAATCTCATATGGATGAGTATAATGTTATGTACAATCAAATCCAATGTGAATGGGGTTGTTAATGCCTAGTTTCACACCCCATATTTCAAATAGGACCCACATATAGTTTAAACTCATAATTCATGGATATGAAATCCATTCTAATGTTCATAGAGATTGGACTATAGAGTGAATTTTCAACCAAAAAAGGATATGTGGGGAATGTAATGAATTACATGACATGATTAAGGAATCCTACACCACATGACAAGTTCTTTCGGAAACCCCCAATGTTAAAAGTTATGATGTTACGCCATCATCACTCAGTTTATTAAAATAATGCTCACACATGAATGAATAATTACTTCAATGGAATATACATTGGAAGATGAAGTAATAAACCCAACCTAAATGAGGGCCAATGCATCCCCCAACCACACAACAGAACATGATAAAAACCCACATAAAAATTAAAGTCATTACTCATGGAATATGATTCATTGTTAAAATTAATATGGCATAGAATGTTTTCAAGTCGTTTATAGTCATGTTACATAAACAATTTCGGGACTCCTTTTTTAAAGTATTACTTTAGAATCTTTTCATTGGCGAGGGGAGTGATACTCTCTCTATATAGGGTAATAATTGTGTATGATCCATCAAAATAGACCTTCTGAATGATGTTTGGTCCTTCCCACACTGTCTCCAACATTACTAGATTATTTCCATGTATCATTGGAATTTTAAGGGAATGAACCATTTCAACCCAGAGAAATGATCGAGGTAAAACCTTCTAATTTAACACCCTTTCTATATTGTTCAGGTTCCCCTCTAGATTGGGAAAGGCATGGAACCAATTATCTTTGGAGGATTCTAACTCACCTATATAGAATTAGGAAATTTTATCATGTATCGTCTATTCATATAATGATGTTTGGTGCAATGATAGATGAATCTATATAGGCAGGAATGACTCTGCTTTGTACACTGGGGAATATGGAGTCACGTTTTTGGAATTGTGGGACATATTATAGTAGTCCTAGAGGGTGTTGGGGATATTTTTCATACAATTGTTCTTATTATCTAACACCATCTTTAATAAACAACATGAAATGTGGTTTTTGAATTCCTCAATATATCAATTTTCTAATGTTTGATTGTGGGAAGTGTGTTTGGAAAGGATGTTGTATTTGGCATTCATTTTATTTAGCTTAGAAGATCAAAACATGGTGCCGTTGTTAGTGATAACTGTGCGAGGAACTCTAAATCAATGTATTGTGTGGAATATCAAGAATTAAATCAAATATTCGACTATTACTTGCTTATGTGTAATTGCATCTAGACACTTGGATAATATGTACATCATGCTATGAATGAATCTATACTGGAATGATTTTGATCGGGAGAGGGTCCCACAACCTCAAGTCCCCATACTTCAAAGGGAAAAGAGTACATGGTGGTGTGGAGGATCTATGGAGGTTGATACATAATGATTTCATTAATCTGATATACATGACACCTCTGGTATTATATGATGAATTCATGGACCAGGATCGGCCTGAAGTAGCCAATCCATGAAATCTGGTGGGAGATCATCAATCCCTCGTGATGGTAAATGAATGACCTAAAATTAGCATCCTGAAAAACAAATTAAATATCATATTTTTTTTCATGGAATGGGAGATAATTCAATCAGATACATGTCTTTGCAGAGTCTATTTGAGGATAGAACAACTTTGGTGGGTAAAATGCATTGCACAACAAACCATTTCCTCATCATCATATCTGTCTAGTAGGAGGATATAATTTTGGAGGGACTCGATGAAAGGTTATTTATAATTATAGTTTTTATATGATATAGGGGACCCAGTGTTCTTGATGTGGAAGAACCAGTTGAGATATGGTTCACCTGATGGATATCATCATGTTAAAGATGATTGGGGAAATGAATCTCTGATGCAACGTCAGAATGAAAATATCTTCTTTGTTAGGATATGCAGGATTTATAGTTAAACTAGAAAAGGAATTAGAATGACCATTAATCAACTAAGTAACATGATTCACCAATTTAAGTGAAGAAAACTAGGCCATTAGATGGAGAGTGCACATTCGTAGGGGCACAAGCTTCGGTTTTCAGTTGATTTAATCACTATTTCCCTATTTCGTGAAAAACATAGAGTCTCTCTTCATAAGAATGTGGGGAATTAAATCATGATGGACTACATGAGGAAAAAAATCAGATACATATAATCCTATTCATTATTGGTGAATTTTTCTGATAATAGGAATGATTAGGTTAGAACATATTGTGTATGAGTGATGAAGTTGGTCAACATGCCTACCCTATTGAACATTGAATTGATGTGACTCAACTGATTGGCCTCTGAGAGGAACCATAAAAGTGAATCTTCCATCAAAGAATTACTGAATACACTAGGAGGATATCCTAATATTATAAATTAATATATAGAGGAAATTCATCTGGAACCACACCAGCATCGAAAAATCCTACCAAATCTTGACCATTGACGACTTTTACTGGAACAAATTAATTTTCAATATCCATAAGGATCTCCACCCATACAACCGTAAGACATATCAAAATCACAATGTTTGTATATATATCATTGAATATACATAGGCCACCAACCATATATAATTATGCAAAAAATAATGTCGCAACATCTTCTCTGAAAAAAACTAGCGCAAGGTAGCCCTTCTTAATTAGATAGTATC
The DNA here is from genome assembly GCA_963277665.1 of Viscum album. Taxonomy (NCBI): domain Eukaryota; kingdom Viridiplantae; phylum Streptophyta; class Magnoliopsida; order Santalales; family Viscaceae; genus Viscum; species Viscum album. The sequence goes on along the minus strand of OY728131.1, from coordinate 1,104,261,143 downwards.
TTGTCTCTATGTCAAGGAGAATGTGACTGAGATATTATGTACTATAATTTCATACATAATTAATCTTCTATGTGATATGGGTGATATGGTATCATTCTAGGCCTGTTACATAGAGGACCAAAGGTGACTCGAAGATGGATTGCAATCATAAATTGAGGTTGTAGCAGATACTGCATGATTTCGTCAAATGCTAAATGGAACTCTTTCACCCACAGGTAGATGGTACCATTATTTATATTAATTTTTAAGTGATTACACATTCAGACTATATTAATGATGAATAAATGAATATAGTCTATGTGGTCTTCAAATCCATGATGCTCTTAGAGGCTGTTTGGAGGAGGCATCTAGCTGATGGCATTGATCTTATCTTAGTCAACCTCAAATCCTTTATTTCTGATGATAATGCAAATAAAAATTATATAGCTATCCCCGAATGCACACTTCAAGGTATTTTTATTCAAATGAATAGAGGGAATAAATCCAAACACATTCTAAATATCAATAAGATGGTCTTGAAGCTGGTGTATGTTTACAACCAAATCATCCACATAGAATTCAAATATACTTCTAAGGATTGGTTTTAATATGTGGTGCATGTACCACTAATAAGTGAAAACTAAATTCATTAGAATGAAAAGAATTACTTTATAGGAAAAGTTTCCATGAGGTTCTCTAAAGGCAGTTGGATCCCAATCTTTGGTGTCCATCTAGATTTGATTTCACACTTCATGCATTGATGATCATTTAGATTCATGGATTCACTAACTATCAATGGACATGGATATATTTCAATAAATAGGTTCACCTTTGTAAACTCATTTATGGTGGTTGAGAAAATATTTTTTACAGTTGGAGGAAAATATTCCAAATCCTTGAATAGTACATGAGAATCAGTGTACAGAGTTTCATCTAATACCACTAATTCAGGAGGAGCATTAGTTATTGCTTTGGTGGATATGTAATCCCTTATAGGGGACCCTTTCTCATCTAAAACCTAAAAAAATGATTTATAAAGAATACCACTAGAACTTCAACCCTAATATCCTTTATTTTTTTCAATGAAATCGTATTGGGATTGATTCTACTAAATCAACTAGGATCAATGTATCATGTGTGAATGTAGTGAAATGGGGTCCAATGCGAAAACCTATTCATACTTTATAGGGGTAGGGGCTTCTAGTTCACCTGGTCCTAGCCCGTGTAAGAGTATGAAATAATAATTGGATTCTCCATTTACTATGGGGTGTGATAACTGATTCATTTGAAATTTAGAGAAACATCCCATGACTAGAATCATGGCCTCCATCAGATAAATTAAGAGGATGAATGCATCATCTATGTCTTCCCATGGATTGGATGAAAATGTTTTTTTCTTAATGTTGTTGGTCTAAGCTCACTACCATCTCTCTTATTATTGTTATCATCAATGTAGTATGATTCATAAGAACAAAAGGTAGATTAATCCCCTTAAATCATTACAATTATACTATTGATGGAGTACTTGAGGAATTGGTGATATGAAGAGGGGACTGCATTATGAAGATGAATCCAAATATTACCAATAAATTCATTTTAGGAGGTATCTGATGAGGCAACCATAAATTAAGATCATTAAAGTATGCCTCAAAAAAGTATCGTTAATTGATACTTTCCATATAGTTTCTTCTCTGTTTTGACATACCCTTGGATCTTCAGTTCAATGGAACTCAAAATTTTCTTTAGTGATCCCTAACATGTGCCATTCCCTTATTGGGATGAAATTGAACTAGGAATTTGTTACCTCTAGTTAGTGGAAAAGTATTATTCCATCATACTTTCCTGTGATGTATATAGAGAGAATTTTCCCATGAATGATGGATCTCTCATCTTCTCTGACCAATGAGACTGTGGATTGACATTCCTCTTTCCCATCATCCTCTTTATAGTCCCTTTTATACTATTGATAATTATTCATTGAACTAAAGGGGAATTTTAAGAGTGTCTACTGAGGCCTCATTGATTTAATTAGATAAGTGGAGGGCCTCAAAAATAAATATCTTTTCTTGTATTATCGTTAGGTGCTTTAGCATGTTATAATTTGTTAACCGATAGATAGATATGCCTGTAGGGGATTTCTATTTGGATAGGTTCATAAGGGGAATGACCATCTATACAACTATATCCTATATATTTTATTTAATATCCGATTAACTGTCATCAAACTCGCTAAAAAATCTTTTATTTGACTTTCAGTAGCCAGACGCTTGACTTCAGTTGGATCCGACCTATAATGATGTGGTTAAGGCTATTTTCCCATTCATTTAGAAAAAATTTTTACTGCAACATTTCAGATGGAGTGGACTAAGAGTATTATAATATCTATGATCTATGAAACACATGATGACTACTCTAAATAACATTTTTATTTTTGTTTGATGTGTTAGCCTAAGTATTTTGGCATATTTTCTTTCCTAGATCTTCCCATAGATGGAATCAACTAGGTGAACATGGGTGGTTTTTTAGATATTCCACATCATCAGATATTGTGAAGTAGTTTATTTACATGATATCATTCAATGAGGAATACTGTTATTCATTACTAATGGAGTATTCTTGCAATGTGTGGACTCTTGGAATAAATCACATTTCTAGAAGCATGACATCCCTCAGAGTGCAGGGTGGGTTTTCATTAGTCGGGGACTCTTCTTTCCCTTATTCCACATGAGTATACTCTTCTGAGATTTGAAGGGATTAAACATGGATATAAAATCAACATCTTAGGAAATAATGATGACTTTATGAGGATCTCTCATATAAATATGAGCATAGAAGGAACTGTGGGGGTGAGAAACTACACTACGAGCCAACCAGTCATTGTATATCTAAGTGATTGGTTGGAAACGTACTATCATTCATATTCACTATAGCTATCAGGCTCAATGAAGATGTCTTCCTCCTATATCAGAACATTTCACAAGATCACCGCACAATTATCGACTTGGTCTTGGAGACAATACTTAAAAACCTAACATTGTTTGATAGTCTATCAATGATCATTTGGTAGGTGAATCTTTTTATGTGATCAATATTATCAACATCAAAGAATTTATTTCACAATGATAGCCTTTGAATCCCATAATCTATGGAACTGATGAAATATATAGAAATTTTTTCATCCACATAGGTATATATTTTCTATCCTCTATCTAGGAAGGGTTCTTGGGTTTCCTAGCCTAGACGGGGAACCAGATACTAATGAAGGGACCGGTTCCATCTTTTCACTTCTTGGAGGTTGTTCTTGGCAGGGTATTGTTTACTAATTCTATACAAGGTGAGTTTGAACATTTAAATAATACTACATTCATAGTGAATTTACCATCAAATGGAATAATAGATCCAATGTCTTAAGGGAATATACAGGTATTGTGGTTTTAGTTTCCTCTTTGGAATCTTATACAAGGAGATGGATGACACCACATACAAACTTGCTTATCCTTTTTACAGTAATCCACAACGCATTGGGAAATTTTATAAAAATATTGAAACCATATTGGGATTTTTTGGGAGATGATGGTTAAGAATAGATGTATCTTGAAGTTCCCCATACACACTATTAGCATCACACCTTATGTTAGAGGAAAATTTGGTGAATACATGACAACCATCCATAGTGTGATGATGTCTGTGACGTGATCATCCAGAAGTTTTGTTCACTTGAAGTGGAAAAATATTCTCATCTTTAAGGTGGTGTAGTTGAACTAGTAGAGGAACTACAAACAATAATCATCCCATCCATTGATATAACTAAGCGTAAACTCATTGTACAATATTAACACATAACCTTTAAATGTCTCTAAAAAATATCGGAGTTTGTTGACCTCATATTTCTCTATGGTACCCAAAATGGAACCAGTCCCTAATATGAATTTTTCCAAATTCTACATCAATTCACACTCCTATGGAAATTGTATTATATAAAGTCCCCAAAATTGATGGAGGTTACATTTCACCCAATTGTGCCATGTACGACTTTTTTTCAGTTGGGATTTCCAGGTGTTTCATCTCAATGGTGTTAAGGTAAGTTGTCATAGTGGCTATCGAATCATCCTATAGGGAGTTTGCCTATATTTTGGGGGATAACTAACCACCAAAATGTTAAAATTCTCACCAAATCTTTATTTTTTCTCATCGGCCCCTAGAGTGGCTTGTTTTAGGTCGCAAAGAAGATTCTCACCCTTCTCGTGCAGATTCATTGACTCATATCACATTCATTTACCATAAAATCCTTACCCTATTCTATCTATATGTGTGGGGTCACAAAGATATGCTATGTAAAATAGGCAATGAGGACTCATCACTTCCCTGGTGGAGGGGAAATGGGATCCTTTTTTGGAGAACCATATACAGGGTGTCACTTGGTAAGGATCTAATCGATGGTGATTTTTTGATCTTTGACATATTGGAAGAATGTAGAAATTATTGGAGGAAAATATTTCTTCAGTAAAATATAATATGGATCAGAGGGTCAATATTATTATTACCCTTGTTGTTATTCTGATGACCAGAAAATGATGCAGAGTGATCTACATGGTCATGTTATTACTTTTATAGGTGTGTGTGGGCATAATTATGAGTTTATTTTGTCCTACACTTCACTAATGGGAGGGTTTACGTCACTATGATCTATTTCATATCCCATATCATTTATTATTTCATTCACATTAAGGATGACCATGTTCTCTTTAACTACTCCATGATTGAAACCCTAAATATAAATGTACAGGTCAAGCTATCACATGATATGTATAAACTGGAGTGAAACATTCTTCTCTAAGCTCTAGATCTTCACATGCAGATATTCCTCTTCACAAAATATTTGGAGAACGATTAGGATCTTAAAACATACATATTTGATGGTATGATGATAGTTAGTTGTTCTAGGGTGCATATCTTCTAGAATCAATTCCATCTCATCCATTTGGAATTGTCTATCAATGATTTCGAGGTTCCCTTGGCTTCTTAGGAGAGAAAAATTATGATCATATAGGTGGTGAAGAATCAACCATATTTTCTAGTAGAAACACACATCCTAGACCTCAGTGAAGGTGTCCAATACATCAATGATGAAATTTTCATTTGGAAAAAAAACTTCTGACAATTTATTGACAGCTAGAGTCTCCCATATGATTCTCTTATTAGTGGAATGTCTTTTATTAGTAAACAGAATCTTCGATTGGAATTTTATGAGATATTATTTTTTCATTTATGTATATCATGGTGGAATTGGGTTGGATGATAGTTGAGCCACTATACATGATACATATTTTATGTACACCGTGTTTTGCACTGAAAGGGGTTCCAATCACATCATTATGTACTTATATAACTCAATGTTACCCACTATCTCATGTACATGTGTGGTAGAACACATCGATGGGTTCTTCGTTAACTCACCATCTGATAGTTTCAATCTATAATTCCACATCTCTCCCTGATCATGATTAGTGGTAGAGGGGGGAATGAAGATCATGGAGATGACTATACCATGAGCCATTAGAATGGAGATATAATTTCTTCCACTTTCATAAAACATTCGATGGTTTTGGGTATTCTATAGAACTCAAATTATATGATGATAGACTTCACATTTCAGGCCTGGACTAAATAATCTGATGATGAAGAGTGGGGTGAAGGATAAATCATTTTTTCACATTAACCCTAATAATATGATAGGTGGATGTGATCAACAATGACCTGGATTTTCATGGGATTTAACATTGGGTGGTTTTTGTTTGTCCATCTCCCCCAGGATGGTTCTTCAGTGTAGGGTAATTTTTTACTAGGGGAAGGACCAATAATGAGGGTAGGACCTATAATTTGTTATATTAGGATATGTGGATAACAACTCAATTGGGTTTTTTCGGAGTGGGGGAAGTGCTTGACATTCAGTGGTGAAGGATCGAGTATGACCTCCCTTAATATTAGAGTGGACATGGGGATGATTACTATGAAAACCAGTGGTATTGTAATAGAGTGTGCCTCCATAATAGGGGGTTGAATCAAGAGTATTATAGTCTCACTAATCAAAATGTTCTTAGGGAATACCTCCATATTGGATGGAATGAATATGGATGAGAACTTTGTATGAGTTAATGAAATAACATGGTGGACCTCTTATATTGATTGTGGAAACAAGAGGAGGGATTTTATGTTGACTATTGAAGATGCGGGGAGGACCTCTACATTGATTCGATTTTAAAATGGTAGGACCTCCACATTTGGATGCATACTTATTTTGATAAAAATAGTACTAATTGTCAATGAAACGAGATGAACATCTATTTGGGTATGTGATGGATCATGTAGGACCACCACACAAAATCTTATTATCAGAGGTTGCCCAACAAAGGCTATCAGTACAATTTGAAATTTATATATTCAAACCATCCTCCTTTCCAAATGGATGTGGTCTCCATCCAAAATAAAAAATATATGGACCCTTTACACATTAGTGGAAAGGATTATAAAGGATTCAATAGTGGGGGAAAGGGACACTAGAGTTGTGCAAAAATGATGCCCCTTACAAAAAATTATAATAGGGGTCCACCTGATGTTTTTATCATCACATTCGAACTAGTGCTAATAGAGAATAGGTAAAGTACACATATTTTTTATAGTAAATGATCGGTCATTACTAGCACTCACATTTCCATGTGGGATCCATCCTTGATGTCTCATAGTACTATTCATGATCTGGGAGACTTAGTCATCCCACACCACCATGGAGAGGGGAAAAAATAATAGGATCACTCTTGATAAAGGAAAATAATGTGGTCTTACATAGGAATTATTATTTGATTCTCCCTACACATCCTATGGCAGAGGAAATTCTAGTGAGATGTTGTAACCTCCACGCCCTGTTGGGCCATTTCCATTGGGGGAATGACATACTTCGACTCTTACCAATGTAAGAGGGTGTTTATCACCCTCGTTAATATGATTTAAAATGGTGAAAATGGTTATGGTTGACAAGTAGGTGAGGTTATGGTAGATGTCTTGGAAGATATGGTATCATGTGATATTCATAAATTAACATTTCTCTTACCCTGTTTTAGTGGGAATTTGGTTGTTGATTTCTGGTGGTTTGATTCATATAAGGAAGGGGGATTTAATAATCAGTATATATATAGGGAAAGTGATTCACACTTCCCAACATCATCTAATCTTCCATGGATATAGAGAGGGATATGCACAAACTTTTTCACAGACTGAGGATACACAATGGTTACTACCCTAATTTTGGTTGAGTTCAATGCTGGGACCATTCCTTTCTAGGTGGGACCTCATAATAGACTTATGAGTCTATCTAAATACTAATATGATTATGTCTTGAGTGCTATTTTCCTATATGCTGATGACAATAATTCCACATTGGGTTTACCATTTATATTTTGGATGCTTTTGTTGGGGTGCATCAGCTTGTCCATACATTTTCAATCAATGAGGGATGCCTTTTAGCCCACATTCCCACATTCCAATGGTTGTAACCGTCATCACATTCAATGATGATGAATGATCATTGATTGAAATAGGATGATGAGATGTCATTTCATCCTTCCATTGATTCATCATTGAAACATTCTGCATAGTTCATGTCTTCATCATTGAGTTAGGTCATCTTTGTGGAACTCATTCCAGGTGCCATCTCTTTATAGACATCGATTAATTTCAGTGCTTCTATCTGGGCATTCCAGTTGGTCTTGATAGGGTAACATCCTTTGGTCAAGAGACTAGTCATGTTGGGCATCAACGGAATGTATGGGTAATATATGTATTGGTCACTTGTATTCTTCATATTGGGAGGGAATATCATGGAGGCTTCCTAGGAAAAGAAGCCAAGGAATCCACTGTCAATCATGAGGTATCTTACCTTAAAGGTGTACATATTTCAAGGCTTTCCACATGATAATCCCATGATTTTTATGAATTAGATAATGAAACAGGAGTATATCTTCTAATAATTTCATTTTAGGCATCCCACTTTTTTCATGATGTATTTATTTAGGGTCAGGTGACATGTTTAACATCTTGTGGAAAAGGATCAGAATGTATGGATGTGATTTTCTAGGGAACATGTTTAATGCCATGTGGAGACTATGTTGGTCGATAAAAACACTCCATGGAGGCAGATGGAGGAGGTGAGGCCCTAAGAGAGAATATGTCACACATCATAGTTTACCAATTGATGGATTAGAATGCCTTATAGAGGTGGGTCTAGGGGTGTTTTTGATAATGTAATGGTGTTAAACCATGAATGTTGATTTAAACAACCCTTTGGGTGTATGATGGATGTACATCCCTAGGAGGTAGCACCATGTTTTACAATTGTATTAGATTGATCCTCATAGAGTCATTGTACATACCATATTTATAATACATTTATCACAACCCATGTAGTTCGATTCCATAGTTTTAGTTCATTTAATATTATAGGTCCATGATGTTTCATGTCATCAGGTAAGAAAGATAGTTTAGTGAATGGATAAATGTTGAGGGACGATGTGGGTTTACACATGAAATATTCCCTTCAAAAAAGGAATTGTATAGGTTGGAGTTGGTGTGAGGCCTATGCATTGAGATTACTATGGGATCTACAGGTGATGTGGTGTCCCATGTGAGGGGTATGATGTTATCAAGATGTGGGTCATAGAAAATATAGATAGATGTGGATTTTGGGTTTATACATTAGGGAATATTCCGACATATCCGAATATGTTTGGAGTGAAATACCACATAGAACATAATGGGTCGATGAGGATGTTAGGTTTGGACATGATGTTTCAAAGGATATAATAACAACTGAGAGGGGGGTGGGGTTGAATCTTTTTTTTCATTTTTTATAAGTTTCAAAAACATTTACAAACAAAACCCCTATAAAATGTTACGATTTATTTCCATATCAAGTATTAGTAAATACTCATGCGTGAAAATTTATAAAAGGAATTTATAAATATAATATTTCTAAGGATCATCCTCTATGTGGGAACCTACATCTGTTCTATAGCCACTCCAATCGTTATATGGAAATCCTCTATTATGAAGAAGTGAATACAACTTATTCCAAATCCCATTAAAAACATTTTATATCATGATAAGAATGATTACAATGAATCCCATCAGTTTCCAAAGTTTTCTTATAAAAAAATTTATCCAAATAATAGAATAAAGAATCATTTGATTTTGTTTATATGGTATCAATTCATTATAAATTCTAACTTCTATATATTATATCAAAATTCATTAGAAATAATATAAATTCTTCATTTTGAAATATTGTAAATGACATTGACCTTCATGATAGAAATGTAAAGCTATGTTGGTGGATCATAAAAACATAAATAAATGTGTATAATAAATCTAAAATACCTACGGTCATCCACATAACAATGGTGCATGATTCTCACTATAATTGAAAATTTAGAGAAACTCAAAAGACAAATGGTATGGTAACAATCCATAAAATTACATAATAGTGTTGGTTTTTACAAGAAATATATATTTAGATGAATATAAGTTGTTATTTAAGATTTATTATCCTTTGTTAAAGGGTGTTACTATGTTGGACTCACAAAGGAACATCATCAATGCTTCATGAGGTCGTGAAACATGATCAGGATCTGGTAGGAACGTCATCACATCTTCCCAAATTCATGAAGTGTCATTGGAATCGTGAAAGAAAACTGTCCCAAGATCAAGAAATCAGAATGTGTAATTGGATTGAAAGAGGAAGTGCATCATAACTTCTAACAATATTGTAGTAGACTTGTTTTACAAGAACTATGTGAGCTATAATCACCTGAAAACAGGAAGGGCTTCACAAAGTAGAACCTTTAGAGGGGTTACGGCTATTTAGGATTGGATTCATTTTAACCCAGTAATTACTCCCATTACTATTCCAATGTAATTAATTTTAGTTCCACTATGGTTAATGATATTTTATTAAAATAAATTAAATAACAATGTCATAAATTAGAAACCTAGTTTATATGTAAAATTTTTAAAATGTAAAAACCTTATGAAAAAACTATAAAACATATTTAAAACATGTGTGTAAGCACTTTTTTTTATTTATGTATTCAAAGACAACTGAAAATAACTAATTTATAATATTTGGATCCATTGAACTAGGAATAGTGACATTGATTTATTAAATTATAAAGGGTGTTTTCGGAAGATCCATTTTACTTCATTGTAAATGGGGATAAATTACACCATCTAAAACACACAAATATCCTTTTAATTACCTCATGAAACTCTTCAAATTCACTCTCCCTATATATATATCCCCCAAATAGAATAACCCATTAAATTATATTTACGTAATTCCCTTCAATTTTAAGGGATCATCCAAGGGAAAAACCATGTCTCCAATATAAGTTTAATCTACATTTATGTTTTTCTTCATAATATTATTATTCCAAATATCTTATCACCATAATAATTTGAATTATTAAGCATTTTATTTTTATCTATATATTTTTATATTATTTTTATAACCGTTATTTATTCATTTTCATCTAATAAGAGAATGAAAAGAACATCGTTTTTGGGTTTTTCAGACTACCGCCTCCATGCAGTAATGTCATTTTTCATTAATTAACACTTTTAAGGGAAGGTATTAATAGTTTTAGTAATTAATAAATATGAAATATATGACAAAAATTTAATTCATAAATTTCAATTTTATATTCTCCCACACCCCCTCCAATTCATTGTGAAACGATAACTCTAATCTGGCATACATAAGGATTACCACCACCTCAACAATAAATTTTTTTTTCATTATGATGTTACTAATTTTTAAACAAGGTTTAAAATATTGTTCCCCATCATGATAAAATCAAAATATTATTACTATTATTCTATAATAATGAAATTAAATTGAAAGTTACAACACCATAACCATACACACAAATCGAGTAAAAGTGTGCTGAATTATAGATCTGTTTATCAACGTATGGGGAAAAATATAAAAAATATGATTATGGATGACTATGGGAAGTTGAAAACTATTATTTTTATAATATATTCAGTAAATAATTATTGTTATAATTTTTATTAAATATTATATTAATTATTTATCATATTATTAAAGTAACAATTTTGTTATAAAAATTTAACGAAATCAACTGTTATCAATTTGGGATTCACATAACGTTACAAAAAACACATTGGGTACTAAATAATAACATATTAAATTATTAAAATTTTAATATTAAATAATATTAATTGATATATCAATATTGATCTTTGTATCTTATGATGGATAATGATATCAAAAAATTTAGCCATGTGAAAAAAAGTTAATGTTTTTAACACCGGATGATCATAATTTTCTATAACTAACTAATGTACTAATGAAAAATAATTATAAAAAAGATTATAAAATAGAAATATATATCATTAAGGTCATTAAATAGTTTAATATTTTTTATTTATTTATTTATATATGAGATTAGAGTTTTATAAGCTAAACAAGGAAGCAAGGTAAGGGTTTATTGTCTCATGTTCACATTCATTAAGGAATGATTTTATGTTTTCACATATTACACCTTAACGTGGTATATATACTACCAAAAATAACTAATTCGTATTAAATAATCCTTGTAATTATATATAAATGTTTTTTTCATAGTATTTCTAACATTTTTCTTCAATCCATTCTATTATCAAGCACTATGGTTATCTTTTTCTCATATATGAATCCATTAAGACATGTTTTTTTTAAATGCCATTATTAATTTTAAATAGTATAAAAACTTCCAATTTGACAATTTTTTTCATGATTTACTTATATTAGATAATATTCCATGTTTTATTTTATTTTACACCACTCAAGGTTTTTCTATTAAAAATTTACTAAGTACGTAAGGGGTTTCTCTAACTTGAATCCCTTCATCGATTCATAATCACTCATAATTTACTATAATATTTTAATATAGGTCTTTTATAACAAGACTTTTCTAGTAAAATTAATTTTATTTATCTATAATAAATTATTTCAATAAATATTTTCGTAAATAAAATTGTAACCTATGTAACAATAACATACATTCTTACAAAGGGATCATTTCTACTAGGTCCATATTTACCTTCATTCCACTATTATAATAAATTTATGGAAATCTAATGTGGATTATTTTATATTATTATCATAATTAATTATCTATTTTCTAAAGGTAAATTTAATAACCATGTATCAATGGGGGATTTAATAATGTAATTTCAAAAAGATCAAAATGTTTTTCCATCTTATCAAAATAAAAATTTGTAACATCCACTGCATATACTCATTTGATATCCTATATGTAGTTTTCATTTTGAAATTCTTATCTATTATTTTAAAATTAAAAAATTTCAAATTATTTTCACTTCCCTTACATGAAATATTTATGTATTTCAGTTATATTTTTTTGGAACTCTATATAATTTATATTTCAAAAGATTTATCTTTCCCAGGATCCATGAATAATGAAATCTATAAGGGACCTTGAAACACAATATCCATACATTGAGATATATAATTACTTATTTGAGCTTAATGTTTTTAAAATCTTTCAATTTTTGGTGGGGTATTAATGTTTTTACTTCTAGGGTAAAATGTATTTTAAACCAATTGAATTTCTATAAGAGGTTTCCCTTTAATTTTTATTAAAATCAAATGCTTATTTGTACAAATGACTTGTAACTATGAATTCTACAATGACAAATTCAAAGTGATTTTAAAATTTCCTTTAATTATGATTAAATTACACTATATTAAAATGATTTTCTATAAATGATTTTTTTTTCACATTTAAACCTATATTATTCTTTTATGTAATTTTATTTCAGTGACCACTTTCTTAGTAACAAATTATTTAGTTGAAGGTTTTATTTTATAAATTTTGGTCATTTTGTAAATCATAATTTCTTTCCATGTATTTCTCATACAAATTGTATTATTATAAATTTAGATTTTCAATGAAATCAGTTTAATTACAATGGGTTTAGAATGTTTTTATATCGAAATTTCATGAAACCTATTTTCATTATTTTCATTATTTAATGACATGAAGATTATTTTTTTATGTGGAAAATAAATTTATGGTTTATGAATATCTGGGACCAATATCTCCATTTAACTCATTGGGTAACATATTATATTTAATTTAATAAAAATGTAATTGTTGGACAGAGAGAAAACTCAATAGGGGGGAATTGTGTTCCTACTTAAAATTTTTGTTAAAAAAATTATGATAAATATCCCCCAATTTTGAAACAACCATTTGAATTAAGACAGTATAGATATAAATGTTCATTTTGTCAATATGTTTTTCAAAGGTTGATTAGTCCTCAGTTGAATTAGTGAAATGCACCTATTAATCTTTTGAAACCGTTTTGCTAAAATTAAAACATATACACACTAACCAAAAATAACTATCAGAGTTAAGGTAAAACAATTATTTATTTGGAGATTATGGGAAACAGAAAAAATAATGATATAGTTTCACAATATATAGTACAAAAGTTAATTAACAAAGAGGTTTAGTCTTGATATGAGATGTAATACTCTCCAATTGTTTATTACATTCCACCATGCAATTTATATTAACAATAATAATGATACATAGCCTGTATCTGGCATTACACTTGTTTTCACAAACTATCCTGGCCTCATACCCTCTACCACAATTATTCAAGGGAGAAACACACAACTAGACCACACATAGATTCTTCCATATTTATAGATGGGAAAAAGTGTATGTAATGTTTAGTGTGAGGATTTTCATTATACTCCAGATCAAGCACAAGAGATAGTTTGTGTAACATATAAACACACTATTCCAAATATTTAAATAGAATGAAGACAATTGATCTAATGACATATAAGTTGATTTTATAAGGCTCTATGTGTTTGGAGTTCATCTCCTAACTCCTTGGAGTGAAAAAATTTCAATTCGAGTCATTATTTAGAAGTTGTCTTCAAAACAGAGTGTTGTAACTCTAGGTTGTATCTTCTAGGAACTGAGGTGTTCTGCTTCTTGGTTTGAAATAGATTTGATGAATCATAGAATACATTCATGAATTTGTTCTCCCAAATGATCTTAGTGATTCCCTTAGGTTCACAGTGAATAAGTAGGTGTGTTCTATTTGTTTGTCTTATCTTTCATGTAATCATCCTTTCTCATGCATCCACCTAAACACTTATCTTTCTCGCTCCTATATTTTATATTTGAGTTCTGATAATTGTATTAATAAAACTATGTGTGGTCTTCCTTGTACATCATACTGCCTCCATATATGGTCTCCTGAAATGTCTACAATCAACATTAATTAATGCCAGGAGCATTAAATTTACCAAATATGACTGATCGAATAATCTTATGAAATTGACAATTTATTGATTAGAAGAGTGTATATTGGTAGACTAGTAGTGGTGGCCCTCTAAATGGTAGGCTTCATCAGTAGCCTTAATCAGTATCTGTCATCGGTAGCCTTCATAGGTAGAATTTTAGTGGTAGACTCATATCAGTGATCTCTCATTGATATCTTAGTGGTGAGGTTCCACAATGGTAGCCTCTATCAGTAACGTCTAACAATAACTTATATTAGTAACCTTCCTGCGACAATCATTATCTGTAACCTGTAGTTATATCCTTCTACTTAGATAAATTTTGCATTGTAATCATAATCAATAGAGCAATGAGATTAAAGAATCATAGTAATTACTTGATAGAAACTGAAATATTAATGAAATATGATAATTATATAAAAGAAACATGGTTATCATATAATGGAAACATTATTTGGGATTATAAAAATAGGCAAGTCCAACAATCTCCCCATTATTGATAATCACAAATTATGTAAGTGAAATTTACATTTATGTTTTACTAAATCATGGTAAAGAACATTTTCTAATATCATCAATGGTCCTATTATAAATATATTATGTATCAGTAGTTGAAATAGAATTAAATTAAACTAGATTTATTGCTGAAAATGTATATCGGATCATAGATTCAAGGGCTCTAGTCTATAAACATATTTCTCCCACTTTCTGATTAGAAAAAAATAATAGATGACAAAATAACATGATTGTATTAATGAAGAAAGAGTACAATATACAAATATATTACCAATATCCCTATCAACTATGATATCCCACATTAAATCCACATCAGATATGTCGAAGGGAGATTTGTCTTTGAATGTTGAGAAGGAAGGTTCCTAACACGGAGGTACAAGCCTTTGCAAGAGTCATCAAAGGGGCATCACCGGAATATCCTAATGCTACTGACAAAGATGGTATGGATGGATGAAAAATAATGGGAGTGCAGTCCACATGGAGGAAGGGAAAAATTGAGATTCTTGAAATCCATAATGATCCCTTCTCCTCTTTCCAAAGCTGATATAAAATCATCCTTCTTCATCGTGAATTTTTCCAAGGCAGGAGTAAAATATCTAAGCCGACTAACTAGATCCTTAAAAGCATGAGTGATAGGTGGTATCCTCATGATGTCCAACAGCACCTTGAAGTGACATTCCACCTCATGCTTAGGGAACACCCATTTATAATATAAGTCAACTTTCTCTTTGATAACCTTCTGATCTAGGGTAAACTCCCTCAAATAATCTCTCACAAGCTTATAAATGTCTAGGGTACTGGAAATGACCTGAGTCATAGAATGGGTGTCTTAGGTACTAGCACACAAGAACTTCTCCACTTCTTATCTAACAACCAATATGAAATCTTCTAGGTCAACAGGAGGATATGTTGAAGAGGAAGCAAATGCACACATATGTTTCATAGTAAAAGATATATTATCCATAAAAGTCTTTGTCAGAACACTGATAAATTTATTCACATCATTATACTGACCACTGAAATGTGTCTCCATCAACTTCTTAAAGTCCTCAAGCACAGTGACCATCTATTAAAAAGAACTCTTAACATACATACAGTATTTTTCCACTTGAACTCTTGAATACATATATGGATCCAAACACACAATTGACCATTTCAACGACTCCACAGATTCTTCAAATATCTAGACATGATTCTGGAATGCCTTCACATCATGTAGAAAATTGGAGTGAGAGGTAGAAATGGTTCTTTTCATTGAATATGTCACAAATTCTAGATTATGAGCCACTATTCTCTATATCCCAATAGATCTCTCATCAATGTGTCTCTTCATATTTGATTTTAATGATTCTAAATCATCCTTATTCACATAATTTTGAGGTAAAATAACTAATTTCTAGAAAATAGTGGTCAATGAAATAGAATGAATTAGAGGGCTTATTTAGTCTTTTCATATTCAGATTTTCCACAGTCTACGACCAAGACCAAAAATCCATGGTCTTTTGACCAATTATATATTTCATGAGAAAAAAACTGAACCTGTGGAAATTGTTTTTTCCCCCTCACGAGGATCATTCTCCCAGGCAACTACATTTACCTCTTTTATTCCTCCATGATCAACTTCATCAACATGGTTGTCCATGGCTTCTTCTTCTATATAATCTACATCCATTTCCATAGAAATTCTAACTCTGACAGATTCAAAATTCCCCTCTGCTCCACTCTCTACCGCATCTTTATATACTATAATGGGATAGAGACTTAATAATTCCACTTCGTTTTTAGCAATAACTATCTAAAATTCCTCATCACTTGATTCATCTTCATCCTCATCCTCTATTTTCACTCCAAATGTAATGTTTCATAGAACATTATCTTCTCCTTCTTCATAACTAGTTTCCACATCATCTATGTCCCCTAGGAAAACCTCTCTTCTAGGAAATATCATTGTTGGGCTAGGTTCACCAAAGAATAATGAATTGACATGAGGACTTGAGGGAAGGTCTGGATCACTCCAGTCATCTACAAGAGAATCCATTATTTATTGCACACCAACAACCCCCTCTTCTTCATTTGAGTAAACTGGATCAACTTTAACATATTTTAAACATAGATATCCCATATTTAGTGGCCTAGTAGCATTGGTTACATGACTAAATAAATCTAACAACATTGCCTCATCATTCACCCATTCCCTTTTCCATGGATTCCAGTTTATCGTCATAAACATGCAGATCATTTTGGTAATGCATAAGTTGTACATTAAAACTTCATTTTCTACCTTATTTCTTGCCACACATTTCACTCTCAACATCAAGGATATCATCTTGGAATGAAACAAAGCATTTAATTTTGAACATGGCTGAGTCATTTCCTCTAATGAAATCATCGGCAACCTATAAAGATTTATCTATTTTCCATGATTTTATAGATAAAATAAAAAAAATTCTTCATACCACTATGTGGGATATTCCCCTATACTAGGACTCAAAGAATGTTAAGAAAATTTAAAAATAAATTTGTTTTCCCCTTCCATATCTGCAGTAATTACCTTCCTAGTGATTCCATTCCATGTCAACTCATCCAAAGCCTCTTCATAGCCAAAATTAATCACTACTAGGTGGTACCACTAAAGAGTAATAATTGAATATGCCTTCATGAGGGACTCGTAAGCATTCTGACCATTCAATAGAAGAAAATATCACAATCACACCATTTATCTTTGAAGTAATTCGGTTCCTATCCTAGTAATGTTCAAACATAAAAATCTCATAAAATTCATTTACTATATTGGGGTAATACAGTCTATTGTTGTTGGCAAATCACTATACCCAATACTGAGCATCGAGTGACATCAACACAAGATATATTCTCAAAAGTAGCCCTTCTGAAAATAATTTCTTTTCAACCATGATTTTCCTCTTTAAAAATTGTGTATTGATCATATTCACCACAACCTTGATTCTACTACTTGACTAAGGTCATGGTCTCTTTCAGTTCGGTGCATCACCTTCATCACCAAACATCAGTCTCATTAATCATTCGGTTGTTAGTTGGAGAGTTTTGAAGGACTTATAAGAAGGTTATGTTCCAATGTTATGGAGAAAGAGGTTCTAGAGAGGATTGAAGTCGACTGAAATGTGGTTTGTACACAATTTTTTTTATCACTTATGGATTGAAAACAAATCATGTCAAATAAATAAATAAGATTAAAACGGTTTCAGATTCCAGTAGAAAAACATCAAGTCATGTACCTAAGTATGGTTGATTGTCGGTAAGGTGCCAACGGTGATGTAATAACATTGAGGTCCAATGGTGAGGTCCAATAGTGAGAATAAATGGTGAGGTCCAATGGTGATGTTGAATGACGAGGTCCAACAGTGAGGTCTAATGGTGAGGTCTAATGATGTGGTCCAACAGTGAAGTCCAATGGGGAAGTCTAATGGTGAGGTTCAACAGTGAGGTCCAACGGTGATGTCTAATAGAGAGGTCCAATAGTTAGGTCCAACGGTGAGGTTTAATAGTGATATCCAATGGTAAGGTCTAATAGCTTATCATTCATAAACCATTTTCAACCGAATTTAATATTTCAGAATTCCATGTAGAAAAATGGTAAGTCGTGAACCTATGTAAGGTTGATTATCGGTACGGTGGAAATGTGGAGGTCATAACATTGTGGTCTAATGATGAGGTCTAATAGTGAGGTTTAATGGTGAGATAAAACGGTAGGGCCTAATGGTGAGGTCTAATTGTGGGGTTTAATGTTGAGGTCCAATAGTGAGGTCCAATAGCGGGGTTCAATAGTGAGGTCCAACGGTGAGGTCTAATGGTGATGTCCAATGGTGAGGTCCAATGGTGAGATTAAAAGGCGAGGTCTAATGGTGAGGTCTAATAGTTTATCATACCTAACTCATGTTTGATGTAATTTATCCTCTTAGAATACAATGGCTTTGTGAATGAATCAGCTAATTGATGTCATATTCCAATGAATTCAAGAGTGATATCACCTCTTTGATATTGATATCTCTTGAACTGATGTCTTAGATCATATTGCATTCCCATAGCATGAAATACTAGATTTTTGGATATGTTATTAGAACATGTATTATCATAGTTTATATGGACATGTTTTTATTGGTATCCATATTCCAATATAGTGTGTTTCATCCACATAATTTCAGCACAGAAACTGCAAGCGCCTATATATTTAGCTTCGGTAGTGGATAATGAAACATATTTCTATTTATTACTACACAATGTTACTAATTACTTTCCCAAAATATGACATGTTCTAGAGGTTCTTTTTATATATAACAGACAACATGCAAAGTCAGCATCTGATTAACATATTAAATCAAATGATTTTCCTCATTTATAAAATAGTCCTAAGTTGGTAGTATACTTGAGATATTTAAAAATACATTTAACAAATGTTAAATGAGATTCTTTGGGATTGGATTGAAAATTATCACACATACATATACTATAAATAAAATCAGGTCAACTACCAGTATTGTAGATCAGACTCCCAGTTGTATAAATCCTCTGGATTACCAATTTCATCAGCATTCAACATATAAGTAGTACTCATATTTGTATCACTACATTCATTATTACCCAATCCAAAATGTTTAGAAAGATACATAGTTTATTTACCTTGATTTAAAACAATACCATTTTATTTTTGAAAAAATTGAAATCCAAAGAAAAATTTATGTTCCCCCATTAAACTCATTTCTTATTCATCTTGTATTGTCATTGAAAAATATGCACAAAAATAATTTTTAGATGATCCGAAGATAATATCATCTATATAAATTTGAACTTTTTAAGAATTTTTGGAAATCCTTGTAATAAAAAGAGTAGGATTAGCTATCCCTTTTGTAAAACCATTAAAAATAAGAAATGATCTGAGTCTATTATACCAAGCTCTAGGTGGTTGTTTTATACCATATAATGATTTTGAATGTTTCAAAAAATGATTTATAAAATAGGGATTTGTAAATCATGGGTTTTTTCAGCAAACACATCTTCTACTACATAACAATTTATAAATGCATTTTTAACATCCATTTGACATATTTTGAAATTTAGATGAGCTACAAAAGCGATATGTATTAGTATAGCATATATTTATACTACTGGTGAAATAGTTTCCTCAAATTCTATTCCTTATTCTTGACTGCATCCTTGTAAAACTATTCTAGACTTGTTCTTGAATATATTTAAATATTCATCAACATTGTTCCTAAACACCTATTTATTTCATATGTTCAATGTTTATTTAGGTCATTCTTATAATTCCCATACCTTTTTGTCTCTCATACTTATTTAATTCTTCTTGAATAACAAGAATCCAAAATACAACATTGATAACATCATTAATACTTTTAGGATCATGTTGTGAATGAAAAGATTGAGGTTCAACATGGTTTCTTAGAGAATCTCTTGTTTGTGTCCCTCTATTTAAATCACCTACTACATTCTCTAAGGGATGGTTATTGAGAGTTATTATACCACCAGAAAGATTTGGACTAGTCTCCTCATTGTTGTCTATGAGATCATATTCAACATGTCTTGGATCTAAAAAATTTCTAGAACTAGTTGTTTTCACTAGGGGTTCACTATCATTATCAATAAGGTTAAGAATTGATATATCTTCCTCAAAATATTAATGATAGGTTTTGGGTTCATGTGGACCAGCATCATCAAAATTTACATGAACTAATTCATACACAAATATGGTTCTCTTATTTAATACTCTATAGGATTTACTAGAGATTGAGTAAGCTAGAAAAAATCATACATCACTTTTGGAAGAAAATTTGTCAAGATTATCCCTAGTGTTAAGGATAAAGACTTTACAACCAAAAACTCTAATGTAATTAACCATAGGCTTCTTATGATTCAATAAATCATAAGGGGTCTTCTTATGAATAGTTCAAATTAATACTATATTGTTGACATAACAAACTGTATTAACACACTACTAAAAATATTCCTGTAATCACTACAAAAAATGGCATTTAACAGTGCTGGAAAAGCGATGTTAAAGCCGGAAAAGTTAGGGGAGGGTCCCCTTTATCAGCGCTCTAAAAAGCGATGATAATGATCCCATTTATCAGCGCTAAAAAAAGTGCCGATAAAGGGGGTCTTTTATCAGTTCTAAAAAAGCACTGATAAAAGGGTCTTTTATCAGTGCATTCTTTTTAGCACTGATAAAATATCGCCATTATCGGTGCTTTCATAGCGCTGATAAAAGTAATGAAATTAAAAAAATTAAAAATTATTAATAAATATTAAAAAATAATTAAATATAATTAAAAAATTTAAATAAAATTTAAAAATATCAATCCAATCGGGGGCTTTTATAGTGCTTGACCCCCCATTTAACAGTTATTTCTAGCCCCTCATGCACCTACATTCACCTCCCTCCACCCTATATCAGCACTACACCCACCCACCCTTTATTAGCGCTAGACCCCAAATCCACTCCCATGTGCACGCCCTTGCCTCCACCAAGATTTGATCTCGAGACCTCCCCCTTGCATGCCTAAAGCCTTTTCTACTCTGCCATATTGATTTTTTCTCCAGTTAATGACATATCTATTTATTTATATATATATTTAGTTATATTTATTCGTATAGTATTATATAGTTATATTAATATATACAGTTATATTAAATTATATATTTATAGTGATATTAATATATATATTTATAGTTTTATCAATATATATATGTAGTTATATTAATACATATATAGTTAGATTAATATATAGGTATATAAATATATATATATATATATTGGTATTTTAAATAAAATGGTTATTAGATATTATTTAGATAAAGCTAATATATTTTATATGTAAATGCTATATAAATATTTATATATTGGAAACTAAATGTGACCTTTTTTATGAGACTTCAGGACCCCTGTAGGGGAAGTTATATTTTCAATGTTCTTTAAGGCTTCTCATTGATGATATGTTCTATGGGGGGAGTTTGAAATGACCCGTGTTTTCAATACAAGGTATAATTCCATGGGAAATTGAAATTTTGGCATTTAGTGGATTGGCCAATCTTTTAACTGAGCTTAAAAACATAATATGTAGTTATATTAATATATATATAGTTAGATAAATATAGATATATTATATATATATATAGTTATATAAATATATATATAGATATATCAATATATATATTTATAGTGATATTAATATATATATTTATAGTTATATCAATATATATATATGTGGTTATATTAATATATATATATATATATTTAGCTTAATATATAGGTATATAAATATTTATATATTGGTATTTTAAATAAAATGGATATTAGTTATTATTTATATAATTGTAATATATTTTATATGTTAATATATTTTATTATTTATATTTATAATTAAATTTTTATGTGTGAATATATAAAAAATTTGAATATATTATTATATATTTGAATATAAATAGCAGTTCATTATAAAAAATGGTAAATTTCAAAGATATACTATGTATATGAATATAACACCTTGAAATAAATTAAGTCCTCACCAAAAAATCCACTAATACCCACTTAAACGAGGCTGAAAATCAACAAAATGCTAAACAATCGAGGTACCCAGAGTAAAAAAATAAATTTTAGAGGCCTTCAAGGCCTATTTTGGTCTCTAAAAAACCATTACTAGGGTCCCCCGTGTCACAGGGTTGTAGAGCAAGTCCCATGCATCCATTTGATATGTGGTAGAGCTCAAATGGACACCTAGATCAAAAGTTATGGCTGTTTGAAGTTCGAGTTCTATTGTAAACATATTTTGGAACTTTTTTAATTTTTTATATTTTTTTAGTCTTCAAATTGTTATTAAATGACTTTTACTTCATAATAATTAGAAAATTATTAATAAAAAATATTTTTTAATTTTTTTTATAATCCATTTTCACTAAATAATTTATATATTAAGTATATTAAGTGGAAATGTATCTTTATACTAATCTAAAATATATAAAAATTATATATTATATTTATATCAATATAATAATATTTATATATTTAAATATAAATATATTATATTTAATAAACTTTTTCTGATGTTTACCCTTTATCACCACTGAAAAGAACGCTGATAAAGGACCCTCTTTATCAGCGCAACTAAGAAAATCGTTCATAAAAGGGGTTTCATTATCAGCATTAAAAAAGAGCAAATAAAGATAACCCACATTTTCAGTTATTTTTAGTTAGCGCTAATAAAGGATTGCTCTGGGAAAAACTGTTTTTGTGGTAGTGACCGTTTCAACCAAGAAATATATAGGCATGTTATACTCTTTGAGATTTGTTCGGTCAATCTCTTGAAGATTTATATTTCTTCTTTCTACAAATCCATTTTGTTGAGGTGTTCTTGGATCATTAAAATCGTGATAATCGAAATTATTTGAGAAAAAATATTAAAATCCTGATTTCCAAACTGACGACCATGATCACTTCTCAATGTCTAAATTTTAACTCCACTAACATTTTCTACAGACTTGAAATATTTAATGATGTATGAACAGTATTCACATTTGTGATCTAAAAACTATACCATAGTTTATCTAGATAAATCATCTACATGAGAATTAGAATAGTTCCTCCCATTTAATCCTGAAACTCATGATGGTCCAAAAAAATCATTCTGAACCAACTCAAGCAGTTGAGAAGTTGAAAATTATTATTTTTTGTTTTGATAGAAACATTGTTTTGTTGGAATTCCAATTTAGGTAAGTCTCTAACTATAATATTCCTAGTCAGTTTCCTCATATAGTTCACATTGATGTTTCCTATTCATTTATTCCATAACCAAGATTCCATTTGAAAAACATTTAAACATTAAATATTTTTCATTGATAAAGATTTTAAATCAACTCTATATACATTTTCTTTTCTAAGAAGAGTGATTATTAAATAATTTTTAAAATTAAAAAATTTACATGCATCATTTTCAAACGTAACATTAAAAAATTCATCAATCAATTGAGAGATACTGAGTAAATTTTACATTAACCCATCTACAAAAAGTACAATTGAAATTAATATAGAATTAGGGTTACCATTTTGGCCTAAGCTAATGACCTTCCCTTTAGAATTGTCACCAAATGTAATGTTTCCACCATCATTATTAATTAGTATCCTAAAGCATGAATAGTATCCTTTCATAGGTCTTGAACATCCACTGTCGAGAAGCTATAGGGTTCTATAAGAGCACATTAGAAAATTTTCCTATAAAACAGATTATCTATAAGGTAACTTTGGTACAAATATTTTCTTGGTTCCAGAGAGGTTATCAAGTAATGCCTTGGGAACCCATAGTTTTTTATATGATTCTTATAATCAATAGATATTTTTCAATATTTTAACACTTTATTAGGTCCTTTTGAATTTTTTTAATAGATGGTCCAGAACATGAACTAGCACTGAACTATCTACATTTTGGATATTTTTTAATAATCCTTCTCTGTCCTGGTTTATATCATAGGCTAGTTGTCTATTTTGTAGAAATTTGTTTCCCTATAAACTGGACCAAGGTATCTCCAGCATTAGTAAACATCTCAGGAAATCTTTTTAATTACTCATTTGATTTTTTTTGTTTAGTAATTTCTATTAATATTTGAGAAAATATTTCTTTCTCAATATCTAATGTAGACTTATAATCGACATTTAAACCATGTTGTCTTTTCAATATCATATATTTATCCTTGAGTTCATTAAATGTATTTCTAAGCATTCCATAATACCCAAACAGTTCATCATTGGTCATATTTTCATCATTATTCGATAAAATTTCATTATGAAAATATTAAGCATTATATATAGGAGATTTAAGTGTTACGTTATATATTTCAGTCATGAAACACATGTTTTCAAGATTGTTCTTTTTAGTATTATAAGTTTCATATCCACTGGAGCTATCTACTGAAGCACTCTAAGTAGCTTTCATAGCCTTTAAATATCCATTTACCTTGGCTCCATATTTCATCTTAAATTTTAGCTTGGGGAAAAAAGCCTTCACATGACAATTTCATTTACACTTCTAGAAGATTTTCTCATTTGTTTTGTTTTAATATATTTTGTTCGTTTTTCAATTTCATTCACTATCATACATTCCTTTATAATTTTACTTTCTAAAGAACATCTTCTTTCAGTAGAACTTTTTAATTCTTCTAGCATGATGGGCTATATCATCATCACTATCAGGGTCTGAATCTTCACTGGTGGAACAGTCTATAAGAACGTGAACTTTCTCCGTGATCTTTGAGGTAGTAGTCTTGAATTCTACATATTTCATTCTTGTTTATTCATCTTCTTCTTGATTCAACTAACGCTCTTCTTCATACATCGTATGTTTTCCAATTAGTTCTTTCACTGGAATCTTTCTTATGTCATAGGATTCTCGAATAGAAATTGAATTTATTATCCATGTGTTAGGTAGAAATCAAAGTAATCTCAAAATCTGATTCTTGCTATCTAGTGGTTTCCCAAGTAGTCTTTTGTTATTTACTATTTTATTGAACCTGAGATACATTTCAATGATTTGTTCATCATGATTCTTTTTAATAATATAATATTTAATATTATAGGTATTTAATATAATTTTTTTAACATTGGTTGTTGCCTTATGGGAAACATCCAAAGTGTCCCAAATTTCACAAGAAATTTTACAGGCAGATTTTCTATTGAATTTTTCATCACATAATAACCAGAAAAATTCATTCATTACTTTACAATTGTTGTTATATGTAGATTTGGTACATTGAGACAATGAGCTCCTACCAATAGCCATTAATGCATGTTTTTCATCAATTGTGCCCCAGATTTCAGGACCCATGCTCTCTAGATACATTATCACTTTAAATTTCCACTGAACATAGTTATTACCATTAAAGAATGTTGGCCAATTAGTAGCTACACTGTCAAATCTATTATCCATAGAAAATTAAAATTTAAAGAACAAAATATTTAGATATGACATAAATTTTATAATATTTAAGCTAAATCTAAATTAACAGTTGAAATGAATTTAAATACTTGAAAAAAAGTTCTGATGGTTGCAATAAAAAGACATCTGATACTGAATGTTGGTCAGAGTGGAAACCCAAGAGGGGGTGAATTGGGTTCTTATATAAAACTTTTATTCAAGACTATATGACAAATAGCCTCCAATTTTAAAACTGCCCAGTTAATTAAGGGAGTAGTGATATAAATGTTCAGTTGGTCAAAATGTTTCTCAAAGGTTGAATAGTCCTTAGATGAATCAGTGAAAAACACATATTCAAATTTTGAAATAGTTTTACTAAATTGAGAACATTTACACAATAACCAGAACTAACTATCAAAGATAATGTAAAAAAATTTTCAATTTTGAAATTATGACCAGCAGAAACTAGAAAAATAATCAATTACAAAATATAGTACACTGAAGAATTAACCAAGATGTTAAGTCTCAAGACAGGACTTAATCCTCATAACGTAGTGATCAACAACCACTATAAAGTTTGAATTAACCATAAATTGATACACAGCCTATATCAGTATTTATAATACCTTTCAAAAGGTGTCCAGGGATCACAAACACTACAATAGTTATTCATGGGGAAACCACACAACCAAACCACACACGACCTCTTCCATTGTTATACATAGGAAACATAAGTGTATGTAATGTATGGTTTGATGATTTTCTATATCCTATAGTTCAAGATCAAGAGATAGTGTGTGTATCATACAAACAAACACTTATCAGAAATGAAGAAGAAAAAATATAATAGGTCTAATGTTATAATGATTGATTTTATAAGGCTCTATGTTTTGGGAGTTCATCAATTGACTCCTTTGTGTGATGAAATTGTAGTTTGAGTCATTCATTGGATGTTATCTTGAAAACATATTTTTTCAACTCCAGGTTCTAGATTCCAGGTCCTAAGGTGTTCTACTTCATTGTTTGATAGATATTTGATGTATTATAGAAGACAGTTTTGAATTTATTCTCCCAAATAATCGTCCTGATTATCTTTGTCTTACAGCGGAAAACTTGGTGTGTTCTCTTTGTTCTTCATATCTGTTGTGTAATCTTCCTTGCTCATGCATCCACCTCTCCTCTTCTCTTCCTCAATATTCTATTTTATATTTGAGGTCTGACAATAAGAATAAGAAAACCATGTGCGGTGTTCCTCGTGCCCCGTATCATGTCCAAGTATTGTCTCTTGATATGTATACAATCAGTATTAATAAATGTCATAAGCATTAAATTTACCAAATATGACTATTATAATAGTCATATGAAATTGAAAATGTATGGAGTAGAAGAGTAGGTATCAATAGACTGGTAGTGGTGGCCTTCTCAATGGTAGGATTCATTAGTTGCCTTCAATGGTATCTTTCTTTGGCACCCTTCATCGGTAGCCTTCATTGGTAGCATTCATAGGTATCCTTCAAGCGGTAAATGCATAGTGTTGATATCACATTGATAACTCAGTGGTGAGGTTAACAATGGTAGCCTCTATCAGTAACGTCTATCGGTATCCTTCCAATGGTAATCTTTATCGGTCACCTCTAGATGTGACTTCTATTGAAATAAATGTTTCATTGTAAACTTAACTAATATAGTAGTGAGATTAACTATACATAGTTATTACTTGATAGAAATTATTAATATTAAAGAAACATGATTATCATATAAAAGAAACATTATTATCATATAAATGAAACATGATTTGGAATTATCAAAATAGTTGAGTACAATAGCTATGAATGTGTGTTAATAATTATCTAGGTGTGCTAAGGGTGTGTGTGATGAATTTTATCTCTACTGATAATTTAACGAGTGAACATGTTGGCATATAGAAATATTCACAAAGATAAAAACACATATATTGAATGTTATTCCACATTTTTTCCTATGTTCATGGACCATGATATATACTACAAGATTTATAATCTAATGCCATGGTAAAAGTGTAAATGTTTGAGAATTTATGTCTATAATTCATTCTTAGGTATAAATTATATTGATTTTTGTTCCATTAAATCATATATTTTCCATAATTCATGGTTTTCAACATTTTTATGATCTATCCATTGGGTATTATCATATTTTGTTTCTTTACAAAGAATATTATCTTTCTCCTTTATTATGTTTCCATACTGTTGATTATAAAGATAATATATCATACGATATATATATTAAAGTGTCTCAAGGAGCACCATTTTGGTGAAATTTTTGAATGTGTAGAAAAGTAAATATATTTCTGTAGTTAGTCACTAAAACAAAAAACAATCTTCTGTATACATTATTTGAATTTTTGAAATGTTTTATTAACATCACGAGATTAATTTTTTATTTATGTCAAGTTTTTCTTAGGTTTCTTTATTTATGTTGTTTTTGGATTATATATTTATAATGATAGTAAATAAAGGATTACCATTGTTATTTCATTGGTATTTTGGAATGAGATTGTTTCTTGAAAGGGTTCTAGAAGGTGATGGTGAGTTATGATTTAAACTTTTTATTGTTATATTGGTACATGTAATGTTTTATTTAGTAACACCATTTACATGTCATGGGATGGTTTGGTTATTTTGGAGATAAATATAAATATGTGTACTCTAGTAGCCATTATGGGACTCAATATAATGGAACTATATGAAAAATAAAGTTGTCTATATGTCAGGTGTAATGGTGTATAGATAGCGTTACTGATAGGGCTGTTTATAATCATTTCATATTGTATTTTTTGATGCACTTTTTATTTCATTGCAGTTCATTTAGTGTTTGTTTAATCCAAAAAAAAATATAAAAAAAATTATTATATTCAGATTTATTTATTTTTCAAAATAATTTTCTTCTTATAATATATTTATAATTATTTTATTACATTGGCCCAGTATAGCTCAGGCCAACCCAAACCTTTCCCTTGGAGTAATGTAAGACCACTAGGTCTGGGCCCACTATGCCAAGACCAAGAATTATTAGTCCCACCACAACTAACATCTAGGTCCACCCCAATCCCATCCCAACCTGAGACCATGATTACCTAGTCCCACTATGTCCTCACCCACCCAAACCTGCCCTATAAAATTAATCATAATATGTGTAGGGAGATATTTAAATCGATTAATTCATGGTTGTTTTGGAATGAATTTACCACACCATTCATTCAATTATGTGGTTAATTAGTAGACATTAATATAATTTTATATATTCATATAGATACATGTAAACACTTTGATGTGAATAAATATATTAATTTTTAATTAATAAATACACACAGAAAAGAATTACCTAAAAATTTATATAAATGTATTTATATATAAATTTATAAATATGTATATCAATTAAATATATATAAACACAAAGTTTTATATAAATTTGTGAAATATAATCATATATATATAAGAGCATATAAATATAATTGAATAAATATATTTATATGCATAATATCAACAAATATATATAAATTTTTAAGAATATACATAAATATATAATAATTTCTAACAATAAAAATAAATATAAATATTTGGATAAAAATATATATTAATACACAAAAATAAAAAATTAAATATATATATATATATAAACACATATAAATATATACATACCCACATATTATAAGTAAATACATATAAAAAAAATAAAAACATAATATATATACACACATATATAAATATGAATAAATATATATTAATATAAATAAATTTATATAAATACAAATAAATAGAGACACATATATAATTATATTTAATAAAATATAACAATAAATATAAATATATATAAATATACATATAAACACAAATAAATATACATACATAAATGAATATATATATATATACCCACATAATATATATAAATATATATGTTGATTAACATATAGACATATAAACATATATAAATATACATAATTATAAATAAATTGATATAAATATATATATATATATATATCCTGTTTAAAATATATATATATATATATATACAGTTGAAAATAAATTTAAACAACTAAAATTAAAAACACCAACATATAAATAATTATATATATCAAAATATGAACATATATATATAATGTCATATAAGTATAAATATATATATATATATCCTTGTTATATATATCAATGGACATAAATATATATTACTATAAACAAATTTACATTAAAATATCTAAATACACAAACATATTTTAATATGTATATACACATATATATATGAATATAAATACCTATATATATACACCCACATAATATATATTTATATACCTATATATATAATTATATAAAAATAATAACAATAATTACATATAAATGTATATAATTTTTTTCACTCATATGTATATATAAATAAAAATAACTACGTTAAAAATACAAAATACCAGATCTACACACACATATAATTATTTATAGAAGAAACACTTTTTAACCTTTCACATACCACTATAATGAATTTACGTGGTCTCTAGGGTATAACCAAGAATTAAATCCAAAATAATGCCCTGATATTCTAAGGAGTGTATATCAAGGATTATCTATGCCGAGTTAATATTTTGTATATAAGACACATCATAAAAATAATTCAAAAAAATTTTGAAGACCACAAGAATTTCAAAACCTTCATATCAAATAGAATGTAAACCAAAAGAGATATTTTATATTCCTTCCAAAAAAGATAATAGTGCCCTTATAATTTCACTACAAATTCATTAAAAATATACAAAATTATCACACTTTAATATCATTTTTTAAGGCCTTATATGTCTCTTTTGAGAATAAAAACTGTATATAGAGCTCCTCTAATATAACATATTATATAGATCATTTTATGACTTCATTTTTATTTCAATCAAAACCCATATGGACACTCATGTCAATAGTTATAGTCATATGAATTTTAATTCCTATTTTCAACTTCTTTTAAAATATAATTAATTTTTATTATCATTATTTATTTCTATATATTTTTTAAAATGATAATATTTATCTCTATAAACAATGACTTGAGATATCCGGAAGCATAAGAAGTCACCCAGATCAATAGTTATAGTCATTTGAATCAAGAGATCAACTTTTATCCTCTCTGAAAACATTAGTTATGTGTGGAAATTTCAGCAAAGATTTTAATATATAAATATATATCCAGATATATATATAAATATATGTATAAATATATGGAATTATATATTTTTTGCGTGTATTAATATGAAATAATAAAAATACATATTTAATTACAAACTAATAAATACCAATTAATAATTACTAAATAAATAATAATTAATCATTACTTATGTATGTTAAATTTTTTAAATAGTGGTTTCTGAGTAAAGGACCAAGACACAATTTATTAAGGAAAATTGGGGGGATTACATGATTCTACAACAGGGGAATTTTTTACAATCCCTTTCATCAAGAGGTAGTAGCTCAATAGGTAGATCATACATCCACGTAATGTCCAAACTGATACCCATGTCAGAAAGACTATCAGTAACCCTGTTCACCTCAAGAAAGGTGTGTGTGGAAATGTAGTTGATCTCTAAGAGTGAAGCCAAGCATATCATCCAAAGAGTAGTGATAGGCCAGGCTAGATTTATTTCTTCGTTCCAAATATCCTGAACAACGGTAGATGAGTCACTCTCAATATAGATGTTGATCTAGCCCCTTTTCTGGATGAAATACACAATGTGAATCACACCCATCATTTCTTCCTGCAAGTAAGAGGCCATGACACAACTGCTAAAAAGCATCCATCGCATCGCCCATTAGAATCTCTGATAATAACACCATAACCAGCTTATCTTGGATTTCCTTTGGATGCTCTATAAACATTCAATTTAATACATCTCAGATTCGGGTTTTTCCAGATAAAGTTGATGGAGTGCTTCAGTTTCATGTAGATACCTTCAACGCTTAGGCGATGAAGGATCACAAAATTACAAACAGAGTTATCACAATATGATTTTTTTATTGAAGTTGAATCCCTGATTTCCATTTGAATTTGTGTATGACCTGCATTAAGATTGAATGAGTAATTTTTGTGAAAAATAGAATTTATATCATACCATATCACATGTATGAGCTTCACCACCTCTTCTAAGAAGGGATTTTTGATTTTCTGTGAAAATTTCATCTCCACATAGTATCTTATGTGAGCACTAATAGAGTTTGAGTGTGACAATCTGTAGCCAAACAAGTCAGTAATATAATTCCAAAGAACTGAAGTTCTATCACCAGTCAAAAATAGATGGTTATAATCTTACACATGCTTGTGGACAAAGAGGAACTTTGAACAAAGATGAATTACAAAATATTGAAGACAAACCATAGTGGGAACATGATTGTGGGAAACACGCCAGACAAGATTATGTCGAGAGGGCTTAAACCAGTTCTTATTAAATTATTTTAACCAAACAAAATATATATTCTTATAAGTAGTGTTGTTATTGTAAATAATTTCTATGTCAAGGACCCCATTGTTAGCTGGATCATATATAATAAAATCATCATATGCATATGAGTAGTTGTCGATAATGTGCATGATGTTATCAGGCAAGTTATATCTACCAAGATGCATGATATATTTTATAATAAAATTAGTTTTCAATGGGATGGGGATAGATTTAAACATAGAGATAATAAGGACACCAGTCCAGTAATCCAACCAAAAGATTACAGAAGAATCTATAGTAACCATCCATCTAGAGTTGGCTATATTGTGTGAAAAAATTGTCTAATAGAGGGCCAGATGGACGATTGGATATAACTCAAATTTACTTTCCTATGTTTTTAGTGAATTTTATTCTATGAAAAGTAATGGATTCAGAGTTATTATTGGTATATATTTAAGTGAGTCTAGCTTGGAGAGCATCATTAAAGAACCGAAGGTTTTTAATTCCAATACCACCTTTATCCAATAGTTTGCAACATGTGGTCCATGGGATAGTCACAAGTTTTCTTTCATGAATTATACCAGTCGAAATGAAATTATTGATGTAAACATTAATATTTTTATGAAGATAAATATGACATTTATAATTCATCAACAAGTAGAACAACTTTGACACAATAGTATATTTCACCTAACAAATCCTTCCTACTATGGAGGGGGATTTACCCTTCTAGTAGGAAAGCTGGTTAACGACATGGTAAACAATAGAGGAAAAAAATGGATTTCAGTCTTCCCCAAAATATATTATCACATAGGTAATTCAATGGGAAGGATCCTTCTTTGATATTGAGACAATTGATGATGTCATTTTTTCTATTATGAGATAATTTTTTTCCAATGAAGACAAAAGGTTTTCCCCATCTTATAGATTGGCCAGAGATCTCTTCATAATGAGTCAAAGAATTTTTATGATTTTGAATTTTTTTATTGCATTGTAAGAAAATAATGAAGTCATCGACATAAAAGAGATGCGTAGGAACACTTATGTTTCTTGTCACCTGAATGGTATAATGTATTCATTGAGTAACCAAGTTGGTGAGAATCTTACTGAGGTAATATTTAGCTATGGCCAATAGGATTGTAGATAAAGGATCACCTTTCTTGACACCCATGGAACATTTAAAATAGCCCTTAGGAGATCCATTTACAGGAATATAAATAGAATCCTAATTGAACAAGTAATTGATTCTACTTATTTAAATGTCACTAAAGCCAAAGGTTTTTAAAACCATGAAGATAGACCTCCAGTCAATGGTTTCAAAGTCTTTCCTAATATCATGTTTCATAGAGACATTACCTCTAATATTAGATTTGTTTAGATTGTTGGTGAATTCTAAGACAAGGAAAATACAATCGTTTATGTTTTTTCCCATTGTATATCCAATTGGATTCCATGATATTACCTTTTGATATAGTGAAGAAATTCCGTTACAAAATAGTTTAGTGATGATTTAATAGGGAGAGTTAATAAGGGAAATGGGCCATAAAATAGGTATTTCATAATAATTATCAATTTTGGGGATTAAAGTAAGTTATTGATCATTTAGACCATGAGGGAAAACCCCTTTAGAGAATAAGGATTTCACAAGTTTGCACACATACATGTTAATAACTTCCCTACGATGTTGAAAATTAACCATTATTAGAACCATCAGGGCCTGGGGCACTATCATGATTAAGGTTGAAGGTAATGTTTTTGAATTCTTGGTCCAGAGAGATTCTTAGAAGAGTGAGATTATATTCTTCCTTCACCATGATTAGAATGATCATAAGAATAATGTCTTTATTAAAATTTGGGCTGTTGAAAATGTTATCAATGTAGTTGACAACATGAGTAGGAATGGCCTCCTCTGTTTCAAGGAGGGTGTTATTGACCCTAAGGAAGGAGATGGGAAGAAAAAAATTCCTAATTCTTTAAAGAGAGTTCTAAAATATAGTGTTTCTCTCACCATCTGAAATACATTTAGCTTTGAAAAATAGTTTACTATTGTTATCTTTTAAAAAATAGTGAGAATTCAATTTCAATGTAGTGATGATTTCATCTTGAGTGTCATTATAAAAAGTAGAGAAAGTAGAGTTATGCTGAATTTGAGAATATTATTTTTAAAGGATAGATATGACATTTTCCATTTTCTTGTATTTTTTGTTGCACCAACCCTTAAGGCATTGCTTGAGGTGGTTTAATTATGTAAAGCAGGAAAAAGCATATTTGTGATGGTGAATAGACTCCCAGAAATTTTTTATGATGCTAGAAAAATATAATTTAGAAGACCATGAATTGTTAAATCTAAAAGGAGAAATGGTTTTCATCTTATTAGAGGTTACAATGACAAGGATTGGGTGATGATCATAATTAAGCATGGGTAAGTCAATGATGGAGAGGGTATCCCAGTAGTCCATAGCTTGAGAGTTAGGGAATTCCCTATCCAGTTTTGTTGCAACTATTATATTATAGTGTCTTATATACCATGTTTTCTTTGAAGTAGTAAGATTATTTTCTATGATATTGAAATTTTTAATAGAACCTCTATATTCACTCAAGGAAATGGAGGAGAAGGAATAGCCAATTTTCTCACAAGAGTATGAATAGAGTTGAAATCACCTAACACAATATTGGGATCATGTGTGTTGCGAGATATATCAACAAGCTATTTCCAAATGGGCCTATAGTCCTAATATCTATTTTGGGAACAGATCATCCTAAAAATATTAGGCTTTCCATCTAGAGAGAATTTAAATGATAAAATTTGCTCATTGAAATTAAAGCACTAAAATTATATAAAGAATGATGATAAAACATCCAAAGGGATTCAATTGATGACCCCATTTTGCAAGCATGTTGGTAATTATAACCATAATCATATAGATGCCTACACATTAGATAGAAATTTATTTTTGGTTAAATTATAGAAAATAGTTTAGGTTTGTGCATCAAAATAACTATTTTATGAATAGAAAAATTTTTGGGGCTCAAAATTTTCTTACAGTTCCAAAAGAGGTAATCCATTAAGACCATGTTTTGGGGGCTAGAGCCCACTTTTTTGTTTTTTGGATCCACCTGAGTCCCTCTTCCTTTGTGATCTTCTCACATTTTGGGAAGGAGGATGACTGGTCTGCTTAACCTATCCATTCATATAAGAAAATGAATTTTTCATTAATAGCACCTATAATAGGAATAGTCTGATTTTTTAGGTGTTTCCAAAGTCATAGGTGTATTAATGTGTTTAACACACAAATCCATTGAGGGATTAACCATTTGGGTAATAGAGTCCTATCTAGAGGGTTGTGAGCCCTCTTGCTATATTTTTTCTTTTTGGTGGTCCATACTAGATACATGTCTCTTAATGGGAGAAATCTATGTGTGCAGTGTTATAATATATATATATATTATTTATATATTTATTAATAAATAATTATTAATTAATTATTATAAATTAATAAAATTTTAATTAATTATTATAAATTATTTTAAAATCTGTTATATTTTTTCAGAAAATACTAATAAAATTAAATAATAACTTTTTATTTAAATATAAAATTTTAAAAATTATTAAGAATTAGACATGGTTTTCAATAATTTATGCTTATGAAATAAAAAAGAAACATTTGGTTGTTATTTTGAAAAGCACTACTAAATTCTCTCTTTCCTCAAGTGTGGTCTCATGTTTGGGGTTTTTCCTTTCATAGAAGGGGTTTTCCCACTTAGTTAATCTATGAAGGGAAAATTAGAATTCTAATATACTTTGATTGAATCAAGTATTCCAATTAGATAGGTTATACGTTTGTATATTTCATGATTGTATTCATGACTAATAAGGGGTCCCATGAAGATTTTAATATTTAATTTTCAATTTTTATCTCATTTATATTCATTATTTTTATTTTTCTCTTCAATTATGTCTTTATAAAATATTCAATTATGTAAAATCGTGAAATAGGAATTTTCATTCCATTATAAGAACATGTTTTTATAATGTAATAATGAGTTGAATATGAATAGTATTTGTGGTTTATAGAATATGTATTCATAAATGTTTCCACAAAATATCCCTTATTTTATCATATGGATTAACAAAAAGTTTTGAGATATTTATTAATGAAAGGGTTAAATTTTTATTCATTTAAATACTTTTTAAAATGGGTAAATATTAGAATATTTGTATTCAATGTTGAATGGTTATTCATAACCTTCCTTGTCACCCAATCCTCATGTATAAAAATGTCAGTTTTATTTTAAAATGAACTACTTTATCAGTTAAGAAACAATTGATTTCATGTGAAATTCACATTCTAATTTTTTTCTTTATAAAATATTAAATATGATTTATGATTTGTGATATTACAAACTACTATAACATTTTTTTAATATTTAATATTATACATTGATCATGGGTAAGATACCTACTGGGAATTATTTCCATCACCTTACATATATACATAGAGTGTACTTGTACTAGAATTCCATGGATATAGTTAACAGATTATCCAATCATTTATATAGTTGATGATAGAGAGCATTCTTATGTTTGGTACGATGCAGGTGATAATATAATATTTCTTATTTATCATATAGAAATGGTTCATTCAATATTATATTTTTATCACATTCATTGATTATTTATCTTTTTTAATCTCTCTATACATGTCTACTTTTTATATCCATTACATTTATCATTTGTGGGTATTTCATTAGTCATGAATATGTCAGGATGATTTGGTTATAATTATCTAATAATTTTTTTGTAGTCTGTATTTTTATTATATCAATAATTCTTGTTTTTTTTGAATAATTTTTGGAACTTTTTATTTTATATGGTAGACATATATTTTATATAGAAAGGTAATGTGTTTCAAATATAAGGTTGTTTGTTGTATATTTTGACAATAACCGATGGTTTATGATAATTGATCGTTATAATATATGATTGTCACAACAAAAAATTTCTATTTTTCCAAAAATATATAAGAAGCATTGGATCACAATGAAAATTTTTATATTTTTTGAAGAAAAAGTTGGAGTATGAGTGGACATTGAAGACATAGTGATGGGGATATAAAAATAATAGTCATTGATATATATATCATTTTATCTTCAGGATGATCATGAAATATATAGAGAATAGACAAACATAGAATATATTATAGAGATATAATGTGAAATACGATTTTAATCAATGATTGAATAAAATTACTTTTCTTATTAAATTGTAT
Organism: Viscum album; assembly: GCA_963277665.1. Lineage (NCBI taxonomy): Eukaryota > Viridiplantae > Streptophyta > Magnoliopsida > Santalales > Viscaceae > Viscum > Viscum album. The sequence goes on along the minus strand of OY728131.1, from coordinate 1,104,223,577 downwards.
TTATTTTTATAAAGATATATGTCTTAAAAATAATTTTTTAAATGAATACAATTTGTTTGTGGAAGGATGAACTTATGTGGCATTAGTGGGACACTCAATGATGGGCCAGATCTAAAAATAATCAGTATATAGAAGTTGTGTGTGTTTTTGAAGTCATTTATATATTTCGGAATTTCAAATAGAGAAATCCATGTTATCCAAAAAATTGGTAAGTCATTTTTAATTGAAAAGGAGGTTTGGTATCTAGTAAAATCATCACATGCCAAAAGGTTATCATACGACATGCTTACCATTTTACATTGAATTTTAGTTATCACTGTGGTTGAATGATCAACTAAAATTGGGAACTAATTCACCCCATGAAATGGAATATAATGTTTTACATTGAAAAATACATTTAAAAAAATAAATGTTGAAATCCTACTAGAAAGGAAAAAATTATGGACATTTTATAAAAATTACTATACTATATTTAATAATTATGAAAACAGTAGAGTTAATTCAAATGTTTATCCATAATTGGGAACTAGAGGAGCACCACATATTTGAAATATTCATGGTTATTATTATGATTTACAATGTAGAAGATTAAATGTGGTTGTGAGTGTGATGAAAGTCATATCGAAGTTTATATTTATTAGATACATGGTATTAAATTGTAATTTTTGTAGCATACCATGGTCATTTCTAAGGTGATACCAACATGTGTGTTTTGAGTATGTATCATTATGTGACAATTAAAAAACTATATTTTTTATCCCAAATTTATTATTTTTACATTAATTATTTTTTGATGTTATGATATGAACATAATATGCCTAAATTGCGATTAATGGTGGAGATATACTTGATGATTATATAAGGGTTGGATTTTAAGAATAATAATTATAGATTAGTGAATATCATGAATTTGAATTTCAAATAATTGATAGAAAATTTGGGGAGATCGATTGAAATAATACTATAAATTTTAGATAGATATAAAAAATAACATCCTTATGAAGAAAGGATGAATATAATAATTGGGGAAACACCCTAGAACAGTGATACATAATTGTCGAAATGGTACATCCCATGTTAAAACTATTCACCTATCCTTTTAAGAGTCTATCAGATAATAAATCTATAGCTATTATTGTTGGTTAGAAACCCATTGTATTTGATGTGACCCTTGGAATGATAGGAATAAGATAATAAATATGGAATATAGGTCTTGATATTCTGATAAGTGAGGAGAAATAATATAAAATTGAACATGAATAAAGGTTTTTTTATAGCATTTTTTTGATGAAGATTTATTTGTTTATATTTATAAAAACGATGAAGAGTAGGTACATTTCATCATCCATAATTATGTTAAAAAATATGATGGTGACCCATGAATATCATTGTTTGAATATTTTATTTTTTAATCGAGTAATGTATATTTATTTTTGCAATAATAATTTTCATATCTGATATCTCACTAGAGAATAAGCGAGAATATTTAATATATTTTTTAAATAAGTGGGAGATCCCATGAGATATATCATTATATAACACATGGTTTGAGTAAATAAAAATACCTAGAAAATATGGATTACCAATAATATATCTTGTTTCTATAGAAAATTATATTTGAATCAGAGACATAATTCCACACTAGAATTATTCTTAATTAGTAGGAGTATTCTATTAGAGTAAGCGTGAAATGCGTTTTTGTTAAACTATTCCAGTAAGGAGTTGTTCATTTGAGATAATGAAGGAGATGAAATATGTAATTAAATGTTTCATCACATCAATAATTGTTATATAGTATAATTATTTTCTACATAAAAGTCATGGATGGGCCATCAAGTGGTTAAACATATAAGATCAATTAATGTATATAAACTGATATCATCAAGAGTGGTTCATAAAGGAGGAGAGAGGGTGAAAAATGAGTGGAAATGATCTATTAGCTAATCCTTTCTATAGTAATTGAGACTAGGTTAGTAGTGACCTCACCTAAGTCACTTATCAATCAAATATGTGAGTTTATAGTGGATTTTTTAGTACATCAACACAATGATACATGTATACCTCATAGATATATTCCACTTTGTGTTAATCAATTAAAACCTCTATGTTCATTAATATATTTATATTATTTATAAAGTATATATTTTATATAATTTTTGAATCTATATAAGTTAATACAAGTTAATTATATCATATGAAGAAGATCTAATAATGTTACGATTGATTGAAATATTATTTTGAATTAGTAGTCAACATGATTTAACCATAACTTAAGGTGTCTCTTAGGTTACCAAAATCTGAATGATGGTTATAATTATCTTTTTGTAATGAAACCATAAATATTTATCTTCTTAATATTTAAATATTAGTCATGTTATTGAATCTATTTCTTATGATGCTATATTTTATGTAATTCAGTTTTAGGTGGACAAAGAACATTATGTCATTCTTGGAGGTTCATTTTATAATCACTCATGATACATTGTTAAATGGACTTTTTTTCATAGTAAACTGGTTATTATTTTAGATATGGTTAACTGAAATTTGGTGATTGTTGTGTGTGTGTGTTTTTAATTCCCTGATGGATAGTTTATATGAGAGTTTCTTTAATTATATTGTTCAATTTAATATTTGTTAGGATATGTGAATAAATTTGGAAGTTCTGTATTGAAGGGGAACTATTAGAAAATATTTGAATTGGATAACTTAAAAATTGTAGTATATTAAATAGATATAAAAAATTTCTTTACATATAATTCTAGGAAGATGAAAAATAATATATAAAGGCCCCTTAAAAGAAATAGATTCCACTCAAGGTTATTATTCATAATTTTATTGATTTATCTGAAGCTAATATTGTTTAGAATATTCCTACATATAAGTAGATATAAGATCCCCCCTAGATATTAAATGCTTTATGAGTATTACTGATAATGTGAAATCAACACCTTATTCAAAATAAATAGGGTATTAAAGTGGTGATATAAGAGTCATCTATCTATAAAATTAAAATGGTTGATCAAATGGAAATCATGAATATGTAAAATATGAATTTATAAAATATTTAATTTTAGTGAATCAAGGATTGAGGTAGGTGAAGCTGGCCTTGAATATATATTTGTTTGATAATTGGAAAAAAGATAAAAGTCAAAATGATATACATGGATAAAATTTACCTAAGATTGACGAATAAGGAAATATAGAGAAGGATCTAAAAGTGAGCATTGTCCCAATCAAAAAACAAAAATGTAAGAGAGGATAATGTTTTTCATTATCCATCTACAAAAACAACAAAAAGAGAGAATATAATCTATAAATGAAGATATTTAATGGTAAATATATATGGATTCATATTTAAAAATGAATTATGAGAATATTAATGATAGTGAAGATAAGATAGAATCTTCTAATGAGAAAAAATATACCTCCCATGGTTGAATATATAAGGGAAGACTAAAAATGTGGAAATATTGAATTTCCGAGTAAGAGTAAGATTATATCAAAATATTTAAGAGGGGAATCTCAAATGAAAGTATCTATGAAGTACTATTTTTGGAGTTATTACAAACACCATGAATAGGTGATCTAAGGCATTGAAGTAAAATAAAAGAATTTATTCTACAACAACATCTCTATTAAGGCTTGATTGCAAGAAGAATGATTTTATTAAGATCTTTTTTATTTGTTCTAACCATAGTCATGTGATAAGATAGTTTAACATGAAAAATGACGGATATATTAGAAAAAAACCCAAATTCTCAAATTGATGGGATACATATATGGAAGGATTAATAATATATTACATTTTTTAATTGATTCACCATGATGATGGACTGTGATCATAGAGTCCAATGAAGGGTGTATCATGTACTAATGCTGGATTATTCCCAACATCCATCATTGAGGTAATGAAAACTAATGTAAAGGAAAATGAAGTGAGATTTTATATTCAAATATATATATAAATACATTTAAATGGATGAATATCCAAGGATAAATATGTCTAATGATGTATTAATGACTATTAAAGTGGTGAAACATGATGCATGACTAATCTATATCATTAATTATACAACAAAAAATGTTTTAAAGGTCTATGAATGAACCCTGCCATGCATGATTAATCATGTTTTAGGATGAAAAATAATTATACAAATGATGAACATGAACAAGTCAGATTAAGCTCATAATAAATGTATATCCAATTCCAAAAAATAAGATTATTTTAAATAAATTATCAATTATGATGATTATATTTGAATTAGAACATGAATGGGAGCCACTACAATGGCCCATGATTAGTTTTGATGTAAATACATTGATTAAGAAAACCACTCATATTCATCAACTTTTTATTGTTTCGTTAATACATATATCCCCTTGTATTTATTTTCAATGTATACTATTTTGAGTAATGGAGGATAATGGGTGGGATGTCATCCAAGTGTTGTGAATGTACTGAAATGAAATTATTACATTAAGTGTTTTTAGAGAAAACACCAATAGTGTCAAGGATAAATCTAAATCAATATATGAAATTAATTATCCATCATGAAAAATAAAATAAGTATCAATTCATACATGATGAAATTAAGAGATATATGTGGTACAATGCGTTCTTTAGAGTAAAACATTTTACAAAACCACATATTATCTTCTTATGAAATTTAACCATTATTTATAATAAAAATTGTGGATTCAAGACTTTATGAAATGGTAGAAAACCATAAAAATATGTTTAATAGATTGATGGAGTAGTATCTATATCCATGGAGGAATACATTTTCAATTTTTTTTGTGATAAAAATGTGGTATCATCTAATTTTATTTTATGTTAAAAGTGATTCTGAAAATAATATGTTATATACATAAATTGGTACCCCTCCATGGACGCAATTCCTAATATTTTGTGCAAATAAATAATGTAATTATGGGGGAAATAGTCATGATTTTTCGATGTATTTTTATCCTCAACTAGGAATGGAAAATACCTATAAAGAAATTAAGATATTTTACTTCAACAAGTGTCATAGGTTAATCTTAAAATTGTGGAATCATCTAGGTCAACATGTGGAATAAATCAAAAACTACTAATCCCATAACATGACAATACCCTGGGGAGGAGTGAATATGGGTGTTATATATTCTCTGAAGATATGTTACCATATTATCAGTTCACTCATTTATTAAGAAAAACCATGTCATAGGGTCTCTGTGAATAAATAAATTTCAAAATTTGGACATAATGTTTGTTTCAATGATTTCAAAAATATGGATATTCTAAGTATTATAACAAGGAAATGCTGTAGTGATCCTAAAACTCTATGCACACTACTTTTCAAATACTATACTAAGAGGCTATACTAAACCTATAGGTTCACCAACATCACCCAAAAATGTAATAATGCAGTAATATTAATATTGGATATGATAAAATGATCTACCTATAATCCACCTTCGACTTCTGTGAATTGTATGTAGATATTACACAATAGATATTGTAGAATTATACATACTTCCATGAACATCCTATGATATATTCACCCAAAACACATTCTTCTTCCATTTTCATCTTTTTTCTGTTATCTTGGAACTATTTTCTAACAATCTAGTTCTTGTCTTAGAATTACTTTTAGTTCACAAAATTTTAATCTTAAATCATTATGTCAACTCTTTATCACTATTTTCTAAATATGTAATATATCAATATTATTTCATATCTATTGAGGGTCTCCATTATTTTAACAATTTATTTTATTTCCCTATTAATTATTTTATTCATAATTGTACAAATAAAACATATTACAAATTTTTTATTTTGAAACTCCAATGACATTAGTAACATTTGCACAAGAATTCAATAACATACCAATCCCAAATTTGTTTGAAAATAAATTATATCCTCAATATTTATTCCCATATGTGATATAAATTTTATTAATGAACCTACTGCTATTATCTGCACATTTTTACATCATGATTATTAGTGTTTTATATGGTCTTATCGAATCCCACAAAATCATTTCCAATATTTTATTTGAAAACATTAGAAATCATATAATAATATTTATTTTGTTTAAGTATTATTCTCTCAACTAACAGTGGACCAACAATTAATAAAATTTTAATAATTATGAAAATATCTTTCAAATAGCTATTGGGAGTGATTCTACGAAAAAAGACATTGGAAATATCATTATAATATTATTCAAATAACTATTACAATTAATTACAATTACCATTATTTCCTATAAGAATGACTAATTTACTCTGAAAATTACTCATACAATCTTCCAAAAAGTCACTTGTGATTTATAAAACTAAATATATATAGATGTTTAAATTATATCATATTAATTATTATATAATAAAAAACAACTATTATAAAATTTACTATGTTCATTTTTTTAAAAATTTCATTATGTGGTTCTGAATTACTCTTATAAAATTATTCCTTTGTCATTTTTTATTCTTAGATCCAGATGACCATTATACTTTTAAATAAAAATTCCTTATGATTTAGGTATTTTTTTAATTTTTTATACACATATAGAAATGTATCATAAAAAATAAAATGACCCTTAATGATGATATTTTAACATTTTGTTCATTTATGGTCCATAACATCAACTACACTTGTGATTGGGACTTATCCTGATTTCCTGAAGCCCGCTCAAAAACAAAAAAAAGTAATTGAACATGAATATTTACAATACCCCACTATCGATTACTGAATGTGATCCTCATGAAATTATAATAAAAATTTGAATTTCATTCTGAAGACATTTTAAATATACAAAACCGAAAATGAATAAAATGGATTTTTTTTAAAACTACAACTTTAGGTCTCCAAAAATTCTAATATGGATTTAAATGTTTTCACATTAGATCACTATATCAAACCATATATGAAAATATACAATACCCAACTATATTTATGTTATATTTTTCATCAATTAATTACTAAACATCAAATCCAATACAACATGAGTCATTCTCGTTTTATGAAATAAGGGTTAAACATGAAGATACATTTGAGAAAAATAATTTGGTATTCATTCTATTCAACACCCCATGATATAACCATACATCATGATTAATCATTTACCCTCTATATAAAACCATCATATAAATTGTCTCATTATAAATAAGAATTAAAACTCTTATCCCCCTTCATTTAAAATAGATTCTCCATATTAATAGATCAATTATCTCTCACCCTTTATCAAATAAACAATATATAAATTATATGAATGATTAAAATATATGGTAAAAAATGTTAAAATTTTATTCTAAATAGTTATATCATCTAATAGACATAGAAAATACAATAGGGTTGTGGGGGAAACATGTCAAAATCATATAAATAGAGAGATTCATTCTAACTCAAAAATAAAAATGTTTCCATTCAAGATCTAATTTCGGAAGTGCCTTCTTTATAATTTTTTTAACTTGATTTAATAAAAACACATACTCCACCATTAATAACCCATGATAAATTTTATAGTTGATGTATTGAGACTTTCCCAAGACGTTCATTTTCTGTGAATGATGGATAATATTTTTCCTATTATTAATATAACTTAAGTTACCATCCATTTTATTAACGAGAGATATCACTTCATATAAAATATTCACAAATTGTTTTCCAACCACAAAAAATGAGTACATTCTTAAGTAGTTATAATGTATTCATCCATAATAGTAATAAGGTAAATTAATTCTTACAATTTACTCAGCAATAAAATTCTTTATCTTTTTTGATAGAAAATGATACATGACACCGACTAGTGATCACACCAAAAAACTATACAATTTTTATATGTTAATACTATTACTCACGATATGATTCTAATTGATTAATAATCATTGAATCCAATATATTTTGGATGTATTAATGAATCCAGTGTACCACCAAAATTTATCTTTTGTTGGGGTAACATTGGTATCATCTAACTTGGAAATTGGAAAATACTATGTATTGTTATGATACTATAATGTATAAAAGGCTTATAATATTATGTGTATTATTTAAGATATCATCATTTTACAACCATAGATTGAATAAATCATCAACATATCCACTGATGTTGTCAATGGTTTATTATCTTCTGTTAAAAATAATTAGATATTTTCTTTGGAATATTTTATTTTGGAAATAAATACACTAACTCTTTCTTAAGTCACCTATAATAAATTATTTCCTCTATTTAAATGAGTAGAAACATCGATTGATGTTTTTTTTGATTGAGATGTTTTTTTCAACTCCAACACATTAAAATCAAATATTTCTCATGTATTTATCTTACATTGAATACCATGGTCTTGGTTATTTGATTTGACTAAAAAAATCATTCTTTAATTTAGGATCATTTCCCTCATCTCCAACTATATGAAATCTATTTGGTTTCCCAAATTATACCTCCTCATATAGATCGTGATTTAATAATGTGAATTCTACATACATTTGGTACAGATTGATACTATTTTTCATAAAAATTTCCCTGATAATTTTAATTTTTTTTAATTATAAAACAAAATAAAATTTCTCGTTATTATTACATCATTAAATTTTAGAGTACAACGTTAAAATATCATTTGGAGTCATATTTGTTTCTTCATTCAGTTTATTCTATAATATGATATTTCTCATAATGAAGTAAAATTTTTTAAACATGGAATAATTTCAACATATTGTTTTTTGTTCAATTTTTCAATATGTTCATTCATAAGCTTAACTAAATTAAAATCCTTAAAAAGTATTAAACTATATTAGGATTTTATTTAGATTAATGAATTCTTATTGTTGTGTATTCACCCTTTATGTTTACACTAGAGTTGTTCAGTCACCAATAACGTTCTTATCACAAATTTAAGACCTTCCCCTTTATATATTTTTATCTATTGAAAAATAAATATTTTCCGAATCGTAAATGTATTATTTTAATTATTTTATAGCCCCAAAAAATTTGATAGAAAAACCATTATTTCACATTCTTCATCAATTATTTCATTAATCTAGTGTTTTGTGAAATAAAAATTATTTTTAAAATTATAATCATTTTGATAAACCAATATATCCCAAATTTTGAAAATTTTAGTATGACTTTTTCTGTAGAATTTATTGACCATTAATTTAGTATAATATCGATGGAAAATTCTGACATCCCAACCAACTTCAAACATTACATTGTTATTTTTAATTTAGAATAAGGAATACCCTTTGGAAGGATTGAATGTACATTGCAGTAGGATATTCCAATAAAACATATTTTATAGTGTATTATCGTCATTTATAATTAATAGTGAATAGTTGAATATTAATTCAAATGTAATATTACATTCCATCTAATAAGTATCTGTTGAATTTTTTTTTCAATGTGTAATATATGATATATGTTATTGATAATTTTATTTTACCTCTCAAAAACACATTTTTATTTAGGATTTAACACTAATAATACATTACACTGTATCCTATATTTAGTAATATATTATTCTTCTTAGTTTTTAGTTATTTCTATGGAATTATTTGTATGTATCATTAAAATTTTAAGAATAATAATCACTTTTTCTAACCATCGCTAACATGAAATGATATTAAACACTTAATATTTCTGAGAAATGATCATAAAATGTAGGATGATATTGTAATAATTATTGAATAATATATAATACCCCTTTGAATCCATGTATTTGTGTGTCATCATCCTATAAATGTCAATATAAACGAAACATAGTTGTTTTATAAACTATGTTTCTTTCATCCTAAAAATTTTCTAAATTATTTTCACTTTTTGATAACTTCCACACATGTGAGTGTGACCACATGAAAGCATAAGAACATAATGTGATCCATCATTTTTTATAAAGACCTCCAATGATCATTGGATTTTGTGACAAAGCTATTTATTAGAAAACAAACATTCTTATGTTATTGATAAAAATAAAATATTTTTTCTCCACCAATGAGGTATAGGTTTGCTACTATGTGATTTCCTTTCATAATAATTTACCTATAATTTTTTTTGATAATGCATGCTTTTTATTGATTTTAATTAGTTTCCCTGACTCACTATGTTATCTTATGCATAGTATGTCTTTCCTATTATTGCCATCCATTAAGAAAACTATTCAACTCATGTATTTTCCTTATATTTTGGATACTAAAATGGAAATTTTAAAATAAATTTACCATTTAACAAGTGAACAACTCCCTCATTGACATTCTTTTTTGTTTTTACAAACCATTATTTCATGTCTTTTGGGAATAAAATATTCTATGAAAAATACCAATGTCAATCAATTTATCTAAAGAATTTTTTTATATTGGATTTCATATATATTTTCCCATGAACAACATTGACATTTTTTATCTATTGTATGTAGATATGAATGTACCCACTTTGTCTCCATAAGACCTACCTATTTTTTCAATGATACAAAAAAATTATGTGTCTCATGATAGTTTTATTAATTCTTATGGATGTTGGTATATCCTTCATTAGGTATCCTTCAATATATTTCTATATATCTTTCATGAACAAGTAACATATTTATGCCAACAATCTTCACAACCTAAATAATGACTGTTACAAACATATCAAGTATTTCAAACACTATTAATATTTTTTTAGTAAACATGATAATATCAATGATAGGTTTTATATGGAAAACATATATTGTTTATAACCCATCCTTCTACCCAATAACAATGAATTTTTGATGCATTTTTTTCTATCATCGCTGATTTCGATTTAAATTTATCTGCCTTCTATGATTTATAGAAAACATATTTTTTCTATATAGTGGGTGAATGTGGTTTTTATCAAATAATATTACATTATTCTTATGATTAATCCAAAAAATAAATATACTATTATATATGAAATACTACACTTTTCATAAAGGAACTAATTTTCTTATAAAAAATCTATGAACATCTATATCAAATTTATAATTTATAAACTCAAACATCCATAAGTAAAGATAATAGTAATAAAAATATCATTTTATAAAGATTATATACCTTAATAATGACATTAACTTCAAGTTCCTCAATTATTTTGACACTGTTTATATACTAAATCAGTCATCCCATAAATGATCATGATATTATATTTAACGTTAAGCTCATGCTAAATTTTTTCCCTAATGTTTCTATCCAATATAATTTTGAGTCATTAAATTTCATCATTAATCCCATAATTCTATTATTTTTACTACAATAGAGAAATCTATGACCTATATAAAAATACATTTCATTTTATTCAACTTTATCCTCAAAATTCCAATAATTTGAATAAGGGATTTATTTTTTCCTTCATTATTAATCCCATCTTGAATTCATCACCATTATATTTATTATCATACAATTAAGATCAATATATAAAATCTAAAATATTTTCTTTATGCAGTCATTTATAATCCTAAACATTATCCACAAGCATTTTTTTCTAAGCTAATATCATATTTTGAAGGTATGTTCTTTTTTTTTGAAAAATATCTGATGTAATATACTCTTATTTTAATCAATATTAAATGATTTCATCATGGGTTGTTACACATCATGATCATCTTGTAATTAATTTTCGTATATTATAGCGATATCTCTAAATATTAAATACGAAAAAATTGAAAGAATCAATTTTAATTGTTTCATTGTAATTTAATGATTTTAGGAACGAAAATATATCACTTTATCACCATCCCAATACATGAGATAATCCTGCAATATAATATTTTTCATTTCCTAGAATTTTATATACTAATAATTCTCATTTTTTTAGATTAATTGTACCTATTAATATTTTATAAATAAAAAATGATCTAATAATACGATTCAAACTAACATCCTTCGGTTATTTATCTTTAATTATTTGTGCTTCTAGGTTTAACAACATTGGTAATATTTTTAGGATACTCTTTATAACGTTAAAATCCTTGATAACTTCACTGATCCTATTCATGTCTTATATAAGGGATTTAATTTGATCAATGAATGCATCGATAGATTCAATTGATTTTATTCTAAAATATTTATACATGTTGCAAAATACCATTACTATTTCTCCCATTACGTTGGACAAACATTTATATATATTCATACATTTTCCCACATGTTATTTTAGAAATTTTGTGTCATTAAATTGGTATATATCACATTTTTTACTTCTCCCACTATTATATTTGTTACTTTGGAGTTGGTATAAGTATTTTTTACAAAATTCTATGATAGTTATTTTCAATATGTACTAGATGAAATAGCATATAGGGAATCCTAGTAAAAATAAATTCCATTAGATTAAAAGTAGTATTGAAACCCATTATATAGTAATATTAACTTATATCCTTTTCAGATTATAACTCCCCATCGTCAATAATTGCGACAATGGTTCTTCGGTGATAGGAAGACATCATAATGAACTACTTTTCTAGTACAACTAGTTGACCCAAAAACAAGGTGATGGATTTTTGGGGTGAATTAATGAGTTATAAATTAATTTAAAAATTTATTACAATGATCTTTTATCACTTTTATTTTGATCACATCAACCTCTACAGCAAAATCAATGTTACGAAATATAACTCAAAATAGAGTCACAAAATAATTTTAAATGGTTCAACCAGACTGATTTTGTAAATGGATATTTAAAAGAAAAGTTTTAACTACCATAAAAAACTAATCTCCCTACCTTTCTCATACAACAAGTTGTATCACCACTGACCCTGAAGGTTCAAAACCTTCATCATATAAAAGGAAAATTGACATAAATTCCATTAAAATATATTACACTTATCTATCATAATCTATACTTTTCTTCTAAAAAAATTTAAATATTAGAAAATGGATTGTGTAGATCATATCATCAATACTATGATGTTCGAGTGAGATAATCCTTAAGAACAGCCACTTCATCAATACAAAATTATCCAGTGTGAGAAAGAGATTCTTCATTAACTTTATATAGGTTGTCTTAGATTTATACTTTAATTTTGAAAATCATAATGTTCAAAATATTTATAACATACTTTTTAAATTTTCATTCAAGCATAAATATATGTCAATTTTTTACTCTTCTCTAAATATACTTCATGATCTTTTTTATTTATATCATTTATCTCAAAAATATTTTATTCATGAATATCCATGAGAGAAACATTTCAATATTTAATACAAAAAATCCAAATTCCGATGTCATATTTCCTCCAACATTCTATACAAATAATACTTTCTAATACATTATAAATTAATTAGAACCCTGATCTTCAATATAATTTAAAATTAAACAATAATAAAATAGTCCTTCAACTATATCAATACGATGTGACTAACCTCTTCAGGGTGTGTAATTCGGTTAAAAATAGATCTACTGAATTTGAATTAATATTGTATTTAAATCATTTAATATCCATTGAATATTCATCATTTGTTTTAGGCATTTTTCTATCCTATTATATTTTATGATCTGTTAATAAATTTTTAATGACTATAAAATCACATCAATAACATCTATAGGGTAACCATATCCAAAAAATAGGTAAGGTAATGATTTATAAGTTCTCCACTATAAGACATTAATATTCATCAAAAATAACAATTATAGTATTCTAGAATAAATCATACATTTTAAAAATAACTCTTACGGTTTGCAAAATAAACCTTATGATTTTTAAAATTACTCATATAGAAAATCTATTTTTTAAAAAATAAATCTATCAGAATTTCTAAATGGCTCTGGTGAAATTTCTAATTACCCATAAAAATTTGTTAAATGTATCATACAATTTCTGTAATAAATCTTCTAGAATTATTATTTTCTATTTTTCATTACTATCTTTAGATTGACATTAAATTTTTTGAAAAAACCGTATGAATTAATCACTTAGTCATTTTTCTACACATCAAAGGTAATGACCCATGTTAAATACAACAATCCCTAAAAAATAGCATTTGTGTTAGTTCTCTTATTGTTTTTATTTCATTTTTTGTTTATTATACTATTCATCCATATTATTTGGAATTGGCTATATTTCCATAAGTCTATAAAAACAATTATTATAATTCCCCCATGGAACATCCAATATACCTCTATCCTTCCATAAATTACCTTCTCATGAATTCATGAGTAGTATTATATGTTCCCTAAATTATATTTTCACTAAAAAAATTATAAAACCATTCCAAGAACATTTTTTAAAACACATAATTTTTACTGTATGGATAAAATGTTAATGATCATCTGTTAGTGGGATTGATATCATAGAATAATGAATATTGAGGAAATTTTATTAAAAAATTATATAATATTATGTATGTAAGTGAGTAGAATTAAAAAAGGTTAATTTATTGAATTTTAATCTCTCTTCAAATACCATGTTACAACTCAATTGGCCCAAATAAATTGTGGTGAATCATTTTCAAGAATTAAGTTTACAACCTAGATATACATAATTGGAATGAAACTAAGGAGAATGTGGGTTTGAGATTAAGCATCCAAAAGGAATTAATTGAAGAGAAAAATTTTCTAATAGGATTTGATCGGTTACATAAAGAGCCTAAATTTCATAGGATAAAGAATTTAGATAATTTTTGTGATGATGTGTCATGATAATATGGAAAGTTATAACTCTCAAAAATCTATATTTACTATTCATGTGGTATTTAGTGACTGAGGTTCATTGATATGATGTCTTATGAAGGTATTAAGTTAATATCAAATGGGGAGTAAATAATTTTAAAATATAGAGGTTCATGGTGTAATTATGGGATATTTATTTTTAAGGAAATTGAAAAGTAAGAAGTGTTTTAATATAAGAGGAAATATATATGATGATTCTACCAGGATACCTTTAATAGAAAAAAGGGGGTAAATTTTTAATATTGTGAATATGAACCAATTTCATTTTTATAGTATTGGAGGTGGAAATATTATAAAATAAATATTCTTTTAGGTTATTTTATTTTTTAGAGATATGGGAAGATATCATTTCCCCTATTAGAAGTTCATGGATATTATGGATGTATTCTCAATATAATCTAAAGGGTAGATTGTTTCTTCCAAAAGTGTGATTTATATATTTTAAAACAATAGAGTAATGTTTATGGTGTTTTATAGTTAGGAGAGATTTTTGTTGAATCTAAATGGATATATAATACTAAGAGGTTATGATAAGGATTGGATAATTAAAACTGATGTTTATATTTATTAAATACATGGATGGAGTTTTAGTAGAAAATGGGGATATGATGATGGTGATAGGATAATACTTTATAATGAAATATATGACCTCGGTGTTTTAGGGTAATCATCAAATATCTAGATAAAATGTTATTGTGGAATATCTTGTGGAATGATATATACAGAAATCTGACATTAAAGGATGTTTGATGAAGATTAATGTGTTTTTTTGAATATTTATGGTTTTAAATATTTCTTTATTTAAAGTAATTATTTACATATAAATATAAGAATTAATATGAAATTTTAACTCACCACACCATGGTGAGATTAACTATTCCATGGTGGATTGGTAAATGTTGTGAATGATGGATTTGCCAGTTTTTTTAATCCATTTTTATCTACTGTAATTTCAATATGAAATATCCAGCCTATCGTAGGTATGGGTGATGTCCTTTTAATAGAATAGAACATTATGGTAGCTAGTAATATATTTAAAGGCATTGTTAATGTTAAATAGAATGGAAACCATTTTACTATGAGTTTTAGAGGTTTTAGTAGTTGATGATTCAACTAAAATGGGGATCTGATTCATTACAGACTATGCCAGATTTAATTTGGAATTATAAAATGATTTGTAAAACATGACCCATTAAAGTTGATTTATCAATACTTATTTTATATGGAATGTAATATTAAACACACATTCAATATGAATAATCAAAACTATATAGGACTCGGATAAATATAGTCAAAACAAAAAATTATAAGAGAACCATGACAAGGAATAAGTCCTTTTGAATTGGGATATATAATCTCATATAGAAAATCCCATATAGATCAAAATAAAACCCATTTTGTAGTTAATTATTCTTTATATGGTTAAAATAAATGTTATTTGTTATAAAAATCATATTTGGTCTTGGTGTGAGAAAAAAATGAGAATTTCAAATAGATATCAGGCCATTAATGTTAGAAAACATTAGGTTTTTTTCCAAAAAGTATGAGTTTGAAATTTTTTTGCTATATGAATTTTATGATAAAAACATGATCAACAAAAATAATGATCAATGATAGATGACATGTTATAGATTATTTGACTATTAAATTTGAAGATGGGAAACTGGCCATAGTTAATATGATAAATTTTAATTTTAATTTTTAATTATCTCATAGAAAATAGATAGATGCTTCTATAAATATTCTGGAGAAATTTTTTTTATTGATAGAATAATAAAAATATATAAAATAGTAACACTGATTTTTGAAAAGTTGTATGAAAGTAAAATTACATGAACATGGATTAAGGGTTTTGTTGAATATCTGATTAATATAAATCTTGAGTTTTTTGTTTTTTAGAAAAATATAAGAGGGAGTACATTCAAATATTTTAAATTATATGAAAGAAAATGATAATAGAGCACTATATAAATAATCATTGTAAAATATGAATTTTTAATGGTGGAATAAATCCTTATTCTTGATGTAATATTTTTAATTTTTTATACCGTATTTATATAGAATATAGTATATAGTATATTTGGTCTAAATGATATAGAGAGACCCTGAGATTTCTCAATACATCATTTATGAGTTTAGTAAAGGAGATAAACCAGATCAAATTAATAATCATGAATATATGATGTTTATATATAGAAGAGTATAATGTTTAAAAAAAGATCACCTAATGATTATTCTTCATCATGAGTAATTCTCTATTAGAGTTTTCATAGAAGTATGTGTTATCAAACTCTTTTTACATGGAGTTTTCCACCATTATTGAAGAAGAAAATAGAACATGTAATTAAATTTTTCATTACATATGAAATAAAGATATATAATATATATTTTATATATTATTATACTTGAGAAACATTCATATTCAAAAACCAAGAAAAGACGTAAAATTTTAAAAAATGAAATATTTTTGAGAAATTTATGGAGGAGGATGGAAAATACATTCTTTGGAAGTGATATATTCCACAATAAGTTTTATATAATGTGATACATTAATGGTTTCACATCACCAAAAATAGTTTTTCCTCCAAAAAAATGTGTTTATAATGGTTTTTTTTGTTATATCGACACAATGATGATTATATAATCCATATATGTTGATCAAATTTGGTAAAACCTATAAAAAAATTATTTTAAAATAGTTAGTCATCATTATATATACTAATAATGTTGGGGATATATTGAGAATGTAAATAGGTTTAATAGTAGTTGCATCAAACCAAAGAAAATATCCAATTAAGAGATTATTGAGTGATATAAAATGTAGACTTTATCATGACATTGATTTACCATACCCCTTAATAGAGTGTCTCTAATGATAAAATTTCATACCAGATTCTTTTGCAGAGTCATTTATTTAGTTTATTATTTTATCTTCCATTATAATTTCCAATGTGTTATATTGTGGATTCTGACAATTAATTTTATCCCACGGTGTTTGATAATGCACATCAGGACTTGTAATCCATTAGATTTGGTGCCAAGACAGGCTAGATTCAATGTTTATTGGGCAATAAATTTTCACATTTAGGGTGTTTTAGAAATACGTAGGATTTCCATTAGGATTATAATTTTTTTTGATGTATTAAAAATTCCAATATTTTAATTGAAATTAATATATGATAAATTAGATATAATTTTATTAAATATAAACATATTTATGTAATCCTTTCCAAACACATATATTAAATTCTAAAAATAAAATTTCATTCCAAAAACTATAATTAAGAAAAAACAAAAATCTATTAATGCTACAATGTAATTTTTTTTGCTTCATAAAAAAATTATTTCAAATGACTTCCCTTTTTTTATGATCTATAAAAAGCACTCAGTTTACCACAAAGTCAATATATAGTCTCCATTTTTCTAAAACATTTCCTATGATAAGGATGATAATGAAAATAATTACATTAAATCTAATATGATTTTTCTATCAAAATAACCCATGTAATTATTCACACAACAAAAATCAAGTCAACACTCATCTAGTCTAACCATTTGTGTTACATAATCCCTTCAACACATGTTTAACCAGAAAACATAGTGTAGCCTCCCACCCTAATAAAATGGATAATTTCACACCTTGAAATATGTTCGATATGTCTTTGTATTAGAAAGATTAAATATTAGTGATCTCAAAAATTTATTACAAAAGAAATAAATAATTCACACATGAACTATACATGCAATAAATTTGAAATCATATGAATTCTTTCCATTTTAAATTCAACCCTTTATAATGTAATTTTTTAAAAATCTACTTTTTTTCAAAATCACCATATGATAATTGTTATCAATACAATCATTTATCATTCATAAAATAAAATCAATTCCACCAATTTTTTTCAATTTCTATTTTAAAACATTTATTTACGTGAAATAAAAAAATTATTTTGAAATCCATTTCATTTTAAAGTCACATAATGAAAAAAATATTTATTATATAAAATTAAATTAATTTGAAATTTTAAATTGGGAATAATAAATTTAACAAAATTATTATATTATCCAATTTAATTGATGTTATACAAACAATACACCTATAGGATTTGATCTAGAGATATATGAAATCCTTGTTTGAAGATAAAAACAATGCGATGAATCCTTTAATCTGTGTCATTGTGAAAAAATTATATTATGACCACAAAGATTTATGGATCAAATATTCATTATTAACGATATAAGATATTGAATAAAATAATCGAATAGATAGTGAGTGATAAATAATGGAATATCCTACCCATAGATTATTATCCAAAATTTTTTCTAATGAAATTATCGACAAACAATTTAATGTGATACATAAGAAAGCCCTCTAAGAAACATAAATAACTGAATATTATATTTTAGGAGATGAATGTGGTGGTATGAATGATTTTAGTGTATTTTAAAATTAAATAATTAAAATTAACATCAGTTAAATTTCCTTTTAACATATTCCCACATTCAATTAATCTAGTAATACATTTCCCATTACAGCATCCCATAAAACACGGAGAAATAGCATAGTCTCCCTTACAATAATGGTTTTAATAAATTGTTGACAAGCTAAGAACTAAGTTTTATAGCCAATATACATAAGATTTTAATAGTTAAACCTACCCTACTACCTTTTCAAAATCACTCCAAACATTTATTATAAATTTTAATTCAATTAAAAAATATACAAAATGTAAAAAACCCATTTTGAATAAAAAATTATAATAATTATTAAATTTCATGATCATGTAACACTTTGTAAAAAAATTACCAATAAAACTATTATACACATGTCATTATAAGGAATACTTCCAATATTCCATCTCTAAAAATTGAAAACAAAATCACATTATAAAAGAATAAAATAATAAAACTACCAAACGATGGAATTTGTATTCTGAACATCCACTATTCTATCTCAATATGAAAAATATTTCTCATGTTTTCAATCACCTTATCCTAACTTACCTCTTATTTTACCAATTTTTTATTCTAAAATATGTATAAAAAAGGAATACTCCACCATTTGAAGATATTATATTGATTTTACACAATTTAAATATTAATGTTTTGTATAACATGTTTCAATATATAACTCAAACTTTTATCATTTTTTTACATTTATTGGATATTGATAATATTTAATTAATTAATAGATATTTAAACCAATATTAATTATAGAATAGTGTTTGGGGAACACCAAACAATAAGAAACATCCCTGATTATATATATGATTTTAAAGGGAACCCATGTCATTAAATTAATTCCCTATGATTTAAAAGTATTAGATGTCGAAATCATTCGGTCAATTTCTATAAAAATGATGTCTCACATAAAATTTCATGGGTCATCATCGACAACTCATATAATATTTTTTCCTATTCTAGACTGTAATAATATATTTATGTATTAATTTAAATTATTCTATCACCTCATCCACCAATAATGTTCACACAAGATTCCTACCATAAGATTTAATTTATTAATATGGATATTGAAATTTCCTAGTATAAAACAATTGAAATGGTCCTTTAAATAAAAATAACTATTAAATTTTTCTCTAAATTGACTGCCCTAATAAATGATGATTTTCATACTATCTTACCATATCAATCACATGTTCTCTTAAAATATCTGTTAAAAATAGAATATTATGATCCCTATGTCTATATAGGAGATACATGTTTTAGTAATCTTCAATTCAACCCCATAGCATTCTTTATTCACTTATAGAATCTATATGAAAACCATTTTTTAACACATGAGACTTTATAATATATTACTTTAAAAAAATTACATTTTTAGTATCATTCTCCACATGCACCACATAATAATGATGAGGTGAGACATATTATATGAAAATTATAAAAAATATATTAGATGATCATAATAAACTTTTAAATAAAAAGATTGTAAAAATTTAATATCTATGATGTTTAGAGGATAAATATTTAATTAGATTTAAAACTAGAAAATTGTTTATCTCTCTAAAAACCATTTAAAGTGTTAAAAAATTATATTGATCTGTTTTAAATTTCATTTATTATAATATATGATATTAAAATACATGAAATAATATATTAACATTATATAAATTATAAATTAATTTTATAAAATATTATGAATACAACAAAATCTATTTTTTTTATTTTTACTTTTGAAAAAAAATATAAATTAAAGAGGTCATATACATTGAATATTCAAAATATAGATTCATTTTTTACTTCAAAATATCAATATTATCCTACTGTTGAATTTTTATAAATTTCTGATCTAAATAATTTTTAGGTGAATAATGACAAGCATAGTTTCTAAGAAATTCATATCATTTAGGAAAATATATATATGTGAAACTTAATGACATATTAAAAAAATTCCATAATAATTATTTATCAATGAGTAAAACTATAAATCTTTAAATACTTGTGTGATATTAGAAATATTATTTTTAACTAGTTATGTAAGATTTTATAATTAAAGAAACATATTTGTCTTTTCTTTTAATTACATAATATTCTTTTAGAATAAATTTTCTATTTATTTAAAAGGAACATTAAATTTATTTAATTTATAATAAAATAATTTATAAAATTTAAATCAATTAAATTAGTAATTTTATCATTAACATAATTTTTTCGAATAAAACAACTCTTCCTCTAAAATGATGTTTTTGTGCCAAACATGCGCTATTGTGAAAATTAATTTTTCTTATAAATATAAATTTAAACTAAAAAATTGGATTTCAAATTTATAATTAATAGAAATAAATTCTTTAATAAGTTCTAATTAATTTGTTTTGTTAAAAAATAATTCACTGACTAAAAACTAGTTGTCGTGATAAAAACCAAATTTTGTTAAAAGGGTAAACCCAAGGAGTAAAAGACCTAACATATTAAAAAACATTCTTAATCGATTTTTTGTGATATTCATAGACATAATTTTATCTCTACACTTTTTTTATCCATTTTTTAATCTTTTTTCCTTTTAAAACATATTTTTTCTTTATATTAAGATTAACTATTGATAAACCATATCAATATCCACACATATAAAAGGGGCCTCAGTCAACTAATTCAAGACCCCTCCAAAATTTCACATTACTCTTGAAAATATATATTATTAAATTAACCAAGAATCTAATTTCACGACATATATATTATATTATGTGATTTTTTCCAAAAGGAACAGTTTTCATGGAGTCGTCCAAGGGAAAACTAAAGTCCTCTACATATGTACTAATTTTTCAAAAAACATTTTTTTCAATAATGAATCACCAAATATTATAATACTATTAGAATTATGTGAAATAATTATTATATTTATACTATTATTTATTATTCTACGAGGATAACTATTGACCACATTTCCTATTTTCCTTAATGAAAAAACATCATTTGTGCACATAATAATTACATATCCAAAAAGTAACATATCCAATTTATCATTTATATTTTATTATTAATTAATATCCCTTAATATATTATTCAAACCCTTAAAAATAATTATTAAATATAAGTATGCATTTATAAAAATAATATTATTGTAAAAGTGTAATTAATTGATAATTTGGATTCACTAAAATATATTCTATGTTCCATAATTTCAGTTACGCACAATAACCAACATGAAAAACACAAATCATATTTAGATGAAATGATTAATTATTTTATAATATACTCAACTATGGAAAACCAAGTGGACTATCCTGAACCCCAAAATACTTGAGCTAGTGTCTTTTATGAATTGTATTTTCCAGATTACAGCTAAGAAAATATTGAATGATAAAAGAGTTTAATAGTCATTATAAACTAGATATATACATGATACATTTATTAAAAAAGATTAAATTATTACAATTCAACTTTTTTCATTTTTTATAATTAAATATCATGGATAGTAAATGTAATCCAATTAGTAAATTAATGGATATGATTTATAGTATTATTTTTTGATTGTTATTGATATAAAATAAACAATCGTGATATCACATTCCCAATAAATAAAAATTTTAGCAGAATAAATAGTGAATAAATGAGTGTAGTTTATATAGAATTGAAAACAACTGAAAAGACAAGACTTATAATAAATATATTAAATGGAGTTTTTTAAACAATATGTATATTTAATAACTAAAAACACATGACTTTAAAATAACTAGATATGGGAAAATAAATATGGAAATGTAAGAAACTTAAAGATTATCAATCAAGGTATCTAAAAATGAATTGTACCCAAATATATGTCTATGTAAAATATCATGGATAAATAATAGACAAAAACTCAATTAGGGTAATTCTTTGTTAATGGACATCAATTTTGTTGAAAAAGAAAACATATATTGTCATGACCATTTAGAATATGGTTTAATATATTCTAATTTAAAAAAATAATTTGTCTCATGATAACATTTCGATGCATCGTGGAGTAATATAAAGTTTATGCTCCTCCAATTATTTCATATCTGAAGAATTACACATATCTAATAATATAAAAAAATTATATTCCTTATTAAATATCCTTCTTGATTAAATAATACATAATTATCATTATTTCTCCAAATAATCTAATAACTCTCAATGTATGCATTGTATATAAAATGGTACACAGTTTAGGAAGTAATAATATTCACGATAATTGAAATTAATAATTTAGTTGAAATTTAATGTTCAGTGATCATAAGAGATTAAATATTTATGGGGGAATAATACATAAATATTGGGAGTAATTTTGAATACAAACATAGACCAAATCAATCATAATACATCTAGAAGAATAATTACGACTGTATAAACACAATTTATTTCATGTGGAGTAAAATAAAGGGTTACTGTTTTTAACGAATGGAAATATTATAAAAAATTAATTTTAAAAACATTCAATAGAAAAATATAATTATGTATTGAAAACCATTTTTTAAAATCATTCCCCGAAAAATATATTCATAAAAACATTAAAAATTAAATTTTTAAACATTAAAATGATGCTTTGAATGAATGATGGAGGGAAAATCCATACATTTTAGTAAATATAATTCCCATTTCATGTTAAAAACATTATAAAAATTATTTGTTCAGAAGGAGAATAGAAGACTCTATTAAAAACATTGATAAAAAGGTTAAACATTTATATAGTAATTAATTTAAAAAAAAAAATTCCAAAACATTTTTTTAAAATATATTTTTTAGAGGAAAAAAATGTTATTTTACTAAAGAGTGAAATGAACTATGGCTTTTTTAAATAAATTTTCTAAAACACCATGACTACAAAAGAGTGGTGAAATTTTACAAAAACATGAAAGAGTTCAAGAAGAACCACAGGATATGAAAATTAACGGTCATATTGAATAATGGTTTCCACAAAAACAAATAATATTAAAATGTCATCATATTTATTCTTTAATATAATTATCCATTAATATTTCAATGTTTCCCGGACCAAATTAAAACATTTTAAATCCTATACATCACAAAGAAATAATATTAACTAATAGATTAAAATACCAAAAATATAAACCTCTTAATGTGTCATTATTTCTTATACAACTACTTAATCAACTATGTTTACGTTGGTTGTTTTGACCATATTCGAATTATGTGTCAAAAAAACATTTATTGGACCACTATGGTGCATGGGATTGTTACATAACATCTCTAGAATAAAAATAATTACATTACTATCATATTTATATATCAATTATAGTTTTAAATCAATCATTAAATATAGTTATGAATGGTGAACCAATTTTACAATCATGGAGATGGTGAGTCATACGTACAAGTGATTAATTTTCCCATATTTCAATGATTGTTAATGAAGGAAGATAATTATCTTCAATAATAATACAATAATTAGTATAAGATAAATTCATTATTTTTTATCCATATATACTTATATATTGAATACTTTAAATTTAAGTTAAATTGCATCATGTCAAGGATCATGTTGTCCACATGTCCATGACTTATGTTATAACATTTTATGAGTGTAAAATGGTAATAAATTTTTTTATATATTTATATTTCATAATGTTAATTATTTCAGGAATATCATATTGTTGTTATTTAATTTTTACATGTTTTAAATTTAATCTATTATTAATATGATCCATGTACAATGGGAATGAATCTTATCACATTGATGGGGCGGTAGTCCACAATTCAACAAATGATGTTACCGTTTTTTCAAAAAAAATGGAATTTAAAAAATATATGTGTTGAAAAATAATTACCAAACAATTAATAAATAATAAATATAATATATATCATATATTTCAATATTTTCAATAATAATTTCAAACCATTAATGTTTGTAATGAAAAAATAAACAATCATTATTTTGTGAGGTTGTAGTTTACCATACATAGAAACTGTATAACATTTACCCAATAGTTGGATGTTTGTGTATCTATAGAAATAACAACAAAAATTACAACTTATTAGTATATATATGATACTGGTGTTATTTTACGAACATTTACAATGAATATTTTAAGTGGTGGGAATGTAAATAAAATAAAAGAGATCCTTGGAAAGTGCTACCTTAGAAAGCATGTAACACCTTCAAGTTTATACTGAAGGTCTACTTTAGAAGTATTTATACCCCAAGAGAGGATTCAAGGTCTATGTGAGGGAATTTAAGAAGATATTTTGGATGAGATTTTCGAATCCTAATTTGTTTGATAAGTGTCAGTAATGTGGATATGTGGTGGCTTTCTATAGTGGAGTAGTGTCACACTTGATATATTTTGACAATGAAATTCTTCCCACATTTTTTATATTGGAAATGTCTCCTATTATAGTATAATTTTTATCATTGAGTATATAGGTTCCAAATATGTCAATCCAATGTCTCATGTACATGTTTATATGTCTTTTTGATCCTTTATGTTATGGTGTGGCCCCTTTTTATACGTAATGTAACAATAATTGTTGTAGTTAGTTTTTATCCCGTTCACCAATATTTTTGAACAAAAATATAGTTGGTATTATTATAAATTATTAATTATTCTTATTCCCAATACGTAATCCATTTTTACAACTTGTAATCATATAATTGTTATAAATTAATTTAAAATTCATCCAATAGGCAGGATGACAATGCTTTTTTAATAGTAAAAAACACCAAAAGTAATATGGGTTTCTTCGTTGAATTTAAAATCTATATTGATCTCAATGTTGTATATTATATTAACTTTTAAAATCATGATATAATTATACATTAAAACCAATTTAAAATATTATATACCATTATAAATAATGCATATGAAAAAATAGTTATGAACTAAAATTTAGTATGGTTTAGAATTCATTAAAAATGATATCTTCAAAAGAAATATGAAATTAACCCTAACATAATTTATATGTTTAAATTTAAATGTTGAAGTTTATTATGAAATACAATATTAAATAATATATTAAAATTAATATATAAAATTCGGTTTCCATTATAAGGTGGTAAAACATCCTTTAAAAAATATAAGATTTTATCAGGGAAATTTTTCTTGTTCTTATCCTAGGTAAATCAAACCTATTTAATGAGTATAAAAAATTATTAAATATATAAAATATTGATTTCATTAAAAAATTAACCAATTGTAATTATTTATTTTTATTTAGAAAGAACTCTATATAATTCATAAATATGATAATATTTCTTTTTTTATATCCAATAGGTTTTTATTTTCTTTTTTCATTAAATTATAATAATTAAAATAATTTTATATTAATGTAAAACAGAAATTTTAATTAAAGTTTTATTAATATTAATAATTTTTAACATAATAACTCGGTTAGATATTATTATTTAATATAATAATATATAAATAATACATTTTTGTTTGGTGAAAATTGGTCATGAATTGGACACAAGATATCAAGGATGGTAGATTTGGCATTTTACACAAGATAACTGGGTGTTCTATGTATTAAAAGTAATAAAATATTTTATATTTGTTTAATATTGTCATTTATTGGGTTAATATTTTCCATTTTTACACTTGTGGTTGCTTGTCATATACACTATTCAATACAATGTTGTAATTTAGAATTTCAAGGTGTCACATTCTCACACACATAATGAAATTGTATCCCCAAAATTTAAACTCAATCATGAATGTATTTTGTTTGATATTTCTTAAACTAAAATCCCAAAATATGATAAGTGTTTATAAAACATAACCTAGAAAAGGGTAGGTGAGAATTAAAAAGTTCACATGGACTATCATTTAACATTGTCTATATATAGGAGGAAATTAGTGGAAAGTGAAAATGCCTACATGGTAGAAAATAATAAATATTTATAGTGATTATATAAGGTATTAAATAAAAAATGATTGTATGATCGATATAATGATTGGTGTCCCAAAATCCATATATATTTGATTATTTAAGATACCATCAGTTCAATAAATATTTAGTATTTATGACAAAATTTAATTTCTAAGTGATTATCCTAATGTTCGGTAATTTTTTTGACCACAATTATATGAAAATTTACTCATTTTATATATCTATATAAACACAATTTCATCCCTTGGTTGTTATTTTATCAGTTTTCTAAGTCATTCAGAAATTCATTTTGGTTCCTGATGCATTATAATAAATTTCCAAATGATCTTAAGGCCTATAAATGAGTGAAAAATTTCAATATTTTTCGTTAATTATGTTTAAAACAACAATGGATACTCGATTGATTTATAATCCTCAAAAGTGATAATATTTACTCGTCATTACCAATTTTCTATTGAAATGTTTCCCTAAAAAATTAATAATTAATTAAGACATTGTGTAGGACAGTAGTTAGTGTGAAACCATTAAAATCGTTTGGTCCTGGGTTCAATACTCAAAGCCTTTCCAGATATGATTAGTTTTCACATGAAATATAGATTTCCCTTATCTAAAACCATTTTATTATAATTTATGAAAAATATCTAATGGAAATACCTGAAATAAGCTTAATGATTAAATATTTTTTTAACTAATGTTTCAATATAACCCTAATACAAAAACACATTAACCATTTATTTCCATATAGGACCTTCCTTGGTCAATGTTTTATGTGTAATATCATTTGAAGGATTTATAAATAATGAAAACTTATCTTCAATCTAAAACACCTTTGGTTTAACCTATGATAATTATTTCCATCATGTATTAGAATCCTTAATAATTTTTTTCTAAAAAAATTGAGTTATCCTATGCTTATACTTTTGGAGAGTCAAACCAGTTGAGCGATAAGTCCCCTTTTCGTGTAACATGTTTTTAAAGTCCAACTTATAACTCCTTATTAGTGTTATTACTCCATTAACAATCTACTCTTGAACCATGATCACCAGTTTTATCCAGATAAGTATGTATTTATATGATAAGATCATAATCAAAAGCTATCCAAAATTCTAGGTTGTTCATCTATACTTATCCTAACTATACAACATAGGGTTATGTTCTCTAACCTATGTTTACTAGAATATAGTTCCATGGTTTCGATGAAACATACTATGTTACCAATTAAAGTAATCCAAGCCCAAATAGTTTTGGGACAATGTCTATTTTTAATTACATTTGAATGATTAGGAGTAATAAAATCACAATAGACCAAAGAGTTTAGTAGTATTGGAAAACTAGATACATACAAATGAAATTTAAAACAAAATCATACTCTTATTAAAAAAGTATTTTTACTTATTTCAAAATAAATATCATCGTGGAAAAAACTAATCCAACTTATAAATCCTTGATTAGCATTTATATTATGATTCATGGATTCCTGTGGAATGAAACACAACACGGTTGAGCTCAAATGATCAATATGGGAAAAATAATGCGAAATCAATATAGAATCAATGATATTAGACAATATATAAAGAAAAATAATTGAACACACATTCCTTATTATCAATAAATTGAATGGAATATTTTAAATAATAAGCAAAGGTAATACCTAGAAATACATGACATTCAAATATCTAGGTAAGTGAAAAATAAATATGGAAATGTAAGAAACAAAAATACATGCACTATTAAAAACTGAAAATGAAATGTATGCATATATATATATATATTGAAAAAATATCATGGATGAATAATAAAAATTATATAAATATAGGTAATGATTTATGAATGGACATCATTTTTATGGAACATTAAAATTTATACCCTAAATACCACTCACAATACTATTTTAACTATTAAAATTTTGTAACTAATTTTTCTCATAAGAACCCATTGATGAATTGAGGAGCTATATAATGTTTGAGTTCCTCTAGTAATTTCTTCTCAAAATGATTCCACGTATGAATAAAAAAAATAAATAATAAGTCTAATCAAATATCCATATTGAATAAATATTATAGAATTTTTGATTTAAACACAAATAATAAAATTACTATAAAAGTAGACACGATATGTAAAATAGAATATGATTTAGTCCACAATAAAATCCATAATAAATGAAATTGATAATTTTTGGGAATCTAAATTTTATATGAGCATAGATGATTGAATATTTCAATGGGACTAAAAAATAAATCCAGGAAGTGAACTTGAATACTATCCCATGCCAAATTAGAAATAAACCATTAAGAGGAATAATTATAATGGTATCAATATAAAAAAAGATTTGTGAATTAGAATAAAGGTTTTCTATCATTGATGAATGGAAATATTATAAAAATAATATATTAAAATTACTTGAGGAAAATATCATTTGGTTTTGAAAACCCATTTCGTTGAAAAACAATTTTTTTTTAAAAAATTCATTATAATTTTCCTTTAAAACATGAAATAGACTCTTTTTCGGAGTGACGACGATTAAATCCATATTTTTTGTAAAATAATACTCCATTTCTTTAATAATTAGGTTTGAAAAATGCCTTCTTCAGAAAGAGGCATGAATATTTCATTGAATACATTTGTAAAATAAAAAAATATCAAAATGTATGTACCATATCATTTAATAAATTTATAAATCTTTCTATTAAAATCATCATTTTATAGGGAAAGAGGTTATTCAAAAAGAGAGATAAATGATGTCGAGTTTTTTAAAAACATTTTCTAAAAAACTATGAGTATAAAAGAGTAGAAAAATTTTACTAGTACATTAAATTTGTCATTAATAAACATAAGATAGAAAAAAGAATTGTTTTTTGACCAATTTTTATATAAATCCCTCTTACATAAATACCATTGAAATATCATCAAAAATATTATCGAGGAAAATAATCATTAAATATTCACAATTGTCCCATACCACACTGAAATAATTTAAATAATAATCCTCATGAAGTAAAAATTTTAAAATATAATTTTAATTACCTTGAATAAAAATTAATTCATGATATAATATATTAAAAAGGGTATTATAAACAAAAAACAAAAGAAGTATGTAGTGAATGTAAAATCTATCTCCCAGAAGTAAATGGTGAGATGAAAATCCCTTACCCTGCGTCTGATTTGTCTCATGCGTCTTTATATTTGAAAAAAATATGATAATTATTTAATTTTTTCTAAAAATAAATCTTTTTTATAATTATGTTTATTTCACTTTTTCTATGTTGTATAGAAATACATAAACAATTATGTTTACATGGAATCCTTTGACCAAATTCAAATTATGGGTCAAAAACATCTTTATATGGTCAACTTTGGTCAAAGTGATCTTTATATAAGATATATATAATAATAATAATTAATTAAATATCTTATTAATAAATCAATTGTAATTTTAAAACAAATAACTAAATATGTTTATATAAACTAAACCAACTTCACAATCAAGGATATTGTAGGCCGTAAGTTTAATAATTAATTAAATATCATATTTATACATCAATTAAAATTTTAAAATAAATAACTAAATAACTTATCACTTTTTATGTGTGATAAAGGGTAACAAAAGAAAACAAAATATATTATAGATATATAAACTAATTATTTCTTTAACATCATATGGAGTTAGTTAATTTCCCATAAGTTTAATAAAAATATTTATTTATATGATCCATGGAAATTGTGAATGATTAACATAACGTTGAGGGTGTTATAATCAACTCTTCTGGAAACTATGTTATCTTTTTTACAGGTTATGGATTGTATAATGATATTAATTTTAGAATAATTATAGAAAAATAAATTCATTATAAATATCTTATATATAATATATAATATATTTTTAATAATAATTTCCCACCATGAATATTGCTAAAGGAAAAAAGGGAAATCATCATTTCATGGGGAGGTTGTTCTCTATAAAACAAAATAGAATGTTCATTACCCATTAAATGGATGTGAGTGTATTTTTATCTAGAACACTTAAAAAATTAATATTATTTTTATGAATCAAGTTTTATTATATTAACATTCAATTATATTATTTGACTAGGGGTAAATGTAAATGAATTAAAATAGATCGGTAGAAATAATTACCATAAAAATCGGGTAACAATTTTTGGTTTATAACAACAAGATTCCATGGAAGTATTTATTCACAAATGAAGGAAAAAAATAATGGTATGGATTTTTGGAATCTATTTGGGATGGTATTGGCTGATACAATTTGGTTTTAGAATTGTGATTAATGGGGAGTAGTAGTGACCATTAATAGTGGAGGAGTGACACTCCTGTAATATTTTAAAAAATGAATTATTACAATTATTTTATTATTGAATGTGGATGATATAATTTCAAAATTTTGATCCAAGAGAGGATAGATTCTATATATGGACATCCAATACCTTTTTAACATGTGTATTGGTTGTTTTTGACCTTATTGTTTTATTTTATTCCTTCATTAATCTTAATTTATCATCATTTGTTGTAATTAATTTTAATCTCATGCAATACAATTTTTAGTCATAAACAAACCTATTATTATTTTAAATTATATATTATTCTGATTCCAAATATTGGATCAATATTTAAAAGTTATAATCATAGATGTGGTAGATATTAATTTGAAATTTATTATGCAGGAGGGATGAGAATATGAGTTTCTAAAGAAAAAAACCTAAAGTTTGATATGTATTTAAAATAAATTTCAAAGTGGAAGTAATCCTAGTGACTTAATTTAGATTTATTGAAATATTTATTATCCAGTTAAAATATCAAATAAATTTTTAACATTGTTCAACTATATAAATTAATTTGAAGAAAATAAGTTTTGAACTATCATTAAGAATATTTAAATATTAATTAAAAAATGATATGTTTCCCAAAAAATATAAAAAATTAAGACAAACCTATTTATTATGTTTCTATTTATAATATGAATTTTATTATAAAATTTTATATTAATTAAAGTGTAAAAATTCATATTGACTATTGTTTATTCATTAATATATGGTAAAATTGCATTTTTAAAAATATTGGTTTTAATGTGTGAAATTCGGTTTGTTTTTTTCTAATTCCTATAAAAACTAATGGATTATTATAAAAAATATTTGATTTACGATATATAATATATATTTTCTTAAAACCATTAGTTAATTTAAATTAATATTTTTTATTAAGACATAAATTCTACAAATATATAAAAGCAATAATATTTTTTTCGATATCCAATTGGATCTTATTTTCATTTCTCATTAATTGGTAACCAGTGAATTCATTTTATAGTTATATAAATATAAATTTTCATAATTTAGTTAATATTATTCATTCCCACTGACATAATGACTATGATATATCATATTATATTAAAAAATATTTTTTAAATTGCATATAAATAATTTTAATACCCTAGTCTTGCAAGTAAGGAAAGCAATCGAGGAAGGCCAATTTTTCATTTAATGCAAGATAAATCTATTTTTTGGGCATTTAAAGAGATAAAATATATTATATTAATTTAATATTATAATGTATCAGGTAAATATATTTCTTTTTTTTACATAATGTTGCATGTGATAAAAACTATTGAATACAAAGTAGTACATTATAAATTCAATGTGTTACACCATTAATATTTATTTCCATTACATGTTAGACAATTGAAATTTGTTAATATTAAAAAGTCTATTTTAAATAAAATTACATTTATATATATTATATATTTCATTTAAAAATATAATTTAAAAGAATATTGTAAAAATTACAGAATGTAAATTTCATAAACTAAAGCTAATTTTTTAATTCCTCAAAATAAAGCTAATTCAGTATGAAATTAAATTTTTTTCTAAAATATTCAATTTCATTGTTAATAGTAAAAATATAGATTAACATTCAATCTTTTCGGAAAATATATTATTATATAAATAATTTCAACATTTTTTAAACAATTTTAATACAACATTATATGTTATAATGTTGAATAATGTTTTTTAAAATAATATTTTGAATTTATAATCTCCATATCAACATTTTTAAAATCAATCTACAATATTCATTGAAACTATTTTTTTCTTGTCTTTCCAAATTAATTATAACAAGATAAATGATGTTTTTTATTTATTTTATTATAAATTAAATTCAATTTTAATTATAATTATTAATTATATTTGATTTGAATGAATGAAATTGAGAATTGTATTCTAGTCATAAATCATTTTTCCAAAAAATGATCTCAAATGGGGTTTTATACATTACACATAGTAATATTGACATTAATTTCTATATGAATATAAATGTTGTCATTAAATTATTATTTTATTTGAGATAAAATTTTTCATGTTATTTAATATGGAAAAAATACATTTTTTGGAATATAGGTAATATTATTTGGATTAATGTAAATCATCGTAGTAATAATGTGACAATTATTTTAACATTGTTGTTTTATTAATATCAAGGAACTTCTTGTCAAATAATTAAATAGAAGAAATAAAATAATAGATATTTTATGATGTTGAAATAGGTAAATAAATATATAAATTATCATCTAATTATTAATCTCAAATATATAATAATATGAATAAAAAATGTTTAAATTTTCATTTTTATACTAAAAATATTTTTCTATAAATTAATTGTTTTAATTTAGAAATTATTTTTTTAATAGTTATATATTTAATTGAATTATATATACTATACATTTATTTCCCTCACCCACTAATTTGGATATATGGGTAATTTAATATTATTAATTAAACATAAAATCACATAGATAAAAACACAATACCAAGATTAAATATAATGAAGAAAAATGAAAAAAATTGTTTGTAAAAACTCTATAACATGTTTTAAAACTAATGTGTGTTCCTTGACCGACAAAAATACAATCAAATAAATTTTCATCATATGTCGGATTGCATGAAAACGGAATACTGTCATGGAATTGTCGAACTAAAATGTGTTATTTATTAAAGTCCCACATTCCACTCTTATAATTGGGGATCACTTTAAACCATTCAAAGACAAACCAATATTAAAAATTTGAAACATCCTTATTTTTATAACTCTTTAATGTTTTTAATTAAAATCATTTTTATATATAAGTATTAAAATAATTTAACTTTATTTTTTACCATTATGTTTGAATTAGGTCATAAGTAATGGTATGTGACCCCTACCCTTACATGGGGTGCATTTCAAGAATTACAAAAGTGTCAATCAAAAATTATGTAAGGGTATTTGTTTTCTCATGATCTATTTTATAGTAATAAACATTTTAGGTAATGTTATCTGGAGCTTCTCGAAACTTCCTATAGATCATCTAGAAAACCTACAGCTAGCATAAGGGTAACAATGAGTTATTCACATTAAAAATGAGGATTTTACAGGCAGTATAAAGGATTGTAAGTATTATATACATGATGATAATAGTTTTTAAACTCCATGTAATATTATCTAAATGTTTCATGAGGGTAACCAAATAACATTACATGAAGGATATGAGATGTTTAAAAGTAAAACAACCTTACCCTTATGATAAATGATTTTTGGTACTTTCTATAAAAATATTGAATTTTCATTTATCATACTTCTAACAGACATTAAAATATATTTAAATGGGAAAATAATGGAATTAAATTATATATTTTTTCTCACATAATTACAAATATTTATTAGTATTTTAATCCACATCCATTAAAAATAGGTTTGAGAAAAATTAAATAATTAATTTAATTTAGGGATTTAATGTATTGGAACTATACATGGTTTTCCCTAATATAAAATTATCATTAACATTATTCTGTTTTTTAGATCTTTCTAAGTTTGTGTTGTCTAAAATAACTCATTTATGAATAATGAAGATTTCATTGTGAAATCATGAATTCATGAAATAGTTTCTAGACACACAAGAACCTTATATATCATTGGTTCTTGTGTATAGTATTTTGAAGTGATAAATCCTTTTGGGTTTCTCTACCACATATAAATTTGGTTTATTGTTTCAATGAAAATTGTAAAAATTTATAAGAACACTTAATATATTGATACTCTTTTGTCAAGGAATGAAATATTGAGAATTGTTATTATCTATCATGGGCTATTTTTGAGAGAGTGTTAATATTAATATAAAAATTTATAATTATTTTCTATGAAATAATATATTAATAATATCCATCCAATTTCATGAAATTATTCATAAAATAATTCATCAATCATAATAGTTTTGAAATTATCATAAAATGATATTGAATAATTATGATTATTTCCTTTGATTATTTTTTAGGGAAAATGTTATTTAATGAGGAATTATAATTATTCATTAAATATTAAATTGTTATCCCATATTTGGAATTAATTTTCTCATATAAAAATTGTATATGATATAAAAACAGTTATCATGTGTTTTATTTTTCGTAGAAATGAAAAAATTCCCATCGGTTCAAGGAATCATTACCGTGAAGTATGAACATATTAATAAGAGAGTTTAATTGTGTGAAAGTTAATTAATTTAATATTAATTTGATGCCAAAAACCATGAGTTATATTTACCTGTGTACTATACCATTTAGTTTTTTATTCATGTTTATTGGCATAAGAGATGGGTTCACCACTATGGGAGAAAAACCATTAATTCTTATTGTGTCATGAATAAAAATAATCCATAATTAATTTAAGAGGCCTTAATATTTTTTATTGGATTAAACCCCGATATAAAAATTGTAAATTTAATAATGTCCATGTTGGATCATATATACTAGCTTACATTTTCATCACAGTTGGCTGAGGCCTGACAGGTTAGGTAGCACAAGAGACATATGTATGTTGATTGATCACATGTTAATTTTGTTTGTGCAAAGTCGATGTGGCCTATTTTTTTTTTTTATAAACCATTGGGTTTTCATCAATTCTCTTTGATACTTATAAAAAATAATATGATGTTTGATTCTTGATAATATGTGTTACTAATAGGAATATTTATGATATTCCATTCCCTATTTAAATATATATTTTTTCCTTGATCTGATACAAATGTTGACATACCTTGTTGACCATTATATACAGGGACCACATATGAGAGTTAAATAATAATTTAGAGACCCATTATGTGATATGGAAGGCTTTTGTGTAATAATATAAATTTTTTGTACTATGACTATTGATATGGGTGACTAATATCATGAATTGTTTTTATTTTCATATGTCTGGTATATTTTTTTCTATTTTTATTTTAGTCATGGTTCAAAATATATTGGTAGACCCATCATGTCTTAGAATCCCCTAAGTGGGAGCTTGTTCAGAAATATCAGATTATGTTGATATGAGACCAAGATATATAAAGGTGCATGATGATTTGCTGTTCCATGACATAAAGGAATGATAAAAAATCTTATCAGACCTTTTGGGAAATAGTGAGGGATGATGGCCTTTGTGATATACCCTAAGTGACATTAATAGTTGATGATGTCCTATTGTGGTCTGACCAAGTGGCCTTGGGGATATTCTTCATTTGATATTGATGGGGTTTGATGGCCTGGTGAGGCCACACCTTATGGCCAATGAATTTTACTTCTTTTGGGACTAAGATGGGGGAATGATGACCAAGTCTTCTCCCTTAATCTATTTCACTTCCAACTTCAATAATGACTACATTAAATCATGAAGGTGAGGAATATATGATCGGGGGTTTAAGGTATCATGGTATTCACATGAATACATGGAACATGAGTATTATTGATTTTTTAAGCAAGATAATATCATGTAATTATTGGGAATAAATGTATTTATGGTTTACTTTATACTATTATTATCACATTCATGTGAGCTACATATATTTATTTTAGTTCCAGACCATGTTTTTGGATGATTTTTACCCACATTTTACTCTTGAATCAATTGAACTTTGGTACCCATATTGACCTCAATTGTTGTATGAATAGTTTAGGTTGATAATTAAGATAATTATCTATAAGGGTATATCTCTACAAGTTAGAATAATGAGTTGATATGTTTCATGGAGTGGTAGTAAATGGTATTTTACATTGTTCTTTTCTTTTACTTATATGTTATAGGGCCTATGAGCGATTAATTTATGTTACATAGGAATTATTTTATTACTTACAACATAAATTTATACATTTGGTTTTTTATTCGTTTACGCTAACTTTGATTCTATACTATAAACATTTTGGGTTATTTTTTTATTTTTAATTTTGATTGAGGGAAATATTTCCCCATGTTTTTAGTCAAGACCCTCACTACTTGTTGGAAGCCTCTAGTGTCCAGGGAGTATTTCCTGAAAAAATGTGTAATTTTGGTCCAGAAAAATGGGTTTCGGTCTGGATGTTACAAAACTGTATTATAGGGATGTATTTATTTTTTCAATATTCAAGGGATTTAGTAGACATGTTACAAAAGAATGCGATAGAGCCTGTGATGAATCTATGTTTGTTTTGTTATAAGAAAAATTCAATGAAAATTCCATGTTATTATGTAATATGATATATAATATTTTATTAAACTATTATCTTATGTTTTATCTTTGGCTTATTGACATGGATATTGAGGTTTTGATTTCATATGAATTGACTATGTTTTATATGTAAAATAGATGTTAGATAAATCATTATCATCCCATGGGTTTCTAATGACATGATTTTAACATGTGTGTGAATGTATTAACCCATATTCATATAGGCGATGTGGATGAGGATGATTATGAAAAATGTGATGCGGTCCTTTAGGAATATATGGGGAACTTCAATATTGTGGTCATTGTTGAGAACAAAATGAATAAATAGGAGCCTCATTTAGGTATCCATATATTAAGACCTATTAATTAAGTTTCTAATTATATTCCATGTGTCTTTATCCATATATCATTTATTTTCACATAGTTTTTCCTAACTCGGTATCAATGGACTCTCAAAGTGGTTAGTTTAAGAGTGATTCCTTCATTGATTGACTTTAGTTATATTTAAAGATAATTTTCTATTTGTTTTAACCTAATAGTATAACATTTTATGGTTTGTGTTATAAATCATGTTTCCATAATGATACAGATCTAAATTCTAAGAGGGTAGTATGCCATAATTTATTGATGTTCTGTCCCCCAAACAATCTAATGTTGGAACATTGTACTTAATAGCGTTTGTGACAAGACACACTACGAACATAAGTTATTATAATATTTTGATACATTATAGTATATTTTGTATTTAAAATATATTAAAAATATTTAAATGCATGGTACACTGGGTAAGATTATGTTACATGCAAGATGTATGGTCCTCGATATCATGTGTTACATGCGACAGAGAAATTGCTCGATAGATTGTGTTACACATAAGACCGAATTTCACCAAATAACTATGTATTATTCAAAAATTATTATATTATAAATTATGATATAAACTAGCTGTTAAATTATTCTATGACTGATAATTACTATCTTATAAAAATAATGGTTTACTCCAATATAATGTGATTTATTTGGTTAAAATTTAATATGAACCAAATATAATAATCTATTGTATATAAGAAGAAATATTATTATTATTATACTTATAAAGAACATTTAACTTAATATATATAACTATTTATAATTAGTGAATGGTTTTAATGAAACCTATATTCTGTATAATCAATCAATTATATTTTATATATATCCATTAGGTTTGATATGAATAACAAAAGAACACACCCTATTTCACAAATAATGACCTATATTTTTATGAAGTAAAGTTTTTCATCATTTAGTAGAGAACCAATTTTAAATATTACTTTTAATAATACTATAAATATAAATTTATAAAATAAAAATTATTATTGAATTAAATATGAAAAAATTACCCTAGGGTGAATTTTCTGTATTTTTCTAAACAACATCATTTTAAATGAATATTGAAAAATACAATATTTTTTTTAAAAACTGCATTTTGGTATAAATAATTATTAATTTTAAATTATATTTTAAATTCCTCATAAATTAAAATTTGAGAAATAACACACATATTGATTATATTTATTTTAATTGATTCAATTTCACATAAAAATTGAATATAAAAATGCAACAATCATTTGTCCATTTTCTACAAAACAAGTTATTCCATCTTTCTGTAACATTAGCATTATTCATAATTTTTCATCTTATGTTATTTGAATTTATAATAAATTAAATAAAATGTTGTAATCATAATTATATTTTGTGTCTAATATGATAGACATAATATTTAACCAAAAAGTATTGGTGAATGTCAATAAAATTTTCACTGTGAATAATGTGTAATTCAGCTTTAAAATAGAATAAATATTATATTTAAGCTACCAAATGACATATAAAATTTTCTAAGACTAATTTTTGAAAAAGGAAATTACTCATGAACCATAAATTAATTATTTTTTATGTTTTTTTATGTATTTTTTTCAAGAACACGTATACACCTAACTTCTTTCTTAATTTCCCGTTGTGTTATCATTTCGTCCTCTATAAAAAGCCACCACATCTACCCCTTTCTAATACCTATAAAGCCACATTGCCTCATTAAAAATCTCGCCATGATATCTTAACACATCCAACCCCTCATCCTATAATTATTCACTTTGGAATAAAGAGAAATATTAAATATTTTGGTTCAATCCAAAAGAAGTTACCCAATTAAGAGGTAACGTCTTCCCTTATGATATTCAGTTTCATTTACATTCATCAACCCCTATTAACTTTTTATTTTAATAAAAAATAAATAAGCCATTATTATAAATTTACTAATATTTTTTTATGTTAAAATTTATATGTAAACTAACAAACACGTTCATCTAATGGGTAACAAACATATTGTTTCAATGTTTGGAAAACTACAACCTAACGAAACAATGATTTTTCAATTATCATTTACATCATTCATGGTTGGAAATTATGAAGAAAAAATGATTATAAATATTATATATGAAATTTTTTTCATTAATATTCAATGCTTTTTTATAACACATACCATTATACATTCGATTTTACGTTAATACAATAACATCATTTGAGGATGTGTGGACTACTATCCCTCAAATCAGTGTGATTCCTTCATATGATCCATGTAATGTATAAAGTATGGTTATAATTAGACATATGATACATAATGAACCACAATATAGTATTTTTTATATAATTACATTTCTTTAAGCATATATATATATATATATATATCATTTTCTTTATTCTACTTTCACACACTAAAAGTTATAATATCGGCCGTGAATGTGTGTACTACCACCTCCTCGACATGATGTGATTATTTTTACATCTTGAATTTTATGTATATGTACATATGATTAAATAATTTGGTATTAAATCTATAATAATAATTAGTAAAATATATAATTTCACTTTCCTTCCTTCCATAGTGATCATTGAAAATAGAGTGTTACTCATGTGTATGTATAACCTACAGTCTCTATGATTGTACCACTGGATAATTTTTATAACCATATTTTATGATTAATATTAAATGTATACATAATGTATGAATATGATAATTATATCATAATTATTATTATAGACATGTTATATAATGACCCATTTGACAATAGTTGATCTACCAATGTTTTTTTCACACATATACTGAATTTTGAGAAAACACACAATATATACATAATTGACTAGGTTGTTGAAAACAACATAATAATAAGTTAACTAAATGTAAAGATAAACGTGAAACATTTTATTAATATTGATGTAAATTATCATAAGTTCATTGTACTAGATATCCAGTGATATTCCACAAAAAAGAAACACAAGGAATGAGATTCTTCTCTAATATTTGTTTTTGTAAATCATACACCATATACACCACACAACTCATTTTTACAGTGTATATAATGCCTATTTGATACATTATATATTTATTAATTTATTTTCATGGTATAAAAAATTCCCATGAAAGAAATTATGAATTTAATGTTTCAAGTGGTATAGTACACTTTGGAATTTTTTGTGATTAATTTCCTAAAACATATTTGCAATGTTTATATTAGAAATCTAACAATATTTTGTGATTGATATGTTTCTCCTTGAAACAATAAATTTATTATAATCATTTTTCATTTGAAATCAACTTCAATATACATTTTTTAACAAAATGGATAATATTATTTCTTAAGCCCTATATAATTTTACAAGTGGTGTTCAGTAAATAGTTATTTAATTAACTAGTAATGTTTTGATAAATATTTATTTTCTATTAAATAAATATACATTTTTATAAGGTACTTATTTCTTGAATATGAGAATTTATTTGAATTGATACGACAAATGTGGGTCCCATTTATAGATATCCTCATGATGCATCTGTATTATCATTGGATGAGTCATTTTGATAGGATCCTCAAAAAGGGTTTTACCTAACATGTTGTAAATAGACTTGTGAAAGGACATGATAGTAAATGTACCAAGTAAATAAAAAATATGGAGTCCAATAATCAAGTATTTACCCCATATTAGATTATGTTCTTATTCAACCAAGTGGTTTTCTGTCAACATATCTAGGGATACATTTCATTTTTAGTAATTTCTAATGAATGTGTTTAAGTTTCATACCATATGATAACAATTTTTCCTTATCATTTTATTGAATGGCTTGATTTTATAGTTATTAAAATAACTTATTTTTTATTTACTTTAATTTAGTTTATTTATTATATTTAATTTGTGTTCAATTATTTACCTTTTCATATTGACTATTCTTAATAATTCATTATTTCATCCAATGTACTTACCTTTATTGAGTATTTACACTAACCATTTTTATGCATCTTTCCCCATATATCTATGAAGAATACAATGAAATATATTACTAGATTTACTATATGTATTGGAGTTAACCTCGTAGTTCTTTATTTATATGTTTTAAATATGAAAACAATTATGATGTAATTAGTGACTCGTTTAGGGATATGATTTATCAATTATACTAAAATTATTGGTCCTTCCATGCCGGATTACTTATAATAATGAAAATGTAATTGATAATAGACATTATCTATAGGCCTATGGGTTGGGTTTCTATATTAATTATTAATGAATATTTATTAATAACCATGGGTACTATATTTATTAAAACATAGGTTATAGAACATAATCCTAAAGTAGAATTTGAGGATAATTATACATGTAACCAATAGATTTTTGGTAAAATACCTATTATATGGGTATTTATAGAAATACAACTTTTTCAGGACACTACATGGTGGAGTGGTTCTGGATTAGTTGTTCTGAGAAGTAAGAACTCAACCAAGGTGTTCTAGGCCAAACATGGGGTAAAGTGGTACAAAAAATGGGCCTTACTCTGCACCTTGTTTGACACTCCTGCATGATTTTCATAATATAATCCACCAT
This sequence comes from Viscum album, assembly GCA_963277665.1. NCBI lineage: Eukaryota > Viridiplantae > Streptophyta > Magnoliopsida > Santalales > Viscaceae > Viscum > Viscum album. Next base: position 1,104,181,196 of record OY728131.1, on the reverse strand, counting down.
TTCATTAAAATATATTATGAAGAATTTAAAAACAAAATTAAAATAAATATTATAGGCCTATCATGTATTTTTTTTAGATTTAAAAATAATGATTCATGATTTAGATAAAATATAGATAACTATATTCTTTTCTCACTGTATGTATTATTTCTCAGACTATTCTCTTTCGGTTTAGTCAATGGCTTGAACCTAAAGGATTCAGGTTAATATATAATATAAAGGATAAGTTAGAGAAAATGAGAATTTTTTTGTTTTCTTGAGAGTGATGAATATTCTATATATGGGAAAACATTTTTCCTAAAATACGATTAAAAAATATACCTTTACCGACTCCTGAACACTCAAAATATGAGAATCATTGATGTTTTTAATAGCTCTAGTGGTGGAGATCATAATGAAATGAAGGCTCCATTTATAACATGTGAGTAGTGTGGAAGGATGTACCCAGGAAAGTGTCTCAATTGAATAAAGACTGATTTATGTGCTGGAAGAAGGACATAATGATAAAGATTGGTGATGAGAAATGAAGAGTAAAATGGAAGGAAATTAAGCTCATCCTAGGAATTCCATTATTGTTTATTTTTTTATGCGTGGGTATCCTAGAAATTACCCATGTAAATGACCTCATATAAAGTATGACCTCTATACCATGGAACAATATATTTTAAAATAATTGTATAAGGTACTTATGTATTAATAATGAATTAAAATCATTAGTTATGATTACATTTAATGAATAAATACCAAGGATTTCGATCATATTTATTTTTTAAGTTATATTAATTTAGATTTAGAAAATGACAACTTGAATCTAGAGTGATAATCATTCAAATCCAAAACAGATGTGGACCATGAACCCATGGCTGAAGAATGATAATTGTTTCACACCAAGCACTCATCTACATAATGTCATGGTTAATTTTAACAATTTTTAGTCAAACCATTTGAAGAATAAATGTTAATAATTTACTAATAGAATAAAATTTGAGTATTATTGACTAATATATTACTAATATTGATTTTGAAATATTCTTATTGTAAAATAGATTTAATTTGAGTCTTTTAGAGACCTTATGATTCTTTTAAATTTTTTTTGTGCTTAAAGCATAAAATATTTATTATTTTAAATTAATTTCTATGAGTAAAGGGATGAATTGGAATTTGATTGAAGAACATCCAAAATTTAGGATTATTAATATTAAATTTTATCCTCTAATGTATGAATACATCCTTATAATCTTCTCTATTAAATTAATTAAAAACATTAAGAAGTTGACCAAGAAATAAAATGTTTTCTTAATACCTTTATTTTTATTCAATTGATGGTCTCTTAAATCATTGATTACTTTCGGATTTTAGTCGCTCATATTTATATTGATCATCCTCTTGTTTGTTATAGATAAACTCATTCATAAATATTTACACTTCTCCTCCAAGTTTGTATCTCTACATTCCACTAATGGTCTTTTATATAGTGACATAGTTATATGGTAGTCCACGTGACCTTAGTACTTTGCATTCTCTCTTTTCTGGAGGATGTTTTATGAACTCTTCTAATAATGTCAGATTTCATCATTATAATCATCAAAAGAAATATCAATGTGATTATGTGTAAATTTCATTGAATAAATTTAAATAATGTGTAAAAAATGTGATTGCATAAAAATCTAAAGTATAAACCTTGTATTTGATAGCGTGTATGACATACGACACCAAGAGAATATATTAATATAATAGTTGAATTCATTATAATATATTTATTGTTTAAAATATATTATATATTTTTAAATGTATAAAACACCGAGTTATATATTATTACCTGCAAGAGAATCCTTACTCGATAGCTTGTGTTATACATAGAGTGTCCATCCTTTGTAGGATGTGTTACATGCAAGATCGTGGTTCAACACATAACCAGAACTCTTAAAATATTATTCTTTAATATATTATTATATAAACTAGTAGTCAAATTATTTGTTATGAATAGTAAAAACTCACTTATAATGATTAAGGTTTACACCAACATAAAATCAATTCATTGGCTAACAATTACTGAGAAACTAAATTAAGAACCAACTAGACATAAAAGAAATATTATTATCATTATTCTTTCGAATTATTTTTACTATAAAAAGATAACTATTTAAACTTAGTGTAATATTTTAATGAAATTTATATTTTATATTATCAATATAATATTTCTGATATTTATCCACTATGTTTTATATGCATAATATTAGAATAACCCCTATTTCACACAAAAAAAACATATATTTTTGTAACAGAAATATTAACGTCTTTTAAATGAGAACCTATAGTAAATATTAATTTTGAAACTCGTATAAATTTAATTAGATACAAAAAAACATTATTTAATTTTTATTGTCAAAATTATCCATGGGTGAATTTTTTGTATTTTTGGAAAAACGTCATTATTTGATAAATAGTGAAAAATACTGCATTTTATTTAAAAAATGCCTTCTCGTTTAAATAAATTCACTATTAAATTATATTTTTAAATTTTTATAAATCCACAATAGATAAATATTATATATATATATATATATTAAATTTACTAGAATTAGTTTCACATTGAAATTGGACATAAAAAATCAATAATCTTTTGAAAATGTTTCTCCTAAGACAAGTTAAACTGTCTATGTACAACATTATAATTGACATTAATTTTGCCTCTTTGGTGATTTAAATTTCAAAAAAAGTGCATAAACCTTTTTAAAAAGGATGATATTTTTATTCTATAAGGATTAAAATTATTTTTTTACTTAATTTATTAGTTAATGATATTAAAATCATTTATAGTGATAAAGGATTAATTATGCTTAAATATAGAATGGATCATATATTTAAGGACACCGATGACCTATAAACTTATCCAAACCCCATTTTATATCAGTAATTCATCGATGAAACATCCATTTTTTAGTTTGGTTGGGTTTTAATGGCTTTTTTAGGTACTAACATGTGTATACATAACTAGTTTCTAAATATTCCAAATGAGTCATCTTACTTCCCAATAAAAGGTCGCCACCTCTTCCCCTTCCTCACACCAATCAGGAAACAATGACATGAAAAAAATCTTCCCAATTAGTCTTCGAAGATCTATCTTCATGTCCTAGAATCTTATACTTATTAATAAATCATTCCCGTGATGATTTTGGTTTAAATAAAATAAGTTACCCGCTTAAGAGGTAAGGTCTTACCTCAAGATTTTTAGTTTCATTTCAATTAAACAACCCGTATACTCTTCGTATTTTATGATTAAAAATATAAATGTATTTTAAAAATTAATGGATGTTTTCGTATAAGTGTTAGCACTACACATACACACACCACCATCTAATAGACACTTAACATATTGTTTCTTTATATGGCGAACTACTACCCCACGAAACAATTATTGTTCAGTTTTATATATCAATCAGTTATGGTTATCAATAATAATGGACACAATGTGGATATATTATATATGATATTTATTATTTCTTTTAGATTGTTTTATTATTTTACAACTCATACCCTCATACAATCCTTTTTATGTTAATACAATAACATCTTTTGAGGGAGTGTGGACTACCGCCTCGTCAAAGCATTGCAATTTGATCACATGATCCATGAAAAGTATAAAAGATAATTATAATTGGTCAAATGAGATACAAAAAATAGTTATGTAATATTAATGATATGAATAAATTTCCAGAAATACAAAAATATATATATATATATGTGTGTGACTTTTTTATTATCCATTCTCACACAAAAACGTTGTAATGTTGATTGTGGACATTTGGACTACATCCTCCTCATCATGATGTGATCCTTTTACATCATGATAATTTATATATTTATATATAGCACAAATTATTTTGTTAATCGTGAAATAAAGATAATTCTTGAAATACATAATTATTCACACCTTCCATTAATATTATTGAAAAATGAGAACTTTACCCATGCATATGTATGGTCTACCATCTCCATGATTGTAACGTTGGTTCATTTTAACAATCATTTTTAATGATTGATATTAAAATAATATATTATGTATAAATAGGATTATTATATCAGGATTATTATTTTGTAGATGTATTATTTTGAGACCATTGATTACAGTTGACCTACTAATGTTTTTTCGAACACATATACTGAAATTGTTCAAAACAACTGATTTAGACATAATTTTCTATGTAGGTGTATATGAGATAGAAATAAGTTAAATAAAATTAATGATAGGCATGTTATGTAAGTAAATATTTTTTAAAATTATCATTATTATTTAATATATAATCTTAATGGTTTTCCATCCAGAAAAAAACATATTGTAGGGTATTCTTGTCTTGAATTTCTTTTCATGAGGCATACGCCACATAGAAAACAAACTTATTTTGTATAATTTATATGATTCCCCTTTTCTATAATATATAATTAAACCTTTTTCTTCGTGGTATAAAGAAAAACTTCATGTGGATTTTGAGTTGAATGTTTCGAGAGGTATGAGATACATTGGAATATTTGAGGATTAATTTCCTACGACATATTCTTAATCGTTATCTTTGAAATATCAATTCCTTTAGTTATTTTTATCTTTATAAATGAAATAATCACTTTTTTAAACCATTTTTCTTTGAATATTTAATTAAATAATCATATTCTCACAAAATAGATTTAATTATTTCGTAATCAATATTTCATATTAATTATGGTGTTCACTTATTATTATTTGTTTAACTGAGGTATTATTCATAAATCAACATCTTCTATACAATATAGATACATTTTGATAAGGAATATCTCTCATGAACATGACAAATTCTTTGGAATAGTAGAACATGAATGGTTATTGGTTAAATATAGTCTTCGATGCATCAATACTCACATTGGATGAGTCATTTGTATAGGTGCCTTAAATGGGTTTTTACCCAACAAGTTTAAAACTGTGTAGTGAAAGGTCATGATGGAAAAGATACCATGTACCTAAGAGACAATGAATCTAATAATAATTAATTTTGATAGTAATTGATTCAGTAATTATTCATCCATGATATTTGTCATCGATATATCTATGGATAGATTTTCATTTTTATTTATTTTGACAAAACATGTTATAGTTTTTTACCTTTCCATATTAATTTTTAATCATCAAGTTATTTTATTGAATTTGTTTCTAGTTAATACATTTTCATATTATTTATGATCTTCTCTTCAGTTTATTGATTGTATGGCATGTATATTCAATTATTTACATTTCTATATTGACATTTAACATTAATTAATTATTGCTTACATATTACATACCCTTAGAATTTGAGCACACCCTTTTTATGTTTCCTTCCCCAGCTACATAAGAAACATAATATGAATGATATGAATGGATTTATAAAATTTATTAGAGTTTCCATTAAATTTATTTATTCATATTTTCCACTTAAGAAGAAAAATTATGTTGTAATTAATGACGCATTTATGTATTTGTAATATCTAGACTACAAAATTGTTCGATAATTTGGGCCTTCATTACTTATACTCTAGACAATGTAATTAATAATAGACACCAGCATCAGGATTTTGGGTCAGGTCCCTATAGTAGTATACTGACTGAGAATATTCCTTGAGATGGAATAGTCAATGTTAAGGCCAAGTGGTATTTTTCATTACTGAAAATTGATAATGTATTTGATTAACCTATGGAAAGAAAAGAGGTTGGTACTTTAAGTTATCTTCTAACCAAGGAGTGTAGGTCACCTTCTGTGATATAAATTGGGATAAAAGGTTGGGTTCTGAAGAATTTATTAATTTGTTACATCATGGAAAGGATCCATTAATTCTTAATCAATTAGTCTCAAATAAAACTATTGTCATATGTTGAGTGAGGATATTTATAAATTAATTTCAGTCCGTCATACAGTTTTGAATCATGTGAAATAACTCTAGTACTATTAACGAATGATTTATTTTTTCTTTGATGTAAAAAATTAATATGCGAACTTTTTTGCAATAGTTTCATGTAGGTTTGGTTGAATCATTGGAAACTGGGTGGTGAGATGACTATTGATGGTGCTCCTTGTTTTGTGGTTATAGATGGCAGAAACAATGATAGTATGTCAGTAGAGAGTTTGGATTAAGGTCACCCTTGATGCTAGAATCTAAATTATATAGTTTGATTCATAAAGGGTTTAATGAACCAATGGTTAATGATTATAGAGTTTTATATATGATTTAAGATATAAATAATAGTGAAAGGTCTTTTTATTAGAAATTTGTTGATCAAAATATTAATTTGAGTGATTGAGCTCAAATATGTAATAGATATGGCATTTATAGGATGATGTAAGTATTTTGAGGCATAAGTAGAGTTTCTCCTTTAATGGGAATATCAAATTGGTCACATGTTAAAAGATCTATGATATATAAGTGTCATTATCGATGTTAATCTAACCATTAGATGGTCATAGGCAATCTAATGACCAATGTGTAGTGAACTCGAATGTATATGGTTACTTGTTTAATTTTTAATGTTTGAATCAAATATAAAACATAATTTGATCCACATATGGACCTTGAAATCGCGATAAAAATCAGAATGTGATAAGGATGATTATTATCAATTATATTGGGTTTCACGGCCGATATCCTTTTAGCTAGTGTATGTTGTATGAGCACCCATCAAAAAATATACAAATTTTTTTTACCTTCTAGTTAAAGGAACCTCTTGTATATTTCTTTTATTCCTAATTTTATATTATTTTATAGACCATGAATGTGATCATAATGATAATTTACGTTATCTGATATCAATTTGTTAATTCTTATGAAAGTATTCTATTATGTTTTGTTGTATTTTTCAATCACACATTTCAAAACCCATGAAAATATTTGGGATCATATAGATAGAATTGAAGAATTTATTAAGAATCTCTTTTGCTACGAATCTTGTTGTTAATTGTTATCCAATTGTTTTCCCTTTATAGTTAGACATCAACACTAATATGAATGAGGATATTCATCATGATAATATATTTTCCTATAATTTTGCTGAAAATATGGTTTATAAAATTTTATGATTGGTCATGCTTAGGCATTGATATTGTACTCAGGTATTTAAAATATATAACAGAAACCTAGTGGTGTCAGGAGATAATTAGAGGAGCCTACCAATTATTGAGACTCATTGTGGGAAATCGTAGTTTATCAATAAGTATGTTCTTAGGGTAGAATCATTTGTGATTTATGATTCATACTTGTTGATGGTTGGATAATTTATGGATCATTATATCATTTAATCCTTTTGGAATCATTGAGGTTTTTTTGATGTTCTATTATTTTTGGATTTAGTTTGGTTTATTTCTTGTTTCACTCTTAGTGAGCTGTATTTTATATTGGTTTCTATTTTTTTAGGATGGTTACCATTAGAAGATGTTTTCGGGAAATATTTTTAATTTTTTTCCATGACTACAAAAAAATGGTAGGTCATAACCGCATCGAAATAACTATATATTTTATAACTGATGATTTTAACATGACCATTATAGATACATATCAAGCAAGAGAAGTTTATTGATGTATGTCGTATTATAACATTATCATTTTTATAAAACATTATTGGTTTATAATTTAATTTTTTTTTTCTTTAAAGTATTAAAATATTATCAAAATTTTTACCCTTACCAATGGCATAGGGACAACATGAATGTATGTTCACCCTACCCTTATACATGGAGATTTTTAAAAGTTATGTAAGGGTATGCTGGTTGTTATATATTGTTAGGTTGATTTCTAGAAAATATATAAATGTAATCCAAACAATATATAGGGGTTTCTATAAAATACTTGTTCAACATAAGGTTTATCGAAAAAACCAACTTCTCCTGGAAGGTTTATCACAAGTAACATACAGATAGATTTTAAACATTTTAAGTTGTGTAAGAGAAAGTCAATGATTCATAAAGATAGATCATAGTTTTTAACATCAATGTAATGGTAAAAAAATTATTTTTATTGTTAAATATTTATCCACACTCAATGGATAAGATCAATATATTGGTGAAACCATATTTCCGTTATACATCGAAAATTTTAGGAATTTTTAAAACCATGTTTTCTAAATTCTCCTTCTACAACATGACCCTAAAAACGATATCAACAGTTTTCAATGGAGAAAATTATTAAATAAATTTATATTTATTCTTAATCACTTAATAAATTTTAATTATAAAAAAAATAAACTCACTACCTTTGAGAAATAATTCGTATATAAATTAAAGAGTTAATATAATTTTTTGATTTAATTATATGGATTTTTATATGGTCTTCCCATATTGATAAATATATGGACTATTCTACCATTGGTTTTGGAGATCCTCTAAATTATAGGTTGTCTAATATATACTCATAAATTAATTTTGAAGCATACTTTGACATAACATGAAATCTTTATTCAGTTTTTAGGAACACAAAAACCATCTATCTTCTAATATCTTAGGTGCAACATTTTGATAAGATTACTCTAGGTCGGTTTCTATTTCTATTTAACTTGTGGTTTAATTTTTTATGATTCATTAATGAAATTTTTTAATTAAATATTCAAATGATGATAACATAAAACCATGTAAAATAGTAATGAGAAAAATTCATAATCATATTGAGCTATTAATGATAGTAAGTTTATCATTATATATTGATATGTAATTATTCTTTATGAAATATTAAATAATTATTATTCATCATGATTATAATTAAATTAATAATAAAATATGACTTATATGAAAACAATATTCATATCATCATAAAATGATTAATATTAATTATCATTGTAACATCAGATTATTCTAGAGATGGAATGCTTTCACATGATAAATTTTAATTAATATTTAGATAGAAAAAGGATATTGGAAACATTGATATAGATTGAAAATAGATAAATTTTCCTCAAGATATATTGTTTTAATCAAATATTCTATGTTAAATATTATATGTAATTAAAATTTTTGGAATAGCTTCTATAAATCCTTTGAGATCAGTTGGAACTGGTTGATATGCGGGCGTGTTCACATGACAATTCTATAATGAAATATGACATTGACAATGAAATTGTTATGGTAGGTGGACCCATGTACTCCACAAAATGGTATTTTATGAATTTTTATTGGATTTATATATTTGGTTATCCAATTTCGGTTAATGACCAATAGTTCATGTGGATTCATGAAAAATAATAATGATTAATAATTTAACGAGGCTCGAATTTTATTTATTTAATGTAACCATGGATAATAAATTGAAATGGTGAAAAGGTCTTAGTTAGATCTTATGTGATGTATTAGTTAGTGGCCACTAGTAGACACGGATTTAATTTTTTATATCTCATGAATCATATGTTTGATGATTTCTCACATGGCATGTGTGTGTAGCCGTTGGAGCCCAAATTTGTTGAATGAAAACCATGGGATGTATTGTTCTGGTATTTGATACTTAGATCATGGAATACTATGTTTTATGTTTGATAATTTTTGGAACTATTATGACTCTTGATGATATACCATAATATGTTTATATGTATAACCTTGTTGTACTTACGTGATACCAAGGTTGGTATATTTTTTTACTATTATAGTTTGTGATCTTATTCCTGTGTGAAAGAGAAGTATATACATTTTTCTTTTGATATGGAAATCCTAAGTGGGAGAACCATATTTATTATTATATTAATCTATATATAGGTTAATAATATGATGTTATTGCTTCCTTGTGATATGTATCGTATATGATGTGTTTTTGTTATTTTTTGAATTGTCTCTATGATATTCATTGGCCGATCATTACTTAGTATCCTTAGAGGACGATCATTTTTATAAGTTTTTAGGGACAATATAATTAGACAAAGATATATGTAGGGGTCAAACGACTTTGTGTGACCTGACATTAGGGCTTAACCATCATATGTGGTTAGAAAAAAGATGTAACAATGGTACATGATATTATATAAGATATAACCAAAGAGATAGTAACATGTGATGATGACCTTTTATAGTTTGACCTAGAGGAATATGGAATGTGATTATACAGAGGGAGATTGTGTATCCTAACCAGACGAGGCCCAACCTAGAGGCATTGGTCATGTAGTACTGATGAGAGAGTGGCTATAAGTGATGGAATGACATTGTGACTTGATTTTATATTCTTCAGTCATTCACTATGATTACATTCTTATATGGGTTTAAATTAGACATGATAATGGGTTTATGGGGTCTTGGTAAGAACATGAATTCTTAGGACATGATTATTATTACATGTGTGTGTAATGTGATATTATGTTATTCTTATGAAGTTATGTATTTACTATTTAACATCATCTAGGTATATTAAATAAAGATACACTACAATAATGGGATAGATATTGTACCATTTAGTTGGTCTACTTTTTTACGTTTACTCTCAACCATCTTAGGTATCCCTGGAACTTATGTACATGTGTAGGCCTCAATTATTGATTCCACAAGTGTGAATGAGGCCTTAATTTATTTAGTATAGGGAAAACATGTTATGAATCTGGATAATGGCTCACAATTTTATTAGAGTTGGAAAAAATATTATTTTACATTATATTCTTTTTTTTATTTGTATATACAAGTTTCCAGGTGGGTGATTGGGTCTTTATAATCCTTCTTAAATATGTTTCTTCCATGAAAAATCATATAGTTGGTATTTTATTATTCATACTACAATTGTATAATATTAATATTTTTGGTTTATTTATTTTTATTTGTAAATCTAAAAAAGGGCATAATATCCCGATTGTTCCACACTATAACCACACAGTTAGTCGAAAGACTCTAGTTTATGGGTATGCATGATTAAGGAAACATGGAATTCCAATATAGACTTTGTGGTTATAGTTGGGAAATTATGAAATTATACCAGGAAGCTAGACCATTTTATAAATATTAAAAAAAAAATCATTCCTTTTTAGAGGTTTAATTTTAAATTTAATTTTACCACATATATGAATTTAATATTAAGAAATGGATTACATATTTTCAATTAATATTTAATTATTTGAAAAAAAAATTCAATTTTATTTTTTCTTGTTATTAATAGTAACCATCTAAAATATTTATTAATGTGGTAATGGAAATTTTTCTTAATTAAAAGAAAAAATAATTTGATTAGGACTAAAATGTAACGTTAAAAATTTCATTAATTTTATTGGATGAATATATTTAATCCATAATCATGAAAAATTTAAATATATTCCATTTTTTATATGGTCATGATTGTGATATTTATAATACATTATGTAATGAAGAGTAAAAAATGTCATTTAAGTTGTTATATTTTCATTAAAGTTTTTAAATTATGATTTAATAGAAGGTATTTTATGTTATAGATGGTTATATTAAATATAAATATAATTAATAAAATATATTAATTTAATTAATATGTTTTATAGATGAAATTACTACCTCAAATGCTTAAGAAACACCAGCACTACTTTTATTAAATTAATAGAAAAATTAAAAATATTATTTTGAAAAGATTAAAAGTTGTATAATTTGAGTGATTTATAGTTCCACCAGAAATTATCTCATAATTATACTTTAATTGTTGTTCTTAAAAGTATTATATTCAAGTTCTAAGTTTGTGATTATGTTTTTAACGTCAAATTAAATGAATAGTGTCAAAATTGACATTAATTAAATTTTATAAAAAATATTTATTCAATAAATTATTTTAAATTCCATAAAATATTTTATTTAATAGATTCTATTGGATATTGTTTTTAATATCATCTATTGTCCATTTATAGAATTATTTTCATTTTATAGTATATTTATTGACCCTCAAGGAGTAAAAAACATTATCACTCAGGTAATTTTCAAAAAGGGTTAACAATGATTTTAAAAAAATCATTTAGTTGAAAACCCCACCTACTAAGGTAATACGTTTGTTATATGAGAGTATTTAGAGTCATAAAAAATTTATATTAATATATTATAAATTTGAATATATTTTAATTTTAAAATTAATCAATATTAGATTTATATATTAGGAAATTCTAAGAGTTCACATCCACTCTTGTATAAAAGAAGACCACCTTTCATCTTATCATAATACATATGAAATTGTTTATAAAATACCTACTCAAACCCATATCATAAATACCTACCCATTTTTTGGAGTCAATTTTTTAAAAAAATCAACCATGTAATTATTTCTTCTAAACCATAAGAGCTTCCACAATGAATATGTATACGTTTAAACCAAGTATTTTCATATTATATATTCTTCTACATCATTCAAATAGTCTAAAAACATTATGAAATAATACAACCATTACCTTCCTTAAAATTATATTATATTAAGTTATTGTAATACCCTATATCTATCTATTGTTAAATCTAATGGCAAAAGAAACAATCACTCATATTTATTATAGACTATCACGTTGCGAATTGATATAATTCATTTATCATAACCTCCTCTTACAACATGTTTTAATGAGGGATTTAATGTATATATATATTATTTTAATGACTTATTTATCATTATGAAAAAGTAATATGTCATTTTCTTTCTTACCATTCTATTAAATGTAAAATTAAAACCTTGTTCATGGGTTCATGTGGACTACCACCTTGATGAAGCGATGTGATTCATTTTTAATGAACTCATAAAATAGATTATATATAAAATAATATTTAATGAAATAATATGTTATTTAGGATATAGTTATCAATATATAAATATAGAATAATTCATAACTTAATTTCATCATGATGATTGAAATGTGGAAATGATACTCACACATATGTATAAGCTACAATCTCTATGATTGTAACCAAGTTCTTTTTTCATAACAAACATTCATGGTTATGTTTAAAATTAAAATTGATGTAAAAAATTTGATGTTTTTTCATTATCATTGTTATATAAATTATGTAATAATGAAATATTTGACCATATTCAATCTAACAAAGCTAGTTTGGGCTTATGATCTAATTATCATAAAACATATGATGTGAACTTAACTAATTATGTAAATTTAATATAACATGGTAATAAATAAAATAATACTGAATAATAAACAATAAAATATATTTTAATAATGTTAGTAATTAACATAAGTTCATTATTCATGAATATAGATAATATATTTGATTTTTTAGACTCAATAAATGGGACTAATTTTTAGAAATTCAATTTTAATGTTTCCCTTGTTACTATTTGTCATCCATGTAATATTATTTAAAATATCATATGGATATATTTATGTGGAAGTAAAATAATTACTAGGGAAATTTTATTTCCCTTTCTTAGTTAATCTCAATAATTTTAAAAATTGATTTTTTTTCGTAATGATTTCATTTTCCTTATAAAACATAAAAGGAATATTTTTTAAATATATATGATAACCGTGAAATTTCCCACCATGGTAATAATTATTCATGTTTGGATTACATTAAGAGATTTGATTTTAAAAAAAATCCTTCTTTCCCTGCCTTGTTGGTATTTAATTTTTTGAGTTAGGTTTTGAAAGGAAATGTTATTTCAATATTTTAATGGTTTTTTATTAGATTTTAAAATAGTTTTTAATTGTTCTATGATGAAAAGGTACAAGCATAAAAAAACTAGTTATGTTTTGGAACATATGAATTATATATGAGAATAAGTTGAGATCAATATATCTAATAATATGTGTTAGTCACTATTATCGATCAAAAATATGGGTGATACTAGCATTGATTATATAAAGGGTGATCCACATTATATCCCTCAAATGTAATGTGTAATTTTCATTATGTTAAATGTAATGAATTAGGGAGTTAAAAGGTGGGGTATAAATTATAGAATTAACTAGTTTGTAGTTATATATAACATTAGTTTAAAATGGGTTCTGAATATATTCTTTGAATCACCTAAAAAAAATTATAATTACATAATATGAGTTTTATTGATAATAATAAAGATAGTGTTTTTATTTCATATAGGAATGAATTATTTCAGTTTTGAATCTAATAATTTGATAAAGGTAAATAAATTATGAGTTTTTAGTTACACATTGAACTAAATTATTTATTCATTTTATGACCCTTAATAATATTTTTGTACTCAACCCATATGTTGAAATGTTTTCATATGGTTTATGTATAAATAAAAACAAATAATAAGTCATGTTTAAAGATAAGATGGTTTTTGTCGAAGAGAAAATATATTTCATTTCCAAAAATTTATATTATTTAAAAAGTAATTTTGAGTAGAAGTTCCCACCTGTAATGTATGGGTTTATTATGTTCTAATTATGACCTAACTCTCTAATACATTAAACCATAAATATCCTCAATAATATAATAAAATTATTTCTTGACTAAAAATATAGGATTTAGTCAATGTTTGTGGTTCATTCATTATATTTGTCATCAGAGAAAAGGTTTAGATTACTTTAAAGTTTAGGATATTGTTAATATCATTTTATTAAAATATTCTATATTATTTTTATGTTGAAATTATGTATTACTTTCATATTTCAATATTTCTTTATCTAATATATGTCATTTCAGAATGGTTTTCCAAAGAGGAAAAGGGGAATCTCGTTTAATAAGGAATCAATAAAAAAATATCCATTCAAATAAGCATCATGGAATTGTGGTAATTATAATGGATCAATTTTATTAGTTATGTACCTGTTGACATAAGGTACTAATGGTGCTGTAAAAATTATTAGAGAGAAACCAAATTTACCAAAATAAAACTTGTTGATATTTTATCATTTCATGGAATATATTGCACAATATTTTGGTGGAATTTTAGATATAATAGTATATTATTAATTGATAAATTCTTTAGAAATTATATTTGATTTCATGTAGGTGTTTGGAACATCACAAGGTAACCCCATCAATTTATCATAAGAAGTCGAATCTTATAGATAGTGGAAATTGGTTGCTATTACCAAATAGAATGATGAATTTTATTCTATGTAATGGGACCCATTTTTTATCATTTTAAACATTCAATATTTCCATAAGTCAATTTTAATTATGACCGTGAAACAATTATATGAATTGAGGTATAAAGATAAAAATTTAGTAGCAACATTTGAATCAAATATTAAAATTTATGTTAGGTATGTACATGATTTTATTTGTGAAAATGATTGTAAAATTAATATATATTAATGTTGACTGAAATAATTATTATAAATATATTTATCTGAAAAAGAATTACAAATTTATGTGAATTTTCATTATTGTGAGAAGAATATTAAGATGAAATGAGACAAAAATTTTGATCATTGAGATGAAAGATGTAAGAAACTATTAATGTGATAGAAAAGAGAGATGTAAACAACTGATAAGTTTTTCATTAAGACCCCAAAATGTTCTAATTGTGGTAATATTAATTTTAGTGAATGTTTATTGGGATCTATAAAATGTTACCAGTGTGGTATGATTGGTCATAGAGTCTAAGATTATAAATAAATGACTCCAAAATAGTCTAAGAATTTGGTTATAGATATACATCCCAGGTTTATATGTTTTAATTATAATTATTTGGAAAATTTTACTATTTTGTGTCTATAGTTAGTTACATAGGGTGAAAATAGCCATGATTGAAATTAGAGAGTTATTAAAAAATATTTTCTTCTACTATGGTTGATGTTGGCCGAACATATTATTGTCAACTCCAAGGATTGAATTGTTCTTTGATGATTGATCTTGGGGTAGGATATCATTTTTTAAAGGTGAATTTAGAAGATATCATTGAGAGTTTATTTTCGATTAGATATAGGAATTATGAATTTTTAGTTAATTTCTATGGGTTATCTAATGAACCAACTATATTCATAAATCATGTGAATAGATTATTCCTTGATTATATAGATATGTTTTTTGTTGTGTTTATTTATGATATATCAGTATATTCCAAAATCCATGAATATATTTAACAAATTATAAAGACATATTTTAAATAATAAATGAAAATAATATATATAGAAAATTTAAAATTTTAAATTTTGGCAACAAAAAATTTCATTTCTCGGGCATATTGTTTATAAATTTTACATAACTGATGACCCTGCAAAAAAAATTGTGGAATATTGTCTAAAAACCAAAAATGTAAAATATATTAATAATTTTTTGGGATTAGCGGGTTACTAATAGATTTTTTTAAAACCGTTCATAGTTATATAACCCACTGAATCATTTACATTAAAAAATATTTAAATTCATCTAGATAAAATAATGTGATGTTTTTATGGTAATAAATATAATATAAGTGAATGATATTTTCTGGACCTAGAATCTATAAGTAATAATTTTTTTCATCTACAATGATTCTTTATTTAAGTATCATCATGGTGTTCTGATATATAATGATCTAGTAATATCTCATATGTCATAGCAACAAAAACTAAATGAGTTTAATTGTACTACACATGAACTTGAATTAGCTTCTATTAATTTTTCCTTAAATATTAATGCTAATATTTTTTTGGAGTGAATTTTAAAATATATACTGGTAAAAAAATATTGAGGTATAAATTCACTAAAAATTTTTGAACATGAGGTCTAGATGATGGATTGAAATGAATAAGGATTATGACTACACAATTCAATACAATCATAGAAAATAAATCAAAGTATATGACTCTTTGAGTTAAAAAATAATTTTAAATTAACCATGTTATTATTATAACTTGAAGAAATGTATAATTATTTAATGAATATTTTTCAAGAATTTATTAATGTAATAACATCAATTTTTTCAGAACAATAATATATACAATAAAAAGTTAATTTATCATAGAAGTTATATAGAATTTTGGGTAAAAAATAAACTTTATTGTTAGTGGTAATATTTAAATTTTTAATTATAATGAAGAATGTGTATTTAAATCAAGAAACAAATTATGTCTGTTGTGGGATTACCAATTTCAAGAGAGTATTATACAGTGAATCTTAATGTTCCTTGTTTTTTATTTATTATGGAATCACAAATATGTATAAAGACATTAGATTATTATTGGTGGAAAATAATTATAAGATATATTTATGACATTTCCATGAATTGTTTTACATATCAACTTGAAAAGGTGGAGTGAAGAAGAGGCAACAAGATACATTATGAATTTATAGTTCTATAGTGGAAATGGGAAAATATATTGATAATATTATTTTGGGGTTTCCAAACATATCTTTATGTAATAATGTGATCTGGGTTATTGATGATCGATTATGAAAATCCTATAATTTATTTCATATTCGAGATTATCTGTCTTTAGATAAAATTTATATACTGTAATTCAAGGATATAGTTATGTGTCTTGGTTTTACACTCTTTATTGTATATTAATAAGATCTGAGATTTACATTAATTTTGGAGAAGACATTGGAAGTCATTGGGTAAAAAATTAAATATATGTACAGTTTTTCACTCTAAATATGAGGGATAGTTCAATATAATGAATGAAAATTTATAATAAATGGTTTATACTTGTTCAATGGATTTCTAGGGATTCTAGGAATGATATATTTATTTGGATGATATTCCTAAAATATAAATCTTTTATTCTACTATATAGATGGAATATTTTGAGGCATTATATGGAATGCAGTTTTGAACACATCATTTTTATGATCATGTATGATAAATTATGTTCATGAGATTATAGATAGTAGAGGAAATGGTTTATAAGGTCAATATTATTCATAGAAATATAAATACAAAATATATAAGTATGAAAATTGATGCAGATAACTGAAGGAAAGATCCTTTTTTTCAAGTAATTGATCTATATTTTCTAATATTATATCCAAGGAATGGAATTATGGGTTTTGAAAAAAGGGGAATCTATGTCCATAGTTAATTAGGCCATATGGAATCATGGATAATGATGGATCAGTTTTCTATATTGGGTACTTTCCTTGAGTTCTATATTAGTTACACAAAATTTTTTTGTATTGGTGCTATGAAAATAGTTTTTAGACTCATCTCATGTCTTGATAAATGTTGATATTCAATTAAAAAATAATTTATTAGGAACAAAACTACAGTCTTTTGAACATATAGAAGATCTTTCAAGAAATAATTTTATTATATAGGTTATGTATTTTTGGTGAAACCATTTGGTTGAAGAAGAAAAAGGAGAATACATGAATGTAATGAGGGAAAGATACCCCACTTTTTTAATATGTGAATAAATTAGCAAGAATGAAATTTAAAAAAGGGGTGAAATTTTATAACCTACATAAATATTAAATAAATCATTTCAATATTTATTACTATTCATGATGTATATTTTTATATTCATTATAAATTTATTGAGCAATTTTAAATATAAAAATGAAATACTTTTAGAAAACACTTTTCCTATAAGGACTTGTTTAATAGTATAATTTCATAATTATAGAATTTTTATTAGAATAAATTGAATTCCATTTTTTTATTCATCATTTTAAAATTATCTAAAATTAATATTATTGGGATTTTTATGATGAAAATTGATTTTTAAAATAAATAGAAAAAACTGATTTTTATTTTAAATATGTTTTCTTTTAATGTATTCAGAATGTAATAAATTATTTTGGATTATTTTTAATCATTAATTAGTTCTTTTTTATTAATAATATTCCCAATATTTTCCATGTAAGGAATTTTTTATTTTAATTTCATAAAAACATTTTTATTCTTATTTTAGCATTTTTTTTAAAAAATTGTGTTTCAATACATTTTCTAGTTTGATTTCAAATTATATTATGCCTGTTTAACATTTTGAATCATGAAAATAGATTCCTTATTTAAAATCATTATCTCATAAATTGGTATAATCATCTCTTTTTTTCATTATGAATAGTAACTTTAGTAAATATTTTTTACCAACGTAAAGTTAAAATAAGTTAATTAAGGTTAAAAAAATTGAGAATGAAAAAATATATCCCTAAAAATTACCTTAATACTATTAGATGAGATTATTTTATCCGTAATAATATAAATTAATATATATTATCATATTTCCTTTGGTAATGATTCTGACCTCTATAATAATTTGTGTGATGAATAGTAAGAAATTCCATTTTTTTGTTTTATTATCATAAAAAATTATATAAGAATAAAAAAAAATTATTTTGATTTATATATTTTTACATGAAAGTTATACAATATTTTCCAAATGATAATTTGTTTTCGTGTTTATAGTGATGAAAAAATTATCTTAAAAGCTTACACAATGCTGACACCATTTTATTTAAATTAATATAAAAATTAAGTAAATGATTTTTAAAGTACTAGAAGGTGAATAAATATAACGATTGATAGTGTTATAAGAATTTTTTACATACTTATAATATAATTGGAATGTCATAATGGTTTATATTCTAATTTTATCCTCGTATTGATATTTTTGTAGCAAAATTGATTGAATAACATAAAAATTGATATTAATGATATTTTGTAAGAAATTATATTTAATTGACTGATTTATAATTCCTATAAATATTTAATGTATCCAAGTAAAAGGTATATTATATTTTATATAAATATATTTTCATTTTTTTATCTATTTAACATTTTTAATTCACATTCTTAACCCATGAACAATATAAACATATATATCAATGTAATTTTAAAAAATCTAAAAATATGTATAAACAAAATTAAGAGGGCGAATTATGATATAATCATGGATTATTTATTATTTTAGTTTTTTTATTAATAATAATTTTATATATGAATATAATCAATTTTGATCACTTATATTATTAAATATAATTAAATTCAAATTTAATACTTTTAGAAATTTCGAGAGTGCCCATCACCTTTCATATAAAACGGAGCATACTATCCTCTTTTTTTCAGACTTAAAAAAATAAATCCTTTAGATAAGAACAACCAAAATCCCTTTATTACATCCATCTCTATATACACGAGTAATTTGGTTTATACTAAAAATATCATAATAATTATTTTTGTGTAATCATTAATTGGGGTTTTCAATGAAAAGGTATAGTTATTAACCAAGGGGTTTCTTATTATTTCATTGTATGCCTCCTTAAAAACATATTCAACCCAGATGAAATAGATAAAATTATATTCCATATAATGAGATTTGTTTAATTTTAAATAAATAACCTATATTAATATCCTCCCCTATCAAATGGGAAAGAAACCCATCATTAACATGAACGGTGGACTACCGTCTCATAGACCAATATAATTCATTTACCATAACCATTATGGATGATTATGAGGATATATTTAATATATATATATATATATATTTAATTTTTGAAATTTTTATCTATATAATATATTAATATATCACTTACATTTTTACCTTTCAATTCACTGAAAATGACAATGTCATTCTTTTGAAAATGTGGACTACCACCTCTACAAAGTGATGTGATTCTTTTTTCATCACCAAATCACATGGAATATATATATATGTGTATTTATGTTTTTAATATGGTATTGATGATATAATTGTCGATATATAAATATAAAATAATACATACATTCTTTCAACCATGATCATTTAAAAAAGTTAATGGTACTCATTTGTACATATGATTGACTATCTCCTTTATTACAACATACTTTATTTTTTTAAATAATAATTATTTGTTTTTTAATTATAATAGATGAATATAAATGAAAAATATATTTTGATTCTTATTTATGATATGAATGAATAATTAAATCCTTGACTATATTCAACCTACCAAAGACAGTTCAACATATGAGCCAAATATCGACAAATGTTCAGCATGGTTTTAATTTATTAAGAAAATTTAACATCACATGGTAAAAAATAAAATAAATATAAATAATAAAGATTAAAATTAAAATTTATAATTTAAATACTTATTATAAATTTATTATTCATGATGATTAGTAATGTACATGGAGAGTCAGTTTCGGGGTATGGGACTCTCCTAACAAATCCACTTTTATAGTTTACCTTACATTTTATTTTCTTCCATGTCCAAATAATTACATTTATATATATATATATATTATTAATGTTTTCATTTAGACATAAAATAGTTATAAAATAAATTTTCAATTACATTTTTACAATATCTAAAAGGTTTAAAATATGAGTCATTTCTGAAATGTTTTGATCTTCATTACAAAAGTAAAAATAAATGTTAAATTTTGTTTTACACTAAAGAAAAAAATCCCAAACCCATTTCTAATATTTTATGATTGGATTACACTATAATATTTTATTTTTTATTCTTTGAACAAACCTATATTATTTCCTTATGATTATTTTAGTTTTGAAAAACATATTTGAAAATAAAGGGTATTTAAATAACCAATATTATTTGGCGTATCATATTGAAAGTGTTTTTAAAAAGGATTTATAATGAAAAAGAATAAGAATATAATTTATTATACTTAATATGGTATATGAGAATTATATCTAATAAATGTGTGATCCTAATATAAATTATTATATTGGTTTGGAACCATTTTAGATTATAAAGATGGGTGACCCCGATATAGATTATATGAATGTGGATCCACATTATAGATCTCTAATGAAATTTGTCATGTTTATATATTACAAGGAAATAAGTAGTTACTTAACAAGGGAGGTTTATTTTAAGAACATTATTAGGATTTATTTATTATGGACATGTGTTTAAATGAGTTTTTATGTGATATTGTATGTCACCTAAAATAGATATCTATTTTATTTCTATGAGTATTAAGTAATTAGTGAGAAAAAATGCGTTATATTCATGTTCAAATGATTTATTTCATATTATAAAACTATAATTTGATAAAAGTATGTATTTTAGGTCCTTTAATGTTTTTTACTAGATTAATATATATCTTTTTATTATGTCACATAAATATTTTTTTAATGCATCCTAGGTTCTTAAATGTTTTCACATGGTTTAAGGATGGGTATGAAATAAAGTAGTCACTTTAAAATACAAGAAAATAATTTACTAACTAAAATTATGTTATAATTTAAATTTCTTGTATTTATAAAAAATATACATACTATGTAGAAGTGTCTGCTTTTAATGTTTGTGTTTATTTCATATGATATATGCCCCAATTCTCTTCAACTAAAAACATAATGATTCTCAGGAATGTAATGATATGACTTATTCACTAAAAACCCCAAATTAATTTGTTGAATAAAGTTAAAACCTCATAAAATTTTTATTAGCTAATTATTTTTTATTATTATTACATATAAAATTATTAATATTTTATTTAAATCCATATAGTAAAAAAAATAACATCATTAGTGTGTTGCACGAATTACAGTCTACAAGAGGTGATGTCATTATTTTGCTGATTTTTAGGGATGGTATTAATAGTTTTAATGGTGAATAAATATGATATATTTATAATAATTATGATAAATACATTTAAATTTAACCTCTAAATTCACCCCCTATAAAGCATTGAGAATCATTATTTCTAATCATGTAGAGAAGTTCATTACCAACTCGTTGTTGAAATAATTTTCATCTTATATTTTATATTTCATTAAATTATCAAAAAATATTCAAATATAGTCCACCATAATAAAAAAATTAAATGATATCATTTGGAATTTTTTATAATGGTATTATTTCGAAATAATCACCTCACTAACCATACTCTCCAATAGTGTTAAATCATGTTTTAGTCGGGACATGTTCAACAACCTATGTGAAAAATAATTTAAATTCTGATTATGTATAATTATGAGAGATTGAAAAATAATAATTAGTTAATATATTAAGTAAATAATTATTTTTTTATTCCTATGGAAATAATATATTTTTTATTTTAATTATTATTAATGAAACATTTTAGTTTTCTAGATTTATCAAAATAAGTTATTACCAATTCATTTTTCATATAGTGTCACCAAACCACATACATGATAAAATAATAAATGATTCAATAAATAAATGGTTTATATTTATAAATATAAAATTTTATATCAATAGAGAATTTTTTATCAAAATAGTGTAAAGGATTTCAAAATTATTAAAATTCACAAAATAGTTAATATAATTAACACCAATTGGTCACAATACACTAAAAATAATTAATATACACATGGAAAATAATTATAATAATGAGTATAGATAAGAAACATGTATGAGTATGTTTGAAATATATTATTATGTTCGTTATTTTAATTATAATGGGTTTAAGAGTGTTATAAAAGAAGATGAGATGTAAGGTATGTGTTTATTGTCTAATGTTCACCTTCATTATGGCATGATTTAATTATTTCACATATTTCTATTTGAAATGTTATAAAATTTATAAAATCAATAAATCCATTAAAATATAGAATTTTCATGATATATAAATGTTTATTTCAAAATATATTCTAATTATTCTTTCAATCCTTTAACTTAATAAGTTGTAATGGTTTTATTGTCTCCGTTTTGAATCCCTTGTGACATGATTATGATAAAAACCATGTTTCCTTTTAAAATATGTAAATGTGGAACCATATAATTTTTGTATCATTTTTATCTTATATTTTATGATAATAAATGTTTAATTAAATATTCTACTTCTCGTTGGAGTTTTATTAAAATGATAAAATGTAAATAAGAGGTTTTCATGACCCGAATTTTACATATTGGATCATAATTATACTTCATTGACAATAATATTTAAAAAATAATAAATTATATCCTATAATGTTGATATTTTTTATCTCCCACCTTTTAATATTTTAATTAAATATCTCTATCAATAAATAATTATTTGATAAATTGGTTTATGAAATAAAAGGTACTATCATTAAAAACAATAGTCACTCAAACAAACATATCTTTTTATCTATACAAAAATTTACTTTACCATCAATAATCTCCTATATTTTTGGAAATATGATATTGATCATTTAATATTATATTAAGAATTTAGAATGTATTTTCAAAATTTAAATTTAATACACTTGTATCATTTTGGGTTTTCAATAAAATTATTTCTCTATTCTACAAAAAGGTTTTCCATCATTTCAATTTTAAAAAGTATTATCATAAAGTAGACATTTTCTTTTGATAATATTTATTTCCATTTCAATAAACACTAGTTAATATTAATTTTAAATTTAAAAGTAATAAATTTTTTTCACATCTTGTATTTTTTAACATTTATGTCTTCCAATGATCTTTTAATCAGATGTTCTTAAAAAAGGTTGTAAGAAGTATTCACATTCCCTTTATCCATCTGTTTTTATATCAATAAGGGTCTTGGAAATTAAAACACATTTATTTTAGTTATACAATTTAATATTTGAAAATAAATTTTCCTATAATATCCTATTTAAAGGATGTTACTTTTTTCTTCTCTAGAAGATTGTTTTTGAACTAATTCCATGTCCATGAAATATTATATTTTTATATTTAATGAAAAAATATTCTTTTTATCATGATAGCCATAACTGTGTAATTATAAATATTTATTAAAAAATTCCAAATTATATTTCTATTATTTTATTCATTATATATAAATGGAGAATATCTAATAGATTTCGGTTCCGTGGTATACCCTATATTATTTTGTTATTATAAGACTATTTTGGGGGTTTCTATTTTTGATTTTTTTGATATAATTTGTGAGGTTAGATAGATAATTTACAAAATAAATTTTATTCCATTGGGTTTCTGTTCAAATAGAATCATTTATAGGTTAATATTATATGAAACCCATTTCCATTCCAATGGTACGTTATGTGTATATTTTCAAATATATTGAATGGCATTTTTTTAAAATGTTATATTTTCTTATGTGATGATTTTATTCACATGGAACATTAATTTATTGATATTAAGATTTTTGTGATGTATATCACAATATAATGCATTGGGAAAATACCTATATATAACAAAAAATAGAATTATATTGGGAATGGGTTCAGAAATATCTATGTCCACAAAGGGTGAGTGAAATGAATCTTATCGGTAGACACAATTTTACAAATGAAAAATTTCTAAGGAATATAGGTTTAAAATATAATAAATCATATGATTGGGATTATGAAACATTCTTTACTATGATTATAGATCATGTTATATGAATTATGTTTTATTTTATCATGTTAAAGTTAAAATGTAATTATTTGAAATGTTATTTCTATCCCTCAGGATTCTGTTCAATTCATATCTATTTATATTCTTTTGAAATTATATATTTTCCATATTCAAAATATTATTTATATTAATGATCATTCCATTATGTTATTCATAATGTTTTCCCTAACTAAGTATTTGTGATAAATCCTTATTATGTTTTCCTTTTCATTTGATATGGAGAAGATTATATGTCATGGAATGCCTAATACCAGATTGTGATTATAGATAAATCTTCAAAACAAGTTAGATAATTCTTTTTATATTTATATTTTTCAATACATGAAACTTTATGTCCCTGGGTTGAGTGAATTTTTTGGATTCAATGGTTATGCTTTTTTGTGGATGTATTATCATTTAACGTTTATCTTGTTAATCTGCAGTTATTTTTTATGATCTCTTTAGAAAACTATGAAGTTTTGTTTATAGAAACATAGTTAAAACCCAGTTGATGAGTTTAATTATATTATGATAAAAAAATATTGAAAATTCCTTGAGTATGTTATTTTTCTAGAGTAACATATATTTCTGCATACTACAAGTTCACGTGGTTTTATAATATATTTATATAAACTTAATGACCCAAAAAAATTTGGTCAAGTATACATCTATTATCATATTTGGGCATAGTGAATATTTTCTTAATATATATATAGATTGACACTGACATTGGATATGATTTTTTTTATTAAAATATCATTAAAAATCCTTATGAATTATTAATTTTTTAGTCACTACGGTGAATTTGGTTGATAAGGGTAAGATAACCCTAAATAAAGTAACCTATATCAAACTATATAGATATTGGTTGAACTAAAGCAACTATAAGAAAACATAGAAATGTAAAACAACAAGCTGTTATGAATTACTTTTAAATATTATGATTACTTTCCCATATTGTTAATATTCGGTCACTAATATAGGCCCTTTGAGGTTTCATAATTACTAATACTAGAATGAACCTTAGTTGTGAATGATAATGAGAAGGTTTACTCATTTCACAATCTATAAGAATTAGATTTTGAAGATGTAAAAATTTGATTAATTTAAACCAATTATCATGGAATATTAATAATAATATGAAAATAGGTAATGTTCAAAACGCACCAACTAAGTGAAATGTGGAGTCCAATTAATGTTAGAGTGGTGAATATGATCATGGAAAAATTGTTCATTTTCCAAAATGTCAGTTATTTTAATATGAAACAGTGAATTTTATTTATGTGGGTTAAATGATTATTTTCATATAGAAGAGACGTTCATAGATCAACCAAATATAATAGGAAAATGAATAATATTGTTTTAATAATATTATTTTATATCTTGAATGTCATGGTTCCAATAACGGTTGTGGAGATTTGGTGTGAAAATATATTTAATTAACCAAGTCCGTGTTATAAATTTAGGGAGGATAAAAATGATATGCCTAAAAAACACAACAACTAAAGGGAAAATGGGGAATCATGTTTAAGGAAATTATATGAGATGCATTTTTAACTAAATAATCCATATTGAACTTATTTATATGGGATATTTATTATATCCACTCTATGTTTCCTAGTTGGTACTCTAAGTGCACCACCCTGAAGATTTTATATCAAATAAAATTTCTTGTTTCATTATTATAACATTTATAAATATATTATTATGAAAATATACATATTAGTATGGGTCATTCTATTGGATTTGGTATAATGTATCTTATATTTCAATATATACTTCCCATTCAACTGTCATTTTCAGATTACCCACAACACCGTCCTTATTGGAAAAGATGACATGGTAGTGTCAAAAATAAGAAGCCAATACAGAGAGATCTAGATTTTTTTGAAATAGTCGATGATAGTAACACATAAACTTTTTCATAATAAAAAAATGATCTTTCAAAAATGTTGTAGAAACTGATGATTTTATAGAAGTAGGAAGAATAGTGATACTGATGGATGAAAAATTCAACTAATAACTAACATTGGTAGTGAAATTAGATACAATGGTCAGGTGAAATAGCAAGAGAGCACTTAGTGATTTCAGATAAAGAGATGTTCAGTTGTCCAGTTTCATTTCCCAAAACCCAAGACCTCATGTTGTATGTGCGGGATGTAATTTGGTCCATGAAAGGACCTATTTAAACACTTGAAATACTTCCCAGTGTGAATGTAGTGATGCATATATCCCCCTTCAACCTTTGGTTAAGAGGTTTTAGTAGAGCAGCCATTGTTAATCGGAAGGCGAAGAGATGGGAGGTTATCTATTGTTATCAGAAAAATAGATAGAGATAAGATAGAGATGGAACAAGTCATTATGTTAGAGATATCCACATTGAAAATGTATACGAGGAGTATGAACGTCAAATCTCAATGAGGCTTATTAAAAGGAGGATAATTCATCATCAGCTTCTTCATTCAACCTTACAATTATACAAACACCATCAAGATGAGGAACCATGGTATGTTAGATATTGGTGTCAATGATATAAAACTTATAAAATAAAATATCACAGTTATTTCCATAAACAATTTTTTTATAGTTATTAACTTTGGTTATAAAATATTATATCCAGGAAGATTAAAATAGATCTTTACATCAAACCATGAAATGTATTCCATAAAATGGGTATGAGGTAATACAATATTTTGATTATTAATTTTATATGTAATGATAAGTCATTGATACTATGTTAGAAAAATAAATAGCTTTTCATTTTAATACAAACCCTTAGATAACATTAATAGTGACTAATAATTATATTGATAGGATGAAAATTATTTTGGGGGTATAATGTGAAGACTTAGGTTTTTGAATCGCTTAAAATAAATTATATGTTATATAACATTTGTGGCATGAAACAATAAAAAAACACCTAAATATATTTCAAATAAATTATTATTGAAGCTATAATAATCACTAATATAGTAAACCATGAATAATTTTTTCTTTTTCAGGGAAAACAAATAATACCATTCAAAATTGAAAAGATTATTTCCAATAAAAAGATATTTATTTATATAATATATTTTATTTTAAAAGTATATATTTAAAAAATTTAGAATTAAAATATGATAATGTAAAATTTATTTTTTCATTCATCATATTAAATTATCTTTGGATTCATATTTTAGGTTTTTCTAAAATAATCATAGTTCATGTGAATAGTTAAACTATATATTAATGTCACAATTTTTATGAACTTTTTTTATTATATAAATATAATGAATTTTTTTCATATTTTTTTATATATAATTATATATTATAAATTAAAATAATGTTATTCATATTACAATTTTGAATTTATTAATCCATTCACATCATTTTAAAAATGTTTGAACCGTTTTAAGGAAATTTTTTCACTCTTTTCTTTAATTGATTATAACATGATGAAATGAATTTTATTTATTTATATAATGTTTTAATAAATAATATTTTAATGTTAATAATTATCTGAAATTTATTTGAATCAATGAAATTTATAATTCTATTATAATCATAAATCTTATATCGTAAAAATTATCTTTTTCAGAATCAATGACTTTTTACGCTATATATGTGATAACATTATGGTTAATTAACATAAAATTATTACTGTAATTTAATAAAATTAATATTATAATATATATAAAACTTTTAATTATTTAATATGTATTATTTCATTTTTAGGTATAAAATTTATACTATTACGGTTAATGGTAATCACAACAATAATGATGACACAATTATTTTACAATTATTGTTTTATTTATATCAAAGAACAAATATAGATTAAATAAATTGAGAAAAATAATTAATGTATTTAAAATTATTAATAGACACGTGAATAAATATATTTACTTTCATTTAATTTTTAATCAACACTCAAGAATACTATGAATACCTAATGGCTGAAATGCCATATTTTACTAAACTATTTTTTCTATAAATTATCTCTTTTAATTCAAACGATAATTTTAAAAATGTTATAAAATTAAATTCATTAAAAATATGTTAAATTAAGTTCCATATCTAAAAATATGGTTATATTAGTTATTTTATATGTTTAATTAAATATATAATCATATATAAAAAAACAAGTTACAAATTCAAAAGTAACAAAATGAAATGTAAAAATATATTTGTTAAAACTCTTTAAGTTGTTTAATTTTTTTATGAAACACATAGGTGTATCTTATTGAATCAATAGACATAATAAAATTAAATTTTTTTAAAATTTTGAGTAACTAAATTTTAAATTGTGTCATGGAAATATTGAATTATAATGTGTGTTTCCAAAAGTTCAATATTTAACTCTTATAAAATGGATCACATACTTACATTCAAACATGAATCTATCAATAAAATATCACCTTATAAATGTTCAATTTTTCTAACAAATAACCATTTCAATACAAAAAAACATGTACTCAATAATATAAACATTAAACCCTTTAATTTCAATGGATCTTACAATAAAAAATCATGTCCCCAACATAAGTGTTATATATTCATAAGATTTTGTTCATAGTATTACACATCCAAATATATTCTAAAAATAATAAGGTGAAATAATTATTTTTTTAAATTATATGATTTTATTATATTTTAGTAACCAATATTAATTCATGTCCATTAATGTCAAATAAATCAATCATATTTAATGCATTAATTGGACTATGACATCCATGAATTGACACTATTTTTCATTACAAATTTTCAAGGATATTATTAATAGTGGTAGTGATGAATTATTACGATATATCCCAAATAAATATGATCTAGAAATTTATATATAATATCAACCTTTCACCCTCTATCACTTGTTGAGAAACAAGAATATTAGCCCTGCATATGTGTGGATTATCATCTCTGTGATGAAACAATTTATTTTTTTCATGATCATTATCATACGTTATATAAAAATTTAAGAAAGAATAATTATATTAAAAAAATAAAATTATTACTATATCATAATCATATTATGTCAAATTAAAAACCTCTTTAACTATACTCTTAAATCGTTTTAATGAAGGTTCAAGTCTGGATTAATTTAACAACCAAAATAAACTATGGTTTTAAATATGATTATGGATGCCTATATGAATAGGGAAAATGTGTTAATATAATATATTATATAAATAATTATTATTATATGGTTCCATAAATATTATATTAAGTATTTAACTTGTTATTAAAATAATATTTTCATTTGACAAAATTATCAAAATTAGTACTAATCAATTTTTTTCCACATAACACAAACAAAACTCATATGAGATGAAATAAGAAAATATTAAATAACAAAAATTATATTTTATAAACCCATAAATGATATACAATTAATGATAATGGTATCAAATTATGGGTAATGATATCAAAATTGTAAAACATGTGCAAAAGATTTAAATTTTTTAACATCAGATGGTCATAATACACTATAACTAATTAATATACTCATGATAAATAATTATAATAAGGATTATAAAAGGATAATTTATATGATTATGGTTTTGAAATTGGTTATTTAATTAGTTATTATTTTGATAAGATGTTATAATTTCATAAACTAATCAAAATAGAAGGGTTACAATTTATTGTCTCAGGATTACATTATTTGAGGCATTATTTATCATTTTGGGCATATATATCATTGATGTGGTATATATATTGCCAAACTGATTTAATAAATCAAATATAAATATTTTTCATGATGTATATGGTTGTCTTAGGCATAGAGGAAGCACCCAGTGATTGAAGGACCATAATTTTATTCCAAATTCGATGAATCATTTCCCAAGTGTGCAAGCCATAAATGTTATGACCAGTAAAAAAATTTCCATTAAATATTGACACAAATAATACATGGATCCTAAAGAGGATAATTTTAGATTAAAATATATAATTTGTGAATATATATATAAAGAAACAAAACAACATCATTGGGACATTCTTTGATCATGGGTTGATCCCCCTAATCCACTTTTTATAAATTCATAGTTGCATAAGGAAGATAAAAAGTAGAGAACTTCCAGTAGTTATATACATGTGTCCCATTTTTATATGAACAACACCAATGTAATTCTTGGTGATATGGAATCATATCAATTTCCTTGTTTTGTTCATCTTGATCACATTTTGATATTTTATATTAGAAGGAATATATCATACTTAAGAGGTTGAGAGGAACTGCAATAAAGAGAGAAATTAATTATACACAACGACATTCAATTCAAGATTATACCTATAAAATATTAATAAAATAATATTTATATTTTTATGTTATATATTAATATTTTATTTAATTACACAGTCTCATATAAAAATATAATAATTCTGATTATCCTCATGCAATATAATAATAATACCAATATCCTTATGGTGTTCAATATCTGATTTAATGATAAATATTATTATACCATATAATAAAATAATATTTACACCAGACATTATTTTGATCCATTTATCCACCTCATTATATATGAGATAACCAAGTAAATATTAAATTAATTGTTTTAAAAATAAATAATTATTAATT
This sequence comes from Viscum album, assembly GCA_963277665.1. NCBI lineage: Eukaryota > Viridiplantae > Streptophyta > Magnoliopsida > Santalales > Viscaceae > Viscum > Viscum album. The sequence continues at coordinate 1,104,149,564 of OY728131.1, read as the reverse complement.
ATTAAATAAAATATATTCATTATATTCAAAATATGAAGATTTAATATATATTAAATATTTAGATGTTTAATAAAATTATTTATTAATGAATAAATAAGTATTTATTACATATTTTATAGTTGATATCAATAAAACATGCATAAATTTATTCCACAATCTTGAGAATAATATTTATACAAATAATTTAATTCAAATAGAATTATATCAAGGAAAATTGAAAAAACTAGTGTGTGACACTCTTGGATTCTTATGTATTGGAATTAGGTAGGCTTTCCTAAAGTCCAAGATTACTATATAGATATTGGTTTAGGAAAAAAATATACTGAAGTTAAATTTCACAATTTCAATATAATCATACGGGCACTCATTGTGTATTATAATAATATTTTCATCATATCTCATCAAATGAGTTGAAAATTCATGTCATTTACTTATATGCATGATATTTCACTCATTGACTATCTAAGACACATATTTCATTAAACTGTGGATGTGGAATTTTAAGGAGATGATTAATTTTAAATGAAATAGATGAGATATCATCTTCATATATAAGGAATGGAAAAATCATTTCTCTTCTTATCGATCAATTTCATAAAATTATAGATGAACCAAACATTGTCTACATCACACAAACATTTGGAATAACAACCCTTCTCTTTATTACACACTTAAACATGATTTATTAAAAAAACATGCACTTAGGATAACTGTGAGGATCGAGATGCATGTTGTCTTGGGAAATTAGAAACAATACCTGATAAATTAATATATAAAAATATATCCTACTTATTGATAAATTATTTTATATGAAAAAACATTCTTTTGTACATTGCATTTAATGAGGTAACCTAAGGACATACATAAGAAAAAAGTGGGCTATAAAGCCTAGTAAGGGAGTAAACAAGGCATAACAGGAATAGTACATTACATGTTAGGCAATAAGAATATCAACGTATCACAAGAGAAACATGAAATTAAAGGAATTATATATCATGATTATCATAATAGGGAAATGTGGAAACGACATACAACATGATATTAGTATGAGACAAGCCTCATTGCACACGGATTAGCATGAGTAAACCCTAATTTCACAGGAATTAGAAAGAGTAAAACATCATTGCACCACAATTATCAAGAGTAAACCCACATTTCAATTTAATTATGATGATTAATGCCTCATTGTACATGAATTATCAGGATTAAACCCTCATTTCACATTGTGTATCATGCTACTAAAAATTACATGTTGTATTGGAGTGCTATCTGGGAACACCCTTTATAATAAATTTATTTCATGCATAAAATGTTCCATATGGATCATATATCATGGAATCATTCAACATAATTATTTATTCCACAATAACGTAATGTGTAATAAATCGATGAAACTTCAAAAAATATATTTATATTTTCAAAAAGGTAAATACCCTTGATGAATAAATGAGCATGGAATTCATTGCATGATGATTTTGGCCTGGAAAATCATGGTACAATTTTTCACGAATAACGATGGGACATACTAATTCATAAAAATGGTTGATGAGAGATAAATAGGTATCTCATTATATCTAAATGAAATGTAACTTATGGGGTCATATATCTAAACATTCCAACACATGGAAATTGGAAATATATGGTGTGACATAAAAAATAAAATTGAAGAAAAAACAGAAATGGAATAACACTAATGAAATTTGGGCCTAGTAACCGGTGTGTATGGGAAGGATTAATTAGAGATAAAGAAGTATATAATCATTACAAGAAATTAAGGATGTATGTCTGAGATGATAAATATTATTCCTGCTTTATTAATTAAAAAATGGTTTAACAACATAAATAATCATTGAAAATAAAGAGAAACGACGAAATCCCTTACGAAAATTTGGCTCAGTAACGAGTATAACAATGTATTCATAAGAGGGTAAAATGAGAGTGAAAAGGAATATCATAATTTATAAATCAAATGGGTAGTAATGTGAATATTTCATAAAATATCCCAGCCTGTAAATATAAAAAATTCAAATACATATCATGAAAATAATTCTTGTTAAAATAGGAGGGTGGAAGATCCCTTATGAAATTTCAGCATAGTAATGGGTGTGCTAAATGTATTGTAAGGGGATTTAAGAGATTTATTGGAATATATAATAATATATATATCAAATTTAAATTATGGTGTTCATGGTAAATCATAACACAACATGTAAATAACAAATTGAAGAAGCGTAATGTAAAGAGTATCTTGAATGGAAAGGAGAAGAGTTAAATCCCTTATGAAATTTACTCAAACTAATTTCATAGGTTAGGGTCAAAATGATGGCGAATAATTAATAATTAATTAAATAAATATCAAAAGGATAGTTATATAATGATTATAAATGAATAAAATTATAACTTCTATAATTTAAAATATGTACTTTCAAATAATATGATTGAATTTGGAAGGAGGAGAGGAAAAAAGGATCCCTTACATGGATGTGTGATCCCAAAGGCTTGGGAGATGCTTATTGGGAGCATGAGGGAACATTTGGAGGTCACTAGGTAGTTTGGTTCAAGGGTTGGTCGAGTTAAAAATTCATTTAGTGAAGTTTAATGGCAGGTTGGGGGGATTACATAAGAAATGATAGCGAATTATTTATTATTTTGTTTTTGGAAACTACACATAAAACTAATCTAACCCAAAAACCATACCATAGTTTTTTAATGTTGTTTCTACAAAAGAGGAGTTGAATAAAATATTTTATAGTTATAATTTCCTAAAATATTAAAATAGTAGGCTTGGTTTTGTGGAGGTGAGTAACACTCTCAAATAAATCATTTTAAAATGATAAAATATTTTATAAGTCTGGGGTGGTCCACTAAGGAGTATAAAATTAACCAATCAAATACACAATCATATTATATTAAACACAAGTAATTTATTATCTGAATATACCTTTTATATCATTTTATAATATCATTCATGGGTAATTATGTTGTCATAAAACACATTATATTTTTATTCGGTATTTAATTTTTACCAAAAAAAATCAACTATCTCAAATAATTAGGAAAATATCACCATTGGATAATTTTCACATCCTCATTACAAAAATAATAATTTTTAATATAAATTAAATTCTAAATATTTGAGTTTTTACTTATAAAATTTAAAATATAATTTTTTTGAAAATTTATGGGTTTGGACAAAAAAAAATTCAAACATTAATAATATGTACATTTGAACTAAAAAAAATTTATGATAATTTATATTCAATAATATTAACTTAAATATAATATTTTATTCATATATTTTTTATTTAGAAAATAAATAAATTCACAAAAATATATTTCTCATTTGAATTGGATTGATAACAAAAAATACAATTTATTCTTTAAAAATAATTTACAATGTAATATTAGTAGAATGAGAGTATATTCATTACTCTATACAAAAATAATTTACATAATCATAATTTTAGGGTCTAGATACATATCCATTTATTACACTAGCATAGTCTTTATGTGTAAGGTAGGTGATTGTGGGGATTTCATGGGTTCATTCGGTGAACATGGTTTGTGTCCTACTCTCGATAAGCTTGAACTTCTCCCATAGGTGATTTTGTTCAATATTTTACTATTAAAACTCGGATTGGTCTTGATCCAAAGTGAATCCCAGTAAAGCTACCTCCTCCCAAAGCACTAAAAAATGGGCTTTATATGTCCCCATTATAATAATTGAGGCCATAAACTGTTATTTCTAAATTAATTTTCCAATGTCATTTCTATTTATAATCAATAATTATGACATAAAAATTATTATTTTTTCCCATAGTCATATTGAACATCCTCCATAATTGAAAAATGGTCATATAATAGTAAAAAACTGATAGTTACATTTGTATTTATTCTTATATAGTTTTAATTAATGGGAAACTGAAAAATATAATTTTTTAGGAAACCAAATATTTTCATAAGTTTAGGATGTTACATTCTAACCCCCTTAAGAAAATTCTCCCTTGAAATTTCATTTTACATACAAAGGGGAAAAAGTTAAGGGTACATCAACATCGTCTAGCCAATTAGGAATTCAATCTATCATATGATGATTTCCTTTAAGTCGAAAGCGTTCATGCATCACAATAGTACCATAGGATATTTCCAACCCCATCTTCTTCAATTTCCCAAATACTCTTCATGCATCTTGGATTATATCAATGGAAGTAATGATATGTCAATAGAAATGTATTTCTTATATATAATTTTGAAATATCTTATTAGAATTATTTTTTATAATATATTATTATTGAATCATGTTCAAATGTTTGAAAATATGGTTTTGGTATATAATTTTTGGGTTTTCCCCAAATAATAAAATCTATAATTTGATACATATTGGCTCCTCAAAGGTCTCCTACTTTTGCAGCATCTAGAAAATCATTTAGTACCTCAACATTTTCAAATAAAAAATAATAATTTCAAAAGTCCCTAATGGTACCTCCCATGCTTAGCATGGTAATAATGTTGAGAGTGCAGGGTAATCAAATAGATAGTGTCTAATCCAAGATAGAATCATTAAATTCTAGAGGTATTGGATTCTTCATGAAAGTTTTTTTCTTGTAACATTTATATTTAAAAATTTATATATGTCATTTGACCATGACATCAGGATAATATATCTAAGTAGTTCTTCTGGTAGAGAGAGATTAGTCATTAATGATATTCCTCCTTCAATGTTTTAACTATAAAAAATAAAATACAATTAGGGGGTTTGAATACATAACTTATACGAAATTAAATAGAAAAAATTTGACATAGAGGGTTATAATTTCATAATATATCCTAACATATGATACCATGTGATTCAATCTAGGTTATCCATGATATATTTATTAAAATATAATTTTATTTCCTTTTTTCCCTTAATAGTGTTTTATACTAATCTAATGAATTTACCAAAGTATATCCCTTGGGTGTATCGAACCAAGAGAACAACAACACCCCTTGTTGTGAATTAGTTCCCATTCGAGTTTAGCTCAAAGCGGTGTTTTCTGGTTTTACCCATAGACACATCTTGGCCAGAGCCACCTCTACTTGTTCATATATAGATAGGGATGAATTTCTGTGATAATCCAGTTACTCTATAATCACCGAAATATAGGGATGATTTTATTAAAGATAGTGTTATATTTAATAATTTCACTAGGGTTTTCTATTAATAATACCAAAAATAAATAATCTTATAATTTGATACCAAAACTCACAACACTTCTCTTTATTACATTCTTAAACATTATTTATTACATAAAAATTCACTCAAGACAACTCTGAGGTTCTGCTGATATAGTGTCCTGGGAAATTTGTGATACTATATGACGAATTTAGGCATAAAAATACAACATCGTTATTGAAATGTTTTATTATATGACCATAAAAATCCTTCATATGTTGAATTTTATGGGATAACATGAGGACACACATAAGAAAAGGGTGAGCTATAAATCTAGGTAAGAGAGTAAACAAGGAATAACAACGATATTACAGTACATGTTAGGCAATAATCATATCAACAGAGCAAAAGAGAAACATGAACTTAAAGGAATGGTATTTCATGATTATAATAACATGGAAATATTGAAATGACATTCAACATGATATTATCAGGATCCAAGGCATATTTTATATGGATTAGAATGAGTAAACCCACATTGCACTTCAATTTTCATGAGTAAACCCACATTATACATGAATCTGCAAGAGTAAACAGTCATTAGACCAGACATAACATGATTAAAAAATAATTTCACTTTAATTAGAATGTGTAAACACTTTTTTTACATATATTATCAAGATACTAAACATTATCTAATGCATGGGTGCCCTATTAGGGCACACCTTTTAAAATCATTTTATTTCAAGAAAATCTGTGCCACATGGATTATATGACAAGGAATTATTCAACATCATAATTTATTCCACAATAAAGGAATGTGGAAAAAATACATTAACATATTTCACAAATAAGTATTTGTGAATATATATTAATACCCTTGATAGATAAATGGACATGGTATTCAATACATGATGATTTTGGCATGGAAATTGGTGTTCACTTTCAACAGCATAACAATGTGACAAAATAACTCATAAAAATAGTTGATGAGAGAGAGTGGGGTATCTAATAATATTTGAAATAAATTTAAAGTAATGGTTCAAATATATACATTTCCCAGCTAATGTATTTGTAAATAGAAGTCGTAACATAATAATGAAACTCGATGAATGAGGAGAAACAGAATAACACTTATGAAATTTTGGCATGGTAATGGGTGTACATGGGATGGATTAATTATAGGTTAAGTGGACTATAATAATTAAAAATTACTGAGGGGAGTATTTTAGAGGTTATGAATCATACCCCAACATATTTTTTGAAAATAAATGTGTATTATAACAAAAATAAACCTTGAACAAAGTGACAAAAGAATAAATCCCTTACGAAAATTCTGCTTGGTAACAAGTATACATAATGGTTTATAAGATTGATAAATGATATTGAAAGGGGATATAAACATTTATATATAAAATGGTAAGTATGTAATATATATAAAAACATATCCCAAAAAGTAATGAAAAAAATTCAAAGACATAATAAGAAATTAATGCTTGACAAAAGAATAGGGTTGTAGACCCCTTATGGAATTTATGCATTGTAATGGGTGTGATTAAAGAATTATAGGGGGTGTTATTGTGATTGAAATAATATATCATAATATATACATACAATGGAAATTATGGGGGTATTGGAACATCGTAAACCAACATATTGATATGGAACTTAAGAAGCATAATGTAAAAGAGTAGCTTGAATGGAAATGAGAAGAGTGAAATCCCTTATGAAAGTTTCCCATAGCTACAGCTTATGTAAGGGTCATAATTAGGGATGAAAGATAATGAATTATTAAAATAAAATCAAATGGACAGTAATATAATGATTTTAAATGAATCTCATTTTAAAAATTAGAAATTACAATAACAAGTTTCCAATAAGATTCTTGAATTTGAAAGGAGGTGAGGAATGTGAGGATACCTTATATGGAAGTGTGATCCCAAAGTCTTGGGAGAGGATTCATGGAAGATTTGAAGAGCCTTTGGAGGACTATATAGACTATTTTAGAATATTTTGGTCTTCCTCTAAATGGGTTTAGTCGAGAGGAATGGGATGATGGGTGGGTTTATATAGGAAATGAGAGAGAATTGTTTATTCATTTGGTTTTGGACATGACACATTAAACTAATCAAACCCATAAATCATGCCATGGAATTTTCCCATAGTTTATTACTAAGGGGAGTAGTATAAAATATTTTATATGTACAAGGGCCGAACATATTAAAATTTTAGGCTTTCTTATGCGGGGGTGACTCACACTATCAAGGAAATCGTTTTAAAAGGATAAAATATTTTATATGTCTTGGAGGGTCTACTAAAGAATTATAAAATTAATAAAATAAATATAAAATCAAAATACAGAAAATATAAAACATATAATTTCTTAATATACTTTTTATTTTATTTTATTACATTGCTGTTGGGTCATTTTCATGTCATAAAACACATTATATAATTATTTAGTACTTAATTTTTACCCTATGATTCAACTATCACGTAAAATAATGAAAAATTCACCATTGAATAATTTAGACATCCTGATTCCAAAAATATTATTTATTTTATCTAAATAATTATCTAAATATTTTAATTTTTTCAATTTAGATAAAATCTATCATTTATTGTAAATTGACAGGTTTTTACAAAAACTATTTTTAAACTATAATAAAAAGTACATTTGACTTCATATAAATTATATGATGATTTTTATTTATTAAAATTTTCTTAAGAATGATATTTTATTAAAATATAATTTATTAATTAAATAAATTAATTTACAAAATATATTTTTTAATTTAATTTTAATACTAACCAAAATACTATTTATGCTTTAAAAATCATTTACAATGTAATGTTAATGGAATTAAATTATATTCATTATTATATAAAAAATAATTTACATAATCATAATTCTGGGGTCTTGATATATATCCATTTTTTAAACCACCATACACCCAAAGTGTAAGGTGTGAAATTGTGGGGCTTTCATGGGGACGTTCTGTGAACATGGTTTGGGTCGTAATCTAGATGAGCATGAACTTATCTTGTAGGTAAATGTGTACAAGATTTACATATTGAATCTCAGATTGGTCCTGGTCCAGAGTGAATCCCATAGATTCTACCTCCTTCCCATTCTCTGACAAATGGGCTTCGTATGACAAAATTCTACTGGTAGAGGTCATTGACTCTTCTTTCTGAATTAATTTTTCCATTTTCATTTTTATTTATAAAAAATATTTATAATGTTAAAATTATTATTGTCTCCAAGGATCATATTGATATTCATTCAAAATTGACCAATTCTAATATAATGGTCTAAAACTAATAGTTACATGTCAATATGTACTTATATTGTCTTAATTAATGTGACAAAGTAAAATATACATTTTCAGGAAAAAAAATATTATTCAAAATTTTGGGTTGTTACATTTGGAAACATATTTGTGGTCAGTAAATATAATAATATGTGTAATGAAATGAATTAATTAAAATATTTATGCCTAAGGATAATTAAGCACAGCCAAATATAAAAATAATTAATGACCCATAAACATACATAATTCTTACAAAATTTGATGTTCTCATAATCTCCCATAATTAAAATTACCATTTATGAATATAATGAGATGAAGTCTAATATGCTTAAGATAACTCACACTTGAATGTCAACAAATTATTTTTCCCCTCATAGAATTTTAATTTTCTATAATACTAGGTTTTTTTAATACCATCATGGAATTTCAAAGATCACATCATAGGAAGGAACTATTATGCCCATATCAATGTGATAAATACACTAAGACATTAATACCTTTAATTAATGAAGAATAATGAAAAATATATAATATTATTTTTTTATTAATATTCATATAAGTGAATATAAATTTAATCCAACGTAATAATAGTTAGTTATAGAAATCCAACTCTAACAGATTACCTCTCGAACTAGAGTAAATAACCCATGACTTTCAGTTTGATAGACATCACATGATGATCAAGTTTCTTCATATAAATGCTTTTTTCAAGGGGCCTTCCACATTATCATCCATAGATATTCTTCACACATATAATTATTTTATTTTATAATAATACCTTATGAAATGATACTTACAATGTATTTTCTTCATCCACTAACATGAAATCAGATTCCTTACAATGTACTTGACTTAAGCGTTTTCAAAATAGAGTGTTATATTACCATTACAAATAAGTAACCGAACATGATATTTGATGATGTAGAATATCCAAACACCTTATTTATCTTCCTAAATAGTTGAAATATACTCGTACACCACTGTAGATTCTATAACCACAACTTTCATTGTTGTGTTCCAACTCAAAAAACTCCATAGACAGTGAAGATGTATCAGGTCTATGTTTGTAGATCATTTTGATCTGTTTGGAAACAAGTATCCTCATATTACTTGATGAGTAGTTCCTCATATCCTCTAAATAAAAAATAACAAATCCTTAATATGAATCATATGTCTATGTATAGTCTTGAAATGAAACCAATAATGTTCACTTTGTATATATTGATATATTTCTATTACATAGAATAAATAGGTGACATATATCCTAGTAAATAACAAAGAATGAATGACTGATCCAATTTCTAGTGTGTATGGAATCCTTTTTATCCTCTGTCTTTCCTCGTGTTTTTTAGTACAAATTTTCCTTGAAATATGAATTCCAAGTGATATTGGAAAAAAATTCCCTCCTAGATTTATCAATATAAATTATATTTACTATCTTTTCAGTAATGTAATTCACATTGAACAACAATCCTCTAAAACATATCATAAATGATCATGATCCCATGAATACATATAACTTAACTTATCTCATTGCTAGAGAAGAATTTATTCAACTAGGGTTTAATAGAATGAAATACTTTTATTCATTTTCCAATAAAATATTTTCAATGATATACACTGTTAAAACAATGATTTCACTCTTGCTAAACTAATAATAGACACAATGGTCAAATTCATTCATTTTGAATCCTAGTTCTATTATGTCTTCATCAAACCAGTTTTATATGACATGGATTCTTTATTTAATCATAATATGGATATTTTAAATTTTATTACACTGTAGGAATCTTTTAGAGTCACAAAACCTTTCAGGTTGTGTTATATTGAAATCTTCTTGAAGGATCCCATTTCAGAATATTATTTTTAATCCTATTTCAAAATTATCATTTTCATGGAAATCCATAATTTCATTTTAAATAATGATGTATTTTTTTATATAAATAGCTAAAAACATTTTATCAAAGTCTTTTCCTTGACACTATTATATCCATTTTATATACATTCATGTCTTATATATTCTAACTTGTCCATCCACAACTATATTATTCTTAAATACTCATTCCAAAAAAATGTTTTTTTGATCCACTAAGTGATCTAATAAAATCCCGACCATGATTCGTTACATGGAAGCTATTTAATAATTCATATATTATTTCCACATTGAATAATTTTTTCAATATTTCCCTTCATTTTGTGTTACAGAATCATTATTTAAAATAAATGATGATTCACAATCCTTTGTGACTAGAAAAAAATATTATTTAGGTACTCAAATCACTCATGTACTTTCACATAGTACATGTATATCAAAATCAAATTTTATCATGGTAATTTGATGAATATATTCATATGATAACAATATTTCACCTTAATCGTGGATTTCATCAAATTATATCTCACATCCACTATCTCTTTTTGAGATATTATCCCTCACATAAAATACAATGGTTCTAGGAAAATTAACATTTTTTTGGGTTCATATAGGTAATACCACTTGGTTTCCATGTGGTATCATGTAAAGGTAATATTTTTCCTCAGGTTAAATGTCGTTTTCATAAAAAGTGCTTAATAAATGCTTCACATCCCCACACATGTACATACACCAACATGGGTTTCATTCCATGGTACAATTGGTATTGAATACCATATTCAAATTTATATAAATCCTAGTTTATTATGTATAATACTCATTGTAATATTTATACACAAAAGGATAAAAGATTATTTGTAAGGATCCTTAAGGATATCACCACGTATAATAATGTAGGGTTTCTCCTTGAACATACATCATTCTACTATAGTTTATATGGATATGTGATTTATTATAGAATAAAAAATTCTCATAAAATATCTATTAAGTCTAGATTAAGATATTCTCCACCATTGTCTGAGAAGAATTTCTTAGTCCTATTTATAATATAGTACTATATAAAAATCTTATATTCTTTGAATCTCTCAAATGAATTTCACATACACCGCATCAAATATAAGTATCATTATCTAATAAAATTATTAGTAAATGTTATGATGTAGGAGTACCCACACCTTGGTTCAAATACAAATGGTCCACACACATCCATATGAATTAATATGAGAATCTTTTTAGACATTTCACCATTCCCACAAAATATGGATTCTAATATTTCTCATTATATAAATGTGTTAAATTCACCAATTGGTTTTATTTCAGAGGAATATAAATATAAATACTGGAATAATTTCATAAATATTTTTCTTTTTCCTGACCTAACGAGTGGTACCATATTTGGTTGTGGTACTAGTCTGGGGATGAATTTTTATTATTTTTTTCTCTTACTTAGACTGTTTAATCTGACATGTAAAGTCAATTATTTTAATTAACCTTATAATAATAAAATCCATCCATTAAAAAGATGCAATATTTTAGTTAGTGTTTAAATATAAATAGATCAATAAAATTCAAGATACTAATATAATTTTTTTGGGATATATACATAATAATAACAACCATTTAAAATCATGATCATTATCATCAAAAATGTAAGCGGTTTGATCTCAATAGCCACAAAAGAAATCTTATTCAGATGGATTCTTGTAAATCTGTGTACTTATGGTCAATAATATCTAGTCTACATGATATTTATATTTGAATAAAAATTTTACCCCCACATCACATAACTATGAGCCAATTTGTAGAAATATATATAATTCAATGGAAATAAACCCAAATAAATCTTCCCCTTTCTTCTTCGTATGGGTGAAATTTTTCTTCTAGAGGAACTACATTCCCCATATAAAATATATATCATCATGATCATTTTCATTCCCCTTTTTATTTTTATTATTAAAAGGGTATTTTAAATACGCTTTGGGCTCATATCTCTTTTGATGAAAATTACTTTCATTCACCATATGTAAGAAAGGGTATTTTTTATTCATTACCTTTTTATTTTGGTTATGTAAATTGATATGATATGGGAAGAACTTACCTGAAATTATCATATTATAATTAACATAAAATATATAATCTTTGAGAAATTAATAATATACTGAGATCATTGGAAATTAATTAGGTGATTTAGACACTAGAACATTTTGGTTGTTAATGTATCCAATGTGTTACATAATTTGTGGCCAACCTAGAACACCCTCTATAAGAATACTCTAAAAGAGTAACTTGGATATCTCAAATAATTCATATCTATATCTCTCAAAATAAAGACCATAGTGATGTTGGAGAATGATATATGAATACATTTATTCATGTAAATTAATAATTTCATTAGACGTGCTATGGATCTTTAAACACTAAAAATTGACCACATTGTCTATATGTTTATTAGAGAAACATAACTTCTCATCACATTCCAATTTAGTATAAAAATCATATAATGGGGATTCTTTCATGTAATTTTTTCATTCACTAGGAAACACAACACATATTAATCTGATACACTCCATGAACTTGCTTCTCGTAAAAAGATGGCCTTTCTGTAAAATTTATTACATGAATAATGTGGTTGAAAAAATTACAATTGTATTCTATAATTAAATATATAATTATATTATTACATCTAATGATTATAGTTTATGTGATATTTAAAGAATTTATTTTTATAATGACTTCCAATATTTGTTTAAGATGGAAAGGACATCACCCTTAATATCATAATGTATATTGTCAGAGACATTATAGTGAATGAATCCATGTGCCCTTATTCATAATCCAAGTGCGGTCTTGGTCAATTACACAAAGGTATTTAGATAGGTAGTTATTTTTAAAATATAGTATTGGAAATTCTTTAACCATTGAATGGAATCCCCAATCCATAAATTATGAAATGGATTTCCACAACACATGCCTCTATATTACAAAAAGTATATCAAGGAATAAATATCATGATGCAAATATATTATTCCAACCTAAACACTCATATTAACTCGGCTGTAAAAGTAAGTGTCCCACAAAGGGTTGTTCAAGCACATAGATCTATATAATTCATTCCTAATTAAGTAGTGTTGGTCTTAGTGTAAATTAAAATTAAGTAGGGGGTTTTAATTTATTTGGTTAAATATTTTTTATTTTCTCTTTTACACATTTTTTATTATTATAAGGATTTTAATTATGTTATTAACCCTTTTTGATACAATAAATTACTAACATTATAATTATATAAATTCAATCATTATATATTTGTCCCTTTATTTATCTGATCCTGGTCTGGAATCTATAACTTAAATAATTCATGAGATATATATAATGATAGAAATGAATAATCCAATCTTGATCTTATATAATATATTTATTATTGAGCAGATAATAAAACAACCTAAGATTTAGGGGACACTCATTATGCTAGTATTGTAATAGGTTGTAGTATTCCACCTATCAACATATGCATCACCTAGGTTTGAATCATATTAGTTCCATCCTAAACATACCACATTCTCCTAGGCATATTACTTTTAATTCATGTATTTATAATTTGGACACAAGTGAGCATAACCAAAGGACTGGTTATAGAGAATTGGTTAAAAAAATATTGGACATGTAGTTTATAAATTATAGTGGTGGGGGGATAAATCACATGCCATGGGATTTTGTATAATAATTACTTATTCAAAATTTATAATATCAAATTAAATTAAATAAACCCAACTCATACATTGGTCTAGTAAAATATAATGAATGGTCATACATATGCCAACAATATTAAGAAGTATACGTTTTAGAATTCACTTCAATTTGTTCTATATTATTAATAGAAACACTCCTGTATTATTTAAATTATATAAATAATTGTGTAATGAATTACCATTATAATTATGAACATAAAAATTCACTTGGTGTTACCCATAAAACACATTCTAAAAAATAAATTTTGTCACCAATAACTGTAAATAAATATAATAAATTAATTGAACATTTATTTAGTATTTAAAACCATTAATATAATTTCAATCACAGTTGTTTCAAATAGTGTAATATATTTTTAATATTTTGATAAGTAATATTAATGTAATTAATATTTTATAAATTTTTCGAGACTACTCGACTTGTACATGGGTACCATAATTTTTGTGTATCTAAGATAAAACCTTGAGGCATCGTCATGTATATCAGTAGGAATACATAGTGTGAACTAACTATCCACATTACAGGTGTTCCATTTTACATGTATCTATGAATCCCCCCAAATGACATTTAATGATGATTTGAAATAGGACAACATGACATGTACTCCAGCTACAGATCATGTGTTCCTTCTGTCATCTGCCAATATAACTCGTTGAATTACTCAACATCTTCATTGGATGATGGGATTATTAAATTACATTCCTTGTACACTTTTAACATGATATTTTCTTCATTATTTATATTGGAAGTCACTCACATATATTTAGAAACCAATAATTTGACCACACTGTTAGAATGAATTTCACCACAATATTGTGTATTCTATGTGACATGTATGCCTACTACATGGTGTAGTGAATTGGGGTATGTGCCATGTACTATTGTTATATATTGTGTAACCCAGTCGACCAGATTAAATCATTAGAACATTCATGTGGATTATATGATCACTCATTAATTGTTTTTAAGCCTTAATAAATTCGGAATCTTGAATGGTGAATTTTTAAATATTCATGTAATATAAATTAATCTTTTAATTAAATATATAATAATATGTGAATAATGGTTCTGACCACTACGTGCCATAATTAAATAACTGTAACACCCCAGGTAAATAAAGAATATGACATTTTCACATTTATCCATATTTATGAATAACATATTAATATAACTTTAAAGGGGATTCTATGCTCGATGGCGTACCCAACACGCAACAACGAGTTTCTTGGGAATCTTACGTTGCACTCTAATAATAAAATAAAATTATTTTAAATGGTAGTTAATTCCTAGCTGTTGTGATGGCAGGAATGAATAGAACTTACTAAAAAATTATTATATATGTTTGTCAAATATTTTTACTCTTTACAATAAATGTTAGAGGATTAAAAATGCGAATGAATCCAATTTTAAGCGTAAACATTCTAATATTCTTTAAAAGGTCGATTAACCGCCTTTTGATGGAGAACCTCTTTTAAATACACTTTTTTAAAATTTTATGTGTTATATTTGACAAAATAAAATTCTTTTTTAGATTCGGGACATCAAAATTTACTTTGTGTAAATTTTTGGTATTTTTCCGATAAAGTTCATTTTTTAATGAATAGTGAAAAATGTTGTATTTTAATTCAAAACTTCTTTTTAATATAATTTATTTATATGATTAGATTATCTTTTGAACTGGTTTTAAAGTCAAATTAGAATATATTATTACCATTTAATCAAATAGTGGTCATTGGAATTAATTTCACTTTGAAATTTGACTTAAAGTAGTGTCAATCTTTTGATATATATTGTTTCAAAAAAACACGATATTTGTTCTGACAGCGGGAAGTAATTACTACATTAATTAATATGTTATGAATTTTTTCAAATAGACATAATTTTTTAATTCGGAATATCAAATATAACTTAGGGTGAATTTTTGGTAATTTTCTGAAAAACTTCAATTTTTCATGAATAGTGAAACCACTAAGTGGTACTTATAAAAACTGATTTTCCGTTTAAATGATATTTTGCCACCTTTGTGTTTTTAATTTCAAAAATATGACATACACGGTTGTCAATAAAAAGAAAAATGTTGTCCAATGGGATTAAAATAATTTTTTGGTGAATAGTAACTTCTTAAGTTTTAATAGCGATTAGAGGTAATTAGTGTAGTTTAATGTAAAAATAATGTTTTAATAAAATGAAATGACCTAGACCTGTGTCTTACCCTAATTGGATGAGTCATGTCAGACCAAGAAAATTCATTGGTCAACTTGGGGACCCTATGGAGCCACTTTGGTTGGAAAATGGCATAAATACCATTTTAGTTAATGTTAAAATTAAAATGACACAAACATGAGTTGTGTTACTAAAACAATTTTTAAATGGGGTCATACAAGTATGATTTCTAACTATAAATAGTCATTGGAAAGATAAAAATAATTACTACATCATATTATTTTTTGTAATTTTTATACATTAAATAAATTAAATTATTTATGACATCATGATGATGCAGCGATGACCTCATTATTTAACGATTTAAATAAAATGGAAAGATAGTATAAAATCTAAGACCTAAACATTACCAAAGCCTATTGGATGGGTGTTTTTATAACCATTATCACCTTATCCTCTAAAAACATCAATGTGGTACCACTAAAATCAGAAACACATTCTAAAATAAAGTAACATTTCTTTACTATCAAAGAGTTCCCCTCCTCTCCTCTTATAAAAGGCCCTCACCTCTACCTCCTTACCCACACTTCCAAAGCCTTTGGCACGGCCAACCCCTTCTCATTTTATCTCTCCACATCCCTCTATAACTCTTAAAGGCCTCACTTTTGTCAGAAGTCTTTCCAAGGAAGCCTTTCAGCTTAGACCAAAGGGAGTTACCTGATTTTTAGGTAATGTCTTCACTTGAGTCCTTTTGATTTATTTTTCTTCTCCACCCCCATAAACTATTTTTATTCCTTTCTTTTGTAACAACAAAAGTATCTTCAATATACTAGGATGTATTTATGTTATGTATTCGAGCTACACATACACACTCCTTCGTCTAATGGTTAATGAACATACTGTTTCTGTGGATGGTGAATTACTGCCTCACGAAATGATGATTGTTCAATCTTCTCTTAACACCTTTCATGGTGAACATTATGATGTCACTACATTTATATATTATATATAATATGTTTATGTTTTCCTTAAGATTCTGTATTTTTCATTTATGGAATACCTATATGACTTCCATTATGGGTATACGCGATATCTTCATTTTTGGATGTGCGGACTACCGCCCCCTCAAAGTGATTTGATTTGTTAATACAATATGTGGTACGTATAAAGGATATATTTAATGATATTATATATGATACCATACTGTAATTAAAATAATATTATGTATCATTATGTTTTAATTCCATTAAATATGAAATAGAAATGGATGTAGCGTTCATGCGTACATACGGATTATCGTCTCCATGAACGGTGCATTTCATTTCTTAACTCTAAATGTTATGTAATATTATAAATGCACGAATATACTGAATATATATTATATATATGATATCTAAATCATGAATACAATTATGGATATAATGTATATTTTTCCACATGGACAACTTGTAATTATACAGAGTTTATTTTTGACTCAAGTACCAATGATCGTTAAAACGACCGTTATTTGCTTAAATAATGACATAGTGTTCTTGACATGGTAATAAGTGATATAAAAGGAATAATGAACTTGAAAAAGGTTCTTAAGTAAGTATAAATTAACTCAAGTGTATTATTCAGGAGATTCAAGAAAGATCGAGTCACGTCAGTCCCGAGGTAAGGGATCATACCCCTTTCTTTATTTTTAAGTACACTCTTTTATGTCATTCCTTTTAAGCTCATCTTTCTTATGATTGTAATGTTATTTTATATTAATCCTACTGTACGTTTTATGTTCATATGATGAGAGACCATATTCTCTCTCATTAATCCATTTTGGATGTTTTGAGTGGCGTCGTTAGGCTGATGAATTTTCGTAAGAGATATATCCTCTCTCTTTCTCGTTAAGTACTCTCCATTATGTCACTTATTTTAAGCTCCTATTTGTTATGATGGGGGCTGTTATTTTGTATTCCCCTTGATGTACATTTTATTTTAATATGACTAGAGACCCTATTTTATCTCATCAATCCATTTTTGGATGTTTTATGTGGCGTCGTTAGGCTGTCGAGTTTTCGTAAGGGATTTTTCATCTCACTTTTATTCCCATGAGATTATTGCTACATTTTCCACAATTTACTTTGAGTGGTGTATGTACTGACCATTATTTTAATCATTGTGTAATATACTTTCATTTATGTGTATTTACATCAATGTTGTATTGTCCTTCATTCACGGGGTGTATGTTTCGAAAGATACCCATATTTTTGTATCCCATACTGAGCTTTTTATGCTCATCCCACGTTTTTGAAATGTTTTTCACAGGTCAAGGGAAGGGTACATGATATGATGATAGTGTCAAGGAAGTCTTAAGAAAGAATCCATGTTTTATTTTAAATATGTTTCCTTTTATGGGAAAATGAATACTATCTTTTATGTAACCACTTTGTTTAAATGTGGAATGTAATGCATGTTTTATGATCTAATTCTCTAAAACTCTAAACCTGAAAAGATCCTCAATGTGTAATCTTGTAATAACTCAATATTAAGTAAGGTTTAAGGATGGGGCCTTATAGTTGGTATCAAAGGTCATTTTAGATAACTTTAGAGGTTAGGGTATTCTCTAATCATAAGTGAAAATACCATAATGGTTAGGATTTCAGAAAGAGTCCTAGTTTTAGATAAAGTGAATGTGTAAGTATATATTAGTGTCTATTTTCCTCATTAGTACATGATGGTTTTGTTGATATACTCACAGTGACATTTCTGTTTTTAGTGAATGGATGGATATAGCAGGCACCAAAGTGACAATAGGTTTGAAGGAAACTATGGTGGTTCTCTGATTAAGAGACTGGATGAAATAGGGGATTCAATGAGGAAACTCATGGTTGTTCTAAACCAACTATCAAGGAGTCATGATCAACCACTTGTACATTGGTATGTTCTATAATGCATCATGTATGAGATGACCAATCGATGTATATGTTCAGGTAATAATTATAAAGGTAACCATTAGGGTTTATATGATCCTTACTTTTGAGGTAATTATGGGTTACTATATGTTATGATGGAATGTGAAAGGCATGAGATAAACATGAGGTTAAATTATTTTATGGTTATTTTTTATGATTTTGTCTCTTTTTGGGGAATGATTTTAGAATTATATAGTTTTGGAAAAAGGACAACACTCAGACCGTGTGACAACCCGTCGCATCAGACAAAGCTGGGGGAATCGAACCCACAACCAAAGTGTGACTGGTATTTATCACCTACCATTGGACTACGTGAAGTCCCTCATTAGTTTGACTAATTCTTTTTAGTTAGATGATTTTAGGAATCATGAGTAAGTTTATTTTAGCTTATCTATGGAACTGATTAACCTATCATGAAGGATATGTGATTAGGTTAGTTACGTTTCAATATGAGAATTTATGAGAAAATGATGCTATTTGGAGATAAATGTTAATTTTTACCTTGGAAGACTATGTGATTAAATCCTTCAAATATTTTTTTTTCAATCTTAGTTTGGTTTACATTGAATAATTTTTTGGAAAATTTTTTATCGAATGGTCTTCATTGTTCTTTGGGTTTTTTATGTTGGACAAATTTTGGAGATTAAGAATAGATTTTATTTTTATAAAGGATTATACTTTTGTGGATTATCTGATCTCATACTAACAATTTTGGTTTTGGATTTTGTCTAAAGACTTGGGAAATTTATATTTCTCTTTTGTGGATTAGATGATTTTCAAGAAGATGATTATAGTACTCATAATGCGAACAAGTCTTCCAAAATACTCGTCTTTTAGAGAAAATATGAGTTTGATTAAGGAATCTAGTAAAAGTTGAATGTCTACGTGACAAGTAAGTATGTTTCATTATGATTTAGTTAAGCTCAAAAATAAATTCCTCAATGAAAAGTAACTTAAAACAAACATGTTGTCTTTTAACTTTTCCTACTGGGGAATCGAATAACGTTTAACCCATCACAAGTTTGTGATTTTCTTATGGTTAACTTTCTCTTAGACATGTTTACTATCACTCTCCATAAAAACAAGGACCTTTGTTTTTTCCTCCATGTCCATGTTTTCCTACATGGAATCCTAGTATGGGTTTACTCGGGTGACCTTTTTACTTATCTTTCATTATTTTAATGTGATTGTTTTACTGGCTCTTGTTCCGATTTGGGATTTTCAATGAAGTTTCCTAGACCAATTTTAAAAATGCGAGGACGCAATTCCGAAAAGGGGTGAAGGATGTAACACCCTAGGTAAATATAGAATATGACATTTTCACATTTATCCATATTTGTGAATAAAATATTAATATAACTTTAACGGGGATGCAATGCTCGATGGCGTACCCAACACACAACATAAAGTTTCTTGGGAATCTTACGTTGCACTCTAATAATAAAATAATATTATTTTAAATGGTAGTTAACGCCTAGCTGTTGTAATGGCGAGAATGAATATTACTAACTAATAAATTATTATATATGTTTGTAAAATATTTTTTCTTTTTACAATAAATGATAGAGGATTAAAAATGCGAATGAATCCAATTTTAAGCGTAAACATTCTAATATTCATTAAAAGGTCGATTAACCGCCTTTTGATGGCGAACCTCTTTTAAATCCACTTTTGACAATTTTATGTGTTATATTTGAAAAAATAGAATACTTTTTTAGAATCAGGACATCAAAATTTACTCTGTGTAATTTTTTGGTATTTTTCTGATAAAGTTCATTTTTAATGAATAGTGAAAAATAATGTATTTTAATTCAAACCCACTTTTTAATCTAATTTATTTATATGATTATACAATCTTTTGAATTGGTTTTTAAGTGAAATTAGAATATATTTTTACCATTTAATCAAATAGTGGTCATTGGAATTAATTTCACTTTGAAATTTGACTTAAACTAGTGTCAATCTTTTGATATATATTATTTCATAAAAACACGCCGTTTGTTCTGACAGCAGGAATTAATTATTAAATTAATTAATATGATATGAATTTATTAAAATAGACATAATTTTTGAATTCGGAATATCAAATATAGCATTGGGTGAATTTTTCGTAATTTTCTTAAAAACTTCAATTTTTGATGAATAGTGAAACCACTTAGTGGTACTTATAAAAACTGATTTTCCATTTAAATGAAAATTTTCCACCTTTGTGTTTTTAATTTCAGAAATCCGACATACATGGTTTTCATTAAGAAGTAAAATTTGGTTCAACGGGATTAAAATAATTTATTGGTGAATAGTAACTTATTAAGTTTTACTCGCGATTAGAGGTAATTAGTGTACTTTAAGGTAAAAATAATGTTTAAATAATATTAAATGACCTAGACACATGTCCTACCCTCATTTTATGAGTCATGGCCAACCAAGAAAATCCATAGGTCCACTTGGGGACCCCATGGAGCCACTTTGGTTGGAAAATTACATAAATACCTTTTTATTTAATGTTAAAATTAAAATGACACATACATGAGTTTTTTTACTGAAACAATTTTTAAATGGGTTTATACAAGTCATATTTTTGACTATAAATAGTCACTGGAAATCTAAAAGGATTTTATACATCATAGTATTTTTTTATAATTTTTATACATTAAATAAATTAAATTATTTATGGCATCATGATGATGCAGCGATGACCTCATTATTTAACGATTTAAATAAAATTGAATGATAATGTAAAATATAAGACCTAGACATGTAAAAAACATATTTTATGGGTGTATTTCGAACCCTTATCACCTTATCCTCGAAACACATCAATGTGGGACCACTAAAATCCGAAACTCATTCTAAAATAAAGTAACATTTCACTACCTTCCAATAGTGCCCCTCCTCTCCTATTTTAAAATGCCCCCACCTCTACCTCCTTACCCACACTTACAAAGCCTTTGGCTCGGCCAACCCCTGCCCATTTTATCTCTCCACATCCCTCTATAACTCTTATAAGCCTCACTTTGTTCATAATTCTTCCCAAGGAAGCCTTTGAGCTCAAACCAATGGGAGTTACCCGATTTTAAGGTAATGTCTTCACTTGAGTCCTTTTGTTTTATTTTGCTTCTCCACCCCCTAAACTATTTTTATTCATTTATTTTGTAAAAACACCAATATCTTCAATATACTAGTAAGTTGTTATGTTATGAGTTCGAGCTACACTTACACACACCTCCGTCCAATGGTTAAAGAACATACTGTTTCTGTGGATGGTGAATTACTGCCTCATGAAACGATGATTGTTCAATCTTCTCTTAACACCTTTAATGGTGGCCATTATGATGTCACTACATTTATATATGATATATAATTTTTTTATGTCTTCCTTAAGCTTCTGTATTTTTCATTTAGGGCAAAACTTTATGTCTTCCATTATGGGTATACGTGATATCTTCATTTTAGGATGTTCGGACTACCGCCCCCTCAAAGTGATTTGATTTATTAATACCATATGTGGTACATATAAAGGATATATTTAATGATATTATATATGATACCATACTGGAATTAAAATTATATCATGTATCATTATGTTTTAATTCCATTAAATATTAAATAGAAATGGAAGTAGCGTCCATGCGTACTTACGGCTTACCGTCTCCCTGAACGGTGCATTTCATTTCTTAACTCTAAATGTTATTTAATATTATAAATGCATGAATATACTGGATATATATGATATATATGATATCTACATCATGAATAAAATTCTGGATATAATGGATATTTTTCCTCAGGAACAACTTGTAATTATAAAGAGTTTATTTTTTACTCAAGTACCAATGATCGTTAAAACGACCGTTATTAGCTTAAATAATTACATAGTGTTCATGACATGGTAATAAGTGATATAAAAAGAATAATGAACTTGAAAAAGGTTCTTAAGGAAGAATAAATTAACTCAAGTTTATTATTCAGGAGATTAAAGATCGATCGAGTCATGTCGGACCCAAGGTAAGGAATCCTACCCCTCTCTTTCTTTTTAAGTACACTCTTTTATGTCATTCCTTTTAAGATCATCTTTCTTATGATTGGGATTTTTTTTATATTACTTCTACTATATGTTTTATTTTCATATGATGAGAGACTCTATTCTCTCTCATTAATCCATTTTGGAGGTTTTGAGTGGCGCCGTTAGGCTGCCGAATTATCGTCAGAGATCTAACCTCTCTCTTTCTCTTTAAGTACTCTCATTTATGTCACTTCTTTTAAGCTCCTATTTGTTATAATGGGGGTGTTATTTTGTATTCCCCTTGGTGTACATTTTATTGTAACATGACTAGAGACCCTATTTTATCTCATCAATCCATTTTCGGTTGTTTTAAGTGGCACCGATAGGCTGCAGAGTTTTAGTAAGGGATTTTTCATCTCACTTTTATTCTCGTGAGATTTATGCTACATTTTCCACAATTTCCATTGAGGGGTGTATGTACTACCCATTATTTTACTCATTGTGTAATGTACTTTCATTTATGAGTATTAACATCAATGTTGTATTGTCCTTCTTTCACGGGGTGTATGTTTCGAAAGATACCCATGTCGGTAAGGGAACCATTCACCCTCCTTTTTTTTAAAAGACTTCTTTTGTTATATCTTTTAAATCACATAATATTATGTTGGGATATGTTCTTCCATATCCTTATTGATTTAAATTTTATGTCCATGCGATGATATACCCTTTTTATCTCTCATCAACACATTTTCAGAATTTTGTAGTGACGCCGTTAGGCTATCAAATTATTGAAAGGGAACTTCTTAACCCAATTTTGATTCATTGGGATATGCTTGTACTCCATGAATATGTAGTTATATGAATATGTGTGAATAACCTCTGATTGTTTAACACTTAATATCTACTGATATTTGGTGTATTATTTTGTCACACATAATTATCTAATTGATTTATCCTTAATGAAAGGATACCGTCTTTGTATGGGACTTCGTCTCAATCTCCTTTCATTGAGGCATATTTTGTTTTATACACAACCTTCTTTTATACGGTGTATAAACCCCTTTTACTTTTACGTTCATCCAAAAGGAATATTTTTTATAAAAAGCGTTTTACTAAATGACAAAAGGGAATGTTTTTGTCGTACGTAAGCGGCGACAACGACTTCTCCGCCGTTGTGACCATTATTTGAGTTTCAGCTTCCTCTATAAGCCATACATTCTATTTGAAAGAAAAATAAATACCATGTTATACTTTTCATTTATTTTGGAATTGAAAATGGTTTTCATAATTTTTTTATATCAATGTGTTGTATTGATATCTTGTGATTGAAAGGTGGAAATGTTATGTTTCCTTTAGGCATGTTTTATGTGATACGATTATGTTGTGGTTCTTGGGCATTGTTATGAAGACGGGTGGTTCCGTGATAAACTAAGGGCGGGTGGGCCCGATATAGCTCTCTAATGAATTTGGTAACGCGAAGGGGTTAAACTTTATGGTTTCTCCCAAGAGATTTATGGAATATACTATGATGGGTATTCCAAACGTAACCAAGAGGGTTACTCCCTACGTAAGAATGTTATGAATGACTCAAGTTACCCTTATGTCTTATTATTTCTATGATTTATTCATGATTTTATGAGGTAAGTTAAAGTGCTTATGTTTTATGCGTAAAGTATGATTTCATTCTTATATATACATGTACTCATGTTTCCTTTCCATATTTTTATATCCCTTACTGAGCTTTTTATGATCATCCCAATTTTTTGAAATGTTTTTCACAGGTCAAGGGAAGGGTACATGATATGATGATAGTGTCAAGGAAGTGTCAAGAAAGAATCCATGTTTTATTATGATATCACTACATTTATATATGATATATAATATGTTTATTTTTTCCTTAAGATTCTGTATTTTTCATTTATGGAATACCTTTATGAATTCTATTATGGGTATACGTGATATCTTCATTTTAGGAAGTGCGGACTACCGCCCCCTCAAAGTGATTTGATTCGTTAATACCATATGTTGTACGTATAAAGGATATATTTAATGATATTATATATGATAAAATACAGGAATTAAAATACTATTATGTATCACTATGTTTTAATTCCATTAAATATGAAACAGAAATGGAAGTAGCGTCCATGCGTACATACGGCTTACCGTCTCCATGAACAGTGCATTTTATTTCTTAACTCTAAATGTTATGTAATATTATAAATGCACGAATATACTGGATATATATGATATATATGATATCTACATCATGAATAAAATTCTGGATATAATGTATATTTTTCCACATGGACAACTTGTAATTATAAAGAGTTTATTTTTGACTCAAATACCAATGACGTAAAAATGACCGTTATTAGCTTAAATAGTGACATAGTGTTCATGACATGGTAATAAGTGATATAAAAGGAATAATGGACTTGAAAAAGGTTATTAAGTAAGTATAAATTTACTCAAGTGTATTATTCAGGAGATTAAAGAACAATTGAGTGATTTCAGACCCGAGGTAAGGGATCCTACCCCTCTCTTTCTTTTTAAGTACACTCTTTTATTTCATTACTTTTAAGCTCATCTTTCATATGATTGGGATGTTC
The DNA here is from genome assembly GCA_963277665.1 of Viscum album. Lineage (NCBI taxonomy): Eukaryota > Viridiplantae > Streptophyta > Magnoliopsida > Santalales > Viscaceae > Viscum > Viscum album. Next base: position 1,104,123,746 of record OY728131.1, on the reverse strand, counting down.
TTTAATATTAATCCTACTGTACGTTTTATGTTCATATGATTAGAGACCCTATTCTCTCTCATTAATCCATTTTAGAAGTTTTGAGTGGCGCTGTTAGGCTGACGAATTTTCGTAAGAGATCTATCCTCTCTCTTTCTTGTTAAGTACTCTCCATTATGTCACTTATTTTATGCTCCTATTTTTTGGGATGGGGGTGTTATCTTGTATTACCCTTGCTGTAAATTTTATTGTAATATGACTAGAGACCCTATTTTATCTCATCAATCCATTTTTGGATGTTTTAAGTGGCGCTGTTAGGCTGTCTAGTTTTCGTAAGGGATTTTTCATCTCACTTTTATTCCCGTGAGATTTATGCTACATTTTCCACAATTTACTTTGAGTGGTGTATGTACTACCCATTATTTTACTCATTCTCTAATATACATTCATTTATGTGTATTGAAATCAATGTTGTATTTTCCTTCATTCACGGTGTGTATGTTTCGAAAGATACCCATGTCGGTAAGGGAACCATTCACCCTCCTTTTTTTTAAAAGACTTCTTTTGTTATATCTTTTAATTCACATAATATTATGTTGGGATATGTTCTTCCATATCCTTATTGATTTAAATTTTATGTCCATGCGATGATATACCCTTTTTATCTCTCATCAACACATTTTCAGAATTTTGTAGTGACGCCGTTAGGCTATCAAATTATTGAAAGGGAACTTCTTAACCCAATTTTGATTCATTGGGATATGATTGTACTCCATGAATATGTAGTTATATGAATATGTGTGAATAACCTCTGATTGTTTAACACTTAATATCTACTGATATTTGGTGTATTATTTTGTCACACATAATTATCTAATTGATTTATCCTTAATGAAAGGATACCGTCTTTGTATGGGACTTCGTCTCAATCTCCTTTCATTGAGGCATATTTTGTTTTATACACAACCTTCTTTTATACGGTGTATAAACCCCATTTACTTTTACGTTTATCCGAAAGGAATATTTTTTATAAAAAGCGTTTTACTCAATGACAAAAGGGAATGTTTTTGTCGTACGTAAGCGGCGACAACGACTTCTCCGCCGTTGTGACCATTATTTGAGTTTCAGCTTCCTCTATAAGCCATACATTCTATTTGAAAGAAAAATAAATACCATGTTATACTTTTCATTTATTTTGGAATTGAAAATGGTTTTCATAATTTTTTTATATCAATGTGTTGTATTGATATCTTGTGATTGAAAGGTGGAAATGTTATGTTTCCTTTAGGCATGTTTTATGTGATACGATTATGTTGTGGTTCTTGGGCATTGTTATGAAGACGGGAGGTTCCGTGATAAACTAAGGGGGGGTGGGCCCGATATAGCTCTCCAATGAATTTGGTAACGCGAAGGGGTTAAACTTTATGGTTTCTCCCAAGAGATTTATGGAATATACTATGATGGGTATTCCAAACGTAACCAAGAGGGTTACTCCCTACGTAAGAATGTTATGAATGACTCAAGTTACCCTTATGTCTTATTATTTCTATGATTTATTCATGATTTCATGAGGTAAGTTAAAGTGCTTATGTTTTATGCGAAAAGTATGATTTCATTCTTATATATACATGTACTCATGTTTCCTTTCCATATTTTTATATCCCTTACTGAGCTTTTTATGATCATCCCAATTTTTTGAAATGTTTTTCATAGGTCAAGGGAAGGGTACATGGTATGATGATAGTGTCAAGGAAGTGTCAAGAAAGAATCCATGTTTTATTTTAAATATGTTTCCGTTGATGGAAAAAATGAATACTATCTTTTATGTAACCACTTTGTTCAAATGTGGAATATAATTCAAGTTTTATGATCTAATTCTCTAAAACTCTAAACCTGAAAAGATCCTCAATCTGTAATCTTGTAATAACTCAAGATTAAGTAAGGTTTAAGGCTGGGGCCTTATATTAACAATCCAAAATATAATTTTAAATTTTAAAATTGAGAGCTCTGATATCTCATGAATGTTTGGGGCATAGTGGCTGCACCTGATTGGAAAATTAAAAAAAAATAGTTTTTATGGATCATTTTCTAATTATGTGGGATGTATGCTTTATGAAAAGATAAATTTTTCCATATATTGTTGAGAAAAGAAACATCATAAATACGAAAAGTTCATTTTGAGGATAAAATAATAATTAAATTAAAAAGATATAAAAATACATCATGTTAGTATCCATCATAAATGACATTATTTATCATCAAAGAAAACTATTATGGATTACCACAACTATATACGGAGGACCCAATGTAGATTACATCTAATGGGGATCCTTAAAAGATCCATTGATTTCCGGACAACACATATGGAATATTAGTTGATGGCATATCAGATCAATCACCTTCTGTTGTTATTGTTGATCTATTCATGTTCCTTCTGGTTGTATAGAATCTCTTATTCTAAATAGGTTTAGAGGAAAAAGAATTTGGATAGATTTTTTCTATGTAACGATTTTGAATTATCGATTGACCGTAAAAAATAGACATAGAATACTATTTATAGAGTATCGTTTTTGGTAAATAATTTCTTAAATTCCAAAAACTCCCATTAATTATAAAAACATCCATTTAAATTCTCATGCTTAATAATAAGATTATTACATTCACTTTTATGTCATGCACTATATCTCACAGTGATAAATATTATTATATCATCTTCAAATAAATATTTATCATAAGAAATTATCATGGTCATACATCATCATTGGAATTTATAAAAAAATATTCAAAATTTGTTATATATTTATTTTTAAATAAATATTCTATTCACAATCTATGGAATATATATTTATCAAATATTCAATAAATATAATTAAAATCCTTTCGATTATCAGGTGAATAAATATTAATTAAATATTAAATTAATGAAACAAATTATTTATTAATGAATAAATAATTAAGAATTATCTTACGAATATTTTAAATAAATTAAACATGATTTAAATTATTTATTTTTAATAAGGATATTATTGTCACTAATTATTAAATTTAAAAATAATTTAATTTAATTTAATGAAAAATAGTGGTGTGTATGCCTCTATGACTCTTTCCAGTTGGAATTATCAGGGTTTTATAAATTTCTATATCATTTTATATAAATAGGTTAATACACTAAAGAAAAATACGTTTAATGAATCAATGATTAACACCATATATGAACACTAATTTTTTAATATAATATATTTTTCACAATATCTACACAGGAGGTAGCATGTCTATGCTATCGACATATATGATTGTTACATCATTATTGGAAAATTTGAAACATACACATCATTACACCCTGAACATGGAAATTAACTTAATGATTCCACTTAAATCATAGGGACGAGATATCAAAAAAAATAAATATGGAAGGGAAAACCCTTCCCCCACTTATCCATCAATTATATCTAATTCATGACACACCCAAAGTTCACATCTTCTCTTGATCAGATAACATCACATTTTTTGTTAGTAAATCATTGTTTTTGAGTCATTACATGAATTATTGATAATATTAAAGTACAATGAACACTAAAAAATCATATATAGGAATATCTAATAACACATAAACATGAAAAATTCCATCAACTAGGTATGTTCCCATAATCTCCCATCTTAGATATTATGAACAGCAATCCTCATGACATGAAGTCTAATCCAGTTAGGATTAATATAACCTAACATTAAAATAATATATTCCCCAAAATATTATGTTATCTACCCATAGAAATAGATTTAATAATACCATCATGGAATTAAATATTTTTCATCATTGTGGGGAACTGTTATTCACATTTTAACAGTGAAAAATATTCTCGGACATTATTAAATTGATATTCAAATATTTGAATACAATTGTAAAAAAAATATAAATAGTTGGTTATTAATAAAAAAAAATATAAATATATATTTCACAATATATAATACATGCCTTATAAATAAACTAACTTCTCAGGATTCAGGGGATTCTTTGTATTCAATTTGAATCCCTAAAGACATTTTTATGTTAAACACCATGTTTTATTCTAAATGGTGTAAATAAAATATCATTTTAATTTTCATCATAAATAAATTATATTTAATGATATTATAAGTCTAATTTAACATTATATATCTCATGGTTTCTTTATTGAAATGTTACATCGTATGTAAGTGGTTTATTGTAATTAATCTCTTCATTATTTCATAAAAACTGCACTTTAGCTATACTTTTTTTAACGATCTATTACATGAGTTGTGTTACTAAAAAATTTTTAAATGGGGTCATACAAGTCAGATTTTTGACTATAAATAGTCATTGGAATGATAAAAATAATTAATACATCATAGTATTTTTTATAATTTTTATACATTAAATAAATTAAATTATTTATGACATCATGATGATGTAGCGATGACCTCATTATTTATCGATTTAAATAAAATGGAAAGATAATGTAAAATCTAATACCTAAACATGTCCAAAACCTATTGGATGGGTGTATTTATAACCCTTATCACCTTATCCTCGAAACACATCAATTTGGGACCACTAAAATCCGAAACTCATTCTTAAATAAAGTAACATTTCTTTACTTTCCAAGAGTTCCCCTCCTCTCTTCTTATAAAAGGCCCTCACCTCTACCTCCTTACCCACACTTCCAAAGCATTTGGCTCGGCCAAACCCTGACCATTTTGTCTTTCCACATCCATCTCTAACTCTTAAAGGCCTTACTTTGGTTATAAGTCTTCCCAAGGAAGCCTTTGAGCTCAAACCAAAGGGAGTTACCCGATTTTTAGGTAATGTCTTCACTTGAGTCCTTTTGTTTTATTTTGCTTCTCCACCCCCATAAAATATTTTTATTCCTTTATTTTGTAACAAAAACAATATCTTCAATATAATAGGATGTATTTATGTTATGTATTCAAGCTACACATACACACACCTTCGTCCAATGGTTAAAGAACATACTGTTTCTGTGGATGGCGAATTACTGCCTCACAAAATGATGATTGTTCAATCTTCTCTTAACACCATTCATGGTGTCCATTATGATATCACTACATTTATATATGATATATAATATGTTTATTTTTTCCTTAAGATTCTGTATTTTTCATTTATGGAATACCTTTATGAATTCTATTATGGGTATACGTGATATCTTCATTTTAGGAAGTGCGGACTACCGCCCCCTCAAAGTGATTTGATTCGTTAATACCATATGTTGTACGTATAAAGGATATATTTAATGATATTATATATGATAAAATACTGGAATTAAAATACTATTATGTATCACTATGTTTTAATTCCATTAAATATGAAACAGAAATGGAAGTAGCGTCCATGCGTACATACGGCTTACCGTCTCCATGAACAGTGCATTTCATTTCTTAACTCTAAATGTTATGTAATATTATAAATGCACGAATATACTGGATATATATGATATATATGATATCTACATCATGAATAAAATTCTGGATATAATGTATATTTTTCCACATGGACAACTTGTAATTATAAAGAGTTTATTTTTGACTCAAATACCAATGATCGTTAAAATGACCGTTATTAGCTTAAATAGTGACATAGTGTTCATGACATGGTAATAAGTGATATAAAAGGAATAATGGACTTGAAAAAGGTTATTAAGTAAGTATAAATTTACTCAAGTGTATTATTCAGGAGATTAAAGAACAATTGAGTGATTTCAGACCCGAGGTAAGGGATCCTACCCCTCTCTTTCTTTTTAAGTACACTCTTTTATGTCATTACTTTTAAGCTCATCTTTCATATGATTGGGATGTTCTTTAATATTAATCCTACTGTACGTTTTATGTTCATATGATTAGAGACCCTATTCTCTCTCATTAATCCATTTTAGAAGTTTTGAGTGGCGCTGTTAGGCTGACGAATTTTCGTAAGAGATCTATCCTCTCTCTTTCTTGTTAAGTACTCTCCATTATGTCACTTATTTTAAGCTCCTATTTTTTATGATGGGGGGTGTTATCTTGTATTAACCTTGCTGTAAATTTTATTGTAATATGACTAGAGACCCTATTTTATCTCATCAATCCATTTTTGATGTTTTAAGTGGCGCTGTTAGGCTGTCTAGTTTTCGTAAGGGATTTTTCATCTCACTTTTATTCCCGTGAGATTTATGCTACATTTTCCACAATTTACTTTGAGTGGTGTATGTACTACCCATTATTTTACTCATTCTCTAATATACATTCATTTATGTGTATTGACATCAATGTTGTATTTTCCTTCATTCACGGTGTGTATGTTTCGAAAGATACCCATGTCGGTAAGGGAACCATTCACCCTCCTTTTTTTTAAAGACTTCTTTTGTTATATCTTTTAATTCACATAATATTATGTTGGGATATGTTCTTCCATATCCTTATTGATTTAAATTTTATGTCCATGCGATGATATACCCTTTTTATCTCTCATCAACTCATTTTCTGAATTTTGTAGTGACGTCGTTAGGCTGTCAAATTTTTGCAAGGGAACTTCTTAACACAATTTTTATTTTTTGGGATAAGCCTGTACTCCATGAATATGTCGTTCTATGAATATGGGTGAATAACCTCTGATTGTTTTAAACTTAATATGCACTTATATTTGGTGTATTATTTTGTCACACATACTTATGTAATTGATTTATCCTTAATACAAGGATACCGTCTTTGTATGGGACTTCATCTCAATCTCCTTTAATTGAGGCATATTTTGTTTTATACACAACATTCTTTTATATGGTGTATAAACCCCTTTGACTTTTATGTTTATCCGAAAGGAATATTTTTTATACAAATCGTTTTACTAAATGACAAAAGGTGATGTTTTTGTTGTATGTATGCGGTGACAAAGACTTCTCCGCCGCCCTGACCATTATTTGAGTTTCGGCTTCCTCTACAAGCCATACCTTCTATTTGAAAGAAAAATATATACCATTTTTAACTTTTCTTTTATTTGAGAATTGAAAATGGTTTTCATAATGTTTTTATATCAATTTGTTGTATTGATATCTTGTGATTGAAAGGTGGAAATGTTATGTTTCCATTATGCATGTTTTATGTGATACGATTATGTTATGGTTCTTGGGCATTGTTATGAAGAAGGGTGGTTCCGTGATAAACTAAGGGCGGGTGATCCTGATATAGCTCCCCAATGCATTGGGTAATGCGAAGGGGTTAAAAGTTAAGGTTTCTATGAAGAGATTTAGGGAATGTACTGTGATGGGTATTCCAAACGTAACCAAGAGGGTTACTCCATACGTAAGAATGTTATGAATTCCTCAAGTTACCTTTATGTCTTATGATTTCTATGATTTATTCATGATTTTATGAGGTATGTAAATGTGCTTATGTTTTATGGGTAAAGTATGATTTCATTCTTATGTATACATGTACTCATGTTTCTTTCCATATTTTTGTATCCCTTACTGAGCTTTTTATGCTCATCCCACGTTTTTGAAATGTTTTTCACAGGTCAAGGGAAGGGTACATGATATGATGATAGTGTCAAGGAAGTCTTAAGAAAGAATCCATGTTTTATTTTAAATATGTTTCCTTTTATGGGAAAAATGAATACTATCTTTTATGTAACCACTTTGTATAAATGTGGAATGTAATGCATGTTTTATGATCTAATTCTCTAAAACTCTAAACCTGAAAAGATCCTCAATGTGTAATCTTGTAATAACTCAATATTAAGTAAGGTTTAAGGCTGGGGCCTTATAGTTGGTATCATAGGACAGTTTAGATAACTTTAGAGGGTAGGGTATTCTGTAACCATAAGTGACATTACCATAATGGTTAGGATTTCAGAAAGAGTCCTAGTTTTAGATAAAGTGAATGAGTAAGTATATCTTAGTGTTTATCTTCTTCATTAGTAAATGATGGTTTTGTTGATATACTCACATTGAAATTTCTGTTTTTAGTGAATGGATGGATATAGCAGCCACCAAAGTGACAATAGGTTTGAAGGAAACTGTGGTGGTTCTCTGATTAAGAGATTGGATGAAATGGGGGATTCAATGAGGAAACTCATGGTTGTTCTAAACCAACTATCAAGGAGTCATGATCAACCACTTGTACCTTGGTTAGTTCTATAATTCATCATGTATGAGATGACCAATCGATGTAGATGTTCAGGTAATAATTATAAAGGTAACCATTAGGGTTTATATAATCCTTACTTTTGAGGTAATTATGGGTAATTATATGTTATGATGGAATGTGAAAGGCATGAGATAAACTTGAGGTCAAATTATTTTATGGGTATTTTTGATGATTTTGTCTTTTTTTGGGGAATGATTTGAGAATTATAAAGTTTTGGAAAATGGACAACATGCAGACCATGTGACATCCTGTCGCGTCGGACAAAGCTGGGGGAATCGAACCCACAACCAAAGTTTGACTGGTATTTATCGCCTACCATTGGACTACGTGATGTCCCTGGTTAGTTTGACTAATTCTTTTTAGTTAGATTATTTTAGGAATCAAGAGTAAGTATATTTTGGCTTATCTATGGAACTGATTAACCTATCATGAAGGATATGTGATTAGGTTAATTACTTTTCAATATGAGAATTTAAGAGAAAATCATGTTATTTGGAGATAAAAGTTAATTTGTACCTTGGAAGACTATGTGATTAAATCCTTCAAATATTTGGTTTTCAATATATATTTTGTTTACTTTGAAGAATTTTATGGAAAATTGTTTATCGAATGTTCTTCATTGTTCTTTGGGTTTTTTATGTTGGACAAATTTTGGAGATTAAGAATATATTTTTTTATAAAGGATTATACTTTTGTGGATTATCTGATCTCATACTAAAAAATTTTGGTTTTGAATTTTGTCTACAGACATGGGAAATATATATTTCTCTTTTGTGGATTAGGTGATTCTCAAGAAGTTGATTATAGTACTAATAATGCGAACAAGTCTTCCTAAATACTCATCTTTTGGAGAAAATATGAGTTTGATTAAGGAATCTAGTAAAATTTTAAAGTCTACATGACAATTATGTTTCATTGTGATTTAATTGAGCTCAAAAATAAATTACTCAATGAAAAGTAACTTAAAACAAAAATGTTGTCTGTTAAATTTTCCTACTAGGAAATCGAATATCGTTTATCCCATCACAAGTTTGTGATTTTCTTATGGTTAACATTCTCCTAGACATGTTTACTATCACTCTCCTTCAGAACATGGCCCTTTGTTTTTTCCTCCATGTCCATGATTTCCTACATTGAATCATAGTATGGGTTAACTCGGGTGACCATTTTATTTATCTTTCATTATTTTAATGTGATTTTTTTACTGACTCTTGTTCCGATGTGGTATTTTCAATGAAGTTTTCTAGCCCAATTTTAAAATTGCGAGAACGCAATTCCCAAAATGGGGAAGGATGTAAAACCATAGGTAAATAAATAATATGACATTTTCACATTTATCCATATTTGCGAATAAAATATTAAGATAACTTTAAAGGGGACGCTATGTTCGATGGCGTACCCAACACGCAACAACGAGTTTCTTGGGAATCTTACATTACACTCTAATAATAAAATAATACTATTTTAAATAGTAGTTAAAGCCCAGATTTTGTGATGGCGGGAATGAATAGAACTAACTACTAAATTATAATATATGTTTGTCAAATATTTTTTCTTTTTACAATAAATGATAGTGGATTAAAAATGCGAATGAATCCAATTTTAAGCGTAAACATTCTAATATTAATTAAAAGGTCGATTAACTGCCTTTTGATGGTGAAATTCTTTTAAATCCACTTTTGATAATTTTATGTGTTATATTTGACAAAATAAAAATCTTTTTTAGAATCAGGACATCAAAATTTACTCTGTGTAAATTTTTTATATTTTTCTGATAAAGTTCATTTGTAATGAATAGTGAAAATGTGGTATTTTAATTCAAAACCACTTTTTAATCTAATTTATATATATGATTAGATTATATTTTGAATTGGTTTTCAAGTGAAATTAGAATATATTTTTACCATTTAATCAAATAGTGGTCATTGGAATTAATTTCACTTTGAAATTTGACTTAAACTAGTGTCAATCTTTTGATATATATTATTTCATAAAAACACGCTATTTGTTCTGAAAATGGTAATTAATTATTAATTTAATTAATATGTTATGATTTTTTTAAAATAGACAAAATTTTTGAATTCGGAATATCAAATATAGCTTAGGGTGAATTTTTCGTAATTTTCTTAAAAACTTTAATTTTTAATGAATAGTGAAACCACTTAGTGGTACTTATAAAAACTGATTTTCTGTATAAATGAAAATTTTCCACCATTGTGTTTTTAATTTCAGAAATCCAACATACACTGTTGTCATTAAGAAGTAAAATTTGGTTCAATGGGATAAAAATAATTTTTTGGTGAATAGTAACTTATTAAGTTTTAATCGCGATTAGAGGTAATTAGTGTACTTTAAGGTAAAAATAATGTTTTAGTAAGATGAAATAACCTAGACACATGTCCTACCCTCATTGTATGAGTCATGGCCGACCATAAAAATCAATGGGTCAACATGGGGACCCCATGGAGGCACTTTGGTTGGAAAATGACATAAATATCTTTTTATTTAATGTTAACATTAAAATGACACAAACATGGGTTGTTTTACTAAAACAATTTTTAAATGGGTTTATACAAGTCAGATTTTTGACTCTAAATAGTCATTGGAAAGCTAAAAGGATTTTATACATCATAGTTTTTTTTTTATAAGTTTTATACATTAAATAAATTAAATTATTTATGGCATCATTATGATGAAGTGATGACCTCATTATTTAACGATTTAAATAAAATGGAAAGATAATGTAAAATATAAGACCTACACAAGTACAAAACATATTGGATGGGTGTATTTCGAACCCTTATCACCTTATCCTCGAAACACATCAATGTGGGACCACTAAAGTCCTAAAATCATTCTAAAATAAAGTAACATTTTTTTACTTTCCAATAGTGCCCCTCCTATCCTCTTATATAAGGCCCCCACCTCTACCTCCTTACCCACACTTCCAAAGCCTTTGGCTCGGCCAACACCTACCCATTTTGTCTCTCCACATCCCTCTATAACTCTTAGAAGCCTCACTTGGTCAGAAGTCTTCCCAAGGAATCCTTTGAGCTCAAACCAAAGGGAGTTACCCGATTTTAAGGTAATGTCTTCACATGAGTCATTTTGTTTTATTTTGCTTCTCCACCTCCTAAAGTATTTTTATTCATTTATTTTATAACAACACCAGTATATTCAATATACTATGATGTTTTATGTTATGTATTCGAGCTACACTTACACACACCTTTTTCTAATGGTTAAAGAACGTACTGTTTCTGTGGATGGAAAATTACTGCCTCATGAAACGATGATTGTCCAATATTCTCTTAACACCTTTCATGGTGGCCATTATGATGTCACTACATTTATATATGATATATAATTTTTTTATGTCTTCCTTAAGATTCTGTATTTTTCATTTAGGGCATATCTTTATGGATTCCATTATGGGTATACGTGATATCATCATTTTAGTATGTTCGGACTACCGCCCCCTCAAAGTGATTTGATTCATTAATAACATATGTGGAACGTATAAAGGATATATTTAATGATATTATATATGATACCATACTGGAATTAAATTAATATTATGTATCATTATGTTTTAATTCCATTAAATATTAAATAGAAATGGAAGTAGCGTCCATGCGTACGTACGGCTTACCGTCTCCATGAACGGTGCATTTCATTTCTTAACTATAAATGTTATTTAATATTACAAATTCATGAATATAATAGATATATATTATATATATGATATCTAAATCATTAATAAAAATCTGGATATAATGGATATTTTTCCTCATGAACAACTTGTAATTATAAAGAGTTTATTTTTGACTCAAGTACCAATGATCGTTAAAACGACCGTTATTAGCTTAAATAATAACATAGTGCTCATAACAAGGTAATAAGTGATATAAAAAGAATAATGAACTTGAAAAAGGTTCTTAAGGAAGAATAAATTAACTCAATTTTATTATTTTGGAGATTAAAGAACGATCGAGTCATGTCGGACCCGGGGTAAGGGATCCTACCTCTCTCTTTCTTTTTATGTACACTCTTTTATGTCATTCCTTTTAAGATCATATTTCTTATGATTGGGAGGTTATTTTATATTACTCATAAATTATTTTTTATTTTCATATGATGAGAGAACATATCCTCTCTCATTAATCCATTTTGGAAATTTTTAGTGGCGTCGTTAGGCTGCCGAATTTTCGTCAGAGATCTAACCTCTCTCTTTCTCTTTAAGTACTCTCATTTATGTCACTTCTTTTAATCTCATATTTGTTATGATGGGGGATGTTCTTTTGTATTCCCCTTGGTTTAAATGTTATTTTAATATGACCATAGACCCTATTTTATCTCATCAATTCATTTTTGGTTGTTTTAGGTGGCACTGATAGGCTGCAGAGTTTTTGTAAGGGATTTTTCATCTCAGTTTTATTCCCGTGAGATTTATGCTACATTTACCAAAATTTCCTTTGAGTGGTGTATTTAATAACCATTATTTTACTCATTGTGTAATATAATTTCATTTATGAGTAATTACATCAATGTTGTATTGCCCTTCTTTCACGGGGTTTATGTTTCGAAAGATACCCATGTCGGTAAGGGAACCTTTCACCCTCCTTTTTTTAAAAGACTTATTTTGTTATGTATTTTAATTCACATAATATTATGTTGGGATATGTTCTTCAAGATCATTATTGATTTAAATTTTATGTCCAAGTGATGAAATGCCCTTTTTATCTCTCATCAACTCATTTTCAGAATTTTGTAGTGACGCCGTTAGGCTATCAAATTATTGCAAGGGAACTTCTTAACTGAATTTTTATTCATTGGGATAATCTTTTACTCCATGAATATGTCATTCTATGAATATGTGTGAACAACCTCTGATTGTTTTACACTTAAAATCTACTTATATTTGGTTTATTATTTTGTCCCACATAATTATGTAATTGATTTATCCTTAATACAAGGATACCATCTTTGTACGGGACTTCGTATCAATCTCCTTTCATTGAGGCAAATTTAGTTTTATACACATCCTTTTTTTATATGGTGTATAAACCCCTTTGACTTTTACGTTTATCCGAAAGTAATATTTTTTATACAAATCGTTTTACTAAATGACAAATGGGAATGTTTTTGTTGTACGTATGCGGCAACAACGACTTCTCTGCCGCCGTGACCATTATTTGAGTATCAGCTTCCTCTATATGCAATAAATTTTATTTAAAAAAAACAAATACCATGTTATACTTTTCTTTTATTTTGGTATTGAAAATGGTTTTCATAATGTTTTTATATCAATGTGTTGTATTGATATCTTGTGATTGAATGGTGGAAATGTTATGTTTCCTTTAGACATGTTTTATGTGATACAATTATGTTGTGGTTCTTGGTAATTGTTATGAAGACGGGTGGTTCCATGAAAAACTAAGGGAGGGTGAGCCCTCCAATGCATTTGGTAACGCGGATGGGTTAAACGTTATGGTTTCTCCCAAGAGATTTATGGAATATACTGTGATGGGTATTCCAAACGTAACCATGAGGGTTACTCCCTACGTAAGAATGTTATGAATGCCTCAAGTTACCCTTATGTCTTAATATTTCTATGATTTATTCAGGATTTTATGAGTTATGTTAAAGTGATTATGTTTTATGCGTAAAGTATGGTTTCATTCTTATGTATACAAGTACTCATGTTTCCTTTCCATATTTTTATATCCCTTAATGAGCTTTTTATGCTCATCCCATGTATTTGAAATTTTTTTCATAGGTCAAGGGAAGGGAACATGATATGATGATAGTGTTAAGGAAGTGTCAATAAAGAATCCATGTTTTATTTTAAATATTTTTTCGTTGATGGGATAAATGAATACTATCTTTTATGTAACCACTTTGTTTAAATGTGGAATATAATGCAAGTTTTATGATCTAATTCTATAAAACTCTAAACCTGAAAAGATCCTCAATCTATAATCTTGTAATAACTCAAGATTAAGTAAGGTTTAAGGATGAGGCCTTATATTAACAATCAAAAAAATAATTTTAAATTTTAAAATTGATAGCTCTCATATCTCATGAATGTTCGGGGAATAGTGGATGCACCTGATTGGAAGATGAAAAAAACATTTTTTTAATTTCGATGGATCATTTTCTAATTATGTGGGATGTATGCTTTATAAAAAGATAAAATATTCCACATATTGTTGAGAAAAGAAACATCATAACCTTGAAAAGGTCATTTTGAGGATAAATTTATAATTAAATTAAAAAGATATAAAAATACATCATGTTAGTATCCTTCATAAATGACATTATTTATCATCAAAGAAAACTATTATGGATTACCACAACTATATACGGAGGACCCAATGTAGATTACCTCTAATGGGTATCCTTAAAAGATCCATTGATGTCTGGAAAACACATATGGAATATTATTTGCTGGCACAGCAGATCAATCACCTTGTGTTGTTATTGTTGATTTATTCATATTCCTTCTGGTTTTATGGAATCTCTTATTCTAAATAGGTTTAGAGGAAAAAGAATCTGGATAGATTTTTTCTATGTAACGATTTTGAATTATCAATTGACCGTAAAAAATAGACATAGAATACTATTTATAGAGTATCGTTTTGGTAACTAATTTCTTAAATTCCAAAAACTCCAATAAATTATAAAATCATCCATTTCAAGTCTCATTCTTAATAATAAGATTATTACATTTACTTTTATGTCATTCACTATATCTCACAGTGGTAAATATTATTTTACCATCTTCATATAAATATTTATCATAAGAAATTATCTTGGTCATTCATCTTTATTGGAATTTATAAAAAAATAATCAAAATTTCTTAAATATTTATTTTTAAATAAATATTCTCTTCACATTCTATGGAATACATATTTATCAAATTTTCAATAAATATAATTAAAATACTTTCGATAATCAGGTGAATAAATATTTATTAAATATTAAATTAATGAAACAAATTATTTATTAATGAATAAATAATTAAGATTTATCTTACGAATATTTTTAATAAATTAAACATGATTAAAATTCTTCATTTTTAATAAGGATATTATTATCACAAATTATTAAATTTAAAAATAATTTAATTTAAATTAATGAAAAACATTGGTGTGTATGCCTCTATGACTCTTTCCAGTTGGAATTATCAGGGTTTTATACATTTCTATATCATTGTATAGAAATAGGTTAATACACTAAAGAAAAATATGTTTAATGAATCAATTATTAACACCATATATGAACACTAATTTTTTAATATAATATATTTTTCACAATATCTCAATAGGAGGTAGCATGTCTATGCTATCGACATATATGCTTGTTACATCATTATTGGAAAATTTGAAACATACACATCATTACACCCTGAACATGGAAATTAATTTAATGATTCCACTTAAATCATAGGGAAAAGATATAAAAAACAATAAATATGGAAGGGAAAACCCTTCCCCCACTTATCCATCAATTATATCTAATTCATGACACACCCAAAGTTCACATCTTCTCTTGATCAGATAACATCACATTTTTTGTTAGTAAATCATTGTTTTTGAGTCATTACATGAATTATTGATAATATTAAAGTACAATTAACACTAAAAAATCATACATAGGAATATCTAATAACACATAAACATGAAAAATTCCATCAACTAGGTAAGTTCCCATAATCTCCCATCATAGATATTATGAACTGGAATCCTCAGGACATGAAGTCTAATCCACTTAGGATTAATATAACCTAACAGTAAAATAATCTATTCCCCAAAATAGAATGTTATCTATCCATAGAAATAGATTTAATATTACCATCATTGAATTAAATATTTTTCATCACTGTGGGGAACTGCTATTCACATTTTAACAGAGACAAATATTCTCGGACATTATTAAATTGATATTCAAATATTTGAATACAATTGTAAAAAAAATATAAATGGTCTGTTATTAATAACAAAAAAATATAAATATATATTTCACAATCTCTAATACATTCTCTATAAATAAACTAACTTCTCAGGATTCATGGGATTCTTTGTATCCAATTTCAATCCCTAAAGACATGTTTATGTTAAACACCATGTTTCATTCTAAATGGTGTAAATAAAATATCATTTTAATTTTCCTCATAAATAAATTATATTTAATGATATTATAAGTCTAATTTAACATTATATATCTCATGGTTTCTTTAATGAAATGTTACATCGTATGTAAGTGGTTTACTGTAATTAATCTCTTCATCGTTTCATAAAAACTGCACTTTAGCTATAATTTTTTTAACGATCTATTACATCATATGATTTTGTTGTTTTATTTCTACATTTTTTATTTGTAATGTAATTATCTTAATGAAAATATAATCCTCCGTTTAATTTGTTTTTATAAAATAATGGTTTACTAAGTGTAAAAATAAATCACATTTTTATGAATTGTTTTTTCCTTATCCATATTTTTACATCTCTTCAAGGTTTTCCTTATATATGGAAAAGGAATATTGATTTATTTATTAGATATTATTAAATATTAACCTATTTTTAAAATTAAAATTGAATACTATTTTAATAATTTATGTTTTCAACAAGGTTATTTCAAATTACTAAAAAAAAATTTTCATACTTTTAAAAGAAATATTTTTATCCTCTGCTCCACTTTTTGATTTGATATAATTTATTTCCCTTTAAAGTACAAATTTTTAAATATTCTTTTTTAACACTAAAATTGTCAAAGAACATTCACATTCTCTATTTGAAAGCCTTATGTTTTAAAATTAGCTTTTATTTTGATCTTCATATAATATGGTTTTCAAATGTATTCTATTTCCCTTGATCCATGAATTATGATATATGGAATGTACTTAGAATCCAAAATTCCATTAATTGAGTTAAAAATATCTTATTTAAACATTTTTTCCCAAATAATTACCCTCTTATGTGGTGTTTACGTTTTAACATTAGGGGATTAATTTTTTGGACAAATTCATACTTCCATGAAATGCTTCACTTTCATTTTTCGGGAAAATAAATTAAAAATTTGTAAAAGTGACTCCTATGAATGTATCACAAAATGTTAAATATATACTTTTAATAGATTTTTTATTATTTTATCATTATCTTCAAATGATATTTCATTAATGGAGTTATATTTCATGATTCACCCAAAGTTATTATGTTTTTATGTTATAATTTTAGGTCATCAATTTTTTTCAAATGATGTGATTTTATTTATGATTTTATTTTGGAGTTTTGTAAAAAAATTATTACATGAGTTCTTTATAGAAAAATTTAATTGTTTACCTTTTTATATTCTATGAAACTCATTTTATTTCCACGGCATTCTTAAGTAATGATTTAATGATTTCACGAAGACCTTTTTTATTTTTTGGTTCATTTTACAATGTGTGGATTATTTTCATTTGTATAAAAAAAATTTGGATTATGAGATGTGTAAGACTTATATCTCCCACCAACACATTGAGTAAGTTATTATATATCATGAGATATAATATTTTTTGAACTAGTTAATATGTAACTCGTTAAAAAGGGTGAGTGTGATGGATTTAATAACACCATGACCTGAACCCCCAGGTCCAAGAAGGAGTGCCAGAGGATCTCATTCATGCATCCACCTGAATAAGAAGCTGGTGACTAGTAGTGATGCTATAAGTGTGATTGTGGGGATACTATTTCCACATTATCCTATAATAGTGAAAAAAAATAAAAAAATAAACAATACAATAAATAATAAGAGTAATAAGAAGAAATGGAATGATGGAATACATTTCATATGTCAAAACTGACAAAGTCTCGATTAATTTCAAAATCCTAAAATTAATAAATAAAACAACATATAATTAATTTAGGAAAAACTCAAATGTCCTTTGGTTTTTATTAGATGATATTGTATATAAATTATGGATTCATTCATTTAAGAGTTATTAATGATTTATTCAATAGTTAAAAATATTTTTCATTACTGTCAAATCATTCAAGAATTATTGAAATAAAATAATTTAGGATATAAATTACTAAATAATATTTCCATGTTGTGCATGTTATACATGATGTGTACACTCCATTTACAGCATGTCTACGAGGTTGTAGACTGACCCAAGAATATGATTCATTATTTGAAGACATTACTTACAATTTAAACAATTTTTTGATATGAGGATTTCAAAATCTAGAATCAAGAAAATTAAAAATTTCATTCATGAAATACTGATATTACATATTGTCTATCTATTGATGAATATATCGATCAATGATTTGAGGATATTCTTTCACGTGAAAAAAGGATCTCAGTTACATGACATAAAACTTGATTACATGATATGAATATGTTGGGAACCAATTCATTTAAGCCAATACAATTCATATAGGACATTCATTCCATGTAATTCTTTGGAAAAGTTATATTTTTTAGAACATCCATTCATAGAGAGTTCAAATCAGTTTGTTTTTTTTCCTTTCTTCTACATTCTTCATTTCCCCTTTTTTAATCTAGTATATTTTTTTCTATCAGTTTTTCATTGAATCAGTTAAAATTCTAAATAAATCCTTCATTTGTATTCAACCATTTAAATTATGGTTTTTTTCCAACATCCGATTTCTACACATTAAAATTTTCATCATCAAATTACACACGTCTCTTAATATGTTATTTATTTTCAATAAGTTTGTGGTTTTTTCGTATTTTATTAGTTGTGGATTGCTCATTCATCATTATTTAATCATTTAATGTCATTTCATTCATAGATATGAATGGTTTCAAATGTTTTATATTAAATCATTGTTATTTAATACTCAATTTCATCATTTGAAATTGATTTATGATTATGTATAGCATGCCTAATTCTCCCTTTCATTTGATCAATACATCCTCGCACGACTAACCTGCTAAGGGTTAGTGTTTGAGAGTAGGGATGTTCCAAAATATAATGAATCATTTTAATAAACCTTAGAAAACATATAGATAATAATTAAGTTGATAATAATTTTTCTTCATGTTATTTCACAAGGCATTTTCCATGGGAAGTGTAATCGAACGAACAATACCTAATTGGAGTTGACCAGGACAATGAACTTTATCTTATGCCACTTTCTGAATGAAATCCATGAATAATACACATAGTATGTAATTCATACACTGATCATTAGATAGTTAATGATTTAGTAGATCCAATTGGTTTAACCCAAACCAATATGTGATTTTTCCACCACATCGCAAACAAATCCATATGTGCATTCCATGTTAAATATAGGATTATTCTTTTCCACGATCCCTGAAATTAAATATGATCTATTCTATATTTAATAATAATTAAAATCCAATTTTTTC
The DNA here is from genome assembly GCA_963277665.1 of Viscum album. Classification (NCBI taxonomy): domain Eukaryota; kingdom Viridiplantae; phylum Streptophyta; class Magnoliopsida; order Santalales; family Viscaceae; genus Viscum; species Viscum album. Next base: position 1,104,104,218 of record OY728131.1, on the reverse strand, counting down.
GGCCGTAGTGAACAAAAAAATCAAAGAGTAAAAATGAGGATTCTTTCCTACGTTTTTTTCGAAAGAACATTACTCTTCCATTATACCTAATGAGATCAGCATCACACTTCCTCACTGATACACCCTTATATTATTTGAATATTTCACATATAAATTTTCATTCATACCTCTGCCAATGTGAATTCATTAATTCATGTGGGCACGTAAAATTTTGGCACATTTGTAGGGGGAAACTATTGTTCAGGAACAATAACCTTTAATCTGAACCCAGATAACCTCACTTTATCCTCAATTCTTATTTTAATTCCCTTATTTCTTTTTTTATTATTCTATTTTCGCAGAATATGTGTTCCATCTATGTAACATCCCAGGTAAATAAATAATATTACATTCTAATTTTTATAAATATTTGTGAATAAAATGTTAATACTACTTTTGAGTGAATACTATGCTCGATGTCGTACCCACTACGCAACAACTAGTTTCTTTGAAATCTTAAGTTTCACACTAATAATATAATAATCTTATAATAGTTAACGCCTATCCATTGTAATAGAGGGAATGAAAATAAATAACTAAAAAATTATTACATATGTTTGTCAATTATTTTTAGATTTATCCAATAAATGTTAGAGGCTTAAAATCCAAATGAATACAATTTTAAGAATAAATACTCTAATATTTTTAAAAGATTGTTTTACCGCCTTTTGATGGCAAACCTTTTCTAAATATAACTATTGACAATTTGATAAGCTATATTTGTCAAAATAAACTTATTATTTATGTTCGGGATATTGAAATTTACTTTGATTAAATTTTTGGTATGTTTCTGACAATGTTCATTCTTTTTAATGAACAGTGATAAATATTTCATTTTACATCAAAACTGATTTTTCATCTAATTTAAATATATTGATAGATTATCTTTTTAATTGGTTTTAAAGTTTAATTATAATAACTTTTTACAATTTAATTTAATGGTGGTCATAATAATTAATTTCACTTTGAAAATGGACATAAATAAGTGCCAAACATTTCATATATATTGCTTCCAAAAAACACACTATTTGTTTTGATAGTAGGAATTAACTATATGATTTATTAATGAAACATATAATTTCTAAATTTTGTAAAATGGACATCATTTCTGAACTTGAAATATCCAATATAGTTTAGGGTTAATTTTTTGTATTTTTTGATAATGCTTTTTTTAATGAATATTGAAACATATAGTTTTTAATTCAAAACTTCCATTTCATCCAATTTATTTATATATTTATATTTTCATTTAAATTGTTTTTAAAGTATAATTTAATTATGTTTTTACAACTTAATACAATATTTTTCATTGGAAGCAAATTCACTTTTCAATTGGATGTAAAAACAAGTCAATCTTTTGATAAATTTTACTTCTTAAAAACCAGTCTTTTGTTTTGACAACGGGATGTAATTTTAAATTAATTACTACAATTTATGTGTTTTGAATTTTCTGAAATGGATTACATATTTGGAATAATAAGTTCCAAATTATGTAATTATGACTCTTTTGTTTTTGGACATTATGAATAGTAACACGGTAATTATCGTGTTTAATTAGTAATCCGGTAATTAAGGGTATGAAAATAATATCATAAAAATATAAAATGACCCCAACATGTTTCCTAATTCTATTGGTGGTGTCATGGCCGACCATGCGATGATGTGTGCCAACCTTGGGACCCCATGGAATCACTTTAGTGTGATAGTGAACTTTTATCATATTTTTTTTAAAGAAAGGATAATGTAACCAATGTATGTAACACCTAAGTAAAATAATTTTAATTTTGTCTAGATAAATGATCTATTAGACTATAAATAGTAACTGGAAGGATAAAAAGATTACCTACATCATGATATTTCTTTTATATTTTTTAGACATTAAATAAATGATTTTATTTATGACACCATCATGATGCAGTAATTACCTCATAAATGAACGATTTTAATAAAATTAGAAGATAAGGTTACATTGAAGTCATAAACATCTCAAAAACCTATTTTATGGGTTTATATTGAATCTGTATGAACTTATCCTCTAAATATATCCTCTCGGGACCTTTAAAATCCGAAAATCATGTTATAATAAAGTGATATTTTATAACATTCCAAGAGTGGCCCTCCTTTTCTCTTATAAAAGGCCCCCACATCTTCCACCTTACCCACACCTCTCAATCCTTTGGCTCGGCCAAAACCTACCCATTTCATCTCTCCATATCCCTCTCTTCGTCATTGAAGCCTCACATTTGGAATAATGCTCTTCAAGGAACCGTTTTGGTTCAAACCAAGAGGAGTTACTCGATATAATGGTAATGTCTTCACTTTTGTTCTTTTGTTTTATTTTGCTTCTCCAACCCCCTAAACTCTTTTTATTTCTTTATTTTGTAACAAAAAAAGTTTCTTAAATATAAAAGGATGTTTTTATGTGAAGGATTAGAGCTACACTTGCACACAACTCCATCTAATGGTTAAAGAACATACTGTTTCTGTGGATGGTGAATTACTGCCTCACGAAACGATAATTGTTCAATCTTCTCATAACACCTTTCATGGTGGCCATTATGATGTAACTGTATTTTATATATGATATATATGGAATTTAGGTTTTACATATTCTTCTTTATTTTATATTTAAAACATACCTTTATGCTTTTCATGTTGTGCAAATTCGATAATTTCATACAAGTGTGGACTACTGCCCCCCCAAGTGATGTGACACCTTCATGCAATACATGGAATGTATAATGAATGAAATTAATGAAATTATGTGAACAATAAAAAAAATATATTATACTGGAATTATAATATATATATATCTCTCTCAATTATTTTATTAATTCCATTAATATGTCAAAGAAATAAAAGTAGTGTTCATGTATACGTACGGCCTACCGTCTCTATGAAGGCTGCATTTCATTTATTTTTATCTGAAAAGTTATGGAATAGTATAAAATTAATTTTTACTAGATATATATGATATTTAAATCATTAATACTATTCTGGAGATTATTTACTTACAAATACATGGAAATCATTTTCAAACAAGTTCATTTTTTACTGATGTACCAAACATCCACAAAAACGTCTGATATAAACTCACATTATTAACCAATTATTATAACATTATAATATGTGATATGAACTGTATAATAATCTTAAAAGGAGGACCTTAAGCAATTATAAATTTACCATAGATTATTATTCAGGAATATAACGATACGAACAAGACAAATCAGACTTGAGGTAAGGGATCCAACCAATCTCTTTCTTTTCAAGTGACCTCTTTTATGTCATTTCATTTATGCCCCATGTTCTTATGTTGGAGTATGTTATTTTATGTTAAACATACTGCAATTTTTATTTTTATATGATTATATACCCCCTATTACTCTCATCAATTCATTTTTAGAATTTTTAATTGGTGTCGTTAGGGTGCTGAATTTTCGTAAGGGGTCCTACCTCTCTCTTTATTTTTAAGTACTGTTTTTATATAACATACTTTAAGTTCCTCTTTCTTATGTTGGGGATGTTATTTTATATTTATATTGTTGTAAATTTTCTTTTAATATTATGAGAGACCCTATTTTATCTCATCAATCCATTTTTTGAAGTTTTATGTGGCACCATTAGGCTGCCGAATTTTCATAAGGGGATTCTCATCTCACTATTTTTCCTGTGAGATTCATGCTACATTGGACACTATTTAATATTTTGTGATGTATGGACTGCCCATTATTTTAATATTTTTATAATATAATCTCATTTATGCATAGTTACATCTTCATTGTAGGACACTTCTTTCATGGGGTGTACGTTTCGAATGTTACCAAATCGGTAAGGGAACCTTTCACACTCCTCTTTTAAAAAGACTTATTTTGTTATGTCTTTTAATTTACATATTTTTCTGTTAGGATATGTTCTTTTATATCCTTATTGATTTAAATTTTATGACCAAGTGATGAGATACCATTTTCTCTCTTGTTAACTTATTTTATTAATTTTAAAGTGACACCGTTAGGCTGTCGAATTTTAGCAAAGGAACTTTTTAACCCAATTTCGATTTCTTTGGGTTCAACATGTAGTTATTGAATAAGTCATCCTTATAATATGTGTTAATTACCATTTATTGTTTTACACTTAATATCCACTTATATTGGGTGTATTTATATTAGTCCCACATAATTTTGAAATTAATTTATCCTTAATTTAATGATACCTTCTTTATAAGGGATTTCCTCTCATTTTACAATTCTATTGAGACTTCATTATTATTATACACCAATTCAATATTTTATGGTGTATATACTGTCCTTTGGAATAATATATCATGAATCCCTTTATTCTCATGATATTATAAAGTTCTAATTAAATGTTATTCTTAAATTATTGTATTCAACTATCTCTCATTTTGTAAATAACCCTTTAACTAAAATATCATTTTAAATATTTTAATGATTTATTCTTATAAATATTTGTCATTAATATACATGTTTTCAAATAAATTTATGGATTTTTTTATATATATATTAATAAATTAAAATTTAAAAAGCTTAAAAGTGGTATGGGACACTTTGATTCAAAAATCAGTTTATTAAATGTTTTAAATGGTTTTGAAAATGGTTTTTAGAATGGATTCATTATTTCAATATCATAAAATGTTATATTCTTATTACAATGTTGGAATGTTATCTTTAATTTGTGCTTAAGTTATTTTATATGATTATGTTATGGTCCTTGGGAATTGTTTATGAATAAGGGTGGTTCCGTGAGAAACTAAGGGCGGGTGAGCCCGATATAGCTCTCCAATGCATTGGGTAATGTGAAAGAGTTAAACACTATGGTTTCTCCAAAGAGATTTAGGGAATATACTGTGATGTGTATTCCAAACATAACCATGAGGGTTACTCCCTATGTGAGAATGTTATGAATGCCTCAAGTTACCTTTATGCATTATGATTTCTATTCAGTTATGCATAAATCTTATGATTTCATGAGGTATGTTAAATTGCTTATGTTTTATGAGTAATGTATGATTTCATTTATTCTTATATATACATGTACTGATGTTTTCTTTCTGTTCTGTTATAACCCTTACTGAGATTTTTATGCTCATCCAATGTTTTTGAAATGTTTTTACTGGACATAATGTTGAATAGCGTCAAGGATGGGATCAAGGAAATGTCAGGCTGTCTAAAACTAGGAACTATACATGACTCTTTTGTATAAGAGTTTTTATTTTTGTGAAAAAATAGAAGCTGAGTAGATGTGTTTACTTTGTAATCTTTGTGATGTAATAGTGTTTTCCTAAATCTCTAAAACTCTAAACCTGAAAAGATCCTCAATGTGAATCATTCATTTAATTCAATAATAGGTAATGTTTAAGTCCGGGTCCTTATAGTTGGTATCAGAGGATGGTTTAGATAACTTTATAGGTTAGAGTGTTAAGTGACAAGTTGTGTATAACCACAATGGTTGTTATATTAGATAGATTCATTGTTATTTTTGATGGTTGGAATGAGTTTGAGATAACTTGGATTAGTATATCTTAGTGTTTGTCTACCTCTTTAGTAAATAATGATTTTGTTGATATACTCACATAGACATTTATGGTTTTAGTAAATGGATGGATCTAGAAAGAACCAAAGTGACAAAGGGTTTGAAGGAAACTGTGGTGGTTCTCTGATTAAGAGACTGGATGAAATGGGGAATTCAATGAGAAATCTAATGGTTATTCTAAACCAACTATCAGGAGTCATGATCAACCACTTGAACCTTGGTGAGTTCTCTAATGCATCATGTACAAGAGAACCAACTCAACATGGAATTTCAGGTAATAATTATAAATGTAACCATTAGTGTTTATAAGATCCTTACTTTTGAGGTAATTATGGGTTACTATATGTTATTATGGAATTTGAACGACATGAGATAAACTTGATGTTAAATTTTTTTATTGTTATTTTTGAAGATTTTATCTCGTTTTGGGGAATGTTTTATGAATTATACAGTTTTGGAAAAGGGACAACACACAGACCGTGTGACAACCCGTTGCGTCGGACAAAGCTGTGGGAATCATACCCACAACCAATGTGTGACTCGTATTTATCACCTACCACTAGACTACGTGAAGTACATCGTTAGTTTGACACATTATTTTTTTAGTTAGATGATTTTATTATTCAAGAGTAAGTTGATTTTGTGTTATCTATGGATATTATTAATCTATCATGGAGGATATGTGATTAGGTTAATTACTTTTCAGTATGAAACCTTAAGAGCAACTGATGTTATTTGGAGATAAATGTTAATTTATACCTTGGGAGACTATGTGATTAAATTCTTCACATATTTTTGTTTCAATCTTAGTTGGGTTTACATTGAAGAATTTTATGGATATATTTTTATTGAATGGTCTTTGTTGAACTTTGGGTTTTGTTTGTCAAATTTTGGATATTTGGAGTAGTTTTTATTTTTGTAAAAAAATATCCTTTTGGGGTATTAGTTGATCTCTTACTAAACATTTTGGTTTGGTTTTGGTTGACATCTAAAGACATGGGAAATATATAATTCTCTTCTGTGGATTAGGTGATTCTCAAGAAGTTGATTATAGTACTCTTAATGAACAAGTCTTCCTAAATACTCGTCTTTTGGAGAAAATATGAGTTTGATTAAGGAATCTAGTAAAAGTTGAAAGTCTACGTGACAAGTAAGTATGTTTCAATATTATTTTGATAAGCTCAAAATTAAATTCCTCAATTAATAGTAAATTAAAACAAAAATGTTGTCTGTTAACTTTTCCTACTGGGGAATCGAATACCATTTAACCCATCACTAGTTTGTGATTTTCTTGTGGTTTACTTTCTCCTAGACATGTTTACTATCACTCTATATCAGAACATGACCCTATATTTTTTCCTCCATATCCATATTTTCATACATGGAATCCTAGTATGGGTTAACTAGGATGACCTTTGTACTTCTCTCCCATTCTTTTGAAGTGATAGTTTTACTAACCCTTGTTCTGATATGGGACTTTCAATGAAGTTTACAATCCCAATTTTGAAATTGCGAGGATGAAATTCCCAAAAGGGGGGAATGATGTAACATCCCATGTAAATAAATAATATTACATTCTAAGTTTTATCAATATTTGTGAATAAAATTTTAATACTACTTTAAAGGGAATACTATGCTCGATGGCGTACCAAATACGCAACAACAAATTTCTCTGAAATATTACGTTGCTCGCTAATAATATAATAATATTATAATAGTTAATGCCTAGCCGTTATAATAGACGTAATAAACACAAGTAACTACAAAATTATTACATATGTTTTTCAAATATTTTTACATTTATCCAATAAATGTTAGAGGCTTAAAATCCAAATGAATCCAACTTTAAGAATAAATATTCTAATATTTTTAAAAGATTGTTTTACAACCTTTTGATGGAGAACCATTTTTAAATATAACTTATGACAATTTTATAAGATCTATTTGTCAAAATAAACTTATTCTTTATGATTGGGATATTGAAATATACATTGGTTATATTTTCGGTACGTTTCTGACAATGTTCATTCATTTTAATGAATAGTGATAAATATTGCATTTTACATCAAAATTGCTTTTTCATCTAATTTAAATATACGGATAGATTAACATTTTAATTGGTTTTAAAGTTTAATTAGAATATATTTTTACAATTCAATTACATGGTGGTAATTATAATTAATTTCACTTTGAAAATGGGCATAAACAAGTGCCAAAAATTTCAAAGATATTGCTTCCAAAAAACCCGATATTTGTTTTGACAGTGGGAATTAACTATATAATTTATTAATGAAAATTCTAATTTTTTAATTTGGTAAAATGGAAATAATTTCTCAATTTGAAATATCAAATATAGATTAAGGTTAATTTTTGGTATTTTTCTGATGATGCTTTTTTTAATAAATAGTGGAAAATACTGTTTTTAATTCAAACACTGCCTTTTCATCCAACTTATTTATATATATAGATTGTCATTTTCATTTTTTTAATGTATTATTGAATTATGTTTTTATCAATTAATACAATTTTGTTCATTTTAAGTAATTTCACTTTTAAATTAGATGTAAAACAAGTTAGTCTTTTGATAAATTTTACTTCTTAAAAACCAGCCTTTTTTGACAATGGGATTTACTTTTAAATTAATTACTAAAATTTATGTGTTTTGAATTTGATGAAATTGATTACATATATGGAATCAGAAGGTCCAAATTTTGTAATTAAGATTCTTTTTTGGACATAATGAATAGTAACGACGGTAATTGTCTTTAATTATCGCATTTAATTAGTAATCGGGTAATGAATGGTAATAAACTAATATCATAAAAATATAAAAGGACACCAACATGTGTACTAATTCTATTGGTGGTGTCATGGCAGACCATGGGATTCCTTGTTCCAACCTTGGTACCCCATGGAATCACTTTAGTGTGATAGTGACCTTTTATCATATATTTTTTAAAGAAAGGAAAATGTAACCAAAGTATGTAACACCTAAGTAAAATAATTTTACTTTTGTCTACATAAACTATATCTAATACTATAAATAGTCATAGGAAATATAAAAATATTTCCAAATTCAAGATATTTTTTTATAATTTTTAGATGTTAAATAAATTATTTTATTTATGACACTGTCATGATGTAATGATTACCTCATAAATGAACGATTTAAATAAAATGAGAAGATAGGTTGAAATATAAGTCATAAACTTGTCAAAAACCTATTTTATGGGTGGATTTCGAAACCTAATAAAATTATCCTCGGAATATATCATTTTGGGACCTTTAAAATCCGAAAATAATTTTATAATAATGTAATTATTTATAGCATTTCAAGCGTGCCCCTCTTCTTCTCTTATAAAAGGCCCCCACCTATACCACCTTACCCAAACATCTCAAGCCATTGTCTCGGCCAAACCCTACCCATATCATCTCTCCACATACCTATCTTCATCATTGAAGCCTAACTTTTGGCAGAATGCTCTTCAAGAACCCCTTCTGGTCAAACTAAGAGGAGTTAGCCGATTTAAAGGTAATGTCTTCACTTGTGTTCTTTTGTTTCATTTTCAATATGCAACCCCCTAAATTATTTTTATTCATTTGTTTTGTAACAAAACCAGTATATTCAATATACTAGGATGTATTAATGTGAAGTATTATAGCTACACTTACGCACACCTCCATCTAATGGTTAATGAACATACTGTTTCTGTGGATGGCGAATTACTACCTCACGAAACGATGATTGTTCAATCTTCTTTTAACACCATTCATGGTGGGCATTATGATGTCACTGTATTTTATATATGATATATATGGTATTTATTTTTTCCATATTCTTCTTTATTTTATATTTTAAACATACCTTTATACTTTTCATGTTGTGAAAATGTGATAATTTCATATGAGGAAGTGTGGACTACAGCCCCCTCAAGTGATGTGACTCGTTCATGGAATACATGGAATGTATAATGAATGAAATTAATGAAAATATGTGACCTATAAAACATATATATTATACTGGAATTATAATATATATATATCTCTCTCAATTATTTTTTTAATTCCATTAATACGTCAAAGAAATGAATGTAGCGTTCATGCATACGTACGACCTACCGTCTCCATGAACGGTGCATTTCATTTCATTTTATCTCCAAATGTTACGGAATAGTATGAAATGAATATTTACTAGATACATATGATATTTAAATCATTATTAATATTCTTGAGATGATTTACTTATAACTACATGGACAATCATTTTCTATCAAGTTCATTTTTGACTCATGTACCAAACATCGTCAAAAACGTCTGATATGAACTCACATTATTAACCAATTATTATAACATTATAATATGTGATATGAACTGAATAATAATATTCAAAGTAGGAACTTAATCAATTATAAATTGACCAAAAAGTTTATTATTCAGGAATATAAAGATACGAACAAGACAAGTCGGACTTGTGGTATGGGATCTGACCTCTCTCTTTCATTTCAAGTACCCTCTTTTATGACGTTTCATTTATGCTCCATGTTCTTATGTTGGAGGATGGTATTTTATATTAACCATAATGTAATTTGTATTTTTATATGATTATATACCCCTTCTTACTTTCATCAATTCATTTTTAGAATTTTTGAGTGGCGTCATTAGGCTGCTGAATTTTAGTAAGGGATCATACCTCTCTCTTTATTTTTAAGTACTCTTTTTATGTAACATACTTTAAGATCCTCTTTATTATGTTGGGGGATGTTATATTATATTCCTCTTGCTTTAGATTTTACTTTAATATGATGATAGACCCTATTTTATCTCATTAATCCATTTTTGGAAGTTTTATGTGGCGCCGTTAGGCTGTCGAATTTTCATAAGGGGGTTTTCATCTCACTTTTTATTCCTGTGAGATTCATGCTACATTGGCCACTATTTCCTTTTGTGTGACTTATATACTGCCCATTGGTTTACTATTTATATAATACACTCTCATTTATGGGTAGTTAGATCTTCTTTTTATGACCCTTCTTTCATGGGGTGTACGTTTCGATGTTGCACAAATCGATAGGGGAACCTTTCACACTCCTCTTTTAAAATGACTTATTTTGTTATGTCTCTCAATTTACATATTTTTATGTCATGATATGTTCTTATATATCCTTATTGATTTAAATTTTATTTCCAAGTGATGAGATACCATTTTTTCTCTCATCAACTAATTTTATGAATTTTAAAGTGACGTCGTTAGACTGTCGAATTTTACCAAGGGAACTTTTTAACCCAATTTCGATTTCTTTGGGTTCAGCATGTAGTTAATGAATATTTCATCCATTGAAAATGTGTGAATTACCTTTTATTGTTTTACACTTAATATAAACTTATAGTTGGTGTATTTATATTTGTCCCACAAAATTTTGAAAATGATTTATCCTTAATTTAAGGATACATTCCTTATAAGGGATTTCATATCATTTTACAATTATATTGAGACTTCATTGTTGTTATGAACCAATTCAATATTATATGGTGTATATACTGTCCTTTGGAATAATATATCATGAATCCCTTTATTCTCATGATATTAAAAGTTCTGATTAAATGTTATTCTTCATTTATTGTATTCTAGTGTCTCTAAATTTTTTAAAAACCCTTTAACTAAAATATCGTTTTAAATGTTTTAATGATTTATTCTTATAAATATTTCTCTTCAATATCCTTGTTTTCAAAATGGTTTTATGGATTTATTTTTATTTATATTAATGGTTTAAAATATTAAAATATTAAAAGTGGTATGGGACACTTTGATTCAAAAATCAGTTTATTAAATGTTTTAAATGGTTTTGAAAATGGTTTTTAGAATGCATTCATTATTTCAGTATCTTAAAATGTTATATTGTTATTACAATGTGGGAATGTTATCTTTACTTTGTGCTTAATTTATTTTCTATGATTATGTTATGGTTCTTGGGCATTGTTTATCAATACGGGTGGTTCTGTGATAAACTAAGAGCGGGTGAGCCCGATATAGCTCTCCAATGCATTGGGTAACGCGAAGGAGTTAAACACTATGGTTTATCCAAATAGATTTAGGGACTATACTGTTATGGGTATTCCAAACGTAACCATGAGGATTACTCCCTACATAATAATGTTATGAATGCCTCAATTTACCTTTATGCCTTCTAATATCTATTGAGTTATGCATAAATCATATTATTTAATGAGGTGTGATAAATTGCTTATGTTTTATGAGTGAAGTATGGTTTCATTGATTCTTATGTATACAAGGACTGATGTTTTCTTTCCGTACTGTTATAACCCTTACTGAGCTTTTTATGCTCATCCTATGTTTTTGAATTGTTTTCACAGGACATAATGTTCAATAGGGTCAAGAATGGGATCATGGAAATGTCAGACTATCTAAAACAAGGAACTAGACATGACTCTTTTGTTCAAGAGTTTTTATTTTTGTGAAAAAAATGGAAGCTGAGTAGATGTGTCTACTTTGTAATCCTTGAGATGTATTAGTTATGTCCTAATTCTCAAAAAATCTAAACCTGAAAATATCCTCAATTTGAATTATTGATTTAATTCAATAATAAGTAATGTTTAAGGCCAGGTCCTTATACTCTATCTCTCTTTTTATATATCTCTTTTTTTTCTAAATAACTAGTGAATATTATAGGGTCCCCTATCTCACTCATGAATCATATTTACATATGAACAACATTTATTTGATCCCAAGATTGAAAAAACCCCCACTCATGCCATCACCACATAATGGTAGAGCATAATAATCATTCACTACTACTTCTGTAAGACCCCAACTATGTTCTAGTTTATAATAAAAGTGATAATGAAGTTTTATAATAGTCCATAATTATTGAATACGGTTTACCATTGATTATTGGTGCTTTAACCAGCATTATACAGCCCACCAATTCATGAAAATACCTTTGAAATTAAAACTAATCTCATTCATATGATCCAAAATATGTGGTGGTTTAGTGGGATTTGGAGTGACGACCCTTAGAAACACATCTTAACCATTCTTGATGTTTTTTATACCTTTCAAAACCATTGTTTATCTTCATACTGATTTTAATTAAGAGTATTCCCATTCTCTTTTCATGATAGTTATATATACCGACTAAAAAGTAAATATCCCAAGTCAGTCACAACATGGGATTAGTTTGAAAAAGATGTTCCTTGACAAGTACTTTTCACTACTCCATACATGGGTCCTCTAGAGAGAAATATGTATCATCACCCTGGAATATAGTGAATTGAAATCATATTCATGAGATATATATAATGAGGTTACTAACAAATGCCCATAGCATAGACTCAATGTGTGGTTTCAATGTTAGAACTTTTATCAGGGACTACGTCATGCTATACATACATTAGTAGATTCCACTACTGACGGAAGAATCATGATTAAGATACCAAATATGGCCATGAAATTCTAGTTGAAGTCTATCATTGTTATAGTTTGTGGAAAGGTGAACATGGAAATCCTTGTTACGGAATTCGTCTAATGTTAGAAACTACATGGCTTGATTTTGTTGTTTAGTGTCTAACAATGAGGATGGAATCATTCCAGTTACCTTCTAGATCACCACCCCCTACTACTATTGTAAGAGCCCAAGTTTTTTTAAAAATAAATAGAAATCCTTGGAACTTTGTTTTATGTAGACATTTATAACTATCATTTACACATAATTTTCCACTTCTATGTTTTGAATTTCAAAAAACTGTCATCTAAAATTGTGTTTAGTATGTTCTTTAGAGTCTATTGGAACCAACTAGTTTTTTGGTAAATAGTAACATGCCCTTATGAATATTAATATGAATAGTAATATGACCCTAATGAATAGTTAATTGTATTATTATTTCATTTTCTTATGGATTTAAAATAATATAATCTTGTTTTATTTTTCAATTTGATAAAAAAGAAGTTATAGTTTTTAAATATTTAATTTTTGAATTAAGTATGGTTTTATTTAAAAATTAAATTATAATTATTTAGAAAATTATTTTCAAAAAATGGACTTCATTTTCAAAATCAACACGTCGATAAATGTTTAAGGGGAATTTTAGAAATTTTTCTGAAATAGACAATTTTTCAGTGAATAGTAAAAAATACAGTTTTTAGTTTCAGTGTGTTAATGACATAATTAATGATATAATAATGATGTCATAAATCTAGTAGGCTTGTGTATAGTTATATAATATTTTAGGTGTCCCAAGTGGCCTATAGCATTGGCAAGCCCATGGTTTTGCAAATACCACCCAGGAGGTATCCCCTGGAAATTATTAAAATATTCCCTTAATTATCCTATAAATACCAACCCATTCCTCAATTAACATGATTCCCAATTCCTCCTCAGAAAATCTCTGGCCTCCTTTCCTTCATAGTAGTACTCCAAATGTTTCCTCAATTCCCCAAGGTCCCAACCATCATGTTTTAAGGGTTACTCTACATGGTATGAAAATTATCGATTTCTTTCTTTTTTCCATTCATGTTCTCTTTTATGTGGTATATAATTCATTTTTCCACACCATGATAATATTTCCTTTTTATTATTGATATATTCTGTATTTTAATTCATTTATGAATGGGTGACACTTGTCCCCTCTCTTATTAATGTTTTTTTAAACCCTGTCGCATAGCCGTTGGGCTGCCGAAATTTTGTAAGAGATGTCTCACTTATTATTTTATTTTGAGTTCTTTCCTTATTATTTCTCCATATATACTCAAAAAAGCGGCATGAGATCTCCATAAATCATGTATATTCTGAAATTTATCATGTTAATTTAAAATTACTTATCATTATTTTTCTTCTCTCCAACTTATTTATAGAATAAAAACATTTTCTGTTATGTGTCGAATTACCAACATCGCAGACGATGTGATTTAAATTTCCATTAATTATTTCATTTCTGGTCATGAAACCATTTATATGGTTGAACCAGGTTATAATATATGTTTTATGACTCACCCAAGGTTCTATATTTCTTTTGTACTCACGGTTCTAATTTATAAGTCCAAACGAGATTGTTATTATCAAAGGACCACTAAAATGATATAAACGAACATCATTGATGTTTTAACTTATGAATCATCATAATATTAAAAATCAAAATGATAAATGATATAAAGTATGGTAATATAAATATGAAAATTACTTTCCATTAAAATTATGTAATTTCACCCAAAAATAACATCCATCATGAACTAATCTTGGAAATCATGTAAAGAATTCACCCAGAAACAACACAAGGGGAAAAATACTAAGAATTAAAGGGTGGAATGATGTCATGAAATGACCATATAAGATGTTATAAACATGAACATGTTTCGGTAAAATATTAATAACACTCTTTTAACCATTATACATGAGGTTCAAACAAGTTGTATGTAAGACAAACCCAAGGTAAGGTAATTCTCAACCAAATTTCCATTCATTGGGTTAACCTTCTACTTTATTATTTCTGTTCCTTTTTAATTGTTTGTGAGATGGGATCTATTTATATTATGTTTTATTATGTGTATTTACAGTATATATAAATAATCCATCCACTCTATTAAGTCTCTCTCCAATTTTATTATATTTATAAGGGGATTTTCTTTAAAAATCCTCTTTTTAAATTCGGTTTTATGAAATTCCAAACAAAGGTTTTTATGAAATTATTCATGTATTATGATTATGTTTTGGTTATTGGGAATTATTTATGTTGACTGGTGGGACCTATATCTCCATCCAATGCATTGGGTATGAGTATTTACGAGGTTAGTTGTATGGTTACTCCATGTTTAACTGTGATGGTTACACAAAGTATAGTAGCCGTGAGGGTTACAAATTATAAGGTACCAAGAATGGTTACTAGATTATGTATGTAATGCCCCAATATAACTTTATGATTATATTTGTGTTATCATGTATGTGTGGATCTTTTGTAAATATCATATTACACAAAGTAAGTATATATGAGTGCTAAGCATGTATTTTGAAAATGATTTCTTACATTACAAGTAATCATGGACTAATCTGCTCTTTACTTCTTTTTCATCCCTTACTGAGCCTTCGAGCTCATTCCAAGTTTTTAAATGACTTTAACATGTTAATGGATGTGTAATACTAATAAGTAATCCATGTTAAATGTTGAATAATTTTAAAGAAGTTATGTTTTTGTTTTAATGTTTTATTTTTTTAAAAAAATGGAAATTGTCCTTATGGTATCCACTCTGTAATAATGTTTTACGTTATGAGTGTTATCTCCCAATTATCTAAATCACTAATCTTGAAAAGATTCCCAATATAAAAGGAAGTGTTTTCTTAACTACATTCAATATTATGCATGTAATAAGGTCTGGTCCCTATAGATGGTATCATAGGATGGTTTATATAAACGTAGGGGTTATGGAGAAGTTAATAAGATACCATAAATGATTTTCACTCTATGTTTAATTTGAAATGTTTTATCATTTAATGATTACCATGTTGCTTCATCTAAGTCATGTTTGTTCAGAATGGTTGTCTGCAGAATGAACAGGCATGTTGAAGAGGAGAGGCACAAACAGAATGACATCCTTTCGGAAGTACATTATAGAATGGTAGGTTTTGGAACTGAGAAGTTTGTGACTGTAATGGATCAGCTAACATAGGAAATAAATGGTGGTGGTATCCATGCAAGAGAACTAATAAAGGTACCACAACGGATCATGACAATTGTGGAACCTTTTATGAGACATCATTTTCCTACATTCAATGGATCTTCTGACCCAGTAGTAGCTAAAGGATGGATCAAATCCCTTGAAAAGATATTCGATGTTATGGGATGTTCAGACAATCAAAAGGCAAGTCTTGTCATCTATCATTTTGAAGGCGATGCTGATCAGTGTTGGTCCGTGGTAAGTAATATCAGGGTATATAGGATTTTAATGCCTTAGAGTGGGATGAATTTAAATGTATTTTCCTTGAAAAATATTTTCCTACATTGTGAGACATAGACAGGAGAATCAATTCCTTGTATTAAAACAGAAGGAAGAATACTAAGTGGTTGTGTATGAAGAGAACTTCAATCGACTGGAAAGGTATGCTCCAAATAGTATTCTGGATCCTGATAGCAAAATCAACTGCTTTTACCCATTATTAAAGCCAAGGTTTCCAAGGGTATTGGACTCCTGTGAATTAAAATGTTATGATAAACTTGGCTGATGTGCTAAGAGTGCATAGATAGAGTTTTCTGATGATCATGTGAATTTTGGAATCAAAGAGAAGAAGAGGTCATGTTGGAAAGAAATGTGTAAGAATCAACTTAATAACTCTGATTGTAAGAAAATCCGATATCCATTTTGGGAAATGTGTTGCAAGAAACACCTTGGGGAATGTCTTATAAAAAACTGGGATGTTTTTTAAATGTGGTAAGTTTGGTAATAAGGCCTAATATTGTAACGAAAATGATCCAAATACTAATCCTGATATATAGACTACAATGTGTTTTATATGTGATGAAATGGGTCATTATGAAAATGCCTGCCCAAAACGAGATATGAATGTTGAAAAAAAGCCAGACTACAAGCAGAAAGATGTGGTGAGATCATTTGCGACTATGACAGTAGATATCGGGACATCCAATGAAGTTGTATCAGGTATATTGTTTGTTCACTCATATTTTTATAAAGTATTGTTTTATTCGGGGTCTACAAATTCATTCATCTATGAGAAATTTTCTTGTAAATTGGAAATATCACCACAACATATGAGACCCAAACACGTTGTGAAAACAGCAGGGAAAAATGATATAGAAAATAGGAATTATAAGAATCTTTATATTGTGGTATGGGTAAAGACTTTACCTAAAAACCATATTGTTTTACCATTAGTCGAGTTTAATGTTATTTTGGGAATGGATTAGCCTTCATATTATTATAATAAGATTGATTGTACATTTGAAGAAGTTATTCTTTAGAAAATTTTTCAATTTTTATACAAGAATGAACCCATACAAATGATAACATATTTGGAAGCTGAGAAACTATTGAAAGATCCAAATGAATGTTATCTGTCTCATAATGTTGAAAACAAGGGAACTATTTAAATTAATTATGTGCCAGTGGTAAATGAATACCTTGATGTTTTTCCTGATGAGTTACCAGGTTTCATACCTGATCCAGAAGTCGAATTCACAATTGACTTAGTTCCTGATGTTAAGAAAATTTCAAAACCCCCATATCATATGGCACCAGTAGAACATCGTGAATTTAAAAATTAGTTACACGATTTTCTTGACAAAGGCTTTATTCATCCTAGAACATCACCATGGGGATCCCCTATTTTTATTAAAAAAAAGTTGTTTCGATGAGACATTGCATTGATTATAAAGATTTAAATAAAATCACTATTAAAAACAAATAACCTTTTCCTAATATCGATGACTTGCATGATCAGGTTTAAGGAGCTCAGTACTTTTCCAAGATTGACTTGAGATCCAGATACCATCAACTGAAGGTTTATGAGGATGACATCCTGAAAATAGCCTTTTGTTATAGATATGAGCATTATGAATTTGTTGTTATGCAGTTTGGATTAACTAATTCACCTGTTGTATTCATGAATCTCATGATTAATGTATTTAATGAGTTCTTGGATATGTTTGTGGTTCTATTTTTTGTTGAAATTATGGTATTTTTTAAAAATTAATATGATCATGAAAAACATCTAAGGGTTGTTCAGAAAAATTTAAAAAAAACTATATGTAAAATTCAGGAACTGGAATTTTTGGTTGCAACAGATTTATTTTCATGGGCACATTATAAATAACGATGGAATAACAGTTGATCCTATCGAAACAGAAGTAGTTGATGAATGTCCAAGACCCACAAATTCTACAGAAATTTGAGTTTTCTGGGCTTAGTAGGTTATTACTGGTGGTTTGTTAAGAACATTGCACGGTTGTCTAACCTGATAACTTTGTTAACACAGAATGGGGTTAAATTTGTTTGGAAAATGGAATAAGATGTTTGTTTTCAGGAACTAATGAAGATATTGGTGTATTCTACTATTTTGGCCTTAACTTCCCGAAATGGTTATTTTGTCATCTATAGTGATGCTTCTTTGAAAGGACCTGGTTGTGTTTTGATGTTGAATGATCAAGTAATTGCCTATGCATCAAGACTACTTAAACCTCATGAGCTAAATTATCAGACACATGATTTGGAATCGGTAGCTATTGTTTTTTTCATTCAATATTTGGAGGCATTGTCTATATAGAACCAAATTCCAAATATATACATACCATAAAATTGTAATGTCTATATTCACTCAGAAGGAATTAAACCAGAGGCAGAGAAGATGGCTATAAGTGATAAAGGATTATGACAACATGATCAATTACCATCCCTGAAAAGAAAATAATGTGGCGGATTCCTTGTGTCAGAAAAATCATGCATCATTAACCATGATACACTTGGAACATGATCCCTTGATTAATGATTTGATGAATTTTGTCTTAGATGTTTTTGGGTAAGGGAATACATCTGTTTTGTTTTAGGATTCAGTGTAGTCCTTATTGTCAGACAGAATTAAGCGAGCATAGAGGGAAGACCATGAGCTACAAAAAAAGGTAGAATTGATTAAAATGGGTATGTATCCAAAATTTAACCTTGATAAAGAATGTGTTTTATGATTTGAAAAAATGTTTTGTGTACCTAGTAATTCTCAGTTGAAAAATTATTTGTTTTGAAAAGATCATTGTTCTCTATTTTCTGTTCATCCAAGCAGTACTAAGATGTAATGCGACCATCAGGAGTATTATTCTTGGGATGGAATGAAAATAGATATTTATAATTTTACTATAAAATTTTTTATGTGTCAATAGTTTAATGCAGATCAGAAGTTACTGAAGGGGATGCTTTAGCCTTTGCTAGCCCCTGAGTGGAAATGGGAGAATGTATCTATGGACTTTTTGGTGGGACTACCAAGTTCTTCTTGATGTAACAATGAAAATTGGGTTATTTTTGATCGGATAACAACGTCTACAAATTTTTATTCTATTCAAGAGAGAATGGATTTGGATTAGATTTATTGATTGTTCCTCATGTAGATTGTCAGGTTAAATGGTGTTCCTCTTTCCATTGTATCTGACTGAGATCACAAGTTCACTTATAACTTTTTGAATAGAATTAATAAGTTGATGGGAATATAGTCAAATTTTAGTACAACTTTTCATCCTTAATCAGATGGGAAGTCAGAACGAAGGATTCGAACTTCAGAGGATATGCTCTGAGATTTTTCAATGGACTATTAGGGAAGTTGGGATCATCATATTTCTTTAGTTGAGTTTTCTTATAATAACAGTATTCATTCCAGTATTCAGATGTCACCTTTTGAGGCCTTGTAAGGGAAGCGGTGTCGGACTCCAGCATTTTGGGATGAAGTCATTGAAAGAAATTTTATGGGTCCAGAATTAGTAGAAGAAGTTGCTAAAAAGTGTGGATGGTCGAACATCACATGAGAACAGCTCAGAGCAGGCAAAAAAGTTTTGCCGATAATAGAAGGAAAGGATTCTATTTTGAGGTAGGTGACCATGTTTTCCATTAACTCTCTCCTTAGAAAAGTGTGATGCATTTTAGTAATAAAGGGAAGTTATGCCCATGGTTCATCGGTCCTTTTTGAGTATTGGAGAAATTTGGAATAGTTTCAAACTGCGGAGCTTTGCCTCCAATCTGGTTTCAGGTACACAATGTTTTTCCTGATTCAATGTTGAGAAAGTTTGTGCCAGATTCATCACATGTCTTGAGCCCAGAAGTAGTTCAGCTAGAAGAGAACCTTTCTTATGAAGAGAAACCAATTCTTATTCTTGATCAAAGGGATCATGTATTGCGGAATTCAGTAATCCACAAGGTAAAGGTTTTGTGGAAAAACAACATGGTTTAAGAAGAAACATGGGAGTCTGAAAATGCTCTGGGAGAAAAATACCCTCATTGTTTAATAAGTAGATAAAATTGGGAGGATGAAATTTCAATAAGGTGGGGATAATGAAACCTCGCAGGTCTTTTTAAAAATAAATAGAAATTCCTAGAACATTGTTTTATCTAGATATTTAAAACTAGCCTTTAAACATAATTTTTCCAAATCTATGTCTTGAATTTCAAGAAATGGTCATCTACATTTGTGTTCAGTATATTATTTGGAGTCTATTAGAACCAACATGTTTATTTAGGGAATAGAAACATACACATATGAATTTTAATATGAATAGTAATATGACCATAGTGAATAGTAAATTGTATTATTATTTTATTATCTTAAGGATTTAAGATAACATCATCTTGATTAATTTTTCAATGTGATATAAAAGCAGTAGTAGTTTTTAAATAATTAATTTTTGAATTATGTAAGATTTTATTTAAAAATTAAATTACAAATATATAAAAACAATATTTTCAAAAAATGGACTTCATTTTTTAAATCTACACGTTGATAAGTGGTTTGGGGGAATTTTGTGAAATTTTCTAAAACAGTTGATTTTTTAGTGAATAGTAAAAAATACAGTTTTTAGTTTAAGTGTGTTAATGACATAATTAATGATATTATAATGATTTCATAAATCTGGTCTACTTGTGTATAGTTTAATAATATGTGAGGTGTCCCAAGTGGCTTATACCTTGGTCAAATATCATGGGCAAGCCCATGGTTTTGCAAATACCACCCATGAGGTGTCCCTTGGAAATTATTAAAACATTCCCTTACTTTTCCTATAAAAACCACCCAAGACCTTCATTACCATCATTCCCAATTCCACTTCAACGAGGCTCTGGCCTCCTTACCTTTATAGTAGTCCTCCCAAGGTTTCCTCAATCCCCCCAAGGTCCCAACATTCATGTTCTAAGGGTTACACTACAAGGTAAGAAAATTCTCAATTTCGTTCTTTTTCCATTCAAGTTCTATTTTATGGTGTATATATTTCAAGTTTCTATACCATATTATTATTTACTTCTTATTCATGATCTATTCTGTATTATTATTCATTTATTGATGGGTTACCCTTGTCCCCTCTCTTCTTAATGTTTTCTAAAACCCTATTGCATAGTCGTTGGCCTGCCAAATTTTTGTAAGAGATTTCTCACTTATTCTTTTATTTTTAGTTCCTTCCTTTTTCATTCTTCATATCTCCATACCCAAGAGGGAATGAAATCTCCTGAAATAATTTATATTCTGAATTATATCATTTTTATGGAAAATTACTCATCATTATTTTTCTCCTCTTCACTTATTTAAGGAATAAAAACATTGTCCCTTATGTGTCGAATTACCGACATCGCGGACGATGTGATTTCAATTTAAATTAATTATTTCATGTCTGGTCATGAAACCATTTTTATAATTTATCCAGGTTAGAATATATTTATTATTACTCTCCCATGGTTCTGGAATTTTTTTTTACTCATGGTTCTAATTTATAAGTCAAAACGAAGTTGTTATTATCAAAGAACCACTAAATTGATCTAAACAAACATCAATGACGTTTTAACTTATGAATCATCCTCATATTAAACATAAAAATGATAAATTTTATAAACTATGGAACTATAAATATGTAAATACCTTCCCATTCCAATTCTAGAATTTCAGTCAATAAGAACATCCATCATGAACCAATCTTGGAAATCATGTAAAGAATTCACTAAAAAACAGTGCAACAGGGAAAAATAGTAAAAATTAAAGGGTAAAATGATGTAATGAAATGACCATATAAGATTTTATAAACATGAAAATGTGTTTATAAAATATTAATAACACTCTTGTAACCATTATTCATGAGGTTTAAACAAGTTGGAAGTAAGAAAAACCCAAGGTAAGGGAATTCTTAACCTAATTTCTTTTCTTTGGGTTAACCTTCTACTTCATTATTGATGTTCTTTATAAAATGTTTGTATGATGGTTTCTATTTATATAATGTCTTATTAGGTGTATATACATTATATATACATTCTCCATCCACTCTATTAAGTCTCTCATATATTTTATGATATTTATAAGTGTCTTTTCTTTAAAAATCATGTTTTTAAATTCAGTTTTGTGAAATTCCAAAGTAATGTTTTTATAGAATTATTCATGTAGTGTTATTATGTTTTGGTTCTTCGGAATTATTTATTACGAAATTTGGGACCTATATCTCCCTCCAAATCATTGGGTATGAGTACGTTGGAGGTCAGCCGTATGGTTACTCCATGTGTAACAGCAATGGTTACACAAAGTTAGGTAGTTGTGAGGGTTACACATTATAAGGTAGCCAGGAATGGTTACAAGATTATGTAATTAATTCCCCAAGATATCTTTTTGATTATATTTATCCTCTCATGTTTTTGTGGATATGTTGTAAATCTCATGTTACAGAAATTATGTATATATGAGTGACAAACATGTCTTTTGAAAATGTTTTCATACGTTACGAGTATTCATAGACTACTGTGCTCTTTCCTACTTTTTCATACCTTACTGAGCTTTCATGATCCTCCCATTTTTTTAAATTATTTTCACAGGTTAATGGATGTGTATGAAAAATAAATAATCCATGTTAAATGTTAAATAATTTTAAATGAGTCAGGTTTAAGTTTTAATGATTTTTTAAAAAAATTGAAATTGTCTTTATGGTATCCACTCTGTAAGAATGTGTTATGTTATGAATGTTTTATCCCAATTCTCTAATACTCAAAACTTGAAAAGATCCTCAATATAAAATGAAGTGTTTTATTGACTAAATTCAAGATTATGTATGTAATAATGTTCGGACCTTATAACTCAAGTTATGATGATACAGTCCAGTGATATGTATAGAGGCATGTATTCATACCAAGATTGAAAGGAAGGGATGGAAGGAATAGAAATTATTTTTTAATTATAAAAATTACAATATATATTAACATCCTTACCAGCAATCCCAATAATTTCAATAGAATATAAATTATATGAAATGTTCTAGTCCACCATAAAAAATAAAGGTTACTTCCAGTCGACGACTGGATTGGTGACACGATGAAGCTAGGGTCTACCTGAGTACCCACAAAAATTTCTAGATCTTTGGAAATAATAACCATTCAAATAACCTTTTAATAGGGATCAACAGTATCCAGTTGCACTTTATAGGAAATTTCAACATTTCTAAAAAAGGAAACCATCACAAGAACATCTTATACAAAGAAATCATGAAAACCTAATCAATGACTTTGTGCAGAAAGTTTGCCTAATAATGGTGACCCAAGAAATATAGATTCAAAACCATAAGGCTACACTATGAAACCTAGATCATTAAATGGGAAAAATATTAAGACCTCATCTGATCAATACTGGGTACTCTGTATGGTAATACTTAGTCTAATCTAATGGTGCAAGGATAATCTATAATGGATAAAAGTGACAATGTTTGGTATTGTCATCAACTACTTGTAATTAAGTAGACATAGGTAGGATGATCAAATAAATATTGATATGAGATGAATCAAAAGGTATAACCTTATGAAAAATATCCAAATGAAAAAAATAGAAAAGGATGATGACGATGTTGAAATCCCTATATACATACCACCTCTCCCATTTCTTTAATGAATACAAGAAGCACGTAATGATGGAAAATTTAAAAAAAATCCTACAATTGGTTATATAGATTCATATAAATTTACCCATTTTAGATGCAATTTAAATAGTACATAATTATTCATGATTAATAAATAAAATTATATCTAGTGAAATGAAAAATTAATACATAATAATTCGGTTTATGAATGATAAATTATCAACAATTTTTCAAAGCAAATTGCCTCAAAAAAGTAGTGACCTTAGAAGTTTTTCAATTCTATACACTATTTGGTTGTGTAATTTTGAGAAGGAATTGGGTGATCTATTCACAATTTTCAACATGCATCCCATGAGTATCTATAAAATTTTTAGGATAAATAAAGATCAATCTTTCTCAACATTTATTCATGAATCCTCAAATATTTTTTGAGGGTTTCCTTCTTAATGATGAAAATATAATTTTCACCATTGATTTTATAATTCTGTATATGAAAGTGGAAGGTAACATCCCCACTTTTAATTGGAATACCATTTCCGAAAACATGGATGAATGATATTAATGTTGACTTATAGAGATTGACTTTAGATATGGGTGAAGATAATCTATGTTGACCCTAGAGAAGGATATTTATAAAAGAAACGTTTTGAAAAAAAACCATTTCTCAATAAAATGAGAAATAAGACCATATAAAAATTTGGAATGATAATGAGACACAACCTTTTATTATTGAGGGATCATGTTCCCAAAAGAATTAAATTGGAACTAAACCTCTGAAAAAAATGTCATACTGCCTTTCGAGCCCTATATTTCGTAGATCCATTTATTATAGAGTATCCACTCAAATAAAATTAAGTTTAATTTTGACATAGTTTATCACTATAAAATAAATAATTCCCTGATTATGATCTAAAAACGATTTTTTGTGATACTTTAGTGTTGTGTTAGGGTGTGTAATGGTTGATAGAAATATTTTAGTGGACATGATTTAAATTAAAAAAAAATCAACAATACTCACCGTGTAATCAATTCATATCCTAAAAGTGTTGAGAAGATTTAGATTTTATAGAAATCATTATTTTCATACCAGATATCCATTACATGACTGTAATTTTTGAATTAGGTTTAAACAATACTGAATCAAGGGTTAAGGGTGAACCCATCCCCCCTCCACCCCCTCCTCTGGAGTGAGACTCCTCCTCCCTTTCTAAGCTCCCTCACCCGAGAAAAAATACCCAAAATATTTCATATCCTCTGTCACTAATGTTGAATGACTCTCCCCGAAACTTACTTTATCTCTTATCAACCCATCTATAATGTAAATAACCATGAACTTGTGCACCCCACCTTCCAACCGTGTGATTAATTTGGACGACACCAATACTCCTACCAAGCTTCGATGTAGATCACCTCCTCTAAAACCAGCATATCCATATTATTCCTCTTATACATCCATCACAACATACTCTAAAGCATAAAAATTATTTCATTCAATAGTTAGTGGATTTTAGGGCTAATCATATCCCCACCTTTATCATTGAATTCTTTTCTAATACCCCAAGGGCCTGGTATGGGTTTTTCCCTAGAAGGACTAGCTTATGAGGTCCAACAAAATGTTGTATTTCATCATCATGGATCGCATATGCATATATCATGAGTTCATTCTCCTCATGGACTACATGCACATGACCCATTCACAAATATGTGTGACGATACATACATGGATCTATTCCAAGAGTTTATTTCCACATTCAAAAGGTACACTAAAATCATCCACTGCAATCTTAGGAAACACCCATGGGAGATAAGCACGGGGGACTTTACAGTAACCTTGAAATATATTATACATAACTCATCACCTCCATAACCATTCTTACACTACTAAATAATCCTAAAAACCTCAAGGCTGGTTGTCTTTTACCTTAGATTTCTATTGACCACCAATTCTTTTATATACCCCACACAATAAAGAGAAAAACACTCCTAGATGAATCCCTCGGGATCCTATACAAGGATATCACTCATGTTTGGATTAATGGGGGAGACTACCAATGTGTGGGATATCCAGATATAGGGTCTTATTCTAGAATAATAAATGGGTGTCCCCTAAATCAACATAGAGAGACAATTTGGATAGTTTGGTATGACATTCTCATAGAGGACCTGAGGTACTTTAATGGGTGGATATTTTATCACCCACATGGAAAGGAATCTAGGTTCCATTGAGAAATCCAAGCCACACACTACCCATGACCCTATTGAGAAAATTTTTCATTTATTTATCTACATAATGGTGCTTTTGAAGAAGGATGAAAATGTCCATCATTGGGTTCCAACTTACATAGAGGATTCCAATGAGGCCCAATGTAGCTTGTTTCCATACTTGAGCTTCCCCAACCTCCCCACATCATGATCCTGCTACCCCAACCTTCAATTTTACCATAGCTTCTATCCCTGCCATCCCACTAGCCACCATTCCCCCTATCTCCCACTAACTACTAAGATATCCTCCCACACCATGACACCCACCATAGTTGTTGATCCTTCAACCCTTCCTACAATTCTAATAGTTAATAGGCATGCCCTCTACATGAACCCTCTATTTAGTAGAAAACTATAAATAATTAGATTGAGGATTAAGATTATTATTATTTCTCATGCACCCCTCCCCTATTTTTTTACTTTGTCTAGGTGATGCTATTTTTACTATTTGAATTCCATTTCATTAAGGAATTATTAAACTAATTATATAAATGGGATATATGTTTTTTCTTCAGTTTTTCCTGGATTATAATTCATTTCATTAATATATATATTTATCCATATGTAGTTTTTATTCTTGTCCCTTTTTCATAGATTCACCTATCCCTATAAAAAAATATCATAGTACATGGAATGAAATAGAATCTAGACAATGTCGATTTCAAGAATTAGGATTTTTAATGGGATATTGGTTCTTTGCATAAGTATCCATTCTAACGAAAAGATATTAAATTTCTACCCCATTAGATTCAAGATCAGAATAATATTTTGTTGGTTTTCCAAAACATGAATACTCAATAGCTCGATAACACAACTATTTGTTCTTGAAGGAGATAGAGGACTTTAGAGAATATCGATTGCACTGAATGAATATTTTTTCTATCCATCTAGATAATAAATTCATTATTTTTAAATTATGTTAGGAAACCCACATATCCTTTGATTACATTATTTTTTATCGTTACATAGTATTTTAGTTTTCACCTAACATTATTTTCTATTAATATGCCATTCAAGAACATAGTTGTTACACCATACTTTCTTGTATCATATCTTCTTTTCATTACTATTAACTATTTTAACAAACCCATTTTACTGCATTTAAATTGTTTAAACCATGTGAATTACTATTTTATCTAGTTCATGATTTTTTTTCTAACACATTATCTAGGTATACCAATATGATATTTTCACCCAACATGTTTTCCCATGGTCTTACATTCATACAGGGAGTTATCAATTCCCCAAATCCAGCTTCAAAATTTCCATTTCATGTTTATATGATATATTTATGATATCTCTCCCAGATAAATTTTCAATGCAATAACAGGACAGTATGAATTTATGCTTGGGGAGACTTTATGAAGAATTCTTATTGATATAGTTTGATTTCTTCATGTATTCATTTATCAAGGATACATTTTCACTAAAATAATGCTTTAAAAATAAAAAATCATATCAACTACTTCAATAAAATTAATTATTTGATCTGAAATTGCTAAACCTGTTTTTTGGTCATATTTATATCTTTAAAATGATTTCTCTTTTTAGTAATTAAATTTAAATTAAAAAAATTATATTTTTTTGGTTTACTTATTACTCGATTTGTATAACCTCATTGATTTCCAATATTCGAGAATACTCCCATTACGTAGCGGATTTTTTCCCCACATTTCCACTTTCTTTGGTAATAATATTTATTGATTGACACCTGGGGTGGGATAATCGAGTAAAACATTCATTGGGATATTATATATGATATGACTGAGAAAAATACAATTTTAATATGATTAAGGAAATCATTAATGAGTTTATTTTTAAAAAGACTAATTTTAAATAATTCTCTATTTATCCCATAGATTTGATTGATAACATTGTAAGTATACAGATATACCTATCCAATTATCCCCACCAACACTACATCTAGAATCATGAATTAATATCATTTGAACAAGTGTGTAGGATTTTACAATTAGTGGGAATAAGATGAATTTAATGATGAGATGTATTGGGGTACATTGAACTGATGTGTTTATTTGATCAATCATTATTCTATTCATTATAAACCCACCATGATCCTTTGAAAAAAATAAAAACAAAACAAAAAATTGATAAATATTTTGTGTTATGTATTATGATGGTAAAAATCACCATGTCCAGAACGATGAATCCTTATATTGATCATATGGCATTGAGGGATTGATGTGTGATCTGGAATAAAATTAATTCTTTTTTTGAAATATACTAAATAAATAAAATGGAACATGGTCCATTCATGATACATAGATGATGTAATCATTGATCTACATGACCTACATGATGTATGAACATTTTTTTAAACTGAAAGGGGAAATTTTGATACACTATTTCCATTTGTAATGCATTATAGATTATATATAACCCTCCATTTGAGATTTATTTTCACATTATACCCACCTACCCTCATCCCCAGAGAGGTTTGAACCATTTTTTCTAAATCCCTCATGATTTATTTTGTATTTGTTTTTATGAAGTTGATATAGTAGAACTAATTCCATCCTATGTATAGAAACATATATTTATGGTATGAGCATAACTCCAACTACATTTTACCCTGAGTGATGAGGGAATGATTTCCAAAGGTAAATTATATAATGGGTAGATAACATAATGAACAATTATTAGATTGTAGTTGAATGAATAAGAATCTGAATAATGAACTAAATTATGAGTCTTGAATAATTTTTTATATAGTTTTGATTATGGAAGACGGAATTTTTATTATTATACATAGTTTCATTTTCGTGGATATATTACATGACCCCTATTCTAAAAATGTTCTTTTTAGTGAATCATTGTTGAAATTTTGTTTTCTTCACGATTATAAATTGTTCTTGTGTGGGGGAATTTTATTAGATTAAATCATATATACATTTTGGGATTAATATGTTTAATTTTTATTAATTAATTTTTCAAAACATTATCTAGTTTTTGATTGTTTTCAAAATAATTAGTTATTCTAGACATAAAATAATAAATGTTAGAAACGTTAAAAAATTATCTTTTACATGTCATGTATTTCATAGATTACATGCTGACTCTATTCACATCATGCAATCAGGGATGTAGACCAAGCCACATTCATTTTTTATTATGTGAAGACATTAATAAATCTGTATATAAATTACATGGGATTGGGATTTCATTTTTCTAAATTCCACCAAAATAGAAGTTCATAGACTTCGTGTGGATATTACATGATGAGGAACCCTCAAAGGCTGATTCGGTTAAATATTAGAGGAGATTCATTAGTTAGAAAAAATGTTCTATGTTACACATTGTGAAACCAATTTACATGAAATTCATATGTTGGGACCCAAAAATATTATGATATTATATGATGATAAGGAAATTCACATAATGTACATCTCAAATATATAAATATTTTAGATTTCCTCCATAGATAGAGAGTTGGAACCTATTTTTTTCTCCCATTTTATTCTCCCATTTTCATTCTATTTTATCATAAAATAGCCTTCATCCATTCATTTAAATATTTAATTGAATTAAACTAAATTTTCTGATCCGTAAATCATAGTTTTATAACCATTAAAACATCATTTTTATGTCCAATTTCATAAAATCACTATGTTCTTCATCAAATCATAATAATTTATTCAATTTTATTTCATTATGATTATAATTTTATCGTAATTGTTTTTATTGGGTATTTATTGTTCTTCATTTTTTTATCGTGAAAATTCATTTCATACTTAGATCATAATTTTTTATATCTATTTGATATGAAATATTTGTTTTTTTAATCCAATATTGTTTCTACTACTATAACATTATGATTATGTGTATAATAAATAATATCTCTTCACTTATGATCATTTCATCTATACACAACAATTATTCATAGGGTTAGGGGTCAAGAGTAGGGGTGTCTTCAAACCTACTGAATCATTATGTTAAATATATGTAATCCTACCACTATTAATAAGGTAAATAATAATTTTTCAGAAAAGAGTTCACAAAATGTTGACCATGAGAAGTGGGATCAAAATAACATATCCTAATTAGAGTTAAGCATGTATATGACCACTATCAGGTGACACATTCTACATTGAACCCAAGGATAATTAAAATATGTTATCGATTATACACTGATCATGGGATAGTTTTATCATGAGTAGATTTAATTGGATATCACAAAAACAATTGGTGATTTTTTCACCACATCACAACCTAAGCCCTAGGACCATTCCATGTTAGATATTACATTATGTTTTTATAGGAACATTAATATTTACCAAAATAACTTATTTATTTAATTCAATGTAAACATCAAACGATCTAGTCATAGTGAACACAGAACATAAGGAGTTAATGTGACGAATCCTTCTCTATATTTTTTTTGAATGGTCACTAAAATGCCTATATTCCTCATGGGATCATCTCCTAAATGCCA
The DNA here is from genome assembly GCA_963277665.1 of Viscum album. Taxonomy (NCBI): domain Eukaryota; kingdom Viridiplantae; phylum Streptophyta; class Magnoliopsida; order Santalales; family Viscaceae; genus Viscum; species Viscum album. The sequence continues at coordinate 1,104,073,323 of OY728131.1, read as the reverse complement.
CATTAACATTCCCTTATAATAAGTGTTTTTTAGAAATATAAATATTTTATATATCCTAAGCCCACATCAATTCAACAATTCAATTGTGTGAGTTAATAGTATATATATTCTATCACCCACTCCATGCTCCACAAATCAGTCTTCTGTCACGTGTACCTTGCCCTAACTCATTTCCCAACACCTGAATTCTATATAATCATCATGATGCTAATATACAGTATCAGAAAAAAATACATAATAGGAAACCAGCAATGCATCTTTAACTAAAATGATATTGTATATAATGTTTACACCACAATAATAATATATGTGTAAGGATTTTATCAAAATAAAACTGACCAAGACTAAGAACCTATGTGCTATCCAATCGGCTAGAGCCCAAAATTTCTTACATCAGATCTAACCTGGATAGAATTAAAAATTTATATGTAATAAAGTACAATCCATGAGGCTTGTAATCATTCTTATCATAATTATTTGTAAATACTAGTCAATATATATAAGTAATCTATCTATTCATGTTCTCAGCTTCCATATGGCATTGAGTCACCATGAAACTTGATGCCCAAAGGAATCGAGTAACAAGCTCCCTGTAATTCCCTACATATCCACTGTAACATATTTCACCAATGATACACCATCTTATCCAAACCCAATGTTTATGCCCATTAACACCGACATCATAATTTCTGAACATTCCCCCTCCAAATGATATACAACCCATAAAAGTCTAATTCCTTGGGCTCCAAGAAAAATACCTCCAATGGTATACATAATTGGTTATCACATTTGGCAAGTTATACTATATCATCATGAGGAATTTATAATTATACAATTCATGTGATCAACATAAAAGATGAGCACAAATATTTGAGTGTATTAACTATAAGAATTATCAAATACTGGCTACACACACCCACATGAAACTATAATCATGAATGACTATAAACTGTCAAAATTAAAAAAAAAATTACCATGTAAAAAATGATGATTGAGTTCCCTAAAAAAGAGAGTATCTTCCAACATCATGGTCATCAATATCTACGTCAAGTATAATGAATATTGTGTACATCAAAACAAGGAGTATTAACCACTATCGCCTAGATCAGTTCCTCATGTGACATATTATCCTATATTTTGATTTGTTAATGATTAAGGATTATCAAGGATTACTAGAAAAGAGTTTATTATATAACCAAAATAAAGAAATATTACAGGTGTTATCGTCATTATATATATTCAATAATTTATAATTTTTCTATATTAAGAAAACATATATTCTATTGAATTTCCTTCTCAGTGAATTATTATTATTTCAAATGTATTAATATTTTATAATTATACAATAACATTCAATTGATAATTATGGTTTATTAATATTTATGATTAATTAGTAATTTTAATTTTAAGTGTTTCTAATTTTTCTTCCTGAAATATTTGGTGGTACAAAATCGAAATTTACTCATGAAAAGATACCTAGAAAATTTTCTATCTAAAACAACACTATTAAGGATTAATGTTAGGGGGAGTTCATGAATGTAATGAACTAATAGAAGAATAATTAATACTTTTGGATAAAAAATCCTCAAATATCATTTAAAAAAATTTGAAAGTATATTGGACTCCAATGGATATTAAAAAATAATGTCATCAGGGGTTCAAGAATTTTTATAAAAGAAACGATGCACAATTCTGTAACATTATAGCCACCAAAAAAGTTAACAATATAATTTTCACCATAATATATCTCAAAGATGGAAAATTTATATCATAAAGATCATTTTAAATTAATGGGAAAAAAGAAAAGTATTTAATTCTACGTTTTTTCCCATTTAAGTCATCTAAAACTGGTAGTATGTAAGTCTAGGGAAGATGATACTCTTAATGTGATTAAAAATATATCATTTAAAAAAATAGGTTCTATGTTTGGGTAAAATATTTTACACTTACCCAACTCTTTTTTATTATGTAAGCGTTATATGTTTTACACTTATTCAAGTCCCAATACCATTTATACCTTTACGAAAAAATAAAATTACCCTTACAGAACAATTAATATCAATGATATACCCATATGAAAGACAGTCACATGAGGTGGTACAATTCTAAAAGCTAAAAAATACACCTAAATATGATGTATAAATCATTTTTGACCATTATATAGGACCTTAAAATGATTTGGTACCATTACACAATCTGATAGATACCCTTAAACAATATCATACCACCCTTGCACAACACTTTAATCAAACATACATAATCCGTTGGAAAATATTTCATCATATTTTGGTACCCTAATTAAGAACATTGTAACCCTAACAAAGTGATTAAACTCTGAAGATACCCTTAAACGGTGGATTAGTATTCTTACAAAACACCTGATAACAAGGTATTTCCATTAAGGAAGTCATTGGAATGGTATGATAACCTTACAAAAACCTATAAATTAATTGACTTATGATGATTCAATCCATGTAAAATATGATTTACCCTTATGAAAGGTCTTGAAACCCATTATTTCTATTACACAAGACAATGAATCCATAATTATGGGTAATACTTATTGTAAAATTGTATTTACTCATTAAAATATGTATAAATAAAAAACACTAGAGGGTTTAAGTATAATTAAAAAATTTATAAAATTATACTTCCCTTATAAAATTATTTCTTATCCCTGATAAGTATCTATAGTGGTCTATATGAGATAACTCATGCCACCAATCTTGAACATCAGAAACCCACTCTAACATCTCGTCATAGATATATCCAAGCTACCATCTGATCCAGATTACTAGTACAATATTTTATTAGAGAACCATCTAACTATAGTACGTAATTCATACCAATGTCTTATCATGAAAAAATATACATCTAAAATAAAATCCTTATATTCTTTAAGATGCACTGGATCATTCATGTACCATTGAAGATGAAAAACATGGAGCACAACACGAATTCAATGAAAATATAAAAAAATTGGATACTATACACTTCTTTTTCAATATATTTGGTGTTCATGAAGTATCCAACATAACACAGGGAAACATTTCCATTATTTCTCATTTACTTTTTTCCAAAAAACAGTGTCACTCTCACAAAAACCTTATCACTGACATCAATGTCCAGTGTTCTCTTCTTGTAGTCGACGTGGAATATCTTCCTCCTATTAGTGGATATCAACAAATTATAAATTATTTTAATTCACATAGACATCACAAAAACAAAAATGGTCCCAAAGAAAAACTTCTACATATACCTCAGGCCTACAATGTCGTGAACAACATGGACCCTCTTAAAATCCCTTATAATGTGATATCAGAATAAAATCATTGAATCAATTTTTTTTGTGATCACAACCATGGATATAATATCAAACCATGGAATGTAAAATTCTATAACAAAAGATTTTAGTATATCCTTTAGTACATGTATCATCCACGTGGACATCCCTTCAGTTTGGGGATGGTACACTGATTTCAATCTAACATGTGACGTTAAAGATGAATATATTTCAGACACCGTGATAAAAATAACTTCATGTATATTTGTTTCCTCTGGAATTGGGGATGACCTCGTTGATTGAAGGTTCAAGCATTACAATCAGTTTCTAATTAGTTTGTTTGTAGAGCTGGATAAATCCAAGAATTCCGTATCCATTTTGACCAACATTCCAAAGGTAGGTGGTCATTAGTTGCGGACTGATGAGGCTTAGGAATTTGCATTGGTCGAGAGGATGGGAGGTCAGACTCATCACACCTTTTTGAGGGGAATTATTGTCTACTTCGGGACTCCCTTTATATATTTAAGTAATGTTCGTGAATCTTTATTACATTACCAAGTATAAAATGAGCTTTCCTTTAGATTTGATAATCAATGATTAAATATGTAGGAAATTTAGAGAATCATTTATATGTATTCAAGGTACTTCTTCGATAGAGAGTCATCTGTATTTCTTAGAGATGCTTAGCCAATGGTATCTTTCTGTACATAAAGGTCTCTTGGTTATTATGATAACCATGCTGGTTTTAAAGCCACTCAATTGGGCACTTGATGTTTATTGTCATTCAGAAGGACATGGATTATTTCGGAGTTGGGATCATACCCGCTGATGGGCTACCTACGTATCCTTTGTTTTAGAAAAGTAATCAGAACCAAAGTAGTTTGAGTAAGGGAGTATGATGTTTATTCATGATTGATGGCTCAAAGAAAGATGTGAGGATTAATTTTACACTCCAAGATTATGTGAGTCATGCTTGGTGTGAGAAACAAGAGGTATTGGTGAAACCAGACAATTGTTCCACGAATGATGCAATGATGTGGGGCTTATGTATGTATAACTGCCCAAAATAAATAACTATTAAGATTTACTTCAGGGATGAAATCTAGGAACAATGTCTATAAAGGTATATGTACTTCATGGAGATTGGGGTACTCTAACTTGGGGCTTACTCCTGAGGAAGATTCCCAAATTAGGAGGGGACTCGTGATTGGGTTTTACTCCTGAGAAGGAATCCCAAATCATATGTAAATTAAGAATGGTTAAGAGGAATTAATATTGGGGATTACTCTTGAGAAGGAGGCCCAGGTTAATGGACTTGAAAAATTAGGGTACTTGGATTAGGTCTTACTCATAAAAAGGATTCCCAAATCAATGAGGATTTGGGGATTACTCTTTAGAAGGAGGCCCAAATTAGAGTACTTGGGGATTACTCTTGAAAAGGAGGCCCAAATTAGAGGACATGGGACCTAATCTTGAAAAGGAGGAACAAATTAAATATTCTCTCATCTTAATGGATGAGGTTGAATGAATTGACTCTCTAACATTTGTGATATAAAGATGTTTAAATAACTAGGTTTTGAGATATGTTACTTGGAATTCCTTCTGGATAAGGAATTCATTCATGAAAAACTGCCATAAATGGCTTTGAAGAGTGTCTTGAAGACTGAATCTTGAATAGGAGAGGTGGAATGGCATATGAGGTGTTAAATGGGCAGGAAGGGCACCCAAAAATAGAAGGGTGTGCAAGTCCTAGTCATGCAGGAATACCTACGCGGCACCTGGGTACTTTCGTGATTATTAACCAGTAGGGTAATACTTGGGCCATCCTTGACCAATGCCTTTAGAATTATTCCAAGGTACTTCTAGAAGAGTGGTGTACAAGATTCAATGAGTAGGTTAGGAGGCGCACAAGTGTGTCAATTTCCCTTAAGTGTGAAACACATAGGCACGCAAGTGTTAGTGAATTCTAACACATATAACTTATTCCTCTGGTCTAGAACTTCCATTATAGGTAAAGAATTATCTTAGAAGTGTTTGGAAGACATGAAGAAGAGAATTGGGTGTTCAGAGATCAATATCTGAATTCTGGAAAAAATCCCCCCGAATGGGGGGCCCACAGGGGTATTTATATAGTAGAGAGACCCTGGGTGACATTTTCAAAGAGGGCGCCCAAGTCACCTGTGCAACCATTAGTCAGTGTGCAAGTGTACTTACGTGACTATGAGGGAACTTGCGCGACCCAAAGGGAAAAGAACCCACGTTCATTCCATTATCAATTTTTGTTGTTCTCATCAAAGGATGAATCAATCTATTCTAAGTCATTTAACTATTCATTCGTTTAGACTTTGTGATGGAAAGTAGGGTCTACAAAAGTCCCCCCCACAGAGTTGGATCTGAATGAAATGAAGACGTGACTCTGAGGTAGTGAAGAAAAATGAGGGGTCTATGTGGTTATTGGAAGTTTAATTTCAAGCATGTCAGACATAAAAAGGCTAAGGATTAAGGTCAAAATAGCTTTGACCAAATGGATTAAAATTGACACAATTTCTTGATAAAATATCTGAAAAGATGTTACCATATTCAAGTATGAGGGAAAACATGTAAGCTATGACTTAAGAAATTTTGAATCGGAGGAATGATAGAAAAATGGATAAATTGAATTAGAAGAAGTAGTTCCCAAGAATGAAGTTACCAATATTTAACAAACCTGTTAGGGGTTGGAATTATACAAGGACACCTAAGGGCATTAGATGCATTGTCAAATAATAGCATCTTTTCGCTGACAGGTCTGTTATGTAGACTACCTATGCAAGGATACCAAAGGGCATGTGCTGCATAGTCAGGAAAAAGAACTCTAAAAAATTAACATTTCTACTACTAAAATGCTTGTGGATTTTTATTGGGATTCAAATTCTCCAAAGCATAGAGTTTGATGTATGGAGAGAGGTACTTGAATATGGAGAAGATATTTCCAACCAATATTTTCTAAGAATTGGATGAATGTCACTCCTAAGAAGGTCTAACCCAAATATAGGGAAGAATAATATAAACCATAGAATTAAATACTTTCATATCATGAAAAGGAAAATGGGAAAAATAAGTTAAGCATGGCTATTTTTTTACGGATCCCTTCATATTGTCATTAAAAAAATAATGAAAAAAATAGGGTTTTCTCTCAAGAATGAAGTTACCACTACTTGATAAACCTGTTATGGGGTTAAATTATGTAGGGCTACCTATGGATATTGGCTTCATAGTCAAATAATAACATCTTTTGGCTGACAGGTCTGTTATTTTGACTATTTATGCAAGGCTGCCTAAGGGCATGTGCTACATGGTCAGGAAAAATAACTCCCCAAAATTGGACATTTTGTGACCAGAATTCAAGAAATGTGTTATGAAGTTCTGGAAGTCTTTATGCTTAGGAGTATGACACATACAAATGGGCATTTTTTCAATGCATGTAGAGATACACAGACCAATGCTAACCATAATCACATTGTTGATGGGTCCTGAATTGAAATACTGGACTTCACTACACATCCAATAAGGATGGGAATCAATCCATACGTAGTTCATAAAATACATTTTAACTTTATGTAGGATTAATGTATGAGAGATCTTAGTTTAGGGTCATAGAGCTCAGACCATTATTAAAAATACAGAGTGTTTGTTTTCAAGGGGACTTTTCAGCCATGGTACTGAAAGTGGAATTTGGGGTTAGGCCCAAAAGACTTGGTTCTTAATTCGAGGGACACATGAATGTTCCTATGTATCCCATAGGAATGGTAATCAATCCCACGTAGATCTATAAATACCCTATGTACAAATTTGGTTCATATATGTGAAGGGTAAAAGGGGACTTTAGTGCAATGATGGTTTAACCCAAGATAAAAGGTTCAGGTTTTGCCATGTGTGCACATTGTTTATGTTTTTTTGAATATAACATGATTGAAAATGAAATTAAACAATGATTCCCTCTCAGGTGAGAATATCAAAAAATATTTTAGTTTATTATCGTATAGGAAAAAATTGTTGTACAATTTAATGTGGTATAGCAAGGATGAAGGTGAACTAATGTAATGATATTGATTCTGGGAGTGATTTCACCTATCAACATCATATGAGATGAAGATGAATCGATGTGAAGAGATTGGTTTTGGGATTGAATATTGAGTGGTTGCCTACGTACCTAGCCTTGAAGGCAAGGATTAATGTCTGTGTAGTTCAATTAATGAATGAATTAGTGACCAAGTTGTTTTTGGGGACAACTTCCTAAAAAAAGATGTTGGGACTTACGCGTGGTTAGCAGCCCAAAGTGGGTGTTATGGTTAAAATTTTCTCTAATCTCATTTGAGTCATACTCGGTTTGAGAAAATAGAGGTAACAACTACATAAACGATGCGTAGTTTAATTTCATGTAGGCTATATGAAGGGACTATGATGTTTAATGTCTTGCAGTTAGGAATATTGGTGATGCATAGTTTAGTGTTATGTAGCAGGGACAAAAATACAGTTTAACATCATGTAGGATGTATTAAGGTATTTCTATACAGTTTAGCATCATGTAGTTAGGACGATGGGGACAATACTATTTAATGTCATGTTGGACAAAAAGAGGACTGTGCAGTTTAATTTTATACAGTAATGACAAAAGAGGACACATTTTAACGTCATGTTGGACGTATTAGGGACTTTTTCATAGTTTAACGTCATGTTGGACGAAAAAAATGATACAGTTTAGTGTCATTTTGGACGAAAGAGAAAATAGTATTAGGTCGTATGCATGGACTGTTGGTTATGAAGTTTAACGTCTTACTAGACGTAAGGGACTTTTGTTCAGTTTAGCGTCATGTAGTCTGGACGTCACAGTTTAACGTCATGTTGGACATAAGTGCCAATAGTTTAAAGTCATATGCATGGACTATGGACGGTGCAGTTTAACATCATGTTATACGTAAGAGACATGAAAATAGTTTAAGTTCATATGCATGGACCGTGGATGGTGCAGTTTAATGTCGTGCTGGACATAAGGGACATGAAAATAGTTAAGGTCATATGCATGGACCATGGATGGTGCAGTTTAACATCGTGCTGGATGTAAGGGACATGCAAATAGTTTAAGGACATATGCATGGACCGTGGATGGTCCATTTAACGTCGTGTTGGACATAAGGGAAATGCAAATAGTTTAAGTTCATATTCATGGACTGTTGATGGTTCAGTTTAATGTCGTGTTGGATGTAAGGGACATGCAAATTATTTAAGGTCATATGCATGGACCGTGGATGGTGGTGGATTTTTTGTTTATACAAAATACTTCTTTAGAAATATGGGATTGGTTGGATTGTTGATGAGTTCTCCATCCATTGAGATTAAAGAATAATCTCCATTGGAATAGACCTTATTTATTGAATAAGGCCCTTCCCACTTTGGTTCATGCTTGAGATGTTTCTTTCCTGGTATCATTGGAGTTTTGAGAACTAATACCAATTCACCCTGATCTAATTATTGAAGATGAATATTTTTGTTGAAAGCTCGTGCTATTCAATTCTGATAGACTTCCAAGTGGTGCAGAGTGCAAAATCATTTCTCATCTAACAGTTCTAATTCATTCAATCGGTTTTGAGATTGTTCATCTGTAGAAGATTGATCACAATTGGCTACTCTGAGCGAAGGTAATTGAACTTCAATGTGCAAGACTGCTTCTGTTCCATATACCAGTGAATATGGAGTTGACCACGTTGCAGTACGGGTGGTGGTTTGATAAGTCCTTAAAGCATGAAAGAGTTTATCAGGACATTAATTCATCATTATATCCACCATCTTTTGCAGTATATTTGACAGAGTCCTCTTTATGGATTCTATCTGGCCATTTCCCACTGTATGATACTGAGATGAATGATTGGATTTGATGTTGTATTATTGATACAACTTCTTCACCTCGGATGAATAGAAGTTGGTTCCATTGTCCATCAATATGGTATGAGGGACACCAAATCTGGTAATGATGTTAGACTTTATGAAGCTAATGATGATTTTAGAACTAACATCATTGAGAGGTATGTCCTCTGCCCATTTGTAAAAGAGTTCAGTAGCAGTAAGAATATACTTAAACTACTTTTCCATAGCTGAAGGGTAAGGTCCCACCACATCCATTCCCCATGTGGCTAATGGCCACATGTATTTACCTGTATGAAGAAAATCTGGAGGTTGATGAATGTAGTTGGAATGTAATTGGATTGAATGAAACTTCTTTGTGAAATCAACACAATCTTATATCATTGAAGGTCAATAGTATCCAAGCCTTTGAATTTGATCAGACAGTCTATGTCCAGATAGCTAGGCACCACAGACTCCTGCATTCACTTCTTTCAGGACACCCATTGCCTCTTCACCATCAATGCATCTGAAGAGAACTCCATCAAAACCAAATTTTTCCATAATATTATCTAAGTGATCTGGGATATCATAAAGAGTGAAATTGACCACACGTCTCCGAACTTGTTCTTTCCCAGCTCTATCAGGTGGACGTGTTCCATTTTGAAGGTATTCCCTGATAGGTTCCATCCATCCTTTAGCATGACCATATTGTTCATGAATGGGACTAATTTCATTGATCTCTTCTGTTCCGGTTCGAACATAAGGTGATGTTGTACGACGATGGGCAATACTGATAGTTGTCTCGTCCTGATTTGGATCTTCCTGAGCTGTGGCTATATTATCCAGATCATCAACTTGGGAATTTTTTGATCTTGGGACATAGGAAAATTTTGGTTATGAAGGAAACTCCGCCATTAACTCTATTAAGTAATCATAAAAAGGGAATAGTTTTTCTTTTCTGATGGAATAATCCCCATTGATTTTTTTTATTACCAGGTCTGAATCACATTTCACCTTTAAGTGATTCACTTGTGCTTGAAGCACCAATTCCAATCCTGCAATAAGATCTTGGAATTCCACTTCATTATTTGTACCACCTCCCAACAATGAGAAGGAATAAGGTAACACTGCCTTTTCTGGAGAAATTAGTACAAATCCAAATCCAACATTATTGAATTTAGGATTTTCCATTTTCTTCCCTGTTGGACTTCTGGAAGCACCATCAAAGTACATTTCCCATGTTTGAAAACGTTCTTGAATAGATAAGACTTCCTCATTAGGGGGTTCAATATCTGAACATGTGTCTTCCATTGAAGGGTGTTCAGAAAAAAAAAATCAGCTAGAGCTTGGCCCCTTATTGCCTTTTGAGACACATACTGAATGTCGAACTGCTGCAAGATAACTTCCCACCTTACCAGACGTCCTGTAAGCATTGGACGACTAAGGATGAATTTGAGCGGGTTATTGCGAGATACCAATTGGACCTCATGATGTTTCCGGTATTGTATCAACATTTGAACTGCAATGACTAATTCTAGGCATCACTTCTCAATATTTGAGTATCAGGTTTTTGCTTCAAACGTAGTCTCACTAAGAAAGTAGAGGCTATTTTCATTTCCAGCATCATTCTTCTGAGCAAAAAAGGCACCCAATGATCGCTCTAAGGCTGTCACATAGACGATAAGTGTTCTTCCTTCAATAGTTGGCAATAACACCGGTGGACTCATGAGATAAATCTTGAGAATATAGAATGCTTCTTGACATTCTTAAATCAACTTATAAGTGACTCCCTTCGTCATCAATTTGGTGAAGGGTATACTTTTGCCTACTAAATTGGTGATGAAACACCGAATATAGGATAAATTAAAGTAAATTTCTCTTAATTATTTCAAATTTCGACAAAGTGACAGACCAAGTATTAACATGGTCTTCTCATGACCGACTTCAATACCACGATGGTGTACAACAAAGCCGAGAAATTTTCTTGAGGTTACCCCAAAAGAACATTTTAAGGGGTTCATCTTCAAATTCTATTGTAAAAGCTTGTAGAATATGACTTCCAAATCAGCCAAGTGATTAGAATGTTGTTTGGATGTGACCACCAAATCATCCACATAACATTCATCAAACATCCCTAAAAAGGGTTTGAAGATATGATGCATAGCACACTGATATGTTGTTCCTACATTCTTTAGGCTAAAGGGAATTTCCCGATAGCAAAACACACCCTGAGGGGGTCTGAAGGCTATAGATTCATCATCCTTTGGAGCCATACATATTTTATTTTATCCACAATATCCATCTAAGAAGGAAAGTGATTCATAGCTAGATGTCGCATCAATCAAGAGTTCTATAATCAGAACTGGAAAATCGTCTTTAGGACAATGCCGATTAAGATATCTGAAATCAATGAAAACTCTAATTATTCCATTCTCCTTTTTCACTGGGATAATATTATACAACCACTTGGGATATTTAACTTCTCTGATGAAGTTAGCTTTGATGAGCTTATCCACTTCAACTTCAAATTTGGAAGCATAGGTTGGTTGTGTTCCTCTAGCGGGTTGTTTGAATCCTCGATGTTCTTCTGCAAAACCCAAACGACGAGTGGAAACATCAAGATCAAGCCATGGAATCATTGTATAGTTCCAAGAATATATATCTCTATTTTTATTTAAAAAGGAAATATACATCTCTTTCTCTTCAAGAGTTATGGTTGTGCTAATTAAATTGGGGCGTGGATCTTCATTTGTACCTAGATTTATTTCTATGAGTTCATCCACGGTGGTAGAGATACCCTCTTCAAATGCTGGAGGAGCATCTCTACGATATTCCTCTTCTTCTTCAACATGTTTTACTTCTTCCATTTCCACTAGCATAGTAGATGATGAAGCAGAATTTCCATGATCAGAAGAGATGTCAAAATTTGCACATCATGAAGAAGAAGCTTCCATTTTTGACCCAATTGATGATGATGGGTATTCTTTGGGTAACAAAGAGGATATTACGGATTGAGAATTGACATCATCATTTACCTCTAACATTGCTAAAACTTGACCTGGCCTGATTTCCGAAGTATAGACTTGCTGGATTTCAACAGGTACAATGAAGACATCTCCATTTGATCTTTCACCATTTCCTGGTGGAAATCCACTTTATCCCATGTTGTCTGGCTTGATTTTCATAATTTACATAATGTATTTTTCCATATGTGTGTTTTGATTTGGGTCTATCCTGTCAATTTGACTAATAGGTAACACATAATCTATAATCACATGTGTAAATGGGTTTACTGGAATCTTTTCCCAACCATATGGAGCATTAACTTTGGTAATCTCCCTTGTTGCGGATTTGTCTTTTAGCTTTATGTGATAGAATTCTGCCTCAATGAATTGAGATTCACATGTCGTGAACGGGGATTTATCACTATACAATGTCCAAATTTGACCATCTAAACAATATTTGAGACACTGATGATATGATGAAGGGATACCCGCATGCCGATGTAGCTAGGGTCTACCAACAGAGATGTTAAAGGTTAAATCTTGATCAACAACCATGAAATATGAATTGGATACAAGATCTCCAAATTTAGTTCGGAGTGTAATCTCGCCTAGTGGTTCTTGTTCATTTTTATCATATCCTTCTAACATAAATGTAGAAGGAGATAAATCATATTCGGTGAGGCCCAATCGATGAAGTGTACGAATGGGCATGAGGATGACTCCTAAACCATTATCAATGAAAACTGTTCGGACATCTAGACCATTGACCTTTCCAGATAATTATAAAGGTCTGATATGCCCATGCACGACATCGTCTTCATCATCATCTGTGAAAGATATCACTGCATGTCATTCTGTAAGATTATTCTCAACATGGTAGCCTTCAGCCGCAACATTTTCAGTTTCAAACTCTTGAAGACTTGACAAAGCCTTGATGAGTGCCTCCCAAAGATCCTTTGAAAAATTAAAGGCATCCAGAATTGATTACTTGGCTGGTACTTGGGCCAGGTGTTTCAATACATCATACTTTTGATCCAGAGGTCTGCGTTTTCCAACAGGAACATGTGGTTTCGCAGGTACCTTAGAAGTTTATGATTTGGAATTTGATGCATCTTGTACAGGGATAGGAGTTGGTAATACTCCTAGATTTGGATGATTAGACCGATTTTTTCTATTTACTTGCGGAGTGGAAGAAGATGGACCCTTCAAACGATCTTCCAGAATAATTGTTCTAGGGTTGAGTCTGCCCTGTGTGGATGAACTTCCATGTTCTTGTTGAGATCATTGAAGGTTTCTTCAATGAGTTTATGTTGCATACATAGTTCTAGAAGGGGTAGAAATGGAATAGTGGACTAAAAAAGATCCACGTCTTCCCCTGTATCCGGAGCCTCTGTAACTTCCTCTGATTCCTTTGTTTGATACAGGGAATTCGGGATCATCAAAATCGGAACTGCGACTGGAATATAGATCTGTTAATTGAATCATTTAACAGAACTTACGATCAACTCTACATCCAATGAAGACACTTCCTGATTAGCCTGTTTAGGCTTTGCCGTTTGGTGGGGTGGTGCCCGTTGCTTTGAAGTATATGGCATAAAATCTGCCAATGTCAAAGACAACTTTGGCTTTTACACATACTCATCTTTTCTGATTGTTCCTCTTTCTTGGAATTGTGCCACCCTTTTTAGGATTTTCCCTCTAAAGAGGATTTTGTTTTGGCATCCATAGAAAAAGACAAAATTGGTTTCTTCAATTGCGTTCGCAAAATTCCATGAGTTCAGTTGATCATTTTTCTGACCATCCAAACATCATATTTCTGTGCATTTTTTCTTTTGACATCTTTCCATTCACCTTCTTCCTCTTTAACTGTAGCAGTAACACATGATACCTGGTTTGAATAGCCTTTTAGTTTGACTTCTCCCGAGTCGACCATCTTTTGTAGGAGTTCTTTGAATAAAAACAGTCATGTATGGGATGCCCCAACATTTGATAAAAGGGGAAGTACTTGGGATGGTCTTCATCTCCTTAATTGTTTGGCCTCTTGGTCCTTGGCAATTGAACAAAATTATTTTCCAGAGCTGAAATAAAAAAACCAGGAACTTGTTCATTTCAGAAAGAGTAAAATTTTCTCTTTATATCCACAAATAGTTTTCGTATTTGATCCGTTTGATCATATTGATGAAATGGCCTTTGTTACTGATGCTCAGGAGGTGGAGCCCTTCGAGAAGATGAAGGTTTTGAAGTAGAAGAAGGTACATTATCTTATTTAAGCATAACTGTAGCAGTCCCTACTTTACCCATTCTCCTTCCTGGATCTGATGGAATTAGACGAGCCTTATCCTTAGTTTTTATAATAGAATCTTTAATCTGTTGAGCTATTGAAGTAAGGTCATGAAATCCTCCTGTGTATTTCAAAGGGATCAACGGTGTTCGCAACTCATCATGTAAATTTGCCACACATATTGGAAACAATTCCTCTTGAGGGAGTTATAAGATTAGAAAATATTTTAATCATTTCCAGCGAGCAATGAAATTTGAGACCCTTTCATTCTCCCTTTTCTTAATTATTGTAAGATAAAAGAATTTTTTCTTTGGGAATGTTGAGAAAAACTGAAGAAGGAATTTTTGGCGAAGATCCTCCCATCTGGTAATAGAATGGGATTAAAAGCTTGTGTGCAACACAAAAGTTGTTCCATACAAGGTTCGCACGAAGCATTTGAGTTTCACTGCTTCTTGTTGTTTCAGAGTTCCCATCATTGGATCACAAAAATACATGTAATGTGTTAAATGTTGTTCAGGATCTCCTAATCCATTGAAAATAGGGAATACAGGGTTCCCAAAACGTGACGGGGGAGGGATTGATTCTACCCATTCATGGTAAGCTCTCTTTTCTGGTTTAATTTTAGCACGCTTTCCCTCCATAGCTTCCAACCAAGATGTTAATGACTCAATAGTTGTTATTAAAATTTGAGAAACATCCGGTTGAGCATGGACCTGAATATGTGCAATGAATGGAGCTGGTATAGACGTGGTGGTTGGTACTGCATCTGATGGTAGCACTACGAATTGTAGTTTCACTTGACCCGTAGGGTTAGACCTATGAGGGTGTATTGATAGAGGAGGATATTATTGATCCATCTCAGTAGCCAAAAAAAAATTCCTTGGTTAACTAACTACAGCATGCTTAGGAGGAAGACTACTTTGAAATAGTTCTACATTCAAGCTCCTCAATTCCTTCATTTCTTCCTCCTGTTGTGAAAATATTTGCTCTAGTGAGAGTGATTGACCTTCTCCAGAGGAAGGGTATGTAACATGATTATTTCCATTCCCCTTGTTAGCTCCCTTTTGGAGAGGGGGAAGTGGGTTAATTGAAGGATTTCCCAGATACTGGGTAATCCTTTGATTTCGTGTACGCACACCTTCTTCATTTGGGTCTGTACATATAACTTCTTGAGCAGGAACCTCTTCATCTGAGTCCCCTGATTGAACCTCATGTTCTAGAGGATCAACAACAACGAAATTAATGATATTAATTGATGATAAATTCATCAAATCCCTTCTATCAGCATTTCTGTGATATTTTATTCTTCCATGTATTTGATGAGATATTTCCATTTGTTGATTCGATCCCTCAGGAACTTCTTTATGAACCGTAATTTGGAGGTAATATCATGATAAATTAGCTCTTTGTTCCTCTTGAGGCTTCTTCGCCAATCGAGAGTAGACTGTCTTTCTCTAAGGGAGGGATTAAGGATTTTAAAAAGTCTTCAGTCTGGTGGACTGGGGCTGTTCCTTCTATCATTACTCAACTCCTCAAATTCTATTTGTTGATTCTAAGGGTTGAGTTAATAGAGTCCCCAGTCTGGAAAGCTGGGGTGGCTCTTGACATGATATATCAGAGAATTTATTAAAATATCTCCTGATCTTGCGACATTAGTTCGAAAATTAGACGGGTGCATCAAACTGCATCCAGTTTTACCACCCAGCTGAAAAGACCGTTGGATGATTTCTGACACTTCTGTCACGTGGTGATGTGATTGCTCCAAAAGAGAGGCATGTTCAATATTCTCGTTCACTTGATACAGGATTAATTAAACATCTTCTTCTCTATATACTTGATTTTGAGAGGAACTATTTGAGGCTTGTTCTTCGGAAAGATTTTGTTTACAAATAAAACCCATTGATTGTGGCCGACCACTGGCAATAACATTGCGTGAGACCATTTTTGGCGGGCTTTGATTACTGGAGAGTACAATGAAATGTAGTGCTCCATGAACACCCTATCCTCTGACATGAATACCATATGGGGCATTGGCAATTAACTAGCACAATCTTCATAGTGCGCCAAGGCATGAACATTGTAGGGCTCTCTGCTACTTTTCAGCCTACGGATATCGAGAGACTGATAGAGCTGGAAAATCAATCAGACGACTTAACCCTTATATTAACATAAAATGATTTTCATATTCATAATAAGATAATAGTTTATTTTTCAACTAACAATGAGTTTTCCATATGTTGAGACGAATATCATGAATTCCATCTTCCGTCAACATCTCTGGAATATCATAATGAGAGTTAGCCAGAGGCCAAAACATGACTGGCACTTCACCTTTTCACCAGTTTTTTCTCATGTTCAGTACTTCATCTTTATCAGTCAATGAATATTCTTCTACCTAATTATACCAGAGCTGGTGCTTACATTTTTCTTCATCAGATTAAACATGATTGGTAGAGAAATCACTGATCAATCTAGAAGATGCATGACTTAAGAATGGTTCGTAGAATGACCTACACACTGGGTTATATTCTTGTTGATAAAGTATTTCACCTGCGAATGGTAAAGCATCAGACATGAATGGCTTCACATTTTCATGTGCCTCATGATAAGAGTGCTTTCTTGTTACTACATTGTCTATTGGATAATTTTCCAAGAAATGGGAATAACTACTGCAGAGAGTACTTTCATAACTAAACTCATCATCATGGGGAGGACCACAATGGTGGGATACAACAAAAGATGAAACATTTTTATCCTTGATCTTCTGACCAAACAGTGGGTTCTTGTGCCTCTTATCTAAAGATGAAACTTCGAGATCGACCGTATTGTCACGAAGAAAGCCTTCATGAGGAAGTGTCTGTAGCAGACCTTTAGAATTAATGTTCTCACTATTGGGATCTATGAGTGAAGAATCTTGAGTTGCAACATATTGTGTTCTGAGTGCATCAAGAACTCCAGCATCGAGTATGGCCTTGTTATAGATTGGCCCTATTTTTCTTGACTGTGCTAGGCAGGTCTTCTTCTTATATTAATTCTTACTCAATTTGGAAGGTGTGTGTTCCAGACATGGTTGTTTGTATGATATGGGGGAGTACGCTCCACAACCCTCTTGAACATGAATAGAGGTTTGCGTCTGTTCTGGAGTGAACTATTGATGTATCACTCCACTGGTAGGGATAGATTTATTTCTTTCCCTAAGATGTTGCTGAAGCTGTTATAATATCCTCGCAGGAATCTGGAATATGAGCATGGATTTTCTTCTACTATTTCACCATTGATAGAATATGGTTGGTGACTTCTACTGCCAGAACAGGGATATAAGTCCATTCCGTGCTTGGAGTTGGTGAGTGTTCCAGCTCCTGACCTCCTTTTCCTATTAGTAAATCTTGACAGTACTCATGTGTGGGGGCAGAGAGTTGAGTCTGCCTCCTATTTGTTGCTGGACCTTTCCGACTGACTTCTCTGCATTCTACCAAATGAGACTGTTGGTAGGCTTGATCAATACAAGCAGGTGTATGTGCCTAATGATTACACTCCGCTGAAAATTTTTGATGAGCTTCCATCAATACTGACAGATGAGGCTGCTGGCAGGATTGATGAGTATAAGCAGGTGTATGTGCCTGTTTACATGTTGTCAACACATTGGGTTTGCGGGTTTCATCGTATGTAGTCAGATGAGCCTACTGACTAGATGATGATTTATAAATAGTTTTATGTTCCTGTCTAAAGTTCTCGTCCAGAATTTCCTGGCCGGATTGACGTCATGCTGCCAGATGAGTCTGCATGACAAATGAATTAAAACGGACGGGTGTTTGTGCCCACTCTTTGCTTGCCACCAAGTTAGGTCGGTGGACCTCTCCGAAGATGGCAGATATGAGAACCTTCTCACTTTTGACCTGATTTCACCTCTGGTAATTAATCTTGCCTTCTCAGGTTTGAGGAACCTGAGCCGAACGCCTGGAGTTAATACCCTCATCATGTTGAGGGCACACTGCCGCCAGAGTCTGGCGGCGATTGTTGATGGGATCCCTTGGGAAGGACTCCTGTCTCCATGAATTAAGGCCCTAAGGGACCTGCTCATTTACATCCTAGGAATATGGGAGTGAATGGTGATTGTGTTCTGGGGATAACGACCCGAAATAGTTGGAGACGGTGGTTAGCACCACTTTCTATCTTGATCATTGGTAGTCACTGTCCGGAAGACCAGGTTGAATTATTGACATTGAGGGCTTGTCGAGTGGCCTCCTGAGTTAGAATAGTACCATTTTTACGGTACTCCTTAACCAGCACATTTGATACCCAGCGTTGAAGACACTGATTATGTGATCTCATCCTCAGAGAAGATTATTATCCAACAGGAGTAGCAGCAGTGTCATTCACAGTAGAGGTTTTCACGGGAGACGTATTCATGGGTGTAAACTTGAGAGAATCCATTTGGAAAATTCAGAAGATCATGGAAAAGAGTTCTTGTTTCATATAACAGATATAATCAAGATATGTCCGGCCACTACATCATTTGATGAAAAAAATATGTTATTGATTTTTTTTCTATCCCTCTCATTGAGTTTTAAATAGGGGCCTAACAAATAAGCAAAGAATCATTTTAACTTGGTTAAGGATTCACGTCTGGTTCACCATTTTTTGTTTCCTATGGAATTTGGGATGACCTCTTTGATTGAATGTTCAAACATTCCAATCGGTTTCTAACGGGTTTTTTCATAGAACTGGAAACATCCAATGATTCCGTATCCATTTGGACCTACTTTCCAAAGGTAGGTGCTCATTAGTTGTAGACTGATGAGGCATAAGAATTTTCATTGGTTGAGAGGATGGGAGGTCAGAATCATCACACCTTTTTGAAGAGAATTATTGTATACGTTGGGACTCACTTTATAGATTTAAGTTACGTTCGTGAATCCTTATTACATTACCAAGTATAAAATGAGCTTTCCTTTAGATCTTACAATCAATGATTAAATATGTAGGAAATTTAGAGAATCTTTTATATGTATTCGATGTTCTTCATCGATAGAGAATAATCATTATTTTATAAAGATTCTTAGTCAATGGTATCCTTCAGTACATAAACGTCTCTTGGTTATTATGATAGCCATACTAGTTTTTAAGCCACTCAGTGTGGCGCTTGATGATTATTGTTATTTAGAAGGATATGGATTATTTCAGAGTTGGGATCATACCTACTGATGGGATACCTACGTATCCTTTGTTTTGGAAAAGGAATCAGAACCAACATTGTTCGAGTAAGGGAGCATGATGTTTATGCATGATTGATGGCTCAAAGAAATATTTCATGATTACATTGACACTCTAAGCTCACGTGAGTCGTGATCGGTGTGAGAAACAAGTTGTATTGCTGAAACCAGACAACTGTGCCATGAAAGATGCAATGATGTGGGGATTATGTATGTATAACTGCCCAATAAAAATGAGGATTAAGATTTACTTCTAGGAAGAAATCCAGGAACAAGGTCCATAATGGTATATGTACTTCATGGAGAATTGGGTACTCTAACTTGAAGCTTACTCCTGAGGAAGATGACCAAATTAAAAGGGGAATCATGATTGGGTTTTACTCTTAATAAGGAATCCTTGATCGAATGTAAATTAAGACTGGTTAAGAGGAATTAAAACTGGGGCTTCATCCTGAGAAGGAGGCCAAGGTTAAAGGACATGAAAAATTAGGGGACTTGGACTGGGGCTTACTCATGAAAAGGAAGCCCAAATCAATGAGGATTCGGGGCTTACTTCTGAGTAGGAGGACCAAATTAGAGGACATGGGGCTTACTCCAGAAAAGGAGGCCCAAATTAGAGGACATGGGACTTAATCCTTAAAAGGAGGCCCAAATTAAGGATTCACTCATCTTAAAGGATGAGGTTGAATGAATGAACTATCTAACATTAGTGATATAAAGATGTGTAAATCACTAGGTTTTGAGAGATATTGCACGGAATTCCATTCTGATAAGGATGTAAATCAGGAAAACATTCCATAAATGGATTTGAAGAGTGTCTTGAAGACTGAATCTTGAATAGGAGAGGTGGAATGGAATAAGATGGGCTAAATGGGCAGGAAGGGCACCCAAAAATTGATGGGCGCACAAGTCCTGGTCGCGTAGGTATACCTGCGCGGCACATGGTTACTTGCACGATTGTTAACCAGTTGGGTAATGCTTGGGAAATCATTGACCAAAGACTTTTGAATTATCCTGAGGTACTTCTAGAAGAGTGGCGTGGAAGATTCAATGAGAAGGTAAGGAGGTGCGCAAGTGTGTCCATTTCCCTTAAGGGTAAATCACATAGGCGCGCAAGTGTTTGTGAATTCTAACACTTAAACCTTATTTATCTTGTTTAGACCATCCATTCCAGGTAACAATTTATCTTAGAAGTGTTTGGAAGACTAGAAGAAGAGACTTGGGTGTTCAGAGCTCTATATCTGAATTCTGGAAAAAATTCTCCCGAATGGGGGCCCACATGGGTATTTATAGGCTAGAGAGACCCTGGGTGACATTTTTAAAGAGGGCTCACTAGTCACCTGCACGACCATTTGTCAACACGCAAGTGTACTTGGGCAATTATGAGGGAACTTGCGTGACCCAAATGGAAAAAACCATCGTTTATGCCTTTTTCAATTTTTGGCTGTTTTCTTCAAAGGATGAATCAATCTATGCTAAGGCATTTCCCTCTTCATTAGTTTAGAATCTGTGACGGAAAAGAGCGTCTACACTATGTAATGCCTAATAGACATAAATCATTTCTATATCATCAATTGGGTGAGTCTCCTAAATCAGTATTAATTGAGTAAATTCCTCCAACTAATCTACAACCAACTATACAACATCATTATTCCTAAAGTTCCTAGGTATCTACATAAAATAGGAAATTGTGACATCCTACCACTTCTACATTGTCATTGGAATTGTCTAGATTAACACACCATGACATTTTTCTTATCCTTTACCCTCAAATGGCTAGTGCATTGGGAAACAATCAATGGGATGTCCCTCTTCAACAATGGGCACTATATTTATCACCTTATGATGTGATAACTATTTATTTCATAAGGTTATAACACCCTTATATAGGTATGTAATTATATCATTTTCATCACTATGATTGATATAGGGAATAATAATATCTCATTCACAAGGACCACATTATCATCACTCAATGACCACCCATGTATTGGATCACAAACAACTCATTATTCTTTAATCACAACACACTCTTGGTCAAACTCTTATCCATCAATTACATAGTCTACTATTGAATATGAGACCACTAGTAGATCACAAGTTATCAATAACTAATCCCTAGAATCATCCTTCATATATTAATACAATAATCCCATCACGAACATATAACCATCATAAGGATGCTGAAAAATATCTTGTGTTACCTTCATCATATATATTTGGGCTATTTCTATGAGTTAACTTACCTAGGTGCATTTGTAATATTAAAGATAAATTTATGTAGGTACACAACCCAATACTTATACCTCATGTTCCGGTCCCATGCTGTGAATAAATTATGTAGGATCTTATGGTTATTTATTCCAATAATATCTCACCTAAGTGATAGTATCTCTATCACTATAGATCATGCACCATGGAGGCAAGCTCCAGGTCTTTAGTTGGGTAGTTTTTCTCATTGGGTCAAAGAAAAAAGGGACCCTAAACCAATAAATTCTCTATCTAAACAAATACAAATCCAAAATCAAGGCCTAATGTGTCAAACCACACAACATAGATAACCCCTGGATCAGGTAGTATCAACACAACAATTTTATTAAACCTAATCTTATTCACAAGAAATACATAATCATAGAAGCCCGGCCATTGGAACATCACTCACTTCTTCATCACCATAGTCATGGAATATGATAATATAGTGGAAATTTGTAAAAAATATTGATAATAAACTCTTAATCCCAGAAAAATTTTAATCACAAACACTTTCTGGGGACAGGTACAATATATAATTACCTCTAATATCTATATGCATGTGGATATAACTATCTTAGAAACCACATTCCCCAAGTAATTTACCTCATGAATATATAAATCACATTCTTAAAACATAGTACAAAGTTGATGTGTTTAAGCAATACTTCTAACTATCATGATATGTATGTAATTATTCATTAGTATTGGGGAGTATTTGAGGACATATTCAATGAACCCCAAGATGAATGATTCATAGTTATGGAGAATAAACTTGTTAATGAATTCAGTGAACACATCCATTCCATTCAGCATCCCAAACTGCAACACCAAGGAATCTTAAAACTAATACACGATACAAAATTCCATCTTCAAAATTTACTCTAATGTAACCCCTATTAGGTAAAATCCTGATAAACGATTAATCATGGAGAAACATTGGGATCACTATAACTAATCAAAAAAGAATTTTATAAATGGAAAAAAATATATGTTCTTCATCATTACCTAGTTCAGGTTTTACTAATCAATGGTGACTCAAAGGATACCATATTCATTCTTATTAGACAACATAGGTACACCCATGGTGATATAGTTGGCCTAATAACGCCCTTCATCTCCTTGTCATCATGGTACGCCTTGTGCTCCTTCAATATAATGGGTTCCATATGATTAGGCGGCGTCGAAATGGGATGTAGAACCATCATGGGATATTTTTAAAACTCAACTCCCCTATCAGATGTATTTCATAAAATGTAATCTAGAAATATATCATGATAGTGACCTACAACTACAGGAAAAGTCAAGGGGGATTCCTCTAGACTAGATCAAATAAACAATCCCTCCATCCCTGTCATGATCATCGAAGATGAATCATGTTTGAAAGAATGCAACCAATTATGATTTTCTAATATAGGATCATCAAGAACATATCTCCCTTGGGTTAATTAAATGGCACCCATATCTGATAATAAAATTGTAATCTTAGAAGAAAATCACCTCATCAATTCCATGAATCACATTGATGTTCATCATCTCTAGATTCATGATGTTTATTAGATGTCTATAATCAAAAAAGACTATATGAAACGCTTCATATCACTAAAGATGATATAATTTCATATATAAAGGAATATCAAGGGAAATAAAAGTCATTAAGATACCCCTTAATTAGTTTATGATATCACACAAGGTTACCCTATGAGTTTACCCATAACACAACATATAACCATCCAACCACTAACCATTGTATTGTACCATTATAATATTAAATGTATCACATTTATAAAATAACCCAACATTATTCATCGTATGACTTGTAATGACCCGGATATTTCGATGTATTTTTTTCATTATATGGGAATTTTACAAGTCCCCCAAAATTGACAGTGCATGATTTTGAGGCCTGGATTTCCCAAAATCAATTTCTAAACTTTTTTTGGGTACGTTCTGTAAACATGGGAGCAGGTTTTTGTATCTTTTGAACCTGTGCTTGTAATTGAAATTTCAAGACACTATTTAACTCGCAGTGCTGTTATTCACTAATGGAGACCTTCACCTTGACCGCAGTATGTCGAAAGTGAATGTTAGTTTTTGAGACATTTTGTGGGGATTTTAAAAGAACTAAAATATAATAAAATATCTTTTCTTTATGTTTCTTGTTGAAACCTCTATATGAGTTATGGTGGTGGGGACCACCCTAGTCTGAAACCTCCTTTTTGAATTTTTAGTGGTGGGGACCACCCAAACCCTTCTTTAATGTGGGGAAATTCATTTGAATCATCCCATTCAATTATTCCAACATTAATTCAATTTAATGTTCCATTCAATTGAGCTAACTTAATTCAATTTAATATGTCATTTAATTAGGCCACATTTTAATTTCCCCACATAATCAAATTAATTATTCCAACCATAATTATTTTGAAAAAACTTATTTTAATATATGTTGAATCCTCATTTCCTGGTTAGAAATTGATGGCAAAGTAGTGTTGGGGGAACCTTGGAGAACTAGGATGAACTTTATCCAACAAAGAACCCCCCCCCCAAAGAAGAGCAAGGAACTAACCCTGAGAACGGATGAGAAGCATCTTGTAGAAGTGATGAATGTTGACGTTCTTCGTCGACGATGCCTTTCTACCTCACGCCACCACCTAAGAATAATTGAGGTATGGATTTTTACCTGTTGAATTTATTCTATTGAATCTTCATGTCCTAAATTCACGATGATGATGCCTAAATGAACATGGACATTGTCCCGCGCATTAACCTTTCTTCTCTTCCTTTTATTTCTTCGCACGATCTTCTTGCATTTTTTCAACCCCCAAATTTTTATTAGCACTTGAAATACATAGTTTTCCAGATCATGATATATGGACGTTAAGAACCCAAATCAAGGATCGTGAATATGTGATCATATAATTTTTCAGGCTTGGAATGAAGCCGCAATGGCTTGTGGAAGAAAGGGATGGCCGACACTCGGCTGACCACAAGGAAGGAAGGGCGGTGTGCGTGTGCACCACCAGTTGAAGAGGAGGTCATTGTAGACAGTCGTGACGGGGCAGGATGGTGGCCAAAAAGTGGCCAGCCGTGAGGTGGAGCAGTAGCGTGCTTCCATGACGTAGGTGGAGAAATAGGCCGCATAGAGGAAGACAACGATCATCACCTAGACGGCCGCAGGTGGAATGTGGCGTTGTCTGGCCGCTGGAAAGAAGACCGCCCAGAACAGCTGGGCGGATTAGGCGCACAATGTAGGACTACCAAGTAGTCCTGCACACCAGCAAGGCTGCACCATGAGCCACACTATGAGGTCACACAATACGCTGCACTACGGGCTGCCTCGTGGGGCCACACTAAGGGCCGCAATGCAGGCCACACTTCGAGTAGCCCAGCCGGCCACACTAATGGGTCGCACCCTTCGCATTCCGTTCCAGGCCGACACCTATGCGGGTCGGGTCAGACCATGGCTCAGTAGGCCGAGACCACCATGGCCTGCCAGGATGGGCCTGCCATGGCCCATGCCATCTGGGACAGACCCGAACTTGGTCGGTCCCACCTGGTCGGACCGTACACGTGCCCATCTAGGTCCAGTATTACCTCTTTGGCCATAACATGACAACCAGGAGGCCGTTTGATAAACCATCTATGATTTCAAAATCCTTGGATCGAGAGAGTCCTTCTGATATACTCCAATTGTTTTTTGGATAATTTTAGAGTACGATCAGGTTGGATTAGACCCCGAATCCAACCAGGCCCTCAGAGGGGAAACACTAATAACATGCAGACTAGGTGTCCAATTGGTGTGTTGTCTGTTGCGTTGGGTCCTATTTTACATGACAGACCAATGGGTTACTTTTTTATGGAAATTCATGGAAGTTGAGGTATGACCTATGGCTTGGTGAGTGGTTCACCCAAGCGTGATTTGAATGGAAACCTGCGACTCGGTGAGAATTGATGACTGCTGACCATTTCGACTCGTAGTGACTCAACTATCCTAGTGGGGAGCTCCTTTGTGTGACGCAGAAGAACCAATATGGGGAGTGATTTTGTGTGACGTGGCAGAAATGTGGTACTCGATAGGAGGATTAGCTCAGCCGGCCACAAGGGTGAGTGCCTCTAAGTGATGCGGCAAACCCAGGGTGGGGAGCGCCTTTTTGTGACGTGGAAAACCCATGGTACTCGATTTGTGGAGTACCTCAATAGATGAGGTGTTCAGAATTTTACTGGTTACTATCTTTAGAGAATCATGTGGCTGGCTATCAAATTCAACAATGATCCAATGTGGGACAACATCATAATTATATTCCTCATAGATGTATACCTGGTGAGAGCCATGTCTTTATCTTTGTGATATTATTTCCTTCGTGGAACTGTTGTGTTCGGGCATTTGAGTTAAACATCATGTTCACTCATGATTCAGATATGTTTACTCAACAACATTGGTATATGTATGGGAATATTCCTAAGTGGTGTTGTTAGTTTATTTCATGTTTTGAGGTTTATTCTCTGTGGTTTTTGTCAGACCTTAGAGGGTCTTGGGGTCCCTACGGACTGTTATTATACTCACCCCTGCATGGCCTATGCACACACATTGTTGTTTTTTTGAAGATGATAGACATAACTAACTAAGGAAAAGGGTACCAGGACAGGAGGTAGCTTGTAGGTGGAGCATAAACGTGGTGTTCCATAGAGACGACAGTTCGATAGTTTTTCCTACCCTTCAGGTAGGAGTCCATGGCGGGTGTTTATAGGAACTGAACTCAATTTTACATTTATTATCAATTTTTTCTTGTACATTAGTGTTGGGCTTGTATTCTGGCCCCTTTTACATTATGTACACACCCTGTTTACTACATATTTTAATATTGTGCATGTATCTTGCATTGTAATTAGTTGTGCGAGTTACATGTTATAAAGTAAATACATTCTCATTTTAAGGAATATGACATTAGGTGCTAGTCGCCTTCCCCTAGCCTATAGAAGGTGAGCTTGGGGTAGTCATGACCTAGGACCCAAGGGATGGGTCATGAAAAATTGGTATATGAGGAGTTCAATTATTCCAATAAACGAGAAATATGATCTTTTCTATATGGAAATAGTGATACATGTTATGGGTGTGGTTTTACTTTTGGAGAGTCTAGTATTGAGGGGGCTCCTGACAAATCCATACACCAGAACCCTGAATTTTGATTTCTGACTCAGCGCAAAAAAAAATTATTGTATGTGTTTTTTAAATGATTCTGATCTCTTTGAGTCATGTCACCAGGTGTAAACATAATGATTGTGGAAAAACTGATTATTTTTATGATGCCTCCACGTAGACAGCCATCCCAGATTCTAGTTAGAGTACATGACGAAATCCCACCGAGTGACGAGGAATCAGTGTGGGGCCCCCATAAAATAGTTGTAGCACTAGGTGGTGTACCAGCAGCAACACTACCCATTGGGTAGCCGATGCCATCAAACCTAGAAGTAGAGGGTTCATGCCTCTTGAGCAGATTGCCTGAGTTCCATCTCAAGAGGCCATCGAGGATCTGGGGCAAAGCTAATCCAGACACATATGAGGACTTTCTGGAGTTTTTGGTTAGTGTATTTCGATTGTTATGGGCACAGAATGATCTCATGGTGATCTTTTCCACTATCCTTCTATAGGAAGTAGAAGGCAGATGGTGGAGCATGATGATCCAGGTTCACGGTGAGGTCACTCTCATCTAGGAAGACTTTGAGAGCCTTGTCAAGGAAGAGTTCATCCCAGTTACCCTACACTCAAAGTGTATACATGACTTTCTCCACATGATGTAGAGTAGAATTATTTTTTCATAAAATTAAGCGAATTTCACCAAATCTCACAGTACTCCACTATCATGGTGCGAGACCCTTTATTCAAGGCACAGACCTTCGATCAGGGGCTCATTTGGGAGATTAGAGCTTTGATGGTTTCACTTAGTATCCTGACACATGAGTGGGTGATAGAGAGAGAACTTTTATTGGAGAGTTTCCTTGCTGAGCAGTCCCCAACATCGATACCCACCACCGGACGAATCGTAGGAGAGTCATCGGCAGCTGGGAGCTGACAGATCACACAGAGGTCCAAGGGGACCAGACCTACATGTGAATGAACGTAGTATATAGGGTTTGTGGTGTGAGGCTCCTGAGACAGATCATGATAGGTGAGAGACACATATTGTTACATGTGTGGTGGGCAGGGTCAAGTATCTCATGACTGCCCGATCTGTCGTAAAGACGACCGACCGATGGTCGAGGGAACACTGATGAAGAGATAGAGGTTTGATCAAGGAGGTATGTATGTTGGAGGCCGACATGTTGGAGGAGAGGGCTATGCAGCTGGTGGTGGGTGATTTTTTGAGGTTCTAGAGCCACCACCACTAGGTGGTCCACCCAGACCATAGGGAGTAGTAGGATAGGAAGATCCCAGCTTCTGAAAGCAAAGGCCTACGACCATAGTGCTCTGCAGATTTTTAGATGTACGACATGAGTCTACTCTACTTTAGCATTAGTACTTATAGAGATAGGTTCCTATCACTCATTTATTTCCATGACCCTCGTTCGGAGCTCTAAGATTCCAACGAAGCCATTGGCTCGATCCATATGTCTAGAGTCCTCTATAGAAGCGGATTTGATGATTAAACACATTTACCTGCAATGTGGTATTTCTCTAGGAGGTGAGAGCTTCGGCTGGGATCTCCTTGTAGCGCCATCAAGGACCTACAATTTCATCTTGGGTATTGACTGGTTGTCTGCAGTCCATGCTCAGATTGATTATATTAGGCACATAGTGTTGTGTGTTTACATAGATGGGACAAGGTTTTCCTTCACCATCAAGAACCGAATCTTTGCAGTGTAGGATGGACTTACGCCGAGGAGGGTGAATCTGATCACACATTAGTTGTCTAGACATACCCTCTGATCAGTTGATGTTTAGTGTCCGAGCTGTCCTATAGTGGTGGACAAGTACACTGATGTTTTCCCTGATGATGTTACGGGTCTACCTCCTCATATAGATGTGGAATTTACAACGACTTGTACCGTGGGACGACACCAATATCTATCCCAGCGTATCGGATGGCTCATGTGAAGCATCAAAAGTAGGGAGTACTATTGGAGGAATTACAGAGAAAGTGGTTTATTAGGCCTAGTTTTTCCCCTTAGGAAGCACCAATTTTTTTCACCAAGAAGGAAGAATGGATTTTGATACTCTATGTGGACTATCGGCACCTGAACCAGGTGTCCGTGAAGAACAAGTACCCACATATGAGTATTGATGATCTCTTTGATCAGTCGAAGGGATCATGATGGTTTTCTAAGAAAGACCTTAGATCAAGAAATCACTAGCATAGGGAACGTGATGGGGATGTGCAAAAGATGGCCTTCATATATCGGTATGGCCATTATGAATTTTTGGTTATGTCTCTCGTCATGAAAAATGCCACATCATTGTTCATGGGACTTATGAAGAGGATTTTCCATCCATACATCAATTTCTTTTTGGTAGTCTTCATTGAAAACATTCTGATATACTCAATGATGGAGGAGGGTCAAGCCTATCATTTAATAATATTTCTGAACAGACACTAAGACCCCCAGCATTATGGTAAGCTCTCAAAGATCCATTTTTGGATACGAGAGTTCCAATTTATGGGACATGTTATCTTGGAGGTGGTAGTTGTGGTGGATCTAGTAAATATTGAGTTTGTACTAGCTTCGGAGCCACCTAGGATTGAGACAGAGGTGCAGAGTTCTCTGGGTTTGGCTGGTTATTGCCGGATGTTGGTGCATGACTTTTCCAGAGTTGTGTCACCCTTATCAGCATTGATGAAGAAGGGGACTCCCTTCACGTGGTTAGGGAGATACCAATAGAGTTTCTATGAGATGAGGTAGAGACTAATGAGTTCCCCCATCTTGAGGATTCCTATGGAATTCAATGTGTACGTAGTCTACTACGACGCATTAGAGACTGGGCTTGGATGTAACCTAATGCAGGAGAAAGCAGTGAATGCATATGGTTCTCGAAATCTGAGACAACATGAGCATAACTATGCTACCCATGACTTGGAGTTGGCAAGGGTAGTCCTCTCCATGAAGATGTGACGACATTACATAATGGACAAAGGTTTTTCAGCCTACCCTAATCACAAGAGTCTCAGTTATATCTTCTCTCAGAAGGACTTGATCATGATATAGTTGTGTTATCTTGAGTTCTTCCATGAATATGACATTCAAATAGTATATAATCATAGGGAAGGTAATGTAGTAGTATATGCACTCTTTAATAGATCGGGTATATCATTTTTGAGTGAGGAGATGTAGTATCTTGCAGCTTTGTGGATATCTTATGTGGATCAAGATGGGGTAGCTTATCTTCAGTCTCTAATAGCCACTCCCCCGCTCCTTCTGCAAGTCAATGAGGTGAATCTTGGGGATACAGACTATGAGGCTGGATGTGCTCAGATATCCAAAGAACATGCACCAAATATATTTTGTGAAGGTGGGCAGAACAACATCCACTTCAGAGGGTGTACTATGATACTAGACGAACATAGGGAGGAAGTGTTGACGGACTTCCATACATACCCTCTAGCGGTACTTCCATTAGTGGAAATGATGTACCAGAACCTCCGGCGCCACCACTGGTGGCTTGGAATGAAGAAGCCAGTGGCATATTTTGTCTCTTGGTTCCTCACTTGTCAGCTAGTGAAGGAAGAGTATCAAGTTCTATCTTGCTTAGTTTAGCCATTAGAGGTGTCATAGTGGATGTTGAATGATATTTCAATGGTCTTCTTCACGGGACTTCCAATCAAGTCCTGGATTAATGATTCTATCTGGGTGATCGTTTACCGACACACCATGTCGGCACACTTCCTACCTATTAGAGTGTAGGGATCAATAGAGTTCACGGGATGCCTCAATGTGCAAGAGATTGTACAACCTCATGGTGTTCCATTTATGATTTTCTCTAATAGTGATGCACGTTTTACTTCTTGGGTATGAAAGGGGTTGCATGAGGCATTCAAGAAACAACTATGGCTGAGCACCGCCATCCACCCTCAAAAGGAAGGTTAGACAGAGCGGACCATACAGACCCTCGAGGACATTCTACAAACATGCGTCCTTGATATTGGCTGAATCTTGGAGGAACACTTATCATTGGAGGTGTTTGCATACAACAACAGCTATCACTCCACTATTGGTATGGCACCATCTGAGGCGTCGTACGAACAACCTTGCAGATCGCCATTGTGTTGGACTGACCCTAGGGAGACGACCTTTGTAGGACTAGAGATGGAATGACATACCAGAAATGAGGTACTAATCATCCAAGAGTAGATGAAGACAGCATAGAGAAACCAGAGATAGATTACTCTAGTGTTCGAGGATGGTGACCATGTCATATTATGTGTATCACCTTGACAAGGTTTAAAGAGAACTGTCCTAGGAATCAAATTATCTCCTAGGTTCGTTGGACCCATTCAGGTCCTCAGCAGAGTTCGTGATGTGGCTTACCACTTATCTCTTTCACCTCAATCGCAATGGGTGAATGACATTTTCAACTTATGCCAGCTGAGGAGAAATGAGCATGACCTTTCACACATCATTGACTAGGGTGAGCTAAATATCGACGATGAGGTGATGTTTACGAAGGTTCCAGTTGAGATTAAGGATCGACAAGAGTGGGTCCTACATGGGTGGACAATACATCTGGTGTGGGTTCGATGGCAGTACGAGAAACACCAGGAGAGCACATGGGAGCAGGAGGCTCAGACACGTACTCAGTACCCCCAATTTTTCACTAGTTTATGTTGTGGCTTTTGGGGACGCAATTCCCTATGGTGGGGAAAAAGTAAAGACCCGTATTTCCCATGTAATTGTTTTTAATTATATAAGAATTTTTTGAGTCTATGAAAATCAACTTCGCATAATTCTGAGTCCCGGTGTGCCCATAATGAATTTTTGACCTTTTTTCAGGTACCTTTAGTAAACGTGTGATAGGTTTTTGTAACTTTAGAACCGGTGCTCGGAATTGAAATATGAGGACACCGTTGAATTCACAGTGCTAGTATTAGCTCAAGGAGACTTTCACCTCGACCGTAGTAGGTCGAGAGTGAATGTTAGTTTTCATAATTTTTGTGGGTGTGTTAAAAGAATTAAAATAAAATAAAACATATTTATTTTGTTTTTATTTTTCAATCCTTCATTTGTGTTATGGAGGTGGGGACCATTCGTGTTTGAAACTTCTTTTTTGAATTTTTAGTGTTGGGGACCTCCCGAACCCTTCATTAATGTGGGAAAATTCCTTGGAATCCTCCCATTAAATTGTGCCAACGTGAATTAAATTTAATGTGCCAACATAATTCAATTTAATGTGCCATTTTATTGTGCCAACTTTAAAGTTCCAACATAATCAAATTAAATGTGCCAACCATAATTAATATGATAAAACTATTTCAATATATGTGGGCTTATCATTTTTGGGTTGGAAACCATGGGAAAAAGAGATTTGGGAGATCCTTGGAGAACATGGATAAAATTTCTCTAATGATGAATCACCACCAATGAAGAACAAGGATCCGACCCCGATCCTGGATCGAAAGCATATTTCGGAAGTGATGAATGCTGACGTTCTTCATCGACAACATCTTTTGGCCCCATGCCACCTGCCACAAAAAATTGAGGTAGTGGTTAAAGAAGTTGAATTTGTTCTGTTGAATCTTCATGTTCTAAATTCATGGTGATGATGGCCAAACGAACATGGCCATCATCCCTCACATCAATATTTTTTCTCATCCTTTTATTCCGTCGCACGTTCTTCATGTGTTCTTCATCCCTCTAATATTTTTGAAACTAGAAATAATGATTTTTTTTGAGCGTGATATATGGATGTGAATCTATCAACACTAGGATCATGAATATGAGATCTTATAATTTTTTGGGTCAGTAAAAAAGCCCGTAGTGGCACGTGGAAGAAGGAAATGGCCAGCACCTGGCCAACCATGAGGAAGGAAGGTAGGCATGCATCCACACTACCGGTTAATGATAATGTTGCGCCTTATCGGGCGCGGCGAGGTGGGATGCAGGCCGGAAACCATCCGGCCACATGGTAGAGTGGCGGTGCACTTCTGCACCACTGGTGGAGTAGAAGGGCATGACCGTTGGGCACGGCGGAGGCGGACGATGGTCGGCACCTTTTCAGTCGTAGGGTTGATAGTGGTGTCGTCACTCCATTGGAAAAAATACAGGATAAATGTTCTAGTCATCCATCGCGGACCATGGGGGTGCCTCTTAGTGGTCCAGCGTGCTAGCCAGGCGGCACCACGAGGCCGTAGTACCGATTGCACCAACAGGCCGCACAGCAAGCCGCACTGCGGGCCGCACTGTGAGGTACACCGCGAGCCAACCAGTGGGCCAGACTAATGGGTCACACCCTTCATAGGCCAGGATGGTCCGCCCCCTACACAGACCAGGTTGGACCTCGACCCCACGATCTAGCACCACTGAGGCCCAGGCAGGGTTGGGCTGGGTCGATCCGACCGGGTCAAACAATACCTGAGCTCATTTTGGCCCATTATTACCTTCTGTCCATAACCTGAGAACCAGGGATCTATTTGACAAAAAGTATGTGGTTCCCGAATCCTTTGATCGATATGTTTCATTTGATATACTACAAATGAGTTTCGGATATGTTCAATGTTTTTCCTGGTTGTATCGAACCCCGAATCAAACAAGGCCCTCAGAGTTGAAACACTAATAACTTACAGATCAGGCGTCCGATTGACACATTGTCTATTATGTTGGTTCCCTTTTGACATGAAATACTTTTGGATTACATTTTTTTGGATCATAGGGATGTTGAGGTATGACCTATGGCTTTGGGAGTGGTTCTCCAATGCGCGATACATATGGAACCATGCGAATGGATGATACTTGAAGACTGCTGACCATTTCAACCGAGAGTGACTTGACTGTCCAAGTGGGGAGTGCCTTTTTGTGACACGGAAGACCGATGGTGGGGAGCACCATTGTGTGATGTGACAGACCCACGGTACTCGACATGAGGTGTACATCGGTAGGCCACGAGGTCGAGCACCTCTGTGTGACGTGGGAGACCCATGGTGGGGAGAAGCTCTGTTTGACATGGAAGACCAATGGTACAGGATAGGAGGAGTACCTCAGTAGTCCAAGGATAGTGGGAAGAACCTCTATATGACACAGTAGGCCCACTGTTCTCGATTTAGGAGGAGTTTTCCAGCAACCTAAGTGTTACGAATGATACTTGTTACTATCCCTAGAGAATCATGTGGTTGGCTATCAACTTCCATAACAATCCTATGTGGTTCAACTTCATAATTATACTTCACATAGTTGTATACCTAGTGTGAGCCGAGACATTATCTTTGTGATATCCTTTCTTCTTGGATCAGATGGATTTAGGATTTTGAGTTGGGCCTCGTGTTTCTTCATGATTGATATAGGTTTACATGACCTCTTATATATAGGTATAGGCATATACCTATGTAGGGTTTTTAGTTGTTTTAATGTTTTGTGGCTTCTCATCTAGGGTTTGTTTGAGTCCATAGAGGGTCTTGGGGTTCCTACTGAGTTTCATTATACTCACCCCAACACAGGATATTCCCGCATCTTGATGTGTTTGGTGCAGATGACGGACAACACTGACTAAGGATGAAGGTACATGGAATGGAGGTAGCTTGGAGGTGGACCATAGACGAGGCGTACCACAGAGAAGACCATTTAAGAGTTGTACCTACCATTCAGGTAGGATTCCTTGGCAGGTGTTCATAGGATCTATACTCATTTTTTCATGTACATTCTAGTTTTTATTGTACATTATAGTTGGGCTTGTATTCTGGCCACTTTTACATTTTGTACAGACCATGTTTACCACATTGTTTTACTTAATTCATGTATCGTGATTTGTGATTAGTTGTATGAGTTACAGGTTTTAGAGGGAATGCCTTCCTATTTTTAGGGAATATGCATTTCTGTGCTAGTCACCAACTCCTGGCCTATGGAAGGTAAGATTTGTGTAGTCACGTCACGGGCCCCGAGGGACGGGTCATGACACAACTAATTATTTCTTACAGAGATATATCATTAAATTAAATCTATAATGAACAGATTTAAATAATCAATAAATTAAATTATATAAATAATATACATCCTAAAAACATGTATATATATGGAATGTGGACCAATGTAATTAACAATGACCCATGAGTACACCATAAATCACATAAAAATTTTAACAACAATATAGTTAGTGGTAACATGGAGGACCATTAAACATATTCTTTTTTTGGAACATGGAAACTACCATACATGATTCCAACACAAATATATCCTTTCTACCATTTTATTTGATAGTCAAAATTGAAAAAAAGAATATAGGTTATCTAAAACCATTTTTTAACACCACATCCTAATATAATGGGTCCATGTTTGAAGCTTATAATTCCACATGCATGACTCCCCATATTCAGGTGGATATCAACTAATATGGAGGGTCTAAGTCTGCTAGTGAAACACCCAAAGACTACTATTTTCATTTTTGAATAAATATTTTTTTTTTGATAGATTTCATTGTACGCAACACCATGTTATGATTACACTACACACAGTAATTTTTTGGCTTGAGTTACACGCAAGAAAAAGTTTTAGTGATAAATAATATAGTACTGTAATATTATTATTTAATATAATAAATTAATCCTAGTCATTAAGTTCTAATTTATTAATATTGTTAACTAAATTAATATAATATAAGTTTGATTTATTTGGATAAATTTTAATTTTGGAACAAAAATAATATATAGGAATTTTTTCGTAAAGCCGTATTTTTATATTTATAATATTATTTTTCTGAAATTTTTAAATTAGTTACTGTTAGTAGATTATACTAGTGAAATAAATACATTATATATTCAATTAAATCAATTTAAATTAATCAAATATATTTTATGGGATGAATACATGAAAAACCACAATTTAATGCATAAACCACTACATTTTTAAGGGCACTTTACAACCTTTTAATGTATGACCTATTTTAAATCAAAATTTTGAGACTTTATTAAATTATTTATGAAAAAATAAAATTATTATTTTAAATTAGAATATAAATAATTTCCTTGGTTGAATTTTTTAACTTTATGAATCAATTAATTTTTTTATTATTAGTGATA
Organism: Viscum album; assembly: GCA_963277665.1. Taxonomy (NCBI): domain Eukaryota; kingdom Viridiplantae; phylum Streptophyta; class Magnoliopsida; order Santalales; family Viscaceae; genus Viscum; species Viscum album. The sequence continues at coordinate 1,104,037,192 of OY728131.1, read as the reverse complement.
AAGTGATCCATTATAATTGAAAAAAATTCCTCTAAATAATATTTACTGTTATATTGAATTATTAATTGTATTTTAAGTATGAATAGATATTACTTTTATTATATAATATGTATATTTTATTTGAATCTATTTTACATTGAAAAATGATTGGAAAACATTTCAATATTTTGATCTTTTTCAGTTCAAAAACATGCTTCCTTGCCCCATCTACATGGTTAAATTTAAATTAATTTTATCAAATTCTATGTTTTTTATTTTGAAAAAGGGATTATATATATGGAATCATATGTTGAAAATTTATTAATTATTTTATATTTATTTTGAAAATAATATGAACAGTATCATTGTATTTTTTAAAATTACCATGGTTAAGGTTAAATCGGGTAATTAAGGGGAAAAATAATGTTATAGGTATTATAAAATGACAATAATAGTAGTGATAATTATATTTCAAGAGCTATCATCCACCAAAATAACCCTTGGGACAATTATATGCCTTCCTAGAGACACTTGTATGATTGTAATTTTTTTATAGTATTTTAATCAAATGAATGTTAAATATCTCAAACTCATGTTTTTAATATGAGTACAATTTTTAAATATTTTTATTCAAAATATAATTTCATATATTAGATGTCAATGGAAATATAATATATTTGTATTTATAATGATAATTTATTTTTATTTATATGTAAATAAAAAAAATAAAGGCTTGCACATTGATGATTCATTAATTGTTTCATTAATTGAAATATAAAATATAAGTTATTAGAATTATTAATATATAATTAAATTTGATATAATTAATGTAATAGATGAATTTAAGAGCTTAAATTGACATATTAAGGATTCATTGAATGTTTTTTATGTTTTATTTTATTTTTTATATTTTAAAAATGTCATGAAATAAATATGTAAAAATATGATATTAGTGATAGTTTAAAATAAATAATATTTTATTCAAAGAAATAGAATTCATGAAAATATTAAATATGAAAAAATTATATGGATAATGTAAAAAATTTAATACATGTCTCATTAATTGTTTGTTTTTTATTTTATAGTACATATTAACCATTAAAAACTAAAACCCCAAGTTGTCATGATAAGAGTTAATGGGTTTAATTATTGGCTAAATCGAAAAGATAATGTTTATAATGTGGCCTAATCATGTATAAAAATAATTTAATGAGAGTATTTTGACAAATAATCATATTATATTCTATACAAACCTATTTTATTATATTTTAAAAATAAATTTTATATCTATTAATATAATAGTATTAGAGTTTGCAAAAGTTCCTCTCACCATAATTATAAAAGGGTACCTACTACCTCACTTCATCACACCACATTGAAAATTATATCACATCCCATAACTAAAAAATTTATCTCCAAACATCCATACCATCATCCTAGAATCATTCATTTCATTTAACACGCATCCAAGGAGTCTTTTGGTAAAAACCAAAAGCATTTATGCAAAAATTGTGTAATGTTCTTCAACAATTAGTTCAGTTTTAATTTTTCCCCATTAAGTAATTTATTATTATCCATTAAATATTTAATGAAACCAGAATCCTAAATATATTTTTATTTTTCATTCTAAGTATTTTACCACAAATTACACAGGCTTCCATCAAATTTGTAGGAAATATACCTCTCTTGTCCAAAGAACCAACGCCTTTTGAAATGATGTCATTCATTTTTACATTACCAACATTCATGGTAGGTCATTATGATGGAAATACAATTTTAATATTTTTATATGTTATTTATTTTGTCATAATACTATTGAAGTTTTTATAAAAAACATAACATTATGATTTGTATTTTTTGTAACTATGGTAACATGTTTTGAGGATGTGTTGACTACCGCCCCCTCAATGCAGTGTGAGTCGTTCAAACTATAGAAGGAACATATGAATGATGATTTTAATAAAAATATGTGATATATATGACAGATATATGATACTATATTTATAATATATATAGATATATATCGTTTTATTTTCATTATTTATATAGTAAAATATATGAATGTCCCATTAATGCGTACGTACGACCAATTATCTCTGTTAATGATGCATTAAATTTACTATCTCCAAATACTATATAATATATATATATATATATATACTATATATATATATATAAATCAAGTATTATGAACTATTTCAAAATAATAATGTTTACCCACACCATGTACAAAAAATCAATAAAAAATAACTAATATAAACATAGAGAATAATTGTAAAATAAATTGATAAAATATTATTTATATGAATAAGGTTATACAATAAGTGATTAAGATACTAATTTTTTTATAATTAATATTAGAACCAGTACATTAAATTTTGAGTACGAAATAAGGGGTTCTTTATTTGATATTTAATACCTTGATACATATGTCTTATTAAGAACCATGATATATATGATATGGTACAATTATTACCTATGAATGTATTTTAAAATATTAATGTAAATCCTAGTGTTTGATGATCATTATATTTTTTATTTTACTAAATTATATTAAATTCAAAGGTCCCTAAAGTTGTAATGTTTTTAATAACTCAATTCCCTTCATTGATTAATTATGATTTTTCTTAAACTTATTACTTCCAATAATGGTTTCATCCACCATAATATTTTACATTATTTTATTTTGTATTCTACTATGGGAAGAAATAATTTTTAAAGTGCGTATTAATTAATCATTTATAAGTATCATAAAACCATTTTCTAATTTTTTTGTAATTTCTCTAACCATATGTGTATTTTACTTTATGAATATTTTATTCATTTTTTTAATTTGTATTAACATTTATTTTTAATTGTGATGATTTTTAAAAGAATGTGAAAATTTTTTTTGACTTAAAATATTATTTTTAAGAGGAATTAATAGTTTTTGACATATTTCTAAGAAAATTGGTTTTTGTGAATGAATTATTATGTTTTTTAAAATAGTTTCATTGATTTTTTTAAACATGATATTTTATAGAAATATTTTTATAATAATATTTATAGTTTTAATGAGTAATTTTTTTTCTACAAATCCAACTGTATTTCATTCAAATGAAAATATTTCTAAAGAGTTTTCAAGAATTTCAAAAGGTGATATTTATTATTGTCTTATTATCAATGTATATATTTAAATACTAATTTCACTTCCATTTTCCCTTTTTTCATAGATTATATAAATTTAAATTAGATATTTTTTATAAATATAATTTTAAATACCAGTATAAAAACACATTTTATGTGATTTAATTTTTGGTATAAACTGGTTTATTATTTATTTTTTATTATCTGATACAATTTTAAAATTTTATGAAACCCAATTTTATTCCATTTTTTCTAAATATTATTATATTTTATTGATATTGTGTGATTAAATTATTTGTATGGATTATCCATATATGTTCCTTAGGATGAGATAAAGCCCAGGGAATGCGTGGGTATAATAAATCCCAACGATGGTTTTGGTTCGATAATTCCTTGAGATGATTTGTGTTTAAAAAATATATAAGGTGGTTTAGGTCTAATAAATACATTGGATATTTTGGGATCGATAAATCCTTGAAATTTTTTGGGTCAAATATATCCTTGATGTTTTATTGAGGTTAGTAAATCTGTGAGATGTTTTGGGTCAGATAAATACTTGAGATGGTTTCATCCTGATAAATCGCTAAGACGGTTTGGGTCTATTGAATCCCTCTAATTAATTGGTTAAAGATTTATATCTCATGTGATAATGAATTTCATAATGGATATTTTTTTCTTTAAAACATGAAGCATATACATTATTTAATTCGCAACCTGTTGTTTAGATATTTTATTTTTCTACCAACCAAAGCAATCATATTTTTTTGTTCTCAATATTTAGTGTGGACAATTTATTTTTTCACAACGTTATAATAAACAAATGTGTATGATTATTCCAATGTTACGTGTTATGATATATTCAAATTAAATTTTACATTTCAATGCAATATGACTATGATTATGCTCTGTGGATCATGTTTCTTCTTATATATCACATGCTATATGTTTTCTCTTTTGAGATAAGATGTATTATTATCATGATTGATGGGATAATATTATTTTTCCATGATATTTTGATAATATATCTTTCCCCTTATCATGTTTTGTCATATTTATATGATATAGCCATTGAAGAAACTTATATATGTAGTTACCTTACTGAGTATTTAAGCATGACCCTTTTTTATGATTTCATTCCCTGGTTTATTAAAACGAGAATGGCCTATGAGATTTATATAATTGGATATTTCATTGTATGAATACAGATAAATTCTTCAATAGGAAATTATATGTACTCATACAATGAGATATCCTATTATAAATATGTATATATATGTAACATGGGTTAATATAGTTTGTATCATAGTTGGGTTTTTTAATTCTGGGTATTTTTGTAGTTATTTTGGGGATTATGATAAGTGAAAATTTGGGAATAAAATAGGTATAAGTATAATTATAGGATAAGGTCTATCTGTTTTGGTAAAGGATATATTGTTTGGTTCTCCTTTATTTTACATTATTTTTTGGATACTGGAAATTAGATGTGGTTGTTAAACAAATGAAGCTAGGGGAAATCCCCATGAAAATTGATATATTTGTATCAACTCATTCATTATTATAGTGCATGATGAGTTATCAAAAGGACGCAATCCTTCCTAGAAACCCCAAAATAATATTATTTGGTTAATAATATTCTCTTTATAGTACATTAAAAATGATTTTCTATTTTAATGAATTTTTTTAAATAATAAGAGATAAACCAAAAAAAATAAACTTATATTTAACTATGAGAGATTTTGGATTGACAGTAATAAAATGTAATAATAATAAATTTTGATATTTTATTATAAATATTATAATAATTATTAAATGATTTTATTTTCTCATCACTCATGATAAAATTATTTCAGCTTTACCAAAGGATAAATCTTAAATTAAAAAATAAAACAACATATGTAATAGATAATGTGGAGATTATCCAAATGAGAAACCATGTCATAATGAATCTACTATTGAAAATATTGTTTTTATTCCCAACAAACTATCTCAAGTAATGAATAAATACTTCAATATTTCTACACATTATATGACACCAAGGAAGGGAATGATTTATTTTCATATAAGATTAGGTGTCGAATATGATTATGTAAAAAATATTCAATTTCATATATTTCAATAATGTGGGAAGAGGAACCCAAGATAATGCAATAATGGAATATGAATATGTTCCATGCATAGATAGATTGGTCAATGTTCTTGTGATTGTTAAATATAGATAAGGATTTTCAGTAATCTAATGGAAGGTATTGGAGTCCCAACTAATACACAATATGTACATCAACACTTCAAATACATAGAGATTGGGAATTATACAAATGAATTCTAAAATATAAGGTTAGAGATGGATTATATGAATCAAAATCATCATAAATCAATAATATATGATAAATAAAATGAAAAGACTACTATTTGAGTGTATAGTGGTAAATAAGTGGTTGTTTGTATTCATCACTTTGTATTTTTTAATATCATATATCATGAATTATACAATAAGTATTATCTATCAAATTAAAAATGAATTGCATTGAATTTTATCATTATTTTATCCATGGAATATGAATCTCATTAAGTTATGTGGGATTATGATTCATGAATGACTTATTATACTTGTATTAGATGAATTTGATATTGTATGGGAAATGAATTTTCCATTTTCACATATAAATTATGTTAAATAAAAAAATAGGGAAGCCACATTTGAAACCATCCTATGTTCATCTATCAGTGAAAAAATTATTAGGAAATTTTATGTAAAAATTAATCTATTATAATAGTTCTGATACAATGTCATGAGCAGATTTTAGTTTAAATAAATATAAAATGCACAATCAAGAATAACCAAACGTTGAGAAAAAAACATGTTCTCTATGTTTATAAGGTGGATATTTCTATAGAAAGTATACATTCATTCATTCCTATATTATATCATTATATTTTTTCATAATTATTTGATAATTAAATATATGAAGATACATTTTATTTAATGTGGGTAATTTGACATCATTGGATTATATAATATATTTCATTTAATAAATACGATATTCAATAGATTAGCATTCATGCATCAAGAATCCAAAATTATCCACACCATATTAGATAAAAATAATTAATAAATTACTATATTAATAAACCCTATAGTAATAAAAATTATTGTATTAAATTAATATTTCTTACTTCTAGAGAATAAATATTTACCATGGTTTTATATTTTAACAATATTTTAACTCCCATATAAATGTTCTTGGTGTTAATGAAATTAAACCATCCACTGAAAAATGATTATTTTGATAAAATATGATAAACACATACATATATATATATATATAAATATATTTACACTGCAAGAATTATAAATTGATGTGAAATAAAATTAATAATAAAAAATGTCTAAAAATTTCATTATTTCTAAAAAATAAATTTCCTTTATATTTGTAATGATAATATTAAAGAATAATTTATAAAATTTATATTTTTATTTTTACAATATTACCACAATTTTACAATTCCTCAAATAAATATTATCAGATGATTAATTTTTCTATTTTTATGAAATAATTTATTATAGTTGAATAGTGGAAAATAATAGTTTTTTAAAAAATATCATTTATGAATTTTTGAACATGTAAGTGTATGGTAAAAAATTAATCAAACATTTTACTATCAATTTTCTATTTATGAGTAAAACTATATATTTATAAAATTATTATGATTTTAAAGAACGTGTGTTTGAAAACATTACTTATATTTTCCATTTAATGAAGTCATTATTGTATTTTTATTTAATTAAATATTTTTCTTGGGTGAAATTTGATATCAGATTTCTTTTAAATCCATTTAAATTTTTTTAATAATTAAGATATTTTTATAATTTAAGACCATAAAATTTATAATTTTAACCTGCAAATATCATTAAATCTATAAAATACACCTTTTCATTAGACGATTTTTTATGTGTTAGATATTAAAATGATAAAATTAAATTTCATAATATATTGAAATTTTAACAAATAAAACAAATCTATTCTATGAAATTATTAATTATAAATTATTTAATAATGGTCATTTTTTATTTTATGCATAAAAATGAATTCAATATCAACAAATTAGATATTACAGTAACAACAAAAATAAAGGTTTTCCAAATGAGTAAGAGACCTAACATGTTAAAAAAATGTTTCTAATTGAGTTAATGTGTTGTCTACAAACTAAAACTTCAATTAAAATAACTATTTCATACCATTTATTCTTCTACACATGTGAAATATGTTATCTCTTTATATTGTGTTATAATATTTACAAAAATGAGATTCTAAACTCTTTTAAAAGGGGACTCTCACTACCCCTTCAAGACCACACAAAAATATTTGTTTCATATCCCAAATATTACCTATTTAATTAGAAAAGTTTCGTTTTAATATTATTTATCATCAGTTAGTAATAACTTATCATATTCCACCAATTTCTAAGGATACCTCCAAGGGAAAACTCAAATCATCCACATTTGTTTTAATTATTCCCTATCTTGTTTTAATTTATATCTTAAATTCCAATATATAAATTTATCATTTATATATAATTTACTTATTGTTTCATTTAAACATAATCTATTTTTTATAATAGATGAACTATAAAAACATTTCCCATATTCCCTCATGAAAATAAGTTCCTTTTTGTGCATGTATGTACTATTATCTCCATATATTAATGTATCTCATTTTTCATCATGATTCTTTTTTATTTATTAAAATATTTGAAAGTATTTATATTAAAATATTAAATATAAATAAATAATATCATTATGTTTCAATGAAAAATAATTTTTTCCTAAAGATTCATGTTTCAAGGTAACAATCATTCATTATATATGGTATGCTCATGTTTGGCTCATTCAGACAACCTATTTGATCAATGTTATAAAAAAATATAATTTATAAAAATTATAGATTAATTTATGGTGATATGTTAAACCATAAAATAAATACTTATTTTAGTTTTGTTTTCTAGTGGAATCGCTAATATTAAACTCAGTAATTATGTTTTCATTGATCATTTGTTAACAATAATCAAGATATGCATGTGGACGATGGTTTATACAAGAACCATGGCTAAAAAATTAATTGAATGAAATTTTAAATATATAAAATATAATAATAAATCAATTACTGTTCATTTTATATTATAGGAATTATGACTAGTGAGGTATGAATGAAGAAAAATGGATAATGAAAAAGATGTTCAAAATAATCAAAATTACTCTAATGAGAATTAAAATACGGATAATGATCAAAAAATGTATTTGTTGATAGTAAATATAAAATAAAATTTTAAATTATTATATAGTTGAATAAGGTTTTAGAATAAGGAATTGAGATATTTATATATATTATACAGTAGGTTAGATAATGTATGGGTATCTGCTAATATAATGTAAGGGATTCTTTATTTCAATTTCATTTCTATGAGACACACTTCTAATTATCCACTATGATATATTTTATATGTTGTGATTAATATGTAATTATTTTATTTTAACATATTTAACTAATTTAATGATTTTTAATCCAATAAATGTTTTTTATCTAAATTGATTTTGATTAAAATGATACAAAATTTGAAAGATATCTTATCAAGTCGACTCCCTTTGAAGAGTGATAATAATTCATTTCTAATGTCATTCATCAATGATTTGTTTCTTTCACCTTATAAATTTATTTCATTCTATATTTTCTAACTATATGAAGAAAATTTATTTTGAATGTGGCTCATAACATGATATTTTAAAAGCATAGTAAAAAACTTTTCTTAAAATACATTAATAGGATCTGTTATTGTATAATTTTTCTTTTTCATAAAGCACACATTCTATGTTTTAAAATTGTTTCAAATTGATTTTAACTCTTCATGATTTTGAAAATAAAATCACATATTCTATGAAACTAATATTTTTATTTAAATAGAACATTTTAATTTTTAAATGATTTTTAATGTATTTTAATTATATGATGGAATTATTTAGCGTTTTTAAATCTTTTTAAATAATTTTTCCTTAAACCATAATTTAGTTTATAAATTTAATTTTCTGAAAATATTATTTGATTTAATGGGTAATTTTAAAAATAAATAATGACCGAAGTATTTTTTAAAGATTTTTTTTTGTTTTTTTCATGCCTTCTAATAAATCATTTTTCTTCTTATTGTTTTCAATGTGGATTTTCATATAACCATTTAACATCCACTTTCTAATTCAACCCTGAAATATTTATCACTTATAGAGTTATGATTTATGAATCCCCATTAAGATTCCATTATGAAAATATCATTTTCTATGATTGAAATTTTGGTATCAATTGATCTATATTTTATTTTATGGCACGTGATACCATTTACAAATGATAGACACTGAATTTTATTTCATTGGGGTTTTAAGTTATTTTTTGTACTATTTTTATTCCTAAAAGCATATGTTCGAATTATTATTTTGAGATATGTTGAGTTTGAAAATTCCTTGAGATGATTTTTGTCTGATAAATCTATGAGATAGTTTGAGTATAATAATTCCCTAATCCAGTTTGGGTATGATAATGACATAAGATGGGTTGGTTAAGATAAATCACTGAGACATTTTTGGCTTGAGAAGGCCATGATATGGTTTGGGTTTATAAATTACAACCTATTAATTAGTTAAGGATTTATATTTTGTGGTATACTGATGTTAGGTAAGGATATATTTTTTCCACATCATGAGCCAGTGATATTTCAGTTATTCACAACATGATGTGTGGGATTTTTTTCTTATTATAACTAAATTCATGAACATATTGTTTATTCAATATATGAAGCATGTTATTTTTTTCAGAACGTTATAAATTCCCTGTTCTTATTTTTTTTCTAAATTAAATTTAATATCATACTTTTGAAGGGCATGTTATATTTCCATTCCATACACCTATGATTATTCACAATGGATCTGGATTATTATCTCATTTTTTCGAACACTTTTCCCAAGGAATATTTTTTCCCTTTTGAGATTACTTTTCGTTCTATCCTATATTAAAATAAATAAGTTATTTAATGATATTTTTATTTGATATTTCTCCCATTATAATGTTTTATGATATTATTATAATCTAACACTTTATATTGTGTCAATGAATTTTACCCCTAAAGAGTGTTTGAGATCACACCAATTTTACTTTAATTTCATTATATTATATAGAAGAGTATAACATAAGAAATGTCAATATGTGGATCTAGATAAGTTCGAATATGGTGAAATGTTCACAATTATCATAACCGATTAATTTTAATATCTTCCATTCAATAAATATTTCAATGGTCATCAATTTAAAATAAATATTTTATTGGATGTAAATGATCTGATTTCACTAATTAATAAACCTCTAACCAAACACAATCATTCTTACATTTTTATCTTGGTAACACAATCCATAATAAACAAAATATCATTCCACTTAAATATCAAAATGGTAATGGATTCATTAGCAACAATGATAATTGATTTTATGCCTTTTCTTTTATTGAAAATAGTAAATAAGATATAGAAATAATAATATGACTATTTATTTTCAACCAACAGTTTTGGTATCTTATGTTATCAAACATATAAAATTCTCTAGGATGAACAAATCAACTGAATAGTTTAAGAATTTATAAAATTAATTCCACAGTTTTACATAACAAATCGTCTATTATTTCTAATAAAATGATGAATTCTATTTAATATTCTATATATAGGTTATATATAACCATTTTTTGTAACCTACATCCTTTTATATTAATAATTATAAATATTATATTTTTTTATTTATTTTATAAATATAGATATCAAATTTAGACAATATTAAACTACATTATCCCATATCTCCTACATATCTAGGGAAAAGTCCACTATAGTTAAATAAACAACCACATCATAAAAAGCATTATTCCTATTATAATATTGTTTATTTCTACTCAAATATATAACCAAAACATTTTCATTTCTTGAGTATGTATATAATAAAAAGAAAAATGTTAAACATACTCCATTTACCTGGACTATCATGGGATGAAATAATATTACATGGAGATATATATTTTATAATTTTATGATATTTATAAACCATATTTATTCTAATAAAAATAAATCTAAAAAATATTCATCAAGACATTAAAAAATCAGATAATTTTTTTTTCATAGTTGGTGAAATTATAATCTTATGTTCTCATAATCCTTGATCTGTATGTAATAAATTCCCTTCCTTCTGTTAAAACACTTATAATTCTTAATTCTAATGCATTGAGAAAAATTCCATATGTTACTCCCAAATTATAAGTAATATAATATGAATATCAAGTAATATTATTATTTAATCTCCAAAATAGCTTCTAACAATTTACATTCTAATAAGTCATCATTCCCTTCTATGGTGATAATATAATTATATAATCATTTTAAAAACATTAATGAATTTTTTCTAATAGCTATCCAAGAAAGGAATAAATCATTTTTTAAATTTTTTTCTCAAAAATTACCAACAAAAAAAATATTTTAAATTTTTATGATCATATTAGATTCTATCATAAAAATAACTTGTTTGGGAAGATTCTTAACATGGATTTTGAAACTAAATTTTGAGAATATAACATATTGTTTTTCGCATGTAGTATATATAAAATTATTTCATGTTCTTCAACATGATCTTCCATTGAACATGATTAATTACAAATATAATCTAAAAAAACCCAACAACGTTTTAAAAATTATTATGGAATATTTATTTTATTAAAAAAATAAATATTTGATGTACATTAGTAGCTCTAAAATACATGACTAAAAAAACCTAATGTTCATATGAACATCAAAATGTAATTTTCAAAATTTACACTTTCTTTAACACAATATGATGATTCCTAGAACTAAGCTAATTATATAAAAACAATTTTTTTAGTTAATCAAAATAATATTTAATTGTGTTCTAGAGAAATTTATTTTTAATGTCTCTCAATTCATAATATAGAAATAAATACTTATAATCATGATTTAATAGGTGATATTTTAAAATAAAGATAATACAACCAAAGATTAAACACAGCTATTAATGATCACCTTCCTCTTAAGATCATCTATTTCCAAATTAATTATTATAATTATTTTAGATTCATGACATAAGGTTGTAAACAAATAAGGATTATCATAGGAACTAGGTTAATTAATAATTCAATATCCTTATATTTTGATATATTTAAAAAATACAATTAAAACATCTAAATAATTATCCACCACCACTGGATGAGTATATATATTTTTTCATATATTGATCAATATATCAGCATTACAAATTTAAACGATACAAATATAGAATTACCATTATTTGACTCACCTAGATAGATGAATATATCACTCAACCTTTAATTGTTAGATATTATTATTTGACTCCATTAAAAGATATTTTTTAATATAATAGTGAATTTTAGGATTGAATTTTCATAAAAGAGGAATAAAAAATAACCAAGTCACATGTTACAATCTTAATTAATATGATGTCCAATGATATGTATATGATACTCATGGAATAGAAAAAATGCATCCGGGGAATGTTCATAGTTCTTTTAAACTCGATCCAAGAGAATAGCCCATTAATAAAGCATATGTTTGACTAGTCGTAGAGTCAAAATTAAGTTACAGATTGGATATTATTACTATTCATTTTTTGGATTAAAAAATTTATTACAGATCCCATCTATGAAGGCCCATCAGCAGAAGTCTAGTTCCCAATGGTTTGATTCATTGAGGCCACATCACAACCATGATAACCCTTAATGAAACTCTTTGTTAATAAAAATATCTCCATGACCATGATAAAGGTTGAATGATTGATTCATGAGTTTGATAGAGCTGCCACCATTCACAGAGACCACCTTTGCTTCATGGTTATCCTCATTGAATTCTGAGACCCATATGCCTATAAATAGACAAAACCATACCTTGATATTCAATATGTATATGTCGTCGGTTTTCATCCTCATGCTCTAAATTCTCAATAATCATGGGCTTCTAGAGACTATCTTCTACTACATAATGTCACCTCGGAAGCTCCCACATTTATGCCCCGACTATATCAACACTTCTTCTAGAATCCCATGTACTTCTCCTAGACATTTGACACGATCATATTCACTCCACAGACATCATCTATGTGTAAGGTACAAACCATCACTCATTGGCAGATATGTCAAAACACGAGCATCAATTCAACTACTTCATCTGGTTTCTGACACTGATCAGGACACAGATTGGATTAGAGGTTATTAGAAACCATGACATACATCCAATACCCAAAGGTGTGTACCAATGTATTAATCCCCAATCTTCCTCTCCTGATGGGCTACTCAAGCCTTTAAGCCCCAGTATGTCATATTCAACGTTCCTCCTCTATAAGTGTAAACCCCAATAATCCTCGTGATCAATTGGAAGCTCCAACGCATAAGCCCTAACCACATTCCCTACTTGAAGGGCCTCCTCCATGATTGTAATCCCCAATTCCCTCTAATTGAAAAACACATGCTTTGATCCCTACCACCAAGAGAGGATATATAGGAAACCACATTTAGGTTCAATCAAAACCATTAGTATATAGGGTTCTCCCTCCTAGGGACGCAACTTAATGATGTTACACCTTCCCTTATGGGCCACATCTCCTAGATCCACCTCCATAAGGTATCCTGACCAGTCCACTATCCCACTTCCATAATTACATGTACATAGATTCCCAACTAACTGGGACACATGGGAATCCTTCCTAAGGTTGAATCCAAAAACATTAACAATCTCATCCATTCAATCCATTTCATCCACTCCACCCATAATAAATCTTGATATAATAAAATCCACCACAACCTAGTGAGATCATTCCATCCATTTGGGCATGTTCATATAATTTTTTCCCAACCACATTGTTGATGCTCTTAGATGCATTCAATAATCTTTCTGTATAATCCCATCACAATAAAACCAGAATAATATCTCTTTATGTTAGAAGATCATATTTTTAAGACCCTTATCATATATCTATCTATGTGGGCTTTTATCTCTGACTCCTATGAATGGTAGCCATGACGCATCTATGAGGTTCAATCCCGACTAATAGAAAAACATATAATTCATCCCTTAGGGGTCCACCTCACTAATCCCCCTCCAAATCTGTCCACATTAAATGTCAAAATGTTACATCTTACCATAACAAAATACAACTTGTCTACACCTCCATAAGTGTACTTATCCATCCACCAATAAAACTTCTTGTTTCCCCCTCCAAGGGATTCACCTATTTGATCTACCTCTATGGAGAATTTGATCCTTCCACTTCATCTGTGAATGATTCTAAACTTGTGACTTGTCACACTGCTAGCAGATTTTAAATCTGAGACGCCTGAATAAAACATTTAAAGATATTACATTGGAATCAAATACCCCATGATTGAGATGGTAATCCCAGGGTTCCATCCCTGATATGGCTAAATGAGATACCCTCTTATGGGGAACGATTCAATTACCACAAAACCAGTAGTCTGTGATTTCCATACATGCATAACATTAATATATACTATAATTAAATTTTTTTCCCACTCAAAAACCCTTTGAATGTATAGAAATAAATATTGTAATTATCAATCATACACAAAGCGATGGAACTAGGAATTATTTTCACAAACACGACTCAAATAAATGAGGGAGACATAAACTAGCTGATGATTATTAAGTAGAAATCCATTGAATGAGGAACCGATGTCCCATAATGTAATTTTGATACTGGTTCAGAATTTTTTTGTGAAATTGATGAATGTGATCATCCATTGGAAAGAGGTATTGCGGGGTATAATGTACCACAATGTATAATAACATGAAAGGTGGTGTTCCTTAATGAAAAAAATAAGAAAAAAGAATGGTGAACATTTTATAAAAAATTTCACCTTGAACTATGATCATATTAAAGATAATAGGCATGTTCAATGTGATGAATCACACATGTGAATCCCCTCTCATTTGTCTATCAGAGTTTGATTAACAACGACTATGTAAAGACAAGGTGCTTTCGACTCCTCACTGACTCCTCCACCCTCACGGGCCGTACATGGGAATACCACACCAAATCCATCAACCCCATACTGACACCACTACCATCATGTACCAAAATGTAGGAAAACAACATCAAATCTATCGACCTATCACTGAAAAAACCAACCACATGATCCACATAGTGGGAAACCACAATGGATCCATCACATCATCATTGAAATTGCTTCTATAATTGGAAGAAAATGTGAAAACCACCCCTGAATCTATTAGAACGTCATGGGAATTGCTGCCCTAATGGTCTTTGAATAGAGAAACAACACCCAAATCTATCATCTCCTCACCAAAACTACTACCCTCATATGCCATATTGGGGGGAAATTCCCTCGAATCTATTGGCTCCTCACAGACACCACCACCCTCATCAACTGTATTGGTGGAAACCACCACCAAAATACATTGTCTCTATGTCAACACTGCAACCCTCATGGCCCCGTTTAGGGAAACCAAACCCTGACTCCATCAGATCAACACAGGCACTATCACCACCTTGTGAAAAAATAGAAAAAAACCATCAAATAATCCATCGACTCCTTGATTTCAGTATCACCCTCATGGAAAATGCAGGGGGAACCACACCAAATATTTTTGGAACCCTACATAAATTCCATCCCTCATGGTTTCTGTAGCTGGAAAATGCCCCTAACTATATCATCTCCTCCCCGACACTTCCATCCTCAGGGGCCACAAATTGGAAAACCACCCCAAACCCCATCATATCCTCAGTAAGACCACTTAACTAATTGGCATTCCATGATAACGCCCAACTCCATTATAATCTCTCCCATAACACCACCCCCATGTGATGCACATGGTGAAACCAACCATGAATCCATCTGCTCTTCTACAACACTACTACCCACATGGGGTGAGTAGGGAGAAACCACACCCAACTCCGTCGGCTCCTCCCTAACACTGCCATATAATGGTCTGCAATGAGGGAAACGAACCCCAACAACATTAAATCCTCTCTAACACCACCACCATTTTGGGTCACATCGTGGGAAACCACCTAAGATTCCCTAATCACCTCACTCACACCACGTCCCTCATGGGAGGTGCACAGGGACCCCCTAAATCCATTGTCTCCTTGCTGACACAACCTCCCTCAGGGACCCCATAGGGGGAAACCACCACCGACTCCATCAGCTTATCACCAATGTCACATTTATAATGGGACCATAAAATGTTTGTTTTCCATCACCAGAAAAGATAATTTGGAATGGAGGTCTACCCTACTCCCATTATCAGCAAGTGCATAGGTCCTCCCTAAAAATATGACTTCATGAACAAAGGTTCTACCCATCACCATCATCAACAATAGAAGAGGTTCCAACCGCATGTTCCATCATCATGAATGGTGGTCCTCCCTCTCATCATAATAATCCCAAGTAGTGGTCCTCCATACACCCCTACTAAATGGTATTAGAAGTACTCTCCATCGTAATCATCAAGTATTTCAGAGGCCCTCAATACACCACTATCATCCTGCACAGTGGAAATCCCCATCACCATCAGCTACCAGTATATATGTCCTCATCGCTCATTTATCATCTGGATGGGATGTCCTCAACGTCACTATTAATATCCAGTGTTGAGTTCTTAAACACACTACTATCATCTATAGTAGAGGTCCTCCCTATATCCACCAGTATCCATTGTGATGGTCCGCCTCACACTGCATTCATCTTGTGCAATGGTCCACCCTACCGCCACCATTAGTCAGTGTAGAGGTCCCTCTTGCACTGTTGTCACCCATCACATTGGTACTCCCATTCTCCACATATAGCCATTGCAGAGGTCCTCCCTTCATATCCATCATCAGGGATAGAGTCCCTCCCCACTTCATTCATCATCCAATAATGAGATCCTCCCCCATTACTATCATCAGTAAAATATGTCTACATAGTTTCCATCATCAATCATTTTATGGTTCATCCCCATGTCTCTTCAAATCCATACAGAGGTTCCCCCTACACTGAAATATACATAGACCGAGGTCCTTCCCATACCACTATCAACTAGTGAGTTGGTCCTTCTTTTACTAACAAAAGCTAACAAAAATCTCATGCATTTAATGAAGATATTCATTTCTCTAAAAATAAACAATAGGGGTACATCAATCGTATCCCTACTATGCTTACACAACATTGGGACATGCCACTCTAGAATTTAACAACTCCTAGTCTCCATCTCCCTATTGAACTGGCCTTCCAGGATACTATGCCCCAAGGGTTTTTTTACCCAATCATTACAAATCACCAGGATTCTATTCCATCCTTCTTTATCCCCCACCGAATCAACATTCCTGGCTTCCAGGATTCTATGTCATGATCGCCCTATCATTCTGGTGATCTAGGATTCCCATTTTCTTGGATCCATCGACCTGTAATATAACACTCCAGGGTCCCATGACTTTTGGGAACCATTAAACCATTATAACATCCCTCCCAAATTATATGCTTTTAGGGAACCGTCTCCCCTTTAAACCAATGTTCAAAGATTCCATGACATTTGAGCTCCGTCGTCCTATCATCTGGATTATCTAGGCTCCCATGACATTTGAGCTTCATCATGACAAAAAAGGAACTCTCTAGTATCCTATACCTTTTGTGTTCTTTTTCCAAATCATACTGACACTATAGGACTTCATTCCATTCTATGCTCTATCGTCCCACTGTATAGACTCTCCAGGATTTCATCCCTCCTGGGGTCAATTTCCCTGTCATATGGACCAGCCATGATCCCCTGATTTTAGGGATCTATCACCCCATCATTCCAACTGTACATGTTTCAATGTATTTTGGGATCCATTGACATATATTTCTAAGACATCAGGGTGCCAAAATATCATGGATCAATCTACATTTCATACGGAAGGCCCATGATCCCATGCCTTCTAGAATCCATGACCATATTGAAATGAGTCTCTTGTCTTCCATGCCTTTAGGGATCCAACACCCTATTGTACAGATGCTCTAGGCTTGAAAACCTTCCATGATCTTTCACTACATCATAGGGACACTCTGTGATTCCATGCCTACCATGCTCCAACGCCATGTCGTATAGACACTTTAGGATCCCATGCCTTATAAGGTCCATCACATCATCGTGCCGATGCTTTTACACTCATTCCTTATGGGTTCGAATGCCCCATAATTTGGAATTTATAGGATTCCATGCATTTCTTTCTATATCTCTCCATCGTACTGACAGTCCTAAATACCTTGCCTTATGAGATTTATCTCCACATAGTACCAATGCTCCAGGATTAAATGCCTTCTGAGCACCATTACCCCATAAAAATAATAATCTCAGATTTCATACATTCCATTCTCAATCACCCCATCATAATGACACTCAAAGATTCCACAACATTTTCTATCCATCACCTCATCATATATATTCTACATGGTCCCACATCTTCTGGGCTCTATCACTCCATCATTTAGAATATATAGACTTCCACGACTTCTGGGTTAATCACCTCATTGTTCCAATTCTCCAAGATTCAAAACCATTCTGTTTCCATCACCCTATCCCATAGACACTATATGAATACACGCATTTTGTAATACACTGACCCATAATACATACATTTTATGATTCTACAGGTTCTAGAATACATCTCCCCATAATACTAACACTCCAGGCCCCCGCACCTTCCATACTTCTTTTCCCTTTCATACCGACTCTCCAAGAATAAATCCTTCTGATCTCCATCCACAAATTGGTCATATTCTCTAGGAAGCCATTCCTTCTAGGATCTATCACCCCATCGTATCGATCCTCTATGCTTCAATGCCTTTTGGGATGCATCATCCCATTTTACAGATGCCCTTGGATTCTAAACCTGGCAAGATACATTGCCCCGTTGTACAGACACTCCATGATTCTATGCCTCCAGGGTTCGACTGCCCTATCAAATTAACCTTCTAGGCTTCCACTTCTATTGGGATCCATGGACCCATCAAATCTAAATTCTAGGATTCCACGCCTCCTGGGAGTAAACTCCCTTCTTGTTAGAGGCCATTATATATTCCCTACCATTGTTGAAATAACATAAATAGATTGTGTGTCCCCTACTACCTTCATGGTGCTCCATGTAACGCATATTTATATATTGGTGTGTGTGCCCATCTGAACTGATTTGGAAAAAGAACTAGAAATTATGTCAAGCATTTTAGGTCAAATCTCTCTATTATATCTATTTGAAACCACATAGCTCCCAATGGAACTCTAACCCATCCTCATAGAATGTTCCCTATGATATAGCCAAACTCATGCCCAGATAAAAATACTCTTATAAACATTGGTAATTTTAGTGTAATATTTTGTATAAATTCCCCTAATCCTCACGGACCCCAAAACAATAGGGTGGTTCAAAGATGAAAATCCCTTTAAATAAAATATCCTTATGTATTATCTTCCCAGTGGTATTATGTAAAACCACAAAACGAACATTTTTTCGTCACACGATGTTAAACATTGCGAAATATTCTTATTTTCTGGAGGTGAATTTGCATGATAACCATCGCCTTGGTCACATAAAATTAAACTACTAGACAACATATTTATCAAGTGAAATTATAATGTACTAAATTTTTCTCAATGATATGTGAGGTTGAATAACAACCATTGATCGTCCCAAACACATGAAATTAAACTATATGATTTAGGGTCCTTTGTGATATCATAAAACAATGTTTCTATTTTCCACATCAAAAAACGTTAAAATGAAGCCTTTCCCAATGTGGATATCACAAGATGCCTCAATTGGTATATACGAGATGACACCACATCAGCCTCTCAGGATTTAAAATAGCTTAATTCTATGAGCCTCAGATAAGAGAAGACGTGGCAATAAACATCGATCATCTATTTGGTCTTCATTCACATTGGTTTGTTTCTATCGTGACATGCATGTTCCTTATATAAAATTCATCTGTAATGAACCAATATTTTATCAATGAAATTTCCCTTTTTATTTTTATTTAATATATTATAAATAATTTAAAATAACATAGAGAACACGTTTCAAACTCTATAGATTTGGAGTTAATTAAATAATTTGTATAACTATAAGCTAAAGCTAATTTACCATTGGAATAGTAAAATTGAACTTTGAAATATTAATGTGACACCTATAGAATTACAAACTAGTCAAAAGAATATTAACAATACTAAGTAATGATGATATAAAATTTAGGTATCTTATAAATGTAATTATCAAATAACTATGTCATAGTATATGTAAGCGAATATTTTAACAATTTATAAGTAAGCATTAATATTTTTTAATTTAAATATATATAATTACAATTTTTTAATAATTAATAATTATTGAAAAGAAAATTTATATTCATAAAATTTAAATAAAATAGTTTTGTTATGATATTAGGATAATTTTATGATACCATAGTAAATTTTTCAGTTTCATAAAATCAATTAAAATTTTGAAATCCGTATTTTTTGACTAAATTGTTATTTTTATAAAAAATTAAATTTTACATCAATAAAAAATTATTTTAATACAATGGAGTTCATTTTTGAATTCAAAATATCAAAAAATTCTTAGGGTTTAATTTTTTCATTTTTCTAAAATACGATTTTTTTAATTGTCAAATATAATAATTGATGATAAATGTTAAATTCATGACCTATTGAGGGATATGTGATTTATGGCCAATGTAAACCCATATTCTCTGACTATAACATATTATTTTCGAAAATTTGCTGATAATTCTAAAAAAATTAATAGTCTTGTAGAAAAATAATAAACTAATGAATAATATATTGGGAAAACTGCCCTCTCATCAACTATTAATACAACCCCCGCCTCCTGTTCAACAAACAACTCACAAGATTTGAGCCAGGTAAAAATTATACAAAATTCCATACACAATACCTTGCCATAAATACTTGAGATTTTTTTCCAATAAAATTACGAAATCCAATCCCCTTAAAACGTTATGATGGAGTATAATTCTAGTGTCAAACATCCTCATTCTTTTCATTTTTTTTTCAATTTCTATAATTTTATTATCCTTCCCACACCTCATATATATTAGAAGACATGATAAAACTTGTTTAATTTATATAATGGAATTATATAATTTTAATGGATGATCAATAATCCAAATCCTCCCCCTCTCTATCTCCCTCTTTTATTCTATAAATGAAGACACCATTCATGTTGTGTCATTTTTTCGACATCATGGATCTGTATTTTAATTTTACATTAATTCCTTCAAGATTTGTCATAATACTGCAATTATGGTTAGAAAATATTTTATTATAGATATTAAAATTTATATAGTATTCTGTAACCAGCATATCTATATGCAAGATATTAATTAATAATACCTAACATTTTCGTGATGATTGAAAAAACCACTAAAATGATCTATTTGATTATAATTAAAGGTAAATATAACGAATAATCATCAAATCAATAAAAATTATAATATGTAAGACCATTAAGTATTATTGTTGTTCTTTAATGACATATAATTCCTATTTTGTAGAATTATTCAAATATAACATGAATTTCATTACTTATAGATAAGCAAACCGATCATGAAAACCAAGAAAATTAATATTCTTAAACGATTTAGTTAATCACTATAACTCATAAAAAGGACATAAATGAAAAAAATAAAACAATAATGAAGAAAATTCATGAACAAAAGGTTCTGAATTATTTAATTAATTAATTTAATTTTATTATATAAACCATTAAGGTCAAGTGTAGAACACTCTTCGGAATAAGTTAAGGGATTCTACCTGGATCTTTATTTTCCCTACAGGTTCTTCATTCACTATCTTTACCCAAATGTAATGAATATTTAATTTTGTTTAATTCATATATATTCTGTGTACATGGTCAAACATCACATATCCAGATCAGAATATATTTGTTTTATGTGAAATACATGTTTTACAAGGTTCCCCTCTAAAATAGAAAAACAAAATTAAAATGAACTTCCTGATTTCATACCCATATTCATGTACCATCCAAATTTTGTTTTAAGAATACATAAAATTTATTAATTAAATAATTTTTTCATGAAAAACAATATTCTTTAATTTCGGGTTTTATATAAACAACTATGGAAAATAGATATGTTTTTTTTCAAAAATATGGCATCTATGAAATGTAAAAGGGGTATTTCTCTAAAGAATTTTTCAATGATTTTTATTGAGTACCTTCATTTATTTCAAATAATATTCTAAATTTAATGAATTATTAATATTTTTCTATTAGTTATATCATATTATGTAAATTATTAAGTGATTTACGGTCAGTTTGATAGTGGAGGTGCTATCTTAATACCCTTCTCCATATTACTCACAATGGTTAGTGATTATGGTTACATATTGAGTAATGTTATTTATATTTCATATGTATATATCATTTATGTTTTACTCAATTTATAATAGTAATAAAATGGACTGTGTATGTGATGGGTGGGTCCTTGTATAGCCCTTATATGTAATGCTATCTATCAAGAGAAAAACTAGACTGGGTTTTTACCCATTATGTATACTGTCCTGGCCAATGCCTTGAAAGTATATTTATGATAATTGGTATTATGGATTCTCTAATTATGAAACTATTAATTTATAGTCCATGTTATTATCTTAATATTTGAATTTCATGGGTTATATTTTATTTTAGAATTATTAAAATAACTTTGGTTATTTCCATTTTATTCTCATGATTATGTTTTAATGAAATGTATTCTTAGTTATTTAGCATGCCTAATGGTTTTTGATTAAAATAGCTTATGATGTAATTACTAACCATACTAAGCATCTAGGATCACTGGTTTATTATATTTTATTTTATTTTATGATGTGATGATGTATATTATGAATGATTTCAGGGATAATATAAGATTTAATGAGATCTTCAATTAATTTTATATTTTTTCTTTTCCATTCATGATTTAATATAAAATTCATGTTTGTATTCTGGTTTCCAAAACTACTAACTTTTCATTCCATTGAGATCAGAGTCTTTTATATATGACAATATATTAATATAATGAAGCTACTCTGAAATACTAGGTTTGATTTCATTATTATTAGTATCAAATAAAGCATAGTAAAAAAACGGAATATATTTTTAGAAAACATATATTAGGGATCAAAACCATAACATAGAATTTGAGGATAATAATTGAAGAGAATACTAGAATATTTATGGTTGATATTAAATTTATATTCTATGAAATACATCCATGTTTGGATACTGCAAGTGGATTTGGTTCTCGTACAAGTGTACCATGGGGTAACTACTCTGACACAGTGTCCTAGGCCTGACGTGTGGTATCCAGGTACATGAAAATGGACGTTACTAACAGCTAGTTTGACACTCTCAGGAGTATATGATTAATATAGGTCTCATTTTCATGAAAACCCATTATGATGGAATTAAATATAAATATGTCCCCAAAGAAACACTTTTTATGAATATGATATTATCTATAAAAAATTTTATTTACGTGAAGTGCATTTCTAGTTTTATATTTGACCTTATGATTAATAACAAAATTTAATGTATTCCATTATTTATAAATTAGTCCTATGGATGAAAATGGAAATTATATCAATACATGTATCCCATGTAGGGATTTCCATCTTATGTATTATATTTATTTTGGTACTAGAGATGAAACTAGTGTTCATCAAATTATAACTATACTAGGAAAAATGAATTGGGATACGAATAATAACCTTACCTGTATAGATATTCCTAATCCATAAAATGGAGGAATAATGTTATATCAATTTATGTGACAACAACCTCCATCATTTAATTGTAATAAAAACCCTTTAGTAGTAGATAAGGGGATATGTTACTTATATTTGATATTTCATACATTGGGAAGTAAAAAAGGGAGAAGGTTATCATGTCATCATATATTCTATCTATATATTTGGATAAGTCATAGTCATTAATTTAATACATAAATGTATTCAAAAACCAAAAATAATGAAAGGAATGTTTTTATGAACATTTTCATGAAAAAATATATCACTCATGAACAAAAAGCAGATATCAAGAAGAAATTATTGAGTCTAAGACAAAAATTTGATAAAATGCTTCCATGTATGAAGTGAAAATTTCCTAGTTATAAAGGCTTGATTCATACTACATATAGAATTCATGGCGGAAAATTAATCAATTAATTGATGGTTTAAAACCATTCCTCCTAATGGAATTGGTCTCAAAAAATTTCCCATTATATGAAGATATATATTTTTAAAAGATATGATGACAGAAAAAATAAATCACTTCGGATTATGAAATTAATGGAATCTATGAGATGAATAGGGCTATTGAGAAATATATTATAGGATATAATGATAATGAGAAGAATGGAAGAGATTAATTTCCATCAAGTGGTAATTTTGGGAAAAACACTTTGGTACATGCCGGAAGGGTATGGCTTTTTTTCCATGTCGGAAGAAAAAGGCCACTAAACTCTTGATTGAAATAGATAGAAAGAAGATACCAATATTCAATTATATAATTGATCATATATGGTAGATTATGTTAATTATTGACTTCTATTTCAGGGGAACACTCCCCAAAAAAGGCCATATGAGACAGGCCAATCTTATGTGGTCACTACTACAGATGTTGAATTTTTTTAATGATGCGGTGGAGGTACATTAATAATTTTCAAAAACCAAAAACAATTCATTATCTGATACTACATCACAACATTATATTATATATTTTTCATTTTCCAATAATATTATACATTTCTATTTAATTTAATATATTATCTATCATTTAAAAATATTATGCTACGTATCATTCAAAAAATGTAGTGTCGTTTTGGCCCCATTATGATATATAAACATGATTTACTTTTGGAAATTTCCATTATGCCTATCATTGAATTTTACATAATCATTTATATGTACATGATTTAAAAATATGATGAGAAAAAAAAATTAAGTTGAAGGAATTCATAATTATTAAGGACCATGTACAATGTACAATGTATAATCTTCAAAGAAGAAACATCATAATTGGGTTCTTATCCGCATCCACCATTTTTAGCTCTTTTAATTTTAATTAATGTATTTGAAGTGAAATGATTATATATGAATCATAAGATTTATGATGTACCTATTGTTGAATAATATATTGATGTATTTCTTGAGTATTTACTAATAAATCCTCTAGAGTGGGAATTTTTGTTCTCTATTGATTTAATTCTGAGTGAAATCCTTATATAAGTTACTCCTTATAAAATAGACACCATGGAGTTATTAGATCCAAATAAAAAACTAGATGAGTTTAGTGATAATAGATTTATTTGCACCAGTGTTTCTCTAAGGGGAGCCCCTATTCTCATTATTAAAAAGAATCATGGTTCCATGAGGTTGAGTAATGACAATAGTGAAATTAATGATATTACAATAAATAAAAAAATACCTTTCCTCAAATTGATGATAAATTTTTTCAACATCATGAAGCTCAATATTTTTTAAATATTTACCTTCTATATAGATATAATCAATTATGTGTGAGGAAAGAATATATTCCAAAAATAGAATTTCAAACCTGGTATGGGCATTATGAGTATATAGTAATTCAATTTGAACTAAATAATTAAACCACTATTCGTATGGATATAATGAATAGAAATTTTAATTAAAATCATGATTACTTTCTTGTGGTACTTATTGATGATATGTTTGTATAAATTAAAATAAATGAATACCCTAAAATCACATATATATTATTTTAAAAACTCTTAGCAGAGATTAATTATTTGGGATGTTTACAAAGTGTACTTTTGGATTAAATAGGTTTCTTATCATGTCCATATTGTCAAAATGGATGGAATAACAATTGGTACTATGAATACAAAGGTATTTTAGGAATGTCCGAAACCAATGAACATAACTGAGGTACATAGATTCATTTGTTTATCATATTACTATCAGCCTTTCATTCATAATTATTCTTGATCAGATAACATGTTAATAATGCTATCTCATAAATGAATTTTTTTCATAAAGAAATATGATTTTGAAGAATGTATCGAATAATTATAGATAATATTTGTGAATCATAAGATCTTGACTCCACCATCAGGGAGTGTTGGATGTGGTATTTATAGTAATTCATCAATTAATGGACATGGATAGGTCTTTATATCAAATGATAATGTTATTGCCTATGAATCATGGCATTTATAAATTCAACAACAGAACTATCCAACTCATAATCTTCATTTAAAAGCTGTAATATTTTCCACAAAAATATGGTGACACTATCTCTAGGGTGAAGTATGTGAGATATATATACATCACATGATCATTAAATATATTTTCTTAGAGAATGAACTCCACATTAAGCAATGTTGTATGCTTGAGACACTTGAGGATTATTATTTCTAAATACACTATCTTCTAGGAAATGAAAATAAGGTAGTTGATGCATTGATCATTAAAGAATGGGGAGTTCTAAAAAAATTAGATCAACAGGGATCTTGTGTTCATGGATATGGTAAGGATGGATATCTGAATGATCTATGAAGGTTAAACAAAATTAATTTTTCAATTATTGTCCCAACTAACATTATTGGAATGAATTAAATGTTCTTAGTATATGGATGAGAATCTCCAAAAGAAAATTAATGCTTTGACTGATGGGATATTTCGAGACATTGTGTGTGAGAATGAAATTCTTAAATTTCTGGGGAGACATCATGTTCCCTCGATATTCTATATAAAAAGGGAGTAATTTTATGATTCCCATAGTTTGAATGTCACAACCCGACCTCGGGGCCCGTGCCGTGACTACCCCAAGCCCGCCTTCCATAGGCCAGGGGCTGGCGACTAGCACCAAGGCGTATAATCCCGGTAAACAGGGAAGGCATTGCCTTTATAAGTAACAACCACCACAGAATCAGCAAGCGGAAAGTAACTACAAGTGCAGAAGAGTAAGGGGGCCGGAATAGAAGCCCAACTGAAAGTAAAGTACAACTCGAAAGGGAAAACAGCAACTGAAAGTACAAGCGGCTCCTGGGACGTCCTCCTCGATTCCTACCTGAAGGGTAGGTACAGATGGCTCAGCTCCTGGATCGTCCACCACGGATCCTACCTGAAGGGTAGGTACGGATAGCTCACAACTCCTCGGGTCCAACTGTCCGCTCCGAGCACGTCCCGCTCAGTGGTCCTCCTCCGGGTACCGACCTACTCCGAAAGCCTCATCCACAGTCAGCGCTGTCCGTCGTCTGCAACCAACACAACGAAGTGCGGGCAAATCCCGTGCAGGGGTGAGTATAAGCTACTCAGTAGGGACCCCGAGACCCCTGAAGGTCTCTCAAATCCACAAAGGATAAACCACGAAGAAAAGTAACAATCACGAAGTAACATCCAGTATTGATTAGGTATATGCCCATACATATACCTATGTCACCAATTTCCGTTCGGCTCCAACACGAGCCCAAGAAAAATCCATTCCACAAAGAAGAGTAAACAGTAAAATCCACATAGGATAACAGTACAAGTCCACACGGTTTATAACAAGTTTATGAAATCAACGGATAACTATTACCCAGGTATATGCCCATACATATACCTAAGTTATCAAGCGACCCATTTCAATCATGAGGAAACACAAATATCAATGACTCAGCTCAAACCAGGATTTTTATTATCGAAACCGTAACTACTGAAGAGCTCCGTCTCTAGAGTGTACAGTGGTCCTGTCACGACTCCGAGGTACTGCTCACTAACCATAAGACTGCTGAGGTACTCCTCCTGTCGAGTACTGCGGGTTTGCGGCCAACTACCGGGCGCTCCGTCCGCTGAGGGTCTGTCGCCAAATACCGGGCGCTCAACCAAATAGCCTACTGAGGTACTCCTCCTGTCGAGTACCGCGGGTTTTCTGCCAACTACCAGGCGCTCCGTCCGCCGTGGGTCTGCTTCCAACTACTGGGGGCTCCGTCCACTGGGCTAGTCGACTCACTCCAAGTCGAGTCGGTCAAGCAGTCGTCAGGTCTCAGTCGGCGACACGGTCTCCGTACTCCGCACGCACGTCTCCACCGTCGCGGGTCTGTCGCTACAACCAAGCGCACACACTCCGTAGAGTATCGCGGGTCCGCCGCTACAACCAAGCGCTCCACCGCCAAGGGTCTGCTGCTGCATCCAAGCGCACCACCACTGTCAAGTACCACGGGTCCGCCGCTACACCCAAGCGCTCCCCCGCCCGCTCGTCTCCGGGAGGGTCCACTCCACGAGCTACTGGTCGATACTCCAAGTATCTCAAATTCCAACGAAGAAGTGCCACATACGTCTGCTTCGTCAAAGGAGTCTCAACGCAACAGACGGCGCGTCAATCAGACGTCCGGTCTGTGAGTTATTAGCCTTTTCGTCCCGAGGGCCCCGTTGGTTTCGTGAGCGAACCAAACCCGGCCATATCTCAACTGTATCCAAAACTCGGGCGGAGTATGTCAAAAGTTCCGTCCCACTTAGAGGATTCCATCAAAGTCGACGGCACGTCAATTGGACGTCCGGAGCTCAAGATATAAGCGTTTCCGCTCCGAGGGCCCGGTTGGTTTCGTGAACGAACCAACCCGGCCGTACTCCGTCGGCACCCAAACCTCGGGCGGAGTATATCAAAAGATTCGTCTCACTAAGAGGAACTTATCAGAACTAACGGCACGCCATTCGGACGTCCGTAGCTCAAGATACGAGCGTTTCCGCTCCGAGGGCCCGGTTGGTTTCGTGAACGAACCAACCCGACCGTACTCCACCTGCGTCCAAACCTCGGGCGGAGTATACCAAAAGATCCGTCTCACTAAGAGGAACACAACACGGCTGACGGCACGTCAATCGGACGTTCGTGGCTCAAGATATGAGCGTTTCCGCTCCGAAGGCCCGGTTGGTTTCGTGAACGAACCAACCCGGCCGAACTCAAAGTAAACCGAAACCTTGAGTGCGATATACCGAAACGACCGCCTCGATCCAAGGATCGCGTTGCCACAGACGGTTCGTCATTCGGAGGTCCGAGGCTCATGTTATGGGCCAAAAACCGATTCTGGTTCGAAACGGGGGGGTCCGGGTCCGGGCCGACCCGGCCCGACTCCCCCCCCCCCCCCCCTGGGCAGCGCGGTGGCCGGCGGCGGCGGTCGGCGGCAGCGGCGCGCGGAGGAGGCGCGGCGGCGCGCGGCGGTGCGCCGAGGCGGCGCGGCGACGCGCGGAGGCGGCGCGGGGAGCCGCGGCGGCCTGTCGCCGCGGGTTGGCTGCACGCGGGGGCTAAGCCCCCCGCTTCCTTGATTGGCGGCGCGGCCTAAGTGTCGCGTCATTTGCAAATAAAACGGCCCCCGCACGTGGGGGCCGGCTGGAGACAAAACCGGGGGGGCCGGCTGCCCCCCTCTCTTTAAAGAACCGCCCCCCTCTTAAAGAGGGGGGTTTTTATGGGTTGGTCTGGGGATTAATTCCCCCGGTTTTTAAGACATCCGGCCGGCCAGCTGGCCGGCCGGTTTTCTCAAACGGGACCGGAAATTCCGGTCCCCCCTTCGGCATCCGAAGCCGGCGGCCCGGCCGCCGGTCTTCTCTTCCGCCGCGGCCCGGAACCGGCCGCGGTCTCCTCGTTCCGCCGCGGCCCGGAACCGGCCGCGGTGCGACGGCACCGCGCCCCTTTCGCCGTACCTTGATTCCTTTCAACGCGGCGCGACAGCGTCGCGTTCTTGAAGATTCTACCTCGGCGTGGCACGACGGCGCCGCGTAAAATAAAAGTACGATCATCCGCGTGGTGCGACGGCACCACGCCACTTGCTTCCATCCGCAAGAATAAACAAGAACGATGGAGGGGGGTTCGGCCGTGTTCGTGCGGTCCGGCCCCCCTCGCGTTAACAACAACACTTATATAAAATATTCAAAAGCCTCACGTAGACATGCGATCCACGAGCAAGAAATGGAATAAATTAACAATATTCAACAACCCCTACCTCGATGGAAGCTCGCGGAGCTCATCAACGATCCGCGAAGGACGAGCGTCGCGGAGGTCCGACGTCACGGAAGAAGACGTCGTCGGCATCGCGGTTATGGCGTCGCGGTAGACAGACGTGGGTTCGCCGCGAGAGGCACGTCGCGGAAAGTGCGTTGCGGCGTCGGACGCAGGTTCGCCGCGGAAAGCACTCCGCGGAGAGGATGCGTTGCGGCGTCGTGGAGGAAATCCAACGCGTTGCAGTCCGACGTCGTGGAAGAAGGACGCCGCGTTCTTCGTCGTGGAGGAAGAACTCACAAGAATCCTCCCTCTTTTCCTCTCCGCACAGCAAACGCCAACCCGCAAAGGAAACTAAAAACTGAATTAAATAGAAGGGTTTGGAATTTCAAAGGTTTGAAATTCAAACCTCTTCATTTAATTCCCCACAATTAAAACATAAGTTATAACTTAAGTTTATTAAAATTAAAGCATGACCTTACAACTTAACACAACTTAAGTCTTTTGAAATTCAAGAGTTTGAATTTCAAAACTTTAATTAAACTCACTTATTAATGACATAAGTTATAACCTAAGTTTACATCATGAATTGTGAGTTGGGGGGGTTAGAGGATATGAAGGGGTGGGGTTCGTGTGGGCCCCACCACCCTCTTAACCTCCCAAGGGAAGTTGGGTTGTCACCCAACTTCCACCCAAAGGATAAAAACACTTAAGGAAGAAAAAAATAAAAATTGAAGTTAAATTTTTATTTTAACATTCACAATTTTATTTTTACAACTCCCCTCGTGTAAACGCAACTTCGGGAAAGGTCTCCTTAAGCGAATATCGGCGCTACGAGTTCATCGGTGTCCTCGGATTTCAATTCCGAGCACCGGATCAAAAGATAGGAAATCCCGCTCGTTCGTTCACTGAACGTACCCGAGCCAAACTTCGGAAATTAATTCCGAGCACTCCGGGCCTCGGAATCAGGTGCCGTTAGAAACTGCGGACTCATAAAATTCCAAAGAAAATTAACAAAAAATTTTCCTTGAAATTTCCGGGTCTTTACATTACTCCCACCTCAGGGCTTTACGTCCCCGTAAAGCTTCAACTCACACTTAAGGGAAACAAGCAGTAATGAGCACGCAACTGAGCTTTACGCTCCCATATGCTCACCTGAAGATCTCGTGCTACCCGAGAAGCACCCCAGAGGAAGCAACCGTTCACGTAGATCCTGATCCTATCGATCCTCGCTCTCTACTAGAACCTCTGTGCTTGTCGCCCTGTCATCGACGTCCAACTCCCCGGGGTCGATGACGTGTGAAGAAACATACACGTATCTCCACAGCTGAGACACGTGGTGGACATTATGCACCCGGTGCGACTGAGGTGGTGGGGTCAAGCGGTAAACCTCCTCACCTACCCTGCTGAAGATTAAAAAGGGTCCATCAAACTTCGGAGATAACATGCCACCTCGGCCACATCTCCGAAACCTCATCGGTTGAGACCGTATAAGAACGTGTTCGTCACCCTCGAATTCAAGAGGTTTCCCTTTTTAGGTTAGAACTGAAACTCAAAACTCCTGCTGCCACAAGGGTAGGGTTGACCAACTCAAGAGTGATCGGCCACACCCTCTTATGCCTGTGTTTAACATGTGCTGCCCAGGGTTTCCTTTTCGCCGACCAAGGAAAACCCATTCCGACGTTTGCCTAAAACAGTCAACCGGGGTATGATTTGTGAATCAAAACCATACCCAGATCAACGTCGTAAGGCCTCTACGCTGCCACCAAGAGATTCCAACCGAAACTCTCGCCTCGAGGTCAAATCACACCGTCGGCGTAAGTGTGATTATCGAGTCTCCTCCCAAAGGTATCTCCAGACGTGAGGGTCAAGTCTACGGCTTACCCGGAACCTCTAGGTCTGGGACATGATTCGCGGAAGGGTAGAATGATTGGTTCTTATGTCTATAGATATGGCAGCTCGTAGTAGACATAATTCGTACCCCGAATCATTCTTAGAGCTCCTGGGTCACACTCCTTGACCGCAATGCAGCTACTCTCCTCCCCAGTCCTCCTGCTCCCTGAGCCTGGCGGGGACTACTAAGTCGGGTGGTCGTAACATGTCGAAATGTACACCACCACATGCTGCTCTCTAAGCTCCGCTTCTACGTCTGCTACCCTGCAGATTCATCTGTCCTTAGCACTTCCTCCTCCTGAAACATTTTACACGCCCGAGTCTCTGAGACTGGCGCTAGTTTCCTGCCTTTCACTGCTAACGTTCACAACCACAAAGGTTCTCTCTAGCATCCTAACATAGGTAGGAATGCATAGAGGAAAAGAAATGGTTTGGATGTCCTTTAGACACACTTCGCTCAGAAGTTCGAGTCTAAAGAACTGATCTCAACGTAACCAACGAGTACCAAGATTGATTGGTAAGCCACGATGAGTGCTCTGCTTCCGACATGTCGTACTGTCGAAGCTGTATTAGCTCCAGAAAACTCACAACCACCTCCTCAAGCCAGTCCTCAGCCGCCTACGAGTCAGGCTCACCTCGAAACTTGAGGGATATCTGGTGCTAAAACATATGTAAGGCACTAAGCCTGTGAGTCTCTACTACCGGTACCGCCGGTAGTGTCTGCTGACTAATAGGTAGTGACATAGTTGGCGCACTACCCGTAGGTACTATCCCAGGTATCGGTTCGCGTAACGAAGCCTCATTACTATAAGGACCAACCTCATGGTCACTCACTGGGAACAATAGGAGCTAAGATCATCATCCGCTCTACTAGTATCCAAGCTAGGTGTAGAACTCTAGCAATCGCCTCCATCCAGTCCACTGCTTCCTGGGAAATCTGTCTCGCCTCGTATCCTCAGAGGCCTCTACTGCTGGAACTCGTGCATCGCGCTCTGCTAGCGTGCACCGTCAGCTAGTGGCATCTGCTACCTAACGGGTGGTGGTGCTGCTGGTACACCACCCGAAGGTGCCAACACTGAAAAAGGGCCCTGCACCGGAGTCTCGCTGCTCGGTGGGCCATCATCGAGAACTCTCTCGGAACTCCAGCTAACTATCTGCATGGTGACATCCTGAACAGTTGTGTCATGGTCAACGATTATACCTGGTGAGCTGACCTGGTTTGAGATGACTTTTAACCTTTTTGGGAAACACACACGTAATCAGTGTTTTCATGCATTAAGTCAGAAATCAGAAGGCAGGGTCCTGGTGTACGGATACGTCGGCCGCCGCACCAACACTGGACTCCCTGGACTGATAACCACACTCAATACACTAAACA
This sequence comes from Viscum album, assembly GCA_963277665.1. Lineage (NCBI taxonomy): Eukaryota > Viridiplantae > Streptophyta > Magnoliopsida > Santalales > Viscaceae > Viscum > Viscum album. The sequence continues at coordinate 1,104,003,694 of OY728131.1, read as the reverse complement.
CTATTGCTTCACATAGAAAAAAGATCAGAGTCCTGAGTTCTGCGGTAGAACCGAACTCCTCTGATACCAATTTTTCACAACCCGACCTCGGGGCCCGTGCCGTGACTACCCCAAGCCCGCCTTCCATAGGCCAGGGCCTGGCGACTAGCACCAAGGCGTATAATCCCGGTAAATAGGGAAGGCATTGCCTTTATAAGTAACAACCACCACAGAGTCAGCAAGCGGAAAGTAACTACAAGTGCAGAAAATTAAGGGGGCCGGAATACAAGCCCAATTGAAAGTAAAGTACAACTCGAAAGGGAAAACAGCAACTGGAAGTACAAGCGGCTCCTGGGACGTCCTCCTCGATTCCTACCTGAAGGGTAGGTACAGATGGCTCAGCTCCTGGATCGTCCACCACGGATCCTACCTGAAGGGTAGGTACAGATAGCTCACAACTCCTCGGGTCCAACTGTCCGCTCCGAGCACGTCCCGCTCAGTGGTCCTCCTCCGGGTACCGACCTACTCCGAAAGCCTCATCCACAGTCAGCGCTGTCCATCGTCTGCAACCAACACAATGAAGTGCGGGCAAAGCCCGTGCAAGGGTGAGTATAAGCTACTCAGTAGGGACCCCGAGACCCCTGAAGGTCTCTCAAATCCACAAAGGTTAAACCACGAAGAAAAGTAACAATCACGAAGTAACATCCAGTATTGATTAGGTATATGCCCATACATATACCTATGTCACCAATTTCCGTTCGGCTCCAACACGAGCCCAAGAACAATCCATTCCACAAAGAAGAGTAAACAGTAAAATCCACATAGGATAACAGTACAAGTCCACACGGTTTATAACAAGTTTATGAAATCAACGGATAACTATTACCCAGGTATATGCCCATACATATACCTAAGTTATCAAGCGACCCATCTCAATCATGAGGAAACACAAAGATCAATGACTCAGCTCAAACCAGGATTTTTATTATCGAAACCGTAACTACTGAAGAGCTCCGTCTCTAGAGTGTACAATGGTCCTGTCACGACTCCGAGGTACTGCTCACTAACCATAAGACTGCTGAGGTACTCCTCCTGTCGAGTACTGCGGGTTTGAGGCCAACTACCGGGCGCTCCGTCCGCTGAGGGTCTGTCGCCAAATACCAGGCGCTCAACCAAATAGCCTACTGAGGTACTCCTCCTGTCGAGTACCGCGGGTTTGCTGCCAACTACCAGGCGCTCCGTCCGCCGTGGGTCTGCTGCCAACTACTGGGCGCTCCGTCCACTGGGCTAGTCGACTCACTCCAAGTCGAGTCGGTCAAGCAGTCGTCAGGTCTCAGTCGGCTACACGGTCTCCGTACTCCGCACGCACGTCTCCACCGTCGCGGGTCTGTCGCTACAACCAAGCGCACACACTCCGTAGAGTATCGCGGGTCCGCCGCTACAACCAAGCGCTCCACCGCCAAGGGTCTGCTGCTGCATCCAAGCGCACCACCACTGTCAAGTACCACGGGTCCGCCGCTACACCCAAGCGCTCCCCCGCCCGCTCGTCTCCGGGAGGGTCCACTCCATGAGCTACTGGTCGATACTCCAAGTATCTCAAAGTCCAACGAAGAAGTGCCACATACGTCTGCTTCGTCAAAGGAGTCTTAACGCAACAGACGGCGCGTCAATCAGACGCCCGGTCTGTGAGTTATTAGCCTTTTCGTCCCGAGGGCCCGGTTGGTTTCGTGGGCGAACCAAACCCGGCCATATCTCAACTGTATCCAAAACTCGGGCGGAGTATGTCAAAAGTTTCGTCCCACTTAGAGGATTCCATCAAAGTCGACGGCACGTCAATTGGACGTCCGGAGCTCAAGATATAAGTGTTTCCGCTCCGAAGGCCCGGTTGGTTTCGTGAACGAACCAACCCGGCCGTACTCCGTCGGCACCCAAACCTCGGGCGGAGTATATCAAAAGATTCGTCTCACTAAGAGGAACTTATCAGAACTAACGGCACGCCATTCGGACGTCCGTAGCTCATGATACGAGCGTTTCCGCTCCGAGGGCCCGGTTGGTTTCGTGAACGAACCAACCCGACCGTACTCCACCTGCGTCCAAACCTCGGGCGGAGTATACCAAAAGATCCGTCTCACAAAGAGGAACACAACACGGCTGACGGCACGTCAATCGGACGTTCGTGGCTCAAGATATGAGTGTTTCCGCTCCGAAGGCCCGGTTGGTTTCGTGAACGAACCAACCCGGCCGAACTCAAAGTAAACCGAAACCTTGAGTGCGATATACCAAAACGAACGTCTCGATCCAAGGATCGCGTTGCCACAGACGGTTTGTCATTCGGAGGTCCGAGGCTCAAGTTATGGTCCAAAAACTGATTCTGGTTCGAAACGGGGGGGTCCGGGTCCGGGCCGACCCAGCCCGACCCCCCCCCCCCCCCCCCGGGCGGCGCGGCTGCCGGCGGTGGCGCGCGGAGGCAGCGCGGGGGCGCGCGGCAGGGCGCCGAGGCGGCGCGGAGGCGGCGCGGCGGCGCGCGGAGGCGGTGCAGGGAGCCGCGGCGGCTTGTCGCCGCGGGTGGGCTGCACGCGGGGGCTAAGCCCCCCGCTTCCTTGATTGGCGGTGCAACCTAAGTGTCGCGCCATTTGCAAATAAAATGGCCCCCGCATGTGGGGGCCGGCTGGAGACAAAACCGGGGGGGGGCCGGCTGCCCCCCTCTCTTCAAAGAACCGCCCCCCTCTTAAAGAGGGGGGTGTTTATGGGTTGGCCGGGGGATTAATTCCCCCGGTTTTTAAGGCATCCGGCCGGCCAGCTGGCCGGCCGGTTTTCTCAAACGGGACCGGAAATTCCGGTCCCCCCTTCGGCTTCCGACGCCGGCGGCCCGGCCGCCGGTCTTCTCTTCGGCCGCGGCCCGGAACCGGCCGCGGTGTTCGTCGTCCGGCGCGGTGCGACGGCACCGCGCCCCTTTCGCCGTACCTTGATTCCTTTCAACGCGGCGCAACGGCGTCGCGTTCTTGAAGATTCTACCTCGGCGTGGCGCGACGGCGCCGCGTAAAATAAAAGTACGATCATCCGCATGGTGCGACGGCACCACGCCACTTGCTTCCATCCGCAAGAATAAACAAGAACGATGGAGGGGGTTCGGCCGTGTTCGTGCGGTCCGGCCCCCCTCGCGTTAACAACAACACTTATATAAAATATTCAAAAGCCTCACGTAGACATGCGATCCACGAGCAAGAAATGGAATAAATTAACAATATTCAACAACCCCTACCTCGAAGGAAGCTCGCGGAGCTCATCAACGATCCGAGAAGGACGAGCGTCGCGGAGGTCGGACGTCACGGAAGAAGACGTCATCGGCATCGCGGTTATGGCGTCGCAGTAGACGGACGTGGGTTCGCCGCGAGAGGCACGTCGCGGAAAGTGCGTTGCGGCGTCGGACGTAGGTTCGCCGCGGAAAGCACTCCGTGGAGAGGATGCGTTGCGGCGTCGTGGAGGAAATCCAACGCGTTGCAGTCCGACGTCGTGGAAGAAGGACGCCGCGTTCTTCGTCGTGGAGGAAGAACTCACAAGAAGCCTCCCTCTTTTCCTCTCCGCACAGCAAACGCCAACCCGCAAAGGAAACTAAAAACTGAATTAAATAGAAGGGTTTGGAATTTCAAAGGTTTGAAATTCAAACCTCTTCATTTAATTCCCCACAATTAAAACATAAGTTATAACTTAAGTTTATTAAAATTAAAGCATGACCTTACAACTTAACACAACTTAAGTCTTTTGAAATTCAAGATTTTGAATGTCAAAACTTTAATTAAACTCACTTATTAATGACATAAGTTATAACCTAAGTTTACATCATGAATTGTGAGTTGGGGGGGTTAGAGGATATGAAGGGGTGGGGTTCGTGTGGGCCCCACCACCCTCTTAACCTCCCAAGGGAAGTTGGGTTGTCACCCAAATTCCACCCAAAGGATAAAAACACTAAAGGAAGAAAAAAATAAAAATTGAAGTTAAATTTTTATTTTAACATTCACAATTTTATTTTTACAACTCCCCTCGTGTAAACGCAACTTCGGGAAAGGTCTCCTTAAGCGAATATCGGCGCTACGAGTTCATCGGTGTCCTCGGATTTCAATTCCGAGCACCGGATCAAAAGTTAGGAAATCCCGCTCGTTCGTTCACTGAACGTACCCGAGCCAAACTTCGGAAATTAATTCCGAGCACTCCGGGCCTCGGAATCATGTGCCGTCAGAAACTGCGGACTCATAAAATTCCAAAGAAAATTAACAAAAAATTTTCCTTGAAATTTCCGGGTCTTTACATTGAATTTATCTACACACCCTGGTTGGACTAATATGTAAATATATTTTAAGGAAAATTTTTAGTGGGAAAACATGGAGTAGAAAATTATTGATTATGTCTGAATATGTTTAGTATGTCAATAATTTATGGTAGAATGAAAACACATTAGTGAATCCATGCTGCCTCTGACTATTCCAATATTGAAATGGGGTGATATCACTATGGAATGTTTCACTGGATTACCAAAAAGTCCAAGAAATAATGATGAAATATGGGTAATTATTGATTAACTTACCTAATCTGCACATTTTCTCGCTATAAGGGAGGATTTTCCACTATAGATACTTGCAGGGATATATAATAATGAAGTTGTAAGACTTATTGGAGAACCTACATTAATTGTTTTACCATGATCCACAATTTACCTAAATTGTTATTAATGTCTTCCAATAACATTGCATACTGAGAATCATTTGATTACTTCTTCTCATAATCAAAATGGTGGGCAGTTAAAAATAATGATTCTAACATGGATGTAATTTTATTATCATTCTCATATGATTTAAAATGTATTTGAGATCTGTCTTATTCTATTGTAGAGTTTTCCAACAATAATATATTTCATTCAAGTATTCAAATGGCACTATATAATTCATAGTATCAAAAGTGATTTTGTGCACTAACTTGTTGGAATGAAGTCTGTGAAAGGATGATTTTAGTGCCAAATAATATATAAGAAATAATAAAAAATGTAATGACTACTCAAACACATTCAAATAATCTCAAATATATAAAATATCTATTCTTATAATCGAAGGAATGATTTGGAATTTCAGGTTGAAGATCACATTATATTGAAATTATCTCAATGGAATGGTGTTATAGGATTTGGGAACAAAGGTGAAATGGCTCTGTTGTACTACTCATGCTATTGAATCCTAGAGAGTGTTGGAGAAGTGTCTTATTTCTTGGTGATTCCACCTAACCCTTATAAAGCAAATAATGTGTTCCAAATATCTTTGATAAGGATGTACATGTTTGACCCATTGCATGACATCACTTATGATGGAATAAAATTGGAAAATGATTTGTCTTATTGTGGACTGCCTGTAAAGATTATGGACACTAAATAACAAGTATTGTGGAATCATATGACCCAGATAGAAAAGGTACTTTAAAAAATAATAAGATTTAAGAGGAAACATCGGATCTTAAGGAATATTTGATGAAGAATTTCAGAAATTGTTTTTAGGGTGAAATTCTGTAAATTTTGAGGATAAAATTCTATTACATATGTAGAATGTGACGAAAATTTTTTATATTAATTAGATTTGCCCACATAATTTTATTTTAGATAGTATAAATCATATCAAATCAAATATAGAACACGATACAAGAATTATAAATGAATAATTAATGATATAATATGTATTTCTAGACGTTGATGATCATGTACCCATAGAATACTATTTTGACCTATGGAAAACTAATGTTAACTATATAAATAGAAAACCACCCAACAAAATTGTCACATCAATAGTGGATGTATGTAAAAAATTTATGTATCGTGTAAATTTAAGTATGATATTATTATTTTATATTATAAGAAAGTGAATATTTTAAATATTATAATCTATGTGTTGGTATTTTTGTAAGATATAAATATCTAATAACAATTTTATAATTAATAATATGATCAAAAATAAAATTTACTTTCATAAAATTTATGTAAAAATTAATATTTGTTTTTCTGATGATTTTAGGAAACTTTTATGAGACCATAGTTATTTTTTCAGTGTTATAAAATCCATTCTAAATATAAAATATGTATTTTTTACTAGTTTATGATTTTAATTTAAGATTAAAATATCCATATTCGGAAATTTATTCCATAAATTGGAGTCAGTTTTTGAATTATTTAAGTAAAAAAATTTATACAGTTAATTTTTTGATTAATCATAAAATACAATAATTTTTTTGAATAGTAGAATATAATAATTTATGATAACTGTTAAATACATGAATTATTGTGTCATAAGTTATGCATTGATGATGTATGCCATAATCACAAAGTATACATCATTATACTAATATATTTCACGTTAATTCTAAATCTATTCATAGTCTTCAGGAAAAATAGTAAACTAAGGAATTTAATAATGAGAAAACACTAGTTTCATCCACCATAAATACCACCACTCACCACCTATTCTCATCAAACCTCTCTAGTTTTGAACCTCATCCAAATTTTTCCAAATAATCATCTAAATACCCTACCCCATGTCCTAGAGCTCCAAGTTTAATAAAAAGGAAAAAATCAACCCCGTTATAAATGTTCTAAAGGGGGAGAATGCAAGAGGTAAAAAACAACTCTCTTTTAATTTATTTTCTGTCAATTTAATTTATTTTCTTATCCTTACCTGAACTCCCCTGTATAAGGAGACAGGATAAATCTTGTATAATTTATATAATGTATTTATATCATATTAATTGAATATCCATAATCAAACAAATTTCCCTATATCTTTTATTCTATAAATGATAGCATCGCTTGTGATGTGCCAATTAATGATATCATGCATGATGTATTATCAATTTCAATTAATACCTTCAAACTTTATCTGAAAACTGACCATTAAAACCATGAGAACGAACACTCCAAAATGATTATGTTAAACTCTATATCGCATAAAAAAGTCATAAATGAACTTAATTAAAAAAAATAAGTAATTAATTTAATGTATAAATATTTATAAACATATTAATAAATGGATTGAATATTATTATCTCACAAATTAAGGTCAACTTTTAAACACTTTCATTCATCAGTTAAGGTATTTTACCAATACAATCATTTTATCTTTGAGTTATTATTTCACTATCTTTACCAACATTTAATGTTTATTTATTTTTGTGTACTTATTATATATTTGGTTTATATTTTCTAGAACACATATATCTAGATTTGTTCATCTTTCCATTATGGTAGGAATAGGGTTTATAAGGATCCATGATCAAATATGAAATTTTGATTGAATAGAACATCCTAATTTCTATCCCATTCTCAAGTACTATACATATTCTATTCTAAGAATCCATTATATTTCATAAATGGATATGTTTTTCATGAAAAACCACATTTTTTCATTCTTGGTTTTATTCAAACAATTATGAAAAATAGAAATGATTTTTCCAACCTTAATCTTCTTTGAAATAAAAAATCGGTATTTCTCACCTTAATTTATCAGTGATTTTTTTTGATTATTTCCAATTTATTTCAACATATCTGTTTATTTTTATTATTTATTGGGAATTATCATTTATTTTTACCATTTAACATATATTATTGAATGTTCTATGGTCCATTGGACGGTTTAAGAGCTATCTTGATACAATTCACTGTACCACTCAGATGGGTTAGTGATTTTGTTTACATATTGGGGAATGTTTTTTACATTTCATAATTATATATTTTTTATGTTTGACGCATTAATATGTGGAAATAAGTAAAAAATGTTATGGGTGGGGCCCTCAATATCCCCCTAGTACATTAGTATGTCACATTAGAAAAAATAGACTGGGTTTTTACACATTTTCAATGGTCCTTTAATCGAGGCCATGCTGGTTTGTTTTTAATACCTGAAATTATGCATTCTCACATTATGAATCTAGTAATTAATATTACATTTGATTATTATACTATTATAATATCAATTCTTATGTTTTATTATGGAATTACATGTTTTTTATTTTATTACATCCATTTTATGACCATGATTATGTTTTAATGTGATATGTGCTTAGTTATTCCTCATGCCTTGTTGTTAATGTTTATGAAAACTTCGGTGGTATTGCATTCCTTTAAAGATAGTTTGAGAACACCCTTGTTTTATGTTTTATTTTTTCCCATGATCTGAATATGTATATTATGAATGATTTGAATATATAATCGAGGAATATATGGGTGTTTAAAATTTATTTTCAATTTTTATTTCCATAGAAGAGTCGTATATTTATTATGGTTTCCAAAACTACAAAATTGATTGGTCCATTAGGGTTCGAGTATTTTATCTATTCTAATATGTTAATATAAGGCACTGAATTGGGGCTACTGGGTTCAGGGCCTTTACATAACCCCTATATGTATGAACTCTATTACCATAAACTAGGATACTTAGGTCCATTAAATATGACCTTAAACTATTTGTTGCACTGGGGTTCCCTTACCAGAGTTCCCCTGGGCCTTTTATCCCCATTGGGAACCAAATCCATGAGTATAAGTCCAATAAAACTTCTTGATGTTCCCCACCAATAATACCAAATACACTATGGTTGGAATCCTACAATGATATATTATATATGGACACTCCCTAAATCCATATCTTCACCTTGAATCTTTATCTGTCTCTATTCCCATCATTTTACTAGTCCAAAGGGGTCACATCATGGAAATGGTTCCTAACTAAAATGGCTCACCCCCTCTCCCAAAATATCCCTACAGTTATCTTTTGTGATGAAGAGGTGATACTATCTTTTGAACATGGTCATTAGTTTATCATGAATTTTCATGATCCAGATCTAGAATATCTTGAGTTACCTTATTTGCACATCCTTATATTTTGGTGTAACTCAAACTCCTTAGGTTTTACCCCTCCATAAATCTTCATGTGTTGAGTAGTAAGGTTTGTGGTTTTTGGAAATTCAAGGCCGAACATTTCCTAGACCTTGTAGTACAAATCCATGTTATAGGGAAAGCCTCACAACACTCCATATCTCACATATGAATCATGAAAAACATGGTCTTAGGCGTCTTGTTATGGTCTATACCCACATCGATAAGCTAAAAAATCCCACTGGTTGAAACTCTACCTCCTTAAATGTGGAGTTTTCATCAAATGAACGTGACGTGATTGTATACAATTAGTCTCAAATCTATGACCTTATACTAAGATCAGATAAAATTTAAGTATCATGAGATTAAACAATATAATAACAAGTGACCGTGTTTCTTAATGACAAATATCCTAAAAATTATTGTCCTGAGCATTAGATGAAAAACAACACAATGACAAAATGTTCTGTCCTAATATGAAATTTCCACCGGCATCAGCCACGTACCATTCCATCTTCAAGAACTATGTATTACATTATTCCTATCAAGACATAATGTATAGAGAGGCTTGGATTCTATATCATCTTCCTTCCACTACAATCATAATCCCCCCTCAATGGGTATTGATTATACCTATGGGATAATATTTCATTTCTATGATATATATGAGGATTTATTCCTATGCATCTAGGAAACTAAGCATTGTCCAGAAATTGTATCTTTGTGACCATCCACAAATTCATAAAACTTTTCACCCCTTAGCCTCAACATAGTCCACGTTACAAAAATTTAAACATTATATGGTATTCTATCTAGAATTTTTGGTGTGGTTATAGAAATCATTTTCCGCATTCATGTTGGGATTGTCATATCAATACATTAAAAATACCAATTTGATACATTCCCCATATAAGTCAGAACTTCACAACCTTAAACTGAGAGTCTATAGTCGATGCTTCATGAAATTAAAATGTATGAAGGTCTGTTATAGGTTGTTTCATGTGTTTTTTAGTCCCCATTTTTCTCATTCACATCAGGATTTTTCTAACAGTACATTACAACTGTCCACAAGTGACATCCTCCTTATTCAAAACTCTATGACCATAATAAAAGATCCCACATTCACAGTATAGGCTATTAAACACCACCATACCTTGAAAAAGTTTAGGTTATACCATGATAATCATGGTATTCGTTAGATTCTTCACTAGAGTGCATCACCCCCACTAGGGTTCATCCCTCCCCATTTCATTTTCAGAACAATGTGTGGTTTGATTTACATACTTATGGGATACATCGTGATTTCCTAACACTTTTCCCTTAGGCACAGCAGCATGTTTATAATTCATTTGGACACTTGTTTATAGTTACTATCCATGAATTATGACTTGAAAATATATGATATTTTCCAAAAAATTGTGTTCTATGATACTAGAACTCATTTGTCCCCATTCATGTTATGTTATTCCTCTATGGTACCACACAAATGTCCTAGAATATAACCCTTCATAGTCTATAAATAATGACTCTAAACTACTCCCCCCATTATGGTCCATGCCATATGACCCTAAACTACATGAAAATACATCATAGATTATATTTTTCTTGATTCTCTTAATTATGTGATACATAGAGACACCATGACACATTTTCTTCTGGCCCAAACTCCGGTTATTCCACATTCTGACCTCACATCCTAAGTTTTAATCTATACAATATGATGATAAATTGTCTTCAAGGATTAATATTTTATCTCACTCTCTAGTGAACCCCATTTCATACAACGATTTCTTATTGGATCACGTTTATATCTATTTCAAATTTATATGGTCCCTATAATGGAGATGGTCCCCATTAAAGTGATGGCCTCATTCCATTTTTTTCTCACATACAATTTTTGGGGGAATTACCTAATAGATATTTGGTAAAAATAGAGGATTCTTATGAATGAATTTCATCAACAGTTAATCCTTCATTTTCTCACACAACTATTGATTAGTAGGATAATGGTCTATGTGTATCCAAAATAGTAAAAAAGCATCCCTTACTCAACAGTCACCCCATCATCTAGATGATAAATGTCTTGACATACCATCTTTCCATTTCCTAGTATCATGGTGGTATTATTTTATTCTATCTCACCCATTATGTTCACTCCCACATGATTGGTAAATCCCATGTACTGTTACTTTTTTACACATCGATCAAGGTTCATGTGTGCTTAAGAGTCTTGGTTGGGTGGGAACCGATGTGGTCGATCAAAAAAAAGAATTATCAATCAGTTTCTTATAACCATAAATATGGAGCTCCATTGGGAAATGTAGGTTGGCATTAGGCCTCCTCAGTCCACATTTACATCAGGTTTTCTCAAACCAAATCACATATTCATTTTTTGGGATGCCTCATTCTTATCTAGTCCTTGAAACATGTATAGAATGAAATCCTCTATTATCTCACTCACATCAAGTTTATTTCACTCATGCCACACTAGTATTATAATAACATACATATCATTTTTCTCTGCTACACGACATAAAAATGCTGGCTAGGGTTCAGGTAATACGACCTTAAACTATATGGAACATCTCGATCACATGATTTTAAACTATACAATGAATTATCCTAACTATATGATGTTAATCTAAGCTATTATCATCCCCAACATATAAAATTAAACTCTTTATACTTCATCGTCACCATATGACATTAAATTGCATGTTCATCGTCCTCATTTTGATGATGGGAAATTTGAAGGTTTCTTTTTTCCATTATAAAGAACCCTACATTCAATGTTGATCATCAACCACCTCACACAAGTTTCTTCATACCTCAAATGACATCCAAGACATCCTCCCCCCCATTCGAGAATATAGGTTTTAATTTATTTTCAAAATGATATTCATACACCAATGTTCTTGAATCCATGGTTGCATAATTCCAAGTGTTTTGGAATCCATTTGAACATTACATCACAACATTCCAATGATTCGAAATCCATTTATTTTGGGTTTTAATCATCTTTCATATCTAAAGAGACTCCATAGAAATTTGTTATAAGGCCACTATAGATCACCTCCCATCTATATCAATTTCGATAGATGGATTTGGATGAAATTCTAAGATAGGTTCATTGATTCTTAATCATTAATAATGGTCAAACAACATTTTTAATTCCCCATTCCAATCAAATAGATATTCATACTTTATTAGTTTTCATATATAATGATTCTACACTAATTTGGTTATATATTTTGGGAATTTTGATAAAACCATTCATTTCCCTCCATTATAGATGAATCCATCACTCTTCGCATTATCCAATTCACATAATGGAGCATGCTGGAGTAGAAAGTTATATATATATATAGTTCCACTCGCCATCCAGTGTAATGAAAGTTAGGACACTATAAAAGTTGGTCAATTTCCTTTTATTATCCCATCACATTTTCTACTATTTTTAACTCTCCACTACTATATATATTCCCTTTAATAACGTGAAAATTGGTTTTTATCAATGATAGAAAAGCCCTATTAATCATGAAATTGATAAGGGAGTCCCCTTAATCTGTACTTTTTATTGTACTAAGAAAGTTCCACATTTATCAGTACATTAAATATAATTTATAAATGAGACCATTTATTTTCACTCAAAATAGCACTCATAAAGGCTTTGCTAGCTAAAATTTATAGTTAATATAACATGACACCAATAAATACTTGAAAAAAACCATTACATTCAAAAAAGGTTTTATATATTTAATGAGACACCAGTAGTAAAAATAATTTCTCCCTTGATATATACCAAAAATATTGCAATAAACATTTCAAATATGGTTTTATATAATTACAAATACAATTATCCTACTAACATTTGAAAAAAAACAATGTTTATTCAATCGATGTTCATGATCCCCATTAAAAAATTTCCTCCAATAATATCTGTTGAGGAAAAATCATCTCATCCTATGAAAAATATTCCTCCTATATAAGTAAACCAATATTATGTTATAAAAACTATAAAAAACAAATTAACCATTAATATGAAAGAATATATTAATAAAATTTCAATATTTAATAAAAACAGATGCATTTAGAGTAATATTGGTCATACAGTGCATACTATTGAGATTTGGTTGATCCTTACACCTCATAAATAAGTTATGGATCATTCGACAAAAACATCAAAACAATATTTATGTGTTTTGTTGGTTTTGATAGGTCACATTATTTTTTACTAAACTATTAAATAATGACTCATTTAGAGTAATACAGACCACACCGTGTGTCATATTGTTGTGTGGCTAATTTTTAATCCTCACAACTGTATTATAGATCAATGTCCTAGAGTATTAAATCATTATGAATATGTTTTCTCAGTTTTTAGAAAGCCTGTTGTGTTTATTTACTAAAATGTCTTTCCGACATTTAACATGCATTTTAAGTCATACCGGTCGCATCAGGAATCATTTTCATGTGAGACTACTTCATACATTTAAAAAATGACTTATGAATGGTTTAACTAAATTATAAATATAGTAATAGAGTGTTTTCGTTGTTTTTAGTGACTGAAATTCTTTGAAATAAAATGTTAATTGTATATATATAATAGACACTTTTAGTCATATTGTTGAAACTATTAATTGGATTGAGTTAGGTTTGATTCCATTATGTCAAAAAATGACTCATCGATCGGTTTCCTAAATTATCTAAACTATACAAATGAATTTTCATGGTTTCTTTGTATGTCACTTGTTTTTTAGTTAAATTAATGTCCATTTAAAATAAAAATAGACACACTAAGTTACATCAGCCACGCCATGTGTCATTTTAAGGTGATTTAAATTACTACATCTCAAAAATGACATATATAACATTATTCTAAAATATTAGAACAATTGTAATGCATTTGGTTGGTTTTTAGTGTGTCTCTTATTGTGTTTAGAATAATTAATTTTAATTTTAAATAAAATGATACTATATGAATTTTGTCCCATGTTTCATTGTATTTAGATTCTTTAAATTCATAGAAATAAAAAATGCCATAGAAAACATTTTCTTAAATTATGAAAATAATCCTTCAGAAATGGCACAGTTTTCATTATGTGTAGTGTTTTTTTTACAATAATGTCATTTTAAACTGGAAACATGCATTATGATTCACACGTTTTATACCATGTTTCATTCTGATGTAATAATATTTCATATATATATATATAAAGAAACATAAGAATCATTTTCATAAATTATCATTAAAATTAGAGTGTGTTATTATTATTTTTTGTGTGTGACTTGTTCATAACTAAAATTTCAATTTTAAAATGATAAAAGACTATTTTAGTATTACATATTACACTGTGTATCAGATTGAGAAGTGGTTGACTTCTATTGGTCCAAAAATTACTATGTATCATTTTCCTAATGTATCGAAATAATATGAATGTTTTTTATTATCTTTTATTATGTAACTTTTTCTTTATACATAACATAATTTTAATTTAAAAAAATATACATTTTGAGTTATACCTAAATGCTATGCATAATGTTGTGTTGGTGTTGCTTCCTACATTTCATAAATGATTCATTGATCATTTCCCTAAAATATAATAAAAATAAATATTCTTTTTATAGGTTTTGAGTATGTTTCTTGTTCTTAATAATTAAATTGATGTCAGTTATAAATAAAAAGGGACTCGTTGAGTGATACTGACCACACCGTGAATCGTATTAAGGTGCAAATGATTCCTACACATCACAAATGACATATATATCATTTTCCTAAAAAATAATTAAAATATAAATGCATTTTCTTAGTTTTTAGTATGACACTATTTTTTTCAATTAAATTAATGATACTTTTAAATAAAAATAGGCATTTTGAGTGATATCATACACACCGTGCATTTTATTCTAGTAAGGCTAATTCATGTATATAAAAAATCACATATAGATTGTTCTTCTAAATTATAAAAACAATATTAATGTGTTTTCAATGTTTTCAGTATACAAATTGTGTTTTTTTACTAAAATGTCATTTCAAACAAGAAACATGCATTATGAGTCATATTGGTCATATCATAGGTTTTTTTGGACAGGATACTCATTTATACCCACCACAAAGAAATTATGAATCATTCTCATAAATTATTAACAAAATTAGAGTGAATTTTAACATTTTCCAATGAGTGACACATTTTGAACTAAAATAAAAAATTTAATCTAATTATGAGAAAATTTGTTTGTACTCATCACACTATGCATCAGATTGAGGTGTGGTTGATTCATAAATTTCACAAATGACTCATGGATCATTTTATTAATGTATCAAATCAATCATAATGACATTTTTAGGTTTTCAGTATGTCACTCGTTTTTTTACTTAAAATATAGTCAATTTTAAATAAAAAGACACACAAGGAGTCATACCGGTCACATTGTGTGTGGTATTAAAGTATAGATGGCTCCTACATATTGAAAATGTTCATGTATTGTTTTCAAAAAATATATAAAAAATATGACTGCATTTGGTTTGTTTTCAGTATGTCACTTGTGGTTTATCATAAATTGATGTCAATGTTAAATAATAAGAGACACTTTTGGTAATAGTGGTTGCACCGTGTGTCGTATTGAGGTACGATGGATTACTACAAGTCACAAATGACTTAAAACTATTTTTACTTTAGTACTCAAAAAATATGAATTTTTTTCTCGTTTTTTAATATGTCACTTGCGTTTTCTTACAAAAAATGTCAT
This sequence comes from Viscum album, assembly GCA_963277665.1. Lineage (NCBI taxonomy): Eukaryota > Viridiplantae > Streptophyta > Magnoliopsida > Santalales > Viscaceae > Viscum > Viscum album. Next base: position 1,103,988,066 of record OY728131.1, on the reverse strand, counting down.
TTAAAACTGGAAACACACATTTTGAGTCATAATATTAGAATCTTACATCAGTTTGACATGAAAAAACTCCATACACAGCACAAATATCTTATGAATTATTATCCAAAATTATCAACACAATCAGAATTTGTTTCATATGTTTGTAGTGAGTGAAATGTTTTAAAATAAAAATTCAATTTTAAACTTGTAATGAACACTTTTTTATAGCAATCACACAGTGGAGTTGCATAGTTTTCTTGAAACATGTGATTTCATATTCCTATTGAAAAAAGTTTCCTCTATTTTCATGTATTTTTTAGATATTTGAATGGAAAAAATTACAACCAAAAAGATATTTATAAAAAACTAAATATTTTGTCTATATAAAGTTTAAGTAAATAAACTTAAAAATAATAGAAAAAATGAGGAAAAAAAATTAATTACATAAAAATACACACTTTGAGTCCTACTGGCCATATAAAGTGTGTTACCATGATTTCCATTTACATTCATTTAAAAAATGGAAACACTTCACTATCTACATTTATCACATTTTAACAGGTTCCCTCCCCTATCATTATAGGAAAGTGATAAATGATTATTTACTAATATAATCTAAAAACATCCCCACAGTGTTGTAAAAATAATTATGGAATATTTATTTTACTAAAACAATGAATAATTTATTTACATTAGTAGCTCCAAAATACATGACTAAAAATTCTAATGTCCATATTAACATCGATATGAATGTTTCATAATTTACACATTCGTTAACACAAGTTTATGATTCCTAGAATAAAGGTAATTATATAAAAACAATTTTTTATGTTATTCAAAAAAATCATAAATTCTGATCTAGAGAAAAAAAATTAATTTCACTCAATTCATAATATAGAAATAAATACTTATAATCATGATTCTATAGGTGATATTTTAAAATAAAGCTAATAAAACCAATGATTAAACTCAACTCTTAATAAACCCCTTACTCTTAAGATCATCTATTTTCACATTAGTTGTTATAATTTTTTTACATTCATGAGATAATGTGTCAGATAAATAAGTCTTATCATAGGAACTAGGTTAGAGAATAAATCAATATCCATATATTTTTAATGTTTTCAAAAATTATTCCTAAAACACCTAAATAATTATCCACCACCACAGGATGGGTAATGTTTTTTCATATATTGATCCCAATATTATCTTTACAATTTTAAATGATACAAATATAACATTATCATTATTGTACTCACCTTGGATAGATGAATATATCACTCACCCTTTAATTTTTAGATATTATTTTTTGCCTTCGTTAAAAGGTATTTTTTATCATAAAAGTGAATTTTAGGATTGAATTTTCATAAATGAGGAATAAAAAATAACCAAGCCATTTGTTTTAATCTCAATTAATAAGAAGTCTAGTGATATTTCTATGATACTCTTGGAACTGAAAAAATGAATCTCAGGAATGTATATAATTCTTTTAAACACGATCCATGAGAATAACCCATTAATAAAGCATCTGTATGACTAGCCTTAGAGCCTAAATGAAGTTACAAATAAGATATTATAGGTATTCAAACATTGGTTTCAAAAATTGTTTACAGATCCCATCCATGAAGGCCTCTCAGTAGAAGTCTGGTTCCCAATGGTTTGATTCACTGAGGACACATCACAACCATGATAACCCATAATGAAACTCTTTTTTAATACAACAGAGCTCCATGAGTGTGAAAATGGTTGAATGATTGCTTCCAGAGTCTGATGGAGCCACCACCATTCGCGGAGACCACCTTTTCTTTATGGTTATCATTAATTAATTGTGAGACCCTCGTGCCTATAAATAGACCACCCCACACATTGATATTCAATAAGGATATGTTTTAGGGTTTTATCCTCATGCTATAATTTCTCATAGATCATGGGATTCCAGAGACTTTATTCCACTCCATAGTGGCACTTGGGAAGCTCCCACGTGTTTGCCGCGACCATATCAACACTTCTCATAGAATCCCATGTACAACTCCAAGGCGTTTGACAGACTCATATTCAGAAAATTGATCATGAAAACAATGATAACTAACTCTCCCAAATGATGTTGTTAAACTCTGTATCTCATCAAAAAATACATAAATGAACATAATAAAATAATAATGAATCAAATTAATGTATAAAAATTTATAATTTTATTAATAAATGGATTGAATATTGTTACATAGCAAATAATGGTCAACTGTCAAACACTTTCGTTCATAAGTTAAGGTATTCTACCTATACCTTCATTTTCCCTTCGAGTTATTATTTCACTATATTTAACCAAATTTAATGTTTATTTTTTTGTACTTATTATATATTTGGTTTATTTTTTCAAGAACACATATATCTATATTAATTCGTCTTTCAATTATGGTAGGTATAGTGTTTAGAAGGATCCATGATCAAATGTGAAATCCTGATTGAATGGAACATCCTGATTTCAATCCCATTCTCATGTTCCACTAATATTATATTCTTAGAATCCGTTATATTTCATAAATGAAAAAAAATTCATGAAAAACTATATTTTTTTCAATTCTGGTTTTATTCAAAAAATTATGACAAATTGAAATGAATTTTTAAAAATTACTATTCTATGAAATATAAAATCGGTATTTCTCCCATTAATTTATCAGTGATTTTTTTGATTCCTTCCATTTATTTCAACACCTCTATTGATTTTTATTATTTATTGAGAATTTTCTTTTATTTTTACCATTTAACATACATTATTGAATGATTTGTGGTCAGGTGGACAGTTGAAGTGCTATCTTGATACAATTCACCATACAACTAAGATGGGTTAGTGATTATGTTTACATATTGGGGAATGTTTTTTGCATTTCATATTTATACATTTTTTATGTTTTACCACATTAATATGTGGAAAATAAGTAGAGAAAATAAGTTATGGGTGGGGCCTTATATATCCCCCTCACGCATCAGTATGTCACATTAGAAAAACTAGACTAGGTTTTTACACATTTTCAATGGTCTATTTTACGAGGAATTGATATTATGTTTTTAATACACAAGATTATGAATTCCCTCATTTTGAATCTAGTAATTCATAATGCATTTGATTATTATACTTTTATAATATCAATTGTTTTGTTTTATTATGGAATTACATGTTCTTATTTTATTACTTCCATTTTATGATCATTATTATGTTTTAATGAGATGTTTTCTTCATTATTCCCCATTCCATATTGATAATGTTTATGATGACTTATATTGTATTTAATTCCCTTACTAATAGTATGAGATCACCCTTGTTTTAGGTTTTATTTATCCCTATGATTTGAATATGTATATTATGAATGATTTGAAAATGTAATCTTGGTTTATATGGGTATTTGAAATTTATTTTCTTTTTTTCTTTTCCTTACAGGATTATTATATTTATTATGGTTTCCAAAACTACAGAACTGATTGGTCCATTATTGTTAGAGTCTTTTATATATTCTAATATGTTAATATAAGGCATTGAATCTAGGATATTGGGGTCAGGTTTTTTACAAAACCCATGTCAGTCTAAACTCTAAGGCCTTAAACTAAGATACTTGGGTCCATTAAATATGACCTTAAGCTATTTGTTGCACTGATTTTCCTTTCCCTATGTTCACCAGGGTCTTCAATCCCCCTTGGGAACCAAATCCTTGATTAATGGACCAATACCACTTCCTGATGTTCCCAACTAATATTTCCAAACACACTATGGTTGAAATCCTACAATGATATATTATATATGGACACTCTCTCAATCTATCTCCGCACTTTGACTCCTTCTCAGTCTAAATTCTAATCATTTTACTTGTCCAATGGGGTTACATCATGAAAATGGTCCCTACCAAAAATGTCTCACCCCTTGTCCCCAAAAATCCCTCCAATGACTTTTTGTGATGAAGATCATATACTATCTTATGAACATGGTAATTAGTTGTTCATGAATGTTCATGACCCATCATTGAATGATGTAGATGTGGATCATGAGCTTCAAATTTGGCCAATAGTGATCCATACCCATTAGGCACCCTTTAATTATCCATATCTTTAATATCTTGAGTTACCCTATTTCCACATCCTTATATTTTGGTGGAACTCAAACACCCTAGGTTTTACCACTATATAAATCTGCACGTGTTGAGAATTAAGTTTAGTGGTTTTGCGTAATTTAATAACCAACATTTCCTAGAGCATGTAGTAGAAATCCATGTGGTAGGGAAAGCCTCACACCACTCCATATCTAAAATATAAATCATGACATATATGGTCTTAGGAATTTTGGTGAGGTCTATACCCACATGGATAAGCTAAATAGTCCCACTAGTAGACACTCTACGTCCTTAAAAGTGGTGTTCAGATCACAATATCGTGACCTAGAAGGGTACACGAGGTATCAACTCTATGACCTTATACTAATACCCCTTACAATTTATGATTCATGAGATTAAACTATATAATAACAAGTGTCCTTGTTTCGAAATGATAAATATCATAAAAATTATTGTCCCAAACATAAGATGATAAACAACACAATTCCACAATGTTCTGTCCTAATTTGAAATTCTCACCAGCATCAGCCACATACCATTCCATCTTCAAGAACTATGAGATACTTGATTCCTATCAAGACAAAATGTTTAGAGAGGCTAGGAATATATATCATATTCCTGCCACTCCAAACATAATCCCCCCTCAATGGGTATTGATTATACCTATGGGATGATGTTTCATTTCCATGAAATATTTGGGGATTTATTCTTATCCATCTAGGAAACGTCGCATTGTCCAGACAATGTATCTTTGTGACCAGCAACAAATTCATAAAATTTTTCACCCCTTGGCCTCAACATAGTCCACTTTAAATGAATTTAAACCTTATATGGGATGTTCTCTAGAATTTTTTGTGTGGTGATAGAATCATTTTCCCAATTCATTTTGGGTTTGTCAAAAGAATTCACAAAACATTCCAATTTGATACATTCCCCATATTAGTCAAAACATCACAACCTTAAACTGAGAGTATATAGTCCATGTTTCATGAAATTAAACTGTATGTAGGTCTGTTATAGGATGTTTCATGGGGTGTTCAATCTCCATTGTTCTAATTCACATTGGAATTTTTGTAACAACACATTACAATTGAACACTTGAGACATCCCCTTTATTCTAAACTCTATGACCATATCATAAAATCCCACATTCATAACAAAGGCTATTAAACTACGACCGTACCGTGAAAAAGTTTAGGATATCCCAAGATAAACATGGTATTTCTTTATATTCCTCACTAGTGTGAATCAACCTTACCAGGGTTCATCCCTCTCCATGTCATTTTCAGAACAATGTGTGGTTTGATTTACATACTTATGGGATACATAGCGATGTTCTAACACTTTTCCCTTAGTCCTAGCAGCTTGTTCATCAATCATTTGGCCACTTGGTTGCAGTTACTGTCCATGAATTTTGACTTTAAACTATATTAAATTTTCCTAAAAATTGTTTTGTGTGATGCTAGATCTCATTGGTCCTTATTCATGTTAGGTTATTCCTCTCTGGGAGCATAGAAATTCCCTATAATACAACCCTTCATAGTCAATAAATCATGACTCTAATCTACTCCCCCATTTATGGTCCATTCTATATGACACTGAACTATGTGAAACTAATTCATGGAAAATATTTTTCTTGATTCCCATCATTATTCAATACATAGTGACAACACGACACATTGTCTTTTGTCCTAGAATCAGGTTATTCAACATTTTGACCTCACATCCCCATTTATGATCTATGAAATATGATGGTAAATTGTGTTCAAGGCTAAATATTTAATCTCAAATTCTATTGAACCCCATTTCATATATAGATTTCTTATTGGATTGGGTTTTATCTATTTCAAATCTATATAGTCCCTATAACGGTGATGGTTCCCATTGAATTTATGGTCTCATGCCAATTTTTTATCACTTACAATTTTGGGAAAATTACCTAATAGATTTTTGGTAAAATAGAGGATTATATAAATGAATTTCTTCAACAGTAAATCCTTCATTTTCTCACACAAATCTTGATTGGTATGGTAATGGTCTATGAGTTTCCATAATAGTAAAAAAATACCTTACTCACCAGCCACCCCTTCATCTAGAACATAAATGTATCAACATATGTTATTTCCCTTACCTAGTACCATGGTGGTATTATTTTTTATGTGTGACCCATAATGTTCACTCCCACATGTTAGGTTAATCTAATGTACCATTACTTGTTTACACATCGATCAAGGCTCATGTGTACTTATGAGTCATGGTAGGGTGGGAACTGATGTAGTCGATCAACACAAAGAATTTTCAATCAAATTTTTTTATAACCATAAACATGGAACCCCATTGGGAAATGTGGGCTGGCATTCGGCCTCCTTAGTCCACATTTACATCAGGTTTTCTCTCACCAAATCACATATGCCTTTTTTGGGACGCCTCATTGTTATCTATTCCTTGAAACATGTATGGAGTGAAATACCCTATTATCTCACCCACATCAAGTTTATTTTATTTTATGAAACAATATTATTATAAGAACATTCATTCTTTTCTCTCTTCTACATGACATTAAAATGATGGCTAGGGTTCAAGTAATATGACCTTAAACTATATGCAACATCTCGATCACATGATATTAAATTATACCATGAATTATCATCATTTTAAGATGTTAAACTACATGATTATCATCATCACCATTTGAAATTAAACTCTATATACATCATCCTCACCATATGACATTAAATTTCATGTTCATCATCCTTATTTGGATGATGTAAAATTTGAAGGTTTCATTGGGCCTTTATAGAGAACCATACTTTCAATGATGACCATAAACTACCTCGCACTTGTTCCTTCATCCCTCACATGGCACCCAAGACATCCTACCCCACCCTCGAGAAGATATGTTTGAATTTTTTTTCAAATTATTATTCTTACAAAAATGTTCTTGAATCCATGGTTTCAAAATTCCAGGAGTGTTGGATTCCATTTGAACATTACATTACAACATTCCAATGATTCACAATCCCTTTATTTTGGGATCCCATCATCTATCATATCTAAAAGGACTCCATAAAAATTTGGTCTAATGGCACTATAGATCACCTACCATCGAGATCCATTTCCATAGATAGATTTGGATGACATTCTAGGATAGGTTCTATGGTTCTTAATCAGTGTTAGGGGTCAAACCTCATTTTTTGTTCCCAGTTCCTAAAAAATAGATATGAATATTTTTTGGATTTCCAATATAATGATTATATACCCATTATGTTATATATGTTGGGAATTATTAATAACACCCTTCATTCTCCTTCATTCTAGATGAATTCAACACTCTTGGAAGTATCTAATTACTACAATAGAGAATGTTAGAGAAGAAGGTTATATATACAGAGTTCTACTCACCATCCAGTGTAATGCTAATTAGGACACTCTCAAAGTTGATCAATTTCTTTTTATGATCCCATCACATTTTCCTCTATTTTGAACTCTCCACTACTATAAATATTCCCATTAATAATGTGAAAATTAGTTTTTGACAATGATACAAAAGCCCTATTAATCATGACATTGATAAGGGGGTCCCAATTATGTGTACTTTTTTTGTACTAATAAAGGTCCCCATTTATCAGTACTTGAAATATAATTTATAAAGGAGACCCTTTATTTTCACTCAAAATAGCACTCATAAAGGTCTTTCCAGCTAAAATGTGTAGTTAATATAACATGTGATTTGGAATTATATTGCACATACATCACATACTATTGAGATTAGGTTGATCCTTACACATCATAAATAAGTTATGTATCATAGACATAAAATATCAAAACAAAATGAATGAGTTGGTCGGTTTTGAGTATGTCACTTTATTTTTTACTAAATTTTTAAATAAAGACTCATTTAGAGTTATAACGGCCGCACCTTGTGTTATATAGTTGTGTGGATAATTCCTACACCTCAAAATTTTCTTATAGACCGAGGTCCTAGAGTATAAAATCATTATGGATATTTTTTCTTAGTTTTTATAATTCAAGTTGTGTTTGTAAAATAAAATGACTTTCCAAACTCGAAACATGCATTTTAAGTCATACATGTCTTATAAGGCATCATTTTCATGTGAAACCACTTCATCCATGTCAAAAGGGACTTATGAATGGTTTCACAAAACTACAAAGATTGTTACATTTTGATTTCGTTGTTTTTACTAAGTGAAATGCTTTGAAATAAAATGTCAATTATATATATATAATAGAAACTTGTAGTTATACTGGTGATACTATGAATTCGATTGAGCCGGAATTAATTCCTATATGTCAAAAATGACTCATCGATCGATTTCATAAATTATCAAAACTATTCAAATGCATTTTCATGGTTATTTTGAATGTCACTTGTTTTTTACATAAAGTAAAGTTCATTTAAAATAAAAATAGAGACATTGAGTTATACCAGCCACACCATGTGTCATATTGAGGTGAATCTAATTACTACATGTAAAAAATGACATATAGAACATTAATGTACAATATTAGAACAATTCTAATGCATTTGGTTGGTTTTCAGTATGTCACTTATTATTTTTACATTAAGTAATTTCAATTTTAAATTACAAGATACAATTTGATTTTTATTATCCCATTTTTCATTGTATTTAGATTCTTCAAATTCATACACATCAGAAATCACAAAGAGAGCATTTTATGAAATTATGAAAATAATCCTTATAAAAATGCTCTGTTTTCATTATGTGTAGTGTTTTTTACTAAAATGACAATTAAAACTAGAAACATGTATTATGAGTCACACCATTTGTATCATGATTCATTATAATGCAATAATACTTCATATATGTCAAAAACTAATTAAGAATCATTTCCATAAATTATCATTACAATCAGAGTTTGTTTTATTTGTTTTTTTGAGTGACTTGTTCTTAACTAAAGTGTCAATTTTAGACTGATAAAATATACTTTTACTATTACATATTACACTGTGTATCAAATTAATGTGTGGTTCAATTATATAGGTAAAAAAAGAATGTTTATCATTTTCCTAATGTATCAAAAGAATCTAAATGTTTTTTGTTAGTTTTTAGTATGTCACTTTTTCTTTATACATAACATAATTTTTTTTTTAAAAAAAATTACATTTTGAGTTATACCTACATGATATACATAATGTTGAGATGGTGTTGCTTCTTAAATTTCATAAATGGTCCATTGGCTATTTCCCTAAATTATAATAAAAATACAAATACATTTTTTATGTTTTGAGTATGTTTCTTATTCTCAATAATTAAATTGATGTCAATTTTAAAAAAAATGGACACTTTGTGTGATACCGACCAAAACGTGCATTGTATTGAGGTGAAAATGATTCCTACACATCAAAAATTAAATACAGATTGTTTTCCAAAAATATAATGACAATATAAATGTGTTTTCTTGGTATTTAGTATGTCACTTTTTGTTTTTACCTAAATTAATGTTAGTTTTAAATAAAAATAGTCACGTTGCGTGATATTGTCCACACCATGCATTTTATTCTGGTAAGGATAATTCATAGACATAAAAAATGACGAATATATTGTTCTCCTAAATTATCAAAACAATATGAATTTGTTTTCTCAGTTTTCAGTATACCAATTGTGTTTTTTTACTAAAATCTCATTTCAAAATGGAAACACGAATTATGAGTCATATTGGCCGTATGATAGGTTTTTTCATAGGAGACCGCTTCATACCGATGACAAAGAAACGTTGAATCATTTTCATAAATTATCAAGAAAATCTGAGTAAGTTTTATCATTTTTCATGGAGTGACAAATTTTGAACTAAAATAAAAAAATTTATCTGATTACAGGCATATTTATTTGTACTCATCACACCATGCATCGTATTGAGGTGTGGTTGATTCATAAATTTCCCAAATGACTCATGGATCATTTTCTTAATGTATCAAAAAAATCAGATTGACATAGCTAGGTTTTCAGTTTGTCACCTTTTATTACTTAATATAATAATAATTTTAAATAAAAAGTCACACATAGAGTCATACCGGTCAATCTATTTATTGTATTAAAGTATGGATGACTCCTACATATTAAAAATAATCATGGATTGTTTTTATAAATTTTGAAAAAAATCTGGATTCTTTTGGTTTGTTTTCAATAGGTCACTTGTGTTATTTCATTAATTGATGTCAATTTTAAATAAAAAAACACTTTTAGTAATAGCAGCCACAACATGTATCGTGTTGAGGTATGATGGATTCTTACATGTCACAACTGACTTATAACTAGTTTTACTCTAGTAATCAAATAATATGAATCTATTTTCATGTTTTTTCATATTTCAATTGAGTTTTCTTTCTAAAATTCCATTTCAAACTGGAAACACAAATTTAGAGTCATAATGTTAGAATCCTAAATTAGTTCGACATGAAACTACTTCATACACGTCCCAAATTACTTATGAATTATTATCCAAAATTATCAACACAATCAGAGTGTGTTTTATAGGTATTTAGTGAGTGAAATGTCTCGAAATAGAATGTCAATTTTAAACTGATAATGAACACTTTTTTCATACCAGTCACATAGTAGAATTGCATAGTTTTCTTGAAACATGTGATTTTCTATTCCCCTTGAAAAGAAAGTGTCCTCTATTTTCTGGATTTTTTAGATAGTTGAATGGAAAATATTACTTCCCAAAATGTATGTATAAGAAACTAAATATTTTGGTTATAAAAATTGTAAGGAAATTAAATTAAAAATAGTAGAAAAAATGATTAAAAAATTAATTAATTACATAAAAAGACACACTTTGAGTCATAGGCTATATCTAGTGTGTTCCCTTGATTTCCATATTCATTCTTTTCAAAAATAGAAACACTTCATTGTCTACATTTTTTACATTAGAACAGTTTCCTTCCACAATCATTATAGGAAAGTGATAAATTCTCATAATGCATTGGTGACAAGGTTTTGAGGGAGAAAATGTCTATGGATGGAAATGATTGCTTGAATAGTAAAATATTTAATTTAGGTAATGTTATTGTAGTATATAATTCATAATTTTATGAGGGAAAATATAGTGTATTTAAAAACAATACATTCTCAAGGAATTTTTATTTTCATATTTGAAGTCCAATCTCTCACAAGCAAGATCGGTTCCAAAAAAAACAGCCTCGACATTAATAAACGAATATACAAGTATATGCAAACAATTCATTAGGGATCAATGCTATAAATTTAAATTAAACAGAAATTCAAATCAATCCACTACTTCTACGGATGTCACATATTCGTTATTTTGGGGTATATTCTTCCATCAGGTATGATGCCCATTCATTTCTAAGCACATTTATATCATTTGGCTAATATGAGTTTTGTATACATTCATAGTAGTATTAAAAAATATAAATACAAAAATTATTAAAAAAATTAAATGAAAAGATAATTATCTTCAAAAATAACTCTTTATAGATACCAGTTTTATCGTGGAATATGATCCACCTTATAAATTAATAAGCATAACAACCACATTCTTTACTGTGGATTTGTTTGGGAAAATTCATAAAAATTGAGAACAATAAGTAATTTGTTTTGATATGTGTTTTGATAGTGAAATATTATTATATATACCCTCAAACATCTCTATTTGAGAATTTATATTATTTCATTCCTAATCCCCAGACCTCGTTCCTTGTTTTTAACGATATTGATGCACCACCCTATCATAAAAAATTACTCTTTAGAAGATAATATATAATATATTACTTGAGTTTAAGTTCTAAACCATTGTCTATAATGTATTAAAAATTGACTAAATTCATTATGTGAGGATGGTTTGTTGGATATCCATGCATTGAATCTTGGAAATAAATATTTGGAGTATCCAAATTTACTGTAAAGAGTATCCAATGGCCCCTAAAAAAGAAAAATTAATAAATAATTAATTTAATGAAAATATATTTGATATAAATAAAATGTATAGTTTTACCACTACATCGTTGGTATTAAAAAGATTTTGTCATCTGAAATTCTTATTTCAAATGATTTGATCATACATGACACTATTTCATCCTTTTTATTGGTATCTATTTTTTGTAGTTATCTGTAGTTGATGTAAGGACTAACAAGTCAAAAAAATCATAGTTAAATCCAATAAATGTTTCTTCATATATATACCTATCAGAAATATTAAATGTATTTAGTCATAACTAACACAGTAAATCATCTTTTAGAAAATCATATCATGAAAACATACCTCATATATACATTTACTACTGAATATCCTAGCAATCATATTCAAGAATTTCACTTAAACTATCGACACCATTGATGTCTTGATGTTTCCCTATGTTGATATTTTATTCATGATTAATTATGTGATTATAGACATATTTTATCATTATAACCACATGAACCTTAATTGCTAGTAAATGAAGATATAGAACTTGTGGTGTAATGGGGCTTTCAATAGATACCTTTATTTTGTTGGTTTATCCTTTATATGGGTTTGAGTTAGAATATCATTTCAACATGACCCCTCCATCTTTCGTTAATAACAATCTTCGATTCAAAAAAATCGTTACTTTTTAATGGTTTTCATGATAATTAAATTGTTAATGGATACCACCTTATCAAAATATTTTTTTGCAAGATGTAAATCTCATGATATGAGTGTTACAATAGCTATCTGACTATATGAATACCCTTTTCATGAATTGGAATAGGTATCTCAGTGCTCAGATCATGGTCTGGGCTAATCAACACTCACACACAACCTGTTCGAAGTAGGTTATTCTGTAGCATGTCTTTTTCGGATATTGATAACCATAGTCCTCGCTACAACGTGATGGTTGGTTGTTGGTAGATAGAAATCAGTGTCATTATCACCAGGGAAATACTGGTAAAGAAAAGGTATTAGTGTCTGCCTTATTCAAATTTCAAAGAATAATTTATTAGAACATTGATTACCTCAACTAAGACATCACTTTTAGGGGTATATCTAGCCTCATTATTGGTGGCGGTGGGATTGGATCTAAACATTGTGGTTATTCATCAGTTAATTCTTCTTCTAGCCTCCCCCCATAAAATTCACATCATCAATCTCTTCTATTGTATTTTTTCTTCAAGGGTATCTATTCATTCTTTCATCTATTTTATTAATTCAATTTGATCCTCAAATTTTGTTTCTCAAAATATGTTTGGGGTGTCACCCAAAAACCCGTAACCCTGATGCATGCATACTATTATTTCCACTTCAAAGATACTGATAGTACGTCTTCATCTGGTACAGGTTTTTGTAATTACTATGTCAATGTTGGATAAAAAATATAAGAAAAAAGTTATCATTGTTATATTATATCCATTTAAATAAAAAAATATTATGTAATACCTACACATGTTTCGCAAACCATTTGAGTGTTTTCACCTATTAGTATCCCATATTTATTTACACAAGCCTCCATCCACAGCCCATGGCATGGGATGTAAAAATATTTTTATTTAGAGTAATAAATCAATATATAATTATTGGAACACAATTATGAGTTTTTTTCATCTCACATAAAAGTATTATATTAAATTTCAATTATCTATCAATTGTTTTTCTAGTGAAGAGTACTGCATCAATTATTTACTACAGGTGTACTCTCATTTTGATGCTCAATCCTTATTTTTTGCATTGAATTGACATTTCATAAATGAAAAACTATCTATCAATGTGATGAATACACATATCATAAAAAAATACATTAATATCTACAATGTACCTTAAAGGACACACAAGCACAACGTCCAGAAAATGCATCCCAAACATCTTGGGTTATTAGGTGTTTATAGATAAGTAGTGGTTGTGGTTCTATATTCCCATTAGTATATTTTTGATGATTTAATTTAATATTTTCTTGATATCATCTATGATTCCTTCTAGAAATAATTCATGCACGTTTCATTGGGCAGTCATCTACTATAATTGCACTCTGTACTAGATGATGAAGAGTAAATAATTGATTTATTTGTTTATTTTGTTGTAAAATAATAAAATTATAACATAATGTTACCATAGTCTCTTCCAACATCAGTTTGATAAGACCAAACACAACATGATTCCATGAATCTACATCAATTTCCACATGGTTCTGAATGACGATTCCTATTTAACTATTAAACATGACCTTCTTGGCATTAACATTCTTTCCCCTCACATTCTATCTGACCTTGTATTTGATCCCTTTTATTTAATCCTTAATAATTTCTTTTATCACCATCCAACTAAGACCCTCTTATTTTTCTATTTTGTTGGTCCTTCGTTATATAGAATTTACCTGGAATCCATATCATCAATAAGTTTCTCTAGAGCGATAGCTTCGACATGTGTAGATGGTCATTTTACCTCTATACAGAGAGAAATAGAAGGTTGAAAAGCATATTGTTCCTCAAAAATCAGAGCACCATCACTTAGATATTGTCATTCCATTGCACTTTGAGAAGAAATAGTTTAAGACCAATGTACCTTGGGATTTGGAGCACCAGTAAATGTAGAATGACATCGTTCCTCTACACTATGTGAAATAGTAGGTTGAGATACCAATTGTTCCTTAGGATTGGGAGCACCAGTACTTTTGGAATTCATTATCAACATAAGTGGATTATCATTTAGTTTAGATTACATAAATGTTGTAGCAATTGGATAATAACATGAGGAAACAAATTTTAGATTACCAAAAATATATATAAACTAATTATTTAACTCTTTTTTAATGATAAACGAATTTTACCCCTCTATCGACTATCCAAACCCCTTCATTATAGTCTCATCTAACATACAAAACGCCATATATGTTGGTACCACTAGGAAATGATAGTGAAACCACAGTTAAATGTATAGTTGAATGTTTATATGACCATTTAGTGATTTTATTCAATAAAAAACCAATTGGACACTTTTTTGTAGGATCTAGAACATAAAACACTTGTATATCCTATGATTCCATTATAAATGGTTCATCTTTGTACCCATCCTTACAAAAATCAAATTTCATCGATCACAATTCATTTATTTAGATCGACACTCATGTTATCAACCAATATTCATTGATAAATTGGCTTTTATAATGTAATATAATCCAACTCTCATAATTTATTGATGATTCCAATGTGTGAAATATTTGGATAAATTTGATTCTTTCCATAGTACCAGTAACATGCATCACTTCAACCACAGGTGTAACTCTAAAATTTTTCATGGTAATTTCTTCTTCATTCTCATCTAAATATAATGTATAACCCATAATTATTTTATCATGGTAAGATAATACATACCCACTTGGTCCCCTGGATATCCTTCAATGTTTCTCTGAAATTGAATCTGGATATTCATCTGAGTCCTTAATAATATGGCACTAAAACCATCCTATAAACTATTTTTTATGTGTATATGATTACCATATTTCAACCCTTTATGGATTCAATAGATTATAATTTTTTGTGTGTGTTTTGAAATATGGGGAAACCCCCATACTATATATTTAGTGCAATTGGAATACCCTAACATCTTTGAACAACTCTTTAAATGCTCAAAAATTTTGGTAAATCCTATGTTCAACATCATCTCTCGTTGTAGATTCACCAATATTATCTTCATCATCATTCACAGTTGTCATAACGTCCTCGATATGGTCTTCTTTAATTTCTACACTTGTAATCTTGTAAGATGATCCATAAAATGTAGTAATATCCTAGCCACAAGAAACATTATCGTCTTCCCCCAATTTATTCAAAAATTTATAATGTCGATCTATTCCATGAATGATTTGGTGTTCTTAAAAATTCCTTTGAAAACATTTTATTTGTTAAACTATGCCATAATTGCTAATAATGTATTTGTTATGGTTTGTATGAATAATCAATTTCTAACTACATGAACTCTTTCACTCCACTTTTATACTCCATTGTGAGATGATTAGAAGTGAACCATTCATTATTCATATTCAAACTATTTTATTTTGTAATGTTTATATTTTAAAAACTAAATAAACAAAAGTGGTCTTTCAAATAAAGGAAACTAAACATTTTATGATAGTTATTGTTTCATTTTTTTCTAGGACTCATCCCCTTAAAAGATATCACAAAATTCCTTCGGAAACAATTTATAAAATCACTATGAACCCCATTAAAAACCAACCATTAACAAAAATTCATCATTAAAATATAACAACCTTTTACAAAAAACCCATCATTAATACACTTACAAAACATTCACATCCCATTTTGAAAGTCAATCAGAGGAGTTGACAAACACCTGGCATGTAGCCTACGTCAATTCAAAGTGTTTATATCACTATAAATTTATTTAAAAATCAAAAATGGTATGTTATAAACAAATATTATATTAAGAAACACTTCAATACACTTGAATCGTTTTTATATATCCACATTGGCATTTTTATGACCACATAAATCCCAAGATATAAACTTACTAAAAGATACATAATTAAAAAAAAACCAATATTTAATAAAATATAAATATATTAAAGGATTATTAGGTCTATAATGAATAAAGAGAATGACACCAACAGATTACTCCTATAATACTACTAACTAGTTAATAATTGCTAGATAAATACATAATTGTCACGTGGATATGATAATTTTGATCATAAAGTTTCATCTCTTCAACGTGGGGAACCATATTCAACTTGATGACTAAATAATGTACTACTTAATAATGATCCTTCCAATATGGTACATTAGAAAAAAAAATTACCTTTTTGATGATATAAATTAGGTCAATGTTAAATTAAATTATGTACTCAAACCATATCCACTATTTATTGTTAACCACACATTTTGATTAAATGTATCTGAAACACCTGTTTTAGTGTATTTTAAAATTTTCTCACCCTAAAGGTAATACTGATAATACATCATTCAAAGAACTAATATTTCCAAATCATGGAAAGGATTTATGAATTTTATCTTATGTTCCATTAACACTATGGACCCGTATGCTTCCACATGATCATCATGGATTGAAAATGCTCAAATCCTAACTCTAGATACATCACAATATATGGGATACTCAATACCTATTTCATTTTTTGTTATTATTTGTCTGTAAATAAATCTACTATTAAGATATTAAAATGATCTCCCATGAACATGTTAGAAAAGGAACCATACCATATTCTTTTATAAGGCATTATTAGTGATTGTAATATGGAATAATATTGGAACAACCTCTTGTAATAACTAGACATTCCCAAATACATTTGGATATCAAAAAAATTATTTTACCTCATTAAATATAAAACAACATGGAACTTTTCAGGTTCTAAAAATATTCTACCGATGAATATCATTTTTCCCATGAATTTTACATTATCATTCCAAAACATACACTTTGAGTTGAATTAATATTGTTGATGCACCATATTTTCCCCCAAATTAAACACATATATCAAGTATGTTCCTAACTCAACATGGAATTCATGATGATATGATTGAAAAACATTTCATCAAAATTACCTAAATAAAGATTTATGACCAAATACATCTTATCCTTGAACACTTCCATTGTATTTTTTCCACAGAATGACATCACTATATAAACAAAAAATACGTATATACTCTGAAATAATGTATTTTTAACATAAAAATACTTCACCTTAAACTTATGATTTCATTATATCAATTCAATCTTAGTTAAAAAATTATCACCTCTATGTTGATCGAATAGTATATTAATTTGTATAAGTGGATATAATATCATTTATATCACTTAGCATAATCTCTAATAGGCCTAAAATATTATAAGTGATCAATTTTAATTTTTTTAAAAAAAATTATGAACCACAACTGGGCATAATCCGTCATATTAACCTCATCCCATTGAAGTAATTCAATTGATCCTTCTTCTCTCATTTATCTACATGATTCATATAAAATTATGGAATAGATATATGTTCCACACCTTTTATTAACAGAATAAGAAACTCAATATATACCATGGGTGTCAACCTATATAATTCCCTAGGAAATACATCTTGGAACTTGTCAATGATAAGTATGACAACCAGACAAAAGTTTACCTCTATCATCCAAAATTAATCTAGAAAAATGGACTATGATTCTACCAAGTGACATAAATATAGGACCTACATAACTAGTTTTCATATCCAACTCTCCTATACATATATAATCATCACTAATGAAAAATATATTTCTACCCATTGATGACAAACTGATATTGTAGATACATCACTACATGGGGAGTTTTAATTGTTGTCACAAACAAGACTCATATATTTCAGATAACTCAAATATCATATTCATCTATTATCAATCTTTTTTATTAATAAAAGTATATAAATCTAAAAAAGTATTATATAGATAATTTTTAATGGTTTGAAAAATTGATCAAATGAGATGAACTATCCGATAGAAATAATAACATTTTGTTTTGAAATATGCAATGTAAAAAATTAACAAAACCACAATTGGAATCCTCAATATTATAAAAAGGAGTTTATTGCCAATATAGTTTCAATCAAATGAACATGTTCCTTTTACACAATTTATTTTTAGGATATATAGAGTTGATCCTAGGCGTCTTAGATCCACACCCAAAATATCTTTGACAATTTACCTATCATCGGGTATGGAGTTATAATATTGAATATTCATTGATTATTATTTCGTGGGAGAAAATAGGTTTCTAATGCACTATGACCCACTTCAGGGTGATGATTAATGACAACCCTACATAAGAAATTAATCAAGCATGATGATTTGGACCATACATATTATTGATGTATATGTTCCTCGATATCCTTGATTGGAAATAGAAAAGATATAGACATAGAATTCATCATAGAGATCTATACAATGAAAAACTAGAATGGAAATTCTAATAGAGTTATAAGAATACTCATGGTGGTAGCACCTGTGGATTTGGGTTCATTACAGAGGAGGGTTAGTAGAGTATAAGGGCTTCAAAATAGAGGTGGGGTTCCGTAGCAGACATGGTGTATACAATGGTGGTGGGTTCATAGGAAATGAATGGTTTGGGGTAGATGTGGGTTTTGGTGCATGAAATAGGTGAGGTTCGCAGTAGACGTGGTTTGGTAGTGGAGGTTATCATCAAGGGGAACGAGGGATTCACGATTTTAGAGTAGGGCTTCGTCGTAGTGGCCGATGGATTTATTGTTTCATTGGATGTGAATGAGGTGGACTGAACAGCAGTGTTCAGTATCCCCAAGAGCCTATGGCATGAACGAGAAGGAGGACAGTTATCTGGTTTAATTAAAAAATTTGTTAAACCTATTATAATTTCTAGCTAAATATAACAAATAAAGCTATGTTTAATCAGCACTAAAATATATAGCGTTGAAAAAACATGCCTTTTTCATATCATTGTTAGTACTGATAAAACTATAATGATAATAAATTATATATATATATATAATTATATTTAGAATACATATATATACATTTTAGTAATAACTATATATATATAATTACATATTTATTAATTAATATAAATTTATAATAAAATATATATAATATTTATAAATATAAGTAATTTATACCATTATTATAATTTATAGTTATTCAAATATATCCTTATTCGGTTAGTAATATATAATTAATTATTTATATAAATTTATTACCATATTATAATTATTTTATATCATTAAATTTAAATATATTTATTTATAGATATACTAATTGTATATTTAGTTATAGTTTTAAGTATATATATATATATATATATATATATAAATTTAGGTATTTTAATAATTATAGAATTTTGAAAAAATATATTTATTACATTTACAATTTTATAAATATATATAATTAAAATATTTATTATTATTATTTAATTATTATATAAATATATCTGTATTATTTAGAATTCAAATAATAAGCATTTGAATTTAGTTATAAATAATTTTATATATTTATAAATATATCAATATAATTATATATATTTATAACATTATAAGTATAATTAATATATTTATTATAATTTTATAATTATTTACATATATATATATTTATAACTGTAAATATATATATATATATATATATATATATTTATTTATTTATAATTATAAAATTATAATATATATATTTACTATATTTATAATTATATATAAGTAATATATTTTCTATAATCTTATATTTATTTAAATATAAATATATATATAGAAAACAACATTGGAAAGTCCAATTTGTGATTAAACACTTTTGAAACACAAAATGAAAATTATTGCTTTAATGAAAGTTATAAAAAACATATATTTACAAATATATTTTTTAACTATGTATAATTATAACATTGTATGTATAATAAATATATTTATCATAATTTAATAATAATAAAGATGTATATATATATTTTTATAATTACATACAAATTTATATATATTTATATATAATTATAAAAAAAATATATATATATATATATACAAAATAATGTATACATCACATGAAACAAGTCATCACATATATATGGACAACATGAATACTAATGAAGGTGCAATGTGTACCTGAACATTCTTGATGAATACAGAACATATGAACACAAATTTCATTCATTAAGCTGTATATTTATTAACCTAATTAATTTGAATCATATGTATATACATATGTTAATAATTATAATTATTTATATAAAGTATTTGTATATATTTATAAATAAATTGTTATAAATATAATAAAAAATAAATATATTAATTTTTTATTGAGATTTATTATAATCAAAAACTTATTTAAATATATATTGACTTAATAAAAATCTTCTAAGTAAATTTTTGAAACATTCTATATATATATATGACAACTTTAAAAATTTATATTAATTATAAAAATATATTTTATATTTAATGTATAAAAAAATATTATTTTTCATAATAAATATAATAATTTTATAACAATTAATAATATTTTTATTAAAAAAATTTATTAGCACATTTTGTAGCACAAATAAATGGTATATTTATCAGCACTTTAACATAATGGTGACAAAGGCTCCCTTTTTATCAGCATTTTTTTGTTAATTCTGATAAAAACTAACGCTTCCCTTTCCCGGATTTTTGGTACTTCACATATAGATGAATTATCTTCTGTTTTATCATACTTCCCATATTGATAAAAACAGACATGGAAGTCGATATTTTTTAGTTGGTTGTTTCCCCAATGTGATTGAGGTCTATTGGTCCCCATGGAAAGTGTCTTCCACAATGACTTCTTCATAACGTGATACTCCTCACACTCCCCTTCTTCATAGGACCCCAATCCGATAAGGTAATTTTTTATAACATCAAAAAGCATTCCAATGAATGTATAAAATTCTTCCAAAATATATCCAAGAGCATATCATGTTTCGCAAGAATCAATTTGACTAGTCATGGAGCCCGAAGAGAGTTAGAGATTTGAAATTACGCCTTTTTAGTGTTAGGACATGAAAATGGTTTGTGGAGCCCATTTGTGGAGGACCATTTTAAATGGTAATGTTTTCATAGGTTCGATTTGTGGAGCCCCCTTTATGACCACTAAACCCATTGATGGAACTATTCACGAGTCAGATTGAGCTTTTCAACCACAATGAAAGTTAACAAATGTCTTCACAAGTCTGACGGATCCATGGGCACTCATAGATAACACCTTTTCATTCGGGAGTGGCTCCTATCATATTGAAATCCCCATGCCTATAAATACTCCATCATAACTTAATTTTTGAGAAGGATACACCAATGGGTTTCCCCCTCACGATCTAAATTCCATAACCTCATTGGATTCACAAGACATCCTTCTATGGAGAGTCCCACCACGATCTTTTCAAGCCTGATCAAGGACATTTTGTCTTTCATCATTGCGCATCTCCAACTTCCACCACTAGAATACCAAGATTTGAGATACTCCTTTGAACCCTCTAAAACACAGTGATTTAACCTACTTCTAATGGTTCCTTTCCAATTTCATGAGATGGGGTTCTCGTCTTTGATTCCCTAAAAACCATGAGTCAAACCATTCCACAACAATCTCCTCACATATCGTCACATAGCACTAATGTTGATTAGACTAATAAAGGGATGATCTTGAGTAAGTCCCACAACATCAATTTCTAGTTCAATTTCACTTATTTATCCTCACAACCAGAATTTAAACTATACTATAAGCTATCAATCATGAATAGGATGCCTCACGTGACAAACAAGATATGTCTCCTTCAATTATCGTGAGATTACCATCAAATAGACACAATGGGCATCCACATCATTTGTAAGACAAAATAACATACCATAACCTACCAAAGGTTTGAAATTCCATCATGACCTGACATGA
This sequence comes from Viscum album, assembly GCA_963277665.1. Classification (NCBI taxonomy): domain Eukaryota; kingdom Viridiplantae; phylum Streptophyta; class Magnoliopsida; order Santalales; family Viscaceae; genus Viscum; species Viscum album. Next base: position 1,103,965,628 of record OY728131.1, on the reverse strand, counting down.
GGATGACATTATAGATAGTTCATTTCAAAATCCCCTCATATCTCATCTATTCACATGACAGTTAACTATAATCCTATATCGTGAAATGTATATGGGATGAACTCAAGACCTGACATGATGATGAAACAAGGGCCACTCTAACATGTATGCCACACCCACTCCATTTCCAATAAATAGCGACACCTGAGACACTTCCCCTCTTATTTCACATCCACACTGTTATTTCTCCCTACATGCATGAGGCTGCTTCCATGTGTAAGATTCATACAACCCATTTATGATCCATAGAGGCACCTATGTAGCTTCAACATGTAATCCCAATCCACACCATTATCACATTATAGTGGATCTTAGGTTCCTCCCATGATTAATCCTCATTCATATCATTTTTCCTCTATAGTGCCACCTGGGCATCTCCCACATATAATCACCAACCACATCCACACTACTCCTAGAACCCCATGGCTCGCTCATACACTAAATCCCCAACCATATTCACTGTATGGGTAGCTGCATGTTTAATCCACTCACCATCACTCATTGGTTCATAAATCATTACACAATCGTCAGGTGTACTATTTACTATTGTATTTCACACTAATCAAGACTTGCATGGGATTAAATTTCATTAAAAAGCATAACATCCATCAAATCCCCAAAGAGACATCCCTCTTTGAGTAAGCCATAGTCTTCATCTCTTGATGGGATGTGCATTAATGTAAGAACAAAAATTTTATATACAATGGTCCTCCTCCTTTGGAGTACACCTCAATCATCCATATTATATAAAAACTACTTCTATGGGTAATCCCCAACCATGATTCTCCACCACGATTGTCCTCATCCTTAGGTGTAATCCCAAAGGACCCTTATCAATCAACATTCGTTTTGATACCCGCATCCTATGTAGGGTACAAAGGACGCAAACTTGATGTTCAATCCAAACCAATGGTAACCCAGGTGCAACCTCTTAGGGGGTTACCCTAAAAATGTGAATAGTTACCTTTTTGAGATAAGTATCCCATATCTACCTCTATAGTGTGTCCTGATTCATTCATCATCCCCTTCTAGAATATCATGTACATTGGCTTTCAAAAAACTATGATATTTAGGTAACCTTCTTGAGGTTTATCCCCAATGCTTATTCCATACCATAGATTCCATACATTAAATCCACTCCCCCAATAATCAATTCTTATCTTATCTGAGCTTCCACATCCTCGTGACATCTTGGCATCCACCAGGGCCACTCCAATAAGTATCCCCATCCACATCATCACTACTCCTAATAGAACCCGGGAATATTTCATGTGTAATTTCCAAAAAAACCAAGCATCAATAATCTTCTTGTTATGGTATGATCCCATCTGTAAGCCCCACACCATCCATCTAACTATGTGGGATTTTATACCTGCCTCTTAGGAAGGTTATGTGTGATGCCTCCCTAAGGGTCAATCCCAACAACTGGTAAACCATGGTGTTACCCTCCAAGAGGTGAAACTCCCTAATCCACCTCTACATGATTCCAGATCATCCTTCATGATGTTACATATTCCTTTCCTAGGACATAACTCGTTTGGTCCTCCACTATAGGCATTTTAATCCATCCTTTTGAAAACCTTCAAGGAGATCCCTCTTAACGATGCACCATTTTGTCCCCCCTCCATTTGAAATTTTCATTACTTCACTTCAAGTATGTAGGATGTTAAACCCATGACATATCATACTACTAACCAATTTTAAATAAGGAATTAATGAGTAAAACTTGGAAGATATTAATATGGTATCAGATACCTCATCATTGATGACGGAATCCTTGGGGTTCTCAATTGGCATGCCTCTGTGAGATTATCGGTTATGAGGAAGGATACAGTTTCCCCCGAAAATTGTGTCCAGTTATTCCCAGACATGCCTAACATTACCATATACTCTAAAGAATGTTTTATTCCCTTTCATACCACTTGGAATTTCCAGATAGTAGTATCATGATTAACCATCATTCAAAAAGATATGGCCCCCGTAACGAGTTTCATGACCATGAATCAAATCTATAAGGGACACCCATAATTGGAGGTGATTTCTATAGAGAAATAAAGGGAATGAGGAACTGACAACCCATCAACCCATTTTGGTCAAGGATCGGAAACCTCATAGAAAATGATGAACATTTCCCACCTTTAAAAAGTGTGATTGCGAGGTAAAATACATGAAAATAGAAAATATCACCCAATGCAGTTCTCCCCATTGAAATCCTTGAAAACATCAAACAATCACAATTATAAAACAGGTAAAATTAAACCCTATATAAACCATTTCTCCGGGAATTATATTTATTATTTTTATTAAATTCACGTATAGTACCGTTTGATTTTTCTCTTCAAAGAGGTTGGCGGAAGCTATGGATTGAGAGTGATTCATCCACCATCATTCATGCCATTTGGAATGGCAGCATTCATCTAGCCTGGAAGCATACTTCTCGTTGGATGAACTGTCTTAACTCGCTCCACATGATTGATTTCATTGCCACCCATACCTAACGTGAAGTGAACTCCGTCGCTGATGCTCTTCCCAACAAAGGAGTTCACCAGCGCATGACATGGATTGACTCTCAGCCTGCTGATTTATTTGAGCTTTTTGATAGATATTGTAAAAAAATCCCATATGTCAGACTCTTCTAACGTTCTTTCTTTTTTAATAATAATTTGTGCTTTGGTCTTTGACCAAAGCATTACCTTTAAAAACAGTACAGTTTGATCAATTAATTATGTAGTTATTAATGAATATGAATATCCACTATCCAATAATATTTAAATAATTAAAGAATAAATCATAAATAAAAAACATATTATATAATTCCTTGTATCACCCATAGTATCATAGAATGTATAATCTATTATTAAAATATTTTTATGACTATTATGAGGTATAGACATCCCTGCTCGATGAGGATTAACAACCCACGTTGAGTATGTTACAATGTAAACCACAGTTCATTAACAAATTTCTATAATACATGTTTTTGTTGGATATGCCACTATTATTAATCTAGAAGAACAAATAATATAAATATATGTTTTGGAAATTTAGTCCCTACAAAAAATATGAAATAGGGGTATCCCAACACTTTGGTATCACACACAACTTTAATAAAAAGCCCAAATAATTTTTTTTCATTGATAAGGGTGAAAATCAATATCTTATATTACCAATACAATTTATATTATTTCCTTGATTTTCCCAGTATGAAGATTACTACTTCCATGTGGATGGGGGAAAAATTAATTTTTTTTCTTTGTTAATTATATAATCACGTATATCCATGTTTCCCTAGTAACCACTTCTTCGTATGAATGTATATTGAGAAGGATAATTGTTGATCATTTATTTGGTAACAATTTCATCATGAAACTATAATCCAAGTGGTTATCATATTTAATCTCGTGACTGATGATGAAATTTCACTTAGGATAATCCCCCGATGATAAGATTTTTTCATAGTGTAATTGGTGATATAAGGAATCCGAAATTTCTTATTTACCACATATATATAATTGAAAGAATTCATGCTCGGGAAAAAATGACCACTTTGAATAAAACTAATTGAATAAACATCATAAGTTGATAATATTTCAAAAAACTGTAATCTATATTATAATATCAGAAGAAAACTAATTACCAAAATTAGTGAAAAATGTTCTAACCATGGGTTAACATTTCCGATTCCCTTACTCAATGTGGAACTATAATGCACTATTAATAGGGAAAACTAACATCTATTTAATTTATAATGAAAATTAATGATTATATGTTCAATAAGGTAAACATATAGTGGGTTATTATTATCTCGGTAAAATGTTTCGGGTAATCTAATCCTAATTCAAGTAAATAAAATTACAAAATATATGAAAATATTAAATATATATATATAAAATGTTAAAAAACACATTTTTTTAATTTTCTCATTTACTAAATCCAATTAAATTATGAAAATGCTTCAACGTTTATCAATATTAATCGAATTAAAAAAATACATAAATTATTTCATCAAATTTATGTTTTATACCAAAAACTCAAAACCTTACAAACACTAATTATCCATAAATTCTATAAAACTCCAATTTCAAAAAATGAATGTAAATTATCAATATTTTTTATGGAATTTGATATGAAGATACAAATTATAAAAAATAAAATGAAAAATATATATCATTCCAAATTACTTCCTATTTAAATGGATTTCTAGTACAACCAAATCGAAAATGTGTGTATCTTACATTCCCTAACTAGTAATAAATCAGGAGGTTGAATCTACATCATACATCTAAACTCACACCACAGAGAGTGTCACCTTTCATCCCTTGTTACCCAAACCATTTCTCACAACAATACCCAAAATAGAATCCAAGCTATCAATGGATATAACATTAGGATTCCAAAATAAGGACTTAATGAAATTTCACCCACACACACAAACCTCTTAAAAAAAGTCCAAAAATCATTGTTCAAATCCTTGTCTCACAATTCAATTTAACAGGATAAATAATATAAAATATTATTTCCTAATTTTATTTTATTTTTTATAAAATGAAAACAATTTCTAAAAACCAATATTTATATAGAAAAATATATATTCCAAAAACAAATATCTTTAATCCATATATTTGAAAGTATCAATACCAATGTCCCTTATTTTTCATCCAAAATTATATGTATATAAAAACACAAAATTTAAATTAAAATAAATTAGGATAATATCCTATGATTTTAATAAATCCATGTGTTCATATAATTAAACAAAATTATTCTTACATTAGTCAAAATCTATAAAAAATATATATTAAATTAGATAACTAACCAAATATATCAGATACACTTACCATTATAGAATAATTTTCAGAATTCCCAAATTTAAAACTCCCTAAAGAACACATACATTATCAAATCCATCAATCCCATTGATTTTATTTAAAAAATATTAATCCTCACAATAAATCCATGGTTTCATGATGAGATTATTAAAATCACCCTGTAAATCCCTATAATCATATAAGGTTGAATGAGAGGAAAAATAATGTTTATGGATATTAAAATGGGTCTTAAAACAAAAATATAACTCATAATACCTAACATGAATGGTTATGTTACACAATTAAACATACCCTGACTCTCATTCTATGTCAAACATCAGTCTACATGGTTATCTCACATGGTTATATTTACCATGAATATATCCCTTTAGATTTCACTATCCAACTATTCACAACATGTGATTTGATATTATTATTTGTCTAGTCATGAGAAAAACAATTCCTTTACCAATTTTTTTAAATATATTCCAATTTTCATCACTGAATTCCCAAAACTATAAAAAAGAATAATCCTACAAAAATCAAGATAATAAATATTTAATCACTAACTCTAGTAAATTTCACACAGGATTAGAAAATTTTGATTTATATTTTGTAATGAACATAATACCTTGTTCAAATTAATAAAAAATTTAGATTTCATAATATTCAACTCATATATAAAATATTAGTTGAAAAACTTTTCATTGAAACCCTTCCAATAAAAAAGATTATATATCATGGTTTTTCTTGGTCAAATCCCACCAAATCCTAGATTTTACCTCAATCTAATATGATAACAAATAAGCCGTAAATGGATTAGGATGTAAAATAATTTAGAATACGTGGTTTATTTAATCATGATACTCATTCACTCTCTCTACGACAATATCAAATCTAAATAATGGTGTATTATATAATGAATACTATATGGTATGATTCATCTCAATCAACAAATCTTAGTTATATTTCCTTTAAATAATATGGATAACATATAAAATTTTGTACACTAATTAATGAGCTATAGTAGAAATATTTCAATTCTATATCCCCATCCAATAAGAACTATTCATAGTGAAATAGTAAAGTTGTAATAATAAATCCTATTTCTATCCACATGCAATATTAATTAATTTTTATCATAACAATTATCAGTATATACTAAATTTAGGTTGTTTTATATTCATTTTGTTTGAAAATCCAATTTCTATCAAATTTTTCATTAAAATTAAAATACGTAATAAATATATACCTTTAAAATTATTTTTAGAAGAAAAAAACACTAAGTCATTAGAAATTCATTTTCAATAAAGAATAATAATTACATTAAAACTATTATTATATAGTTCATTTTTTATAATTATAATTGAGATATTTGAACTATTTCTCATTCCAATCCATCATGGGTTTACTTATTAAGATAAAAATATTTTATTTGGTCATCACTAAGATATATTTTTCCTTGAAATCCTAATACCAAAACGTTACCATTAAAAATGGTCAAGGACATATTTGATTGGGTAAATTTCAATTTCTAGCAATCTTATTCACTCTACATATGACTACATCCTAGGTAGGAACATAAAAATGTCGGTCCGATATTTTTTTTATATAAAGCTATCCATGTTATCAAATCTCAAAAATCATGATGGATATCTAAAGAACCTTAAAAGAACTCCCCTATCACCAGTGGATTCTGGAAACTGATCAAGTAAAAAGATAAATCCTTAGGAGTATATTTACGTTAACATATATACCAAAAAATAATACATTTATGTTTATTTTAACTTTTTTTTAATAAAGTACTTTTTAGAAAATTTAGTTTCATGAAATAAATATTGAAGTATTACAAAAAGTAATATCAAAGTAAATAATACATGATAACTTGATTATATAAATTAAATAATGTTTATCAAGCCTCAAATCTACTATATTCTCTATAAAAACTAAATGAAATATTTTCATCTAATCGATGGAAAATAATGGAGTAATCCCCTTCTCAATATCTTCTACAATCACACACACACAGATATATATAATGAATAATTTGAATAGGATTAGTGTGGTTATTATCATACTAGGATTTCTCTAAAGAGTGAAATATGATTCCATAAATAAAAAAATATATTATTTATATAAAACTAAATGTATTGTAAAATTAATATATTTTAATTCATAAAAATTAATTTCTAAATATTTTATATATCATGAAATTAAAATAATGAAGATAACAATTCTTTTCCATAAATAATTTTTTTATGGCATAACACAATATATGATTTCAAATCAAATTAATATCCTTGTATTCTCTCACAAAAATATCATTTTATAAAAATAAATATTACTCTATCTTTATTAGAAACCATTTGTTTCTAGAAAAGATACTAAAAACTCCCCTTTTACCTAACAATATACAAATGACTAGATTAATGAATAAAATGTAACAAATAAATCAAATGGTTTATTGAATTTAACCGAATATAAATCCCATTTTTTCAATAAAAATTTATTCATCACACATATGGTACCACCACTTGTGATGATTGATTACTCATCCACACATTAGAAACAATATCTTCATGGTAGACTTCAACACCTCAATTAAATTTATCATTACAGAGGTTTCCATATTCCCTTTATGTATTTAAAAAACATTTTTCCATGTTTGGATGTTTGATAAATAATTTTAGAAAAAAAATCTATTTTTATGATGTTAAAAAATTTCAATAAATTCTAAATTATATTATTTCAAACCATTTGATAATGTATTCCACTTTCTAATGGTATTTTATAAAAAAAATCAATTAAAAACCAATTTTTGTTAGAATCATCTAAAATATATTAAAAGTTGTAAAATCATCATATTATTCAGTAGTTAAATCAATTTCATTAAAAAACTCCAAATTAAAATTTTGAAACATAAACTGTATAAAAACACCTAATTGTAGGTAATCCATTTCATATCAATTTAATAATTTGAAATAAAAAAATATCCTATTTACAAGAACATCATGAAATATTAAAACTTAATATAACCATACTAAATTAATATAACATAATCAATTTATCAAATATTATTGAAAGCATAAAAATCACAAGCAAGACACATTGATCAAGGGAATTCTAAAATTTACATTCCAAAATAATAAACAAACAATATGAATCTTAAAATACCTATCATTATGAAAATAAAATCAATTTCAATTTTAATATTTCATTATGTCTTTAATTCCCATGTTTGGATCAAATACCAATAATTAGATATTAATAGTGATAGATAGATAAAAATACCATAATAATTCATTGGGTTTGTTATCATGCATATAATCTACACTAATAATCTATTGAAAAAATGAATATATAATTAAAAAATTATCCATGTAATGTTAATAAATATTAGAAGAGGTTTTCCGAGATTAATGGGGTATTTTAACGAAGTTATTGGTGTTTTAAAATGAAATAAAATATTTTAATCCAACATGTAGGGCATGGTTATACAAAATGTTAGAGTGTGTATTTGGTTATGTATTTTCCATTACAACTAACAAAGAATCACTTATGGAATGGAGTATCTGTCCAAATTTTGAAATTATTAATATTTTTCCCACATCATCTAATATTGAAATGAAATATATGGTTTCACAGTATATTAAACTACATACCTAACCCTAAATCATAGTTAAAATACATATAAACCCAGGAATAACATACATCAATTTTATGTTCTTTTAGATGAATATATAGTACATTATAAAAATACATTCCTGAGTACTATAATAGTTTACTGTCATTGGAATAATGTAAAAAAATAATATCTCCTGGTGAAAAATCTTCAAAATATCTCAGAAATATCTCTAAAATTATTTTTATTACCTAAAAAACATTATTCCAGACTTGGGGAAATGAAACATAAGATATGGGATGAGCTCTGATGCTAAGAAATGGTATATAAAGGAAATATGTAAGCATTAAATGGAAATAAATGTTATAGAACATGAGCATAACATTTCAAGATAATACCCAGAATATTTGAGACTGTAATAAAGATTTGATGTCTATAAGATATATATCATAAAGGAATTAGAAGCATAATTCCTTAAATAATAACATATGAATAAGATGTGGAATTTTTAGAAAACACAATGGATTATGATGTGATGAACATGTATAAGTAGAAATAGGTTCACTCATTAAGATAATGACATGAAATGAAGTCCCCACATCAACTTTGGACATGATCCTAGATCCATGAATAACATTGTGAATAAGAAACCTGGTTCACTAATATCCTTATGGACATAAAACCAGGTCCAGGGAAAATTTTTTGAACATGTAATTTAGATCACGCATCACATAGTGAACAAGTAATCTTGTTTACATTTAATATTTTTTACATGAACCAAGGTCAATGTGTAATATTTTTAACAACTAGTAAGTTTCACTCAAAACATTGTGAACATGAAATGAAGTTCAAATATAAAATTATGGAAATTAAACTAGTACCATGTATAATAATGTGAACACATAATATGGTTCAATGTTTTCACTATGGAAATGTAATTAGGTTCACAATTAAATATATACACATATATTTAGATCCATACATATCATTATGAATGTGTAATCAGGTTCAAAAAATAAATTTTGAATATTATATAAAGTTCATTCATTCCATATATACTATTTTTACCTCTATTTCTTCCTAATTCATTGGAGGGACATATAGGTCCTACCAATTTTATAATTACATCATTCAGACATATTCCACATAATAGAATTATCATCATATCATGACCGATAAAAAGACATAGGTTTTATAAACATCAATTAATATCCAATGAAATGAAATGGGTGTCATTAAAATTTCATCAAATCATAGAATATGAAATGAGATAAGTTTCATAATCACTTCATCAATTCGTAAATTGTGAAATGAAAAAGGATTTCATTACCATATAACCTGTGAAAGGTAAATGGAATTGATAAAAAATAGCCCAAGAAAGTTAAAAAGGTTTCATAAAGACCATTACTTTAATCATAGCCCATTCTGACAAAGAATATGAATGGGTCCTTTAGGTCATTTCTAGGAAGTTTCTTAGTAACATTAAAAGATGTCATCATATATGAAAAAAAAACAGATTTATCTTTCAGAAACATTTCTTAATGAAAAATACACATTCATCTTCTAAAATGGTTTTTTAATTCATAATTTTTTTTGAATTTATTTTCTTTTCAAAAAAAATGAAAACATATAAAGTGAACGTTAAGTTATTTTTAAATCCTTATTCAATAAAAACTAATAATATTAGATTGAAATCATTTTGAAACCCATTTTCAATTAAAACATGTAAAATAATATTCAAAATAATTAAAAAAATTCTTTGAAAACATGTATAATATGATTCAAAATATTTTAAAATCCTATTTCTTTGAAATCTTATGAAATAATCATTAAATTGTTTAAAAACCTTTTTCCCTAAATTTTTTTTGAACCATTTAAATTAATCTTGAATATATATAAAAAATTTATTTCATTGACATTTACATTAGAAAATTACAATGAATGCTTGGAAATGATTCAAAAATCATTTTACATGATAAGTGATGAATAAATATTGATAATATTTTGAAAAAAATCATTGAAAATACATCTAATAAAACTTTATTAAAAATTGAACATTTAAGAATGGGAATGAATATTCATATAAATGATGGAGGGTAAATCAATACATGTCATATGAGGTAATAAGGACATTCCTTTTTCACAATAAAAAGGGTATAAAATTTCCTTATAGAGAAATAAACAAGAAGATTCATTTGAAAAAAATGGTAAAAGGAAAAAACTATCATTCAATGATGGTTGTTGAATTTTTTAACATTCATGGATACAGTTTTTAAGAAACACGATTTTATAGGAACATAGATTTCCAACTAAAGTGGTGGTAAAGTCACGCTTTTGTAAAAAAACAAAACTATATTATGTATGAAATTGTAGAAATTTGTACAATACATGATTATATCATAAATAGATAGAGGAAAATAAATGAAATTAATATTTTTGGGATATGGTTTAAGATATTTCATCAAAAGAAGAATAAACATAAATAATCTTGAAAAGAAACCAGATTGTTTCATTAATCACTCAGGACATAGTAACGTTGGATTATACTCTCCATGTAAGGAAAGAAAATTACATGATTCATAGAATATCATGAAATGAATGAGATGCACTATATATCACATAAAATTTAATTATATACACCTCCTAATGAAGATAATCACATAACAAAACATGAGTCTCAAATAGAGAAAATTGAGCGAAAACTATTTTACTGATTTGATAACCATAGAAACATGAACCCCATGAAATAAACTTTATAAAATGAATATGTAAATAAACATTAATTTAACTATAATAAACTTTGAATAAAGCCTTGAAAAATATACACCACACAAAAAAATGAATTGGTGGTGAATAAAACATGTATCTCACATAAATATACATTTGATGGAATTCCGTTACCTTGTATCTTGACCCTCATCATACTTGTCCAAAACTCCTCTTAATTAGTTTACTACTTTTGGATTATAGAAAATGGCGTCTGGGATTTCTTCCTACTGAAGGATAGGCTTCCAGGAGGAATGGAGGGATTTTGGGAAGTGGGTTGAGGATATTAACTAAACCTAATATGTTTTAAAGGAGTGAATAAGAAGGATGGGTGGTGGCCTTTTATAGTCTAGGAATAGGACTCACATGGAATATTTGAAAAAATCGACAACTACACTAGTTTTATTCTAAAAAGTCAAACCAAACCAAAAAAATAAATAATAGAAGGTTTATAGAATAAATATTTCCAGCCAATGGGTGTTGGTAATGTGGATAGGTCATTTGGTCCCCTGATAAAAATGTCTAGTCTCTAATTATGCTTCATGTGTCTTTAATCACTTTGATTTACTTTAATAAACCTTACTAATATTTTTGGCCAAAAATTATAATGATATAATTAGACTGTTAATATTATACTAATTATAATAGTGTATGTTTTTTTTCAAAATTGAATTCATAGAAATAGAATAATTAAGATAGTTTCTAATCATATAGATGGGGAAAAATAATGGTTTTTTAAAGTCGTTAAATGTTCAAAATGTTTTTATGTTTTTTATATTCAATCCCAAAATTAATTTGATTATAATTACCAAAATTTTATTAATAGATTTATAATTTATGAAATCAAACCATAAACCAAATTTAATGTATATTTTATCTTAAATAATTATATAAATGAAATGACAATTACTAACTAAAATGCAATATTTTTCACTATTCATCAAAAAATGATGTTTCTCAGAAAAATACCAAAATTTCAACCTCTGATAATTTTGTAATTATATATTAAGAAAATAATGCTTACTTTACCAAATTAAATTTCTATATGTATTTAATTTTAATTTTTTTTTCTTCCTATAAGGTCATGAAAACAATTTCATTCCCAAAAACAGTGTTTTTCAACATATAAATACATTGTCAAATTTTAATTTAAATTGTGATTCTGATTAACTTATATAAACATAGTATAAAAAGATTAGGAAATTTTTTATTACTATTCATACAGATATATTATAATTTTTCTGTTATAACAAACTCATTTAAAAAATTACTCCAATAAACTAATGTTTCATAGATATATTTTACTATGTATAACTTATACCAAGATGGTGTTGAGTGTAGAACAAGACAAGTTAGTGTTGTTTATGGTACCTGAAAATTTAGTGTTTCATGTATCGCAAGCCAATGAGGTTCTATGTTAATAAAATTTTTAGACTTAGTGTTTTAATATATATATATATATATATTACAATTTCTTGTTTCATGTGAAATGAGAAATCTCATAATGATTAAATTAAAATTATTAATATAATAATAAAATATCAAGTTATTAAATTCTACCCCCATTAAAATTAATTTCACCCCCAAAACTTATTTAGGATATCAATAGTTTAAAATGATAGTTATGTTCATAAAAACCCACTTCCTAAAAATGAATATGATAGCTTCCATTAAAAATAAAATTTTGGAACCATAATTGTAACCCAATGTAAAATATAACAAGGTTTTCACATTGGGGAACATAAGATGGAATTAAAAACATGGAAAAGTAATAAAAATCTTACAATCATGTCATGAAGGAGAGTGATAGAGAGAAATTTCAGTGTAAAGTTAACAATACCAAATCTATAAATATGGGATGAATTAAGGGACCATATGTTTCATCAGAAACGAGGGCACTAGGATAAAAAATTTCATAAGAAGACAATTTATCCTAATTTTAATGATTATTCATGGAAATATATACTTTCATGATTTCGGGATAACATCACTCTTTTTCCCTTGATCTACGTCCCATATTTCTCTAAAAATGATGGTTACCATTTTCATTCTTAAAGCAGTAATAGATATTGAGACCCATGATAGGTCTTCCCATTTTTCATTTGTTACATTCAATATAAGCTTTCCATATATCATTTTTTCTCAGTGGTTGTTGTGTCCTATCATCCATATTAGCCCATGGATTGGGGCATTAATTTTTATAATTGCCAAATATCATAAACTTGAAACACTCAAGTCAGGGTGGTTCATTATGATAATATTTCTCTCTACTCATTTCATTGAATTTCCTATTCTCATTACTTCTAAATTAATTTGTTTACAGGCTAGGCATCCCATTCATGAAAATCATTCTTTTTTCCTTTCAAGAACTCTCTTATGTTCTCTTTCGCAAAATTTTGAAAAATACGAGTTTGAAAATTTTTCTTTTTCCTATAGTTTTTAGAGTTCACTTTGAACTCTATCTGCATCATCTTGTTAAAACCATGATATTGCACAACACTATTTTAAGACTTCCTTTAAACCAATGAAGAACCAATCAACGTTATATTTAGTTAGAATTATAATTTTTGAAGTTTACCTCACATGTCCAATAACATTAGCCTCACAGGTACTGATAGATTCATAATCCATTTGCTTGAACATAGAGAACCCCTTTTCCATCCTTGTACGATGAACACGATGAATGTACTTATTGAAGAAAAAGGTCTTTAACTCTTCCGAATCCATCTATTCACATTCATGTTTCATCCAAGTATTATTGATAAAAGTCCACAACAGGTCTACCACACCTACTAACCGATCAAAATCCAGAACAACTTTCCCATGATATAAAAACATGGGAATGACTGTTATATTTTTTATGGTATTAAACAATTTTTTAAAAAAATTGGATCTGATGACTAACATAAAGAAGTTGGATGATTCCTTATGAAGGAATCAACATAATGTTGTTTCCTCCTTTTCTAATTTGGAAACTCAACATGATCCATAGGTTGATAAATTTGTGAGATTATAAAATGAGGTTTTTTACTATATCACTCATAGAGTTCATATCTTCAGGAGGACATTCATGGAATTGTCAGTTGTAAAAACCACTAACTTTTAACCTATTGAATCTGGGCATTGAATAAAACCAAAAGCATAGAGAATAAATATTTTAACATAATGAGGGACCACATAATCCTAAAAATTCACTTACAGTATTTCTAATGTAAGATTACTTACTTAATCTATGAAACCATTAGTTTTTTCTAGGCTATTCATAGTCAACTTATATTTAAAGCCTTCATGATTGTTCATGAAGCGATTGTGACTTAACATATCATATCCCCCTAGAGCATCAAACCAAATGTGACTCAAGGCCGATTTTCATGTACCAGATTACCCAAAGTTATTCATGGAACATATTTTTAGAGTTGTTACAACCATGTTGGTCTATTCCAAATTAAATTTCACATGTAGTCTCTAAACAAGGATTTATTTCTAGGAAATCACTCACCATATCATTTACCAATGTCATGGATATTTTCCTAAATGTTGACTCATCCATATAATTACCCATAAGAACATCCATAGAGATATCATTCGAAATATACCTATGGATCATTATAATGCTTTCTTGACCTAATTTAATGTGGATTAAAATCAATTTATATTGATACCAACTATAGAGAACTACGCTTAATATACAGGGATATTATATTATTTTAGATAAATATTCAGTACGTAAAAAAATAAATTCTTAATGGCCATGATAGTATTATGTCTTTGGAATCATAGAGGCAAAATCTTCTATCCTAATGAAATATCCTTAAAATATCTTATAATGATGTCCAACATTAATAATTCTACCTAAAACCTTTTATGATAACCTAGGGAAAGGAAATATAAGAAAGGGGGTGGTCTCAAATTCTCAATAAGGGAAAATAATGGAAATGCATCAGAATAACATTAACATAAGTATATAAAACTTGATCATGACGTTTTATGATCATACCTGGCATATTAGATATCATAACAATGATTTTTGGTTCTTAATAACTCGATCATAAGATATTTACGGTCATAACTCATGAAAGAAAAACATAGGAATAGGATATTGAATTTATGGAATTAACATTCGAATATATAATTGCAAACATGAATATATTCAAAAAGGTTCACTCATAAAGATAACAACATGAAATTATCCTCCTTACAACAACATATGGACATTCATCATGGTTCATGCATTAAATTGGGAATATATATTCAGGTTCATGAATAACATTGTGGACAAGAATCCAATTCCCTGTATAACACTGTAAAAATTTAATTTGGTTCCCACGTCACATTGGGAGCATTTATTCAAGTTGATGGATAAAAATAAGCTCATAAAACTATGTATTTGCATAATATTGTGAACACATGATATAGTTAACTCATAAATTTTTTAAAATTTAATTAGGTTCATTCATAATATTATGAACATGCTATAAGGACCATTCATAACATTCTAATCATAGAATAAGGTTCAATCATAACATTATGAAAATGTAATCAGGATCATGCATAAACTTATGGAGATTCAAATATGTCTATGCATAGCATTTTGAACATGTAATCTGGTTCATGCAAAACATTATTAAAATGAAATCAAGTTCAATCATAAAATTTGTACTCATGAGTCCTCCATAGTTACCCAATTAATTGGAGAGAGATAAATGTTCCAACCATCTCATAATAACATCTTTCATACATGTTTTAGCAAATTAAAAATTCATCAAATAATGACGCATTGAAGGAAATAGGTTTTACACACCAAAAATCATAACCCCTGAAATGAAATGGGTATCATTAACATTTCCTCAAATCATAAACTGTGAAAAGTGGTATGTTTTGTGTTCACTTAATGAATGAATCGCCCTTTAAGGATAAAATCATTTCATAAACATGTAACTCGTGAATGATAAATGGATTTCTTAAATATAAAACCCATGAAGGGGAAATGATTTTTATAAAGTCCAGTACATTTAACATAACCCATTCAGATAGTTAATTTGAATGGAACCATGAGATCATTTCCTAGAAGGTCGTGACTAACATCAATAGATGAAATCTTAGATGAAAAAAAAAATTATATATATTTAAAAACATTTATTCATAAAAATATACATTCAGTATTGAAAATAGTGTTTCAACTGTCGAAAAAATTTGAAAATATTTCCCTTAGTAAATTACTAGAAAACATATAAATAAGTCTTGAAATCAATTTGAGAACCTTTTTCTTTGAAAACATATAATGTTTGATTGAAAACATTTTGAAAAACATTTCTTTGAAAATATATAAAATAAGCTTAAAAAAAATTCGACATTTTTTGTTTGAATAATTATAAAATAAGATTCAAACAAATTAAAACAAAATCCTTTGAAATAGTTTGAATACATAAAAAGAAATGTTTTAAACCTTTTAAAAATCATTTCTCGGAAAATAACATTCGAAACTTATGATGATTGCTTGAAACTATTTTGTAACCCATTTTACAAAAAAAACATATAAATGAAACCGTTAACATTTTATAAATAATTTATATGGATATGCATCCAATGAAAAAACCTTATAAATAATCCTTTTAATCATGAAAAATAGGCTTCATAGAAATGATGTCTATAAAGTCTATACATGTCATACAAGTAAAAAGAGAAATTCTTTTTATGTAAAAATGGTATAAAAATGACTTGTTCAGAAATATAAAAGATGATTCTTTTGAAAACATTTGTAAAAGACAAAAATTCGAAAAATTTACATTAATTATTATATGAGAATAGTATAATAATCTTGGAAAATATTTTTTTAGGAAAACAATTTTCCAACAGAAGTGAGGGTAAAATCGGGATTTATTAATGACACATTTTTATCATTCTTATGAACCAATGAGTAGAAAAATTTTCCCAGTAAATTAATATATCATGAATAACCATAGGATAATAAAACTCATAAATTTTAAAGGAAATATAGGTTATAATAATACATCAAATGAGGCATATAAATAAAAATTCATAAAAAATGATGATATTTTTTCCACAAACTCTTAACACATGGTAACTTTAAATCATACACTCCTTGTAAGAAAATGAAATATCATGAAGTTTAGATTATAATTAAACTAATTAGATACAATAAAAATCATATAAAATAGAAGTATATACACTTCAATATGAACTATGGTGCACAAAAAACATGATTCACCCAGAATTAAGATTGAGTAAAAACAATTTTATCGATTTGGTGACCATTAAAACATAATCAACATGAAATAATGTTCATAGAATAGATATGTAAATTCCCCAAAATTTAATAATAAGAAACAACAAATACATTTATGTGAAGTATAAACTCCACACAAAATTAATGGGTAGTGAATAAATCATATATCTCATGGAAATAAAATGTGATATTAAATCACCTTTCCTTGTTTCCATGTCATCAACATACTACTCCAAACCACCTATTAATCGGTCAACTCCTTTTAGTTTGCAAACAAATGGTACCATGGATTTCTTCTTACCTAAGTATAAGAATTTTTTAGGAAGGGAGGGATGTTGGGAAGTGTATTTGGTATATATGAGTTGAACCTAAGATGTTTGAGTGGTGTGATGAAGATGGAGAGGTTTTTTCCTTTTATAGGGAAGACAAAAGACTCACTAATAATGATTGATAAAATCTAGGTGTACATTTTTTCATACATAATAAATATCTTACAAACGCATAAAAATAAATAATAGAAGGTGTATTAAAGATATATTCCCATTCCATTTGTGTTTCACATGTGGCTAGATCATTTTGTTCCTAATGATAAAGGATAAGTTCTTAATTAAACTCAATTTTCCATAATTTCTATGAATAAATTTATTCACATTTAACAATATTTATCATTATAAATTAACATGATATAATTATACTATAAATATTATATTTATTAAAATGGTTAATGATTATTTTCTAAATTAAATTCAGAGATATGTAATATTTTAGTTTTATTTTAATCTCATATATGAGACGAAAGATATTGTTTTTAATGATAAATTTTTTTCACAAGTTTGTTATGTTTTTATACTCAATCCCAATGTAAAATTGATTGTATTGAAAATATTCCCTTAATAGATTTTTAATTTATCAAATGTGAGAAAAATAATTAAATAATAAATTATGATTAACAAATATTAAAATGAAAATTTAGATATTTACAAAAATGCGGTATTTTTACTATTCATTAGAAAATGATTTTTCTCATTTAAATCCAAATAATTCACCCAAAGATAATTATGGAATTATAAATTCAAAAAAATATTTTATTAAATTCTATTTCTATATTTTTCAAACATAAATTATTTTATTCTTAAAATATGGACATAAAAAGAAATTAATTTGAGAAGATAATGTTTTTTCCCGCAAAAGTGTTTTTCTTAATAAAACAAATTTAATTTTCAGTTCAGTTTAAAAATATAAATGGTTTAAAAAAATTATATTTCCATGTTTAATATTTCATATTTGTATAAAATCAATGTAATAATATTTGATTATTATTTATTACTTTTAATATTAATATTTTTAATGGATATGTTATAAATATCTCATTTAAATTATTATAACAATAAAATGATGTTTTTTTATAAATTCAGTATTGCATGTCATGTACCACAAGTTAGTGTAGTGTTTAGAATATACAGATTTGGTGTTTCTTATAGAAAATTCGAAGTTAGTATATCATGTAGTTCAGTCCATTGTTGGGTCAAGTGAGTGGAATGTTTGACATAGTGTTTAAATATTAATATATATATATAAATATATTTCCAGTGTCATGATAAATGAAAAATACCAAAAAGATTAAATCAATTGGGAATATAATAATTCAAACAATCTCTATGTGTTAAAAAACATCTCCCAACATTAGACAACATTCATAACCATTTAAATCAGGAACCAAATGGAAAATTATCATTTTGGAACCATCTATATAGTCAAAATTAATTTTTTTAGATCATATATCTCTTCATATATGAAATTAAAATCCGTTAAACAATGGAAATCCCTTAAATATCTACATTGTAATTATTATTCAATGAAATAGAAAACCAAATAATTATTTGAAAAACTAGGGTGCTAAAATCCAAGTAGATGATAAAAAATGTAATTTGGCTAATAATTATCAAGAATTTACTCAATCCAGTTTAATCAACAACCTAGATTTCATACCTATCATATGAGAAGTAAAATACAATATGGATTATGAAAAAATCACAACATGATCTATAAAATACCCCACAAAACTATAATTTTCTAAGAATATATAATTTCATAAAAATGGTGTCAATTGATAAAGAATAATATATATAGTACCTTTTAACCTCATATAATGAGGATTAATATAATGTGAACAATACAATGTATTTTAAATACTTTATTTGAGACATTCCAGAAGTCATTCATTAATGGACATGTCAATAAAAAATTAAACTCATTTATAATGAGTGATATTTTTACCTCCATATGAGACACCACAGATGTTAATCATTACATTTTTCTCAATCCCATGAATTTATATAACCAAAATTAATTATGTAAAACCCCATATTTTTTTCCAAGTGTTGAATTTTCGCAGAACAGTCATTTGATAAATAAATCACATAAAAATGGATGATAACATATAAATTTATATTAATATTAATACTATAATATATGTTTTAACCTAATAATTTACTCTATATAAACTATATTGGAGATTATAAAAAATCAAAAGATGGTTGGGATATACATTAATATATTTAATACCAAAGGACATTGCATTTAGATCAGGATCTTGATTGTGATAATGCCTTTTTCAACATATCTGATAAATTAACATTTATAAATCCTCTCTATAGATTTAAATCTCTATTATAAATGTATTTCCTTCTACAATAAGTAATTGTTTATACTTATATACCTTTTAAGTGTAATCTACATCCAACTAAAATTTGTATAACATTATAGTGATAAGATTTATAATCAACTCTATGAATGTTTTTATAATATTTCACTAATATGAGATCATTATTCATTGAAAATATATGTTATTTAACAATTTTATTTTGGAAGAACCTATTAGCCATTATGGGACTAACCCATTCATGTGATATAATATTATTTAAAAAGTTATTTCTATATATGAATTCGATTTTAGAATTCATGGATTATATCCATTTTTGATAACTACGTCTATTGATATCTTACTAATATGTGGTTGTTTAATATTTTATAATTTCATTCTCATTATCATTTTTATATAAAATATATTTATTCTAATCTATATAAGAATCCTATCATAACTATATGGTTCTATAATATATGGGTTTTTATAGTGTTCCAAAGATGTTGTGGTATTGGAATAATATTCATCTTAATAACTCTTTTTTTACACTATAATAATATTAATTTTTGCCACATTTATTACTATAGTATTGTATTCATTATCAAAATAATGTCATTTTATGTCCTAGACACTTTCAAATCATTTGGATGATTGAAATAACAACCGATTATTTTATAATCATTCATAGAAAATTGGAATATATTATATTTAAAGGGTAGTTTCTTTGAAAAATTATAATTTAAATAATATATTGCACCCAATAATAAAAATAATGAAAAATTAGAATATATTCTCAATTAAATTAGATATATTTCCTTTAATACTACTTTTGAATAAATATTGATAAGTGTAATTATTTTTATAAAGATAGAAAAACCCATTATCATTTGATCTATGTATAAAAATTTATGACCAATAATTTAAAGTAATTAATCTACTATTACCCTTATGATTGTGTTGTGAAAATATTATTCTATCTATTATATTATCAATTAGAACTTGACTTATGTATTCTCCACCTCTATCTAATTAAATTATTTCAATAATTTTTATAAGTTGATTCCACACACCACTTATTAATTCCCTGAAAATTTATAATATTAAATCATGACATAAAAAAGAAACACACAACAATGATTAATAATGACATAAATAAATGTTAAAAACTATCTATATCCACAAATCCTTTTGTACATGTATTTTAAAGTACATTACTATGCATTAAGTGTAATAGTCCTCTAATTATTTCTGCTTTTCTACTAAATGTTTTTTTTTCATTTTCCATAAGATACAAGGTTCACATTTATTAATTGTTTAAAAAATAAAAATAATAATTCATACATATGTATTATTTAGATGAATTTTTCATTTATATGACTTTTGTAAACAATTATAATATTATGTGTTATTTGAATCATTCACTCTATAATTAAATTTTTTATTATTATACACTGGATTATACAAGTTTATATTTTATGAAACATGAAACAAATTTAATGTTCTATATATAATTTGATTCAAGTAAACGAATCTAGTAATATTGTTAATAAAAACTAAAAAATACTATTTTCTAAAAAATAGAAATTTAATAAAATTATATTTATGGATATGAATGTTAATTTTTTTGGTTAATGAATTAAGGCATTATATAGATGTAAATCATATTTTTCTAACAAAAACACTGAATACTTGAATAAATTTGATATATATATATATATATATCTAATACCACCTCTACAAATTTTATTCAATTTCTATTTCAAAAATCATTACTAAAAATTTGTGATGCACAATAGGTATCTAATAAATGTGGGTCAAAATTAGAACAATTAATTTTTATGACATTCAATTTTTATTCTTATTTATTAATCTATTTAGATTTCATGACTTTCCATGTTATTATAAAAATATATAATATATCTGTAAATAAACAATGTTTTTTATTCCATAATAATTTATAATAGAAAATATTTATTGAGAGAGTATCATATTTTAAAAAATATCCAATAAGGCCTTTTATATAATATAATCTCACAAAAATCACGACTTTACACTTCATTGTGGTTCTAGATAAATACATCACAATGTTTTGAGAATAATTTTTAATATCTATATTTACATATCAAATTAGGTAAAACAAATCTTTTTAATTATCACAAATAATGGAGTGAAAACACCTATCTTAAATTCCATTAGATAATTTTTCAAACATTATTTCATGAAGCGACATATTAGTTATAATAGTTCATCAAATTATATCTTGATGATCACAATTGAACATTGATGACTAATTCTATAAGGGTCACTCATATCCAATGTACCTTACATATTAGGTTATTGGGAACCAAAATTTGTCTGCACCAACTAGTTTTGATGTTTGGGGTTTTGATACATATTTTCTTTAAAAGGATCCAAACACATTTGAACTTTAAAATTGGATTTAAATAAATTTTATTGTATTAAATTAATCTCACTAAATCCCAATAAATATTATATTTTCATGATTTAATTAATGAATCATATGATCTTATATTAATTAATATGTTTATGTCATATTAATTAATAACTCTTATAAAACTAATTTTTGGGAATCATAAATGACGATTTCAATTATATTAGTAAATATATAACTATATGAATCGTAGGTATAAGGTAAATGAATAATTTTTATGTATCAGATTAAAATTATATGAGAACAAAAATTACTAAAGAGAACATTTTCCAAAAAAGTATACAACACGACCATTTATGAATAATTTTTATCCTCAATATAGAGAATGTCCAACAAAAGGTCTCACTATTTGGAGATCATTACATTATAGGGATATTAATTTCAACATAATTTTAAATTTAAATATATAACGATGTATTATAAATAATTATAGTAGAATTATAAAAAAATACATCATTAATTTTGATTATTAGTTAATTAAATATTATATTTATATATATGAACATATTAATTATAAGAAATTATATTTATAATAATCAATTTATATGAATTAAATTTAATTATAGGAATATTCATAACTAAAAACATTACATATGACTATGAATACGAACATTTAGTTGATAAATGAATAAATTTATTATTTGTCAATAATGTGAATAAATTATATTGTCATAAAATAAATATTTCATATGAATATTACATATTGTAAATATTTATTATCATTTTATAAATACCAAATTAGAAATTTTATATTTTTCTTATTTTATAATTTTTTGATTATTAATTTAATATAATTAAAAAAACTACCATTGTTATCAATATCATTATATCACTGCTTAGGATATAAGTGATCCTCTATCATCTCTAATTAAATATGTTTATTTCATAACACTACTCATGGTATCATGAATCGTGATGTCCCAATATCCCTTTCTATGATATACTTGATAACCATTATTGATATAAAACTATTCCATGTTTCTTGTCATACTAGAAATCACTGGCATATATATCTCTATAATCCTTACAAGTATAATCCCAAAATAATTATTTTTCACTATAATGTTGAAAATGATGTCTCTATATCACTAATGTGGTATGGTACAGTTTTTAATAGAATTAAAATAATAAATATCTTGGAAAATTATATATCAAAATTTTCGACATAACCCTGATAAATGACTTGGATAATTGAAGGTTATAAAATATAGAATGAATTTTTATTATTTTCTTATATGATAACAACATTTTTAACATTTAATTTTTTATAAAATTTTATAATTAAAGGATTATTTAATCCTTTACAACTATTTCTTTAACACCATTGATAGATTTCAGAGACATATCCCATGTCTGTAAATAATATATACATAAATTCCATTAGACAATAACATTCAATAGAAGGATACTGATAATATATAAATAAAATAAATTAAGACATACCTTTTATCTGATAATGGTATCTCATGTGTTTGATGATTACTACTCAAAAAAATTAACTTGTTATTTTCTACAATAAAGATTTGTTAACTTAGTAATCTATAAAAAAATTGAATTTTTTTAATTATAAATCGATAAATGTACCCCCATTATTATGAAATATATAATTAATTGATTGATAATTAATTAAATATCACATAATTGATGTTATAAATTAAGCAATAGATGCTTTCTATAGTTCCTAGGGAGGGGTTCCACCATTGATACTGGGGGGTGAATCAGTGTTGTTTTTTACAATTTTTTTTATTTCGAAATAAACAATTATTCTCCTATTAGGATCTTAACCATCGTTATGATTTTTCATCCCCCAATGAATGTATTCAAAATAAAAAAATATAAGAACATAATATTAATACACTGGGCAGCCTCATTATGATCCAAGTCATGTTGTGATTAGAAAGAATCCCTAATCATAGATCATAAAATTTCATCACAAGCAGTTGAAGCATAGAGTTATTCACTAGAATAGTTTCCCACAATGATTTCTAGAGTCCCACTCAAAAAATTCACTCCATTTAAATAATATTATTGAAGACTGTAAAAAAATGTTCACTCATGAATTATTTTTTCTGTTATAATAATTTTTAATGATCATTATTTTGACATTTCATGATAAATAAAATAGTATATGCTTACATTCAAAACAACATTATTGAATTGGTTATTTTAAAAATTATTGGTTTTATTCTTCCAAATTGTATATTTCTTATATTTAACACGAAATAATCATTATATATATAATATTTATAACATAATAAATTTATTCTACCTCATACTTTCCATTTAATCTTTTATATCTTTGAGAACTGATATCTGCAAAAAGGATGAAAAATATTTTTTCATAAAATGAGATCTGTAATTTTTTGATATTTACCATTTAATCTATGAATCAAACTAGAATATTTTTTAAAATCCAAATTATATTAAAATAGTTAACACAAAATAATTTTGAAACATGGTATTTATATTAAAGAAGTTCAATGATGCATGCATAGTATGTTCACTAGGAATCTTCTTCTCTTAAAAGATATCTAGGTCCACATAGAAGTCTGACAAATATTTTTTTCAAATTCATCAATGGATTAAATTCATCTGCATTGAAATATGTTTATCAGAAAAGTATTTATTATTCATGGTTTTATAACATTTCTATTAACAGTCGTATAAAATTTCCATTCATTTCTAAAATTCATTTTCCTCATCCCTACAATGAATTTTATAACTCAAACTAATATCATTTTCAGGAATCCCATTATTTTACTCTTAGACTTCCAACTTTCACAACAATCCACCTTTTTCATCTATAAAGGAGCATATTGCATACTATAAGGAGGTCCCCAAAGGAAACCTAACAAACCATTTTCATTAGAAATGCATTCATATTCCATATAATACTGTTTATCCAAGCATCTTACTCTAAAAACTCTTAGAATGTGTAAACTTATACTCTCACCAAGAAATAAATTTTTTATGTGGCTTAAAATATGATCTTCACTATGCACGACAAGGGAGTCTACAATATCATATTTATATTGCACTATTACCATAGGAATTTATTTATTTATACACATTAGTATTCTACTATTTACATATAATTCTTCCCCAAAAAACTTAACCTCACAAAGAAATTTTATGCTTTGTGGAAAATCATACATACCCATTTTCAGACCATTGGCATGCAGGGTTGAAGTTACAGGTTTCTTGGATTTGATTGCAGTTACTCAACCTAAAATCCCTCATTTCCCATGGGAATTGAATGCTGGTGGTATAAGAATATTGGAAAAAAATTACACATGGGGCACAAAAAATTGAATAGTGGAGATCTTCATGGTTAGATGGGGATATTTATATGCATACATTTTTTAACATGTGAATAGTTCCTACAAAGATTCATTTCCAATATCAAATTTATTAACTATATTTGTTGTAGTTTGTTACAGATCCATTGTTAATACCTCATCTATCTAGCTACATTGGATCAACACTGGTCGCACATTCACATCAGATTGGCCTTTATCTTATACTTATACTGACATAAACGTTACACACCATTGGGCGTGTTATATGTGGGACCTATACATGGTCTCAGTGGTATATTCCAATACCGTTATACATGCAGTTTCTCATTTGGTCCTATGAAAATTCAACTCACTCCATAGCCTCCATGTGTCTTCTCTCAAAGGATATCCCAAGGGGGATGACCACTTGGGTCCTCTATGAATTATTGATAGATAGCCTTAGGTGCTTTTTGGTTGGCCCCAATTTTTTATGTAATATTGTATTCATGTACATAGAAGGATATTGGAAATATACAACCAAAAAATAATCTCCATGACCACATCTCAATATTATTATTCTCAAATCATTAAGAAAAATATTATTTTTAATGGTTTTCATTTATTTCTGTAATTTGGATGAAAATATTGTGAAAACCACATAGCACTGGACATTTCATGTTATGATATATTTAAACTATCATAACATTTTTTAGGAGAATTATCCAAGTGTGAAATTTAGTTCCATTATATGGATTCATAAAACATTTCTATGAATCACAATTTTATATAGACTCACTAAAACCATATTGACACAATTTTGACAAAATATAAAACAATTATGTTCAAAAATCTTCCACATAGTTTTTATAATTGTAAATTCAATATGTGTGTGTCATATTTTGTGATCTAATTGAAAATAAATTGTAAAGGATAAGTCGAGTTTTCTTATATCATATTTCACATCATGAACCCATTCCCTTATATTTTTATATAAAGGAAGAAAATCAAATGATGCTCATAAAATAATTTTCTTTCAATTTCCTCTATGTCTACATGGTCATACCTGATGAAAAAAATGAAATATATATAACTTCATGAATCTAATATTTCATTAAAATATATCATCATCTGATATCCGGCACATAATTTTTCAACTGAAATAATATATCCTATACAGACATTATTAATCAAATAATAATATTTAGGTGCACAATAATAAGTCCACCATCATCTTAGTGATTTATCATTCAAGAACACGTAGTAAAAATATATTATTTATAGTTATAGGTTATCATGTTGTTAGCTTATTCAATCATAATGATTCTCACCCTCATAACATTCATACACATTCATAATAATTTAATTAATTGAAATTCATTATGAACAACACTTCTTATTAAATTCCATTCATTTTAAAAAATGAAATATAAAATTTTATGTAATTTATAGATACCTCATAAATTTTTTGAAGTGATTGGATAAGAATGAACATGATGTTTTATCCTTAAATATAAAATATCTATTTTCATTACATTCATTAAAATATCTGCAACCTTACTGTTTATTGATATGTATTATTGAATGACGTCTACCCCAACAACATTTTATTAGAAAAAATTATACGAGATATCTTAATTTATGTATAATGGATGATGTAATAGATTTTTAGACACCCAGTATCCCTTTGAATATCTCATGAAATTTTTAGTGGTCTCTTTGTATCAATTTTTAGATTATCTAACTCTACTTGCATCCAAATAATCATTGTGCATGCATGTGTAGTGGAAAAATATCCATCCTCATCTATTATTAGTGTAATTAAATACTACCTTTTTACTATACAAATTTTCATTACGTTCTATTATAATTAAGGTTCCACCTAATGTTGAACTTTCTTCTATATAATCAATTATCCAATCAACATCTATAAAGTCCTATTGTTTAAATAGTCACAGTTTCTGCATAAAAGCTTATATTTCAGATTTTCATTCACATATCTTTTAATTCAATTATCATCCAACAAGTGGGACACTTTTGGGCCCCTTAGAAATATGTAACATAGAGTCACATCATAAGCATATCTTTCCTTGATACTACAAGATATGTAAAACTTCTAATGATTCTTCTAAATTATTTTTGATTAGCACTTTATCGAGCTTCATCGCTAAATAATTTACATCCAACTAAAATTGTAGTAGAATCATGTTGTTAATATTCTATTATTAGTTTTTTAGAAATTACCTACCATTCATTGTCTATCATAGAAATATGGAATTTTATTTCTACTCAATCTAATATCCCAAAATGTATTTCATCTGACCCAGCATGCACACCTCAAAATTTCATTTCATTTTTTCATTAAACTCTTTGTAAATACATTATTATCACCAAAAGAAATATTATTTCATCCACAAAAAAAATACATAAAATATTACATATTCCCATTTCACTCGCATAGTGGTTAATGATGACCTTATCTTTTAAAAACATCATATCCATTAATCAACCGTCTAATTTTGAATACCATGCTTTAAGATCTTTCTTCAAACCCAACATGAATTTCCTTAATCTATATACTATTAATCAATAAATTTCTAAATAAACCTACAGGTTGTTCAAAATAGACAGATCCCCACGTTTACTAATTATAAAATAAATATTTCACATCCATTTGATAAAAATTATAATGTTTTTCCATTTCTACTTCGAAAATTATTACAGCAGTTTCCATTATTTAAACCGGTGAAAATTTTTCTTCAAAATTCATTCCTTCTAATTGATAATATCATTTTTACCTCATCCTAGAGTTATTACTTATCAATTCAACATTCCCAATTATCTTATATATAAACCCTTACTTTGTTGCAAAAAAAACTTATGCCTTGACTCAAGATACCAAGTGCATATCGTCTCAATATGATCACGTTCTTCATTCATATATTTTGTACATTCCTCAAAATTAACTACTTATTCCATTGTTTGAGGTTCAATTATTGAAATAAGTGAAATTTCATTTTATTTATAAATTTTTATCTAGTTTAAACTATTTGATATTTTATTAGAATGATATTTTCAATCTCAATATTTTTATTAATTTTTTTAAATAATTTTGTTATTATTTATATCTTCTTAATCTACATCATTAGAATATTCATAATAAATATCTAAAATATTTGGCTCTATGTTAATAAATCAGTCATTCTTATTTTCAAATTTCTTAAGTTTTTTTCTAAATATCTTGAACTTATGACAACTAATATATATTTATTTGTTCCTATTTTCAATAATGTTGATATCACTAAATTCATCAAACATGTTCATCTGTTTGTTCCAACATATGTATCCCCTATAATTAGATCGGTATCCCATGAAAATTACTTCCTATTTATTCTATTAATATATAACTAGATTAATATTCATGATATTTATAATTTAATGTATTCCAAAAACTCTAAAGTCTTTAATAGTTTTATTTTTATTGTACCAAAATTCATTGCATGACTTTTTCGTTTCAATTCTCAATAGTATCATATTCAATATATGTTTGTGAATACATATATGTTCTCCCTAGAAATACTTTGAGATGTTTTTTTCACCAAATAATGTCATTCCCATATATATTATCCTTCTATTAATTCTTTCATATACTACATTATCTTATGGAGTATATGTTTTGTGTATTAAATCTCAATTCATGGTTTGGGGAGATAAAATTCCAAAATCATGAAATATATAATCCTTAAAATTACTTGGTTTTAGTTTATTAATATTGAGACCCAACTAATTATTATATTTCCTTCAAAATGTACTGAACATTTAAGTGGCCTATAAAATGTTCCTGATAAACATGAAATTTGTCAAATAACGAAAATAATAGATAACTGAAATTACTTACATATCACCTTTCATAGAATTATTTCTTAGGGTTCCACATAAGTGAGAATGAATATGTTGAAGGAATCAAGAAGGAAGAAAACCCACCCTTTTGTGTGATATTATATCCAATTACCCTTTTTAACATAATTGACGGATTCAATCTCTTTCTCGTAATATCTCTTGAAAATATCTCACAAAAACAAGAATAAATATTTTACTTATACTATTATAGGAATGATAGCCACTCCTACTATGACATTAGTGTTTTTAATATTTATAACTAATGTAAATGAAATTGGTAGAATTGACCATTTGAAATAGATTACCATTGGGACATTTTCATTGAGTGATAATTATTCCATACTTTGAGATTTTTATGGTATATAGATATATTTTAAAAAACAGAAACTTTTATTTATCAAAAAGTTTTCTAAAACAACGAAAATTGTTATTCAACCCTTCAATTAATTACTCATGATTAGAATTTATATTTTTTCCTGAATATATTCTTCTCCAAATCTGTTAATTTTAATTGGACAATCATTTCAAAAGGATACTGATACTCCGACATAATTATCTATTTTTCTCAGAATTTTTTCATCACTATTCAAGTTTGAGGAAAATGCAATATCAAGAAACCATGACTTGGGTTTTCTATTGGAATTCAAAGAATCTTTAGGGAAAACATATTAATGATCAATCATTTTTATCCCCTTTCCAATATAAATATTAGTGGTTTGTTCAAAGTGAATACATATACAATTTTCTACATTATAAAATTTCTTATTAAAATATACAAAAATTTCATTTCAATTTAATCTTTTTATGTATTATGTAATGAATTCATAATAATTTATTTTTTTACATTGTAAATATTTTCTCCCTTTCTTAGAATAGCTCAGCCTTGATTCATGTCTCATCTTCGATTATTCCATGTTTTCCCAGTATTAATATTCTTAGTGTCCAGAAATTTCACCACAAAATTATTTTTCATTGAAACATGGTCTTCGTATCTGATAATAGCATAATCTTAAAGATTGTTCTAGTTGTCTTGCAGTATATTTAGACTGTTTTTTCTATGGTGGATAGAACACTTCTTAGAGAATTTATTTATTTCATTGCTATAGAAGATGGTTTATCACATTTTATCATTCTCTAAACTTGTCCAAACATTATTTTTTGACATTATCTTATAGAAAAAAATTATTTAGTTTTAAATTTATAGGGTGATAAATCAACTGATTCTTCGAATCCCTAATTTCAATTGTTTTTCATGATTCTTCCATGAACTCAAAAAACGTGATAAAATATACTCTAGGATGTTTCACGCTATTTTTTTCTTCAAAACATATAATATTTACCCCTTGACTATTTTTATTCTTCTAGGGAATGTATTTTTATATTACAATAACATATTTTCCTTTTCTTCCACTTTCAGATTGTTTATGAGGATTTATTCTATTTAATGTGTGTCATTATTTTCAAATAATCCCTTGTCCTATGTTATATTTTTTCCTTCTAATTACACTCTATTTTCAATTTTTGATAATTTTTTTTATTAATACATGTTTCAAATTCATTAATTAAAATATTCTCCATCTTTATTTGTTCATATTCATCATTTTCACCATAATAGGTGTCAAACCAATTTTCCACACTATCAATACAGTTAGTGTCATCTTATGATTGGCATCATGGGGTGAACTTATCTTTCTATTGAATTCATTATAAACACATTATTTTTATCATTATGAATTTATCATTGCATCTTTAGTCATTTGTGTTCTTTTAATTGTTTTCTCCATTTATTTTTTTGAGGTTTCTCATCATATGTATCTGGTTCCACCGACTTATTTTCAAGGAAATTTATAGAAACATTTATAGTTTTATTATAGTTTTAACACCTTTGTTATAATTTACCATTACCCTAAAAATATCCATTCTTGAATATTTCTGGTACAAGAGAAATTATTATATTTTAATAATAATCTCCATTTTCATCATCATATCCAATCGAATTTAACATATCATCATATTATATTTTTATATTTCTCATCATCTCAAAATCCATAACTTATTTTATCTTCTTCTTCATGTCTGTAATATTTTTCATTTCTTATGAAATGATTATATTATGTAATTCATCAATAGTAAGATTGTATCTTTCATAAAAACATGATACATTTGGATAAACCACTTTGTAAAATTCTTCAATGGTATTTTTTCAATAGTGGAAGAATCCATCATTTATCTAAAATAAAAAATGTTACTAAAAAGTTCAATGACTATTATGAAGAAACTTTTCTACATTTTATTATTCACCAATATTTTTATCTTAAAATTTTAACCTCAAAATGTGCAATTCCCCATCATGAAATTCATTTTTCATTTATATCTAAATTACTATTAATCATACATTTTCATATTGTTTTTGTAATAGCCAACCTTTGTGAATTTTTTTTATGAATGTGGTAAAAAATTAGACTTATTAGGTTTTTCATAATCTTCCATATTTAACATATAGTTTAAATTCAAAAGAGTATTCTAAATTATAAGTGTAAATCAAAAATAAACTAATTTTTTTCATTAGTCTAAGAGTTAAATGATTTGGAATCATCACATTCTTCCAATAATTATTGTTATTGGCATTTAAAGAAGAGAAACCCTACTAATGAAAAAATTTATAATATCCTTATTCAATGATTTTTGGATTCTATCAAATGGAAGATAGAAATCTAATATGAATTGTAGTTCTTAGTGAGGAATTTCACAACTGATACGGAATGTTGAATAACTGTTGATATTGAAAAATTTTCATTCTTTTGAAATTATACTTTATTGAAATGTTAAAATATGACTATCTCTTATATTACTTAACCTATCGCGAATGAAGTAAAACTCAATAGTATAGGAATAATATATTTTTAAAAGGATGGGTATCGACATCATAATACTCTAGGTTATGATTGGTTATAGTCCCCAATCTCAGATTATATACTATAATCGCATGCCATTATGACATTCAATTTTTCTCTATAAGAGAATACAATTATTAATTCTATATTCCCATAAGAAAAAAATATTAAATCTACCTATAATAAGAATTATTTAAAAAAACACAGTAAATATCAATTCTGAATGTTGGATAGTTTTGAAAAAAATAGATAATATTTATTTCCACATATTAAGATTAATAAAATAGAATATTCTTATATTCATAATAAAATATCTGATGTTTTTCATTCGTAAATTATGGATTTTGACTTCTCAAGTATATTTTGTTTATATGGTATGTGATATAATAATTTTGAATATAAATTAATTATTTCTATTAAAATTTATTCTACCACAAAAATTTTTCTCAAAACCTTTCTACACAATGATCTAATATATGAACTACGAGAAAAAAATAATTTTTTCATAAAATATTCTATGTATTTTAATGCTCTCCAACATTTAATCTGGGAATCAACACCAGATATATTATAAAAAAATATTCTTATTTATTATATTAATTAATGATAATTATTAAAACATTGTATAAATTCTACTGAGGATTCATTGGCCTCCTAATATAATTTCCAATAAGAAGAATCTCCTCCACATAGTGTTATCGGTCCAAAAATAATTCTCAAAAATAATTTCAGCTAACTCATCATCGGATTACTATCATCTTCATAGTAACAAGTTCATCTATAAAGATATTTTAGTCATGGGAAAATATTATTTACATTTACCTTCACATATATTTGTCATTTATTTTCATATAGAAATTCCCTTATCTCTGTATATTACTTTTAGGCATCCCATTCAATAAATTGAAGTCACCAAACTGTCTCTAAAGACTACAATATTCATCTTCACAATAGGCTCTTTAAAATTATATGGTTGCTTGTAAAAAAATATTGCACAAAATTCATATACAAAAAATAATTTATACTTACACTTAGTAATGGTTAACATAGTAACATAATCTATAAATTCTTTTATGTGAGTGAACTTCCATTCCCAAATAAGATTTTATTTTCTATGTGGATTGGTATAGGATCATCACTGAATAATGCATTTATGTCTATAAAATCATCATTGTATAGAACTAATCAAAAAAATAAATTATTCATGGAGATAATTTGATATTATATTTCTGATATAGATATCTTTAATGAAAATGTACTATAAGAAGGATGTTTTTTTGATTTGTAGAAAATGGAACATATCCATTTTTCAGACTCCTGACAAGTGGGGTTGAACTCGTATGATCCATGAATACATATGAGGATCCTTGGTCTATAAGCCCCCATTTTTGAAGGGTTTAGAATTTTATAGGATAAATTAGATCACAAAATTCATATGAAAATTGTGTGTAAAACTTATTGGTTGAGATCTATGTGATTGGATGGTGAATTTTATATGAATTTTTTTTATTGATGAACTGTATCCATAAAGAATCTAATCCAATTTCAAATTCTTCATTGTTTTTACTATAATTTATTACCCAACCAATACTACTACCTCATTGACCAGACTGCAGGGGATCAATATTGGATTCACATGAACACACCATGAAGCTATTTCCTAGTGTGCTATCAAACCAAAGTATTCACACCATATAGAGTGGTCTATTGGGGGAATATGAATATGGATGATAGTATATGTTGATACCCACGTAGATGGGGCACTCCAGTTGTCCTAAGAACAACCCACTAACTCCTTAGACTCCGTATAGCCTCCCTAGAAGGTTCTCTCATAGGGGTTTCCCCTTTTGGTGCACTAAGTATTTCTTATTTCTAACATTGGGGGATTTTGTGTTACCAAATTTTTTTTAAAGTAAAAACATATTCAATTACATAGAAAATTTATTTGAAATATACAACGAGAAAATAATTTCCATCCGAGATCCTAAATATTCATTTTCTCAAATAATCATTTAAAATATTATTTTGAATGAAATTTATTTTTTTCTGAATTGTTACTGAAAACATAATTAAAACATCATAGCACATATATTTTCCATCAAGTATTGGTTCAAAAAATTGTCACATTTTCATTAAGGATAATTATCAAAGAGAGTCACCCAATTCCATTAGATGGAACTGTAATAATTCTCTAGGAATTACAAAATTATCAAATATATCCAAAAACATATTGAGATAATTTTTGTAGAGAAATACAATACCTATGTTCAACACATTCATATATTACTATTATTTTGGCACTAAAATAAAAAATTATTTTATCAAAGTTAATACAAATAATAATAAATTATAAAAAATGAAATGACTTTTAGGATAAATAAATAGTTAAATGCAATTATTAAAATATTTTTAGTGCATTGAAATAGTTTGACAATTGACTAAAACTATTATTTGGTGATCTTTTTGCCAAAAAATAATAAATAAAACCAAATAAAAACATAAAAAATCCCACCACTAGAATTTGTTATATTTAAGAAGAAAAATATATTTACCTATTTAATTTCATTATATTATTTCAATAGTTACATGAATGAAATTTATTAAATCAAACACATGAAAAATAGGTTGTTCCAAAATCATAAAAAATAAAATATTTTTAATATAGTAATGTAATGTATCTATAATTGAATCAACATTCATATGGAAGTAACAATAATTAATTAGTGTTTTATTAATGATAAGAAATAAATGAAAAACTATTTGGAAATAAAAAAGTCATTTTGGATCATTATTACAATCTTATAATTTATAATGATTTATAATTTATTTGGGGTTATAAATTAATCAATAATATTTTTTCAACAATTTTATATCATTTTGAGAGAATTTTATTCTTTTGGATCATATAACACATTTTTTAAATAATAATATTTCTTTTAAAATTGAAAAATATATAATTTCGATCATTTAAACCTTACCACAGATCAGAATGATGGGAAGTAATTTATAGGATATAAAAATGAGTCATCCATCACTTTAATTGAGTTTAATGATAATTGGAGAGAACATTCAATGTATTTATTATAATTATATATTTTTCATTATTATTGGTTAAAAATGAATTTATTCTGCTTCTATTATTGTTACACTGAATTAAAATAAAATTTTATCAAAATTAATAACATTACATGAGGATTTATTATATAATCTCATAAAACGGAAACTCACTATTTGTTATATGAAAAAATAGACTTCCATAATGATACCCCATTTATCTATACTTGTTATAAATTAGATATATAAATTAAATAATTAAGTAAAAATATAACCACTTCATGATATTTTTTACCATTATATCATAATTTCACCTTCTGGTTCATCCCAAAACATATATAATTTATCTTCTAAAAAATATTCATCTATAATATTTTTATATTACTAAACATATATAAATTACAAAATGGTTAATATATATTTCAAATGAAAGATTTTAAATTATGAATTAGAATTATATAATGGATATACTTTAGGGAATTTTAGTTCATTTATGGGTTTTAAAATCATTCATAATTTTCAAAACCAAGACTTATAGCAACATGAAAATATTCAAGAATAAAAAAAGAAATAATAAATAGCATCATATTTAATATTAAGAAACAATTATAATCACCTAAAAATTTTCATTTATATTTATACATATGATTCATATTTCAATCTGTTTTCCTTAAAATAATTAGTTTTCATTGCATTATAAGAATATTAATAGTGAAAACATAAAATTTGATATATGTTTTTATGAATATAATTTAAATAAAATATAAAATATTGAATATGTAATGAATTTGTAATTAAAAATATTATCATGTATGGTTTATTGGTAGGATATCTAAAATTTTTATCCTTATATATGCCCTCACACTAAGTATATTTATCAATAATAGCATATAAAGATCAAAATATCTATATAGATTTAATTTATTTCAATAAGTTATCCCAATCAGAATCTTCCCTTACGGTTTCTTAATATTTGTTCATAGTGGCGATGATGATTTATTCTACCTTCGTACTTGTAATTTCCTATTGTCCACATAATCATTCTGGTTGGTCTCACATTCTCCTCTCATTATATTCTATTTCTTTGAGTATTTTTTCTTTATGTTAATTTATTTCATTTACCCAATCCTACTGTTATATGGGATTTCTATTTGATAATAACCCATCATTGTCTCTTCCATGAATATAATTTTTTATATCATATACTTGAGAGAACTCTCTTCTTTATGTTGATTGAGTTTACCACTAATGTTTTGTCTCTCTTTCACATTTTTGAGTACCTCATTCTAGAATGTCATTTAATAAACCTCAAATTCTATGAGGTGACATTCGCATCAAAGGAAATCATTTCGGTATGATATTGGTTCAATTGAAATTTATGGAATATTAATTATTTTTATATAATATTAGATAGTGTTATTATTTTTGGTTTGAGTCCAATTTTTTAACTTTTTTAGTTTCTCAACTTTTTTTAGTATTTTTTTTGAATCAGTATCTTTATCATCTTCACAACATAGGTGGGTTTTCCTTATAAAATCATTTATGTTAATTTTTTTCTTATTAACATTTATATCACTTTTTATTGGTTTTTACTGTTTTATATGTTTTTCTTAGTCAAAGCAAAAAAAAATTATTATTTATAATGTTTTTATTAATTTTTTAGGCTGGTTTTTTGGATGGGTATACTAAGATGGTAATCTATGGTGGATATGTACCATGGTAAAACTACTTGTGGTTGTTGAAGGGGGTAATTTTTGTGATGGTGGTGTAATATGTGAAGGTTTAACTCTATGGTTATAGATGGAGTTAGGTTTACATTATTGGTAGTCCAGTGATATTCTTGGTTTGTGGTCATCCTAGTTTATTAGTTTAATTTTTATATTTCATTAGTTATAGTTAGTCATATGTTAATTTTATTATCATAAAAAACCTTATTTTGGTGATATTGAATTGGTATGGTCTTGATATTATTATTATTGTGTATATTATTTCAATAAATTTCAATTATTTGGGATATGTATTAGTCAAATAAGTATAGTATGGTGAGATTTTGGGTATTTAAAAGGTGTTTCTAGTTAGGTAATTCATAAATATGACCATTTTAGATTCTGAGGTTCTCTTCATGCAAGGTGCAGAAAGAATAAAGAGTTTCTGTAATGTAGTTTTTGGGAGTGTTTATCAATATAGATAAACCACTGAGACACTATATAGACCATCCACACATGTTTACCCATGAATGAACCATTATTATTGTTTTCATGTTTATGGTTCTTGTCTATTTTTAGTGATTTGAGATTCATCCAAATTATTGTTTCAGTTCCCACCATTAAAATTGTATTTTATGAGAAAAAACATGTGGTTAAGATAGAATATTATGATCAATTTAATAATATAAAAATTAATAGCTACTACATGGTATGGAATCATATTATCATAATAGTAATTTTAGTTTATAGTTTTATCTTTACATTATAAGTATTAAACATTTATTATCCTCATTTTCTTCTGAAAACTATTTGGAATCTTTTCCTCATTCAATTAATATTTCATCCTAGAACATGATTCTATATTTTATATAGTTAATATAGAAAAATAAAAATGATAAAATATGATCTGTAGGTAATATAAAAATATAATTTTATTATAAATATTATAATGATTTAAAATATTTCAATAAATACAATAGTTATTTTTTTATAAATAATTTTACATTATAATTCTGATAATGTAAAACATTTAAAACATTATGATGAAGGCTTCTAAAATACTATATTATAGAATATACTTTATACAAGGGGGAAAAATATTTTATAGGTTATCAAAAAAGAATATTTTCTATATAATAAAAATTTATGAGTACTATTATTTTAAGACAAATTATTAATGAAATTTTAAATTCATCGATTGGGTAACACTTAGTGGTGGTTGAAATGTAGGGTCAATGGGTTTCATTCAATATATTGAAATTAATAACATTGATTGGATTCAAATAGATTTTTATTCCCCTATATTTTATTAAATATATTATTTTATAACATTCATTGACATATCTAAACATATTTAATATAATGTGATATAGTATGGGAGATCAAATGGCCACCGAACTATGTACTATTCCATATATCCCATATTTATGATCTAAAATGGACTAAGAAACAATATCCCTGATTTTAAATTTTATTTTCCATACTGTTAAAATTATATAGGTTGATTGCAAGAATCAAACTCAATATATGTTTGTTAACCTAATGGCCATGAAATTTCTTATATATATTATTTTAATTTAAATTCAATTTAATGTCTTATTATTTGAAAAATAAACACATCTACTTTTTCAATACATGGGGGATGTATTTATATATATTTATGTGATAAATATTATTTATTTTTTAATAGTCTTAAAAAATATATGTTTATTATTTATATTTTTTAATCTCACAAAAACATGTGCTTTGGTTTAAAGACCATTGTTCATAAATTATATATAGATATGTATTCAATTATTTAATCACAAGTTAAATATAGTAATAGATAGACAATACATATTAAATCTTGATCTATGTGGGATTGTATCAATCTGCCTTGTTCTTTGCCAAAAATCAGGCTAAATAAATTGGTAATATCATTGCTTTTATCATAAGGATTTATAATATTTAATGTTCAATCTAGGAAACTATCAATATCTTGTTTATCTATATAAATATGAAAATCATCAATGGATATATTTATCCTAACTTTTGATTTATAATCTACCAAAATACAAATTCAAAATAAATTAACGGTGTTTTAGGAAATTTATCACCTTGAATATTATACACCACGCCTCTTTCAATGATACAATGATTCATTCCAGATAAATTTTTGTCACAATATATTTTACACTAAAATAATTCAAAATTAGTTATTAATAATTTTAATAGTTGTCCAAATGTTTCTCTCTTTTCTCAATAGACGTAGTTTTGAATTTTTTTGAGTAGATATCTATCTATGAATGATTTATGGTTTCTTATACTAGGTATTTTCCTCACATTTTAGAACCCTAAAATTTTCAAACAGATTGAGAATGTTATTTTAAGGTATACGTACTATAAAAATTACTTTAAAAACCTATATCATTTGATTTAACATATATATATATATGTATACGATTATCATTTATAGCCATTTCATATAATTTACTATATAGAAATTGACAGTGTGT
Source organism: Viscum album (assembly GCA_963277665.1). NCBI lineage: Eukaryota > Viridiplantae > Streptophyta > Magnoliopsida > Santalales > Viscaceae > Viscum > Viscum album. The sequence goes on along the minus strand of OY728131.1, from coordinate 1,103,925,726 downwards.
AATGATTTATGAAAAACATTTTCATCATGTATTGAATTACTTACATTACATGTTACTACCACCAGGGGAATAATACTCATTCCTAGTAATGAATTAAGTATTATATCAAAAAATAGTTAGCTATAAATTCATTGATTTATTTAGAGAAATATAGTCACACTCCCTTGATTACAGAGAAGAAGACTATTAAATAATGTATTATTTATAGTCATATTTGAGATATGAAGAATGCTACTTCCCCATTAGAAATGAAGGATTTTTGTTATTTCAAGTAATATAAGACACTTTTTCTCTCTCGCTAGTCCTTGTATTAGAATTTTCGAGAAGGATCTCTGGGTATGAATGAAAATTTTCATCCTATAATGCTTGAGTAAAAACATAACTCTGAATCAAACATTGGTGTTGTTTTGAAGCTTCCAGTCATTAATAAACTTTATTTTATATATGCTGTGAAAGTAGTAATGGGAGTGAAACACGAACATGGAGAGGTTGTTTTTATGTCCACCAAATCACAATATTTATTCCTATTATTCCATTTTTTCGGCTCCAAGGGAAAAACCTTATTTGAAAGGGATTTATTCTAAATACATATTGGATATTAAAAACAGTGATTATAAGAGTATGGTATATAAGAAGTATTTGAATTATGCCTAGACTAAAGGTTTAGTAGTGTTATTAGTGTAATATAGGGATTGTGATGTTAATATGTCTTTTACCATTGGTTAAGAGACCAACACACCATTAATGATTATCATAAGAATATGAGGATGAGAATAAAGTAATTAATCTATTATATCTAGATTGGATGCAAGGGAATAATGTATTATTATATTTGTTATATTTAATTTTTAATGTAGTAATGAAAAAAATAATGAAAATTTATAACACAAACAACGCTAAAAAATGGTAAATAAATCAATAAGAGATACTCTAGATTATAAGGAGCCTAGTTTAGTTCTTAAGAAACCTTCACCCACACCTAGAATAGAAGATAAAATTAATAATATCATTTTTGAAGAAAACTCAAAATATTTGGTCCCTCCTCAATCATATCATGATGTATCAATTTATAAGCCGTTGGGGAGAGGATTTAGAAATTCAGGTATTATGGGAAGTATGCTAGGGTTCCTTCTACATTCATTTTAACTTCACTATATGTATGAACAAATATATTTTAAATTTTAAAAGGCTATTATTGATGAACAAAACAATGTATAATGAATATAATTATATGTGTAAAAGATGGATAAAGAGAAAAGTGACCAATACAATAGAACCCATTGACTTGATATAGAACTCCCCTGATAGTTTTACATTTAACATGATGTGATATTTGTTGAATTTTTCACTGCACCGTTATCTAATAAATAATTCATAGCAGTCAATGATTTAATAATATTCCATATTTGATTAGAAATTATGAAAACATCTTGAAAATGATATAATATCCCAGACAAGAAATATTGGTACTCATTTGACATGATATTTTATTCAGTGTTTTATAGAGATGTTTCATGGCATTGATTTTTTATTTAAGGGTTCCCACTCAACAAATATGTTGGTTTTACATTTAGACAATAAAAAATATATTATTAGTTTGTTTTTTATTAAAGATACTTATTTTTCATGTTATAATTTTACATCTTGGATATCATCCTTGTTTTTAAATATTGGTTTTTTTTAGAATATGTCCATACCCTTACATTCTTACTATAATCTTTTAGTGGGACTCCAAAACCCAGCCCTCTAACACAACTATTTAGTTCCAAAAATTAAAAAACCATAAAAATACTTCATGTTTACCATTGTTAGATAAGAAATAATTTGTCTAATCAAAATAAAAAAACTCATAGTATATATTATTATTTTTAAAATTCCAAAAAAATAACACATTTGAATTCATTCATGTTTATAAATTCCACTTTAGTTTTTCATATTTTTATCTACTTGTTGATTGTTATACTAACATTGTCATATTTCTATACCACGGGACATGACATGAATGTGGTGGTAGGATTTAATTCATCAATTTCTTTCTCAAAAAGTTTATGTCCATATTTTATTATATTATATTAAATATTTGTATTATTATAGATTTTACTATGTATCAGTTATTTATCATTTGAAATATACCCCATAATTTATTTAAAATACATGTATAGGTGTTTTTATTCGGTTTCATACATACTAAATAACTTTTCAACTGTTAAAATGTAATATATATGAAATTAAAAACCATACACTTGTCCATGTTCAATTATTTAAAATGAATTTCAATTTTCATTAAATATATCCTACACATTTATATTATTTGAATAATATAATATATTTTTGGATATAATGATTTTGTATTTAACTACTTTATGGGAGTTATTTTTTTCATTAGAATGAATTTCGTGAAAATTCTTATTCCTAAATCTATATAAATCATTCTATAAATATTCAAAATGAAATTTATTTTATACAAATCTTGTATAAATTTATATATACACAATAGAATTTATATTTTATGAATTACTAAGAACATAATATGATATTAGTTTTGAATGATAGTTTCCCCAATGTATTCTTAAGATATTATCTTTCTTGTAGTCTTAAAAATATTTCAAACACCTATATATGTTAGATCATTTAATTTAAAACTAATCATAATATAACTAATGAAGATTTATTTTTTTCGGTCAATTGGTCAACCAACCTCATTATATAAAATTTAAATTCTTGACATATAATTGAATTAATGAATTTATTTAATATTATTATATAATGAAAATATTTTTTGTTCCATTAAACATGGTGTAATACATTCTTCATCATTGGTACTACATAATTATTTATCATTACGGTGCATTCCTTAATGAGATAGAGAACATATTATCTACAACACATGTTATAAATATAAATTATAAATTTTTCCATTATATGAATAACAGAAAATATATATGATATGTATTAAATATTAAACAATCCCATTATAGAAAACATGTATTTTAAAATCATATTCCATTAATAGTTGATATTGTTTTCTTTTTTGAATCATCAAATCTTAATCCCTTTACTCACATGTAATATATATTATATCATATTCATGGGGTCCATTATCAAATGATTGTAATTTCATAACGAAAAGATCATCCTCTTAATAAATTTAAATGAATTTCATAGTTTTTTTGTAACAAAATAATGATAAACTAATATTCATTTTCATAATCCTCTTTATGAAATTTGTATACGTCTTGAATTAATATTTTCAAGGGATACAATTTGAATCATTTCTAAATACCGTAATCATAAAAACATTAATATAATATATATAAATTCAGTACATTAATTTTCTATGATAATTTTCAAAATATTTATTTTATATTATTAGATAATACTTTATAAATGTTGTGTAAAAACTATTTATGAAACTATTATATATTTATGTTTGATATAAACATCTCAACCCTCATGTGATTCTAATTAATAAAAATGACCCCAAAAATTTGAACATATGAAAAAACATACTCACTATTATATCAAACAATGAGATGATCTTATTTACAATTTGTTAAGTATATTATAAAGAAATAAATTACTATAATTCATTTCCATTGGATTCCTACATTAGGATGAGATTTTAGAAGATCAATGTTATCGATTTCATATTGGTATTGAGTAAAAAATACAATATATTATTCTCCAATAAATCAATCTACAATAGAAAAATCTATTAGACTTGGATTTTTCACATACCCATTCAATGGAATCATATTTTATTCAATGGAGTATATCCATATTTAATATTTTTTATTAATAATTCAAATATATCACACAAAATAAACCATCAAGAAAACCATAATATCAAATAATGTTAGTTTCATGATATATCACATATTAAAATATTGAATGAATAATTTATTTGAATAATATTATAAACATCATGATTTCAATAATTTTGATTAATATTTATTTATGAAAGTATAATTTCTCAACTTTCACATGTCATTAATTTTCAACAATATAAAACATGTTGAAAGAATAAAAAAATATTCCATAAATGATATTAATAAGATTTTAAAAAATTTATATTTTTTCCAATAATTAAAATAAAAGTATTGAAATTTTATGAATACCAAATTTGGAATTTTACACTATTTATAATGTTTTGAAACTAAAATCACATTCAAATATAAGGAGTGTGAACAACTATTTGAATAATATTCTACCACTAATCCATTAATGGATTAAACATTCATTAAATCCAATTCAAATAATGTATAACCATTTTGATGTGATATTTATATTTCCCTTGTTTATTGATTAATGTACTAAGAACATTATCATACATATTTTCCATAATATTAATTATTTATAATAAATTACAAATATTAAATAACTTCTAGTGTATTTGGTCAAAAAAATTGATCTCCTTTTCAAACCCACTATTATGTTATTTTTAAAAAAATAATAAGTTAATACATATACACTATCTTTTATCATACTATGTAGTTATATTATTATTAATTTATAAAGTTATAATTCTTCTTATCAGTTCCCGTAAAATGATTTCATCCGAGATCAGTATCAATTGTCTGGGAAAAAATATGATTTATATGAAATACCATCTACCGAATATGTTTATCCAAAAAAGAATATAATTTATTTACACCAATAAATCCCTAACCATTATATAATATCTCACAATGACATTTATAACACCAAGTTGATTTAGAAATAATCATATGTTCTTCAATGTATGTTTGATTAATTAAATGTGAATAAAAAAATATACACATGGGAACATAATTAAAGAAGTATTTCTCAAATAGTCTGTAGAAAATTTTAAGAAAACTTTGATATAACACTCACACTCTCTATTCATATGATTAAAATCTAACCTTTTTATTCATATTCCACTTATTTATTTATTAAAAATATAAAAATAATATACAAAAATAGAGTAATTTTATTTATATAATTATGTAAAACCCACACATAGAGAGATAATGATATATATATATATATATATATATATAATAAATTATTTTATGTTATCTAACTTTTAAATTTTATTTTCAAATTTTAATTTTATTTATAAATTTCTATATTATTTATAATTTATATATATTTTACTCTTTTTTAAATTATAGACTATAAATTTTTTCTCATATCTTATTCTATGATAATCAATAAAATATGATATTTATTGAAAATATTATTTTATAAATATTTTTGTAACATTAAAATATTTAATATAATTAATTCGGATGTGTAATGACCCGAATCCGTAGCCCCTCCATTGGTGCCCCTTACCCGATTCTCCAAATGACCTCAAACGTGATTCCACAAATGCCAGAGGCTTCCGAAAAGCAGCGAGGGCCTTGATGAGTCAGTGGGGAAACTATGCCCTCATTCGGTAAAGTATACAACAGAAAAACAACAAGTCACAATATTGGAAAAAATAAAAGCATACAACAACAGAACTGAACAGCGTAAGCAATGTATAAAATCATCATGATGAAACATGGTACATATGTCTATGTAAAGTAGTAAACAAACCAACGTGCCAAAATATAGCTGAACACAAGTACTAAAGCAATAGTAAAAGAGAAACAGAAGAGCAATTCTCAGCATCGCAAGCCTCGGATCGGTCCCATGTTCTCCAGCTCCATCAAGTCAGGTACCAGAAGTAGAAGGGTGCTTGCCCTTATCCATACATGCAACAACATAATCTACGTGGGCCCAAAAGCATGGCCCAAACAGGGTGTGAGACAAATTCCCAATAGGAAACCACCCAAAGTTCTATGCCTAACAGTCAATGAATACATGGAAAGTAAAGTACAGGAACAACAAACAGGTAAATACACAGCAGCTACAATTCACAGTTCTAACAAATTAAGTGCACAATTAGTCAACCAAAAAGTAGAAAACAGGTATCCCTCTGGGTAGCTCTCACAACCTAACCCCTATGGTTCAACCTACAAGTACCAGCAACCCACTAGGAGGCACACAAAGTCTTACCCCTCTGGTTCAGCTAAGAATAGACTCTATGAGGAAACACTCAACATCAATTCCCCATATAGTCTCGTATCATACTAAAGTCTCTCTAGGGAAGCACTCAACATCTCATTCCCCCTGTGGCCCGCATCGAGGAACTACAAACACTCTGAGTAAGCACTCATCTTCAATTCCCCCTGTGGTCTCACAACGTATTAAATGACACTCTAGAGAATCCCATGCATCTATTATCCATGTGCTCTACAACACTAGGTTCTCACAGTCTTGTGTGAAACTAACAATTTCAGCGCACGTGCAACATCCATGTAAACCTCAATAAATACTTGTCTATCATTCTAAGGCTCTACAACATAACAATGCAATAGTTCCACTATCCTACAACTAGGCATGGAAACTAGAAAATGCAAAACAAGAAAAACAAGCATGGAAAAGAAACCTGATCACAAAACAAATTACTCTACTCACAAGTATAAACCTCTACTACAACAATAAAGCAAATAAAACAAAAAACAGGGGAAAATGGGAACACGCAATACCCCGTTCAAGGGTATTGGTGTAAATTACACAAAATACACATCGACATTCTACAGAATGGAACAAACCACCTACCTCGATCCTAAGTGACCGATATACTTGAACCACAATAACTAATTCTCCCTAGAAGATTGTATATATGAGAAAATGTACAAAACGTTCAACCATAGATATCTTGAGAAGGATGAAGAATTGGAAAACAAGGCTAAAGCAAGGAAGAACTCACTTCTTCGCTTCCAACGCAATCGATCGTGCTCGAATCGGAAAACGAAAGGAGCGGCGGGGGCTCGGGGAAGATCTGGTCGTACGGGTTGCTCTCGGAAGAATAACATGCAGAAGGGGTGTGTTCTTTCTGTTAGGAAAGTCCCCGGTGCATTTAGTGAAAAAATGAAAAGTACACGGTGTGTATTCTTAGAGTACATGTTGTTTACTAGGTTTTTCCATAATCGACCAACATTGGCCTCCATGTCACCCCTACACACTGTGTGTGTGGCCCGGGCATGGCCAACACACGGATTCGAGCCGGAGAAGAGTACACGGCATGTACTCAGAAATTACACACCGTGTACTTAGAAATTTTCCAGAAACATCATTTTTTCTTAAAAACTCTAGAAAAAGGAATGGCGTACCTGAAACAGAGATCTGGGTTCTTACAAAATTCCCCTCTTAAAGAAATTCATCCCTAAATTTCTTAGTGAGGCATTGAAGAAGAATCCTCGAACAACTCCGGCCACTACGATTGTACATAGGCCTCCCTCTCCTATGTCTCATCCTATACTCGCCCATGATTCCATAGTACCTGTACAAGAGGAACAGACCGGCCTCAGAGAACCTTCGTACTGTGATAGACAATCCTGATGGGATGCTCCTCAAACGATGCACCCGCTTCATGCTCAACTTCCTTCGGCTGAAAGACATGAGACAGATCCAAAAAGTAATGTCGAAGCTGAGAGACGTGGAAGAATTCGTGCATGGCCTAGTACCTCTAGGGTAACTACAGTCGATAGGTGGCCAGTCTAACTCTCTCTGAAACCTCAAACGGGCTGACGTACCACGATGAAAGCTTACCCTGTCTCTCAATCATTTTGTGTCCCAACCTCAGTGCGACATGCAGGAAAACCCAATCCCCGACCACGAAATCCAATTGTCATCTCTGATGATCAGCATAATAATTATTCCAAGACTGTGTTGTTGCCATACTCTTCTAAATCATCTCTATCTACTCTGTATTCTCCTGAGAAAGATGAGGTCCCAATAAAGTTGCCTCCCCTGCCTCCAGCCAGCATAAGGGTGATTATCATGGCCTACTGTACAAAGCCTCGTATGGTGCCATCTGAATGGTTCCCAGGAAACTATTGTTGTAGGAGAACTCCACCAGAGGGATATGCTTCTAACAAGAACCGCCAAAGTCTAGGATGCAAGCTCAGAGCATATCCTCAAGCACCTAGATTTGTGTGCTCGGACTGGCCATCTGTCTGGGGATGGTATGTTGTACTCAAAAGTACCTGGGTACCCAAAGCCTTCTGAAGTCCCTGCCAGGTCTGAGATGTAAAGCGTGAATCCCTGTATGAAACAATAGAGTGTGGAACTCTATCCAGACGAACAATATCTCTGATGTACAGTCGTCCCAGATCATCAACAGTGAAGGTCTCCTTGATCGGCAAAAAGTGAGAAACCTTCCTGAGCCTGTCAATGAAAACCCAAACAACATCGTTTCCTTGGGGTGACCATGGTAACCCTATCTCAAATTCCATCACGACATCAATACATTTCCACTCTGAAATTGGTAACTACTGTAAAAGGAATGTCGGTCGCTGATGCTCCGCCTTCACCTGCTGACAAGTAGGGCATCTCCTGACGAAACCAACAATATCTTTCTTCATACCTGGCCACCAATACTAGCGATAAAGGTCCCAATACATCTTGGTGATGCCAGGATGAACTTCCCAAACTGAGGAATGAAAATCCCCCATAAATTCAATGTGTATGTCTGTTGTAACCCATATGCATCCTTGAAAATGATAGATATCATCCTCGCCCACTGTCCCTCCAGGAAGAGGTTCCTCTCCTGACACACTCTACCGTAGGACTAAGCATTCTAAATCTAATAACTGCCTCATTCGTACCTAATCAAGTAATGTAGAGCTAATATAAATAGAATATAGGAAAGTATATTCTTGTATGTTGTGCACCTCCATATGCATCTTAGCGAACAGAGCCATAATCTACCACTCACTGCCGGCCTCTTGAACTGCCTGAATCTGAGTCCTCTTGCTCATCGTATCTACCACTGCATTGCCCTTTCCCGACGTATAGGCATCCTAGAAATCAAAAGACTGATGATACTCATCCCACCTGCGCTGCCTCAGATTCAGATCACATTGAGTGAAGATATACTTGATACTCTTGTGGTCAATGAAGACCAAAAAGTGTTCTCCCAGAAGATAATGTCTCCAACAACGAAAGGCATGAACAGCAGCTACCAACTACAGATCGTGCGTCAGGAAGTTCCTCTCATGTGGCCTCAAATGATGATATGCGTACGCAATGACTCTATCTCTATGCATAAGAAAAGCTCCTATCACAATAACTGAAGCATCACAATAGACTATACAACTCTTTCCTGGTTCAGGCAAGACGTGTATCAGTGCCGATGCCAACTTTCCCTTCACCTCTTAAAAGTTTGACTCACAAGAATCTGACCGTATGTACTTCGCCCCCTTCTTGGTCAGACATTTCAATGGTTCTTCTAAGAACGAGAAGTCTTGAATGAAGCGTTTGTAGTATCCCTCCAGTCCTAGGAAACTCTGTACCTCAAAAACGTTCTTCGACTACTCCCAGGAAACTACAGCTATCACTTTCCTTGGGTCCACAGATACTCCTGCCTCTGAGATGATGTGACCCAAGAAGTGAATATGATCCATCTAAAAGTGTCACTTCAAGAGTTTAGCATAAAGTCGATGCTCTCTCAGTGTACATAGAACGATCTCATGATGTGTAGCATGGTCGTGTCGAGTGTTCAAGTTCAACAAGATATCATCCACGAAGACCACAATGAAGGAATCCAAGTAAGGATGCAACACTCGGTTCATCAGTTCCATGAAAACTGCAGGTGCGTTCGTGAGACCGAATAGCATGACTGTATACTCATATAGACCATACCTTCTCCTTAAGGCTGTTAGAGGTATATCTGATGGTCTAACATGCAACTAATGATAACCGGACCTCAAGTCTATCTTTGAGCACACCCGGGCTCCTTGAAGCTGATCAAAGAGGTCATCGATCCTGAGCAAGGGATATTTGTTCTTGACCGTCAACTGGTTCAGCTTTCGATAATCCACGCATAGCTGAAGGGTACTATCTGCCTTATTTAGAAGAAGGATAGGCGATCCCAAGGAGAAGTACTAGTTTGGATGAAACCCTTTGCATGAAACTCCTCCAACTGCTTCTTGAGTTCCTGCAACTCAGTTGTAGCCATCCTATAAGGAGGAATGGAAACCGGTTCTACTCCTAGCACATGCTAAATAGAAAAGTATACCTCACACTCTGAAGGCAAACCTGAAAAGTCCACTTTAAAGATTTTCCTGAAACAATCTACCACCAGAGGAAAGTCAAACTATGAAGTCACCTAGTCATCCAGATAAAGACTAGAAATCTGGGCTATCACCCTTCCTAGCCCATGATGCTCGTGTCCTGCCCGACTCGCATGTACATCCCATTCTCCTAGATAAAGAAATGATTCAACATATGGTGAAATTAAACTCACCCTACAGCGATAACAGTCGACGACTGCTTGGAAGGGTGCCAACCAATCCATACCGAGAATGAAATCATAGACTATCATCTCTAGGATATAGAGATCCCATAAAAAATGATACCCTTCAACCTCAAGAGGGCACTCTCTACACTGATGTACACTGGATGTTCTTGTCCCCAAAGGTGTGTCCAGTATCAACAAGTCGGCAGAAGAAATGATGTAGAGCCCAAGGCTCTCCACAACTGCAATAAGGATAATGATATGAGTAGAACCAGTATCAAAAAGAGCTAAAGATAAAACAGAGGCTACTAAAATCGTACCTCGAACTATAGAGGGGTCGGGATCCTTCTCCTGATAGGTCTGCTCCATGGCGAAAGACTGACCTGCACCGCGGCCCTGTGCCCCTGGCTGACCACTCTGACCTGAACTTCCCTGCTGGTGTTGAAGGACTGGTGGCTGACCGCCACGGCCTCGACCTCCACCTTGTCCAAAATGGACGGAAGAACTCTTATTCCCCAACTGGTAAGAAACTTGTGGTGCTTCTCTTAAACAAGGAGTCATGGAAGAACCCCAGTCACCCAGTGCTGGTGAGAAAACCTGGCAGAAATGCTGAAGGTGACCCATCTTGCCACAAGATCGACACTCCATGGGGTCTATTTGGCAATGCGGCCTCATGTTCCCTGACCGGCTACACTGGTAGCATACCACTTAGCTGCCTGACGATGCATCTCGAATCCTTGGATCACCGCGCGTAGACTCCATACAGCACTTCTTGCCGTCATCTAGAGGAAATCAAGATCTAGAAGCAGAACCGCCCTAGCTCGCAGCTCCAGAGTCTCTCAGATTGTGCCCCGCAATCAGTGACAGATTGAGGATGGAAGTGAAGGAAGTAAACTGGAAGATATTCACCTGTGAGCGGATCTCCCGCCTGAGACCATCCTCGAACTTCCTTTCTAAGAACACCACACTCCCATCCTGGAGGGGTGTGAAATTTTGCAGCTCGGTGAAATGAGCGGAATACTCCATGACAGAAAGAGTACTCTGCTCTATGCTGATGAACTCCTTGGATCGATCGGCTCTCAGGGTCTCTGGGTAGATGTAGACATAAAAGATGCGGTGAAACTCCTCCAAATCCATAACCTGCTGATGACCCGCATATGTGATCACGTCCCACCACCTCTTGGAGAAGTCTCGGAGCATGTTGGTAGTGATCTTGACTCACCTCTCTGGTGGTGTCTCTAGATGCTTGAAGATATTCAGCATGGCTTCCAGCCATGACTCTATAGCCTGAGGTCCTCCTTCCCCCGAGAAAGTAGGAGGATACTGCTTCTGGAAGACCCGCATCAAGTCTTCCATAGTCGTGGCAGGAGGCGGTGCTCCCTGAAATGTATGCATCATCCTCATAAAACCTTCCCTAAACCGTGCATCAGTGCCTGCAACTGGTATGACAGTCCGTTCCAAGGCTGGCTCGACTGGAGGATCGGAAGGAAGTCTCTAATCAGGCATATCTGGCATATGATCACTGCCTGAAGGCTGACGTACAACCGGAGGATGTCTCAGAGGCATAGCTCTGAATGATCAAAAGCACACATTTGATTAGAAAACAAGGACAGGAAACACAAGAGTATAAAATGGGAACATGGGAAGGAAAACACACAAGTTTACAAAACACGACTACAGAACATGTATAAAAACTACACGGTGTGTCTTCAAAAACCACTAACATGGCGTGTACCCCTTCCCTACAGGTCGTGTAACACCCCAAACTACATGGCGTGTTGACAAAAGACATGTCGTGAACTTGAGAACTGTTCCCCTGCCCGAGTATCTTTACAGGGCTAACCCACATGGTCCAACATAACCCGAGACTACATGGCGTGTTCTGAACAAACATGACATGTACTAGACAAGACTTCGGCGGCCCGTGTTTGTTAAACACATGGAAGTCTACATGGATAAACCTTACACGGTATGTTCCGAACAAACACGGCATGTAGAGGTGAAGGTGACACTGTCCCGTGTTGTTTGTGACACGGCTGGGTACCGGATCAAGACTACACAGCGTGTTCCCAAAAACACACGGCGTGTCTAAGAGAAGGTTACACCGACCCGTGTTGTTCGTGACATGGTCGGGTACCTGGACATGACTACATGCCGTGGTCCTTTACAACATGGCGTCTTCTACTCGAGCTTCCCCGACCTGTGTTGTTAGTGACATGACCAGGTACACGGCTCCGAACTACACGGCGTATAGTAACCATACATGGCCTGTTCCTGATGATATTCGCAGGACACCGTGTTTCTGCACACACGGTCAGTGAAACGTCCAGAAAACTACAAGGCGTGTATCCGAAAAGTCCACACCGTGTATTCTGGGTTTTTTCGGTAGTAACTTAGAAACTGCACAGAAGCCTAGAAAATACAGAAAACAAGTCACGGAAGTGCCAAATTCTGATTCGTGAGAGCCAATACTCCCTGGTAATCAAACATGTCGTCCATTTATGCATGGTAGGAAACAACAATCCTCTAACAAGGTAGCAAAGAATCTATCAAGCATCTATCCCAACAACATGCATAATCTACATGAAGTTTATCACAACAGCATGCAATTGCTAATGCACCCCAGATTTCATGGAAAGAATGCATGGAATGGGATTTCCACAAGTGCCTATACGATGCATGAGATGGCATACCATCATCTCATCGGGTTGCGAAAGAAATACAACCACAGTCATCAAGAAAATAACAACATAAGGCATGTGAATCACTCTATATGAAATCATATCATCCATAAAACCTCAAAACTAGCAAACTGAAATTAAAGAGGTATTATGGCTTTTCCCTATACACGGGTTAGCTACTCCCAAACAAATATAATACCAAGTACCTAATCCATCCTCTCCCTAGATAATGTCTCCAACCAATAAAGAAAGAGTAAATAAACTCCTCTGATACCACTTTTTAACAACCCGAATCTGGAGCCCCTCCACTAGTGCCACGTACAAGGTTCTCCATATGACCTCAAGCACGTTTCCCATTACTCCAGAGGTTGGAGACTAGAAGCGAGGGCCTTACTGAGTCGGTGGAGAAACTATTCCCTCATTCAGTAAAGTATACAATGAAAGAACAACAAGTCACAATAGAGGAAACAATAACAGCATAAAACAACTGAACCGAACCACGGAAGAAATGTATAAAATAAGTATGAGGCAACATGGTACATATGTATATGGAAAGTAGTAAACAAACAAAAGTGCTGAAATACAACTGAACACAAGTATTAATGCAACAAAAAAAGAAAAACAGAAGAGAAACTCTTCATCACCGTAAGCCTTGGCTCGGTCGCATGCTCTCCAGCTCCATCATGTCAGGTACCTGAAGTAGAAGGACGCTTTCCCTTATCTATAACTGCAACAACATAATCTACTTGGGCCCAAAATCATGGCCCGAATAGGGTGTGAGACAAAGTCCTAGTAGGAAACTACCCAATGATCTGTGCCTAACAGTCTATGAATACAGGGAAAGTAAAGTACAGGAACATCAAACAGGAAAATACACAGCAGCTACAATTCATAGTTCTAACATATTAAGTACACAAGTAAACAACCAAAAAAGTAGAGAAATGGAAATGCTCTGGGTATCTCTCACAGCCTAACCCCTATGGATCAACCTAAAAGTACCAGCAACCCTTTAGGAGGCACACACAGTTCTACCCCTCTGATTCAGCAATGAATATACTCTCTGAGGATGCACTCACCTTAAATTCCCCCTATAGTCTCAAATTGTACTGAAGGCTCTCTGGGGAAGCACTCAACATCTCATTCCACATGTGGCCCACATCAAGGAACTACAGACTCTTTGAGTAAGCACTATTCTTCAATTCCCCAAGTGGTATCGCATCGTATTAAAAGACACTATAGAAAATCCCTTGCGTCTATTATCCATGTGGGCTACTATACTGGTTTCTCACAGTCCTGTGTGAAACTAACATGCTCAGCCAACATGCAGCATCCAATTAAACCTCAAGAACTACTTGGATATCATTATAAGGCTCTACATCATAACAAGGCAACAATTCCACTATCCTACAACTAGGCATAGCAACCGACAAATGCCAAACAAGAAAAACAGGCATGGAAAAGCAATCTGAGGACAAAACCAATTACTCTACTCACAAGCATAAACCTCTACTACAGTAATCAAGCAAAGCAAGAAAACAGCAGGGGAAAATGGGAACATGAAATACCCCGTTCAAGGGTATTGGTGGAAATTGCACAAAATACTCATCAACTTTCTACATAAAGGCACAAACCACCTACCTCGATCCTAGGTGATCGATATACTTGAACCACAATGACTGAGTCACCCTAGAACTTCGTATATCTAAGAAAACACACAAAATTTTCAACCATCGATATCTTGAGAAGGACGATGAATTGGAAAATAAGGCTCAATCAGAAGGAAGAACTCACTACTTCGCTTCCAACACAATCGACCATGCTCAAATCGAAGAACAGACAGAGAGGTGGGGGATTGGGGAAGATCTAGATGTACGGGTTGCTATCAGACAAATAACCTGGAGAAGGGGTGTGTTCTGTCCATCTGGCATGACCCTAGTATATTTAGTGAAAAATTTAAAAGTACATTGCATGTACTTTTATAGTACATGGAGTGTAATAGGTTTTTCTTTACTCCAACAAAATCGGACTCCACATTACCCCTACACACCGTGTGTGTGGCCCGGGCACGGCTAGCACACAACTTTGAGTTAGAGAAGAGTTTACGACGTTTACTTAGAAAGTACACAGCGTGTACTTCGAAATTTTCTAGAAACATAATATTTTTATAAAGTCCAGAAAATGGAAAGGTATACATGAAACAGAGATTCGGGTTCATCCAGGAGGTACAAAATGAATAAATAATGAATTTAGATCATATAAAAATGATTTTTCAAATAAAGAAGATATATATTCTTCAAGATAAAATAGAATCAACAATTACATTCCTATAGAGATAATAAAGCTATTCTATAATTTTATTTAGGCTCAAACCCAAAACTAGTATAGAAAAATAAGAGGAGTCCCAAATGGATATAGATAGCTCATGAATTATATAAATAAGAAAACACATCTAAGGATTACTTCCATGAAATGTGGGATTAGAGGGAATCATATTGGTAAGAAACACACTTAGAGCAGTTGATCACTGAGCTAAAAGGGAGAACAAAATTATGTATAGGTCCCCATCCCATACTAAAACCTGTTTTCTTATATGTAATATGTTTCACTATATCATAGTGTGATGTGAACTTGTACATCAAAACAAGGAATCTCTTCATCTATTAGATTATCTCCTCTATTGGTCTAGTATATACAACCAATCTACCCTTCATCTTCACATTTGTACAAATCCTCTATCTCATAAAAACTATAAAAAATTATAGATATCAGTATTGATACACCATAATCATGTATCCCATCCACTAAACATAGAGTGTTGAGTGGATTAAAAAATGTAGTAGTCACATTCTATTATCTCTACCGAAAGCACAATTATTAGGTCCAAAACTACCACCAATAATAAAATATAAGAAGATTATTTTCCAATGATATTATGTGATAATAATCTACTCTAATGGGATAAAAAATATTCTAAAAACCCTCAACTCCAATATGAGTCCCAATGACATGCCAAACTCTTCCAAAACCGTTTCAAGACCCAATAGTACATCCACCCTATCCGAACACATTATGAAGTTCAAATGAGAATCGAATCATCTACAATATCATTCCATGTCTCAAAAGAAACTCATGTGTGTCCAATGAAATACCTTCTTTAAATATATTATCTATCTAGTCCAATGTTTTTCAAAACGTTTTACGGACCCCAGGTTCCTAACACACTTCCAGAACCATACCACGTTACACCAGGATATGAAAACCCAATACTTTTTGAGACTTTTCTTACTGATCTAAGCCACATATCTCATATCAAAATAATTATAAACAAATTATATATGGTAAATTTTTATTCATTTTTTAATTCTAAATGAAGAAATATGTTTGGAAATGACCATATGGAGGTTTTTGGTAGTAAAAGAGAAGGATAAAAACATATTTTTGTTCCCCTCAAGGTAAATGAAATCATAGTACATTTGCAATATTCTTTTGATCTCAAAAAAAATAAAAATATGGATCATAGAAAATTTAAGGATTAATACTAATTTTTTTTCACAAACATGACTGGTATACTGAGATTAAAACAACTCTCAATTATATTATAATCATCTGTACAAATACTCTACATCTACTCCATTACCCACTATACACAATCCACCAACACACTGAGTCATTCAATGAAAATGTGATGGTTTTTAATGTTTTTATGATTTAGTGTAAGTTTCATAATTTTATGTTTTAAATAAGATATCCCCTAACATTGTGGTGTTTTTTTTTGGGAGCTGAAGTTTTGTAGTGGTTAAGTTGGTATGTTTTTTAAATAGGATTTTTTTCCATAAAAAATAATTTTAAAAATCATATTTAATATAGTTTCATGATAGTTGATTTATTTTTAGATATTTGGATATGGATACAAGAAATTTAAAGTTAATATGATTAATTTTTTAATAGGTTTTGTAGATGTAGGCTAAATCACATTGCAACATGCATAATACCATCTTGATAAAGCCTATGGGAGATTAATTTATATGTGAATAAACGGTTTTACAATCTACAATATAAATTATAAAATAAGAGTCTATGTAAGGTCTTGTTTTGTTTTTTATCTTAATATGATGGGAGATAAATACGAGTGAGTTATATTGAAAAGAATGGTGTGTAAGGATTAGTTTTACCGATTAAGAATAAATAAATACACATGAAAAGGTTAATAATTGTATTACATAAATAAATATTATGATAATTCACTATTATTAAAATATTAAATAACATTAATTGAATATTATGAAACAATCTAATGCTGTGATAAGAAGAATTAGTTTTAATGGAGAAGATTCTTTCATTGTAATGAATGTTGTCAATGAAAAATAATATGAAGTTAATTCAATTTAATCTAATTCACACACATAATAAATAGAATTCTAGATAACGAAGTGAAATAATGTAAATATTTTGGGATTATGTTGAGCTCTAATGATAAGTCATGAAATCATGTTGAATATAAGAATATCTTCGGGTCCTAAATAAATTGAGCATGGAACTAATGGAAAAACAATTTTAGAAGTATTTATTTGAAAAATTATTTATCATTTCATCATTAATAAAACCATATATTGACTTATTCTTGTGTTCAAAATTAATGGTTTCAATGATTTAAAAATTGTTTTTTTATAGGATGTACCAACATTACTTTTTTATGTCTTCTAAAAATATCCAAGGATAGTTAAAATGAAAAAAGTTAAAAAATAAACAAAATAAGATATTTTTATTGATGGAAGTGGAATATTATACATTGAATTTTTAATTTAAAAATTCAATGATAGATTTTATTCAATGTAAGAAAAAATTTGAGAAAATATACAGAGAGTGATTTAATAAAAATGAATTAATGATGATTAATTGATTCAATTACAGATGAAGAGGAAGAGGAAGAAGAGGAAGAATAGTAGGTTGAAGATAAATGAAAACAGAACAAATTCTAACTACCTTAAACACTATATTTCTATTAAAATTCGTAACATAATTATATATATATAAATATCACTTTAAATAATATTGGATAAACTTTATGTATGATATGTGAAAGGATAACCCCTATAATTTTTTTTCTATATAGTTGTTTTAACGAAACAAGTGATAAAGGGTTTTACTAGATTATTATAATGATTTAGATTCTAATTTTAAAATCTAATAATTCAAAAATAACTATTTTTTCTACAAAATTTGTTGATATTGGTGTGTGTATCTTTTATAGAGTGACATTATCAACAACTCTTATTTATGTTGATGGTTTTTTTGAATGATAAATTTAGAGTCTAATGAAATATATCATTTAACCACATCTAAATTATTTTTCATTTTATATATGAGATCAATCAACTGGTATATGTGCAATCAAGTCCCCCTGTAATTTGATCATAAGATTAAGGGGGATAATATATTTATCATGATGATAGTAAAAATTGTTATAGACCGATTTGATATAAAAGTCAAGATACGTGAAGATCACGATCACAACACACTTATATTTAATGGTTTCCAGAGAGTGCTAATTTTAAATAATTTTATAAAATGGAGTGATTTTTAGAAAAATAGAATTGTAGAAATAGTCATGTCCATTATATCTTTGAATAATGATGATATTATGAAAAGGTTGTAAATTTAAGTAGAGTATTTTGATAAAAAATAGTATGATAGAATAAATTTTAAAACCATATAATATTCATTAGAATAAGTGTTCGATAAATAAAATGGAAATTGTCAAGGAAATTTACCCCTATATTAAATTTATAATTGATATATTGAATTATTTGTAGACAAATGTACTGGGATTAAAGAATATTAATAATGAAAAGATGAGTATGATAAAATATAATGTTCGTCAAGGAATACATCATCAATATTTGATAAATGAAATATTTTTTTCCAAGGGGATAAATAATAATTTTTTAAATTTTAAATGGAATATTTATTATCATAGAATGAATAAAATAAGAGTTTTGAGTATGTTATAGAATTAATGACATTTACTTCATTTTTTGAGAATATTATAATGGAAAAGGATAATTAAGATTAAATCACAATTTATGAGTCTATCAATTATTGATGTAACTATGAAAATTAAATTGTGTTCATTTGAAATCAATAACTCAAAGGATGTCTTTTAAATAATTCAATATTGCATAAGGAAAAAATATATAGAAAGGTATTCTATCCTTATGAAACAATTATTCCTTTATAAATAATATTATTCAAATTTGTTGAATTAAATTAATTACTTCGATAAAATAGACATTGAAGACAAGGAATTGAATATTGACATATATTATAAGAAAAATGTAATTAGTGATGATAATGAGATTATAAACACAAAAGTGATTAATTATGAAAATAAATTAGAAAATTTTAAATAAAACATAAATAATATTATTTAATAAATTACTGAAATAAGGAATTATGGGTAGATTAAATTTTTTTTCATAAAGTCACATATTATTAAAGTCAACTTTATGTAACAACAAGATATTTATTAAAAATATGAGAATTATTGAATGGATACTTTATGGAAAAAATTATAATAAATTTTTATTCAAAAAGTATTAGAAAGTAGAACATATTAAATGATATATTTTTTTTAGTGAATAATAATTTTAGTTTAGAAAATAGGGAAAGATTTTATGATCAGTGTCAATAAACCACATGAGTCTACCTGTAATGAAAACATATGATTAAGGAAAAGTTTAATTATTATGGATAATACTGGTATTACAGAGTATTTGGGAACATCTTAAGGATATTTTTGTTCAATTATAAATATTTATAAAAATCTAGAGGGTTAGGGAGGTAGTGATTCAATAAGATTCATCTCAGTCAATGTAAAAATGTCAATAATATCATATAAATACATATTTTTAGATGAAAATAAATTTCAATAATTGGATAATATTCAGGAAATGTATGACTAATAAGGTCACTTCATTGATTATTGCCTCACACTTCTAACTACGTAATTGACTATTATTTTAGATACATAAAATTCTCAAAAGTATAAAAAAATAAAATAGTAAGGCATTTGTGGTTATTTTTTAACTAAATGCATCTCAAATGGAACAAATATGGTTCCAGGAATATAGATTTCCTAAATATATAACATGTAATTTAAATCTCATTATGGAAAAAATGAAATTAAACTAAATGGAAAATGAAGCTGGAAAACTATGGTTCAGTCAATATAAAGGGATTTTATTTTGTAATCATTTGAGATGTCATGATATATTCACATAGTATACTTTTTATTGTTGGGTAAAATTTGTTAATTCTTGGTGTATTTAAAAAATGTATTAATAAAAAATTGGAATATAAAAAACCAGAATTTTTTCTTAAATTGAACTGTGTATTTATATTATTGAGGGAAAAATGAACACATGATAACTTGTTTCAATTTTTAATGTTGAAACACCATACTATATGATCTTAGAAGAATAATATCAATCATGTAATTTATGTCTTGGTCCCACTTTTTAAATAAATATTTTTTATCAAACCCATGGATATAATGTTCATGGGGTTCTAATTATTTAGAGAGATATGGAGATAGAGATAAATTTAATGTGAAATACCAGCTAAAAGGTGATATTATTAATTTGTCTCGCATTAAAATGAAGACCAAAATTATTCACCCATTGGAACTCATTAATATAGATGTTTTTGAACTAATGAGGAAGAAATCAATTAATAGAAAAAATTATTTTATTACCTGTATTGACATATTCATTTTTATTTCATGTATTATGTTTTCTACAATATAATTCAGTGGCCTTAAAGTTGAATAAAAATATTAAAGGATGTTTAAAAATTAGTTTTGATTATCTATTTATAATTTTTAGATGGATAATAGTGATGAATATTGTAGTGGAATGCTTCATGTATAGCTCCGAAATAAAATTATTCACTATAAATTAAACACACTATAAACCCCTATTTGAAATGGAAAATGTTTTCCAAGTACTTTTCAATATCATCCATGAAAAGAAAATCATTTAGATATTACATGTGATTTTGAGAAAGAATATATCTGTCTTCAAAAATGAGAAGAGAGAAGAGTCTGCATGTAACACATGACTTCTCAATCAATATAATATTAGTATCATGGAAAAAAATTTCATAGTCTAGAGATGTAGTGATGATAAAATCCTACTATGTGATGGTTTTAGATTTTACTCATTGGTTGTAGAAAGGGATTCAAAGTATTAATAAAAATATTTAAGATATTTTGGGTCCATTTTTTACTAAAAAAAAAAACAAATTTATTTGGTAAAACCTATACCATTGGTTTATTAATTTTTAGGTCCCCAATTTTACATTTCATATATCAAATATGGATTTATAAATCCAACGTTATGGACATTTAATGTTTGGTGTTTAATATGAGAAAACCCATTATCATGAAAAATATCATTTACCAATGTGTCCTTTAACCATCTCATTCAGACAACTCATTTTTCTAGAAACATACCAAAGCACTATACACATACGTCTCTTTTCATAATTCCCTGAGCATGTTCCCATTGTATCTTTACCAAGTTCACTGATGTCTACCTACATGGGTGTACTAGCACAATCAGGTCTACTTTAAAATTAAAATTCCGGAACCTCTATATTCACTCATCTCACTACCTAATAGGCCCCTATATTTTATTATAAATACACCCCCATTCCTCTTAGTTTGGAATATACATATGGGGGGATTTGATAGGAGGATTCCTAATTGAATAGAGCTTTGAACACCCAAGAATTATCTCATTTAGCTGACTACTATGTTTGATCATATGGAATAAAATGGATAGGGTATCATGTTACCTATTTTCTATTATAATTAAAATTAAAATGAAATAATATAACACCATATATTCAATTATTGTAAGTAATAATTTCATCATAATGAAACAATTGTACAACACCTAATGATTTTTTTAGGAATTCTTTAAAAATATATATTATGAATATTTTTCAAGATAATTTGATTAAATTAATATCAATTTTTTATTCATTAGTACAAAAATATATTAGGATACATTTATAATACTGTTCAGAAATATATGGTTTTAGGTAAATAGTGATACATTCTGATTTTACAAAACAATAACATTTATATGGTTAGAATGATATAACAATTACTTGAATGTTTATGAATCATTTTTTATAGATCACATATATATATTATGGTCGTAATATAATAATTAAAAAATAACTATTATCATCTTAGAAATATAATCATGAAATTTATGAAAAAATGAATAATGTTTTTATAAAAATAAGAATTATTTTAGTTTTGTCTCTTAATCATGTATATGCATGGTTTATTTAAAATTTGGTTTGTTTAGAAAGAAAAATATTTCTCCATTGACATTGAATAATATAATAATAATTATACATTTTTTGTTGTTGAAATTCCATTTTATGCTTAAAACAACCATTTTTCTAAAATAAGGATTTCATTGTGTTTTATAGACATATATTAAAATTAATTTTTTCTAATTATAATAATTGAATCATGTAAAAATATTTCCGTATTTTAAAACATCATAATTAAGAATATGTGATATGTTTATTTTAATATTTGATCATAATCAATTGTAAAAATAATAAAAAAAAATTAGCACATTTATTGTTAACACATGTTTAGTGAGGGGTTAAACTAAGAGATACGGGAGATAATTCCACCTAAAACTATATGAATATTATTTTTGGATAATTATGTAACATATATTTTCTTCCATTTAATTATTAACCATTTCAATGCATTATAGTTGATAAATACATTAATTGTATTTAGACTTTTTAAGTAATTCCAAGTTTGTCCTCCCCTTCTCTAATAAAAGAGAAAATATTTTATGCCATTAGAACCAAATTTTTATCCCAATAACATGGAAATTACATTCCAGTATACCTTAGTGTACCCTTATACTATTCATATATCCTCTATTCTTCTTATACTTGCAATCATTCATGTCTTAAGGTCTATGCCAATTCATTCATTCAAAGATTATGAAATTTTATTTATTAAATCATTAAATTTTAATTATACTTATATATATTATAAATAATTTTTATCCATACTAAAATAATTAATTAGGTGTCATAAATATACAAATATGTAATTATGAATATGAGATAACCATTTTCTATATTTTTTCTGTACTATGGAATGCGAAAAACAATGCTTGTGTGTATGTATGCCCTACCATCTCCTTGAATCCAAATAACTTTTTTTTTCATAAGCCATTCTCAGGAATGGTTAAAAATATTTAAATAAATAATTCTATAAAATTTATGAAATATTTATCTTTATGTAAATATAATATATCAATTACCTTCAATACCTTTTGCTGAATAAGAATGACAATGTCTCTCATGTGTGTGTGGACTACAACCTCTATAAATAAATGAGATTGATTTTTCATTTTTGACTTTCATGGATAATTATAATATGTATATAATGGATATATTATTTATCCATAACCTTACTAACATTCTCGATATTATAGAACCATAATCAATATGCAAAGGATGAAATTATAGATGACAGAAATACTGGAAAAAAGAAAAAGTTAAAACATCTTATTAATTATTTGGATAAAAATTTATTAATAAAAGTGTGTTGAAATATAATAATTGGGAAATATTTGTTATATAAATTATACAAATTGTTATTTAATATAATTATTTTACACTTTAAAATTATTTAATAGCTTATTTATATCCCTTAAGAAGTATGTCAGGTACAAGGAAATGGTTTAGTTAACAAAATCATCCTTATTAATTATTGTTTAAATTTCATTCCAAAATTGATATTTATATGATAATTCTATGTTAAACCGCTTATATTTTTTTTAATATCTGGATAATTTTGGAGATTACAGTTTTTTCTTTCATTTTCATCACTCGAAGTAGTAAATAGACATAGAGATTATTTGTAAGGGAAATTTTATTTGTTTTTCTATACAATTAGGAATAAATAATTAAATGTACATATAATCCTTAAGTTGATTAAAATTTAATTTTTATTATTATTAAACGATTTATATAAATAATTTTACCCATTATGTTTTTTGAAAAAAAAAATTCAGGGGATTCTTTTTATATACTTCCAAATGAGGATGCTTTTACTGAATGCTTAAACAAAATATATTTTTAACATATACCAACAAAACATAGTTTACCACTATCATGACTTCCCATTGAATTTATGATTGCTTTAAATTTCTACATAGTACTTCACAAATAAAATGATGTTCCTAACATTTTAAAAAATATTTTTAATGAACTTATTTCAATATGATATCTGTATTTTCATTAAGAAATGTTATAGTGATCTTTTAAATGAATTTTTATTTATTTCAAAATAAATAGATGATTCTTATGATTTAATGTGGTTATAATATAATTATTTCATCCACCATATTTATTTGGGTATATTATGATAATTTTTACAAGGGAATATGTTCACATTCATTACGCTAGTTATTCTAGTATAGATAATTAATGATTATTAAGTCATCTTAAATATGTTGTATTATTTATTCATAAGATGAATTAATTGGATTAACCATGTGATATTCAGGGTTTGTTAGTATACAACCCCTTGATGAATCAGAAGATTTCCACTAAAGAGGGGTATCTTAAAGATTCCTTACCCAATTCAGTATGATATCTTAGTATGAAGCATAAGGGGTAACATTAGGATAATCGAAATTATGACTTATATCATTATGAAATTAGTTATTATTGAACATGTGATTATTAGAATATTCATTCTATACATGGATATGTTTCAATATAATGTTTTTATTTATATGTACTTATTTGGGACTAATTTATTATTGTCATGTTATTTATGGATTATTTGTTCTGCGATAACTTTTGTTGTTCCCAATTATTTACTGAGCATCTGAGCTCAACCTTTTATTTTGTTTCATTTCCCTTGGACTCTTATATGTGAAATATTTTTTTATAATCAATGATATTCTATAAGGAATAGTAATAGTTTCAAAGAATACATTATGTTCCATTTTTTAAATATAATGTGAGATTCAATCATGTATATAGTTCTCTATTACTTATATAATAGTTCATCCCTCAGGATTTTATCACTTGTATATATTTCTAATGTAATCATGTAACCACCGACTGTAGTCTACTGGGGTCAGGGTTGTTATAGTTAGTATTTGAAAAAATTTAGGGTAAACCATCATTACCAGATTTAGGAAATATATGTTACATAATGCTACTCCATGATATACTCTTAGTATATGTCTATATATAAGATAATATCATAATGCATATATTATGTGGTTTTACATAAAAATAAATCAATCCATAGATAATGGAAGGTGGATGTGGTTGTGTCACTAATGCACCTATGGTTACATCTATGAATATGGTGGATTGGATAATAACTCAACTGTTACAAGTACATGATGAATGGGCCTTAGAATACCAACATGACTAGAAAATCCCTAGGGATATCCATTGGTTAATTAAAATTATATTTATAATACATTATGAGATATGTGAAAATATTTTTTGGAATTTGCTATTTTTTCAATGGTATATGGATTATGATTATATGATTATACATGAATAGATTTTTAATTTTTGTTATATGTTTCACCAGTTTTGGAATTCTACATTAAATATTATAATTTTATTATCTAACATAGTGTTTTTTATTGTTTTCAAAAGGACCGTATAAGAATGATTTGAAATAATATTAGTGCATGTAATATACATAGGGACTTCCCCTGTGGGAGATAAAATGAAGATAGACCTAGACATGGAGATGTGAAAAATATAACTATATTTGGGAATATGACTATGGTTATGACCAATAACCATTACTATATGGAGAACCTTGCTGATCTATAATGTGTTGTAAAAATGTAACCCAATTTCATTAGATAATAGAATTCACCAATAAATAGATCCATATATCAATTTGTATATGAAAAATGCATAATCCCCATAGAGAAGGTATTTTAGAAATTGAGAAGCAATTAATGTGGGAAATTTTTATGGTTGTTTATCATCTCATAGTGGATGATGATCGATTTTGGTGATTTTATTAAAGAAAAAATATTTGAAAAAAATAATGATCATAGAGTGGAAGTATTTTAACAATATTTTTATGGAAATTCCCACTGCATGAGCTAAGTGCTGATATGGGGAGAAACATACTGATTGAAAGTTGAATATAAGTGGAATATATTGCTTTGTATAATGACTACATTACATGGTTAAAATTGCATTATGAAAACTACATACATAATCATAAGAGTGTGATTGAACAAATATTTGATTGGATGTTGGAATCGAAAAACACATCCCCAAAATATTACAAATTCGTCCATACATGATCCAAGATCGTACCCTGTTTCACATGATTCTATTTGGTAGGAAGTAGGGCCCAAATAGAGTTACTGATTACATGTTATGGTCATTTGATGTTGGGATGGAAAAATGGTTCATGGAGCCCAATAGTGAAGCTCCCTCCATGATTATAGAGAAAGGGAAATTGACTTAGGCCCCACGCCAACACAAATCTCCTCCTTGGGGAAGGTGATGTGGAGCGAGGAGGCGGGATGTTCAGAGAAACCATTTGACATTCATGAACCCGCCGTGAAGTGAGGAGTCGGTATGCTTTTTGAACCCCAATGACATTTGTGAACCAACTGTGAAATGAGGAGGCATGATGCTCTACGAAACCCTTTGACATTTGTGAAACCACCATGGAGCGAGGATTTGATATGATTCACGAACACCTTTTATGTTCATGACCCTTCCGCAAAGAGAGATTTGTCTTTGAGCTGAGTGATCTCTGCTTTGTGGCGCCTATCCCCTATAAATTCTTAACTCACCCCCTTAATATTGATGGTTACGCAACCCTTGGGGTTGATGATCTCTCCCATTTCAAAGATCTCCGAAGCTCCATGATTCCATGCTCTGCGAGCAGCTTCTTTCGCGAAGCTACTTCGTAAGTCCATGCTTCATGAGGAGGTACCTTTGCATAGATGATCCACAAGTCTGTGCTCCATGAGCATCTTTCTTCACAAAGTTGCTCTGCGAGTCCAATGAGAAGGTGCTTTGTGAGACCCCATGTTCCACGAGCCCCTTTTCTCCAGTCACAAACCCCCATGAAAAAAAAGAGAGTCACCCCATGACCTTTTCGGGTCGGGACGTCGTTAATTTCCATTGTTCCCTTATGCATAGCAGCCTTCCACCTATGGAATACCATGATTTGGGATACTCCTTTTCACAATAATAAACCACTTGAGTCAACATATTCCTCTTAGTTTTTTCCCATGTTTTGAGTTGAGATTCTTATCATCAATTCCCCAATTACCTTGAGTTGAACCATTCCTTATGTAACTCATCCAAACCCCATCACAAGGCTCATATACTATGTTGAAAAAGAAAGGGCCTCTCGTGGGTATGTCCCAACACCAGCAATTACTCGGCACCTTGTACCTAATAGTCCTGTCTACCTGAATAACTGTATTGAACACTATGTTCCATATATTGTATTCAAATTTATCTAAATAAGAGATGTCTTATACTCCATGAATGAGATGACTAACAATCCTATCTACATGAATATAAACTATAGTGCACCATATATTCCAAACATTGGATTTCACTTTCTCTAAACAAGATTTTCCATATGCTCCATGAAATAGATTCCTAATAGTCATATCTACATGACTAGAAACTATAGTTCATCCTGTGTTCCAAACAAAGGATTCATCTTGCTCCAAATAATAGATTCTTTATGCTCCATTCATAATATTCCAATAGTAATATCTATATGAATTTAATCTATAGTTCACACTATGTTCCAAACATAGGATTCATCTTTCTCCGAACAATATATTCCTTATGCTCCAAGCAAAAGATGACAACAGTCCTATCTATATGACTTTAAACTATAGTTCACTTTATGTTCCAAAGATAGGATGCCTTTGGGTCCAAACAAGATATGCCTTATGGTCCATGAATGATATGCCAACTGTCTTTTCCATATGACTTTAAATTTTACTGCACCCTATGTTTCGAACATAGGATGCCTTTTACTCTAAACAAGGGATTCCTTATGCTCCAATAATGAGATTCCAATAGTCCTCTATGCAATACAACAAACTATAGTACTCCTTATGTTCCAAAAATAGGATGCCTCATGCTTTAAAAAAGAGATGAATAATGCTCCGAGCCTGAGATTCCATCAATCCTATCTACATGACTATGAACTATGGTTCCCCCTATGTTTCAAACATAGGATGCCTCTTTCTACAAACAAGTGAAGCCTTATATGACATGCATTAGATGTCAATAGTCCAATCCATATGACATTAAACTATATTAAACCATATAGCATCCCGACTTTTTATCACATAAACTTTCATTACATTATACAAAACTGAGGATCTTTAAGGTTTAGTGTCTTAGAAACCAGGAACATAATACATGAAACAAAAAAAACATTCTTTTTAAACACTTGAAAGGCTTCTACTTATGTTCATCCTAGGTTCATTTCTGCATCTCATAACCTGGGGATATACATCAAAAGAAAGGGTGAGTAGAAGGCCCAGTAAGGGAAACAAGAGAAACATTATACATGTGAACATGAGATACTTCAACAATGTCATGAAAAAGAACATTATGGAATGAGAAAGAAATCATGTGGCATATCATAATAAAAATAACATTTTTCATAACATTAAGATGTGGCTACATCATTTAACATAGGCAATCATGAACATATCACCAAGGTCCATCCCCAAGGTGTCATTTGAAAATTACCAAGGTTATTCACCAAGATATCGTGAAAATTGTAATCTCTAGGGGTTACATCATTACCCAATGCATTGGAGCGCTATCAGTGTGAACCCTTAAATTTTCCTTTATTATCATGTGATCCACATATATCATCATCAAACATTTCATAAATAACCCATATATCATAAAATAAATTGGTTTCATTTCATAATCGTAACATTTTAAAAACTACATTAAAGACATGATCATTACATCACTTTAAACCCACGGAAGGGGAGAGCGGGTTTCATATATGTAAATACAAAAATTTAAAATAGAACATTTTAGTATATATGTGAATACCCCTGTAAAAATAAGAGCGTTGAGTATTCACTTTATAACATAAAATAATTTTGAGAAAAGAGATAGAGGCATTTTGAGATGAAAATTCTTCTGCATAACGGATATGTTTCGGGGTTTTAGAAAACATTTAAAAGAGAGGGTACATGTGTCAAACAATCATAAATTAACCATAAAACAGTAGAGGGATAGAATAAGAAGGATATCTGGACATGGTAATGAAATTTCAAGGACATACCATTTGAAATTAAAAACATGGAAGGAAGACAAAAATTAGATTTCTCTTATGAAAATTCGGCAGACTAACGGCGTCACTTAAACTTCAACAAAAATGAATTGAAAAGATCAAATAGGTTACCTAATCATATTAATATAACAGTTAAGTATGATAGATAAATATATCATACCCCAACATAATAAAAAATGAATGTGAATGACTTGACATGAAAGTAGAACTTTGAAAAATGAGAACGGTGAACGAATCCGTTGAAAATTTGGCAGCCTAACGGCGCCACTTAAACTTGAACAAAAATGAATTGATGAGATAAAAAAGGGTCTCTCATCATATGAAAATAAATGATCATTATGATAATATATAGATCATACCCCAACATAATGTAACTTGAAATACTTGACAGGAAAATAGAACTTGAAAATGAGAAGGGTGAAAGAATCTCTTAAAAAATCGGCAGCCTAATGGCGCCACTTACACATTCATAAAACGAATTGATGAGATAATGATGGGGTATATCATCATATGAACATGAAAAGGGAATTAATATGAATATAGGAGAACATAATCCAACATAATATTATGAATTATAAAAGAAATGACATAAAAGAGATTACTTGAAAAGGAAGAGAAGTCGGATCCCTTACCTTAAAACGTAACTCTTAAAACTCAATGGTTTGGACCATGAAGGCTTGGGGACTCCTTGGGAGGACTCCTTGGGAGGTAAGAAGGCCAAAAAATCGTTGAGGATGGTTTTGGAGTCGAATAGGTGAGAGGAGGGCTTGGTATTTATAGGGAAAGTGAGGGGACAAGGCATTAATGGCTAAGGGATGCCTCATAAGTAGGTTTCTAAAAACCATGTGATCTCCCAAGATATTTCCCATGAAGTTAGGCCACATGGGGTCCCCAATACAATAATTAATAACCTTTGGTCGGAAAACCAATAAAATATCTCATGACATCATCATGACACATTTATGATGTAGTTAAACATACCAAAACACTAAAACGGTATCTTTACTATTCACTGAAAATTCAACTTTCTCATAAAAATCCCAAAATTTCACATTAACCAAATATCAATGCTCTGATTTCAAAAATTAAATCCATTTTATAAAAATAATTTTTCTAAATATTTTTAATTTAATTTTTAAATAAAAACACTATTCACCAAAAATTCATTTTTTTCATAAAAATCCCCAAAAATTACCTTAACATAATATCGATGCTCTGAGTTCAAAAATGAAATCCATATTATAAAAATAATTTTCTAAATCTTATTAATTTAATTTTATATTAAAAAATACTATTCACTCAAAAAAACTAATACTTGAATAATAATTTTTGAAACAATTATTTAACTATTTTATTGAATCACATTACTTAATCAAGGTGCCTATATTATATTAATACTTTCTTTAAGTGAGATTACAAATCTATTTGGTCACATAACTAATCGTAAGCATAATATCACTATTCATAATTTACTATTAATCAAAAATCAATTTGATATTATTAAACTCTAAATTTCATCCTGGATATAATTGTAGAAGACCGTTTTTTGAAAATCATTACACATTTTTAATTATTTAAGGTTTACATAAACATTTTTAAAATATCATTTTCTAATATTCATCAAAAATATGCATAATATATTTCTCTGGTCATTTGAAAATACATAAACTTCATCATAAGAAGAAATCCAAATTTTTATTTAAAACAAAGGATTACACAAGGCAGTTACAGTATCCTTACATAGACCCTTATCACACCAGCATAGGATGTAAGTGTAAGGTGCGCTATAGTGGGAGAATCTGAGGGAGGCTCATCCAACATCGCACAAGTAGTAATTTCTATCAGTTTTAACTTCTCGTAATGTTGATTTCGTTCGAGCTTCACACAATGAAGTTCGGCTTGGGTTTGGTCCAGAGCAAAGTCCAGTGGTGCTACCTCCTTCCCAAGTTATGTTATATGGGCTTCAATCGGTCCAACACTACTGGGTGTGGCCATCAAATCTTCTTTCTATAATAATTAACCAAGATTACTTGTATTTAGAGAAAATAATCAAAACGTTTAGTTTCCAGCGGTCATATTGACCAATGGTCATATAACAGTCAAAACCCAACGGTCTCATTTTAATTATACGCATGTTATCAAATGAAAAATTTTGTTGAGTATAAAAATAAAATAAAATAACACATAAAATTATGAAACAAGATTTATTCAAAATTTCGGGACGTTACCGTCTTCCCCCCTTAAGAAATTGCGTCCTCGCAATTTTTAAAATTGGGTTTTGAAATTTCATTGAAAGTCCCACATCAGAAAAGGAGTCAGTAAAACTATTACTTTAAAAGAAATAAAAGGAAGTACAAAGGTCACCCGAATTAACCCACACTAGGATTCCATGTAGGAAAACATGGACATGGAGGAGAAAACAAAGGGTCAAGTTCTGAGGGAGAGTGATAGAAAACATGATTTGGAGAAAGTTAACCATAAGAAAATCCCAAACATATGATGTGTGTAAACGGTCTTTGATTACCTAGTAGGAAACGTAAACCAACAACATTTTTGTTTTATGTTTCTTTTCATAATTTTGTGGAATTCATTTACTACATAGAACAAAAACATAAGAAAATATACCCACCTTCATGTAGAGTTTCATCCGTTAATAAGGTTCTAACAAAACTAGTCTTTTCTCCAAACGATGAGCATTCAAAACTACATGGTCTCATAAAAAGACAAGAATCATCTTCTCGAGAATCACATAATCCACAAAAGATTAACTATATATTTCTTCTATCTTTAATCATTATCCCAAAAATAGAAAGGTTAAGGTAAAACAACTCTTCATAAAGAAATAATCCCATAGGAATGGAGACTTCTTTTAAATCATTAAAGTTCCATGGTACTACCCAATGTTCATCATAGACCATTCCATAAATAACAGTCCTTAAGATTCCTCAAAATAAACCAAAATATGATTGAAACCCAAAAACAAGAAGGATTTGATAACATAGTCTTCCTAGGTAAAATTTATCATTCATCTCCAAACAACATCAACCACTCCTAACGTCTTATAACAAAAAAAACTAACCTAAACATATTTACCCCAAGACAGGTTAATCATTTCCATAAGTAACCTAAATTACTATAAGTCCGCCTTAAATTCATCGATTCTTTAAAAATATAAGTCAACCTTTACTCCTCAATGAAAATACTATAGTGATCTATTTACCTTGATCAAATAGGGTTCCCAAAATAGTTAACATCTTCCAAAATAATAATCATATTTTAATCCCCTAATCACCCATTTTTTAGAAGAACAGCTTTACTACATCAATATGTGGTAAATAACAATAGATGTTTTGCTTAATGATATAAAATCATCTTAGGTAGTGACTCGATGATCTAAGAAAACATAAAAGATATGCTCATAGATCCCGAACTAAAATACAACATGACATAGACAATTATTGCGAAGAAGTTACATGTACTTCAGTCATTATGATCCATCACATCATAGGACTTGCATTGTTCCCTTGTCCATGAAGATTGTTGATTCTCATCATGCTTCTCACCCATTCCAAGAGAGCATTGCCTTGGATGATGTATAAATTCTCCACTTTTATGACATCAAAATGTATAAGGCACATTAGATCGAACCTTATCTCCATTCATCACATTATCCATTTTTTAAATCAATTGGTTCTTTTATGCCCTATCTTCCCACACTTAAAACATCTCCCAGTTATTTTGTGACATTCTCCTTGGTACCCCTTTCCACAGTTTTTTCACAATGGAAATTTGGTCTTCTTTCCCTTATAAAAATTATCATATGAACATCCTTGGGACTTTTTCTTCTTCTTCCTTGATGAATTTGGGCATTTAACTAGGTACCAATTATGAATTGTGATTTTTGATAGCTGATTTGGCATAATCACAATATGTTCAACTTGATCTTTCATCATCTCTGTCACATCAATAAGGCAATCATTACATTTCCTATCACATTGATTGTTGGGACATGTTCCTCTATTTCCCTCCATTTTCTTAAAAAAGAAAGTATAATTAGGGGCTTGAATACTTAGCTAAAAATCATTACAAGGAAACTTTAAGCTTAGAAGGATAAAATTGTAGAAGGAAAGTATACCCTAACTTGTGATCCCCTAGGTTCCAATCTAGGTTATCCATGATCATATCTTCTTATGTGAATCTTTATTTTATTTTATCTATGTTCCTTTAATAATGGTTCATACTAAGCTTATGAATTTACCAAAGAATATCCCCCTGGAGTGTCGTAACCAAAAGTGCAGCATGGCCCGTTGTCGTGTACCAGTTCCCATTCGAGGATAGCTCAAAGAGGTGTTTTTTGGTTTTACCCCTATGTACATCTGTGACATAGCCACCTCTACCTTCTCGTATCCAGACAGGGATGTATTTTCTTGGCAACCCCTTACTCAATACTCACCAAAATACTAGGAATATTTCCTATTTTTAATCTTTTCTATAGGGTTCCTCCTAGAGTTTTCATATCCTAATTTCCACAAATTACTAAACCATACTTTGATACCAACAATATCAACCCGCCTTTTTATCACAAAAACTTTCATTACATTATACAAAAATAAGGATCTTTAAGGTTTAGTGTCTTGGAAACCAGGAACATAATACAGGAAACAATAAAAACATTCTTCATAAAAACATGAAAGGCTTCTCCTTATGTTCATCCTAGGTTCATTACTGCATCTCATTACCTGGGGACATACATCAAAAGAAAGGGTGAGCAGAAGGCCCCGTAAGGGAAACAAGAGAAACATTTTACATGTGAACTTGAGATACTTCAACAATGTCATGAAAAATAACTTTAAGGCATGAGAAAGAAATCATGTGTCATATCAAAATAAAAATAACATTTTTCAAAACTTTATGTTGTGGCTACATCATTTAACATAGAAAATCATAATCATATCCCCATGGTCCATCCCCAAGGTGTCATTTGAAAATTTCCAAGGTTATTCACCAAGATATCGTGAAAATTGTAATCTCTAGTGGTTACCTCACTACCCAATGCATTGGAGCGCAATCAGGGAGAACCCTTAAATTTTCCTTTATTATCATGTGAGCCACATATATCATCATAAAAAATTTCATAAATAACCCATATAGCATAAAATAAATGGGTTTCATTTCATAATCATAACTTTTTAAAAACTGCTTTAAAGACATTATCTTTACGTCACTTTAAACCCACGGATGGGGAGAGCGGGTTTCATGTATGTAAATCCCAATATTTAAAATAGAACATTTTGGTATATATTTGAATACCCCTATAGAAATAAGAGATTTGAGTATTCACTTTATAACATAAAATAATTTTGAGAAAAGAGAGAGAGGCATTTTGAGATGAAAATTCTGCAGTATAACGGCTATGTTTTGGGGTTTTAGAAAACATTGAAAAGAGAGGGGACATGGGTCAAACAATCATAAATGAACCATAAAAAAGTAGAGGGAAAGAATAAGAAGGAAATATGAACATGGTAATGAAATATCAAGGACATACCATTTGAAATGAAAAACATGGAAGAAGACAAAAAGTAGATTTCTCTTATGAAAATTCGGCAACCTAACGATGTCACTTAAACTTCAACAAAAATGAATTGAAAAGATAAAATAGGGCCCCTCATAATATGAACATAAGAGTTCAGTATGATATATATAGAGATAATACCCCAACATAATTAAAAAATAACTTGAAATACTTGACATGAAAGTAGAACTTTGAAAAATGATAAAGGTGGACGATTCCCTTAAAAATTCGGCAGCCTAACGGCGCCACTTAAACTTCAACAAAAATGAATTGAAGAGATCAAAAAGGGTCACTCGTCATATGAAAATAAATTATCATTATGATATATATATATATATATAGATCATAACACAACATAAATTAGATTGAAATACATGAAAAGAAAATAGAACTTGAAAATGAGAAAGGTGAAATAATCCCTTAAAAATTCGGCAGCCTAACGACGCAACTTACACATTCTTAAAACGAATTGATGAGAGAAAGATGGGGTCTATCATCATATTAAAATGAAAAGGGAATTAATATAAATATATAATAACATCCTCCAACATAATATAATTGAGAATAAATGAAATGACATAAAAAAGATTGCTTGAAAAGGAAGAGAGAGGTCGGATCCCTTACTTTAAAACGTAACTCATAAAACACAATGGTTTGGACCTTGAGGTCTTGGGGGAACCTTGGGGGGACTCATTTTGTGAAATGTAGACCATAACTTCGTTGAGGATGGTTTTGGAGTCGAATGGATGAGATGAGGTCTTGGTATTTATAAGGAAAGTGAGGGGACAAGGCATTAATGGCCAAGGGACACCTAATAAGTTGGTTTCTCAAAACCATGTGATCTCCCAAGATATTTCCCATGAAGTTAGGCCAAATGGGGCCCCCAATAAAATAACTCATCACCTTTGGTCTGCCAACCCATAAAAAATCTCATGACATCATCATGACACAATTATGATGTCATTAAATATATCGAAACCCTAAAACTGTATCATTACTATTCACTGAAAATTCAACTTTCTCAGAAAAATCCCCAAATTTCACATTAACCAAATATCAATGCTCTGATTTCAAAAATGTACTCCATTTTATGAAAATAATTTTCTAAATATTTATAATTTAATTATTAATTATAAAAAACTATTCACTTGAAAAAACTAATACTTGAATAATAATTTATGAAACCGTTATTTAACAATTTTATTGAATCACATTACTTAATAAAGGTGAATAGATTATATTAATACATTCTTTTGGTGAGATTACTAATCCATTAGGTCACATCACTAATCCTAAGCATAAAATCACTATTCATATTTTATTATTCCTCAAAAATCACGTCGATCTTATTAGACTCTAAATTACGTACTGAACATAAGTGTAATGGACAATTTTTTGAAAATCATTACACATTTTTAATTATTTAAGGTTTACATAAATATTTTTAAAATATCCTATTTCTAAAATTCATCAAAAATATGCAAACTATATTAATCCGGTCATTTGAAAATTCATAAACTTCATCACAAGAAGAAATCCCAATTTTTATTTAAAACAAAGGATTACACAAGCAAGTTACGGTCTCCTTACATAGCCCCTTATCACACCAACATAGGACCTAAGTGTAAGGTGCACTAAGGTTGGAGAATCGGAGGGAGGCTTGGCCAACATCGCACGAGTAGTAATTTCTATCAGTTTGAACTTCGCGCAAAGGTGATTCCGTTCTGGCTTCACACGATGAAGTTCGGCTTGGGTTTAGTCCAGAGAAAAGCCCAATGGTGCTACCTTCTTCCCATGTTCTCTTATATGGGCTTTGATCGGTCTAGGACTACTGGGTGAGGCCATCGAATCATTTTTCTATTATAATTAACCATGATTACTAGTATTTATAGACAATAATCAAAACGTTTAGTTTCCAGCGGCCATATTGACCAATGGTCATATAACATTCAAAACCCAACGGTCTCATTTTTATTATACTCATGTTATCAAATGAAACATTTTTGTTGAGTATAAAAATAAAATAAAATAACACATAAAATTAGGAAACAAGATTTATTCAAAATTTCGGGTGGTTACACACCATATGTTCCAAACATTGGATGCATCTTGCTCCAAAAAAGAGATACCTTATGCACCATGAATAAGATGACAATAGTCCACTCTACATGACTTTAAACTGTATCATGCCTTATCATTCTATAATGGGATGCCTCTTGTTCCAAAAAACAGATTATGTATGCTCCATGAAAATGATTCCTGATGCCATGATTACATTGGAATAATTTCATGAGTGTTGGAATCAGTTGAAACATTCCATCACTTCACCTCATGCTTTTTGAGACCATCATTCAGATCTACATCCCCTTCCATGTATGGAGGGACCCCCTAACTTCCTGGTCCCATGCCACATTGGCTCACCTACCGTCCCAGGCCGACGCCCTTTATGACTTTGGACCACACTTCGAGTCTGGTCCAGTGTTTCCATCATGGTCAGCAGACGACCCTCATTTGTGTGTCCCCATTTCAGGAAAACATGGTGTGTATGATGTGTTTAGAACATGGTAAACTGTTATCCTTCATTTCCACGCCACTCTCAACGTGTTGTGATTGTCGGGCATGCGATTCACACTTTTCATTTCCATTTGTCTGGACTAATTCCAAATCCCATGGCATTTTTCCTCTTCTACACTAGAACATAGGCGAAGGCCTCAAACCACTTGTGGGTTTGGATCCCCTCATGGGTAGACCTGATAAAGAAATTATGGGATGCTTCCTCTCATACGCCCCATCAACCATTTCCGATCTCTAGACGTACATGGGTAGGTTCCTTGTGTAAGCCCCATTAACCATTTCCACTCTATAGCGGCACTAGGGAAAAGTCCATGTGTATGCCCCATTCATCATTTCCCCTCTATAGTGGCACTCGAGCATCTTTCCTTGCATAACCCCAAGTCACCACCCTTCATGGTTGCACCTTTGCACCGCGATCGGCGGGCCTTTACTCCCTCTTGTTTCTCACACTGATCATTACTCACATGGGCTTATCGTAAGCATCAACCATGATCTCCTACATGGGAATCCTAGAGTGTAAGCCCCAACCACTATCTTGAACAATGAGGGTTTTGATCCATGCCTAGGCATGGTATGTTGGAATCCACCCCGAGGTTCAAGCCCAACACCCATTAGTCCCAAAAATCATCATGTCAGCTCACCAAATAACCATCCCAAACATTGTGGACATTGATCCTTTCCAAGGTAAGGTACGTATGAAGCCTTTCTAAAGTTCATGTCCAACAACCATCGGGAAACCTAGAGTTTAAGCCCTGCGACCATTCTGAACTACGTGGGAGTTCATCCTTTCCTACGAAAGGTACGTAGGTAGACTCCCTAAGTTTCACTCCCAACACCCATTGGTTGTGAAAATCATCACGTCGTCTCACCAAACACCATTCATGAACTACATGGTCTTTGATCCTTACCAAGGCAAGGTACATAAAATGACACTCTAAGGTTCAATGCCACCATCTATTGGTTCCGAACATTTCAAGTTGGTCTACCATGCCTGAACTACATAGACATTGATACATTCAACATCAATGTACGTAAAAAGGCTCCATGAGGATCAAGCCCCACACCCATGGGTACCAAACATCTTCACATTGGCTCACCAAAAACAATTCCTGAACTACGGGGTATTTGATCCTTGAAATGGAATGGTAAGTAAGAAGCCTCTCTGAGGTTCAAGCCCACCATCCATTGGTTCCAACCCCCTTCACAATGGTTACCACTCCTTCCTGAACTATGTTTTCATTGATACTTGCCAAGGCATAGTACGTAAGAAAACTTCCTGGGGTTCAATCCGGACAAAAATTGAACCTGACTGTCTCCATTTCATCTCACCAAAACCAAACCTGAATTACATGGCCATTGATCCTTGTCTCTTAGAAAGGGTACGTAGGAATCCTCTATGAGGTTCAAACAAATCTATCGGTAAGCCGTTGTGACCCCATCCTAATGTAAGAAATTTTCAACACCATCCAACGGTATACTGTTGTGATCCCATTAAGTAGTAAGTCGTTGTCAACCCCATCCAGTGGTAAGCTATTGTTACCCCATTTAACGGTAATCCATTGTGACCCCATCTAACAGTATGTCATTGTGCCCCAAATCAATGGTAAGTTGTTGAAGTCCCCAATCAACAATAAGTCGTATTTAGATGAACTACAGAGACATTGACTCCCTGCCATAGGGATATGTAGGAAGCCTCCCTGAGGTTCATTCCTATCACTAATGTCTCATTCTGATTTATCCCTAGATCCCTTGTGTTCCAGGAAGGTCATTCCCCATCCTGGAGGTTTTATTTCCTCCAGATCCCATCCATGCGTCCATTCTCATGGGTCACCTCTTTAGGTGTACGATCGTGCCACCGAACTACGCAGACATTGATTCACTACCATAGGGATACATAGGATGTCTCATCAAGGATCAAGCAAAAGTGTTGTGTCACCATTACAACAACCCCATCTCATTATCGGTATACTTATTTCTAATCTTCGTCATTCATCTTGATTTTCACTTGGGCTGCCACATCTCAGTGAGATCAGGACATTCATCCCAGTGTCTCTTCTTGCAGAACCCAGGAAGCTAACCATACATAAGCCCCATAAAATCTATAACCATCCACCCAAGAGTATCCCTCTTATGATGGGACGCTTTCCTTACTTAATCCCATGCATATATCTGAGATTTTTTTCCTTTGTGTACACCCTGATTCATCACCCCTTTGAACAACATGGGTTTTGATCCCTAACGTCTACACAGGGTACATAGGAATCCTCCATGTGGATCAATCCCAGCCAATGGTAATCCTTGGGGCTTCCCAATTCTAAGGTGCACACTCCCTGATCCACCCTCAGTTGTTTCTATATTAGCTTTCATGGTGTGACATCTTCGCTTTATGGGACACACCATCCTGGGTTTTCTCCTATTGAGTGTTCTGATCCACCTACCTGGTGAAAAATCCTAGAGCTCTCTCTTTGGGATCTACCAATCTGATTCGTCTCTATGGGATGTTCTGATAACCCTCATTCGGTCTCCGCAAGATGTTAAACCCGAGGCCTACCTCGTGTTAATCATGAGATGTCTAAGGAAAACCTCGGAAGGCACGCCTTTGTAGTAACCATCTCTGTAGGATGTTAAACCCATGTCATACCCAATGTTAAACATGATAATCCTAGGAAAACCTCAAAGGCATGCATCTGGCATTAGATACCCCATGACTGATGTGGGATGCCTTGGGTTCCATCCCCTTGAGATTCCCTATTATGAGGAATAATACATGTTCCCCAATGTGAACGCATCCAGTGATGCCCTGACATGACTGATGTTGTCATCTACTCCAACAGAAGGATGCTACCACATAAAGACCCATTGGAATGTCTAGATAGAAGCAGTGTAATTAACCAGTGTCCAAAAAGATATGGAACTAGGAAAGAGATTCACGAACCATGAAATAATATTTATGGGAGACTCGGAATATGTGACGAGATCTGAGGGGGAATCCATGGAAGGAAGAACTGACTCCCCGTCATCCCGTTTTGATCAAATAGCCAACATCCCTGAATAAGCGAAGGATGTCTTCCACCTTTGGAAAGGTTGAATGAAGGGAAACAGTTGTGCATCCTCCATCAACGGATGTG
This sequence comes from Viscum album, assembly GCA_963277665.1. Lineage (NCBI taxonomy): Eukaryota > Viridiplantae > Streptophyta > Magnoliopsida > Santalales > Viscaceae > Viscum > Viscum album. The sequence goes on along the minus strand of OY728131.1, from coordinate 1,103,885,063 downwards.
CACCCCAGTGAAAGTGTAGGGAAGATGGGATAAATCCAATCCATTGATGGGAATTAGTCAGCAAAAAATTCTCATCATATGACAACATAGTACCCTGTACAATCAAGATAGAGAACAAAATATCCATGTCTTATGTCATTAATGGGATGAAGGAGAAGAATAGGATGAGAGATCACCCAATGAAGTAAAAAAAATATATGGGGAATAATGGAAGGTGGAATTCCCATCATGACACACATGAAGACGGAAGCCCCATGGTACATGATTTTATGGAACATGAGTCTTCTTCTTGTGTGGAGAGAAAGACCATCGTTGTCACAAATTCAAGTGCAAGGTATACGGAATCAATTTTCAATTTGTTAACAATAAGGATATAGGGAACCGTGCAATCCAATTCCCAAACCCTTAATATAACATAAAATAGAAGAGTTCAATGGTATAACTCAAAAGTTATGTATTTACAAAATCTAAATTTTATGTTGCTGGTGATGTGGTGTATAGTAATTTTACCACAACTAAAAAGTTAGATAATTATTTATTTGATTATTGATCCTCATATTCTTTTATAACCTCTATGTTTTCTAATTAAATTAAATTTGTTCACTAGCATACAAAGATGGGGGTTTTAAACTGAGGTTCCTTTAGTAAATATTATTGAAAAAAGTATAGGTTTTTCAACCCCCATTATGATTCATTGATTCTACCTATTAAAAAATATAGTTATAATGAATATGATATACATTGACATACTCGTTGTAATTGATTTAATTTAAAATTACAATGAAAGTGTTTATTTCGAATCAAAATTGATTGTGATTTTTGATGAAGTTGTAGAATTACATAATAGTAAAATATAGAATTCATCATAAAAATAATGATAGGATCTGCCACTAGTAGCTCAGCATAATGAGATTCATTGAGAAGAAGGGAAGCCACATCATATATATTGTAATGGTAACCATATGATAAAATATTTTATTATTTTGAAAGAATATATTGATTTGTTTCCTAATGAACAACCCAAAAATACACATTAGTGTGAGGTTTGGTTTTCTATTAAACTCTTCCCTAAAACGGGACATATATATATATATGAAACCAAAAAGTATGTATACATTACACTTATGAGACTTAAGGAAATTACTAAAAGAGTCATGTGATAACGGATTATACACCCAAATGTTTCTCTATGGGGATATACTATTCTATTTGTGAAGAATATGTTTGAGGCTATGAGTTTGTACAAGATTATAGTTAAATCAATATCAATACCCTGATTCGCAAGTATTCCCTAACTCATACTGGTGAACTTCAAGGAGCTTAGTATTTTTCAATGATTTATCTACAAAATGGGTGTATTTTGTAGTAAATATGGAAGAATGATATTACAATGAATACATTTCATATAAGGTATAATGATTATGAGTTTACATTAATTCTATTTGGATTGAATAATCTACCTTGTAATTTTTAGATATATTGAACATAATATTTATGGAATATCAAGATAATTTTATTGTGGTATTTATTGATCGAATATCAGTATACTCCAGATGTTAAGAATCATTTATAAGACTCTTAGAGAAGAGTTATATTGGTAATTTAGGATGTCTGAATTATAAAATTAGGAAGATCTTTTTATTACATACATATATATATATATTTCCATAAATTATGGAATATTATTTAATAAATAAAAGACTATGGAAGTCTAGGAATGGAGAAATCTAAAAAATATAACCGTATATGTTGTTTCATTAGATTATAATAGTTCTATTTTTTCTATTTACAAAATTTCCTGCCAAAAAAAATACTAACCTAGTAAAAAGGTAAAGGCTTCCTGTTTCTAGAGGTATAGGAATGCATAAAATCTTTTAATAAATTAAGTAGTAGTTTGATTAATGTGTACATATGGTCATTATCATTGGGAGGGATGTATTTGTGATATATAGTGATGCATTTAAGAAAGAATTCATATGTGTCATTATATAAATTGATAATGTCATTAACTATGCATCATTATAGTTAGCAATCCACATATGTTATTATACATCCTATTATCTTGATTTAGAAGTGTACATTTTTCCTTGATCATATTGAGGTTTTATCTCTTTAGTGATAAATGTGAAATATATATAGATAACAAGAGATTAAAATATAACATTACTTATCAAGTGATCAATATTAGGATAAAAAGTTGGATTGATTTACTCATGGATAATATTTTCTAAATACAATACCCATGTTAATGAAAATTATATATTTGATACAATGATTATTAAATATCATGGATTTCTTAATAAAATGATGATTAATAAAGATTATTTATTAAGGTACATAATAATTTTGTATATGTGAATTATTATGGAAGGGGAAGTTGCATTGCATTTCATATTTATTTCATGACCATAAATATTGGAACTTATAATATGTTACCATCCCAATTATAAGAGTGTTAAATAAAAATTAAATATTATTAATGATATGAAAATTGACGGTTTTATTCATTAAGATGGTTACTAAAATTTAAAAAATTGTTTCATGTTCTATTCATAATGATATAAAGAGGACCTTTAAAGATGAAACCCTCGTCATAAATTTATGTATACACAATAGAAGCACATATATGTATTCTGATTAGATGGAACATGTATGGTTGGATAATATGATATAGCATGTTAGATATTATATATCTCTATATTTGAGTATTCAACTAGTAAATGGTGAGAAAAAACACCCTAAAGGAGTCATGAAACCTCCACCATTTACTTTGGGGAAATGTGATGAGATTACTATGTAATTAATCAATGTATTTCCAAATACTCCATGAAAAAATGATTATATATGGGTAACGGTTGATCACCATACCATGACCACACATTTTATCTCCATAAGGGATGATTTAACACTTGATCACCTTTGAAAACCTTATATTATTCATGTTTTGATACTTAATGGTACACCTCCATTAATTGATTATCACTATGAGATGTGGTTTATATGGATATTATGGAATATTATTCGTAAGGATACATCCATTATTCTTTGTTTGAGCACCTTCTATCATCAAATAACTAATGTGTTTCCTAGAATGTATATTTAATCAATAGAATATATTTTGAATTAATTGTTGATTGACATTCAATGTATGTGGAATATTTATTTATCATTGGTGGAAATTTAATATAAAAATAATTTTTTTCAAGATTTCAAATTATCCAAAAATTTGAGTTTTTTGTTATGTGTTTTTGTTTAATAACTTTTTGGTCTGGGCTTTGTGAATTGAATCTTGTAGTACAAGATCTCATAAATGATACAACATTGATTGTAATTCCTATTTGGAAAAATATTAAGGAAGCTTAAAGTGGGGAAAAAAATGTAGACAAAATATGTGAGGATATAAATTTCCAGTGGGAGATCTATTTTCTTGGGGTATAATTGTGGAATGGTGTTATAAGGTTTCATAAGAAAGTAAAACTAATTATTCGGTATGTCAATCCTTCTGATATTATTATGAAGAATTAGAGTTGTTTCTTAACATTTTTTAAATAACAACTTGCCCTTATAATGTTTATTATGTATTGGATATATCTTTATTAATTGATAAAATAATATACTAATGAATATAAGAAAATTTTAGGAAATAGAATTTGAACCATATTCATCATACAATGAAGAGAAAATATAGATTCTTTACACTATACAAAAGTTTTGCAGAATAAGATCACTCAACTAGTATAGGTACTTTAGAAATTAATAATATAGAAGGGGTGACATGGAAACCTAAAAAAGATAAGATGGAGAACTAGACCAATTTGTTTATTATGTATTGTTATTTAAATTCTAGATATTCATGTTTTTAGATGGTTATGAATACAAATTTCAATATATAATTATTGTGTGTAGTTTTTCCTTCATACATAAATAATAATGAACATAGTTTTATTTGAGAATTTGAATGAAACATTAATTATAATATTTTATAAATTTAATTTCACAATTTAATTTAATTATACAATCAAACACATTAATATTATCTTAAGATGATTTTTTTAGTTTTTTCAAGAATAGTTTACTTATAGTTGAATAGTGAAAAATACTTATTATGCAAAATTGCCACCTTATTAATTTTATAATGATATCAGAATAATAATAATGTTAATGAAAATAAATATAGAATAAATATATATTAAATAACTAATATAATTTATATAAAAATATAATTTTCAAATATAAATATATGATCAACATTTTTTGGAAATTTAAATAATGTTTTTGTTAAAATAAATACTGTTTTTATTTCCTTTATATTAAACACACATACACAATGTTTATTTGGGATTTTTTTGAATGAAAAGTAAGTTCTATTTTATTTAAAATAAATTAATTATTTTCTTTGTGACCAAAAGTATGATTTTTTTATAAAATCGTTTTTATGCTCAAAACAAATAATTTTTTTAAAAAAAGGTTTCATTATATTTTTGCAAGATTATAATAAATTTAATTTCTTCTAATAATACAAATTGAATTACATATAATGGATTATATATTTTTAATCATCATAATTAACATTAGTAAATATTTTAAAATTAATGTTTTGTCATAATTAATAGTTAAAATTGTTATTATTTTATTATTATGTTTAAGGATAAAAATTGATTATTGGGGGTTATTCTAATAGATAAGGTTATGAATTACAAATAAAATTGACTAATAAATATTTTTTAATCTATTTTTATGCTAAATTATATTCAGTCAAATTATTAGTAGGTTTTAACTTTATACTTTAGAAACTCATTAATGATATTTAAATAATTTGTTTAATTTCATTTGTGTCTTCTCCCTCACTTATAAATGGGAATATCATGTCCCATGTTAATCAAAAAATTTGATCCTTAATTGTTTTAAAAGTTCTACCCTAACACATTAATATATTCCTTTGTAATTTATATAATCCCAAGTGTTCTTCATAGACCAATATTTTCATTATAATGTTGTTAGTCTAATAAATTCCCTCAAAATTAACGTCAATGGTGTTTCTAAATGAAACACAAGACCTGTGGTTTGTGGTGTTATTTTCAAGGACTACCTAGGACAATTATAAGGATTTATTTTTGGTATTTGTGGTATTTTTTTATATCTAGAAGCGGAAATGATGACTGTGATCCATGTCGCTTCCATTTCTAAGAGAAAGAGTTAGAAAAAAAATTAGATTCAATGTGATTGGACCAGCATTTCCCATGCTGTTTAGAATTGTGTATTTTATCTCACCTAGACACTTAAACACCATTAGATTAACTATATTGATACGATTCTAGAGATCAACTACATTTTTCATGCATGTATTTTGTGAATGAAGCATGGTTGCAGATGGTCTTTTGAATAAGGGAATTAACCAAGAAATAAAATGGAAGAATCACCAAACTGTTGATTTACTCCCTTTCTTTGATAAATATTGTAATAATATTTCATCATTAAGAATCATGTAACTCATTTTTTCATCTATTTAATAATTGTTTCCTCGTTATTTGACTGAAGTACCACCTTGAATGAAAAAACTATCAAATAAGAGGTAATCGTCTTTATCAACTCTTTAATGTTTATTTATTATTCTACTTCCTCTATATATATTGTACACACACAATGTTATATCATCTACTATCATAAATATAATAAGATATTATAATGTTAATTGAATAACCAATTTCACATCTTCTCTATCCTATCTAAATCATAAACCTCACTCATGCATGTGTATAGCCTACCGTCTCCACACAATAGTGAAATTAGATTCTCACCCAGAATTAACATGTAAGGTTAAAATTTTTGAACTAATGTATATATATATTATATATATGAACAAATTTTTGTACTATAAATAAAATAAATTATTTAACATCTTACTCTTTCACCCATTAAAAATGGCATCATCTATCATGCGCACATGTGGACAACCACCTCCACAAACCAATGTGTTTAATTTTTTTGTGTTCCGTCCATGAATTATTTTGAATATATATATAGAATATATAAAATATTAATATATTTTTTATCATTTTATAGATTCCTATTCCTAGATAAGTAAAAATAAATAAAACTATCAATGAAAAACATAAATGAAAAATGAAACAGTTCACACTATGAAAAGACATTTTTATAATGAATTATTAAAAAATATGTATTGAAATAATGTAAGTGGAACATATATTGTATAATAATAATGGATATGGTTATATTAAATATTTATGATAAATTTTTTATTATTATACATTACTATAAAATTTCATACGAATCAATTTGAAGATGGGGTAAGGGTTTATTTCACAATATCATCTCTATTCAGTGATATTAACATTTCCATTTTATAGGGGAAATTATCAGATATTTCTCTCTTACACCTAATATATATTCATCTCCACTTTAAAATTATTAAAATTACATGTTTTAATTTTAATTTATTCCTTCTATGTAATCAAAATATAAGACAAATGTTTTAAATAAAATTGAATTTGGTTTTCGATTAAGCTAGTAATATATTTATTACTTGTCCATATTGTCATTATAATTATTTAATTTAAATTTCTAATATTTGAAAATGATTGAATAAATAAATATTGACCCTTTTTTAAAAATTAAACATCTTTCCATTTTCAAAATGAGGAACTTATTATAGATGGGTTGAATGAAATCCTTGTTTTAACATACACCCTATGAAAGACTTTTCCCACTGTCATGACAAATATTTGGTCATAATATTACATTACTAGTTACAATGTTTCATTCCAATTAATTTTTTAACAATATATTTTAAAATTTTATAGGTTAAATTAGTGATTTGAAAATTTTAACTGTATATTCGCTAATAAATGATCTAGTGACATTTAAAATTATAGTCTATGTCAAAATTATTTAATGATTTTTATTCATTAATGTGGTTATAAAATAATGATTATGTCCACCATAATATAATAAATTTAATATGGTAATTTATAATGGGGGAGGTATTAAAACACTATATGATTGTTTTTCTAGGATAGATTTATATTAATAATTTTGGCATGTCAGATAAGTTATATTTTTTATTGATATAATGAATTAATTGGACTTATATAGGGATGGGTGAGGGCCATAATTACATACCACCTTGAATCATCAGTCGGTCAATTTATAAAAAAAGGATGGGTATTTAACATAACTGTTACCCATTTATATATGACGTCTTTTCATGAGGCCACAGTGATAAGATTATGGTGTATCAAATTTTTCAATCCACCATTGTTAAACCAATTTTTCATGAATATGTAATTATTAGAATAGTTATGTTTTCAATTGGTGTGTTTCAAGATAACATGATCATTTATATGAAATTATTTGATCGACATTTATTCCAAACATATTATTCATCTCTTATTTATTATTTTATTAATCCCATTGAATGCATTCCCTAACTGGTAATAGGAGATCAACCGTTTATTTTGTTTATTTTCCCCATAATTCTATGTTGTGTACTATGATTTTGTGTAATGATATTCTGGGAGAATAATATCGATATCAAATCAAATACTATGTTTGATTTCAGGGTTTAAAATGTAATGCTAGATTCAATAAATTATCATGCTCTCAATTACTATTAAACTACTCAATATATTATTATGATATTACATGTAACATGTTCCAGTATAATAAAGTAACCACCATCATAGGGATACTAGGTTAAATATTTTCAGACATAATTCACCCAAGTCATCCTAGAATCACACCACATGGGTGATAGTTGGACTAGTGTTCACGACCTGGGGGACACTATTCCCATGAATCATTCCTTAGAAAATAATTCACTATAGGTTTAAAACTTTTCATAATCCTTTTCCTAGATATATACATGAGTGATCATCTTCAACAAACAAAAAAACTATTTAGAACATCATCGAAGGATTATTTCTAGAGACAAACCATTCTTCTAGGTCTCACACATAGGCATCCCCACCAATGAGAACTCATTCACCCAGGTCACACACAAGGGTTCCCCTACACGGATAGTGCTCTTTACCAAGGATTTATACATCCAAATCCTACTGGGTAATATATCTTCATCTCGGACACACACATTGGTTCCCCTACTAGATTGAACTCATTTTCTCTAGTTTTATACTTGTGTCCCTCTAATAGGGAAGGCCTCCTCACTTGGGTCACACACCCAGGTGCCCCTAGTATGGTGAATTCAATCACCCAGATTTTAATCATAAACACCCCTTCTAGGGATGACTTTTTTAACTAGGTATGACACCATGGGTGTCTATTTTATTAGATCTAATTTATGGTAACTACATTTAGATAAGTTAATATCCCATTAACAACCATTCCATATCTAGGTTGCATAATATATGGAAAGAACAACCCATACTAGCCTACTTCCTCATAAATTTTCAATAAAAAAGTGTGTAAAAATTTAGATCTTATCCTCCAATTAAGTTTAATACCCAACATATACAATTTTCATTTCTTATCTTGTTAACAGTATATATAAAATGATCATGGATGTAATGGCCTTCTAAAAGGTGTTTGTCCCAAACTATCTAGTCTTCTTTTATATTTTAGTTATTAACAGGTGGGAGGTGTAAATCCACATACAATCATCATACTATGTGTAATAACCCGCCATATATTATCCAGTTTAGTTAAAAAATATGCAGTGAACTAGAAAGTGTGGATAATGTATAATCTTGATACTAACATTTCCTAAAAAAAATTATGTTGACATCTATTTATAATGATGTTAATCATCATTTATGGTGCTTTTTAACATTACCTTAAAATGAATGGCATGTCCCATTAAGTTTCATTAAAATATTATGGTTATGATTACTATCATAGTAATTTTTTTGATTCCCTCATTGGGGGTTTGATCATTACTTTATTCCCACTACAACGTCCTAGGATAGAGCCAATCTTTGAAGATCTACGTAATTTGGATTTAAACTATATCATAGCATACTAATAAGGGTTACATAAAGAACCCATGTTATATAAATATTATCAAAACAGTTTAATCCTTAGAAGAACGTTTTGGAATGGTGATAACAAATCCCTCAAAAGGATTTTGAAAGGATTCATAAACCTCTCTTAAATAAATGAGAGATAGTGGTATTATGAATGAATTATCAATTAAACGGTGTGGGGAGCCTAAACATCTAACCAATCTTCCAAAAATCTATTTATGGGGTCATAATAAAAGTAACAATGAGATCTTTCCATTACAATGAAGGTCAGTGGTGACTCACAACACTATTGAAGACATGTTCTATTATAACCTCTTGAAATAAAATCGTAAAGCTAATATAAATCATTTAATAATGAATGTGGTCGATCAAACATTCACTTACATATAATGACTAATTAAGGGGTTTCATGTATATTGTATTATTTCTATATATTTAGGACCCCCTTTAATAAATATGGTACCAAAAAATACACCATTGAATGAAAAATTAATTGGAAAACCAGATGTCATTCATAGACAACCTCAAGCAATTGTATATAGTTGGCTGACACACAAATCATAATCATCGGGTTTCATATCATCCATTCCCACATGGACTCAATGTAAATAATAATTAACCAAGTGCCTAAAACCCTAATTGGTGAATACTATGGTCTACGTTTTTCATATCAATGGATCCTTCACATCTTTATAGAAAATATATGAAACCTATCTATGAAGAAGCCTCATATATCGTTCCTTCAATGAAGTACTGAGGTGAATATAGTGGAACATATTTCTATATATTACCCCTTTTATTTCATATAATTATATAATAGATATACATAACTCATATTCCTTAGGAATATTTAGAAGGAAACTCACCACATTAAGGAAATGGCCTAGGAGGGATTCAATTCATCATGGTTAATGTCTCCAATATGGGAACTTTATTCTACGTGAAGTTATATTGGATGTTGTTAATCCCTAAGAATATGTATGATGTAATCTAGAATGAAATCCTATTATTTGAATCCAACTAATTCAATATATAATAAGTTCTATGTCCCTATAACTTCACCAATATAGGGTAAACCCCAGCCCACATGGCATGGAGAATTTTTAGCTCAATAGTTATATCTAGTATCATTCATTAGGGAGGAACATACCAAGATCTCCAATATAATTTATATAATTAAATATTTATTCATTATATATATTTCAAATTAGTAAATATTATTACTATTGGTCTAATTGACATCACATAAACATTTAAATATTAAATAATATAACAAATGAGAACGTTGAAAATATAGGTACCACCATTTGATAGGCTAGTACAAATGAAAAAGGCAAAGAAGTGTCCATTAATATTTTTCGACAACCACTCGATGATGGTGAGACCATTTAAATATAATATTTTATTACAATATTCAATTATATAAATACGGATCTTGGGAAAAGAAATGCAGAGTTACTCGGTGGAAATATATTCACTATGTAAGGTCATCGGGTTGATGTCACTTACATCCATCATATAACCCTATTTAATGGGAGGAAATTACTTGAACAATAAAGACAATATAAAGACACATTTTTAACTTGATAACATAAAAATTAGGAATTTTTTAAAGCATAGATTGGCTATAAAGAGTTCCCATGACTAGGGGGGAGCTGTCTTTTATTTTTGTAATATGACCCAAGGACAAAATAAGTTGCATAATCCCTAGTAAGAGAGGATTATTTCAATGATAAAATTGATTATTTTAGAGGTTTGTGTGAATTGGTACACCAATATAGAAATATATTTCCCAACTTAGTGAATTTAACTGCTCTATATGTCAAATATCAGAATCTAAAATTTACTACATTAAATAGAATGGGTGATCTATAGCTTTGTTTAAAACATTTTTCTTCTTGGTGTGACCCAACACTATGATCACATAAATATAAGCGGTCGCTAATCTAAAAAAAATTAATATCTTATATGATCCTACATTTTTTGGTACAATACTCTCTCATACAAGTCATATGTAATCATTGTGGATCTTCATCCATCATTCCCCATCCATCTCAACTCTATAATAAAGAATATAATGATCATTGAGATCTATAATTATATATAGAAAGATAATGAGATATTAATATATTTAATATCATCAAGTAAGGGTGTAAAAAACTATTGGGATATACAGGTTCCCTTACAATAATACCCAGATATCAATTTTGCAAACCCATGTAATGAGTTTTTGACCAATATAATGCCTCTAAAATTTCCTAATGGATTATTAGTGTGTGTGGATATAAAAATAAATATAAATGATCTTATTCATATAACTATGGGAAGATAATATTAATCAATATAATCAATTATGTGAAACTCGGAAAAATTAGTAGTAGTTTTTTTCACATTCAAGATAAGAAGGATGATGCAATATAAATGTGAATGTGAGAGGGAAAAAATGCATTCCATCCAAAATTATTTGGATTTTAGATTCTTTATCTATACCAAATAGAAAAAGTCAATCACTTTTCTAAAAAACAATGAATCTAGATAGAACGTGATAGAAAATTTCAGTATTTTTTTTTCCTTACCATTGTATGTAGTTTTACATGATCGAGGAATACATATTTGATGAAAATATACATTTAAATACAATATATAGAGGAAAATTACAACTAGATAAGACCATTGTTTATGTGAAATGGATATAAACCATTCAACAAAATGTGGTAGATGAATATAAAGAAAAATATTAATAGAAATTAAAATTTTGATGTTGAGATAATATGGAATAAGGTGTATCAAGTAAATTTCATCACAAGGGAATGAAAAATGTTAAAAAGTCCTGACCCAAATTATCAATACATATCTGACTATAGAATATTCAAATTAACATACCTTGATGATACAACATAAATAGTGTAACACCCCGAGATTTTATGAAAAATATTCTTTTTAATTTCATTAATCTCTTGTGTTGTACGCTACACCAAAAGGAGCTTGCACAACACACATATTTGACTTTCCTTGCATTACACGCAATAGCAACCTTCCTCGATAGCGTGTGTAGTACGCAATAACGAGTTTCACTAAACAACAATATGATATTAACATATTATTAAAACTAGCCATTATGAATAGTAATAACCACTTTTTGAAATTTTGTAAATTTTATTTTTCTAAATGGTCTTCATTTTTGGATTCGGAATATCGAAAATAGATTAGGGTGAAATTTTGGTACTTTTCGACTAACTTTCATTTTCTGATTAATAGTGAAAATTCCTAAATTTTAATTAAAAACAACATTTTTAATTGAAATAATTAATAGTGATAAATTATTAATTTGAGTGTTTTTAAAGTGTATTTAGAATATATTTTTACAATTTAATACAATTTTGGTCATTGGATGTAATTTCATATTTAAACCAGACATAAACAAGTGGCAATCTTTTGATAGTTATTATCTCCTAAAAACACGGTATTTGTTTTGACGACATGATTTAATTTTTAAATTAATTAATTCAACTGGTATATTTTGAATTTGGTAAAATAAAAATCATTTTTTAATTCATAATTTCAAATATATATTAGGCCTAATTTTTGGTATTTTTCTGGAAACTTTCATTTTTTGATGAATAGTGAAACCACTAAGTGGTAGTTAAAAAAATGAATTTTTTCATAAAACATAATTTTACCACTTCTGTGAGTGGAATTTCAAAACTCTGAGAGACACGGTTGATGTCAGTAAGTAAAATGTGGTTCAATGAGATGTAAATAATTTTTGGTCAATATTAACTTTTTACTTTTTTTTGCCACGGTTAAAAGTAAATAGGGAAATTAAGGGTAAAAATGATATTATTATTACCCTAACACATGTCCTAATTCTATTAGATAAGTTTAATTCGACCAAAAACAACCTTAGGAATAAAATATGACCATTTTGGCCCATTTGGATTAGATTAGGACATTTATTATTAATTTATTTAATGAAGGTTTAAAATAGTTAAAATCAAAGTTTAATTAGAAAATACTTTTTAATATAAAGTTATACATAAGATAAATTCGACTATAAATATTCATTATAAAGCTAAAATGATTTCATACATAATGATATTTTATTTTTAATATTTAGACATTAAATAATTTAATATATTTATGACACAAAGATGATGCAGTAATTACCTTATTAATGAAATATTTACATAATTGATGTTATAAATAGCCAAATAAATGTAATATGAGACTTTTTATGAATTCCAAAAAATTTCTAGGTTAATATGACATGTTAGGATTTATTTAATTAACTTTTATAGAACTAATCACTCTGTTATAATTTTCACAAAAATAAATTACTAAATAGTGTCAAAATTGACATAAAATAGTTTTTAAAACAAATATTATATTATTAATTGTTATTTTATTCCTAAAAATCTAAGGTTCGGCCAAATGACTTAGATAAGATTATATATATTAATAATATACAACTTGGGTTTCATTTGGCCTATTATAGTAAGTTTATTAACATTATAGTATAAAAACACAAGAAGACACGGTAAAAGTAAAATTATTTAGCTTAATGTCAAATCTAAATGATAAGGTTTAAATAGGAACCAAAACTTGTCTAAATTCTGTTTTATGAGAGGATTTAGACCTATCCCCACCTTATCTTAGAAATAAATCAATTTGGAGCTATTTAAAACCGAACTTGACTTTATAATAAAATAATATTTTTAGTTTTTCCAAAGGTACCCCTCTCCTCCCTTATAAAAGGGCCCCTCCTCCCTCTCTTCCTCACACCACTTTGAGCCTTCAAGATCTGCCATCACCTGCCAAATTCTCATCTCAACTTCCCTAGAAACATCCTATAGGTTCTGGAATTCTTCAAAGACCAATTTTAGTGCCCTAAGTGGTGGACTCAAAGAGGCGCTTCAAAGAAGAGGTAATGTTCGTTACCGATTCTTTCAACTTTATTTCTTTTTACACTTATTCTTCTTAGGTTGTTTCATTATTAAGTAATAAAATTCATATCACTCATATACTGATATGTTATTATATGTATGAAACAACCCTATTTCACCTTCTATCCATCCTACAAAAAACGAAATCACCGCGCGTGCGTACGTATGGACTACCGTCTTCAAGACGCGATGAGATTCATTCTCCACATTAACCATTCATGAATGATTATAAAGTATATATAATAATTAATCATGAAATATATGACATAATAATTATACTGGATTTTTGTGTATATATATGTATTTCATCTACTTAATACCATTCAACTCAATATGGAAAAGAAAACAGTGTTCATGCGTATGTACGGTCTACCGTCTCCATGAACGGTGTATTTCTTTCCATTTACTGATCTATTATATATATATATATTTTCTGAATACATATAATATATATAAATCATGTTTTATATTCTGTAATAAAGTAATCATGATCTTTGTAATCATATTAATAATTACAAGTCAAAACACGGACGACAAATGAAACGATTTTACCCAAAATGCTCTTTAACATGGAATTTACAAAAGAACGGGTAATATAAAGCCATAAGTGAACCATATATGATATCATAACAATGAGTATGATTCTGGAATAAGTCAATGACATTATTTAAATCATTATACAGGAGTTTCAGACACTTAGGAAGAAAATCAGACCTAAGGTAAGGGAAATATCACAATCTCATTTTTATCCGAGATTGTTTATACATTAGTATTTACTGGGGTGTATTTTATCATCCAAATCCATGTTTCCTAAATATGTAATATTATTTCCATCCACCTACAATTTTTTAAATCCAATTTTACCCTTCGGTGAGTTTTTATTAAAGGATTTTAAAGGAATCTTTTGTCATTTTTCGTACGAGGTACTTTTTTGACTTTTCTGAAAAAAGTATGAGAAGAATGTTTTTTTAACTCATACGGCATGAATGGATTTTTAGAAAATTATTTCCAAGAAGCTTACTTTACAAGATTTCAAGTTTATTTTTAATAAACATATTTTAGTTTTAAATTGTATGACATGTTATGAAAAGAAAATGTTTTTGAAGAAGAAAGGATATTTTCCTCAAGAATGGAGTTCAAGCGTTTTATCAAAATTAATTTCCATCAAAGATAATTAAGGGTTCTGTTTCTATCACTATTATTACATTGATTTGATCATGTTGTGATGGAATTATTTTTATAAATTCCTTTATATTATATGAATTTTTTTATGATGTCATGTTGTTTAAGAATCCCATTTTTATTACATGGGTTATGCAATGATGTATGATTTAAGATTTTGTTGCACACATAAGAATGGTATCATTATGAGATGGGTGGGACCTATATCTCCCTCCAATGCATTGGGTGAGATTTTATATCTCATGAGATAGACATGGCTGGAATGATAGGTTATACCGGTTCAGTGAAACAGGACTGAAACGAGGAATGAACTTGGTTCAGAAATGGACTTTGTCCACTAAGATAGTCTTGGAAATGAGTCTTGACTAACAAGAAATGATTCTATATTATTATGTGTGTATGCCACAAAGTTTCATGTTTTATGTTATGATTATTGGGATTCCCTTTCACTACTATGATTTGTCCCATGTTATGAAATTATGATCTCTTTTGCAGGTTAAGATTTCCAAAAGATATGTTCTTATGAATATGACATGATTGATATTTCTTTTTCTTACCCTTACTGAGCATTTGAGCTCACCCTTTTATGTTTTCTTTTCCCCAGGACATATAGAAAGGATTTGGGTTTTAAAAAAAGAAGATCATTATGGGAGATGTTGAAGATCTTTCACCACGATTAGAAGATTATATTTCGAGTTTCCAAAGACACTCAACTATTACGGTCCTTGTGTGTGTGTTTTTTTATATACTAAGTATTCCTCAAAAGTAATGTAATGTCCATGTATGTCAAGCTTCAGGTCTCTACAGTTGGTATCAAAGGAAAAGTTTAGACAACCTTTGGAAACTAGGATGCGAAAACGTTAGTGAGATCCCTAGAGATATTTCTAAGATATGTCTATGTATGTACATAAGGAAAAGTATACATATAGGATATAGTCCAAGAACTATGGTAACGATGTTAGATTAAACCAATGATGTTAGATATTGAAGTTACTCCCCCTTTATTATGATTTTTTCCTCTCACACTATTCTTTTTGGTTTTAGAAAATGGCTGGAAACAAGATGATTCATGATAATGGAGGATATGATGGACAATGGAATGATATTATTCATGAGAAACCAAATGAAATGGGATTTGGAAGTCCAAACTTCATTATTATGCCGAATCAGCAATCTCATAATATGTTCAATAATGTAAAATTTGGTAAGTTTCTTGACTCGGATAATAAGAGAAATATGGAGTTTCATGATGATCATAGAGGAATGAAAGTTAAATTTCCCCTATGTAAACCATGTGGGAAGAGGAATCAAGGAGAATGTTTCAAAGGAACTGGAAGATGCTTTGGGTGTAGAAAATAAGGACACAAAGCCAGTAAGTGCAAAGTAAAAGGTTCAGTTAACACCAAGGATGAGGATAATGGGATTTCTACGACATCAACAATGGTTAAATGTTTTAAATGTGGAATGTACGGGCATTATGCAAACCAATTCCGTAAGGGAAAGTCTCATGAAGAGAATCAGTATGGTCTTATGGGTAGTATTTATGTTGATGATGATGAAGAGACTACAAATGATATGTGAGATGAAAGAATTGTTGACTCTCGGTCAATGGTTTAAGAATGTAGTGGAATGATTACATGTTTATCATGTGTAATGTTGTATAAGTAATCTCATGGTACTATGGAATAAAGATACATCTAAGGATTGTTACACTGTTGTCTTTCCTTGAGTTTTGAAAGTGTATGATTAATGTTACCAGTATCCATGAAAGGTTATTCAGATATTTTTGGAATGTAGATGATATGCGCATAATGAAGGGACAAGGAGAAAATTAAATGTTGGATAATATTCATGATCTCATGACTGATATAAGGAGAGGTTTATTTCATGGTTTGAGTATATAGAATTTTTGGATTTTGGTATGTGTAAAGTGTTAAATTTTAACCGCATTCATGTTTTCACTAAGGTTCAATGGATATTCATTCTTCAAGAGAATACATGATTAAGGTATTCACATGTTTGTAATTTGACCAAAAATATATATCTTATGATATATGGGGGATAAATGCTGGCATTCACGTGATCATTTTCTTTATACTATGAGCTTGGATCGAAATATTTTAGATAAGCCTAAAGATTGGAATGGGTTATGCTGGACATAATTTAGTATTGTTTAAGGATAAAACTTTTTTGATATTTTTGATGGGATGTTATAGTAGTATAGCTTTAGAAAAAGGACAACCTGTAGGACGGGCGACAACCCATCGCGTTAGACAAGGCTATGGGAATCGAACCCACAACCGATGTGTGACTGGCCTTTATCACCTACCACTGGCCTACCAGAAGTCCCTATTTAGTAGAACTAGTTTTATAATATTAAGCAGTATGATATATGAAGTATAAGTCCATTTTAGGAACCATATATGATTAATCTCACTATAGATGGACATACATATTTTTTGATAACTATTCTAACCTTTTGTTTGAGACAGATGGAATGACACCTTATTCTATCACATGATCAGCTAACACATCACGAATGACAACTTCAACTTTATTTCTTTAAGAGATGAAGTGGAAATTGTCCAAAGAACGACTAACGGTGAGACTACACCAAAATCACGAAAGTATTTCTTCTCATTCCAATTTCATCAACATTAGGGAAATGATCTTGAAAACTTAAAATTTTGTCCTAGTGCTCTTATATCTGATGAATCAGATGGTACCTTAGATCATCAAAAATTTATGGCTTTGTGAGTTCTGGATTTTCCATAGCCATGTTCTCTACCACTCTCCGTCAGAACATGATTGTTAGATTTCTCTTCCATATCCATATTTTCACCTATGTGGAAACCGAGTGATTAGTTTATTTGGGTAACCGTTACGTTTCATACTTTTGTTTTTAATGATTGGTTTTGGTAATCCTTTTTATGATGTGGGTTTCTATTAAAGAAACTTTCGAATAGTAAACCATTTATAACCCTGAAGAATTTCGAGGGAGAAATTCATTTTAAGGGGGGTAGAATGCAACACCCCGAGATTTAATGAAAAATATTCTTTTCAATTTCATTAATGTCTTGTGTTTTACGCTACACCAAAAGGAGCATTCACAACACGCATCTTTGACTTGCCTTGCATTACACGTAATCGCGACCTTCCTCTATAGCGTGTGTAGTACGCAATAACGAGTTTCACTAAACAACAATATGCTATTAAAATATTATTAAAATTAGCAATTATGAATAGTTATAACCACTTTTTGAAATTTTATGAATTCTATTTTTCAAAATGGTCTTCATTTTTGGATTCGGAATATCGAAATTAGCTTAGGGTGAAATTTTGGTACTTTTCGGCTAACTTTCATTTTCTGATGAATAGTTAAAATTACTAAATTTTAATAAAAAACAACCATTTTAATCGAAATAATTAATAGTGATAAATTATTAATTTGAGTGGTTTTAAAGTATATTTAGAATATATTTTTACAATTTAATACAATGTTGGTCATTGGATGTAATTTCACATTTAAACCAGACATAAACAAGTGTCAATCTTTTGATAATTATTATCTCTTAAAAACATGCTATTTGTTTTGACGACGGGATTTAATTTTTAAATTAATTAATGAAACTGATTTGTTTTGAATTTGGTAAAATAGAAATCATTTTTGAATTCACGACGCGAGGAGATTTATTCTCCACATTAACCATTCATGAATGATTATAATGTATATATAATAAGTAATCATGAAATATATGACATAAAAATGATACTGGATTTATGTGTATATATTTGTATGTCATCTACTTAATTCCATTCAACTTAATAAGGAAAAGAAAACAGTGTACATGCGTGCGTACGGTCTACCGTCTCCATGAATGGTGTATTTATTTCCATTTACTGATCTATTTTATATATATATATATATTCTGAATAGATATTATATATAAATCATGCTTTATATTCTGGAATTGAGTAATCATGATCTAAGTAATCATATTAATAATTACAAGTCAAAACACGGATGACAAATGAAACGATTTTACCCAAAACGCTCTTTAACATGGAATTTATAAAAGAACAGGTAATATAAAGCCATAGGTGACCCATATATGATATCATAACAATGAGTATGATTCTGGAATAAGTCAATGACATTATTTAAATCCTTATACAGGAGGTTTGGACACTTACGATGCAAATCAGACATAAGGTAAGGGAAATATCACAATCTCATTTTTATCCGAGATTGTTTATACTTTAGTATTTACTGGGGTGTATTTTATCATCCAAATACATGTTTCCTAAATATATAATATTATTTCCATTCACCTACAATTTTTTAAATCCAATTTTACCCTTCGGTGAGTTTTTATTAAAGGATATGAAAGAAATCATTTGTCATTTTTCATACAAGGTACTTTTTTGACTTTTCGGACAAAAGTACGAGAAGAATGATTTTTTTAACTTATATGGCATGAATGGATTCTTAGAAAATTATTTCCAAGAAGCTTAAATTACATGTTTTCATGATTTTTTAATAAACTTCTCTTAGTTTTAAATTGTATGACATGTTAAGAAAAGATAATTTTTTTGAAGAAGAAATGATATTTTCCTCAAGAATGGAGTTCAAGCGTTTTATCAAAATTATTTTCCATGTAAGATAATTAATGATTCTTTTTCTATCTCTATTATTATATAGATTTGATCATGTTTTGATGGAATTATTTTTATGAATTACTTTATCTAATATGAATTATTTTATGATGTCATATTGTTTAAGAATCCCATGTTTATTACATGGGTTATGCAATGATGTATGATTTAAGATTTTGTGTCACACATAAGAATGGTATAATTATGAGATGGGTGGGACCTATATCTCCCTCCAATGCATTGGGTAAATATTATATATCTCATGAGATAGACATGGCTGGAAGGGTAGGTTATACCGGTTCAGTGAAACATGACTGAAACGAGGAATGAACTTGGTTCAGAAATGGACTTTGTCCACTAAGATAGTCTTGGAAATGAGTCTTGACTAACAAGAAATGATTCTCTATGATTATGTGTTGCCACAAAGTTTCATGTTTTATGTTATGATTATTGGTATTCCCTTTCACTACTATGATTTATCCCATGTTATGAAATTATGATCTCTTTTACAGGTTAATATTTCCAAAAGATATGTTCCTATGAATATAACGTGATTCATATTTCTTTTGTTTACCCTTAATGAGCATTTGAGCTCACCCTTTTTTGTTTTCTTTTCCCCAGGACATAATGAATGGATTTAGGTTTAAAGAAAAAAAAGATCTTTATGGGAGATGTTGAATATCTTTCACCACGATTAGAAGATTATATTTCGAGTTTCCAAAGACACTAAACTATTACGGTCCTTGTGAGTGTGTTATTGTTATGTACTAAGTATTGCGCAAAAGTAATGTAATGTCCATGTACGTCAAGCTTCGGGTCTCTACAAATAGTATAAGTGTGGTAATTAAATTTAGGGTCCCAAAGAACTCAAAAACCATTCCATACATATGTGATTTTCATTCCACATATGCTGAAAAAAATTGGCATTATCCCACTAAATGACGGAATGTGAACCACGTCCCAAAATGGAAGAATGGGCACCATCCCACAAAATGATAAAACATGAAATGTATCGCAGAAGGATAGAAAGATTTTAATAAGGATCACTAGTTCACCTCTAACAATATTTTATGATCAAGAAATAATAATTCAAAATATGATGATTTTACAAAAATAGTGTCTTCTATGTAAAAAAATTATTATTCTCCAGATCTGGAAAAATATCACCTAGTAATGATTATAAAACTTTTGTTAAATATGATCACACATTAATAAAATTATCAATGGCTTGGTTTGTTTTACAATTATATACTCCTAATATTTGTGAAGAAGGGTATGCAGATATTAAACCTCCTTGAAATACGTTTTATTCAAACATATTGATGCCTTAGAATTCAATGATGATAGAGAATGTTCACATTGTCAATTGTAGATCAAGTCACCAGGGTCCACACCAATTCACCCTTAAACAAAAATCTCTCATTGAATTAGAAATTCCAAAGGGTGTTATTTTCCCCACATACATCAACCCCCATAAATTTTACAAGGCCATATCTACTAAAGAAAAACATTCACAGTAACAGTGGGGGAAATATAGTTGTAGAAAATGATCATATAGACTTATCCTGGATGCTTTCATATGATAAAATTTCAGTGTCCCCCAATAGTGGTCCTCCATAATGTGATCGACCCCATCTTATAGTGTTGGTGTAATTTTTAAATTTTTCCCCCTTATTGGATGCATTCCATATATCAAAAAACCTTTGTCCCCTCCATTAATTTCTCAAGATAATCAAATTTTCCCAGGTTAAGGTTGAAACCATCTATGGATTTTTCATCAATAAATCTATGTTTTTTCTTACGATTGATCTTGAATATGGCACTACCAAAAATATTTCAAATTATCCCATGTTCACATGTCATTAAAATCATGTTTATCACATAGGGTTGGTAATATTGTCTCTCATATATTTATGATATATTTCATAAATTATATTTCATCCTCTATTAGAGAACAGTATGGTTGTTTCTGTTGAATTTTATAATAACTTGATCAATCAATATGGATTATAAGACCTAAATATAATTGTTTGAGTTAATATTCCAATTACTTATTATACCATCTACTATTAAGGAATAAAAATTATTGGTTTTTCATGTTTAAAGATTTTATTAAAAAGTAGATAGATGAGGGGAAAATAGAGTCAGTGACACCAAAAGATTGTCTTCATCGAAGTGAATACCTTGTCTAGAACACTCATAATGCGTGAGAGAATTTGGTTCATTTATAAACTGATAATAAATTAAAAAATATCTATTGCATTAGGTTTGATGTTCTAGATATATGCATCACCGACTAATTTTATAATATAATTTTTTATATCGTAAAGATCAAAATACAAGATGAATATTTTTAAAAGGATCATTCAAAATATTATCCTTATTGCAAACCAATGGAACATAAGATTGTTAAATGTTTAACATTTAGTATTTTATTTAATGTTTTATATATGAATTATGGACATATGTATAATATCACGAGACACATGAAACATGTATGTGACTTATTATTAACAAATGGAGAAGACTATTTCCAAACACATCACATTAGATTAACATTCTAGGAGTTTGAAATTATACTTTATGTCTGTTGAACAAGATATATGAATATACAATATTAATCACCTAAGTCATAGTCACATGATGTTAAATTTTAGGAAATATGGTCCATAATGCATTACCTCATACACTCTTTAGGATGGTAAATTTATTATACCCATTCTTTCTACATCAGATCCATATTCATGTAAAACGTTCTTAGTTCTTCCCCTTCCTCTATATACCAATATTCACTAAGAAAAAATTCCCAAAAATATATTGGAACCGTCTATATATTTATTTATATCATTAGCAGATATATATTGATATTTATATCACTTATCATGGTCCCAAATAATATTATGAATCAAATCCAAACATTATCTTCATGGTTGATCCCATTAAGTTCCCCCCATGATTCCCTCATAAGTTCCAAAACTATGTGACAGTTACATTCTTCTATACATGATTTAGATTAGTTCAAGAACTTAAGTCCTAAATACAATAATTTAATTTACACAACATGCAATCTAGGTTTCATTATGTGATAATAATTGACATATAGTTCATCATAAAGACATTAAAATTCATAGTGATATGATCCAACAACATTTTTAAAAGTATAATACAAATATATACATATAACGAAATTATAACATTTTTACTATAGTCTTAAAACTCTTATAGTTTTTCTTCATGTATTTATTCAGGATCAATAATGTGAATCAATATATTATAGTCACAACCAACTGCTTTCCTCATCTCTATGGGTTTTCTTAGAGTGATAGATGCAACATTTTGACCCAAATGAATCTATCCCTAATATGAGATAACATCTAATATGACTAATATTTTGATTATTAATTATTTGTAAAATTGATATTAACTCACATGAACTTATGGGATGGGTTTGATAGTGTTTATTATGATGTATAAGATCCATCATATTCATAATCGTAGAGTTCTATGTCCCCACACTAAGAATTTAAACTACATATTACACCATCATCAACTTAAGATGTAAAGATTCCTTCCCAAATCCACACCATTATAACTTTAACATTAATTAAATAAATTCCACTACAAATGAATTTAATATTTAGTTAAAAATCCCTTATCAACTAATAATATAATTAAATACATCCATGTAACTATCACATAAAAATAATCCACATAAAATATTGTCCATCTTGTAAGAACATCAATTTGATACCACAATCCACTATATGAGAACTAACATCATTTATTACATCCCATTTTTTCATAATAATCTCTAACATATGGATATTTATTTTTATGAATAAAATTATAAAAAATAATCCCATTTTCCATAATAAAGGACTAGATTTTTTTTTCTCATTGAAATAGTGTATTCACACAATAATATCAATACAGAAGACAGTGTATTAAAATTTCTCCATCAGACTCATTCAAGTTCATAGGATTCCCATAAACCATGTTAGGTCCCTTAAAAATCGATTATTAAAATGTGGCCATATATTTTTCGTGATAATTATCTACATATATATGATTCAAATTACAGAAAATTCTTAGTTATATGAAATTAAACTACAAGATTCATAATTCCCAACAACATGACATTACATTTCATACCATAAGGCCATTATTGTAAGGCCATAAGCAATATGATGTTAGTGCCAAATCATAATAACCTAAACCATATAACACATTTCATTTTCTATTGAACCTAAAAACATTATTATGTGGACTATCATTTATGATAATAAAATACTTTGAGTGATCATTAATATTTTATCTTTAATTGCATTACCCTCAATTATAGTTTATACAACTAATGAGAAAGATTCACTCCTATATCTTGAGTTCTCATTTCATTTCATGGGAGGTATAATTCATTCTTATCTCCCCATATTGTCTAGTACATTTTCATTGATATTGTATATAACACATGATGGTTCACCCAAAAAATTAGACAAAAATTTTAGACAACACTTCTTCGACCCTAAAAACAACAAACTTTTAAATTCCAAGTCTTTATCACAAAAAATGAGTTGTGATACATCAACGGATTCCCCAATTACATGATATTGGTAATATTTTCTCTTGATTTATCTAAATGGTAACATTAATGAAAGATAAACAACACTAAATATGATAATTAATCTATTTATGATGTTTTAGTCCCTATGGAAAGTACCCCTTTAACCCAGTAATCTATTCTGTGGTGATGAAACTCTAGTCTATATGTTGATAATTCTCCACCTACACCCACGAGTTCTAAAGGTGCAAGAATAGTATCTCTATTACTAATGGGTGACCTAATCCCACCATTAATCGTCCCATAATCTCATATTTATACATTTTAAGATATTTTAATTTTTCCATGATACTCAAACGAATTAAATACATATCTATGTTTAATTCCCTCATGTGATATAAACACCAATGTGGATGCTACATAATTTTTTTTTCCATAAACATTGTTTCAATTTTATAAATTATATAAGACAGTAAATGAAAAGCATCAAAATTATATCCCCCATGACATTAATTTTTTTTCATCCATCCATCATTACCCAATACTACATGCATGTTTTTATTCAATATGACCATTATCAAAGGTAAAACTATTCAATGTTAAAGTAAGATCTATAAAAGATTCCATTTTATTTCTTTTAGGATTCAATTATACTAGATATACTAGTTGTCCAAAATCTCACAATTAACCTAAATTGCGTTTAAAATATCAACCATATAACAACTATGAATGGATTTATTTCTATACCATGAGATAATTTTAATGAAATTAACACTTCTCATACTCTAAACCAAAAATAGATTCAATATTATACACTTCCCAATGTATGGACTATTCATACATGTTAGATTTTTTAATATTAGAATTTACATGATAGTTACATAATTTCAACCTATGTATTTGTTATATAATCCCAAATTATAGAACATCTAAAACATGGTCACATGAAAATATATTTCAAGATACATGGCATACCCTGTATGATCGTAAAATACTATGACATGTTTGTTTGATTCAACCCAACATCCCTTCATGAGAGTTAAATCAATGTATGTGTTCCTAGTAAGTGTTCTGAATCCATAAAATTTTTAGGATTCTTTTTCATGTTCCTATAGGAACCCTATATATATAATCCCAAATGATTGGTATAGATTTTCTCCTAGTTTAAATTCCATACAATGATAAAATGATCATTTGTTTTGTATGATCATCATATATATAGAGTTAATTATATAAAAATTACACATTAATACTAGAGATAAATTATTTTTTCTTGTCTCTTATACAATATACATTAGTACATGGATCTTGATCACATTGAGTTTACCTCTCCAATTTTTCTATGTTGAAAAATTCATCATTTGAATAATTCAATATGAATTTAATCATAGATCGGGTATGTTTATATCTATGTTATATTAAACTTCATCCACATTATCTTGATCCAAATTATAAAACCATTAAATATTAATAAAAATATACAATATAAATTACAAGGTCAAAAACTCATGATGGGAGTTCAGAGAGAGTGTCAAATATCCCCTGCTAATGCATTCCATTTTATGGACCTGGATAATTTAAGAGAATAAAATGATAGTACCAATGCTTTTAGGGGAATAATTTCCCTATAAATTCTTATAATTAAATTAATAGACACATTGGTCTATGAAATTTTTTGAACACATTCCCATTTCCCCCACCAATGAACTTAGTTTTTATTATTGCTACATTTTAATTTATGAAAATACCACCTCTTCACATTGAGTAAAACATCCATTTATGTGAATGTGTAATTATGAAATTAATTTTATATCCCATTCCCCTGATAATGTGTTCAAATCATGGTGTAATAACCTTTTGACTGCTCAAACCTATCTGAAATACCATTTTATCTATAAAAATTAATCATATATTTGATGCATAATTCCACATAAAACAAATTCTTCAAGTTGATATAATTCTCTTGTAAACCCACAACAATAATTCATTTATTCATATTGGACCCCTTATAAAAGTATGGCAATACCATTCATGATTGTTTCAAATAATCCCCACCTAGAATGTTTAATAATAGTATAAATATTAATTAAACCCTTTATAATGTTCTTTCCCAAAGGAAAGGTCCTCCTTAACCCCATCTAATATTTCATATTGTTGTGGAAGTAGTTTTCCAATTAGTAATGAACAACATACTCAGACAAGTATATGTGCACCATTTTATGGATATACTTATTTTGTTCCAACAAATCTATGTACATTATGCATTTTAATGACTCACAAAAAGTTTAATTATATCTTAATGAGTTTATCCAACGTGTTTCCAATTATATCATTATCTATAATAATAAATCAATAGATTATTATTCAATAAATTCCAAATCAATTTATTTTATGCACAAATCACTCTACACGAACATAGTGATCCACTTTTTTTATATTTAGAATTAGATTTTTATCAATGGAATTTATCATATACATGATGTTTATCTTAAGCGTATCATATTTATCTTATGAGGGAAACTCAATACATATTCTTGATTTTTACTATGCATTAAAGTACTTTATATTATGGAATATAATTATTGAATGTTTATATTCATATGTAATTAAATTTTATTATGTTTAAGGGAAATTATATTTTTCATTCTGAAAATAATAATGATTTGTCTGTATTAAATTATGTGATGACTTAAATATTATAAATAATACATTGGTAATATAATTATCTTCTAATCCCCTAATAAATTGATAAAAAAATTTAATCTTGTGATCAAAAATTATTATATTATGAATACTATCAGTAAATATTTATCTTACACCAAAAAGTAAATCTAATTTATATTTTGTGACATAGAATTCAATGATAAAAATTATTTCATTCTAAAAAAATACACTAAAAATTATCTTGTGAATAAAATTATATTATATTTTTATCTTATGAATATCATATTATCATAAAAATATTCTCTATGAGTATATTCCTTATATTTTATGTGATGTTTTGCTAAAAAATTATACATTCATGTGCATCAGAAATGGTTCTATAAAAATAAAAATATCAATTTAGACAATTCATTTTTTCCATTAATAGAGACATCCAATAAGCAATATGTCTGCCATATATTCAATGGAGGATTATACGATATTTAGATTATAGATACACATTCCATTAATATACTATATCATTTACTTTTTAATTGATTATCCATTTTATTGTTGATATTAGGATGTCTTCATTAGGTCAAATTATAAAGTGGAGGTATAAATAAAAGGTTTTTCTATTACATGAAACATCACTATGTACATAGGCATATAAAAGTTCTTAATTCATCTCTATAAAACTAAAATAATTGAATATTATAATATATTTCTATGAATACATGTCTACATTCTATAATCATAGGACATGCACATCAATTTCAAAAATTATCTCATCTTATATATATATATTTCTTCATATACTATATGTCACCATGTTTAACTGCAAGCTTCACTAGCTTCCAAACAAAATCTATTCATTTCTATTCCTATCGACAATCATTGTGATTGAGTATATTATGTTATTTTATAAGTGGTTTAAAGGTAAATACTAGAAAAAATTAGTAGGAACATTATAACAAGAAACATATTCTTTCACATAATTGTGATTCCCTAGAAAAATGTGCAGGTGGAGGTAAAATCACAAAAATCATGATGTAGGGAGTTGGATTGGTGGATTATGGGATATTTTTTTTTACAGAAACCATTATAAATATCAAATTTTAAATATGATTCAAAATACATTTCTTTATTTTTTATTAATTCTTTTATGAAAAATATTATAATATACAATCCTGGAAGAGTGTGGTTTTAAAGTGATGAAAAATTTCATAAACTCAAATCCCCCCATTTGTGTATTTTTATAGCCATTCTCAAGAAAACAATGGGTATCTCAACATTTTACTATTGAGTAATTTTATTTCAAAGGATGAATTATTACTATTATACTAAATTGTATATATCTTCTAACAATATGGAGGGTATACCAATTTAAAGAGAACTTTATTTTAATTGACAAAATTATTGTTTCTATAAGTCACATATGATAATATCTTTACATGAAAAAATTTTTAGGGTTTAATTAAAAGTTATAATGCCTTATTAAATTCCATAGATACAACTTGAGAAATCTAATATTAATACTAAATCCAACTATGATTTAAACATCAAATATATGAATTTTATTATTTTTTAACAATGTATTAATGAGTTAATTCAGTTTAATAATGTCAAATTATTCATAAAATGGATGTTACTATATTTGTAGCTTATAATGGAATAAAAAATGTGATAGATATTTATTAATATACATCCAAGATGATGTTTAAAACCATTATAATGATGGAATAATAATTTATCAATGAAAAAAATAAAAGACTCAAAAAAATTATGAATAATGTTTTATGCTTTAGGAACACCAAATCATGAGTCGAATCATGTCCTAAATGTTTTAGTAATTCTACTACTAAATATAGCATAAACTCTTCTTCCATTAAGAAATAAATATAGGTAATAAAATTTAAAATAAAAGATCTCATTTGACCTCTGATGATGTCTGAGGCTGAGATGGAATCTGGAGGTGGTGGTCATAAAATGGTAAAAAAGGATAATGATTCTATTAATGTTTACAGTTCTCTGTATTAAAATAGGAACAAGAATATAAAAATTTATAAATCATAAAGATAAGAATATACCTCAAGCAATTCATGATTAAATGATGATGTTTCACAGTTTGTAATGAAGTGAAGCTAGTTTATAACAAGAGAAGAAGATTTAGTAATCATCTTAGAATGTACAAGAATAATGAGGGAAATTCATTGTATGTTAGATTATAAAAGTTTAAGAAATATGGATATACAAATCTATAAAACCCTTAACTTCATTAAAATAAGTTGACTGAAAAAAATAATTTTAAGAGGGTCAGATATAACATTAAACCTATAATTCTATGAAATATAATAGGATAACCTTAATAGACTCATGTGATGATATGAATTTATAACAAGAAGCTAAAATATTTAACAAAAATGAAAATATGTGTTTCATGTCACATTTAGATGAGGTACATTATTATTATCTATACGGGAAGGTGTATGAATTTGAAATTGGATATTTATATTATAAACAACTAAATAAATATTTTACCATATTGGAAATAAGGTATGAAAATCTAGAAAATAAAAAACATTAAAATTTCATATAAGGATGTTTTTATTATAAAACAACACTTGAATAAAAATATTTATATATGAAAACTGAACATGAATATTCTATTTTTATGTGTATTGAACAAGGTCAAGAAATTGATTGTACAAAAATATTTTCATGATCAAAATGATAATTAATGTGTTTTTACTAAGTTGGTATTACATAAATAAATACTTTTTATGAACCAACCCCAATGTGGGAGGTTTGGTATGGGAATCCATGGTTAAAATCATTCTCTTTATAAAAATTATATTACTCCAATCTCTAAATCTAAAACATTTTCTATTATTACATGTCCTTAGTATGGAATAAATGGTAATTCATTAGAATGAGATATATTTTAGAAATAATTAAATTTTAGGAAAAATGATGTTGCTATCTCTAAAAGAATTTGTAATTGAAATCTAAATTTTGGAAAATAGAAATAGATTTGGGTTTCTACATCTTTTGTAACAAAAATTGTTGGACTCAAGACTGTTAAGGTACCAAAAATATTATTTTTTCCTTGTATTTGTACAGAAAAATATACATTAAAAGAAATTAAAAATATTTTATGGATAGTGTTTATTCAAGGTACATGAGTTGATATTTCTCTATCCATTACTCCTTATCTATGATTGATGAATTTTATGTAACATTTTGAGATAATGAAAAAATAATGATATTGTACATTGGATCTTTTGAAAATCCAAAATCAATCTTTATCAAGAATTTAATCTATATTAATGTCTTAAAACAAAACTTAATAATTATTTCTCACCTTTTTTGTGGTGGTTATTGGGAAAATGTTTCTAAAAATACAACTTAAATATTTTCAGAAAAATCTCTTAATTTGGGAGCACTATGTAAAGTTAATGTATATACTCTAAATAATAATTCATTGTTTAGAAACAATGAAAATTGTTTGAACATAATAATTCATGAATCTTGGATTTTTCAATTAATTCCCAAACATTTAAACATTTAATTCTTGAGAATAATATCCAGTCGAAATTCTATTTTGGATTTCTTTAAACATATGTTGGATAAAATGAAACTAACAGATTTATGTAAAATGGGTAAGAAACATAAATAATCATTTTAACTAGTTATTGAGGTTTCCACATATAAAACCCTTTGGCATATCCATATAGATCCGTTCAATTGTTTTAGAATAACATAAATTGTTAGAAAATATATTGTTTATGTCTTACATGATGGTTTTTTCATAATTTTCCACACATTATTTTTTTAATGTAATAGTGATGTATGTTATATTTTTATTATTTTTTAGAAACATGCACAATATAAAAATGGTTTCAAAAATTGGACTATATTAAGTGTTAAAATAATCAAATTTTAGAGTCATGAATTTATATCATTTTTTTTATATACCGGTATGAAGAAAAAAATTTATTCCCTCAAGACACCAATATATAATAGTTTTTTAAAAACAATTTTCATGAAAATGCAAGAAATTTTTAGGATTATATAATTTTAATAAAATATTATCATTAAAATTTGTGTTTAATATATGAACATTTCATGTAATGTAATTGAAATGTTTTAATCAAGAATTTCTTAAGAAAAACACCCATTGAATTATGAAATAACTCATACCCAAATATAAGATATATTAATATTTCTTGATGTATGGTTTATACCATGAAATCCAAGTAAAATATTTTAAAATTGTTCTAAATTATAATGAAGTAATATTCCGAGTTTATTCTACAACTTTAACACATTAGAGTTTTCAAAAAAAAGACAAATATTTTTAAAGAACCAGATCATGTGAAATTTTATGAGATCTTTTATTTTGATCACAAGATGGATCAAGTCAATGAGATAAATGATTATATATAATACATGAGTGAATTTTTACAATTTATTAGTAATACTGTATTTTTTTATAATGAAGTGTATTAAGATTTAGGTGATGATGCTTCTCTAATTGTCACTAAAAAATAAGTGTAAAATCTAGTGAACCATCTCACGAAAATGAAGTTCATCAAAAATAAAAAATAATTTTTTTTTAAATAATTTTCAAAATTAATATCAATTTGTATTACAAAAATATAAAATTTCTTCACTAATTGATACAAAATATTTAGCAAATAAACTCTTTAGATGGAGATTTATGATCCAAGTTTGTAATATCGTGTATGTTATTACGAGATGATGTATGAGATTAATTTCTTTAAAAATGAACTGATTGAGTCCCATGAATAGGTGAGGGATCTCCATGAAAATTCGGTTTTAAAGGAAAATCATGAAAATCTTCAGATAGAAGTATTGAGTAAGTTTATGTTTATTATGGTAATACCATCTTATCATCCAAATTTTTCTCCAAAAAGTTCATTGATGAATCAAAAGTGATAATTTATTCCATGGTGGTAAAATTAATGAAATAATAAACTATAGAATTTTCATGCCAAACATTATTCCACAATTATACAATAGAATCAAATATGGAAGGAATATATAAAGCTATTGAAATTGTAATTTTGGGGACTAAATCCATTAAATATGATCTTCTATAAAATGACTCTTCAGATGAAATTTAGTGTAGAGTGGTTTCTAATGTCGGGAATATTATGATTATTCCAGGAACCATAATAGTCATTAATCTCAAAAGGACACTAGTATTATACTTAAGTAGGGAGTGAGGGTCATTCTGGATTCCACTATATAGACCTGGCAGGATTCAAGATTTATCATCACCGGGATAAGAAATCGTTTTCGTCCATTACCAAATTAATTTTCTTTTCTAAAAGAAATGTGTAGTCATATTTTTCATCTTTTTCCAAGAAACAAGAAATATGATTCTTCTTCTGATAAATAAGAAGATTTTTTATCAAAAAAAAGTAGAATTAGGTCTCTTACATAAGTAAATAAGTAGCTCTTGATGTTTTCTGACTTGTAAAACTATGTATTTCTACTCATACCACTAGTTTTGCAGGGATTTGTGGATTTTTTTAATGTTTTTAAAAATATAGTCCTTGATTGTACAAACAAGGAATATTTAAAAAACTATTTTGGAAAATTTTATCAAAAATTGGTTAATGGGTTCCCAAACCTATTATACTACAAAAAATATATATATTAAAAAAATTACCTGTTTGTGGACGTTTTTGTAACACATGTGTGGCCAATATAAAAAGGGACCATCGATTGGTTATCATCCTTCCACCAAATAAAAATAGTTTAGGGATATTTTTTGTTCAATATATATTTATTCAAAAAAATGTCCAATGTTTGTTGTATAAGAATAATTATCGTATCATACCACCTCACTTAAGGTACATTACATGACTACATATTGTTATGACATGGCCAGAGCTCCTCAATATACTATAAATATATTGTCTTGTACATTAAATAATACTCAAAAAAGATATATCTAGTATTGGAATACATATTACCACATTGATATCTATTATTTGAAAAAAAATTGTTAACTCTCTACCTACATCTTCCTTACTAGAAAGACAACATAGTTCTTTAATTAATCGACTGACCAAACCACGACCATTGTAGTAAGACTTATTTTTTTTCATCATCATTATTTGTAACATTTATATCATAGATTATGCCATACATTTGAATTATTTTATACTTCACTCATGGATGTTTTTAAACATTATCTATCATAGTTGTATAATTATAATTATCATTGTTATGTGATTATATTTTCTTACATTATTATTTTCATACTATTTCATCATAATATGGAATTTTTTTATATAATCCCAATCCAAGTAATATTCATATTTACTAGAAATTATTCTAACCATTTAAACATCAATAGGTTTTCAACGGATTGTATTATATGTCAATGTTGTATACGTTTAATTATCATTGTATTAGAATTATATTTTATTACATATTTTTTTGTTACTTTTTCAGCTTAATAATGAAATTTTTTATACAGTCCCAATCCTAATTGTATTTATATTGACTAAATATTACTCTAACCATTGAAAAATCATTAATTTTGTAAAGTATTTTAATTTTCTTTTTATCATTTTTCTTTTCTATATGACACAAAATAGTAAAATCATATAGGGTACAAAAATAAAATCATTAATATATTTAAATTGATATCTAAAAATTTTATTTATCATTCAATTGGGGTTAAAATTTTCATAAAGTGAGGCATTATTAGGTATACATTAGATTTTATGACATATCATAGTTTTTTATAACTTTCATATTATTCAGAAAATCCATAGTTTTTTTCTAAATTAGTTTATCCAAGGTGTTTTACATTAGATTTTTACCTATTATTTTAAATCATTATTTGTTTATTGAATAAATTTTAGATCAAATTACCTTGTGTGAAAATATATCTTCATAGACAAATACACCAATTTTATATATTTTTCTATTTAGCTATTTATGAATTGAATTTAGCATACACTAAATTTTTATCCTATGGTCAAAAAATTATCTTCCAAATAAGACACAATACCTTCAAAAGAATTTCAATTTTCATCGAAGTTCTTCATAACATGAATGCTTTTTATAGAAAGGTTATCTTTACTTTTTAAGAAATTATCTTAAAAAAAATCTGAAACTTCTTCTAAATGCTCAAAATGAAAATTCACATTCAGTAAGAAATTAAATAATTTATTTTATCATATAAAACATGATTTTTAAAGGAATTATATTTTGATCATAAGTGAAATATATTAGATTCATTTATCTTAACAAATTAGATTATTATATTAAAACAAAAATAATGGAATATTTATCATGAAGAAAAATAAAATCTACTTTATCATGTGCAAAATATAATTAAAATATCTAAAGTATTTCATAATAAAAATTTACAATATTAATTTCCAATGAGAATTGTAATATTAGATTTCTATCTTATAAAAATAAATTCATCCAAATAAGATTCACTATGATTATTCTTCATTCCATCTGTGTGATTATGTATAAAATAAATTATTTTGTTATAATCATTTGAAAACCTGTAATGTAAAAATTGAAAAGTTTGATTTAGATAGTGAAATTTATATAGGATGGAATGATCTGATAAAGATGTGTTTTTATAAACTCCTTTGATGTTTATTCCATATTTTTTCAATAAGGAAACATTTAATTAACAACCTATCTATTGGATGTCTCAAAAGATTTTCCACTCTGTTGATATCATCAAGTATTATTCTTGTCAAATTTAAAATAATATGGGTACATAATAGAGATTGATACAGTATGAATCATCATTTTTAACATGAAAAAAATATAATTGCTCCATTCATGTCTCTTATAATATAATAATAGAATATTTGTTACTAGTACTACGCATACAAATCTTTATCCTCAAATTAAATAACATATATATCCAATTCTATAATTCTCTCATGTTCTTTGGAATTTTATTCATGTACTGATGGTTTTCTATTACTATTGGTAGCTACACCATCTTCCAAATGTGTTTTATTCATTTATCATCCTATCTGATGTCATTGTGATTTAGTGTTTTTATGTCATAGGTTGAATGAGTAATGAGAGAGCCTATATAAGTTTCCTAGAACTTTGTAACATGAAAAAATATCATTCACTTAGTTGGGAGCCCTCAAGAAAAAGGTTCTTTATTCTGAAAATCAAAAAACTAATGCAGTGGTGTGTTAGTGGAGTTGAATGGGGGATATATATTTCATGAACTACTATAAATATCTAATGATTGATCTTTTAATTCATCATTTATTTCTCCTTCCTAATTATTTTAAAAATATATTAATACCCAAACACCATGGGGTTGTGAGATTCAAAGTGAAGAAAATTTTCTTATACCCAGTTTACCTCCCTCTTTAGTCTTGTATAGTTAATCTTAGGGAAACACTGTTAACTATGATATTTTTTGGTTATGATTTACCATATACATAATCGTGCAATTAATGTTTATTTATATACCCAATATATTTTAGATTCATTCATTTTACACACTTTAAAATAATTAATAAGATATATTATATTTATTCATATTAATATTTGACTATGTTTCTTCTAGGACTACTAAATTACATTATGTCAAGATACTCTAAATAGTATCTCATTTCTTTTACTATTTGTTCTCCTATAAAAATGATTACTATGAATATGGTCTATGTCATGTGACCCTAAAAAATATGACATAATGGTACAAGTGGTATGGCCTTATATAATGTGCATCTATCAATTTAATTGGATGTACTTTCATTGGGTTCTCCATTCATTGTTATTTTTCCTTTACTTTACTATATAGATTCCCATACCCTTTGGTCCTACTATATCATACATAAACATCAGACTCATTTTATCCAACTAATATTACCATAAAATATACAAAATATCCCTCAATTCTACCAACCATAGTGAAATTTGAATCTATTTTCACATTATGATTACGTTAATCATGTTTCTATACAGTCTTCCTAATCTTTTGGTCTATATTTTCTATCCATAAAGTCCAACTATATTGGTTTGACTTGTGAAACCATTAAATTTCAAAGGAATGATTCACAACCAACAGTAGGTTAAAAACTCATAAATGGTGGCCTGGGAAGTAATATATTCTAAACTATCTATGAATTAATTTCACATTATCTAAAACATTATTGTTTATTTAAATAATGGGAAAATATATAAAAATTATTCGATCAAAAATATGTAATGGTGGTTTGGTAATAGGAAAGTTAAAACCTATTTGGAATTTTCACCTTTGAACTAAGAATGATATTATGGGTAAATTTAAAAGATATTAATCTCATTGGGACCACCATTTTATGATAAAAAATTTGATCTATACTTTCTAGGTCCATTGACCTTGTAAAATGTTAGGTAAACCTTATATTCCTATTATATATTGTTTCCAATCTTTCATCCAATGGTACAATGTTCATATTTCATATATATAATTTTACAGATGCCACTTTCTATCATGTAAGTCCATAAACCACACAGTGCGGACTTTACTATATAACAAAATATCATAACATATGAACTAAATTTTCATAAGTGTTCCACATGTTATGGTTCACCATCTCATACAATGTTTTCTTTATAAAAACTCTATATTAGATAACAAAATAATATATTCTCTTATAAATGATCCAAATCTACATATATTTACTTTTTATGAACTATATTTCGATCTATTTTTATTCTCAAAAGATGTGTAGTGTCATTAAGATCTCATAATATATACCTTATAACATTAGCAAATTTAAAATAGTCTTCTAAGCAAATTTGTTTTGTAATTTATAAGTCATTTTCTGTGTAAATTATTATTTCTAATAAAATTAATCATTATTTGTGTTTTTATAGTATTGTGTTTTCGTGATCAATTATTTAATAGTGTTATGTAAAGGAAAAATGTTTTCCAATACTATGAATAATTTTATGTTTATTTTTATCCCAGTTGGTTATGTTAAAGAAGAGTTTTCCAATGCACTATATATGAGTGAATACCGTGTTTAATGAACTAAATATGGTTATTTCTTTATTTTTATGCACTTTAAATGGGTAAATGCCTTATTCCATGAACTTTTTAAAAGTAGTCCACATTTTTATGGATTCTATAAGTATAAGGCCCTTTGTATATGCGCTATGTAAGGGTATGGTAGACACTGCATAAAGTTAATGGAATTTATTGCACCGTATAAGGGTAATTGATATGGGGAATAGGGGTAACCAATGAATTAATAAGGACATCTATGGAAAAACATGGTGTTTCTTAAACATAACCAAAGAATTGAATTACTATAATATATGATTTCTAATGGTGGTGTTAGGATAACCTTACACTATTCATGGGTAACCTCAATTTTTTAAAAAATGGATATTGATGATCTTTGTAGTGGTAGTTCCTAGGATTCATAAGGGTAAAAAATAAATTATAAGGTTATTGTGAGGGTAACCCACATTTTAAATAGGGCATGTATGTTTTATTCATTTCTATTACAAAACACTTTTAATATGTGTAAGGGAAGGAACATGTCACCCTTATATAACTATAATCTTATATGGAATGCTTTAAAACACATATTTTTTCATTATACATCTCTAACTCAACATTAAAACATGTTTAGAAAATTATAAATTCAAAAAATCATAGAAATAAATTCTTTTCCTCAATTATAAATTCTCTAATTTTAAAATTCAGTTATATGAAAAAATAAATTTTCAATTTTATTTGTTTCATTAATTCTTATGATGTTGTATGTTGTATTTTTATTTGTAAAATACATGAACACATACTAGCCTCAATTATTTTTTATTATCATAAGTTTGTGCAACCTTAAAATTCTTTTTTCCAGATTGGTAAATCCTTCATCACTCAATCTTAAACCTTCTTTATGTTTCTAGGTTCAAAAAAATCCTTCTTTTTTCCTCCTAGAAGAAACATATGGATGTTATTAAAACCGATGTAAGAAATATGTATAATATTACCATAATAAGTTTGTGATTTAATATTTTCAATACATTCCATGAATTCCATAAAATATTCTTAATGATATAATATCCTAGACTTATTTTAATGAATATCATGAAATATTATTAGTTTATCTCATATTATTCTAGATAGGGGGTTATCATCACATTCGAAGTAGTACTATTTTATAAATAAATAACTAGTATAAATATGCTATGGATTAAATTGATCATTTAGAATTATCTGGAACTGAGAAATGACTATCACATGTGATATTTCATTACTTGTTGAAATAAAAAAGTTGGATTCAGTTTTATGAATCCTTGAATAGTTTTTGAGTCGAAGAACAAATTTACATATTGATATCTATGATATAAGGAATCTGATGAGGTTTTCATTGTAATAATGTTTCCACTCCAAAATTCAAACTACACAAGGAGGTTTATCCTTAACATTGACATTCGAAAACCTAATATAGAACATTCCTAACCTTTTCCACAATCATGCTTACATTTGTTTCCATGAAATAATATTTTTCAATATATGATAATCACAAATGATTATGATCCCATGTGTTTGTGTATTTCCAATTAATGATACTTTGTATGAGTGTGTTTATATTTCATATTTTCATATACTATTTTGGTCACTTATATTCTATTTTCTTAATTTTTTCATGATGATAAGTTATTTTCCCTTATATGAACATACCTATTATGGATTCTATAGAGATATAGTTCTCTTTGCCCAAATCCAGTGGACCATCAGGAAATTTGAATCGATTATAAGTGGATTGTTCATGAATCGTTACAATTTATAGAATACGCCATTGAATAGTCAAGGAATACGATGATACCTAATTGATATGGTGTGATTCACTCAATTATTAGTGTATGTCAAGGATCATGTACCTCGAGGAATAGTTCCGGATGAGTATCAAGATCACTTAATTATAAGTGTATGAAGAAAACATGACTCACTTGATAAATAGTTGATTTAGAGTATTATCTAAACACAATTTTGAGTATCATGGTTTTTCTACACATGGATAGTTCTTGATTTCTACGAATGTTATGATGTTCCTTTTATCTTGGAGTCAATGGATGAATGATTTGGGCATATGGTGTCTTGGTTATAACATGGTGATCAGTTTTGGTTTGTTTTTTGTTCGTATTCTGTTTATTCATCAATTATTATTATATTAAATTCCATTTATATTTGATAACATAATTTTTGGACACATTTTAGGTGTCCTACTGGGTTTTAGTACTCACACCATGAATTAAAATCATGATGCACATGAAAACATCATGTACATAGATCTGAGCATGGTCAGATAGTCTATTATAGATGTTTGAGTAGTGGATCATGGAGCTAGATGAGGGATTGTGGTAGATTCATGGGTAACTTATTTGTACATATTTTTTTCCCTACAACTCATTATACACTAGTTTGTATTTCCACATTGTTATTTTATTAATTATCAATATGAAAATTTTAATATACTATTTTTTTGGTTTCAATGTAAAAAATATGATTTTTTATTATATTATATATTAATATTTGGACCATATGACATGATATTGAGGATATAGTCTCCCAATTAACAAATGTGGACTCTAATTGTTAGGCTGAAGCCTCTTTTATACTGGGAGTTGTGCATGAGGTCACATTAAACTTCGTCTTAGAACTGGTGGTTCGAGATTGGATGTTACATAATGTTATCAGAAGACTAGTTTTATTATTTTTTTGGACTAAAATGATATATGGTAGAAATGAGATAGTTGGGTGGGACTCAATAAAGGTATTTTCTATATTCATGGACAGCACATGCCTGACTGACCATTAAGATATCATGGATGTAATTTGTGTTATATTTTTATGATATTTTATGTGTGTTCATAAAAAGAATATTAGGTATGTGGTCCCTTATGTAATATATATATATATATATATATTGGGATATATATTAGTTCATAAAATTAATTCCATGGTTTTTTCTATTTTTTTGTTATATACTCTCAACATTATGATATATCTATTTTTCAATATTATTATTATGATTAAAATATCATGAATTTATTAGTTTCATTCTATGGTATTATTAAATATATAATATGATCATGGATAATTTGTTAATATGGTACCCTTGATAATGCATGAAGGGTTATTCTACAGAAGTTGGGTAAACTCTTATAGAATGCCACATGTGATCCACTACACCTATTAAGAATTGTTTTTTGTTCCTAATTTTCCTTTATGTTATAGATTTTTCAGCCTCATAGATGATTGGTGGTATTTCTATATAATAACGAGGGATTCGTAGAGAATGTTACTACACATGTTATATTACTGCATCAAATTGGCCGACACATGCATAATGTTATTATACTGATATAATTCATCAATTAAACAACGATTTTCAAGTATATCATCTACCATCCTTTCAAGGAACTAGAAAATATAGGATATTTTTGGATTGGGAGGAAATAGTCGAGGGAATATTTAACTTCATGGAGACTCCAAAAGACAGAATGTTGAACCAGAATACAGTTACGCTATAGGTACCCACTAGGTGTTGGTAGGGACTTGTGGGAAAAGACAGTCAATGTGAGAGACTCACTTTGGAGGTATTAAATTATTATTTTCATGGTGTTATTTCTTATTATTCTACAGATAAAATTATTAGAGTAATTCATGAACCTACATCATGGATCCAATTTCTTTTTCTTTAATTGTACTTGAATTTAGTTATCTTCATCCATTTCAATTCTTATATATTGGAATGAGGCTCACAAGGTAAGATTGATTGAGGCAAATC
Organism: Viscum album; assembly: GCA_963277665.1. NCBI lineage: Eukaryota > Viridiplantae > Streptophyta > Magnoliopsida > Santalales > Viscaceae > Viscum > Viscum album. The sequence continues at coordinate 1,103,844,250 of OY728131.1, read as the reverse complement.
TCCATCTCAATATTAGATAGCATGTCTATAGTTTCTACCTAGAATCAAACTAGGAATATCTACCAAATTCCATGAACAATGAGATGATATCATAGTAGGTTTAAGTGGATAGTATTCTTATACCGATCAGTTATTTGTCTGGTGTACATCCTACTACTTCCATGGGAACCCCTTCCTTGGTAAGAAGTGGAATGTTAGGGATGTATAATAGAGTATTGGTATATAAGAACAGTAAAGTTCAATTACATAAATTTCCTTATAATGTGACCCATAGTGATATAATCATTAGAATGTTGGTTAATACCTTTTTGTTTATATAACCATAGATTAATTGTCAAGAATTCATCATCAAGGAATATCATTAGTAGTTTTATTCTTGATCTATAAGTTCAAGAGTCCATAGAGGATTGAGGATGTAACAATCATGGAACAAGAGATATATTCAAGAAATTTAGTGATAGTCCAAGATGAAGACAACCCTTGAAGGTGATGATTATAAGGTACATGATTTCATAGGTGAGAATATTCATGTCAATGTAGTTGATATGAATCCAATAGATCAAAATAATGAACTCCCTACCATATGAGTATTGGTCTTGATAAATCATAACTTAATTGATGTATTTTTTGATACTGGTGCATAAAATTCATTCATATATTAACATGTTGTTTATTAAAATTACATATTAGTCACGTTATCCACTGTTGTAATGTCTGTTGAAACACCAATGGGATTGAATGTGGATCATCTTCAGTAATTCCCATTTCCTCCCTTATTCATCACCAGCTATTAACATCTATGAGACTTCATGAAAAAAAAGAGATGATGAGTGTTGATATGATTAATAGTATTTATTTGATGTCTAGCTTCACGTATTTCATTTATTATTATCATAGATGGGTGACTATTACTTTTTTGAAGGGAGAGAAGTAAATAATGGTTAGAGACTCATAACATGGAGTATGAAAAGTTCATCTATACTTGAGATAGCTCAGAAATATCACATTGTAAATGGAAAAAGTGGATATATTGGAAGTGTTAGTATAATTCCCCTTGACTTTTCTTCTATTTTTGGATCCCTATAAGAACATATTTAGAGGTTACTGCACATGAAATCTTCATGATATAGGAGTAGAGTTTGAGATATATGTCAATTTATGAGCACATACCACATCAAAAACCAATTATCCAATTTAATATGTTCAGAGGATGGATCATAAAAAGTATAATGATTACATGATGTGAATGTGATTCATCAGTATAAGTACCAAATTATGGGGTATACCTGTGTTGTTCACTAGGAATGTAGGTTGTAGTCAATGCATTATTATCAATTACCTAATGATAAACTAGGTGGAGATTAAGGATAGATAACCTATTTTCCCTATAGGTTATCTTTTCCGTTATTTTTAGGGATACTTTCGGGTATCCATGATTGATATTTTATTATGATATCTCCATATATAGGTTATACTTGTATGAAATCTTAATATAACATTTTGGTGAAGCTATGGGTTTTATGAGTACTTATTGATGTCATTCGGATTGATGAATTTACATTAGTGTTCATGAATCTCATGAAAAATATTGTTCACCATTACCTCTACTCATTTATTGAAATTTTTAAAAAAAATCATATATTAATTTACTTCATAAAATTATTCATGATATGATGAGATAGTCAAGGGTACCCTTCATTAACATCACATTTATACCAATTTGTCAAAGTGAATGATTTGGAATTATGAGGTTATGTTATTGTGGAATATGGTGTTTAATTAAGGTATATTTATGGACCCATTTAAAATAGACATATCCATCTAAAAGATAGGTCCATCAAATGTGTTTAAAAATTATGATTTTTTGGGTTTACTAAGACATTACTAAAATTTTATCTATGAATTATTCATATTATCAACACCAATGATTTCACTGATGAATAATTTGGTGAATTAAAGTGGTTATACAAATCTAAAAAAAGAATTAATGAGCTGGTTAAAATGACTATTGTACCTCTATTTTTATTACTCACCAATATAGGGATTTGAAACATCATGTATGATGATGCATCAGGTGTTGGTCATGGAGTAGTAATATTGTAGAGGGATCTTTTAGTAGTTTTTGGATTGATTATTCTATTACCCCATTAGTGGAACTGCACTTTCAATAACATAGACATGGTATCCAAGGTCTATTATCTTAATTATTAACAATACTGTCTATTTGGATAATGTTTTTTTTCTATATCAACCATAAGAACCTTTCTTACATCTTCACATAGTGATACATAAACATGATGTAGAGGATCTAGGAAGGGTATGATTATAAATTTTACTATTTTATGCCGTATGTACCAGAGAAAAGGTAACACCATTTTGGATTCTCTACGTTCTATTATAGAATTTGAGGATGATCCTTGTAAGTAGAATTCAGATGAGTAGTGACACTGGTGCATCATTTTTCTTTTTAGAGGATGGATTATTCTCAGTATTTGGGATCGATAAAATGTGCTCTATTAGTTGTCACATATTATATAGTAGACATAACATTTTCTGGAAAGGACACCAACCTTGAGTGTGTTGGGATATGTGGAAAAATAACTAGACATGACTTGATACCTAGGTTCCCACTTATTGATGATGATATGATCATTGTAAAAGAGATATTAGTATTCCACACTTCCCAAAAAGAAGATTTGAAGAGGTTTTTCCATACCTATAGTTGGATATTAATTTATGGTGAGATTAATATATACCATGAATTAAAATTGTAGTTCTAGTGGTATTGGATGAAGTGGGATATTTCAAGTCTTGTTTCCCAGTTTCTTATATGTTGAGGGTGAAAGACAAGAACCTGCTTCCATGTTTGTTTCTATAAATACTTGTAGTTTTGATGGAAAAGTGGAAAGAAAAAATTATGGACATTGTGATGGGGTTACCTAAGACCCTAAGGAATAATGAAATAGTATAGGTGATTTTTGATCGACAAATGATGGTATCTCTCTTATTACCGATCTATGAAAATCACTTATGGAAGATAATGGACAACTATTTTTCAAGATAATATTAAAATTACATAGAGTTAACTTGATTATTATATTTTATCTGTTTGATTGTTTTATATCGCTATTTTAGTTGGGAATAAAGATATCCCTTTGGACATAGATGTGATTGAGATGAACATACCATCCATGAATAAATGGATAGTTAGAGTAGATGATTCAAATTAATTGAGTATATCATTCAAGATAGTGTTCTAAACATCATTGGAGCTTTAGATGATCACCTAGACCTGGTTAGGTTATCAAACAATAATAGATACTATGAATTTATTTAGAAAGATCCATAAGAGACACATTATGTAAGGTCATGTAATTTACATTTATTGGAATTAGGAAAGTATGGAAATGATTTTTATACACAATTTTTCCTAGGAGACATCAAAAATAGTGAAATTTAATCATAAGTCATTTATCACTTCTCAAATAAGGAAAAGAACGTATAGAAACTAGAGGTGTTAACATTTGGTGTTTTTGGTTGGCCTCCATGTTTTCTTGTGAGTGTCAACATAGTTTGGGAGTCATCATTTTTTGAAAGGAGTGGAAGCTAGTACCATTATTTATTAGACCCTTCAATATGATTGAATGAATTGGGATTGTGGCGTAGAAAATGGGTCTTCATTTTCACTACTAAGGAATTCAGGACATTTTTTTGATTAAAATCTTCAGAGGAATATTAATTATCAATATCTTTTTTTATACTGTGATAATAAAAATTTAGATTCAAATGCATTTTGTTATGAGAATCAAGATTTTGATGTAGGCTGGAGTAAAAAATATCTTTGAGTGAAGATTGTATCACTGATATTCATATTATGGAAGCAAATAAGGATCCATAAGATGATGGAGGAGTGGGGGACTGATTTTAATGGCCTGATTAATTTAATTATGATAGATGGAGATACTTCTCAATGACAAGACATCATTTAAGTTAGAGAATTATGATAGTCCTAATTTTTAAATTGTCATCAAATCCTCTTATAGATTTAATTTATATATATTTCTATATAAAAATAAAAAAAATTAATTAAAAAATAATCTAATTTTTTGGTTTTGGGGGGTTTTTAAAGGTAAAACACGACATAAAGGGGTTATATTTGGTTATAATGGGATAATAATACTTCTTTAATGGTAAGGTAGTTATTTCCTTAGTAACATATATTCCAGATATACTTTTTCATATTCTTCATAGGGGTTAATCCCTTTTTACATATGTTTCAAAATGGTATATCTTGTGTTTGATTCACAATATATAAGAAATGAAACTCATATATCGAATATGTTATAATAATTCCATTTTAAATGTTATACACCTACGTAAGGGAAATTCCTTGTGGTGTGGAAGGGTAATTCATACCCTATTTAAGGGTAACCTGTGACTTAAAAATATTGTGTGTGAGTAACCATGTAGTTGTGTAATGGTAACCATAGTACTAGAAAATTGTAACCCAATATTTCTAATGGTTCTATAAGGGTAACACAGGTCTACATAAGGGTGACCTGAATTTCTCAAAGGATGGATAAGAGTAAAGATAAGCTATGTATGGGTATTTCATACATCTCATATGCTTAACACATAAATTCTAAGGGTAATGTCTGGGTAACCCAAATTTTACACAGGGTATATGAGGTTATTTCCCAACCCTTACAGGACACCTATGAGCTGTGTAAAGGTAAAACCACATAATCCTTACACAATTCCTTTTTTGGGAGGAATATATTAAAAATCAAATCTTCTAAATTTTCAATACCCAACATGAACCTAAAATGTTTATCATTGTTATTAAATACAAAAAAAAGCATGTAATTGATTTATTTTCAATGGTTTTAGTAACTATTATGAACCATTGGTAGATAAATTATATTGTTAATTTTATTTGATGAATTAATTCAACATTATTTCATTTAGTATTATTATTTTTAAAATATTTGAATACCTTCTACCCTTGGTTTCTATTGATTCTCCAATTTTCAATTAGAATCAATAAAATTTTTCAAAGATGGGTGAATCATCCTTTTATCAATATAAACCCTTCATTAGTTTTCATTGTGTGATAGAACCATATTTTTTATATTCTTGGGTGAAGCATTGGGATCAAATTAAAACACATGTATGAATTCCATATAATCTTCTCATAGTATGCGAGTGATTTAAAAAATCATAATATTTCAAAGAATATATATTAATGGTTTTATAAAATGATAAAAATGTAGGATCATTGAAAGTAATAATAATAATAATTCTGGGTTTATCATAGTTTATCCTTCAATATTTGGTTTCCATAACATGGAGAGTTATAATTATTTCCTTGGTAAAAATTCTACTAACAAATGGTATGGATTGAAGTTATTGTTTTAAAATATCTATGAATGTGAAATGATTATCACATGTTATATTTTATTTCTTTTGGAACCAAAATAATTTTATTTTGTAATAGGAATCCGAAGTGAGTGTTTTGAGATGACGAACAAGTTGATGTGTTAAAAAGCGAACACCATTTTATAAAAAAACAAACACCATTTTGTAAAATACAAACCCCATTTTATAAAAAAAATTCTATATAAGTTAAATTTAATTTTTAATTAAACTCCTAATTTACTTAAAAAACAGATTTTAAAATTAAATCTCATTTTATTTTACATTGAAAATTTACATAAGTTGTTATAAAATTATCTTATAATCATAATTATAAAAATAAATATTTATGAATACATTTTCTGAAAATAAATTTTCTTTACAATTATTAAATTAATCGTAATATTTTAATTAAAAATACAAGACTTACCAAAATAAAAACAATGTATTAATAATTTTTTAAATATATATTTAATTATAGTATGATATAATTATACCATAGTTTCACTTATAAGATGGATATATTTTATATCATATTTCATTGGTGATTTGACTCTTATAATGACCAGTTTAATATTCATGAGGGTCACATTACTATTTCAAAGGTTAAGTTACTATTTATTCATATATGTTCCTTAGCTTACATAGATGCCTTTTATTTTACTCATTATTCATTTATGAGGTGTTTATTGTGTTCTATAAGTAATCTAATAAAATTACACTATAAGATATATTCATAAGAAGGGAATTCCATTGATCAAACATTAGTTCATTACATTAATACCCTCCTTAAGAAATTTTACCCTAGAAATTTCGTTTTACATTATAAGTCATAAATAGGTGCAGGTACTTTTCCATCATTGGTTCATCCACATCCCATGTTACCTCATCGAACTTATGGTTCCTCTATAATACATTCACCAGGTGAGTAGTCTTATTGCAGAGAACATTATTCCTACAATCCAAGATCTTCACCGGTTTCTCCTCATAACAAACATTAACCTCCAACTGTACCTCATCAAAATAATGTACATTTGAAGGATCTGGTATGTACTTCCTTAAGAGAGATAGGTGGAAGGAATCGTTTACATTAGTCATGGTAGGTGGTAGTGCTAGTCAGTAGGACCCAACTCCTACACATTCAATTGTATCAATGTGGACAATGTATATAGGACTTAGCATTCATTTCCTCTCAAATATCATGACATTATTTCTTGTAGAAATATAGAGGAATACCTTGTCTCTATCTTTAAACCGGAGTTCTCAACAATGATTTTATACATAGCTCTTTTTTCAACATTGGGATACCTTGATGTTCTGCTAGGTGGTTTTCACCTTATCGACCCTTTCATCATCTATTTCTTGTTCTAGTATCTTATGTTAAACAAATTCATCGCAACATGTAATTGTACTACCCTATTTACTATAAATGGATTCATATGGAGTCATTTAGAGACTAGAGTGAAATGGTTGTTGTAAGATAATTTGACCTATGGAAGATGTTGGTCTCATCCCCCTTTTAAGTCTATATAATATTCTCTCTACATTTCATCACATGATAGAATAGTTCACTCCGATTGGCCATTAGTTTTAGGATGATATGCCATACATAAGTTTAGTTTAGTTCTTAGTGCATTATGGAGACATTTCCAAAACATCATGGTGAATCTTAGCTCTCTATTAGATATAATAGATATTGGAAATCCATGTATCCTTACCACCACATTGATATATATATCTATGCAAGTATATCAAATGATAATTCTTCTCAAAATGTGATAAAGTGAGTTTTCTTAATAAGACGATCCACAATGATCTATATAGAATAATTTCCTCCGGATATCCTTGAATGTCTAGTGATAAAGTTTATGGTGATGTTATACCACATCCATGCTAGAATGGGTTGTGGTTTCATCACCCCCTTGGTGTTATTAATTTTTTCCTTCCCATGCTAACATACTACGAACATTTATGTTTACTCAGCAATCTCATTCATCATTTTTTCCAACCAAATGTTATCTCAAATATATAGATACATATTTGTGCTCCCTTATATTATAGGGAAGGTTGAGATATATGTGTCATTCAAAAGATACATATTTATATCTATATAATCTAGTACACATAATCTAGTTTAGAATCATACAACTCATTCCTCATCAAACTTGAACTTATAAGATTTACAATTTCTAATAGCTTCCTTGCATTTCATAATTTATACATATTTTCTTTGAGTAATCATTATCTTCACTATGTGGGATGGTTGAGTATTCATTTTATAAATTATTTTTTATAATCCCCATAATGATTATCAAGTCCATTATTTGAAAATCTATGATTATTGTATCCTTTTCAATTCTCATCATTGATAAAGATGAATGATCCTTTCTATATAGAGCATCTTCCAATTTAATTGCCTTACCAAGATGGTAATGAATTGAGAATTCATAATATTTTATTATCTATAACCATATTAATGGATTCGTATTAAGTTCCTTTTGTGTGAATATATATTTGAGACTTTAATTATCACTATAAATCTCACAATTCTCCACATAGATATAATTCCTTCAGATCATCAGCATAATGATAATTGCTGCAAACTCCAGATCATGCATATGATAGTTTTTCTTAGGTATTTTAATCTTCCTTGAGATGTATTTCATCACATCATCATTTTCCATCAATACACAACCTAATTCTTTTATGTTTAATTTTACAACATAGAGAGTTCTCCGCAATTTGGGAGTGTGAGTACTAGGGTAGTGACAAGATTCTTTTTGAGCTCCATAATGCATTCCCCTCATTCTTGTGTTGAGAAATACACAACTCCATTCTCTGTAAGCTTGTTCATCAGGGGTTTAAATCATTAGTAGTTCTTCACAAATCATCTATAATTCCCTACAGTACCCATAATGTTTTGGATCACCATTACAAAAGAAGTCCTCAACCATTTTCTGTTTTCCTTTGTCCTGGAAGGGTCTACATATATCCAATTATTTTTGTAAGATTCACCAGTATGATACATTCTTCGTCTAGAACTCACATTTACTATATTTTTCATAACATTTCACCTTTATCATTGTCATCAGCACAATTTTCAAATTCTTCTCATGTTCCTCCCCGCTCTTGGAGTATATCATATTGTAATTGATAAAGGCTACCACAAATTTTTCAAGGTGATCTCTAATGACTATATAAATTAATTCCATGAATTTTTTCATATCATTAGTGATTATTATGAGAATCAATATGAACTCACAGTTCCTATACCTCGTTCATAAGGTTGTGATGGGAATATCAACCGTCCATGCCATTAAATGGTGATATCCTACCTGAAATCCCACCATGGAAAAATAATTCACCCCATCAATCTGATCGAACATGTCATATATCCATGGAAGGGGATACTTTTAATTTATTGTGATTTTATTGATCTCATGATAATCAATGTAGAGGATCTATGATCAATGCTTATTCTTGAGGAAGTAGACTGGCATACCCCATGGTGAATCATTTAGGTGTATAAATACCTTATATAGATTCTCCTATAACTTCTTATTCAGCTCTTCCAACTCTATAGTGGAAATTATAAAAGGTGTATTAGATATAGAAAGAGATCCAGAAATATGTTCAGTTTAAAACTCTCCCTCTAGATCAAGATGACTACTAGGAAATTCTTTGGGAAATACATCAATTTAATCCCTCATGATGGGAAATGTCATTAAGCATGATACTCTCCTTTGTATTAATAATTTGAGTGATATATCCCTTCTCATAAGGTATTAATGTACAAATTTTTGGAAATTACTCAAAAGGAGATTCATCTTCCACTGTACAGTTGAAATGAATTTAAGGATGCTTCTAGATGTGAAGAGTAGTCCCCCATTCCAAAAAGTTGATGTTGGATTTATATAATGATAGCCTATCCATGCCATAGATATCATCAAAATACACTAAATTAAGTATAAAAATATTTTCTTGGAGGTTCAATCCACAAAAATTCACTAGGGGTGAGTTTTATACTTTGGATGATTTAATTTCACAATTTTATGTTCTCATAGAAAACTTTACATCCAAATTTTGAGGTAGTGTTTATGAATATCTACTAAATTATAAAGATATGAAATAATTAATAGAACTAGATTCAGATATTATGTTCACTATTTTTGAATGAATAACTAGAATACTTATCACCACATCATTTCCCAACTCCACCTCAGAAATAGTGATTTCAAAATCCTTTCCTTGTTACCTTAGATGTGGTTGTTTATTTCTCCAATAACCATTAGCTTAGGGTTATTTTTTTCATATTTCCCATTCTCATTGTAGTTGTAACACTACACTCTAGGCTGATTGTTGATAATAACCTTCATTTATTCTTTCACATTAGAGGTATTCATCATATCTTTTTGTCATCTTTTTTCCATATGTCTCATTATTCCATGTATGAAGCAATTATCGGTTCCCTTTAAACTATTCATTGGATATTCCTTCCCACAAATTTGACACATGGTATGTCCAATCATCTTTCCATCATGGAATTAATTTTCTGAACTGCCAATATTAGACTCTATTTTCCTCTTTTTGTCCCCGTCCCATGAGACCATTTATATTCTTTGATCTCAACTTAACCCTTGAGAGAACAATGGAAAATCTTCTCATAACTATCAAAGTCATTAATCATCATCACTTCTCAAGGACTCATCTTTTTTCTAATTAAAAAGTTATCCAACTTGCATTCAATGCTCATTAGAAATCAGGAGGAATATCTTACAAGCCTTGTGATGTTTTCTTCATATTCCCTAATGCACTAATATTCCTTCAAAATGTGTCTATGGAACTCTCTTTCAATCTATATTTGGAGGGTTTAGGTAAAATATTTTTTTTATATATTTTCTTGAATTCCTCCAAATCTATTGAATCAATATCCCCAAGGGACATTGTAATATTGATTTGTTTCTACCACTGATCAGCTTCCCCATCAAAATGATAAACCGTTATCCCGAAATTATCATCTTATGAGAAATAAAGGACAGAGAATATGTTTTCAATGGAGTTAATCCACTGTTCTATGATTAGGGGGGATTGGATGATCCACAAAACAAGTGAGGCATTTTCCATATGAAGGATTTGATGGAAAATTTCTAAATACATAAGGGTGGAGGGTTTTTCCCATGATTCATGTTATTATCCACATCATGAGCCAACAAAGCTAGTACTATCTTAAAGTTTTGTTCACTCATTCCCATTATATTTGGAGTATTATTAGGGGAATAAGCACATTCCCTATCACATTTATTGTTGGAACTTGTTCTTTTTTTACCGCCATTAACTATGAAAAAGAGCATACAATTAGAGGGATTGAATACATAGATATTAAGAATAAAGGAAACATTGAGCATAAAAGGATAATCTTGCAAAGGATGATTATATCATAGTTTGGTATTCCCTAGGATTAAATCTAGGCCATCCTTGATTTGTTACATAACATATATTCTTATGGGATTCTTTTATTGTTCCCTTAATAATAGTTCATACTAATCTTATGAATTTACCAAGACATATCCCCCGAGAAGTTCAAAACTGGAGTGCCACAAGGCCCATTATCATACACTTGTTCCCGTTCAAGTCTAGATAAAATAATATTTTCAGGTTTTACCCCTAGATACATCAATTCTAGAGCCACATCCACGTGTTTATTTCAATACATGGATTTATTTTCTTGAGAATCCACTTACTCTATACTTACCAATATTTTGGAGTGATTTCTTTTACTTAGTATTATCCATATGGTTATCACAAAAGTTCTTTATTCCTAATATCAAAAAAACTAGACCATCCACTAAGACCAACTATAATTACCCTTTCCTTTTACAGATAACATTGAAATGTTCTTATAAAAATAAAACATCATATATCAGACAAAGGTTCTTAATATGTATAGTTTTTGAATACTAGGTACATAAAACTAAATATGTGAGACTACATAAAAATTTTCATTTTTTATTCTTCGTAATGATATCTTAACTTTAATTTTCTTCAAACATATTAGTAGGATAACCTAGGGATTACATGAAAAAAGGGATGATCTAAATTCCTAGTAAGGGTATACACACAAGAATAATGTTTTATGACATCAGTTTGAAGTCATGAAATAATGATATAAAAAAGGCATGGAACATATGGTATCATAACAAGTAATACTGGTATAACATAAACATGGAGTCATAGTATTGTGGAAGCAACATAGAACATGTCTTTAGAAATATTCAAGGATCCTTGCACAAAGAAGAGAAAATGTCAAGGTTAATCACCAAGGAAATTTCACATGGTAACATGGGGGAATGCTGACAACCAAGATCATTGCACATAATGTCTTATGAGACTCAAATTTTCCCAATTCATTGGAATTATATCAAATAGGATCCATAATTACATTTACATGAATATTCATTCCACATAAAGAATCATATATAAAAACCATAAAGGTGATGATGGAAAGAAATGGGTAACATAATCTTGCTAGAATGCACAATAAATGGGCATATCATACAAGTGTGAATGAATGAAATGAATTATGAAATAAATGGAAATTAATAATGGAATATATTTATATATCATGGTTTTTTATGTCAAAAAAAGTGAAAATATTTAAGAAGATTAAAAATGATATATTATTATTAAAATATTTTAGTGATGTTTTAAGGAAAATACTAAAGGGCATTTAAAATATAAAATAATTAATTTATATATACAACCATAAGTGATCTAAGAAAGTTTATTAAAATTTATAATTTTATAAAAATGGGGTCTTAAAACATATGATAGTTTTCAATTGAATTTCTATATTAATTTTGGATGTTCCCTCAAAAAGATTTGCTTATCGAGAAGTATTAAGGAGAGAACCACTTTAAAACCAATATATCCCCAAATGTAAAATATGGATGGACCTTTATAAATTATTTTGGATCATGTACACAATATTTATAATATGTACATAAAAATAACACATAATATCGTTTTAGATATAATGAATGATTGAGCAACCTAATTAAATAATAGAGGGTCCTGTAGAATCTCTTACCTTAAGACCGATAGTTCCGTCACATGATCTTATAGTCCTGGATAATCCAAATACATTAATTTATTATTGTGTCTAAAACCACTTATTCCTTTAATGTATTTTTTATACACTTTTTATGTTCAATAATGACCATTTTGATTGGTTAATAGGGTCAATGTCATTTTTTGGGAGTGTTTGTTTCCTTGGTTGTCAATATTGGTTTACCTATATACATGTCTGGATAAACATGTAATATTTGAAAATTGGGCCCCAGTGAGCTCATAGACACCCCGCCTTAACATGGTCATCTGGTCTAGGCCTGTCGGGGACCAACAGTTGCCCCGCAGACCCGTGGTACCCACACAAGGGCCCACCCACGTGCCTGGATAGGTCATATGACTAATGACTATCCGCATCAGCCAAAAAAATTTCTTTTCTAGTGTGTTTTTTCCTCACTCACACACACTCTAGGAAACATCCAAGAAGGTTATCCATCCTAATCAATACTCCTATCCAAACACACTTAATTGTGGAGTTCTAATCAGGTAGGCTCTTGAAAATGATGGTGAACTTCATTCACATGAGTCATATAATTTAGTAATTTATCCCTTTGTCATTCGGGGGTGTTACAATCACACCCCCACCCCACATTAGAGCACAAATTCCTTGTTGTGGGCCCTATAAATCAACCTATGAAGTGCACCACACTTAAGGCTCGGTGCCTCCCCTCATACCAAATGTGACAATTGGGCCTAGGTGAGAGTAAAAACACCCTTCCTTAACATGGTCGTCAGGTCCTGGCCCGTCGGGTAACACCGATTGCCCTGCCAACATGTGGTCCCCAACCTGGGGCCCACCCATGTGCCGGAATGGGTCATCTGTCTAATGACTATCCACACAAGCCAACACATGTCTTTTCCAGTGTGTTTTGTCTTCACTCACACACAACCTGAGAAACATCCCAGAAGGTCACCAATCATGATCAGTACTCCAAACCAAGCACCCTTAACTATGGAGTTCTGATCAGGGGGCTCCAAAAAAATAAGGTTCACCTTGTTAACATGAGTCATATAATTTAGTTATTTAACCCTTTTTCATTAGGTGTGTAACATAACATGAGAATGGTTTTCTATAATTGAAGTTATATATTATTATAAAACATCAAATAGATTACATGGAAATAAAATTCAATTGGTTACTTTTAGTGAGGATAAATCAGTTTATAAAACATTATTAATAACTATTTTGGTTAATTGGATGTTTTTGATCACATTGAACACAATTTTCTTTATAAATTAATATCACTTGTTCAAAATATTACAGAACCTTAAATTAGATATAGTATATTTATTATAGTCTGATTCAACCATAAAAATTGTTTCAGGACCAGAATTGAAGATTATAATATATTTTGAAAACTTGTCATCCATTAATGTGTTATATTAAAACATCACGTTTCATGTTTTTATTTCTAATTTAAATGTAGGGAAAATGAGATATTATTATGAATTGTTTATTCATAATATAAACATTCCTGTAATGTATGGTGTTGTAGTTATCATAAAATTTAGATTAAAGTAGATAAGGAAAGAATTAAAAGAACAATACATGAATGAAAATAAAAGAACTAAAAAGAGGAATTTGCCTCTTGAATTAATCTTATATGAGAAAATCTTAAGGGGAGAGGGGATTAGGGAGGTATTTCATCAAAACATAGATAAGGAATAGGGACTAAGAGGATTAAAGTGAAGGGGTAGAGTGGTGAGGTTCTTATAGTGGAGGGTATGAGGGGTTTCTCAATATTTTATTCAATTGTTTACTATTTTTAAAAAGGCATTCTATAATAAATATTCCTATGAAAATAAGTAGTAAATATTTCATGTGAGTTCTAAAAAATGCCCATTTACATTATCCATAACCTAAGAATGAATCATAAATATAGGATTTAGCATTTATCATAATTATTGTATTATATTATTCATTAAAAAATCAAGTAAGTCAAAAAAATCCCAAAAATATAGCCAAAACATTTTTCTATGTGAATATTTTAAAAATGAACTCAGTTTTATGAAATTAATTTTCAAAATAAGTGAAATATAATTTTTATTCCAAATCAAAACCAATATGGTAAATTCATATTTTAAAATTAAAATTGATTTTTATTCACTTTGAAAAATTAATTTACCTCTCATAAAATTGTCTTATATTTTAAATTCATAAAATTATTATTTATGAATAAATGTTCTCTTAATTTATTAAATTAATCAGAAAATTATTATTAAATATACATGACTTACAAAAATTGAAACTCTTTATTAATTATTTTTAAAATATATATGAACTTTTACTGTGGTATAATTATACCATAATGTCACTTATAAGATGGATATATTTTATTTATGATTTCATTTTATAGGATACCGTTACATTGACTACTTCACAATTCATTAGGGTCACATACTATTCCAATGGTCAAGTTACAATTTTGTTGGAATATATTAATTAAATTCTACAGATACCTTTTATTTTACTACTTCTTCATTTATAAGATTTGTATTGTGTTCTATATGTAAGTTATATGATTATACTATAATAAATTATCATAAGAAGAGAATTAAATTAATAAAACACTGGGTTGTAATATTTGAAAAATGGAAAACCCAAGAATACAAAGCCCCAAGGTTTTGCCTTATTTTGGGGTCTATATCTAGTGTCAAAAAATAACTTTTCTTGTAATGTAAGGGAATCATCTAATGTGAGAACACCTTACATGATAATAATAAAGGATGAATGTCATATGATTCAAAAATCCAATAGAAAATGGAATCCATAGAATCCATCAAATCAAGGGGTAGAGTCCTGATCCTATCCTAGAATATCATGTTAGAATCCCAAGGGGTTCAATAGAAACATCCAATATAACCAAATACCTTGATTTTATATATGGAAACCCATATGAAGAAACGTTTATCACTCAAGGATGGTTACTTTATGTCCATGCCAAATATCTCAATTAGGGAACTAGGTCTCACCTAAGGAGTGGAATAATTATCTTTCCAACAAGTAATTCCTCAGTTTCTCCTATAGGGAACAAACCTCACTAATGGGAACAATAAATCCTACCCATCAAACCCATACCTAGAAATCAAAAGAATCCCTCATAGTTTGTGAAGTTGTAAACCACTGAGAACAGAGATTCCACCCCTGAAATCCTTAATTTGGTATTCATGTCCTCTCTTATCCCATATTGAATGTGCCATATCAAGCCTGAAATATAACTCATGACGATGCATTTATAAAAGCATGCAAACAAAGAAGAATATCAATATCACATTATAACAATTAAATCCAACTATGAAATTTAAGACAATGACCAATGACATAATTTATAATGCATGGTAATAGAAATTATCATTAGTCGGCCATAAGAAGCAAGAATTGAATTTAAACAATTTCATGTCACAAAATTCAATTTAATATAAAAAATAAGAAGCTAACCATTAAATCAAGATTTTCAATTTAAGATATTCATCAATAGTAAACCCCACTGATGACATAAGGAAATATAGGGCCATTATGGATGTCTCACACAAAGGGGTGTACCATAAAAAAGGAAAAGACCCTAAACATGGCTTTCACCATGATAAATGGTCATTATGGGCACAATAAGCAACCCGATCATTTTAATATGCAATAGAAATCATCTCTGGATGGTTTTAATGACTAGTACAACACTAAAAAATCTAAAAAAACAATGATAAATAAGCATAGAAACCATACCAATAATTATCTACATATTTTATAAGAACACATTCAATTTTCAAATATATTTAAATTTCACTTACAAGGATTAAAGGGTCTAATGGAAGGTGTCATTAAAAAAGGGAAATTTCTTACACTTGTGATTCTTATTTCTAAACAGGCTGTTAAGTTTAGAGTATTTCCAAAGTCCTAAACATTATATATATTAATCATTACATATATTTATATAGAGAAATCAATACAACATCCACACAAGCAAAAATTTCTAATCATTTTTATTGTTTTTTGAAGAAATTTCATCTCTATTGGAGGGGTTTTATTATAAAAAAATCGTTTATCATGATTAATCATTTATTCTCAAAAAATAATCATCATTACATAAATTAAACATATGTTTCAAATGAAATAAATTAATTAATTAATTCACAATTAAACTAATGGGGTTATGGAAAGGGATCTTACCTCAAGAAGTCGACAAAAATGAATACTCAACAACAAACATTTTTATAGGGGACTATCCAATACTGCTCAACACTTTCATGCAAATACATTCATATATATTATATACTCATTCATCCAATTTACATTTTACTATTGTTGAGAGGGAATATGTTAAATGATGATATATATATATAAACACACAAGCTATTTAGGTGAGTGGATGCCTTCAATGATTGACAATACCCACTAAAAATTATACATGGGGTTAAAAAAACACCAAAGAACCTCGATTTTAATTCATCAATAAGAGGAAGTGGATTTAAAACATACCATAAATCAAGTGTAGCATGAAAATTGACCCAATTCGCTTATCCTTCAATGGTGGATGTTGTAACATGCAATGAGTGGTATGGAAGGACCCTTAAAATACCTTAATATGATAAAAAAATGAAAAATCTACTTTGATTATTAGCCTATATAAGATCTCACCTCATCAGGTGATGGGGAGACCAAAAATCATCTGGAAAATGTAAGGAAGAGGGACTAGAGAACATACCTAAAAAATAAAATAAAATATAATGAAAATATCTAGAGTAAACACCTATCGGGTAGAGACTATGATAGGGGGTCACTTGTCATGGGAGAGGAGGGGTGTTTTCATCAAGAGATGAAATGTAGGGCCCAAGGGAAATGCATCACATCCTAGGGTTAAGGGGAGAGGTAGAACACTATTTTTTTAAAACCTAAAACAAATAATAATAATATAATTATTATTATTATAAATAAAATTAATATTAAAAATATGAATATTATTATTATTAATATATTTCATTATTTTTTAAACATCAAATTATCCACATTTCGTAAATTTTTATTTCAAATAGAAATTAATTAAATTAATTTCTTAAAAAGAACACATCACTATATGGTGTCCAACTCTCATAATTTTTTGGATGCTCATTTTGAATAATAACCCACATAGTAAACCCAAAAATTCAAATTTATTTGGATTTTTATCCGGTTAAAAACAAAAGTCATTACAACCTTCCAACCATAAAAACATTTATCCTTCATATTCCTTTGGAAACAAAAAACCCCCACACAACCTACAAGGGTTGTGTGTCCCATTCAAATGGTCGCATTACTTTTCCAATTCCCAATGAACCTCTAAGAATTTATTTAATCATACAGAAAATGAGCAATCAATAACTAAGCCAAAACATTATTCATCATTAAAAACACTAATATAATGTTAAAATAAACCCATTTATTTATAGACACAATCATGTTATAATTTCATAACACATTAGATCAAAGGTCCTCCCCACAATAGGATTTAACAATTGAAAGGGTCAATTCAGATCGATTGTACTTCCCACAATTATAATTTCCTACATGAAGTTCCTCTAACAGTGTTAAAGATGCTCTAGGAGTGATCTCGTCAAAATGGAATGACATATTATTGATTGAACAAACTAAAAATACTGTCGCAGACATTGTTTGAAATATGTATCCAACCATTCCAAAACACTCACATTAATATTTAGATTTTTTAAACCATATCCTTATAACCATTCACATCAAATATGGTAGATATAATGTGTCTATCCAAATCTGGTTAACCCATCACAAGAAGACCATCATATAAAAACAATGTATTACAAATGAAACCACAATATCTTATTACAAGGAGCCTTGATTTTCCAAAGAGCACGTTCACAAAATCCCATAAACAACATGTGGTGAAGTTCATTGGTCAAACCCTCAGATGACCATTAAAAATTAGCATGTAATGAAATGAATAGGGGTTTAACAAATATCGAACAAACTAGAGTAATTATATCATTTAAAAACACCACATATGAGCCCGAAAAAATTTCACTTTAACATAATATTCAATGAACTAAAGTCTAAGGAACAAAATCATGGTTGTTCATACTCCATGATATGAGTGAAATGTTGGTAAAAACCCATGACATCCACATCATATCATTGACTGAGCCTAAAGTTTCATTCACATGGACATCATGTCGAATGGAAATTAATTGTTTTTGATAGGACATCCAATGTATTCCTACATAAGAATCCAAGTATCACATAGAACAACCAATCCATAATAAAAACCATGAATTCAACATTCAACACCAAAAAATCACCCAACAGTCCCAACGACTTTATAACATTAGATCGACATAAGATTAATAGTCTCAAAGTGAATTAAGGATGATTTCAAGTTATGGAACATGCTCTTAGCTATATAGAATTTATAGAGGATTGAATCGTTTTCCAGTCAATCATGCCCAATTACTGGAAAAAACAACAGTTGATCCACAACTGGTTGAATTCAAGAAAAAAAATCAATTTCACATGCTGATTCCTCATCACAAACTGGTCATATTCCTTCACCAACAGAGGAATCACATGATCGTTCAATGTTTACCTCTAACGTTCACTGAAATCAAGTGTGCATATCAATGGTTGTGTACACTTCCAAACACATCAAATTCTTGATTTAAAGAAATAAACGAAATGATTCAAAACATAAAATCATCAAAATAAATTAAGAAAACTATACATATACATATTATCTTATTTAGTTGTGTACCCTCTAAACGGAAGGATGCCTAGTTATATGAATTAAAATGATTACCCCACCATAAGAGTGTCATATCTGTTGAAAGATGGGAAAATCTTTCCACTCACAACAGCACTATGTCCAATGTTATCTTAAATATATACACGCTGCTAACCGGAGTCACACTCTCATACCTAAATAATTAGACATAATAGTCAACACAAAACTGATTAGAATTTACAAATCCTTAGTTTCGTGGGAGTCATCCCAAGCATTGGGGTGAGACGAATTCAATTAATTCCTAGGTCATTCTACTCTAATATAAGCATCCTAAAATGGATAGAGACACTCAAACAATACCAATTTTCAAAAATATCATTTTATAAGTATAACGACCCATACTTTACATACATTGTTAATACTTCAAAATTGAAGCACACTTATTACAACATATGACAAAACCACAAAGGACCGTATAGTTATAGTGTCTTTAGAAACTGGGAAACATAAACAACTGGTTCATAAATCTTCTACAGTGTCTCCCATTTATTTCATCATATCTAGGGTCCCTTTTAGCATATTCTACTTAATATCCATCTTCCTGACCTGGGGAAAAGAAAACATAAAAGGGTGAGCTCAAATACTCAGCAAGGGCAAATAAAGGAGATAAAAATCATATCATATCTTTTTGAAAATCAAAACCTGCAAAAGAGATCATAATATCTTAACATGGAATAAATCATAGAAGTGAAAATGAGATCCCCATAATCATAACATAAAACTTGAAACTTTGTGGCATGCACACATAATCATGGAAAATCATTTCTTGTTAGTCATGACTCATTGCCAAGACTATCTTAGTGGACAAAGTCCCTTTCTGAACCGAGTTCACTCCTCGTTTCAGTCTTGTATCACTGAACCGAAATAACCTTCCGTTCCAGCCATGTCTATCTCATGAGATATAAAGTCTTTACCCAATGCATTGGAGGGAGATATAGGTCCCACCCATCTTATAATGAATCCTTTCTTATGTGTGCCACATAAATCATAAATCATACATCATCGCATAACACATGTAATAAAAATGGGATTCTTGAAACATCATGACATCATAAGACAAATCATATAAGGTAAATGACTTCATAAAAATAATTCACTTACAACATAATCAAATCATTGTAATAATAGGTGTAAAAACAGAACCCTTTATTATCTTAGATGGAAAATAATTTTGATAAAACACTTGAACTCCATTCTTGAGGAAAATATCCTTTCTTCTTCAAAAACATTTTTCCTTTCATAGCATGTCATACGACATTAAAATAAAAGAAGTTGATTAAAAATAAGCTTGAAAACTTTTAAAGGAAGCTTCTTGTAAATAATTTTTTAAAAATCCATTCATGCCGTATAAGTTAAAAAAAACATTTTTCGTACTTTTGTCGGAAAAGTCAAAAAGTACCTCGTACGGAAAAACGACAAAAGATTCCTTTCAAATTCTATACTAAAAACTCACCTAAGGGTAAAATTGGATTTAAACTATTGCAAGTGGATGGAAACAATATTACATATTGAGGGAACATGGATTTGGATGATAAAATACACCCCAGTAAATACTTACAAATAAACAATCTCGGATAAAAATGAGATTGTGATATTTCCCTTACCTTAGGTCCGATTTTCTTTGTTCGTGTCCGAAGCTCCTGTATAATGGTTTAAATAATGTTATTTACTTATTCCAGAATCATACATATTGATATGATATCATATATGGTCATATTATTAGCTTCTTGTTAGTAATATTTCATTGTTACTTGTTACTCGGGTCTTTATAACTTTTTGTTCTTATGCTTGTTTTGTTGAATAAATTCTTATTCTTATCTTTAGGTTATAGATAATTCATTTTCAGAATAGTATTAGTGTAGTATATACCATATTCATTCATTCAATTTATTTATATAATCATTATGAAATGAATATCATGTAGAACGAGTCGCATCACATCGTGGAGACGGTATTCCGTACGTACGCACGAGTGATGATATCGTTCCTATGATCGTGGAATTGTATTGGAGTATACATATATTATTTCAGTATCAATATTAATTAATAATAATCATATATAGTTACTCATTACACCATTATACCCATCCTTGTAAGGTGATGGTGGAAAATAGATTACACCACGGCGTGGAGACGGTATTCCGTACGTACGCACGCGCGGTGATTTCATTTTTCCGTAGGATGGATAGAAGGTGAATTAGGGTTGCTTTCTATTTATAATAACATATCAGTATGTAAGTAATACTGATGTTATTACTTTATCATGAAACAACTAAAGAAGAAGAAGTTGAAGAAGAAAGAAATTGAAAAGATCGGTAATGGATATTACCTCTTCTTTGGAACGCCTCTTTGAATCCTCCACTTAAGGAACTATGATTGGTCTTTGGAGAAGACCAGGACCTCTAGGATTATTCTAGGGAAGTGGAGAGGAGAAAATGGCAGGGGTTGGCCGAGATTGAGTGCTCAAATTGGTGTGTGGAGGAGGGGGAGGAGGTTCCCTTTTATAAGGGAGGAGAGGGGCACCTTAGGAATATCTCAAAATATTATTTTATATTAAAGTCAAAATCGGTTTATAATGGTTCCAAAGGGTCTTATTTCGAAGATAAAGTGGTTATGGGTAGAAATCCTATCAACCAATAGGATTTAGACAAGTTTAGGGTATTATTTTAACCTTATCAATTAGATTTAACTCTAAGATAATTAATTTAACTTTTACCGTGTCTTTTTGTTTTCTTTCACTATATGGTTAATACACTTACTATAACATGTCAAACGAACCACAAATTGTTTATTATTAATATATATATCCTTATCCAAGTCATTTGGCCGAACCTTAGATTTTTAGGAATAAAATAACAATTAATAATATAATATTTGATATAAAAACTATTTTGTGTCAGATTTGACAATATTTGATATATGATTTTTGTGAAAGTCATAACAGAATTATATGTTCGAAACAAGTTGATTAAATCAACATTAATATATCATAGGAACCTAGAAAATTATTGGAATTCATAAAACGTCTTAAATTACATTTATTTTGGTATTTATATTATCAATTTTGTCAATATTTCATTAATAAGATAATTACTGCATCATCTTTGTGTCATGAATAAATTAAATTATTTGATGTCTAAAAATTACAAATAAAATACCATCATGTAGGAAATCGTTTTATCTTTCTAATGAATATTTACAATCGAATTTATCTTATGTATAACCCCATATTAAAAATGATTTACTTATTAAACATTGATTTTAACTATTTTAACCCTTCTTTAAATAAATTAATAATAAATGTCCTAATCTAATCCAAGTGGGCCTAAATGGTCATATTTTATTCCTAAGTTTGTTTTTGGTCGAATTACACTTTTCCAATAGAATTAGGACATGTGTTAGGGTAATATTGATATCATATTTAACCTTAGTTACCCTATTTACTATTAACCGCGGTAAAAATCGTAAAAAGTTACTATTCACCAAAAAATTATTTTTATCTCATTGAACCACATTTTACTTACTGATATCAACCGTGTCTGTCGGATTTTTGAAATTCCATTCACAGAAGCGGTAAAATTAAGTTTTATGCAAAATTCAGTTTTTAACCTACCACTTAGTGGTTTCACTATTCATCAAAAATTGAAAGTTTTCAGAAAAATACCAAAATATCACCCTAGGCTAATTTCGATATTCTGAGTCCAAAAATGAAGTCCATTTTGAAAAATAAAATTTATAAAATTTCAAAAAGTGGTTATTACTATTCATAACGGCTAGTTTTAATAGCATATTGTTGTTTAGTGAAACTCGGTATTGCGTATGACGCAAGCTATCGAGGAAGGTCGTGATTGCGTGTAAAGCAAGCCAAGCAAGTGTTGTGTAGAAAAAAGATTCCTTTGATGATTTATATAACATAAAAGTCTCGGGTGTTACATTCTACCCCCCTTAAAAAGAATTTCTCCCTCGAAATTCGTCACTTTGTAACAAACAGATGAGGATACTTCTCCTTCATCATATCCTCAAGCTCCCATGTAGCTTCTTCAAGTTGGTGGTTCCTCCATAAAACTTTCGCCAAGCGAGTGGTCTTGTTTCGTAGGACTTTTTCGCTACGATCCAGAATCTCTATCGGCTGTTCTTCATAAGAAAGATCTTGCTCCAGCGGTACAACTTCTGAGCTGAGTACATGTGAAGGATCTGGTATGTACTTTCTCAGGAGAGACACGTGGAACACATCATGAACTTGAGAGAGATTCGGTGGAAGCGCCAATCGGTAAGCTACCTTCCCAACACGATCCAGTATTTCGAAAGGACCGATATATCTAGGGCTAAACTTCCCCTTCTTTCCAAATCTCATAACCCTCTTCTAGGGAGATATTCGTAAGAACACTTTATCACCCACTTCAAACTCTAGGTCTTTTCTTCGGTTTTCGGCATAACTTTTCTGTCGACTCTGAGCTGCTCTTATGTGTTGTTGAATAGATCTGACCTTTTCAGCCATTTCATCAACGAGATCAGGTCCTAATAGCTTTCTTTCCCCAACTTCATCCCAGTAAGTTGGAGTCCTGCATTTCTTTCCATAGAGAGCTTCATAAGGAGCCATCTGAATACTGGAGTGAAAGCTATTATTATAAGAAAATTACACCAAAGGTAGGTGTTGATCCCAACCTCCTTTGAAATCCATAGAGCAAGCTCCCAACATATCTTCTAGGGTTTGAATTGTTCTCTCAGACTGACCATCTGTCTGTGGATGATAAGCAGTGCTGAAACTCAACTCTGTATCCAGAGTATGCTGAAGACTTCTCCAGAACTTCGAGGTAAATCTCGGATCCCGATCAGATATAATAGAAAGTGGTACTCCATGCAATCTCACCACTTCCTTTACATATATCCTGGCAAGCTGATCTAGAGAGAAATCCTCTCTAATAGCAATGAAGTGTGCGGACTTTGTAAGACGATCAACTATGACCCAGATAGCATTATTGCCTTTGGATGTCTTAGGAAGTCCTGTGACAAAGTCCATAGTGATGTTTTCCCATTTCCATTCGGGTATGGGTAATGGTTGTAACATCCCCTTAGACTTTTGTCTCTCAGCTTTAACTTGTTGACAAACCAAGCATCTAGAGACATATTCAGCAACATCTCTTTTCATGCCATCCCACCAGAAGTACTCTTTCAGGTCCCTATACATCTTCGTGCTTCCAGGATGAATAGAGAATGAAGAACTATGAGCCTCATCCAGCAGCTCCTTCTTTAATTCGGGGATGGGAGGAACACAAACCTGATTCCTGAACTTTATTATCCCATCACAATCAAGGTTGAATTCAGGAACATTTCTCACCTTCTTTTGTAACTCGACATCTTCTTTCTGTGCCTCTTTAATCTTCACATGTATAGATGGTTGAACATTCATTTGAGAAAGATAAGATTTTTCCCCTTCCATTATAATTCCAAGATCCATCCTTTGTAAATCCATAAATATTGGATCTTTTGTGATCCTCATCATGGATAAACTAGCATGGTCTTGTCGACTTAATGCATCTGCCACCTTGTTTGCTTTCCCAGGGTGGTAATGGATTGAGCAGTCATAATCCTCAATCAGCTCCAACCATATTCTTTGACGCATATTCAACTCCTTTTGTGTGAAAATATACTTTAAACTTTTATGATCAGTATAAATATCACACCTTTCACCATAAAGGTAATGCCTCCAAATCTTTAATGCAAAGATTACCGCAGCCAACTCCAAATCATGTGTTGGGTAATTTTTCTCATGGATTTTCAACTGTCGTGAGGCATAAGCTATCACCATATCATTTTGCATAAGAACACACCCCAATCCCTTCTTGGATGCATCACTGTAAATCACAAACTGTTCTCCACTACAAGGCAGTGTGAGCACAGGTGCACTGGATAACCTTCTTTTCAACTCCTTGAAATTCTCTTCACATTCCTCTGTCCAGACAAACTTAACTCCCTTCCGAGTCAACTTGGTGAGTGGATTAGATAATCGTGAAAAATCTTTTACAAAACGTCGATAATATCCAGCCAAACCAAGAAAACTTCGGATCTCAGTTACTGTTGTTGGTCTTGACCATCTTTCGATAACCTCTGTTTTTGCTGGATCCATAGATATCCCCTCTTTTGAGATTATATGACCTAAAAATGCAACTTTTTGAAGCCAAAATTCACACTTGGTAAATTTGGCATAAAGCTTCTCCTTTCTCAGGGTCTTCAATATAATTCTCAAGTGATCTTCATGCTCTTCCTTGCTCTTTGAATAGACAAGAATATCGTCTATAAAGACTACCACAAATTGATCAAGATAGTCTCTAAAGACTCTATTCATTAGATCCATGAAGATAGCAGGGGCATTAGTAAGACCAAATGGCATCACTATAAATTCATAGTGTCCATACATTGTACGGAAATCCGTCTTTGGTATATCCTCCCTTTTGACCCTTAATTGATGATACCCTGAACGAAGATCAATCTTGGAAAAGTATTGAGCTCCACGTAGTTGGTCAAATAAGTCATCAATGTGTGGGAGAGGATATTTGTTCTTGATAGTGATCTTGTTAAGTTCTCGATAATCAATGCATAGTCTCATTGATCCATCTTTCTTCTTAACAAATAGAACAGGTGCTCCCCAAGGTGACGCACTAGGGAGTATGAATCCCTTATCAAGATTCTCTTGGAGTTGCTTCTTCAATTCCTGCAACTCAATTGGGGCCATTCTATAAGGTGTCTTAGAAATAGGCAAAGCACCCGGTACGAGTTCTATTGAAAACTCAACTTCACGATTTGGTGGAAGACCCGGCAATTCCTCCGGAAAGACATCATCAAACTCCCGTACAATGGGAATATTCTTAATCGTGAGTTTCTCACCAACCATTTCAGATAAATAACCTTCATTTAGTGGAATCAATACCCATAAGATGGAAGAAATTTACACTGGAAGGTTATGTTCATCCTTGCATTGATAGACGATCGTAGATTGATCTGGAATATGAAATGTGACTTCCCTTCTTTGGAAATCGATATGAGCTCCATGTAGAGAAAGCCAATCCATGCCAAGAATCACATCAAATTCCACTAAAGGAAGGATCACAAGATTTGCAGGAAGCACATTCCCAAAAACTTCGATCGGAGAAGAATTATAAACTTTTGATGCGATTGATGTGCCATTAGGTGTTGTCACAGCTAACTCAACATCTCATTGTTGAGGTAATATGGTGATACCCTTAGAAAATTCTTTAGAAATAAAAGAGTGGGTGGATCCAGAATCAAATAAAACATTTGCTACTTTAGAGTGGATGGTAAGTGTACCTTTCACCACATCGTTATCGTACTCCACATCGCTGATAGAAATTTCATGTGACTTTCCTTTGTCTTTAGCCTTAAGAGTTTGTTGACGTCGACCATCATCATCAACCCTTGGATTTGGGCATTGATTGGCATAATGCCCCATCTCCTTGCACTTGAAACATTGAAGTGTAGTAGGTTCATTCAGTGTATCCCTTCCTTTGTTTGCGTCATTAGACATCTTCTTCCCATTATCGCGGCATTCCAATGCCCGATGACCTTCCTTTCCACATTTAAAACATTTACTTGTCCCTTTAAGACAACTCCCTCCATGTTTCTTTCCACACTTTGAGCATAAGGGAAAGTTCATCTTCTTTTCAGTGTTCTCTTTAGATTTTTCTTTGAATTCCATCTTCCTCTTCTTATCAAACCCATGTGACTGATGGGTTACTCCAATCTCCATCTCGACTTTGAGAGCACATCGAAAAATTTCCTCGTAGCTATTGAAGTCCCTTATGGCTAACGCCCTTCGAAGACTTGGTTTTAAGCCACTAAAGAATCGATCGATCTTACTCTCAGGTTGGATAATAATACCAGAAGCGTACCTTGCAAGTCTGGTAAAATTTGCTTCATAGGTACCAACAGATTCATCATCCCTTTGCTTCAGTTCAAGGAACTCTTTCTCCATCTTTGTTCGGAGAATACGAGGGAAGTACTTATTGAAAAATAAGTTCTTGAACTCGTCCCATTCCATAGACTCAATTTCATCCCTTTGCCTCGTATTCTTAACAAGATTCCACCACTGATCCGCATCTCCTTCCAAACGATACACTGCTAGGATGACTTTATCATGCTCAGAACATTGAAGAACTGAAAATATCTTTTCAGTAGTACTAATCCATTGTTCAGCAACTAATGGATCAGTAGACCCGCTGAAAGAAGGTGGACGCTGCCTCATGAAGGATTCAACAGAATGTTGCTCCCTCCTTTGTTCGTTTGGAAATCCTGCATGATTCATAGCTTGAGAATGTTGTGTGAGCATGGCTACAAGATTTTGCATTCCAGCTCCCATATCGTTTGGTTGCTCAGGGGGACAATCATTGCATTGCCCATCGCATTCCGCATTAACACGGTTCCTTCGGGTTCCAGCCATTGACTAAAACCAAGAAGAATAGTGTGAGCAACACTAATTATAATAGGAAACCACATAATTCAAGAATAAAATTTTCATTCTTAAGGTATTATCCTAGGTTATTCAAGGCCATTTCTAAAACATTAAGATGGTGTTCTATGCTTAGACTTATCCTTAGGGTTCTTACTAAGGCTTTCACATCCTAGTTTCCAAAGGTTGACTATACCTTTCCTCTGATACCAACTATAACGGTCTGGAATTACTTCCAGTGGACTATAATTGATACCTATCAGGGCACTCCATGGGAGGCTACACCCCCTGGGCGGGACACACCACCATCCCCAGTGGCAGCCATTTCCTCATGAAGCCCTTGGGCGGAGAGCCATGCTTCGTCCAACGCTCACATGTGAGAGTTCCCAAGGATCAGATACATTCCTACCTCCTTTGCCTCTGATACCAACTATAACGACCCATACTTTACATACATTGTTAATACTTCAAAATTGAAGCACACTTATTACAACATATGACAAAACCACAAAGGACCGTATAGGTATAGTGTCTTTAGAAAGTGGGAAACATAAACAACTGGTTCATAAATCTTCTACAGTGTCTCCCATTTATTTCATCATATCTAGGGTCCCTTTTAGAATATTCTAATTAATATCCATCTTCCTGACCTGGGGAAAAGAAAACATAAAAGGGTGTGCTCAAATGCTCAGCAAGGGCAAATAAAGGAGATAAAAATCATATCATATCTTTTTGAAAATAAAAACCTGCAAAAGAGATCATAATATCTTAACATGGAATAAATCATAGAAGTGAAAATGAGATCCCCATAATCATAACATAAAACTTGAAACTTTGTGGAATGCACACATAATCATGGAAAATCATTTCTTGTTAGTCATGACTCATTGCCAAGACTATCTTAGTGGACAAAGTCCCTTTCTGAACCGAGTTCACTCCTCGTTTCAGTCCTGTATCACTGAACCGAAATAACCTTCCGTTCCAGCCATGTCTATCTCATTAGATATAAAGTCTTTACCCAATGTATTGGAGGGAGATATAGGTCCCACCCATCTTATAATGAATCCTTTCTTATGTGTGCCACATAAATCATAAATCATACATCATCGCATAACACATGTAATAAAAATGGGATTCTTGAAACATCATGACATCATAAGACAAATCATATAAGGTAAATGACTTCATAAAAATAATTCACTTACAACATAATCAAATCAATGTAATAATAGGGGTAAAAACAGAACCCTTTATTATCTTAGATGGAAAATAATTTTGATAAAACACTTGAACTCCATTCTTGAGGAAAATATCCTTTCTTCTTCAAAAACATTTTTCCTTTCATAGCATGTCATACGACTTTAAAATAAAAGAAGTTGATTAAAAATAAACTTGAAAACTTGTAAAGGAATCTTCTTGTAAATAATGTTTTAAAAATCCATTCATGCCGTATAAGTTAAAAAAAAACATTCTTCGTACTTTTGTCAGAAATGTCAAAAAGTGCCTCGTACGGAAAAACGACAAAAAATTCCTTTCATATTCTTTACTAAAAACTCACCTAAGGGTAAAATTGGATTTAAACTATTGAAAGTGGATGGAAACAATATTACATATTGAGGGAACATGGATGTGGATGATAAAATACACCCCAGTAAATACTTATGAATAAACAATCTCGGATAAAAATGAGATTGTGATATTTCCCTTGCCTTAGGTCCGATTTGCTTTGTTCGTGTCCGAAGCTCCTGTATAATGGTTTAAATAATGATATTGACTTATTCCAGAATCATACATATTGATATGATATCATATATGGTCATATTATAAGCTTCTTGTTAGTAATATTTCATTGTTACTTGTTACTCGGGTCTTTATAACTTTTTGTTCTTATGCGTGTTTTGTTGAATAAATTCTTATTCTTATCTTTAGGTTATAGATAATTCATTTTCAAAATGGTATTAGTGTAGTATATACCATATTCATTCATTCAATTCACTTATATAATCATTATGAAATAAAGATCATGTAGAACGAGTCGCATCACATCGTGGAGACGGTATTCCGTACGTACGCACGAGTGATGATATCGTTCCTATGATCGTGGAATTGTATTGGAGTATATATATATTATTTCAGTATAAATATTACTTCATAATAATCATATATAGTTACTCATTACACCATTATACCCATCCTTGTAAGGTGATGGTGGAAAATAGATTACACCACGGCGTGGAGACGGTATTCCGTACGTACGCACGCGCGGTGATTTCATTTTTCCGTAGGGTGGATAGAAGGTGAATTAGGGTTGTTTCATATTTATAATAACATATCAGTATGTAATTAATACTTATGTTATTACTTTATCATGAAACAACTAAAGAAGAAGAAGTTGAAGAAGAAAGAAATTGAAAAGATCGGTAATGGATATTACCTCTTCTTTGGAACGCCTCTTTGAATCCTCCACATAAGGAACTATGATTGGTCTTTGGAGAAGACCAGGACCTCTAGGATTCTTCTAGGGAAGTGGAGAGGAGAAAATGGCAGGGGTTGGCCGAGCTTGAGTGCTCAAATTGGTGTGAGGAGGAGGGGGAGGAGGTTCCCTTTTATAAGGGAGGAGAGGGGCACCTTAGGAATATCTCAAAATATTATTTTATATTAAAGTCAAAATCGGTTTATAATGGTTCCAAAGGGTCTTATTTCGAAGATAAAGTGGGGATGGGTCGAAATACTATCATCCAATAGGATTTAGACAAGTTTAGGGTATTATTTTAACCTTATCAATTAGATTTAACTCTAAGTTAATTAATTTAACTTTTACCGTGTCTTTTTGTTTTCTTTCACTATATGGTTAATAAACTTACTATAACATGTCAAAAGAACCCCAAATTGTTTATTATTAATATATATATCCTTATCCAAGTCATTTGGCCGAACCTTAGATTTTTAGGAATAAAAGAACAATTAATAATATAATATTTGATTTAAAAACTATTTTGTGTCAATTTTGACACTATTTGATATATGATTTTTGTGAAAGTCGTAACAGAATTATATGTTCGAACAACGTTGATTAAATCAACATTAATATATCATAGTAACCTAGAAAATTAGTGGAATTCATAAAAAGTCATAAATTACATTTATTTTGGTATTTATATTATCAATTTTGTCAATATTTCATTAATAAGATAATTACTGCATCATCTTTGTGTCATAAATAAATTAAATTATTTGATGTCTAAAAATTAAAAATAAAATACCATCATGTATGAAATCGTTTTAGCTTTCTAATGACTATTTACAATAGAATTTATCTTATGTATAACCCCATATTAAAAATGATTTACTTATTAAACTTTGATTTTAACTATTTTAACCCTTCTTTAAATAAATTAATAATAAATGTCCTAATCTAATCCAAGTGGGCCTAAATGGTCATATTTTATTCCTAAGTTTGTTTTTGGTCGAATTACACTTTTCCAATAGAATTAGGACATGTGTTAGGGTAATATTGATATCATATTTACCCTTAGTTACCCTGTTTACTATTAACCGCGGTAAAAATCGTAAAAAGTTACTATTCACCAAAAAATTATTTTTATCTCATTGAACCACATTTTACTTACTGATATCAACTGTGTCTGTCGGATTTTTGAAATTCCATTCACAGAAGCGGTAAAATTAAGTTTTATGCAAAAGTCAGTTTTTAACCTACCACTTAGTGGTTTCACTATTCATCAAAAATTGAAAGTTTTCAGAAAAATACCAAAATTTCACCCTAGGCTAATTTCGATATTCTGAGTCCAAAAATGAAGTCCATTTTGAAAAATAAAATTTATAAAATTTCAAAAAGTGGTTATTACTATTCATAACGGCTAGTTTTAATAACATATTGTTGTTTAGTGAAACTCGGTATTGCGTATGACGCAAGCTATCGAGGAAGGTCGCGATTGCGTGTAAAGCAAGCCAAGCAAGTGTTGTGTAGAAAAAGATTCCTTTGATGATTTATATAACATAAAAGTCTTGGGTGTTACAATAAGTAATAAATTTAATCTATAAGGGTGATACCAATGACAACTATTTCCATATGATAAAATAAAGAATCATACCATAATGAGGTCTTTCCTACAAAGGTCACTATGATTAAGATACCACCATCTAAGACATTTCGAAAAGAGATAAAGCTTTTGGAAACTTCTCATGGTTTAATTCTAAGGAAACATAAAGTGATTATAAGTACCCCTTGCATGAGGTTATAACTATGGGACACCACATCAGGTTCCCTATTATGGTCATTAATTTTATTTACATTTAACCTTTTAAAAATTTAAAAAGTGGTGAAGGATTCTAGATAGACCAAATAGAGAATCCTTATAAAACATTATTTTCCAACATGTTAAATTTCATGACATTCAGTCATAAGGTTACCGAAAGGGGTCCCTAAAGCCAAATGTGGTTCATTATAGTGAATCCCAATAGATGAATATTATTTATTAATATTCTCACCACCAATATATGGTTATTTCATATAAAACATTCCCCAACAGATCTACAAGGGTTATGTTTCAATTTTTTTAATGTATCCATTTCATTTCAAATTAAAATAGATTTTCAAATATAATTAAAAACATTTAATAACAAAACATGCCTTTACATATAATATGGGTTTCCATTTACTATTTCATGAAAAACCCATACACTTCAAAAATTGAAAATTGGATCCCATTGATTAAATAAAATCTAATTTTAAATTATAACATGCTAATAAACAATGGTACTATCACATGGGTGGCCATTTACTAATCTATGAATCCGCCACAAAAATTATGATTTATCATTATTTCTCCAATAAGTCCAAATAATTTTTTATAACCTATTTAATTATAGAATACCTATACAATGGTTCGAACACATGGGTTATATTTTTGTGGAAATAATAATCCCATACACCTTAAAACTGAAAAATGGATCTTCTTGTAAATAGAACTAGAAAACATAATTCATGAAACAAATATCATATTACAAAAATCATGTTATTATAATTAGTATCACAATGTAACAAATTTTAATAATATAATAATGTAATACTATATAAATAATCCCGATATATAATCAACCAAGTCATAACCCTCAAAGAAGAAAATAAATTCACCAATAACTCTACAAATGAATCAACATGGAATGGAATATGCATGCCATGTTTAATTTATATTTGGATAATATAATGCATGAAATGATTTATCTAGTCATAAAAAGTCCAAAAGATAAAATACCCTAAAATTCGTAAATCAATAAGCAGTTGAGAAGCAAAGTAATCACTCAAGGTAAAATCAAATTTATCCAAAATAGAAAACAACATGTGCATCAATTCCTTCCATTTCCACTTTGTCATTTCATGTACATGGGGGACCAGTACCTTACACCTCTATTTAATAAGCACCAAAACTTCTATAGGCACCTATATAACAACCCAAAATAGTAATCTAAATGAAAAATAAGCTCTTATGTAGCATTGTAAGGTTCAAACTCATCTTGCAATGAAAACCAATAGCCAAACTAATTTCTAGATGTCCTCAAGCACATCTCCCCAAATATCTGGGGCAACCTACTAAAAGTAAGGTCCTAGGGTGTGGGGGGGGGGGGGGGGGGGTAATATTCCCTCATATATCGTAGTTTAAAAATTATATAATATAATTAAAAAACAATCAATAATAGAAGAAAGAAATAAAATAAATAGAAAAAATTGGATTAAAAATATTATAATAACCTAAAAAATGGAAAACACCAATTCTATATAATTATCACTGTAATGTTAGGGGTTACTACAAGGTACTAGAATTACAATATACAAAAAAAAAGAATAACCCAATAGCTAACTCATCGAGCATCATGGAAACAAAATCAGTCCTTTTCTCCCTAGCTCCCACAAACACAATACAACACAAGAATTGAATACAATAATGGAAATCATGTAAGACTACTCTGATACCCCAATTAAATGGAAGCCCGAATAGGGTGGGAGACATAAATTATAGTAGGTTGACACCATAGGTTTCTATCCCAATATAGAAACTATAATATAAATTAATATAGTGTGACATATATAATAATTACAGAGTGAAGACAAATTAATAATAGAAACATGGTTTGGGATCCTAATTAGAAACCCATCCCATACCACTTGCTTTGGCCTAATCCATATGTAAAAAAAATTATACCACTTAAGGAAATAATATATATATATAAGTTCTATTTTTATCATGGTAAAACAACGAAGGCATACCCCCAAGGTCATGCCATATGTTGGGGTCTAAATCACATCTCATCATATAAGTGTGCTAGTGATGTAATGGAAACATCTCAAGTGAGATTACAATACTTGATAACAATAATGGATGCATCTCATATAAATCGACATTAAAACAAACTATCTAATCTAAACAACCAATAAAATCAAGGTGTGGATTTCCATGCCTATCCTTGGTGATCATGTCAGAATCCCAAGGGTCACAATGGAAACATTCCATATAACCCAATACCTTGAGTTCATCCAAGGAAAAATTGACAACATCCCATGTAACACTCAAGGATTGTGACTTTGAGTAAATCTCAAATATCTCACATAGGAGATATGATCTCACATGTGGAATGAAATAACAATCTTTCTAATAGGTTCATCGTCAGTTGTTCCCATAAGGAAATTGCCTTAGTCACGAGCATAATGAAACCCACCCAGCAAGCCCATACCTAGAAATCTAAATTACCACTTACAGCATGTCAAGTATTAACCCACCAAGCATGGAGACTCCACCAATGAAAACCATTTCTTGGGATTCAGTTCATCCCATGTCCCATATTAAATGATAAATATTAATATTTTCATATAAAACCTGATAATGAATTTATAATTTCTTTCCAATAGAGAAGAAACTCAATATCCAATGCTAACCATTTAATCCTACAGTGCACTTTATATCCATCATCAATGGGATAACATATATTTTAAAAAATTGAATAATATAATAGCATTTCATATGCAAAAAAAAACATTTAAATAGTTTCATGTCACCACATTCAATTTAATAAAACAAGATAATAGGTTTACCATTAAATCAAGCTTCTCATTTTAGGATAGTAAGGGAAATTGAAACACAACTGATGGAATAAGGTAACATATGCCCAAAATTTTAACACCTCGTGCTTCTATGATATGCCTCTCTTTCAATAATGCAATAGCTTTCAATTTACGCATGTTCGAGATTATAACACACCGTGACCAATCAAAGTAGCTGTTATGAATATTAATACCCACCTTTTGAAATTATATAAATTTTATATTTCCAAATGGACTTCATTTTTGTATTCTGTATATTGAAATTATCCTAAGTTGAATTTTTTGTAATTTTCTGAGAACATCCAATTTTTTATGAATAGTGAAAAATAATTAAAAACTACTTTTTTAATCAAAATAATTTATAGTGACAAATTATAATATTGGGGAGTTTTAAGGTATAATTAGAATATATTTTTACCATTTTATCCAATGGTGGTCATTATAATTAATTTTTCTTTGAAATTGGTCATAAAAAATTGTCAATCTTTTGATATATATTGTTTCTTAAAAACACGTTATTTGTTGTGACAATGGGAATTAATTACAAAATTAATTAATGCAACTTATATTTTTTGATTTTTGTAAAATAGACATCAATTTTGAATTCGGAATATCAATTACAGCTTAGGGTGAAATTTTTTCATTATTCTGAAAAACATCAATTTTTGATGAACAGTGAAACCACTAAGTGGTAGTTAAAAAAACTGATTATTCATTTAAATGAAACGTTACCGCTTCTATGAATTGAATTTCAAAAATACGACATACATGGTTGTCATTAGGATGTAAAATGTTGTTCAATGGGATTAAAATAATTGTTTGGTGAATAGTACCTTTTAAGTTTTATTTATCGCGATTAATGGTAATTAGTGAAATTTAAGGTAAAAATGATATTATAAAAAAATGAAAATACGATTACACTTGTCCTACCATTATTGGATGAGTCATGGCAGACTAAGACAATCCATGGGTCAACATGGGGACCCCATGGAGCCACTTGGGTGAGAAAATGACATTAATAACGTTTTATTTAAAGTAAAAATAAAATTGTCACAAACATGTGTTGTTTTACTAAAACAATTAATACATGGGGTAATATAAGTTAAAATTTAGACTATAAATATTCATTGGAATGATAAAAATATTTCCTACATAATGGTAATTCTTTATAATTTTTAGAGATAAAATAAATTAAATTATTTATGAAACCATGATGATGAAGTGATTACCGCATTAATTAACGGATTAAATAAAATGTAAAGATAATGTAAAATCTAAGACTTAAACTTGTCAAAAACCTATTGGATGAGTAGATATAGAACCCTTATCCCCTTATCCTCGACATATATAATTATGGGTCCTTTGAAATCCGAAAAGCACTTCATAACAATGTAACATTTCACGACTTTCCAAAAGTGTCCCTCCTCTCCTCTTATAAAAGGCCCCCACCACTACCAACTTATTCACACCTTAAACCATTTTTATCGGCAAAACATGTCCCATGTACTCTCCCAACTTCCCTCTCTTACTCTTAGTATCCTCACTTTGGGCATAATTCTTCCCAAAGAAGCATTTGTCTCAAATCATAAAGAGTTACCCGATTTTAAGGTAATGTCTTCTCTTATGTTCTTTTGTCTTATTTCGCTTCTCCAACCCCTTAAAATATTTGTATTACATTATTTTGTAACAACACCAGTATCTAAAATATACTAGGATGTTTTTATGATAAGTATTTGATTTACACTTACACACACCATCGCCTAATGGTTAAAGAACTTATTGTTTCTGTAGGTGGAGAAATACTGCCTCACGAAACGATGATTGTTAAATATTCTTTTAACACCTATAATGGTGGCAATATTTATGAAACTATTTTTATATATGATATATATATTATGTTTATGTTTTTCTTATGCTTATTTATTTCTCATTTATGTCATACCTTTATGAATTTCATTATGGGTAAACGCGATAATTTGATTTTAGGATGTGCAGACTACGCCCCCTCAAAGTGATTTGAATCATTAATGCCATATGTGGGACGTATAAAGGATGGAGTAAAAGATATTATATATTATATTATACTGGAATTATAATTCACCTTTAGATCATTATTATTTCACTCCATTAAATATGAAATAGAAATGAAAGTAGCGTTCATGCGTACGTACAGCTTACCGTCTCTATTAACGGTGCATTTCATTTCGTACCTTTAAATGTTACATAATATTATGAATGAATGTATATAATTTATATATATTATATATATGATATCTACATCATGAATATAATTCTGGATATAATGGATATTTTACCACATGAACAACTTGTAATTATAAGAAATTTAATGTTGACTCAAGTACCAAAGATCGACAAAACAATTGTTATTAACATAAATAAATACACAATGTTCATAAAATGGTGATAAGTGATATAAAAGGAATAATAAACTTGAAAAATGTTCTTAAGAAAATATAAATTTACTCTAGTTTATTATTCAGGAGGTTAAAGAACGGTCGAGTCAAGACGGACACGATGTAAGGGAACATCTTAACGCAATTTTCGTTCTTTGGGTTAATCACCTACATTCAAATTATGTCATGATATTATTATGTCCTATCTTGTATTTGTACTTTCATTATGTGTACTTTTAGTGAATACACATAATAGATCTATTTTATTTAAAAAATGATCTTTGTAAGGGAACTTCTAAACCCAATTTCCATTCTTTGGGTTAATCTCATTTTTTCAAGCTATGTCATGATATTATTTTGTACTATTTTATATTTGTACTATCTTTATGTGTACTTATAGTGAATACACATAATAGATATATTTTATTTAAAAAAATGATCTTGGTAAGGGACTTCATCTCAATCTCCATTGATTGAGGCATATTTTGTTTTATACACAAATTTCTTTTATACGGTTTATAAACCCATTTGACGTTTACGTTTATTCAAAAGGAATCTTTTTATACGAAGTGTTTTACTAAAAGACAAAAAGGAATGTATTTATTTTCATACGTATGCGGCGACAATGAATTCTCCGCAGCTGTGACCATTATTTGAGTTTCGTCTTCCTCTAAAAGCCATAACATTTTTTAAAATAAAAAATAAATAAAAAGTTTTAATTTTCTATTATTTAAGTATTGAAAATGGTTTTGAAAGTGTTTTTTATTATATCAATGTGTTTTATCGATATATGGTGATTGAAATATGGAAATTTTATGTTTCCTTTATTCATGTTTTATGTGATATGATTATGTTATGATTAATGATATGTTTAAACATATTCATATGAGGAATGCATTAGACTTAATAAGTGACAGGTGGAGCCCGCTATAGCTTCTCGATACATCGGCAGGTCTCATGAGGCAAAATAGTGTCTTGGCACGAGGCCTTGACAAAATCTTATTTGTAGTTTTGGAACGACGCCTTCGCTTCGTGGTTATGATAGTCTAACATTATGCATTCCATCATTATGAAAGTGGTTATTGATATTGCATGTGATTATTCGACCAGTAGAATATCCATGTGAATAAGTAAATGGAATTATCTCATTTACTATTTCCATATTATGTTGAAGTTCATGTTTAAAAGGATTTTGTTTTAGTTATACATTGCCTCAAATGTTAATGTTTATTTATGAAATCTTTTGCTATATTGTTACCTTACTGAGCATCTGAGCTCACCCCTTTCAATGTTTTATTTTTCCTAGGATATGAAGAAATATTTTATTACTAACCTACTGGGATAGTCTGAATGGGATAAGAGTGTGGACTATGGAGACTATGTTATTGTGGTTTTTCACTTTATGATATAATGTAACATTTATGAATGTATCTAGTGTTTCCAAGGATACTAAACTAATCAGTATTTTGAGACATGATCTTTTGTGATCATGTCAATGTTATGCAATAATGCACTGACTCTGGGTAACTGGGGTCGGGGCATTACATTTGGTATCAGATGAAATTTAGTACTAACCTTGGAAGCTAGATTTAGATAAACTCTGATTAGAGCACATATCCCAAAGATAGACTATGAGGATTAGTATAGAAGAACGTACTAGAATTTTGGTATTATAGAGATTTTGTGTGTTTTCCGAGTAATACATCTCTGTCTGGATACGAGCAAGTAGAGGCGGCTCTGGTACAGATGTTCCTTGGGGTAAAACTCGAAAACACTGCTTTGATCTAGACTCAAATGGGAACCGGTGCACGACAACAGGCCTTGCTGCACTCTTGGTTATGACACTCCCGGGGAATATGCTTAGGATACTTCTCATTTTCTTTACAACCATTATGAAGGGTTTATAAGTACATACTTCCTCAAGGAAAAAAACTTTATGATTATGGATTATATCCATAAACCGTTCAATTTACGTTAAGTATTTTACAAGTTTGTAATTATTCATTACAATTCAAAAACTGACCTAGTTTATGCCATTGTATAGAAATGGTGCCCAGTAGAAGGAATGTGAACTCCAGCAATAAGTATGATCCAAAGAGTAAGAAGGATCATATCTTTCATGGTATTAAGCCAACATTTAGAAAAGAAATATTCTCCCATGTGTTCTCAATATATAAAGAAATAATATCATGTGTTAATAAGATAAGTAAAGAATTATCTAATTCCTATAGATTTGTAGGTAAGCAAGAGAAGAAAAGGATGGAAGAGAGAAATATGGATAAAGGGGAGAGGGAAAAGAAGAATTTTTCAATATTTGATAACTGTGGGAAGAAACACCTTGGAACATTCCTGAAGGGAATTGGCGTTTGTTATAAGTGTGGAGAAAAAGGACACCATGTGCGTGACTGCAAGGTTAAGAATAAGGTTTCAAATATACAATGCTTCATCTGCAAGGACTGAGGACACTACACAAACAAATGTCCAAATCATTAGAGTATGCCCCAAATGATGCTATTGGATAATAATCAAGTTATGATACTACCACGGATGAGGGGGAATGATTAGAGTTCTTATGGTGTTATTAAATAATTATATCATTTGAGTGTCATATCGACGATGTACTGGTTATAAGAATAATGTGATATATATAAGGATTATACTGCAGGACTTGTTGTTTTCATTAAGGTTTTAATATAATGAAGGTAATCATATTTTTAGTATGTGAAAATATGAGAATCATTACTATTATTGGGGAATCTGATGTCACAATTGGTTTTGGAATTTTGAGACCTTTTAGAGAAAGTCTGGACAGAGCTATTTTGGATAATTATAATGGTTGGAATGGATTATATTTTACATTGGATACTGTTGTTAAGGTTATTTTTGGATATTTATAAAAAGGACAACATGCAGATCGTGTGACGACCTGTCATGTCAGACAAAGCTGTGGGAATCGTACCCACAACAAGGAAGTTCCTGGCTAATACAAAATATTTTTCTTCATGGTATGTTTTAATAATTGGGACCTTGTACGATTAGGGTAAATATAATATTTTTTAGTTCTATTATCTTTTTGAGTAAAAGGTGAGTTTGAGGTAGAAATTAGTTGAAGGTTGATACTCTACTTGTCATGTATTTATATATATACCACCCTCTTATTCTATGAATAAATTAATTCTTAAACCTTAGGAATGGGATATTAAAAAAATGTGTTATCTGCATACCTTAAGTTTTGATGAACTGATGATATATTAAATCACCATATATTGAAGGCTTTGAGGCCCTCAATTTTTCACTTGTTTGTGATTGATGACCTCAATCACTCCCAACAAATATTTACATTTTTCCTCTAATTATATGTCTCTAATTTACACCAATGTTTTCCTTATCGAGATCATAATTTGGTGGTGACTTTTTCAATTCTCTTTCCCTCCTATTAAGGCTAAATTTTATTAAACTTATTTCTGATGTGGGTTGTCCACAAAGGTATTTTCTATTTTCAACCGTTTATTTTCGAATATAAATTTCAAAATTGCAAGGATGCAATTTATTGAAGGAAGGTAGAATTTAATACCACGAGCTTCCACGGTACACCTCTCATTCAATAATGAAATAGCTTGCATTGTATGCAATTCAAGATTCTAACACACCACGACCAATCAAAGTATCTGTTATGAATAGTAATAAACTCTTTTTGAAATTATATAAATTTTATATTTCAAAATGGACTTCTTTTTTGTATTTGGAATATCGAAATTATCCTATGTTGAATTTTTTGTAATTTTCCGAGAACTTCCAATTCGTTATGAATAGTGAAAAATACTTAAAAACAAATTTTTTGATAAATATAATTTATAGTGATAAATTATAATATTGAGTGGTTTTAAAGTATAACTAGAATATATTTTTACCATTTTATCCAATGGTGGTCAATAGAATTAATTTCACTTTGATATTGGACAGAAACAATTGTCAATCTTTTGATATATATTGTTTCTTAAAAACATGATATTTGTTGTGACATCAGGAATTAATTATAAAATTAATTAATGCAACTTATATGTTTCAAATTTTGTAAAATAGACATAATTTTTGAATTCAGAATATCAATTATATCTTAGGGTGAAATTTTTGCATTGTTCTGAAAAACATCAATTTTTGATGAATACTGAAACCACTAAGTGGTAGTTAAAAAAAACTGATTTTTCATTTAAATGAAACATTACCGCTTCTATGAATTGAATTTCAAAAATCTGACATACATGGTTTTCACTACGATGTAAAATGTGGTTCAATGGGTTTAAAATAATTTTTTTTGGTGAATAGTAACTTTTAAGTTTTATTAATCGCGATTAAAGGTAATTAGTGAAATTTAAGGTAAAATGATATTATAAAAATATGAAAATACATTTACACTTTTCCTAACTTTATTTTATGAGTCATGGACGACCAAGGAAATCCATGGGTCAACTTGGGGACCCCATGGATCCACTTCGGTACGAAAATGACAATAGTAACTTTTTATTTAAAGTAAAAATAAAATTGGCACAAACATATGTTGTTTTACTAAAACAATTATTACATGGGGTTATATAATTTAAAGTTCAAACTATAAATATTCAAAGGAAACATAAAAATATTTCCAAATTAAGGCTAAATTTTTTATAATTTTTAGACATTAAATAATTTAAATTATTTATGACACCATGATGTTGCAGTGATTACCTCACTAACT
Source organism: Viscum album (assembly GCA_963277665.1). NCBI lineage: Eukaryota > Viridiplantae > Streptophyta > Magnoliopsida > Santalales > Viscaceae > Viscum > Viscum album. The sequence goes on along the minus strand of OY728131.1, from coordinate 1,103,802,201 downwards.
AACTAATTAAATAAAAATAAAAGATAATGTAAAATCTAAGACTTACACTTATAAAAAATCTATTAGATGAGTAGATTTAGAACCCTTATCACCTCATCCTAGAAATATATAATTGTGGGACCATTGAAATTCGAAAATAACGTCATAATAATGTAACATTTCAGGACTTTACAAGAGTGCCTCTCCTCTCCTCTTATAAAAGGCCCCCACCACTACCACCTTATTCACACCTTAAAGCCATTTGGATCAGCCAAACTCTTCCCAAGTACTCTCCCAACATCCCTATATTACTCCTAGATTCCTCACATTGGTCATAAGTCTTCCCAAGGAATCCTTTGGCTCAAATCAAAAAGTGTTACCCGATTTTAAGGTAATGTCTTCTCTTATGTTCTTTTGTTTTATTTTGCATCTCCATCCCCTTAAAATATTTTAATTACTTTATTTTTTAACAAAAACAGACACTACAATATACAAAGATGTTGATATGATAATGATTTTATTTACACTTACACACACCTTCATCTAATGGTTAGAGAACGTACTGTTTTCGTGGGTGGCAAAATACTGCCTCACGAAACGATGATTATCCAATATTATTTTGACACCTCTAATGGTGGCCATTTTTATGACACTATTTTCGTATATGATATATATATATTATGTTTATTTTTTCTTTATACTTCTCTATTTCTCATTTATGGAATACCTTTATGATTTCCATTATGGGTAAACGCGATAATTTCATTTTAGGAAGTGCAGACTACCGCCCCCTCAAAGTGATTTGAATTGTTAATGCCATATGTAGGAGGTATAAAGGATGGAGTAATTGATATTATATATGATATTATACTGGAATTGTAATACACCTTTATATCGTTATGATTTGACTCCATTAAATATGAAATAGAAATGAATGTAGCGTTCATGCGTTCGTACGGCTTACCGTCACTATAAATGGTGAATTTCATTTCTTACCTGTAAATGTTACATAATATTATGAATGAATGTATATATTGGATATATATGATATATATGATATCTACATCATGAATATAATTCTGGATATAATAGATATTTTACCACAAGAACAATTTGTAATTATAAGATGTTTATTTTTGACTCAAGCACCGAAGTTCGAAAAAACGACCGTTATTAACATAAATAATTACATAATGTTTATAACATGATAATAAGTGATATAAATGGAATAATAAACTTGAAAAAGGTTATTAAGAAATTTTAAATTAACTGTAGTTTATTATTCAGGAGGTTAAAGAACGGTCGAGTCAAGACGGACACGAAGTAATGGAACTTCATAACCCAATTTTCATTCTTTGGGTTAATCTCCTACTTTAAAATTATGTCATGATATTATTATATCATATATTGTATTCATACATTAATTATGTGTACTTACAGTGAATACACATAATAGATCTATTTTATTTAAAAAATGATCTTTATAAGGGAACTTGTCAACCCAATTTTTGTTCTTTGGGTTAATCTCATACTTTCAAATTATGTCCTGATATTATTTGGTACTATCTTGTTTTTGTACTATCATTATGTGTACTTATAGTGAATACTAATAATAGATTTATTTTATTTAAAAAAATGATCTTGCTAAGGGACTTCGTCTTAATATCCATTCATTGAGGCATATTTTGTTTTATACACAAATTTATTTTATATAGTGTATAAACCCAAATGACATTTAAGATTATTCAAAAGGAATATTTTTATACGAAGCGTTTTACTAAATGTCAAAAATGAATTTATTTTCTTGTCATACGTATGAGGCGACAATGACTTCTCCACCACTGTGACCATTATTTGAGTTTCAGCTTCCTCTAAAAGCCATTCCGTTTTTTTAAATAAAAAATAAATACAAATTTTCTTTTATTTTGGTATTGAAAATGGTTTTGAAGGTGTTTTTTATTATATCAATGTGTTGTATTTATATCTTGTGATTGAAATGTGGAAATGTTATGTTTCCTTTATGCATGTTTTATGTGATATGATTATGTTATGGTTTATGATATTTTTAAACATGTTCATATGAGGAATGCATTGGACTTAATAACTGACGGGTGGAGCCCGCTATAGCTCCTCGATGCATCGCCAGGTCTCATGAGACAAACTAGTGTCTTGGCATGAGGCCTTGACAAAATCTTATTTGTAGTATTGGCACGAGGCCTTGGCTACGTGGTTATGATAATCTGGCATTATGCATTCCATCATTATGAAAGTGGTTATTGATATTGCATGTGATTATTCGACCAGTAAAATATCCATGTGAATAAGTAAATGGAATTATCTCATTTTTTTCCAAATTATGTTGAAGATGAAGTTTAAAAGGCTCTTGTTTTAATTATACATTGTCTCAAATATTTATGTTTATTTATGAAAGCTTTCACTATATTGTTATCATTACTGAGCCTCTGAGCTCACCCCTTTCAATGTTTTATTTTTTCCAGGATGTGAAGAAATATTTTATGATTGACCTATAGGGATAGTCTGAAGGAGATAGAAGTGTGGACTATGGAGACTATGTTATTGTATTTTTTCACTTTATGATGTAATGTACCATTTATGAATGTATATAGTGTTCCCCAGGCTACTATACTAATTGTTCTTCCAAAACCTGATATTTTGTGATCATGCCAATGTTACGCAATAATTCACCGACTCTTGGTAACTGGGGTCGGGGAATTACAAAAATGGATGGAAAAGCCAACAGGGAACCCCACAACAAAGTATAACACCCTAAACATGGTTTTCAAAAAGGGAAATGGCCACTAAAGACACTACAAGAAAACTAATCAATTAAATATTTGATAAAAAGCATCAATAGAAGGTTCTGAGGAGTGTCACAATGATTAGATGTCCAATAAGAATATATATGATTAGAAAGAAGCATATACACCCTACCATGCATTAACTATTTATTTTCAAAAACACATTAAATATACCAAAATATGAAAGTTTCACTTATAGGGATCAAATGGTCTAATGGAAGGTGTCATTATAAGGATGGAAATTTTCTACACTAGTATTTCCCATTTCTAAACTAGCAGTTCAGTTTATAAAATAGGAAATATTCATAAAAATTATTTATTTAAATCATATTATCAATTCGTAATTAAATACATTTATTTTTTCAATTATGGAATAAATTTATAATCATTAATGAGTGTTTTTTGGTACAATTCATGTTCGTCAGACGGGTTATGTTATAGATAAATGACATTATTTATTAGAAAAATCACTTACCATGATTCAAAATTTATTCTAAAAAAATAAACAACATTACAAAAATGAAATTAAAATGTTAATGGAATGAAATCAATAAAATAATTCACTTTTAAATTTAATGGGTTATGGAAAGGGATCCTACCTCAAGAAATAGCCCAATACAAACACTCAGTACTTGAAATTTTTATTAGTGACCATCCAAAACCACTCTACACATGCACACAAATAAATTAAAATATATATAAATCATAATTGAATTTATCTTTCCCCATAACCATTTGATAATTTATACAAGTAAGAGACATATATATACACACATATGTATTTCATTGAGTACATTAAAAGATGATCAAACCCACTATAAATTTTTCAATAGACCCAAAATCACTAAACAAACTCATTTATTATTGTGAAATAATATTAGTATGTAAACCATAACAAAAATTGATGGTAGAAATCGAAAACAAACCAATCCACCTCACTATCCGTGGTAGATTATAGAACACACTAGAAGGGGCCCCAAGAGACCATTGTCATACACTAACATTGAGGGACAATAGAAAAATTGGGTCAGCCTCTAACCGTAGTTCTGGATGCACCTCACCAGGTGATGGGGAGACAAGAAATAAGCCATTAAATAAAATTAAGAGGGACTAGAGACCATACACTTATACTTAAATGTAAATTAATGAGATGATCTGGTGGAAAAGGCTTGTGCAGAGGAGAATAGAATAGGCAGTCATGCGCAATGAGATATGAGTAGGGTGATGAGTCATGTGATCTAAAGGTGTGACCTAGGGGTAGGCATCATGAGATAGGGGTAAAGGTAGAAGTAGAAACCTCCTTTCACTACTGGAAATGGGAGTTTTCCCAATAGTTGTTTGCCAACGGTTCAAATAAACCGTTTGTATATTGTGTCTTTCCCAACGGTTTATATAAACCGTTGGGAAATACCATTTAAAAGAGAATTTTCCCAATGATTTCATAAAACCATTGGGAAAAGTGGAGAATTTTCAGTCTTTCCCAACAGTTTCATAAAACCATTTGGAAAAGGTGGGAGAAATATTTTTTTCCCAACGGTTTTATTAAACCGTTGGTAAAGACTGGTTATTCCCAACAGTTTTTATGAACCATTGGGAAAAAACCCCAAAATTCCCCAATGCTAGCAGCTGCCTCCCCCACGATTCAGAAGCGGATCCAGAGCCTTTCGCTCATCTCCAGAAGCTCTCCAGAAGCAATTCCTCTGCAGAATCACTTCCCAATCCCCACATCTTCCATTGGATCACCAGCCACCAGGTTAGATTCCTATATTATAGGTCAACCTGTTATAAAGAATATACTTCTATGAATGATTTCCTAATTCCTAAATTTTAGGTTTTCTGTAAAAATTTATGATTGTTCCACAAATTGTGTAGTAAAATCCCTATATCGGTGTATGTCCAATTAATGTTTTCATTACACATTTACATTTATAAGGGCACGATGTCTCTTTATTGTGTTCTAATTTTGAAGATTCCTAGTTTTGGTTGTGCGGTGTTTTTGGTTGTGTGGTGGTTTGTGATGTGCGATATTTTTGTTGTGATATGTGGTTGTTTTGGTGAGATGGTTGGTCGATGTAACATGGTTTCGATGGTTATTGTTAGATGGTGAGTTATTGTGTGGTGGTTTTATTAGTTTCCTGGTTATCTATGGAATAAATTATGATGTTAAAACCAAAAAACAAGATATTAAATAAATTAGATGGAATATAATTGGATGTGTGGTAAGTGGATTTAATTAATTTAACATTAAATGAATGGACAATGTAAATGTGAAAGAAGTGGCTTATAAATGAAATTGAGAAATGCTATGCGTCTTTTGTGGTGGTGGTGTGGTTTATATGTTTTATAGTCGTAGTGAAGTGTGTGATTATGTAGTTAATGTGAACCCATAGGTTGAGTATTTTGTGCTATCTATATATCATGTATTTTTATGTTATTTTTACACATTCACAACCAGAGTTGGATAAACATACCAATAATCAGAGGTTTTGAGTTATGGGTATTTTTTCTAATATCTAGGATGGTGGTTATATGGTTGGATAGCTACCATGTCTTCCCTACTCTTCCTTCAAAAGTTATTGACCATGTGTTTTACGCATGATACGATGTGATTGTCCAAGTGTCTTCAGGTGAGATGTACTATGATTTCCCTAGTGTTTTCGGTGAGGTGTAATGTGATAAGGCTATAATAAGATGTGGCATGTGGTTGGGATCATGTAGGGTAGGAGGATGGCACAAGGATGATGTTATTCATGTTCATGATACCCTACTAATATGGTTATGGGATGAGGCATGCTGTGATGTGATATAACACATTAATTTCTTATTGGTTTTACATTTTTTCAATAACACATTTGTATGTTTTTTTCACATGTGTAGTCGATACCATGACTATTTTATTCCTTTATCATTTACTTAAATGTATTTTCTATTAAAGTTCAATCCTATGGAATTGTATATGACAAAATGACTTATATAAATTCTTTTTACATCATGGAAAAAAGTTGGATGTATGAAACCGATCGAATCTCAAGCGATTTTCAAAACAATTTGGAGAGATTTATAGATTTTTCATTTCACAGTGCTTCAGATAGTGGTCACATACACTGCCCATTTTCCAATTGTGTTGGTAGACCTTGGTTGAGCCGTGAAGAAGTCAGCTACCACATAACCAAAAATGTTTTTCAAGCAAACTACTTTGTGTGGTATCACAATGGGGAGAAAATGTAATCTCAAATTGGTGATGATCGAAATTAACGGACTGGAATGGAGAATTTGTTAGATGATCTGTTTCCATTTATTCTTCATCATGAAAAAGAAAGTATTTCGACTCAAGAAGACATCGATGTGAGGAAAACTAATGCATCTATTGAAAATTATGATATTGATAGGGTGAAAAAATTGAATGATGCTGCCACGACTCCAGTATATCGACAATGCGATAAAATGAAAAATCTGTAATTTTTAATCTGATTGTTTCATCGGAAAACTATGTATGGAATTTCTAATATAGCAATCGACTACATTCTTACCCTCTTGAAATATTTACTTCCAGATGATGCAGATATTCACTCAAACCACTATATGGCATGGAAGTTAGTTTAGGAACTTGGATTTTCAAGAAACAAAATTCATGCTTGCCCGAAAGATTGCAGTTTATTCTGGGAGGAAACCGCTGAATGAAATGATTGTATCAAATATGTCACATCCCGCTGGAAGACAAAATCTTATGGAAGACCATCCCGCGTTCCACAAAAAGTAATGTGGCACTTTCCATTGATCCCCAAACATCAGAATCTTTTTATGTCTGATGACATATCAATAAAAATGAGATGGCATGATACCGAGAGAAAGAATACTAATGATAAGTTGGTTCATCCTGCAGATGGATTTTCATGGCAGAGATTTGATGTTCGACATCCTGATTTTGCACGTGACGTGCATAATGTGAGGCTTGGTCTTTCATGCGACGATTTTAATCCGTTTGGGTAGATGCTTACATCGCACAACACATGGCAAGTTTTTATACACATTTATAATCTTCCCCCATGGTTGTGTATGAAAAAACCTTCACGTTCATGAGTATACTCATATCTGGTTCTTCTGATCCCGACATTGATATTGATGTATACATGCAACCTTTAATAAAAGATTTGAAACTTCTTTGGGATGTGGGTGTGCGCACATACGATACATGTTCGAAAGACATATTTCAGATGTGTAATGCGCTTATGTGGACGATCAATGATTTTCTGGCTTATGCAATGATGTCTGGATAGAGCATGAAGGGAAAACTGTCATGTCCAGTTTTTATGAAGAATACATGATCTAGAAGACTGAAACATCGTTGTAGTTTCAGTTTAATGGGACATCGACGATTCTTGCCAAAGGATCATCCATATAGAATGAATCGTCGAAAATTTGATAATACCATAGATATCGATGATCCACCTCAGCGTATGTCTGTAACTGACGTGCATAATGAATTGAAAGGTTTCAGTTTTTCATTCGGGAAGGGTCAAATGAAATCTGGAAAGAAAAAGAATGTTTCCACTGAAACCTGTTACAATTGGAGGAAGAAGAGTATCTTTTTTGATTTGCCTTATTGGTCAACCAATTTGTAACGTCATTTCTTAGACGTAATGAATATTGAAAAGAATATATGCGAAATGTTTCTTTCGATTCTTCTAAATGTCAAGAGGAAGATAAAAGATGATTTACGATCTCGGCGTGACTTGGTGGATTGGGGCATCAGACCAGAATTGCATCCTGTACGTATCAGTGAAAATAAATGGCAACTTCCATGTGCTTCTTATGTGATGAAACTTGTGAAAAAAAACAATTTTTGGAAGTATTAGAGACTATTAGAGTTCCTGATGGCTATTCAAACAACATATCTAAACGGGTCAATAGAAGAGAGTTGAAGCTAAAATCTTTGAAGACTCATGATTATAACGTTCTACTGCATGAGTTGCTTCCAATAGAAACCCGTTATCTTTTGTCCAATAATGTAAGGGTGGTTGTTATTTGGTTGTGCCGTTTTTTAGAGATATTTGTGCTAAAAAGTTGTCCAAGTCTTTCTTGCAAAAAATGTTGATAGATGCCCCATTAATATTGTGTGAGTTGGAGAAAATATTTCCTCCATCATTTTTCGCATGCATGCTGCATCTGACTATCCATATTCCCACTGGAATACTTCTCGGAGGACCTGTTTCTTTTCGTTGGATGTATCCAACTGAAAGAAATATGTTCACATTAAAGTCTTATGTCCGAAACAGAAATCGTCCCGAAGGTTCTATCGTGAAGGGTTACTTGGATCAAGAATGTATGGATTTCTGTTCGATGTATTTGTCTGATCTTACTACAAGATTGAATAGAGCCATGAGAAATTAAGAAGAACAATATGAGAAAATTGAACCCAGTGTTCCATCACTTCCTCAAACAGGAGGAATTCCTAGATCATATACATTGAAGTCATTAAGCCATGAAGAGCGGGAGATGGCATATCGCACAGTTTTGTTCAACTGTGATTTGTTCGATGACTATATCAGGTAACTAAATTGATTATGTTTATCTTACATATATATCTGTTAAACTATTAATATTTTTTATCTACAGGGAACATAAAACAATGATAAATATGAAGCATCATTTTTATCTTTGAGAAGGAGAGAGACTTTGCATAACAAAGAGTTTTCATGCTTGGTTAAAATTTAAGGTATAAAAAATGATTAAAATAAATATATCAATATTTAATTAACTTTAATAGTCATTTATATTGCAGTTATTGAGTTTGTCTGCTAACTCTATCTCTGAGGAAATAATAGCTTTGGCTTTTGGTCCTAATATTGTGGTTCGTGACTGTAAATCAATTGTTATCAATGGGTACAATTTTATTGTCACTGAATAAGAAAAAAACATGAGAACACAACATGATGGTGTTATGGTCACTACCACAACCGATTATTATGCCAGTGCATCAGATAATAGACCGCGATTTGAAAATGTGGGTTATTATGGAGTTGTTGTGAAAATAATAATATTGGTTTATTACTCTCATGGACAAGTCACAATTATTAAATTCCATTGGTTTGATTCGATGACGAGACATGGAACATTTATTGATGATTCTGGATTTCAAGTAATTAATATGACTCGCACTCTTGCTACCAAAGAAATATATGTGTTGGAATCAATGGCTAAACATGTTTTTTATGTTAAAGACCAACTTCGACCTGAATTTGGTGTCATAGTTGAAGTAATTCCAAGATATATTTTTGATGATGGTGATGATAGAATTGACACTGTCCCTAGTGCCATTGGAATCAATCCATTTATTTCTTTTGATGACTCAAATAGCTCAATTGTCAGAGTTGATTGTGAACCTAAAGTTGTGGTTGAAAATATATAGAATCATTCATCCATTTCCCAATTCTTTTGGTTTACCTCGAGTTGGGTTGTTAAGGTTGGTAATATTCAAATTGATTTAGTATTGATCACAAATATATTTTCGATGACTTGACCATTATGTGAATTTTGAATGTTTATTGGTTGCAGTTTTATTTGAATTGTAATTTCTAATTTGGAAATGAACTGTATTCAAACATAGTCAAACATATTTCTAACATGGTGAACATTAAAACTATATGATTTATTAAATCCATTCAAGCTCTTCTAAAACAATTGATAGATGACTTGACCGTTATGTGAATTTTCAATGTTTATTGGTTGCATTTTTATTTGAATTGCATTTTCTAATTTGTAATTGAACTGTAATCAAACATAGTTAAAAAATATTTCTAACTTGGTGAACATTACAACTTTTATGATTTATTAAATCTATTCATGATCTTCCAAAAAAATTGATAGCTTAATTGATCATTATGTGAATTTTAAATGTTTATTGGTTACAGTTTTATTTGAATTGCATTTTCTAATTTGTAATTGAACTGTATTCAAACATAGTGAAACAATATTTCTAACTTGGTGAACATTACAACTTGTATGATTTATTAAATCCATTCAAGCTCTTCTAAAACAATTGATAGCTTAATTGACCATTATGTGAATTTTCAATGTTTATTAGTTACAGTTTTATTTGAATTGCATTTTTTGGGATACACATTAGTTTTCTTTTTCTAATTAATTACATTTTTTTTTTCAAAAGCAGTACATGAAGCCAATTGAAGAGAGACGAAGGAAAAAAATGATGGAGAACAATCGTTGGATGACGGAGATGGGCGTTGCACCATTAGTTCCTACAGTGAGTACTTTATTTCAATTTGATATATTTAAAGAATATATAATTTCATGCGATTAATTTTTTTGTAAACATTTTTGTATGATCCACCTATACGTCGACAGTTATTCGACGAGGATCCTAGTACTGGTCCTAATACTCAGGCCGGTGGTACGAGGAGGGTTCGTACCAGAGGTGGACGAGCAGCTGCGCGTACCCGACTAGACCCTGTCCCTCCCACTAACATATCATCTTTCCCATATTCTGATCATGGTGTGTCGTTAGAGACACATGGGATATTTAGGCCTCCCAAGTTTTCACTACATTCTGCATCTTCTGGCCCATCATTTTCACATCCCATGATGATTCCCACTCCTCAGTCAGCATCCGGTCAGACAGCTGTCCCATCTTCTTTTCCTTCTACTTCTGTCTCTCTGAGCTTCTATATTCCATCGTCTTCGACTACTGTTCCACCACAGGGTTTTCCATCAGTTTATGTGGATCTAGCGGCACTCAGCGATCATACCGGCATAGGTATATTTATAGATCCCTAAGAAAATTTAGAGAAATATTTATTTTCATTATAACATGTTCTGATAAAATATTTTTTTTTCTTTTATGAAAGATACATATACTGACAAGAGGTGTGGGCGGGGGCGTACATGCATGTGTTCGGTGTGGTACCTCTGCACACATGTTATAGTGGATTTTAATGAAGATAGCCAAATGGTTGAGAAAACATGGCAGCAATGTCGGAGTTTTTTGGCGACGCTTTCCAAATACTCCGACATCATTCCCATCATCCCGCTATCATGGAGACATTTGCCGCATGAGGTCAAGGATAGAGGTTGGGCAGAGATATGGGTAAAAAAATCTGTTCTATTTAATGCCATTAATTATTTTTGTATTTATATGAATTAATATTTTGATTTCAGCTTCGATTTAATTTTCCCGATGGTGAGGGTGCACGATCGGAACGTCTAAAGGATTTAGGAAAGCTTTGGAGAGCCTACAAGCATGAGTTGTATATGGGCTGGCATGCTAGAGTTGGCACTGAGTTAGAGGCAGTACCAGTTGTGGATGATTGTCCTATAGAGCAGTATCATCAGATGACTACTCATTGGACGATTACCCAGTTTAAGGTATTAATAACATTTGAGGTTTTTAAATAATAACTTTCACGTTTTTCAGTAATACTATCTGTTGCATTTTTGAATTTTATTTAGGAATCATCTGGAAAAAATAAAAAGAACATTGAAGCAAAAAAATACCTCCACACACTGGGACGCACTATGATGTCTGATCATGAGAGGAATCAGGATTAAAAATTGTATATAATTTTTCATTATGACATACACTTTCTTTTGTTTCTTCAATTATTTAATAGTTTGCAAAAGTATTCATATAACTTTAGTTTTCAATGTCATTGTAGAGGAAAATACAAAATATTGAAGGACACGTGCCTCGAGCAAAACTTTTTTGCTCGAGTAGACGAAAAAAGGATGGAAGTGTCGTCAACAAAGAGACTCAGTAGCAGATTATAAGTTTTAATATGTTTAATTTATTTATTAATATATATTTTGTAACTTAATGATACATTTATATTTGTAACAGGCTGCTTTAGAGGCCCTCGATTCCCAAGAACCAGAAAATTTTGCACCAACAGATCACTTACATCAGGTGTTGGGAGAGGAGAATTCTGGCAGAGTACGATTCCGACCTAAGATAGCCCCGATGAGGTATTGGCCCTCCTCAGGTACGAGCTGTAGTGCCACCGAGCTATAGAAAGTTAGGGAATATGCAGAACATGAGGAGAAAAGGGCCACAGAGACGGCAGAATAGTCTGCTAGTGAAAACTGTGCGTTTATGAAATTTATTAAAGTTCTACGTCCTACACTTCCAGAAGAGGCCAGCCCAGCTTTTGATGAGTATATGTCATCGATACATTCTATATATGGTGCACCAGGTGGCAGTTCTAGTGGTGGTAAGGACGATGTACAGCTTGAAGATGATGATGTCGAGGAGTCTAACGCAGAAGAGGTGGGAGAGGAGGAGGGCGAGGCAGGTGGTGAGGGCGAGGAGGAGGGCGAGGAAGAGGAGGAGGGCGAGGACGAGGACGATGATGGGTATGAGGATGAGGATGATGAAGATGATGGTGATGTTGGTGATGGTGATGTGGTACAAGTTGATCCATTACATTTTTGATTGATATTACTGAGATTTGATATTTAATCTATTCTAGTTGTTGGTTTTATCTAGAATCGTAGTATAGTATTGGAGTTGAGTTATTTATATATATTATATGTTTTTATGGATGTTGTTTTCTTTTCGTGTTTGTGTGTTTGGGAACCACCCTCCTTACTAGACCCTGGACAACCCCCCACCCTCCTCCCTAGACCCCGGACAGCCCCCAAGACAGCCCCCCGGACAGCCCCCCACCCTCCTCCCTGGACCCCGGACAACCCCCCAGACAACCCCCCAGACAGCCCCCCGACAGCCCCCCACCCTCTTCTTTGGACCCTGAACAACCCCCCGAACAGCCCCGGACAGCCCCCAGACAGCCCCCCGAATAGCCCCCCCAGACAGCCCCCGGACAGCCACCAAGACAACCCCCCCCCCACCCATCTCCTTGGACCCTGAACAACCCCCCGTACACCCCCCGGACAGCCCCCCGAACAGCCCCCCACCCTCCTCCCTAGACCCCAGACAGCCCCATAGACAGCCCCCCAGACAGCCCCCCGGACAGCCCCCCCCACCCTCTTCCTTGGACCCCGAACAACCCCCCGCACGGAGGATTCTCATAAAATGGACAACATTTTATGTACATATGGAAAACCGACCAAACGAATTCGGATTGTGTCGATACATTTTCACAACAATCCATGGGTCATATGTGACGTGAACGAGTCAACCCCGCCTCAATCCGAGGCACGGTGCGGCCGCCACAACTCAAAGTGACTGTCTTCTGTTTCAGAAGGACGTCATTTGAAGTGAAATACATCAACTGGCATACCGAAAGCAGACCAAACGCATTCTTCTTGTGTCGATACTTTATCACAACAATCCATGGGTCATATGTGACGTGTACGAGTCAACCTCGCCTCAATCTGAGGTGCGGTGTGGCCGCCACCACTCAAAGTGTCTGTCTTTTGCTTAAAATGGACAACAATTTAAGTATATACGGAAAACAGACCAAACACATTCGGTTTCCATTGAAACATTAGGAGAACGATCCATGCATCATATGTGACGTGTACGAGTCAACGCCGCCTCAATCTGAGGCGTAGTGTGGCCGGAACCACTCAATGTGTCTACCTTCTGTTTCAAAAGTACATAATTTGAAGTGAAATACATCAACTGGCATACAGAAAACCAACCAGACGCATTTAGATTGTGTCAATACTTTATAACAACGATCCATGGGTCATTTGTGACGTGTACGAGTCAACCCTGCCTCAATCTGAGGCGCGGTGTGGCCGCCACCACTCAAAGTGTCTGTCTTTTGCTTAAAATGGACAACAATTTAAGTACATACAGAAAACCTAACAACGCATTAGGTTTCCATTGAAACTTTAGAAGAATGATTCATGGGTCATATGTGACGTGTACGAGTCAATGCCGCCTCAATTTGAGACGCGGTGTGGCCGCAACCACTAAGAGTGTCTGCCTTTTGTTTCAGAAGTACGTCATTTTAATTGAAAAACATCAACTGACATACGGAAAACTGACCAAACACATTCGGATTGTGTCGATACTATAGAAAAATGATCCATCGGTCATATGTGACTTGTACGAGTCAACACCGCCTCAATACGAGATGCGGTGTGGCTGCCACAACTCAAAGTGTCTGTCTTATGATTCAAAAGACATAATTTGAAGTGAAATACATCAACTGGCATACAGAAAACCGACCAAAGGCATTCGGATTGTGTCGATACTTTAGCACAATGATCCATGGGTCATATGTGACATGTACGAGTCAACCCCACCTCAATCTGAGGTGCGGTGTGGCCACCACCACTCAAAATGTCTGTATTTTGCTTAAAATGGACAGCAATTTAAGTACATAAGGAAAACCGACCAAACGCATTCGGTCTCCATTTAATCTTTAGTAGAACGATCCATGGGTCATATATGACGTGTACGAGTCAACGCCGCCTCAATCCAAGGCACGGTGTGGCCGCCACCAGTCAAAGTGTCTATCTTCTGTTTCAAAAGGACGTCATTTGAAGTGAAATACATCAACTGGCATACGGAAAACCGAACAAACGCATTCAGATTGTGTCGATACATTAGCACAATGATACATGGGTCATATGTGATGTGTACGACTCATCCCCGCCTCAATACGAGGCGTGGTGTGGCCTCCACCACTCAAAGTGTCTGTCTTTGGCTTAAAATGAGCAACAATTTAAGTACATACAGAAACCCGAACAAACGCATTAAGTATCCATTGAAACTTTAGGATAACGATCCCTGGGTCATATGTGACGTGTATGAGTCAACTCCGCCTCAATCCGAGGCGCGGTGTGGTCGGAACCACTCAAAGTGTCTGCCTTCTGTTTCAAAATGATAAAATTTGAAGTGAAATACATCAACTGGCATACGGAAAACCAACCAAACGCATTCTTACTGTGTAAATAATATAGAAAAATGATCCATGGGTCATATGTGACATGTACGAGTCATCCCCGCCTCAATCTGAGGTGCGGTGTGGCTGCCACCACTCAAAGTGTCTGTCTTTTGCTTAAAATGGATAAAAATTTAAGTACATACGGAAAACTGACCAAACGCATTATGTTTCCATTGAAACTTTAGAAGAACGATCCATGGGTCATATGTGACGTGTACGAGTCAATGCCACCTCATTCCGAGGCGCGGTGTGGCCTCCACCGCTCAATGTGTCTGCCTTTTGTTTCAAAAGTACGTCATTTTAATTGAAAAACATCAACTGGCATACAGAAAACCGACCAAACGCATTCGGACTGTGTCGATACATTACCACAATGATCCATGGGACATATGTGACGTGTACGAGTCAACGCCGCCTCAATAAGAGAAGCGGTGTGGCCAACACCACTCAATGTGCCTGTCTTATGTTTCAAAAAGACATAATTTGAAGTGAAATACATCAACTGACATACGGAAAACTGACCAAACGCATTCGGATTGTGTCGATACTTTAGAAAAACGTTCCATGGGTCATATGTGACGTGTACGAGTCAACCCCACCTCAAACTGAGGCACAGTGTGGCTGCCACCACTCAAAATGTCTATCTTTTTCTTAAAATGGACAACAATTTAAGTACATACGGAAAACCGACCAAACGCATTCCGTTTTCATTAAAACATTAGGAGAACGATCCTTGGGTCATATGTGACGTGTACGAGTCAACTCCGCCTCAATCCGAGGCACGGTGTGGCCAGAACCACTCAAAGTGTCTGCCTTCTGTTTCAAAAGGACTTCATTTGAAGTGAAATACATCAACTGGCATACAGAAAACTGACCAAACGCATTCGGATTGTGTCGATACTTTATCAAAACGATCCATGGGTCATATGTGACATGTACGAGTCAACCCCGCCTCAATCCAAGGTGCGGTGTGGCCGCCACCACTCAAATTGTCTGTCTTTGGCTTAAAATGGACAACAATTTATGTACATACAGAAAACTGACCAAACGCATTTGGTTTCCATTGAAACTTTAGGAGAACGATACATGGGTCATATGTGACATGTACGAGTCAACGCCTCCTCAATCCGAGGCGCAGTGTGGCCGAACCCAGTCAAAGTGTCTGCCTTTTGTTTCAAAAGTATGTCATTTTAATTGAAAAACATCAACTGGAATATGGAAAACTGAACAAAATCATTCGGATTGTGTCGATACATTAGCACAACGATCCATGGGTCATATGTGAAGTGTACGAGTCAACCCCGCCTCAATCCGAGGCGCGGTGTGGCCGCCACCACTAAAAGTGTCTGTCTTCTATTTCAAAAGGACATAATTTGAAGTGAAAAACATCAACTAGCATACGGAAAACCAACCAAACGCATTCGGATTATGTCGATACTTTAGCACAATGATCCATGGGTCATTTGTGACGTGTACGAGTCAACCCCGCCTCAATCCAAGGCACATTGTGGCCGCCACCACTCAATGTGTCTGTCTTTTTCTTAAAATGGACAATAATTTAAGTACATATGGAAAACCGAACAAAAGCATTAGGTTTCCATTGAATGTTTAGAAGGACGATCCATGGGTTATATGTGACATGTACGAGTCAACGCTGCCTCAATCCGAGGCGCGGTGTGGCCGCCACCACTCAAAGTGTCTGCCTTTTGTTTCAAAAGTACGTCATTTTAATTGAAAAACATCAACTGGCATACGGAAAACCGACCAAATGCATTCAGATTGTGTCGATACATTAGAACAATTATCCATGGGTCATATGGAATGTGTACGAGTCAATGCCGCCTCAATATGAGACGTGGTGTGGCTGTCACCACTGAAAGTGTCTGTCTTATGTTTCAAAAGGACATAATTTGAAGTGAAATACATCAACTGGCATACGGAACACCGACCAAATGCATCTTGATTGTGTCAATACTTTAGAACAACGATCCATGGGTCATATGTGACGTGTTCGAGTCAACCCCTCCTCAATCCGAGGGGCAGTGTGGCCGCCACCACTCAAAGTGTCTGTCTTTTTCTTAAAATGGACCACAATTTAAGTACATACAGAAAACTAATAAAACACATTCAGTTTCCATTGAAACATTAGGATAAAGATAAATGGGTAATATGTGACATGTATGAGTCAATGCCGCCTCATTCCGAGGCGCGGTGTGGCCGCCACCACTCAAACTGTCTGTCTTCTGTTTCAAAAGGACATAATTTGAAGAGAAATACATCAACTGGCATACGGAAAACTGACCAAACGCATTCGGATTGTGTCAATACTTTAGAACAACAATCCATGGGTCATATGTGACGTGTACGAGTCAACCCCGCCTCAATCCGATGCGCGGTGTGGCCGCCACCACTCAATGTATCTGTCTTTTTCCTAAAATGGACAACAATTTAAGTACATACGGAAAACCGACCAAACGGAATCGGTTTCCATTGAATCTTTAGGAGAACGATCCATGGGTCATATGTGACATGTACGAGTCAACGCTGCCTCAATCCGAGGCGCGGTGTGGCTGGCACCACTCAAAGTGTCTACCTTTTGATCAAAAGTACGTCATTTTAATTGAAAAACATCAACTGGCATACGGAAAACTGACCAAACACATTCGGATTGTGTCAATACATTACCACAACGATCCATGGGTCATATGTGACATTTACGAGTCAACCCTGCCTCAATCCGAGGTGCATTGTGGCCGGTAGCTCTCCAGGTGTATGTATTATGTTTAAAATGGACATTATTTTATGTAAAATTATATGGTATACAAAAAACCGATCAAATTATGAATTGACTTCCGGATTCCACATATAATTGTCATCTAAATTTTAAATTGAATTCTAAATGAATTATATATGTTTATAATTACGTTATGAATTCTAATTTAATTATGGATGTGTATAGTTCCACCATTATATGTTAAATTTGTATGAATTTGGTTTCTATATGTAAGTGTCCTTTCAGGTAAAATAATTGGATTGAAAATGAGAAGGAACCCACAAATCAGACCTGGTGGGAAAATTGGATAGCAGGTGGTCAAATTGGAGACCTGCTGGGTAAATTGCAGAGATGATATGCAATATGTCCAGCAGAGGCTATGCCAACAGTTCTAAACTGTTGGCATAGAATGTGTAGGTCTTGTTTTACCAATGGTTCTATGAACCGTTGGTAAAACTCTGTTCCCAATGGTTTAGAACCGCTGGGAAAGAGGATATGTTGGGTTTTATCTACTGGTTTGTCAAAACGTTGGAAAAAACATGATAATTTTGTGCCTTTATACCAACGGTTTTCCAGAACCGTTGGGATAGGGTAATTTTCAGCACCCTATCCCAACGGTTCAAAGTAAACCGTTGGGAAAAACGTTTCCCAATGGCTTACTTCCCTATGGTCTGCAGAACCGTTGGTATAACATATACCAATGGTTCTGCAGCATTTCCCAACGGTTTAGAACTGTTGGGAAATCCTCTTTTTCCAGTAGTGGTTCATTTCTTAAACCTAAAATAAATAATAATAATACCAATAGTAATAATAACATGAACAATATTATCATTTTTAAAATTAAAATACTTCTTTATATTTTTATTTTCCATTTATCCCCATTTCATTTATATTGTATTTCAATTTGAAATTAATTATTTAATATATATATAAAAATGAAATATTACATTAAGGTGTTACAACTCTATAAATTTCGTTTTGAAACTCATTTTTTAAATGGCCCGCCCAATAAACACAATAAATCAAATATCATTGGATTTTTATCCTATTCAAAAACATGGGTCATTAAAAAAATTATATTATGAATATAATAATTTCTTTTTCAAATTAATTGATACAATATTTAGTTATTTTACATGAGATAATTTTTATCTGGGATGTTTCTCTATACCTAGAGAAGAAAATTATATCTCAATGTTTGGTAATATTTATCACACATCAAGGGATGCAGATCCTTTAAAAATGATTCCTAGTATATTAATGTAGTGGTGAGATCATCCCTCTTATTGTAGGCTATTTGTTTTATTAATTTATGATGAAAATGGTTTCAAATAATCTACAACAAAACCGAAGATCTTATAAAAGCTTTAGGAATCCTGAAACACACCATATTGGGTAAAACAAATATTTAAGGGTGTATCTTGTATTATAAGGTTTAATTTGGCTTTTTTGTAGGAAAATTAGAATTATGGACAAAAATTTATACTATTTGATGACATTAATTTATTATAATAGGATTAAATCTTGTAATTTTATCACTTTTCTCAGGTCTAAAAGCATGCACGCAGCAATAGTTTCCTAAATGTTTCTAGTTTTAATTATGTAAAAAGTATACTCGTTCCCCTTTTTTCCTACTAAAAAATACATACCACCATGATCTGTTAGGGCCCATGTTACCAAGTCCCCATTCGTGATTATAAATAGTACCCCCTCAACTTTTATTTGGGCTTGTATATATGATTAGATTTTTTAAGTGGAGTCATGAGTGAATATGGTTCTTCATGCCTAATATTTTCCTATATTTAGAGAATGATATGTCCAAACCTATGAAGTAAAATGGATAGGGTTCCTTATATCATAGTTTTCCCAATAACATAAAATACATTGTTTTGATACAAAAATGTAATCTAATTGGTATAATATTTTGGTGACACTTCACTTACGGATCCCCACCTAGTCAGGACATCATCTAGAGATCCCGACCTGGGTGAAAATTTCCAAAGGTATGCATATATGGTGAATCCTTCACCCTATAATCCACTAGGTTTAGCCTCATTAGCTACCACCAAACCCATTTTATAGTTCACCCAGGGGATCCAATTTTAGTGAACTCATTATTTTAGTTCTCACTCTTATGATCCCTATTTTTCATAACTCATTAACCGAGATCTCACACTTGGGTGCCTCTAATATAGAAATCCACTTCACCTAGCTCACACATTGGGTTTAACCTACTAGGGTGAAATCATTTTTCAAAGTTTAATAAATGGTTTACCCTATAATGGATAACACATTTTCCTAGGTCTTGCACCTGAAATACCCTACTAGAATAAACCTATTTTCATGGGATCCTCACATGGTCATCCATTTTCCAATATCACTTGCAATGTAATATTATTCATCCATATCACCTACAAGGGATCTCACCAATTAATATATGGGTCTCCTAATACGTGTAATACCCAGACATTAGATTCTTATTTTCTAACCTTGCTCACAATGAGCAAGTGGAAAACATGCACATTCATTCCTACTTACAGTTGTAATCCTAAACCATTTACAATTACTACCTCTTATTTTTAAAAATATATTGTATGTGTATATCCATATCATTGCCTACTAGTGGGTATAAACCCAAAATCGAGATTCATCCTTCTTGTACAACATTACAATATAACGAATTGGGGACACACCCTCATGCTATGTTTAGTTCTAATGGGATGTAGAAATATTATAATTATGTGTCCAAACATTACTAACTACAACAGAGTAATATTGTAGACGTGTGGGGTCGATCCCATGAAGAAAAAGATTCTTATTATAAATGATCACAGGTTTGAGACTCTTACAAGAAGCCTAAGATGGTACCTAGGTTTTTGGGAGTTTTACATAATATCTAGATGAGCGTGACATTAAGTAATTAATTAGAGGTTGGGATCATTTTGAGTTCTTGGGTAAAATATTATCTCAATCCAACTCATGGAAGGGTCCTAAGGGTTAGGTTGTTAAGAAAACAGTGGTTGCTAGTTGACTTTGGTCAAGTCACCTAGTTATTCCTAGGAAAATAATATTCCATGATTGGGAGACAATAATAGCCTTAGTGCATTACGTTTATTTTATTTGGACAAAACTATGCTAGGATAGTGATCATACTATAAACTATATTAATCATATAGTGTATTCCTTTTGAATATCAGGTGGCTAGGGATGTCCCCACTAATTGAGTATACTTTGGTTATATATTCCTATTATAAATTCATCAGGGTTTCCAAAATAATATTTATGGGTTGATTATGTGTTCAAATACATTTACACTTGATCCCTACCCCATGTATGTTTAGTTACTCATAGTGGGTGGAGATGAAATTAAATAAATAAACAAATTCAGTCTTGACATTCTAATTGAATTTAAATAATATTAAATCATGTAAGGCTTCAGAATTGAAATTAGAATGAAAATGTAAGCATGTTTTAAAAGATAAATCAAAACTGTAATAAATTTAATAATTGAGATTGAGAATTGGAATAAATCTAGCATGTGTTATAGATTGTTGAGAATGATAAACAGGTATATATGCAGTGAAAATTTAAAAAAAATAACAGAAATAGATCCATGGAACATGAATTAAAATAAAATTTGACACAATAAGGAAATTTGAATTTTAAAGAGAAAATAGGAGAATGAACTCAATGGGAATGGAAAAACAAAGAAGAATCCTGTCAGGAATTGTTATGAAACTCTTTGTTAGAGATCTGTATTTATAAGAATATTTGGTCATGATTCCAATGTGAGGTACACATCATGTACCATTTATCCACATAGATTTCCACATATTTTTTATCTTCCACATGCCTCATGAATATCAGGCCGATTTAGGAAGCTTGATTGAATACACATAGTGTATTGAGTGTTCACAGCATGTACTACCCTATAGTTGTTCCTCCACATGAATTTATCACGGATTTCTCACAAAATGGTTATGATATAAGTCACATTGTCTACTTATCCTTCACGAAACATACTATCTATTTACTCTACTGACATCACAGCATGGTCATGGCTAGTATCACATCATGTCAAATGTTGTGAACTCGTACTACAGGACGTGTAATAAAAAGTCACGATATGTTATTGATATTTTTTTAATTTTTCTACATTTCATCCAATGAATCCTGTGATTAATTTTTCCTAAAAATTAAAAATATACTATGGGTATTGTCGAATAAATTAATGGAAATAAATACGTAAATGACTATAGAAAGTGTATATTAATTAGTCCTATCAAATACCCCCAGACATGAACAGTTTCTTATCATCAAGAAAAATTGTCTCAAAAATGATTTCAATAATAGATCTGATATTTTAAAACAACAAAATATTCATTTTGTACAGGAAAATAAAACTATGTTTAAGAGAAAAAGGATTGTCTCTAGAATCTGCCATGTTGAGAAAATTTATCATGCATCATTATTTTTTTCTTTTAAAAAATATAATATTTTAACGGAAATATTTTGAATGTTCCTCTATTTTATACCCATTTATAATTTACCTCTCAATGAATTTTCACTAATTTCATAGTGTAAAATGAAATTGCATTTATGATCACAGCCTATGTAAAAGTTCCTAACTATAGAATAACATTGGTTCTATCATCTCCCCTTATAAATGTCAAGTGAACAATAAATCATGATGGATTCATG
Source organism: Viscum album (assembly GCA_963277665.1). NCBI lineage: Eukaryota > Viridiplantae > Streptophyta > Magnoliopsida > Santalales > Viscaceae > Viscum > Viscum album. Next base: position 1,103,780,059 of record OY728131.1, on the reverse strand, counting down.
AATATGGATCTTCTGAAATCAGAGGTAGTGGGTAGGTTGGTAAAAAGTAAAAAATCATTCTTAAAAAACGGTAATATATGAATAATAATGAATGAATTTCATGAAAAATGTATCACAATTCCTCCATTCCGCTAATCAAGTCAATAATACAGTAGCTCTGAATGGATCCATATATATCTATTATGTATACAATGAGTATTATATTATTTAAATTTTCATTCAAATTTATATTTTCTTATATTAATCTCCCACTCGGATCTCACATCCATCCACTAACTACATATGATCCTTAAAGATATTCATCAGTATGGAGATAATGATTTTTAACCTTCTTAATACACAACACATATCAATTTCCCATTATGATTTGAAATTGAATCAAATATGAAAAATGAAATTATTTAAACTAGATATAGATCACAACTTAGTAGATTGAGGACTACCCAATAAAACTCCTCCCAGTAAAATCATCCCAGCTATCTAATTACCTCCCCCACACTTGTTCAAAAATTATATCACGCATTATACACGGATCATGTTAGTGATGGTAAATAGGAATATAATAGCATCATCTTATAAGGCCATTCATGGAAACAATGGGCTAAACAAATGATATATTTAATCTGGGTCTTGGGGGAAATACATTACAACGATTACCTCAATCATTTTAAATTTTAACTTTCTCATTAATCGCCTCGATAAGTTATTAATGAATATTTTTATTGGTTGACATGTATCAAGTATCTGTCAAGAAATATGCTTAAAAAATAAAATAAAATTATAGTTTTAGAGTCATCTTTATTTGTGATAATAAAATAGAAACTAAAAATTTCAATGGGTATAAATGTTTTTAATGGGTCAATTAATCATAACAAAAAATGTTGAATTTGATTCAGATTCCAAAAATCAAAAATCACTCTAAAATTTTAAACAGTTGCAAAACATGAATTTTATAAATTTCATTCTTAAAATTTACATTTATTTAAATATGAAAAATATTTTTTATGTTTAAATAATGATTATAATTTTGAAAATTCTGTCATATATATGTGAGAACATACAATATTGCAAGTGCATATTGAGTGTAAAACATGAGAAACCCCCCTAACATTAAAAGGGAAAGTGCCAACACAATTCATGAAACTTTTTGGGGTTGTATAAAAAACAAAATTTAATGAATTTGATATGGATGTTTACACAAACATTAAATTAGGGAATAAAAAACTCCAATGAATAAGAGTTATTCTACGTTGTAATTTGAGCCAGTTCAATGATGGGTCAATGTCAACTAAAAATTGGCTAAGATTACAAATCCTACACTAGAGAAAAGGTTAGCCCATAGGTTTGAACATTGTAGTAGTAGGATAATAGTCATGTGTTGAGAATAACAAGTATTGATTACAATGTTTTATTGAATTTTTTAAAATGATTATAATGCAGTTCAATCAGATGTCCAAAATGAAAAATGAATAAATGACTCAATTATGAAAAATATTTAAAAAAATGGATAAACTATGGGTTGCATACCATAAATCTCTAACAGGACATTGTGATCCAGATAGATGAAAAAAGATATCGTTTAGTTAGTCCATTAGTTTATTCTCTCATTTTTCACATGGAGATACTGGTTGATGTTTCTTGTTTGTATTGAGGTCTCTTAAGCAGTTTTAACTTCAGGTGCTGCAGTATGTGCATGAATGAGGTGAGGCATTAAAGGGGTCACATCTCTTGGTGTTTTTTAAAATGCATGGATTTCTAAGGAATTTTTTTGAGGTTTATGTATGATGTCTAGAACAGGCTGGGGTACCCATTTATCCAAAATAGATGGTGGTGTTGGAAAATTGAACAACATTGAAGAATCTATGTAGCTATACAAATCTACAAAACAAAAGAAAAAAGATGACAATCATTGACAAACAATATGTAATAATCATGTCCTATATATATATATATAGAAAAAATCAGTACATAAGAGGTCACAAAAAATTATAAAATAAAATCCCAACCGTATGAAAAAAAATCCAATGAACAAAAATAAATAACCTGTAATGATCAGGCATCATTGCCAATGATCTCCAATGGCTTTGTCCTAAAATCAAGTGGTGATACACTCTGTCTAGTTGGGTTAGTATTTTATGGAACATTAGTACTTTGTTGAGTGGTGGCTACATTTGATAGTGGGGTCATAGAGGTAGTTAAATCGGATGGGTTGGGTGGTTTAGAGGTCTCAATCCATAATGATGTCATGTGACTGGTAGCTGGATCCACAAAAGGTACATATGGGGTGGGGTCAGTGGTCTGCCCTGTGACCCACCAGGTCTGCTCCACTATGTACATTCACTTGGAAGTGAGGTTAGTAAGGCTTAGAGGCATGTTGAGCTGAACAAAAAAGGGAGGGGTGGAGATAGATGAGGGGTTGGCTGGGGTGGGTGGTTGTGGTATATTAAATGTCGTGGGATCCATGAATGGGAGATGATGGATGGTGGATATGTGGTGTAGGTTTTCTAGGATACAATTTTGAGTTTCCCAAATCTCATTCTGGGAAGGGTGGCATTATTTAGTAAGGGTAGATGGTGCATAGATATAGGTTGGATGAGTAATGTTTGTTATATGTGTTGGGGAGTGTGAGGTTGAATGGGTGTAACATTTATTATTCATGGTGGTGGTGGATCACACGGTACTGCCACTAGGAAACGAGGTTCCCAAATGTAACAGTTACCCTTCCTCACTATCATATTAATATAGTGTATCATCACAAGATATATAATCTCAACAAGTCTTAAAGAATATAGGTGTAGTTCAACATCGAAGTAATCCATGATCCTAGCCAGACTTGTGATAAAAGTGATTCCCATCAACGTACTGCACTGCCTCAAATCCTATGTGTTATACTACTGGGAAACTTGAATAGCCATATTGATGGCTGGGCTGCCCTTGGCTGCTGCAAGAAACAACACATCCACCTAGCTGACAATACCATAAATCTCATCTCATAAAAACCATCCATATGCCATGGCTCTGTGATTGATACGCAGTGTTGGACCCTGTAGCTGAGTAGACTTCCTGATGTAGGGGTCCTACTACATCTGGGGGTCGCGGGCTATCATATAGAATAACTATTGATATGTTACATTAGTGGGATATAGATTAAGTGTATAATAAATTTCTAATGTGATAAATTCCTTTATGTGAATACCCATCCCAGGACCAAAATCTGCAATGGATATCTCAAGCGACCCTCCACCGAGATAGAACTGAAGGCTATCCACGGACATTTCAGAAGTGGATAATATTTTCATATATAACTCCTTCATGCTCTCCTCATGAACTTAAATAAATCTACCAATGTTCATCACCTAAAACATGTCATGTATTGTTTCAGTGATATTCATTTGGGCCAAGATGTTCATCTCCAGAGTCTTGTTTGTATACATGGTGTTTTCCTGCAACTGGAGAAGATTGACAAAGGGATTTCAGTTAAAACAACGGAATCTGGTGCTGGTGAATGTCACAATCATTGGAGGTAGAGGTTGAGGTAGAGTGAAACCGAGGACATGGTGCTGCACAAATTGAACATAGTGCAGAAGGTTTGATAAGTGCATCATAAGGGGTTCTTGGATGGCAATTTATCTATGGAGGCTGAGGATGGGGTAGAGAAAGATGAGGATGAGAATGGTTGGAGCCTTTTGGTGTTAACCATGAATGGAAGAGGAGGTTACATGGGATGCAGGTATAAAGAGGGTATGGGGTATGAAATCAATAAGGGAGATCATCTTGGATGGAAATAGAGCTTGAACGCTAGGTGATAGGAGGGGAGGGAATGGTTTGTGGGTTTTCGGGTGATGGAGTGGGGAGGTGACGTGTCTGTAGTGTAGTCGATCCGTAGAGGGGAGTCATGGGAGATTAAGGGTCGAGGGTGTGGGGGTGCTGTGTGGGTCATGAACCTTGGGTTTGTGACCACTAGATTAAAAAACATACCCAACCCAGTACACGATGTGTACTTATGGTTCATGTCATCTACAGGTAAAATAATAATAACTTTCATGTGAAAGAGCACACATCGTGAACAACTAAAACATGATTTTTACTAAAAAAATGCACTCTAATTCAAGCCCCTTCATAGACATTAGCTCCTTCCATAATAGAGGCATTCCTTAGACATTATTAATCAAACCTAAAATTTCTTACCTTGGGTTTCCATCTATTAAGCACTTCCTTTTAATTCAAGAAGTATACTACATTAAAGAATAAGTGAATTTATTGCTGATGACACCTCAATCCTGGAAGGGTTCTTGAACAATTAGCAACCTTTGATGGTTCAATTTAAATGGCATACCACCTTCTCACAAAATTTATATTATTCTATAATGGAAGACTTGAAAAAACATTGAATGTGCATGACAAATGAGACTTCAGTTTACTCAGGTATAGTCTCAATCTTGAGTTGAATAAAATAACCTTATTCCCAGATACAAAGGTACATCTTGCAATAAGTTGATCATCCCATGTCTTCATATTTTCCATTTAGTTTGTTTCATTTTCATGTCAGTCTCTTCTTATCTCTTCTAAAGTGTTCAATTGAAACATTCTATCTTCTACAGATTTCTCAGAAATCATAATTTTTTTCTTGATCACCAAAAATGAGCAGTACTCTAACTCGACCAGAATATGACATGGTTTGTTAAAATCAAATCTGGATTTGGTTGTCCCTATGGGTTACTTTTAATGAGTTTGTAATTCCTATATTGCATCATACAATTTGAGACTCCAATCATTTCTATTTTTATTCATAGTGTGTTCCAAAATTTATTTTACCTCTATATTTGACAGTTCTACATACCCACTCGTTTTTGTATGGGTGGGAGTTCATGTATTGTATCTGATGAAATATCCTTCATTAATTCCACATATACCTTTGTTGGGGTTGTGTGTTCCTTTATCTCAAATGTGGAATATTTGAAATCCAAATCATAAAAACAAATTCTTCCATATAATTTTCATGAAAACTTTTGTCGTGCTATGTGCATTAGCTTCAACATCAACCCATTTTGAGATGTAGTCATCTTAAACTAGAATATAGGTTTTTCCATGGGATGAACGAAATGTTCCCATGAAATAAATTCCCTACAATTTTATGACATGGACTTCCATGATGGTGTTTTGTGGCATCTCATTTTTTATGATAATATTTTTAGTCTTCTAACATCTTTCACATTGTTGGTAAAATCCCTTTGCGTCATGGTGGATTGTAGGCTAGAAAAAACCATGTTTGTGTAATTTTGTCCATTTTAGAATTAGTTCCGTTGTGTTCCCTATTTTTGGACGTGTGACACATCTTAATTACATTATGGATTTCATATTTAGGGATGCAAAGTCTTAGAAGTACTTCAGCACAACTCTTTAATAATAGTGGATCAACCTAATCGTAATGCTTGGCATCTGACCAAATTATTTCTTCTACAAGAAATAGTGGGTTTTTAGTAGAAATACCATGTCATTGTAATTTTAAATATCATAGACCCATGGTTGAACCATAACATTGAATGGGGTTTCATCTTAAAAATCCACTTTAATTTCAACATCCTCATCTTTTTTAATGATGGGTAGAAGATGTTTACAGAGATGATATGTAGCCACATTATCAATCCATTATGTATACATGATCACAATATAGATTTTCTATAGTAGGATGATCTAATTTATTAGCCTTGGATTTTCATCCTACATTCTCATTACGTATCTGATGGAAGTGTGATCAGTGTACACATTACCTTAGACAAAACCATATTTAAATAAAATTCTACAAATACATATAAAATAGCTAAGAGATCATTTTATATAGGTGTGTAATTGATAATAATTTCATATAGAATTTTTCTTGGATAATTAAAGGGTTAAAAGATGTTTCCAATGAACATCCGTAACTTAGAAGCAACAACAATGTCACTAGAATCACACAATAACTCAAACTATGTATCCCCATTGGGTGCAAGGATGAGTGGTGATACTATCAGACTTTTCATTATTATGTTAAATGATTATCGGAAGGCATAAATAAATTATAATCTAATTTATATTTTCAAAATAAAATTCAATGGATGTGAATCTTTAGAAAAATCCATCACAGATTATCTATAAATTCTATCATGGCCCCAAATTTTTTTGATACCCTTAACTATTAAGGATTCTAGAAGATATTTGATGAAATTTAATTTTGTTGGAATAAATTTGATGCCTTATATGGAGATATTATGGCCAATTACTATTACCCATGTAATATGAAATGGAATTTTCTTCCTATTCTAGAGATGGGGCATTTCTTCACAACATTGCATGACCAATTATTTATTTTTAAAATAAACGTCAAATGATCTCCCATAGTCTCCAAATTCGGCCATGAATATTTCAAAAAAAATTCAAACATGTAATGGAAAATTTGAATCATGAATCTTTAAAATGTTGTTGGAGCATTTCACATTCTAACTGACATTCATCTATACGGAAAGGTACCAACTAGAGATGTAAAAGTGGTCTTTGGGAAATCAGTGGGGTCAACAAAAAATTTATTTTATCCTGAATATACATCCAATAAATTTTATAATTCAGGAATATCTAGTGTTTCTATCATATGGTACATTTGGTTTCAAAATTCCATCTTCTATAGTCAATGCAGATCTCCATCCGATGATGGTGTGTGTTGAAATCTATTAATTTTCATTAATTATTTATACCACTCATCCTCCGTTATTTGTAACTACATGAAGAGGGATCTCCCATTCACAACATAATATTGAGAAAATGATTCTTGTATGAAATAGTTTTGTCAAAAATATTTTTGATTAATTCTATCATCAAGGGTGTGAGACTCCGTTGATTATGTCAATTTATATAAGATTTTCCTTCAAGAAGTATTCTTTTCTATCATGCAGTTTGATTAATCCCCTTAATCTATGCCACTTCCCATTAAATTGATTGCTTCTTTATTTGAAAAACATCAACCAATTTCTCTTCATGTTGTTGTGATAGTTTACTATTGATACTGATTGGAAGAGAGGATTACACTCAAAAATATGAGTAAATTAGTGTACTAAGTAGTGGTTTTGGTTCTAACATGGGTTGTCTAATGATGGGGTGAAGAATGGTGACATGGAGTCCCTTTTGAGTGGTTCACTAATGCTTAATTTCCCAACGATGTCTTCGTATACCTTCATTGAGATTGGATCATCAATTTATTCTTCAATGGTCAGGTACTCATCTCCATTTTGGGAGAGAGAGATGGCATTACAATCCATATCATCATATGATTGTTGGGATTCATTGATCAGGTTGAACACCACATGTTCTTCACTAACTCTGATGAATATACATCTTTGGTTTACATCTATTAAATCTTTTCTTGTCACTGGGAATGGACTTCCATGAATATTAGTGACATAAACTTATTCATCTAGGTCCATGACTAAGAAATATACTAGAAAGATGAATTTTCCAAGTCTGACCAAAACATATTCAAGAATGATTCTCGGGTACTTCCTTTATATTTCAACAATATATTTTTCTACTCTATTTGTTTGGATTTTCAATAGTCTGAGCTTGTGGAAAACACACTTCATCATTAAATTGATATTGGATCCAATATCGCACATGGATCTTCCAAAATTACATTCTACTATATCATAGAGGATAAAAAAACTCTAACTCTCTCATTTTAGAGGGAATTTTCTTTTTCAAAATAGTAGATAATTATTCATTTAAAGAGATAACCCCAAGATCATCTTCTTTCCTTCTGTTAGATAGTAGATCCTTTAAAATTTTTTCATAAACTGGGTTCTGAGAAATGGATTCTGCAATTTGTATGTTCATGTGTAGTAGTGAGAACATATCATGTAAATTCTTATATTTTCCATATTATCTACATTTTCATTATCTCTAAGATAATTGAAGATGTGGCTTATATGGTTATGGGGAAACATAAATTTTCCATGTTGGATAATTAGGTGTTTGGTTCTTTTCAACTGGTACTTCTTCTTAAGGTGACTGATGTAGTCTTATCAGCTTATCCATATTCATCTGGTTTCCTCTCAAGCTCTTCTCTTGGACATTAATTTTAAACTATTGGTTGTTTAATGTTAGAAACAATCCCTCTTCTCAGCAATAAGGCCTTGGAATCCTCACATTGGGACATGATAGTTTTTTTAGGTAAAGTACCTAGTAATCTATCAGATAAGGTTTTTGAGAGTTGACCCATTTGAATCCCCATATTCCTCAAATCTTCTCTCTAGTATTTGATTTCTATGTCTCGGGTTGTCATTATATGATTTTTATTTTCGAATAAATTATCCAAGAGGTTTTCTAGGTTACATGGAGGAGGGATAAAATGTTTTTGGGGATTTTTTGGGTGGATTGAAAATGTTGTAGAGGTATTTGTACGATGGTATTTTGTTCACCATTTTTTGTGGTCATGGCACAATGTTCATCGGTGGATAGCATGGTTTTCCTTGATTGTAGAATTGTTCTTCACCAGTTCGTGATTGAGAATATTTTCTACTAATTTGAGGTCGCTGTAGAGAATACCTCTGATTGAAATATTACTGGTGTTGAAATGTTTGGTTCATTTTATTATAATTAACATAATTACATCCCTGATTTTCTTCATATACTACCTTGCAATCTTGGTAAGTATGTGTGCCAAGCACATCTCGCAGTATAGAATTTCTCTTATAGAGGTGGGAGGGGGTTGGGTTTGGGTTTGTGTTGCTTGTATCTAAAATTATTCAATATTCCTTAGGGGTGCTTCCACATGAATTTCTAATCTGGTTCTATCTTCTACATAGTGGATTCCATGATATGGTGGTCCACGATAACTTTTCTAGATGTTTTATTTTGGGACCCTTTATCAAGAATTGTTCATCCTGCATCAGGGGTTTAAAACATTAATCCTCCATCAGCGGCAGTATGGACTATAGTTTGTGAATCTGGAAGGAGTCCTTCATAAATAATATACAACTGAATCATTGAATCCAGGCCCGTATGTGGACACTTATTCATGATATCCATGAATACTCTAATGCTTCCCATAACGATTATTTGGCAGATTGAGCAATGTTTTGGATGACATTCTTGAACTTCCACATTCTGATTGGAGGAGAGTAATTGTCCAAAACGTTTTCAGTGATATCATACCATGTTATGATTGACTTAGGCTCTTATAATTCAATCAATTCTATAGATATATTTCTTAGTGAGAATGGTCAGACACGTAGTATCATGTAATATGAGGAGACTCCCTAGTTACCAAAGGTGTCAAAAACTTTCAGGAAGTTGGAAATGTGCTCATGAAGGTAATTTCATTAGAGACCACTAAATTGACCTATTTTAGGGATAATATGAAAGAGTCTAGAATTTATCTTGAATGTGTGGGATTGAATTCGGGGATGAAGAATTATTATGGTTGCACCATGGATTGAGGGAAAGCCATAATCTGTGATTGTCTTTTCAAGATGCATTGGGTGACCTCCCAGATTTATCTTATGGGGGTTTTGCAGGTTGGGTCTCATAGACAATGATTGTCAGACACTACTAAACTTAAATGGTCAAACAAATCCTTTTTGAACATGGAATAAATGGCCAAGGGTTCATTTGACACAACATTCCATGAACGAGTTAGGGGACCTTGGTGTATGTACTATTGTGGAAAATAGTTATGTATGGATGTATTTGTACGAAAATAATTTAATGGGGTGAGGGAAAGGTAATCCTAGATCTTGGACTAGAATTCTTAAAATGAAATGGCTTTCCTCCCTGATAACAATTCTATAATTTTATGCACCTGCACGCATCATTGTCTTCCCTTGAGAATCAGTCATATTAGAATTATGGGTCCTAAACATTACTAACTATATGGACATAGTATAGTTGTAGTGTGGGTTTGACCCCATGAGGAGGGATCTTGTTCTTATAGAGGATCACTAGCATGAGACCCTTAGATGAGTATTTTCAAGTTACCTCTGTGTTCGAGAATTTTACTAAATTTCTAGTTTTGAGTGACATCAAGTTTTTTAATAAGGGTTTGGGATCAATTTTGTGTAACTGGGTAATGGATGATCTTTATTTTAATCATTTTAAGGTCTTAGGGATTAGGTTGTGAGGAAAATGGTGGTTGCTAGTTATGTTTTTTCATATAAACTAGTCCTACATAGGAAGATATTGTTCCGTGATTAGGTGATAATAACAATCTAATTGCCTTTTATTTAGCTTCTTTGGCATTAAGTATACAAGGTAGTTATCATATTCTAATTTTCTTGAATTTTGATAGGTTCTTCCATTTGAATATCTTGTTTTTTTGGATGTTTACATGAAATGGATAAAATTTGGTTATTTATCTAGATTAATAATTCATTAGGTTTGGTAAAATTATATTTATGTAATGATTATGGGTTTAGATACAACTAATCTTGATCCCCACCCCTAAGAGGGTTAGTTATTCATAGTAGGAGAAGATTCAATAAACTAAATAAAGAAATTCATTATTGATGTGCTCGACATGCTATTTGGATTTAAATGATTCAAAATCATTTAGTGATTGGGATTTTAATGTGAATGAGCGTGTAATTGAGTTTTAAAAAGATAAATCACAATTTTAATAAATTTCTTACATGAGATTAAAAATGGAAATGAATCGAACACATTTTGATGATGATTAATGATGAACAATGGTGAATGATGCAGTGGAAATGTGATAGTATTGAAAGAAAAAGATCCACAGCTCTTGAATTAAATTATATTGTAATAAAATGATGTAATTTGAGTTTTATGGAGAAATGGGGTGAAGAAACTCGAATGGAATGAAAAAAAAATAGAAGAATACCTTCAGGAATTGTTATGAAATTATATATTGTAGCTCTGTATAATAGGCAAATTTGGTCACGACGTGTATAGAAGGTTCATGTCATATATTGTTGATCAGTTTATATTTCCACATATTTTAGATCTTATGTGTTCCACACACATATCTGGATGATTTATAATGTTTTAATGATTAAAAATTATGTAATGAGGGTTTAAAAGGTGTACTATCCTCCAGCTATTCCGTTGAGAGGATTTATCACGGATTTCTCACTAAACCTTTTTGACTAATGTCACAACATGTACTTATCCTTCACAACATGTACTAGCTATTTCCTCAGCTGACATTGCGGTGTGGTCACATCTTGTCTCAAATCTTTTCAAACACCATTAACTCATAATACATGATGTGTCATGATAATTCAGAATGAATAATAGGAAAATTTTACACTTTTTCTGTATTTTATCTCATAAATCTGTTAAAGCCTTATTTCTAGAAAATTATTCATATACAAAGTAAATTACTGAATGAATCAATGAAAATCCATAAGATAATGACAGAAAAAATTTCATATGAATTCAGATTATCATGGGGTAAACCAATATCTTGTCCTCTATCTAGGTCTAAGCTTCAACCATATGTTCTATTGTTTAGTTACATACAAACAAGATGAGCTATAATGGGTCTCTCAGTCTCATGCCACACATAGATGATTGCTAAAAACAATTCTCCCTATTCTCCATTTTATATGACATTAAAATTATAATAATTGGTCCTTGTTACATGACTTTAAATGTTCAGAAGGATATTTTAATATGGCATAAAAAAATTTGGGTTATGTGTATATGGAATACTGCAATTTTATTAAACAACTATACTGATAATTTTACAAATAGAGGATCATTAAAAGTTTAGTGTCTTGGAAAAAAGGTATATAAAATATGAAATCATAAAAAATTATTCAGTTCGAGTTAAAAATGAATAATCATTATTTCGTGATGTAGTAGTTCACCATATAATGAAATAGTTTGTTATATACATATTATATAGGGGTTTGTGTATGTTTAGGTCAAAAAATATCATAAAAATATTCAAATATATTAAGGATACTCTTTTTAATATAATAAAGGAATAAATATTTTTTATAAGGTGGAGAATGGAAATGAAATTTAAAAGAATAAGAGAATATGTTACCTCTTAATCGGGTAACTACTTCTAGATTATACCAAATGGATTCCATGGAAGAACTTCTACCAATAGGTAGGATTCAACGACTAAGGTTCAGATTTTGGGTAACTATTTGGTAATATCTAGGCTGATTTTAAGTTGTTTGGGAGGTTTGAGGGATGAGGAGAGCTATGTGAATATTATCGGGAAGGAAAATGAATCAATTGAAATTGATGGAAACAAGATTGGTATACATGTGTTCTTTCCTAAAAAAATCATAAAAACACAAAAAATCATTAATTGATGATTTATGGAAGAGATATGTCTTAGAATGTGTTTTGGAAACGTGGATAGGACAATCAGGCCGCTGAATTAATAGTTTAGTCCTTTTTTAAGAGCAATTTTACATTAAAAATAGTGATTTTTTATAATTACACTCACTAAGAATTTTGGTAAAAAAATTGGCCTTATTAGAAATTATATATTATTCTGATTCAAAATATTTAATCAATTTTCAAAAAAACCAACCATATATGTGGCAGGAATTGATTTGAATGTAATCACGTAGATGAAGTTTATTATGACATATTATATAAAATAAATAGAATAAATTAATATTTATAACGGGATCTCCATTTAAAAGTGGAAGAATATTCATTATAAAAATATTGGTTTTTTGTGTGAAATAGGTTATGTTTTATCTTTTTCATATAAAAAAATTTACTAAATATCAACAAAATTTTATATAATATAAAACATGTAATGTTCCTTCGAATAATTAAATAATTTTATTTATTTATGTTTATTAAGACAAAAATCCTTTGGAAGAATAAAAATAAAATTATTTCTTTTTCTACCCAATTGGTTCTTATTTTGGTTTCTCAATAATTGTAGACCAATGAATTTATTATATATTTATGGAAACTATAAATATTCATATGTTAGTTAATACAAATCATAATTCTTAGTTTTGAATGACCCTGAAACACACTGAGGGGTGTGAGTCCGGGTGTTAACATATTATTTGTGATGGATCTTATTCACACGTTTTTAGGAATATGATAAATATTTCAGGTGGTAATATTTAATAATTTAATAATTCAAAAGCATAAGGATCAGACAACAATTTTTGTTGTTCACCACTAAGGGATATTCATCGAAGCATATGCTGATAGGTTGTTAGTAGTAATGAAGTCTACTAATTTTTACTAATTGTGGATTTAAAATGTTTATCACAGTAACATTGTTCCAGGTACACCATTTATAATGTTTATGCATAACACACCACATCACTCAGTTCACTTCAATTAACATTCTCCCACATACTATGTTGGGAAGAATTTAAACTCGGTTTATTAACATGATGGTCATATTAATGGCTTGGTATTAAATCATTCATCCCCAACTATAGAGAGATGCTTTGTTTATGTCTTGTTTTCCCATATAGATGTAATCTATGTTTCCACATATAGTTTAATCATGAACTTATCCTTTGTAAATTTCTATTCTACCTCCACATACCATATTTCATGACATATTGTGAGTGTTTCTAGAACCACCTCTCCTTATGTGCTTCGTCCAACGTTGAGGATGGATTCTTCCTCTATGAACTGTGAGTCTTTCTCATACTCCAAGAGCATCCTCCACATACATCTTCTCTTATGCGGAGATTTCATCACTCAAAATACTTCCCAATTCATCAGCATCCTATGATTTTCTAATTAGAATATACATTGTAAGGCTTCCTTCCCACAAACCAGTCTAGACATCCTTGAATTCCACTAAGTTTTTTAATATCATCCATTCTCTATTAATGAAGGTATTAATACTCCATTAATAGGAAAATAGGTATACATTATCCACTATAACTAAATTTACGAAATCTGTGATAAAAATTCCATTACATTGTACTATTCATCTCCCACAAACCATTTTCCCTATGTGGTCTGCGTTCCACAAATCTTATATTCTCATCATGTGTTTATCAAATCTTATCCAACCATAGTCTTCTCATTTCTCCTCACACCGTAGAGAATTAATTTATCCATTCATCTACCCCTTTACAAATAAACCTAAATTACCTGTTATTGAATGTGTGTAAATAAACACACACTTCCCCTGGATGGTATCTCCCCCATAAACCTGCATCGCTTACATAAATAAAATAAAATTGTAAAACAATTGGGGAGAAAGAAATAGTTGTAACATCCTGATACAGTGAGATATGGTTGAACATTGAGCTCTAATTGATGCTTCTTGAACACATGTGTTGATAATGTGTTGGTCCAAATATCAACCACTTGATCAACAGTTCCAACATGATACATTTTAATCATTCCATTTTTCACTTTTCCCTTGATGTAGTGATATCTAGATTAAAATTTTTTCATACTAGAATTTGGAATCTGATTCCTAGTTCGAGCAATTCCACTCTCGTTATCATAGTGAATCAATATTGTTTGTTTGACATCCTCAACAATATCAGTCATTTGATTCTTTATCCAATTTGGTTGAGTGAAAGCCTTGGTATTAGAGATATTTTCAACATCATTAGAGCTAAGATAAGTTCTTTCTTATATCACACTCAACTAACCCACACATTTCATGCCAATAATGAATTCTCTACCACTTGAAAATTTTCTATCCACAAAATCTCATGCCCAGTCAACATTATTATATTTTATAGTTCATAATATTTTGATTGAGTAAAGTATAATCTTTACTTGTGAGTACCGTTAATGTACCTCGTGATTCATTTAACTTCAGTCATATGTTCTTCATTTGGATTACATTGAATGTGGGTCTCTAATCAGGTTGCAAAGACAATATCTAGTCATATTGCATTTATGATTAGTAGGCATGTAATTATTATCTTGTACATGCTGGAATATACATAATTGACATCATCATTCATTCCATGTTTAGTTCCAACCACAACCAAAGTTGACGTTAATTTGGATTTATTCATTGTGTAATTCTTCAGTAACTCAGTTGCTTACATTTCTTGATAAATAAAATTTTAATATTTCCATTGACTCCCTTGAATATCTAAGAGGACTGTAAGTTCACCAATCACTGATATTTCAAATTACAGTGTCATGTGATTGAAAAATTTATCCATTGACCCATGGATGTTTCCACCAAATATAATATCATATACATACACCAATACCATGAACTGATCTTAATTATAATTAATCATATAGAGATTGGGATCTAGTCCACCTATTTTAAATTCATGTTTAAATAGATAAAAATCCATTTAGAAATACCATTCTCGTAGTGGCTGATTCAATCCCAAGAGATCCTTATATAATTTATAGAACATCATTTATCATTATCAAGTAGAAACCCCACAATTTATTCTATGCAAAGTTCATCTTTAATAACTCTATTTAAGAAATCTATTTTGACAATCATTTGATATAGTTTGTTTCATCATTGAATTTCTATAGAAAGAAAAGGTCTTTTTGAATTTGTTCTAGCCACTAGATTGAATGTTTTCACCATCAACCCCTTTAATATTTGAATATAATTCACACACCATGCATGTTTTTTTTCTAGTCACTTTTCCATCCTCATAGAATTCATTTTAAAATATCCACATCACAATAATCACTTTGTGGTTATCGAGTCTCTTTACTAAATCCCATGTTTGGGTCTTATCTATATAATCAAACACTTCATTCATGGACTTAACCCATGATTCATCATTTATATCTTCTTCAAATGAGGTTGGTCCCACAAATGAAAGGAAAGAAAATTTTACATCATTCCTCATTCTCCTTGATTACAAGGAAGATGTCCAATCCCCAATGATATTAGATTTACCAATTTTATCCCTTCGATTTATCCAAGGAGGTTCAGATAAATTTCCATCCCCCATGGTTTCCACTTATAATTATTCTTCTAAGTCAACATCATTATGTGATTCCAAAGTTTTTTCCACACCTTCCTATACTTCATTATTTTGATCTATTCAACTTCCATAGTTTTCCACATCTTATATCACATTAAAAGATGAATTCCATTAGGGTTTTTGTGTTTAATCATCAATGATATTAACATAAATGAATTTCATATTTTTTCCAATATGTTCACTAAAACATTTCTAGGCTTTTATATTCATTAAAAAACCTATGAATATTTATTCATCTACAACATCACTATAGTTTCCTTGATTTCCTTCATTGTTTCAGATACATAATTTACATCAAAAAATAAGAAAATACTAAAAAGTTTTATTCCTTCCATTCCATAAAACATTGGGAGTCTTGGTTTACCCCGTATAAAGCCCCTTCTGGTTTTGAATATAAACTGCAGCATGAACAACCTCTTTCAATTAATGGCAGGACATACAAATCTCAATCCGCATATTTATTCCCATATTATTCACCTATTAGTATTGGTTCTCAACAACTCCATTTTTTTGTGTAGTTCTAACAATATCCACCTCATGTTTTATTCCATTCATCTATAGGTATTTTCTGAAATTCAATGGTCATGTATTCCCCTCAAATATTACACCGGAAAACATTGATTTTCCATCAACTATCATTCTTGATTATTTGGTGATAACATTCCTTGAAATCAAGAAATTGTTATTTCTTGTTTATAACCATCACATAATCCATAATACAATAATCATCATTGAAATGAAAAAATTTCATTTATACATATATTCCAGACATATTTATAAGAACACATACATCTGTATGAATGATATCAAGATGATTTGATTCTATTTTCATCTTTGGTCAATAAGAACAGCACAACATCTTTCTTCACATCAAGAATGAGAAGTCATCAACAATTCATATATTAGATTTCATATATCATTGAAAACCTTCATTATATATATATTTTATATATCTTGTTGGTTGATGTGGCCCAACCACCACTGCCACATGTTGTTCTCTTCTTCAACCAACATGTAAAAAAGGTTCGCTCTTCTATAAACTGGAAACTAGTTTTAATTTTTCTCTATACCTTCATGAAGGAATTCCCTATTTTAAAATTTATAAGTGTATCACCTTTTTTTGAAGGTAATTATAAGCCATGAGTCACTATTTTGACTCACACTCATTAGATTGTGTTGAAACCCCTTCAAAAAAATAACTTCAGTCTTTTTTAGCTCTCCATTGGCCAATTTAGTACATCCACTGCCCTTGATCTTCAAAGCACTATCATTACCAAATAAAAAATCTTTCATATACTTTTTCCATGACATTGATTATTAGATATTAATTTCCTGTCATATGAGTAGTGCATACACTATAAAAAATCCAACTGCAATGTGCTTGGTAGCATTGAGAGCTACTTCTAAAAGGTTATTTTTTCCATATTTTTTTCTTTCTCTTCCGTGAAATATTTTTTTCTATAAAGGATATAGAATGATTTTAAACTATATTTTAAATTTTCATATTTTTATCATACTCATACTCTTCTTACAAAGGAGAAAACGTGTTTCCATGAAAAAAACAACTAGTCGGTGAGTATTGACATATCACACAGTTTTTTACAAATTGATCTTACCATTCGTCTGCTTAAAATCAAAAAAATCAATTGTGAAAGATAGAAAAATGAAAACAATATCCATAGAAAATCATTCTATATTATAAGTAGGATATGAATTTTTTCTCCTTTTTTGAATTCCTAGCAACCCACTATTCAAATAGATCCTTGCCTTTTTATATTATGACATGGTATGTCCAAGATAGCCACAAATTTGAAATTTCCTAAGTGTAAATGTATTTTAAATTCTATTTCTCATATTGTAAACTTCATTAGGTGGATAGTTTTATTGTATTTCCTCTTTGGAATCATTGGAATAGTTTTATTACCATGGTTCTATCTGATTTGCGTATTCCTTTGATTGGAATTTAGTTGTATTTTGGATATGTATGATGATCAACTTCCCTTTATTATTTCCCATTTTACATCAAGCATTTGATGTTATGACATCAATCCCAATTCCCATTTTTCCCATTAATGAGGGTATTTGATAATTTAGTGCCTTTTCAACTCCATCATAACCAAACTTATCTCTCTCTAAGAGATTAGAATCATATAATATTCAGTACTTAATTTTATTCTTTGTTTATTTTGAACATGATTAACATTAAATTTTATTCCATAGAATAGAAACCACTTAATCATGTCCCTCAATTGTTTTGGACTTCTCCTCTAGTCTATATGTAATGTCATTAATGACCTTTTCCTATTATTCTATTCTTTGGTTTAGTTCACCTATATCTTCTGAGCAGCCAAATGTGGTTGAATGTTCCTTTACCACATCCCTAAGTCAATCAATTTCATCTTATAGTATATCAACATATTCTAATGACTCTTACATAACTTATATCTAATTTTTTCTTTTATGGAAATAATTTTCAAGATTACCAATAGAATCCTTAAATTTTAAATTGAGATCAACATCTATGGTCAGCTTATTATCTATAGCTTTGTCTCCCAATGGTTATAAATTTTCATCGATATCCATCATTGATGCATGGTTTCCAGATTTAGATTTTTGGTTCTTTTCATCAAATAAATCACTATCTCCATGTTATTCTTCACTGAAAAATCTTTTTCTATATAATTTCTCACAAGACTTGAGGTCTCCCTTTTTTAAAAACATTTTATGAAACTTATGAATGTATCCATATACCCATTCATCATCGTTGAAATTTTTTTGTTCACTTATAGGAAATGTGGGTTGAGTTTTTACAATGAAAAAAATCCAGAGGTAACATGCCATCACATTTCCATATTCCCATATTAAATTTAAGTGAAATGGGAGAAAGCAGTTTTTTATAATCATTATCATCATGAATCCTATATCCTTAAATTTCATATTTATCTATATTATTTACACAATTTCCTTGTGTATTGGATTCATTGCATCTTTTGGTTTGAATATCATCTGATATACTAACACGTTGCTCAGGTGATAATCTAAAAAACTTTTGTAAAAATACCTTTCTAAAAGGGATGACACATTTTAAGTATGTAGAGGTGTAAGAGTTCTCATTATTTCATTACAAAATTAATGTAATTTATTTCATAAAAAACCTCATATTAATCCAAAATCATTAGTAATTTGATTTAAAAATATGTCTTCTTTTTCATTAAGATGCATATTCATATCATCAAACCTATTGTAAAAACATGTAGTTTTTCCTCCATTTATTTTTTGACACTTTCATAAATATTATTCAGCTTTCCCACATAGATGTTTCAAATTTATACCTCGTATATTTTAGATATATCTAATCAAGAAGAGGTATAGTGAGGGTATCCTGTTCTTTGTCATCTGTATTAATCATTTTCTTATCATCATCAGTTGTAGACATACCTATTGTATCAGTGACATGTACTCATTATCAAGTCGAAAACATTACTTCTATTAAAATAGATTTAACATATGACTTCCTCATGTTTTTTCAAATATGGATGTTTAATCCATCAAATTGGGGTAAAAGCCTGGTATTTACTAAGTTCTCTATGGCAGCAATGATGGAAAAATCTATCCCCAGCAACCTATATCTGATACCACTTGATGGACCCTAAAACACCATGGAAGGTGAGGGGTGATTCATGGATTCATCTTTATATTTTAATTTGACGGATCTTTTTCCTTCATTGGTATGAACATGTTAAATCTATCTCTTGTAAATGGGAAATAATTTAAACCACCACACATAGAAGGACCACATAATAATTTTACATGGTTCACCACTAAGGGGTAGTCTAAGAATAATACACCAACAAGATTTTGGTTGTAAAAATTCTTTCTAATCTTATCTTGATGTATATTAAAAATTCTTACCACAATCACCAAATTCCAAGCCAACTAACATTACAAGGATTTAGAGATAGTACACTACGTCCCTCAGATCACTTTCTTTAACTCCCCCTTTATTACTGTATTAGGACGAATATGAACTCAGTTTATCAAATTTATGGTCATTTTAATGTGTTGGAATAAAATCATGAATCATTACTTATAGATAGATTAACCATTGATGTATTTTTTCCCTATAGTTTTAATATACTTTTTCGTGTACTGTTCGTTCATGAACTACTCTTCTATGAACTAACCATATTCAAACACATACCACACTGCACTGTGTACTGTGAGTGCATCATGAACCACCTCTCCTTCAATGTATTGTATTTCTTTGTAGACATATTCTTCCTCCGCTAACCGCCTCTATTTTGAGAATTGTAAGATCTTCCTCTATGTACTGCCTCTCCAATAGAGAATACATGCACATGGCCTGAAGTATAAGGGAACGTCTAGTATAACATGGTAATGCCCAGAATACATGGACATTTTAACACCCCAAGTTTTTCTAAAAATAAATAGAAATTCATGGGACATTGTTTTAAGTAGATATTTATAACTAGCCTTTAAACATAATTTTCCCACTTCTATGCTTTGAATTTCATGAAATAGTCATCTAAAATTGTGTTCAGTATGTTATTTAGAGTCTATTAGAACCAACACGTTTTTTTGGTGAATAGTAACATACCCTTATGAATAGTTATATGAATAATAATATGACCCAAATAAGTAGTAAATTTTATTATTATTTTATTTCTTGAAGTTTTAATAAAATAACATCTTGGTTCATTTTTTATCATGATATAGAAGTAGTTATAGAATGAGAAAGCCTATTTTCTAAATTAAGTACACTTTTATTTAAAAATTAAATTAATAAAATTTAGAAAATTATTTACAAAAAATTTACTTAATTTTTGAATTCTACACATCGAAAAATGGTTATGGTAAATTTTATTGTTTTTCTAAAATTCTTTATTTTTCGGTGAATAGTGAAATATGATAAAATACCGTATAATCAAATTATCAGTAAAATAAACTATTTATGAAATCATAATTGATTCAAGGAAACTTGGATCGAAATAAAATTATGTTATTATTATTTTAGGTCACATTAACTATGACTATTCATAATCTAGGGAAAAAATATTATATTAATGATTCAAATAATAAAAAATACCCCCTCTCCTCCACAATAAATACCATCCTCACTCCCCTCTTCTTCTCACACCTCTCAAGCCTAGATCCTTGCCTATGTTCTTCCCAAAAATACTCCCAAGGCTCTTCCCTATGTCTTATAGCTTCTGGTCTCAACAAAATACCATAACCAAAGCCCTTAAGAAGGATCTCGATTAGAAGAGATCAAGAGGTAACCATCCTATTTTATTTTCATTCTTTTCTTTAGTTTTATGTTATTCTCTTCATTTAACTTTTTAATTAAGTTTGGATATTTCATTTCATATCCCTAAATACTTTCCATATTATATATGAGTTATGATATATTCTCTTTCTCTCATCAAAATAATTTTACGAAATTCTAAGAGACGCCATTAGGCTGCCGAATTTTCGTGATAAATTTCTCATGTTTTTTATTATTTCTTGATTGCTTTTTCTTAATTCCTGACCCCCTATTATCCAAGAGGAATGAAATTTACATAATCATGTATATTATGGATGTTCTTGTGTTCATGGAAAAATTCATCATCATTTTTCTTCTCCTATCCTACTTATTCAATGAATTAAAAAGATTGTCCCTAATGTGTTGAATTACTGACATCATGGATGACGTGATTTAATTTTTCATTAAATCCTTTAAGAATGGTCATGATACCATTTTTTTGGTTGAAAAATGTTATATTATATGTATTATGTCTCATAAATGGTTCTTTAATTCGTTTTAACACATGTATTTAATTTATAAAATGAAATGAGGTAGTTATTATCAAATAATCACAAAAATGATCTAAATGAACATCATTAATGTTCTCACTTATGAGTCATACTCATATAAAAGATTAAAATGTTAATCGTATAATTTGTGGATCTATAAATTTGTAAATACATTTCCATTCCAATTGTGGAATTTCACTTACAATCGATAAGAACATCCACCATGAACCAATCTTGGAAATCATGTTAAGAACTCCTCAACAAAAGTTCAAGGAGAAAAATACTAACAATTAATGGGTGAAATGATGTTTTGAAATGATAATATATGATTTTATAAACATGAACATGTTTTTTTAAACTATTAATAACACTATTTTTACCATTATAAAATAATTTTAAACAATTTTGAAGTAAGAGAGACCCGAGGTAATTGAATTCTTAACCTGATTTCCATTCTTTGTGTTCACCTTCTACATCATCATTTATGTGCTATTTAAATTGTTTGTGTGATGGGTTCTATTTATATTATGTTTTATTATGTGTATTTACAGTTTATATACATACTCTATCAACTCTATTAAGTCTATCTTCAATTTTATTATATTCATAAGGGGATTTTCTTTAAAAGTACTCTTTTTAAATTTTGTTTTAAAAAGTTCCAAAGTAATGTTTTTATGGAATTATTCAAGTTGTATGATTATTTTTTGGTTATTGGGAATTATTTATGATGAATTTTGGGACCTATATATCCCTCTAATTTATTGGGTATGAATAAGTTGGAGGTCGGCCGTATGGTTATTCCAAGTGTAATTGTGATGGTTACACAAAGTAAGGTAGCCACGAGGGTTACAAATTATAAAGTAGCCAATAATGGTTACAATATTATGTAAGTAATTACCCAATATACCTTTATGACTATATTTATGTTCTCATGTTTTGTGTTGATATTGTGTAAATATCATTTTAAAAAAATTAAGTATATATAGGTGACAAGAATGTCTTTTGAAATTGCTTTCATACATTACGAGTATTCATGGACTAATGGGATCTTTCCTTCCATTCCATCCCTTACTGAGATTTTCTGATCATCCCTAGTTATTAATTGATATTTACAGGTTAATGGATGTGTATGACAAGGAAGTAATCCATGTTAAATATTTAAGAATTGTCAAGGAGTCTTGTTTTAAGTTTTATTTTTTTATATTTTGAAAAAAATATAAAATGTTTTTATGGTATCCACTCTATAATAATGTGTAATGTTATGACTATGTTTTCCTAATTATTTAATGATATAAACTTGAAAATATACTCAAAGTAAAAGGAGGTTTTTTTCTTAACTAAATTCAATATTAAGTAAGTAATAAAGTCATATTCTAATAGTTGGTATCATAGGAAGGTTTAGATAACATTAGGGGTTAGGGTGATGTTAATAGAATACTATAAATTATTTTCACTCTATGTTTAATTTTAAATGATTTATCATTTATATATTACCATGTTGCTTCATCTAAGACATGATTCCTCGGAATGGTTTTCTGCAGAAGGAGCAGGGATGATGAAGAGGAGAGGCACAGACAGAATGACATCCTTCTGAAACTACAGCCCGGAATATTATGGATTGGAACCAAGTAGTTTCTGACAGTAATGGCTCATCTAATGCGAGCAATAAATGGTTGTGGAATCCATTCAAGATAACCTATAGAGTTTCCACAATGGAACAAGAATGTAGTGGAACATTTTATGAGACAACATCCTCCTGCATTCAATGGATCTTCTAACATAGTAGCATCTGAAGGATGGATCAAAGCCCTTGAAAAGATATTTGATGTTATGGGATGTTCAGAAAATCAAAAGGTAAGTGCTGCCATTTATCATTTTGAAGGGGAAGCTGATCAGTGGTGGTCAATGGTAAGGAATATATAGTGTAGAGGGGATTTGGATGCCTTAGAGTGGGATATATTTAAAAGTCTTTTACTTAAAAAAATATTTTCCTAAGGTGGTGCGACATCAAATATAGAAGAAATTCATTGAATTGAAAAAGTAGGAGGAAGATTCAGTGGCTGCATATGAAGTGAACTTCACCCGACTGGTGAGGTATGCCCCAAATTGTATTATAGATGTTGATAGAAAAATCAACGTATTTACTTATGATTGAAGCCAAGGTATCGAAGGGAGTTTGCCTGCTGTTAATTCAAAAGTTATGAGAAAATTGTCTGATGTGCTGAGAGGGCAGAGATGGATTTTTTTGATGATCATGTGCATTTTGAAAACAAAGAGAATAAGAGGTATAGTTGAAAAAAAAATGGTTAAGAATCAACCGAATAAATCTGATGGAAAGAAAATACAATTTCCAGTTTGTGGAAAGTGTGGTAAGAAACACCCTGGGGAATGTCTTAGAAAAACTGGGAAGTGTTTTAAATATTGTAGGTTTGGACATAAGTCCTAAGATTTCAATGAAAATGATCCTAAGACTAATACTGAAAAGTAGACTGTAAAGTGTTTTAAATGTGGTGAGATGGGTCATTATGAAAATGTATGCACAAAGAGAGATCTGAATGATTCAAAGAATCTAGACTACAAGAGGAAAGGTGAAGTTAGATCCTTTTATACTATGTCATCATATGTTAGGACATCCAATGAAGTTGTATTAGGTATATTTTTTGTTCACTAAGATTTTTCTAAAATTTTTGTTTGATATAGGGTATATACATTCCTTTATCTCAGAAAAAGTTTCTGTTAAATTGGAAATATCACCTCAACAAATGAGACCCAAAATTGTTGTTAAAACACCAGGGGAAAATGTTATAGCAAATAAGTAATTATATAAATATTTCTATTGTTGTCTTTGGAAATACATTACCGGCAATCCTTTTTGTTTTACCCTTTGACAAGTTTTATTTTATTCTAGGGATGGACTGCCTTTCTGATTATCATGCTAAGATAGACTGTAGAGCTAAAGAAGTTGATTTTTAGAAAGAATTTCAGTTTATATACAAGAATGAACCCATATGATTGATAACATATCAATATTCTAAGAAACTATTGAAGGATTGGAATGAATGTTATCTTCCTCATATTGTTGAAAACAATGGAACTATTCAAATTCATGATGTTCCCGTGGTAAATGAATACCTTGATGTTTTTCCTGATGAGTTTCCCGATGTCATTCCTGATCAAGATGTTGAATTGAAAATTGACACATATTCTAATGCTAATCTAATATCAAAACCCCCATATCATATGTATCTAGTTGAACTTCATGAATTGAAAATTCAATTACAGGATTTTCTTGAGTAAGGCTACATTCATCCTAGCACTTCAACATAGAGAGCCCATGTTTTGTTTGTTAAAACAAAACATGGTTCCATGATACATTTCATTGATTATAGAGATTTGAATACCATCGCTGTTAAAAACATGTATCATTTTCCTCATAACGATGACTTGTTTGATCCACTCCAATAAGTTCAGTACTTTTCCATGATTGAATTGAGATCTGGATAACATCAGCTGAAGGTGAAGGAGGATGACATCCCAAAAACAGCCTTTCTTACTAGATATGGGCATTATAAATTAGATATTATTCCATTAGTATTAACTAATTCTCCTGATGTATTCTTGAATCTTATGAATATATTATTTCACGAGTTCATGGATATGATTGTGGTTGTATTTATTGATGAAATTCTTGTATTTCATAAAATAAAGAGGTGTGTGGAAAACATCTAAGGGTTGTTTTGAAAACATTCAACGAAAAGAAATTGTATGGAAAATTCATCAAGTTTGATTTTTTGTTGCAATAGATTTTTTTTCTTGTAAATAGTGCAAATAAGGGTGGAATAACAGTTGATCCTACCAAAACCAATGTAGTTGATGAATGGCCAAGACACTTAAATGTTACAGAGTTTTTTAGTTTTCTAGGTTTAGAAGGTTATTATAGACGGTTTGTTACGAACATTGCACAGTTATCTAGCCGGATAACTAACATAACACAGAAAGAGGTTAATTTTTTTGGATAAACGAATGTGATGTTTGTGTTTAGGAACTGAAGAAGAGATTGGTGAATGCTTTATTTTTGGCCTTACCATCTCAAAATGGTGAGTTTTTCATCGAATGTGATGCTTCTTTGAAGGGGTTTGGTTGTGTTTTGATGTAGATTGATTAGGTAATTGCCTATACTTTGAGAGGACTTAGAACTCATGAGATAAATTATAACACACATGATTTAGAATTAGAATATGTGGTTTTTCTTTGAAAATATGGAGGCATCATCAATATAGTCCCAAATTCCCAATATATATTGTCCATAAAAGTCTAAAGTATATATTCACTTAGATGGAATTAAATATGAGGCAGGGAAGACGGATAAAACTGATAAAGGATTATTACTACACGATCAATTACCATCCTGGAAAAGAAAACAAAGTGGCAGATGCCTTATGTCGGAAACATCATGCTTCATTAACCATGCTACGTTTGGAACATGATCCCTTGATTAATAATTTGAGGAATTTTGATTTAGATGTTGTTTCTGCAAGGAATACCACTATTTTGTTTTAGGTTTTAGTGCAGTCTTCATTATTTGATAGAATTAAGCCAGCACAGAAGGAAGAATGTGAGCTATAGAAAATGGTTGAATTAGTTAAAATGGGTATGTTTCCAGAATTTAACCTTTACATAGAATTGTTTTTTATGATTTTGAAAAAGGATTTTTGTGCCTAGTGGTTCCTAGTTAATGAAATAATTGTATTGTGAAGCTCATATTTATCCATTTTCAGTTCATCCTGGCATTAATAAGATCTACATAGACCTTCTGGAGTTTTATTGGTGGGTGGAATGAAAAAATATATTGCTGATTTTACCATGAGATGTTTGAAATGTCAATTGGTTAAAGCAGAGAGGCAGTTACTGAAGGGGATACTTCATCCTTTTTCCGTGCCAGAGTGGAAATGGGAGAATGTATCCAAGGGCTTTTTGTTGGGACAACTACATACTACTTGAGGTAACAATGTGTTTTGGGTTATTTTTGATCGGCTAACAAAGTTAGCACATTTCTTTTTATTCGAGATACAATGACTTTGGATCAGCTTTCAAGACTGTACCATAAATAGATTATCAGGTTACATGTAGTTACTCTTTCCATTTTATTTGACCGAGATCCTAGGTTCACTTATAATATATGGAAGGGACTTTAGAAGTCGTTGGGCACATTGTTTAATTTCAGTAAATCTTTTCATCCTCAATTAGATGGTCGACCAGAATAAACGATTCAAACTTTGAAGGATATGCTTCGAGCATGTTCAATGAACTATCAAATATGTTGGGAACATCATCTTTTTTTAGTTGAGTTTTATTATAATAACCGTTTTCATTCCAGTATTCTGATGGAACTTTTTAGGCCTTGTATGGGAAGTGTTGTCGGACTCTAGCGTTTTGGGATGAAGTTAGTGAAAGAAAGTTGATGGGTCCAGAATTAATAGAATAAGTGGATGAGAAAGTGAGGATGATCCAGGAGCACATGAGGACAGCTCAGAGCAGGCAGAAAAGTAATGAATATTACAAAAGGAATGAGTTCTCTTTTGAGGAAGGTGACCAGATTTTCTTTAAATTATCTCCTTGGAAAAGTGTGATGCGTTTCATTAAGAAAGGGTGGATAAGTCCATGGGTCATCAGTCCTTTTTAAATCTTGGGGAAAGTTGGAACAGTGGCATACCGCATAGATTTGCCTCCGATCTTGTTTCAGGTATATAATGTTTTTCATGTTTCGATGTTGAGAATGTATATTCCAGATTCATCACATGTCATGATCTCAGAAGCAGTTCAGTTGGAAGAGAACCTTTCATATAATGATAAACCAGTTCAGATTCTCGATTGAAGGTAATGGGTATTACAGAATAAGTTAATCCACCAGATAATGGTTTTTAGGGTTACCACATGGTTGAAGAAGCAACATGGGAGTCTGAAAATGCTATGAGATAAAAATACCCTCAGTTGATTAATAAGAAAATAAAATTGCGAGGATGCAATTTCAAGAAGGTGGGGATAATGTAACACCCCAAGTTTTTCCAAAAATAAATATAAATTCATTGATCTTTGTTTGATGTATATATTTATAACTAGACTTTAAAAATAATTTTTCCACTTCTATGTTTTGAAATTCCAGAAACATTCATCTACAATTGTGTTCAGTATGTTATTTGGTGTCTATTAGAACTAACATGTTTTTTGGGGAATAGTAACATACCATTATGAATAGTAATATGAATACTAATATGACCCTAATGAATAGTAAATTTTATTATTATTTTATATTCTTGAGGCTTTATGATAATAACAAGTGGGTTAATTTTTCATTGTGATATAGTGGTAGTTATAGATTTAGAATTGTTAATTTTTTAATTATGTATGTATTTATTTAAAAATATTATTAATAATTTTTAGAAAGTAATTTTCAAAAGATAGAATTCATTTTTGAATAATACATGTTGAGAAATGGTTAGGGTGAATTTTTGGTTTTTTTTTGAAATTCCTGATTTTTCGTTGATTAGTGAAATACGATAAAATACCGTATAATCAAATTATCAGTAAAATATATTATTTATGAAATCATAAGTGATGAAAGGAAACTTGGGATAAACACACATGTCATTATTACTATTTGAGGTCACATGAACTATGAAAATTAATAATCATGGGAAAAAATAACATATTAATGATTAAAATAAGGAAAAATACCCCTCTCCTCCACTATAAATACAACCCTCACTCCCCTCTTCTTCCAAAACATATCAAGACTTAATCCATGACTATGTTAAGCCCAATACCTCTCCCAAGCCTCTTCCACATGTCCTAGATCTACTGGTCTTACAAAAACACCAAATCCAAATCCCTTAAGAAGGATCTCAAGGAAAAAAGATCACGAGGTAAACATCCTATCATATTTTCTTTATTTTCTTTCATTTTATGTTATTATCTTCCTTTCCATTTTAAATTATTTTGGGATATTTCATTCCATACACCCCCTTACTGTTCATATTATTTATGAGTGATGAGATAATCCCTTTCTCTCATCAATATATTTATATCAAATTTTAAGAGATGTCGTTAGACCATCAAATTTTCGTGAGAAATTTATCAAGTTTTATTTTATTTCATGATTCATTTTTATTCTTTCCTCACCCCCTGTTATCCAAGAGGACTGAAATCCCCAGAGTCATGAATATTTTGTATTTTCTCATATTCATATAAAATTCATCATTAATGTTCTTTTCCTCTCCCACTTATTCAATGAATTAAGAACATTGTCCATGATGTGTCAAATTACTGACATCGTGGATGATGTGATTTCATTTTTATTTAAGTCCTTCATGTCTGGTTATGATACCATTTTTTATGGTTGAACCAGGTTATAATATATGAACTATATCTCATCAATGGTTCATTAATTCTTTTTATCACATGGTTTTAATTTATAAAGTGAAATGAGGTTGTTGTTATCAAATAATCACTACAATGATCTAAATGAACATCATTAAAGTTTTAACTTAGGAATCATCCCCATATAAAACCTAAAAATGTTAATGGTATAAATTATTGTACTGGAAATATTTAAACACCTTTCCATTCCAATTTTGGAATTTCACTTCCAATTGACAAGGACATCCACCATGAACCAAGAATGGAAATCGTGTTAAGAACTCACCCAAAAACAATGCAAGGATAAAAATACTAACAATTAAAGGGTGAAATGATGTTATAAAATGATAATATAAGATGTTATAGACATGAAAATGTTTCTATAAACTACTAATAACACTTTTTTAACCATTATATGAAAATTTTAAACACGTTTTAAGTAAGACAGACCTGAGTTAAGGGAATTCATAACCTGATTTCCGTCCTTTGGGTTCGCCTTCTACTTCATCGTTTATGTGTTATTTAAATTGTTTGTGTGACGGGTTCTGAATATATTATTTTTATTATGTGTATTTATACTATATATGCATACTATATGCACTGTATAAATTCTCTCTTGAATTGTATGATATTTTTCAGGGGATTTTTAAAAAAATCCACCTTTTAAATTAGGTTTTAAAAAATTCCAATGTAATGTTTTCAAGGAATAATACATGTTTTTTGATTATTTTTTGGTTCTTGGGAATTATTTATGATGAAGAGTGGGAACTATATGTCCCTCCAATTCATTGTGTATGAATATGTTGGGGGTCAGACATATGGTTACTCTAAGTGTAACTATGATGGTTACACAATGTAAGGTAGCCGTGAGGATTAAAAATTATATGGTTTCCAAGCATGGATAAAAGATTATGAATTTAATGCCCAAAGATAACTTTATTATTATAATTATGTTCTCATTTTTTATGGATCTTTTTTAAATATCAATTTACACAAATAGAGTATATATGGGTGACAATAATGTCTGTTGAAAATTCTTTCAAACATTACACATATTCATCGACTAATGTGTTATTTCAGTCTTTTCCATCCCTCACTGAGCTTTTATTCTCATCCATAGTTTTTAAATTATTTTCACAGGTTAATGGATGTGTAAGACACGAAAGGAAGCCATTTTTAATTTTTAATAATTATAAAAGAAACTTGTTTTATGTTTTAATGTTTTATATTTTAGAAAAAAAATGGAAACTGTTTTTATTGTATGCACTTAGTAATAATGTGTAATTTTGTGAATGTATTGTCCTAATTAATTAGTTCAATAAACTTGAAAATATCATCAATGTAAAAACATGTTTTTTCTTGACTAAATTGAAGATTATGTGTGTAATAAGGTCTGGTTCTCATAGACATGACCTGAATGACATAGGCACATCTTGGATAACATGAATCAACACCATGTTGGTGAGACACATAATACAATCCCCTTATATGTAATTTAGTGATACTTGGAGATGATAATTGAACTTGAAGAGACATGTCCAGGTAGCAAGGTGGAACAACATGTTGAGTGGGTCCCCTTACATGTAGTGTACCTTCCTTTTTTATGAAGCGTATACCTATCATATTTCCATCAGTTGGACTCAGATTTTGGACCACAATTAACATATACAAATTTTTTCTTCAAAGTAAGAGATGATTCCCAATTTAGATTAATTTGAGATACAGTGTGAGACTTTCTGAGTGTGATGATTCATTAAACGGTGCTTGATAAAGGCATTGGTCGGGTAGGATCTGCATAGTGGATCCCTCTTTCATAGACTAGGAATGGGAGATATATATATATATATATATATATATTTATATATATATATATAATGGGACCCACATGTTAGGACATCGAATGGTTCCTCAATCATTAGTGTGGAACCCTCCATCAGAGTCATTGAATGGGTCCCCTAACAATATATTGTAACCATCCTAATATTTCATGGAATTGGTACTCTACAATTATAGTGGAACCCACCAATGGAGCCATAAAATTGGTCCTCTACCATTATAATGAAACCCTCCTTTAATTTCTGATCATGGTTCCTCTACCATAGGAGTGGAACACTCCTGCAGAGTCAGGTAATGAGTCCTCTACCATTATATAAGAACCATCATGCAGATTCAAGGAATGGGTCCTCTGCAGTTATTGTGGAATCATTTTGAGGATTTGGGGCATGGGTCCTCTTCCATTAGAGTAGATTCTCTTATAGAGTAAGGGGATGGGTCTTATTACATTATTGATAAACCCTCTTGTTAGTAGACGGAATGGGTCAAATTTCTATCCATAGAGTGGAACCCTCCTATTGTTCAAGGGCATGAGTCATTTACCTAGAAATTGTGTCCCCTTGATTGTGTAAAATAGAGTTGGTTTATAGATTAACATGAATGCTTCAACTATATATGCTTGATATATTTGAAATTATTGATAGACCACTTGGAAATAAAAAAAACATTTTGTAGGTTGTGTTATGAGATATACAACACCTTTCTCTCTCACCAATGATCTTTTGTTAAGAATATATATTTTTATCCTCATTTTTGTATTAATTTGTCTCTTTATATGGGTTAAGATGTCTACATGTAACTTGTCCCTAAAATCTCCCCCATCTGCATTCGAGTAATCCTTCTGGGTATGTATGAGCTCACCCCTACACAGGCTTTTCCAAAATGAGTGTGTGTAATATAGATAATGGATAGATATGTGGTGATTGCAATGGATCATAGAGATACCCTAGTGCATGTTGAAATGTAATATGGTTTGTTCTTGGATATATAGAGTCATGATACCTCACAACACCTTAATTTTATTATTTTTTTAGGATGAGACATTTTTTGTATGGTAAAATATTTTTAACCTCTTTAAATTTCTTATTATGATTTCATAGTCTTGTACTCCCAAGAGGTTATATATTAATAGTTCATTCTATAGATGTGGAAATTTTAATTATTAATCCTCTAGAAATATACATTGATATTGTTGAATGTGTGCATATAGGCATTCTATGAAAAGGACACCCATATTTTTTGTATCTCTGTGATTATATCCATCAAATGGCCTATAGAGGTGAGATTTTGGTAGATGAGGATCAAGCCTTGTTGGTTATGGTCATGATAGAGGGGATCATGAAATTAAATATAATACCACTAAAAATATTATTTCCCTTAAGAAACAAAACCAATTTGGACGGAAGGTGGAAGAGGTCGAAGCATCTATTCCTTGAGATACCTCTAAAGGATCTTCTTTACCTCAAAATCTCAATATGTCACCACATTAGCAACCAAATTAAATTGATTCGAACACCTTGCACAACCATCATATAACCATCTTGGCCCCCATATGGGATAACCTAGAAACTCACACAACAATCTCACAATTGAGATCCAAGAACAAAATCATTAAATTTAGTCTCTTATATCAATAATTCATCTGGATTGGGTAGCAATGAATCACACACATGGTTTCAATATCATAAAATTATATCAAGTATTTTTTACGAATCAGGTTTTCCCTAATTAAAATGTATAGATTTACTAATCACACATCATACCAATACATAAGATTAACATATCATGTAAAATAACAAGGTCAAAATACAAAATCAAAATATATAAATGAAATAAAAATCATAAAATGACTCCAAACAACTACCATGATAGGGAAGACACATACGCCTCACTATCGCGACCTCCTCCTAATAAAGATACCATAGTGAAGATATTGAAATGATGATACCTAGGTCCCACTTCTAACTGGTCTTGAGTGGGATACTAGTACAAGTGGTATAAAAATATCACATTCTAAGAGGAATTTCCCAATATAACTCAAATAGGATCACGAGATAGGATAACAACCAACAAGAAATATAAAAAGATAATATAATGGTAAATAAAAAATTATACATAAATTCATGAATAAAGTAAATATGATACATATACTATTATTCTAAAATAAAAAAAAAATAAAATCCAATAGTATTGAATCTACTCAAGCTCTAACCCAACTAGTAATGTCTATCTAGGTCCCCAATGTCCTCCAAGAAACATAAAATTTGTTCATATACGTAGGGTGTTCATAATAGGTATACTTTTAGGGGAATAACAAAGGCCTCAAGTGAACTTGTGAAAAGATAATGCTAAAGAACCAGTGAGAATATAATAGAACCAACAAGCACTTATATAGGTCTTCTAACCCATCCTATCATCACCAAAGAGCTCCAAAAATAATCAGGCATCCAATATTATATTTTAGAATAGAGGTCATATAAAGGAAAGGTGACATGCTACCACATCCTAATGAATTTCCCAATATCATGGCATAATTCCGAACATCATGTTCTATTATTCATTACACACATTTCACCTCACATGAAATTACATAAATCCCAGAGATAATTCAGCCACACATAACATAACATCACCTCTCGATTGCATACACCCTAGAATCATCGCACATCACATCCTATCCCAACTACGGAAACCTAGGAAACATATTGGATCACATCATATCCCGCCCATAGAAACTTGAGCCACACGTCACGTCAAATCACATACCACCTACAAACACTTCGGACACACAAGAGAGAACATCACAACTGGTTCCAGAGAAGTAAGTTATCCTTAATATGAAGGAAATATACAAATTTACCTACTCCAATAACGTATGAACCCTGACACATATCATATCACTACACTTCACATCTCCCCTATAGACACCGTGGAAAACACATCACATCCCTCCCAAATACAAATGTTCTATCACTTCACTAATGGGTAATAACCAACATCAACATGTATTGTTGCTAAAGAAGTGAGATAATCATATAGGTTATTGCAATCCATCCACATCCCTACCATCCTTGATGTTGTAGAACAAACCCAAAATACAACACGTATTGTCCTTGTTAAGGATATCCAACTTATGTGGGGCATGAATAAAATAACAAAAATATACATGGTATAATGGTAACAAAAAACAACCACCTCTGGGTTTACATAAACAAAACTATTTCGATTCACATCACATTTGAATTCCACATATCAACCATATCAACCATTTCCACCACAATATGCAACACCACACAACCACCACCCATTAAATATATCATTCCCAACTATAATTATAGCCCATAGCACATTTATTCATTAACCATATCATTTCACATTACACTACTCATCCATTCATTCAATTCATTTTAATCCATTTATCAAATAACTACTTCTAATACACCTTATTTATCTATAATCTTATTTTGTTTAAATTATCATCATAGTGAATCCCATGGAAAATCCGAAAACTATATCAACCTTTCTATTTGATAACTAGAACAACTCACAGTACCGATACCAAAATTCCATTGATTTATAATAATATATGATTCACATCACCCAAGACAACTCCCACAAAACTTCTTTATATTGATATCACCACATATCAAAATAAAAAACACTATTCCACAATGTCATCACATAATATCATACAACTACCAACATCACCTCCTTGCTAACCAAATATGACATAACATCACCATGTACTGTAGAACTGTGTCGTTCAATAACATCAAAAAAACAACCCAAACCACATAGAAGAAACATAATAAGAACAAACACACAACAAAAGACCAAACCCAATTCGACTTTTAACAAACTGTATTATCCCATAACTTATTTATTTATCATGGTTATTATCGCACATAACATATGTAAAAGGTCATCCAATTACTAGACAAATATAGGTTTTTGAACCTTTTATTCTGGGTTTGATCACACAATATCATTGATAGGTTAATTAAAATATAATTACAAAAGGACAAAGTATCCCAACATCAATTATTTACATAATTGGTAATATTCATGCATATTAATGTCAATATTAAATATCAAGGTAGTAAATAATTCGATTACCCCCAAACCCATCAATTTTAGACATTTCAATTAATTATATCATTTGGTAAACACCTAATATTCCAAAAAATGTATAAAATATAATTCATATATCAAATATATCACATAAATTGGTGATCATGAGGATCTTCTACCTCAATGGTGCTTTTCAATCTCACAATGCACTATAGGGAGAATTAGAAACATCACAGAAACCACCTTAACACTAATACTCATTGATTAACCTACTCTAAACGAAAGTGTTGTCCAAAAATGAAACCCAAACACACCACTACCATGAATATCACGATCACAATGGATCCCTAATAAATAATGCTATGAAATCCATGGAAAAGGGAGGAGATTTCACCACAAATTAGAAATTGGAATCCATTAAACCCACTGATCGAAGAAAGGGGGAAATGGTGAATAGATCTCCTCAAGGTTACTATGGTTTATCAAGAATCAGAGATATATAAGTTAGATCAAATGGAAAAAATGGATGAAAGAGTTATAAAACAACCTATATCTCGACATATTCACATCGTGTAACCCATTAACAAAGTGAATTCCCATTTTTAAATTTCCACTAAAAAGTATGCCAACTAAACAAAAATTAATTACATTTATGGAATTCACATTTCACAACTTGTATCCATTATATGAAGCACTCATCATCCAAAAAAAATTCTTGATTTCTCCATCAATACATGACTTGAATCTCTAATTCACACTATGTATCCATTCATTATGTGAATATTCTGTTGTAGCTCTACCACACCAACCACACCAATAATTCCTCTTGTCTCCTATGAAACACCTCTTACATAAAAAATAAATAAATTATCAAATTAAAAAGGGATGATATGTTACACTTGATAACTCTCAAAATATTTTATCTCTAGAGAATACAAAACAAATTATAGAAGGAAATGTGTTCGAAAAACCACCTTGTGAGATACCAATCAAGGATCGTGTTACTTAGTAAGGATTCCAAAATGTAAATACACAAACTGAATCACAAAAATTATAAAATGAATATCCACATTTCCACCTCTAATATAAATAAACAATGAATCATCTTATACCATCGAGAACCACCATATTTCCACATAACCATACTGACCTCCATAGAGACCAACCCAAACACTACCAGAAACAACACACATCCATTCACCAAGCAATAAAAACTAGGTAATTGTATCCTCTTATCATGATATAATCATTTATGGGTGGAACATACTCAACAGCAAATTTTTAATTATATCATATTATAATTCAACTTGATAATGATTTAGGTCCATCCCTTTTCAAATGTCGAGGTTTTTATTACACATGACTTATTATGGAATAAATTAACATCTCATGTCATAGAAAGAAATATATATATAACATCTCATAAAAAAAGAAAATACTAACTCATTACAGATCTTTGTACAAGGAACATTTTTGTGTCTCTCTCTCCCATGTACATTCCTACAGTCTAACATGCCTCAATTTTACATGAACCAAGGGAATGGCCTTTCCTCATTTCAACTTATACAGACTATCTAGGATCAATATAGTACACTCTATGTACATCGTATCATCCTTGATGTCCAACTCTCCCAGGTGTGTAATATGAGACAATTAGAATATGTCATTGATCCTCACTATCCACGGTTGAAAATCAAACTGATATTCACCTTTTCTAATTGCACAAACTCCTCAAATGGTCCAATAAACATCTGAGGTTTCTTTCTCTAACTACTGAACGACTACTTCCCATATCGATGGGATAATCTCAAGAACACAGGGTCTCCAACATTGAACTCTGATTGCATCCATCTAGGTTCAACATAAGCCTTTTGATGGTATTTTTTATCCCTCATCCTCTTATAAACCAACTAGATCTTATTGGGCATGCCCTTCACAAACATAAGAAAAAGAAATTTTAAATGTCCAACCTCCATATTACATAATTGAGAATGAAAAATCCACTCATACAATAGCCCACATGAATCCTTACTAATGGATGAGTGAAATATGTAATTATATAAAAACTAAACCACGGACAGGTTTTGTTCCTAATATCCAGAAAAGTTGAAGATGAATTCTTGAAATATATCCTCTAGTATCTAGATAATATACTTTATTTTTCCATCATCCTTATTCTATAAATCATTATTAAAAAACTACTGAGAGGAAAAGTTATGGTACAATATCCTCAGGACTCATGATGTAAAATGAGGGTCCCTGTTAGATATATGAACATAGGTTAGTCATTAATACGAATTAGGTCATTCATATTCTTCCTCACAAAAACAACCATGGTACTCAAATATTATATCAATAGGATGCAAGCCTAATTCATTAGTAGGTCCATAATCACATAAAATTCATACCAATAATCCTAGGATTTGGGAAACCTAATAACAAAATCCATAATTGTTTCCTCTTATTTCAACTTCATTATGTCCATGTATTGTCAAAATCTTCACGAGATATAGTTCTCTCTTGTCACCTATAGAAAAAACTAGACACTTTCTCACAAACTCTTCCACCTAATGTTTTCTCATATACCATCAAATATGTCTCCTAATATAATTGAACCTCTTTGTAAAATGTGGATATTTCACTAATGGTGAGTTATGAAGCTCATGTATAAATTCTTCCTGCATTTTCTGTGAGTCTAACAACCTACCATAAAGAACACCCATTTATGATAAACCTGTAACCACATATCGGGAGTGTTACTATAGAAAATTTTATTGAATATAACCTCTTCTTCTAAGTCTAGCCATGGAGAATCATAAACCTTATACATCAATTTTGATTCTATCATCATTTGATAAACATAGCCAATATCACTACTCTTCCCAACGTCAATATAAAACACTGGAAGATCCTCCATTAATTTTAAATCATCAGATGATACTCTGGCCATATTTTATTAGGAAATCCAAATAATTACATTAATTTCAACCTTACCCTAACATGGGGTGTAAGATATCTCAAAATCACAATCCTTAAAAATTCCATCCACCTCTTTAGTGTACATTCAAATCCCATTGAGAGGAAACATATCACAGGATCTTGTGCTATGTTAAAATTCTAAAATGCTTTACAATAAGTTAATTCCTCTACAACCAAATAGTGAAGAAAAATTCTACCAAATCTAGATCATGGTTATCATTGTTATGCTGATGGGGACATATCATCCCAGCCCCAAAAGTGTTCACCACTATGTAACAACCTGAGAATTCGTGAAATAATTTTTCTAAATGAATATAACATTTCCAAAAAAATGATTCCATGAAATACTAATTTCCCCTTGAGTTATACGCAACACTAATATTGACATACATTACACACAACCCCAATATTAGCTTTCATTACATAGAACACATTTTTTATTTGAAATGTGGAATATTTTCAACATATTATTATTTAACATGATAGTTGTCACCTAGACATTGGAATTGATATTATGAATAGGATTATCATTTTTTAAATTATGTTTTACAAATATATAATAAATTATTTTTTTGTGACCAATTAAATTGAATTCAAAATAAAACTCATTTGAAAATAAAATGAAATATTTATCTAAAAAACAATTTTTTATGCACACAAGTGTGTTTTATATTAGTTAAATTAGAAAATTTACAATTGTTTAACTATTTAAATATAGTGTATATATTTTATATTCAATAAAATATTTAACATTCAACATATGGTTTTTCTTGACAATAAATATGAATAAACCCAACTTACACATAAATACATAATTCTTCTAAAATATAGTTTTGTTTCCTTTGTTCACGCTTATTATAAAAAAAATTTCAAAAAATTTAGAAAATTAAATTAACTAAATAAAAATATTTTTATAATCGATAATTTCAAAAAATAACTTTTTTGTAAATTTTTGGTATTTTTTCAAAATTTCTCATTTTTTGAATAATTGTTTAAAAGACTAAAATGTAATTGTAAATTTACATTATATTTTAATTATTTACATTGCTAAATGTTATTTTAAATTTATTCTAATGTAATTCAATTAAATTTTGTTTCAGCTAATCTAAGTATGTTCATTTGATTCAATTTATTATATAATTTTAATATAAAAAATTCAAACTTTTGAACTTTTTTTCTTTAAAAAATGGTCGTCTCATCAAATTTGTGATAATAAATTTAAATTAAATTTTCCAATTCATTAAATTGAGTTTTAAAAAATCGAATGAAAATTTTAACGAAAATCATTTATAATTTATAGTAATATGAATTATAACTTTTTCTAAAATGAAAATACAATATAGTAAAAATTAATTAAACTGGTTAAGGATAAAATGGGTTTACTGGGAGTTAATCTAAAAATAAAATGGTAAAAAAGCCTATAAACTTGTCTAAAAGCTATTTTCCAGACATATTTTAACCATTGAATCCAAATGGGTCAATTTTTATTCATTTTTAACCATTTTTAATCTTAAAAACATTATATCACTCATTTCTTTTGCAAAATTCAATGTGTATACTCTCACCCAGTTGAAAAAGCCACACACTCTACTCACTTTCATATTCTCAAAATCCCCTCTTGTTATACCATTTTCTTCCAAACTCTTCTCTTAAATTCCCTACCATAATTCTATGGTCTCTATTTTTGTTATAAATACATCCTATATTCCTTTTAGTTAAAACCTAGGGAGGATACACAAAGAATGGGTAACATTCCTCAATGAGTGTTTTTATTTTATATCATTGTATACCCACATTAACTCTTATTTAAACCATATAATATAATTACCTCAAAAATTTCCATATACATTGATGTTTATATTATATGGGAATGACCTAGAACCATCTCCACTTCCATCAAATGGGATAATAAAAAAACATTTATGTGTGTGCCAGACTACCTTCTTGTGAACCCATGTCATTAATTTCTCCATTAACACATACCATAGATAGAAATATTGATAGATATATTATGTATAAATTACATTCATAATATAATTATTATTATATTATTATTATATCAATAATACCTTCATTCATTCTATTTTTTAGTTTATGATAACAATGCGCATGAGTATAGAGGACTACTGCTTCACGAATCGTAGTGATTCATTCATACTTTGTATTTAATGTATTAAGAATTTGTGTAATTATAATATATGATATATTTGACATAAAATTTTTTCTATAATGACAATAAATTATTTAATATTAATTATTTCCTTCCAAATATTAAACTATAAATAATGATCATGCATACGTACAGTCTACCATCTCCATGAATGGTTTATTTCAGTTCCTATCAATAAATTTCATGTATTTATATAAATAAAAATTCTTTTTAATTGGGTATTAGCATTATTAAATTTCTCTTTGTTTTGATATAAAAATCTTACATCACATTTAATTAAACACATTAATGTTTCAAAAACAACATTTTTCTTTTACTTATACTAATATTCATTTTGTTAATTTCTTGTTAATTTTACTAAACACTTTTTATTATTCTCTATTAAGTTAAGTGTTATAAAATTATACCACCCTATATAAGAACATTCATTCATAAATCAATAAAAAAAAATTGGGTTACCTTTATGTCAACCTCAGTGGGAAGTCAATCCCCCATGGAACACATAGTGTATTGGTCATGAATAGGGCACATAATGAAAACGTAGGCTGTTTATAATCTCTATAGAGCATTCCTATGTGGAGAATATGATATAAATGTGTTTCCCACTAAGCCTTCTGTATTTTCTATTTGTTGTTTGTTTTATTTCGAACAAGCTATTCAATCTTGTGCCATCCTTGCCTTCAATTCGATGTGGGTCTTAGTTTTTAAATGTATTGTTCATCCATTTTAATCTATCCCTTGCTTATGTTTTATAATGACCATATGATCTAATTTAATTTCACAGGAATTATCATTTAGATCTCATACACATTAACAATTCAAATTACATCATTCAGTTTATTTGTCCACTCCTCCCTCTTGCTCACCAGTGTCTGTGCTCTATTTATCATCTTCCAATCTCTTCCCTTTCAAAATAAAAAATTAATTCTTTTATTTACACATATTATTATTAGTTATTCATTTTAATTCTTACATACATTATAATAATATCATTTTAAGGTTGTTTTAATGGTTATTTAATTTTGTACTTCTAATACATCTTTTCTTATTCTTCTTCAATGTCATATTTCATCTCTATTAATCTTTTAGTTTTTCCTACCTCTTCACATCACCAAACATTGGCTTGAGAACCTCTTTTATTAATAATTTAATATTCTCCACTAAGTTTTTTATAGGATTATATTAGATAATATATTTTCAGGTTCAATACTTTTCACATGGATTCACCATTATAACAACCCTACAGTGTGTGATGAGTCACAGTTGAAAAAAACCGACTGTGTGTAATGAGTCACTATTGGAAAATTACAATTTTTGGATCAATGACCCATTACCAAGTCAACAACAGTGAGTTAATTTACTCACTATAGAAAATCAATGGTTTGTGATTTACCATCTATTGGATATCAATTGTGATTATTTTTACACACCATTGTACATCAATGTTGGGTCGTATTATTTCTTCTAGTTTCTGCTTTTTATTTCACTTTTACTTAGATGGACCATTACTAAGCTCTTACCAATTCATCCATACTGTGTTTTGGTATTATTTATATTTTTAGTTGGGTTAATTTATTTTTCCAATTTTCTCATATGATTTTTACCTTATTTATGTGCATCTCTCTATGTTGATTTATTTTTTGAAAATAATTGAATCTTGGAAGAAGTTACCATTATTCATTTAATTGTGGTTTCATAGTATTTCAGTTTAGTTTGATTACCAATATGTTTTTTTTTCATCTTTATCATTAATATATAATTTTGAAATTGTTTTCAATGATCCACCATTGGAACCTAATGGTAGTAATCGAGTCAATGTTGGAACCAAACGGTGAGTCATTAGGCATCTATATGCCTCCAAATGTAGGAAATTTATTATTGTTTTTATCAACTTGTTTATTTTTAATATTCATTGAATAATTTTTTTTAGATCATTTGTTTTATATTATATTATAACATAAATGGTAGGTAATTCTTTTTTCCACCACTAGACAATTAAAATGGTGGGTCATGAGTCAACATTAGTTAATATTTTATAAAAAATATTTATTATATTAATTTATATTAGTAAAACAAATAATTTCTTAATTGTTTTACTATTTTTATATTCATCTGAAAATATACATGTGTGTAAAAAATAGTTGTATCATTATTTTCATGGGAATATATACATTCAGTTTAATATTTTGTAAAATGATTTATTTTTCAATAATTATTTCATTATATATAACCAGAATGATTTTTTTCTTATTTAAATTGTTTTATAATTGTAATGTTTTTATAATTGTTATTGTAAAAATATTAAATTTTTTAGTTCTATTTATCATGTACAATTATAAAGTCTTATTTTTTGTTTATAGAACATCCTTAACAAATACAATATAATGGTCATATTATAATTTTAATATACACTAACATATATCATGCCAACATTTGTTATAGATACACTCTTTAATTATTTTTCATTAATGATCCATTATATCACTTCAATGATAAATAACATACAACAATGCAGTTCATTATACATAATCATGATGTTATAATTTATTCTACATTAAATATATCTATAAACAAATTCAAATTATGTTGTTCAATTGTGATCAATAATAATCATCATCGCATTCATCTTCCATCACTATAGTGATAAAATAACATTAGATGCACTAAATTTCTACATCATTTTCTCTACTTTTACCTTATTTTCTTATGTTATTTCTACATTTTAATTTATATTCTCATATGATTGTCCTCTAGAGTTTCTATTTAGGATTTTCCCATCCAAAATATATCAATGTGTTAATCACACCATAAAAAATTATTTTGAGTATATTCCTCCTAGGAAATAGTAGTTATGGTTTGAATCCTTACAATTTCATGTTTTAAAATGACCAAGTATGAAAAATATAAGATTCAACTGTATGTAATTGGGTTATCAACCCCATTTAAAAGTGACGATCTAGTGAATACCATTATAACATTAGAGTCTATGAGATTGTGGAGGGGACTAAGATATTTGTGATCCAAATATCTATAAAAAACTTCACGTATCATCTATTTCAGGTCCACTATAAATCTTATTTCTATTATATCTATGTTAAATTTTTTATTTTTTATAATAATTAAAGAAACACCCCCCCCCCCCACATCACGACTACCATACTAAGGGACAAAAAATTGGAATCTGAGTATGATTCCTTTTTAAGGTTTTTCTTTTAATTGATTCATAATATAATTATGAATTAACTGTTATTCGGGAAATCGAAGTTAATAGAAAAGATAAAACAATTTTTTTTGGTTTGTGAGGATTTCAAGATGATAAATCCCATTAAACCGCCTCAATTAAATGGATGTGACAATGTATAAATGAACGATTATGGGAGTATTTCATAGAATAATTGGTCTTTATTATTGGACTCTAATATTAAAACTATATAAACCTCCCTATAT
The DNA here is from genome assembly GCA_963277665.1 of Viscum album. Taxonomy (NCBI): domain Eukaryota; kingdom Viridiplantae; phylum Streptophyta; class Magnoliopsida; order Santalales; family Viscaceae; genus Viscum; species Viscum album. Next base: position 1,103,736,394 of record OY728131.1, on the reverse strand, counting down.
TGACTTATAAACTCCCACTAGTATTGATGCTTCAAAATTTGTTTTAATTATAATGTTATGAACTACTCATACAGAAATCTAAGTATAAATGTGTATAGTCATATTTCATCATGTAATTCTACGTCAGACATCAAGTTGACATTAAATGTAACTCATCAAGGAACTGATAAGTTGCAAAGAACAAATCAAGGTATAAATATAGTAGATATTAAAATTTTAGAATAATTTTCCAATAAATAATTGATGAGATGTACAATAGAATCATTTAATTTATCAACAACATGATTTCAGTCGGAGAGACCAAAAAAACATGAATCTCTCTTCATAATATTACATAGAACTCTACCAATGAGATGGAATTAAAATAAATTTTCTATTAATGAATGTAAGGATTTCACGGAATATTCAATGGATGAGTTGATAAGATCAGATATTTAATAAGAAATAGAAATGATGAATGGAAATGTTGTTGAATATGAAAAAAGAAAAGGTATTTAATTTAAATCCATACAAATATTAAGGCAAATTATTATCATTCTAAGTTATAACAAAGTGATAAGGATTAAATTTCAAATTTCCCCAATGTAGTATTCAAGTACATATAGGGTAGGAGAGGCATTAATAAAACCCACACTATAGTTCATCAAAAAGATGATATAGATGGAAGAAAAAGGGTGAAATAAATAAATATGATGTTATAAATTAAAATTATATGGATGTAAGAAAAAGTGGAATATAAAATCTGACTGTCCAAAATTAAAACAATATGGAAAATAAAAAAAAAATTAATATAGAACCAAAAAAGTATTATCATGAATATTGATGTCATAATGAAGAGTAAAAATAATTTTCTATTATTTCAGATAGTGAAAAAGAGTCATCCATTAATTTTTTTATGGATACTATAGTAAATGATGTGCACGAGGATTATAATGACAGTTCATGTTATGATTCAGATATTGAAAACGAATTTAATGTAATAAATTCTCAAAATAAATAATTAAAAGTGATACCATGAAAATGTTTGAACTATATAAGAATGTTTCAAGAAAAAATAGTAAAATTAAATAATAAAATAAATTATTAAATGATTCTATTTTATGAAATAGATAATACAAGAATATTGTAGATTCAAAAATTATATAAGTTAATGATAAAAATATTAGAATAAAATATTTCTTGTAAAATAAAATGATGATCAAAATAGAATATTTATGTTTTCCCATGTTGATTTAGATAAAATTTAAACTGAGTGTATATATCATAAACACGTAAAAAACTAATTTTTTTTACAATTATCCTCAAATATGAAAATATGTGATAAACTAAAATCAATTCATAAATTGAATTAAATCCTTATAAAATAATTTACTGGTTCAAAAAGAATCCTCTTATATTTATATTCATAGAAAATAAAAAATTGATAAAATAATTTCTATGAAAAAACCAAACCTGATAATAAATTTTGTGTTTATAATAATCATATCCTTAAGATTCATAATTTATATATTTTTGGGAAATAAATGGGAATATGTAAAATGTAAATAATTTTATAAGTTACTATAAAGGGAATTATGAGAAAAAATCATTAATGTTTACTCAGTCTTTAGTCTACACAAATACATTCATTTATTAAAATTTGTCTTTTATATTACACTACAAAAAATCAATAAAATCTATATGAATTATTCAAACTTCGTATACGAATCTAGTTAGAACCAAATTAGTCTAGGTAACAAAAAAAGATCTTCTTGATTATTTCTTAGATTCATCCATAGAAAGATTCAAAGTAACATTTTATATAGACAACAAGGGTTCCAAAAGGATGTTTCAAATCCTGTTAGACATAATCTGGTCAACATGTAAAAAATACATTTATTTTAAATCAACTTACATGATTTTACTACAGTATAATTTTATTATACGACACATAAGATATATAATATCTTCTCATAATCATTTAATTTATGTTACAAGGAATGTGCATTAATCTATTACTTTTTCTATTTTATCATTAAAATATGATGATAATATTTTTACTTTATTCTTAGTCGTTTCAATATTATTTTTATCACTATTTAATAAATAATTAATGTAGGGGGTATCTCCCCTTGTCTTTTAATATAAATAATTTACAACTATGTATGTTTTAATGTTCTGTCTAAAAAATTAGATTATGAAAATTGAAATCTCATGTGACTTTTCATAATATTTTTTTCATCAAGTGAATTAAGAACATCATTTATATTTTTGAAAATGTCTCATATACTTTATAATTTTTATTAACAATTACATGTTGAAGTATGTTAGAAATATTGAATTGATTTAAATAATAAATGTATTCTAAAATATATTTATATTTGAAAATAAAACATGTGTTATTGGTATGTTTTCAAATAAAAAATTTCTATTTTTAGACCTTATAGTGATTGAATGTAATATAATTATTGAAAAGAAACTATTCATTTAATTTGGAAACATATTCTTTTATTTAATCTATTCATAAAAATCAATTTTCATTGAATATAACAATATTTTTTAATTTTCATACGTTTATACATAACATAAAAAAATATTAATGTTTTTGTTTTGATAAATATCAATCACTATGATTTAATGGTAATTAGTTCATATAGTGTAAAAAAATTATTTTTTACTATGTATTCATTTTACTATCCTCTAATTTTGTAACTTATTGATTTTCACATGAGTTCTGTATATTGTTGTCATTTTCTATTCATCTTAAATGTTAGTTATGGAATTGTGGTTAAAAATAAAAGTTAAATTATTTTTTGAATTGTGTATGCTATAATATTAACATTTACATAGTGTAATTTAATTTTTGTAAATATATAAAATATCCATTTATTTTTTAATTGATTAATCATTATTCTACTCTCATTATTCTTAATTTAATATCAGTCTCTACATGAACACCACAACTCAATGATAATTTCTATAAAATTCATTTATATTCTCTTATATCTATAATTTTTTTTATTAAAAATGTAAAATTGTTTAATCATTAAATACTACTATACATTTTTGTTATATTTTAATAATGGGGATAAAATTTCTGAAAATTTAATAACACTTTGGAGTTTTTTTATGTTAAAAAAATGATAGCTTTTTTAATTTACAAAATGAGGGAATGTTTATGAAATTTTTTATTTAAATAATTAAATTTCTCAGTGTTTTGATAAACAAATCTTACATAACAATAAATAAAATTCATTAATGTTTCAAATATATATTTTCTCATTCACTGGTTTTAATAATACATTTCATCATTGGTTTTTTATATCACTTAATACATATTGAATTTTTATTTCATATTAAATGTAGTAAAAAATACAGCTCTCTAAAAAATAACATAGACCAAACCATTAGCAACAATTAGGGGGATTATGGTCAACTAATGTGAGAGATCCAACCCTTATGGATCAAATCAAGAATTACTGATTCATAGCGCACATATTGCATGTGTGATGCCATATTTGAATCCTAGATTAAAGGAATGCAGTGTGCATTGGTTGGGAATGGGTTTTCCACAGAGACATTAGAAAATTGTGTGTTTTATTGAATGAGTTATCACACATTATTTTTTATATAACATTCTACCCACTGGCCTTTAATTCGATGTGGGACTCAAATCTTAAACATATGATTCATTTGATTTAATCTCATTTGGTATTTATATATTATCATTTCCATAAAATATACTTTCATATCCCACACATTATTAGTTTTATCTATCGTCAACTAACTATTTTAATTTCCATAATCTTTTCAGATGCCCTCATGTCGATCCAACTCATCCATGTGAGTTCCCTAGTAATAATCTTCCCATCTATTTCCTTTCAAGATCATATATGACTTCTTCTATTTTTTGTTCTTCTTACTGTTTGAACATTTTATTATTTCATTAATTCTAATCATTTCATTTTATGGTTGTTTTACTAGTTATATAATTTTTTACTCAACTAAATATTTTATTATTCTTATTCAAGGTTATATTTCATCTCTTTTATTTTTATGGATATTCTTCAATCTTTATAACAACCCTGATTTTTATTACACACTTAAACATGATTTATTACATATAATCATCAATTCATACAATATAGAATATTGATATGTCTAGTGTCTTTGGTCCTTAGGAATATTACATAACAAAATAAAACATGAAATACACATCTTTATTGAAAACTTCTTTTGCATGACGACACACATTTCTTCGTACTTAGCATTGCATGGGATAACCTGAGGACCAAAATAAAAAGGGGTGATATATAAATATCAACAGGGGAGTAAAAAAGGAATAACTTGAATATTAAAATACATGTTAGGAAATTGGTATATCAGAGGATCAGAAAAGAAACATGACCATAATGTCATGATATAACATGATTATCCAAACATGGAAATGTTGCAACCACACTTAACAAGGTGTTTTCATGAGACAAGGATAATTGCACATAGTAAATGAGTAAACCATCATTTAACTATAATTATAATTATTATACCCTTTATTCACTTTATGTATCAGGATACTAATCTTTACCCAATGCATTGGAGTGCTATTAGGGCGCACCCTTCTAAAAAAAATTATTTTATGCATAAATGTGCCATGTGGATTATACAATAAGGATTCAATAAGCATAATCATTTATTCCACGATAAAGTAATGTTAAACTAATACATGAAAATATATAATCAATATATAAATTTTCATAAAGGTTAATTCCCTTGATTGAGAAATGGGCATGATATTCATTACACAATGACTTTTTCATGGAAAATCATGGTGCAACTTTGGCAGCAAAACGCCGAGACATAAGAATTCATAAAAATGGTTGATGGGAGACAAAGGGGTGTCTAATCTTATGTAAATGAAATTTAATTTAAGGGGGTCATACAGATACATTTACCATCATATGTAATGGAATTTATACTCATAATTCAAAATAATTTCTTGAATGTAAATGTGTAGAGAGAAATTACTAACAAAATTTCATCATGGTAACAGGTGTACATGGGAGGAAATAATTAGATAAGAATGGGTATGTCATCATTAAAACATAAAGAGGGAAATATAGCATTGGTGATAAATCATACCCCAATATTTATAATCAATAAGAAAAGGGAATAATAATATTATGAAATTTGAATAAATGAGAAAGGAAGGAATCCCTTACTTGAATGTGTGAACCCAAACTTTTGGGAGAGGATTGAGAGTGAATTCTTGGGAGCCCAGGGTTCCTTGGTAGGATTTTAGTGAGATTAGGGAAGATTTTGGATGTACTCCAATTTCATTAAGTGATGAGTAAGTGGAGGGATGGGTGTGTTTATATAGGAGAAGATTTGTAATTCATTATTATTTGGGTTTGGGAACCAGACATTAAACTAATCAAAACCCAAAACCAAACCATGGTTTTTTACCATGGATTTTTTCAAAGGGAATTGGAAAAAAATTTATAAGGATAATGTCCAAACATCCTAAAATATTAGTCTTTCTTATTTGGATGTGAGTCACACTCTAATATAAATAAATTTAAAAAGATAAGAAGTTTTATAAGTAACTGAGGGTCCACTAAAGCATTGTAAAATAAATTAATCAAACCTAAAATCTTATTATTGTGATGGAAAAACATATATTGTCAGAACATAATGTTTATATCATTTTAGTACATCATTATTTGGTCATTATGATGTTATACACCACATTACATATTTAAATGCTATTTAGTTTTTACCCAATAATTCGACTGTCTTAGAAAATTATAAAATATTAACCATTGGATAATTTCGATATCTTTATTCAATAAATAATATTCATTTTTTCCTAAATAATTTTATAAATATTTTATTTTTACATTTAAAAAAAACTGACATTTTTCAAGAATTTATGGGTTTTGAGAGAAATAGTATTCAAACCATAATAAAAATCATAATTACTTTCATAATAAATATATGGTTATTTATAAAAATTTATTTAGTGGTATTATTTAATTGAAAAATTATATAATTCAAAAATCAATTATTTTATCAAAAATAGATTTCTTAATTGAATATTAAATAAAATACAATTTGTGTATTAAAAACAATATAAATAGTAACAGTAAAATGAATGTATATTAATTATTCTACAAAAAAATAATAAAAATACTCATAATTATATGGTCTTGTTACATAACCCCTTATAAAACATGTATAAGAGAGAAGGGTAAGGTGTGTAATCATGACAGACTTTTGGGGTGGCACAGATAACATCACTTGGGTGGAAATCTCTTTCAACTTCTACTTCTCTCATAGGTTGTTCTATTCGATCTTAACATGTTGAAGCTCATATTGATAATGGTCAAGAGTGAAGCCTAGTAATTCTACCTCCTTTATGAGCACCAAAAAATGGGCTTTGAATATAGATATTCTACTGAATGGGGTCATTACTTCCATTGACTGAGTAAATTGGATTTGTTATAGACCTATATTTATACTATTATTGTGATCACTATTCCTGATCTATATTAGCAATAGTCAAAATTTTTACTGTATTATAAAATCCAAAATCAAAAAACGAAGGAAGTTTGTATGTTATATAACCATTTTACATAATACACCCTTTAATTAAATCAAGAGAATTTTCATTGATAACTATTTGGTTCATTATAATCCTCCCACATTAAGAAATTTCACCCTTGATATTCACATTTCACACACTAAAAAAAATGTGGGTAACATTACTTTATCACTTCCTCTGAATCCCACAATTCTTCTTCAAACTTGTTGTCTTTTCACAACACTTTAATGAGAGTCATTGTCTGATTTAGTAGAACTTTTTCCCTATGATCTATGATATTCACCAGTTTCTCTTCATATGAGATTTAATTCTCCAATGGTACCACATATGGATTGAGTACATGTGATGTTTCAGCTATGTAATTACTCAACAGAGATACAAGGAATAAATCTTGTACTTGAGATAGTTTCGGTCGGAGTACTAGTCGATTAGCCACCACTCCAATGCGATCATAGATCTTAAAAGGTATGATGTAAATTTTAATAAGATTTCCATTCTTCCCAAATCTCATATCTCTCTTCCACGATGATATACAGAGGAATACCATGACTCTAGATTCAATCTATAAGTCTCTTCAATGATTATCAACATAGAGTATTTTTTAACTCTGAGGAGATTTAATGTTTTATTGGATGGTCATGATGTTATCTACCATTACATCAACCATTTATGGACATAATAGTTTTTTCTATCCAACTTCATCCTAACATGTCAATGTTCTAAACCTCTTCCCATACAGGGCTTCGTAAGAAGTCATTTGGATGCTTCAGGGGAAACAGTTGTTGTACAAGAACTCAATAAGAGGACGATGTTGATCCCATCCTCCTTTGAAGTCCATTGAGCATTCCCTCAGTATGTCCTCGAGTGTTTCGATATTCCACTCAGATTGGATATCACTTTGAGGATGATCATCCAAACGGATGTTCAACTCATTTTCCAGTGCATGTTGAAGTCTCTTAAAAAACATAGAGGTGAATCTTGGATCTTGATTGGATTAAACATATAACAGTACTCTATTATTCTTTTTCACATCTCTGATGTATATCTGTGACTTTTGATCCAGTTAGAAATCATATTGAATATCAATGATGTGTTTATTGTTTGTAAGACGATCCAAAACAACCAAGATATCATTGTTTCCTTTGGATGAATCCGGATGTCTGATGAAAAAATCCATGGAGATGTTCTCCCAATTCCATGATGGTATGTGTAATCATTGCATCATCCGGTTAGACTTACGCCTCTCATCCTTCTGCCTATTAGCCTTCACATGCTAACACAGTAGGAACATTGATGTATACTCAATGATCTCCTTTGACATGTTATCCCACCAACAATTCTATTGAAGATATCGATAAATCTTTGAGTTTCCTTGGTGAATAAGAAATTCAAACTATGTGAATCATCAAAAAGGTCTTTCTTCAGCTCCCGACGTGATGGAACACATAGTCTTTTCTCAAATCTCACAATTCATTTTTCATTAACATTGAACTCTGAGGATCGCCCTTTTCTAGTAGTTTCCACATTATTCTGAATTCCCACCTCATCATTTTTAGAATCACATAAACTTTTTAAAAGATATGGTGAAGAAATAATTATATAAAATATTGATGATGTTCCCTTGATTTGATTCCAAGGACCAGCTTCATCAAATTGAAGAAGTTCGGTTCCTTTTAAATTCTCATCATTGATAGAATTTTTGGGTCTTTTTTTCTTAGAGCATCCACCAACTTTTTCATGATCCTAGCGTGGTAATGGATTGATAAATCATAGTCTTTGATCAGATATAACCATCTTCATTGGCACATATTGAAATATTTTTGTGTGAATATATACATGAGGCTTTTGTGATCCATATATATTTCACACTTCTCCCCAAATAGGTAATCTCACCAAAATTTTAAAGCAAATATCACTATATCCAACTCCAGGTCATGTGTTGCATATTTTTTTCATGACATTTTTATTTCCTTGATGCGTAGGTAATGAGTTTTCTATTATGCCCCAACTCACAACCGAAGCCCTTTTTCAAAGAATCACTAAATACCACAAAAATTTCTCCACTTGTAGGTAGTGTGAGTACAATCTAAGTGATAAGACTCTATTTCAACTCCTTGATGCTCACTTCACATTCATAACTACAAGAAAACTTTACACCCTTCCGATTTAGCTTGTTCTCAAGGTTTAAAATCAGGAAACAATTCACACAAATCAGTAATAATATCCACCTGACCCCACAAAACTATGGATATATGTTACTGATGTTGGCATTGACCAACCCTCAATTGTAGTTGTCTTAGAGGGATCCACAGATGTCCCATTCCTATGTGATGATACGTCCCATTAATGAGACCTCCTTCAAACAGAACACACACTTGTGGTGCTTTTAGAGACCTTCCACTTTCACAAGGTCTGTAGTACAATGCTTCGATTCTTATCACACTCCTCCATGGTTTTGTAGTATATTAAAATATCATCTATAAATACTACCACAAATATGTTGAGGTAATCTTGGAAGAATCTATTAATTATGTCCTTGAATATTTATTGATAATTAGTGAGTCTGAAAGTAACTACTATGAAATCATCATTCCTGTATCTTATATGAAAAGTAGTCTTGAGGATATCATCCTTCATCACCATTACTAGGTAATATCCCGACCAAAAATACACCTTTGATAAGCTTTTTGCTTCATATAGCTAATCAATCAAGTAATCAATTGTGCAAGAGGATACTTGTTGTTTTTAGTGATTTTTTTGAGCTCATTATAAATAATGCAAAGGCGCATTGACCAATCCTTCTTAATGAAGAGGACTGGTGCACCCCATGGTGAATAACTTAGGCATATAAGCCCTTCATCCAGATTCTCCTATATATGTTTCTTCAGCCTGTCAAGCATTACATAAACGATTATATATGGAGTCTTGGATATTGGGAATTCCATAGGTATAAGACCAATTGGGAATTCAACATTACTTTTAGGAGGAAGACCATATAATTTCTTAGGAAACACTTCAGCAAATTTCCTCACAATAGGCTTGACTACATAGATGGTTGCCTCCTTAGACTCAATCATACGAGCTAGATACACGTTCTCATAGGGAAGTAATATCCAAGCTTGAGATGATGGTTCTTAAGAAGATTCATCTTCCTCCTTGCACTTGTACAGAATCGGGGGTTGATTCTATATATGGATAGTTATATCCATCTCATTGAAATTAATGTTGCCTCAATATAAGGAAAGACAATAAATTCCAACAATTAAATCAAATTCTAACAGTGTAAGTATTAATAGGTTTTATGGGATGTTCAATCCATAAATTGTGACACGGGAGGTATTATATTCATGGGTTTCAATGATTTCCCCATTTTATATTCTCATAGAGATAATTAAATCCTTGATTTTTGGTGGTGTTGGGATTGTTATTATTATATTTCAGGATATAAAATATTTCATAGAAACTAAATCAATATGTATGTTTTCTATTATTGGATGAATAACTAGCATACCTATCACCACATAATTTTCAGGGTTCACCTCAGTGGTAGTGACAGAAAAAGATCACCATTGCTTTCTTGGAGGATGTTTCTTTTCTCCGAAAATCATTGGCTAAGGACACTGATTTTCATGATGACCTGGTTCATTGCAGATGAAGCGATAAAAAATGAATTGAGATTCAAAAAGAGTGTGCGTCTCATCTATCACAATCGTAGGGGTTTTTATCGAGAGTTAATAGCTAGGTTTCATTCTCTTCCACACCTAAAGCATTTCCTCACCCCCTTAAAGAAATTTCTAGGGTTCTTCTTTCAACACCATTGGAAAGTGGGGCACTGGATCCTTTTAGCAACATTGTATTTATCCATCAAACTGCTAGAATTAATTTCCTCCATAAGCTTCTTATCCCTATGATACCCATGAGATCTGCTGATCTCTATTTTTACTTTGAGGCCACAACAGAGAATTTCCTCACAGCTATCGAAGTAACTATTCTCCTGGGCTTTCGGTAGGGTAGGTTTCAGCCCACCCAAGAAGTTGTCAACCTTGCATTTGAGGATAACCACAAAGCCAATGGCATATGGTGCATGCCTTGTGATGTTTTTCTCACAAGCTCTGATTGATTCGTCATCTTTTTTTCTTGAGGGCATGAAAGTCCCATTCCATATTAAGCTAGAGGGTGCACATAAAATATTTATCGAAAAACATATTTCAGATATCCTTCAATTCCAACACCTCAATCACTATATTAGAGTTCATATATTTGATCAATGCCCAACATTGATCAACTTCACTCTCCATATGATAAGTAGCTAGAATAACTTTCTCTTTTTCAGAAAATTAAAGGATGGAGATGATCTAATCAATGTAGTTGATATATTGTTCAACGATTGAGGGATCATATGACCCATTAAAATTGGGAGGTCTTTGTGTCATGAAGCTCTCAATAGTTAGTTGTTCTTTTATAAGGGGGTTGGGAGTGAACGTTACTGATGGACCATGTTTCTATTCAATTCGTGTGTTAACTAAGAGAGTATTATGACAATGTTCATGATTCATGATCCCATCTAATTAGGAATCTCATTAGAACAATCATCACATTATTCTTCACATCAGTTGTTATCCAATGTCCTCCAATTACATGACATTGGAGGGAATAGAAGAAATGATTGAGGTAACACATAATGGGTAATCCAAATAAAAAAAGATGACTTATATGTTACATTTATTTCCTTAACTTATGATTTTATAGGCTGTAATCTATGTTTTCAATGATCAACTTACAAACATATATTCTTGGGGAATTTTTTTATTCCATTAATAATGGTTCATACTAAGATTATGAATTTTACAAAGCATATCCCTTGGGAGTTTCATAACCAATAGTGCCGAAAGGCTCATAGTCATGTACCAGGATTCCCAAGATAAAGACCGAAACTCCTTGTTGGAGTTTTCACTCCTAGGTACATCTGTGCTAGAGCCATCTCCACCTACTCATATCTAGACTGTGATGTATTTGGATGACAAACTATTAACTCAATACACATAACAATTTAGGGATGTTTTTTATACATAGTATTATACCTAATGCTTTCACTAGAGTTTTCTAATCCTAATCCCAAAAATAAATAATCTTATCCTTTGATACCAACTATAATATCATGGATTTTAATTACACACTTAAACATGATTTATTACATAAAATCTTCACTTGATACAACATATGCGATTGAGTGGTCTAGTGTCTTTAGGGATAAGAAACATTACCTAACAACTTAAAACATGAAATATACATTTTTATTGAAAACTACTTTTACATGACCACACATATTTCTTCATACATAGCATTGCATGGAATTACCAGAGAACATGCATAAGAAGGGGTGAGATACTGTAACGCCCCGAACCCAGAAGCCTAGAGTCGGAGAATTATTAAATACCATTGGAATGATCCCAAAAGATCATGTCTCATAAGATCGATTAGTTTTGTAGCCTTGGATGTACTAGATACATTAATAAGGTTTAAATTACATCATAAAAAGGAAAATTACGACAACATTGTTTCCATAGAAAAAACTGAGATCCCATAGACTATACCAACAGGTCAATCCTAATATAATTCTCCACATCCTGGAAAAAATAAAACATAGAAAGGGGTGAACTGAGATGCTCAGATAGGATAACAATATATCAGAAAATTTCATAAATAAGCATAAAAATTTAAGCCAATGTATAAGACTAAAAACAAATCCTTTTAAACTTGAACTTTTGCGTAATATGGAAAAGATAAAATCAAATAATTACTTTTACATATATACATGTATAATCTATGAATAGAATAATAACATGAAATATCAATAGCCACATTTATAATGTTGGAATGCATAATCCCAGACATTCATAACCACATAGTCAAGGCCTTGTGCCAATACTACAAATAAATTTTTTTCAAGGCCCTGTGCCAAGACACTAGTCTGTCTCATGAGACCTACCGATGCATAGAAGTGCTATAGTGGGCTCCACCCATCACTTACTATTTCCAATGAATTATTCATATGAAAAGGTTTAAACATAACATAAATATTCATATTAAAGCTAGAATACGTAATGTCAATACTCTATATAAAAACCATGAATGGTGTAAAAATAACACATTCACAATCAAACATATCAAAAATCCTTAAATACAATATGGATGTTCTGTACCATAATAAATCAACTTCAAATAAGCTTCAAATTCGTCAAACGATGTTGTCATAGATGAAATTAAATCTTTTTTTAACAAATGTATCTTTCTATTTTGAAAAGATTTAAGAGTACCATAATTATGGAGAAGACAATTATTTTGAAAATATTATTATAATCTTGTAAGGGATGCTTCAACGATGATATAATGGAAAAAAATAGCAGCACACATCATATAAGTTAAAAAACATTCTTAGCTTAATTTGTCGAAACATTAAAAAAGTACCATGTTTTGAAAACAACAGAATGATTCCTTTCAAAACATACAAATTCAAATAAGTGTATATATGACTTTTCCCCATTGTCTAGTAAATAGTAAAAATGTTTTGAAATACATTTTTAAGAAACATGGATGTGGATGATAAAGAGTTCCTAGTATATAATTAAGTAAAAACAACCTCAAATAATAAAGAGATTGTTAAATTAACCCATACCTTGTAATTTTACTTGGTCTAGGTTAGGTTAACCTCTTGTATATTTGTGAAATAATTGTTATTAAATTATTCAAGAATCTTATTCATTAATATGATATCATGTATGATCTTTTAATATTGATTTGTTATTAATATTTTAGTATTATCGTCATTTCAAGCATTAACTGATTTGGTTTCCTTTATATACTTTGATACATAAGTAATGTTTCGTCACGACCCGTCCTCGGGGCCCTTGCCATGACTACCCCAAGCCCGCCTTCCATAGGCCAGGGGCTGGCGACTAGCATCAAGGTGTAATTCCCGATAAAAAGGGAAGTCATTGCCTTTGTAATGTAAACAACACCATAGAGCAAGTAAGCAGTAGTAGTAAACACTAAGTAAAAGCTGAGTACAACAGCAAGTGCGGAAAAGTAAGTGGGCCAATATAAAAACCCAAACTGAAAGTAAAGTACAACTGGAAAGGGAAGACATCAACAGAAAAGTAAAGCCTCAACGTCGTGCTGTCCACTGGAAATCCCACCGGAAGTGTGGGTACAGATAGCCTCCTCTGCTCCTTGGGTCCAGCCGACCGCTCCGAGTACGTCCCGCCCAGTAGTCCACCTTCAGGTAACGTCCTGCTCCGCAAGCCTCAACCACAATCAGCATTGTCCGTCGTCTACAACCAAGACAACATAGTGCGGGCATAGCCTAGGGGTGAGTATAAGCTACTCAGCTGGCCGGTCGGGGGTTTGAACCCCCGACTTTTCCTTGTCCGGTCAGCCCACCCCGGCCGGCCGGTTTCTTCCACCACGGGACGGGCGACGGTCGGTCCCCTCCCTGCTCCAACACCAGCGGCCCAATTTCTGGCCGCCAGTTCCCACACTCCTCCGCGGCCTTTATTCATATGGTGCGGCGTGACGGCACCTCACCCCTCCGTCGTGGCCCCACTACGGCCGTTGTTCTTTTGCGGTTCTCCGGCGCGGCGTGACATCGCCGCACATTCTTTGCCGCAAGATCCCGCGCGGTGTGACGGCACCGCATCACTTCCCTTCGTACTGCAACAACAATAAAATAAGAAGGGAGGGGGGGTCAGTCGTGTTTGTGGGGTCCGGCCTCCTCTTGTAAATCAATAGCATGCCGTCCAAATATACGCGGATAAAGACAGGAGTAAATCACGAAAATAAAATCACATAAACCCCTACCTCGAGCGTAGCTTGAACGGATGTTCATCGAACAAGGATTCATCGTGGAAAATCCGTCGCAAGAAGAGACGTCTTGAAAGAAGACGTCGTCGGCATCGCGGTATAAGGCGTCGCGTAGTCGGTTTTCGAGGACTTTGCGTTCTCCATCGAAGATCGATGTATTCTTCGCGTTCTTCATCAAAGAAGAAGATGTTCCTCAAGTTACTTAGCCTTTTCTCCCAAAGACTCCACAACAAGAAATCAATCCTTAATAAAATAATCCCACACTTATTTTATTAACTTGACATTAGTTTGAAATTCAAACACTCACATTAAACACACTTCATTAATATCATAAGTTATTAAAACTTAAGATATCAAATTTAATTGTGAGTTGAGGGAGTTAAGGAAAGTGAAGGGATGGGGTTCGTGTGGGCCCCACCACCCTCATAACCTCCCAAGGGGAGTAGGGTAGTTACCCAACTTCCACCCACAGCTTAAATCCACTTAGAGAATATAAAAATTGTAGTTATATTTTTATTTTAACTTCCACAATTTTTATCAACCTCTCTCGTGAAAACGGAACTCCGGATAAGGTGTTTCTAAGCAATTATCAGTGCTCTGATTCCAGCGGTGCCCTCGGAATTTGATTCCGAGCACCACTTCAAAAGTTAGAAATTCCAGCTCATTCATTCATTGAGCATACCCGAGCTAAACTTCGGATAGAAATTCTGGGAACACCGGGCCTCAGAATCATGTGATGTCAGAAACTATGTTCTTGTAAAATTTCAAAGAAAATTAAGAAAAAAATTCCCTTGAATTTTACGGGTCTTTACATCACTCACACCTCATGGATTTATGTCCCCGTAAAGATACAACATAAACTAGGGAAAAAAATGTGGGTAATGGGTATGCATCTGAGCCTATCGCTCCCAAGTGCTCTCCTGGAGGTTCTCATGCTGCCATCTGATGCGCACAAGAGGAATCGACCGTCCACGTAGGAACCACTCCTGTCGATCCTTGATCTCCACTGGGACCTCCATAAAAGTCTCCCCATCATCAATGTCTAGCTCCCCATGGTCAATGATATGTGACAGGTCGTGCACGTATCTTCTCAGCTTAGTTACGTGGAAGACGTCGTGCACCCGATGCAACTGAGGTGGTAGAGCCAGGCGATAGGCCACCTCGCCAATCATACTGAGGACCATGAATGGTCCGATGAAGTGTGGAGACAACTTGACTCCTCGTCCAAATCTCCATAATTCACGTCGAGGTGAGACACGCCAGAAGACGTGGTTTCCATCCTCAAACTCTAGTGGCCTCCGCCTTCTTTCAGCACAAGACTTTTGCCGTCTCTGAGCTGTCCTCATCCTCTCTTGGATGACTTGGACCTTTCTGGTCATACTCGAGCTGCTGAGATTTCTTCTTTGCCGAGAATAGAAATCTGGTCTCATCCCCTTGATGAACCACATTCTTCGCCTAATACAGTCAATCACATCATGGATGATACTAACCCCTACCAAAGACGACGTCGTAAGGCCTCAACGCTACTACCAAGGGATCCAACCATTACCCTCGCCTCCAGGGGATGACTCACACTATCGGCATCAGTGTGTGGTCACTGGGTCTCCTCCAGTAGGTATCTCAAAGTGAGGGTCATGTCAATGGTTTTTAAACTGAAACCTCTTAGTAACAACATAAATAGAGGAAAGAAAGGTAAATTCCAAAATAATGGTGTCTTTTATTACTACAGATCAAAGTACAAAGACAGAAAACATCAACAGACAAACATCAACAACACTATAAGCAGCATAAACAAAAGTCTCCAAGCCTAGATCTAGTCCCGCTCCTGTCCACCTCCTCCCGGAGCTCCATGATTGTAGGCCTCAGCTGCCTGAAGGTGAGCTCTCCCACGTCCACCAGCTCCTTGCGGTTGGGGTGGACCTCCTGGTGGTGGTGGAAACACCTCGAAGTGTCGTCCACCTACAGCTGCAAGGCCAGCTCCCCGGACACGGTCTCCTGATCCATGCGATCCGCCTCGATCGAACTTCTTCCTCTTCCTGGGTGGTCCTTCATTCATCTGCTGGCCATCCGTATGGCAGGTCGGACAGTCACGAGCCATGTGACCAACTCCGCCGCATGAGTAACACTGTCCGCTCATGGTAAGTCATTGTCCACCCCGGGTGCCTCGCACAAATGATCATGTGTCACACGGTCAACCACCTGTAGGTCTAGTCCTCTTAGAACCCAGCATCATCTGTCTACTGCCTGCTGCAGAAGACTCTGCCGCATGTCGGCTAGTGGTGGGTCATGCTGCTGGAGACTGCTCAGCAAGGAAACTCTCCACTAAGAGGACCTGCTCCAACACCCCTGTCTGTGTCGGAATTCTGTGAGAAACAACTGAAGCTCTGATCTCTCGCCGGATCCCCTGCTCGAAGGTTCCGGCCCTAAATAATGGGTCTTGTACCATGTCTGTCGAGTAGCGCGAGAGATCGGTAAACCGTGCCGCGTACTGGGCTACTGTCACGCTGCCCTACCGCAGCTGTAGAAGCTCCTGGATGCGCACTGCACGAAGGGTGTCTGGGACGAACTCCGAGCGGAATAGGCTCTCAAAGTCCATCTAGAGAAGATAAGCCTCATCGTGCACCGGGAGCATCAAGCTCCACCATCTGCCTACTGCCGCGTGCAATAGGATCGCTGCAAAGATCACCATGAGGTCTGCAGGTGTCCTCACTTACCTGAAAACCTGTACCACTGCCTCTAGCCAGTCCTCGGCTGCCTGGGGGTCCATCTCCCCACGGAACTTGGGTGGTCGCTAGCTCTAGAACTCATGCAGTGCACTAAGGCGACGTGCATCGTCAGCGGCTGGGGCTGGAAGCATCGGTGGCTCGCCGGGTAGAGGTAACGCTGGTGCCTCTACTGTCAAAGGGCCATATACCGAGGCCTCGTCGCTCGGAGGGCTATCATCACGTACAACTATCAGAACCCTAGCTGGCTGCCATCGTGGGGCCATCCTGAAATGAAACAGGTGCGCCACAGACAATAGTATACCTGGTGAGCTGACATAAAGTAATCACAAATAAAACTTGAAACACAATGCAATCAATGTTTTCACGCATTAAGTCGAAAATCAGAAGTCAGGGTCTTGGTGTACGGATAAATCGTTCGCTACACCAACACTGGACTCCCTGGACTGATAACCACTCCAAATACGCTAAAAACTATTTCTTCACATAGAAAAACATCTGAGTCCCATGTTCTGCGGTAGAACCGAAATTTTCTGATACCAATTTGTCACGACCCGTCCTCAAGGTCTATTCCTTGACTACCCCAAGCCCACCTTCCATAGGCTAGGGGTTGGCGACTAGCACCAAGGCGTAATTCCCGATAAAACGGGAAGGCATTGCCTTTGAAAAGTAAAAAACACCATAGTGAAAGCAATAAGTAGTAGTAATCACTATGTAAAAGCTGAGTAAAACAGTAAGTGCAGAAAAGTAAGTGGGCCAGTATACAAACCCAAACTGAAAGTAAAGTACAACTGGAAGGGGAAAACAACAACTGAAAAGTAAAGCCAAAACGTCGAGCTGTCCATTGGAAATCCCACCTGAAGGGTGGGTACATATATCCTCCTCTGCTCCTCGGGTCCAGACGACTGCTCCGAGTACGTCCCGCCCAGTGGTCCACCTCCAGGTAATGTCCTCCTCCACAATCCTCAACCACGATCAGCGCTGTCCGTCATCTGTAACCAACACAACGTAGTGCGGGCATAGACCGTGAAGTGGTGCGTATAAGCTACTCAGTAGGGACCTCGAGACCCCCAAAGGTCTCCCAAAATCCATAAAGGGTAATCCACAAAGGAAATATGTAATCACGAAGTAACATCCGACACTGCTTAGGTATATGCCCATACATATACCTAAGTCATCAATTCTCGTTCGGCTCCAACATTCGAGCCCAAGTACAACCCAGTCCACACAGGAAAGCAAAATGTAAATCCACATAGGATACCACAACAAAATCCACATAGGAAAGAAAACAGGATTCAGCTCACACAGGTATACTTCTTCGTATGACGATAGAGTTGACCAGATATAGCCACTGATTCATCTAAGCGGTCGGACCCACAAAGGGTCGATAGGTACTAACCCCCGCAATGACCCACACAGGATCAATCATGAAGTTGAAACCATTGATATTGGGAAACTCCTTCTCTATCAAGTACAGTGGTTATGCAGCTAAAACCATGCGCTTCCCTCTAACCTTCGACTGCTGTAGTACTCCACCTATCGAGTACTGTCGGCCTGCTGCTACAATCAAGTGCTTCCCACCATGGGTCTACCGCTACAACCAAGCGCTCCCCCTCATAGTCTCTAGAGGTACTCCTTCTATTGAGTACCATGGGTCAGCCCCTACAACCAAGCCCCCTCCGTCGTGGGTCTGCCGCTCCAACCAAGCGCTCCCCCTCATAGCCTCTAGAGGTACTCATTCTGTTGAGTACCATGGGTCTGCCGCGACAACCAAGTGCTCCTCTTCCATGGGTCTACTTCTACAACCAAGCGCTTCCCACTAGGCTATCTGTAACACAATGGGGCGTTCGATCAACTGTCGTCAAGTCTCAACCGGCTCTAGGGTTTTCGCACACAGCATGCTCGTTCTAGGAGGGTCCACTCCACGAGCCAAGAGGTCGATGCATCGACTGACACATAGTTCAGAGTTGATATATATCCAAAATTTCCATATCATCAATAGGAACTCAACATCGAAGACGGCACGTCAATCAGACGTCTGGTCTGAGAGTTATCAGCTTTTCCGTTCCAGGGGCCCGGTTGGATTTCAGGTGCAATCAAGCTCGGCCACTATCCAACTGCATCCAATACTCATGTGAAGTATGCCAAATGTTCCGTCTCATCAAGAGAAATCAACTAGACAGACGGCGCGTCAATCAGATGCTCGGTCTGTGAGTTGTTGGCTTTTTCATTCCAGGGGCTCGGTTGGTTTCGTGAGCGAACCAACCCGACCACACTCCGACAACATCAAAACCTCGATCGGAGTAAGCCAAAAGTTCCGTCTCATCAAGAGGAATCCAACAAAGCCTACGACACGTCAATCAGTCGTCCGAAGCTCATGTTACGAGCGTTTCTGCTCCGAGGGCCCGGTTGGTTTCGTGTATGAACCAACTTGGGCAAACCCAAAGTATTCCGAAACCTTTAGTGAGATATGTTGAAATGACCGTCTCGATCCAAGGATCCCATCGCCACTGACGGTGTGTCGATCGGAGTTTTCTAGCCCAAGATATGGGAAAAAGACCAAAGAGGGTCCGAAAATGGGGTTTCGGGCCCCGGCCGACCCGGCCCGAGACCCCCTGGGTCGGCCCGGCCCGGTGTTCCGGTGCGCGGCGCCAGGTGGCTCGGCCGAACGGCCGATCCGTTTGGATAACGGGGAGGGGGGAGGGGGCGCTACCCCCCCCCCCCGGTTTGTAACCGCGGCCCCCCTTAATGGGGGCCGCTCAGCTGGCCGGCCGAGAATTTGAACCCCAAAGCTTTTCCTTGTCTGGTCGGCCCGCCCCGCCCGGCCGGTTTTTGCAACCTCGGGACCGGAGACGGCTGCTCCCCTCCCTACTCCGACACCGGCGGCCCAGTTTCCGGCCGCCGGTTCCCACGCTCCGCCGCGGCCCTATACCGTCCGCGGCCTTCATTCATCAAGTGCGGCAGGACGGTGATGCACCCCTCCGCTGCGGCCCCACTCCGCCCGCAGTGCATTTTCGGTTCTCCGGCACGGCGCAACGGCACCAGGACTTGGTTCAATTTCACGGCGCAGCGCGACGGTACTGCGCATTCTTTGCCGCAAGATCCCGTGCGGTGCGACGACACCGCGTCACTTCCCTTCGTACCACAACAACAATAAAATAAGAAGGGGGGGGGGGGGGGGGTTGGCCGTGTTTGTGCGGTCCGGCCTCCTCCTGTAAATCAATAGCATGTGATCCAAATATACGCAGATAAAGAACGGAGTAAATCACGAAAACAAAATCACATAAACCGCTACCTTGAGCATAGCTTGAACGGAGGTTCGTCGAACGAGGATTCTTCGCAGAAAATCCGTCGCGGGAAGAGACATCGCGATAGAAGACGTTGTCAGCGTCGTGGTATACGACATCACGTAGTCGGTTTCTGAGGGCTCGGCGTTGTTCATCGGAGTTCGATGTGTTCTTCTCATTCTTCGTCGAAGACGAATAAGTTCCTCAAGTTCCTTAGCCTTTTCTCCCAAGGACTCCACAACAAGAAATCAACCCTTAATAAAATAAGCCCACACTTATTTTATTAACTTGACATTAGTTTGAAATTCAAACACTAAAATTAAACACACTTCATTAATATCATATGTTATTAAAACATAATTTATCAAATTAAATTTTATGTTGAGGGAGTTAAGGAAAGTGAAGGGTTGGGGTTGGCATGTTGTCTCTTCCGTCTTATAGTTTCTCCACAGAACATTTACCAGACGATTGATCCAGTTTCTCGGCACTTGTTATCTTGTATCAAGAGCCTTGACAGGCTCTTCACAATATGAAAGATCAGGTTCTAGTTCTAATTCCTCAATGGTAAGTACATGCATTAGGCCAGGCATGTATTTTCTCTACTGTGATACGTGGAACACATCATGATCTTTTGATAGGCATGGCGGATTTAGAAAATGGTAAGCTACATCCCCAATTCGTTCTAGAAATTTGAAAGGTCTTATGTACCTAGGAAATATTTGTACATTCATACCGAAATGTATAACACCCTTCCATGGAGATACATTCATGAAAACATGATATCCTACCTAAAATTTCAAATCCTTCCGTCAGTTATCAACATAGACCTTCTACCTACATTGAGACTCTTTGATGTGGGATTGGATTACCTTCACCTTTTCCATTATTTCCTCCACCATTTCTGGTCCTATGAGTTTTCTTTCACCAACATCATCCCAACAGGTTGGTGTGTGACATCAGCTCCCGCATAACACTTCATATGGTGCCATCTGAATACTTTAATAGGAGCTAATGTTATAGGAAAATTCTACCAGAGGTAAATATCGATCCCCTATACATTGGAAGTCAACTAAGAAAGATCTCAACCTGACTTATATGGTTTGAATAGTTTGTTCTGAAATTCTTTCAGGTTGGGAGTGGTAGGATGTTGTCAAATGAAGTTTAGTATCCAGGGATTTCTTAATAATTTTCCAGAATCCTGATGTAAAATTTGGATCACAATCAGAAACAATCGATAGGGGTACTCTATGAAGTCTCACAAATTTATTAATATATAGTCTTTCTAAACGTTCAAGTGGTAAATCTTCTCTTATATAAATAAAATGTGTTGACTTGGTAAGACGATCAACAGTGACCCATATTTCATCGTCCCTTCTAGGAGTCATTTGTAGTCCCATAATAAGGACCATCGTAATATGATCCCATTTCAACTCAGGTATGGGAAGAGGTGCAAGACTCTTCTAGGTTGTTTCCTTTTAACTTTCACTTATTGACAAACCATACATCTTGAAACAAAATCAGAAATCTCCCTCTTCATGTTGTCCCACCAAAAATGTTCTTTAAAATAACTATACATTTTGGTGCTACCAGGGTGTATATAGAAATTAGAACTATGAGAATCGTCCAACAATTCCTTTTTTAGACCAGTTATATCGGGAACACAATGTCTCTTCCCAAATTTCAAAATTCCATCTTCATACACAAAGTCACCCAATCTCCCATCATTCACAGCTTTAATCTTCTTTTGAAACTCCTCATCATCATTCTGAGAACTCTTTTTCCTTTCTATTAATGATTAATTAGAAACCATTTAAAAAATTATTGATGTTTCCCCTTCCGTGGTGATTCTAATGTCCATCGTTACTAGATCCATGTATATAGGATCTTTTGAAACTATAATCTTGTTCAAAACACCATGATATTTTCTGATCAAATCATCTTCCAGCTTATTGTCCTTTCTTGGGTGGTAGTGTATAGTGCAATCGTAATCCTTGAGTAGTTCAAGCCATCACCATTGCCTTATATTGAGTTCTTTTTGGGAGAAAATATACCTCAAACTCTTGTGATCGGTATATATCTCACATTTTTCACCATAGAAATAATGTCTCCATATCTTCAAAGAAAATATTACAGATTCTAACTGAAGATCATTAGTAGGATTGTTTTGCTCATTTATTTTTACCTATTGTGATGCATAGGCAATAACTCTCTCATTTTGCATAAGGACTCAACCAAGTCATTTCTTTCAAGAATTACTATATATAACAAACCCATCATTCCCAGATGGTAGTGTCAACATAGAGGCATTGAATAATATTCTCTTCAGTTCTTCAAAACATTCTTCAAAATCTTTTTTCCAAAAACATTTAACCCCTTTACGTGTGAGCTTGGTTAATGGGTTCGCCAATCGGGAAAAATTCTAGGCGAAACACCGATAATAACCTGATAAACTAATAAAACTATGTACATCAGTTATACTCATCAGAGATGAAAATTCTTGTACTTCCATTGTTTTAGAAGGATTAATAGATATTCCATCCATCCAAACGATATGGTCAAGAAAAGAAATCTCTTGAATCCAGAATTCACACTTGCTAAACATCCCAAATAATTCTCGTCTTCTATGATTCTTCAGGATAATGCGCAACAGATTTTCATGATCTTCATATCTTTTGAATTATACCAATATATAATCAATAAATACCACTATAATTTCATCAAGATATTCTATGAAAACACTATTCATTAGATCCATGAAAATAGAGGGTGCATTAGTCAGCCCAAAAGGAATTACTGTAAACTCGTACTGCCCGTACCTGGTTCAAAATGATGTTTTTGGAATTTCTTACTTCTCCACACACAATTGATGACATTCAGATCAATGTTCAATCATAGAAAAGTATTGAGCTCGTTGAAGTTGGTTAAATAAATCATCAATACGATGTAAGAGATATTTGTTCTTTATTGTTATAGCAATGATCTCCCTGTAGTCAATGCACAACCTCATAAATCCATCATTCTTCTTAACAAAAACAATAAGGGATACCCATGGAAAAAATAGGAATAATAAGTACCTTATCACTCAATTACACTTGTTTTTTCTTTAGTTCCACTAATTCCCAAGTGGTCATTCTATAATGGGTCTTCGATATGGGCCTTGATCCAAGAATTAAATCAATGGAAAACTCAATTTTCTCTTTCTAGAGGATGTCCAGGTAAATCTTCTAGAAACACATAAATATATTCTTTCAGAATAGGTACATCCTCTATTTTTACATTCCTTTCGACACCCACAGTTATTTCATTCTCTTTCTCCTAAACAATTGAATTTAGTTGAACAATGTGGGTGGATCTAGATAAGATTCAGTTGATGACATTTCTGCTCTAATGATATGGTGTTATTTATCATCATTATAAAAAATAGTAAGCTCATTCTTCTTACAATAATTTTTTGCATCATCATTTGAAAGCCAATCCATACTGAGTATTATGTGAAATTTAATCATGGATATGGCGTTGAGATCAGCAGATAAAAAACATTTATATGATCTAATGGGGAATGATTAACTAAACATTATTGCAATGATAATTCCCTTAGGTGTTTTTATTAACAACTCCCTTGTTTAACTAAATTGGAAATATCTAATTTTATTAGAAAAAACGGAAGATATGAAACAACGTGATGATCCAAAATCAAATAAAGCATTTTCTAAACATGAGGAAACTATTAAATTACCATCCACCATGTCTTTCGGAGCATCAAACTTAGCTATAGTGAAAGAAAAATATTGGCCTTGATCCCATGGACGTTTCTGAGGTAATTTCCCCGGACGCATAGGACATTCATTCGCATAATTCCACCTTTCTCGACAATTGTAGCATTCAATATCTAAAATGTATTTCTTCCCCTTGCAATCACGAGCTTGGTGGCCTTTTTCACCACACATGTAATAGACTCACATTCCCTTCAAAAATGTACCAGGGTATTTCTTCCCACATTTACTACAGGATGGATAATCGATTTTTCCCTTCTTCTGCATTTTTCCATCTCCAGAGTGTTCAACATATCTCTTCATTCACTTTATTTATTTATTGTATTATATGATTTTTCAATAAAAAATAAGTTTTTAAACAAATTTATAAAATCATTATTTTATTTTCAAATACTTTTTAAGGATTCACTTTTGGAACCCAACGGTACGTCATCAGTCACCATTGAAACCCAACAGTCAGTCATTAGTCACCATTAGACATCCAACACTATGTGATTTTCCATTATTATCATGAATAAATTTATTATTAAGATGCACAAAATTTACTTTTGTTCTGATTAATTTTTTAATTTTTAATTAAAATTTTAATGGAAGGTAATACTCAAATTTCCATCATCAGAAATTTTTACATCTGGAACATGAGTAATAGTTAATAAATGTTTTTTTTTCAAAAATATCATTCTTATTTCAATGGATAAAATTAAAATATACTTTTTTATTATTTTTACTATTTTATGTTGATCAAAAAATATTCATTTGTGTGAAAAATAATTGTAAGATAATTTTTATGAGAAAATATTCTTGTATTTTAATAATTAATACGATAATATGTTTTTCTATTTTTAATGGTGTATGTATTATACGAAAAATTGTGTTTTTATTTCAATTTATTTACAAATTTAATTTGTTTATATTTGTTATTGTTAAAATTTTAATGTTTTATTTTGACATTTTATTAATAAATATAAATTTTGATTGGTTTTTATTTGCAGTATGACATTATAAAATAATATTTAATTGTTATATTACAATATTTACATACACTAACATGTTTCATGTAGATATTGGTTAAAAATTTAATCATAATTTTTTTTAATGATATTGGATATCTCATCAATGATAAATAACATACACCAATAAAGATAATTCTATTTATTCATTATGATACAATTTCTACTATATCAAATAGATCATGAATCTTCTATGACTTTTGTTTTTTGTTGTGATCAAGTATAATAATCATCACTTTCATCTTCCACCACTTTATTGGTCAGAGAAAATGAGTTTCACAGAACATATACATCATCTACTTGGATATTGTTTTATTTTGTTTCTATTATTGCTCGAATGTATTTATTTTCTTATCATATTTCTCCTACAAATAATTTGTTTAATATTTTACAATCAAAAATAATTTTTTGGTTTATTCCTCCATTTTTAAATTATGATAGGGTTGTTCCTCACATTAAATTAGAAGGCAGGTTTTGTCTTCTTTCAAATGAAAAGGGTCATATGAATCTAGTGTTAAAAAGCTGGGTTTTATCTATATGTAATTGGGTTATCTATCCCTATAAAAAGCGAGGATATAGTGAATACTAGTGTTCACATGGAGTATAGGATATATTAAATGTGACTATGATCTTTTTGATGATAACCTCTATAAAAAACTAATATGTTACCTATTTTGTTTATATTTAAACTTTTAACTTTTTTATAACTCTGACAATTTTTTATTTGTAATAATAATTAAAAAGGAATATTTACCCCCTCTAGTCACTAAATACATTACAATGTAATAAAAATTTATTTAATGGATTAAGATGTTATTTATATCATGGTTTACATTATGAATATTATGAAATCACTATCAATGTGAGAAGAGAAAAAATGAAGAGCCAAAAAATACTCAAAAAACAAAGCTGTTATTTCCCAAAATATTTCATTAACATAAAAATGTGAATTAATGGGTAATGAAAGGTCAAAATAAAATCATATAAGAAATGATATATAAAAATATTAAATTTAAAAATATATATTATAAAATCATATTCATTATACCAGATGTTATAATGAGTATGATGGAAGTCCACCCTTTTGTTAATGGGATTTCTATTCTCACATTAATTTATGAGATACTTATTCAATATTCACCAGTCATTTGTTTTATGTCCTCTATATACATTACAACAAAATTATGCATCCTGAATCTATCTCATTTCATGATAGTTAATTTTAGTATTGAACAATGAGTGAGAACAATATAATAAGATTTGCGTGGTATGATGAGTGAGCTTGGTTCAATAAGATAGGGTTGGAAGATGAGTGAACATAATTCTGTATGAAAGGGAATGAATATAGAGTGAACAGTGTTCAATAAAGAAATTTATCTTATATTTTGAAATTTTGAGTGAAACATGACTATTAGGATGGTTTTGGGGGTGAAAACATTCTAATCTGATATCATTTGAAGTGGGCGTTGACTAATATGGAAATGATTTTATTGGCCTATATGAATGTTAGAAATTTGAAGTCATATGCCAATGTTATTCTCATATAGATCAGGTTATTTGGTTAATTTATAATTCATGTCTTCTAAAATTCCTATCCTTGTTCCATGATTCAATATTATAATATTTTATATGAATTTTATGATTTTCAAATGTAATGTTCAGGTTATCAAACTCATATACTAATGGTATGAAAATGTATCTATGTTTTTTACCATTACTGATCATAAGAGGTCATCATTTATAATCTGTTATTTACACATGTTATAGAGAAATATTTTCTGTAGGATTACTAAAGGGTTAGATCATTATTGGAGATATTAAAGATCATTACTAAATTAAAAATATTGTATTCCAATATTTCAAATGAATTAAACTATTATGGTCCTTAGGAATGTGTTTGTATATTTTAGTCAATATCTATACAAAAATGTGTAATATCCATGTATGAAAATCCTAGGTTACTATATTCAATTTTCAATATCAAAATGTGCACTAAGATTATACGGGATGAATCACAGAAAACCACAAAAACTCTGCCTCCACAGGACACCAAAGTACGGGAGTAGTAAATAACATCTCCCTCAAATACCAAATTTCTACCTAGAAGAAATCTATCAATAAAAAGTCCTACTGATTCGAGGTCAATTCTATTAGATATACTATACCTTAAGAGAAATTAGGTAAAATATTATAATAATATCCAACAAGACTAAGAAAACTATGGCCCTCTGCAACTGTTATGGGTGTTTTACAAGAAACATCTACATAGAATTTTTACGGCTTTAGTACCACAATGTTAAAATTAAATAGATTATAGGGAAACACATATCTCACATCCATAACTCACACATGGGAAATGTCCCATTAATCTATTAGTGTTAAAGGACCTAAAAAACATTGAGATACATTTTATATTCCACATCTAACATTAATTATAATAAGATATCATCGACGAATATAATGAAAAAATAGTATAAGTACTCATGGAACATATTTTTTCTAATCCCCATGAACATGGATGGTGCATTCCTATAACCAAATAAGAAGACTAAAAACCTAGAGTTATCATTCCTTAAACTGAAGGAAGTATTTTGATCATCCTCATATTTCACCCTCATCTGGTGGTATCTATATTGTATATCAATATTAGTGAACTGACTAACTCATCTCAATATGTCTTACATATTAAAGATACATCTTATAAGGTAATAGTTTGTGATCATTTCCTGAATCACACTCTGATAGTCTATGCACAATCTTGCACAACCATCAACCATCTTAATGAAAAACACATGAGAACACCTCAGTAATACACTCAGTCAGATGAAACACCTCCACATCATATATTACACATAAAACCACATGTCATAAAACTCCATTTATGTTATCCAATAGGGAGCCATCAAAATAGGAGATGCACATGGATGCGAGTCCATAAAAAACTCAACATCACATTGATGTGGTAATATCGTAAAATTAAATGGGAAAACACCAAGAAACTCGACCACATCCCTATGAACATACACAATGTGTTATTCTATGGATTGATATTCCAAATATAAAATGACTTGGTATTATTTCATATGTCCCAATTGATAGCCTAGATTTTTAATGGATTCTAATTTCTAGCAATCTATGTGGGAAATGAAACTCTTATCCAAAATTAGTCAGTCACTATAATCATGTTATAAAGAAAATATAGACCATTGATAATATTATATATATATATATGTGTGTGTGTGTGTGTGTGTATCTAGAAAAGAATAATTCCCCCACAATATAGTGTTACAACATGAACATTCTACATTCCCATCCCACATCAAATAATGAATCCTGACCTCCCACAAGTGTAGATAAATAAAGCAGAATTGGAATCCCCTCTATGTATAGTCCCAATATATTGAAAAAATATGGAGAAAAGAGAATTTAAGGATCTTGAATCATGAATGTTATATGAAATGGTAGCTAATATGGTAATTTTACCTTTAATAACTCTTGGATCCATTGGTGCCACTATCTCTAAAGCATGAATCTAACAACACCCATATCCTTTTCCTACCTATTGTCAGCCTCCATAGTTTTCACTATACTATGTCCCCATGGATGGGGACCATCATAAGGATTACTTTATTCATATCCAAATAATCTTAGTTCATGAACAACAATATGTAATCCCTTTGATTGAAACTGCATCAGAGGAAACAACTACAACTAAAAAGGTGTCTGAACACCCATTTTAGACTAGCCTTACTAAGTGGTTGGAAACTAATCTTGGAGGATCCCATGTATCCCACATATATGGAATTTAATAATAAATCCCCCAATAGGATATTAGAAATTACATATCCTTAACAGATTTGGAGGAATCTTTAATGGTCACTTCCCCATTTAATGGAACCCTGAGTTCCTAAACAACCATGACCGACTATCAAAATCTCTACACATAAAAATTCTCTATTGACCTCCATGTTGAG
Source organism: Viscum album (assembly GCA_963277665.1). Lineage (NCBI taxonomy): Eukaryota > Viridiplantae > Streptophyta > Magnoliopsida > Santalales > Viscaceae > Viscum > Viscum album. The sequence continues at coordinate 1,103,707,187 of OY728131.1, read as the reverse complement.
GATCGACTACCCTATAAATAATCAACCTGAATACCTAAACATTTATCTACACCACTATATATGTCGGGAAAAAAGTGAGAGTAATCACTTACTTGATCAACGAGCCCAAATCATCCTCTAATGATTATGCTCTAGAAACCTCATATGGAATTAAATATTGTGAAGGGAGTAAGATATCCATGAACTATATCCTAAACCCCCAATCACAATCACACTCACAAGCTTTGAGAGAAATTTTCTTTCCTATTGGATTACCTCATCATTGAAAATGGATGCTCTCTTTAGAACACCTTATGAAATTCAAGACACAACACATATCTCTCCTTGTAGTCAATAAGAACAATTTTCTAGAACTGACACGTAGCTACCCATATCTAAATAATTTTTATATCCCCCAAAAATCAACTTGTGTAGCAATCATAAAAATATAAACCTCATTCTCCTCCATCAAGGGCACTATATCTCTATGTGAGAAACTCCTCACATAAGTTCCAATACTCTAACAATGAAAGGCACACAAATCTTGTTTCCTTGCCTCATCCTCCTATTTGAGGTCAACCATTTGAAAATTAATGGGATAATCCACCAGACCCCCAACTATATAATAAACTCCAGGACAATGAATAAGATAACTTCCCAAAAATAATGGAGAACATTTTTATCATAGTAGCATGGAATTTTATCTAATATTATTTAATTTATTCATTTTGTTTTCCAAAAAAACACCTAATGAAAATAAAAGACATCTTGATGAGTTTACCTATCTTAAGTCACTACATTATAAATAGATCGACCTAATTTGGTTATTCAATGGTCTCATCATTCATGCACTTGACCCAGGGGGCCTAAAATATCATGCCCTAGCCTCTATCCAAATCCAGTGACACTCACCAAGGTCCAATGGAATTATTTATATAACAAACCATGTAATCTTCACTATGTCTAACTCCAAATAGCATCTTATCTCTCAACAATTGGCCTCTTATTCTACTCTTTCACCACCCTGACCCTTCAAAGGTACACCAATGGGGAGAGAGAGATTATGACCCCTGAGTTCCACCTTTAGTGGGCCTCAGATTGGATACTAGAACATAGAGTATAAATATTATCATAGTTTGGGTAGAATTACCCTCTATAAATAAAATAGGATTTCACGATAGAATAAAAAACAACAAAAAATCCAAAAAAATACTAAATAAGGTAAAAAAAAGTCCCATAATGAAAGAATAAATAACAAATGATATTTTTGACACTCCTTTCCATCACAGAGTCCAACGACTGAAAAAGGGGAACACCTTAGTACTAAGAGATTCATCCTTTGAAAGAACATGAATAATTAGCAAAGGCACGAACAAGGATTTCTTCAAGCATGGGTCCCACAAGTTCCATGCTGGTCATGAAAGTATGCTTATGCGCCACATATGGGTCGTGAAGGTGACTTGTGTGCCGAATTTTATTTTTTCCCAAGGTCCTGAATAGACTATAAATACCCCTTGTGGGCCCCCCATTTCGAGGATGAAAAAAATCCAAAAGTAAAATTTTTGCTCAAAGCGGCCTAGTCTCTACTTGATGTATTCCGAACACTTCTAAGGTAATTTAATACCTAGAATGGAAGATCTAAAGGGGAGTAATTAGGACTAAGTGTTATAATACACCAACAATTGCCCGCCTAAGTGTCCAGACCTTAAGGGAAAATGGTCACACTTGTGCACCACTTTCTTCCTTCAACAGAACCTACACACGACCCTTTTGGATGCCTTTAGGGATAACACTAAGGGATTGATCCAAGTATCATCCATGTATTAAACTATAGGTTAACTGTCACCCAAGTACACATGTGTCGCGTAAGTATACATGCGTGACTAAGACTTGCGTGCCCAAACAAGACATTTGCACTGGCCTCTTTTTGGGTGCCTCGCCTACCTATTCAACTCTTTTCATGAAATCCACCACTCCACTTCAAGATTTAGCCTTCAAAACACTATTCAAATCCATTCATGGAATGGTTCCTTTGTTGGATTACCTATCAAGAAAATAATTCTATGGAATATCTCTCAAAACCCCGTTATTTACATATCTTTTTGTCTCTATGGCTTGAGATTTCATCCATTCAACCTCATCCTTTAAGATGTGAAGATCATTAATATGGGAATCCTCCTTAGTATTAATCCCCATGTTCCCTAACCTAGGCCTCTTTTCAGGAGTAATCCCTAGTCACAAGATTCTTTAACCTAGACATCCTCTTTAAGAGTAAGCTCCAATTTCCCTAATTTGGGAATCCTCCATTAGTGTAAGACCTAATCATAATTGTCCTTAACAAGGGCCTCCTTCTTAGGAGTAAGCCCCAGTACTCAAGTCCACTTAACGTTGTCTTTTTTCATAGGAGTAAGTCCCATGTAACAAATATCCTTAAACATTGGGCCTCCTATTCATGAGTAATTTTCAATCGTCATTTCCCTTTGATTTGGGAATCCTTCTCATGAGTAAACCCCGGTCATAATTTAGAGTCCCATTTAATTTGGGCATCCTCCTTATGTGTAAGACCCATTTCCTCTCCTAATTTGGGAATATTACTCAAGAGTAAGCCCCATGTTAGAGTATCCAAATCTCCATAAAATCACATATACCTTTATGGACCCTGTTCTCGGGCTTCATCTTTGATGTAAGTCCCAATCTTTATCTATTTGGAAAATTATATATACATATGTGCCACATAATTCCTTGTGAATGCATCTCTCATGGCACGAATCATCAGGTTTACTGATACCTCTTGTTTCTCACACTGATCATGACTCACGTGAGCTTAGAGTGTAAAAGTAACCACGATACGTCTCTTTGGGACATTAATAATATGTAATCACCACAATTCCTAATCGAACTACATGGACTTTGATCTCTACATTTAAAGTAGAGTATGTAGGAAGCATTTCTAAGGTTCAATCCTATCACCCATTAATTCTCATTTGTCCCATATGATATTAAACTATATCTTAATTCCCAAACTAAGTGGAATTTTATTTCATTTCTAAACAAGGATACATAGGTAGCCCATCGGTGGATACGATCTCAACTCTGAAATAATCCATGTCCTTCTGAACGACAATAAACTTCAAGTGCCCCACTGAGTGGATTTAAAACCAATATGGTTATCATAATGTCCAGGATATTTTGATATAATGTGTTGAAGGATAGCATTGACTATGAATCTCTAAAAAATATATATGATTCTATATCGATTAAGAATATCAAATACATATAAAATATTCTCTAAATTTCATACATTTTAATCGTTGATTGTCATATCTAAAGGAAAAATCATTTTCATAAATGGTTATTTAATAACGATTCATGAACATTACTCAAATCTGTAAAGTGAGTCCCAAAGTAGACAATAATTCCCCCCAAAAAGATGTGATGAGTCTAAACTCCCATACTCTTGACCAATGCAAATTCTGATGCTTCATAAGTCCACAACTAATGAGTACCTACCTTTGGAAATTAGGTCCAAATGGATATAAAATCATTGGATGTTTTTTGTTCTACGAATAAACCCGTTAGAAACTGATTGGAACGTTTGAACCTTAAACAACATATTTCATCCCCATTTCTAGAGGAAATAAAAATAGTGAACCCAATGTGAATCCTTAACCACGTTAAATGATGTTTAAATTATTTGTTAGGCACCTATTTAATTCAATCTGAGGGCCAACAAAGCAATCAATAACATTTTTTCTCATCCAAAATATGTAGCGACTGAACTTATCTTGATTATGTATGTTATATCAAATAGGCCCTCATTTCCAAGATCTCTCTGCATTACAGAAATGGCTTCACTAAAGTTCACTCCAGTGAATGAATTTTCTACTACTCATGTTGGATCCTCATCCGCTCTGAAGATGACATAACCTATTTTTCCTCGTCAATGCTGGGTATCAAATGCACGGATTAAGGAATATTGTCAACACGGTACCTTTTTTGACTTTTGAGGTCACTCGATAAGCCCTCCATGTCAATAATTCACCTTGGTTGTTCAGATAACAACAACTGGTGATCATAATATAGGTGGTGTCAACCACCGTATCCATCTGTTTTGGGTCGTTATCCCTGAAACACAATCACTAGTCACTCCCATATTATGAGGAGGTGAATGAGAAGGTCATACAAGGCCTTAATTCAAGGATACATGAGTCGTTCCTGAGGGCACCCATCAATGATCGACATCTAACTCGTGCGGTACTGCACCCTCAACATGAAGAGGGTATCACCTTTAGGAGTTCAGCTCAGGTTCCTCAGACCCGAGAATGCAGGATAAACCACCAGAGGAAAAGATATGGTCCACATGGAGTAGGTTATTATTATTTTCACCTCTAGATAATTCCATCAAGTCTTCTTGATGGAAAGCAACGAGCGGGCACATACACCCTTTCATTCTAATCCCACTGTCCAGCAGACTCGTCTAGCATCAACAAACCAATCCAGTCAGGAAATTCCAACAGAGTATTATAGGTAGAAATATACATCTATTTATAACTCATTAGCTAGTCAGCAGGCTCGTCTGACTACAACCAAAGAAGCTCGCCAATCTAATATGGTGGAAACTGATATGCCGGGACATACAACTGTTTACAATCAAAAATTATGTCAACAGTCTCATCTACCAGTATTGAAGGAAATTTTTCAACTATACATGACGAAGAATACACAGCAGGCACATACACCTGCCAATGTTTATCAAGCCTACCAACAGTCTCATTTGGTAGCACCCGGAGAAGTCAGTCGAAAAGCACTGATGACAAATTTGGAGTGGACTCAACTCTCTGACCCTATGCATGAGTACTGTTAGAATTCACTGACCGAAAAAGGAGGATAGGGGTAGGCATATACACCTAATCCAGACACATAATAGGTGTATATTCCTATTCCACCAGCTTAAGTCACCAATCACATTCTGACAATGGTGAAAGTGAAAAAGAAAATCCCTTCCAATATTCTGGATGCCTGTGAGAATATTATAACAGCTTCAATAGCATCATAGGGAAAGAATGTTAAATATATCCCTACTAGTGGAGTGACTCATCAACATGTCACTCCTGGATAGTTACACACCTCTGTTCCAGTCCAGGAGGGTTGTGGGGCATACTACCACATATCATACGGACAATCAAGTTAGGCACATACACCCGATTTTAATGGAGAAAATCATTCTAACCTGATCATTTCTCCTGAGCAGGCACATACACCTACCCATAATAACCACTATTTTCAAAAAGTGGTTACCAAAGTGAGTAAGAAGGCATCTAAGAAAAAAACCCATCCATCACAGTCAAGAAATCAAAAGCCAATTTGTAATAAGGACTTGCATGATGTTAGAGTTCCTGAATCCATCAGAAAATTGTCTTTTGAAACTCACAATTCTAATCACTCATTTCCAAATAGTGGGAACAATAATTATGAAGGTCTTAATCATACACTTCCTCGTGAAGTTTTTCTTCATGATAATTCGGTCGATCTCAAAGTATCCTCTTCAGATGAGAGCCGCATTAACCCTATGCATGGCAAGAAGATCATGGATCAAGAGGTTTCATCTTTTTCTTGTAACCCACCATGGTGGTCCTTCTCATGATGATGAATTTTGCTGCGAGAGACCTCTCTACAGTATTAATTCACATTGCCTGGAAAATGATTCAAAGAAAAATGCAATGAAGAGAAATACATCTTATCTTGAGGCACTTGAAAATGTAAATCCAATCATGTCTGATGATTTACTACTGGAAAGTGAAATACATTTCAATTAGAAGATAGCACGGGGTGTAGGTCATTTCCGAACCACCACTGGGTCATTCATATTCTATTTTGACGAATGAATTCTTTACCAATCCTGTTGAATATGAGGAAGTAATAAGGAAGCACCAGAGTTGGTCTAATAAGGTAGGAGAATATTCATCAAATGATAAGGATTAAGTGCTGAATATTAGAAAACAACTGGCAAAAGGTGAAGTACCAGTCATGTTTTGGCCTTTGGATGACTCTTAGTACAATATTCCATAGTTGTTGATGGATGATTGTATTCACGATATTCATCTCAACATGTGGAGAAAAATTTTTAAATTGAAAAAAATATATCTTATGATGAATATAAAAATCCTGACAAGATAATAGAAGTGTTACAACACCAAATTTTATTGGAATCTCTCTCAGTTTCCTGATATCCAATGGTTGAAAAGTAGCAGAGAGCCCTTTAGTGTTCATGCCTTGGCGCACTAGAATGATTCGTCCAGTTAATTGACAATTCCACATCTGGTATTCATATCAGGGTATGGGGTGTTCATGGTGCACTAAATTTTATTGTACTCTCCAGTCAACAAATCCCACCAAAGGTGGTTTCATGCAATGTTATTTCCCAAAATGGGTCACATCTAGCTGGTTTTGTGTATAATCAATGGCTTTCCCATGAACATGCCTCAACTAGTTCTTCTCAATGTCAGTGATACAGATAAGAAGTTTTCAAATTACTCTTGCCTTAGGAAAATGAGAATACCAAAGTTGTTTCTCGTTTAGAGCGTTCACATAATCAGGTGACAGATGTTTCAGAAATCATCCATTGGTAATTTGAACCAGGTGATTTGAGTGGATATAGGTTAATGCACCCAACCAATTTCCAGACTAAGATCCACAAGATCAGGAGAGTTTTTAAGAAAGACTCAGATGTAGCAGCTCAAAAACCACCAAGTCTTGCCAGAATGTGGACACTTTTACCACAACACTTAGAGTCAAAAAATAGGATTTGAGGAGTTGAGCAGGAATAGTCGGAATAGCCCTAGTCCACTGGACTGAGTGCTTTTTCAAATCCTAAATCTCTTCCTCCGTGAAAGTAAGTCTTCTCTCAATTAGGGAATAATCAACAAGTGGAACGTAGGGCTGAATTATCAAGGTATTCCCTCCAAATTATGGTTCATCATGATGTTCCTCAGGGGTCAACTCAACAAAAGAAAATGTCTTATCAAGGACATTAAAAAAGACAATATCATAGAAATACAGATAGAATGGATGCAATGTGTTATGAATCAATAAAAGTCATCAATGTCATTGTTGTTGATCCTCTAAAACATGAGGATTGTTCATAGGGATCAGATGAGGAAGTTCCTGCTAAAAAATTTTTACACACAAACACAAATGTAGAAGGTGTGCGTAAAAGAAATCAAAGTCTTACCTAGAATCTAGGAATTCCTTCAAATAACCAGCATCCCCCTCTCCAAAGGGCTTCCAACAAGGGGTACAGAAAAAATCAGGTTTCCTTCCACCCTTCTGCTGGAGAAGGCCAATCGTTGTCATAAGAGAAAAGGTTCGCAAAATAAGAGGAAAAATTGAAGGAATTAAGGAGGTTGAATGCAGAACTAAATCAAGGTAGTCTTCCACTTAAGAATGCTGGATTTAGTCTTCCAAGGGAATTTTTTGCAGCTTCTGAGATGGATAAATAATATCCTCTTTTACCAGTACACCCTCAAAGGTCTAATCCTATGGTTCGTGTGCAACGACAATTGGTGGTGCTATCATCGGTTGCAGTACCAGCCACCACACCTGTACAAGATCTATTAATTGCACCTTCTCAGGTCCAAGCTCAACCAGATGCTTCTCAAAAGTTAATGACTACCATTGAGTCATTAACAGCTCGGTTGGAAGCTATGGGGGGAAAACGTGCCCATGTTTAACTGGAGAAGAGATCTTAACCTAAATAGGAGGATGCAATTACTCCCCATAAAATTTTTCAATTACCATATTCCAAATCTTTAATGGTTCAGGAGACCCCAAACAACAGATAAAACATTTTGTTTCTCATTGATATACTATGATGGGAACTCCTCAGCAACAAGAAGTAGCTTAGCTCAGGTGTTTCATACAGTCATTAAAAGGGCCTGCTTTTGTCTGGTATACAAGCTTTCAATCCCGATCAATTACTGGGTGGGTGGATCTCCGTCAACAATTCCTTCTTCAATTCAGATCAACTTTTCCAATGACATCATTTTATGATCATACAAATTCTATTCAAAGGTTGAATGAAAGAGTTTCAGATATCATTGCTTTATGTAAGGGATTAACATATTCCCTAAGATTAGCACCCCCTTAAGAAGAGTTTTTTCCAATCTGTGTGGAAGATTTGCTTGATGAATTATGCACACTATTAATCCCTATGAAATAAATAGGAGGGTTTCGAGACCTTACTTCAATAGATCAGCATATTGAAGACTCTCTTACAAAGACTAAGGGTAAATCTCATGTAATTTTATCAGCTCCAGGAAGGAGAATGGGTAAAGCAGAGACTGGTACAACTATTCCTAAACAAGATCCTGTACCTACTTTCACATCAATACTTTCATCTTATCGAAGGGATCCTCCTCTTGAGTGTCAACAAAAAAGGCCATTTCATAAAGATGATTAATGATATCAAAGGGGAAACAATTTGAGGGGTTTAAGAAAAAGTTTATCCTTTCTGAAATAAAAACGTTCTGATTTAATTAATTTAGGCTCTGGAAAATAATTTGGTTTAGTTTCCAACACCCAAAAGGACAAACAAGGAAGGAGATGAAGACCTTCCCATCATTTTCCCATTTCATCAGATGTTAGGGAATCCCATTCCAGAGTGTTTTATTTTCAAAGACCTCCTACAAAAGATGGTGGACTCGGGTAAGGTAAAAATGAAAGGTTCTTCCTCATAGGTAGAATGTGTTACTTCTACCAATCCTGAGGAAGAAATCGAGTGGCAAGAAGTCAAAAGCAAAAATGAGAAAAAATATGATGATTGTATGGTCAATAAAATGATCAACCGAACTCATGCCATTTTACGAATGCAATTGAAGAAAACAATTGTGTCTTTTGCTAGGAATTCCACAGCAAAACCCTCTTCATTAGAGGGAACATCCTCAAAGAAGCGACATAATTAAAAGAAAGAAGAACAGTCAGAAGAGGACAAGCTCGTGTCAAATCCCAATTTGTCTTTGACTCTGGTAGATTTTATGCCATCTACTTCAAAAGCTGATGCATTGCCCCACCAAACAACAAAACCTAAATTGGCCAATCAAGCAGAATATTCATTGGATGAAGAGTTCTTCAAAGATTGAGATAAAGTGGGAAGGACTTTACTCAATACATAAGGTGTACTCTAATGGAGCTTATTATTTAATCTCAATGGCTGGAGAACTCATTAAAACTCTAACAAATTCCAGATTCTTGAATAAGTACTTTGTGTAAAAAAATATTTACATCCAGCAAGACATTAAACTTCATAAACAACATCCTAGCTACATGACGCTAAACTGTTCAACACCCTTACATCTAGCAACACATTAATCTACATAACCAACGTCCTAGATACATGGCGCTAAACAATACAACACCCTTCCATCCAGCAATATGTTAAACTACATAACCAATACCCTATCCACATGACACTAAACTGTACAACACCCTAACATCTAGAAAGATGTTAGACTCCATAACCAAAGTCCTAGATAAATGATGCTAAACTGTACATCACCCTTATGTCTAGCAAGACGTTAAACTACAGAACCAACGTCCTAGAAAAATGATTCTATATAGTACAACACCCTTACATCTAGCAATACATTAAACTTCATAACAAATTTCCTAGCTACATGATTCTAAACTGTACAACAACCTTATGTCCAACAAGATATTAAACTGCATAACCAACATCCTAGCTACATGACACTAAACTGTAAAATAACTGTTCATCCTACATGACATAAAATAGAAACAATGTCTCTTAATACATCCTACATGATGTTAAACAATAATTTGTCCCTTCAACATGACACTAAACTAGGTAGCACCAATAGTCCTTACTGCAAGAATTTAATCTTCATAGTCCCCTAATTTGTCCAAAATGATGTTAAACTTTGTCTCCCTTTCTATATGTCATTAAACTATACAACCCTCTTTTTTCCATACTGCATGACATTAATCTGTGCAGTCCACCTTTCGTCCAACATGATGCTAAACTGTATTGTCCCCTTCATCCTAGCTACATGATGCTAAACTATACAGCGGCCTTGTGTCCAACATGACGTTAAACTGTGTCCCTATATTCATCCTACATGATGTTAAACTGTACTGCTCATTCATATTACATGACGTTAAATTATGAAAAAGTCCCTAGATACGTCCAACATCACGTTAAACTGTGCCAACTTCCAACATGATGTTATGATATACACCCTTTTTCGTCCAACATGACATTAAATTGTGTCCTATTCATCATCCTTGCTATATGAAGTTAAAAAATAAGCCCTTTTCCATGCTATATGATTCTAAACTATTTATAATTGGTCCATACATATGACCTTAAAATATTATAGTACTTACTGCAAGACTTTAAACTGCACATTCCCCATTAGTCCTTAATGATAGACTTTAAACTGCATAGTCATCCATTGTCCAACAAGACGTTAAACTGTGTCCTGTCCCTTATATATCCTCTACGACTTTAAATTGTGCATTATTAGGTATGTTGATACCTCTTATTTCTCACACCGAGTATGACTCATGTGATCTTAGAGTAAACATCAACCATAACACCATCTTTGTGCCGCTAACCATGTGTAAGTGCCAACCCCATTTTTTAGGTCGTTGTCCTCAAAAACAACTTGATCACCAATTCATTATTTAATCAAACTATGCGGACATTGATCCTCACCTTATAAGATGTATATGTAGGCAACCACCCATGGTTCAAGGCCAACACCAATCTCTTCATGTCGGTTCACCTCCATCTCATTCGATGTTGATTCGTGATGTAGTCCAAAACCAATATCTTCACGTCGGTTCACTTCCATCTCATACGATGATGATTCATGGAGACGCCCCCAAAACCAATAATTTTTTTTCATTGGTTCACCATCTTCTTTTCTATATGATGTTAAACTATTAACACCATTGTCTTGTATGACAATAAACTAAAACATTCGTTCACACCCTCACCTGAGAGGGAATCATTATTTACATTCATATCTAATCATGTTATATCCCAAAGACTACATGCATACATGGAAATGACCGGACCTTTAATCTTTGTCAAACCATCATTACACTAAATTCCCCTTTCACCCTTCACTTGTACGAACCAAATCTGTCTAGAGGGTATTTCCATAACTATTTATGTTTCGATTCCATTCCTTATGGGATACGTAGGATCATTCGAGCATCCCTCGAATCCATCCCCAAGTTATTGGGCCTAACCCCAAATTACACTTTTAGTCCCTTTGCTGAAAATTCCCCTTTTGAATAACAAAAATGTGGTATGAAAACCCCGGTCATCATTTACATCAGGTTTATAAAACACATAAGGTGTATTTCCTATTATGGTACGAGCACTATGACCCTAATCTAAGATCTCCTACACTCTCGTCCGACATGATTCTAAACTGCATTTCAAGAACTACCTATGGAATGATTCCCATCTTTATGGGATACGTAGTAAAGTCCAGCACCTCAATTCATGACCCAGCCACAAGATGATTATGGTTAGAATTGGTCTATGTATCTCCTACATGCATTGGACAATTCCCATTTTTATGTATCATAATCCTAACCTTAAATACTTCTAGATCCCCATAAACATTTTCTTGACGTCTGGTCACAAATTGTCTGATACCCTGGAGTTATTTTTCCTGACTATGCATCACGTACCCTTAGGTGGCCTTACATAAATAGTCTGCATAACAGACCTGTCAGCCAAAAGATACTATTATTTGACTATGCAGCTAATTCCCTTAGGTGTCCCTGCATAATTAAACTCCCTAATGGGTTTTTCAAATAGTGGTAACTTCATTCTTAAGAGGAAAACCTCTTTTTTCCTTATTTTTTTTAATGAAAATATGTAGGGATCCACAAAAATAGCCATCAATAACATAGTTGTCCCATGCATTTTTTCAGGATCTGAATGTATTCAATACTATGGTTTATATTTCTCTTCCCTATGTTTGGGACAGACCTTCATAGGAGTGACATTCATCCAATTTTTAGAAAATCTTCATTGGAAATATCCTCTCCATATTAAAGTACCTCTCTCCATACAGTAGACTCTATGCTTTTGAAAATTTGAATCTCCATAAACTATCACTATCTTTATAAAAATAGAAATGTATAATTTATGAGTGTTCTTTTTTCCTAGCTATGAAGCACGTTCCCTTAGGTGGCCTTGCATAAGTAGTATATATGATAGACCTATCATCCAAAATATGTTTTTATTTGACTATGTAGTGAATGCCCTTAAGTGGCCCTACATAATTCAACCCCCTACCGGGTTTTGTTAAATAGTGGTAACTTCATTTTTGGGAAATACTTATTCGTATGCCTTTTATCCCTTTTTTAATATCATTCTTCAGATTTAAAATTTCATAAGTCATAGTTTACATATTTTCCCTCATACTTGACTATGGTAATATGTTTCCTGATAAATTATCAAGGAATTGAGTCAATTTAAATCCATTTGGTCAATGCTATTTCGACCTTAAACATTATCCTTTTTATGTCCAACATGCATGACATTAAACTACCCTCAAAAGACAAGGGAACTCTGAACAAAATTCAAGTCCCTGCTCACTAAACATACATTTTTTATGATTCATGTAATATTGAGAAATAGAAAGATTCAATGTTTGTAGAGTTATTTTTATAATCCTAGTAAAAATAAAACTATGCTTACTAGGCCCTTTGGCATTGGTAAAAATTTAAAGGAGGTATCAAAAGGATGCATGACCAAATTATTGAAGATGAAAGTGTTTTTAATTGATGTATAAGAGAATGAAGGACATCCACATACTGGAGTCTCTTACCTTTTTTAGGGATTACAAGAGTCTTTTAACATAAATCTTCATTTGATTTACGACATCTTGAACTTCATCAACAGCCCCATGAAGTTCATGCACTCGACCAACTTCACTTCTTTCAGCTTGATGGAGTGCTTTCTTGGCTTCAGTGATGGCTTTCATATCATTTTTTTGAACTACATCCAGTGAATTGTTAAGCTGGTCCAGTTCCCCAGTAAAACCATCTAACTGTTGCTGGAGGTGCATCTGCTGAACAACATTCTCCTTGATCTTATGCTTCAGCTCCTTCAATTTGGCATCATGATTAGCCTTATCTCGGGACACCACATCTTCAGATTCACTGATATTGGTAAACAACCTTACTCTGGTTATGTCTTGACGTTACCTTTGCTCCTTCTCCCTCCTTAAAATGACAATTTTCACCGCGACATGGATCTCTAGATATCCAAAACCGCCATGTACAAACATGATGAATAGGGATGACAGTCGCGGGATCATCGAAGATAACTCTTCAAGAGGCACTTGAGAAATGATCTTCCATATGTTCTGCCATGCGTTGAGACATGAAAATTGGAGCACCATTTGTACTTTTGGGTCTGACTCAGCATCACGGTCAGAGGGGGGAATATAATCAGGGATTAATTCACATAGAGAAGTTCCTTATTCTGCTCCATCCCCCTTGACCCTTGTTATTTCAAAATCTATTCGCTGTTGGGGAAATGGATAAGGCTACACCTCCAGATCTATCCACTGAAATTAATGGCACTGCATAGTTAATTGAATGTTTTGGTTAGTTTAAAAAGATAACATAACATGATTAAGTTGTCTTGAAAATTAAGTGCTGCTACAAATATTAGTATCTCTTACCCAACGGTAGATCAGAAACATGAGAAGGATCCTCCCCGTCTTTCCTAACTTCAACATGATTTTCAGTATGAGTTTTAGGAAGCTATGTCAGGTTAAGCTCTACTTGAGCTAGTGTCTCTACAATAGTACGGTTGTCTATACACCCTTCAGTCACTGGCAGTCCAGAAGCTTGATCAGATAGAACTGCACATTATAACCAATCATGGTTAGAGATGTAAAAAGAATTTATTTTAATAAGACGTAGGATAACACTCACATCCAAAATCGTACAAATTACATGGTAATTTAACATGATCTAAAATGTCTTCAAGAGGTGTGTCAAGTTTCATCAATTCATCCAATCACATCTCAGATTCCTTGTTAGTCTCACAAGTGGGAGAATTCGATGTATCTTCTTGGTGACACTCATCCTGCAACCTCTGACCCCAGAATGTTTCTTCAGATAAAATTATGGCATCAGTTTCATTGGCCGCCAAATGTTCTTGTGCAGGTTTTTAACCTATGTTATCACATAATGGATGTTAGTTTATGTTTTCATTCAACATTTTATGAATAATTGTTAATTTTCCAGAATTAGGATCTTCTCTCCTTGTAGAAACTGCAGGAGAAGTAATGGGAACAGACTCTGGCTCTTCTCCAAGAGCAGCCAAGTCATTATAAACTTGTGATTGTTCTCTAGCACCCTCCAGCATACTCAGTTGAGGGTCAGTTCTCTCTCTCAAAGGGGAAATTAAAAAATCCCATGCAATCCCAAGATGTATGTGCAATATATTTCATGGGTTAAGACTAATTACTATCTGAAGGACTTACCACTACCGATGAAGAATTTTTATGTGGACTACTTCATTCGATAGCTTTTCTTCTTTAGCTTTTTGGGAGTTATGAAATCAACATCTCCAAATATAAGAATTGGAGAATGAAGAGCTATGTCTAACCCCTCATACATGGCTTGCTGGCATGTAGATATTTCACCTGGATCATGAGGAGATTCATTAGCCCCGATGGTAGTACCACCAGGGCTATACTGTGGTGAAGGAACCTTAGTAGTTCCTTTCTTGGAAAGCTGCATGATGAAGAAAGTAATTTCCTTGGGTAAAAATGTGTTAACTGGAATCAAGTTACAATGACAATAAGGAATGAGACATACAACTTCAGGAGCCACGTAATCGTGCCACTCCTCATATTTGGATGCACCAATCCAATCAGTGGTGCCATGATCTATCATTTCCTTCACACGATTGGTGACAGAAATGGAATCATCAGTGACATATATAAGCATCTACAACTATCTGATGTAAGACTGCACTTCATCGGGGTTATCCTCGAAACAGATATTGGTAGAGGCCTGAAGATTCCCTATTCTAGGGATGTGTATCCCTTCGCACAGGTCTAGCCAGGTAGCTTTAACATTTCAATATAAACTCCGCCATGTCTGGACAACCTGTGGTTGTAGATATTAAGCATGTGTACCAGAAGGCTGTAAAAATGGTCCTATAATCTTTGAATTCAGCTTCTTCCCAAATCCTGCAATCACAGATAGAGGATAATAAAATAAAAATTGTTTCTCTATAAATTAATGATGATTAAATTGCCTCAATGAAGTAACTCACGAGGATTTGATGGAGTGGGTCTCTTGATTCTGAAAGGAGGATTATATCTGGCACGAGCCCGCTTTGATACATGTCGTGCCTCATCATCCCCGTCATGAGAATCTGGCGTGTCATCCCTAGGTAAGGAACCCATTGAATCAGCTCCAGGTGTGGAAGAGTCACCTTCTATATGAAGGGTTTCTTTCTCAATAGTTCTCTTATTTTCCCCACCCGATGAACCAGATTATTCAGTACCCCTTCATGGTATTATGCTACACAGTTCTTGGCATACCATGTAATCAAGTTACTCACTGCATTAGAAAATGGCAGATCAAACACAGCCCCAGTCTTCTCCATGGATGTTAGCAACCATAGTTGTTGGGAAATAGTCGGATGATGGTCTGAACTAACATGTACAAGTGGAGATATAATAATCTACTAAAGACACATGAATTAGCGCGCAAATCTATACGGAGAATAGACTTCTCATGTAATCTCTCCATAAATCATGGTGGCCAATACACCATATCTACAAGCTAGCATGTATGACCTCAATTCCAGGATGGTTGTTCCATCGTCAACAAACTGCCCAGTTGGTGGGTTTCCATAAGGAATGAAATGGAATTCCTTGAACATGCTTAGTCTCACCTTCATATCATAAGAATTGAGAGCTAACAGAGAAATTCAAGAAAATGCCTGCACTAATGGCCTGAAAGAACTTCCAGGAATCTGTACTCTATTTTTTAAAACATATTTACTGAAATGAGTGGCAATCCATCCCCACAAAACATTGAATGGTCCCACTATTATCAAAGGATACATACCCATAAATACATGGTGTAAGATCCAATGAATCCTCGCCAAAATGGGGGTGGCCAATCCAACCATTTTCTTCTCAAACAACTTGGCTACAATAACAAAGGTCCCTGGCCTAACTCCTTCCTTCGAATACCTGACTGGTATAAGATAAACACTAAGCCACAAGGCTTAGAAGCCCACCAGATGGGTCTTTTCTGGGATTCTCTAATCCACTTCGTACCCCACTTCTCAAAATTCTCCCACTTCTAGAGTCAGACAGAATGTGCTTGAAGCACCCCTATTCTCTGTTATAGGGTAAGTAGTAGGACAAGTACAGGTGGGCCCCTTCTCCTCCTTCTTGGTAAGAAACATATCCATCATCTCCTCTAGATGAATATCCTTTCTAGAATGAGTTTTGGAGGTCTTTGAGTGCTTGAGCTTGTAGAAAATTTTCAATAATTCCCTATCCAAAACCATAGACTTCTTCGAATCATTCCAAATCACCTTGGGAGTGATGAATTCATCATACATATCGACCTAAATTGGAGCTCATGAGATCTTTTAGACATCCCACAAACTAATGCCTACTTCTCCATGAGTCAGATGGAATGAATTGGTTTCTGGGCTCCCATGACTGATTAGCTCCGGCACAAAGTCATCTTTCTTATAGACATATGTCTACCCATCCTAGACAACTTCATATATTGCACCTCCCTTCATATCTTCAAAAAACTCTGAACAGGTTTGTCACACCCAATATGCCCACATCCAAGTCGGATTCACACCTCCTCTAGGACCGAATTCCCAACTCTTATTCCATCCTTTGGATTGATCCATCTGAGAATTTTGGAATATTGAAGGATAACAATGTGGTTGTAGCTCAGGATTGTGAGGTTTCAGATCTAGAGCACTTGGGCTATTATGCATTATAAACACCTTCTCCACGGTTCTAGTATTTATGAATGATCCTCCAACTGATATATTTTCTAATGCAAAATTGGTGTATGTCTGAAACCTAGAATGCGGGAGATAGTTCATTGGATTTGGAATGTTGACTTCTTGTAGATGACTGTGCCCAAATAGAGGAATGTAGATGCTCTGTAGAAAATTAAGATGTCACTTCTTCAAGTACTTGGCCAAATCTGGGATAGTGTTTTCGTAGATATTTTAATAATCATCGACAACGATGCTCATAATGTCATCAATCCTCTTGCTTGCCAGCTCATTAGTCGTTCCAATTCTTTTTGGAGCCATTGAATATGCACAATTTTTGAATAATTAAATCATAAGTATGTTGATTTTTCAAAAAAATTGTGAAGAAAATTAAAAAAATGGCTATGTCATTAAGGTGTGAAAGACCTTTGTTGGCATGCATGTATAGTATGGTCACAGATGTTTGGGCACACAAGTATCACCGCGCAAGTCAAACTACCTCTGTAGAAGCGTGACAAGAACAAAAGTAATGAACTGCAGAAAATCAAGACACTTGCGTGAAGAAAGCCACTTGCATGACAAGAGTGAAGTGCATTGAGATCCAATTTCTTTGCGCGAGAATGGCATGCATTTTTATAGGCAAGGCTACACCCCTGCGCACTAAAGCCTACGTATCTCTCACCTATGCGACACTACCTGCGCACTCACATCCTACACGCCGCAGTTCCTTGGTTTTCTCATTTACCTCAGAGTCAAATCATCCTTCCTTTCCGATCCAACTCTAAGGGGGGTCTTTTTTCATACTCCTTTCCATCACAGAGTCTATAAACTGAAATAGGAGAATACCTTAGCCCAAAGTGATTCATCCTTTGAAGAAACGTCAAAAACTGGCAAAGGCATGAACAAGTAATTCTTCAAGAATGGGTCGCACAAGTTCCAAGATGGTCATGCAAGTATACGTGTGTGACACATATGGGTCACGCAGGTGACTTGTGCACCCAATTTTATTTTCACCCAGGTCATCAATATCCTATAAATACGCTTTGTGGGCCACCCATTTCGAGGATAAACAAAATCCAAAAGTCAGATTTAACCTCGCGACACCCTAGTCTCTACTTGAAGTCTTCCAAACACTTTTATGGTAATTTTATACCTATAAAGGAAGATCTAAAGATTATGAATAAGGAATAAGTGTTATAATTCATCAACACTTGCCCACCGAAGTGTCCAGCCCTTAAGGGAAAATGGTCACACTTACGCGCCACTTTCTTCCTTCAACAGTACTTGCATGCCACCCATTTGGAAGCCTTTAAGGATAATACTTAGGGCTTGAGCCCAGTGATGCCCAAGTATTACCCTATAGGTTAACCATCTCCCATGTACACATGTGTCACACAAGTATACTTGCGAGACCAGGAATTTTGTACCCAAGCAAGATATGTGTGCTAGCCTCTTTTTGGGAGCCCCTCCTACCTATTAAAATCTTTTCATCAAATCCACATGTCCTCTTCACGATTTAGCCTTCAAAAACTTCTTCAAAGCCATTCATGGAATGGTTACTTTGTTGGATTCCCTATCTGAAAATAATTCTTTGGAATATCTCCCAAAACCTTATGATTTAAATATCTTCATGTCACTACGGTTAGATATTTCATCCATTCAACCTCGTTTTTTAAGATGAGAAGATCATTAATTTGGGCATCCTCCTTAGGATTAATCCCCATGTTCCCTAACCTGGGCCTCTTTTTCAGGAGTGAGCCCCAGTCACAAGATTCTCTTACCTAGACATCCACATTAAGAGTAAGATACATGTTCCCTAATTTGGGAATCCTCCTTTGGAGTTAGCCACAATCATAATTTTACTTAAACTAGGTCTCCTTCTTAGGAGTAATCCCCAGTTCTCAAGTCCCCTTATCCTGGTATTCCTTCTTAGGATTAAGTCCCAAGTAAAAAATATCCTTCAACATTGGGCCTCTTATTCAGGAGTAAGTCCCAATCCTAATTTCCATTTGATTTGGGCATCCTTCTCAAGAGTAAACCTCGGTCATAATTTAAAGTACCCTTTAATCTGGGAATCATCCTTAGGGGTACGCCCCAAGTCCCCTCTTAATTTGGGCATCTTCCACCAGATTAAGCCCCAAGATAGAGTATCCAAATATCCATTAAACCACATATTTATGGACCCTGTTCCCGAGCTTCTTCTCTGGAGTAAGTCTTGATAATTATATTTTTGGGCAGTCATACAAACGTAAGCCCCACATAATTTCTTATGACTGTATCTCTCATGGAACAAATCGTTAGGTTTACTGATACCTCTTTTTTTCTCACACTGAGTATGACTCATTTGAGATTAGAGTGTAAAATTAACCACAATACATCTTTTTGTCCCATTAATCATACGTAAGCCCCCCAATTCTTAATTGAACTACATGGACTTTGATCTCTACCGTAAAAGTAGAGTACGTAGGAAGCCTTTCTATGGTTCAAGCCTATCACCCATTAATTATCATCTGTCCCATTTGAAATTAAAGTATATCATAATTCCCAAACTACGTGGGTTTTGATTCCTTTTCTAAAGAAGGATACGTAGGTAGCCCATCTGCGGTTACGATCCCAACTCTGAAATAATCCATGTCCTTCTGAACGACAATAAAGATCAAGTGCCCCACTAAGTGTCCTTAAAACTAGTATGGTTATCATAATGACCATGATATTTCTATATAATGTGTTGAAGGATACTATTGACTAAGAATCTCTACCAAATACAGATAATTCTCTATATATGATGAACCTCAAATACATATAAAAGATTGTCTAAATTTCATACATATTAGTCATTGATTGTCAGATATAAAGAAAAACTCTTTTTCATACATGGTAATTTATTAAGGATTCATGAACATAACTAAAATATATAATGACAGTCCCGGAGTAGACTATAATTCCCCCAAAAAATGTGTGATGAGTCCGACCTCTCATCCTCTTGACCAATGCAAATTCTTAATCATCATAAGTCCACACCTAATGAGCACATACCGTTGGAAAGTAGGTCCAAATGGATATAGAATCATTGGATTTTCTTGTTTCTACATATAAAACCATTAAAAATGATTGGAATGTTTGAACATTTAAAAAAATGGGTGATCCCCATTTCCAGAGGAAACAGATACATATAAAACTCTTTGACTATATTCCAAAATGAAAACTCTACAATTGGGACCCAATAGAAGCTTCAACTCAGATAGTAATGACTATCTCGGTCCCTAAATACCACTAGGCACATAAATTTTATTTATACATATGCTGATAATAATTGGTATACTCAGTAGAGTCATTACCGATTCTCCAATTGAATGGGTGAAAAGTGAAATTTAAAGATACAACGAACAAACAATAAAATAAATAATTACTTATAATGGTAATCAACCCAAAACATGAATCACCATGCATTTCACACCAAATCTAAAATCTAATATAATAATATAACACCAATATCATAAAAAAAAATTTCCCCACTTCTTCTTCCACACTAATTTTCTTCTATTTTTACCCATCGTTGGACACCATGTTCTCCCATCACATCCACACATACCACATCAAATGACATCAAATATATCCTCAAAACCCTTTTCCACCCAACAAACAACATTACATCCTACTCACAGACACATGGGACACACATAAAAATGCATAAAATGGCATCTCATTCATAAATACCTGGGCCATAAAACACATCAAATCACATCCTACCATCCAAGACATAGGACATACATCACAACACATCACATATCGCCCAAATATACTTGAAAAAATATCTCATCACATACAATATATAACCTATGTAATAGGTTATCATAATCATGTAGCCTATCATCTGTATTTCCTTATCCCATCATACAAGACCCAAACTACATGTCACATCACACCATATCATGTATATCCCATAGACACTCGAGCCAAAAAATCGCATCCAATCGACAGACACCTAGTCTATCACATAACTACTAGGTAAAATCTAGTACCAACTATATCCCTACTATCAAAGGAATTGTGGGGGATAGTTGTATCAATCCATCTCGAACAAATAAAACCTGAATGTTGGGTAAAACACTCGGATCTTGGCTACTTTGAGGCTTAGAATAGTGAACAAACTCGGCTAGGCTCTCTATAAAATAACAAAAAGACTCATGGTATAATGATATAAACCAAAACCTACAATATGGGTTAAATAAAAAACACTTGTTCACACCACATCATTTCCTCTTACCACACATCAACCTTCATTAGCACTACCACTACAATATGCAACACCACAAGACAAACATAAATGCCGCCCAAGGATACCCACTCAGAGTTAGAGGTTTATCTATAACTATTCATTATTATTTCATTTCACATTACACGACCCATTTAATCAATCAATACACTTTAATACATTTATTATAAATTGATTTTTGATCAAACATACTTATCTGTAGGCCAATTTTTTTCAATTATCATCATAGTTCATGCCATTGCTAACTGAGAAACTATCTCAATAATGACATGCTACAAATTTCCTAACTCACAAAACCCCTTCCACAATGCAACAAATCCACAATCATTATCCCATAACATCACACATTACATTACACCAAAATACTGTCATATAATTCTACCCCCGCATATCAGAACAATCATCCCCAGACCACAACCACTATGCCACAACCATAGTGGCATAACCACTGCACCACAACCTCAACGCACTACATCCCAAAAATTAGCACATAGAATCCATGCTACCCAACTACTTTTTCATTTCATTGTGTACTACACAACTCATCTAGTCACTAACATCACTACACTACATCACAAACCACATTGGAAAAACAAAACAAGAAAAAATAAACAACATCATAGAAAACTAACTTCCATACTTATTCAAGGGTATTACCACATATCTTATTTACCTGGTACGGATATTATCACAACAAAACATTTGTGTATTGGGATATAATTATTAAAAAAATATGTGTCATTTAACAATTCATTTAGGATTATATCACACTAAAACACAACAAGGGACCTTGCATTAAAATAATTATTATTTCAAAATGCCTACAAACAACTATTATTTTTTTAATTATTGATGGGGATGCATAATAACAAAAAACATATATCATAGAAATAAATCATGTGATAAAAACCAATAATCATAAATTATTGATGTTAAAATTAATTATCTCAATAAAAATATCCTTATAGTTATTACAATGGTAAAAACAATAATGAAGATCTGTCACAGATACCACATAAATAGGTGAGATCTAGGATCTACAACCTCAAGAGAGTGTTCTGATCTCACTACGCATAGCTGGTAAAATGAGAATCTACTTAAGAACCAACTCTATTCAAGGAAATCGCTGATCAACTTATACCACAATAATGTTTTGTAAAAAAAATTAAACCAATACATTCCCCAAATAATAAATAAATCACCACATCAGATCTATGATGAAGAAACTAAGGAAAAGTAGATGAATTAGAGAAAAACCCACCACTATCATCAATTGGAATCCACAGAATCCTAATAATTAATTCAAGGGATAGGTGGGATAGAAGATATCCTTGGAGTTACTTGGGATCATCTAGAAAGAAAGAGATATAGGTATGAAAAATTGGAAGAAAAGTGGTCAAAGTGGATGTAAAATATAATTGAACTGGACACATTCATATCATGTAAAAGATTGAAAATATGAATACCTAATTTTCTAACATCAACAAAAATTCATGTCAACCCGAATAAGATTTATTAAATACCATGAATTAACAATTATTTATGTAAATAGATTAAACATATCACACATCAGATGGAGAAAATCCTTGAATTATTATATTCATAAGCTGAGAATCACCAACATACATCAAGTGAATAATTTATAACATGAATATCCTACAGAAACTCCAGATCACCTCTAATTACCATGAAACCTCTTATATACTCATTTGAAACACATAAATGGCCAAAAATCAGAATTTTAATAAAATGGGATGGCACATACCATTACACTCACCCACCCAATTACACTCTTATAGTCCACCATGCCTCCATTACATGTGAACCAAGGGAATGGTACAACCTTGTAGTACATTCTATTGATGTTTTCGGATCTCTAATGGACTCTACTTGAATGTTGCATCAATATTGATATCAAACTATTCTTAATTAAATACATAGAGGTCACTTTGATTATAATGAAAATGTAGACGTACATGGAAGAAATCATGAATCTATTCCATTTATGGAGGAAGGGAAAAATGATAACCCACATCACAAATGCAGCTCAACACCTTGAAGGTCTTAATAATCTGGGTTGTGGGATTAATCACCCAAGAAAACAAACACTTCCCACATTGAGGGGACATATTCCAAAATAAATTATCTCTAACATTAAACACCATGGGCTTCCTCCATCGAGCATTATAAGTCTTATTCTTATCTTTCACTACATTCTTCCTCTATCAATCCAGCCAAACCTTCTCAATCATGTTCTATAAAACATTTGGTCTACGAACTAATGAATCACCAACCACAAACCATCATAATAGAGAACAAAATAACTGTACAAATAAATAATTAAATGGGCCAATGCTAATGGATGAGTGATAGGATTTGTTTTAGTTAAACTCAACCAAAGAAAACTGTTGTTCCCATGATCCACCGAAGTCTATGATACATTCTCAATACATATCCTTCAATTTTTGGATAGTAAACAATAAATTTCACTCCATATAAGGGTGGAAAGAAGTGAAAAAACATAACTGAGAGACAAAAGAATACTGATATTCCCTCTCAAATCATAAGGTGAAATGATTCAACCAGGTCTGAGACAATAGACCTTGAGACTCCATACAACTAAACCACCACACTTACATACCTCTATTATAATACATCCACTACAACCAACTCCTTGTCACATAATAAGTGAGCATATTTCATAAATTGATCCAAAATTACATAGATAGAATTAAAACCCATAGAGTCTATTGTAATCTTATGAATAATTACATTAAAATATAATTCTATTTCTACTTGGTAACAACAAAAGGGAAACAGAAAACCAACCATAAACATGATTCTTGGATTTAACTACTTGAAAACGAGAAATTGAGAGAAACAATATAAAACCACCCTTTTCTTATTAGGCCACCAAAACGACATCTTCAGATAGTGGTTGATCTAAGACATGTTATGTTCCATGGCCCGCCACAAAAGCCGGAGGGCCAGGGATTTTTAAAAAAATATCGGCGAGATGACAAAAGATGTCATTTCCAACGAACCAAGCCCCAGATAGGTCTGAGTACCTCACATAAATTATAATGTTCACAAAATAAAAATAGAAAGCATACCAATTTCTAATAAAAATCTGTGGTCGACTGAAAATCATCGATAGTGATCGTCGCATGAAGAATCAAAATAAAAAACCCTCAAGATCATCCAAACAATCATCCAAAAACCTACAGGAGCATCAATCGTCAAATTCTGGGTGCTATCACAGAGATAAAGTGACACTTTCAACATCCGGATAATCACTACATCGAGATGTCTTCGATGCCTTAGACATTTATGGATATGATTTTCTTGGATCGAGAGCCTCTCTCTCTAGAGAGTGGAGGACAGAGATACTCTAGATTTCATTCCATGGAATGAATGAATAGTTAATGGAACAATATTAGGGAGAGCCTCCTCCTATATTTATAGTGACGTTGATAAATACTGGGTTGGGTTCCCCAGTCCCCATTGTTTTCAATGATCACTAAATATATAATGTTGAAGAACTAAATAGAATCAACATTATTTATTATTTTATCACATACTTGTAATATATATATATATATATATAATATATTACGTCATAAAACGGATCCATTAAACATGACACATTGTCTCGCATTATATTAAATGAACCTTTAATATTAATATAGTTATCGTTCGATCAATATTTTTATTTTATTTACTAAAATCATAAATATATTAAATAAATTCAATCCCAAATATTCATAACATTAATATTTAATGAATTTATTTAATTATTCTGCTTATCAAAAACGTGGAAAAAACTTGGACACCATGTTAGGGCCCACTATGTCCATATACCTATTCAACTGAATAGAGTGGATTCTTGAATACGCTATTATGTGTGACACTCTAGGAACTTATATCGATATTGGGGAATTAGTCAATAGACTAAGACTAGAGTCTAGCAACCCATCATGGCCCCTAAAAATACAAGGACTGTCATAGTAACAACAAAAATCCTACGAACAGTAACTGCGTACTATAATCTCCTTATCATTAAATATATCATAAAGCATGACACAGACTTGGGTCGTCACCCTTTTCTATCATTATTATTTTTTGATCAATCTGAGGGGATTTTCCATTCTACTGCTTTGGCCAAATACTTATGAAGGAATAACCATTCTGATCAACCAGTTATGTGATATACAACATCCTAAACATGGAATCAAAAAATACTTTCTCTACCATTCAACCAATTTCAAACCACCAATGATGCACCAAACACATGCTACCTCAACATTATTCCAATATCATGGTTTTATCCTAGAATAAAAGCACGTAATAAAATGATATACATTGGTAATGATCTCATGTCAAGACACCAATACACTTGTCCATAGAGAGGAACAACCAATGACACCCAAAACATGTGGTGTTCTTATTTCCAGGTCTATCCTCATGATCTCACTTCTAGTGATAACCAAGTGCGAACATCATGAAATAAAGCCTCAATGCTTATGAGTCCCCGACAACTGATAGACAAACATCTACTATGTCTAGTCAGTAATATGTATCTAGAATATAGAACATTAATTTAATATTAATGTCATCGTATCTCAAGATTTTCATTATATCCTAGGATATTCCTTAACCACTCTATATGGAAATTAATCTTTGGATATTAATATTATAATTGTGGATGTTGAAAAGTATACAAAATAATGATAAGATAGAATCATGCATAAGTAATTGTATAAAAGATATAGTAATCAAAAGCACCACATAGTTGGGTCTAGGGCACCCACTATTTCAACAAGACACTCCTGGGTGTATTTCTAAAGGGTATCTATGAATTTAATAGAGGGATAATACATTCTTCTCTACTGTAATAAATAACCTCTCCAGAAACCAAATCCAATTCTACCCATCCTCTCACCATCCATCATGAGAATCATTGTGTCACACACGATCACACATCATTTATTCCACAGATTCTCCTAAAAAATAATCCTCCACCTTCACATTATATGGTATTTCCCTATCATTTGAAATGATAAAACTAAACCAGAAACTACCCATACATTAATGTGATGGACTAAAAACTAATCTTTTACTTCCCATGAAACCCTAGATTCTCAAACCAAATCCTTCTATGACATACTAGTCAGAGAATAGACCAAAAGTTTACCCTTTACCAAGGTGTCGGAGATCATGAAGTCATAATCATGAAGAATAATCATCTAACTCCATTTCCATATATTCATATATCACTGATAAAAGAAAAACCCTAATATCATATGATCTATGAATACCACAACACCCTCACCAATGATATAATTACATTACATATTCATAGAAAATAAATATAATGTTAGCTTCATGACATGGGTGATGTAGTTTTTCTCATGGGGCAGT
The DNA here is from genome assembly GCA_963277665.1 of Viscum album. NCBI lineage: Eukaryota > Viridiplantae > Streptophyta > Magnoliopsida > Santalales > Viscaceae > Viscum > Viscum album. Next base: position 1,103,680,458 of record OY728131.1, on the reverse strand, counting down.
GACTTCCTAGACCCATAAGTTAACATTGCATATTTTTGTGTGAAGATACATCCCAGTACAATAAGCGATGTTCAAAAAATATCTCAAATATCATCCCTTCCCCTGGAATTTGAAGCACTGGAGAACAAAAAAATTTATCTTTCCGGTCATTTAACACATTCTAACACTGCTGCTAAAATCATTATTCTTACTAGGAAAATATTCCTATATTGAAAAATTAACTGATAAATCATATATGAACTTCTATTAATATCATGTGAAAACAAGGTAAATGGAAACCTCTACAACATTATAGTGTGGTTTCCAAAAAACAATTTCTTCTATCATTTTCAGTTTCATGGGTACACCCTTCTTGGACACCACATTCAAAAAAATAATTCACCTTTTTGTCTATAAAATACACCTTGGAAACATTTTATAGAGATATTTCCATCATATAATGTACTGAAAGACTCTAATATGATCGGCATTATCATAAATTGAGGATGAGTAGATCAATATTTCTTCAATGAAAATGATTATGAAGTGGTCCCTAAATACAATGAACATATATTTTTTGAGTTCCATGAAAAAAAATATGATGTCTTAACGATACTTAATGACATGACCACAAAATTGATGATCCCATACCTTCATCTATGGTAATTTATTAGGACACCATCCTCCTTCACCCTCATCTAGTGATATAATGATCGTAGACAGATATAGGAGAACAAACTTGAAAACAGTAACTAGTAAAAATATTATTGATCCTAAAAATTGGATAGAAATTATTTATCATCACCTGGATCAAAAAATTTTAGTCTATTCACAAACTCATTATACCATCAACATTCTTGAAGAAAAACACTAGAGCACTCCATCGTGAGAAACTAGTCTAGATGAAATCTATAGATATAAAACCATCTATCATAATTCTAATCTCCCACAACTTAGAGGGTTCCATCTGATATTGATGCATATAAATCTTAGAATCATTTGGTAATATATCAATCCACAACACAAAATCATGTGGAGGTGGTATTTTCATAACCCCGTCACGATTAAGATCCAAAAACAAATTACAAACGTTATGAACCTACGACACCCTAGTGTCTACTTATTCCATAGATATCGTGTCCATCAATGAAATTAGGGGATCCATATGCCTACATTAAATTTGATGAATCCACTCACTAAAGAAATATAAAACTTGGCCATCGACATATAAGAAAATAATTAATCTCCTAATCTACTCAATAATTGTATATAAAAAATACAACCAGTCGATGTTGAGGATGACATAAAAATACTTCATATTTGGAAATAAAAGATCTCGACCAGACTGATTTGACCCCTCTATTAGTCTAAATCTCTGGAAAACATCAAACAAGTAGTTATGATCTATGGATGATGTAGAAAACACCTAGGGAATGAGAATCTTCTCAATGACATGTTTCAATGAATAAACTAGAGATTGTGAAATAAATGAGTCTGAAGGTATGGAATCATCCTATCCACAAACAATGTTACTAAACAAATTGATCGTGCCTTTAACTATATATGGCCCCTCAGGTGCTACCACCAACACTAAAGACAACATACAACTCCCAGATCCTCTAACTCTCTTCTTATGGCCACCTCCACAACCATGACTAGGTCAATGATGCTAACCACAAGGAACATCCTAAGTAAGACATCTACCTACCACCAATCATATTGGTGGTGAATAATCCTTTTATCTATTCTACAAAAATAGATTCACTTGTAATTATTGATGAGGATGATGGTGAACAAGACTAATCCCACCAAGTTGATCATAATGAACCACCATAGAAAATTTCTAGTGATGTCCATGTGCCCACTATCAAAGAAATCTCACCCCAAGATCCTAGGAAATTCATTAAAACCACTATCCCCTAATGTCTAATATGGAAGATGATGATTTAGAGTTCATAATAGATGAATCATAGAAGGATCAGGTTATTACACCCCCTCCCCAGAAGCCCATATATAGTGAATTATTTAAATACATTGGCATTATTTCATGTAATCATGTCCAGAGGGACAGATCAGTTTAGTATTATTGGAAAATAGATTACATACAAGTACATTACATCCAAATTTCAAATATAAAACACTGCATAGATAATATTTAGAGAACCCCATTATTCCCCTTGTTTAACCCTTCATTTGAATCATAATACACATCATAGCATCCAAGAAAAATAAATCATACTAGATGGGAGAGATCATATGTCAATAAGGATGAAAAATATAGTGGAAGCTATAATAAATAACCATAAAAATTTAAGGCAAGGTACAAAATTAAATCAAAAGCCTTTTAAAACATTATCTTAATAATAATAAGGAAATAATAAATAAAATAATTCAATTTAACCAGTAACATTGATATTATTAAAGTAAAATAATCTAGTGTAAAATAATTAACTTCTCTCATATCGAGGGAATGCATAATATCAGACTTCATAATCATACCATTAAGGCTTCGGCCAAGAAACCATACCTAATTTGGTTAGAAATTATCCAAAAGTCAAACATAAATATCTCCTGAGACTACCAATGCATCGATGTGTTATAGTTGGCCCCACTCGACACTTACAAAGTCCAATGCATTCCCCATATGAAAAAATTGAATCATAACATAAACATTCCTCTTCAAACTAGCATATGAAATGAAAATAATTTAACCATAAACAATGAATCGTAGAAAAATAGAATATAAAAAGTAAAACATATGAAAACTCATTCAATAAAATTTGGATGATTATATTATAATAAATCAACCTCAATCAAGAATAATATCCAATAATAGTTGTTGACATAGTTTAAAATAATCAATAAAAATCTTCAAGAGAAATATCCCTTTTGCATGAAATCATATAAAAGTCTCACAATTTATAGAGGAAGTCATTTAAAATATATTTTTGAATCAAAGTGTCCCATATCACTTTTCAATTTTTTAATGGAAATAATATTTTAAAAAAACCATTCCTATATAAATAAATCCATAAAATCAATTTAAAAACATGGTAAATTAAATATATTTAGAAAAAAATCGTAAAACATTTAAAATGATGATAGTGTTAATGGTTCCCTTCGATAAAACCATAAAATATTTCTTTTCAAACATTTTTATGAAATATGGACATGGATTATATATAAGGCATAATTGTTATGCAAAAATAAATAATCTCAGATAATAATGAGATTGAGGAATTAACTGTTACCTTTGGTCATATACTCTATGTACGTATATAAAACTCCTCTGTAAGGTTTTTAAACATATGATTAAATTATAAAATAATAATAATAATATTTATAATACCATATTTTTTTAAGATGTTATATTTCCCATTTATTATCAATTCTCTATAATTTCATCATTTTGTGTAATAATCCTTTTGTTTATCGTACGTGTTTTGACTTGTTATTCTTGATAATTTTACTTAAATCACGGTTTAATAACATAAAGAATGCATAATATAATTTATATGTCATATATATTCATAATATAAATATATCTGATAGCCAGATATATGAAATATAATACACTATTCATGGAGACCGTAGGATGTACGTACAAATGAACATTGTTTCTATTTTCTTATCATATAGAAGTAATTAAATGACATATATGTACTTAAATACACACACACAAACACACACAAACATATATATGGATATATATTATTCTAGTATCATTATTATTTCATATATCTCATAATTATTTATAATATATATAGTTCTTATAGTTATTCTTGAATGGTTAATGTGGAGAATGAGTCTCATCACATCGTGGAGACGGTAGGCCGTTTGTACGCATGAGCGACGATGTGATTCCTTTAATGATTAAATGATATGAAACTGGATGGTATATTAATTATAAATAATCATATTAATTTCTTATTCTTTATTTAGTTCTATTATAGTCATCAGTATACACATACAAATAGTGTAATTTTGATTAACAAGTTACAACACAACGTGGAGATGGTAAGTCGTATGTACACACACACAGTGATATTATTATTCGTAAGATGGATAAAATTATTAATATAGTTGTCCCAATATTATAATAACATATTTCCATATGGATTATAATTTATTAATTACTTTGGTAAGGATTAAACAAATAAAGACAAAGTGGAATAAGAATAGTACTTTGAAAAGTGGAATAAAAGGATTGCCTCTTCTTCGAGTGTCCCCGTTTGACTTGAATAATAGGACTCCATAAGTTCATCCAATGTATAGAATTTTGGATGATTTTAGTGAATTTGGAAGCATATTGGTGTAGGGTATGGCCTATTCAAATGTCGTTGGAGGGGGGGGGGATAAAAGTAAATTCAAAGTGCCCATTTATAGGATATGTGAGTGGTCCTTTTGGAATGTCTTGAAATATAAAATTAATATAAATTTATTTTCGATTTATAGTGGATTCAATATGATTTAGTTCAAGTTTAAGATGCTTATGGGTCTAAATAATCTAATGAAATAGGTTTTAAATATTTTTAGGTCATGAATTTAACCTTATCTTTTGGTATTAATCGTTAGTAAAAAACATTAACTCTTATCATTTCATCTTATTTTTTCATGATATATGGATACTTTAGTTAAAATAAAATGTCAATAGAACCAAAAAAGGATCTAGAATTACACTTTAAACATCCTATAAATTATTTGTCCAAATTTATTATTTTTTGGACAACTTTATTGTTTTTAAAAATAGTATTTCATTTAAAGACTCATTTATGTCAATTTTAACACTATTTAGTGATTGATTTTTCCTAAAGTAATAAAAACATGATTACTAAGAACCAAAGATATTTAATCAAAGATAATATGAAATTATCATCCATAAAATTATTTTATGGCATAAAAACATTCAAATTACATTTATTTTTATATTTATAAAAAAATGTATTTGATTCATTCACTAATAAGGAAAACACTTCACCATTATTATGCCATAAATAAATATAATTATTTAATAAATAAACATTAACAATAAAATACAATGATGTAGTAAATATTTTTATATCTTAAATTGCAATATTTAGTGGAAGAGATCACTTATATATCTAAAATTAAAATCATTTACTAATAATATATATGTTTATGTTATATTTCCCTTTACATTAAATTAATTATTATAACGTGTCATTTTTACAACCAAGTGGCCCCATGGGGTCTTAAAATAGACCTAATGAATTTCATGGTCAACCATATATAATCCAATAGTATTAAGACATGTGTTAGGGTAGTTTTATATTGGGAAAATATTATTTTTCACCCATATTTACATGATTTACCATTTAACCATGGTAAGTAAAAATAATAATTATTGATAATATTCATAATGTCCAAAAATAAATTGTTCATATTTACTCAATTTTAACCATCAAGTTTCGAATATGGAATACATATTTCAATATTTAAAACACATAATTGGCCAATATTAATTGAAAATTAATTCACAATGTCAAAACCAGAAAGCTGTTTTTTCAAGAAGTAAAAACTATTAAAAGAAAAAAAAATATATATGTTGAATTTATATTTAAAATTACTTTAAATGAAATAAATAATATTAAATAATAATATTATAATAAAATTCTACTTTAAAACCAATTATAATGATACCCTAATCATATAAATAATTCAGATGAAAAATCATTTTTGAAATAAATTACAGTGGTTTTTTACTATTCATTAAAATATTAATGTTATTAAAAAACACCCAATATTAATCCAAACTAAATATTTATGTACATCATATAAAGAAGAATATTTTTGTCAAATTGAACATATAAAAGTATCAAATATTGGATTTAAGCATGGTTCAACAATAAAAGGCATAAAACTCAAATGTTTTAATAAAATACTTCCTTTATCTAAAAAATAAAATTTACCCTTATATTATGTCCAAGAAACACATAAGATGAATGTTAAAATATTATTATATATATATAATTCAAAATTGGGTTAATACTATTCGTACCCACTATTTTAATGTCATGTTTGATAGGTCATGTTGTGCTCAAACTCAGTGTTTCGGGTACCACAAGCTATTGAATTATTAAGAAAAAGCATACCATGGAAGCTTGGGGTGTTACATTATCCCCTCCAACAAATTGTGTCCTTGAATGTTTTAAATTTGGGTTTGATAACTATGTTTTGATTATTCATAATCCCTTTAATTCCATCCATCTTCGAAAAAATGGTCGATAGAACTTCCACATTAAAATAAATAATTGGAAGTATGAAGTTTACCAAAAATAACACATAATAGGGATTCATGTAGGAAAACTTGGAAACGAAAGAAAATTTAACAATAATATTATGATGGACTATGGTAGAGATCATTATTATGAGAATGTTAACAACTAGAAATCTAAAAATCTACAATGATCAAATAAAACATTTGATTCATCACAAAAGAGAGTAATATGAAAGGATTTTTTGTTTTATGATCCTTTCACTAGTGTTATATAATTAATTTAATTCATACACTAAGAACACAAGTAAGAATACTTAATTGACTTGTAGAGTTTCGACCATTAATTAAATCCTACCACTAACCCATCTTTCTCTTCAAATGATAAAACTTAAAAATATTCTATTAATATTTATAGTATGAATTTCCAGATATAAAATTATACAAATTAAATAAATAAAACTATGTTATAAGAACCATGTACTTAATGAAGGACAATGGTAGGAAATAAAACCTTGTCTCACTTCAGTTGTGGGATTAATTCCAACAGCCATTTTTGATGTAACAGGTTATTTCCCAGACTGTGAGTTTCCCTTTTTCACAAAATATATTATCATAACATTAGTGAATTAACCATATGAATTTTTTTAACAATAACCAATACTATCCACATATCAAATTGATTTATTCCAACCTTTAGAGTTATCCAACGTACATTTATCCAAAGTCTGTCTAAATGGCCTCTATATTTTCAAAATCTATTATAACATTAAATTATCTATACAATGTAATGTTTCTATTATTGTCACATAGGGAATATATGATTACCTTTGTCACATTAAAACCTTAATGAAAACTATAATTATTATAGTACAATCACTATATATATCTGATTTTTCTTATAACTAGAAAATAATTCATGAATCAAAAAAACAAATACAGTAATTATTCCACTTCGATTGTAGTAACAACATTAGCATGACCAAGATCTATTTACTTTTTATAATTTATTTTTCCTTGACCGGTAGAACATTAATGTTTATATTGTCCCATGTACTTGCAATAGAATCATTGCAAATTACTAGATTCTTTCTTTCCCATGAAATCAATAGCATTGTGAAATTCTTCTCTACAATTGTAATAGGATCCTATCTCTAATAAACATGTTCCAAGATGTTTCTTTCCACATATATTAGAGGATGGGAAATCAAACATTCCATTTTTACACATTTCATTGTTCCCTTAATCATAATTCATAACATCCCTCTTCTTATCCTACTTCCCATTAAAGTAATTAGACTAAGAAAATTATTTCTCTGTCTTGATGGCACATAAAACTGTATATTCATATGATGGGAATGTTTGAGAGAATAGCGCCCTATGAATGAACCGTTTTAACTCATCAATGAATTGATTAATATCAATTGTTGGGTTATATATGTATCTCCCTGCATATAATTCTATCCTTGTAAACATAGCCTCATACTTTGCAATATTCTCATCCTCATTTTTCCTTGGAATCAAAAATTTCATTTCCATATCAGCTCATTGTTCGTGAGGAATGTATGAATCTAGGAAAATTTCATTCAACTCCCTTCATTCCATATTTTTTACTTCTTCGTCATTTTTTGTCTTTGGAATTAAGAAAAACCATTAATCCACATCTCATGGGAGACAGTAAACTAAAATAAAATCCTTCTTCCTTTCATTAAATACCAAATAAGAGATAATTTCATTATGAAATTTGTCCATTGATTAGCCGAAAATGGAACTCTAGTACAATTTAATTTTTGAGGATGTTGTCTCGTGAAGCGGTCCGACATTGATCTTCAATGTTGTGGATCAGGGTGCTTGATACAAGTAAGGTTGTTATTCATAACCTATGTTAGTCATCCCGATACGGTTATAAGTTGTTGTGCACCAGTTGCACCACCAACTGCACCATAATTAACTTGCATGAGAGGGAAATCCCTGCATGGATTATGTGTGTTGATACAGTTTTAATTCTTTCTATAAGGATCCATTTCTAATGAATGGATTATACTAGATTGGGTTATGAGTCATAATGCATAATTGCAAACCAGTAAAATACTTATTATAACCTGAAAATTTTATAAATATCTAATCCTTTGTCATAAATATATTTCTATTGAAGAAAAATTTACATATAAATCGTTCATAATGGTTTATAAAGAAAATTTGAATTATCGTAAGCATATCCCCCCACATGTGTCAAACGAGGTGCATAGTAATGAATTTTTTCATGTAACAAGTCACCCCATGTCAATCCCAAAACTCCATGTGGGAGTTTTCACCCCTAGGTACATTTGTTCTAGAACTATTTCCATATGTAGTATCCATAGAGGGATGTATTTCATGGAATAACCACGTTATCCCAATATTACCCAAAATCTAGGGGGTCCTTCTATACTCTTCCTAAATGTCTATCATGGTGTTTTGTTCCCTAATATATGTTTTCTAAATCGATTTACATGGTTATATCAAAAATTTATTTGATACCAACTGTAACACATTGAAATTAGAATCATAGAGTTAGTGCATTATTTTAATATATTTTAATGATTGCAGAGAATCATGTCACGATGGACCGATCAGTTTAGTAGTCTTGGAAAATATATTAAACAAATGAACTTTACATCACAATTTTAAACATAAAAAAATACTTAGATAATCCTTTTGGAACATCATTATTATGATATCATAACTCTGAATATCAATCATAAAACACTTCTTGTAATCCCGTGAAAATAAAACATAAGAGAGGGGTGAGCTGAAATAATATATAAGGATAAACAATACAGTGGAAGCTATCACAAATAACCACAAAACATTAATTCAAATTACAAAATTAAATCCCAAGAAATTTAAAATATTATATTCAACATTACATGGAAGGAAAAAATCATATAATTACATTTAAACATTCACATGGATATTCTACTAGTCAAATAATCATGAGTAGAATTAATAACAAATCACATAATAGGGGAATTCATAATACCCAAATCTTAAACAGACCTTCAAGGCTATGTACAAGACACCAAATTTAATTGGGTAAGATATTAGCCAAAACCCAAGAATAATTGCCTCATAATACTACCAATTCATAAATGGTTAATAGCAGGCCCTACCCAACACTAAAAAAGTCTTATGCATTCCTCAGATGAAAATTGTGAAACATAATAAAAACATTCTCAGTAAAACTAGCATAAAATGTGTCTATACTTTATCTATAATGAATGAATTGTATAAAAATAGAACATCCATAATCAATCATATCATAACCCATTCAATAAAATATAGAAGAATTTTTAATAATAAATATTCCTCAGTCATGAATAATATCAAATAATATATGTTGACATAGTTTAAAATAATAAGTAACACTCGTTGAGAGAAATATACCTCCTTCATGAAATAATTTAAAGTGTCTCATAATTTATAAAGGGAGTCACTGAAAAGAGATTTTTTAATTAAATTATACCATACCACTTTTTATCTTTTGAAAGGAATTAAAATTTTAAATCAATAATTTCCATATAAATAAATCCTTAAAATTATTTTGAAAACACATACATTAATTAAAATGATTTAGAAAAATAAATCGTTGAAACGATTAAAATGATGATTTAGTTAATATGTCCCTTCTATAAAACCAAAAATGATTCATTTTGAAGAGATTTTTATGAAATATGGACCAGGATGGTAAATATTTCCTAGTTAATATATACAAATAAACAATCTTGGATAAAAATGGGATTGAGGAATTAACCCTTTCTTTAGGTTTGAAACTCCCCATGTGTGTCTGAAACTCCGGTATAATGATTTTAACCATATTATTAACTTATATATAAAACATTATAATTTTTATGATATAATATATTATTCTTTTATAAATTTATATTACCCATTTATTAAGCATTCAATGTTAATGAATCATTTTGGGTAGTAATCACTTTGTTTATCGTATGTGTTTGGAATTGTTAGTCGTGATAATATTACATATATCATGATTAAATAACATTAATAATGTATAATATAATTTATATATCATATATATTCATAATATAAATCTTTATGAATGATTGATATATGAAATGGAATACACCATTCATTGATATGGTAGGTTGTACGTACGCATTAATGATTTTCCATTTTCATACCGAATGGAAGTTACTAAATTAAATATATGTATATGTATATATATATATATATATATATATATATATATATATTATTCAAGTAGCCTTACTATATGATTTATTTCATAATTATTCATAATATATATATATATATTTAATAACCATTCTTGAATGTTTAATGTTGATAATGAATATCATCGCATTGTGGAGACAGTAAGTCGTACGTACGCACGAGCTACGATGTCATTCTTTTATTGGTTAAATGATTTAGAAATAGATGGTATATTAGTTATAAAGAGTCGTAATCATGTCATATAAATTATTTATGTTTATTATAATCATCATTATACCCATCCAAATAATGTAATGAGGAATATAAAATTACACCACAGCATGGAGAAGGTAAGTTGTACATACTGACGCATGGAGATATTATTATTCGTAGAATCGATAAAATGATGAATAAAGTTGTTAAATTGTTGAAATATAATATTGGTTTATATATTATACTATATTTAATACATTAGTATAGAAACAACATAGAAAGAGGAAGTAGGAGAACGAAAGAATTTTGAATTAAGGGGGAAACGATAACCTCTTCATTGGGTGTCACCATTTTTTTTTCCACAAATGGAATCTTTAGGTTGGTTTTTTGACAAAAGAGTGGACTTTAGGATTAATTTATGAAATTTTGGGGTTGGTTATTTCAAGTTTTGGAAGATCCAAAGGTAATTATCATTGTGAATAAATGATAAGTAGATGTGCCCTTTTATAGAAGAGGTGAGGGGTGCTTTTGGATTGTCTTGATATATTAATTTATTATAAATTTATTTCCGGTTTCTATTATCTACAATGTGACTTATTTCAAGGAAAAGATGAGTATGGGTAAAAATACTTTAAAATAATAGGTTTTAGACAGGATTAGGTCATGATTTGACCTTATCTTTTTTGCTTTAACCCTAAGCAAAAATATTAAATCTTACCATGTCTTCTTCTTTTTTAATAATATATGGTTTTTATATTTACTATAAAATGACTAGAGAACCAAAATTTGATCATTAGTGAAATTTTTAACATTATATATTCTATTGGATGAATCATTGATTTTTAATAATATTATATCATTTAATAAAATTGTATTTGTTTTAAACAAACATTTATTTCAATTTTTTACACTCTTTAGAAATTGACTTCTGTTAAAGTCATAAAAACATGATTACATCTAAAAAAAAGATTTAACTCATATATAATATATCATAAGAATCCATATAATATGTTTATGGAATAAAAACAATCAAATTATATTTATTGTAATATTTATAATATAATTTATTTGATTTCTTCATTAATAAGGAAAACACTGCATCCTTAATGTGTCATAAATAAATTTAATTATTTAACATCTAAAAATTAAAAAAATGTTACCATGATGTAAGAATTATTTTTTATTTACAATTAATATTTATTTTTTAAAATATCTCTTATATTACTTGAATTAAACCTTTTTTATAAATACGATTCATTTTTATGTTATATTTCCCTTCACTTTAAATTAATTATTATAACACGTCATTTTCTCACACAAGTGGCCACATGGGGTCCTAAAAAAGACCTTAAGGATTATAATGGCCTTCTATAAATCATAAAATAGGATATTTACATGAGTTTGGGTATTATTATATTGTTATAATTTTCTTTTTTACCCATATTTACCACACTTACCCTTTAACCATGATAAATAAAAATAATTACTAAAGTTATTATTCATAATGTCCAAAAATAAAAGGTACCTATTTAAAAATATGTATCATATGATTTGTAATATTGAATCCTTTTTTCAGATTCTAAACATATAATTGGCCAAAAATAATTTCAAATTATTTCATGTAGTCAAAACAAAAAGGCATGTTTTTAAGAATTAAAAATTATCAAAATATTTACATATGTTTATAATTAATTTAAATGTAAAATTATATCTAGTGAATTAAATTATATTAAATGCTAAATTTTTTATCTATTTATACTTTAATACTAATTTAATAGATAATATAATGATTTTAAAAGTTTATATGAAAAAGCGGGTTTGAATTAAAATGTCGTATTTGGTTTAATATTCATTAAAATATGATATTTATTAGAAAAACACCAAAAAAATTATCCAAAATAATTATTTATGGACATATTCAGTATAATAATTTCATTTTGTCAAATTGAATATATAAAAGTTTCAAATATTGGATTTAAAAAGGGTTCACCATTAAAATGAAGAAAAATGACATTATTTTATAATATACTTATTTTATCTAAAAAATTGATTTTGTCATTATATTATGTCAAAGAAACACAAAATATGAATTTTAAAATCATATGGTGTATATATAATTAAAAATGTGACTAATTATATTCATTCCCTTTTTTTAAACGACTATTTTGATAGGCCATCATGCACTTGAACTCAGTGTTGGGTGTAATGAAAGCTATGAGATTTTTTCGAAGAAGCATATCATGGATTCTTGAGATGTTACATTGTAACATCGTAGGTAAATAAAGTGTACGACATTTTCACATTTATCCATATTTGTGAATAAAATATTAATATTACATTAAAGGGGACGCTATTCTCGATGGCGTACCCAATACGCAACAACGAGTTTCTTGAGAATCTTTCGTTGCACTCTAATAATAAAATAATATTATTTTAAATGGTAGTTAACGCCTAGCTGTTGTGATGGATGGAATGAATAGAACTAACTAAAAAATTATTATATATGTTTTTCAAATATTTTTACTATTTACAATAAATGTTAGAGGATTAAAAATGCCAATGAATCCAATTTTAAGCGTAAACATTCTAATATTCTTTAAAAGGTCTATTAACCGCCTTTTGATGGCGAAACACTTTTAAATCAACTTTTTGATAATTTTATGTGTTATATTTGACAAAATAAAATACTTCTTTATAATCGAGACATCAAAATTTACATTGTGTAAATTTTTGGTATTTTTTCGATAAAGTACATTTTTAATGAATAGTGAAAAATGTTGTATTTTAATTCATAACCTATTTTTAATATAATTTATTTATATTATTAAATTATGTTTTAAATTGGTTTTAAATTGAAATTAGAATATATTTTTTCCATTAAATCCAATGGTGGTCATTGGAATTAATTTCACTTTGAAATTGGACTTAAACTAGTGTCAATCTTTTAATAGATATTGTTTCTTAAAAACACGCTATTTGTTTTGACGGTAGAAATTAATTATTAAATTAATTAATGGAACATATATGTTTTTAATTTTGTTAAATAGGCATCATTTTTGAATTCGGAATATCAAATATACCCTAGGGTGAATTTTTTGTAATTTTCTGAAAAGCTTCAATTTTTTATGAATTGTGAAACCACTAAGTGGTACTTATAAAAACTGATTTTCCATTTAAATGAAATTTTTCCACCTTTATGTTTTTAATTTCAAAAATCCGACATACATGGTTGTCATTAAGTAGTAAAATATGGTTCAATGGCATTAAAATAATTTTTTTGGTGAATAGTAACTTATTAAGTTTTTAATCGTGATTAGAGGTAATTAGTGTAGTTTAAGTTAAAAATAATGTTTTAATAATATGAAATGACCTAGACCCATTTCTACCCTCATTGGATGAGTCATGGCCGACCAAGACAATCAATGGGTAAACTTGGGGACCCCATGGAGCCACTTTGGTGGGAAAATGACATAAATACATTTTTATTTAATGTTAAAATTAAAATGACACAAACCTGAGATGTTTTACTAAAACAATTTTAAAATAGGGTTATACAAGTCATATTTTTTACTAGAAATAGTAATTGGAAAGCTAAAAATATTTCCTACATCATAGTATTTTTCTTATAATTTTAGACATTAAATAAAATAAATTATTTATAACATCATGATGATGCAGCGATGACCTCATTATTTAACTATTTAAATAAAATGGAATGATAATGTAAAATCTAAGACCTAAACTAGTCCAAAACCTATTGGATGGGTGGATTTAGAACCCTTAGCACCTTATCCTTGATACACATAAATTTGGGACCACTAAAATCTGAAACTCATTCTAAAATAAAGTATCATTTCATTACTTTCCAAGAGTGCCCCTCCTTTCCTCTTATAAAAGGCCCCCACCTCTACCTCATAAACCACACTTCCAAAGCCTTGGGATCGGCCAACCCCTACCCATTTTTTCTATCCACATCCCTCTCTGACTCTTAGAAGCCTCACTTTTGTCAGAATTCTTCCCAAGGAAGCCTTTGAGATCAAACCAAAGAGAGTTACCCGATTTTAAGGTAAAGTCTTCACTTGTTTTCTTTTGTTTTATTTTGCTTATCCAACCCACTAAACTCATTTTATTAATTAATTTTGTAACAACTCCAGTATCTTCAATATACTAGGATGTTTTTATAATAATAATTCGAGCTACACTTACACACAACTACATCAAATGGTTAAAGAACATAAGGTTTCTGTGGATGGAGAATTTCTGCCTCATGAAACGATGATTGTTCAACACTCATATAACACCTTAAAAGGTGGCCATTACGATGTAACTATATTTATATATGATATATAATATGTTTATGTTTTACTTAATCTTATGTATTTTTCTTTTGTGGCATAACTTTATGGTTTCCATTGTGGGTAAACACGATAATTTCATTTTAGGAAGTGCGGACTACCGCCCCATCAAAGTGATTTGATTCGTTAATGCCATATGTGTAATGTATAAAAGATTTATTTAAAGTTATTATATATGATTTATGTTACATATAAAGGATGAATATAATTCTGGAATTAAAATATATATTCCTCTCATTTAGTTTTAATTCCATTAATATGAAATAGAAATGAAAGTACCGTTCATGCGTACGTACGGCTTACCATCTTCATGAACAGTGCATTTCATTTCCTACCTATAAATGATTATGTAATATTATAAATACATGTATATTCTGTATATATATGATATATATGATATCCAAATCATGAATATCATTCGGGATATAATGAACCTTTGACTACACGAATAACATGTAATTGTACGAAGTCCACTTTCGACTTAAGAACCAAATATCGACAAAACAAACATTATTAACATAAATGATTACATAATTTTATAACATAGAAATAAGTTATATAAAAGGAATAATGAACTTGAAAAAGGTTCTTAAACAAGTGGAAATTTACTCATGTTTATTATTCAGGACATTAAAGAACGATCGAGTCAAGTCGGGCCCGAGGTAAGGGATCCAACTCCTCTCTTTCTTTATAAGTACACTCTTTTATGTCATTCCTTTTAAATATCATATTTCATGTTATTGGGATGTTATTTTATTTTAATCTTACTGTAATTTTTATGTTCATATGATGAGAGACCCTATTCTCTCTCATCAATCTATATTGGATGTTTTGAGTGGCGCCGTTAGGCTACTAAATTTTCCTAAGAGATCTAACCTCTCTCTTTCTTTTTTAGTACTCTCCTTTATGATACTACTTTTAAACTCCTCTTTGTTATGATGGG
Organism: Viscum album; assembly: GCA_963277665.1. Classification (NCBI taxonomy): domain Eukaryota; kingdom Viridiplantae; phylum Streptophyta; class Magnoliopsida; order Santalales; family Viscaceae; genus Viscum; species Viscum album. The sequence goes on along the minus strand of OY728131.1, from coordinate 1,103,664,518 downwards.
AGATGTTATTCCTCTTGATGTACATTTTATTTTATTATTATGAGAGATCCTATTTCATCTCATCAATCCATTATTGGATGTTTTAAGTGGCGTCGTTAGGCTGCCAAGTTTTCGTAAGATATTTTTCATCTCACTTTTATTCCTGTGAGATTTATGCTACATTTGCCACAATTCCCTTTGAGTTGTGTATGTACTTCCTATTATTTTACTCATTGTTTAATATAATTTCATTTGTGAGTATTTACATCGATGTTGTATTGTCTTTCTTTCACGGGGTGTATGTCTCGAAAGATACCCATTTCGGTAAGGGAACTTTTCACCCTCCTCATTTTAAAAGACTTCTTTTGTTATGTCTTTTAGTTGACATACTATTATGTTGGGATATGTTATTCTATATCCTTATTGATGTAAATTTTATATCCAAGTGATGAAATACCCTTTTTATCTCTCATCAACTCTTTTTCTGAATTTTGAAGTAACGTCGTTAGGCTGTCGAATTTTTGCAAGGGAACTTCTTAACCCAATTTTGATTGTTTGGGATAAACTTGTACTCCTGGAATATTTCATACTATGAATATGAGTGAATGTCCTCGGATTGTTTTACACTTAATATCCACTTATATTTGGTGTATTCGTTTTTCACACATAATTATGTAATTGATTTATCCTTATTCCAAGGATACCGTCTTTGTATGGGACTTCGTGTCAATCTCCATTCATTGAGGCATATTTTGTTTTATACACATCCTTATTTTATACTGTTTATAAACCCCTTTGACGTTTATGTTTATTCAAAATGAATATTTTTCTATGAATCATTTACTAAACGACAAAAGGGATGGTTTTCGTCAGACGTATGTGGCGACAACGACTTCTCCGCCGCCATGACCATTATTTGAGTTTCGGCTTCCTCTACAAGCCATGCCTTCTTTTTAAAAGAAAAATAAATACCATGTTTTACTTTTGTTTTATATTGGTATTGAAAATGGTTTTCATAATGTTTTTATATCAATGTGTTGTATTGATATCTTTTTATTGAAAGGTGGAAAGGTTATGTTTCCTTTATGCATGTTTTATGTGATAAGAATATATTATGGTTCATGGGAATTGTTATGAAGGTGGGTGGTTCCGTGATAAACTAAGGGCGGGTGAGCCCGATATAGCTCTCCAATGCATTGGGTAACGTGAAGTAGGGAAACGTTATGGTTTATCTGCAGAGATTTAGGGAATATACTGTGGTGGGTATTCCGAACGTAACCAAGAGGGTTACTCCCTACGTAAGAATGTTATGAATTCCTCAAGTTACCTTTTATGTCTTATGATTTCTATGAATTATTCATGTTTTTATATGCCTATGTTTTATGGGTAATGTATGATTTCATTCTTATTATTATATGAACTCATGCTTCCTTTCCAAATTTTTATTACCCTTACTGAGCTTTTTATGCTCATCCCAAGATTTTTTTTGAAATGTTTTTTCACAGGTCAAGGGAAAGGTACATGATATGATGATAGTGTCAAGGAAGTGTCATGAAATAATCCATGATTTATTTTTAAATATGTTTCTATTGATGGGAAAAAATGAATACTATCTTTTAGGTAACCACATTGTTTAAATGTGGAATGTAATGCATGTTTTATGATCTAATTCTCTAAAAATCTAAACCCGAAAAGATCCTCAACGTGTAATCCTGTAATAAATCAAGATTAAGTAAGGTTTAAGGCCGAGGCCTTATAGTTGGTATCAACGGTCTGTTTAGATAACTTTAGAGGTTAGGGTATTCTTTAAGCATAAGTGACATTACCATAATGGTTAGGATTTCAGAGAGAGTCCTAGTTTTAGATAAAGTGAATGAGTAAGTATATCTTAGTGTTTATCTTCCTCATTATTACATGATGGTTTTTTTGATATACTCACACTAACCTTTTTGGTTTTAGTAAATGGATGGATCTAGCGGGCACCAAAGTGACAATAGGTTTGAAGGAAACTGTGGTGGTTCTCTGATTAAGAGATTGGATGAAATGGGGGATTCAATGAGGAAACTCATGGATATTCTAAACCAACTATCTAGGAGTCATGATCAACCACTTGTACCTTGGTATGTTCTGTAATGCATCATGTATGAGATGACCAATCGATGTGGAATTTCAGGTAATAATTATAAAGGTATCCATGAGAGTTTATATGATCCTTACTTTTGAGGTAATTATGGGATATTATATGATAGAAAATTAAAGAAATGAGATAAACTTGAGGTTAAAATATGTTATGATTATTTTTGATGATTTTATCTATTTTTGGGGAATGATTTTAGAATTATATATTTTTGGAAGAAGGAAAAAACGCAGACCGTGTGACAACCCGTTATGCCAGACAAAGCTGTGGGAATTGAACCCACAACCAAAGTGCGACTGGTATTTATCACGTACCACTGGAATACGTGAATTCCCTGGTTAGATTGACTAATTCTTTTTAGTTAGATGATTATAGGAATCAAGAGTAAGTTTATTTTGTGTTATCTATGAATATGATTAACCTATCATCGAGGATATGTGATTAGGTTAATTAATTTTCAATATGAGAATTTAAGAGCAACTGATGTTATTTGGAGGTAAAAGTTAATTTGTACCTTGGAAGACTATGTGACTAAATCCTTCGAATATTTGGGTTTCAATCTTAGTTTGGTTTACTTTGAATAATTTTATTGACAAATTGTTTATCGAATGGTCCTCGTTGAACTTTGGGGTTTGTTGAAAAAAATTTGGAGATTAAGAATAGATTTTCTTTTTATAAAGGGTTATCCTTTTCTGGATTATCTAATCTTGTACTAACCTTTTTGTTTTTGGTTTTGGATTTTGTCTGAAGACATGGTAAATATATAGTTCTCTTTTTTGGATTAGGTGATTCTCAAGAAGTTGATTATAGTACTCATAATGTGAACATGTTTTCTTAAATACTCGTCTTTTGGAGAAAATATAAGTTTGATTAAGGAATCTAGTAAAAGTTGAAAGTCTACGTGACAAGTAATTATGTTTAATTATGATTTATTTAAGCTCAAAAATAAATTCCTCAATGAAAAGTAACTTCAAAAAATGTTTTATGTTAACTTTTCCTACTGGGGAATCGAATACCGTTTAACCCATCACAAGTTTGTGATTTTCTTATGGTTAACTTTCTCCTAGACATGTTTACTATCACTCTCCATCAGAACATGACCTTTTTTTCCACCATGTACATATTTTGATACTTGGAATCCTAGTATGGGTTAACTCGGGTGTCCTCTGTTCTTATCTTTCTTTATTTTAAAGTGATTGTTTTACCGACTCTTGTTCCGATGTGGAACTTTCAAGGATGTTTCCAAGCCCAATTTTAAAATTGCGAGGACACAATTCCCAAAAGGGGGGAAGGATGTAACCCCCCAGGTAAATAAAGAGTAAGACATTTTCAAATTTATCCATATTTGTGAATAAAATATTAATATTACATTAAAGGGGACGCTATGCTCGATGGCGTATCTAATACACAACAATGAGTTTTTTGGGAATCTTACGTTGCACTCTAATAATAAAATAATATTATTTTAAATGGTAGTTAACGCCTAATTGTTGTGATGGTGGGAATGAATAAAACTAACTAAAAAATGATTATATATGATTGTCAAATATTTTTACTTTTTATAATAAATGTTAAAGGATTAAAAATGCCAATGAATCCAATTTTAAGCGTAAACATTCTTATATTCTTTAAAAGGTCGATTAACCGCCTTTTGATGGCGAACCACTTTTAATTCCTCTTTTTGATAATTTTATGTGTTATATTTGGCTAATAAAATTCTTATTTAGAATCGAGACATCAAAATTTACATTGTGTAATTTTTTGGTATTTTTCCGATAAAGTGCATTTTTTAATGAATAGTGAAAATTTTTGTCTTTTAATTCAAAACCTCTTTTTAATCTAATTTATTTTTATGATTATATTATGTTTTAAATTGGTTTTAAATTGAAATTAGAATATATTTTTACCATTAAATCCAATGGTGGTCATTGGAATTAATTTCACTTTGAAATTGGACTTAAACTAGTGTCAATCTTTTACTAGATATTGTTTCTTAAAAACACGCTATTTGTTTTGACAGCGGGAATTAGTTATTAAATAAATTAATGCAACTTAAATGTTTTGAATTTTTTAAAATAGACATCATTTTTGAATTCAGAATATCAAATATAGCCTAGGGTTAATTTTTGGTAATTTTCTCAAAAACATAAATTTTTGACGAATAGTGAAACCACTAAGTGGTACTTATAAAAACTGATTTTCAATTTAAATGAAAATTTGCCACCTTTGTGTTTTGAATTTAAAAAATCATACATACATGGTTGTCATTAAGAAGTAAAATGTTGTTCAATGGGATTAAAATATTTTTTGGTGAATTGTAACTTATTTAGTTTTTAATCGCGGTTAGAGTTAATTAGTGTAGTTTAAGGTAAAAATAATGTTTTAATAATATGAAATGACCTAGACACATGTATTACCATCATTGGATGAGTCATGTACGACCAAGACAATCAATGGGTCAACTTGGGGACACAATGGAGCCACTTTGGTTGGAAAATGACATAAATACCTTTTTATTTAATGTTAAAATTAAAATGACACAAACATGAGTTATTTTACTAAAACAATTTTTAAATAGTGTTATACAAGTCATATATTTGACTATAAATAGTCATTGGAAATCTAAAAAGATTTCCTATATCATAGTATTTTTTTTATAATTTTAAAACATTAAATATAGTAAATTAATAATTACATCATGATGATGCAGTGATGACATCATTATTTAACTATTTAAATAAAATGGAAAGATAATGTAAAATATAAGCCTAAACATGTCCAAAACCTATTGTATGGGGTGATTTAGAACCCTTATCACCTTATCCTCGAAAGACATCAATGTGGGACCACTAAAATCCGAAACCCTTTCTAATATAAAGTAATATTTCTTTACTTTCCAGGAGTGCCCCTCCTCTCTTCTTATAAAAGGCCCCCACCTCTACCTCCTTACCCACACATCCAAAGCCTTTGGCTAGGCCAAACCCTGCCCATTTTGTCTCTCAACATCCCAATATAACTCTTAGAAGCCTCACATTGGTCATAAGTCTTCCCAAGGAAGCCTTTGAGCTCAAACTAAAGAGAGTTACCTGATTTAAGGAAATGTCTTCACTTGTGTTCTTTTGTTTTATTTTGCTTCTCCAACGCCCTAAATTCTTTTTATTCATTTAATTTGTAACAACTCCAGTATCTTAAATATACTAGGATGTTTTTATATGAATAATTATAGCTACAATTACACACAACTACATCAAATGGTTAAATAACATACTGTTTCTGTGGATGGCGAATTTCTACCTCATGAAACGATGATTGTTCAACACTCATATTACACTTTAAAAGGTGGCCATTAATATGTCACTATATTTATATATGATATATAATATTTTTATGTTTTACTAAAGCTTATGTATTTTTCTTTTTTGGAATTCCATTATGGTTTCCATTGTGGGTAAACACGATAATTTCTTTTTAGGAAGTGCGGACTACTGCCCCCTCAAAGTTATTTGATTCGTTATTGCAATATGTTGGATGTATAAAGGATGTATTTAAAGTTATTATATATGATGAATGTTACATATAAATTATGAATATAATTATGGAATTAAAATATGCATACATCTCAATTAGTATTAATTCCATTAATATGACATAGAAATGAAAGTAGCGTTCATGCGTACGTACGGCTTACCGTCTCCATGAACGGTGCATTTCATTTCTTACCACTAAATGATTATCTAATATTATAAATAAATGTATATTCTGGATATATATGATATATATGATATCCAAATAATGAATATCATTCTGGATATAATGAACCTTTGACCACACTAACAACATGTAATTGTAAGAAGTCCACTTTCGACTTAAGAACCAAATATCACCAAAACAAACATTATTAACATAAATTATTACATAATGTTTATAACATAGTAATAAGTGATATAAATGGAATAATTAAATTTAAAAATTATATTAAACAAGTGGAAATTAACTCAAGTTTATTATTCCGGACGTTAAAGAACGATCGAGTCAAGTCAGACCCGAGGTAAGGGATCATACTCCTCTCTTTCTTTTTAAGTACACTCTTTTGTGTCATTACATTGAAAGATCATATTTCTTATTATTGGAATATTATTTTATATTTCCCTTACTGTAATATTTATTTTCATATTATGATAGAACATATTCTCTCTCATCAATCCATTTTGGATGTTTTGAGTGGCGCCGTTAGGCTGCCGAATTTTCCTAAGAGATCTAACCTCTCTCTTTCTTTTAATGTACTCTCCTTTATGTTACTTCTTTTAATATCCTCCTTGTTATGATGGGGGATTTTATTCCTCTTGCTGTAAATTTTATTTTAATATGATGAAAGACCCTATTTGATCTCATCAATCCATTATTGGAAGTTTTACGTGGCGTCGTTAGGCTGCCGAGTTTTCGTAAGGGATTTTTCATCTCACTTTTATTCCTGTGAGATTTATGCAACATTTGCCACAATTTCCTTTGAGTGGTGTATGTAATTCCCATTATTTTAGTCATTGTGTAATATACATTCATTTATGAGTATTTACATCAATTTTTTATTGTCCTTCTTTCACGGGGTGTATGTTTCGAAAGATACACATGTCTGTAAGGGAACTTTTCACCCTCCTCTTTTTAAAAGACTTATTTTGTTATCTATTTTAATTTAAATAATATTATTTTGGGATATGTTATTCTATATCCTTATTGAGGTAAATTTTATGTCCATGTGATGAGATACCCTTTTTATCCCTCATCAACTCTTTTTCTGAATTTTGAAGTGACGCCGTTAGGCTGTCGAATTTTTGCAAGGGAACTTCTTAACCCAATTTTGATTCTTTGGGATAAACTTGTACTCCTTGAATATGTCATACTATGAATATTTGTGAATGTCCTCTGATTTAATTACACTTAATATCCACTTATATTTGGTGTATTAGTTTTTCACACATAATTATGTAATTGATTTATCCTTAATCTAAGGATACCGTCTTTGTATGGGACTTCGTCTCAATCTCTTTTCATTGAGGCATATTTTGTTTTACACACAACCTTCTTTTATACGGTTTATATACCCCCTTTGACTTTTACATTTATTCAAAAGGAATATTTTTCTACGAAGAGTTTACTAAACGACAAGAGGGAAGGTTTTTGTCATACGTATGCGGCGACAACGAATTCTCTGCCGCCGTGACCATTAATTGAGTTTTGGCTTCCTCTACAAGCCATAACTTCTTTTTAAAATAAAAAAAAAAACATGTTTTACTTTTCTTTTATTTTGGTATTTAAAATGGTTTTCATAATGTTTTTATATCAATGTGCTGTATTGATATCTTGTTATTGAATGGTCGAAATGTTATGTTTCCTTTATGCATGTTTTAGGTGAAATACTTAATTATGGTTCTTGGGAATTGTCATGAAGGCAGGTGGTTCCGTGATAAAATAAGGGTGGGTGAGCCCAATATAGCTATCCACTGCATTGGGTAATGCAGAGGAGTGAAACGTTAAGGTTTCTCAGAAGATATTTAGTGAATATACTGTGGTGGGTTTTCCAAACATAACCAAGAGGGTTACTCCCAACGTAAGAATGTTATGAATGCCTCAAGTTACCTTTTATGTCTTGTGATTTCTATTATTTATTCATGTTTTGATATACGTATGTTTTATGGGTAAATTATGATTTCATTCTTATGTATATATGAACTCATTTTTCCTTTCCAAATTTTTATAACCCTTACTGAGCTTTTTATGTTCATCCCAGGTTTTTTTTTGAAATGTTTTTTCACAGGTCAAGGGAAAGGTACATGATATAATGATAGTGTCAAGGAAGTGTCATGAAAGAATCCATGCTTTATTTTTAAATATGTTTTCATTGATGGGAAAAAATAAATACTTTCTTTTATGTAACCACTTTTTTAAATGTGGAATTTAATGCATGTTTTATGATCTAATTCTGTAAAACTCTAAACCCGAAAAGATCCTCAATGTGTAATCTTGTAATAACTCATGATTATGTGAAGATTAAGGCCGGGGCCTTATATACACAAGTGAATGAAACTTGATAATGGTAAATATTATCATTTAAGATCCCTTTTTTTACCATCTTTCAATGTAAACCAATTTGGATGTGCATTTTCTCTATAACCTCTATCATCTTCGGAACACCTTGTAAATTATTAATGTAAATATAGTCACTACATACTATATAGAGGCATGTAGTGCATCCATTATACACAGATCATTAGTCCCCCCTCTAGGAAAAAATTATTTTTTAAAACTCCACAGATCCATAAACATTATCTCAATCTCTAACAATGACTTTCCCACGTTATAAATTGAAGGAAACTCATTCTACTTCACTTCCTTCCTAACCGATGAAAGAAACTCTGAATAAAATTCATATAGAAATTTGACCATACTAATTTTTCATCATTATTCCTTCCAAAAAACAATTTCCACTAATTATTTATCCACCCATGATTTTATGAAATATTTTTTTCTATAATAAATTTTTCCTCAATTTCTTTCACTACACGCAACAATCAGTTGAAACGAAACAAAATACACAATTTCAATGAATACATAAAATTTTTGTTATGAAATATCTATTAAACCAGGAATTATAAATAGTAATAAAGAAATTTTAAATATTATGTATAATTATATATATAAAAAACCATATTTATAATAACATTTCAATTATTTTTATAGTCCATATATAGTTTGAAAAATATATTTTCTAAAAAATTCCTTTATTTCCTTTTGTTATAAAAATATGTTTTAAAAAATTAAAATAAAATTAAAAAAGGTATTCATTTTCTGATTCAATTTTTCAAAATATTCATCCATATAATTTTTTATATTATTGTGAATTTTTTTATTAACAGTGTATCATATATGTTTTTATTAAAAAATAAATTTCTGTTAAAATAATTTATAAGGTTAATTTTTGTCTTAACATTGTTTTAAATGTAATATTAGATAAACTATATTATAATTAACATAATTTATTTCATGTTAAGAAATTTTATGTTGAATTTTGATTGAAAAACATTTTAAACTTTTCAATGTTTTTTCTTTGGAAAACTATATTTTTTCACATCAATGAGTTGGATTTTTAATTAAAATTCATACAATTCTACAAATGGAATTTTAAAAAATGGATAAAATATTTAATATATATATAATAAAAATAATATAATACTTATAACTTAATTTTTTCACTATAATGTATAGTGAAAATTAAAAAAAATAATTACCATGGTTAATGTCAAAATGTGTTTAATGGGTGTCAAACAAAAAGGATAATGTGTAAAATGACCATGAAATATTTCCAAAACCCATTTTATATCCATATATTGAGATTATAACATATAATTATACATAATGTCCCATTTAAAATCCTTTTGGAATGTGAAAAATGTAGATAAAAATTATTCATTTAAAACATTCCTTGTGTGTCCTCTCCAACTTTTATAAAAGGCCACCTTATCTCTTATCTTAGACACACTTCAAAACCCCAATTTTTCATCAAATAATATAAAAAATTACGTCCTTAATTCCATAACCTTATCATAGAAAATTTGTACAATCATAAATTCATCCATGGTTGATTTTATTTCGAATCCTAAATATGTTTTCCGAAGTAGAGGTAATATCCTTAATTGAGCATTTTATTTTATTTATTCTTAAAAATACTTCTAATATTTTTGAAAAATGATTATATAGTAACCAACATATATTCCATTAAATTATATGTTTTTCTGTTATGTCCATGAATATAAACCATCTCCTTCTTTCCAAGATGGTAATTAAAACTGTTGATCATGTGCAAGGTTATTTATTTTCCATCACGCCTTCATATTAATAGATATAATGATGTATAAAAAGATGATATATTGTATTTAAGATGAAATTATACTTATTTAATTATAATATAACATATAACTTCTAAATTTCTATTCTGTATTGAATATGATGATGATGCTCATGTGTTTGATGGTCAACCACCTCACGAAGCGTTGTGATTCAGTTTTCAATTTTGCATTACATGAAAGGTAAAATGTATTAATTTTTTTGTTTATATAGGATCTTAATGACATATTAATTTTTCTTTAAAATAAATATATCATATACTTTCACACATTATATTCATTGAATAAATGAAATGCATATTTGTGTCTGTGGAAGACTAGCACCTCGTGAAGTAATGTGATTCATTTTTTTCTAACCCTTTACATGGATGAAAATAAAAGATATATTTGGTGAATATATGATATATATATGATATAAAAATAATTTTTTTAATTTGATAGATTATTTACATTTGTTTTTATCAATCTAGATAATGTAAACACTATTAATGTATACATTTTGCTTACCATCTCCATTAATGGTGTAACTCATTTTATATAAATAACTATAATGGAAAAGAATAATAACATATATAATGAATATTTTTTGTATTTATATAATGTTTAAAATTATGTATATTAAAAATCCATGTTCAATGAAAAATTATCAGAAATACAAAACATAATCATATATGAAAAATCAAGTGTTATTAACAAAAAGAAACTTTTAACAAGGAATTATTGATAAAATGGTAACAAAAAGTAAAAATTAAATCATATATTGTATCATAAATTAGATTTTTTTCGTTATAATATATTTATAAAAAAATTATATTTATTATACATGATGTATAAATGTGTACGAATGAAGTCAAGAAAAAAGGTAAGGGTTTTTTATCTTAATTTGTCTTCTTGGTATATACATTATATTATGCACCAATATTATTTTATGAGGTGTATATACATTACCTTTGATATATAATATTATAAAAATATTTATTTTAATGATAATTTATGTTTAATTTAATATTATTATTTTTTGGTTCTAATGATTCAATGTTACCAAAGAGGTAAGGGTTTTTCGATATAATCTCATTTTTTGATGAGAATGTTTAATTAAATGTTTCTAATGATGAAATAATTTGATAAATATATCAAGAAACTATTTAATATTATTATCCCCCTAGTTATGTCATTAGACTACATTTTTTCCTTAATTTCCCTCTCTATAATTACAAAAAAGTCCAAAAGAACATTTTTTATGAAAAAACTACATTATTTCTCACTACAGTTGAAAATTCATTTTTATCTATATCCATGTATTCAAAATAAAAATTTAAAATAATGTTTTTATTATTATATAATTATTTAGTAAATTAATTTTTTACCATTTTTTTAATTTTTTAACAGAAATAAAATGAATATTTATGTAGTTTTATAAAAAAATTTATATTTTGCTTTATCTGAAAATGTGAATGGAATATATGTTCTAACATGTATGTAATGAATAGTATTACCCCCTTCATGACCAAAAAACGTTTTAAATCCTCTAATATAATTCCCAATTTTTATTTCCAAAGTATTTTATGAATAATTATTTTTAATAAGTGATTTTCATAGTAAGTTAATTTTCCTCGTTAAATGACTCAAGTGGTCTTTCAAAATCATTTTCCATTTAAGATGACATCCTTTGAGGTTTATAGTAATTTATATGGGATATAATAGAAGGATAACATTATTATTGCTTCTATTTATTGGTTATATATATAATGAAATGATATTCATGAAACAAATATAACTTCAATGGGTTATACAATGATAAAATTTCGTTGAATTCTTCTATTTTCCAATGTAAAATCATTGATGAAATGATGAAATGATTATGGAACAAGTTTCTTTTCCACTAGAAATATAGTGATGGAATTTTTGTTAAACCCCTTTTTTCATGGGTACTAAAATTATGATTATTTGACGATAATGTAGAACATGTTTGTACTCTTTTTGTTATGCGACTTTTGGGACCTAAATTAAAATCTCATGAGATATAAAAGGAGTATAATGGGGAGTGACCTCAGTTAATTTAGTGAATTTCTCCATTATGAATGTCTTCAGATTGAAACCTGGATATAATAATTATTTTGGGAGTAAAAACATTTCATTGAGAAAGAATTTACAAAAAGATCATACTAATATTTATATGATTTACCATTCATACATGCATGTCACAATTCCTTGTATTATGTAACATCCTAGGTAATAAAGAATAAGAAATATTGCATATTTATTAATATTTTTGAATGAAATATTAATTTTACTTTAAATGGGTATCTATGTTCGATAGCATACCCGATACGCAACAACGAGTTCTTTTTGAAATCTTATGTTTCACACTAATAATATAATATTATTATTTTTTATTGTAGTTAACTCCTAGCCGTTGTATTGTTGAGAATGAACAAATATAACTAGAAAATTATTATACATGTTGGTTAAATTTATTTACATTTATCTAATAAAAGATATATGCATAAAATATGAATGAATCTAATTTCAATCATAATTTACATTAAAAGGTCGATTTACCGCCTTTTAATGGAGAACCCTCTTTAAATCTAGTTTTGGTCATGTGAATACATTATATATTACCAAGTAAAATCATTCATTAGAATGGGGACATCAAAATTTACTTTGTGTATATTTTTTGGAATTTTTCTGATAAAGTTCTTTTTTTAATGAATAGTAAAAAATATTGTATTTTAATTCAAAACTGTGTTTTAATCTAATTTATTTATGTGGTTAAAATCTATTTTTAATTGTTTTTAATGTAAAATTAGAATATATTTTTACCATTTAATCTAATTTTGGTCATTGGAATTAATTTCACTTTGAAATTGGACATAAACAAATGAAAATATTTTGATAGTTATTGTTTCTTAAAAACACACTAATTGTTTTAACAATGAGAATTACATTTTAATTAATTAATGCCACATTTATGTTTGGAACTTAAAAAAATAGACATCATTTTTGAATTCGTAATATCAAATAAATCTTAGGCTTAATTTTTAGTATTTTTCTGGAAAACATCAATTTTTGATGAATAGTGAAACAACATAGTAGTGGTTAAAAAATGGACATTTTTCATTTAAATAAAATTTTACTGCTTCTGTGAGTTGAATTTCAAAAATCCGAGAGACATGGTTAATATCAATAATTAAAATGTGGTTCAATAAGATGAAAATAATTTTTGGTGAATAGTAACTTTTGACTTTTATTTACCGTGGTTAAAGGTAAATAGTGTAATTCAAGGTAAAAAGAATATTATAATTATTTAAAATTACCTTAAAACTTTCCTAACCTTATTGGATGAGTCTTGGAAGACCAAAAGCATCCCTGGGTCGATTTTGGGACCCCATGGAGCCACTTGGAAATGATATTGACACTTTAGATTAATTAATTTAAAGTAAAGAAAAAAATGACATAAACAAAAATCTATTTGTAAATTAATTTTTACATGGTGTTATATAAGTTATTTATTTGACTATAAATATTCATTGAAAAGATAATAATATTTCCTAGATCATGGTATTTTTTTATAATTTTAATACATCGATTAAATTAAATTATTTACAAAACAATAATGAGGCATTATTTACCTCATTAATAAATGATTTAATTAAATAAGATTATAAATATTAAATTAAAATCCAAAACCTGTCCAATTCTTATTGGATGAATTTATTTCGACCATGAGTCATCTTATACTCAATTTTAATGGTTTTTGTAACTTTATAAACGGAATATTATTATATAATAAAATAATATTATCACACATTCCGAAGGAGCCCCTTCTACCCCTTATAAAAGTTGACCATTTATATCCAATTCATCACACCTCTCAAGCCTTTTGGATCATCCAACATCTGCCCAATTATTCTCTCTACATCACTATCCTCTTCTAATAATCCTTAACATAGGCAGAAGGCACTTCAACATAACATTTTGGTTCAAACCAAATTGAGTTACCCAAATTAAAGGTAACAGTTTCTCTTAAATTCTTTTGTTTTATTCTATTTTACTTTTCCAACCCTAAAATCTTTTTATTCATTTGTTTTATAACAAAAATATTATCCTAAATATATTAGGATTTTTTATGAGAAGTATTCTAACTACACTAATATACACCTCCATCTACTGGGTGAAGAACATACTATTTCTTTGGATGGAAAACTAACACCTCATGAAACGATGATTGTCCGATTATCTCCTGCCGCCTATCATGGTGGACATTAAGATGACACTATATTAATATATGATATATATATTAGGTTTATTTTTTCTTTATTCTTCATTATTTCTCTTTTATAGCTTACATTTTTGGTCTCCATTATGGATAAATGTGATAATTTCATTTGAGGAAGTGCGGACTACCGCCCCCTCAAAGTGATATGCCTCATTAATGCCATATTGGGACGTATAAAGGATGGAGTTGATGATATTATATATTATATTATTCTGTAATTTTAATATACCTATGTATCATTATGTTTTAATTCCATTAAAATATGAAATAGAAATTAAAGTAGCATTTAGGCATATGTACGGCTTATCGTCTCCATGAATGGTGCATTTCATTTCTTACCTCCAAATGATATGTACGGTTATAAATATAAATATACTTGATATATAGGATATATATGATATCTAAATAATAAATATAATTTTGTAAACCATGGACTTCTGACCACATGGTCAACTTGTAAATATAAGGTGATAATATTTTTTTACTCAAGTACCAAATATCGACAAAAAGACCATTATTAACTTGAATGATTATATAATTTTCATAACAAGGTAATATGTGATATAAAAAGAATAATAAACCTGAATATTTTTCTTAATAAATTATAAATTAAATTTAGTTTATTGTTCCGGATATTATAAAACGAACAGGTCAAGTTGGGCATGAGGTAAGGGGTTTCTTATCTCACATTTAATTCCGTGAGATTTACGTTGTTCGCTACTTATTTATTGCATGTGGTGGGTGTACAACCCATGATTGTATTCATTGTGTAATAAACATGAATTTATGGATACTTAAATCATCATTGTATGATCCATATTTCGTGGGATGTATGTTTCTTAAGTTACCCAGTTCGTAAGGTAATTACAAATTTCAATTTCCACTCATTCTGCTTTACCCAAACTTCATTGATTATTTTAATCCTAGATTATGTGTGGAATCACTATTAATTTCCTTATGTCATAATTTCCACTCCCCTTTCCATGGATATACTTTTCATACACATAATCACTCCATTGAAAAATTCTCAAGTCATTGATATGAACTTAATAAGAGTAATTTTAACTCAATCTCCATTTGTTGAGATAACTATCCAATTCATTGGTGTTGTTTTTACAAGAATATGTATGAAGGTCCTATGATTTATTTACAAAAAAATATTCAATCATATTTAGTTTATTTATATTTTTCACACATAATTATGTCGTTGATTTATCTTTAACCTAAGGACACGGCCTTTATAAGATATTTCATCTCAATTTACATTCCATTGAGACTTCTTTGTTGTTATACACCAAATCACTTTTATTTGGTGGATATAATCTACTTTGACATAGTATATCTTGAATCCCTATATTCTCATGATATTATAATTTTCTGATTACCTGAACTATTTGTATTCATGTGTCTTTCTTTTGGTTATGAACTCTAACAAAAACATCATTTTAAAATGTTTTAAACATTTATTATTCTAAATCATTCTCATTAATGTCCATGTTTTGAAAATGTTTTTAAGGATTTATTTATATGGAAATTAATGTTTTAAAATAAAAATTCATTTTAAAACTTTCAATGTGGTGTGTGACACTTTGATTCAAAAATCTATTTTTAAATTGCTTCTTGATAAATAGTGTGACTTTTAAATGTTTTCATGAAAATTGAGGCCATTTCTCTCAAATAGTATTGATGATTATTTTCATCTATTTCAATATCATTCATTATTCTCGATTGAGGTTAATATGTTAAAATAAAATCTTCCATATTTTATTGAATGTGTTATGTTTGATTGTGGATGTGCTATTTTTAAACCATTCATGGTTTGTGGATAAAGTATTGATATTTTGTATTATAGTTTTAATACAAATATTTATGTTATTTTTCAACATTTTCATATAAGTATTGAATTGGACATAGTAAGTGACTTGTGGATCCCACTATAGCTCCTCGATGCATCGGTAGGTCTCATGAGACAAACTAGTGTCTTGGCACAAGGCCTTGACAAAATCTTATTTTTAGTCACGGCACGAGGACTTTACTAGGTTGTTATGATGTCTGGAATTATACATTCAGTCATTATGAAATTATATATTGACATTTCATGTGGTTATTCGACTAGTAGAATACCCATGACTATGTTATATTGTGGCATTATTTACTCTTCTCATGTTCCTTCCACAAAGTGTTCATCATTATTATTTGTAAAGGCTTGTGTATTAAATTATTCACCGTGACGAATGATTATGTCATCTTATGCAGAGTTGTTTACTCTTACTGAGCATTTGAGCTCACCCCATTCTCATGTTTCATTATCCCAGGATATTAAGATGTTAGTTATGAGTGGCTTGTAGGAACAATCTTGGAAGCTTGGATATTTATAATGGAATAAATTAGTGTAGTTTTTCTTTTCATGTTATAATGTTGAACTTATGTATGTATCTTGATTCCAATACTACTAAACATATCGGTTCTTTAGGACTAGATTCCTTATAAACATGATAATGTATAAAAATAATACACCAACTCCTAGATTCTGGGGTCAGGGCATTACAGTTTGTATCAGAGGAAGTTTAGTACAAATCTTGGAAACTAAATTTAGATAAAATATGATTTGAGCACATTTCCCTATGTTATATTTTGATGATTAGTATAGAATAAAATCCTAAAATTTTGTTACTGTAGAGATTTTATGATTTTTCTATGAAATACATCCCTATGTGGATACAAGCAGGTAGAGGTGGCTCTGGCATAGATGTTACAAGGGGTAAAACACAAAAACACCACTTTGAGATAGACTCGAACGGGAACTGGTGCATGACAACAGGCCTTACTGCACTCTTGGTTACAAAACTCCTAGGGGATATGCCTAGGATAATTCACATTTTATTTATAAACTGATTTGATGGATTTTAATATAAGATGAGAATAAATAACTGTTATTAATCTTAAGGAGCTTTAGATTGAATATAATGTGTTATGATATTCTATAAATGATTTTCTGACTCACACTATGTTTTCATGTGTTAGTCAATGGTTGGATTCCATGGAAATAATAGTAACATTGAACATGATGTACAAGGTGGGCACAACAGAGGAAATGAGCAACCGAATGGAATGATGATATGTGTAAAAGATATTGTGTTCATGCCGAATAAATTTTCCAAATAAATAATAAAAAATATATATATTGACCAAATCCTGAAAGGAAAAAATAAGAGAAAGGAGATTAATGACAAGTTCTACAATAGTGGAGACTATGGAGAAAATAAAGATCAATTTCCATCATGCTGGAAAAGTGGAATGAGACACCTAGGGAAGTGTCTCAATGAAAGAAATAAATTCTTTATGTGTGGGAAAGAAGGACTTAAAGTAATTAATTGCCATAGAAAAATTAAGATTACTATGGAACAAAATAAAAAAGGACCCAAGAATCCATTTACAGTCATTTTCCATAAATGTAGGGGACCCGGCCATTACCCGAGTGAATTCCCTATTCTATAGGATATCCTCTTGGTTAAGGAAGAAGCTATGTGGTAATAAATGGATGGAGAAATGTTTAAAATGTACTAGTGCACTTTGTTGATGGGATTACATTAGAAGACTATTTTTTTTATTTATAAGCCTGTAGTTTTTCCGGTGAAAAGGATATTTGACGAAGAATTATCTTTTCTCTTGTGGAAATAGTTATAAATAACCATTTAGTACTATATGATCACTGCTTTTGAGGAAATTACAAGTTATTAAATTTTGGAAAAAAAATGCGAGGTATGATATAAAATTTGTGATGAAATTTTGTTAGAGTTTTTTTGAGGAATCTATTTCATTTTTGGGAATATTATAAAATTATACCATTTTTGATGAAGGACAACACATAGACCGTGTGACAACACTTCGCATCGGACAAAGATGCATGAATCGAACCCTCAACCATAGTGTGATTGAGATTTATCACCTACCACTGGACTATGTGAAGTCTCTAGTTAGTGTGACTAATTATTTTTAGTTAAATTATTTTATTGATCAATAATAAGTTGATTTGGGATCTTATGTCTTATCAATTGTATATCCTTAGTATGGGAAAATTATTTGGTGATTAAGTGATAAATGTTATTTTGGAAGACGTTCGCTCTGTTAGGAACACTATATGCCTATAAAAAATAGAATACTATGGAATTTCATTTGAGGAATAATAGTGGATTTATATGTTTGTTTTTATTGAGTATTTATAGTGATTTGGGTTATTTATGGAAATGATTAACCTATCATAGAGAATATGTGATTGGGTTAACTACTTTTAAGTATGTGACTGTAAGAGTAGTCGATGATAATTGGAAATACAATTTAATGTGGAAGATTGTGTAATAAAATTATTCTATGTTTTGGGTTCAAAATTAGTTTAGATTATATTGATGGATTTTAAGGAAAATTTTGTATTGAATGGAATTTATTGAACTTTGGGTATTGTTGGTTTAATTTTAGAAATTAAGATTAGTATTTCTTTCTCAAAACGATTATCCTTTTGGGGATCATCTGATCTTGTAATAAATATCTTAGTTTTGGTTGATATCTAAAGTTATGGTAAATATATAAAGATTATCCTTTGTGGATTATGTGATTATCTATAAGTTGATTCCTGCACTTCAGGTGTGACCAAGTCATCTTGAATATTCATCATTTGAAAAAAAAAGATGAGTTAGTGGTAGAAATTTATTAAAGGATGGAACTCTACTTAAAAAGTAAGTATATATCTTTATTTATTTAGTCAATCTCATAAAAAATTTCCTCAACATTATTATATGGAACATAAAACAAAAAAAATGTTATCCATTTACTTTTTCTAATAAGAAACTAATGAACATTTATCTCATCACAAGTTTCTGATTTTCTTGTTGTTAACTTTCTCCTAATCTTTTTTACTATCCCTCTCCATCAGAACGTGACAGTTAGTTTATAATCCATATCCTTGTTTTCCAACATGGAATTATAGTACAAGTTATCTTAGGTGACCTTTTTTACTTCTCTTTCTTTCTTTTAAAGTTATTGTTTTATTGACTCTTTTTCCGATGTGGGACTTTTAATGATGTTTCCAAAAGCAGTTTTAAAATTGTGAGGACACAATTCCGCAAAAGGGGGAAGGATGTAACATACCAGGTAAAAGAAGAATAAGTCATATTTCATATTTATTAATATTTGGGAAATTGATATTAATTTTACTTTAAATGGGTTGCTATGTTCGATAGCGTACCTGATACGCTACAACGGGTTTCATTGAAATCTTACATAGCACACTAATAATATAATATTAATTTTTTATATTGTAGTTATCTTCTAGCCATTGTATTGGCGGGAATGAACAAGACTAACTACAAAATTATTATACATGTTTTTTAAATTTATTTACATTTATCCAATAAAAGATAGATGATTAAAATATGAATGAATATAATTTTAATCATAATTTACATTATAAGGTCGATTTACCGCATTTTAATTGTGAACCCTCGTTAATTGCTATTTTGGTCATTTTAATAAATTCTAATTTACAAAATAAAATATATCATTTGAATGGGGACATCAAAAGTTACTTTGTGTAAATTTTTGGAATTTTTTTGTGAAATTTCTTTTTTTAATGAATAGTGAAAAATATTGTATTTTAATTCAAAACTGTGTTTTAATCTAATTTATTTATATTGTTAAATTATCTTTTAAATTGTTTTTAAACTATATTTAGAATATATTTTTACCATTTAATCCAATTTTAGTTGTTGGAATTAATTTCACTTTGTAATCTGACATAAAAAAGTGACAATCTTTAGATAGTTATTGCTTTCTAAAAACACGCTATTTGTTTTAACAATGGGAATTAATTTTAAATGATAATTTTTTGTTTTGTACTTGGTAAAATAGACATATTTTTTGAATTCATAATATCAAATAAATTTTAAGCTTAATATTTAGTATTTTTCTAAAAAACATCAATTTTTATGAATAGTGAAACCAAATAGTAGTAGTTAAAAGTTGAATTTTTCATTTAAATGAAATTTTACCACTTCTGTGAGATGAATTTCAAAAATCTGAGAGACACAGTTAATATCACGAATTAAAATTTTTTTCAATAAGTTGGAAATAATTTTTGACGATTACTAACATTTGACTTTTATTTACCGTGGTTAAAGGTAAATAGGGTAATTCAAGGTAAAAGGAATATTATAATTATTCAAAATTATCTTAACACTTGTCCTAACCTTATTGGACGAGTCATGGCCTACCAAGTGAATGCTTGGGTCGATTTTGGGACACCATGGAGCCACTTGGAAATTATATTGACACATTAGATTAATTAATTTAATGTAAAGAAAAAAATGACATAAAAAATATCTCTTTGTTAATTAATTTTTACATGGTGTTATATAAATTATTTTTTCTACTATAAATATTCATTTTAAATTTAAATATATTTCCTACAACATCTAAATTTCCTTATAATTTTTAGACATCGAATATATAAAATTATTTATTACACAATAATGATGCAGTATTTACCACATTAATAAATGATTTAATTAAATATGATTATAAATATTAAGATAACAACAAAAAACTATCCCATTATTATAGGATGAATTTATTTAGACCTTGAGTCATCCTATCTTCAAATTTAATGATTTCTTTACTTTTTTAAACTGAATATCATTATATAATAAAATAATATTTTCACACTTTCATAAAGAGACCATCCTCCCCCTTATAAAAGGTAACCATTTTTATCCAATTCCTAATACCTTTCAAGCCATTTGGCTCATACACACACTACCCAATTAAGCTCTCTACATCCATATACTCCTCCTAGAAGACTTACCTTAGGCATAAGGCACTTCAACATATCATTTTTGTACAAACAAATGTGAGTTACCCAAATTAAAGGTAACAAAATTCTCTTAAATTCTTTTGTTTTATTTTGTTTTATTTTTTACAGCTCCTAAACTCTTTTTATTCCTTTATTTTAAAACAAAAAAAAATTATCCTCAATATACTAGGATGTTGTTATGTGAAGGATACTAACTACACTTACAGACACCTCCATCTAATGGGTGAAAAACATACTGTTTCTGTGGATGGAAAACTAACGCCCCAAGAAACGACGATTGTTCGATTATCTCATACCACCTATCATTGTGGAAATTAAGATAAAAATATATTCCTATATTATGTATATATTATGTTTATGTTTTCTTAATGATTTTTCATTTTTCTTTTGTTTTTTACCTTTATGGTTTCCATTATGGATAAACTTGATAATTTCATTTGAGAAAGTGCAAACTACCACCCCCTCAAAGTGGTATGACTCATTAATGCCATATGTGGGAAGTATAAATGATGGATTTAATGATATAATAAATTATATTATACTGTAATTAGTATATAACTATGTATAATTATAATATAATTCTATTAAAATAAGATATAGAAATGAAAGTAGTGTTCATGCGTACGTACGGCTTACCGTCTCCATGAACGGTGCATTTCATTTCTTACCTCCAAATGATATGTATTGTTATAAATATATATATACCGAATATATTTGATATATATGATATCAAAATAACTAATATCATTCTGGATATAATGGACTAATGACCACATGGACAACTTGTAAATATAAGGTGTTCATTTTTTTACTCAAGTACCAAATATCGACAAAATGACCATTATTAACATGAATGATTACATAATGTTCATAACATGATAATAAGTGATATAAAAGGAATAATAATCATGATAAATGTTCTTATTCAAGTATATATTATCTTTAGTTTATTATTCCGGTTATTAATGAATGAATGGGTCATGTTTAACACGAGGTAATGGGTTTCGTATCTCACTATTAATTCCGTGACATTTCCATATTTCACAACTTATTTTTTGCATGTGGTGTGTGTACTACCCATGATTGAATTAATTGTGTAATATACATTAATTTATGGATATTTAAATCATCATTGTATGATCTATCGTTTGTGGAATGTATGTTTCGTACGTTACCCAATTAGTAAGGGAATTACAAATTTCTATTTCCACTCATTTGGCTTTATGCATACTTCATTGATTATTTTACTCCAAGATTACGTGTGGAATCACTATTAATTTGCTTGTGTCATAATTTCAACTCCCATTTATGTGGATATACTTTTGATACACCTAATCACTCCATTGATAAATTTTCAAGTCATCGATATGAACATGATAAGAGTAATTTTAACTTAATCTCTATTTGTTGAGTGAACTATCCAATTCATTGGTGTTGTTTTTACAAGAATATGTTTGAAGGTCCTCTAATTGATTTACACAAAAATATACAATCATATTGATTGTATTTATGTTTTTCAAACATAATTATGTCATTGATTTATCATTATGCTAATGACACGGTCTTTATAAGAGATTTCATCTCAATTTACATTCCGTTGATAATTCTTTGTTGTTATACACCAAATCACTTTTATATGGTGTATATAATGTACGTTGACATAGTATATCTTGAATCCCTCTATTCTCATGATATTATAATGTTCTGATTACCACAACTATTTGTATTCAAGTGTCTCACTTTTGGTTAGGAACTCTAACAAAAATATCATTTGAAAATGTTTTAAAGATTTATTATTCTAAATCATTCTCATTAATTTCCATGATTTGAAAATGGTTTTAAGGATTTATTTATATGGATATTAATTTTTTAAATTTAAAATTCATTTTACAAGTATCAATGTAGTATGGGACACTTTGATTCCAAAATGTATTTTTAAACGGCTTCTTGGCAAATAGTGTGACTTTTAAATGTTTTCAAGAAAAATGGGGATATATCTCTCAAATAGTTTGGATGATTATTTTCATCTATGTCAATATCATTTATTATTCTTTATTTAGGCTAATATGTTAAAATAGAATCTTCCATATTGTATTGAATGTGTTATGTTTGATTGTGGATGTTCTATTTTTATACCATTCATGGTTTTTGGATAAAGTATTGATATTTTTTATGATAGTTTTAATACAAATGTTTATGTTATGTTTCAAACTATTCATATGAGGGATGCATTGGACATAGTAAGTGATGGGTGGAGCCCACTATTTCTCCTCGATGCATCGGTAGGTCTCATGATACAAACCAGTGTCTTGGCATAAGGCCTTGACAAAATCTTATTTGTAGTCTTGGCACGAGGCCTTGAATATGTTGTTATGATTCCGACATTATGCATTCCATCATTATGATATTAGATATTGATATTTCACGTGGTTATTCGACTAGTAGAATACCCATGAATATGTTTTATTATGGAATTATTTACTCATCTCATATTCCTGCCACAAAGTGTTCATGTTTATTACTTGTAAACGCTTGTGTTTTAAATTATTCACTCTGCCTAATGTTTATGTCATCTCATATTCCTGCCCCAATGTTTTCATGTTTATGTATGAATCTTGTTTCTAAGACTACTAAACTAATCGGTCCTTCAGGAGATGATTCCTTGTAATCATTCCAATGTATAAAAATAATGCACCAGCTCCTGGATTCTGGGGTCGGGGCATTGCATATTATGCTAATTTTATTATCTCATTGAACATATTATTTTATTTAATTATGATTCATGTCTTATGGAATGAAAATATTTATTAACATTATCATGATTTATATCTTTGATTTATAGGGTTTGGTTTTTACATCTTATTATTGTGTTATATTAACCATAAGTTCATGTTATGTTTATATAATTCCCCTTTCAAACCTTACTATGAATCTGAGATCACCACTTCATATGACTATTTTCCTCATGTTAGGATTATTGGTATTATATGAGATATGTATAATGTGGGTTTTGTAAAAAGGAAATAAGGGAAACACACTGTATAACTCTTATGAATTGGTTTTTTTATATTTCCAAGATTCCTAAGGAACTAAAACATTGCAATCCTCATGGGTGTTTTTATGTAATGTAAAAAATGATCATAAAAAATATGTTACAACTGTGTATGAAAAACCTGGGTCAATATATTTGGTATTAGAGTAATGTCTTGGTGAACATTTTGAAACTAGGATGAGATAGATTTTCCAATAACCCTTAGAAAATTCCTATGTACAAGTAATATCCTAATGTTTTTGTAATAAAGATGTAAAGTCCCCAAACTGATAGCCACTATAACCGGTTCCCCAAGTTGGGGCACCACATGACCTGAAACACACCTCCTCGTATGATAGTGGATTTCGAATAAATTTTTGGGTATATATAGATGCATTCAGAAGACTATACCCACATATCAAAGTAATTCCATTGAATAAATAATACCAATAGATGTAATTACCATCTGTAATATAAAATATATATCATAAGAATGAAACTTACAAGTAACCATGTACACATGATATAAATAAATGATAAATAAACTATAATTCATGAGTTTATACAAATAAAACACAAACATTAAGCAACCAATATCCCTAAAATGGACATGATCCCTAACCAAGAAGTGATCTCTAATGCTCCAACCCCTCATCCCAAGAACAGACCAAACATCATGGCCCTATCATGAACAAACACCAGAATCAACCAATATTTTAATGGGTACCCACGTTCCATGGAGGAACGAGTAGTGTGTATGTACGACTCAGTAAACCACCATCAATGGTTGATACAGAAAAAACCAGGCTATAAACAAGTTTATGTTGGTAATAAAATTTCAATAAAAAATGGATGTATCAATTATTGAGAAACTAATCAATTCCACATTTTATCAATTAAGATCCCTTGTGTTTTCTAACCATCAAAACCGCCTGTGGTTTTTTTGGGAGCCTTATCCATAAAACAAACAGTAATGTACTTTTAATCATAATAAGGTGTTAAATTATAAATTCCATTTAACCATGTCTCTTAGGGAATTAATCCAGATAACCATATTAGGTCAATACCAAGGAATCCTATTTCCTCAGTATGACATCCCAATACATTAAATACATATCTAGAGACTAGAGAATTATTCTATCCCACCATAAGTATGAGGAAAAAAATGAAATATCTTAATTATTCTACATATCAATGAGGAATAGTACTTAATTCTAGATCGAACAAGATGAGAAGCCTAAATACCACACCCTCATCATCCAATACATTAGTGGGGCCAAGAGCATTCGTCTAGCCAATCATAATGATGAGGAGCATCACTAAAAAATCCTAATCATAGCAAATATCAGTGGGTAAATGATCATCACTCTTGATCAAACCATGGATTTGATTTTCATTCAAATCCCCCCACACATACCATTTAACCATGTTCACATGGATCCTTAACCATTCATCAAATTTTCCCACTATTATTTCTTTTACAAAGGTCCTAATAAACCATTGAAATCAATGCAATGAAGAGAATATAAAAACAAAACTCATTTACAATTATCTTTAAGACACCCTTTGAAACACTAGACTTTGTTTATAAAAAACTATCCCAAGACCCATGGATTTCTTTTCAATTTCCATCCATTTCAAATAATCATTATCATATTCAAAAAAGGGGAAACACACACTCATTTCTAAACATTATTTATGATCTAAAAAGAAACACATTTCCAGTATAACTAGAGCCAATGACCTCATTTTTAAACATAACCCACATTCAAAACAATATTTAGCATCTTTGAAAAATGCAATAAATGAAAAATGTGTCATTCAATCTATTTCAGAAGACCCTTAAACATTTCAGAAAACTAGCAAAAAATCATTGAATAATCCCATTTTTTACTATTCCAATAAAAAAAATTAAAAATCATTACTTATTCGTAATAACAATTGACCTAGTTCAATATTTACTAATTAGACTCGTAATTTCGATGTAATTAAAAAACCCATCAGTATACCAATGTACCACCCCAGATCATCAATACACCCAATGGGGCCTTTAATGGGGTTCACTCCTCACACTAAATCCCAATTTACATTCCATAGAAAAATAAAAAATATGAATAAAATTAGTAGATAGATAGAACTAAATTAACATACCAAACCTTATGATTATGGAAAAAACATTATGAACACATACCTGATGCTTGTAGACAACCGCTCCTCAAAAATGAACTATTGATTTGTAATAAATCATCCAAAACACTATGATAAATAGTACCGTGGAAAGACAAGGGTTTAGAGATTTAGAAGGATTGGAAAATATAGACCAACTGTATTCTATAAACTATAAGGAATTAGAGTTGTAGACATACCCGAAGATAAAAATTCAATACAATGACACTACAAAATTCTAATATTTGTACGTGAATGATCCCTTAGAAAATTAAGAGGGTTTGGATTGTCACCCAAGATGATTGGGGAGGAATATGGGAGAAATTGGGGTGGGGGAAATTTATTATAGATAGTAAAATAATAAATTCTTATTTTTTAAGTGACTCATGGTTTGGCAACATGGTTTTCTAAACCATTCTCCAACCATGTTGATCCCTCTGTCGAAGAGGGGCTAGAACACACAATATCTTAAAATAACCCACACATTTTAGAAAACCATGTAGTTCTCATTCACTAGCCTTAGTCCGAGAAGAGGAATGGATAAATAATTTCCATAGATAGGTGTATATTTTGATATAACCATGCACTAACCATGAGATGCACACTATTTGGCTTATTTCCTTCACATTTCATCTCCAAAATACCTAGTACACCCCTAAATCATGAAAACACCCAATATTTACATCATTATCCAACCCAATGGTGTTTATCCTATATTTAAAATAATTAATACCTCTATGAATTGTTGGGATCATACAGCATCCCCAACTTATAACAGCTCATCCTCAAGTCATACTTTTCCATCATCACCAAGACACCATGTCCAACAGTAAGGCCATAGGGACCACCTATCACCTTCCATATCCAATGTTTCATCCAAAGAATGAAATTTCCATCTCCGCACTTGAACACAAGAATAATTATTCCTTGACGAAATTTACCAAGTTGATTTAATTAAAAAACCCATTTCCTATCAAAGGGTTCAACAACCTCAACCTATTAATAAAGAAGATCAACCATAGGAGAATAGTTTGTGTAATGTCATTGAACCACCTCAAAAATGGATACTAAATAATAACTAAACAACCCAATGAGATCCAATCAGAACACATTTTTTCAAATCCTCTCCACCACTCATGGACAGAATCACTTGGGTCCATTTCATATAGTTTTCATCATTTATAATGTTGACCCAAGAATGATGTCACCAAAGGTGCATATAGATTTCAACCACATCTCCCAACCCCACATTAGTCTACAACTGGAGTTCCAATAGCTTCACTCCATATCTGAACATCGGATGCACAACCCAATAATAAATTTCATCTCAAGGTACTCAACTAATCAAAACATGAACCAACACTCATTACCAAAACCAAAACACCATGATGAAGCTAACCAGATACCATCAATACCATACCACCACTCACTTTATCAACTAGCCACATTCCTTCTATGGTGAACCCTTCTATACACTATATCTCAGCAAAAACATTTTCTAGTTTTAGAAGCTCTACCATTGAAATGATACCAACAAAACCTCAACTCAACTTTCACAACTTACCTCATGTGTTTCATAACTCAATGCACCCAAACATCCATGAGATCTCTACCTCATACTGGAATCCATCATTTCTTTCAAAACTATATAAATTTAACATAAATATACCATCGATTTTTGGTTAAGGGAATATTAACCACTCTCATGATAACCTTCATTGTCGAAATGAACCTTCCATTAAAACATCACATTGGTGGTGGCCTATAACTTACGATGTCTGTTCCTATTAAAATACCATGTTGAACCATCATCGAATGTCCTACCCCAATCTCCCATTATCCAATATTGACACATTACCAATTTCACTATACCATGGTTCCTTTTCATGTATGTAATAAAACCATCATCTGACACCCCTACTAGGTCTATTCACTAAATTTTTGATAAAACTCTACCACCATGGAAACCACAACTCTCTATGAAATCATCGTACTCAACCACCCACATTAATATTCTGAACACTAGAACCCCTTCCATCCCCACATTGAAAATTTATGACTATGTTATCCCTCAAAACTCATTTCAATTTTTAAAACATACATAACTTTCCCTAAAATACATCAATGGTGGTTTAAAACGCACCACTTTCTCAGATTTTCCATGTAGAGTTGAGCATTCACAAAACGATGCATCCTTGAATTTCCAAATACACTTTGACACATCACTTGTTTTTAAGAACATAACTTATTCACCATTAAAGGTATTACAAGGTCATCCAAAAACACCTAATTGAATAGATGAATGACCCACACTGAGGTTGTAACACCCAAAAACCACTCCATTAAGCTTTTTATTTTATTATCACATTCATCAATTACTATATTAAAGGAATCATTGATTTCTTTTAAAATTTCATAATCCCAGAGACAACACTTTTCTTGATCAACCACCATATCAAAGTTACACTTTACTTTTCTTGAGGAATTCCAACATGTTCACCATATGTTTATTATTGGAATCCCAATGCCACCACATCCCCTCTATAGCCTGATCCACATATCAATGACTTATATACAACAAACCACCTTAGAAGAATCAGTTTCACTACATTCCTTATGCAGTTTTAGCCATTGCAGATCCCTCATTGATCACATGATGAACACTTAATCCTGGACATGGCCATATAGCTTCCACTAGGGAAACAAAATAAATATCACCCTCCACTTGTTCTCAATTTCTTATAATGACCCCCATGGAATTCATCAACATTCAGCCTATATTGGGGACCACTATCGTAGCAGGTAGATGGTGTAATCTCCACTATACAGGTCCACATATACTACTCTCTCAGCTTATCAAACTAGATATTCTGTGTCCAACCAAAAAAAATTTTATTGCTAGGAATAATGCCATATACCTCTCAGCATAACCTTGGTGATGTAAAGATATTAGGCATGATCATCACAGGATAAATGTAATATAAGAAATATTCTAGAAATACAACTGAAAAATATCCATTATTAATGCAACTTAACTTCATGGAGACACATTAGCAAGCCAAATGTCTTGGGCTTCCCTACCCACCAACATATCATCAACACTCACTCACCACAACATGAAAGTAAATTCCAACATAAGATTACTAACACTCCCTAACCCTCTATTGATTTGTCCTGACCCCACATTCACATAGGCACCATCTGAATTTCCCTAGTCAATTTATTCCAACATCACCCTAGTGACTTTGAAGGAAACATAATGATGGTCACACAGATCCAAACACAATTTTACCACTCTTAACATGCACCTCCCACTGTGATCACATAGATTTATAACATGTTCTTATATTGGGCAACCTATTTTTCCAACCCCAATGGTATCATGTTTTCCCAGCATGTGCCCACATGTGCACATCATAATATCCCTTGATGATTCACACATTCCTATTTCCACATACTAAACTAGACTCTAGACCATATTATTCGTACATCACTAGTGCAAGGCCCAAATTCCAACTTACCCATCTTACCCTTTGTAATACCCCGACCCCTCTAGGATGGAGCCGGTGCATTCCTTGTTATATTTTCATAGTTAGAAGGGATGAAAAATCCTGATGGAATAATCAGTTTAGTATTCTTGAAGAAACTATATGCATATATGTTACTCAAATTACATTAGAAAAGATTCCAAAAAACAATACATTAACGAAAACTAAAAGGTGGATCCAAAAGAACTCAATAAATGATCTCATCTTTATCAACAATTGAATGTAAACAATGAATGAGGTGAGGTCTAACGCACTGTAAGGGATACAAATAACAGAAGAATTAATGAAATAATAAGTGAATCATATTCAATCTGGTATAATCTTTGTGGCATGGTTAATAAATGAAACACTAACGCCATTAATAAACCGAGAATGAAACAACATCAATAGATTTTGTCATAGTGAAAACCTCATGGATAATAATAATAAATGATAATGAATAAATATAATTCTTATTTATTGGATTTCATATATTTGGCACAAAGAACCATAATACTGTTGAAATGGTTTAGTTGTTGTGGGTAGAAACATCTCTGATTTTTGGAAACAAACTCAAAGGGTTTGTCACCAACTGATTTGTCTCATGAGTCCTACTGATGCAACATGGGATATTAGTGGGCCCCACACACTTCTACATCCAAATATTTCTTTATACATATATTCAACATAAGATAAACATGATTTTACATAATCCATATAGAATAAAGGTTACAGATTTATCAATATTTTCATAGTCAAAACAACACTCAAAATAAACACTATATGTAATGGGGTATAAGGATTAGACAATAATAATATCCATGTTACGAGAATATGGAAATTTAAATGGAATATAATTTCAATTGAAAATTTATTTCAAATGGGCAGTAGTTACACCTCATAAGAAAGTGTAGGTGCACAATACTAAGCAAGTCACAATGAAGTGAAAATTGAGACAAAGCTCGTTACCACATTGTAATCAATTGGGTCATATGACCAGAAGTTAAAAACCGACAAATGAATCACAATATACCATGAATATCAAGAGGATAATGATAACATATATCAAATGGAAGCACACCTATACCACATTTACGAAATTAGAGCTGAATAGTGGAAATTTCACAGAATTGAAAGTGAGATGAGAAAACCCCTTACAAACATTTCAGCATGGTAACACGTTTTATTGTGAGGGATTAATGAGAAGTAAAGGGGTATTCCATAATCATTAAGTCACGAGGGCAGTATATGAGAGATGCAAAAACATACCCCATCATTAGGAATTAAAAATAAAATGGAAGAACATAAGGAAGATTCTTGAAGAAAAGTGAGAGAGAGAATCCCTTACCATATACATGAAGTTGTTATTGATTGTTCTTAACAAACTGAATAATAAAATGTAGCTTCATTAAATAATAATTATAGAGCCTAATCAACATATAATTTATATTTTATGACCGTATTAGGTTAATTAATTTCTTTTTTAATGGTTTAAGAGATTAAATTTTATTTTTTTGGTAGCACTTTCTTCTTTGGTTAGCATGATTCGTTTACAGGTATTCTTGAAGGGATGTTTTATTGAAATATAGTTAAACAAACAAAATTTTTAATATAACTTATTAGTGGAACTAATGAGATATAAATGATCTTATAATGATTCTGGTTATATACCATCAGGATGACTCATTCAACGAGTTAAAATAAACGGTTGGGTTTGTCTTAGCGGATTTGAGCACAATAAACTTGTTTTGAATTATTATTCCAAATTATGAATGTGTAAATACTTCAAAACATTAATAAAGATAAAATACATATAAAATTACCATGTTCAACCATTTAAATGGTTTCATGACCAGTATTGATGATGGTAATGAAAATTGAGAACCCATCTTCCTTGAGTGCTATAAATTTACACCACTAGGACAATGTTTGCATTTATTGTATAATAGGCGGGGAAAAGAGAGATTATGATGAAATATTCCATTAGAACTATGAAAATACAGTACATCTAAGGTACGGGAATTATCATGGAATTTATATTAGGGGAGGTGAGAAGGGAGAAAAAATGGACCTTTGAAGAAGAAATTGAATGAAAATAGAAATAAGGTTCACCTCCTGAGTACTCCTCCTTGAGAATCACTTTAAGGCCTTTTTTTTGGCCTTTTGGTGGGAACAGAAGGTATTGGACATGGGAAGAGGGATTGGGAAGATTATATGGCACAATTTATGAAAGGCTTGAGGCATAAGTGGTGTGGGAGGAAGAGGGGGTGAGGTGTGGTTTATATACTGGAGGGGAGAAGAGTTTTCTTAATTTTAGAATCATTAATTTATTATTTCCTCTCAAGAAAACCAATAGTGAGTATTAAATGACCATTAATAGTAATATATGCATGTGACTTCGAACAAATTTGTCTTACATCCGTAGATCATCATCAATGACTCAATAAATTCCTTATTTAGCATTTATAATAAATTATCGCATTTTACAATTCCTCAAAATTTTAATTATTTCAGAAAAATCCCAAATATTTACTGTAACCATTTTTCGACGTGGAGAATCCAAAAATAAGGTCTATGATTCAAAAATAATTTTCTAAATATTATTAATTAAATATTTAATTAAAATCATTATTTAATCAAAAAATATAAACACTTAAATTAATCATCTTTATTTTTAAGGTTCTTAAATTCATTTATTACTTCAAGGGAATAGATACCATTCATAAGAGTCATATTACTATTCATAAGGGTGAGTCACTATTTATAAGGGTAGGTTACTATTCATAAGGATATGTTACTATTCACTAAAAATTATATTAATTGTATCAGACTCTAAATATCATCTTAAACACAACTGTGTATGTCAAATTTTAAAAAATTTAATCAGAGAGTTGGATGATTTCTGTTTAATGGCTAGATTATGGATATCTCGTATATATAACCATGTTTTGTTCCATATAGGCTCATTGATTCATGAAATATTTTCTATAACTAAAATTTATATAAGAGAAACATACCATGAAGTGCTTGTGGTGCCACATTATTCCCTCCTTCAGAAATTTCATCCTTGAAATTTTATGTATGAAGCTCACCCAAAAGATGTTGGTGATTATTTTTCATAACATCTTCAGGTTTCCATGCCACTTCCTCCATATGCCGGTTTTTTCAAAGAACCTTTTCTAATCAAGTTGCTCGATTTCTCAATACCTACTCCCTTGTGTCAAGAATCCCGATCGGATTTTCACTGTACGAAAAATCATGTTCCAGTTCTATTTCTTCATATATGAGTAAATGAGTTGGGTATTGCATGTATTTCAATAATAATGATATGTGGAACACATCATAAACCCTAGATAGATTTTGCGGCATCCATAAATGGTGAGCTACAGCTCTAAATATTTCTAGAATTTCAGATGATCTGATGTACCTAGGGCTCAGTTTACTTTTCTTATAGAACCTTAAGACACCCTTATATGGAGATACTTTAAAAAATACATGATCTCTCACATAGAATTCCATGTCCTTTCTCTAATTTTCACCATAACACTTCTGCATAAGAGCTGCTTTAATATTGGTTTTCTTTTTCGTTACCTTTTTCTCGTTTCTTCAATAAGTTCTGGGCCTATATGTTTCCTCTCACCAAATTCATCCTAACAAGTTGGAGTTCAACATCTCTTTCCATAAAATGCTTCTATGGGGCCATTTTAATACTGGAATGGAAACTATTGTCATAGAAAGATTCCACCAAAAGCATGTATTGATCCCACATACTGTGGATGTCAAGAGAGTATGATCTCTTCATGTCTTCCAAATATTGAATAGTCCTTTCAAACACTCTATCGGTTTGAGGGTGATATGCAACACTCATATGAATCCTAGTTTTCAAAGCCTTCTGGAGAGTTTTCCATAATTTTGATTTAAACATGGGATCTCGATCATATACAATCGATAGAGGTGCACCATGATGTCTTACAAATTCATTAATATAAATTCATTTCAGGACCTCAAGTGATACATCCTCTCTTATTGGAATGAAATGTGCTGATTTTGTGAGATGGTCAATAATTACCCATATTCCATCATTCCTTCTAGGTGTCCTCAATAGTCTGGTGAAACAATCAATAATAATGTTATCCCAAATACACATTGGAATAGGTACAGGTTTCATCACTCCTTTGAGATGTTGTCTCCTTACCTTCACTTGTTGAAAAACTAGACACCTGGACATGTAGTCATCATTTTCTTGCTTCATATTATCCCATCAAAAATATTCCTTCAGATCTCTATACATCTATGTGCTACATGTGGGTATAGAGGAATTTGAGATATGAGCATCGTATAATAGTTCCCTTTTTAGTTCATGTACTAATGGAACACATAACCTCTTCCCAAATTTTATAAATCCTTCATAAATGAAGTCTGTGAAACTTCTATCCTTAACTGCATTAATTTACTTATGCAGATTCTCATCATTAGATTGAGGGCTTTTCATCTTCTCTAGTAAATATGGATTAGCAATAATTTGAAAGGGGAGCAATGTTTCCCCCTCCTTAACAATTCCCATATCCATCTTTAGTATATCCATGAATATAGGATCTCTTTCAATCATAATTTGAGTTAAAAGGATATGATCTATCCAGTTTAATGCATTTTCCACCTTATTTGGCTTTCCTGGGGTGGTATTTTATTGAACAATCATATTCTTTGACTAACTCAAGCCATCTTTTTTCCTCATGTTGAGTTCATTTTGTGTGAAAATGTATTTCAATTTCATGTAGTCCGTACAAACCTCACATCCCTCTCCGTAGAGATAATGCATCCATATTTTTTGATAAAATATTACGGCTGCAAACTCAAGATCATGAATGGGATAAATTTTCTCATAATTCTTCAACTGTCCTGATGCATAAGCAATAACCTTATCATTTTTCAAAAGGACGCAACCTAGTCCATTCAGTGATGCATCACTGTATATTACAAATGCATGACTTCTAGATGGAATAGTCAAAATTGGAGCATTTCCAATCTTCTTTTAAATTATTAGAATTATTTTGTAAATTTTTATTCCACAAAAACATATCTTCTTTACATGTGAGCTTGGTTATCATATTAGCTAATTGGGCAAAATTCTGAACGAATCACAGATAATAACCTACTAAGCTGATAAACCTGTGTACCTGAGTTATGTTTGTTGGTGTGGTCAAATCTTGGATTTCCATTGTCATCTTAGGAATAACTAGGATTCCATCTATGGAGACAATATAGCCTAGAAATGAAACTTATTGAAGCAATAATTCTCACTTTATAAACTAACCATTAAATTTAATTCCTTTAAGGGTTCTCAGAATAACCAACAAGTTATTCTTATGATCTTCATTACTTTTTGAGTATACAAGGATATCATCAATGAATACCACAACCATGTTATCAAGATATTCCATGGAAACTCTAATCATTAAATCCATGAAAATAGAGGGTGAAGTTTTCAGTCCAAAAGGCATCACTACAAACATGTAATGCTCATACCTAGTCCAAAATACCATCTTAGGAATATGTTCCCTCTTCACACGCAACATATGATAACTAGATCGAAGGTCAATCTTCAAAAAGTATTGAGATGCAATAATTTGGTCAAATAAATCTTCTATCCAAGGTATAAGATACTTATTATTTATTGTAATAGAATTTATTTCCTCGTAATAAATGAAATGCCTCATGGATCTATCTTTCTTCTTGACTAAGAGGATAGGGGCTCTCCATGAAGAAACACTAGGTCGAATAAATCATTTTTCACTCAAATCCTATAGTGGTTTATTTAGCTCTACTAATTCCACAGTCTCCATTAAATAGAGAGCCATTGATATAGGTCTTGCATCAGGAATTAAATTAATAGTGAACTCAACTTCCCGCTCTGGAGGATGTCCAAGTAAATCCTATGGAAGTACATCAATGTACTCTTGCACTACGTTCACATCTTCATTTTGAATAACTCTTTCCTCTTCCATAGATATTGGTTTTTCTTCCTCTAAAATTAATGAATTCAATTGAGCTACTGGGGGTGGACATAGATAAGAATCAGGTGGCGAATTTTCTGCCCTAATGACACGATATTCTATACAATTTACAAAAATTGTAACTTCCATTTTCATACAATAAATCTTCGTATCATAATTTTACAATAGATCCATAACAAGAATTATATCAGATTCAGTCAATAGTATGATGATAAGGTTAGAAACTAGAGAACATTTTGGTGTCTGGAGGGGGAATAGTCAACATGACTTTATTGCAATGATACATCCCCTCGGAGTTTTGATTGAAAACTCCTTTATTAAACCAAATTGGACATATCTAATTTTATTGGAAAACAGGGAATATATAAATGAATGTGATGATCTAGAATAAAATAATGTTTTGGATATGTTTGAGGAATCCATTAATGTATCAGCCACCACATCATTAGGAACTTCAACCTTTGTGGTTGTAATCGCATAAGCTCTCCATTTCTCTCTTGGCCTTTTATGAGTCATGGTTTATTGGCGCTTAGGACACTCAGTTGCATATTTTCCTATCTCTCTGTAATTGTAGCATTTAATAGCCGGGGATTGTTTCTTACCCTTGAATTAATTAGATCGATGACCATTTTGTCCAATGTTTTAGAAGACTCCCATTCCTTTCTAGCATTTCCTTATAAGATTTGTTCCTCAGTTATCATATAATGGGAATAGACTTGATCCATTGTGCTTCTTTGGTGCTTATCCTTTTCCTTTGTTATCAGTGTACCGCTTTTTATATTGGAATCTTTTGAAAATATTTGATCTAGTAAATCCCCACTTTGTTTTGATGGCACTTCATACAATTTCATCATATGATGATAATTATTTAGAATATAGTGCCCTTTGAAGACTTGTCTTAAGACCTTCAATGAAATGATCAATCTTGTGTCCCGAGTCACATATCTAATCTACGACATATGTGTACAACCATGTGAAAGTATCATCATACTCTATAACAAAGTCTTCTTCCCCTTATTTTAAGCTAAGTAATTTCCTCTTCATTTCATTAGGTTTCTCACGAGGGAAATATTTTTCAAAAAATATTTCTTTGGAAGATCTCCATTCCATATCTTCTATTTATTCTTCCCCCGTGGTATTCTGAATCAAGTACCACCATTGATCAACATCTCCCTTGAGATAATATACTACTAGTAATACCTTTTCATTTTCATTAAATCTAAATTCCATGAATAACATTTCAAGGGACATTATCCATTACTCATCCAACACTAAGTTAGTAGCCCCACTAATAGATGGGGTCTTGTTCTGTATGAAATGATCCAACATAGGTGTGGAATGGTTATTCATTACAACCTAAGTATGTTATCCCAATACGGTCATGATCTGATCTACTCCAACATTGACTGTGTGGACTTGATCAGTAGGGAGATCCCTACTTTTCCAATGTGTTTTGATTCCCCTTCCTCTATTAGATTCCATTTCTAAATAATGGGATACACTGTATTTGTTTGTAAATCTCAAACAGAAAATAACTCAACACAGATTGAAATTCTATGCAAATCTAATCATATAAACATGGTTTCTCTGAGGATAAATTTAAATTAAACTCCTTAATAATGTATTTTAACGAAAATGTTAATTATCCTAATAATATCCCCTAGGAGTTTCATAACTGAGAGTGTAGTAAGGCCCGTTTTCGTGTACCAGGTTACCCCGGGTCAATCCTGAAACTCCTAGTCTATATTTTCACTCCTAGGTACATCTGTGATAGATCCACCTCTACCTGATCCTTTCCAGACATGTATTTATTTGATAGAATGATTTACATAATCTATTACATATGAAAATACCAAGATGTTATTGTACATTTATCATCAAATAATACATCAGGGATTTGTTCCCTACAATGTTTTTCTTACTATACTTTCAATGTTTCCTATAAAGAATTCTCTAATACCAAATGTAACACCCCGAAACCTCTAGGCCCGAGCCAGTGCATTGCCTGTGATATTGGCATGGTTAGAATGAACGAAAAATCTTGAAAGAATGATCAGTTTAGCGTTATTTAAGAAACTAGATATATATATATGTTACTAACATTACATTGGAAATGTTTACAAAAAACAATACATAACTAAAACTAAAAAATACATCCACAAGAACTCAATAAATGATCTTCTATTTGTCACCCATTGAAGGTAAACAATGAAAGGGGTGAGCTCAAACGCTCAGAATGGGTTAAAAATAGTGGAATAATGAATGAAATAATAAGTGAATAATATCCAATCTGTCATAATCTATATGGAATGTTCAATAAATGAAACACTATTTCTATTAATAAACAGATAATGAAACTGCATCCATAGATTTTTTCATAGTGAAAACCTCATGGATAATAATAGTAACTGACAATGAATAAAGAGAATGCTTATTAAAAATGACATCATGTATCATTCCCATGAAACCATAATACCGTTAAAAATGTTTAGTTCTGTTGTTAGAAACCCATCTGGTTTTTGGAAACAAACTCGAAGGGTTTGTCTCCAACTGATTTGTCTCATGAGACCTACAGATGAATCGAGGGGCTGTAGTGGGCCCCACACACATCTACATCCAAATAATTATTTATACATAGATTAAAAATAAGAGAAATATGACTTTCCATTATCCATATTGAATAGATGACATGATTTCCTAAATATTTCCATAGTCAAAACAACATTCAAGATAAAATTTGTATGTAACATGGTATACGGCTTAGAAAATGATAATATCAAAATTATGAGAATATGGAAATTTTAATTGAATATAATTTCAATTAAAAATTGATTTCAAATGTTCATTAGGTACACCACATAAGGAAGAGT
The DNA here is from genome assembly GCA_963277665.1 of Viscum album. Classification (NCBI taxonomy): domain Eukaryota; kingdom Viridiplantae; phylum Streptophyta; class Magnoliopsida; order Santalales; family Viscaceae; genus Viscum; species Viscum album. The sequence continues at coordinate 1,103,625,749 of OY728131.1, read as the reverse complement.
AGGTGAAAAATAGTAAGTAAGTCACAACGAAGTGAAAATTTAGACAAATCTCTTCCCCACGTTGTAATCAATTGAGTGGGATGACCAAAATTTAAAAACCACAAAATTAATCACATAATACAATTAATATAAAGAGGATCATGATAAAATATATCAAATGGTAGTACACATATACCACATATATTAAATAAGAGGCTAACTGTGGATATCTCGCAGATTTGATTGTGAGATGAGAAAACACCTTACAGACATTTCAGCATAGTAACAAGTGTTATTTCGAAGGATTAATGGGAGGTAAAGGGGTATTACATTATATATATGTCACATGGTCAGTATGGGGGAGGTTAAAAAACATACCCCGACAATAAGAATTTAAAATAAAATGGCACAACATAGTGGAGATTCTTGAACAAAAGTGAAAGAGTGGATCCCTTACCTTATACTCAAAGATGTTCTTGATTGTTTTTGACGACCAGAATAATAAAATTTAGATTCATTTATTAATAAGTTCAAAACCTCATAAACATATAATTTATATTTTATGACCTTATTAGGTTCATTAATGACCTTTTTGATGGTTTAATATATTAAATTTTATTGTTTCGGAAACATTTTCTTCTTTGGTTTTCACGATCCGTTTAATTGTATTATTGAATGGATGTTTTATTGTAATATGTTTAAACATCCAGAATTTTTAATATAAATTATTAGTAAAATTAAAATTATATAAATGATCTTATAATAATTCTGGTTATATACCACGAGGATGACTCATTCGATGAGTTAAAATAAACACTTGGATTTGGCTTAGTGGTTTGTGCACAATAAACTGGTTTTGTATTATTATTCCATATTATGTTTGTATAATGATTACAGAACATTAATCAAAATAAAATACATATATTATGACCTGATTAAACCATTAAAATGGTTTTCTGACCAGTATTGATTATGGTAATGCAAATTGAAAACCAATCTTCATTAAGTGTGATAAATTTACACATATCCGATGGTGTTTGAATATATTGTATAAACGGAGGAGAAATGAGAGAATATGATAAAATATTCCATTAGAACAATGAAAATCCAGTACAAGTAAGCTACTCGAATAATCATAGAATTTGGATGAGGGAAGCTGAGAAGGGAGAAAAAAAATAATGGAACTTTGAAGAAGAAAATGAATGAAAATAGAAGGAAGGTTCACCTATTGAGTACTTTTCCTTGAGATTTTTTTAAGACCATTGTTTTTGGAATTTTGGGGAGGCCAGAATGTATTGGACATGGGGAGGGGGCTTGGGAATTTTATTTGGTCGAATTTAGGCAAGTCATGAAGCTTATGTGATGTGGGAGGAAGAGGGGGTGAGGGGTGGATTATATAATGGATGGGAAATTAGTTTTCTTAATTTTATAAACATTAATTTATTATTTCCTCTCAAGAAAACCAATAAAGTGTATTCCATGTCCAAGAAAAATAATATATTAATTTTACTTTGAACCAATTGAGTTTACATCAGAATATAATCATCAATGACTCAATAAATTACTTATTTATCATTTATTATAAATTATCGCATTTTACTATTCATCAGAAATTTATGTATTTCAGAAAAATCCCAAAAATTCACCCTAACCATTTTTCAATGTGTAGAATCCAAAAATAAAGTCCATTATTCAAAAATAATTTTCTAATTACAATTAATTAAATATTTAATTAAAATAATTATTTAATCGAAAAATATAAACACCTTAAATATTCATCTACATTTTTAAGGTGCCTGAATTCATTTATACTTTCAAACTCATGGATAACATGCATTAGAGTCATATTACTACTCATATGGGTATGTTACTATTTATAATAGCATGTTACTATTCATAAGGATAGGTTACTATTCATATAAAATTATGTTCATTCTATCAGACTCTAAATATCTTCTTAAACACAACCGTGTATGCCGGATTTTTAAAATTCAAATCACAGAGTTGGAAAATTTATGATTAATGGAAAGTTTATGGATATCTCCTACAAGTAACCATGTATTGTTCCACATAGGCACAATGATTCATGAAATATAGGCCATAACTAGAATGTATTTAAGAGAAACATACCATGAAGTGTTTGGGGTGCCACACCATTTCTCCTAGTCCATAAGCCTTATCAACTACAAGTCATTCTCAACATCTCACAAAAAAATATTCATAGAAACAAGACCAACCACATGAGCACCCTCACCACTTATGTCACCTCTATAATAAAAAAACATCAATCCACACATTATTTAACAATTTATTTTCTATCAAAAATAAAAAGTGGATGATCCATTAATATTTTTCAAAACATACATTTCAGATATAAAAAAATTTAAGTCCTTTTGAAAATAACCTTACATACAATGAGAAGCACCAAGGACACCCCTTGAGAAAGAAACCATTGAATAACCATTATCATTTACGGAAAACATTATCTCACCTATAATGAAATGATTCCACCAATGAGGTAAACACCTGTTATTCTCATTCGATTTATCCTATAATGCACATATAGCCTATCTAGAAGATACCCGATTTTTTTTAAAATTTTCAACTCAATGCGGCAACTCATGTCTCATACCCACAATCATTAACCATTTTCAGATATATCTCAAGGATAATCCTATAGTAGGTAAACAATTATGTGCGCGACATCAAAAGACCTAAACTTCTAACAATACCATATACAAAAAGGCACTAGAATCCTTGGATGAATTACTTAACAGATTACCTAGAATGTAAAACAAAAACAAATCAATAAACATGGGTCACATCAATAAAAGGACACTGGATCTCTCTCTACGGAATACACATCAAACAATGAAATTTTTTTATATAAAGATGTCACAAATTCCACCAATACAAAACAAACTGGGTTTAACACACCTTGAAAAAATTTTACTCTAGGATTAACAAAAAGGATACCCAGTCAAACAAATCATAACTACAAGAGAAAAACCGACTAGAGGTTCCAAGTCACTACTCGTATGGTCAAAACCCATTAAGGTTACCAAAACCCCATTAATAAGAAGCACCTAAAAAACCCAAGCTATAACCCTATCGAGGTAAAAAAAAGCAAATATCTTTTTTGATACACAAAGACACAAAAATAATCATGAACCACAAACTATGTAACAAATTATGGTATTTTCACTTTCCAATGCTCTCATACATATGGTATGGTCAAAAAACTATGGACACCCTTTTCCCAATTTCCGAACTGGTTCCATCATTTCTCATTTCCCATCTTTATTAAACTATTACATTTAAAACCTAGGGTCTCTCAATTAAAAATTTTTTATCTCCAAAACCAAATAATTTATCCTTTTGAAAAACATTTTATTTACAAAATATTTCAACAATACATGATTTATTATAATTTATATTTCAAAACATTATCATTAATGAACATTTCCTGGAATGATTGACAAGCTTAAATCATAAGAAGAATGTAATCTACTTACATGTGAGTCCCAATGAAATTTCAATCACATAAAACGCATGAATTTATTATCAATCTTGTGGGTCGAGGGTAATGCAAGAACTCAAATACCTTTATATTCAATCCAATGCAAGTGGTAAATCGTTTTAAATAAATAACATCACATCTATGTGTTCCAACCAAAGGGTAGGTACCAATCAGTCATAAAATCGAAAAAGAAATCATCAAATTCCAATCCTAGAAACATTAGGTTTCACTTTTAAATTTGGATAAATGTACCGAGGTATGAGTTCATTACTAGGCCTAGAAAATATCCCAGTATCATTTTAACAATGACTAAATAGTAGGAAAAATTAAATACCTCTTATACCACTTTCAACTGTTCCTATCCTAGTAGCCAATATAACCAATGACTACGATGGGATGCCATTTGACCACAAGTGTGACTTGTCGTATTCTAGAGACATATGACTAGTAGTGGAAGTAAGTAGAGATGCATTGGGGTGAATATTACATCTTATATGAGTATTGACACAATAGATTTAATTCAAAGATATATAATAACTATCTCAAATAGTTAACAGATTTCATAACACAGTAACTTCAACCAAGAAAAAAATTCTATAAAATAGGATGAATATAGTATAAGTCTTCTTGTTATATAAATAAAATCCATACTAAAGAATACCATGATTCTAAATGCATATTTAAGACTCAACCTATTCCTAACCTCCCATGCTCCAACCCATCAACCCATGAACAAAACAATCACTAGTAACCTATACTGAACTTGTACTAGAAACATGTAGTGACTTCAAGAGTACCTGTTATCTATGGTTGCATGAGTAGGGTGTGAGTACAACTTATTATTACACCACCAATGGTTTCTGAATAAAAAAAATATTATGTGCAATGGTGTGTGTAAGCAATCAATGTGAAATAAATAAACAACACGAATGGAGGTATGTTTCAATTTTTAAAAAATTATAAATTCACTATTTTATTTGTTATGATCCCTAGGGTCATCCAATCCACAAAACCAACACTAGTCACAACAAGAGCCTAATAAATAACAAAATGGTTCAAATACTTTTAATTACATTGGGGGTTCAATTATCAATTTAATTTAACCATGTGCCTTGGAGCATCATCCCTAGTAACCATAACGTATACATACCCGTGGAGTTTAGTTCCCGTGTACAACATCACAAAACCTATAATACATATGTGGGTCCTAGAGATTCAGACTAACCTAACCAACGATAAGAGGAATCAATCCAAATTCCTAATCATTCAATATATTGGTGCTTCCTTGAGCATCATTCTATCTCGAATAATATGTGGATCCTTGGTCAACATCATAGTCATCTAATACAACGATGGGGGAAAGAGGATCAGTAAATCATGACCAAAGGATGAGGATAATGAATTCAACATCAAAATAATACCATATATAAGGGGGGAATAGAGTACAATTATATTATGTCACATGGTGTGGATCCTCTGACCAATTCACAACATAAACCACTTAATCATTTTCACATTATACAATAATAGTTCAATACATTTCCCACATTATCTTTTAAATTACCAATACCTACGTAGACCGTTAAAATAAAATAATGGTGAGAAATGCCAAAAAAATATTCATTGAAAATAATTTTGATCCCCCGTTTAAAACATTGTCCATAAGCTTAAGAAAAACTAGTCCAAGACCTATGTATCTCATTTACATTTACAAACATTTCAAATAATCAGTGAAATATTTACACAAATGGGAACAACACACTCATTTCAAATAATCATTTTAAATCTAACAAGAACCCCCATTATAAAATACATTCATGTAAACACCCCTTTTAAAGAATTTACAAGGCTCAAAACACCATTTAACTTCTTTTAAAACTATAAATAAATTAAATCCAAACCATATCATTCAATCCATTTCAAAAGACCCTTCAAAATTTCACAAAACTAGTGCATAATAATTTCAATTACCAATTTATAATAATACCAATAATTTTATTTAACCATCATAACTTATTCACTATAAAAAGTTTCATACCTCAATGTTTAATATTTTAAATGAACATTGTGAATGGTATGGAATTCAACATGGGTAGCTCTAAAAATCATTATGAATCATCAACATAACTAATGGGGTCCTTAAAATTTTTCACACCTCCCACATTGATATAATAATTACAGTCCTTAGAGTTTCAAACCTCATAGTAGTGGGAAATTTACATTCCTTATACAATTATAAAAAATGATGAAAAGTTGTAAATATGATCAACTACTTAAAAATACAAAAAACATAACACCATCAGAAGATTCTTTAATACCCCTAACTCATTCTTGTAGAAAACCAATCATACCAAAACTACCAATGAATCAAACTAAGTCAAACTCAACCATTAAGATGAAGAGAACCTTAGAAAAGTGTTTATAAATTCATAAGGAGAGGAAACAACACACCAATCATCTTCTATAAAAGTAAGGAATTAGCATTGAAAAACATACATGTTGCTTCAATTTTAACCCAAAGAAATTCCAATTGCATAATAATAGAAGGAGAATCATACCTTGTAAATTGTGGAGGGCATGGACCATCACCTAATCGAGTAGAGGAGTTATATAGAATGAATTAACATGAGAATATTCTATGACTATGTTATTAAAATAAAAAATTCCCTCCTTTAATGGGCCACACCATTTCCCAAACCAAGGGCCTACAATGAAGCTCCCTCTATAAAAATGGGGCCAATATGTAAGGTCTCTTGCTTTATCCCTCACAATATGGAAAAATATTTAATTCCCACACACCAGCCTCTGTCTGAGAGGGGGTCTATTGGCACAGTTTCCCATTCTAAGTGCACAATTTCTAGTAACCATGTGCCAACCTTACAATACACAATATTTGTCCTCTTTCATTACCCTTTCATGTCATGAATCCTGGGGAAACCGCCAAAATAAACCTTACACCCATGAATGACTTCATTATCTAAACAGTAGTTGTTAAAACACTGTAAACATGTAGATACCTCTATTAAAGTTATGGACCATACAAAATATTGAATGATTTTTACATAGAAATATATCCATTTATGGATACTACATTAGGCCTTGTTTTCCCAAAGAAAATACCTAGTGTTATTAAATATAACAAATTTGTGTTTGAATTAAATGAGGAATTTCTAGATACAAGAAAATAGCCTTACTATGCACCTGATTAACACTCCAAGGTGATATTCATAAGATAATTTACATTTTATTCATGAAACAAGATAATGTATTAGAATACTTGATCGCCCTGAATATGTTGTCCCAAACATCAGGACATAAAGATTCAAAAGAAGATTTATTTATTTAGAAATCAGAAAATTGATTTCTCCGGACTATGTGTTTTTCAACTATGATTACTATTATTCACAATATGGTTTCTATATTTAGTCTTTGAGTGGAACCTGATGAAACAATATTAGTGATGATTGAAATATAAAATACAATGATTTTACAACTATATAATCAAATGTTATGGCATTATGAAGGAAAAATATCATTGACATTCTCACATAACATTCTCAAGATAAGAATCATGCTAAACTTCCAAACATAAAACTAATGTAAAAGTAATTTGATGAGTCCTTTGAGAGAATGGGCACACAATCATTCAGCGGTTTAACTATTCCACTAGTTGATGAATAGTTTATTAGTACCACTATACATATATTTTCCATTATAAAATATAAAAAATAGGAAAAATTTAGTTTGGATGTCAATTATTTGGATGGTGAAATAGATAAATGGGGGTATCTCATGATGAATGTATAAAGAAAATATGGAATTTAACAAATGGTGTCTGATGAGTATGATAGCCTCTTTTTTAATATATACTCCCATCAAATTCAATGTATGAAAATAAAATAGGAATAACATGAGTTGATGTTTATGGAAGATAAATCCATTTCTACATAAAATCTTAATATTACACTAATTGGGAGGTAAGGTTATGGAATTACCATCCAACTTGAATGTAAGGTACATCGAATCATCAGTGGATTAAAATAAAGTCTCAAAAGGGAGTTATCAATAAGGGGAATTAGTATTAAATAATATTTCATTTTTGGTGATTAATGGTGAACATGTTGACTGTAATTATAAATCAATCAAATTATTTTGTCAAGAAAACAATGATGGAGTTCACCTGAAACACTAAGCACCTTGGTGATAAGAACAAGTAAATTACTTCATTCTCGATGTGTGGTAGAAAATATGGAGGAAACTAAAATAAGGGGACTAATAATTATTTATGTGTGTAATGTAACACCCCAAGCTTCAATGGTACGCTTCTCTTTGAATAATACAGCAGCTTGTTGTACGCAACTTCGAGTTCTAACACACACCACAAACAATCAAACAAGCTGTTATGAATAGTAATACCCGCATTTTTAAATTTTATAAATTATTTCATTCAAAATAGACTTTATTTTTTGGTTTAGAATATCGAAATTAGCTTAGAGTGAATTTTTAGTATTTTTCTGAAAACATTCAATTTTTGAGAAATAGGGAAAAACATTGAGTTATAGTTTAAAACCAAATTTTTATATAAATATATATAAATTTTATTTAATTTTAATTTAGGAAAAAATAGATACATAATACCTATATAATTTCAATTTAATTCATTGGATTCATTTTATAATAATTTTTGGTATTTAAAACTTTTATTGAACTTTTCAGTGACTTTTACCCACCTCCTAGGAGAATTTGCAAATTCAGATAAAACTTAATTTTACAGCTTCTATGAGAGGAATTTAGAAAATCTGAGAGAAATAGTTAATATCAAGGAGTAAAATGTGTTTGAATAAGATAAAAATAATTTTTTGTGAATAGTAATTTTTTACTTTTATTTACCACAGTTAAAAGTAAATAGGGTAATTAAGGGTAAAAATGATATTATTATTACCCTAAAACATGTCCTTACTAATACTCCACCCATGCATTTTCACGACACTATATAAAAATTCATATTATCAATAATATAATACCAATTTGAAAACATAATAAATCATATTAAAATTGGAAATGTTTAAAACAAAAAATGAGTGGTACATATAAAGGAAAAGAATGAACAATATAAATCCATTTATTGAGATAGAAATCTTAATTTAACAAACAACATGTGATTAAAAAACTCAATATTTTGCTAGAAAAAAACATAAAAGTCACTAGAATGCTGCATCAACCAACCCCATTCTTGGAATATGTAGAGGATAGAAAAATCTCTCGTGACAGGAAATGTGATAGTTGTTCTGGAGTGACATCATCCCAAAACCAATGACCACTGTTCGAGTATCAAACCTAAAATATTTTAAAAAAATAGTTTCACTGATTGATAATTATGAAATGTAGAGAAAAATAATAACATGTAACATAAATTATATATTAAATGGATTGAAAAAAAGAATGTTGACGGAATAATAAACAGTGAAAAATGATGTAATAGGGTACCAGAATATCTTTTTCGATGTTGTTGGGGATCCCAATAACTGCAACTTTTATACCGCTCATAATTTCTTAAACGTTAATAATTGAAACACAATGAACTCACAGAATAATATTTCCTATAACATAGAAAATGTTACAGATCTAAAATTACAATACCACAAAAATCACAGAATCTCCTCTCTAACGATAGATCGGCTGCAATTATGTAAGCCTGGAATACAACACACTTGTTAGCCATATAACATAATGATTATCCTTATATATCAATTACATATTGATGAAATAAATGTTACAGAAATTGTGAAATATGGAAATTGAAGTTTAGAAAATGAGTATAGAAATTTACATATTGAGCAGTTTCTATTGTAATAATATGTTGCATAGACCAAAACTGGAATGTGTATCAAGTATACAAAAATATAGGGTGCCTATGAACAACAGTATGCTTCTCTTCCTCCACCAGGATTATCATCAAGTACATAATGAAGACATATATGTAATAGAAATACTGAATAACTGGAACAGAAGTAAAGAAATTGAGCATTGAAAGTTTCATCTTCCGCAGTTTCTACTGTTCTAAGATGTTACAGATCCGAAAACTGGTTTTTGTATATATTATACAGATATATAGGGTTCCTTGGAACAAATAAAGGCCTCTGTTCTTTTTTTATAACCATAATTTCTTGAATGAAAATAGATTATAACAGAAAACAATCCTTTTTTCTTCCTTGATGGTATGTATTTTTACCCCATCATGGGTGCTGTCAGAAGGCATGTTTGTCATGAAAACTCATATGATTTTTTCGTACTCTTGCAAAATGAATAGACAGTCACACCTCTTCCCCCAACACCCCCCCTGCCGTCATCCTCCTCTCCCCTCACTTCCCCTCCAACCTTCCCAGCCACTCCGATTCCCTACCCACCCCTCCTGTACCCTCCCGTAACGTACCCTCCAACCAGTCCATCCCCTGGCCCTCCCCTCCCCTCCCCCCTGCCCAACCTTTCCCCCAAGAAGCCCCCTCCCCCCTTCCATCACCCTTCCCTCCCATTCCCTCCCCTCCAAGCGGCCCAGCCCCTAGAATCAGTTATGTTTCAACAATATTTAAACAATTAATTATATTTCAGTGTCATATTAATGTATTTGAACCGAACTGTTATCTAAAATAAATTCATTGAAATGGTTTATTACCACAAGAGAAGACCCAGCACCAAAATACGCGTTGAACCCCAGTACCACCAGACCATAGTTGTCCTACCACCATGCATCTGCACAACTAAGTATAGAACATAGTTGCAATAATTTGTAGGTAATTGTTGTAGTTGAAATCAAAGAAGAACATTTCATATAGTTAAAAATATAATGTTATAGATTTGAAGAACTGTACATACCCTGGTGGATGATATATCTTAGGTAGATTAATCAATTTTCTATTTTTTTGTGGATGGAGATTTCAATTCAATTTCAACTGCAATTAAAAAAACATAATTCGGCACAATGAAATACTTAGTGAAAATAAATTACATAAAGAATACTATTTTTAGTAATAAATATGTGAAATGATGAATACTTTCAATACAAAATGACAGAAACGCATTTAGTAGTTGTAGTAGAATTTGTGATGTTTATATACCCTGATTTTTTTTGGCAAGTAGTTGTTGTACAGTCAGCCAATCATAAAATGTTATTTCATTAACTCGGTAGCTTCAAAATATTCAAATATCGTCATTATGCAGATAGAATAACATTTGCAAAGATGAATATATAGTAGTGATATGAAATAAAAAGTTGAAGTTGTATAATCAGCCCATCAAAGAGTGTTCTGGCAATAATTTGTGAGGTTGAATGATAGAAATTTCAAATAACATTCCATGATAAGAATATTTAATCACTTTAATTATAGTTTTTTCAACCATTCCAAACTGAATAAAAATAATAATGTAAAATTTTTATGAATAACAAAGTTAACAGATTCATAAAATTCAATAGTCCTAAACCAAATATGATGATGTGTCGCATCCCTCCCTTCAACGGGTGATTCGATATGGCCGTAGGTTATATCCTGCACTCCTCTTTCCACAAACCATTTTTCATAGTGCAGCACATTTATTCCTTCAGCAACGATAAAAAAAATTGGTGTATCTCATTGTCTTCACTAGAAAACCAGATATAGGTGGAAAACCTCCCGACTCCCTTTTTCTTCTTCTTCCCCTTTGGATTAAATGCAGTCAATCTTCTGAGTTAATGAATATGGAAACTCATGTTTTATAGCACTTGAAATATCCAATTAAATGAGTAAAAAAATGCCTCATCCAGCATTCCACAACAAATGGCCTTGTCAGATTGATATTTTCATAGAAAATATTCCATATTTCAAAAATATGGAAACTCCCAATTATGTAGTCAATACTAAATTCAAAATATCCCTGAAATTCATAACATAATTCTATTTTAAATCCATATAAAAAACATTCTTTCAAATATCCATTTAATTCTTTAAATTCGGTATTCAAATCTCCACATAATTCAGAGTGTCCTGCCTGGCATAACATCAAAGCATACCCCCATAACACCACTACAATAACTTTTCATTTAAATCCATTCATTTAAATCCTTCTGAAATTTTTTCCAGCTTGAAGTCATATGATTCAGACAAATTTTAGAGGCATTAAATAGAAGATTCAACATTACCTCCATTAACATCATATTTAGATAATTCTATGGGCTTTCCAATAGATCAAAGATCACCTCATTCCAGCTCCTGTAGCTCCTGGATAAACGGAGGTGATACCAGATTTTTCCAGTGATTCGAGACATTCTCCCATGCCATGAAAATTTGAATGGGTGCTCTCAACCACTTTAGAAGACCTGAAAACATGACATTGAATTAAAAAATATATATAAGGACATATTTTATCTTGGTATATCATGAGAATAAATGCCACCATTCTATTCAACTTCAATGATCTGTAAATAATAAGTGCATGTAGAATATTCAAAGACACGTAAGGGAATACATATTAAAATTTTCAAAAAAATCATTACTATACGAATACAATCATCACAACTTGTGTTTGATGGGATAACTCCATTTTCGACCCCATGAAAGGGTATAACACATGAACCCTAGTTCTAGAGGAAGGAACCTGCCATCGGTAAGAAAGAGGAGTCAATTTTCACTGGAAACCCTAAGATTGGGAGAGGAAAATCTCAAGCCGGATGGTGAGCGCGAATGGGAGGTGTGTTGTGGTAATGCTTTGCACGAAGTCGATTTGCAATGGATATTGCGGGTATTCGATTGAGTAGTGGAGGGTTAATTGGTAATTGGAAAGGTAAAATAGGTGGCCTAGAGTAGTGTGGAGATGACACATAAGCAATGGAATACCCAGCTTTAGTATATATAGTGGATATAGTGGATATGAATCAAATGGAAACGTCAACGAAATACCTCTATCTTGGATGGATTCTCGTCATGAATCTCCCCCATTTAAATATATGAAAAAAGAGAAACAAAGGTTTATAATTTTCAGTCAGGGCTAATGAAATATAAAATAGTAAAGTATGGTTCTTAAAACATGGTTCAAAAGTGAAGGAACCCAATGGTGATTAATCCACTGAGAATCCACAATTCCAATTTTTTCATGAGCGGGATACTTCCAAAACATATTAATGATAATCAAGTATAGAAATTTGAAGGACATAAAAATGGAGAAAATCAGGGGTTTTCAACAACCTCAATGCATCTTCTAAGGGAAAATTCAATCACCCATCCATGGAACAAATCATTCTATATATATAAATCTATATTTTAGTTCTTACAAATATGGTTGAAATATTACAAGGAACTCAGATTATGGAAATCTTTTAAATACCTGAATCATGTTCCACATGCAACATCATGAATAGCTTTTAAATACTGGTTCCATGATCTAGACATAACTATGAATAAATATGACTGAGTCCACAAAATATATAAAAACGAACATAAACAAAATAAAAATAATAAATATTTCACATGTTGCACATGGTGGAAAAGAGGGGTCGCACCATTCTGGTTTTTTGTGTAATTCTATGTCAAAGAGGATGTGTAGAAATTATTGATGGATTGAGATGATAAGATGTGTGTAAAGATGGGTATTTACTTGTGTACTTCATTGTCACTGGTTTTTTGTGTCATTTTACATGTAATTAGTATATTTCCAGACATAACTACTATTCAATAGTTACAAATGAAATGTCATGTTGAAACAAATTAGACAAAATAGAATACATGTCTGGTATATGAACTAAACATAACGCAACAGAAAACATGTTCTGTTATCTATATATAAGAACATCATTAATATAATAACATGTAACATTTCAACAGTTTATAAAAATAGAAAGATATATTCAATTAAAAAGACAAACCATGAACAGAAATGATTTTCTATTATAATTATGTTAACTTCAACAATCAGGACTCACACTTAATCAAAATAAAATTAAAAATGTGTGGAATACATATAAAATTCCCAAACACTGCCCACCTGGAATCTGTAAGAATATCCTATGAATTTCTCCAAATTGGAATCAAAAATAAAGATAACTGAAAAACATATGAAGTTGGTTTCTTTGTTTCAATTACTATCCTGGAAAGAAAGGAATTTATGATCTAAGTCTCCCATCCAAGTAATGCTTTAATGGTTCCATAGGAGATCGTCAAACAATATTGTTGACAATTTTCCATCTAAGGAACATGTTCGTGAATAGTAAGGAGAAGAAATAAAGACTCCTGATGATAGAGCATTATAGAATTACATAATTAAAAAATTTGATAAAAGAAATCTGCAATCCAAAAACTACATATGCAACATATAACTCAGTAAGTCAACTGCCGATATGCATATAACATTTATATCACATACCAATCAGTTGAAGAGGAAAGTTATCCATTCTGAGCTCTAAATAATACTGAAGGCAACATAGTCCATTGTTGTTCTTTGTTGAGCGCATTCTTATCCAAGAACATATCTATGTCAACATACTAGTCACCTATACCTACATGAAAAAAAATGTTGGAAATTTAGAACACATGTGTTTCATATTCTTTTAGTGTATAAAAAACACTGTTTAGTCAATAGAGAAAACAAATTACCTGCATTAAAATGCTGGATGAAAGGGAGGTTAACTCCAAAATTTTACGACAAAATACCTCCATTAATTTGAAATTCCCATTGTTGTATTCTCAACTACTGAAAAAACAATTAGAAAATAGTCAAACTAGACAGTAAACAGGAAATCAAGAATAGCAGGGAAAAAGTTTCATTAAATGTGTAACGTCCAGCCTGAATGTCATCCAGCAACATTAAAAACGTAAACTAAAACAAAATGTCCATCAATGAAGACATCAGGCATGAAAAAACCATGCTAAACAATATGCATTAGATCATCCAGCATCAAAACCCTCCATCATTATCATATTCAATCATGAGTAACGACGAGTATAATGGATAACAACCAGTAATAAAAACTTATAAAAAAACATCCGCCATAAAAATCGTCCAACTATCTATCATGAAAAGCATCCTGCATGAAAAACATCCATCATTAAAATATTAAAATAAACCTCTAGAAAACCCATACTAAAATGTCCACCCTAAGAAATCCCAAATACAATAATCTACACATACCAAAAAGTCCAACATATACAATCTTCTGATACAAAATACACACACATGTAATTATAGAAAACTAAATATGTTGATGGATATCAACATGCTAAATCGAAATGAAATCGGAAGAAGTTGCAAGGAAAATCGTACATCAAACTAGAGTAGTAGTTTATTTTATTAAAATGGTAAAAGAATATTCATGGAATAGTACATGTACTAGAACTGTTATAGAACTAAAAATATATCAGAAATGAAGTTTCAAGGATTTTGGTATTTCAGTGTAGTTATGTTCATACCTGAAGTGCGAAGATGCTGCGGTAGAGAATATGAGATGCACCAAGCATGAGGAGAAGGGAATGTGACTTCGGTTGAAATTGAAAACAGACCACATCAGACCTAATAGGTTACAACAGAGCACACCAGTCTTTTTTTCATTCAGTAAATGTAATATCATACAACCAAATATGCATTTGTATATCCACATGCATAACCAAATTGAAGTTGAAATAATTTTCAAAGCAATTCAAACGGCAGATCATAGTAGGCGTTAATTTTTTCCAAACATGTAATGTAATTTTAGACAAGTACATATGCATTTGGACATCGACAAGATAAACCAACATGGAATTGACGTATGTTGCAAGGAAAATTGTATAGGAAACCGTATTAAAAGTTTATTTTATTATAACTGTAAAAGAATATTCAGAAAATAGTAAATAAAGACGAACTATTACAGAACTGAAAATATAGCATAAATTGTACTGCTATTATTTAGGTTTTACATTATGTAGTTTTGTTCATACTTGATGTTTGAAGATGATGCGAAGGGAATACGAGATGCAACAATCGTACAGAGAAGGGTATGTGGCTTCGGTTGAAATTGCATATCAAAAAAATCCCTGCAATACCTGCCTGAAATTGCAAACACTTTTGGGGTTGAAGGTATGAAATTTCACCTGTTAGAATCAACTACATGAGATCAATTGTGAGTGGAAGGAAGGGAAGGAGGAATCTGGAGTAATACCCTGATGTAGCGCGGTTCAGTATGAAGGGATTCGTGAGGTGGAATAAATGTAAATGAAAATCGTAGTACGTGATTGAACAGAATGGTGTGGTATGCTGAAACCGGGAGCAGGAGGAAGATGATCTAAGGATGACGGTCTACAAGATAGGTGGTAGGAGGTTTACACCGGTGTGAGGAGTATGTGGGAACCCAATGTCGCGAATAACTAAATCCCGAAAACGATAGTGAAAGGGAAAACCGAGGACAGTGTAGTCGAAACCTTGAGAAGAAATTGGGCGGAGGCGGAGGTGTCGTAGGCGGAGGTGGAGGCAGTGAAGTCGGACATTGATGTAGGAGGAAGAAGATCGTGAATATAACCCTAAATTCAAATATGGGTTGTGATTTTGCGGTGGTGGGAGACGAAATAGGAGGGCTAAATTGTAATTGGAGTAGTGGTATAAGGTGACATGGTCTTTGTAGAGCCGACACATCAGTTGAGAGACACCCAACTTTAGTATATATAGTGGATTATATTGGTTTAGTATAATTCGACCAAAAACAACCTTAGGAATAAAATATAAACCTCTTTGGTCCACTTTAATTAGATTAGGACATTTATTATAATTTAATTCAAAGAAGAGTTAAAAGAGTTAACATCCATGTTTAATAACTACAACATTTCTATTATAGGGTTATACATAATATAAATTAGATTATAAATATTCATTAGAGAGATAAAAATATTTCCTAAATAATGGTATTTTATTTATAGTTTTATACATTAAATAATTTAATTTATTAATGACACAATGGTGATACAGTAATTACATAATTAATGAAATGTTAAAATAATTGAAATTATAAATATCCAAATAAATGTAATTTCAGACTATTTATGAATTACACATATTTTATAGATTAATAGGACATAATAGTGTTGTTTATATTAATTTTTTTTCGAAAAAATATTTATATTATGAGTTTAGAAAAAATAAAATACCAAATAGTGTCAAAATTGATATAAAAGATTTTTTAAAATAAATATTATATTATTAATTGATATTCTAATCCGAAAAATCAAAGGATCAGACCAAAGACATATATAATGATTTATGTATCATTAATGACCCACTTGGGGATCTCTTATAAGTATATATTACGTTTATTAACCATATAATATAAAAATATAAAGAGATATGGTAAATGTCAAACAATTTAACTAAGAGATAAATCTAAATGATAAAGTTAATATAGCAACCAAAACAAATATAAACTTCTTGGTTGAGTGGTTTTCGACCCATACCCACCTTAGACTTTAAATAATCCATTTTGGATCCCTTACAAATATAAAATTATTTTATTATAAAATTATATTTCTAGCTTTTCCAAAGCTTCCCCTCACCCCTCTTATAAAAGGGAACTCCCCCTTCCCTCTAATTCACGCCTTCAATGCCATTTGGCTCGGTCAACCTCTACCTAAATACCCTATAAACTGTTATCCCATCATCCTAGAGGCCTTAATTTAGTCATAAATCCATCTTATGAATCCCTTTTGATCAAATCAAAATGAAGAATCCGAAGAATAGGTAATAAATTCACCACCCTCTTTCAAGTTATTTTCTTCTTCTACTTCTTCATTATTTGTTATTTACTTTCTAAAATATTAAATTAAGTATCTTCTATATATACTATGACGTTATTATAAATCTGGTACATCCATATTCATTATTCTATCCATCCCTTTAATGACATGTCACCATACGTGCGTATGTATTAATTATCGTCTCCATGTTGTGGTGTAATTGTTATTCAATACATTATTATTTGGATGGTCATAATAATGATGTGTAATTTATTTAAATAATAAATATAGCATGATAATAATTCATTATATATTATATACCATCCAATTATATATTATTTTAATATAAAAAGAATGATATTGTGGCTCGTGCGTACGAACGGATTACCGTCTCCATGAACGCGATGAGATTCATTCCCCAACGAATACATTCAATACTAATTTTCATTAGATATTTAAAAATAATGTTTAAATACTAGATATCATTCTGGATATGAATAATATACATCCCATCCATATCAAATATGACTCACATAACAAAAAATATAATGTAAAATGAATTTGTTAACACCCAAAACAATGATAATACTAAGATATTATTAACAAAGAAATGTTGAAAGATCATATATGATATCTTATTAATGTATATGATTATTGTATAATTTAATAACAATTATTTCACCATTATATATAATTTTAACCTACCCTTGACCAAGTAAAAGTACAAGGTAAGGGTTAATTCTACAATCTCTTCATTATTCGAGGTTGTTTATACGTTATTATCAACTAGGACCTCTTTATCATTCACTTCCATGATTCTTAAAAATGTATTTCAAAACATTCTTACTATTTTATTGATAATGGGTTAAAGTCATTTATACCCTTTTTGACTATTTATAAGATGTTTATAAAGGAATATTTCCGTCATTTTCCAAATGAGGTCCTTTTTATCCTTTTCGACAAAATTAAGGTAAGAAGGTACTTTTTTAACTTATATGGAGGGTGAAGCTATTTTCCACCATTATAAAATCATCTCAGCATACCATAAAAGCTTATAAAAATGTTTTCAAGGTAAATATTTTATTTTATAATTATGTGACTTTTATATGATTTCAATAAAAATATATTTCTATCAAATCGTTTTGATTTCATCTCTGACAACATCCTTTGATGGATTTTAAGCTTATTTGAAGTTAATTTATTATGATAAAAAACATCAATATTGTATTTATGGTTTTGTGATGTGTTTGAATATGGAGGTGTTATTTTTATACCATTCATTGTTTATGGATTAATTATTGACATTTTTTATGCTAGTTTTAATATGAATGTTTATGTTATGTTTAAACCTGTTCATATGAGTAATGCATAGGACTTAGTAAGTGACGAGTGGAGACTTCTATAGCTCCTCGATGCATCGGTAGGTCTCATAAGACAAACTAGTGTATTGGAACAAGGCCTTGACAAAATACTATTTTTAGTCTTGGCACAGGGCCTTGACTATGTGTTTATGATAGTATGGAATTATGCATTCCATCATTATGAAAGTGGTTATTGATATTGAAAGTGATTATTCGACAAGTAGAATATCCTAGTGAATAAGTAAATGGAATTATTTCATTTTATTTTTTCCATATCAGGCTGATTTTCAAGTTTAAAAGGCTTTTGTTTGAGATAAACATTTACTTAAATATTTATTATTATTTATGAATATTTCCGCTATATTGTTATCCTTACTGAGGATTCGAGCTCACCCCGTTCTATGTTTTATTTTTTCCAGGATGTGAAGAAGTATATTATGACTAACCTGCAGGTATAGTCTGAGAGGATATGAGTGTGAACTATGGAGACTATGTTGTTGTAGTCTCTCACATTATCATGTAATATATGTCTTATGAATGTATCTAGTGTTTCCAAGGCTACTAAACTAATCCGTCTTTTGAGACTTGATCTTTTGTGATCATATCATTGTTATGTAATAATGCACAGACTCTGGGTAATTCTCATTTTCTTTACCAACCATTATGAAGGGTTTATTATTATATACATCCTCAAAGAAGACATTTTTTATGATTATGCATTATATCCGTCAACTGTTCTATTCATGTTTAGTGTTTTACATGTTTAGAATTATGTACTTCGATTCATAAACTAACCTTGTTTATTCCATTTTTATAAATTCCTCCTTGTGGAACGAATGGAAAACGTATCAATGCACACACTCCATTTAGGGATTTCCCTCCTACTAAATTCAATTATAGTGTATCTTGTGATACAACTAGTTCTGATCATCTTATCACTATTCTGGGACAACTCACTCAGATCATGAATAATAACATTACCCGTATGGAGCACCCTGATCCACGGCATGGAAGACCAATGTTAGATCTATTCATGAGCCAAAAACAACCAACATTCAACGGAAGTACAAATCCATTAGTAGTAGAGAAATGGATAAATTCCTTATAGAAAATAATCCATGCCTTGGGGATTAGTGAAAGGGAAAAGTTTTCATGGTAGTTTACCACCTCACTGGAGATTCCGATCAATGGTGGTCATTGATTCAAAACAAAAAGGAAGATTATAAATTATAAAATATTTAATTGAGGGAGTTTAAAGATATTTTCATAGAAAAATTATTTCCTCGTGAAGATCGAGCAAATATGGAAAGGCAATTTCTGAGTCTGAGGCAAAAGGATGATGAGAATGCCACAATGTATGAAGATAACTTTACAAGGTTGCCAAGGCATGTGGAAGATTATATTCATAAACCAATAATTATGATTGATCATTTCTTTAATGGGTTAAAACCTTTTCTCCATCGAGAATTAGACTCACAATCCTTCCCATCATAAGAAGATACTGTATCATGCGCTATCAATACAGAAAAAGAATTCTCTAAGTATTACGACTTTAAAGAAAAATAAGAGAAGAAGAGATACGTTGATCACTCTGGAAATGGAAATAAGGGGAATAAGGTAATATTTGAATATCCATCCTATAGTAAATGTGGGAAGAAACACCCTGATACTTTCATAAACTGAATGGGAGTATATTACAAGTGTGGTGAAAAAGCCACCAACCTCGTGATTTCAAGGGGAAGAAGGAAGCTACTGATGATCAATACTAAAATTGCTAGGAGATGGGAAATTATGCAACTGGATTTCTAAGCGTCAGGGGAACTTACATCAAAAAAGGCCAAGGGATCAAGACCAAGCTTATGTTATCACTACTACTGAGGTAGAACCTCTGAAATACATGGTGGCAGGTAATTTAATGGTTTTCTAATGTTTAGAAAATGATTTATTTGATTTTGGATCATCACATTGTTTCATATATTCATAGTTTTCTAAGAAAATTAAATATTTACAATTTGATTTAACATGGGAATTGTCAGTCAAAACTCCTAAGGGAAGTATCATTGCTACAATGTTCTTTGAATCAGTTCCCACTAGGGCATATAAATGTTTTTTATCTGTTAATCTCATCGTCATAAAAATTATTGAATTTGATATAATCCTTGGTATGTATTGGCTTCAGACCATGATGAAAAAATTTATTGTAAGAAGAATGAGGTTACTATTTTTGATGACGATGATAAATAACACCTTATCTATAGTGAAGAATCGTCACTACCTAATTATTATTTACATCCACCCCTAGTAGCTCTATTAAATTCAATTATTGGGGAGGAAGAGAATGAAATGAATGTGGGTGAGGAAAGGATTGTTCAAATAGAGGATGTACCTATTGTGAGAGAATATGATGATGTGTTTCTAGATGATTTACCTGGACATCCTCCAGAATGAGAAATTGAGTTTTCCATTTATTTAATTCCTGGTTCAAGGCCCATATCGAAGGCCCCTTATAGAAAGACCACTGTGGATTTAGTGGAACTAAAGAAACAACTAGAGGAATTGAGTAATAAGGGATTTATTCACCCTAGTGTTTCTCCATGAGGAGCCCCTATTATTTTAGTTCAGTAGAAATATGGATCAATGAGGTTGTGCATTGACAACAGGGAGATCAATGCTATAACAATAAAGAACATGTATCCCCTACCATGCATTAATGATTTATACGAGAAACTTCATGGAGATCAATATTTTTCAAAGATTGACCTTCGATCTAGATATCATCAGTTATGTGTGAAGAAGGAAGACATTCCAAAAATAGTATTTCAAACCAGGTATGGGCATTACGAGTTTATAGTAATGGCTTTTGAACTTATTAATGCACACTCTTTTTTCATGGATCTAATGAACAGAGTTCTCAAGGAATATATTGATGACTTTTTCATGGTATTTATTGATGATATCTTGGTATACTTCAAAGGATATGAAGATCATGAAAATCACTTCAGAATTATCCTGAAGAATCTGAGAAGACATGAATTATATGGTATGTTTATCAAATTTGAATTCTGACTTCAGGAGATTTCTTTTCTTGGCCATATTTTCTCTAAGGATGGAATCAATGTTGATCCTTCTAAGATAATAGCAATACATGAATGGATAACACCAATGAGTATAACTGAGGTACGCAGTTTTATTGTTTTAGCATGTTATTATCGACGTTTATTCTAGAATATTTCCTGGTTGGATAACCCATTAACAAAGCTAACATTAAAAGGGGATATCCTTTTTTTGGAAAAAAGATTGTGAATTTTTTTTTGATGAATTGAAGAGAAGATTAGTAAATTCTCTTATATTGACTCTACCATCTGGGAATAATAGGTTTTTTATTTATAGTGATGCTTAAAAGAAAGAACTTTGTTGTTTCCTTATGCAGAATGATAGCATTATTGCCTATGCATCATGACATCAAAAAAATCATGAGAAAAACTATCTTAATCAAGATCTTGAGTTAGCTGCAGTAATCTTTTCTGTTAAGATATGGAGAAATTATCTCTATGGTGAAAAATGTGATATATATACCGATCACAAGAGTTTGAAGTATATTTTATCACAGAAAGAACTCAACATGAGGGAAAGCCGATGGCTTGAACTACTCAAAGATTATGATTGCATGATACACTACCATCCGGGAAAAAGTAAATAAGGTGGCAGATTCTTTGATCAGAAAGGATCATGGAGTTTTGAACAAGATGAGTGTTAAAAGGGATCCTATTTACATGGATCTAGTAAAAATGGATATGGGAATAACCATGGAAGGGGAAACATTGATACTATTTCAAATGGTTTCCAAGCCATCATTACTAGAAAGGATAAAGAGTTATTAAACTGATGATGAAGAGTTTCAAAAGAAAATTAAAGTTGTGAATGATTGGAGATTGATTGAATTTTTGTATGAAGATGGAATTTTGATATTTGGGAAGAGAATTTTTGTTCCCAATATACCTAATCTAAAATGAGAATTGTTGGACGATGCTCATAGCTCCAATTTCTCTATACACCCTGGGAGCTCAAAAATGTATAGTTATTTGATGAAACATTTTTGGTGGGACAACATGAAGAGGGATATTTCTGATATTGTGTAAATATGTATGCTTTTTCAACAAGTGCAATCTGGAAGGCAACAGCCTAGATGAGTCATGCAACCACTTCCCATACTAGAGTGGAAATGGGATAATATTACGATGGACATTGTCATGAGACTTCCCAAAACTCTTAGAAGGAACTATGTAATATGGGTTATTGTTGATCGTCTAACCATGTAAGAACATTTTCTTTCTATAAGGGAAGATTTACCACTTGAACGACTAGCAAGACAATATATTAATGAATTTTTGAGACATCATGGAGTACCCCTATTGATTGTTTCTGATCGTGATCCACATTTTACATCAAGATTCCGGAATGGAATTCAGAAAGGCCTGGATACTGAGCTTCGTTTGAGCACTGCCTACCACTGCCAAACTAATGGACAATCAGAACGGATTATTCAAAACATTTAAGACTTTTTATGATCTTACTCACTTGACATTCAGGGTATGTGGGATCAATATTTACCTTTGGTAGAATTTTCCTATAACAATAACTTTCATTCAAGTATTCAGATGGCACCATATGAAGCGTTATTCAGAAAGAGATGTCACACACCAACCTGTTGAGAAGATATTGGTGAATGAAAACATGTAGGCCCAGAACTGGTGGAGGAAACGATGGAAAAGGTGAAGGTAATCCAAAACCACATTAAAGAAGCTCAAAGTAGGCAGAAGAGCTATGCTGATAACCAAAGGAAGGATTGGGAATTTCAGGTAGGAGATCATGTTTTACTAAAGGCATCTCCATGGAAGTGTGTTATAAATTTTGGAAAAAATGTAAATTGAGTCCCAGGTACATAGGACTTTTCAAAAATATAGAACGAATTGGGGTTGTAGCTTATTATTTGGAAATACCGCCAAATCTCTCCAAAGTTCACGATGTGTTCTACATATCTCTGTTGAGAAAATACATGCCTGACGCAACACATGTACTCACCTATGAGGAATTAGAACTGGAAGCCAATCTATCTTATTGCGAAGAACCTTCAACAATTCTTGATACAAGATAAAAAGTGCTGAGAAACCAGATGACTCATCATGTAAATGTTCTATGGAGAAACCATAAGATGGAAGAGGCAACGTGGGAACCTGATGAACATATGAGGAAGAACCACTCGAGTATTTTTTATGCAGTAATATTATTGAAATATCGAGAATGAAATTATTTTAAGGATAGGAGAATGTAACACCCCAATCTTCTACAGTACGCTTCTTTTTGAATAATACAGTAGCCTGTGTTGTACGCAACTTTGAGTTCTAACACACACCACAACCAATCTGACTAGCCGTTACGAATAGTAATACCCACATTTTGAAATTTTATAAATTTTATCTTTCAAAATCGACTTCATTTTTGGATTCAAAATATAGAAATTAACTTAGGGTGAATTTTTAGTATTTTTATGAAAACTTTCAATTTTTGATGAATAGTGAAAAACACTAAGATATAGTTTAAAATAGAATTTTTATTTAAATAATTGTTTATTTTATTTAAATTTATTTTTGGTCAAAATAGATACATAATACTAATATTTTTTCAATGTAATTCATTGTAGTAAGTTTATAATAATGTTAGATATATAAAAATTTTATTGAACTTTTCACCGTCTTTTACCCACCTCCTTGGAGAATTTGAAAATTCACATAAAACATAATTTTACAGTTTCATTGAGAGAAATTTAGAAAATACAATAGAAAAGGTTAACATCAAGGGGTAAAATTTGGTTCAATAAGATAAAAACAATTTCTTGGGTGAATAGTAATTTATTAGTTTTATTTACCATGGTTAAAAGTAAATAGTGTAATTAAGGGTAAAAATGATATTATTATTACCCTAAAACATGTCCTAATTCTATTGGATAAGTATAATTCGACAAAAAACAACCTTAGGAATATAATTTGAACCTACTTGGTCTATTTGGATTGGATTAGGAAATTTATTATTATTTAATTCAACGAAGAGTTAAAAGAGTTAAAATAATAGTTTAATAACTAAAATTTTTTAATATAGGGTTATACATACAATAATTCAATTATAAATATTAATTAGAAATATAAAAATATTTCCTACAGTGTGGCATTTTATTTTTCATTTTCATAAATTAAATAATTTAATTTATCTATGAAACAATGGTGATGAAGTAATTACCTAATTAATGAAATATTAAAATAATTGATATTCTAAATATCCGAAAAAACTTTAATTTGAAACTTTTAATTAATCACACTAATTTTTTAGGTTAATAAGACATATTAGGGTTTGTTAGATTAATTTTTTTGAATCAATAATGATGTTATGGAATTAAAAAAACAAAATACCAAATAGTGTCAAAATTTACAAAAAAGTGTTTTTAAAATAAATATTATATTATTAATTGATATTCTATTCCTAAATATCAAAGGGTAGGGAAAAATACTTATATAATGATAGTTATATCAGTAATTACCACATGGTGTTCTCCTGAAAGTATATCTTATGTTTATTAACCATATAATATATAAATACAAAGATATATGGTAAATGTCAAACTATTTAACTAAAAGTTAAATCTAAAAGATAAAGATAATATAGTGACCTAAACCTATCTAAAACCTATTGGTTGAGTTTTTTTCGACCCATACCCACATTATAATTTATATAATCTATTTTGGAGCTTTTATAGACCAAAAATAATTTCATAATAATATAATATTTCTAGCTTTTCTTAAGGTGCCTCTCACCCATCTTATAAAAGGGCACTCCACCTTCTCTCAAATTAACACCTTCAAAGCCATTTAGATATGACAAACACTACCAAAATACCCTCTAAACATTTCACCCTTCATCCTAGTGGCCATCATTTAGTATGAAAGCCCACTAAAGGGGCCCTTTTGATCAAATCAAAAGGAAGAACCCGAAGAAGAGGTAATAATTTCACCACACTCCTTCAAGTTCATTTCATCTTCCACTTATTCATTCTTTGTTATTTACATTCTAAAATAATAAATCCAGTATTTTCTATATACTATGACGTTATTATAAATATGGTACAACCATATTCATTATTATATCCATCCTTTTAATGACATGTCACTATACGTGCGTACGTACGGATTACCGTCTCCATGTCGTGGGGTAGTTGTTATTCGATACATTATGATTTGGATGGGTATAATAATGATGTTTAATTGATTTAAATAATAAATATAACATGATAATGATTATGTATATATGATATACCATCCAATTATATACTATTTTAATATCAAAAGAATGATATTGTCGCTCGTGCGTACGTACGGATTACCGTCTCCAAGAACGTGATGAGATTCATTCCTCATCGTATCCATTCAAGACTATTTTTAGTAGATAATTAAAAATAATTTTTAAAGACTATATATAATTCATGATATGAATAAGATACATCCCATCCATAACAATTATAAATCACATAACAAATAATATAAAGGAAAATGAATCTGTTAACACCCAAAACAACGATAATAATAATATATGAATAACAAATCAATGTTCAAAGATCAAATTTGATATCATATTAATGTATATTATTCCTTTATTATTTAATAATAATTATTTAACAATTATACAAGTGTTTAAACTACCCTATACCAAGTAAAAGTACAAGGTAAGGGTTAATTCTACAATCTCTTCATTATTCGAGGTTGTTTATATGTAATTATCTACTAGGACCTCTTTATCATCCACATCCATTTTTTTTAAAAATCTATTTCAAAACATTCATACTATTTTATGGATAATGGGTTAATGTCAATTAATTCCCTTGTTTGAATTTTTATAAGATTTTTATAAAGGAATCACTCCATCATTTTCCAAACAAGGTCCTTTTAACCTTTTTGACTAGATTAAGGTAAGAATGTCTTTTTTTAACTTATACAATGGGTGTTGCTATTTTCCATCTTTAGAAAATTGTCAAAGCATACCTTACAAGCTTATAATAATATTTTCATAGTAAATCTTTTATTTTATAATAATGTGAATTTTAAATGATTTCAAAAAAAGAGATATTTCTCTCAAATATTTTTGATTTCATATATGACAACATCCTTTGATGTATTTTAAGCTTATTTGAAGTTGATTTATTATGATTCAAAACTTATATATTTTATTGAAGGTTTTTTGATGTGTCTAAATATGGATGTGTTATTTATATACCATTCATGGTTTATGGATAAAGTGTTGACATTTCTTATACTTGTTTTAATACAAATGTTCATGTTATGTTTAAACCTGTTCATATGAGGAATGAATTGGACATAGTAAGTGATGGTTGGAGCTCGCTATATCAACTCGATGTATTGGTAGGTTTAATGAGACAAACCAGTGTCTTATAACAAGGCCTTGACTAAATATTATTTTTATTCTTGGCACAAGGCCTTCACTATGTTGTTATGATAGTCTGGAATTATGCATTCCATCATTATGAAAGTGGATATTGATATTGCATGTAGTTATTCAACTATTAGAATATCCATGTGAATAAGTAAATTGAAATATTTAATTATATTTTTTTCATATTATGCTGAAGTTCAAGTTTAAAAGGCTTTTGTTTTAGTTATAAATTGATTTAAATATTTATGCTTATTTATGAAATTTTCTGCTATATTTTTATCCTTACTGAGTAACTGAGATCACCCCTTTCTATGTTTTATTTTTCCTTGGATGTAAAAAAGTATATTATGACTTACCTATAGGTATATTCTGAGGATATATGAGTGTGGAAAAAGGAGACTATGTTGTTGTAGTTTTTCACTTTATCATGCAATGTAAGACTTATTAATGTATCTAGTGTTTCAAAGGATATTAAACTAATCGGTCTTTCGAGACATGATCTTTTGTGATCATGCCAATGTTATGTAATAACGAACCGACTCTTGGTAACAGGGGTAAGGGTGTTACATGTAATAGATGTGCATTAGAAACTCTAATGACTATGTGATGGGAAGAAGTTATCTAATGAATTTAATATAGATAATTTATCCCAATAATGAACCGCATGTACTCCATTGTTCCAAATAAATGGAGTACGGTTGCAACGATAACATGTGACCAAATAAAAAGGGTAATGATGAAATTCAATGACATCAACCTTTTAATAATAGGGATATGTTGATGTAACATGCGATCAATATTTTGGATTAGGAGTGTGATAATGACATGGTGAAAGGTAAACATACCATCCACACTAGAATTTATAGTTTCTTAATTGACTGTAGATGTACCCATTCTTTTATATATGGATAATTTTATAATTTTATAAATATTCCACCCACACAATTTTATATATATTTCTTAGTGAATAATATTAATGGTGTTAGGATTTCATATTAAGAATATGATTCCTCTCTGATTGAAGTTGTTGGTAATATGATTCCTACTAGTCTTGTTATTCTTCCTTTGGATGAATTTGGTGATACCTTATATATGAATTGGGTTTGAATATTAAAATACAATATCAATTTTCAATTAATGTAAGTCACATATGATATTAAACACCAATTTGTCATCTTTTATCAATATTATTTTAAATATGAACTTCTATTGGAAATCACATTCTTTATACATGTTTTAGTTATTATTCTAAATAGGAATTTATCTTATAAGGGTGGGTAAAAACACAAAATATATTATATTCATATTATATGGGGTTTTTTTGAAATCATGGAAAAATATTTTCCAAGTCTTACAATAATTCATGTTATTTATTTTTTAATATAACTCATACATTGTCCTACACCTATTTCATATACTTGTAATAGAATGCACTGGACCGAGTTCTAAGAATTGAAGGATAAACTCAATGAGAATCTTGAAATGGGATTCATTTCATCAAGTATGTCACCTTTAGGTTCACAAATTATCTTTTACAAAAAGAAATATGGGTCAATGCCACATTTTTTGTACTATTAGATGTTGAGAAAAAAACAAAATTAAGATCATGTGACCTCTTCCCCTTATTTATGACATGTTTTATCAATATCATGGAGATCAATACATTTCAATGATTTAAATTTATTATTGATATTATTTTTTTAGGGTTTAAAAGGAGGATATAACCAGGACTACATTCGATACAAGGTACAAACACAATGATTATATTGTGATTTTATTTGGTCATTCAATTTTTCCACTATATTTAATAAATAATGATTTTTATCTTCAGAAATTACCTTTATATATATTTGGTAGTCATTATAGTTTATATTATTATCCATTCAATGAAAATGTAAGGTAATGAATGTCACTTGATAATTTTTCTAACAACCATGAGAAATCATATATTTTAAGAAAAATATAAAAAGTGTTAATTTTTGATAATAAAATTTTCATTTTTTGGGCCATATAATATAAATAATGGGTGTATTGGTGGGTCCATCAAAGATTGGGGATAATAAATGTTTTCATAGATGAACCACATTGACTGAGATCTAAAGTTTTTTTTTCATTCGGCTGGGTATTGTTGACCAATTATGGATAATTGTTTTAAAAAATATAATCCATTCACCATTTTAAAAGAGAAGGGATATTTGTTTCTTTAGATGGATGGATGTGATGAAAATTTCAATGAACCAAATATAATATTAGTCATCACACATACTCATAAATTACCCAGTATTTGAAAACTATTTGAAATATTTAGTGATACATCCATGAAGGGGTTGGGTTGAATTCTTAATAACAATGACATGGTTATAGATTATGACTCATGATAATTGATGGTTCATAACAAAAATTACCCATCTCATGATTTAGAGTCAGATATGGAAATTTTTTCATTAAATATTTGGACGAATTATCTTTACATTGATATTTCTTATACAAACACTAATCACAAAAGTTTAAATAATATATTCACATATAAGTAGTGGAACACAAACCAGACAAGATGGTCATAGATGATTAAAAATTATGACTGGTCAATAAATTAATACATCAGGGCAGTGGAAAGGTTGGTTGATTCATCGATTCAAATGCATAATGCTATCTAATCTATAATAGGATAAACATAATATGATATATCTCAATTTATAATGGATGGATCAAGAAATCCTAAAGGATGGTGATAAATATTATATTTCTCAAATTGGTGTTGAAGTATCTATCTAATTAAATATTAAAGAGGTGCTGAAGGATGATATAGAATATCTTAATATGGTGATAAATTTTCCTAAGTATAACCTTGATTCTACTGATATTTATGATTTAGAGACCACATATTTTATGAAAAACTTCTAGGATTGATGAATGGGTTATTAGAGGATGATTATAATTATTCATTATTAGTTCATCCTAGATGTATAAACATTTATATATATATTAATATAATTTCTAGTGGTATTGCATAAAGTGATATTTTTTTAGATTTTTTATCATGATGGTTATTATATTAGCATGTTAAGGCTGAGGGAAAATTTATATGGTGATGATACATCCATTAAGCATATCTGAATGGAAATTGGATAACATCACCATGTATATTCTCATAAGACTCCCAAAAATTTCTAAAGGGAGTAATGTTGTTTGGGTTATAGTCAATAAATTTTTAAATTCAAAAATCTTCATGTTAATTAGAATTTTTTTCTTTTCATCATATTTCTAGGATATACATTATGTATGTGGAATGTTTTAACAATTAACACATTCCATTTTACATAATTAGGAAATTATGTTTAACTAAAAGTTCATCCAAAATCCCATGAAGACTCTTAATATAGAGTTGAGTTTTAGTAAATTGAATCATAATCATCTTGATTCTTAGTATAATAGAGAAATCCAAATCCAAGAGGATATGTTGATATATTTTTTTGTAGATTTTATTGTTGGTTGGGATCAAAACTTTCCTCTTGTAGATATTTAATACAAAAAGACCATTCTCATACCTATTTAAATGGATCCTTATGAATACCAATTTGGAAATGAGTATATAGTTCTAGTTTTCTATAGTGAATTTCGAGAATGAAAGGTATTATGACCTAACATAGCTATTAAATAGAAGAGAAGTTTTGAGGTATTCAACAATATATAAGGGCAGACCAAATTATCATGAAAAAATATGATGTTAAAATTTGAAATTATCTGGAATTTGATCTTAGTGAAAAGGCGTTTCTCTAGATATCTCAATGGATGAATATAATTAGATTTGGTAATACGGGAAAACTAAGCCCTATTTATATCAGTGCCTTTGTAATTCTTGGTCATATCGGAACGACATTCCATTAGTTGTCCCTTCCCCTAAACCCTCTCAAGTACATGATGTGATCTATGTATCCCTGATAGGTAAGTATATACCATAATCTTGACATGAATTTTTTTTATATTTTATACCATTAGAGATTAGTATTTATTAAGAGGAATAACCAGCTGAGATTATGGATCATACAGAGAATGTTCGATGAAACAACACACTCACCTAGCCAAATTTTGGTGGTAACCCCACCTATTTTGTGAAGTAATGTGGTAACATCATGATGTAATTAGTTATATGTATCCATAGTCATTTATTCTAATGTGACAAAAATTTGTAGAAAAAAATTATTTTAATATCGGTATAATGTAACTCCTTGATATTTTATTAAATATCAATTTTCTTAAATAAATTTAACTTATTGGATATCCTGTACTATATGAAACACCAAGTACTAACAAGCCACAATATTCCATTTTTATTTGAATTTAACATGGACATTATGAACTGACTATTAAACAAGGTGTTATGAATATATATAACTACATATTAAATATTAAGTTTAAGAGTATTATATAATAACAACATATTAATAAAAAAATGGCTCATTTTTTGTTTGGTATATATATGTTCCTAAAATTCAATTTTATCAAAACATTATAATATTATCTATTTTTATGAAACAATAAACGTAATTTTAGAAACATCTATAAATATTTAGTTAAAAATATGATAGAATTTTTAGAGTAATCATGTCAAAGTGATATCAGGGTGAATTATTATATTTTTAAATATTAATTATTTTATCATTAGTGAAAATACTGGTTTTTATTAAAAAAAATATTTTTATAATTTATAATGTAATGTTTTCTACAAAAAAATTAATAGTTAAATTAGTCTTCTTATATTGTTATTAATCTAATATAGTTTATTTTAATCAATTTCACATTTAATTTTGAGATAATTTTTTCATAAACTTTTGAAGATTTTCTCTTTGTAAAAAATATTTTTCCTCACATTAGCTAGTTTAATTTTAAATTAGATTACCACAAAAATTTGAATTTAATTTGGGAAATTAGATTCCATATTTTGAAAAAGTATATTTAATATTATATAATAATTTTATCTAATTTTTTACCATAACTAATATTGGGAATAATAAAAATTAATTATCATAGTTGTGGATAAAAACGTATTATCACGGGTCCTCATAAATGGATAAGGGGTAAAAAAAATTAAAAATATATAAAATCTGTTGTTTTAAAATATTTTGGACTTATAACCTACTGTTTATATAAAAACACATTTGGATCCATTTTTCATGTGAAAAATGTGGGTACAATTTATTATTTTTAAAATTCATTGTGTGTCCTCCCTACATCTTATAAAATGCCACCACCTCTCTACTCATGTTCATAGTTCCAAAAATCATTTATTCAAAAAATATTTAGATAAATAAAGTCTTTAATTACCTATCCTTATTCTATAATACTTTTTTAAGTCATAAAGTACATCAATGAAAGTCTTTGAGTTCAACCCTAAGGAAGTTGTTTGAAGAAGAGTTAACTTCCTAAACATCTTTACTATTTTATTTATCCTCCCACCTCCTTAAAATATTATTAAAAATGATTATATAAAAAAACAATTTTATTTAATATAATGTAAATTTTTTATGTAAAATAAATTAGCTAAAACCATCTCCATCTCCAACAAATGGTAAATGATATCATTGAACATGTGTATGGTGAACTGTAGTCTCGTGAACTAATTTATTATTTTTCCATCACCACTTCTTGGAGATAGAATTGACAATGTATATAATAAATATATTTGATATTTTTCATATTATTATACTTATTTAAATATAATAATACATATACCTTCTTGCTTCTCCTTCTTTATGTAATACAATGATGTATCTTGTGCGTACAGAGAACTACCACCTCCCAATGCAAAGTTATTAGTTTCTCACATAATCTCTAAATTAAATGTTATAAGGATTACATGATGTTGATATCTGATATTAATTAAATATTAATAATTTTTTAACATTAATATATCACATAATTTGTTACAATAACATCAATTAAATAAATTATATTTTCATTCGTGCGAACGGTCGAGCACAAACTCGTGAAGTGATGTGAACCAATTATCACAAATTCTGTAGATGTATGGTAATAAAAGATAAATTTAATGAATATATATGAAATTTATTACATCATAGTTCACCTATAAATTTTATTTGTAATTTAACATCTGCTCATTCGATCCATCGATAAAATGGAAACAGTTTTCATGTGTACATATGATTTATAGTAATCATAGAAAATGTATCTCATTTATTATTTCTATCGTTAACGGATTACATAAAATAAATATATAGTGAATATATATGATATTTATATCATGGATAACATTCTAGAGAAGATGTAAATTGGATAAATGTAAATGGTTAAAAATACCATATCAAAACATACAATGAAAATGAAAATGTTATTTACCAAAACATGATTTTAACATGGAATTATTGATAAATAGGTAATAAAAATACATAATTAAATAATATACGGTGTGATACATTTGATTATATTTCTATTATAGATGTATAATAAAAATATATAAATTATATAGAATGTTTTAATGTGTACATATGATGTTGATACTTATTTTATGACATTTCTATATCAATTTTTCTTCTTTGGGACATATAATATGTTTTGCAACTGTCTTATATTATGAGATGTATATACAGACACTATGAAATTTAATATCATGAATTTATTTATAATCATGATATTTCATGTTTAAATTTTCTTTATTCGTCCAGGTACCATAGGATTTATTTCTTCCAAAGGGGTACTTATTTTATGATACAATCTCAATGTTTATCAGGATTGTTTATGTTCACTCTTATGAGGATAAAATATTGTGATCCATATATCCTAAAACTAAATAATTTTATTCTCCCCAATTTGTTTAATGACAATAAATGTCTTCAAATAATATTAATATTTTTATAAACAAATGATTTCAAAGGATTTTTTATGAATAATTTACATTATTTCAATCTTTATTCAGAAATCATTTTTCTTATATATCAATGTTTTTGTATCAAAATTAATGAATTTTTTTAATATTATACAATTATTATTAAAAAAATTGATAGATTTCGTGATTTTTTTTATAATTTAAATGGAATATTCATGTTATTTTAAAAACAATTATCATTTCTCTTTTACTAAAAATTTGAAATGATTCAATTTTTAACATGTATGAAAAGAATATAATTTTCCACCATGGTTACCAAAAAATATTTTAATGACTCATTTGTTGGTGTAAATTTTCAATTTATAATAAAAGATTTTTATATCATTTTATGTAAAATTGGCCATAAATATTTATTTTAAATGACATCATATTTTCAACAAAAAATGTTCAATGTGATAATTCAATCTCATTTTTCATATAAGATTAAATCCTTCAATGTTACTAATAATTAATTGGGAATATGGTCCCTGTATACCATTATTCTTCTTTATCGAGGTGGTTTTTTTCTATAATGATAATATTTTTATGAAATCCATTTCCCTTCCATTCATTATACCTTTACAACCTGATTATCAAAACCCACTTCTTTTTCCATGGGTTCTCATTTGATGAAATAATGAAATGGTTATGCAATTGGTGTATTTTCCAAATGTAATGTCATGATTAAATGATTGTAAAACCCATTTTGTTTCATTGTCATTGATATGATGAATTTTTTATCTTTAAAAACAAGTATCAAGGATTAAAATTAAGTAAAGTGTGGGATATATATATTTATCCAATGAATTCTCATAAGATTAAAATCTCATGAGATAATGTCTAATTAAATGTGGAGTGAACCCAGTTAAATAATGGACTATTTTCACAATGATATTCTTAGGTGTAAACCAGGACAACTATGAAGACTTGGAAAGTGAAACCATTCCACTATAATATAATTGATAAATATGTTTCAATAATAAGTAAAGTATTTATGATTATTATGTCTATTCCATTATTCCATGTCTTATGTTAATGTAATCCTCTCATGGTCAATATTCATTGATTTATGTACAATTAATTTCTTATGAACTACCAATAAATATATAATGACACCAAATTTTTTGTTTTTATATGCATGATATTGTTTTTATATTTTATAATCGTGTTCTCATACCATTATGCTCATGTTATGTTCACGTATTTCCCTTGATTACCCTTACTGATAATTTGAGACCACCAAAAATTATGTTTCATTTCCCCAGGTAATGATAATTGGTATTATATGTTACATGTCTAATATTGGTACTAAATCTGAGAATGAATGTTTAATATGATTTAGAACTCTTATAAATCAGTTGTTTATGATTACAGGATTTTGAAGGAACATTACCTTTATGATCCAGAAGTGACAGTTTGTTTAATTTATTAAATTTTCATCAAAATATATGTAATATATATGTATGAAATATCGAGTTCATTTTAATTGATACATATATCCGTACATTTTACTGAATGCTAATGGATCCTATTGATCATCCATTCCTGAATCAAACAAAATGATATCTCAAAATACCTTAACCAATTAACTCTCTCCACATTAGAGATTTTACCCTTGTACTTCCCCAAAGTATTCTACTGAGAACCAATCAACATCTTCTCCCATTGATCTTCCTCCACAATTGGTTCAACCAATTGTTAATTAAATTTGTCAAACTATTGAAAAAACATAGTCTGAGCATGATGATAATGAATACTTTGAAGAAAAACTCAAAGAGGAAACAATATTTCTTATATCCGGTTGTAGGGATTTTATTTATATTTTCTAAATTCCTTTTAATTTCACTGAGCCACCAAATTCATGAGATAAATACAAGTCATCATGATTCTTGTACCTCTATTATGTCACTAAACTATATGTAGTGCCACCTCACATGGTCCTCTAATAATCTCAATGTTTGTTCACTAGATCAAATGCGGCACAAAAAACCATCTCCTACCCTATCTCCATGGCCTATGTCACACACCATGATAAACTGACATAGTTTCCTTACCATCCCATTAAATCCTTGATGTTCCTAACTACAAAATCTATCATATCTCGCAACCATCCCTTTGATACTACTATGTTATTACACCCTCCCACCAAAGGAAACCATATTAGGCAGGCAACGAGTAAATAGAGATAATGAACCTCCCTGAGTGCCTCCCTCAACAGGACATAGGTATGAGACTATAAATAAGGGTATAAAAAACTCTTCATATGGGTGGGATTTCATATCTAACATAACAATATTGGGAGATTGAATTAATTGAAAATATAATACTCTTTGAAAAAAACTAAATTAACCCCAATTAATTCAAAAATGAGTCTATAAATTTAAAAGATGCATATTAATGTCTCTAAAAAAGTATTGAAATAAAATCTATAGAAATGACATTAAAACAATTCAAATTTCAAAGCTATTAATACTCATCGTGGTCTACACAATACTTCTAGAAAATAGAAAATCAGTTTATAAACATAGGGTGAGAATATATGTATACTCATTAGGGTGACCAATGTCACTCATGTAAAAGTAAAAGATTCCTACTGATGCCCCAGTGAGAAAATACAACAACTAAGAAAAATATTTTAGGTAACCAAGACCATCCTCCCCTTGAATTCTAGCAAAATAATTCATTCATGTATAATGAAATTATATTATGAAGGATATTGATATTGGGTACTCCACACAACCTTCCTGATGATTTTACACTCTCACACTCCAAATTCATATGTCATGGGACATCCATTTGTTCTATACCACAACCACTTCGCATTTCCCTAAAACATGGGCATCAAATAAAATGTCTCCTGAAGACACATGGGAATCCTCATAAACTCACCCCACAGCATAGAACATTCATCACATCTTTTTTCAAATCCCTATAGTATAATCATTACAAAATATTGTCTCTATGAAATAGATTTTATGGAAAAGCCAATTTAGTAGGTTGTCATTAACATGGGGGGAATTAAACTTGTTTCATCCTCATACCATGAACAACTATCACAATAGGACATCTCATCATCTCAATAGGTCAATTTTGACTTCTATCCCTCAAATCAAATGCATTTCATTGATAATTGGAATAGAGAGTGGGAAAGAGCGGGTATCCATCCATCTATTCTCATCACCGGGATTTTTTCAAAATCACCCCCCTTATATATATATATATATATATATATATATATCATTTAGAAATGGGTGATTGACATTGATCGGGTGCATATATGAAATCACATGGAACATATAAGCTATATTTGTACATTTATCTGCACAAAATATGAACCTTTGTATTCACAAAAAATCACTAACCAACTCCCAAATTCACAACCTATCCTCTCAATGTCAACAATTTTATAGTCATCACTAAATAAAAACACCGTGAAAATGAACCAGAATCTACATTTCACTCTCCAAAATTTCAATGAATATTAATTACTTTCCACATTTTTCAATTACCAACCAATTCCATTTCAACAGCCTATTTATTTAAATTTCCATCCCATTATTTTCTATATAAAAATTTACCATTAAACAACATTTCCCACCTCAATTCATGTTTCTACTATTAATTTCAACCCATTTTTCAAATCATCCCACAAAATTTTATTTTCCTCATTATTATATATCTATTTTCAATATAACTTTGGAATGAAGCATAAATTTACACATCAAAGCAATAAACAACAAATCATCCTCATTATATGATGCCTATACAATCTCCATCACAGCCATATCCACCTCCTTATTGCAACCACAATATAACCACCACTTTTTATCTAATCCAACCCACAAAACAACT
The DNA here is from genome assembly GCA_963277665.1 of Viscum album. NCBI lineage: Eukaryota > Viridiplantae > Streptophyta > Magnoliopsida > Santalales > Viscaceae > Viscum > Viscum album. The sequence goes on along the minus strand of OY728131.1, from coordinate 1,103,587,937 downwards.
TCACTACCTATTACACATTCACATTTCACAAAAAATTATAGAACACATCTGATACCACTCGGCATATTTATCAAGGGAATTATTATCATATAAAATTCACTTTTACTGGTATTCCCAAAAAACTAAAATTTTCAATATGAAAAATCTTCGTTAAAAATATTTAAGTGATTATCCAATTTCCATTTAGGGTGATAAAAACAATAATTTATATTGGTTCTCCATAAAACCATAAATACATTTTAGGAAAAGACCCTCACAGCCATATTTTTATTCAGCACATTATCCCATACATTTCAAAATATGAGTAATAATATGAATGCTCTAAAAAAAATTTATTTCTTTCCCCATATCCTTAAATTAAATTCAATTGGTAAATTAATTTTTTATTAATATGGATGAAACAATCTTCCCAAATGGTAAGAAAATTATAAACCCCTATGGAATGACAAAACTCAAAACACATGAAGGAATCTCCCCACCTGAAAGAAAGCAGCTTTATACAATCTGTTACACCAAAAATAGGGTCACACACATATTAGGAAACCACTTATAGGGATCCAAAACCAACTGTGGAAATATAGTTATACATATCTTCAGGATAAGGATCTAGAACCACTCATCTAAATATATTGAAATCCATTAAGAATAAAAGAAATTTCTTCACTTTTCAATGAATTGATCTGAAACATATAATATTTTATATGGAATCAATGGAAAAATAATTGTAGAACTCCTGAAATTGAAATGGTATATCCATTTAAAAGGCTCTATAATTTTATGAAATGGAAGATATAATTATCTAAATTTAAAACAAGTTTTTATTCTATTAATTATGGATTTAAAGAAATTTTTTTAATAAAAAACATAAAATGGGAAGATTTGGAAATTTTGGAAAATATTTAACATGTTATTTTTTGTCGATATTATTTGATGATACCACGAGGGTATAATATTGAGTTCTACAACAAATGTGTTTCCATTAGGTTCAACTATTTGTATACTACATTAGGTGCTATTTGTAGCAAACTATTTCCATGTACTACCTCAAGTGTGATATCATTATTTGATATTGCTAGAGGGACTCAATAAGGTGAAACCGATCGTGTCCTACCATCAGGGGCTACCACCAGCTAACTACCATTATGTGAGACTGTCATTATAGTATTGATAGGTGCTACCAACAATATACAACCTCTAGGGGAAACCACTAGTGTTCAACCATCAGCTCCCACCAATAGTGTTATGTCATTAGGTGCTACCATCAGCATTGTACCATTATGTGAAACCTCTAGTGTGCTTCAATGAGGACGCGGAACTAGGTGCTACCATTAGTAGCTTCTGTCTGGTGTTACCTCCATAATGATACCAACATGTTCATCCTCTAGTGTGCTACTGTGAGGTGATATCAATAGTGAGATACCATTAGGTACTATAATCAGTTTTCTACCATTAGGTTTTATCACCAATATTTTGGAAGGCCTATGATGTGACAATTTCCATTGAATTTGGAGATCCAATACACATAGATCCATTAAGACCAATTTCAAAATCTAAGTGAACTACTTGTAAGGATTAGAAAATGATTTGAATCCATGTGCCTAAGAGGAGAGGTGATAAATGAGGGTATTATGGGTTATTACTGAATTAAGATATAAATATCATAGCATTAATTTCACATGGTATAGTTAGTACATATTTTTATTTTAAAATGTATTCCTAATCACTCACCAAATCTAGCCTTCAAACTCAAATATCAAAAGGTTGGTTCACATGATTTATCAAATTATGCACCATATATGTATTTCATTGTACCTAAACCTTCATTGTTTCTCCTTGTAAGCATCATGGTGTGGAAAAACTATGCATTATTTGTGTTCACCCCCAACTACACATAATCATATTCCATAGTTACCTAGATAAATATACAAAATTTCACATCACTATTCTCTAACCGTACAACCCAAAAATTACTTCCAAATAACTCCAATATCATCCAAAAAATCTTGAAACTGAACTCAAGAATTAAATAACAAAAAGTACATAATAAAAGGGAACTTTTGTGGCAAATAGTCATGTTACATAACATTTACACATGGTTTACCAGACTACAACATACATTTTTTAAAAAGAGACAGATTCTTGTCCCACTATGATGATTATGATGGTATCACAATTGTGACTATGTAAGAGTGTGTTATTTAGAGATGAATGTTGTTTAAATAAAAACATATCTGGTAGAATAATGAATCAAATTATAAGTTAAATGTTGATTCTCCTGGTAAATAATAAATTCAAAAAATTATAAACTATTATTCAATGATGTGACATCACATATAGATAATGATGACTTAAAATTTAGTTTTGGTAACATGATTTTCGCACTATAGAGAAGTATCATGTTTGAAAAATCATGATGTGGACGAAAAATTATTTGTAACTAATTAAATTAAATTAAATAAAATCACATATCAATGATAAATCCATTACATAGTATGTGATGATGTAAATTTTTTAGGATGGGGTTTCATTGTAATGTCATGAAAACTTCGTGAAAATAAGGGAAACATGACACTATAAAGATCTCGATAACGCAATAAATGGAGAAATATATTTTAATTTTTGGTTTTTACAATAAAAATAATAAAATCACACCATGATTTATTTCAGTGTCAAGAATTAATGGTTATAATGATTTATCTAATTTTTTGCATTATAGGTTGCACCAACCCTAATAATTTAATCCTCTAACTATATCGAAGGGTTGATAGATGACATAGATAGATCTGATTGATGAAGAATAATAGAAGTTGTTAAAGGATGTAAAATCATCAAAACTGTTTTATTAATTCAAAAATTTTAATATATAGTTTTTATTCTATAAGAAAAATTATAATAGAATATATAGATCAAGATAGAAAAAATGTTTACTATATAAGAGTGCCTGTTTTTGCAGGTAGAGGATGGAGAGGAAGAAGAAATAACTAAGAGTACTAATAAACATTACAACATTATGGAACTGTAACTTGGTTTGGGACTCTAGTGTTTTTAAAATTAAAATTCCATATCTTTTTTGTATATGTTCACATCATACATGAATAAAGACATATTATGTATCATTTTTGAAAGGATAATGTATGTTGATTTTTTTTTTCTACCTTTTGATTCTTGTGGAATGTGGGATCATGGGTCATACAAGATCAAGAATAATAGTATCCACTCATTTAGAGTAGTGAACCACATAAAAATATATTTTTATTATTTTATTTGTTCCTTATATTTTTCACATCTTATATTTAGTAATCTTATTATGAACATTAATTAGTATACATTTTTATTTTAAAGGATAAATATAAATAGTGGTGCATTCACTAACTCACACACCCCCTCTTAGGGAATTAGCACTATTTATAAGGGTCCTCTCAATTATATAATTCCCTTTATTCATCCACCATCAAAGAGTGTGGAGGTGTAGTTATATCTGAGAGAAGAAATAGTGGTCGAGAGTCACCTAATGAGTGTGATTCTTCTCCTCAAATATGTAATTTATCATATTAGTTTGTTGTGGTAGTCCATTAGATTGGTGAATGAAGGGTGTATAAACATTTCTTGTGGTTTGTGACAATTGAAACATGGATTTAGAATTATTCATTTTTTTCTCCTATTTCATTTAATTGATTGAATATTGAGTATATAATAATGGGAATAGGGTGAGGTAATAGGAATTGATACCCAAGTGGTGTACCTCATAAATTGTCACAGTAGACTAATGGATGATTGTTTTAGGTTTTTTTCAACGTAATCCTAGAAAATTGATCCAAAACATTAATCATGGGGTATGATATCATCCTAATGAGGAACCATTTAATTATTATTAAGTCTCTAAAATATGATAAAAGTGGATTTTGTGGGCATAATGACGTTTTGAGTTCAATTATATAGTAAATTCATTTTTAATACATCATTAAGCTGATCACAAACTAAAATCAACCACAAATATCCAAAATAGTCTTTGAATTTTGGCCTTCCATCTTACTAAATATTGTAAATATCTCTATATATACTCATACACACATATACTATTGAAAAACACCAATAAAAATATTAATTTCCATAAGATTCACACAAAACATGCAACATTTTTCTTTTGTCATGAATTTGACTCATCCAAAGAGATTAGTGAATTGACAACCTAACCACATGGTTATGTCCCAATACTAACTATTAAAAAATTAATCAGTTAATGAATTTTACATGATTTTTTTTTAAAAAATAAATTATATATTTATGACATTATGTGTTGGATTTTTATACACACACATCCATGATGTATAAAAATATTATATGTATATTATACATACAAAATAGTTGTGAACATATATATATATATATATAATACCCAGGATTCAATTAATTTTTTTTAAGTATTGTGTTTTATAACGTAATATTAAATACACATAATTGTTTAATAGTGATTATATAAATCACTACGTACCAAATACACACATATGACTTAGAAAAAAATTTATTTACTAGAAGAAGAATTTTTAAAATTTTTATTCCAAATGTATAACATTGAAATAGAAAAGTGTTCTCACATAGTATTAAAATTTCATATAAATAGAAAAATATTTAAATAATATGAATTATTTTTTGGAATCATTACACCAAACTTCTATTATGATGTCTTTTTTGATTTTTTGAAAGATTTTGATTTTTTCATGAATATTTAAAATTTATTTTTTAAAAACCAGGGAGTACATGAACTAATAATTACATGAAAAAAATAGAAAATTATTAATAATTTTTATTTATTATAAATATAATGTTTGTTAATATAATTTATTTTTGAATATTCAGTTAGATTTCTAAATTGATGTGAAATGTTTTGGAACTGGAGTTACTGCTTTGTTAAGAAATCATTTTATCCACTATAATTATATTATTTTAAAATTAATGATTATATTTTTTGAAAATTGTACAGTTTAAAATGTATTAAATATTTTGAATAAAAATATACCAATTATTTAAAAATGTGAATATCTTTTTATGCACAAAAATATGTCTCTATGGTAAAATCTATTTTTCCAGGATAAAAGTAAAAAAATGAAAAAAGAAAAAATTAAATGGGAAGGGTACAAAATTCCCCATTACATTAAATTTATGTTCACGGATTTTCATAAATTTTCCCAACATTTTCATCATTAATTATCAAATAAATTATTTAAAATTAATAGTAACCAAAAGTGGTTACGCATAATAAACAAATTATCAATATTTTCACCCTTCATTACCTTCTTTATAATGTATTAATAACAACCCCCATTTCTAAATATACCACACCAAAATTCATATTTATATTATCACATCTCTATTAAATAGACTCATTTATTAGTATAACTTTTAATATTGATGGTTTTTTTGGATTCAATGGTAAAATCTAAGCTATGAATCTCATGAGATATAATGGTCATCAATTGTATTCCTGCATTCCAACTGAAATATTTTTTTCTGCAACGTCATTTTAAATTATTCATTATATACCAAAATTATTACTATTTCATGGTATTATTATGTATTTATTTTATTTTAAATTATATACCACCAATCCATTTTCATAAGAACCTTTTCTCAAGCAGTTACTATGATAAAGTAAGGGTTCATAATCTCTTCCCTTTAATTTATTAATATTTACAAATAAATTTATTTTCAATATGAAATGTTAATGGGAATATTTTTTTATAAATAACCTATAATATTATATATGATATATCACTATAATATATATCATTATACATTGTTCATAAAAAATTTATCATTCACATACCATCCACTACCATACAAAACTCTAAAGATCAATAATGCAATGCGGGTATGATTGCCTAGAAATTACGTCCTTTATGTATACAAGAATATGCATTTTGTATTTTCATAGATTCATTAAGTGGTAACCACCCTAGAATAATATATTTGATTATCAAATCAATCGTCACATGGTGCATGAAGAGTTATCCTAAACAAATATGTTATTTTTGTTAATTACATCATAGATGCACTGGACATAATATGTGGTGAATGGAGCCTAGAATCACATAGCCCCACAATTTCATTGTAGTTCTCATGGGAAACGTTATTTAGAGTATTTTGTGTAACCATTAACCATTTTTGTATAGTTTATTTTCATTATTCCATGATTGTAAGATTATGATGTATAATATAATGAATTCAATCATAATTAAATATGTTTTATTTTTCCATGTGATTATATATATATATATAATGTTACATTATGCATGGATAGATTATTCTCATTTTTTAAATTGTTTAATTTTTTGTTCCCTCTATATTATTTATTTTCTACTTATGTTATGATAACATTTTTATAAATCCTAAGATGTACTCAAAATTTGAGATAAATATTTTATATTTCTTTCCTTTTTATTCAAGAGACAAAAAAGGCTACTATGAATTCCATATATATGTAGAAGGATCCCATAACATTTTTAGTTTATCATATTACTTGCCTTGATTTTTCCAGCTAATGTAATGACAAATTATATTTCTAATTTTTTGATACATCTAAAATATTTGACCCTCTTATATATGTATTTGTATAAATATAATAATACATATTCCTAATCAAATATAATATTTAGGATCTTATAGTTTTATCAATGTAAGTTTATTATAAAACATAACAACTTGTATAAGTTAATTAATTTAGAGAATATAACTCTTTAATATCACGTATTATATTCTATAACTATTTCATGATTTCATAAAATTAATTTATGATTAATCCATATTAATTATTTTAAATTTATTTAATGACTATTTATAATTTATTTCCTAGAAATATTTCATAATTTGAGGAACAAAAAAAATCAATCCCCATAATCAATCATTGTATTTTTTCCACATAAGTTAAATAAAATTATTGTGGGATATTAGTATGTTATTTATAAATTAGGTAACAAGACATAGGATATGGAAAATATCATCACCTATATATAACCATATATTTATCCCAAAATGGTCTAACAATTATAGATCAATTCTTATAGAAACATCCTCATTGCCTTAATACAAACAAAAATAAATTAGCAGTTATGAAATCGATCAATTCCCTTGAAAGGGTATTCCTTAATTTAAGATGTTATTAATTAGGGAATTTGGGCATGGTTGTAAGTCATATGAATAGAGATACTACCCGATGATCGTATCTGATTCAAACCATTAAGAAGGAATAGTCGATATAGAATATGGAAGGGAAATATTTTAATGTGATATTCCTTATGAAGTACTTTCCCTGTGAGAAATGATCTGACATGAAAAATATATTATTGAATATATATTCAAATAATGAGAAATATGATTCTGAATATGAGTCTCACATTAGAAGGTTATCATAATATTTTGTGAACTATGTACGTAATCCATAGATTAGTATCGATCACTTCATTAATGGGTTGAATCAAAACCGTTGAATGTTCGTATTCTCTCTAATAGATTCATATTATGAAAAGATTGTGACATAAATAATAAATAGGAGTTCCCTATGTCATTAATATTCATAGAGAAAAAAATACAAGAGTTTGTTCTTTCAATATCTATTTTTAATGAATTATTTTAATGGGGTGAATGGAATGGGGGAATTCAATTCGTGTAATAATTATAGTAAGAAACACATTGTGAATTTCTTGAAGGGAATGGAGTTTTTCTATAGGTGTTGTGATAAGAGTCATCATGATCACAAGTTCAATTGAAATAAAGAAGTCAAAAACGTATAATGATTTAATTTCAAGTAGATGGGTCACAATTCAATTAAATTCACTGAAAACAAATTAAATCAACCCCGGATGAAGGGAAATGAGAAAGGTTGATCTAATTTTATAACAATAATATAACATGAGATCTCAAATAATTAATAGTAGGTAATTTTATCACAAACATAAATTTATCTAAGTCATTATTGGGATATAGATCTATGCACATTTCTATATCATGCATGATTTTTCAAAACATTGATTCATCCTTGGGTACACTAAAGAAATAATTATCAATTAAAATATTACATGGCAATATTATAAAAACGAATGTTTGTTGGTTTATCTCTATTAAAATGTTATGAGTATTCTATGTTTCAAACATGGTTGTTTTACCATAGATGGAATTTGACAAAATCATTGGTATAGACTCTCTCACTAGGTATAATAGAATAATATATACATGTGAAGTAGATTTTAATTTCTAGGGCTAGAATATGTTCACCTATTTTTAGAGAATTGATTTCATTACATTATTTATATTCAATGCTACTTTTGACGGTTCGTTTTAATTAATTTATTGGAATATAGTAATTAATCAATGAGAAGGATATCCATGGAATATAGGATTTCTTTACGATGAGATACGTTACTAATTTTTCCTTATGCAGTTTTGTAGAATTCCACTTCATAGTGAAGTGTAATTCTCATTTGATCATATTTCTAATAAAAAGACCATATCTAATTTTTAATATATAATGGCTCTAATGCAATTGTTAAAAACAAAGAAACCACTGAAGAAGTAATGTGGTAATAGATTCATACTCCCTCATGACTCCCATTGGATATATAAGGCCCCGACCTTAAACATTACTTAATCATGAATCAAATAAATAATTCACATATAGGATCTTTTCAGGTTTAGATTTTTAGAGAATTAGGTCAGAACTATTACATCTCAAAAGATTACATAGTATAAACTTCTACTAAGTTACCATAAAATAAAAAAAATACTTAAAAAGAAACATGTCTAGTTCTATGTTTTAGAAAGAATTTCTTTCCATGATCCCATCCTTGAACCTATTCATCTTAAAGTCATGTGGAAAACATTTCAAAAATATGGGATGGTCATAAAAATCCCAGTAAAGGGTACACAAAGAAGGAAAACTGTTATTTTTTCAAAACAACAAGTAAACCATGAGTACTTTACCAAAGTTATACTTTTCAACTTTATGAATTAGTAAAAACTGTTCACTGAATAAAAGACCATTACTTACCCTTTTGTAACCAATATTTTACCATAAATCCAATATAAAGAACCCATAACATATAATGGTAACTTGGTACATAAACATACTTAAATGGAATAACCATACGATCGATTTCCACACAAACTTAATGGAATAGCCATACGGCCGGCATCCATACCCAATGCATTAGAGGTTATACCGTAACCACCCATCCTAGTATTCATGGCACCACCCATCATAAGGTTTATCACATAACCTCCCGGCAAATGTCAAAGTACCATTATAAAACCATAACACATAAAACAATTATAAAGGAATGAAAACATTTCCACATTTAAAGTACAATATATCACATAAATATATTGACATAACAAATCCATTATCAAATCCATTTTCAATACCAAAAAATATTATATGGTATTTATTTACTTTTAAAAATATAACATCTTGTTGAGGTTTCCAAATATCAAATAATACTCGCGTCGATAGAAAGGTCATTGTCACCACGTATATTAAAAAGAATCATATTTTTTGTCATTTAGTGAAACGCTTCGTATAGAAAATATTCCTTTCGAATAAAAGTATAATTCAAAGGGGTTTATACACCGTGCAAAAGAAAGCCTTGTATTAGAACAAAAATATGTCTTATTTAAAGGAGATCGAGATGAAGTCCCTTATAAAGACGACATCCTTGGATTAAGGATAAATCAATTACATAATTATGTGTGACAAACAAATACACAAAATATAAGTGGATATTAAGTGTAAAACAGTCAGAAGTTATTCACACATATTCATAGAACGACATATTCAAGGAGTACAAGTTTATCCCAAAGAATCAAAATTGGGATAAGAAGTTCCGTTGCAAAAATTTGACAGCCTAACGGCGTCACTTCAAAATTCAGAAAATGAGTTGATGAGAGTTAAAAAGGGGTATCTCATAAAATAGACATAATGTTTTTAAAAATAATGATATATAATATCATATCCCATCATAATAATATTAAAATACATAAAAAGGTCTTTTAAATTGAGGAGGGTGAAAGGTTCCCTTACCGAATTGGGTAACTTCCGAAACGTACACCCCTTGAAAGAAGGACTATAAAACATTGATGTAAATACCCATATACAAAAGTATATTACACCAAGAGTAGAATAATTGGAATTAAATACACCACTCAAAGGAAAATGGTGGAAAATGTAGCATAAATCTCAGAGGAATAAAAGTGAGATGAAAAATCCCTTACGAAAACTCGACAGCCTAACGACGCAACATAAAACTTCCAAAAATGGATTGATGAGATCAAATAGTGTGTCTCATCATATTAACATAAAGTGTACAGAAATTATAATATAAAATAACATCCCCCAAAATAACAAAAAGGAGCTTAAATGAAGTTACATAATGGATAGAACATAAAAAGAGAGAGATTGGATCTCTTAAGAAAATTCTGCAGCCTAACAGCGCCACACAAAACTCCCAAAATGGATTGATGAGAAAAAATAGGGTCTCCAATCATATAAACATAAAGAGTACATAAATTTTAATTTAAAAGAACATCCTAATCATAAGAAATATCATCTTAAAAGGAATGACCTAAAAGAGTGTACATAAAAAGAAAAAGAGGGGTAGGATCCCTTAACTCAAGTCTGACTTGTCTTCTTCGTTTCTATATATTCCTGATTAATAAACATTGTTCAATTTATAATTGCCTAAGGAAATTTTTTAAATATTATTATTCAGTTAATATCACATATTATAATTCTATAATAATTGGTTAATAATGTGAGTTCATATCAGACGTTTTTGTCGATGTTTGGTACATGTGTCAAAAATGAACTTGTTTGAAAATGATTGTCCAGGTAGTTATAAGTAAATAATATCAAGAACAGTATTAATGAATTAAATATAATATATATCCAGTACATATTCATTTTATAATACTTCATAAAATTTGGAGATAAAAAAGAAATGAAATGCACCGTTCATGGAGACGGTAGGCCGTACGTACGCATGAACGCTACTTTCATTTATTTGTCATATTAATGGAATTAAAAAAATAATTGAGATATATATATATTACAATTCCAGTATAATATATATTTTATATAGGTCACATATGTTCATTAATTTCATTATTTATACATTCCATGTATTGCATGAACGAGTCACATCACTTGAGGGGGCGGTAGTCCACACTTCCATGTATGAAATTATCGCATTTTCACAACATGAAAAGCATAAAGGGATGTTTTTAATATAAAATTAAGAAGCATATAGAAATCATAAATACCATATATATCATATATAAAATATAGTGACATCATAATGGCCACCATGAAAGGTGTTAAGAAAAGATTGAACAATCATCGTTTCGTGAGGCAGCAATTCACCATCCACAGAAACAGAATGTTCTTTAATCATTAGATGAAGGTGTGTGTAATTGTAGCTCAAATACTTCTCATAAACACATCCTATTATATTTAAGATTCTGGTTTTGTTACAAAATAAAGGAATAAAAATAGTTTAGAGGGTTGGAGAAGCAAAATAATACAAAAGAACAAAAAGGAAGACATTACCTTTAAATTGGGTAACTCTTTTGGAGTTGAGCTCAAAGGAATCCTTGGAAAGGATTCTACCCAAAGGTGAGGCTTAAATGATGAAGAGAGGGATGTGGAGAGATTAAATGGACAGGGGTTGGCCGATCAAAAGGCTTGAGAGGTGTGGGTAAGATGGTAGAGGTGGGGGCCTTTTATAAGAGGAGAGGAGGGGAACTCATGGAATGTTATAAAAGGTTTCTTTATTTTCAAATGAGTTTCGGATTTTAAAGGTCCAACATTGATTTTTTTCAAGGATAAGGTGATAAGAGTTCCAAATACACCCATCCAATATGATTTTGACATGTTTAGGTCTTATATTTTACATTATCTTTTCATTTTATTTAAATCATTAAATAATGAGGTAATCGCTACATCATCATGATGTCATAAATAATTTAAATTATCTAATGTCTAAAAATTATAAGAATACTATCATGATTTAGGAAATATTTTCATATTTCTAATAAATATTTATAGTCAAAAAAATGACTTGTATAACCCCATTTAAAAATTGTTTTAGTGAAACAACTCATATTTGTGACATTTTTATTTTAACTTTAAATAAAAAGTTATTAAAGTCATTTTCCTAAAAAAGTGGCTCCATGGGGTCCCAAAGTTGACCCATGGATTTTATTGGTCGTCCATGACGCATTAAATAAGGTTAGGACATGTGTCACAGTCATTTCAAATTATTAAAACATTATTTTTACCTTAAATCACACTAATTACCTTTAATCGCGATTAATAAAACGTAAAAGTTACTATTCACAAAATATTATTTTAATCTCATTGAAAAATATTTTACTTAATAATGAAAAACATGTATGTCAGATTTTTGAAAATCAAATCACAGAAGTGGTAAAGTTTCATTTAAACGAAAAATCAGTTTCTTTAACAACCACTTAGTGGTTTCACTATTCATCAAAAATTGATGTTTTTTAGAAAAATACCATAAATTCACCCTAAACTATATTTGATAATCCGAATTCAAAAATGATACCTATTTTATAAAATTAAAAACATATATGTTTCATTAATTAATTTAATAATTAATTTCTGCTGTCAAAACAAATAGCTTGTTTTTAAGAAACAATATCTATTAAAAGATTTACACTAGGTTAAGTGCAATTTCAAATTTAAATTAATTCCAATGACCACCATTGGATTAAATGGTAAAAATATATTCTAAATACACTTTAATCTCAATTAAAAATATAATCTATCCATATAAATAAGTCAGATTAAAAGGAGGTTTTGAATTAAAATGCAACATTTTCACTAAAATTGATCTTTATCGGAAAAAGAACAAAAAATTACAGAAAGTAAATAATGATGTCCAGATTCTAAAGATGGATTTTATTTTTTCAAATACAACATATAAATTTGTCAAAATTATATTTAAAAAGGGTTTTCCATCAAAATGCGGTTAATCGACCTTTTAAAGAATATTATAAGATTTATGCTTAAAATTGGATTCATATGCATTTTACGCCTCTAACATTTATTGGATAAAAGAAAAAATATTTCACACACATATATGATCATTTTTTAGTAAGTTACGTTCATTCCCGCCATTAAAATGGCAAGGCACTAACTGCCATTTAAAATAATATTATTTTATAATTTGAGTGCAACGTAAGATTTCAAAGGAACTCATTGTTGCGTATTGGGTACGCCATCGAGCAAAGAGGTCCCTTTAATGTAATATTAATATTTTATTCAAAAATATGGATAAATATAAAAATGTCATATTCTATATTTACCTGGGGTGTTACAAGATAAACTTATATTTTTATTGAACAAGTCGGGGTCTATGAGTTTGTGAATTGGAAATAGAAAAATAAATTAAATTACTATTATGAACTAGTATCATTTACCTTTACTTTATGACCTATTTATTCAGATTCAAGGGCTCAATAATTAATAATAATTTATTTTTTATCTATATGTCATAAGTCATGATTTATGATATAACAATATAATTGTTCTCACAAGTTATAATAATTATGAGTTACATGTAATTCCCATTTGATTAAATAATACATCCTTGGTATTCATGGATTTAATGAATTTAGTATTCATGGAAGTTACAAATATATTTTTTAGGGGTTCTATTAATGATATATTTGAACAATCTATGATCTATAAAGATAATTATACCATTTATAAAATTTCAATGAAACTTTTTGGAAGAATAATATATATGGTGAATTTATTAAGAATAAATTTTAACTTCAATGGGTTCCTTTTATTGATCATGTTGTCTCAAAAGATGGTATATTTGTTGAACCTATAAAGAAAACCGTGGTTAAAATGGTCTAATACAGAGAATATCACTGATATGAAATGTGGTATTGGGATATCTGGTTAATATCATTATTTTTTTGAATTATTTTCATGATTAGATAATATTTTATCAAATATTACATTTAATGGGGTTACATTCATATTATATATGAATTTTAAAGAATGTTTTGCAGAATTAAAGAGAATATTAATCACTGAATTGGTATTTAACATACCATCCTTGATGAAATGGTATTTTATATATTATTATGTATCTTGGAATGGAAAATAGTGCTTCCATATGAAAAATAATAGTCTTGTTTTTAATGGGTCAATAAAATTTCAGTATCAGTATCAAAACAATCTATCTCCTGATCTTGAGATGATAGCTGTAATGTTTATTTATAAAATATGGTGGCACTATCATTATGGGGGATGAAGTGACATATATATATATCAAAAAATATTTAACTTTATATTCAATTAGAAATAGATTATCACGAAACATAGGATATGGTTAGAAATACCAAAAGTCTATTAATGTGTAATAAACTACCATCCTTTGAAGGAAAATAATGTTCCAAATTCTTTGAGTATGATTTGACATGGAGTCATATCAAAGATAGGGATGAAAAAATATCTAATATTAACATATTTAGTAAATTTCAACATGGAAATTATTAAGAAATGGGAATCATCATTCAAATTCTTTATTATTTTGGAATCATATTTACAGGGGATTATAAAGAAGCCCAAATAAGATGATATGGGTTTATAGAAGAATATAAAAGTTTTGAATGATGGGATAGCGACACACTTCATCTATTAATATGTTTTGTTAATATTTGGAAAGAGACTATGTGTTTTGTTCATGTAAGCGATAAATTTGGAATTACTCGATGAGGCACATATCTCAAATTCCTCCATATATCCTATTAGTAAAATAATATATTGGGTTTTTGGGATAGAACATTATGTTGGATGATATATTGTAGAAAATTAAATAATATTTGTTTAGATAATTGGTATTCAATCCAATTATGGTTGAAATTTTATATCCTAAAGGATTCATCCAACCAATCAATATACCAAAATGGAAGTGGGAGAATGTTATAATAATTTTTTTTTCTAGGCTTTTGAACACTCTGGGTAGGATTGATACTATAAGTGTAATTGTGTGTCACTTTACCAATTTTTCAAATCCCATTTACAAATTGTATGATCTACACATTGAATGATGTGAATGAATATTTATTAATGATATATTGATACATCACAGTGCAACCATGTCAACTATATCTAATCATGACCCTTGGATCACATTATAATCTAGAAGGAGTCCTTATAAGTCTCTCGACATTGTGATATAATCAAGGATCCACTATCATTCTCAAATTGATTGCCAGTATAAAAGAAATATCCAAAAATTATAAGACCTGTTGAGATCATTTTTCTTGACATTAAAGGTACACTGTTTCAATATATAAATTTGGATTAATTTTAATATAATAATTTATTTCATTCAAGAATTAATATAGAACCAAATGAATTATTTTAGGGGAAGAGATTTCATACTCCAACATATTGGGATGACGTTGAAGAGGGGATTCTATTTGGCATAAAATGTGTTGAGGATACTAATATTATAGTGTGAGTAATTCTAAATCATATTACGAAACCTAAATGTTGAGAAATGAATTTTAAATCAATATTTGGAAGAATATACAGTTTCAGGGGGGTTAAATATTTGTAATATTTTCTCTATAAAATGGAGTTATAATGTTCAGAAATTATGGGAAGATATGGCCTTGGTACATCATAACTTATGAAATTTATATAGTATTTGAGTTGTTTTAAATTATCAATATATGTCTCTCAACCTCTATATTATTCACCAATAATTTTATTTTCTTTACTTAATATTAAAATACTCAACCCTTAGAATGTTCTCAATATTAATGAAATTGTACTCGAACATCGCTTATCATTTAGGAATAACGAGTAGAAGTTTTTGACATGGCAGAGTGGGTATTATAGAATTAAAAATGAGACTAGAAAAATTATATTCCATGAATCAATGTCTTGAAAAAATTATCATTTAATTATTTAAATTAAATGATGAATAAGTGTCCAAATTTTTTTATAAGATATGTTATATTAAATTTCTAAAAATAAGTACTTTTCGATGGTGTAAGACGCGAAATTCAATTAAGGAAATTTAAATATGATTTACTCATGTATCCGATTTATTTAATATAATTTTCAAATAATAATATAATTATCAATTATTAAAACAATATATTTATAAATTAATAGTAAATACACACATATTTCTATGAATAAAAATTTAATTTACCATAAAAATATTTTTTAAATTTTTTAAGGCCAAATGTGTAATTTTTAAATACATGTGTTTTTAGGTTTAATAATAACATTTCAAATATATAGGGAAGTATTTTCATAATAAAATAGACCATTTATTGAATTATCACTTGATATTAATGTAAGGAAGAAATATTTGTATTTTTATAAAGTAGATTATTTTTTTAATGGCTAAAATACAATTGTTTTAGAAAACCATATCATTTATGAATACAAAATTACCTAATTAGAAAATAAAATTGACGAATCCTTTCAATAGACCATAATTTTATTAATGAATTACTATTACTATATAGAGAATTTTATGTTGAATTTATAACCATGTGTCTGATATTTTGAAACCTATGAAAAATCATTTATAAAAACTATATGTTATGAATTATACATTTAATATTTAATAATTAAATTTCATCACATTTTTAGATTGGATGAATAAAAATGGATTTCATAATTTTAGTACGATTATAAAAAATATTTAATAAGTGTAATTTCATTTTATATAAAAAATTGTTTCTAAGTCAAAAAGTGTGTTTCCCCAGAAAAGGTATTATAAGGTAAATGGTTGATCTTAAAAAGGGATGGAATAAAGTTACTAAGAACCAAACCAAAAAATTGTTTCCCACTATTTATCATAACATTAATCAACCTTATATAAATAATTATCAAAAAAATTATTAAAATTATTTCCACCAAAAAGATGGTATCCTTAATAAGAAAATAGTCAATACTTTAACATTAAATACATCCCTAATTGAGTATAAATTCCCAACCCCTCTTCCCATTATCCCAAATAATAATTTTGTACTCTATTATCATATATCTCTCACGTACTGTCTTTTATTTATCTCACTTAAACCCTAAATATTAATTTGGTCCAAAGCGTTATCTCTATTATAAGAATATTAGGAAAAGTAGTTGGTTCTAATTTATATTTCATTATAATTCAAGTCCATTAATTGTATTGTTATTTTAAATTATTTCAAATATAGAACCATGATTATTATTATTATATGGTATTATCATTCATTTTATGTATTATCAGTTTTATAAAACATATCTACTTACATTACATCTATTTATTAAGTAGTTAATATGAGAATGTAAGGGCTCCTAACCTCTTCCCTTTATTTTTGAAGTCTTTCCAATTTCTTTTATTTTAATTGTGAAATTTAATTATTCTTATATATTGAAAATTTAACTTTATACTATCAATTATAGAAAATCATTCCATCTCAATATACCAAATTTATTATAATTTGTAATTAACAAACACCTTTCTTCCATAAAAAATTATAATTTTTTTTAGTGAAAAGAGGTAATGACTTTTTATCGATTTACTACCCTGATTGGATATTGGAATGTTTATATGGTTTTCATAACCCAAACATAGATAACTATGTTAATTTATTTATTCTATATCCCCTATCTTCTCTTTCATTATGTAGTTCTTATCTAAAATTTTGGAGTTTTTAGAAATGCATTGCATGTCCCACTGTTTTAGAGCACATCTGGATAAACCATGTGGAATACATGAGGATGAATCTAAAACCTTTATATAATCAAACACATTGTAATTGAATGGTTTTTCAAACCATATATATTATTTATGCTTGTTTTATTGGATCCTGATAAATGAAACATAGTTGGTTCCTCGTTCTCCAAACTCTACAGCCACACCATGCACAATGAATAGATTTATTAAAATTGTGATTTTACCATTTTTATAGCTTCTATATTTTTCCTATGTCACCTCTATCTCCACATATTTGTGTCACATGACCCTTTTTGGATCCTCTGTCACACCGGACCCATGCTTTTATTTTATTTTATTAATTATCTATCTTTAAATAATTTTTTTGATGGGGTCTAGGGTGATCCCCAGACGTAGTTTCCATGTATCTAATAAAAATGTGTGTATCGGGTTAGACGTCATTCGGCACATATGGGGACCACAAATTTGGAGGCCAAGCGGCTTCACCAAAGTAACTGCGTAATAGTACGCTCTCGAAAAATGAATGTAAGTAAATATTGTAATTAAAATAAACATTAATGTTTCAAATAATTTTTATAATGGTTATTATGAATGTTAATATTTTTATTTAGGTTAGTAGTGATTATGATGCTTATATAAATACCTACATTTCCCTTATTGTGGGATTTATTTTTTGAATTTTTTTATATTGTTTTCCTTATAAAATGGTAAAATGGTTTTGATTACGTTTCTAAAAAATGGGTTTTCAAATGAAAGT
Organism: Viscum album; assembly: GCA_963277665.1. Taxonomy (NCBI): domain Eukaryota; kingdom Viridiplantae; phylum Streptophyta; class Magnoliopsida; order Santalales; family Viscaceae; genus Viscum; species Viscum album. The sequence continues at coordinate 1,103,569,406 of OY728131.1, read as the reverse complement.
GTTGAATCCTCTTTGTTCAAATTTGAAAATATAAACATTACTTTCCTTTTTGAAAATACCATTAACACTAATGAAATGATACCAGATTAAAAATTGGTTAAAAGAAATGAATCATACTTTGATTTTGAGTAAAATATTTTGAAAACACACTTTAATAAATTGTAGTTCAATCTTGAAATGTTGTTTATTTTATTTTAAAGTTAGTGAATTGGGAATAGATATTAGGATAGCCTACAATGTTTTAATACTCATGGATATAGAACTTCTTTGTTTTTAATGCTTGTGAAATCTACATCTTGAGTGCGCCCACCTTGGGCGATGCCTGATTGTCGAGTTGGAGAGTGTCCTGCGGGGTCACACAGATTTAGTTTGGATTTCATGTTCGGTTAGCTTTATATTCTTCTGTTCGTATTTAGTCATTTTGTTGGGTTTATTTTATTCTACACTGCTCGGTATTATTTTTGCTGCTTTATTTATTTTTATTGGAAAAAATCATTCCCACAGCCTCTGTTGTTGCCCTGGAACTTTTTTCCAGCCCGAGAGGATCAAGAACGCCTCTCAGGCCATGTCGTGGACCAGCTCAGGTGATCGGTTCAAGGTCAACCCTGGTTGGTTCATGAAAAATAGTATCAGAGGGAGAATTTTTCATATCGGAACCTTATTTTCAGAGCATTATTTATTATTTGGGATGTCAATGTAGATGGAGTAGGATTGTCACGAGTTGAGGGGTAGTTGCCGGAAGAGCATTGCGAAATCTGGCTCGTGCTGATCCCCAGGTTTCCATGGGATGTTTGGCTTCATTAGTTTCAATGGGTTTTTTATGGAATGTTATATTATTTGGATATGAAAAAAGGAGTTGGGATAATAATCCTTAGCCCCATTGCCTGGCAGGCCATGTGGAGCTAGGGGCTTAGTCCAAAAAGGTTATCCATGTCGGTGATGTGATTGACATATGGACTCCCACCATATGGTCATGTCACCCATCAACACTAGTTCCTTGTTTGAGATGTTTTAGTTCTACTGTGGCTTCTGAGAGTGGATCGAATTTGAAAAAAATGGTTTAAAAAAATGGTTTTCTAAAATGAAATGTTTAATTTCTGGATTTCTTTAAAAGAAGTTGTTTGAATGGTTTATTTTTAGAAAATTAAGTTTCTTTATTTTGACCATGGTGTTCTTATGGGTGCTCACATGCATAGTGGTATATTGGAAATGTGATAGGATTTTTGGTATGGTGGATGGATTCCCTAGGTGGCATGGATAGAAGCATGTGAGTGAGACTCTAAAGAATACCAATGTCGAGGTTTTAACCCACCATGCTTAAATTACCAATGTTTTCAAAAGAGATGTCTTGATATTAAGATGACTCATTTTCTTGTTTTTAGAGCCTTTAATATTTGAAATGTTTGTTTTATAGGATTTTATTTTATTCAGATGGTTTTGATTTTGTTTTTTGATTTTTTTTTCTCCAATGGTTATCTCCTTGAAGCTTCGATGTGTGATCATAGTACGATTGATTAACCTAATGATTTTATGCTTGAGTTTCAGAAGCTAGATACACATCTCTTTTATGGTCAAACAGACCCGTTCGTAGAGGAGGAGTGGATTTGGATGATTGAAATGGACTTTAACCTTGTTGAGTTTCCTGAGGCATTGAAGGTCAAGTTTTCAACCTCCATGCTTGAAGGATCACCGAGGATGTGGCGGATGTTAGTGTCTCAGAACATGCCCCATTAAGAGATTACTTGGGGGTTCATGAAGGCTTAGTTCATTCGTCAGTTTTTCTCTGAAGAAGAAAGGGTGAGAAAGGGGATGAAGATGTGTTGTCTATATTAGTGAGACAGACCCATGTTGGAATATTTCAAGCACTTTTTGGAGCTGGTCCCTTATGATTTAGGGTATATCACAGATGACTCCATGAAGTCTTGACATTTCATGGATGGTCTCCACCCCGATCTACAGTCAAATGTGTCAGAGTCCAACCTAACATCTTTTGTCTATGTGGTGAGACATGATTTTCATGTCGATTCCAGGATGGAAGTAGTGTTCAAAGTAGTCCTCCATCCTTAAATCCCTATGATTAGTGGTGAGGGTTCTAGAAATGAGATGAGTAAGTAATAAAAAGTCGATAAGAAGCTCGTGGAATCAAAATGTCCACTAGATCATTCATCAACCTCTTCATAGAGAGAGGTCATTTTTTGTTATTAGTATTGAACGCTGGGTCACAAGAATATGTCATGCCCAAGTTCTCTGAAACCCTTTGAGGCATGTGGAAGTCTGGGTCACTTTTGGTGATACTATCGGGGCATTGCTAGGAAGTGTCGCGGAGAAAGTTCTCTGAAGTGATGTGCTATTGGGTTTTTGTTCAATTTTTTTGGGGTGAGTTTACTTTCAGTGTCAAGGATCCTTTATTGTTGTGGTGTATTGATGGTGTTTTGTGTTTTGAAATGTATGGGTATGTCATGGGTCTTCTAATGAACTACTGTTTCCAATGCCATAATTATTTTCATCTTAAAATATTGTCCTTTATATTGTTAAATCAAAAGGTATGTGTTTCTTATTGGGATTTTCAGAACCTGACTGTAAGGTAGGAGATTCTTCATCCATCATAGCTCTAGTCAAAAGTTGTTAGAGTGTAGTTGGTGCATAGTCCCCAAGGATTTTTAAGGAGTCTAGTTAAGGTGGTGCCTTTATCAATGCAGTGAGACAGTTTTAGCTTTTTGTTGGTGTTTATCTGTCATTATAAATTATTTCTCATCACAAAAAGGTTGTGGTAGAATTATACCTCACAAAATGTCATTAATGGTGCATTTTTTGTGGCCATTTGCTAATAAGTGACATTGCTTGGACCACCCATGTGAAACAGTTGCGACATTTGTTTGTGTCCATCCCGATTTGAAGAGTCATGAGTAGTTGTATGTTTTAGTTTCATTTATCCTAAACTTGGTCCCTCCCTCCCTGCCCGGGGGGGGGGGGTAAGGGTTTTTGGGTTTTTCATACTTTATTTAGCTCTTATCAATTTCAGATGTGAGTGAGTGGTTTAAATTTCCTTACTATGTTTTTTCTTACTAGAGTATGGCCTGGTGCAGTTCTATGTTGGATTATATTTTGGTCGCTACTAGGATGGTTCTTTATGGTTGGGAGACCCACTATCTCTTTGGGTTTTCTCTTAAGCCATTATCGAGGACCAGATGAGTTCTTATGGTGGGGAGCTTGTTCAGGCCTCCCTCCAATGGTGATCTATTTTGGAAAACGAGGTTGAGTCTTGTAGGTGGTCGATGGAATGTCTATGGATTAGGATGGTGGATCGTGTTTCTGTGGAATCCTTAGGTGTTGATCGATTGGTAGGATAGTGTTATAGATTTTCAGGGGTGGAAAGAATTATGGTGGGGAGAATTATCACACCCAACCCATGATTTTATTTTATCGTATTATTTATTTGGCTAAAAATAATTTTTCTTCTGAAGTCCATGGTGTGGCCCAGATGAAGATTCCATGTTTCTAATAAAAACTATGTGTCTTCGTTCAACCTCGTTAGATGCAAAGGTGGAGCATGAATTTTGAGGTCGCGCGGCTTCGCCAAAGTAACTACACGATGGTCTGTTCTCCGTAAATGAATCTAAATGAATATTTTAATTAAAATAAACATTAATTATGTCATTTAATTTTTTATGGTTTTTTAGAATGTAAATATTTATATTTAAGTGAAAAAATTAAATTGAAAATTTTTATTATTATGCATTACAATTAATGTTATTATACTAGTTAAAGCAATGGTTAGAAATTATTTTCCTAATGAATAATAATAATAGTAGTAATAATAATAATAATAATTATTATTATTATTATTATTTTATTCCCTTTATTGTTATTATTCATATCATTATTTTTATTTTTTTTATTTATTATTATTTTTATTTACTTATTCATATATTATTATTATTATTACATTTATTTCTTTATCTTTTCTTATTTCTAATTTCTTTTAGGGTTGCACCATTTTTTTTCCATTCTCCCTTCAATTTGAGCACCCCCTGATTCTCTACATGCGAAAGAACCAACTATCATTCTTCCCTAATACTGTGCTCAAATGAACCAGTGGGGAAGGACCTCTCATCCGACCTCTTGACCTTTTCTTACCTTGGTTCCTACCGCGAGACCCTTCTCGGATCCTCTTTTCCATGTGCACTCTACCGGTCCCAACTCCTACTTCCCTGCGTGCTACACCAAGCCGCATCCACTCCCGTCTTTACTTTTGTCAGACTCCCCCAGACTGTTTCTCCCCATCTTTCCTCATTCACTCTGATGTCGCTTGCATGACTCGCTCCCTCACTGCAACTCCATCCCCAGCTGGCACACCCTCCCTCTTCCCCCGAATGTGACTTTTCCTCCTCCTTCCCACAACTGATGCGAGTATCCTCCCTCGTCCATCCTGAATTGTACATAGTCAGATGCCGCCTCCTCCCCTCGCAGCAACTCTGACTAGTATCCCTCTCCACGGTCACCTTCCCATCGCAGTAGCCCAATGTAACCCATGTCCCCGCTGAATCACCCTTTAGTACACCCTACTCACCGTGATCAGCCCCCTCAGCCCTCTTTCTTAGTGCGTAGAATCCCCAGCCAACAACCCCACCTCTAGTGAAACCACTCCAACTGACCCAAAAACCCCAGTGCCCTTCTATCCAACACGCATAGCCTCCGGCGACCCTCCTTAGGCCACGACTTCCCTCAACTGATGTGTTTCATTCCCTGTAGGTATGTCATTTTGTATATTTTTTTATTCTTGTTTATCCATTTGTTTCGATTAGAGATTTCATTCATTTTGGGTTTTTTGTAGCATTGGGTTGTATTCAATTTCTGGTGCATTCAATTTAGGTTAGAATGAGATCTCGCACCATTTTCAAGTTTTCTTTGACATCACACTTCGGTCTCGAGGTTGGTCTCCCTTGCACTCGCATTTATTATTTATGAAAATTTGATTTCATGTTTTTCTCTCCTTATTCATATTCTAAATATGAGTCTTTTGATCCTTGGATGAGTTTTATAGTATTAAATGGATATTTATTCATTGCCTTGTAATGTAAGTGTTATTTCATCATAAATGTGAACACCTATAGTTTGGAAAACAAATTTTTCATTGACATTCAAACATAGTTTATGAAAATTTAAAAGAGGATTATCACTTTAAATCAATTTAAACCATGAAATTTGTGTTTTTCACTATGTTGAGAATAAATTCCAATTTGGTTTAGAACATGTTACATGTGCCGCTAATGAATGTCCCATTGGTCATTTTTGGTATATCTTTTATTTCATGGTGTAATGAAAAATGTCTTGGGGAGTTTTTTTATTTTCTAAAATTGGGTGTTTTGTTGAGTTGTGATATAGGGTTTTTATGCATTGTTTTTTATTTAATGGAAATTGGTTTTCCATGAATTTATTAATGTGGTGGAAACATGTGAAATGAGGTTTTCGGTTCCATAAATGGTTTCCATAATGGTTTGATATTTATAGTGGAATGAGTTTTGGTTTTCAAGGGGTTTTGGTGAGCTTTAACCCCTTTGTGAAATGTGATTTTGGGTGATGGTAATAATGAGTTTGGTGAAAAAATATTGATGATTTTAAATTAAAAGGATTAGTTGTGGTTTTTAAATTAGTTCTATGGAATTGTTTTTAAAGAATCGTTATTACTGTTTTTTATTATAAATTTTGTGCCTCACACCTCTTTTAAAGAAGTGTTTTCATAATGAGATATGATTTTTTCTACAAATGTCAAAGGGCCTGTTTGGCCATTTAGTGAAATTTGTAAAACGTTTTTATTATGAAAACCCTTGTTGTATGTTCCTCATTCCTCGGTTGTATGAAATGGGTGGGAGTCCCTTGTTAGGGGGTTCGTGAAATATAATGTGAGGGTACTTTGGTTGGAACCTCTTATAATAGTGTTGTTTTAGGGCATGAGAACAATCCTTGGGGAGACTCGGGGTGAGACCTATTTTTCTTTATTTTTGTAGATGTATATATGGTGAATGGATTCTCGACTGGAATTGGTTGGCTCACCGCCTTTTCTAAATACTTGATGTAACGACTCAGAATTTTGAATAAATCTTGTTTCCTAATTTTATGTGTTATTTTATTTTATTTTTATACACAAGAAAAAATGTTTCATTTGATAACATGATTATAATTAAAATGAGACCGTTGGGTTTAGACGGTTATATGACCATGGGTCAATATGACCGCTGGAAACTAAACGTTTTGATTATTGTCTATAAATACATGTAATCAAGGTTAATTATTATTGAAAGTAGATTCGATGGCCTCACCCAGTAGTCTTGGACCGATCGAAGCCCATCTAACAGAACTTGGGAAGGAGGTAGCACCACTGGGATTTGCTCTGGACCAAACCCAAGCCGAATTTCATCATGTAAATCTAGAACGGAATTGCTTTTGTGAGAAGTTCAAACTGATAGAAATTACTACTCGTGTGATGTTAGCCGAGCCTCCCTCAGATTCTCCCACATCAGCACACCTTACACTTAGGTCTTATGCTGGTGTGATAAGGGGCTATGTAAGGAGACCGTAACTCCCTTGTGTAATCCTTTGCTTTAAAAAAAATTGGGATTTCTTCTTATGATAAAGTTTATGAATTTTTAAATGACCGGATAAATATAGTATGCATATTTTTGATGAATTTTATAAAAAGGATATTTTAAAAATGTTTATGTAAACCTTAAATAATTAAAAATGTGTAATGATTTTCAAAAAATGGTCTTCTACAATTATGTTCAGTATGAAATTTAGAGTCTAATAATATCAACTTGATTTTTGATGAATGGTAAATTATGAATAGTGATTTTATGATGAGGATTACTAATATGTCCAAATGGATTAGTAATCTCACTTAAAGAAAGTATTAAATCTAGGCACCTTGATTAAGTAATGTGATTAATTAAAATTGTTAAATAACGGTTTCATAAATTATTATTCATGTATTAGTTTTTTCGAGTGAATAGTGTTTTTTAATTAAAAGTTAAATTCAAAATATTTAAAAAAATTATTTTTATAAAATGGATTTCATTTTTGAACTCAGAGCAACGATATTATGTTATGGTAATTTTTGGGGTTTTTTCTGAAAAAATGAATTTTCGGTGAATAGTGTATTTATATAAAAAAATAAATTAAAAATATATAGAAAATTATTTCTATAAAATGGAGTTCATTTTTGAAATCAGAGCATTGATATTTGGTTAAGGTGAAATTTTGGGATTGTTCTGAGAAAGTTGAATTTTCGATGAATAGTAAAAATACAGTTTTTAAGTTACGGGTGTTTAATGACATCATTAAATGATGTATTAAGTTTGTAATCAATAGGATAGACTTATGAATATTAGGATAAGGTACTAGGTGTCCCAAGTGTCCAATACCATGGGTAAATACCATGGGAAAAAATCATGGGCAAGCCCATGGTTTTGCCAAAACCACTAATGAGGTGTCCATTGGCCATTAATGCCTTGTCCCCTCACTTTCCCTATAAATACCAAGCCATCCTATAATACATTCGACTCCCCACTCTCCCACAATGACGTTCGGGACTCATTACCTCCCAAGGAGTCCTCCCAAGGTGCCCCCAAGCCCTCAAGGTCCGAACCATTGAGTTTTAAGAGTTACGTTTTAAGGTAAGGGATATGATCTCTCTCTTTCTTTTCAAGAAATCTCTTTTATGTAATTTTTTTTATGATCCATGTTCTTATTTTAAAGGGTGTTCCTTAATACTCCTCTTACTTCCCTTTTCATGTTCACATAATGAGAGATCCCCTCTTACTCTCATTATTTCGTTTTATAAATTGTTAAGTGGCGCCGTTAGGCTGCCGGAATTTTTGTAATGATTCTTTCTCCCTTCTCATTTTTCAAGATCTATTTTCATGTAAAGTGTTTCAAGTTCCTTTTTATTATGTTGGGGTATGATATCTAAATTTATCATACTGATATTTTATGATCATATAGTGAGAGACCCCATTTGATCACTTCAATTCAGTATTTTGATGTTTTAAGTGGCGCCGTTAGGCTGCCGAATTTTTAAGTGGTTCTTCACTCTTCTCGATTTGAAGTTCTACTTTCATGTCAATTCCTTCAAGTTCCTTTTTGTTATGTTGGGGTATGATCTCTTTATCTATCATAATGAACTCTTATTTTCATATGATGAGAGACACCATTTGATCTCTTCAATTTAGTATTTTGATGTTTTAAGTGGTGTCGTTAGGCTGCCGATTTTTTAGGGGACTCTTTCACCCTTCTCATCATTTTCAAAGTTCTAATTTCATGTAAAGTCTTTCAAGTTCCTTTTTAATTATGTTGGGGAATTATCTCTATATCTATCATACTGAACTCTTATTTTCACATGATGAGAGACCCTATTTGATCTTTTCAAAACATTTTTTTTGAAGTTTAAGTAACGTAGTTAGGCTACCGAACTTTCATAAGAGAAATCTAATGTTTGTCTTCCTTCCATATTTTTAATTTCAAATGGTATGTCCTTGAAATTTCATTACCATGATCATGTATCATTATTATTCTGTCCATCTACTGTTTTATGGGTCATTTATGAATGTTTGACCCATTTTCCCTCTCTTTTAATTTCTTCTAAAACCTCGTAACATAGTTGTTATGCTGCAGAATTTCTGTCTCAAAATGTCTCCCTCTTTTTCTAAATTTCGTTTATATTTTTAAGTTAATACTCAAATCTATTTATTCTAAAGGGGTATTCAAATATATTCCAAAATTTTCTATTTTAAATTCTGGGATATACATACATGAGACCCACCTTCCTTTTATGTGGGTTTTCAAGTGATGTAAAGATCATGTCTTTAAAGCAGTTTTTAAAACGTTGTGATTATGAAATGAAACCCATTTATTTTATGCTATATGGGTTATTTATGAAATTTTTTATGATGATATATGTGGCTCACATGATAATAAAATAAAAATTTAAGGGTGCGACGTGATAGCGCTCCAATGCATTGGGTAATGATGTAACCACTAGAGATTAAAATTTTCATGATACCGTGGTGAATAACCTTGGTAATTCTCAAATGACACCTTGGGGATGGACCTTGGTGATATGTTCATTATTGTATATGTTAAATTATGTAGCCACATCTTCATGTTATAAAAATGTTATTTTTATTATGATATGCCTCATGATTTCATTCTCATGCCTTAATGTTCTTTTCATGACCTTATTGAAATATCTCAAGTTCACATGTAAAATGTTTCTCTTGTTTCCCTTACTGGGATTTTTGCTCACCCTTTCTTTTGATGTATGTCCCCAGGTTATGTGATGCAGTAATGAACCTAGGATGAACATGAGGATAAGCCTTTCAAGTGTTTTAGATGAATGATTTACGTTTTCATGTTTAAAGTTCCTTGTTTCCAAGACACTAAACCTTAAAGATCCTTGGATTTGTAAAATGTAATGAAAGTTTTTGTGATAAAAAGGCGGGATGATATAGTTGGTATCAAAGGATGGTTTAGTTATTTGTGGAAATTAAGATATGAAAACTTTAGGAAGAAGCCTATAAAAAGTTAAAATAAAGGAAATCTTCCTGGTATTTTCGTTAGTATTGAGTAAGGGGTTGCCAAGAAAATACATCCCTGTCGGGATACGAGCAAGTAGAGGTGGCTCTGGCAGAGATGTACATAGGGGTAAAACCCGAAAACACCTCTTTGAGCTACACTCGAACGGGAACTGGTACACGACAACGGGCCTTGCTGCACTCTTGGTTACGACACTCCCGAGGGATATGTTTTGGTAAATTCATAAGCTTAGTATGAACCATTATTAAAGGAACAAAGGTAAAATAAAATAAAGATTCACATGAGAATATATGATCATGGATAACCTATAGGGGAACCTAGGGGATCACAAGTTAGGGTATACTTTTCTTCTACAAGTTATCCCTATATGATTTCAGTTCCTTTTCATGATTATTGGCTATGTATTTAAGCCCCTAATTATGGTTTTTTTAGTTAATGGAGGGAAATGGAAGAACATGTCCCAACAAACAATGTGATTGGAAATGAGACGATTGTCGTATTAATATGACAGGGATGATTGGGGGATTAAAATATGATAATTATTTTGGAAGACGTTCACTATTTTGGGGACCCTATATGATCGAGGTAAATAGATTACTACGAAATTTTCATTGAGGGGTAACGTTGACTTATATTTTGAAGAATCGATGAATTTAAGGTAGACATATAGTAATTTAGGTTACTTATGGAAATGATTAACCTATCCTGGGTAAAATATGTTTAGTTTTGCTACTTTTGTTATAAGATGTTATGAGTGCTTGATGTTGTTTGGAGATGAACGATGAAGTTTATTTTGGAAGACTATGTTATCAAATCCTTCTTTTATTTGGGTTTCAATATTATCTTGGTTTATTTTGAGGAATATTATTGACCGTTATTTATGGAATGGTCAATGATGAACTATGGTTAGTACCACGTAACTTTGAATATTTAAAAGTAGTTTCCATTCCTATGGGATTATTTCTTTTTGAAGAGGTGTTTTACCTTACCCTTTCTGTTTTTGGGATAATGTTTGAAGATAGAAGAAATAGATAGTTAATATTTTGTGGATTATGAAGTTGATTCTTGTGTTTTGATGAGACCAAGTAGTTTTTAATGCTCATAGTTTGGAGAAAAGATTTTTTTGGGTAGAAAATTATTAAAGGATGAAACTCTACATGAAGATTGGTATATTTTCTTATGTTTTTGTTTTATGTTGTAAATGAATTCCTCAAAATTATGAAAAGGAACGTAAAACACAAATGTTGTTGGTTTACATTTCCTACTAGGTAATCAATGACTGTTTACACACATCATAATTTTGGGATTTTTTTATGGTTAACTTTCTCATAATCATGTTCTCTATCACTCTCCCCTAGAACTTGACCCTTTTTTTTCTTCCATGTCCATGTTTTCCTACACGGAATCCTAGTGTGGGTTAACTCGAGTGACTTTTGTACTTTACTTTCTTTCTTTTAAAGTAATAATTTTACTGACACCTTTTTCGATGTGGGACTTTCAATGAAATTTTAAAACCCAATTTTAAAAATTGCGAGGACGCAATTTCTTAAGGGAGGAAGAATGTAACGACCCGAAATTTTGAATAAATCTTGTTTCCTAATTTTATATGTTATTTTATTTTATTTTTATACTCAATAAAAAATGTTTCATTTGATAACATGACTATAATAAAATGAGACCGATGGTTGTAGACGGTTATATGACCATTGGTCAATATGACCGCTGGAAACTAAACGTTTTGATTATTGTCTCTAAATACAAGTAATATTGGTTAATTATTATAGAAAGAAGATTTGATGGCCTCACCCAGTTGTCTTGGACCGATCGAAGCCCATCTAACAGAACTTGGGAAGGAGGTAGCACCACTGGGCTTTGCTCTGGACCAAACCCAAGCCGAACTTCATCATGTGAAGCTAGAACGGGATCGTCTTTGCGAGAAGTTCAAACTGATAGAAATTACTACTCATGCGATGTTAGCCGAGCCTCCCTCAGATTCTCTCACCTTAGCACACCTTACACTTAGGTCCTATGCTGGTGTGATAAGGGGATATGTAAGGAGACCGTAACTGCATTGTGTAATCCTTTGTTTTAAATAAAAATTGATATTTCTTCTTATGATGAAGTTTATGAATTTTTAAATAACTGGAAAAATATAGTATGCATATTTTTGATGAATTTTAGAAAAAGGATATTTTAAAAATGTTTATGTAAACCTTAAATATTTAAAAATGTGTAATTTTTTTCAAAAAACGGTCTTCTACAATTATGTTCAGTACGAAATTTAGAGTCTAATAAGATCAACTTGATTTTTGATGAATGGTAAATTATGAATAGTGATTTTTTGATTAGATTTAGTAATCTTTCCAAATGGATTAGTAATCTCACTTAAAGAAAGTATTAAATCTAGGCACCTTGATTAAGTAATGTGATTCACTAAAATGGTTAAAAAATGGTTTTATAATTTATTATTCAAGTATTATTTTTTTCAAGTGAATAGTGTTTTTTATTTAAAAATTAAATTAAAAAAATTTAAAAAAATTATTTTTATAAAATCGATTTCATTTTTGAACTCAGAGCACCGATATTATGTTATGGTAATTTTTGGGGTTTTTTCTGAAAAAATGAATTTTCAGTGATTAGTGTATCTAATAAAATAATAAATTAAAAATATTTAGAAAATTATTTTTATAAAATGGAGTTCATTTTTGAAATCAGAGCATGGATATTTGGTTAAGGTGAAATTTTTCGATTATTCTGAGAAAGTTGAATTTTTGATGAATAGTGAAAATACAGTTTTTAAGTTACGGGTGTTTAATGACATCATTAAATGATGTCTTAAGTTTGTAATAAATAGGTTCGACTTATGAATAGTATGATAAGGTATGAGGTGTCCCAAGTGGCCAATACCATGGGCCAATACGATGGGCAAGCCCATGGTTTTGCCAAAACCACTAATGAGGTTTCCCTTGTTCATTAATGCCTTGTCCCCTCACTTTCCCTGTAAATACCAAGCCATCCTCTAATCTATTCGACTCCCCACTCTCCCCCAACGATGTTCTGGTCTCATTACCTCCCAAGGAGTCCCCCCAAGGTTCCCCCATGCCCTCAAGGTCCCAAAAATTGAGTTTTAAGAGTTACGTTTTATGGTAAGGGATCTGATCTCTCTCTTTCTTTTCAAGAAATCACTTCTATGTAATTTCATTTATGCTCCATGTTCTTATGTTAAAGGGTGTTCTTTTATACTCCTCTTACTGCCGTTTTCATGTTCACATAATGAGAGATCCCCTATAACTCTCATTATTTCGTTTTATGAAGTTTTAAGTGGCGTCGTTAGGCTGCTGAAGTTTTTGTAACGGATTCTTTCTCCCTTCTCATTTTTCAAGATCTATTTTCATGTAAAGTATTTCAAGTTCCTTTTTATTATGTTGGGGTATGATCTCTAAATTTATCATACTTATATTTTATGATCATATGATAGGAGACCCCATTTGATCTCTTCAATTCAGTATTTTTATGTTTTATGTGGCGTTGTTAGACTGCCGAATTTTTTAAGTGGTTCTTCACCCTTCTCGTTTTGAAGTTCTACATTCATGTCAATTCCTTCAAGTTCCTTTTTGTTATGTTGGGGTATGATCACTATATCTATAATACTGCACTCTTATGTTCATATTATGAGAGACCCTATTTGATCTCTTCAATTCAGTATTTTGAAGTTTTAAGTGGCGCCGTTAGGCTGCCGAATTTTTAGGGGATTCTTTCACCCTTCTCATTCTTTTCAAAGTTCTACTTTCATGTCAAGTCTTTCAAGTTCCTTTTTAATTATGTTGGGTCATTATCTCTATATCTGTCATACTGAACTCTTATGTTCACATGATGAGATACCCTATTTGATCTTTTCAAAACATTTTTGTTGAAGTTTAAGTAACGTTGTTAGGCTGCCGAACTTTCATAAGAGAAATCTAATTTTTCTCTTCCTTCCATGTTTTTCATTTCAAATGGTATTTCCTTGAAATTTCATTACCATGATCATGTATCCTTCTTATTCTGTCCATCTACTATTTTATGGGTCATTTATGAATGTTGGACCCATTTTCCCTCTCTTTTAATGTCTTCTAAAACCTCGTAACATAGCTGTTATGCTGCAGAATTTCTGTCTCAAAATGACTCTCTCTTTTTCTAAATTTCGTTTATATTATTAAGTGAATACTAAATGATATTTCTTCTAAAGGGGGATTCACATATATACCAAAATGTTCTATTTTAAATTCCTGGATTTACATACATGATACCTACGTTCCTTTTCTGTGGGTTTTAAAGTGAAGTAAAGATCATGTCTTTAAAGCAGTTTTTAAAACGTTGTGATTATAAAATGAAACCCATTTATTTTATTCTATATGGGTTATTTATGAAATTTTTGATGATTATATATGTGGCTCACATGATAATAAAGGAAAATTTAAGGGTGTGCCCTGATAGCGCTCCAATTCATTGGGTAATGATGTAACCACTAGAGATTACAATTTTCATGATACCTTGGTGAATAACCTTGGTAATTCTCAAATGACACATTGGGGATGGACCTTGGTGATATATTCATTATTGTCTATGTTAAATGATGTAGCCACATCTTCAAGTTATGAAAATGGTATTTTTATTATGATATGCCTCATGATTTCATTCTCATGCCTTAATGTTCTTTTCATGACCTTTTTGAAGTATCTCAAGTTCACATGTAAAATGTTTCTCTTGTTTCCCTTACTGGGATTTTTTCTCACCCTTTATTTTCATGTATGTCCCCAGGTTATGTGATGCAGTAATGAACCTAGGATGAACATGAGGAGAATCCATTCAAGTGTTTTAGAAGAATGTTTTATTTTTTCACGTTTCAAGTTCCTGGTTTCCAAGACACTAAACCTTAAAGATCCTCGGATTTGTAAAATGTAATGAAAGTTTATGTGATAAAAAGGAGGGATTCTATAGTTGGTATCAAAGTATGGTTTAGTTATTTGTGGAAATTAGGATATGAAAACTTTAGGAATAATCCTATATAAAATTTAAAAAAATGAAATCTTGCATGTATTTTGGTGAGTATTGAGTAAGGGGTTGCCAAGAAAATACATCCCTGTCTGGAAACGAGCAAGTAGAGGTGGCTCTGGCACAGATGTACATAGGGGTAAAACCCGAAAACACCTCTTTGAGCTACACTCGAATGGGAACTGGTACACGACAACGGGCCTTGCTGCACTCTTGGTTACGATACTCCCGGGGGATATGCTTCGGTAAATTCATAAGCTTAGTATGAACCATTATTAAAGGAACAAAGATAAAATAAAATAAAGATTCACATAAGAATATATGATCATGGATAACCTAGATGGGAACCTAGGGGATCACTAGTTAGGGTATACATTTCTTCTACAAGTTATCCTTATATTATTTCGGTTCCTTTTCATGATTATTGGCTTAGTATTTAATCCCCTAATTATGGTTTTTTTAGTTAATGGCGGGAAATGGAAGAACATGTCCCAACAAACAATGTGATAGGAAATGAGATGATTGTCGTATTAATATGACATGGATGATTGGGGGATTAAAATATGATTATTATTTTGGAAGACGTTCACTATTTTGGGGACCCTATATGATCGAGGTAAATAGATTACTATGGTATTTTCATTGAGGGGTAAGGTTGACTTATATTTTTAAGAATCGATGAATTTAAGGTGGACTTATAGTAATTTAGGTTACTTATGGAAATGATTAACCTATCTTGGGTAAAATATGTTTTGGTTAGATACTTTTGTTATAAGATGTTAGGAGTGCTTGATGTTGTTTAGAGATGAACAATGAAGTTTATTTTGGAAGACTATGTTATCAAATCCTTCTTGTATTTGGGTTTCAATATTATCTTGGTTTATTTTGAGGAATCTTAATGACCGTTATTTATGGAATGGTCAATGATGAACTATGGGTAGTACCATGGAACATTGAAGATTTAAAAGTAGTTTCCATTCCTATGGGATTCTTTCTTTTTGAAGAGGTGATTTACCTTACCCTTTCTGTTTTTGGGATAATGTTTAAAGATAGAAGAAATATATAGTTAATCTTTTGTAGATTATGAAGATGATTCTTGTGTTTTGATGAGACCAAGTAGTTTTGAATGCTCATAGTTTGGAGAAAAGATTAGTTTTGGGTAGAAACTTATTAAAGGATGAAACTCTACATGAAGATAGGTATATTTTCTTATGTTTTTGTTTTATGTTGTAAATGAATTCCTCAAAATTATGAAAAGGAACGTAAAACAAAAATGTTGTTGGTTTACGTTTCCTACTAGGTAATCAATGACCATTTACACACATCATAAGTTTGGGATTTTCTTATGGTTAACTTTCTTCTAATCCTGTTCTCTATCACTCTCCCCCAGAACTTGACCCTTTGTTTTTTTTCATTTCCATGTTTTCCTACATGGAATCATAGTGTGGGTTAACTCGGGTGTCTTTTGTACTTCCCTTTCTTTCTTTTAAAGTAATAATTTCAATGACTCCTTTTCTAATGTGGGACTTTCAATGAAATTTCAAAACCCAATTTTAAAAATTGCGAGGACGCAATTTCTTAAGGGGGGAAGAATGTAACGACCCGAAATTTTGAATAAATCTTGTTTCCTTATTTTATATGTTATTTCATTTTATTTTTATACTCAAGAAAAAAGTTTCATTTGATAACACGATAATAATAAAATGAGACCGATGGGTTTAGACGGTTATATGACCATTGGTCAATATGACTGCTGGAAACTAAAAGTTTTGAATATTGTCTCTAAATACAAGTAATCTTGGTTAATTATTATAGAAAGAAGATTCGATTGAATCACCAAGTAGTCTTGGACCGATCGAATCCCATCTAACAGAACTTGGGAAGGAGGTAGCACCACTGGTCTTTGCTCTGGACCAAACCCATGCTGAACTTCATCATGTGAAGCTAGAACGGAATCGCCTTTGCGAGAAGTTCAAACTGTTAGGAATTACTACTCGTGCGATGTTAGCTGAGCCTCCCTCATATTCTCTCACCTTAGCACACCTTACACTTAGGTCCTATGCTGGTGTGATAATGGTTTATGTAAGGAGACCGTAACTGCCTTGTGTAATCCTTTGTTTTAAATAAAAGTCGGGATTTATTCTTATGATGAAGTTTATGAATTTTTAAACGACCAGATAAATATAGTATGCATATTTTTGATGAATTTTAGAAAAAGGATATTTTAAAAATGTTTATGTAAACCTTAAATAATTAAAAATGTGTAATGATTTTCAAAAAATGGTCTTCTACAATTATGATCAGTACGAAATTTAGAGTCTAATAAGATCAACATGATTTTTGATGAATGGTAAATTATGAATAGTGATTTTATGATTAGGATTAGTAATCTATCCAAATGTATTAGTAATCTCACTTAAAGAAAGAATTAAATCTAGGCACCTTGATTATGTAATGTGATTCAATAAAATGGTTAAATAACGGTTTCATAAATTATTATTCAAGTATTAGTTTTTCCAGGGGAATAGTGTTTTTTAATAAAAAATTAAATTAAAAATATTTTAAAAAATTATTTTTATAAAATGGATTTCATTTTTTAACTCAGTGCACCGATATTATGTTATGGTAATTTTTGGGGTTTTTTCTGAAAAAATGAATTTTCGGTGAATAGTGTATTTATTTAAAAAAATAAATTAAAAATATTTAGAAAATTATTTTTATAAAATGGAGTTCATTTTTGAAATCAGATCATTGATATTTGGTTATGGTGAAATTTTGGGATTATTCTGAGAAAATTGAATTTTTGATTTATAGTGAAAATATCGTTTTTAAGTTACGGGTGTTTAATGACATCATTAAATGATGTATTAAATTTGTAATCAATATGTTCGACTTATGAATAGTAAGATAAGGTATGAGGTGTCCCAAGTGGCCAATACCATTGGCAAATACCATGGGCAAGCCCATGGTTTTGCCAAAACCACTAATGAGGTGTCCCTTGGTCATTAATGCCTTGTCCCCTCACTTTCCCTCTAAATACCAAGCCATCCTCTCATCCATTCGACTCCCCACTCTCCCCAATGATTTTCGAGTCTCATTACCTCCCAAAGAGTCCTCCCAAGGTGCCCCCAAGCCCTCAAGGTCCCAAACATTGAGTTTTAAGAGTTACGTTTTAAGGTAATGGATCCGATCTCTCTCTTACTTTTCAAGAAATCACTTTTATGTAATTTCATTTATGCTCCATGTTCTTATGTTAAAGGGTGTTCTTTTATACTCCTCTTACTTCTGTTTTAATGTTAACATAATGAGAGATCCCCTCTTACTCTCATTATTTCGTTTTATGAAGTTTAAAGTGGCCTCGTTGGGCTGCTGAAATTTTTATAACGAATTCTTTCTCCCTTCTCATTTTTCAAGATCTATTTTCATGTAATGTATTTCAAGTTACTTTTTATTATGTTGGGGTATGATATCTAAATTTATCATACTGATATTTTATGATCATATGATGAGAGACCCCATTTGATCTCTTCAATTCAGTATTTTGATGTTTTAAGTGGCGTCGTTAGGCTGCCGAATTTTTAAGTGGTTCTTCACCCTTCTGGTTTTGAAGTTCTACTTTCATGTCAATTCCTTCAAGTCCCTTTTTGTTATGTTGGGGTATGATCTCTATATCTATCATACTGGACTCTTATTTTCATATGATTAGAGACCCCATTTGATCTCTTCAATTTAGTATTTTTAAGTTTTAAGTGGCGCTGTTAGACTGCTGCATTTTTAGGGGATTCTTTCACCCTTCTAATTCTTTTCAAAGTTATACTTTCATGTCAAGTATTTCAAGTTCCTTTTTAATTATGTTGGGTCATTATCTATATATCTATCGTACTGAACTCTTATGTTCACTTGATGAGATACCCTATTTGATCTTTTCAAAACATTTTTGTTGAAGTTTAAGTAACATCGTTAGGCTGCCGAACTTTCATAAGAGAAATCTAATTTTTGTCTTCCTTCCATGTTTTTCATTTCAAATGGTATGTCCTTTAAATTTCATTACCATGATCATGTATTATTATTATTCTGTCCATCTACTGTTTTATGGGTCATTTATGAATGTTTGACCCATTTTCCCTATCTTTTAATGTCTTCTAAAACCTCGTAAAATAGCCGTTATGCTGCAGAATTTCTGTCTCAAAATGTATCTCACTTTTTCTAAAATTTTTTTATATTATTAAGTGAATATTAAAAGATCTTTCTTCTAAAGGGGTATTCACGTATATACCAAAATGTTCTATTTTAAATTCTGGGATTTACATACATGATACCCACCTTCTTTTTCTGTGGGTTTTAAAGTGACGTAAAGATCATGTATTTAAAGCATTTTTTAAAATGTTGTGATTATGAAATGAAACCCATTTATTTTATGCTTTATGGGTTATTTATGAAATTTTTGATGATGATATATGTGTCTCACATGATAATAAATGCAAATTTAAGGGTGCGCCCTGATAGCACTCTAATGCATTGGGTAATGATGTAACAACTAGAGATTACAATTTTCACGATACCTTGGTGAATAGACTTGGTAATTTTCAAATGACACCTTGGGGATGGACCTTGGTGATTTGTTCATGATTGTCTATGTTAAATGATGTAGCCACATATTCATGTTATGAAAATGTTATTTTTATTATGATATGCCTCATGATTTCATTCTCATGCCTTAAAGTTCTTTTCATGACCATATTGAAGTATCTCAAGTTCACATGTAAAATGTTTCTCTTGTTTCCCTTACTGGGATTTTTTCTCACCCTTTCTTTTGATTTATGTCCCCAGGTTATGTGATGCAGTAATGAACCTAGGTGGAACATGAGGAGAATCCTTTCATGTGTTTTAGAAGAATGTTTTATGTTTTCATGTTTAAAGTTCCCGGTTTCCAAGACACTAAACCTTAAAGATCCTCAGATTTGTAAAATGTAATGAATGTTTATATGATAAAAAGGCGGGATGCTATACTTGAGACCTGGGAATCTGGAATATTGAGAACATATTCTAAGAATGACTGCTCCACTGGTAGGTTATGGTACTGAAAAGTGGCCCATAATAGATGGATATATTGGGTTTATTACTATGGGATATTCCTTAGGAATTTCTATTAAATGATGGTTTATCAAATTGTGAGTTTTTATTTCTTCATCTGTGACATGTCAATGGGGGTGAGGTCTCATGTATTGGTGTCTTCTAGTTTATTTTTGATCTCCAAGGTTCACCCATGTCTATTTAGATTTAGTGTCTTGGAGTAGTGATTATGATTCTTATATGTATACCAACATTTCCTTTACTATGTGATATATTTTGTGCATTTTTGTATATTTGTTTCCTTGGAAAATGGTAAATTGGTTATGATTAGGTTTCTAAAAAATGGTTATCAAATGAAGGTGTTTAATCCTATTTGTAAAAATTTGAAAATATAAACATTACTTTTCCTTTCTAGAATATCATTGACACTAGTGAAATGAAACTAGATTTGATAATGGTTAAGGGAAATGATTCGTACTTTTATTTTATGTAAAATATTTAAAAAACATACATTTATAAATTGTAGTTAAAACATGAAATGTTGTTTCTTTTATATTAAATGTAGTGCATTGGGAAAAGATATTGGGATAGCATACTGTGTTTTAATACTCACACCTATAACTATTCTCTTTTTTTATTTCTTGTATAAGCTACAACATGAGTTCACTCACCTTGGGTGGGGCATGATCATCGCGTTGTGGAGTGACCCACGGGAGTCGCACGAAGTTAGTTCAGACATCGAGCTCGGTTAGCATTAATTTATTTTGTTCCGGTTTAGTCATTTTGTTTGGTTTATTTTATTCTACACTGGTCTGTATTATTTATGTGGATTTTTTTTATTTGGTGAAATAATTCCAACATCCTCTGTTGAGGCCCTGGTGCTTGTCGCAAGCCTGGGAGGATCGGGAATGCCTCTTGGACCATGTTGCAGACCAGCTCGGGTGATTGGTTCAGGGTCTACCAGGGTTGGTTCATGACATCGTCTCCATGGTTCCACATCATACCTTGGTTGATTCCTTATTTTCAGTAATGTTTTGGTGGTAATTATTCTAAGTAATCACTCATTGGATCTTCCTCATTCATTATCTCTCCTTTTCCACTCTTTCTCTATTACCCTTGCATAGTCCAGCGACCTATGGTCCCATATGGATTAATGTTAAGGATTAATTTTTTTATCATTATCTTTTTTCCTTTAGGAATTCTTGGACACTAATGTGGTCAATTTATGTCACCATTATCAAAGATGGACTTTTTGCATATCTGGACCATCATATAGCTCTTTAAATTTTATAGCTTTGATTTATTTTTGTTTTAAATGCATGATTTGTGTATTTTGGAAATAATATTAACTAAATATGTTAAATATCATGAGAATGAAATGTATATCATTGGGTTTTTATGAACATTTCATGGTTTTCCATTTGTATTTAATTTTTTTTGTTCTTTTTTAAATCAATGCATATATTTTGTTTTATAAGTTCTCAATTGGAAATTTATATTAGTTTTTAAAATATATAATGTTGGTTTTGTTTTGGAACATTATTTTGTTAATTATTTTTAGGATAATATACTTGAGATTACAAAATAGAACATTCTAGATGACTTTTCTAACATGAAAACCCCTCTTGACATTGAAACCAATCTATTTTTAAAATAAATGTCACTATTTAAATTAATTGGATAATTCTTGATGAAGGATATTTTGAATTGATAATATTATATGGAATTAATTGTGGATGATTTCATGTGAGGGTGTTAGAGGTAGGGGTGTTTAACATTTTAAAACATATTATATGTATTTTTATGTAATATATATTTAAATAACCTTTTTTAATTATAAGGAACCTTAGGTGTCTGTGTCAGAAGCCTCTGTCCATGTATTTCACTATATCATGATCGTTCTCTATATATTGGACCTGATATAGATATTATTCATCTAATAAGATGTCCCCCTTAGTTAATCCTGGTATGGAAATAACAGGATTTTATGGTAGGTATACTAGTAAATGATCTCATTCTAGTTTAGTTGTATCATCGAGATTTTTCCTAATTGGTTACCGACAAGGATAATTGGATCCCATGATGTGATGTTTAATGTATACATATGTTTATAAAATTTCATTTTAAATTGATTTTTTGTCTAAAAACTAATATATTTATTTTATTTATTTAGAAAATTTATATCGTCTTAAAAAAGTAAAATGCATGTTTGTAATAATTTTACATATAGAAATAATACATTTTAATTGTTTTGGTTTTATAATACATTTTATGGATGTATTCATAGAAATTTTTGTTCAATCTTAATTATTCACACATATTTGTGTTCATGATCAGATACATATGTCTGAATCTACATATTAATCTAAAAATAATTCTTGTAAGACCTTATTTAAATCTCATGTTTTCAAATGTATATCTTTTTTTCCCCATTAAAATTGAAAACCCTACTTTACTCTGATTCGTAATTTCAAAATATAACTGAAGAGTTTTATATATAAATTGTATGATTGGACAAATGTTTTGTTTCCAACATGGGAATTTGACCATGCCTATATTTTTCTTGGGTTTCTTAGGCTTGTCAGTTTGGTGTGGTGCATCTCTTGGATACCTAACTTGTGGTCTGAATTATGCTCATGATTTGGGATGATGGTGGTGGGTAATGGATATGTTCTTCTAAAAAATGGATATGAATGTCATATCTTATTTTTAGTTTTATTTATATATTTTTTTATCTTAGTTGAGTCATCCTTTATGACTCTTCGCTCATATTTTTCATATATTCATTATTTTTTGTTATATTGTTTGACAATTATATTGACTTGGAAGCATGATTTTAATTTTTTTGGGGTGAAAAATCATTACCATTTGTAATTGTAGATGAATGTGGAACATTTAATGTAGGTAAATTTTATAGGGACCCCCCCCCCCCCTCGAAGCCTTGTCATGTGTAGTATCATATATCTGTTTCATGCTCGACTTGTATTGGTTTATGAATTTTTTATCACAAATTCAACTATGGGTAATCAACCTTAAAAAGGACTGTTGACTATTAAGTCGATCGTGGCATGATGTAGAATGTGTGGGAATAAAACTATATTCCATTCAAGAGACTAATGTGGGAAATACATTTCTTAATTCATGAACTCCATACGTACAATAATAATGTATTATTTCCAATTTATATCCCTAAATATTTAAATTAATCCTTACTTTGACCTTTTTATCAATCATTTGACAGGGGTGCACACCGTTGCATTATGAATATACCAATATTTGGAAATTTACCCATTTGACAACATTATTCTTTTAAATAAGTAAATAATACTATTATATGTGAATACTATTTATATATTGATAACTATTGATTATTTAATCAATGATTGTATATAAGGCATGTTATAATACGTATTTTCTAAAAACATTCTTCATATGAAGGTCGTATTAGATTTAATATGTTATGGGTGGAGTCAAGAATTAAACATCCTAAAATTTATTGGTCGGTCTCATGAGACATGTTAGTTGTGTATATTTTATAACCATTTCTCATTTATACACGGTTCCTTGGAATGTGACCTTGATGATTACATTCAGATATCTTATATTATTCATTGTGGCACTATGAGAGTGGTTGATATAATCTGTGGGATTATTTATATTATTATGTTATCCATGGATATTTTATGATTTATATTCAATTTTTTTTGGAATATATTGACCATTTCTATGTCTAATTCTAGATACTACTAAATATTGGATCCCATGATCAATGTATTTGTATAAATGTAATAAAATAGCAACCAAACCTAAAGTATTGGTATCACAACATATCATAGAAGGGAATTTGTTGGGACTACCCAATTCCCACTTACAGTATTCTTAGGGATAGTGACTATCACTGAGTAGCAATATACCAAGAATGGGAGTAATTTGCATATTTATCATTACACACACCCACATATCTAAGCCCAAAAATGATAAAATGTAAAATAGTAATAAAAAAAGAATTCTTTCCACTAATATACCAACAATTGAGTATGGTAGTTTAAAACTGGAATGTTAATAGGGATAGAATAAAATCCCAAATAAAAAGGAGTCTAGAAAAGTGAATTCACAAGTTCCTAAAACCCATTCACAAAAAACCCAACCTTAAGGGAAATGTGCATGATAGTTATCTAAAAATATAGTATTTCACCTTAATTATCTAGTCTCTCTAAGAACAAACCAGTCCTCATGCACCTCAGACTCCTTCAATGTGTCGATCGACTGTTGGGTACATGACAGGTGTCAGAAAATCCCATGTAGGAGTAAATAAAACAATAATAAGAAGGACACCATAAAATAACGAATGAATAAAACTAAGAAATATCCAATGTATAACATGAAGAAATACAATAGGTATAACATAATAATATATAGGATGTATAAAAAAAATAAATACATGAAGTATACAAAAAAAGGAAATAAATAACGTATAATACAAATAAGATATGTAGTCATCTCACACAAGTATAAGTCCAAAGTATTCAAAATAGGATTATCACACATAATCAAGAAAGTTCCCAATATCATTAAGAATCATTGTCTCGATGAGGCACATATTACTGGTAAGACACATAGTCCTAATGATACTCTCATTCATGATGAGAAACTTTGTCCAAATGAGACACGTAGTCCCAATGAAACATGTAGTCACGATAAGTCAAAGAGTCTCAAAAATTCATGTAGTCTCTAGCTCACAGCTAGCCACATGATTCACTCACAGTATTCACAAACCCTGATAAAGCACACCTCAATACACTAGTTCATAAACACACTTCCAAAGAACCTCCCCTTAGATTATCTCAAGATGACCATATCATTTCAAGGGTCCAAACGCTATAAAATACTTGTCAAACTAACATACAGTTTGAATTTTAGGACTATTTTCTGAAAAACGGTATGACCCTAGTACGGTCTGGGTCCAATCCGACCTACCAAATCCTGCATGACCCACTGGAAGAGCCGACCCGGCCTCGTGTGGCCGGGCCAAAACCAGCCTTATCTATTGGTCTGGCCAGGTTTTTCACCAGACATGTCCACCCTGCAACTTCCCACCTGGTCCACGTGGTCTTTCCTGGCAGGGTGAAACCCTATTCCTCACGGTCTGTCCCAACAACATCCATCCCTTTGGTTTTTTCATCCCATGTTCTCACACTATCGTTTCCAGCATCCTCGTGGCCCACCATCACAATCATCCACCCAACTATCATCTACAGTAACCGCAAGTGGTTTCTAGCGTCGACACATCGGTAGTCCCTTCCACAGACCAACATGGCTCCATTGAAGCCTAGAAAGTTACATTTTCATAGATATATTATTATCAGGCCCTGATCTATCCTGATGCAGCTTTTGTGGTCAATTTGCCTCTAATCTAATGGTTCGATTGTGTTCAGAGCTTCCCAGCATGTTCAGCCGCGACCACAAGGGTCCAATGGTGAAGATCGCCTAAAATAGTGGAAATGAAAGGCAACACAATCATATGTTGAATGATCCTTGGGATTTGTTCATGTATCCATTAATTAGTTCTCATAATAGGGATGAACAAAAAGTGTATTGAAACTCCCATTAAAAATTCCTGATACTATCCATACCACAATAAATAATGAATAGAGGATCAACCTTTTCATTGGTTGCTCCACATTCATCGATGTTTCTAAGAATTGTGAAGAAATCACCAATATATCAAACACTTTACCAAGATTAAGACCACTCACTGAACAAGATTGATCATCATGACATCACCATTACAGTGATACTTTGAATCTGAGGTGTATTATTGATCATCGATCCACGTTCTGATCTCTGGTCCATCATCACCATCAAGTGAAATTCCTTCTCCATGTCTAATGGGAATTCCAGGGTTATGGTGATGACCGTAGTTTCTTAAAAACACTAAAAAAGTAAAAGATTTAATACATAAAAATAAAATATATTTGCAAATTTTTTATTAATTATACATCCAATAACTATTATCCCTGACAGACCCATGTCGTTTGATGCTAGGCCCCACTTAAAATTAATTTTCCATCTTTGAATGCAATGGTGCCCTTCTATTTCTAGTATGTGCACTATTTGAGAAGTTATCCCATTTTTAAGAAAAAATGTTGAAGTTATAATTAGTATTTTATTATTTTTCTTGTAGTCATTCAATGAATATATGGCATTGGACTCACATACCATCTCAACTCCTAGTATTGTATTAATTATATATAATATATAAATATAATACCTATAAATTCTGAAATATTTCGAATGGTGTTGGGGTCTTATACGGCTTATATATATATATAATGATTATTATATATATGTGTGTGTGTGTGTGTGTTTATAAACTAATGTACATATTCTGTACATTCTTGTACACGTTAAATAACTCAACATATATATATACACACACATACATAGATATACATTTTTTGTATAAAACGTTACATTAATACACCCATATTTACATATATATACATACATAATAAAATTAAAGAGAATATATATATATATATATATATATTATCTATTTGAAAGTACCACCACTAAACATTTAGATTATTATATTTATTCATTTTTTCTAAATGATCATAAAAACGCCATTATATATTTCTAAAAAATTAAAATATCTACTTACCTGGTCGAGTTAACCTACCACCTCACTTGGGTTAACCCATAACATGACATGTGGCCATTTTGGTCCAGATAGTCTAGAAATTAGAGAAAGGGGACCCAAGATAGACTGCATGGTAATGATTTTTACCTATAATTAGTGTAGGCAAATAGTGTATCCTTTTCATATAATCAATCACAAATAATCCATGTCATGGATGTCCAATCATGCAAAAAATTAATATATAAAATATAAAAAGATGATCCCAATGAGTCGTAACTAATTATTTATGGACCATATCATTTATATCAGCATTATTGAAGAACAAAAACAATCCTTTTAAAAATATACACATTATTTTGTTGAGTTTATCGATATATCGTAGAAAAAAATAATTCAAAACTCAATACATGTCACAAGAACACCACCACATGACCCTTGGTCACTCACTATAACCCATCACACCATATTCTTCGCTAGATAATGATTATAAATACTAGAATTAATCCTAAAACCTATATTAAACATAATTAAAAAACACCATGTGTGTATACATGTTGTGATCTAATAATCCTAGTAGAACATCAAAATTGAGTTTTATAATTCCTTTCATTAATTAGTCAATAGATTCTAATTTTAAATTAAATTATAATATATGGTATTAAATTTTTAATTATAAGAGAAATAGACCATTATGAATTTTTTCATAATATAATGAACCACTTTTTTATTAATGTTGATTGCGGTATCCTATTAATAAAAATAATATTAAAAAATATTTTAATTTATTTGAAAACATCCTTACAGCTCCTCATATTTTAACATTAAAAATTAATAATCCATGTAAAAAATATTAATTCACATGGTATATTTTATTATTTTATAATAATGTTAAAATACATATGAATATAATAGAAAAAAAATAAATTATTTACTACATCAATAGAAATTACTTTATGAAAAAATATGGAGCATCTCAAAATTCTTATAGTCTAGAAAATCATACACGAGTAAGAGAAGCAAGTATAAAAGATATATTTCTATCATGAAAAAAATAATAAATATATAAATATACATTTTTTAAAACATATGATAAATAGAGGAATGTTGTATTTATAATTAATGTTTATATAAGGAGTAATATGGCTATTTGGAATCTGATTAATGGAATCTGACCATTCAAATATTACTATTGGTAATATGACCATTGAAGTCTGATTGTGGGAGATATGACCATAATAATAGTATTATTAATGTTATACAAACAAGTTATTTTTTAAATTAATATATCCAATTTAAAATAATGTAAATAATAATAATAATAATGCATATTTACCAATCAATTATACTGTAATTATAAAAATATTTCTTATATAAAAAATAGAAAATAAATCATTATTATATTTTCTTTCACCAAACATGTGATTTAAAAATACATAATTATTTGAAAAAAATGATTTTTTTTTCATGGATATGAAAATGTTTTTGTAAAAGGAACAATAAATTTTAAATTTCCATGTCAAAATTAGATAATAGTTAAGGTTTTGAAATTTCCCAACACATTCAATTTTTAGATAAATATTGATGTACATTATAAATATACTATTTGAATAATGATAATATTAGTATTTTTTTAGAAATATGTGATAATTAATAAATTTGAATCTATGTCAAAATATATGTTATTTTGATGAAATATAATCATTTTCAAAACCTATGTTACACATTCTAATATTGAAAATAAAAATTAATGATTTAAAAATATTATTTTTCGGAACACATTCATTTCAATGGAAAATGAAATTTAATAATTGTGTTTTGTAATAAAATAATAACAATATTAAAAACACCATTCAATTAAAAACTATGAATAAAAACAATGGTTATGATAATGTTTTTATATTTTCCTTAACCGATATTTCCAATTTCTATGTTTATAAATTAAGAACCCCCCCCCCCCCCCCCATTATATATAATAAACACATACCCATTATCCCATTCCAATCCACTCAAGAAATTTGGATGACATACCTCATCCCAGTTTCTCTCTTTCTAATCACTCCAATGTGTTTCAAATCTTCTGGGTGGTCTTCTAATGATTTAAAAAGCTATCTCATAATATAGGGGTTCTAAATCCAGCTCTTTAATTATCAATAACAATTAATTTGATATATTTTCTTTTAAAATTCTGTTTTATATTTAAAAATGATTTAAATTCCAATTTATTATCATTCATTTTAAATATGTTCAATATGAGATTAATTTCACCCTCTCATCATAGATTTTCTCTATGATATTATTATATTTAAGTAAGGGTTTTTAATCTTCCCCTATCATTCTTTTTAAAATCATTTTAAATTATTATTAATTTAAATAAGGAATGTTATTATACTCCATTGTTATAAATTACTTATTATATTTTCAATGATTGATCATAATTCCCTCTTATTACACTATCTTGATAAACCATTATAATTTTCCAAAAATCTTGTAAACATAAAACCATTAAATAATTTTGGATTAGTAATGTGTGTGGGTTTCTAAGAAAGGGTATCCCCCTTAATATAAAAAATATTTCTCACTCTTTGGAATATAAAAATCTATGGGTAATAACCCAAATAAGAATTTTTAGGGTATATATGATCATTATTCTAGTCCACGGTGAATGGGACCCTATTAAGAACCTAGTTTGACACACCATAGGGAAAAACAGTGGGTGATTTATATTCACTTTTAAAACCATTATGATGGACTTATCTATCATTTCATTATTTTCTTACCTTTTCAAATTCATTTATTCAGCTACCCATACACCTTAACAATCGTATCCTTTGTGAACACAAAATAACTATTGTCTTGTATTCTTCACCTGTTAAGGTGTTTATTTGAACAATAAGAGTCCCTGGATTTTTCTTTCAAATTTATATATTTTTTAATTTTTCCATTTAGTAAAATAGATTCATACAATATATACAATTTTTACGTGGTAAAATCTTGTATGATACATCTCATTGTTTAATCGAATTATTTATTTTTGTTGTTTATTCCTTAAACATTATATCATGGAATACATTTTTATGTGGTGGAACAAATTGGAATTTTTATGTGTTGTGAAGGGATCCGAATTATATAGTCTATAAATTCACTATTAGGACATATCAGACAAGTATGATAGGGTAGTTGGATCATCCTTACCTTTTATATAGGATTTTGTTCCACAAGTTCATGACTATAAGCCTAGAATTATATATTTTTATCACTATATTTCCAATTACTATAATATCCCTACATTTATATCAAGATAAATTAATTTCTTGTAATTATTTCATGTATTATAAGTCACCTAAAATCACATAGAGAACACAATATAAACATTTTATTATAATCATTAACAGAATAAGTGGTATTTATTGAAATTAAGGTACCTATCTTGATCAATAGTAATGTGACCTTTGGAACAGTATTGTGACGATTATGAATTGTAATTTTTTTTAATATAATAGAATTATCAGATATAAAATTATGGATAAAATTTAGGACACTTATAAATTATAATATGAATTAATTATATAATAGTATAGGTAAATAAAAGTTTAAAAACTAATATTTAAGTGTTAGTATTTTCATAATTTATAAATATTATAATACAATATTATAATTAATATATTTATTTGAAATAGATTTTATATTAGTAAAATAGAATTTTAAATTATCATTTTTTGTCTTATGATTGTAATCTAAATTTATGATACCTTAATTAATTTTTTAAAGTTTTATAAAATCAATAATAATTTTAAAACGATATTTTCCATGTAAATAATGATTTAGTTAAAAATTAAATTTTCCATACATTGAAAATTATTTTCATAAAATCGATTTCATTATTTTATTCTATGAATCCATAAATGGATAGTGTGAATTTTTGATATATTTTTAAAAAACATGAATTTTTTTAAATAATAAAAGAAGACAATTTATGATAAAAGCGAATTAAATGATTTATTGAGTCATAGGTGATGTATGATGAGGTAACCCAAAAATATGAATCTCTCCCTCATTATTGTAATTTATATATAGTGATGTGGTTCAAACTATTCATAGTCTTTATCCAAATTAATAAATTAATGAATTAAATAATGAGAAAACACCCCTCTCATCCCCCATAAATACCACCCAACACCACCTCTTTTCCCCAAGCCATTCATGATTTGATCCATGATAAATTTGTTTCCAATAATCTTCCCAATACCACCCCACATCTAAGAGCTCTGTGTATAATCATAAGAAAAATCTGTATTCTGTAATGAGGTACCCAAGTAGGAGAATGTCCAGAGGTATAACACTCTTTCTTTTCAATTGAATTTCCGCCAACATTATTTTATTTTATTAACCTCTCCTCACCTCCACCGAAAAATGATACATGATAACTATAATATATTTTATATAATTTCATTTTATTATTATAATGCAATAATTCATCTTCTAATCTCTTCTCTTTTCCATTTATTCTAAAAATGAAAATTATCACCTCTGGTGTGTCAATTTACCACCACTGTGGAGGCTATGTTTTTATTGGTCACTTCCTCTATCAATGCTAGTAATAAAACCATAATTAAGGTTAAATAATATTTTATTATACATATTATTATTTATATGATGTATTGGAACCAATATGTAATCATAATGTTAAATAAAATTATACAAGAACATAATGGGTGTAAAATCCTCCAAATAATTTCTTATTAACTATTTATATAATGATTCATCCTCATACCGTATAAACAAATAAATTATAATACCAAGTAAACTTATTTGTGTCAAATAATAACATATAATTTAAATTTTATAGAATAATCCCATTTAACATAAACTTACATACTCATATACAAGAAAAGAAATCATGAAAACAAAGAAAATGAACACTCTCGAATAATGTAATGAAACTCTATAACTCATTGAATTTCCTAGAAATAAAATTTATAAACCATTATTGAATAATCTTTATCTATAAAAAGGTTATATATATTAAATTGAATTAATTTATTTTAATTATCCATGATATTGATGAGAATAAATCATTAAGACACAAGGTAAGGGGATTCTCAAACCCAACTCACTTCCTTTGGGTTTTCCCTATTTTAATTAATTTTTAGTAAGGATGTTCCATCAATGTTCATTAAAAATTAGTAACTTATCCTTCAATTATCATTTCTAGTATATACTTGTTTCAAATAAGAATTTATGAAAAATTTGTATATTTTTTCCAAAATAAATCGCCATTCCAATATTATATCTTTTACATATCCGGAGATTGTGTCTTCTTCTCTCTAGATTGTTGTTTCTTCTATCATGTATGTTATTATATATTGTTTTTTGGAAGCCAAAAGTTTATTCATGAATTTATTATTTATGAAATGAATCTCATTCCTATCCCTGGGTTATATTATTTCCATGATTGATATACATTCTATGTGGATTTCATGATATTTTAAATGTTATGATTGGAATAGTGAGCCTATAATTATATAGAGAATGTAATTGTTATGACATGATAGGTGATCCCAGAATTATATAGTGCTCTAATTCATTAGGTATTGTAATGAATCTCATGGGATATATTTAAATATGATTAGACAAGATTCTATATTTTCCCACTACTATGGTTTTTAACAACAAAGACATGATGCAACATTTTTATGAATTACCACATTCCATGCCATTAACTAATGTCTCCTATCATGATAATAATTATGATCACAATATCATATTATGATGATGAATATTACTTCCATCCTTGATTTGTGTCTCTTATTCATCCTCATATAGAGCTTTTATCTCACCCCTTTATTTGGTGTATGTCATTTTCCGAATACATGTAATAAGGAAAACAAAGTTTAAAATAAGAATCTAGATAATATGGAATTAAATAAATGTTTTTATTATATTAATGTTATGTGTAGTCCAAATTTTCCCAAGATGCAAATCCTTTGGATCTTGGTTGTGTTATATTTTTATGTTTTTATCTAAAAAATGATGTATTAAACATATAAGAAAATATAGGGTTTATATAGTTGGTATCATGAAAATAGTTTACTTAAGATGGTAATTAAGATTATAGAGTCTTTGTGAAAACAATTAGTACGACACTAGGTATATGTATGCAACAAATAAGTTTTTTTAAATTCAAAACATAAGGATCCCAAAAGATATACCACTAGACTTAATTTCATAATGGAATAAATTATTTACTTATGAAATGTTTACTTATTGTTTTTCAAAACATTTATATATTAAGATATGGTTAGAACTAGGAGAATCCATGCGAACAACCCATGTGAGGGACTATACAGTGATTACCTGAACAACATCTCGAATTCCTTATGAGGTAGAGTTCAAATTTTAATGGTCAGTCTTACCAGCTGTATTAGGCTTTGACAAATAACCTCAATATTTTGGAACATGTTACATCCCCTAAGAGGTAGAAATTGGTTAGCGATTATTTTATACAGTAAAGACCATTTATATTTAATGGATCATCTTATCAACTCATTGCAAAATAGTAGTTCAACTCAATGGGGATGATATTTTCTATGATCAACTATTATTAGAAGAAAATGGTGAATCTATCTATTTATTATCTAGATAGAGTAGTTGATTGATGTTTATCATTGATTAAAAATACAATTTCAATGGATAGAATTAATGAAATGGAGGGGGAAGACATTAATATGTGTTTAAGAACAAGTATTTTCATATATCAATTTGTAAAAATATTAAGATATAATCCATATATTTGAAGAAAAATTAATGTGACTATGTTATTTCCAATTAAGAATATTTTATAAGTCATTCAATGTAAACATTGGGGTTTTTATCCACTATGATAGTAAAATTGATAGATACATTAGTGGAATAAAACAGCACCTACGAAAGGCTCTTGAAATTCATGACTCTTGGCACTATAAAGAAGTTTTTCTATTTTCTATCAAAATTACAATGGAGTTTGGTGAATGGTTCCAAGTAAATGTTGATAATAATGAAATAATGGAGTTTCCTTTTAGATGATCTAATGAAAAGATGGATAGAAAACTCAAACACCCACATGTAAAAAAATTTGGTAAGAAGCATCATGGGAACTACCTCAAAGGGATGTGTAAATAATATAAGTGTGGGAGATAGGTCCAAATAAGATCGTGAATTTCTAAAATACCAGAGTAATGTGGAAAATGTTGTGGATAATAGGAGTGAACCACCCACAGCACAGTATATCAAATATTGAGAGAAATGACACTACAGAAGCCAGTGCACTAAACCCCGAGTCCTCAAGGGTAGTCAATGTACTTAGACACCAAATAAAATTGACAAAATGAAGGATTATTACATTACTAATTCTGGTGTGGATCATAATAATTATGTGGTGATGGGTACACATTTTATTTTTTCAAGAATTGCAAAAATAATATTTGATTCTACTTCTATGAATTCATTCATATCTTGTATGTTTAGTAGAAATATTCAAACACCACCTAAAAATAATAAAGATGGGTTATTTATATGAATACAAATTGTGGAAATTATTGAAATTAAAGTATATGAACCAAACCCTATTAGTGTTTGTGGATATAATCTCCCAAAAAACATTATCTTACATTCTTTGGTTTATATTGATAATATTTTCATCACAGGTTGGATTTATTTATATATATAAAACATCAACTGTAGAGAAATTACCATCACTCTTCCCATTTGGAAGCATCCTCCAATTATATACATGTGTAAGGAGGATAGAGATTCTTATTAAAATCCATCATCACATGGGTGATATCATTTCTATATAAGAAATCATATATAGATCAAATGAATTAGGTAAATTAGAAATCATTGGTCGAATACATGTCCATTGTGGGATACTGCGTCGGTGTGTTCCCCAAATAATTTCTTGGACTTCCTCTTAGAAGAGAGGATGAGTTCCCAATTTAGCTTATTATTGGATATTAGATGATATCAAAGACACCTTATTAAATTCCCACTATTGAGTTGGTGTAACTGAAAAAGAAGTTAATAGAGGATATGAAAAATGATTTTATGTACCCAAGTTGTTCACTATGTGGTTCACCAGTCATATTCATCAAGAAGAAGGTTCGATCAATGCACCACTTCATTGATACTTGTGAGCTCAATAAAATCATGATTAAAAACAAGTGTACCATTCCAATGATAGATAACATATTCAATCAAATGCATAGGGCATGTATTTCACTAAGGTGGAACTTCTGTCCAGATAACACCAGTTAATGTTGAGGTAGGAATATTTTCATATGAAATCCTTCTGAATGGTGTCAGGACAATATGAGTTCACATAGATTCCTTTCTGACTCAATAATACTCTTTCAATATTTATCTAATTAATGAAAAAACTCATCTATGATTATCGTAATAAAATATGGTTGTATTTATTGATGATATTTTGATATACTCTAAGAGAATGGAGGATTATGAGAAGAATATAAATACTACACATAATACATTATGAAGGTATAGAAATTATGCAATATAGATTAAATGTGATTTATATATAGAGGAAGTATCATTCCTGTGACATGTTACCACCAGAAAAGAAATATCAGTGGCCACTTTCAAGAAAATGTAAATTAAAGAGTTTCCAAGGAAAACATGTTTAATAAATATCCCTTGTTTCCTTATTCTAGATGGGAATTTTTAGTGATTTGTGATGAAATTTATATAATTTGCAATCCTACTAACCAAGCTGACCTGGAAGGGACAAATGTTTATTTGGCTCTATTAATGTGAAGAAAACATCAAAAGATTTAAAAAAGGATTATCACCACATGAGTACTCAAACTTATGACAGGTGGAGAACTCTTTCAAATAGTCCATGATTCTTTAATGTACATAGGTTTGGTATTGATGGAAAATTATAAAGTGTTAGACATTCCCTCAATGTAGTTGGAAATTCATGACAAAAACTACCCTATGCATGATCTATAGATGGAAGATGTGATATTTTCATTGAAAATTAGGATATATTATCCCTTTGTGGAGAATTGTGAAATATATACTAATCATAATAGCCTAATATATATATTGACATTATAGGATCTTAATATAAATCAGCAATGATGGTCAGATCTCATCAAGGATTATGACTGCTCAATCCTTGACCATCCTAGTATTGAAATTAATGTAGTCAGTTCTCTATGTAAAAAGGATCCTTTAACATTATCATTGATTATTATTATGATGGAAAAAACCTTCTATGTTTTAAAATAGATGGACATGAGAATAATTAAGCAATAAAATTCATATTTCCTTTATCAAATGATTTCTCAATTATCCATCATAGATAAAACAACAGATACTCACATAAATGATGTAGAAAATCAGAAGAAGGTATATACTATTAAGAAATAGGAAATCTATATAGCTTAAAATTTTAGGGGAATGCATTATAAGATACGGGTTGTGATTATGTGTGCTATTAGATCTGGAGATAAAGAAAAACATTCAGAATGACCCATATAGCTCAAAATTCTCTATCCATCTAGGGATAACAATTATGTAATGAGATTTCTACGAGAACTATTTTAGGGATAATATGGAGAAGGAGATCACAAATTATATATAATAGATTCTGGTATTTACTTATGTGACGCTTGAAAGAAAAATGTCTAAGTGGTTGATGCAACCATTCAACAAACTAATAAGGAAATGGGAAAAGATCACTACAGACATTGTCAATGGTCTTTAGAAAACATTGTAATGAAAAAAATGATATATGGGTTGTTGTTGGTAATCTTATAAAGGTATATCACATTATCTCAATTCAAGAAAACTTCCTCATTTATCATCTTCCTTATATTTATATTACAGATGTGGTAATGTTTCATGTGGTACCATTTTCGATTATATCCAATCGAGATATATGATTAACCTCTATGTTCTATAAAAGCCTCCAATATGCTCTAAACACTAAACTAAAAATTAGTATGACTTATTATCCAAATATAGATCTCTAATCTAAGAGAATAATTCAAAAACTATGAGGCATGTTGAGAGAATGTTCTATGAACTTCAAGGGAGGATAATACCAAAATATACCTCTGAATAATTTCTCTTATACTAATATTTTCCACTCCAGAATTTAAATGTCTCCACATGAGATCCTTTATATGAAAATATGTATGACACTATCTTGTTGGGATAATTTTAGTGAGCATACGCTTATAATACCTGAAATGGGTGATGAAATGGTAGAGAAGGTCAGAACCATTCCACAACACATCAACACATCCCGAAGACACCATAAGAGATTTTGATATAGTCATAAACGATAAGTTTATTTTAAGGTTGTATACATAGTATTCCTCTGTATATCTCTATGGAATAGGATCATGGGATTTGGAAAAAATGGAATGTTGAGTCCTAGGTACA
Source organism: Viscum album (assembly GCA_963277665.1). Classification (NCBI taxonomy): domain Eukaryota; kingdom Viridiplantae; phylum Streptophyta; class Magnoliopsida; order Santalales; family Viscaceae; genus Viscum; species Viscum album. The sequence goes on along the minus strand of OY728131.1, from coordinate 1,103,532,616 downwards.
TCATCCCCATAGAGATTCATGATCAAGTCATATTTTTTCCTATTGACTAGAACATCAAAAAACTATTTAACGAGTACACGATTTCATCCATGTATCCCTCTGGGTAAAGTACAAGCTAGATCCCCCACATGTACTAAATCACGAGGCTATACTATTGGAAAATGATATCTCTAACAAAGAGAATCTAGTGAAGATCATGGACAAGAAATAGCATTCTACATGATAAGACTATTCACATTCTAAAGTATAATGGTTGAACTATATGTATGAAGAGGGAACATGAGAACTATAGAAAGTGAAGAAATGGAAGTACCCTCCCATTTATTAACATAAAATGTAAAACAAAGTTTTTATGGTGAAATTTCATAAGTGGGGAAGAATTAAATGGCAAAAAATTTTATCGAAGAAATTTTCATTCATATAATTATTTCATATTGTATGAATCATATAAAATCACTTAAAGAACAATATATAAACTTTTTAAATGAAGAATGAATCGAATAATTTGAACTTCTAGATATTAAGGAACCCGTCACATTAGAATAGTAATGTGACTGTTGAAGTAGAATTGTGACCAATATGTTTAGTAAATTCTCTAAAATAATAGTAATATCACCTATAATTGTTTAAATAATATTTATTTTTCTTATGAACGATAATATGATATAATTATATCCTAGTATAAATATATAATTTTTTTAAAATTTATTAATAAATTTTTCATATTTATTTAAGTCATACAAATTTAATTCCAATATTTTTAATTAATAAAATAATTTAAAATAAATTATATTTTCAATAAAAAATATTCGTAAATTATCATTTTTGTTCCAATGATTATAAGATTATTTTACATGACTACACATCAATTTTCAAAGTGTTATAAAATATGTTATAATTTCAAAATTGATATTTTCAATCTAAAATATTGTTTAAATTAGAAATTAAATTTATCATATTTATAAAATTATTTTCATAAAATGGGGTTAATTTTTCAATTCCATACATCTATAAATTTCTATTGTGAATTTTTTAGATTTTTCTAAAATACAAATTTTTTTTGAATAGTAAAATATGGTAATTTACGATAAAAGATAAATACAAAAATTATTGATTCATAGGTGATGTATGGTTGATGTAAAACCAGATAACATTCTTCAATTAATTATTTAAATAAATTTTGTGATAGGGATAAATCTATTTGTAGTATTCTACCGAAATAATAAATTAATTAATAAAATAATATGAAAACACCCCTCTCCTCACCTATAAATACAACCCCTCACACCACTTTTCCTAAAAAATTTAAATCATTGAGACTTTACCATGATATATAAAATACAATTCTCATGCCCCTTCACCAATTCCAATAGCCATTGTTATCATAAAAATACTAGACCATTTTCCTTAATAGGTTCTCAAGCAGGATAGATTCAGTAGGTAAATCTATATTTCTTTTCCTTTAAATTTATATTCAATTTAATTTCTTTTCTTTTCCTATCCTCACATTAAATAATAAATGAAAAATATAACTATATTATCTTTTTATAATATAATATTTTTGTGTTAGTGGAATAATTTATCCTCTAATATGTTCCATTTTCTTTTGATTCATGAACTGAAAAATATCGTTAGTGGTGTGTTGATTTACTGCCACCATCCATCCAATGGCCCGAAGGTCTTCAAATTTTTATTTTATTTAAAGAAAGACCCCCTTTTAAGTGAATAAAAGTGGAAACCCAAATAGGAATCATCGACATTAACAAATCACAACCGTAAGGTTTATCAATACAACCCAAACTGACAACAAGGAGCTACCCCTCCCCAGCAATTGATCATGAAAATGCTCTACACTAGTGTAGAGAAGAACGACAAGAATGTTTCATGTGTCAAAGCAAAGGCCCGATCCAACGTCAAAGGACATACCCTCCAACATCCAAATCCATAAAGCTTTTCAATGATGAACAACAAGCTCTGGAACCTCCTATGGGGCCTAATCTGTGTGGTCGAGTCTGAATTCATCATCGTACCAACAGACCTCCTAAATACTCATTCACCTTTCAGAGAATATAGAAACTAGAAAGACCTCTAACAAACAATCATCCTAAACTGACATTGTCTACCACCACCCCAACACCGTAGCCATAAAACCCCGGAATGCAATCCATAGAACACGAGTTCATGCCAACTTCACCTATAAATGGATGACCAAGCCCCACATCTATGGACCCCCACTAAATGAGTGAAACTAGATCTTCCTGAAATAGAAACGCCTCTTTGGGATTGGATCTGCTCTGATCATAACTTCAGATACACCATCATCAGGTTCTGGCACAAGCCTCATGATTACAAGAATGAAAAGGCCAGCGATATCAGAATAGGATGAACAAAACCATATCCATCAAAAAAATCGCAACTGTCTCCAAATGAAATGCATGAAAACACTCACAGAAACCGAGATCGAATTACTCCCCCTCTGAGGCACTGAAATCAAGCCTTGAGCCGCACCGAAGTTAGCTGTATGCAGCCCAGATCTAGCTGAGAAACCAACCCACTTCGTCACCTGTCCCACCGGAAAACCTGACCAACCCAAACTAGGAACAGGGCCACCCCAAGTTTTGATGTCGTCCGAGAGAGGAAAATTGGGCCAAACTAAGACTGAAGGCACGATGTTGCGTTCATGATGAGGTGACTGCGGGTCTTCCTCTAGGAAGATGAATCACAACACAAGCAAGGTATCCAATTTTTTGACGACGTCGTCATAAAACGTCCAATGCCGAGCCGACTACCAGAACTCCACCGATATGTGCCTCCACCGCATGAACAACGACGCCAACGCCAAGAAGAACCCTCAGTCACCAAGAGTAGATCTCGGACAGAAGTGGGAAGTGAAAAGAAAATGAAAAAAACCCTAAGAGATGTGAGATAGAGGAAAAAATGATAAATAAAATGATACAAGCTCGTACTGGTGGTAAAAACCTACAAATAAATTAAATTATTTACATTAACTATTTATCTAATGATTCATCCTTATATTATATAACTAAATGATATATAATACCAAATAAATTTATATATGTTCATAAATGACATATAATTTCAAATTATAGAGAACCATTACCATTTTACATGATATTTTATACTCATATACAAGTGAACCGATCCTAAAAACCAAGAAAATAAGCACTCCAAAATAATGTAATTTAACTCTATAACTTGTCAAAAGCCCAAAAATAAAATTGATCCAATATTAATAAATAATATAAATGTATTAAATTTTATGGATTTGTAAATTATTAATTTATTTTTATTATCCGAAATATTAACGTGAAGAAAAAAATTCAAAGAGAAGGTAAGGTGATTCTCAAACCCAACTCTCTTCCTTTGGGTTTCCCCCTTTCACTCCATTTTTTGTAGGTATCTTCCTAAAATATTTCAAAAAATATTGTTTATTTATATTTGAATTACGTTTTTTAAAATCTATATATTTTTGATTTGATTATATGACAAAAGCGATGTTTGTTTCTAAAAGAAAACATCCTTCCATTTTTTTCATTTTACTTCTCATTTGATTTTTTCTTTTTCAATCTACATTATTGTTTCATTTATCAGGAATGTAATTTCCTCATTATTTTGGGAAACCCATATTTTTTTAATTAATGTATTCTATATGAAATGATATCCAATCCATTCTGTGGGTTACATTATATCCACCATTAATATATCTTATATGTGGAATGCATGATATTGTAAATGTTTTGATGTGATGGGTGCACCCAGAATTAGATAGCACTTGTAAATGTTATCATATTATGGGTGTGGCCAAAATTTTATACCACTGCAATTATTTGGGTATTGTAATTAATATCCTAATATAAAGTGAAATATTCATGATCATGTTGTAACCTTTGTTCACAACTATGTGTGGTATTTGACCACTAAGACATGATGTTTATTTTTTTTGAATTGCCACATTCCATTCCTTTATCTCATATTTCTTTTTTTATCATGGTTATTATCCTTCTATTATATTATAAGGATGATTATTTTGATCATCCTTGATTCATGTTTATTTTTCATCCTCTTACTAGGATTTTTTTTCACCCCTTATTTTAATGTATATCTATAGGAAAATAATTGAACCATAGAGAAAATGAAGACCAATATGAATCTAGAGAAAAACAAATTAAATAAATATTTCTATTTTATTATGTAAAAGTTGTGTATGTGCTCAATTTTCCCAATAAACCAATCTTTTGTTTCCTAGTTTTGTAACACTTTTATGTTGAATATCTTTAAAATTATGTATCAATATTGTAAGAAAATGTAGGGTATCTATATTTATTATTATATATGTAATAAATTACTGTATCTAAATTAATTTTATTTATAATGTTTCATTTTTTATGATGTTTTATCCAGTATTTATTCTTTACATATTTAATTTTCCATGGTCATGACAACATCTATTGTACGTCATTCCCTACTGATCATATAATCTTACATTTTATATTTTTTCTCACATACCCTAGAAACAATGTAGACTACTACATATGAAAAATATATTTCAAGGGTAATTACGATGTTTTCATATATTTTAATAATATATTTTTAGATTAAATGTACATTAAAACTCATTTATACATCTAGTTCTATCAAAATACAAAATTCCAGGATCATATATCATGTGATTATGTGTTATATAGAAATTTAATAAAATAACCACTAAATCTTGGTTACTAGAGGTGAGTTTTTTATAGTTGGTATCAATGGTATTTAGTAGAAAATAGTAAATTTAGATTTAGAAGTAAAATGTTAGAGAAGAAAACCCTTTATTTATCACCTATTGATATTATACAAAAATGCATTTATTACATAAAATAAATTTCTAACACATTCATCAATAAAATATAATATGTTTTAAATCATAGTGTTGTTATAAAATAATTAAATAAGTAACCTCTTATAAAAACTTTTCTTTATAAAATAACTTTAAACAATGTGAACACCCATAATTAGTGTAGATATTTCCCTTCCAATCTTGTCAATGGACCTAATATTGGAGATGATTTGATTATAAATATTCTAAGGTTGTTAACATTGGTTATTACAAATAAACTTCCTTCTATGGAATAACCTATTGCACCTCATAATGGTGTGATAATTTTGTATTCATCAATATATCATCAACCTCCAAATATTAATGGAACCATATATTCAATTCTGACAGGACAATGTATCATATATTTAGAAAAATATATTCATTTCCTTGGGTTTGAGTGTAAGGTGGAATATTTTCATGGTTACATATCGATTAAAGATATATTCGGACTACTCATTGTAATTGTTTGAAAACACTAAGAATGACGATGATCAAGAAGATATGTAATGGAATTAATTTAATGTGGTATTATTTGAAAAGAGTTTTTTGAATGAAAAATGAATTGATAGGGAAATGAAATTGAAAAATATGGCAAAAATGATGAGAAATTTGTGGTGGAAGATGAAGCTAAATTTACAAGGTTATTTAGGAATGAATGGGATTATTTATGAAACCATAAATTAACGGTCAACCACTTCATTTATGGGTTAAATATATGTCATTTAAGATCATTATTATATCAAACCTATTCTTTATATTATGTCATTATAACTATTTCCTTTAAGACCAAGATGAAGTTATTTAGTTCCTTTCATTACTAAGTGGATAAGGATAAGAATGGGATGTGTGAGTAACATTTTTAATGGAATTATGAAAAATAATATAATGGAAGGTTAGAATTTTCAAAATGAAATAACTGTTGGAAGAAACACCCATAGACTATCATAAATGATTTGGGAGTTTTCTACAAGTTCATACAAAAAGGTCATCCAGATCATGAATGAATGGAAAATAGAGAAGCTTCCAATGTCCAATTCTTCTATCAAAATATTCTTTTAATTTAATTAAATGATCCCAAGTAAACCAAAATTAATGAAAAATGTGAAATCCCAAATGATTCAATTACAAAGAGATTTGAAATTAATCATATAAATTCTCAAAACATCAATAGAATCAACCTTAGATGATTACTAGTTTGAAAGAGAAAGATTATGTGATCATTGCATCTAAGGATGATATTCATAATGGTATATAGATAGATAATTTATTCAAATCCTCCAATATTGTTTATTTTTTATATTATTTTGGGTCATTTCACTCCTTTATATCCTTCATCTTTTTAAATATAATTTGATATTTCCCTTTCACCTTAATAATGGGGTTTTCAATATAGACTACTATTGGAAGTATCATTGCAACATATTTGTTTCAATCGGACCTCATTATATCATATCAACATTCATATTTTTTAATTTATTATTTTTACTACGGTATACATTTATATAATACGTCCTATAAAGTGCATTTCAAATATTATTGAAAACATTATTTCCAAGAGAAAATAATTTAAATCTTTAATGGATATATTGAATATCATTATATCAATGGGGATAATATATAATTTAAATCATGATTGTATTTACATGAAATGACATTAAAATGCTAATTACATAGAGATGATTAATTAATGTGTGAATATATTCTTAGAGTATGGGATGTATATATTTTGGGAAAATATGTTGATGTATCTCTATAGGAATTACCTTGATACCCACATGACCACTATGATAAACTACTTATTGATATTTCTCAAATAGAAATCCCATATCTCAAATAACCTATAGAATGGATCTAGAGGAATTGGTGGAACTAATAAAACCATAATAATTTATGTGTGATAAGAGTTTCATTGACAAATGTGTTTCTCCTTAGGGGTAACGTATTATATTTTTGAAGAATAATGATGGGCCTATGAGATTATGAATCGACTATACAGAAATAATTTATATCAATATTATGAAAAAATATCTATTACCTCACATTGATGAATTATTTAATCATCTTCATGGGGATTTTTACTTCTACTACATTAATATATGTTTTTTTCGATTATTTAAAATTCATAAAGGAAAATATACCCAAAATGATTTTCCACACTATGTTATGGCCATTATAATTTCATAATAATTTCATGTGGGTTAACTAATAATCCAATTTTTATTTATCTAATGAATTTTTTATACTAGAGATATCTTGTCATATTATGTTTTTAAATTATTTGGGAAAATTTTATATGATTTAACACCTTTAATGAGAATTAATGTACTTTATGGATCATTCATCAGTCTGTAAGATAGATGAAAATATATAATAAATTTAGTTAGTGTCAATTTTGGATTAATAAGTATATTTCCCTGGTTATATTTTCTAAAATGATAGAATATTTAATTAAAACACAATGATAGAGGTTTCAAAATAATATACCGCATGATCTAATATTATTCAGATATATAGTATCCTTGGTATAGCTTTTTACAATTAGAAATTTATTGAAATTTTTTCTTATTTTGGTAATATGATAAAAAAATAAATATAAAGTTGTTATGTTTTCAATGTTTAAGGATCATGTGGAAATATATGTGGTAATTACAAAAAATACTAACCAATACATCAGTATTGACCACACTATCAAGAATAGATTGTCTTTGTATATACATTAAGACATTAAAAGGATCAAGTGTTTCATTATGTAAAATGATATGGAAATTTTTTATTCATTGAGTAAATTGATGGCCCTTGATCTGAAAATTGAAACTCATGATCTAGAACATGAATCATTAACAATTTCTACCAAAATATCAATGTACTACCACAATGGTAAAATACAGGATATATATTATTATAAAAAAATAGTATATATTCATATGGAAACGTTTTTACATGTGGAAAAGGATATAGAATATGCCTAGGTTACAACAGATCATGGTGTCCTATCCACGATGATGTTTAATAAGGATCATATATTCAGGGAGTTGGTGAAGATGGATTAGGGAATCATTAGGGAAGGGGAAACATCATTAATTTTTTTTTATAATATCCAAAAAAAATTAATATAGATAACAAATAAGTCTTAATAATTTGATAAGGGCATTAATAAGAAAATAAAATCCATAGAAGATTCTCAATAGAAAGATTTTATATTTCAACATAGTGTGTTGGAATATGCAATGAGATTAAGTGTGAAATAATTGCCTTGGATAAAAAGAAACATACTAAATTGAACTCATGGATCAAAATTCTCAATAAAACATGGTAGTAGAAAGTTGTATAGGGATATATATGATCTATTTTTCTGGGATAACATGATGTTGGAAATTACAGATTAAGTGTATAAATGTTTTTTTTTCAAACATGTAACGTTTGAGAGGCAACAACTAATGGGAACCATGTGAACTCAGCCTATTACTTTTTGGAAGTGTGAGAATATCCCAATGGTATTTGTAACTAGGTTGTCTAATACATATAATAGAAAGGATGTTATATGGGTTATTTTGGATTACCGTACAATGTCTTCAAACTTCTTAGCAATAATGGAGTATCTTCCCCCATGAACATATTTCACATCTCTATATCAATAATATTATGAGCCATCATGTTGCACCATTAACTTTAATCTATGTTCCTAACCCTCACATCGCATCAAAAAAATTTAGAATCATTTAAATTTATTTGAATAGTGATATACCTTATAAAAGCACCTATCAACATCAAATAGAAAGAGAGTCTAAAAAGAACATCCAATCCTTATAGGTTATGTCGAGTTCATGTTCACTTGACCACTAAAAAACACATGACTAGTACTTACGTTATGTTAAATTTTCATTTCATAATATATTCCTCTCTATAATACAAATAGAACAATATGGGTCCTTTTATTAGAAGAGATTTTGTTTTCCAATATGGTGGAATGATGTCAATGAAAGGATGTTAGATGGTCGATAACTCATTGAGGAGGCAACCAAGAAGGTATGAGGTATCTAGAATCATTTTAAGATACATCTCTATAGATAAAAAACTATTATTATAATCAATATAAGGACATCTAATTCTATTTAATTGATTATGAATTCTTTAAAGTATAACTATTTAAGGGTTTCATAAGGAAGATCTCATCCATATTCATGAAACTAAAGAGAATGTGTTGCAGACTCAGATAACTCATCTTGAGAAAATACTTTTGAGAAATCAAATGTTTGAGAAAAAACATGGGATATTGAGGAAATAATGATATATGGTTTCCGTATTTGGTCTTGATTTGGTTTAAACCCCAAATTTAAAGGATGAAATTATTTAGGGTCGTAATGTAGCAACAAGGATTTTACCATTATAAATAAGAAATTTATTATAGTATTTTTAATAGTATGTTATAAGGATCTAGTTAAAATGGTAGGATAATTGTAGTTTATTGTTTTTAAACTAAAATAAATTTCTTATTGTAAATCTTTTAGACTCAAACATTGTTGGATGATCAATGTAAAAAAATAAGACTCAAATTTTATTAGATTAAATCAACGTAAGTTATATTCATATTCATAGATACATCGATAGAACAAATAGTATAGAAAGTTATGGAATAAGACTAAAAATCTATTACATGCACAATAGAATAGTTTTAGAAAAATAAGAAAAATAATTAATCATTAATGTAATAATTAATTACAAGATATATTTAAATTTTTAGTCATATTAATCTTATGAATAAGGTAGCCAATGTCCTTGAATGATGGTATCCATATATTTTTACTTACTATAAAGTATGTATTTATTTACTATGAAATACCACTATATAATTATCAATATATGATATTTCTTACTACTACCCAAATCCCATGATAAAATGATCAGATTCTTTCTTCCAAGACCTAGACGACCTTGATCTTATGGAGCATATTCATCGTCATCCTATCACTAGAGTCCCCCAATCATAGTAAAGATCCAATATAACTAAAAATAAAATACATTATAAAAGGAAACCCCTAGAAAAATATTCTTTAAAACAAAGACTCTCTTAACTATTAAAAATACGTCAGAAAGAGATGTTCACATAGAAAAAAAATTAGAAAGATTGATCTGGGAATGTGATATTCTAAAAACTCCTCAAATGGATTCCAATTTATACGAATATCTCTAATTAACATATTTTTGATTTTGTTTCTATAACCTCGTACAACTAATTATTGACATTAAAAAATGATATGGTTAAACTGAAAGTATGACAACATTTTATTAAACCAATAGTATGATAAAAGTAGTCATGATAATTGTTTAAATTTCTATGTTCTTATAATTATATACATCGGGTAATCTTATATACTTCCTTATTGATTATAAATTTTATAAACATAATAATAATTGGTCTGTTGTATCAATACGAGATTTAATCTCATATTCATGATTTTTGTTGGTATGATAGAAAGACAACATTAGAACTCTTTTTCTGAATAATGGTATGTCTGACTAGTTAGACTCATGATCAATTTGATGAATGTTTTGATGAAATTAATTATTTTATTTTCTTTATATATTATAAATTTTATATGTGTGGTATAATGTAATGTTTTCTACAAAACATGCTAAAACACATGATTCATAAGATGTTAGTAAACATTTTTTAAGAAGATGTCTGTGATTTCCCAAATTAATAGAATGGAAAAGTAAGAATTAATAATTTTTACTCAGAAATCTTCTAATTTTGCAAAGAACATACAAAAAAACATAAATGGGAAAATAACATGAAAACATACATTATTTTTAAATTTTAAGGATTTTGAATTAATTATTTAAAACATAACTACCCCATAGTTTTTAGAGGTTTTGAATACGATATAATGTATTAGAACAAATATTTTTTTATTGAAATCATTTCCCCTATAAATAATACATATCTATCAAAGGATAATAACACTTCATTGAAATTTAATTCATTCCCATCATTAAAAAATATACCACTTAATAATAAAATCCTTTTTGGAATTTGAAAATGTAAATATGAAATAATATAATGTTTTATGAAATTTTAGAAAAATATATGATAGAATATTAAACTAACTAATCATCCATATATGTATGAAAGAATATATAACCCATAAAAATTGGAAAACATTCATGCACATAATATTTGGATGAAAATCAATTCATTAATCAATAATCAAAATGTTTTATAGATGTACATTGATAGTTAAAATTGAAATATTATTTTTTCTCTATTTTATTCTTTACAAAAGTCTTAGTCTTCTTCAACTTATGTTTGTCCTTCTCTAGTTTTATAATCTATTTTTTTCGTAGTTGGGGTTTGGCTTAGTGGTAAGAAACACTTAATTCTACATGAAAAATGGGGGTTCAAAACCCATTGGGTGCAGGTTACTATAGCCTACTGTAGCTGCAGCGGCACTGTAGCAACAAGCGGGCACTGTAGCAGCGGCAGGTCATTGTAGCCACGACAGATACTGTAGCAGCGTCGGGTACTATAAAACACTTTAGCAGCACAGTTACTGTAGCAGTACTATTCTCATGATGGGCTTTGGGCTAAAATAATTGGCATGTGGGCCATGTAATGGGTTAAATACCCACTGGAACTTCGGGAGATGTAATGGGTATGGCTCTACCCAATTAAAGAGGTGTTTGCTTTGTTTTAGTAATAAATGAGGCTTTGGCTGCCACCTTTTAAAAAAATATATTTTTCCTTAAAGTCATTCTTCCAAATATTATAATTCATGCTATGAAATTATTCCTTTATAATGATATAATAATCATTCTAAGGGGTGATCATACTATTCTCTAATTATAGACTATATACATTTTCATTAAAAAATGAGTTATTATATCTAATCAACAGTAGAGATTCTAAATTAATTAACAATATTTACTATTCCTACCATATATGTGGATAATATGTTAAAGGAATCATATGTTTCTTTGAGAAGTTTATTTAAATCAATTTACTAATCATTATTCTCATGAATATCATTATTTATTTTGTTTGACCATTTCATCATCTAATTTCTGGATATTTTTTATGGATGGGAGTTTTATTCAAATGTCCAAAAATCTTGATCAATACAAAACACTGACTCTATTAAATCCTTTATTGACTCTATTTTTTTAAAAAGGACATTTTAAATGGGATAATATCTTAATACGTGTTGAGGATGTAATGGAATCATGGTTTCTAATCTACTTAGAGAATGGAAAATATAATCAAACCCTTTCTGTGTAATTTTTTATTTTGAGTCCCATTGATCTAGATTAACCTATATAGGTTTTAGTCTACATGTTTAGAAATCTGCTTCATTGACATTCCATTCATAATTCTTCTAGACATTCTTATTATCTCACAACAAAATAATTTCGAAATATTAATCAGTGTCAAATTTATTGAATATTTTTTTTATAATGTTGAAATAATTATTCTTTCTTGTAGGATTTTATTTCTTCCTTATCTGGTTAGGATAAATCTTCCTAAGTAAAATGTACTTTTTCATCCTTATAGGATTGATATTGTTAATCTGATGAGGATAAAGATGACTCAAATGATATCTTATCTGACTGGATTTTTGCATAATTATCCCCTTCCATTACATAATTTTACATTTATTATTCATCTTCAACTTATACTTCAAATTATATTTATTCCTCTAAAAAACTTCATCATATTTTACTTTTACATATTCTTATTTTCCTTCTTCTTCTTACATATTTTCAAATTGTTTTTAAAGATATTCCTCAAGATTTCATGCAATTCTTAAATTACCCTTTCGAAATAATTATGGATATGATTGTTTCATAGAAATATTGGGAAAGTTTTCAACAACAACTATATTTCCCATTCCCATATTGTCAATATAAGTATCTGAATAGAAACAACAGATGTTTCATCAAATTTTAATCTAACTTCATGAATTTTTTAATTGATGTGGGAAATCGTAATTATTTGATTCTTAGAATCCTCTCAATATAATTCAATAAGATTAATACCATCTTATGTTATTACAAACACTTCCTTTTCCCCTTATTTTTTTATTATTCTTCAAATTTTTCTATAGTATTAAACTTGAATTTCTTTTCTACTATAATGTTCCATTCGAACAATGTATCACTGGTCATCATTTGAGCTTTATGTTTGAAAATCATTTCAATAATGTCATCCAATATTTTTTATCATTACTTATCTTGATAGCAACAAATGTATCATCCTTTTTTTCTTCACATATTTAGTTTCTATTTAATCATGTGTTTCGGTCACAGTACCTATGGAAATATTTTTACTTTCGAATTTATGGAAGAAATTTTTATACTCTATATCATAATAAATATGAATTTGACTAAGTCAGTATAACTCATGTTGAAAATATAATCAGGAAAAATACATATAAAATATTAAATTAATCATTATATCCATTCTTAAGGATCAGTTATACTTTCATCCATAGAGAAATAAGTCTATTTTCAAGAGTTATATGTAATACATTCCTTTATTTTTTTATAAAGATAAAATAGATAATCTTCATTGTTTTCTCAAAAGTTCCATGTTTGTTTGGTAGATTTTGTGACGGTAAATAGGGATACCCGTCCAAAGTGACACCAACCATATACACTACCCAAATATCAGAATGTTTTTACATCTTACGAAACAATATATAAGAATCCTTTTCCTTACAAACTTATTTATCAAATTCAAAAAAAAAATAGAATTATAAAACAACCTCTATATAGTAAAGATCAAAATATTTATCATTCTATTCAAAACAAATAGATTTCAATCCATGAAATGAAATTATACTCCTAAGTGTTCAACCATACATATCAAACCAATATCTTTCTATTATCTATTCCCAAAAAACAAACCACATTTCTTAATCCCCTGTGGATTAAATAAGAATTGGACCTGATATTTTTTATTAGATGTAATGAAAAACTATCAGATTAAAGGATATGAATGGTGTAGTATCTTAGTAGAAAAACTATCTAGAAATGATGTGGGATAACAAAGTGACCCATGATTATATAATCATTGGGGGTGATGGTTCATCTTCACTATTCAAAAAACGGTTGAAATTGAATGTCTTGTAGATATTAAAATTTGTATTTATCCAATTAAAATTAAAAAAACATTATTTAAACTCTCAATGTCATAAAACATTTATCTATGTTATGATCATTACGATTAAGAAATGTTTTTTAATTATGAAAAAAAAAACATGGTTTTTATTAAAATTCAAATGAAATGTCATAAAAAATAGAAATTAATGTAATGAAATTGTAAAGAAACTAATAGAATAGAAGAGTTCCATTCGAAGTTAGAAGTATCAATTGTGTGATAATCCTATTCTAAATGGTGTTTAAAAATAAATAGATTAAGATTGTTTGGAAATAAATTCTCATTACAATATTCTAATTATGAAAGTATCATCATAAAAAAATACAAAAATTTCGTAATCCTAAGAGTTTATAACAAAATATTAGTATATAAATTTTATAAAAAAAATTAAACAGAAAAATATTGTGATAAATATGTATCTGAAAATTTTATAGGAATTATAAGTCCATGTAATTCATTATCATAAAAAATTAAAAAAACCTAACATTTTAGAAAAAACAAAAAGGTTTTATAAAAATGATTATTTTGCAAAACATAAAATATTTTTACTTCCCCATTAATATGATGTATATTAATGTTAGGATATGTGTAAAAAATAAATAGATATAACTGATCAAGTAAAATTAATCATTTTAGATTTCTTTTAATGTATGAAAATATATTTGAACTAAAAGGTTTTATGAAAGTATTAGAAATTTTTTTTAACGTTGTGATGAACAGAAAAAAATAAAAAAACATATAAATGTGTGAACCTGAAGAAAATTGTGTCTTATAGTTATGTTTTTAGTACCTAAGATATGTGCTCGGTGTTTATTAAAACTCATTCCATAGTTATTGAGTGTGTGTTGCATCCACACCACTTGACCATAACAATATATAGCTTCAACATATTCAACTTCAATAGCGGAAATTATTACTGATTGTGGATACATACATAACAACAAAATTAAAGAATGTTTAAAAAATTTACATGTTTTATATGTTTTTTTTGTATCCATTCTACATCTATAGAATCACATATTCAAAAAACCTTTTTGTTTAAAAACATTTCCAAATGTGTAGAAAACACCTAAATATATAGTTCCCTTAAGATAAAAAATATTTCATTTAATTGATTTAGGATGGGATACATTGGTATCGGCTTGAAAATTGAACATAATAATTTTTAGAAAATTAAATACATTCAATAATCTATTCTATAACATAAACATATTCTCATTCCTCTTAATGTATTATGATCAAATACTTTCTCAGCCTCATCATAATCTAATTTATCGGATGGACTAATGAGTGTACTAATACCATTTTTATTTTCATATCAAAATTTCATTAGAAGAACAATTATATACTTATATTGATGTTTAAACTTTTTTTCTGGTTTTATTGACATTTGAAAACCATGGAGATTTTTTCACTCACCCCGCATACTCATTTAAAACATAGAATTTCTAAGAACCAAAAAAGAATATGGTAGAAATTTTGGTGTTAAAACAAATATAATGTCATAAAAATAACTTCTTACAATCACAATATTTTTTATTAACATATTATATTAAAATATTTTGTTCTATATCTCTTTTATGAAAATTGAATCATAATAAATTTAGTTAATCTATAAAACCAATATCTTGGAGAAGTTTCAAGACAATATAGTACTTTGTAATGTTTATATACAAAATATAGATTTATTTATATTCGATACTAGCTGGTTTTGGCAAAATAAACATCCTACTGGACATATATATTTAGAAATTGACACATCACATTAATTTAATATTGGTTGAAATAAGAGAATAATAAAAAGGCTAGAAGTATTCTAATATCCCTATCTATTCCTACCAAAGTATAATTTTCGTCATAATATAATCACTAATTTTGGTTATATCCATTATTAAAAAGAATATATTTATTTATAACTATAATTACATTTTTATCACATTTATTCTGAAATCCCAGTTTAACTCCACTTAAAGAATTCTTCCTAGGTCATTGAAATAAAATCCATACATTTAGATTTTCAAACTCATTAGTTCATCTTGAATTTCCTTAATCCAATATTCAATACCTAAAGCCCCATTAAGATTCATACGTTCCAATTGAAATAGTAAATCCAGATGTTCAGTTTTATTTCTTTAATGAACATCTAGTGCTATCTAGTTGATCTAAATCTCCAATTGTACTTTAATTAAGATGATTCTTAAGAAAAAACATAATTATTGGGATTTTGAAAGTATGATCACCAATAATATGTAGAAAATATCCCAATGTAATGACATTAGAAAAATATTGTCTTGTTATCTAATTATGATATGAATTTATAACCAAGGAAAAATATAAGATTATAAAAAATCATCAGAAGTTATAGATTGAGATTTTTTTTTTAAAAAGGATCAGATTCATCAATCAAAACATGAATTATTCCCACAACAATACAATAATGTTTATTAAAAACTCTATAAGCTAAATTACAAGTGGAATAACCTAAAAATAGTCCTTCATCATATTTTTCAAAAATCATTTGTAGATTATCTTTAGTACTCATAATTAATACTATACAAAAAAATATATGTTAAGATTCATTTCATGTTTCCTTATCCACAACACATAAGGATTTTTATTATGTCAAGGTCTATATAAAAAACAATTTATAATATAATAAGAATTAATAACCACTTCATCCAATTAATGTTTAGCAATAGAGTATTCACTCACTATAGTTCTAGAAATCACATTATGATTCCTTTATCTTGTTTCCACAACACCTTTTTTGGCGGAGTTCGAACTGCAAAATAGTTTTGTATAATACATTTCTTACTAAAAAAATTTCTAACATCAGAATTTCCAAATTCTTCACCAAGATCATTATGAATGGTTATAAATCTTAGGTTTTTCTTATTTTTAACTATAGAAAAAAATTTAAAATATCTAATGGAATAATAATTCTTTTTTCTTACTATAAACCAACATTTATCTAGTGTAATCAACAAATAATACATATACATAATATTTTCTACCAAAATATCTATTTTATATAGCACCAAATAAGTCCATGTTCACTAAATATAAACCATAAAATGTTGAGACTTCATTAATATATTTAATACATTACTTATGTTTCTTAATTCAATTACTAGTGTCATAGCCTTTTGAATTATCAAACCTATGTTTTTGATGATATTTAACAACTCATTTCATAATAAAATTGGATATGTTTTTATAGTTATAGTTTTTAAACCATCTATTCCATAACGAATATTGGTCTTCCCTTGCACCTGGATCCTTGGTCTTCTCGGTTTAGAGTGTAAACATTCTAATCCAATTTTTTAATGAATAAATTCTTATTTAGGACTACATATAAGACATTTATCATTTAAAATTTCACAAGGTAAACTTCATCACAAAATGGAATTATAATTATATGTTTTTTCACTTTTCCAAAAAATGAATCATTTAAAATAAGATATTTTTTATGAAGAACAATGTTTCCAAATCTCATAATCTCTTCTTAAGAATTATCTCTAAAAGATAATTTATCATCTCTACTCTTGATTATTTTCTTGAATAAATACTTTTTCTCATTCATTTGCATAGAAAATACGCAATCCATGTACGAAATAATTTTTGTGTTTGTACTTAATTTATTTTCTGGAAAATAAAAAAGTTAAGTTTTCCAAACAGATACCTTATTGGGACATGTATTAGCAAGAAACAAATATTTTGGTAGCCACATTTTTTAATAATTGAGCATTGTAAAAACTAATATTTTTAAAATTTAATTATGGAACAATTTTTCTTCTAGGGACGTCCACATTGTCACCTTGTACAAGATGGTTCTATTTTATGAACAAAGTAATTGTTTCTAAAAATAGGTTTTTTATTTGTCAAAATCATTTCTGTATTTTCACGATAAGGCTGACCTTTCATATAATGTTTATAAAAATTTTACATACCATTGGTTAACATTGATTAATTTTTATTTAAAATGGAAATTTCAGATTTTATTTTTTATCAAAATTATTATACTCAATGATTATAGATTTGGAACTTTGTATTTAAAATTTAGTTTGTAAAATATTTTTATAGAAATATATTTTTAAAAAACTATAGAAATGAATTATTTTTCAAAATTAATTGTGTCCTAGTATTTAGGATGATATGTTATTTCATTAGTAACAATATTTATTCTAATTTTTTTTGGATGTTTAGTTTTATAATTATCATTTCTTTTACAAATCATAAATTTTTTACTCTCATAATGTTTATAAAACAAAAAAGTTCATAATAAATTGATGAAGTATTATCTTATATTCAAGAAGATTATTTATTAAAATCTATATAATATTACTAATTAGGATAATTTACATTAAATACATATTAGTAATAGATTAAGTTTCATATACATTTTACATTATAAAAAGTTTTACATTGTGTAATTCAGAAAAGAAATTACAAAGTTCCTTTATTCGAAATATTCATTGTCGAAACATTTTTTTAGAAGAATATCTTGCACCTGCACTTATTTTGTCAAAAGATTTCAAAAATTTCATTCATTTTGACATATTGTATTTATTTTTATTTTTAAATTAATTTCATTCCTCATTTTCCTTCCTTTTCAGCTTTGGATACTCTGTTAGGATATGTCCTCCATTTATACATTCATAACAAGTAACCTCAAATTAATTTTTGTCACCTTTACCCTTATGACCTTTATTATGTCAGTATTAAAAATATTCATTTCAAAGTATCTATATTATAATTCTATAAAGATTAAAAAACTCTTTTTTAGAATGTTCTGATGTACTATAATCTTACTAAACAATAACATTATTCTTTCTTGAAGATGTCACAACTTTATCAAGTGGATAAAATTTAGAATATACAGAAGAAGTTGTAGAGAATGAATTTCCACCATTTTTATTCTCAACATTATCAGCTTCACTTTTAAGTCTCGCATCATACTGTGTCAGGGTACTAATAAATTATTCAATAATAAGATTAGTAATCTTTCTTGTATCATCCATAGACATTGTTTTTTACTCCAAATCATTCGAAATTATGTCTATAATATTTTCATGAACATTTCGGGCATCTTGAAAACTTACTCTCGATGATGAAAATAATATTCTTGGTTATTATCTTTGATAATAGCTCTCCATGTTTCGATATCATTAAATATACCAAAATTTATAACATCCAATTTACTACAGATACTATTAGTCGCTTCACAAGATGATATATTACTATAGATTTTAATCTTCATAGAACAAAATAAATTATTTCTGGCAATATAGTTCAAATAATATTCTAACTTATCATTATTTATAAATATAAAAATATATTTTTTAGGAATCCTGTATTTTCATGTAATCATTATGAAGTTATAAACTCTACTATTGGTCACAGAATCTTCTATTCAATCTATCCAATATTCATAGTCATTCCCATAAATTTTTGGTGGTCAATTTGGATATAGATTATCAAGAGATCCAAAATTCATACCAAACTTCTTAAAAAAATAGATACTCATTAATATAAGTACACAATCTTGTAAAAAATTTATAAATAGAATGTTCATAATAACTCATAAAAACATGCAGCAATTAATGAATGTAAAAAAATATCATGTATATATGAAGTATAATCGTCATCTCATACCAATGATATGATCGTAATAGTATACTAGATGTTTATACATTCAAGAGAGGGTGAATTGAAGTTTAGAATTTTTATGAAAACCAAATAAAAAAACCTCTTAAAGTAAATTTATTAGACTAATGACTTAATCTGATGATTAGAGTAAGATAATCAGAATCTAATTTTATTCGATTAAATTAATATTTTTTATTATCATATTTATAGATACACTGATAAAAAACAATATAGAATGATTTGAACGAATGATTACATTATATTAAATACCTCGTGGAATAAAATTTGATAAATAAGTTAAACAATAGCGAGTAAAAGCATGCATGAATTACAAGATATATTAGAAGAATAAAATATTTTAATCATTAGAGAGAGTTATTCAATAACCATGACTAAAGGTATCTAGATTTTAATACATAACCTAATTAATGTCAATATACAATAATAAATACATTGATATAATGATCTAAATAATATCTTTTTACCTATCATCAGTATCCCATCATACGACGACTAGATAATGTCTTCCAAAACACAGAATCTATCGATATAATGGATCAAGTTCCCTATTTTCCAATCCCTAGAATCACTCAATTTCAACAATGATCGGACACAATTAAAAAAATCATTCTCATGGAAACATACCTAAAAAGGATTAAATTAAACTACAAATCTCTAATGTTTTATAAATACATTGTAATTGGATATTAACTTGGAGAAAACATTAGGAATATTGAGTTGTGATTATAATTAGCTCCAAAATATTCAAATGATCCTTTTTTAAGAGAATCTATAACAGTCATATTTTAGAGTCTCTTGTTATAGACTTAGATAGTTGGAGTTGTATAGTTCATAATTCTCTTATGTAACTAAATTTCTGACATTATTTTGTATTTTCCCCACTACAATGATAAATTTATTACTTGTGGTTTAAACATTTCTTATGGGAAAATAATTATTGACAAGCGTCAGTTGGATGAATTCCATATTTATTTTATTATGATGAAAAAATGAAGATTATTATGATATATCAGGACTATAATTAGTCTGATTTTCATGATTTTTTTCCTTTTGATAAATAGGAAAAGTGTCTAACTCCTAGTTTAATAAAAAGGTATGTATTATTAATAAAACTCATGATCATTCGGATGGTCACATTAAATAATGAATAGGTTATTTTTTAATTACATTATATACTTTCTTTGTACTATATAATGTAATGATATCTAAAAAACAAATACAATTGATACATAAAAAGTTAGTTAACATGTTTTAGTATTGTATTTTTTATTATAAAAACTAAATGAATGGAAATGTAAGAAGTAATAATTTTTACTCAGCATCCATGTAAATTAAAATAATTATATATGGTACATTTTATTATTTCCTAAAAACGGTAGAATAAAAAATAATATTTTAAAAATCTAGGTAAATAAAATTACTAAAACAGTTAAATCAAGTACTATAACACAAGTGAAAATATACTACTACACCATAAGCCAAAATTTTGGTCGATCATACTTGAGTAAGAATAACAAGTATACAAGATATAATACAATTGGAATGAAAATAATAATCATTGAAATATACATGGTATATAAGATAAAATATTTATAAGAATTATGGATTATGAATAAAGTATATATAATGAGTAATATGACCATTGGTTATATTACCATTGGATTATGAAAATTGGAATCTGTCTTTTGGAATCTGACCATAGAGAATCAAACCATTAGTAATATGACCTTAAAAACTAACTATTAGAAATATAACTGTTATAATAGAAATATCAGTGATATAAATACAATAGATTGTTTAAATTAATGAAACCAATTGAAAATAATATAAATAATAGATAATAATAAGGTAAATTGGTAAATTAATATTGATTTAATTATAAAGGTATATCCATGAAAAAATAACAAATAAAAATAAATTCATTTTAGTTTTTGGTGATAAATGTATGATTTAAAATTAAACAACTATTTAATATAATAATTTAATATCTCATCAATTAAAAATAATTTCATAAATAGGAAGTTAAATTTAAAATCAAAATGTGGTAAATGTTTAATGGATAATGATTCATACATTTTAAAAAGTGTCATATTTTCGTCTAAATTTTTTAGTATGATATAAATATATGATAAACACTATGATGAAGTAATGATTTAATAATGATTTAATAATAATAAAATTGAAACGAAGAAAAAATATATTTCATTTTATTAATATTAAATATTTTAAGGGATTTAAATAAATTTTCAAATTATTATTCAATTTCAATGTCTATATCATATATTAAATTTTTACAAATAATATTAGGGAGTAAACATTAATTTCCATGGTGTAACGACCCGAATCCGGAGCCCCTCCACTGGTTCCATGTACCTGGTTCACCACATGACCTCAATCACGTTTCCCCGAATGGCAGAGGCTACTAACTAGCAGTGAGGGCCTTGGTGAGTTGGTGGGGAAACTATTCCCTCATTCTGTAAGGTATACAAGGTAAGAAAACAAAAATAATCAATGGATGCAGTAAACAACATTCATAACAACAGGAACCAAATAGCGGAAGCAATGTAGATATATAACTATGATGACAATGATGCAGCAGGTACAAGTATCTAAGGAAAACAACAAACACAACAACGTGCTGATATACAACTAAAACCAAGTGCAAAAGAAACAAAGTAAGCTCCTCATCATCGCGAGCCACAACTCGATCCCATGTTCCCCAGCTCCTGATGCAGTCAAGATCCTGAAGTAGAAGGGCCCTTGCCCTTATCTATACCTGCAGCAACATAGTCTTCATGGTCCCAAAAGCATGGACAAAAAAGGGTGTGAGATACAATCCCAGTAGGAAATCACCCAAAGAATTGTTCATAATAGTCAAAGAATACATGGTAGTAATAGAAAAAGAAGCAGTAAATAGAAAAGCACAAGCAGCTACAATCCACAGTTCTAACAAGTAAAGCACACAAGAAAGCTGTCAGCAACAAGAAGAAAACAGGTAACCCTCTGGGTAGCTCTCATAGCCTAACCCCTATGGTTCAACCTATAAGTACTAGCAACCCTCTGATAAGCACACACAGTATCACCCCTCTGGTTCAACTACGTAATGAAGCAGACTCTCTGGGGAAGCACTCATCATCCATTCCCCCTATAGTCTCGTATCATTCTAAAGGCTCTCTGGGGAAGAACTCAATGTCAATTCCCCATGTGGCCTGCGTCACGGATCTACAGACTCTCTGGGGAAGAACTCAACTTCAATTACCCCTATAGTCTCGCATCGTAATTAAAAGACACTATGGAGAATCCCTTCCATCAATTCTCCCTTTGGTCTACTACTATAGGTTCTCATAGTCCTGAGTATAACTAAACATGCCCAGTGCATGTGTGTCATCCAAGTAAACCTCAATAACTACTTGGCTATCAACTAAGGCTCAACAGAAATAAAAACACAACAGTTTTTCTATCCTACAACTAGGCATGGAAACTGGAAAAATTCCCAACAAGAAAAATGAGCATGGAAAAAAAACTGAGCACAAAATAAATTACTCTATTCACAAGAAATAACCTCTACTAAAGAAAACAAGTAATGCAGGCCAACATAAGGGAAAAAACAGGAAACACGCAATACCCCATTCATGGGTATTGGTAGAATTTGCCCATAATATTCATCAACTATCAATAGAAAGGCACAAACCACCTACCTCGATCTGAGGAGTTCGATATACGTGAACCATGACAACAAATTCCACTTAGAACAATGTAGATATATGAAAAGGCACAAAAACATCCATCCCACGATAACATGGAAATGAGGGGGAATCAAGAAACAAGGCTAAAGCAGAAGGAATAACTCACCGCTGCTATTCCAACATAATCAACCATGCTCAAATCAGAGAACTGAGGGCAGGGCAGATGCTCGGAGAATATTCAGCCATACGGTCGCTTTCGGGAAGGCAAAATATGGTGAAGAAAATTATTTTGGGGGTTAGACGTGACCCCGATCCGTTTAATAAAATAAGAATGTACACAGCGTGTACTTCTTGAGTACATGGTGTGAACTTCAATTTTATGTACTCTGAATTAACCTGCCTCCACCTCATCCTTACACACCATGTGTGTCACCCGGGCACGACCATCACACGTCTTCGAGCCGGGAATAGTACACGGCGTGTACTCAGAAAGTACAAGTCGTGTACTATTGAAATTTCCAGAAAATTTATTTTCCTTAAAAACTCCAGAAAAAGGGAAAACATACCTGAAAAGAGATCTGGGTTCTTAAAAACTTCCCCCCCTTAAAGAAATTTGTCCCTGAATTTCCCTAACGAGGTGGAGAAGGAGAAACACCGAACAGCTCTGGCCACTGCGATCATACATCGGTCTCCCTATCCCAGGTGTCGTCCTATACTCGCTCGTGCTGCCATAGAACTCGTACCAGAGGAACAGACTGCCCCATAGAGAACCTTCGTACTGTGATCGAAAATCTGGATAGAATGCTCCTCAAACGATGCATCCACTTCAAGCTCAACTTCCTCGAGCTGAAAGACGTGAGATGGGTCTGAAAAGTAATGTCGTAGTTGAGAAATGTGGAAGATTTTGTGCATGGCCTGATACCTCTAAAGTAGCTGCAACCGATAGGTGACCGACCCAACTCTCTCCAAGACCTCAAACAGCCCAACGTACCGTGGTGAAAGATTTCCCTGTCTCTAAATCTGCTTGTGTACCAACCTCGGTGCGACACATAGGAAAACATGATCACCGACCTCAAACTCCAGAGGTCGTCTCCGCTGATCAGCAAAAGACTTCTGTCGAGACTGTGTCACAGTCATCCTCTACCGAATCAGCTCTATCTACTCGAAATGCTCCTGAACAAGACTAGGTCCCAAGAAAGCTGCCTCCCCTGCCTCCAGCCAGCATAAGGGTGATCAACATTGCCTACCGTAAAAAGCCTCGTATGGTGCCATTTGAATGGTCGCCTGAAAACTATTATTGTAGGCAAACTCCACCAAAGTCATATGCTTCTACCAATAACCGCCAAATTCTAGAATGCAATCTTGGAGCATATCCTCAAGCTCCTAGATTGTGTGCTCGAACTGGCCATCAGTCTGGCGATGGTATGCTGTACTCAAAAGTACCTGTGTACCCAAGGCCATCTGAAGTCCCTGCCAGAACCGAGAGGTAAAGCGCACATCTCTGTCTAAAACAATAGAGCGTGGAACTCTATGAAGACGAAGGATATATCTGATGTAAAGTCATCCCAGATCATCGATACTGAAAGTCCCCTTGATCGGAAAGAAGTGAGCATCCTTCGTTAGCCTATCAACGACAACCCAAAAAAACAACGTTTCCCCGAGGCGATCTCAGCAACCTGGTCACGAAGTCCATCGCAACATCATTCCACTTCCACTCCAGAATGGGTAACTTCTGTAAAAGTCCTGTTGGTCGCTGATGCTCTGATTTCACCTGCTGACAAGTGGAACATCTCACGAAAAATCTAGCAACATCATTTTTCATACCCAGCCACCAGTACTGGCGATGAAGGTCATGTTACATCTTGGTGACACCAGGATGAACTGCCCAAACAGAGGAATGGAAATCCCACATCAGCTTCTCGCGTATGTCTACTGGCACCAATACGCGTCCTTGGAAACACAAGATCTCATCCTTTCACACTATCCATCCAGGAAGAGGGTCCAATCCTAACACACTCTCCCGCAGGACTAATACTTCTGAGTCTGTTAGCTGCATCATCCGTACCCGATCAAGTAGCATGGAGGTAAAAGCTAGAAAAGATAGAAAAGTATGTCTCTGTCTGTCGTGCACTGCCAGATGCATCTCATAGAATAGATCCATCAGTATCCACTCACTACTATCATCCTAAACTGCGTGAATATGATTTCTCATGCTAAATGCATCTGCCATAGCATTGCCCTTTCCTAGCATATAGGCAATCTCGATGTCAAAATACTGTAGATACTCAACCCACCTGCACTGCCTCAGATTCAAATCACGCTAGGTGAAGATATACTTGAGACTCTTGTGGTCAGTGAAGACCACAAAGTGATCTCTCAGAAGATAGTGTCTACAACAGCACAAGTCATGAACAACAGCTACCAACTCAAAATCGTGCATAGGTTAGTTCCTCTCATGTGGCCTAAACTACTGAGACCCGTACGCAATGAGTCCCTCTCCCTGTATAAGTACAGATCCTAGCCTAACACCTGAAGCATCACAATATACATTGTAACTCTTGCCTGGCTCTGGCAAGCCTAGTATCGGTGCTGACATCAACCTCCCTTTCAGCTCCTAAAAGGCTGACTCATAAGAATCTGACAACAAGAACTTCGCCCCCTTATTGGTCAGACCTGTCAAAGTTGTTTCTAGATGAGAAAAGTCCCGAATGAAGCATATGTAGTATCCAGTCAGCCCTAGGAAACTCCGTACCTCAAAGACATTCTTTGGCTACTCCTAGGAAACTACATCTCTCACTTTTTCTAGGTCCACAAATACTCTTGACACTGAGATTACGTGACCCAAGAAGTGAATCTGATCCATCGAGATGTGGCACTTCGAGATTTTAGCATAAATACAATGCTCTCACAATATACTCAGAACGATCTCAAGATGGATGGCATGGTCCTGCCATTTGTGAGAGTACACCAAGACATCGTCCACAAAGACCACGACGAAGGAATCCAAGTAAGGATGGAACACTCGATTCATCAGTTCCATGAAAACTGTAGGTGCATTCGTGAGTCTGAAAGTCATGAATGTATACTCGTAAAGAACGTACCTACTCATGAAGGCTGTCAGAGGTATATATAATGGTCTAACGTGCAACTGATGATAACTAAAACCTCAACTCGATCTTCTAGAACACTCGGGCTCCTCGAAGCTGATCGAAATATCATCAATCCGCGACAAGGGATAATGGTTCTTGACCGTCAACTGGTTCAGCTTCTGATAATCCACACAAAGCCGAAGGGTATCGTATGCCTTCTTTTTAAACAGAAGAGACGAACCCCAAGGAGAAGTACTAGGTCGAATGAAACCCTTAGCCAGTAGCTCCTACAACTATTTCTTGAGCTACTGCAACTCAGGTGTGGCCATCCTATAGGGAGGAATAGACACCGGTGCCACTCCTGGTTTGAGATCAATAGAAAAGTATACCTCACGCTCTGGAGGGAAACCTGAAAAGTCCTCTGGAAATAAGTCCCTGAAGCGATCGAACACTAGAGGAAAGTCCAACTGTAGAGTCCCCTGATCATCCAGGTAATGGCTAGAAATCTGGGCTGTCACCACTCTTAGTCTAAGATGCTTGAGTCCCGTCCGACTCTCCCGAACGTCCCATTCGCCTCTATGAAGAAAAGATTCACCCTCTGGTGAGAGAAACTGACTCTGCGTCGATAACAGTCAACGAATTCTTGGAAGGGAATCAACCAGTCCCTGTCGAGGATGACATCATAGCCTGTTATCTCTAGGACATAGAGATCCCATAAGAAGTGATACCCTGCCACCTCGAGAGGGCACTCTCTACACTGGTGTACACTAGATGTCATCTTTCCCAAAGGTGTGTCTACTTTCAACGAGTCCACAGAAGAAAAAATGCAGATTCCAAGGCTCTCCACAACAACTACAGAGATAAAACTATGTGTATCACCAGTATCGAAAAGGGATGAGGCTACTAAAATCATACATTGAACAGTAGAAGGGTCGAGATCCTGCTCATGATAAGTCTTCTCCACGATGAAATACTGGCATGTGTCGCGGCCCTGTGCCCCTGGATGACTGCTCTGAGCTGAACCTACCTGTTGGTGCTGAGGAACTGGTGGCTAACTGCCACATCCTCGACCTCCACCTCGGCTCGAACGGTCAGAGAAACTCCAGTTCCACGACTGGTGAGAAACTAGCCGTGCTTCTCTTGAACGAGGAGTCATGGAAGAACCCTGGTCACCAGCTGCTGGTGAGAAAACCAGGAAGAAACGCTGAAGGTGACCCATCTTGCTGCAAGATCGGCCCTCCATGGGGTCCCTCTGGCACTGCGGCCTCATGTGCCTTGACTGACCACACTGATAGCATGTCACCTAGCTGCCTGATGATGCGTCTTGCTTCCTCGAATCACCGCGCGTAGGCTCCCTATAGTGATTCTGGCTGTCATATGGAGGATGGCTAACTCTGGAAGTAGAACTGCCCTAGTTCACAGCTCCAGAGTCTCTCATATTGTGCTCTGCAATCATTGCCTGATTGATGGAAGTAATAGAAGTCAGATTGAAGATGTTCATATAAGTCCCCGACCTTAAACCTTACTTAATATTGAATTAAATGAATAATTCACATTGAGGATCATTTCAGGTTTAGATTTTTAGAGAATTAGGACATAACTATTACATCTCAAAAGATTACAAAGTAGAAACTTCTATTAAGTTTCCATAAAATAAAAACTCTTAAAAAGAAACATGTATATTTCCATGTTTTAGGTAGCATGACTTTCCCTTGATCCCATCCTTGACACTATTCCACGTTAAGTCCTGTGAAAAACATTTCAAAAACTTGGGATGAGCATAAAAAGCTTAGTAATGGATACACAATGAATGAAAACTGTTAGTTTTTCAAAACAACAAGTAAACCATGTATACTTTATCAAAGTAATACTTTTCACCTTTTCGAAGTAGTAAAAACTATTCACTGAATAAAAGAGCATTACTTACCCTTCAGTAACCAAAAGATAACCATAAAACCCATATAAAGATCACAACATATAAAGGTAGCTTGGGACATAAACATACTTAAGTGGAATAACCATATGGTCGACTTCCACACATACTTAATAGAATAGCCATACGGCCGACTTCCACACATACTTAATGGAATAGCCATACGACCGACTTCCATACCCAAAGCATTGGAGGTTATAATGTAACCACCCGTCCTGGTATTCACGGCACCACCCGTCATATGGTTTATCACGTAACCACCCGTAAAATGTCCAAGTTCCATCATTACACATAAAATATTGAAAATATGAACATTTCAATAACAAAATTTCATTTGAAATAACAATAAGTAATTCCCAGATATTGAATTAATCAATCCATTTTCAAAAACCATTTAAAATAGATTTTTGAATCAAAGTGTCCCATACCACTTTGAAGCTTTTAATGGAATTATAATTTTAAAACATTAATGTCCATATAAATAAATACTGAAAACCCTTTCGAAAACATGGACATTAAAGATAATGATTTAGAATAATAAATCTTTAATACATTTAAAATGATATTTTTGTTAAATAGTTTATAACAAAATGAGAGACACTTGAATACAAATAATAGCGGAATAAAATTTAATCTGAACATTATAATATCATGAGAATAAAGGGATTCATGATATAATATGTCAAAGGACAGTATACACACCATATAAGAGTGAATTGGTGCATAAAAACAATGATGACTCAAAAGAAATGTAAAATGAGATGAAATCCATTGTAATGAAGGTATCCTTAAATTAAGGATAAATCAATCTCATAATTATGTGTGACAAATATAAATACACCCAATATAAGTGGATATTAAGTGAAAAAAAATCAAAGGTTATTCACACATATTCAAAGGATGACATATTCAACAACTACATGTTGAACCCAAAGAAATCGAAATTGGGTTAAGAAGTTCCCTTGGTAAAACTCGACAGCCTATCGGCGTCACATAAAATTTTACAAAACGGGATGATGAGAGAGATAAAGGGGATATCATCACTTGGACATAAAAATTACATAAATAAGGATATATAAGAACATATCCCAACATAATAGTATGTTAATTAAAATACATAACAAATGATGTCTTTTAAAAAAAGGTGGGTGAAAGGTCCCCTTACCGAGTTGGGTATCTTTCGAAACGTACACCCCATGGAAGAAGGGTCATAAAATGAAGATGTGAATACCCATAAATGAAATTATACAACACAATGTGTATAATAATGGGCAGTACATACACAACTCAAAGGAAATTGTGGAAAATGTAGCATAAATCTCACGGGAATAAAAGTGAGATGAAAAATCCCTTACGAAAACTCGGCAGCCTAACGACGCCACTTAAAACTTCCAAAATGGATTGATGAGAGGAAATAGGGTCTCTCATCATATCAACATAAAGTTTAAAGAAAGAGGAATAAAAACGAACATCCCCCAACATAAAAAATAGGAGCTTAAAAGATGTGACATAAAGGAGAGTACTTAAAAAGAAAGAGAGAGGTTGGATCTCTTGCGAAAATTTGGCAGCCTAACAGCGCCACTCAAAACTTCCAAAATGGATTGATGAGAGAGAATAGTGTCTCTAATCATATGAACATAAAAATTACAGTAATAGTAATATAAAATAACATCCCAATCACAATAAATATGAGCTTATAAGGAATGACATAAAAGAGTGTACTTAAAAAGAAAGAGAGGAGTAGGATCCCTTACCTCGTGTCCGACATGACTCGGTCGTTCTTTAATCTCCTGAATAATAAAATTTGGTAAATTTATAATTGCTTAAGAACCTCCTTCAAATATTATTATTCATTTAACATCACATATTATAGTGTTATAATAATTGTTTAATAAAGTGAGTTTGTAATAGACGTTTTTGTCGATGTTCAGTACATGAATAAAAATTGAACTTGTTGGAAAAGAATATTCCATGTAGTTATAGGAAAATCATCTCCAGAATATTATTTATGTTTTAAATATCATATATATCCAGTATATATTCATTTAATACTATTCCATAGAATTTGGAGATAAAAAATTAAAAGCACCATTCCTAAAGACGGTAGGTCGTACGTACGCATGAACGCTACTTTCATTTTTCTGCCATATTAATGAAATTAAAACAAAATGAGAGATATATATATTATAATTCCAGAATTATACCCATCATTTAGATGTAATATATTACATATATATCTATTATATATGTGTACTTATAATAGTACATGACATTTGGAGATATGAAATGAAATGTACGGTTCATGGAGACGGTAAGCCGTACGTACGCATGAACGCTACTTTCATTTATTTTTTTTTGTATTCAGTTGAATGAAATAATAAAGATATAAAGGTATACTATAATTCCAGTAGGGTAAAATATGTAATACCATTAATCCCATCCTTTATACATCCCACATATGTCATCAACGAATCAAATCACTTTGAGGGGGCGGTAGTCCACACTTCCTAAAATGAAGATATCGTGTTTAACCATAATTGAAACCATAAAGGTATGCCATAAATGAAAAATACATAAGCTTACGGAAAACATAAACATGTTTTATATATCATATATAAATATAGTGACATCTTAATGGACACCTTTGAAGGTGTTAAAATAATGTTGAACAATCATCGTTTCGGGAGGCAGAAATTCCCCATCCACGGAAATAGTATGTTCTTTAACCATTAGATGTAGTTGTGTGTAAGTGTAGCTCGAATCCTTATTATAAAAACATCCTAGTATGTTTAAGATATTGTATTTGTTACAAAATAAATGAATTAAAAGAGTTTAGGGGGTTGGAGAAGCAAAATAAAACAAAAGGACACAAGTGAAGACATTCCCTTTAAATCAGGTAACTTCATTTGATTTGAGCTCAAAGGATTCATTGGAAAGGATTCTGCCCAAGTGAGGCTTCAAGGAGTTAGATAGGGATGTGGAGAGATGAAATTATCAGGGTTTGTCCGAGCCAAAGGCTTTGGCAGTGTGGGTAAAGAGGTAGAGGTGGGTGCCTTTTATAAGAGGAGAGGAGGGGCACTCTTGGAAAGGTATAAAATTTCACTTTATTTTCAAATGAGTTTCGGATTTTAATGGTCCCACATTAATGTTTTTCGAGGATAAGGTGATAAGGGTTCGAAATCCACCCATCCAATAGGTTTTGGACATGTGTAGGTCTTCTATTTTACATTATCTTTCCATTTTATTTAAATCGTTAAATAATGAAGTCATCGCTGCATCATCATGATGTCATAAATATTTTAATTTATTTAATGTCTAAATATTATTAAAAAATTATTATGATGTAGGAACTCTTTTTTGATTTCCAATGAATATTTATAGTCCAAATGATCATTTATTTAGAAAAAATTAAAAATATTTTACTTAGGAGATACATTCTTTGTTACATTTAACATTCTTTAAAAATAAATTGATAAAAAGTCACTTTCTCACAAAAGTGATTCCATGGGGCCCTCAAGTTTGGAACAAGGCATACCATGGTCGGCCATGAGAAAACAGTATCCTTAGGACACATTTTGTGGTCATTTTATTATTATTATGATATTATCTTATTATCTTTAACTACCAGATTACTCATTAATCAAGATAATTAAAGATAATTACTGTTGTTACTATTCATAATGTCCAAAAACAAATGAGTCTTAATTACCTAATTTGGACCTTATGATTCCAAATATTTAGTTCATTTTACCAAATTCCAAACACATAAATTGCAATAATTAATTTAAAAAAACTTCCCGTTGTCAAAACAAATAGCTGGTTTTTTAGAAACAATACTTAGGAAAAGTTTGGCACTTGTTTATGCCTAATTCCAAAGTGAAATTAATGCCAATGACCATCGTTGAATTACATGGTAAGAATATATTCTAATTACACAGTAAATAAAATTAATAAGAAAATATAACCATATAATTAAATTATATGAAAAAGCAGTTTTGATGTAAAATGCAGTATTTTTTACTATTCATTGAAAAATGATCATTGTCAGAAAAATACCAAAAATTAACCCAAGGTAAATTCAAATGTCCCAATAATAAATAATATGGTTATTTTCAAAAATAAAGCTTATAAAATTTTCAAAAAGTGCATTTAAATGGGGTTCGCCATCAAAAGGCGGTTAATCGACGTTTTAAAGAATATTAGAATGTTTACACTTAAAACTGGATTCATTTGAATTTTTAATCCTCTAACATTTATTGTAAAGAGTAAAAATATTTGACAAAAATATATAATCATTTTTTAGTTAGTTTTGTTAATTCTCTCCATTACAACAGCTAGGCGTTAACTACCATTTAAAATATTCTTATTTTATTATTAGAGTACAAAGTAAGATTCCCAAGAAACTCGTTGTTGCGTATTGGGTATGCCATCGAGCATAGAATGCCCTTTAAAGTAATATTAATATTTTATTCACCAATATGGATAAATCTAAAGATGTCATATTATTTATTTACCTGGGGTGTTACATCCTTCCCCCCTTTTGGGAATTGCATCCCCGCAATTTTAAAATTGATCATGGAAACATCCTTGAAAGTCCCACATCGGAAAAAGAGTCGGTAAAATAATCACTTTAAAATAAATATAGATAAGTACAATGGTCACCTGAGTTAACCCATCCTAGGATTCCATGTATAAAAATATGTACATGGAGGAAAAAACAAAGGTTCATGTTCTAATGGAGAGTGAAAGAAAACATGTTTAGGAGAAAGTTAACCGTAAGAAAATCACAAACATGTGATGGGTTAAATGGTATTCGATTCCCCAGTAGGAAAAGTTAATAGACAACATTTTTGTTTTAAGTTACTTTTTATTGAGTAATTTATTCATAAGGAAACATAATCTCTTATCATGTTGACTTTCAACTTTTATTAGATTCCTTACACAAACTCATATTTTCTCCAAAAGATGAGTATTTAGGAAGACATGTTCGCATTAAGAGTATTATAATCAACCTCTAGAGAATCACCAAATCCATAAAAGAGAACTATATACTTCCCATGTCTTTAGACTTTAACCAAAACCAAAACAAAAAAGGTTAGTACAAGATCAGATAATCCAAAAAAGGATAAACATTTATAAAAATAAAATTGATTCTTAATCTCCAAAATTTGTCCAACAAAACCCAAAGTTCAATGAGGACCATTCGATAAACAATTTGTCCATAAAATTATTCAATGTAAACCAAACTAAGATTGAAACCCAAATATTTGAAGGATTTAGTCACATAGTCTTCTAAGTTAAATCGTAACATTTATCTCCAAACAACATCAGTTTCTCTTAATGTCTCGTTTTGAAAAGTAATTAACCTAATCACATATCCTCCATGATAGGTTAATAAATTTCCATAGATAAACCAAAATCAACTTACTCTTAATTCCTAAAATCATCTAAGTAAAAAGAATCAGTCAAACTAACCAGGGACTTCACGTAGTCCAGTGGTAGGCGATAAATACCAGTCACACTTTGGTTGTGGGATCGATTCCCGCAGCTTTGTCCGACGCGACGGGTTGTCACACGGTCTGCGTGTTGTCCTTTTTCCAAAACTATATAATTTTAAAACATTCCCCAAAACGAGATAAAATCTTCAAAAATGATCATAACATATTTTAACCTCAAGTTTATCTCATGCCTTTTATTTTCCAACATATCATATAATAACCCATAATTACCTCAAAAGTAAGGATCATATAAAATCTAATGGTTACCTTTATAATTATTACCTAAACTTCCACATAGATTGGTCATCTTGTACTTGATGCATTACAGAACATACCAAGGTTCAAGTGGTTGATCATGACTCCTTGGTAGTTGGTTTAGAACAACCACAAGTTTCCTCATTGAATCCCCTATTTTATCTAGTATCTTAAACAGAGAACTACCACAGTTTCCTTCAAACATGTCGTCTCTTTGGTGCCTGCTAGATCCATCCATTCACTAAAAGCGGAAAGGTCAGTGTGAGTATATCAACAAAACCATCATGTACTAATGAGGAAGATAAACACTATTATATACTTACTCATTAACTTTATCTAAAACTAGGAATCTTTCTAAAATCCTAACCATTATGGTAATCTCACTTATGATTAGAGGATACCCAAACCTCTAAAGTTATCTAAACCGACCTTTGATACCAACTATAAGGCCCTGACCTTAAACCTTACTTAATATTGAATTAAATGAATAATTCACATTGAGGATATTTTTAGGTTTAGAGTTTTATTGAATTAGGACATAACTATTACATCTCAAAAGATTACAAAGTAGAAACTTCTACTAAGATTCCATAAAATAAAAAATCTTAAAAATAAACATGTCTAGTTCCATGTTTTAGGTAGAATGACTTTCCCTTGATCCCATCCTTGACCCTATTCCACGTTAAGTCCTGTGAAAAACATTTAAAAAACATGGCATGAGCATAAAAATCTCAGTAATTGATACACAAAGAATGAAAACTATTAGTTTTTCAAATAAACAAGTAAACCATGTATAATTTATCAAAGTAATACTTTTCACCTTTTCTACGTAGTAAAAACTCTTCATTGAATAAAAGTTCATTACTTACCCTTCAGTAACCAAAAGATTACCATAAAACCCATATAAAGATCACATAAAATATAAAGGTAACTTGGGACATAAACATACTTAAGTGGAATAACCATATGGTCGACTTCCACACATACTTAATGGAATATCCATACGACTGACTTACACACATACTTAATGGAATAGCCATACGGCCGACTTCCATACCCAATGCATTGGAGGTTATTACGTAACCACCCGTCCTTGTATTCACGGCACCACCCGTCATATGGTTTACCACGTAACCACCCGTAAAATGTCCAAGTACCATCATTACACAAAAAATATTGAAAATATAAACATTTCAATAACAACATTTCATTTGAAATCACAATAAGTAATTCCCAGATATTGAATTAATCAATCCATTTTAAAAAACCATTTAAAAGAGATTTTTGAATCAAAGTGTCCCATACCACTTTGAAGCTTTTAATGGAATTATAATTTTAAAACATTAATGTCCATATAAATAAATACTTAAAACCATTTCAAAAACAGGGACATTAAAGATAAAGATTTAGAATAATAAATCTTTAAAACATTTAAAATGATATTTTTGTGAAATAGTTTTTAACAAACTGAGAGACTCTTGAATAGAAATAATAGCGGAATGACATTTAATCCGAACATTATAATATCATGAGAATAAATGGATTCATGATATAATATGTCAAAGGATAGTATACACACCATATAAGATTGAATTGGTTCATAACAACAATGAAGTCTCAAAAGAAATGTAAAATGAGATGAAATCCATTATAAAGAACGTATCCTTAAATTAAGGATAAATAAATCTCATAATTATGTGTGAAAAATATAAATACACCCAATATAAGTGGATATTAAGTGTAAAACAATAAAAGGTTATTCACACGTTTTCAAAGGATGACATATTCAATAACTACATGTTGAACCCAAAGAAATTGAAATTGGGTTAAGAAGTTCCCTTGGTAAAACTTGACAGCCTATCGGCGTCACATAAAATTTTACAAAAAGGGATGATGAGAGAGATAAAGGGGATCTCATCACTTGGACATAAAATTTACATAAATAAGGATATAGAAGAACATATCCCAACATAATAGTATTTGAATTAAAAGACATAACAAAAGATGTCTTTTAAAAAAGGAGGGTGAAAGGTCCCCTTACCGAGTTGGGTAACTTTCAAAACGTACACCCCATGGAATAAGGTTCATACAATGAAGATTTGAATACCCATAAATGAAATTATACTAAACAAAGTGTATAATAATGGGCAGTACATACACCACTCAAAGGAAATTGTGGCAAATGTAGCATAAATCTCGCAGAAATAAAAGTGAGATGAAAAATCCCTTACGAAAACTCAGCAGCCTAACGACGCCACCTAAAACTTCCAAAATGGATTGATGAGAGGAAATAGGCTCTCTCATCATATAAACAAAAATTTTACAGAAAGAGGAATAAAAAAGAACATCCCTAAACATAACAAAGAGGAGCTTAAAAGACGTGACATAAAGGAGAGTACTTAAAAAGAAAGAGAGAGGTTGGATCTATTACGAAAATTCGGCAGCCTAACGGCGCCACTCAAAACGTCCAAAATGGATTGATGAGAGAGAATATGGCCTCTCATCATATGAACATAAAAATTGTAGTAAGAGTAATATAAAATAACATCCCAATCAAAATAAAGATGATCTTATAAGGAATGACATAATAGAGTGTACTTAAAAAGAAAGAGAGGAGTAAGATCCCTTACCTCGTGTCCGACATGACTCGATCGTTCTCTAATATCCTGAATAATAAAATTTCTTCAATTTATAATTTCTTAAGAAACTCCTTTAAATATTATTATTCTTTTGATATCACATATTATAATTTTATAATAATTGGTTAATAAAGTGAGTTCATATCAGATTTTTTTGTCGATGTTCAGTACATGAGTAAAAATTGAACTTGTTGGAAAAGAATTTTCCATGTAGTTATAGTTACATCATCTCCAGAATAGTATTTATGTTTTAAATATCATATATATACAGTATATGTTCATTTTATACTATTCCATGGCATTTGGAGATAAAAAATTAAAAGCACCATTGATGGAGACGGTAGGCCGTACGTACGCATGAACGCTACTTTCATTTTTTTGCCATATTAATGGAATTAAAAAAATGAGAGATATATATATTATAATTCCAGAATGATACCCATCATTTAGATGTAATATATTACATATATATCTATTATATATATGTACTTATTATAGTACATAACATTTGGAGATACGAAATGAAATGTACCGTTCATGGAGACGGTAAGCCGTACGTACGCATGAACACAACTTTCATTTTTTTTGTATTAAATGGAATGAAATAATAAAGATATAAAGGTATACTATAATTCCAGTTGGGTAAAATATGTAATACCATTAATTCCATCCTTTATACATCCCACATATGGCATTAACGAATCAAATCACTTTGAGGGGGCGGTAGTCCGCACTTCCTAAAATCAAGATATCGTGTTTAATCATAATGTAAACCATAAAGGTATGCCATAAATGAAAAATACAGAAGCTTAAGGAAACCATAAACATATTATATATCATATATAAATATAGTGACATCTTAATGGCCACCATTGAAGGTGTTAAAAGAATGTTGAACAATCATCGTTTCGGGAGGCAGAAATTCGCCAACCACGGAAACAGTATGTTCTTTAACCATTAGATGTAGGTGTGTGTAATTGTAGATCAAATAATTCTTATAAAAACATCATAGTATATTTAATATACTGTATTTTTTACAACATAAATGAATAAATAGAGTTTAGGGAGTTGGAGAAGCAAAATAAAACAAAAGGACACAAGTGAAGACATTACCTTTAAATCGGGTAACTTCATTTTATTTGAGCTCAAAGGCTTCATTGGAAAGGATTATTCCCAAGTTAGGCTTCAAGGATTTAGAGAGGGATTTTGAGAGATGAAATAGGCAGGGTTTGGCCGAGCCAAAGGCTTCGGAAGTGTGGGTAAAGAGGTAGAGGTGGGGGCCTTTTATAAGAGGAGAGGAGGGGCACTCTAGGAAAGGTATAAAATTTAACTTTATTTTCAAATGGGTTTCGGATTTTAATGGTCCCACATTGATGTGTTTCAAGGATAAGGTGATAAGGGTTCGATATCCACCCATCCAATAGGTTTTGGACATGTTTAGGTCTTATATTTTACATTATCATTCCATTTTATTTAAATCGTTAAATAATGAAGTCATCGTTGCATCATCATGATGTCATAAATATTTTTATTTATTTAATCTCTAAAAATTATAAAAAAAAATACTATGATGTAGGAAATATTTTTTTATTTCCAATGAATATTTATAGTCCAAAAGATCATTTATTTAGACAAAATTAAAAATATTTTACTTAGGTGATACAATCTTTGTTACATTTAACATTCTTTAAAAATAAAAAGATAAAAAGTCACTTTCTCACAAAAGTGAATCCATGGGGCCCCCAAGCTTGGAACAAGGCATCCCATGGTCGTCCATGAGACAACCAGTAGCCTTAGGACCCATTTTGTGGTCATTTTTTTATTATTATGATATTATCTTATTATCTTTAACTACCCGATTACTCGTTAGTAAAGATAATTAAAGATAATTATTGTCGTTACTATTCATAATGTCCAAAAACAAATGAGTCTTAATTACATAATTTGGACCTTATGATTCCAAATATGTAATTCATTTTACGAAATTCCAAACACATAAATTGAAATAATTAATTTAAAAAAACTTCTCGTTGTCAAAACAAATAGCGGGTTTTTTAGAAACAATATTTAGGAAAAGTTTGGCATTTGATTATGCCTAATTACAAAGTGAAATTAATGCCAATGACCATCATTGAATTAAATGGTAAAAATATATTCTAATTTTACTTTAAATCAAATTAAGAAGATAATATAACCATATAATTAAATTATATGAAAATGCAGTTTTGATGTAAAATGCTGTATTTTTCACTATTCATTAAAAAATGAACATTGTCAAAAAAATACCAAAAATTAACCCAAGGTAAATTTAAATGTCCCAATCATAAATAATAAGTTTATTTTAAAAAATAGAGCTTATAAAATTATCAAAAAGTGGATTTAAAAGGGGTTCTCCATCAAAAGGCGATTAATCGACCTTTTAAAGAATATTAGATTGTTTACGCTTAAAAACTGGATTCATTTGCATTTTTAATCCTCTAACATTTATTGTAAAGATTAAAAATATTTCACAAACATATATAATCATTTTTTAGTTAGTTCTGTTCATTCCCGCCATTACAACGACTAGGCGTTATCTACCATTTAAAATAATATTATTTTATTATTAGAGTGCAACGTAAGATTCCCAATAAACTCATTGTTGCGTATTGGGTACGCCATCAAGCATAGAATCCCCTTTAAAGTAATATTAATATTTTATTCAAAAATATGGATAAATACAAAGATTTCATATTCTTTATTTACCTGGGGTGTTACAGTTCACCTGCAAGCGGATCTCCTACCTTAGTCCATCCTCAAACTACCTCGCCAAGAACACACCACTCACACCCCGAAGGGGTGTAAATTGATGCAGCTCCGTGAAACGAGAGGAATACCCCATGACAGATAGAGTACCCTTCTCTAAGCTCATGAACTACCAGGCTTGATCGTCCCTGAGGGTCTCCGGGTAGAAGTAGTCGTAGAACACGTGCTAGAGCTCCTCCCATGTCATAGACTGTTGTTGACCCTCTTGTGAGATCACGTCCCACCACCTCTTCATGGAGTCTCGGAGCACGTGGGTGGAGAGCTTGACCCGCCTCTCTAGAGGCGTCTCCAGATGCTCGAAGATAGCCAGCATGGCTTCTAGCCATGACTCTGTAGCCTGAGGTCCTCCCTCCCCCGTGAACATTGAGGATGCTGCTGTTGAAAGACCCGTGTAATGTATTCCATAGACGAGGTAGGAGGTGGTGCTTCCTGGAAGGCCTGCATCATCCTCATGAATCCTTCCCTGAAATGTGCATCAGCACCCGCAACTGGTACAAAAACCGGTTCCAAGGCTGGCTTGGGTGGGGGATCAACAGGAAGTCCCTGATCAGCCATGTCTGGTGTCTTATCACTGCCTAACGACAGACGTATGACCGGAGGACGTCTCAGAGGCATAGCTCTGGAAGATCAAAATCACACCATAGATCATGAAAACAAGGACAAAGAACACAATGTTATAAAACGGTAACATGGGAAAAAATTACAAATGATTTAAAAACAAGACTACACGGCGTGTATAAAAACTACACGACGTGCCTTTTTAAGACATTGACATGGGCATGTACTCCTACCCTACAATTCATGTACAGTTCAAAATACACGACGTGTTGACCCCAACACACGTTGTGAACTTGGAACTATTCCCCATCCCGAGTTCCTCACATGGAAAACCCACACGGTCCGACTTAATAGGAGACCACGCGGTGTGTTCAAAACAAACACGGTGTGCCCTAGACAAGGCTTCAACAGTCTGTGTTGTTGAATAAACGGCTAGACATTACACGGAATTCTCCGAGAAAACACGTCATGTATAGGCGAAGGCGACACCATCTCGTGTTGTTCGTGACACGGCCGGATACCTGGGCAAGACTACACGGTGTGTTCCGAACAGACACGGCGTGTGGAAAAGATGGTAACACCGACATGTTTTGTTTGTGACATGGTCGGGTTCCTAGACACAACTACACGGCGTGTTCCCTATGGACACAGCGTGTTCTACCTGTGCTTCCCCGACCCGTGTTGTTAGTGACATGGCCGGGTACACGGATCTGAACTTATACGACGTGTAGCTACGATACATAGCGTGTTTCTGAAGTTACTTCCACGACACCGTGTTCGGCTCACACGGTCAATGACATGACTTGAAACCTACACGGTTTGTTCCCAAAGAGTACACGCCGTGTATTCTGGGTTTTTCTGTGCAGTAGCTCAGAAACTTCACAGAATTCCAGAAACATTAAAACAAGGAAAAAGGTTCCAAATTTCGATCCGTGAGATCCCATAACACCCCATGAACCATAATTTGACATTCAATTAAAAAAAACAAAACAACAGTTTTCTAACATAATAGTAGAGAATCTATTAATCAACTATCACAACAGCATGCATAATCTACACAAATTCTATCACAACAGCATGCAATCACTAATGCACCCTAGATGGCATGGAAAGAATGCATGGCATGTGATTCCTACATGTATCTATATGATGCATGAGATGGAATACCCTCATCTCATCGGGTTGCGATAGAATTAGAACCAGAATATCAATACAATAATAGCACAAGCCATTTGAATCACTCTAGGTGAAATCAGGTCAACTATAGAATCTCAAAACCATGAACTGCAATTAACGAGGTAGTATGGCTTTTCCCTATACATGGGTTAGCTACTCCCAAGCACAGCTTAATGCCAAGTACCAAATCTGTCCTATCCCTGGATACGGTCTCCAATCAAGAAAGAAAGAGAAAATAACTTGCCTCTAATACCACTTTGTAATGACCCGAATCTGGAGACCCTCCACTAGTGCCCCATAACCGGTTCGCCACATGACCTCAAGCGCATTTTGACGAACGCCAGAGGCTGCTGACTAGCAGCGAGGGATTTGGTGAGTAAGTGGGGAAACTATTCCCTCATTCGGTAAGGTATACAAGGTATGAAAAGAACAATAATCAGCGGAAGTAGTAAACAATATGCATAACAACATGAACCAAATAGCAGAAGCAATGTAGATATATAACTATGATGCCAATGATGCAGAAAGTACAAGTATCTAAGGAAAACAGCACACACAACAAAGTGCTGAAATAAAACTGATACCGAGTGCAAAAGAAACACTGTAAGCACCTCAACATCGCGAGCCACAGCTCGGTCCCATGCTCCCTAGCTCCTGATGCAGTCAAGATCCTGAAGTTGAAGGGCGCTTTCCCTTATCTATACCTCTAGAAACATAGTCTGCTTGGGCCCAAAACCATGGCCCAAACAGGGTGTGAGATACAATCCCAGCAGGATATCACCCAAAGATTTGTTCCTAACAGTCAAAGAATACATGGTAGTAATAGAACAAGAATCACTAAATAGAAAAGCACAAGCACCTACAATCCACAGTTCTAACAAGTAATGCACACAAGTAAGCAGTTAGAAACAAGAAGAAAATAGGTAACCCTCTAGGTAGCTCTAATAGCCTAACCCCTATGGTTCAACCTATTAGTACTAGAAACCCTCTGGGAAGCACACACAGTCTCACCCCTCTGGTTCAGCTACGTAATTAAGCAGAATCTCTGGGGAATCACTCACCGTCAATTCCCCCTATAGTCTCGTATCGTGCTAAAGGCTCTCTGGGGAATCACTCAATGTCAATTCCCCTTGTAGCCCACATCGTGGATCTATAGAGCCTCAGGAAAAGCACTCAACGTCAATTCCCCCTATAGTCTTGCATTTTATTTAAAATACTCAATGCGCGTGTGCCGCCCAAGTAAACCTCAAGAACTACTTGGCTATCTACTAAGGCTCAACAACAATAAAAAAACAATAGTTCCTCTATCCTACAACTAGGCATGGCAACTGGAAAAACACACAACAGCAAAAACAAGAATGGAAAAGAAATCTGAGCACAAAATAAATTACTCTACTCACAAGAAATAACTGTTACTAAAGCAAACAAGCAACGCATGCAAATAGCAGGGGAAAAACAGGAAACACGCTATTCCCCGTTCACGGGTATTGGTAGAATTTGCACATAATATTCATCAACTTTCTATGAAAGGTACAAATGAACTACCTCGATCCGAGGAGTTCAATATACGTGAACCACGATGATAGATTCCTCTTAGAACAACATAGATTTTAGAAAACACAAAAAAAATTTATCCCACGATAACTTGAAAATGAGGAGGAATCAAGAAACAAGGCTAAAGCAGAAGGAATAACTGACTGTTGCGATTCCAACGCAATCGACTGTGCTCAAATCAGAGAACGGATGGTGGGGCAGAAGCTCGGAGAAGATGCAGCTCTACGGTCACTTCTGGGCAGACAAAATCTAGAGAAGAATATGATTTTTGGGGTTAGGAGCGACCCTGGTCCATTTATTAAAAAAAGTACACAACATGTACTTTTTGAGTACACGATGTGTACATCTTGAGAACACGGCGTGTACATCAATTTTCTGTACTCCAAATTAACCGGCCTCTACCTTAGGCTTACACATCGTGTGTGTGGCCCAAGCACGTCCATCACACGGCTTCAAGCCGGGAAGAGTACACGACGTGTACTCAGAAAGTACATGGTGTGTACTTCTGAAATTTCTAGAAATTTTATTTTCCTTAAAAACTCCAGAACAAGGGAAAACATACCTGAAAAGAGATCTGGCTTCTTACACGTGGTAACAATAACATAAAATAATGTAGTTCATCACAAAAATCATTATATTATTAAAACACATGTAATTTATTCTAAAAGCATAAATTAGAAACTTTGGTAATATAGTGGATTTTCAGTTTCCACAACCAAGATTTCCATGATCTATATTTAAAAACTACTGAATAGTTCCCTATCATTTAATATAAACACCCACATATTTTCTCATTTCACTCAAATAAGTTTTTTCTAAC
Organism: Viscum album; assembly: GCA_963277665.1. NCBI lineage: Eukaryota > Viridiplantae > Streptophyta > Magnoliopsida > Santalales > Viscaceae > Viscum > Viscum album. Next base: position 1,103,488,894 of record OY728131.1, on the reverse strand, counting down.
ACAATCCTACTCTCATTTTATAAATATAGATTCTATCCATGGAGTTTATAGGTTTCTATGTTTCTATTAAATCTCATTTAGTAGCCTTCTCAACTATTATGGGTTGTGAATCAGTATGTTTAATTTTCAACAGAAATTCCTCTATTATATTTCCTTTTAAACAATCTTTTCATAGAATTTTTATTAATTAAAAGTAATTATCATCTATTCAAAATTATTTTAGTGTTATATTACTTAATTCCCCTCACAATTACCTTTGTCTAATTCGTTACTAGTCCAAAGTAAGGGTTCACAATCATTCAACATCAATTATTATTTTAGTCTTATTAAATACTTTTTCATTTAAATAATGTTGGTTATTATAAAACATTGTTATAAATTGTATGTAATATTATCAATTAGATATCATAATTCTCAATCATTATTATTCTTTGACACGGTCTTATAACACTTAATCTATTATATCTCCACAATCCCATCCTAAAATGATGGGCATGTAAACTGTAAGTGGTTTTCCATGTAATGAAATATATATCTGGATATAAACAATTGGATGATGTTTTGGAAAAGATTCATATAGTTATAATAAAAATAAAATGACTTTTTTGAGTATATATAGTTATCATTATTGTGTATAGTTAATGATCCCATAATGTGATCCAAATTTTTGACTCTCTAGGGACATGAATTCGATGATTTAAATACACTTTTCAAACCATAATGAAGAATTTATCTATAATTTCATTGGTCTCCTACCATTGAAATTAAAGGTATTTTTCAACATATACACATTAAACATCCTAGAATTGATGAAACCCAAATATCAATATTCATGTATTATTCAATTTTTAAATTTGTTTATTTAATCATTTTAAAACCCAGAATTTTTACTTTAAAATAGTGATATTTTTAACTAATTTATTAAGGGAAACATTTTCTTACCCCATAATAGTTTTTTATATATGTGATAATATATTAAGGTAAAACTCTTTAAGAAAATTTTCTATACCTTTATGTTTTTTATTCCTGGTACATTATTCTGTAGAATAAATTATTTTTTGAAGGAATGCATTAATCAATTTATCTGATGGGTGGGGCTGAAAATTATATATCCCCTTATTATAAAGGTATGTCTCATGATACAAAATTTATATAGAAGTGGGATATTTCATATATTTTATATAATATTAATTATTATATGTCCTTGATTATATGTTTCGAATTATTTATTCCCATCACAATATGATGATTTTTTAGTTTTTTTAAAAGTTTGGGGTTGAAGCCTCAATTAATTATTTAAATTAATGGCATTTTTAGACTAGGTAGAGGGTGAACCATACATAGCCATAAGGCCCAAGGCCAAGTGGCCTGAATACAAGCCTTGAAAGCCCATTTTGGCCCAAAGAATCCCTTGGTGAATAGTACTGGTACAGTACCCACGCTGCTACAGTGTCTGCTATAGTGTTACCACTTCTACAGTACCTTCTACAGTCCCTCCACTGCTACAGTGTCACCAGTGCTATAGTAGTATCTATAGTACCTGCTACAATACTGCTACAATACCTCGGAAATTCTCCCCTGCCCAGGATTGATCTTGGGACTTTTGGATGCCATGTAGGAGCTTGTACCACTAATGTGCAGGCTCGTTGGCATATGATTAGTTTTTAGTATCAATTTATTTACTTATTTTATAAATGTATATGTTATAGTAATAGTTTCATTTCAATATGATGTTATTCCAATTATTTATTTGTTCCATATTTATTTATCAGTTATTAGGATAGTTTTCACTGTATGCTACACATTACTGAGAATATAATATCATCCTTTTATTGTTTCTAACTCCCCTATGAATCTAATATGACTACTACATATCCCAAAGGGATTTCACGGAGAATAATATTATTTTCATATATATAATGGTTATATTTTTTACTTTCAATCTAATGTAAAAAAAATTATGTATCTAGTTTTTTTTACTACTACATTATTTGAAACACTATAGTGTGGTTTATGTATTTTGTTCCGATGTAATAAAATAAAAAATTTCTCTAGGGTACTAGTGATGGGGTAATTAAAAAAATTCACAAAATAACCATTAACCAATTTTAGGATAAATAATTTTCCCAAATGATAGAAAATAAAAATAGGATTCCCTACAATATCAAAGGAAAAAAATAGAAACAATAACAATGTTAGTTGTGGCATAAGAAAAAAATCATAATGGGATTCAAACAATGATATATAGGAAATCCCAAGTGTCATGTTTTACACCCTGGATCCTAATGTGAGACATTCCTAGTATCAATATAAACATAAGACATAATTTCTTCCAAAATTGTTTGAAATCCATATCACAAACCTCCCAAATATCTCACACTAGAATCATCAAGGAAACACTCTATCTAGTCCTATTTCACACAAGAGGGTACAATATCCATTTTTTCGATGAACAAGGGTAGCATATATCAATAACATTCACTTAGTTACCCATGTTCACATAACCAATATACATAGGATTTGTAAATAAAATCAATAAACTATAACATATATACATATCAAGGAATAATAATTAATTCATCTCATATCACCTCCAACTCAATCACAAAAAACAACTCATTTTCATCTAGTTCAATATTCCCATAATAATGCACATCCGATATAAGTGAAAATAAATACAAAGGAATATGTTAGGGTCTCAAAATAATCAAACCATTAGTTTTATGAGGATTCAAAAGAATCTTTTTATAGTAACTGTCATTAAATTCCATTTCATTTTCATTTCATTGAAATTAAATCTTTAACAAAAACTATTTGAAAACATTAATAAAGAAACACCCCATTTTTTCAAAATTTACCTTCAAAATCATATTAATATTCAATTTAAAACCAATATAGATCAAACTCCCTATATGTTCTCTTCAACCCAAAAAAATTTGCCTCATTGGTTTTGAAAAAAATTCTTGGCTTGCATAATCATTTAACAGTTTTGAAATTAAAAAAGACAGCCCTTTCTAACAAGAATGAAAATATTGATAATGATTTTGTAAATTTTTAAGGCAAGTATAAATAAATATAATTTCAAATTAAATCAATTATAATAATCATTAATTCCATAAATTTAAAAATAATGAATCATATTGGTATCACATACAATAAAAAAAGAATATATCAAACACCACAAAACAAGAATATCCAACATCTTCGATGGTGAGGGCTAATCTATGCAAGGTAGCACCATACGTGATACCCAATCCATATAAAACCATAATTAGAACCAAATAAAACCCTTAAGATGATATTTTTAGTTTTTATGGTTATAGGGGGAAGAAAAAAAGGATGAAACGGAAGACGGAACAAATGAGATAAAAAATGAGAATGATAAGGGGAATTACCTTTGAAAAATACATTGATATTTAAAGATGGGAGAGAGAAATGTTGTTGGAGAAGGTAAAAAATATCCTTAGTTCTATAAATATGTATCTTATATGAGTGTGGGGGAATAATGGATAAACCCATTAAAAATAATTGTGGAAAAATTATGGAATTTTTATATTAAAAATGAATTTTTCCGAAAACGTCTATGACATTGTCTCATGCAACTTGTCTTCGTGCACATACTCCATCCATCGTAAAGCCCTCAAAACACCTATAAAACATTTTAAAATAACCAATCGAATAATTTTTGGAAATATTTTCTTCTCTCCCATACCATAAAACAAACCAAATTGTTGAGCTCACCATGGTCTCTCAAAATTTGAACATCATCTCTACCATGATGTTTCTACACTTCCATTTCCTATAGGGGAAACCCCACAAAAAATATGAACACTAAAAAACAGAAATAATGGGGTACACTCCCCACTACACAATCGCTACTTTAACTATAGTGTGATGCATCTTTCAGCATTGGGTCATATGGTCAACCAAAACTCCAAATCATCAAAATTAAAAAAATGACCAAGAATTAAATTAAAATTAAAATAGAAGTTGCATTGGGGTGTTTAAATTCTCCCTACCATACCTCGTTCCAACCCTAGAAGTCATTTGTGAAAGTAAATGGTAACCAAAAATGGAAAACATCAATAGACCATCATTATGTGTGAAGGAAGGGGAAAATAATTGAGGGATCCAATGTTAAGAAAAAATCTCACACAATCTATTCATCAAAATTTTGAAATTATTCCACAATAATTATCAAACAAACTCAAAAAAGATCCCAATATGTAGAAATTAAAAAAATATATATAGTATTATGGAGGCCTATAATGAAAATACCTTCCATTTAGAAAGATTCAAAAATATTGAAATGATAGGGAAACCCACCCACAAAAAAACCACAACCAATGATACATAAAACCACATACTCAAATAAAATAAATATAATCCAAAAATAGTTACACAATCCAAAAATATATAAAAACATCCTTAAAATATCATGTTAAAATAATTGGGGAATCACCAATGTTATTATAGACAATCAAAGTAACCCAACAAAATTTCAATATGAAGAGTTATGGTTCTATTTATATGCTGACAGTTACAAGATATAGGTGACCTAGAACCACACAAAAAAAACTAACCCATTTTCAAATCCAAATAAAACCAAAATCTTGCAAGTGTGCACAAAATATTTTCATATCACACATCCATGTTTCATAATCTCACCAACGGTTTTTTCTGTTTCCTCCCATCAATAATCATTTCTTATAACTAATCCATAGAATACATTACCTTAACCAAACAATGACTAACATCTAATAAAAAAGATCAACATACATCCAAAGAAAACATAAAATAATATTTTCTTTAATATCATTAACTGAATCAAAAAAAATATTTAAAACCTAAGTAACTGATAATCATTCCATGAAATTACATTTGAGACATTTTATAATAAAATAATTATACATTTTCTAAATATGACATAAATTAAAATGTCCCCGGTTGTGATACACTCTATTTATTCGTAACTAGATATATATTAAGAACTTTAGAACACCTCCACATACAACAATGACTATGAACTAAATACTAGGGTCTAAGGTGATGCCATTTGGAAATTATTCCCTTATATCAACATGGACAATAATAATGGAAGTCACTCAGTAATGTCCAAAATAATAAATCCTATTATGAAGGTGTAAAAAAAGTATAAAAAATTTTATTAGAAATAAAATAATGATATAATGTCCCATGGTCATGCTTGTATACAATAAATAATATTAAGAAAATGAATAAGGTCTATAAGAAAAACCATAAGAAATTCATAAACATGTTATCTGGAACTATTGAGATGCACTATCATGAATATATGAAACATGGAATTTATCCTACCAAAATACTATGAATATAAAATATAGGCTTAGGTATCCAAGATTCGTGGTTTCTTGAACATAGTGTGAGTATAACACATTTGTAGAGTATTTGGACCAATACTGTTGAGATGTGTTCATCATAGTAAAAAAGTTATGAAATATGTTAGTTGTAATATATTATCTTGATGTGTTTTATTTTTATAAGAAATGTTTATAAGGTTACTTTTTGGTATATAAATCACCAAAATTTGTTGATATTTCCTCAAAAAAGTGATCAGAAAATGAAGAAACAACACATAGATAAAGGCTAACAGACAATAAAATGCCAATGGATATATAGAGGGAAACTGAAAAATAAATTCCATTATATGGAGATGATTATGAAGATTTCCAATATGAGTCCACTGAATAAAAAAATATCAATTGGATTAGGATTTTGGTGAATAAAATATAGCATTTTTTTAGGATTAGTCATAACATCATGAGGTATGATAGAACACATGATTTATGAATTTTTAAAATATAAGAGAAATCGTTTTTGGTGTAATTAGTTTTTAGAATGAAACTCTATGGATGTTCACCAATAATAACCAATCAGGGAATGTTTTTACTAAGATCATTTGGTGTTTATGATTGTCGAAAAAACTAAGAAGGGGTGGTTGGTATAAATTTTTAATGAAAAATATTATTTTATATGAAGCATTAAATATAATAATTTTTTAAATCATTATTTATATGTATTTTGTGAATTTTGTTTTATTTTTTCAAATAGATAAACCATGAAAAAGTGATGAAACAGAGGATCTAGAAGAATATCATAGGTAAACTCTTAAAAATATTATAATTATAAAAAATCTTTGTATAATATCTATCATTAAAACTAGTAATATATTGTGAAGTTGAAGTTATTACTTAATAATTGGATCAACATTTCAATATAAAGATCTTTTAATGATTGTTGATGTATGTAGTTAGTATATAATTTTTTTAATTGAAAGTAATTGGAAATAGGAAGAGGTTGAAAAATACCTTCAAGAACCTACTAAGAAGTTTCTTAAATAAGAATCAAATGGATATTCTCATGATATAATCCCTGTTACAAAGTCATAATGGAAAAATATTCAATGGAATGATTTTTTACCTATTCAAATACATTATTCTGTTTTTATAAATATGTATAATGTGAAGATGATGAGATGATAAATTAATAATTGAAATATGAATAAGGAAAATTATGAAACTCCTGATTTATATGTAAATTTGAAAAAGTGTGAAGTCATTAAATGTTCCCTTCTATAACAAATAATGACCTAGTATTTTTTTTAAAATTATGGTGATTATTTTGAGTGGAAATTCTGATTTTAGTTTTTTCATGAGTGGGAAATAAAAAATAGGATTTCTTTATATGATCCCTAAAACACTTATATATGAATGGTTAATATAAAAGTATAGTGTATCTATATAGCCAATGTATGAAAAAGATGAATCTCTTCTAAAATCGTTCCAGATAAGTCAATCAATCAAAAAAACTAGATAAACATTTAAAAAGACATAGTTAGAGTAGGGATGTGTATAACTAAGGAATATCTAGGTTGAAAAATATGTTTAAATCTAACAAACTATTTGTGATTAAGTTTATTATTCTTCACAAGGCAACTGTTGAATATTCCAAACAAACTTTTTTGGAATAACATCCCAGACAACCATTATAGATAGATATCCAGCTAACTAAATATGTTCATACCGACATTATGGTATAAAATGGAAGATGCAGTTTTTTATGGGGATCTATTATGGTGTTTCTATAAGTATATTAGTGAAAATATATTCATCACGTTGGTGAATATTTGTAACATTATAAAAGTTTTAGTTTAATCTTAATATGTTTGTAGAGTGTATTCATGGTTGATTTGATCATAGTGAACTAAAACTGAAATAATGATATCTTTTATTATAAACCCATAAAAAGGTTTTTTCTTGGGGATTTTCTGTATTTTATTACATCCAATCCATTTCAGGGACTCTCTAAACTTTTTGAGTAGAGATCCCTATAAATTTTATTTTACACATTTATTTGGTTTATAAAGATTTTATTAGTAAAGTTGTATCTCATTTAAAGGATGTAGATGTTTTTTGAAAATAAATAAACATAAAAAGAACATTTCATAAATTTAACCCACTTTTAAAGAACATACTGTTCCATTAAATTGGTATAAAAAAAGGAGTCCATTTTTTGATTATTTTATGATTTTAAAAGAAAATTTATGTTTCTATGATTGTTCATAGTATAAAAAATAATAGGATTCCAATTTACGATGGATGGAACAAACATATTTTGAATGATATAATGACTCCCAATCTATTATGACTTTGTTTTAATGTTTTATAAGAAAATACAGATGGTTTTATCCTCATGGAGAGAATATGACCCTTACATATATGGATAAGAATAATTTGGAATATGATGGACGAAAAAATGATACACTTTCTTAAATCTATTAAATTTAGTTTCTTAGAGTTAAAGGGGTTGATACTACTAAAGGAATCTAGGGAAATCTAAATAATGCCAATGAAAGAAAAATTAATTTTATGAAAACAATGTTATATATATATATTGTAGTATAAAGAAAATAATAGGGGTGATTATGAATCTTTTGGTGTCTTTATTAAAATATATAATGACAATATAAGCATCAAAATATGTATTAGGGAGAAATTATGAGATTCAATAGTTTATGAAAAGACAATTTGATTTATTTTTTATGAGTCTAATGATATATTTTTTCAATTGAAGATATAGGTCCTAAAACACTCTCCTTGTATTACCTACACAAAACTACCATCACATATGAAATTAAATAAGTCAAATTTATAAATATTATAGAGAATGTTTATTTTTAAATTTCATTAAATTCATTTAAGAATGGAACATATTATAAGATTTTAGAATATATCGAAGATATTGACTTCAACGTCAAAGATAGGGTTAGTAAATTTTATGTAGAATTGATGACATTTTTTTCTAAAAATGTGAAAGAATTAAAATTAAAGTATAAAAAGGGATGTTTCCACTAATATGTATTCTATATGGTTATATTAGAAACATTTCAACAAATTTATTTCAAACAAATTGTTATAAATAAAGTGATGTAAATAACATAAATTCATAAATATCTAATAATAAGAATGTAGAAAAATAAAAATTTTACTATAATAGAAATTATATAAGTAACTATAAATCCAAATGGATAATCTTTTCATCTAAAGTTGATGTAGATGATAATAGTGAAGATGAAGTAAAAAAGAATATTAACAATTATGCTAAAAATTATTTTTCTTTCAAAATTGTACGATAAAAAATTTACTAGTGATGGATGAAATTGTTATGAGGATTATGAGACTCAGACAGAGTTTATTTTGAAACACGAGTTGAAGGAATTTTTTCAAAATATTTTTGGAAATTGAAAGTAGAATATGAATTTTAATAATGTAAACAACCTTCAAAAAATAAATAATATTTTCTTCAAAAATGATCATGTTTGTAATATAGATTGATAATCTGAGAAGGCTGGTTGATGAGAAGAATAACCTTATCATTGATGGTGAAAAATTTTATATGGTGACAGAAAATGAGTTCAATTTTTTGAAACAATTCATGTTAATATTGAGAGAGGAGTTATAAATTTTCAAATATCAACTACACATGTAGTTTATTGTTTTTTAGGTGAAATCAAACTATGAATAAAAAATTTATCTTAAATTGTTCATAATAAAAATAAGGATTACCAAAAGGAAAATAAATTTAAGAAAAAAATATTGGTAGATTTACCACTAGGAGTTGAAAAACAAGAATTTTCTAAAGATAAAAATTACAAAACCAATTTATGAAACTAAAATTTATTCTATTAAGGGAGAGATGAAACTCTCAAAAAGTATCTAGAACACTAGTGTGAAAAAATAAAACAAAGTCGAAGGTAATAAACACAACATCGAACAATATGCATGCTATATACAGATAGATGATTTTTACTATTACCAGCATTATTGTGGTGGATTTAGAGATAAGGAATATCTATGTTCATATAACAACAAATTTTTCTATGACACTAGAAGAATAATTAACCTAATTTTGAGTGGGAATCGATATAATCAAATGATATTGATTGAGAAAGTTAGTATGAAGATTGAAAATAGATTCTATCATTTGGAAGCAATTTATGTTGTATGTTATCAAACTAAATACCTAGGAAAATAATCCATTTTTTATACTAGAAAAATAAATTGACAAAAAAGATTAAAATTCATATCAGTATACCAAAAATGAAAGGAAAAACATCATAGTTGTTAAAACATGTCTCAATACTACAAAAATACAGTGATTATAGATTTTATATTCTGGGTTACCTTTACACAAGAAAATATTTTTTTCTGCTGAAGAATGAAAAATCATTTAAATAAGGTAGTCTATATTTTTTAAATGACGATCCACTCTAAATTAATTTCATCATATCTTAGATCATTAAGGAATAAAAGATTAATTCCAAAATGGTCATGTTTTTATTGAATGTACAATAATTTGGTAAGTTATTAAAAACATTATGATGAAGGTAATAATGTTGTTTTCAAACAAACATATTTTTTTGTAATGAAATTTGAATATGATAATGTTTTTATTAAAGGAAATTAAAAAATGGAATTTTTTTTCAAATTGGTTGTGAAGAAAGATCGCGTTACTTTTGAATGATGGAAATAAATAATCATGTAGATAAGAGGATGGGGAACATTTGTATATGTAATATAAACATTTTTAAAAAGATAGATGGTATTCATGATATTCTTGGTTTGACTTAAATAAGATATTTATGTTTTTCTTTTTTCATTAATGTTAATATAACAATCTCAGTTCATAACATAGTTTAGATACGTTTAACTCGCCCCTTTGAATTAATTTACTCTTATATTTGTGGGCCAATAAGTAAAAAATCTACATATAAAGATATGTACATTATGTTTTACATTTATGATTTTAATAATAGTACATGTATTATGATATTACAACACAATCATAGGCTATGAAACTGTTTAAGAGTTTCATGAGAATAGAAGAAAAATAATACAAATATTCTATGAAAAAGATACAACCTGATAAAAATGGTGAATCTGAAAATGAGTATTTTATATATTATATTGTAATGAATTTTATTTTTTATGAGATTATTTTAATATAAAAATTAGAAATATTTTTTTATTTGAAATAAAAAATAATAATTTTGTTGGAAACAGAATGAACAATGCTGATTCCATGATATAACTGATTATTGATGGAGGCAGGAATTTAGTGTAAAATATTATATTCAGACTAAATGTCTCTATAGAATAAAATATATAATGAAATATTTAAAAATATAAATGAATCTGTATATTAGAAGAACCTATCTGTGTTCAACAATCCTAGTAATATAAAATTCTATAGTGGAAATCATGGGATGACTAAACAGTGAGGTTTTGATGGAATAATTCACCATGGTGATCCTGATAGAATAATATAATTATTTTTAATAATGAAATATAAAATATATACAATTTTTTTGATGATTTATTTCCTTGATAATTTAGAAATAATGTTTCACTAATAGATTCATATATGGATGATAGGTAAGATAATTTCATTGTAGTTGAGAAACAAAAAAAGCCACTACTGAGAGTAATAGTGTTGAAGCTTCTAAAGATAGATATTTTGATAGACATATCTCAAAAGATTAATAATAATTACATTCATTCCATAATAGTATGAGGAAAAAAGTAGAATTTAAAAACATCATTTGAGATAAAAAAATTCAAATCTAAAGAGATTCAAAGTTATTATAAAATACGTCCTTATTCCTGTTGGTTGATCCTAAATATTATTATGAATCACAAGACAATCAGGAGTGGATAGACGCTATTAATGAAGAGATGGATCAATTAGAGAAGAATTAAACTAGATAACTTTTACCTAAAATGAATGCTAATAATGATTTTTCTACAAAATGTGCATTCCAAAAAAAATTGAATAAATATAGTGAGGTGGTTCAAAATATGTAACAGTTTCTTCATAAAATGTTACTCGAAATTGAAGCCATTGATTTTGATGAGAATTAGTATCTAGCATCCTTATTAAAACTATTAGAATCATTCTTCTAATCACTACTCCATGATGATATAAAATCATATAGAAGGATTTCAAGTGATCCTTTTCATAATGGATATCACAATGGAAAAGTTAATATTGAATAAACAAATGGATTCATTATTGGTAAAGATAAAATTATTTAGTGTAATTTGAATAAATATTTTCATTGGTTTATTTAATCCCTAGGATATATCTATTCCAAATTATATTATTTTATAATGATATTAATCATCATTAAAGCAATAGTTGATAGTAACTACTGTACAAAATAAAATCAATAGGATCCCCTCATATTAATTTTTAATGTTGATGAGATTATCATTATATATAATTATTAATAATATATTGAAAAATTTTTATATGGAACTGAAGAACTTATTTGAAATTTCCATTCTCAATGAAATGCAATATTTTATTGTCCTCCAAGTCACCCAAAAAAGAAATATATTTTACTTTATAAAGGGAATTATAATAAAGAAAATATTATAGAGTTTGGAATAGAATATTCCGAGATAGTTTCCTTTACAATTTCAGTGGGAATAAAGTGATATAATTTTGGTAAAGGAAAGGAGATGGATTCTTTGGATTTTAGGATGTGGTTTGAAGTTTTTTATACCTAAAGGATTGAAGAACATATATTTTTATTTTTGATAACTTTTTTGGATAGTACCAATGTACTCCAAAAAATAATATCACATGTTAGGAAAAAATATATATGATATTTTAATTGATAAAAGAATTTTTTTATAAAATATGAAATCTTGGGAAAAATGATTTTATATACCAATACTTATTGGGAAGGAAAGTGTTGCTTATAGAATACCGACATATATTGGGTTTTATATTTTTAGGGTAATTTTGGGTTAGTATGTATTAAAAGAAACAAAATTCTATAATTTTTATTATGACTTAATTTGAGAATGTCTTTGTCACCCAATGAAATACACAATTTATATGGATAGAGACTCAGAGGAATTTTTTTTTTAAAGTGCAGGTAACCATACTCTAGGGTTTTGATAACCAATGTTAAATAATTCTTACTAAAAAACCATTTCAATATTCTCATCTAGAGAATATTTATATAAAATATCACATAGTCAAATAAAACATGGAGTATAATGATATAAAGTTAGAATATGTTCCAATAATGAAATAAAATATTGATATATTTACTAATACATTTCCAAAAAAACATTTCATCTGTTTATTTTGAACATGGGTACAAAACCTCTTTCTCTTCATGTATAAGGTATGTAGTTAAATTTGTTTTCTATATTGTCTTTGGATAATTTTTTCAAGGGTAAAATAATGTTTCTAACACAAAACTATCACTTTTTTGTGACTACACTTTTAAGGAAAGAATGTATTTAGGGGTAGTTTTTATACATCATTTATTTTTATTTCAATATGTAATGACTATTATAGAATTTATTTGATGTGGATGAAGAAAAAATATTTTTTAGAAAAAAGTGAAACTTTGGTGAATATTCGAGGCTATGAGAAATACATATGTCACTACTTATGGAAAAAATTGATTTTCTTGTAAATGATTCCTGGTTCCTACATCAAGATCACTCACATAGGATTATAAGTTATGGATATGTTATCCATATATATTAATAAAATGTTTCAGTTATCTGTGTTCCTTATTTTATAAAGAAATCCAATGTGTGATATCATTCAGGTTAAGGTGGGGGTATTGATGCTGCTGAATAAGTTAATGAATATGTTATTCGTTATACATTTCAATAAGTTGTATCCTTGGTTAATTTGTTTCTACACAAATAATTTTTTTATGTATATAAATAACGTAAATATAGTGATATTTAAAAAAAAGTTGATCAGCCGATGAACAAATAATGGGAGGTTATATTTTAAGGGATTAATAAATACCAAAGAATGGAGGGAGGATAATAGATAGGAAAAGGCCCTAAGATTGATATAGTGGGGAGGTTTTCCAAATATATTATATTAGACATAAAAAGGTCTATCAGATAATCTTTTTGGTGAATTTAATATTTTAATTTTTTCATAAATTTGACAAAAATAACTAGTTATAGAAGAATGTGTGATTTATGAATGTGTATAATGAGGGAGAAACATGTTCAGATATACAAATTTTACAATATGAAATAATTTATAATGTCACGAGATGGAATTATTAGAAGTTTTTTTTGGATGATTTGATTATTTTTTTGTGTTTGTGTTTTTTGAAGCACTTTGAAATGGTTGTTGGTATAAATCATAAAGGGAAAATATTTTTCAATTAATATATAATGGTTAATAATATTTTGATTTTTTTATTGTACAATTTGTGTGATGAATATTTACGATGTGTATAAAATAGAGGAACGGTTCAAATGTGACAATATAGAGGTTTGTAAAGACTTTCTAAGTAAAAATTAATCAAAAAAATTCAATCAGATAAATTTTTTGTATAATGATAACTCAAAAACATGTAATGACCTTTGATATTAAAGTTGTTACTTAATTATCGGTGAAATTTAATAGTATAAAGATCATGGAAATAAATTTTTGTATGATGTGAGTTGATTATTTTTCCCCTTATGCATTACATAAAACCTCTGAAGAGTTTTTGAAAGCCTTTCAATAACTTCATATTATTTTTTTGAAGAATCAATTATAGATTCTTTGGAAAATTTTATTTAATAATTCATATCAAAAATCATTTTGTGTTATATTATTTTAAAAGTTTTAATTAATTTTAAATTTATTCATAAACATATATATATTGATGATGCTAATATAGGCTTTTAATTCTCCAAATGTTACACGATAAAATATTTATACTCAAAAAATTACAAGGAAATTTGCATAAGGATGAAGACACTAAATGTTCTCATAGGAAATCAAAAATGTTATAGATCTTTTTAGAAAATTCCTTGGAATTTTATAAGGGGATTTTTGTATTCAAACTTTTAAAAATATGGGAAATAATTATAAAATTGTTTTCTTTCCTAGCTCAAATTTTTCAATATAAAAAGTTTAATGATAAGTATGTTGTTTGTTCATTGTTAAAATATAAAAAATATAAAGAGCTGTAGAAATTGTTTTGAAAGATTAAAAATGTAAAAATTACCAGATAAAAATTTTAAAAGATAAACATAGAGTAGTAAATTTTCCAACAAAATAATATATTGGTTGAAGATGAAATTAAAATTAGATAAATTGGGAATATGTAAGATGAGGTATTTTTTAAGGTACTAGTATATCTTAATACAATATCTTACCTGAAAAAAAGTCTAAATGAACTTCACAAATAGACAACAAACTCAATGAGGACGTTCGTACCTTATGCTAGGTATGAATGTAAAGAAGGATTTTTCTAAATATTATTTAATGATGTTTTTCTAAAAATACAATAGTGAAAATATACTGATACATTAAATAAAAGTTTCTAAAGTTGTTATTAATGTAAATGATAAATATTTATTTTTTAGAGATATCATGCACTACTGCTTTGATTATAGTGCAAAGAAAGGTTAACGATATTTATTTCTTGGGGTAACCACAAAAAGGACAGTTTTATAGTTTATTTTATTGTATTTAATTATTTCCAAATCATTACATGGATTGGATTATCTTGTTAAGTATTCAACCTTTTAAATTCAATAGTTCACTATGTTTGTGTTTCAATGTTTTTTATCCAGAAATTTAATATGTTTTTAATATATTTGAAGGTTATGTGGAAATAAAGAGAAGAAAAAATTAAAAGTCCGTTGATTCAACCCTTCCCCACTCAGTGATCACTATTTTCCTTCAATATAACTCCAACATGTCCCATGCATATAGTCTATACACAACTAAGATTCTCAATGTACCAAAAAAATAAAGAAGACATAAATATGTTACCACAACTGACCATTTATCTCTAACATGACACGCGAGGTCGACTTTACCAATTTTAGATATTGATAGACATTATCTAATAATTTCACTCATCATTGGGGGGATACAATTCCACCAAAATAACTATATAAAAATACCTTAAATAGGTTTGAGCACATGATCATAGGGACTGTCTATGGTATACATTACTCACCTTGTTTGCAGTTGAACGCCAATTGATATCTTGTGTGTTCTATAGTCAAATGATTAATTTAAAAATCCTTAGAAGGTCATCTTAGGTATTCAAAAGTGTTAGGATCAATAATCGGATCCAAAGGGTGAGCTCGGTATCTCATCACTTCAACATTTTATAAAACGATCCTTGGGTTATCCATGTAATCAAATGTATTAGCATCATCATGCTAACTAAGGGGTCTTATGGGTGACCAAGGTATATCATAATGTCATTTAGAATATCTATTTATGTAAGAAATCACAAGGAATCAAATATTGTTAGGAATTAATTGAATCATAGGTAAATTATGCATTTGATTACATCATTCTTATAACTTATATCACATTGATCACTACAATTTCTATAATAACAGCTATAGAAGTTGACACTTATTATTTTTAATAATTCTATTGTTATATGAAATTTTCATAGAATCCTACTTTTTAATACTTTGAATTTAGTTTTTGATCAAGTTAAAGGTAAATTCCTAAGTGGTAATCCTAGAAAATACAATTGAATTAATCATAATCCACCAACTTTGGGTATAAAGTGAAACATGTAATAATCATTACCAATATATCATACACACCCTCTCTAGGGTCAAAATCTTACTAGGTCACCCATTGAGTCCTCGAAGGTCTCATCATCATGACATTTATTCCCTAGACCAATTGTTAATCATAATTTTAAATATTAGAAAAATTCCATCATTTTGAGGGAATAAAATCCCTCAGTTTTAACATAGTAACATATGGTCTCAATTCCCTCATGAGGAAATCCATAATGGAATTATATATTTAAGTGATTTCATAATTCTCATCAAACATTATAAGTCATTGAACTTCATCCCACTAAACTCACCTTTCATAAATACACTATATGTATTCCCACCTACGTGATCATATACTTTTGTGGGAGGATCAATAACACCACACTCAAATAAAATATCCGTATTTTTCTAAGGCATCTCATGGATTAATCTTAACCTACTCGGTCCAATCGTTCTTAATATAAGACCCTCCTCTATGAGGAGAGGACTTATGAACCCACAGTAAGGGTTGCTTCATATAATTTAATACATTGATTATATTTTTATATAACACATTAGGTTTTTTTTATTTTATAGAATACATATATTAGCAAAATACTAGTCCACTGGTGACTGAGGAATCAGTCAAGACCTCATGGACACTAACTGATACAATAGAATTTCACTCTGATCCAAGGTGTCTCTTGGTTTATGGAAGGGGGACCCAACCTACCCTAGCCTCTAAATCCTCACACAGGATATTATTAGTAACCACATCCATAAAATCATGAGTAGTGGATATATTCTTCCATGTAGAAGAAATTGGAATCTGCCCCCATATCCCAGATCATTTTTGAAGACAATACCTTGATCATCATGAATGAAAGCATGAGATCAATCCATGGACATATCAAGGTGATAGATGAGAACATTCATTAGAGTGGGAAGGACATCAATAAGAGTGAAAGTAATATTTTCATTACCAAAAGATGTTCTTCCATCTGGTTTTCTTCAATATGTAACCTCATATAAAATAATGGTGGAATATGACCAATGTAATACTTGGAATCCCTCATCTCTTATATAATGTTTCGTATATGGGACATTGACCACAATTTTAGTAAGATCACAGATAGGTTCCCCAACTAGATTAATAAATACCTCTTATTTAGTGGTTGGATTTCTCTAGTTAATAGTGTTATACATTCCTCTCTAGTCCAAGCCCTCTCTTCTATTAAGATCCTAAAATGGACTATCAAAAAATTTGATAATATCCTTGTTCATTTTAGATGGGATTCTAGGGATGTGGAAAATTTTCTTTAGGTATACTGAAGAATAATGGTGAAGGAAATCCAGGAAAGCGGGATCAATGTTCACGGCCTCACTAATACCCTCCTTGATATGCATAAAAATATTTCTAGGGAAATATATGAACTATACACCTTATGGGGAAAGATCGTGTGGATATCTTATACTGGTATCTCGATCATGGAAGAAGGACACATGTCTCCTTTCATCCCTATACTTATTCCCTTATTCTCAACACTCCAAAACACATCATCTAGATTATTATGGAAGGGAATGTGTTCTTCTGGGATATCAACTAGGAGGGAATGGTTCTTGTATTACTAGAATTTCTGGCATATAACATCACATTCAAGGAGATAAGTATATTCCTAAACATCATAAAGGCAGTTTTATACATCAAGAAACAAGGAATATTCCGTCTCATTAAGATTAGTATGGATATAGAAAAATACATTTTCACTCCCTCTATCTATGGAAACTTCTCTTCTATTGACTTTTTTTAGACTAAGTATTCCCAGGAAAAAGTTGATTTGTGGGAAGAAATCTTATGGTTAAATCGAATCCCAACAAAGTACAACCTTATCATTTGGAGGCATAGAAATTACATTGTTTCGACATAATATAATATCAGAATATGTGGCATTAACCATGTGTCTAGATTCTCCTATTGTAGAAACAATAAAAATGAGTGGTCAAACAATCTCTTCATTAAGAGAAAATGGACACGAGAGGTTTCCACCTTCTTCTGTTTCATTACCACCCTCTTATCTCAATCCCTTACTGATGCATCTTGCTTCTCCACTGCTTTCATTTCTCAAGCGACAAGAGTGAAGAGAAGATGTCAAGGATAAATATATTTCACACCAGTATTTAGTGTCCTTGGTTGTATAGAAACATGGTAACGAATGAGTTTATCCACTCTAATAGGAGGGCCATCATTTCAAAAACAAGGAGCCTCTTTATTGGATCAGTCAGGTTCATTGATAAATAGTGGGAATCCCCTTCTATCAAACCACTTCAAACAACCACTCATGTCATCCATCCTAGATACACCTCAATAATACAATGGGGTAGATGGAATCATCCACCGTTGGGTATGAAGCTCAGTACCTAAGGGTCTTACATCTCAGGTGGTGTTTGAGATGAGGGTCTATACGTGACTCAAGAGGCTCAGTCATTTTGGCATTCACTACTCACCTGGGTTGAGGTTATTATTTATATGGGGAGGGCCTCAACATTATTTCAGGCCTTAATCTCTCCTATCAGGGTGTATCATTATTTCCAAAGATGAAACCCATACATTGTTACGATTCATCTCCCTGCATAGCCTAGGTTCCATATCCTATTCAATTAACTACACCATTATCAAATGTTAGGGACACCTCTCCAACAACACCTTCTTGAGACACACATGGAGTAAGAGTAATAATTTGGTAGATAATATTTCTCCTAATGATTACTAAGGCTTCATAGTCTCTAACTTTTGCAACATGAACATTTTTACACCAGAGGTGGTTAACCCTGCTAGAGGGGATGCGCTTGGGCTTCTCTAATTTAGACCCCCATAGGTTCGCTCTCTCGTTTTTGTAACCTTGAGCTTTTAATTCTCCTATTTCTTAAAAATAATATGATTATCAGGATACATGAATCATAATAAATAGAATATTTTTAAATAATAAATTATTTTAATAAAAATTTCTAATCTGTCTCACTAGTAACGAAACATTTCATGTTCTATGAAAAACATTATAAACTATAATTGATATATTTATCTATCCAACTACATCAAATTCTGTGTTATTCATGTTGTAATCTAATGATAACAACCCTCGTTGAACCTCTTCCTATTCTGAAGGGTCTCCATCCATTATTATAAGACAATAATTTCGTTTATAGAACAGATAGAAAGTAAAAAAACAAAATTCAAAATTTATTATATAAATAGATACATAATTTCATTAATATACAATTATTCTTAGTAAATTTTGTATCATCAATGGGAAATAATCTTTAAATAAATTTATGGATTATTAATGAGGCCACTTATGCTTTTTATATTCCATAAAATACACATATTATACTTACAGAGAAAATAATGTATTCCATAATTTATTTTAAAATTAATTACACAATTTAATTTTATTGAAATAGATGATATTTTTCTAAAAATAATCAATTTTATAATATATAAATATTCAAATAAATAGGTTAAAACAAAGATATTTCTCAAAGTAAAATAATTTTAAAATCATTCACCCATACAGTGATTTAAACCCTACAACATGGTAATAAAATATACCTATATATAGGTAGGTTCCATCCAATTGCTAACACCAATTACCCACATAAAAAATATGACCAGTTTTTAAGGTAAAAAAATTACCTTCATGTATAGGGTCACCCATTCCTCTTTATGAAAAAATTAAAAAAATAAAATTATATAAAAAACTAGTACTAAAAATACTTTCCCCCTTAGTATTCACATAACATGCCCAACGCAATGGTAAATCAATAGAAAACTCCATAAAACACAACTAAAAACATAATAACATAAATTTAAAACTCTAAATTTCTCATAATGGGTCCCAAAACACCTGTTATAACTTATTTCATCAATGAAAAATTAAAATTATCATTCATATAGGATCTCAAAAAACTCAAAATAAAGGACTAATTCATAGTGAATATCTAACAAATCGAGCTGGTAATACCCCATACCCTCACCCACTCTAGGATGATGTATCCTCAAGAATATTCTTCTTCCTCCTCTCAATAGAAAAATTGAAGAAAGAAAGATGTAGCAGAGGAATAAAACTAAACAAAATGGATTAAAATAAAATTAAATAGAACAACTAATTAGGACCTCACCAAAGCCCAATAACATGGAAATTTTTAGTACCATAGATATGTAAAACTATTTATTCTGGATTAAACTAAGTATTCATAATAAGAATCCAATTATTTTTGAAAAATGTATCACCATTTTTTCTAGGAGATAATTTACATTTAAAATAATATATATTATAATAATATAAAAAATTACCTTGATTGGGAATCTCACAAAATTAAATCATAAGGGTAAACACCCATTCCAATATCAATAGAATAGTCAGAAATATTATTTAGGTTTGTATGATTGGGGTAATTATCATTTTACCATGCCTAAAAATGAAGAATTAAAAAAATCCAAATTCATGATGAATATTGAAACCAAAAAATGTATGGATCTTTAAAATCTACCCATATAGTATATAACATCCCTTTGAAGGATTATTTGTAATCTTAAAAAAAATCACCACTACTACTAGTTGATAATTTATTAACAATATATTGAGTTCTTCCCCAAAATATCTATCAAAAGTCCATAATGAAAATACATCTTCAAAGCACATTACTCATTAAAAAATGAGCCAATATTCATTACCACCATTAAAATAACATACTAGAAAACATCTTTAATGGCCTAATAAGATTAACAGTGTATTTTCCATCTCATTAAACCAAATTATAAAGGAAAATAGTATTTCCCTATTAATTATTTGACCATTGTTATGGAAGCTCTCACTCACCCAATGACATGGTGTAACATTACATGATCCCAATTCCCTAATCATATAGTCATTGGGAGATCTTCCAAATGATCGCACTGAGGTCTAAAAATGATGTCATGTGTAATTCAATAGTTGGATCCCCAGCCAACCTAACAATCTAATATGTATTCTCTCAAGCACTAATGCACGATCAATCCAATCACACTAGGATCACATTTAATTCAGCTCGATACATATACCAAAACTAGATATGTATCCAATTCAATATATGAATATCAATAATAGTAATCACCATGAAACAAAATATAATTGGATTTATCTACACACTTTCATTTTAGTGTCTCATGGAGTTTCCAAAGACCATTCATATCTCACCCATAACCCTTCAAGCAGGTTCATTGTACCTCCATGAGAAATTTTAAAGGTATATAAAACTCATGAACAAATATAAAATATCAACCAGTACCCATTATTGTATCACTATAATTTTTCACATAGCACCCACCCAAATTAATTTCATTATTGTGAAGACACCCTCAACTAGAAAGTGGGGCACTCCCACATTGAAATTCACATATATGATTCCTTGAGTGTAACATCTGCATGTTAAATCTCTAAGAAAGTATTTCTCCTCTTATGCCCTCATCAAACATTTTAAAATCCTAAAACCATGCCACTTATCTTGTAATCATAATAATAAAAGAAAAACCTCTCATTATCATCCAATATCTAAATACAGCATTCACATAATAAATATATTGAATACATCAATCCTAATCTTACAGACACCTGTTTACTGTTCTATAATAAATGGACACAACACATAACATTTTCATACCACCAACATCTAAGTTGAAATCAGTGGGTGTACACTATAGTTCCAATTGATCATAAAACCAACCTCATAAATCAATGAGTTGTGAAGCATTGAAACTGGGACTACAATCATAATTAAGAATCATCCCATTCCTCCTAGCATGCCACTCTCATATAATAAGTTTAATCATATATTAACTCTTCCAATAATCCTAAAATATCACCCATACTAAGGCTTTCTGCATGACCACCACCACTCAAAAATTATTCCATAACCATAATCATATAATCATTCTCTATCCATCTAAGATTCATCAACATAGGATTATAATTCCCAATATCATTAGAAACAATTCACGAATTCGATAGGTCTAAACATCATATCGACTTGTGCCATTCAAACGATCCCTCAATAACAAAACATTTCAATTTATTTTTATAAATAAATCTTATGGCATGACAATTCCCATACCGTATTCTTTTTATAACCTCATATAAACCATTCTCATAACCACAAGGATTCAGTCACCATTCTTATAAATAAGACACTCTTAAGAATAAGTGAATCCCCCTCTCATGTTTCTCTTATCCATCACATCTCATCTCATCCATAAAATTTTCCTCAATTATATTGTGTCATATATCTAAAGAACTATACTATCCCACCTAACCTAGAGGTCATGTATCATATAAATCAAATCTCATGTGTAACTACACTCTCTTCAAATCTCAAATATCATCTATAACCCCATAATAAATCACCCACTATAATGTGTCAAATATAACCAAGAGCTATCATATGCCATTTAATCATCCTATTAATGAAATAATCCTCACCCAAAATCCACACATGAGACTATCCACTGGAGGGTCATAATCTAATCAGTTACATCTATACACAGATAATGGAATCCTTATATAATTATTAGTATCATGTATCTTTTAATCATATTAATCATCTATATATAATTATAAAATGAATATATATGGAAAAAACAATATATATTATTGATGAATCTTCATATAAACAAACATATTTTCTTTTCAGAACAATTATCCAGGCATAAAATTCCAATATTTTCTTACTATGGGTAACGATGAATCCCTTATACGTGGTACTCTATGATCACACCCAAGGACCATTGTGTCCTAAGATCAACATGACCGATCATCAAATAAATTATATTGTAGTTCACTAGACTAGTATTAAATCAACATGTTATGTGAGAAAAATCCATATAAGTAATTATTTATACTTTAAACAACTTAAAATTCACATATAGTGATACCAATAAAAATCAACCAAAAATATGTCAGGTGTTTCTATGTTCCAATATCATTATTGTAAACAAGCCTCAGACCACTGGTCTGAAAAAAATAACTATTAATAATAATGATCAAATATCATGTTTTTCAAAGTCAGTGAAATCATCTAGACATATTATCACAATCCATGAATTGAAATATCTTTCCTTGTTGAAATGTACATCCTACTTAAAAGAGATTTCTCGATCCACTTACCTGGTATCACTCACAAGCTATGACAACTTCCTATATAGCTTATATACTATTTCACAAAATTGTAATATAAAATAAGATGTATAATATACTATGTGATATCATTCACATAAAATATTGCATTCCATTTATTTTCATCCATAGACATTGACCAATCAAACATGTCTAGATTGGAGAGCTACTAAAACTTCAAAAATTTCACACAGTTCATGAGAGGCTACTAACTATAAATGATGGACTAAGGCGTATTCATGGGAAGACTATGTCAACATATAAAATCCCACAATAATAATTGATGTAATTATGAAATTTCAACATTAATAAATTAGATTTTGTAGAAGTGAACAATGTACAATAACATGCTAAAAAAATTGACATATAGATAGACAAACACATTGTTAAGGGAACATACAATAAATTGTATAAATAAATAAGAAGAAGGGGCCTAAAAATACCTAAAGATGTGCGTGAATCCAATCACTATAACTATTTAGTTTCTTGTTCACAAACGTGGGACATGGTGCCTCTAACCTACCATAAAATTTTGAAAAGTGAATATGTGCTTGATCACCAATGTTTCATGGATTCTCATATAGGGTGTGATTAAAAATCAATTGGACAACACCAGTGAAATTAATAATATTTCCAACTTATGTATTTCTTGTACATGTGATATAATTTGAATAAAAAATAAACAATGAATGTATAAATTTATAACCCCTGATTACCCTCATGTTCTAATGTGACACTCAGGGTGACCTATATCTACTTTGAAAAATATTGGTATTTATAAGATTATCACTCATCCTTGAAGAGTGGGGGGATACAAGTAGGAACCTAAGGCTTCATTCATATGCCTCCATAGGATATAAACCTATAATCCTAAGTAATATACAATACACTCCATAATTACCATGTTCAATGTTGAACAACAAGTGATACACTTTGTGTTCCATAATATCTGGCTCAATTAAAAAACACACAGAAGGTTAGACAAGTTATTCCATAGTACAAAAAAATTATACCAATCATTGGGGTGACCAAAAGATATCATAAAATAAATTACATAGGTCCAAATACAAGGTGTAACTGATACATAACATATATTAACATCATCATGCCCTTCGATGGATCGTATGGGTGACTTGGTAATCTCCCAATGTTATTTGGAATTCAATCATATCATAAGAATCACTATGAAACCATGACCATCATGATTTAAAATAATCTTATTCTTTATGGGCATTCAATACTGTTAGGCTCAAAAGAACAATCTTATGGATCCCTCTAAATCCAATAATACTTGGTTTGGAAGCCTACTCTCGTTCATCCTTGGTATTCAGATAGTATTAGGCATCATTATTGATTCTATGTATGTAATCATACGAAATAAATATAGGATCATGATCATGGACAATTCATAAGATGTAATACTATTTCATCTAATAAAAGTTTTAGACTAGAAATTAAAGTTCTAAGGGGACACCGAGAATCATCACAACCTATTTCATATACACAGATTCTTTAAGTTCAATATCTCACTAGGTCACTCCCTAAGGTTTCCACGGTCTCTTAAACATATAAAAGGTACCCTTCAAATATTATTAAACATAAATACTCAATCATAGGTAAATCATACCACTCAAAGGGAATAACTTCCCACTGAATCAACTAAGTCAAACTTGGACTCCCAATCCTCTCAATGAAATCCTTATTGGCCTTACTTGTTTATGTGATATTAAATGATCATCACACCATCTAGGTCATTCAACAATGTCCTACTCACCAATCCAATCATAATTCACCTCAGGTTTACCAACATTGGGGCTCGGAATATAGTGCGGTAAGATTAGTGTCCCCATAATTAGATCAACAATCCCTATGTCTCTAAGGGGCATCACATATTCATCAACTCCTAGTAAAACTGTTTTTATTAATATAACATCTTCCTCTAGAATTTTTTTTTAATGCACAATAATATGGCTCATTAAATTTTATTAAATTCATTAAATTCATTTAATTATAACCCATCTGGTTATTTGTATTTTATGGAATTCATTTAATAATTGTATTATCAATAATTGGTGGCCGAGCCATCTGGATATTACTCAAGATCCATTAAGTCCAATTACATTCATTCACTCATTTTCTTCACTCGTTAAAACATGTATAATAAAGTGAATATATTCTAAGGTCAATCATTTCCAATTAATTTTATTTCATTTGAATTACACTCCTCGATGGGTTCAAAAATCACATAGAACACAATTTTAAATATTTTCATGACCATCGGTGTATGGGACATAAATTTCTAACAAATGGTCCATATTATCCCTTGATAAATACATCATAATCATAATCATTAAATTATTGATAATGATATTTATTAAATAAATATGGTCAACCACCATTTAATATGGTACTTCATATCACACAATTAACCAAATGTGGCATATAGTATAATGTAGATGTAAAGGGGGCCACATTCCCCAATCACAGAATGATTTCATTTATAAACAAAGCATGGCCACCCTAACCCAATATCCTCTAAGCTCGATTAATTTCCATCCATCATTATTTTTCAATAGTATCATTTATAATACATTCATTAATTAAAAAATATTTTATCATATTATTTTAATAAAAATCCATTATTTAATTTACATATATTAATCATAATCATTTTTATACCATTAATGAGTCAAAATTCATTAATACATTTAAGGATAATTATAGTGGTCACTCCCCCATTTTTTATTCCAAAATGATCATTGTTGAAACATAATTAATTATAA
Source organism: Viscum album (assembly GCA_963277665.1). Taxonomy (NCBI): domain Eukaryota; kingdom Viridiplantae; phylum Streptophyta; class Magnoliopsida; order Santalales; family Viscaceae; genus Viscum; species Viscum album. The sequence continues at coordinate 1,103,462,803 of OY728131.1, read as the reverse complement.
AATATTTACATAATTCATGTTATAATTAATTTCATAGTTAATTTACATGGAAATTTATAAACATTTATTTCTCCCAAATACCCCTTTTTATACAACAAAACAATCCCCTAAGAGAACGAGGGAAAATTTTTTATAAAAAGTATAAGATTAAGTTCTGTTACTCTCACATAGGATAGAGTCTTGAATTAGGGGAACAACATAAACTCTTTCCCATATAGTCAATCCACCACATTGATTTTTTTTGAAATTTTAAATTAAATTCATATAATTAAAAAGAAAATTTTAAAACACCATTTCATCTCCATATTCATCACATGACACCCAAAAAATAGACGAAATACAATCTAGGCTCCAAGAAACATAATCATATTAAAAACACAAATTTTATACTCCAAATCACCCAAAATGGGCCCCCAAACCCCATAAATAATATAATAATTTTCTAAAAATTTATAAATGTTGACTCAAGTAAGATTTCATAAAAATTAAAAAAATTATTTATCTCATGGTGAATCACTAAAGAATCGATCTTAGACCCTTTATTAAAGACTATAACTCCTTGTTTTATCTCTGAATTGAGTTTCCATATGATATGCCACTTCTATCCTCCTTTATTGTCTCGGGAATCTTCAAAAGAAAGCTTCCCCATATTATATTAAGAAAAATGTAAAAATAACGATGGAGGATAGAAAAAATTAAATAAATAAATAATTATAATTATATAAAATCAGATAACTGATTATGGATTGACACCAGCCTATGAACCCAAACATGACTTATAGAACACCATTATAAAACCACTCATTCCAGAATCTATTTTAAAATCATAATCATAATGAAATACTGTTTTTTAAAATATATCATCATTTCCATCAATGCAATAATTAAAATTTAATTTCATACATATTAAATTACCCTGGTAAAACTAACTCATCTCAGAATCTCAATAAATTTCATTCTATCTATAAACACCCCATTCCACGATCAATTGAATAGTGGGAAAAAAAATTTGGGCTTGTCTAACAAAGAAAATTATCATTTTTCAAATCATGAACACCTAGAAATTAGATATTCTAAATTTCCATTTTATTTCAAAACCTAAAAATGTGTGGGTATTTACATAAATGTAAAAAAGGATGTTCCCACAATATTTCATAAAATAGGTTTTATAGTTTCCCAGGTTCCCAAAATGAAAGAACATGAGGGTCCACTTCAACATAATAGAAGCACTAATGTCCCAAGAATACTAGCCCTTAACATGGGCTCATTCACATTATTCTCATCCCAATATGGATTTCCATTTCTCATATCAGCTAAAACCAAGGAATAATTCATCGCAGGTTTATTACAGTACAAAATATATCCTTTTTTCTTACAGGGACATATATGTTGGTAAAAGTGAATTTTATATTAGTAAAATGTATTACCAAAATATATATCCATGTCACAAAACTATTGGTAAAAACTATGTAGCTAAATGATTTTGTGACATATAAAATAGTTCGGTTATAATTGTAATAACACCAATAGACAATACATATGTTAGTTAATGTTTTTAGCAACAGGTTCTGGTGACAAAGTTATTTGTTGGTAATAATATTAAAGAAATATAATATTTTTTTATAAATTACATTTAAAAAATTATAATTTTTTCTAGTAAAATTTTATATTATATTTATTAATTTATCATATATAATACATATGTTTTAATTATTAAACCGAAGGGAATATTAACACATGATTAAAATTAGACAAGAATTAATTCTTTTAATGATGAAATTCATTACAAACATAACCTCTGGGATCCCCACTAGGATTGTTCTACAATCTTGGACAACCTTGCCCCCCACTGGATCCCCCCCAAACAAGATCACCAACTATAGTAGCTCCAACCCATCATCCTCAGGGAATCCAAAACCAGTTGCTCCAACCCATCCATGTCAGCTCTAGCCTCATCCCATCCATACCAAATCCAGCCCTATCCATGATAGCTCCAGCCTATTCAAGCTCATCCAGCACTATCCTCATCCATGCCAGCTCCAGCTCATCCATACCAACTCTAGTCTATGCCAGCTCCAGTTTATTCCCCATCATTTCCTGCTCTACACTATGAAAAAACATATGAGAAAAGACCTCATATGGAATTGAGGGACCTACACAATCCAGGGATATAAATACTCATACACAATAGGTATAAAGGTAGTACCTTCACAACAATGAATACAAATTTTTGTTGAACTTACAATATTTTAATTTCTCTTCCTTTTGACTTCTGAAAAATATTGTACCTATACACAATGAAAATAAACATTCAATGATTGGATTTTATATAGATAAAATATAGACTTGGCATTGGGTTTGAAATAATAACATGAAAAATACCCATGATATCATATATTTCTAGTAAGTGCACCAAACAATATAAATATCCTGCCTTCCAGCAATCATCTCCAAGAACATGACACCAAATATGTAATATTCAAATATGGTAGTCAACTGGTCAGCCCATGAATGCTCATAAGCACAAAATACATAGGTCCCCATCAATAAAATTGTTTCATATATTTCCTGGCAAGATACTAGAGGATTCCACCTATATTATAGGGAAATAAATTTAATTCCCCTCTATTGTATTTATAATTAACATCTTCTTTTATAACCCCATGGGTCCTTCCCCAACTACTAAATTGTTCAATTGAATCCTATTATTATCAAGTTTGGTTTAATTGCTCAGTTTCATCTTATCCTACTGATTTACCTTCTTTTAACTTCATTGTTAATTCTTTCATCCAAATTTATTAACGATTAAAATAAACTAGTTTAGGATTTTTAATGTAATGTGCACAAAAATGTGATGACTTCAAAACTTTGAATAAACTAACAGTATAAAAAAACCTATTAGAATATAAACCCATGACCCAAATCCACCTCTATAAAAAAATTAATGAAATTAAAAAAAATCTCAAATTTCATGGGTTAAGGTGGATGTAGCTTACCTGTCAGATTATAAATGCTACAGCGTATACCCACCATAAAAATGATAAGTATATTTACACCTTTCCATTGGAATTCCAAAAAATAACATTATAATCAAGAAAAATATTAGAAAACATTTAATGATGGGTCAGAAAACTCATTACTACATGAAGATAGATGATCACTTCAACTATAACTTGAATATGAATGCCCAATCTACTACAAATCACTATCTTTTTCACATTTCCTATCAGCATTGATTATGAGAATACTAATATATATACTAGATTCCAATGAAAATGAAATGAAAAATGTAAAATAGATTATTGATTCTAGATTTCACACACAAGCCATGGGTGCAATCTAGGTAAAAGCTAGATTGTGTTTACAATGTGGAACACTAAGAAATCCAAATGAAAAATGTTTGAGGGGATAATTTGCATAGAAATCAATCCACATTGTAGTTTTACAAAATAAAAATATGCACGAGTCTAAAAATATTCCATGGTCCCAATAATTGCAATATATGTTCTAATCACTCTCATCAGATTAAACATGAGCACATTTCATCCTTCCAATGGTTCTCTATAGCAGGGTAATTGATTAATAGGGAGAAAGAGAGGTGAATATACCTTTTTTAATGGGTGTATTTTCACATTAAGTTATAGTTAAAAAATTTCAGTCAATATTGATTCATACATCTAATAAAATGTGTGGGTGTATGTTCAGCATGCATATACCCATGGGCAGGATATCCAGCCTCTTCATTGTGGCCTCATACCTCCCCAATTGATGATGGTAATGTTGAAACATAGGCTAAACCCAGTGGTCCTAGTCTTCAATTCCCACACTCTCACTATAATAAAAATTCAATATTTCACAAATAGTACATAGATTCTATCCATGTTCTGGTCTTCAATGCTCACACTTTACATTAAATGAACATTCCATTTTTCAAAAATAGTACATAGATTATATAATCCGCACACACTATTAAATCCATCTGGCTTTGGCATAGATTGATCACATGGATAAGGAAAAGATTTCATAAATTAACATGGAATTAATATATTATTATAGAGAGCACTAAAAGAGTTTCCATATTTGAAACCATGGAATTATAAATATGTGAGGACAATTACGATGTTAGTGAGAACACTAAAACAGTAATGAGGAATCAATATATTACCTTAAACTTGCCGTCCCAACCACTCTACAGACTACATTACCAATGGTGGATGAAGTAACACCATCTAGCTCTTCATGATACAAATAATCAAGGCATCAACAAAATAATACATTTACAAATAAAAAACTCCAATAACATTATTATTTTCATCCACAAGAGAGAGAGGAGTATACATGTACATGCACAAGAAAAAAACAACATCATTCCTATATTATTATTCTCATCGAGAACATTGAAAATATGTTGAATAAAACAAATCAATTTTTACCATGTTAATAAATTTATCCTTCTCATTTTTTGTTAAATTTGGAATTGAATTCAACGTGATTTTTCCCCTTCGATGTTGTTGGTTCATCCATCCAAAGGCTTAATTTGAGATAGAAATCTTATATTAGTTTTCCAAAAATGGTGGATAAGGTCATTTTAAAGTATTTCATGCTTTTCAGATTTAGCATAATGTTTCTAATGACCTTCACTCTAATGAGTATTGATTATAATTATAGGGAAAGGAAATGGAAAATAATATCTTCTCTTAGATGTAACACATCCACAAGAATATCTTGATCCTCATCCATAATGGAGATATGGTATAAAAAGATAATGACTGTTCTATTATCATTATTCTTACTAATTGGGAGTGATCTTAAATCATAATTTTATAATTCAATTCTAAATTGGATCTATAAATGAATGAACATTTCATACCTACCTGGTTATTAATCAATACATAGTTATATTGATTGATAACTAAAAATATCATAAAAACACAAGATCCACCCCCTTCCACCCAAATGAAAAATTGTCAAGCATTCTATTGACTCTAATCCTCAATCACCCATCATAGTAGAAGTATAGTGACTCTTGTCAAAGACCTTTCATCACCACCAAGTAGTTCAATATAAGAAATAAACCAAGTAATCTCTTATACAAGTGAGTAACCTCAAGTAGTTATGCCACATCATTATGCTTTACGATCTACACCGCAAAAAACCAAAGAGCATACCCAAAAATCTGTGAAAAATATATGTATGTATAGAATAAAAAAATTAATGTATAAAATAATGATGTTAATAAAATATTCATTTCTCATTAATCATCACTATTTAAATATAAAAAATTCAAGTTAACTCTAGTACCTGTGAGGAACCTCAAGTCACAACTATGCCACACTATTCATCTCCAAGATTTATAGCACACAACCAAATATTATACCCACAGATCAGTGAAAAATGTTTACATTAATTTAATCCAAAATAGAAAGAAATGAAAATAAATAAAATGATGTACATAGAATGAGTATTTTTCATTCATCATCTCCAATAAGATATCAAAAAATAGGCCATATTTAATATCATTGAGGAACATCATGTAGATAAAATGAAACACCATTCTGCTCCATGATCTACCCCACACATAACCAAACAGAATACAAAGAAATCTGATCAAAATACATGCATGAATTGAATCCACAATAGTAATAAATCAAAGTATAAAAAATTAAGTTAAGGTATAAGACATAATAAACATGAAAACATTATATGATTTTGTGACATTCCTATTTGAAATTGTTTCCCATGCTAATGGATACAAGCATCAACTGATTTTCAACATCATTTCATAAGAAAATCTAGCAGAAGAATAACAACATACCTCAAAATACAACACTATAAAGATTCCATTTTATCTTAAATTTCCATCACATGGACCTATCAAGATTCCCCTCTTCTTTATCATTTAGAAGCTTCATCATGGACCTCTAAATGTGGCATAAGACCTAAAACTTCTTGCCGAGTTTCTACACTACGTGGATGTGCTTTTGGTCCTACTATTACAGATAGATGTTGGGTATCAAGTAACCCAACTATCCCAAATAAAACATGAGGATTATGACTTGGAATCATGACTAGCTATGGAAGAAGCATATAAATAACCCATGTTTTCGAAAATTATATTCTTTTCCATAAAATGTTTGCTGCTATTGATGGGATTTTGTGATTAATGTCTCTAAAATAAAGCTGGGATGATAATTTGATTAAATCACCAATGGACCAAACCTATCCTAATGATCTTAAAACCTATTAACCATCTTCATGAGTTTCTTACTAATAAGATGATAGTCCAGAACCTCACGTGTGACACCATACATGTTGCATAGGTCACAGATATGAAATCTATTTCAATAGTATCAATAATGATTCACAGAGAACTCATGAATTTAATGGCCAGTAACAGGGAGTTTGTCAATAAATTAACCTTTCAAAATAATTAATACCCAATGATAGAGAAAAAAATGAAAATCCAACAGGAAAATAACTTGAAATTTTCATTCAAGGTTCATTGATTTGAAACGCTGAAAATATCAGAATATATTGACATGAAGAGTCCAATTTATACTACTTAAATCTTTTCTCATTGATTCCTAAACCCCATATACAAAAATAAATAAAATTAAAATAATTTGAGAATCTACAGATTAATTACATGACTATTAATTTCAAACAGTCTTAATATGATTTTAATGAAAAATAGTCTACATTGATATTAAAAATATATAAAATTCTACCATGAATAATGTACTTGAATATTTGTTCCATGTCAACATCTAAAATAGGATTTATGTTTGGACAATAAACAGATGTTTTATAGTAAGATAATTTAAAACCACTAAATATTTGATTAAAATGTGTTTCTGTTTGTGTTTTTGTGGAGTCTAAGGTATTAATGGGTCATTCCCCAAAGAGAATACATTAAAAACAAATGATGGTTGGAATCTACTGGATCACAACATATTGATTTTCATTTATAAAAATCATTCTTTCCAACTAAAGGATTATGTCAAAAACACTATGAAAAATAAGGGATTCATGATTAAGATCATTCAATTTAAGAAGACACCCTTCATGGGACTTGTCTTCAATATCCTGATGAAGGTCAAAACAACTACAATGTGATAAGCACCAATGCAATATGTGATTACTATGTTTGATTTAGCACTCATCTATTTCATGAAAATCCAGATATGGATGATCTAGGGTTTCAGTCATCTCTCTAACTGGAACCTCAACATCTGTACAAAAGATGATAATTACTTCAACCTGGAAAAGGGAATTGATTGTCATTTTTATAGATTTAATCAATCTAAACTGATGGTCCACCAAACACTTGTTCTGTGGGAGAGGAAGATGTCTACGACCTTCTATTTGAGAGCATCGATGGATTCCATTGATGTGGTGGATGATGATAATGATGAACTTTTAGATCACATTCTATAGAATACTGAAGTGATAAAAAAGTAACAAAGGATAAGATGAATTACGCATGACCTGTTAAGGGTACATGGGTCGTATCTAGATTTAATTTCTCCCCCAAGACTCTTTTAAATAATTACTCTTTGATATTTCTAATGTATAACATTATAAAATTCTATTAATGTCGAATATTCTACTATGATAATTTGGTGTTTTCTCATTCGGAAGGACCATTAAAGAATATAAAAATACTATGATATTAAAAATACAGTACTCAAGGAGTACAATAAGCTATGAGGAAAATACCAAATTGAAAAAAAAATCTAATAATAGCAAGACTATTTATGTCACAAGATGCTCGAATTCATGGTCATTCATTTGAATTTAATCTCATACATAATATCAAAATCCAACTATGTGAAACTTATGTTGCTTCTGGAAATGCTTGAAACATTTTAAGTGATGATTAGAAACACCCAACCAATTTTCAAGTACATTGATTCTCTAGAATCATCAACATCATGTGACCCTATTCCACCTATCTATTTTAGACCATCCATATAAAACCCTCTACAATGAAGAATATGTCATTATCACAGTTGATCCACCACAATAAACCCCAATAAAAAATTACATGCAATCATAACAGAACCAAAAAAATGAATTAACATGGAAAAAGTATTTTTAACCCAAGGGATTAGATGCCTTATATTACTGCCCAGAAGGTGGGGATGGGTCTGTTTAACCCCATCCATGATCTGTATTAGGTACGGTACAATGAATTGGTTGAAGTCTAGGGTTGAGCCTTCTTTTCAAGGGGATGTGATGAAAAACATTTAATATTTCTTTTTTTACCACAAGTAAATTTCGTAATGATTATGTAATTAGTAGTTTTTATCCTAAAAATACAGGAATGTGGGAAATTAGCAAGGAAATATTTTTCCTTTTGAAAAATACATAATCATTTTATCATGAAAAAATCTTGTTATAACCATTCCAATGATTCTTTTACAATGAAGTGAAACATGACTAGGTTTCCCAACCCATGTCCCTCAAAAATTATTTAAGGTGAAGTATACAGTGAAAATACAAGGTGTAATGTGCTTAAACCATCAAGGAAATAAATGAGATAACTAAAAACCTAACCTGAAACACACATTAAAGGAGATACCCAGATATGATTTTAATTCATGTCTCTACTCAGGACATTCCCATGTATAGCTCAGACCTCCCACGGTAGTTACACATGAATCCGCTAATGTATTAGGTGAACTCCAATCTCAAAATGTTGATTCATTTACAGCTTCATCATAATGTCATTGCAACTCAGCTAGTCCTAAATTAATCATATGAGAGCCATGATTTCATATCAATAAAATAGGATAAGAAGATAATTATAATCAACAGAAATAGTACCTTTTACCATTGATACCTTTAGGTGGAGTATGAAAAATATCAATCGAACACTTATGACAATGAGAGTCCAAGTGATTTTTGGGACCACCATCATTATATTTAGAAATAACTTATAAACAACTCACAGTTCATGCCATTACACTCCATAATGCTTTCAAAAACATTAGTACTAGAATTTGAGAAAAAATTTCCCCAACAGAAAAACACAGATTCCAAACATTTTGAACATTTGGATCCATTTCAAAGAAATTTTCATTTAAAACATCAAACCTCAATGTAACTTAAGTTAAAATTAGCACCCAATCTAGAAAACATCAATAAACCACATTTATGATGAGATTCCTTTTTTTAAAATGAAAAAAAAATGTGTTTAATATTCAAATAGAGGGGAAATAAAAAGAACTCATTACTATATAATTTATCTAAAATTAAATTCCTAATTTTTCTTAAATTGAAAAACCATTTGTATTAATAATTTTTATTACAAATTAATATTTATTTTAAATTTAATTAACATGGAAACTAAAAATGTAAACTCCTTATAGTATAAAAAATGAAATTGAATATTAATTTTTCATTTTTTATCATTATTTTGGGCTACTAAATAAATTCATAGCTCATATTAAAATTTCATATGGTGTGTTATAAGATTGGGTGAGAGCCAAATGAAAAAATATTTGAGCCGATGTCAAAGAATGTAATGGGAAATTACAAGTGAGTAACTACAAGTATAGTATTTAAGGTTTCCATGATACCTTGAACGACACTGAAATGGATTGGATTTTATGTCGTAGGAACGTCCATGGTAAATATTTTATATCATGTGAATATTTCACTATCACATGAATGGATTGGAGGTAATGATTAATCCCAGACGATGTAGGGGGACTGATAAGGGACAAATTGGGGTCTCTTATCGAACACTAGAGGATAAATTGGTTAAAATTAAAATCAAATAATTAAAATATCATATAAAAACTGTAATTTAATATTTTAAATTATGAAAATACTAAGTATGTGTATGAATAATTTTGATATGTAAAATAAAATTATTAATTTTATAAAATTACTTAATTTACTATTTTGTTTTTATTTATTAAATGTAAATGATTGATTTTTGAATTTATTTTGATGATATTTAATTATGTTTACTAAATTTGAATATTAAAATTAAATTATCCTGTATAGAGAGTTTATTGAGGATATATGTAAATATATCAAATATGGTAATGATTTTTTTTTATAAACTGTACTTAAATGATTATTAATTGAACAACATTGAAAAATATAAACACTATTAACATTTGAATAAAATTTAGATTTTAAATATATTAATGAGATAATTTTAACATAATCCCGATAAATAAAGGCTTACTTTTGTGTTATAAATAATAATTTGTATAAAAATTTGTTTTCTCTTAATTGGATATTGATCAAATATTTTTTCTGTTTAAATTGGTTAATGTGGAAATTTTTATTGACGTTAATAGATTTGTTTGTAATAGTTAATATTAACAATATATTTATGTGTTATTAAAAAAATGTTGGTAATAGTATAATAATGAAATAGATATAATTGTTAGTAAAAGAATTGTTGGTATTGAACAATAAATATCAACCGATATATCTTCCGGTAAAAACAAGTGTTGTTAGTAAAAATTAATACGGATAAAACTTAATATCTGATGGAATTATTCATTTTGACCAACAAATATATTATCTATCATTGAATTTTTATTGGAAAATTTGAACTATTTGTTAGCATTAGAATGATCAATATTCACCAGAATATCCCTTACGACCATATAAATAATGGATTTTAGGAAAAAATATCATTATTGATATGTGGTCCATGTTAATAACTCGTCTAAATAATCGAGTTTTGTTGTCATCCATGAAAATATCAATAGTGAATATGACCAATTTCCAAAAAAAATCGTAGTCAATTTAAACATTAACTATTCATTTATCATGACTATGGCACATAAAATCAAGTGCATTCTCAACATTAATGACATAAAGGTAGAGGCATTGAATAAACATCATCAATAAAAACTCTAAACAAATATCCCCATGAAATTGTTAAAGAACCATAGACTACCACTACACTGGGATTGGTAAAAAAAATTCATTACAACCACCCACTCCATTGATTCCTCTAGAGTCCTATGAAAATTTAAATTTCTCTAAATGATTTCTCGTAACTCCACCACTTCATCAAAACCAATATCTTTATGTAAGGATGAAATATACCTATAAAAAAAATTTCATAACAGGGTCCATGATTGTACAATGTTGTGATTTCACCCATCTATTTGGATTCTAGGTAGTGTCAAGAACTCAATGGACCTTCTCCAAATAAGGAGAAGATTCATTAAGAGAATCATCCTTAGAGTAGGGGCTTCATATTTCATTTGTGACAACTCCAATATGAATATTATAAAAATATATAAAATGAACATAATCAATTCATGCCCCATAAGTAAAACAAATACTCTTATTTAAAAAAAAGGTCATAATTTAAGTCATATAAACCATCCCATTAAAAAATATCTACCACACATTATAAAATTTATTTTATTAAAATCATCAATTCCAAATAAATAATTTTCTATTCAATTTTTACCAATGTACATGTTGTTCTATGTGCCTCCCTAGAACCAAATGTTATTATCTAACCGTTATAATCATAGTATTGAATATTAATTGGTATCCTATAATATAGTGATTGATTTTCTCCTTAAAATATGTTTGATAATAACCTATAGTTATGTTTTACACTGAAAGGTCATATAAATTCCCTACTATGTTAAGAACCTATAGGTTTTATGATATTATTATGAGTTATATGTTCTATTGTAAGATAATATCATTTGATGTGGTAAAAATAATATTAAATATTGTGGTTGGAGACTCATTGGACTTTGGGAAACATTCTCTTGGTGTATTCCATTATTAATCATCTGGGTAATAGATAATAAGAACATGTACTTATAATGGAAAATACATATTTATATGTTTCATTTGATGTTACTACATGTTTATTTTTGTAATGGTCCTTTGATTCGTCATCCCACTGATCATGTGTCTTGGTTATGAATCACTACTTCTGCGCAGTTTCCATTGGATTTATTTATATAACTACAAACATCCAATGGTTCATTATCCAATGATAACTGCTTTCCAAAGGTAGGTGTATGTAAAGTTTTAATGTATTATACAAAATAAATTGCATTTTTCTAGAGGAAGGGAGTTCAGACTCATCACACCCTTTTGGGGGGAATTATTTCCAAATTCGGTACTCTCTTAAAGATTTTATATATTTCTATTAATCCTTATTAATTTACGAATTATAACATAGGTTTCCCATGGAATTTACAATCAATTATTAGCATATATGAAATTCATAATCATCTGTTTATATTCTAGGTTCTTCATTAATGGAGATATCTATATTGATTTGAGGTTCTCCATCAATGGTATCCTATCATATACTATTTAATGATTATCTTAACTGTCATTTTGATAGTACTAGTTTTTAAGCCACTTAGTTAGAAAATCTGGAATTTTTTATCATCTTGGGAGATGAAGGGTTGTTTTGTTGTTGGGATCATCCCCATAAATGGGTTACCTATGAATCCTTGTGAAAGGAATCACAACCCTTGTAGTTTGGTGCCTCTTAATGGGGCACATCATACCTTATAAGGTCTTGTGACAAGGACCTATCCATATAGTTTAATTTCATGTGGTAATTACATCAAAGATAATGGTTCTTAGTCATGTCTTGGTGAGGGAATTAGGCCTAGGTAGCCAATGGAACATGGAAAGAATATGGGTTCTCATGTTTTATTAGTCCTTGTTGGGGATATGACCCAGGAAGAATGGGGTTTATTTGAAGTTTTCGGTATAAACCTCAGAAAGGCTTCATACATATCCCATTTGGATGAGAATCAATGACCATATAGTTTGATGATTCTCGTAGGAGAGTATAGTCTCTTGAGAGAAATGAGTTTGGGATTTCGTCAAGAAAAGGATTCCTTGGTGATTTGGGGGTTTAGTATGGGTCTTACTTCAAAGGAGGATTCCCATTTATTAATGTAATGAGATGGAGCTTGGGCCTTAAGAAGGCTCCCTACATATTCCAATTATTGGGGGAATCATAGTTCTTGTTATTCATTGACGGGTTTTTGTTCAAATGTTGTGGTCATAAAAAATCACTAATCCCACATAATTCATGCTCAGTTTTAGAAACAATTTGTTGAGAAATATTCCACATAAGTTCATTTACACTTTCCCCCCTCCGCTGATGAATGAGGATGGGCGTACAATTGTGAGGGAGGATGAGGTCGATACAACAATGGAAGAAGGCGTAGAAAAATGAAACCATCAATGTGGGATAACATTGGGGGTCATGTGGCATGATCTATATAAGATTAGGTACTTAAATCAGTGGTAGTGCCCTTTTGGTTACCAGGGGAGGAGGGATACTTCTCATTTTATTACATGGAAAAGAAAGTTTGACCCCACTCTCTATAATGGGAACTGGTGGCTCCGAGTCTAGGTGAAAAAATTGTGAGGAGAGAACCCAAAATGTATTCCCCCAAACTGGGATCTCCCAAACACTATTATTGATAGAATTTTCCATGTGATTGTGGATATACATACCCATAGAAATTACATGAATCCTAACCCCATTTCAAAAAAATGTGGGAAACCTCTGACGAACTATATACAAACCCAAATAGGAGACATTATGATGTGCCATTCTAAAATGGTTGATAAGTCCAGTGGTTTTGGTGGAGGATTCAACATAACCCATTTTAGATAATGGATCCAATGAAGAATAATGTTATCATTAAATTGATTTGAAGACGTCATGATTAAATGCATTTATAGACTGAAGGGATTAGGTGAATCAAAAGAAGGTTTCCCAAGCAGGTATTTGGGGTGCAGGAATGGGTGAGAAAGTAGGCTTGGGAGACCTTACTTAAACATAAGTGTTGAACAAACCGTATTATAATACATGGATGATACTTGAATCAAAACTTAATGAGTACTCATAGGTATTCCCAGAATAAGTGTGCTCGGGTTCCTTTGTGAGGAATAATTGGCACATAAGTGTTTCTGATTTAGTAAGGATATGCACATTATGTGAACAATTGTTATGAATTTCAAACACTAAAACGTGTTAAGTACTATGATTGTTCTTAAATTATTATTATCTAGGTGTTAAAGAACTACATTGATGGTTTCGATTGAATTGGGAGAATCACTAAGGAGACCAGAGTAGAAATTAGGCTTCAGAGAAATTCATCAGCACAAATGAAGACCCCAAAGGACTATTTATAAACAAATAGGAGACACAAAGTGAATTTATATTGGGCACAGAAGTACGTTGCATTCCATAATTGTGGCACACAGGTGTATTACATGCCTCCAATAAATCTTCCTAATTCGGGTGCCGCTCTGAGGTCTTACCCAAAATAATTTCTTCATTTCACCTTCATCTTGGTGGTGCGTAGGTATTTTCCCAAAGGTACCTTGGGAACTACTTTAGGTACTTATCCGAATTTATTGCTCCATAGCACGGGGGTTGTGCCGCGCACCCCTATTTGGGTTCATTGTCGGGCTGTAGTCCTGAACTTTAAGGTCAGTGCCTTCATTATTTTAACTAGCCCCCATGAAAGATGCTGAGTCACACTATGAACTTTTCGATCCGGGTTGAGGACATTTTGCAAAAACGTGGAAGAAATTTCATGGTGTCTACATCCTTACAATTTAATATTATTTTTAACATATATCAAGAGTCGCATAAATTTATTTATTGATGAAAATGTTGATGACATATACTCACAGTGTTGTAAGATTCCTTCAGTGAGTCACAAGTGATGTTACAATAATTAATAATATTTTAAATTATTTATCCTTCTATTATTTAATGGAATATGATATTGATAACCCTTTGTTAGGAAAAGAACGACATAACAAAATCCTTCCCTATAGTGTTCTAAGAGAAATTTCATTTTCAAAAAGTCAAATAAGGAGACATCAAGAACCTAAGTTAATAAAACCAATATGAAACCTTCTTAGTTATATATATCATGGGAAAAAATTATATTATAAAGTGTGTATTAGTATGATGATATATATGTTAATGATTTTATATTAATTCTCTATATTATTCTGGATGTTATTTTAAATTCTAACATTGTAATTTAGGTGGTGTAGAAAAATTCCAATGAGGATGGGGACTAGAGGGTTACACACTATGTGTATTCAGAATCATATTTAAATTTAACATAAATTTAAAACATTGAATAAATATTATATCTATATATAGTTTAATAATTATTCATGTTTGGCTGATTTATTATATTCATTTTCCTATTATTCGATAGAATATTATTGAGTCTATATTTAATGATATATTTATTCTCTAAGTAATTATATTTTTAAAAAAGTTAGTATATAATATTTATTTATCACTAGTATATTCTCAATATAAAAACATTTTATATGTTATCACATTGTCATTTAATAAATATTAATCCATTAGATTAATAGTTATAATTATAATTTATTTATAAAAAAATAATACAGTAAATTTATTTTTTAAAATAAAATTAAACTATTCTGAGTTTGATAACTATTAAAGAGGAGTGGTCATAACAACAAGGCCTCATAGGAACCATAGTTTCCTTATATACACATGTTTTCCCATTGAAAAAATTTAATAAAGGGTAATGTGTTATAAAATTTATGCATAGAAATTAAAATTCAATGATACCACAAATGGTAACTTCTACATTTGAAAAAATATATTTGATTCTCCCAACACTGGAATGTCATGGATCAATGTTGAAGAGTTTGGAATCCTAATGAGTGTCCACACGTGTAACACAGTTCCATGATTTTTAGTATTTTATTCTCAAGCTCTAACATTAGAAATAAAATATGATTACAACCTCCCTTTAAACATGTAGAGAATGTGGACTCAATAAAGAAGTCTAGATCACTTTTTCCTTGTTCTTCCTTTATATTCATTTTCTATTTCATTAGAGACATGAGATGATGGGACAAAATTCATGAAAATGGTGGAGTATACTATTTAAGAGGCTAAAATGAACCTTTAAAATTGTAATTTATTTAATTCATAAATTGTGAATTTATATTAGATATATAAATGCTTAAAGAAATACATATCCATTCCATTATCACTATCCCAGTTCTTTCTTCACTTGACCATGCTAACAACATAAACACCCTGCATTTACATGGTCATCAAGTCCTATCCCTCCAAGAACAACCAATTTTACCGTAGATATTTTATCCCGAACCCAAGTCCCACCCAATTGCCAAAATGAATCATAAGACTAATAATTTTCTCCAAATGTAAACACATTTTCTATCAATTGTTGTTTTTTCTCATTCACATCTACAAAAATAAATATCCACAGAGGTCACCCATATTGATCACTACTATTGGAAAATCATCATTAACTATGGATTTCTAACAAAATGGGATATTGAAATTAAAGGCGAACCAAATTTTTATGGTTAGTAAATATTATCCTTTTACACATTTCAAATTTTCATATTTTATACTCCACCTCCACTTTAATGAATAAAAACATCATTTTAGACCCTACATTTCAGCCTAGTAAGTGCAAATACACATCTACCTAGATTCCTCCTATGATTCAAATTTATTAATGCATCACCATTGCCACCCCAGTTGCTCCATATTCATATCATGTCGCCTCCTTAGGGTCTTTCAACATCCCTGACTAGGATGTTAGAAGAATGATTGTAACCAAAAACATATAAATGTTCTTTCTAATTATCCTTTTACTCAATCACAAACACCTAGGGAATCATCCTTTTAGTTGACCAACCTGATCAAAAATCCATGGGAAACCTATTTAGCTATGCATAATTAATAAGGTAGGACCCAAAAAAGAAAGGTGATCCTTAAAGAAATGGGTTGTCACATTGATTCTTTTAACCCTTTAATATTCATTGATGACACACTCACACACAATCCTTTTGGAGCATAATGTTTTCATGGAAGACCCCATATCTTAACCCTTGATGTTCTGCCACACTTCTATCTGAGTTCCTCATCTAATACTAGTGTAACAATAGGGCCCCACAAGTACAAGAATTACCTTAAAGAAATGTTTTTAACCCTTGCTTGGTCCCACCCACATGACCATATAGTTCATCACACTAATGTCTATCCCCATAGGCCCAAAATTCTTTAATATGTGTGTTTTTTCCTTAGTCAAACTCTCCTTGGGAAACATCCCTACAGGTTACACGTCTCGATCACTAATCGAGGCAAAATCTAGTTAACTATAGTGTTCTAATAGTGTACTCTATCTAAAAAAATTATTCTTTGTTGACATGGGTGGTAACATTAAGTGTTTTTACCCTATAATATCATGGGGTGCTACACTGATGGACAAATACTACCGATCCCATGAGAAATGATATTTAAAATATTATTTCTGTAATATTGATATATATATTAAAGAAAAAATTATTTTATGTGAGTTTAGTGAATTTCAAATTAATAATAATAATAATATGATTATTACTTTTACATGGGGTTTGCTGGGGATTAGTAGAATATTAAGGGATCATGTGAATTTATTTATTCCTTATCTATTATCCTATAAATACCTAATCATATCATTTTCATAACCTATCCAAGATGAGACATTATGGTGAATATTTATTTCTATAGAAAATTATTTTTATCCCTATAGAGATTTTCTCCTATAATGGTCTCAATAACCGAAAGGGATCATCCACAAAATAGCCACTTGAGTCTAGAGAGAATGAGAGTGATTCATTTTCACATGAAAATAATTATATTGTGATCAATAATGATCAACAAATTCCCTAGAATCATTTGTTCTAACAACAAAAAATTTCACAATATTGATGTTGGTTTCTTGAAAAATGTGGAGATTACTATTAGAGAGCATCCATTGTTGATTATTTAGAGGCACTAACAATATGTGAAGGTTTCTGAACAAAATTATTTCTGAAAATTATTTATAAAAATATTTAATTATTAATATTGAATCTAATTAATTATTAATTATCTCTGATGATCATATCTCGCTGATTTTGGGGTTTCTATTTCATCATTTTATAGGGACAAATTAGAATAATTTGATGAAAAACATTGTTTGGGATGGGTAATACAACTTCCATTATTCCCCCCAACCATCAAAAGGTATCAGAGTGGTTACATGACAATTTATAATTATTTTTTATTCATCAAATGATATATGAGTTTGTCGATAGAATTTCATTTCTTTTTATTTTTTAATTAAATTTGAATGTTGATATTACATATTCATTAAAATTTATATGATCATGAAAACATAATAAATAGGTAAATATTAATGGAATGTTCCATCATTAGGTCTTAAAGGGTTCTATCTAGATGGCATGGTTACCCAAATGTGTAATTGAAAAGTATACATCAGGTTTTCAGGTTACCTAAATCTGAGAAATCCAATATTTACATTGCTCTCCACATGAAAATCAACACATAATATTATTAATACACCTTGTGTTTACCATCTAAACTAAAACATAGAGTTAGGGACTCTGTGTCGTGTATCCTACTTACATGTTGTGTACTCTTACATGGTTTTTCCAATGATTTTTATTGAAAATATATGTCCAACATATCTGTCACACAACACATAAATACCTAAATCCAGTGAACCCATAATAAATGTAATTACACACCGTATAGCCCATGTTCATTCCACGGAACTCATTAATGTCGATAAGGTTTAGAAGACCTGCTATTTGAGCATGTGTCGTAGAGATATAGGATGTGATATACATTTTATTTAACTCTCTATTACTTACAATGAATTTTCCTAGTAATCAACCAAATTACATTTTATGAGGAAATAATAAATTATTTTATGAAATCCAACCTTTATTTCTCAATGTTGGTATGATAATATGTAATATAGTTTTAAAATTATTTAAATTTATAATTGATTTCACATAATAAATTCACTATAATTGTCAATATATTTTATATGTGTATTAATTATGGTACATACCTCATCAGTTAATGGGTTTCTAGTTATCACAAATGATATATCTCTTATGTGATACTATGAAATACATAATTTTACATAGTTTAACCACATAAAATTATCCGTGTGATAAAATATCTTGTATGTATTTAATAAATTAAAAAATGGAGAAGTTGTTTATATATTTTGTTGAATCAAAATACACATTATGTACTTATATAATTTTAAATAAAATTAATTAATCAAATTACTTTTAATTAAAATTAATGAATTTTATAGGGTTTTCAGATAAGATAAAATGAATTAATTAAATGAGGAGATAATTAAATGATATAATTCGACAACATTTTATGAAAATAAAAAAAATAACTGAATTGAATAATATATAGTGTGTAAATATGCATTTATTTAATGTATGTAGATGACAATGATCTTATACTAGAGCATGTATTTTGTAGGTATATTTAAAATATTATTATTACTGAATTTTTGAAATAATTTATTAAATTATGTAGTGGACAATGTTTCATTTTTCTCCTATCATTATGTAACTGTATTCCCCCAGTTTCCATTATGAAACACATATTAACCAATTCATTGATTCCCCTCATCCATGTGTGAGTAAAATATTATATAATGGATGGAGCTCACAAGTAAGTGAGTTTGGTTCATGTTTGGATCTGAGGTGAAACTACTCCAAATGTTACACAAGAGCATTTGTGGAATACAACAACTCAAACCAAGAATAGTCCTAGGAGTTTATTCCTAATGTTTAAGGGATAGTTTAAAATATTCTATATAAACCAAAAATTATAAAATCCCTAGGTCATTCCCCTTTATTTATTTTATTTCAATTAGTTCCCTGGTTAATTACTTACATATTTCTAAATAATTAATTTAATTAATTAACAATCAAGTAATATGGATTTTAAATAAATTTAAGTATAATGTAAATTTTTTATATACATTTTTGATAACATAAAAAACCTATTCAATATTAACAGGAATGTAAGAAAATAAAATGGGTGGTTTTCCCAACAAAAATCATTTAATTAAATATTATGTTGGAATAATCGTATACTATCTATGTAAAAAATGAACCATAGCTCGGTGTTCACGATCATCCCTAGTCTATGTGGTTTTAATTATGAGGAAATTTTAATTTGAGTATTTTGGGATTACATTAATAATATTACATCAATAGTTTATTAACATAACAGAACAAAGTTTAACTAAGAAGAATATCATTATGTAAATTATTATATAGTATTTTAGGATTGAATATTCCACTCAACATATCACAGATTTGTCTATTAATTCGTTTAGAAAGAAAAAAATACATAATAACCATCATATAAATTTTCAATCCCAAAAATGTGTTACAATAATGGTAATATAGATCCTTTATTGTATAATTTATGTGTGACAATATATTATGAAACCTATAATGGGGGGAATTATTTTTTGAGAAAATAGTGGAATCTTAATAATGGAAATTTAATAAATCATGCCTTTTAATAAAAATGAAAATAATTAAATTCTGATTTTATTTAATGTATTTTATAGAATGTTAAATGATCATACAACTATGATAATTTAGTATATAGAAATTTTTCATACAGGAATAGAATACTAAGGTTCATGTACTTTTATTTATACATTGAAAAACTATTGGAAAATTTATAATCTGAGTTGGAATCACTAATAAAAGTTACAACACCTCCCAAAACTAGAAAATTAGGGAAGGAATTATAAACTTTGTTCATGATAATTCATCAAATAATTGTTACATCAGAATATCAGTAATTCCCATAGAATAAATGATTTAATTTAATTACAAGAATGAATATACCATGATATCTCATTGTATATCTATTAAGAATGATAAATATTGGGTTTAGATAAATTATATTATTATTACACAATACTAGTGTAAAAATTAATAGGGTACTTATGTATTGATCTAGACTTTAATATACAAAAGTTCATTGGTCGCTTAGGAAAGACAAGAATTTAATAAGGATAATTAATTATCTATTTATATTATAAAAACATAAATTTTTTATAGGTTAGATTTATTCTTATTATGAGATGAATGTAATGGATAAATACCATGTGAATATTTTTACAAATCTGCACAAGATAAATAAGTGTTTTGAGGAAATCATTATCGACACCCTTTTTTTGAAAAATAATTAATTACATGGTTTAAAATATCATGAATATTTTTATTATGTGTTTACTTTAAAATTTCATTCATTGTAAAAAATAATATTATTCTATGAATATAACACCCCGACCCTAGTTATCCAGAGTCGGTGCATTATTACATAACATTGGCATGATCACAAGAAATATCATGTCTCGAAAGACCGATTAGATTAGTAGCCTTGGAATAACTAGATACATTAATTAACATTACCTTACATCATAAAATGAAAACAACAATAACATAGTCTCCATAGTCCACACTCATACTATCCCTGCAGGTCAATCATAATTTACTCTTTCACAATCGTGGGAAAAATTAAACATTGAAATGGGTGATCTCAGATGCTCAGTAAGGATAATAATATAGCAGAAACATTCATAGATAATCATAAACACTTAAGGCAATTTATAACTAAAACAAAGGCCTTTTCAACATGAACTTCAACATAAAATGGAAAAGATAAAATGAAATTATTCTATTTACTTAATTACATGGATATTCTACTCGTCGAATAATCACATGCAATATCAATAACCACTTTCATAATGATGGAATGCATAATTCCAAGCTATCATAACCACATAGACAAGGCCTCTTGCCAAGACTACAAGTAAGATTTTGTCAAGGCCTTGTGCCAAGACACTAGTTTGTCTCATGAGACCTACTGATGCATCGAGGAGCTATAGCAGTCTCCACCAGTCACTTATTAATTCCAATGTATTCCTTATATGAACATGTTTAAACATAACATAAATATTCGTATTAAAACTAGAATACGAAATGTCAATACTTTAACCACAAACCATGAATGGTATAAAAATAGAACATCCACAGTCAAACATAACTCATTCAATACAATATGTAAGATTGTATTGTACCTCAATCGATAATAATGAATGATATTGATAGAGATTAAAATAACCATCAAAACTATTGAGAGAAATATCCCTCTTTTCATGAAAACATTTAAAAGTCACACTATTTGTCAAGAATCCGTTTAAAAATAGATTTTTGAATCAAAGTGACCCATACCAATTTGAAACATTTAAAAGGTGTTTTAATTTTAAAACATTAATGTGCATATATATAAATCCTTAAAACAATTTTTTAAACATGGACATTAATGAGAAAGATTTAGAAGTATAAGTCTTTAAAACATTTAATAATGGTATTTTAGTTAGAGTTTCTAACCAAAAGAGAGACACTTGAATTCAAATAATTGAGGTAATCAAAACTTTGTAATATCTTGAGAATAAAGGGATTCATGATATACAATGTCAAATTACATTATATACACCATATAAAAGTGATTTGGTGTATTACAACAATGATGTCTCAATGGAATATAAATTGAGATGAAATCTCTCATAATGGTCATATCCTTAGGTTAAGGATATATCAACGACATAATTATGTGTGAAAAATATAAATACACTGAATATGATTGGATATTCAGTGTAAAACAATGAAAGTACATTCACACATATTCTAGTAAAAACAACACCAATGAATTGGATGTTTATCTCAACAAATCGAGATTGAGTAAAAATTTCTATTATCAAGTTCATACCGATGACTTGAGAATTTATCAATGGAGTGATTATGTGTATAAAAACTATATCCACTTAATGGGGAGTGGAAATTATGACATAATAAAATGAATAGTGATTCCATACATAATCTTGGAGTAAAATAATCAATGAAGTATGCGTAAATCCGACTGAGTGGAAATTGAAATACCAAATTCCCTTATCGATTTAGTAACTTATGAAACATGAAATCATGAAATAAGGATAACACAATGATGATTTAAATATCCATATATTAAATTATATTACTCAATAAATATAATCATGGGAAGTACACAAACCACATGTAATAAATAAGTGGTGAACAATGGAATTCTCATGGAATTAAAAGTGAGATAAGAAACCCCTTACCACGTTGTAATCAACTGAGTCGTATGACCAAAAGTTAATAACCACCAAATGATTTACAGAATAAAATCATGATAATATATATCAAATGGTAGTACACAATACACCACTTTCAATAATTTAGTGGCAAACAATGGAAATATCACGGAATTGAAAGTGAGAAAGGAAAATCCCTTACCTTGTACTTTTTACTTAGTCGATGGTAGATTATCCTCTTGTATAATGGTTAAATAATTGTTATTAAATTATTAAACAATCATATACCTTATTATGATATCATATATGATCTTTTAACTTTTCTTTGTTAATAATATCTTAGAATTATTGTCATTTCGGGTGTTAACTTACTCGTTTTCTTTTATATGTTTTTTTACGTAAGAAGTGGTTTTCATGGATAGGTTGTATATTATTCATATCAAGAATCATATCAAGACCTTAAACATTATTTTTAAATCTTAAAATGATAATTATACTTGAATGGATACGATAGAGAATTAATCTCATCGCGTTCGTGGAGACGGTAGTCCGTACATACGCACGAGCGACAATATCATTCTTTTGATATTAAAACATTATATAATTGGATGGTATATAATATATATAAAGAATAATTATCATTTTATATTTATTATTTCCATGATTTACACATCATTATTATACCCATCCATATAATAATATATTGAATAACAATTACACCACGACGTGGAGACGGTAAGCCGTACGTATGCACTGTTGGAACCAGGTTCTTCAAAGCATGATTTGGTGTATGGATTGTGTTTGTTGTCAATCCTCAGTGGAAGTTCAGGGTGTGTACCAACAAAGTGATCATACCGTTCAAGCAGAAAACAGTAGTGAAGGTGGCGCTGTTTCGCAGTGTTTGCCAAATTTTTGGGCCTAAAAATCGGCCAATAAAGTAAAGTGTTTTTGGCAAAGGTACTTGGGTGCCGTGCTCTTGGAGGATGAAAGAATTGCGCGCCATATTATTTTGAGGATCAGAACATCAAAATTTGTCTAAGGCAAGAAGGTCGCGCAAGTGTTGGTTGGGTCGCGCAAGTGAGTTGCGCGACAGAGTTTCTTGAAGACAAGACTTGCACGCCGTCGAGGACTTGCGCGCCGCCGCGCAGGGGGTCCAGTTTGCCTATAAATACTGGACCACCCCTCCTCATTTGCAACGAAGTTCAAGGCCGAGAGATTTTTCGAGATCTCGTCGCGCAGGTGGTTGAGTCGCGCAGGTGGTTGTTTTTTCGCGCAAGTAGAGCTTGCGCGCCGGTGTTTGGTTGTGCGCCCAAGGTGGTTTGGAAGAGAAAGGAAGTGGACCGCGCAGGTTTGTAGTTGGGGAAGGAAGAGTCGCGCAACTGTGTTGATGACACTTGCGCGCCAGTGTGGACTTGCGCGCCGTAGTGGGACTTGCGCGACTGTCTTGGAGAAGCGCGCCTGGTTTTGCTGAAGTCCACCGGCGTGTTTGGAGCTGCACGAAAGCCGAGAGACTACTCGGTTCATTCGGGGAAAAGTGATATTCTTCTGGTGAGAATCAGACTTCAATAGAGCATCTACATACAACAAAGGATGCACTCTTATGCAAATGAAGAAGAGACCTTCACGTCTATAAACTGAGTGGGACTTCACCAACGGCAGTGAGCCAGGGGGAGTCAACAGGAGTGACCTGAGGGACGCAGTGAGCTATCCCTGAACTATTGTTAAGGCAGTGAGCCTGGGACAGAGTGTCTGTACCCGAACTTTTGTATTCGCAGCTAGTGAAGCATAGTGGATATAGGTACGACCGGAAACCTTTCGGCGTATTCTCCTTGGACGTAGCCCTTAGTGGTGAACCAAGTAAAAATGGCTGTGTCTTCTCTGTGCATGTGAATGTTTTCATTTTGATCATAATCATCATACAGGTTCAACAAGTTCCTACCAACGTGGGAACAAGATCCAACACAATAGAAGAAAAAGTGGTCACCCTGATTCACCCCTCCCCTCTCAGGGTGTCCCGGGGTCCTTCAAGTGGTATCAGAGGGTAAAGGTTGCTGGCGTTGAATCTGACCTTCTTCGTCATGGAAAACGCGATCAATGTCAGGGGAGTCCCTCACTTCGATGGAAGCAATTTCCAGATCTGGAAGAACATAATGAGATCTCATCTAAGATCTCTTGGAATGGAAGTTCTTTTTTCTACTGTTCAAGGAATACATGTCACTGATCCAACAGGTCTGGCTATGACTGAAACAGACAGGAAACTTCTTGATGCAGATGCTAAAGCTCAGAATGCTCTCACTGCAGCCCTTTCTGATCAGATTTACCAGAAGGTGATGAATTGCACCTCAACAAAATCTATGTGGGATAAACTTGAGAATATTTATGAAGGTGATAGAAAAGTGAAGGAGGCGAAACTACAAGTGCTACACAATTGGTTTGATGATCTGAAGATGCATCCAGACGAGAATGCAGACTCTTTCTTCAATCGAATTACTGAAGTGGTTGGAGAAATTCGGGGTCTAGGCGAAGAAATCAAAGACATTGATATTGTAAAGAAAATATTAAGAAGACTTCCACCTCTGTATAATGTGAAGGTGTCCTCTCTTGAGGAAAGAGATCTTTCCAAACTTTCTCTAGATGACCTACTGAGCAGTTTGGTAGCTTATGAAATGAGAGTCAAACCAGAAGATGCTACGACTCGGGTGAGCAAGGAAATGGCATTCAAGGCCATGGATAAATTGAAAATCTCAAAGGATAGTAGCAGTGATGATGACGAAGAGAAAGAAATTCTTTCTCTCATTGCAAAGAAGTTCCAGAAGGGGAAAGGGAAATTCAAAGGGAAGTTACCTCTCGCATGTTTCCGTTGTGGAAAAGTTGGGCATATTGCTTCTCAGTGCTTGAAGAATATCAATGATGATGACAGTGAAGATGAAAACTTCAAGAAGCCTCAAAGAAGGTTCTTCAAAAAGGGAGACTTCAAATCTGGTAAGAAAATGAAAAAGAAGAGTTTTGTCTGTGAAGAGGAAGAATATGACAATGAATTCTGTGATGAAGAAGAACCAGAATTCAAAACTGGGAACCATGCTTCTATGATGGCCACTGTTGAAAAGTCAGAAGATACTGATGGTGAAAAACAACTGAGAACTTATGTAGATCCTGAGGTGCAACTTAAGGATGCAGTTAGTAAGCTTAAGATTAAATGTAAGAGCTGCAATAAGTGGAAATCAATTGTGGAAGAATCAACTGAATATGTTGATCAACTTGAAGCTGAAATTGAACGACTGGAAGAATTTGTGAAGGTATAGTCTAAAATAATTGAAAGCAATGATGATGCAGTTGATCTGAAGCTGAGAATTGAAGAGCAGGAAAAGGTCATCAATGACCTCACATCCAGACTGGATGAAAAATCCAAGACTGTTGAGGGTCTTGAGGAGGAAGTAGTTACTCTAAGGAGTAAAATGGAGACAGAATCAGTTCCAAAAGAATCGAGGAAGAAAATACAGTTCAGAAGATTCTCAGATGCAGAATTACTTGCAAGAGCCAAGTGTGGTTCAGATGGTGTTGGAAAAGTCTTGAGTGATCAAAGACCTGCTTGCATGGGAAAGAGTGGAATTTGCTGTGAGGCTGAGTCATCAACTGCTGGAAGTGAAAAGATCCAAAAGAAAGACAAGATGAAAGTTGAACATGATGAAATGTTACCTAGAGTGCTGAAAAAGTAACCCTCAATCCAAACTAAAAGGAGACCTGAAAATTATCCTCAAACTTTCAAAAATGGCAGACAGTCTTACTATTCTCCCAAGGAAGAAGCTATAAAGAGAAATTCAAGTGAGAAGACATTTCCTCTCATGAAGTGTCAGTTCTGTGGCTATCTGGGTCATACCATGTCTTATTGTGAAGAGGCAAGAAGCTATCTGAATGGAGAAGATATAGATGCTCAACAAAGGAGAACAATCTCATATCCTAATTCTCATAGAAGAAATAATTTCTATGGATATTGTTTTTGTTGTTCTAACTTTGGTCATAAGGCCATTAATTGCAGGCAGAGAAGAGACATAGACACCTCATACCGAAGTTCAAGACAAGTCAAGTCTCATCAGCAAGACAGTGTTGCTCATTTAAAAAGGTTCTCACCTCTCACAGAAGACTTTGACTATGAAGAACCTGGGTATGCGGAAGAGATAGTTGAAAGGCCATCAGTCCTATATACTCAATCTAATGTCTCATGGAAGGAAAGGAAGAAGATTGAGAACTCGAACCTTGCAGAGGTAGCCCTCAAAGCTACAATGAACAATAGTACCTGGATTCTGGATAGCGGTTGTTCATCTCATATGACGGGTAATGTCGGCCTACTAACGAATATCATAAAGAATGTTGATGGTATAGTAAGATTTGGTAATGATGGGGCTCTGAAAATCAAAGGGAGTGGAAGTACCCAATTAGCTAATGGAGAACTAAAGAAGTCTGAAGTCCTTTACATAGATGGCCTACGCCATAATCTCCTTAGCGTGAGTCAACTCTGTGACTCAGGACTTATAGTTACTTTTAATCAGAAAGGTTGCACCATCAAGGGAAAAACCGGCAATTCACTTATGAAAGGATGCAGAACAGAAGGCAACTTGTATCAGGTTGATAGTGAAGAAAATGTATGTTACATGACTGTTGAAGATGAAAACAATTTGTGGCATCAGAGATTGGGACACATCAATCAACAAGACATGGAGAAAATATCAAAATTGAGAATTGTCATGGACATCCCCAACCTGAAGCGTGAGCGTGAAAAATCTTGTGATGCTTGTATTCGTGGGAAGCTGGTCTGCAGTTCATATCGGCCAAAGAAGAAAAAGGCATCTCACCTTCTTGATCTGATCCATACAAATGTTTGTGGTCCAATAAATGTTGCCGGAACTCATGGAGAAAGGTACTTTGTCCTTTTTATAGATGATTACAGTCGAATGGCATGTGTGATGGTCATTCACCGGAAACGACAGGTCCTTGACTGCATGAAAACATATCAGCGAATCGCCGAGAATAATACTGGACGAACGATCAAAGTGTTGCGATCTGACAATGGAGGAGAATACACGTCCATTGAATTTGAAAATTATCTGGAGAAGCATGGGATACAACATGAGGTAGCTGCTGTGAGAACTCCACAGCAAAATGGAGTTGTTGAACGAAGGAATCGACAAGTGAACAACATGGCATGAACTATGCTGATTGAGAGTCGTATTCCACGACATTACTGGAAAGAGGTTGTTCAAGCTGCAGTGTACATTCAGAATCAAATAGGACTTTATATGGGTGAGACGAAGACACCATATGAATTATGGCATGGACGGAAGCCTTCTCTAAAATACTTTCGTGTCTTTGGAAGTAAGTGCTTCATCAGGAACAAAGAAGGAAATCAGGGGAAATATGGTGACAACGCAGATGAAGGAATCTTCCTCGGTTACTCAATGAACAGCAAAGCCTACAAATGTTTCAACAATCGTTTGGGAAGGATTGTGGAAAGCAATGATGTTAAGATAATTGAAGAGAAAACCACAAATGCTTCACGGACGTCATATGCTGATGTGATAGAAAGTCATGAAGAATGTGGACATGAAGAAACTACAAATGCAGAAATAGAGGAAGATGTTCAAAACACTCATCAATCACATAATGATGTTGACTCAGAAGAAGAATCTGAAGAAGAAACTATGGCTGAAGAGAATTCTACTGAACCTCGCAGGAGAAATCGAAGAGCTGAGATTGATCCATCCAACATAATTGGGGATATGAGTGCACCCACTCAAACCAGAAGGATGAGGAATACCACGAAATCTGCATTTCTATCAGTTGTAGATCCATCCTCATTCGAAGAAGCTGCAAAAGATGAATCTTGGGTGAAAGCCATGAATGATGAATTAGATCAGATTGATAAGAATCAGACATTGGATCTTGTCCAGAGACCCGAAGGTCACAATGTGATTGGTACCAAATGGATCTTCAAAAATAAGTTTGATGAGCATGGAAGTGTTATCAGAAACAAGGCACGACTGGTATGTAAAGGATACTCCCAGATTGAAGGTATTGATGTTGAAGAAACCTTTGCTCCAGTTGCTAGACTAGAATCAATCAGGCTTTTCCTTGCCATGGCACTCCAAAGTGGATATAAAGTATATCAAATGGATGTTAAGACAGCATTCTTGAATGGTGTACTTGAAGAAGAAGTCTACATTGAACAACCGGTGGGGTTTGTCTTGGGTACCGATGAAACAAAGGTCTGCAAACTAAAGAAATATCTATATGGTTTGAAGCAGGCACCACTGGCATGGTACTCACGGCTAGATTCATATCTCAAGAAGTTGGAATTCAAAAGAGGAGGAGTTGATCACAATCTCTATGTGAAGAATTCTCCAAAAGATCAGTTCATGGTTCTTGTCTACGTTGATGATATCATTTTTGGTGGCAGCAGGCAGAAATTAGTGGATGAATTTGCAAACCATATGAAATCAGAATTTGAAATGTCTATGATTGGGGAGCTCAAATATTTCTTGGGGTTACAAGTGATTCAAAAGAAGGAATACACTTTCATTTCTCAGGAAAAATATGCAAGAGAGTTGCTGAAGAAGTTCAATATGCAAGACTCCAAACCAATGTCAACTCCGATTGCTGTTGGAACTAAACTTGGAAAGCATGAGGATGGGAACTCTGTTGATCCCACCATGTACAGGAGGATCATTGGAAGCCTACTGTATCTGACAGCGACAAGGCCAGATATTGTCTTTGCAACATGCCTTGCGGCCCGCTTTCAGAGTAATCCAAAGGAGGAACATATGTCAGCAGTAAAAAGAATCATGAGGTATATTCAAGGCACACATAACTTCGGGTTATTTTTTGCTGCAGGCAGGGACAGTGAATTATCAGCGTTTTCTGGTGCTGACTGGGCTGGGGATGTAATAGACAGAAAGTCCACTAGTGGTGGAGCTTTCTATATTGGGCATAAATGTGTTGGCTGGTTGAGCAAGAAGCAAGAAAGTACTTCTCTTAGTACTGCTGAAGCTGAATATATCTCCGCCACAAAAGCATGTACTCAACTTCTTTGGATGAAGCAGCAGCTAACAGATATTGGTGATAAGGTGCAGCAACCAATGGTGATTTATTGCGATAACAAAAGTGCAATTGATCTTATGAAGAATCCGGTTCAACATTCTCGTACAAAACATATTGAAATACGGTATCATTTTATCAAAGAAAAGTTTGAACAAGGAGTGATTAAAATGGATCATGTTGGAACTAATGAGCAAGTGGCTGATATCCTAACCAAGCCATTGTCCGCGGCTGTGTTCGAGAAGCATCGGTTGAACCTCGGTGTTCGACCACCTCCTACTGCATAAGGAGGCACCGGAAGTCCCCTCTCCCCGTTTGTTTTAACTGTTTTTATCTTCTTATGGATGTGATGCAGGTTTATGGGGGAGATACTATCCAGGGGGAGTATGGCTTGAGCTGAACGTTGAACAAACTTTTCGGTCTTTGGTTTTATTGTCAATGGGGGAGAAAGGCATAAATTCAAGGCAAGAAATTCTTCTGTGATGAGAAGTGTAAGATTGTGATGAGAAGTTTAATAAGGATAACATCGGGCGTCATGGAGAATTTCAAAACACTAAGACCCAATTCAAGCTTTCTCTCTTGTTTTCTACACCGAGCATTGCTCACGTAGACTTAGAGTGTTGGCTGAGTTGATTCTTGTGTTTTGGATTTGCTCATGGTTGGAGATCTATTGAATTTATTCTGATTGCCAACAAACCCAAAGGGGGAGATTGTTGGAACCAGGTTCTTCAAAGCATGATTTGGTGTATGGATTGTGTTTGTTGTCAATCCTCAGTGGAAGTTCAGGGTGTGTACCAACAAAGTGATCATACCGTTCAAGCAGAAAACAGAAGTGAAGGTGGCGCTGTTTCGCAGTGTTTGCCAAATTTTTGGGCCTAAAAATCGGCGAATAAAGTAAAGTGTTTTTGGCAAAGGTACTTGCGCGCCGTGCTCTTGGAGGATGAAAGACTTGCGCGCCATATTATTTTTAGGATCAGAACATCAAAATTTGGCTAAGGCAAGAAGGTCGCGCAAGTGTTGGTTGGGTCGCGCAAGTGAGTTGCGCGACAGAGTTTCTTGAAGACAAGACTTGTGCGCCGTTGAGGACTTGCGCGCCGCCGCGCAGGGGGTCCAGTTTGCCTATAAATACTGGACCACCCCTCCTCATTTGCAACGAAGTTCAAGGCCGAGAGATTGTACGAGCTCTCGTCGCGCAGGTGGTTGTTTTGTCGCGCAAGTGGAGCTTGCGCGCCGGTGTTTGGTTGTGCGCCCAAGGTGGTTTGGAAGAGAAAGGAAGTGGACCGCGCAAGTTTGTAGTTGGGGAAGGAAGAGTCACGCAACTGTGTTGATGAAACTTGCGCGCCAGTGTGGACTTGCGCGCCGTAGTGGGACTTGCGCGATTGTCTTGGAGAAGCGTGTCTGGTTTTGCTGAAGTCCCCCGGCGTGTTTGGAGCTGCACGAAAGCCGAGAGACTCCTCGGTTCATTCGGGGAAAAGTGATATTCTTCTGGTGAGAATCGGACTTCAATAGAGCATCTACATACAACAAAGGATGCACTCTTATGCAAATGAAGAAGAGACCTTCACGTCTATAAACTGAGTGGGACTTCACCAACAGCAGTGAGCCAGGGGGAGTCAACGGGAGTGACCCGAGGGACGCAGTGAGCTATCCCTGAACTATTGTAAAGGCAGTGAGCCTGGGACAGAGTGTCTGTACCCGAACTTTTGTATTCGCAGCTAGTGAAGCATAGTGGATTTAGGTACGACTGGCAACCTGTCGGCGTATAATCCTTGGACGTAGCCCTTAGTGGTGAACCAAGTAAAAATGGATGCGTCTTCTATGTGCATGGGAATGATTTCATTTTGATCATAATCATCATACAGGTTCAACAAGTTCCTACCAACGTGGGAACAAGATCCAACCCATTAGAAGAAAAAGTGGTCACCCTGATTCACCCCTCCCCTCTCAGGGTGTCCCGGGGTCCTTCATGCACGTACGGTGACATGTTATTCAAAGGGTGGATAGAATACTGAATATGGTTGTAACATATTTATAATAATATTACAGTATATAGGAGATACTGTATTAATTATTTTATAATAGAAATAACAATGAAAGAAGAAGTGGAAGAAGAAAGGAACATGAAAAAGTGTGTTGAAATCATTACCTTTTCTCCAGGTTCTTCCTTTTGATTTGATAAAAAGGGCTCCTTAGGTTGGATTTATGATCAAACTAATGCCTCTAGGTTCTAGTGAGGGATGTTGACTGAGTATTTGGGCATGGTTTGGCCGATCCAAAAGGCTTTGAAGGTGTGAATTAATGATAAGGGGGAGTGCCCTTTTATAAGAGGGGTGAGGGGCACCTTTGGAAAAGCTAGAAATATTATTTTATAATAAATTAATATTCGGTTTCTAATGGCTCCAAAGTAAATTATTTAAAGGTTAAGGTGGGTATAGGTCGAACAAAACTCAACAAATTGAATTTATACAGGTTTGGGTCATTATATTAACCATATCTTTAAGTATTAACTCTTAGTTAATTAGTTTCACTTTTACAATGTCTCTTTGTATTTTTATATTATATGGTTAATAAACTTACTATATACATCCAAGAGACCCCCAAGTGGTTCATTAATGATACACCTATCATGATATAAGTCTCTTGGCCGAAACATAGATTTTTAGGAATTTAATATCAATTAATAATATAATATTTGTTTTAAAAACCCTTTTATGTCTATTTTGAATCTATTCAATAATAGATTTTTGTAAAACTCATAACAGAAAGATTACTTCTAAAAAATTTAATTAAATCAATCCTAACATGTCATAGTATCCTAGAAAATTAGTTTAATCCATAAAAAGTCTCATTTTAAATTTATTTGGCTATTTATAATATCAATTATTTTAATTTTTCACTATTATGGTAATTATTGCATCATCATTTTGTCATAAATAAATTAAATTATTTAATGTCTATAAATTATAAATAAACTATGATTATGTAGGAAATCGTTTAAGCTTTATAATTAATATTTATAGTCTAAACTCCAACATATTTGACCATATGTAACAATTTTTTTTCTAAAAGATATATGCTTGTGTCGTTTTTGTATTCATTTTTACATAATTAAAATAAAGTGTCCCTATCACTTACATGTGGATCCATGGGGTCCCAAAATCGACCCAAAGACTCCCATGGTTGGCCATGTATCAAAAAATACGGTTTAGACACGTTTTAGGGTAATTTAGTATTATTATAATATTATTTGTTAACCCTAATTTACCAGATTTAGCCATAACCATGGTAAATAAAATATTTACCGAAGTAATTATTCAAAATGTCTAAAAATAAAAGTTACCTATTTACACAATATGAAAATCCTGATTCCAAATATGGAATCCATTTTTCCAAATTCAAAACACAGAATTGGAAGAAATTAATTTAAAATTAATTCCCGTTGTTAAAACAAAAAGTGTGTTTTTAAGAGATAATAACCATCAAAAGATTGACAATTGTTTATGTCTGGTTTAATTGTAAAAGTATGTAAAATGAACAACATTGTATTAAATGGTAAAAATATAATCTAAATATACTTTAAAACCACTCAAATTCATAATTTATCAATATTAATTATTTTGATTAAAAAAGTTGTTTCTAATTAAAATTTAGTAATTTTCACTATTCATCAAAATATGAAAGTTATCTAAAAAGTACCAAAATTTCACCCTAGGATAATTTCGATATTCCAAATCTAAATATGAAGTCCATTTTCAGAGATATATTTTATAAAATTTAAAAAAGTAGGTATTACTATTCATAACGGCTACTTTGATTGGTTGTGGTGTGTTAGAATCTCGAAGTTGCGTACAATGCACATCATAACATTGTTCAAAGGGAAATGTACCATGGAAGCTTGGGCCGTTACATTCTCCCCTCCTTCAATAAATTGCATCCTCACAATTTTTTTTAAAATTGGGCTTGAGAATATAATGGAAAGTCCCACATCAGAAAAAGAGTCAATAAAACTATCACTTTAAAAGAAAGGAAGAGAGGTATAAAGGTCACCCAAGATAACCCATACTAGGATTCCCTGTAGGAAAACATGGATATGGACGATAAACTAAGTGTTCAGTTATGATGGAGATGGATAGAAAACATGATCAAGAGAATATTAACAATATGAAAATCACAAACTTGTGTTGGGACAAACGGTCCTTAGTCTCCCATTAGGAAAAGTAAACAGACAACATTTATTTTAAGTTACATTACATAAGGAAGAGGAATTAATTTATGATATTGACTAAGAACATAAAGATATATACTTACTATTTAAGTAAAGTTTCATTTTTTAATAACTTTTTACCACTAACTCATTTTTTTTGAACAATGAGTATTCAAGATGACTTGGTCACAATGAAAGAGCTAGAATAAACTTCTATAGAAATACATGATCCATGTAGGATAAACTATATATTTAACTTGTCTTTAGAGATTAATCAAAACCAAAATGTTTAGTATAATATCTTATGACCCCCCCAACAGATATTCTATTAGAGAAAAAAACAAATCATAATTTCTAAAAATAAACCATCAATACCCCAAAGTTATATAAATACCATTCAATAATCAATTGTCCATAAAATCCTTCAATATAATCCAAACTAATATAGAAACTCAAAACTTATAAGAATGTAGTCTTCCATGTTAAATTGTATCTCCAAAGGACATCAAATACTCTTAATGTCACATACTTAAAAGTATTTAACCTAATCATTTCCATAAACATCCCAAATCACTATAAATTCGTAATAAAAACATAGAAAAAAATCCACCATTACTCATCAAATGAAATCCCATACTATTTTATTTTCCTTGGGCATATAGTGTTCACAATAAAGTGAACAACTTCCAAAATAACATCTATCACTTAATCACCAAATCATTTTCCTATACCAAGGGTATTCATTTAATAAGACATAAGAACCCAAATCAACGTAGTATCGATCAATAAAATCATTTAACTAAAAATAATTAGTCGCACTATCCAGGGACTTCACGTAGTCCAGTGGTAGGTGATAAATCCCAATCGCACTTTGGTTGTGGGTTCGATTCCCACAGCTTTGTCCGACGTGATGAGTTGTCATAGGGTCTACATGTTGTCCTTTTTCAAAAACTATATTTTATAATATTACCAAAATGAGATAAATTCTTCAAAATACCATAACATAATTTAACCACAAATGTTATATCATACCTTCTATTTTCATCCCAAATTATAAAAACTTATAATTCTCTCAAACCCCAATGATCATATAAAACCAAATGGTTAATTATACCTATATCCACAAGAGAAGAGACAATTCTTCCTCAAATTTCATTCTCACATGGAAAACTGCAGGGTTATAAATACAAGAAAAAATTATTCCAAAGTAAACCCATCAACAAGGATCAATAATAATTTTTAAACATTTATCTAACCATTTATTTCCACATAGCTTGTTCTTTGACCAAGAAAATATCCTATTAAATAGGTCATTCACTCGGGTAATGTCCAGGTCCCCTGCATTTACGGAAAATGACTGTAAATGGACTCTTGGGACCATTTTTATCTTCTTCCACAATACTCTTCATTTTTCTTTGGCATTTATTCACTTTATGTCCTTCCTTACCACATGTAAACCATTTCTTTGTCTGATTGATACACTTTCCTTGGTGTCTCCTTCCACATTTCCTACATGATGGAAATTGAGGATTCCTTTCTCCATGCTCTCTACTACTGGATCTCTTATCATTCATCACATTTCTCTTCCTTTTTGAGTCTAAAAATTGGTTAATATATTTTTTTTATCATATTTTTAGAAAATTGATTTGTCATAAAGACGATATCTTTGACGCCTAGCAACATTCCATTTTGTTGCTCATTTCCACCACTGTTCCCACCTTGTACATCATTCTCAAAGTATCTATGACTTACTTGGAATCCAGCCATTGTCTAAAACCAGAAATCTTTGTGTGAGTAACAATAGTCATAAAATCAGTTAGATATTAACATGTCACCATATTCTTCATTTGAAACACATTAGGATTAACCAAGGTCATTTACTCTCATCTTATATATTTAAAACATCAAATATGTTAGTAAAGAAAATGTTTATTATCCTAAGAATATCCCCCAGGAGTGTCGTAACCAATAGTGCAGAAAAGCCCGTTATTGTGCACCAGTTCTCGTTCGAGTCTAGCTCAAAGTGGTGTTTTTGGGTTTTACCCCTAGGTACATCTGTGCCAGAGCCGCCTCTACATGCTCGTATCCAGATAGGGATGTATTACACGGAAAACTCACAAAATCTCTACAATACCAAAATTCTAGGAAGTTCTTATATACTAATCCTCAATGTTTATCTTAGGTCTACGTGCTCTTATCAGATTTTATCTAAATCTAGACTCCACGGTTTTTACTAAACTTCCGCTGATACCAAATATAATGCTCCGACCCCAGTTACCCAGAGTCGGTGCATTATTACATTACATTGGAATGATCACAAGAAAGTTCAAGTCTCGAAAGACCTATTAGTTTAGTAGCCTTGGAATAACTAGATAAATTAATAAAGTTTACATTAAATCATAAACTGAAAACAACAACAACATAGTCTCCATAGTCCACACTTATACTATCCCTGCAAGTCATTCATAATTTACTTCTTCACAATCCTGGGAAAAATAAAACATTGAGAGGGGTGAGCTCAGATGCTCAGTAAGTATAATAATATAGAAAAAGATTTCATAGATAATCATAAACACTTAAGGGAATTTATAACTAAAACAAAAGCCTTTTAAACTTGAACTTCAACATAAAATGGAAAAGGTAAAATTAAATTATGCCATTTACTTAATTACATGGATAATATACTAGTTGAATAATCACATGAAATATCAATAACCACTTTCATAATGATGGAATGCATAATGCCAGACTATCATAACCACATATCCAAGGCCTCATGCCAAGACTACAAATAAGATTTTGTCATGGCCTTGTGCCAAGACACTAGTTTGTCTCATGAGACCTACCAATGCATCGAGGGGCTATAGAGAGCTCCACCCGTCACTTATTAAGTCCAATGCATTCCTCATATGAACATATTTAAACATAACATAAACATTCGTATTAAAACTAGCATATGAAATGTCAATACTTTAACCACAGACCTTGAATGGTATAAAAATAGCACATCCACAGTCAAACATAACTCATTCAATACAATATGGAAGATTTTATTTTACCTCAATCGATAATAATGAATGACATTGACATAGATGAAAATAACCATCAAAACTATTTGAGAGAAATATCCTCTTTTTCTTGAAAACATTTAAAAGTCACACTATTTGTCAAGAATCTGTTTAAAAATAGATTTTTTAATCCAAGTGTCCCATACCACATTGAAACTTTTAAAAGGAGTTTTAATTTTAAAACATTAATGTCCATATAAATAAATCCTTAATAACATTTTTAAACCATGGACATTAATGATCAATATTTAGAAGAATAAGTCTTTAAAACATTTCAAAATGGTATTTTAGTTATAGTTTCTAACCAAAAGAGAGACACTTGAATACAAATAATTGAGGTAATAAAAACCTTTTAATATCATGAGAATAAAGGGATTCATGATATACTATTTCAAAGTACATTATATACACCATATAAAAGTGATTTGGTGTATAACAACAAAGAAGTCTCAATGGAATGTAAATTGAGATGAAATCTCTCATAAATGTCATATCCTTAGGTTAACGTTAAATCAACGACATAATTATGTGTGACAAATATAAATACACTAAATATGATTGGATATTAAGTGTAAAACAATCAAATTACATTCACACATATTCTAGTAAAAACAACACCAATAAATTGGATGATTATCTCAACAAATCGAGAGTGAGTAAAAATTTCTCTTACCAAGTTCTTACCGATTACATGAGAATTTATCAATGGAGCGATTATGTGTATGAAAAGTATATCCACAAGAAATGGGAGTGGAAATTATGACATAATCAAATTAATATTGATTCCACACATAATCTTGGAGTAAAATAATCAATGAAGTACGCGTAAAGCCGAATGAGTGGAAATTGAAATTTAATATTCCCTTATCGATTTGGTAACATATGAAACATGAAATCATGAAAGAAGGATAATACAGTGATGATGTAAGTATCCATAAATTAAATTATATTACTCAATCAATACAATCATGGGCAGTACACACACCACATGTAATAAATAAGTGGTGAACAATGGAATTCTCACAGAATTAAAAGTGAGATAAGAAACCCCTTACCACGTTCTAATCAACTGAGTCGTATAACCAAAAGTAAATAACCACCAAATGATTTACAAAATAACATGAATATAAAGAGAATAATGATAATATATATCAAATGGCAGTACACAATACATCACTTTCAATAATTTAGTGGCGAACAATGGAAATCTCACGTAATTGAAAGTGAGATAAGAAAATCCCTTACCTTGTACATTTTACTTGGTCGAAGGTAGCTTAACCTCCTGTATAATGGTGAAATAATTGTTATTAAATTATTCAAAAATCATATACATTAATATGATATCATATATGATCTTTTAACATTGCTTTATTAATAATATCTTAGAATTATCGTCGTTTCGGGTGTTAACATACTCGTTTTATTTTATATGTTTTTTTACGTAAGCCATGGTTGTCATGGATAGTTTGTATATTATTCATATAAATAATGATATCATGTCCTTAAACATTATTTTTAAATAATAAAATTATAATTATACATGAATGGATACAATAGAGAATGAATCTCATCGCGTTCGTCGAGACGGTAGTCCGTACATACGCACGAGTGACAATATCATTCTTTTGATATTAAAATAATATATAATTGGATGTTAAATAATATATACAGAATAATTATAATGTTATATTTATTATTTACATGAATTAAACATCATTATTATACCCATCAAAATAATAATTTATTGAATAACAATTACACCACGACGTGGAGACGGTAAGCCGTACGTACGCACATATGGTAAAATTTTATTCAAATGGTGGATAGAGTTCTGAATATGGTTGTACCATAATTATAACAACACTAAAGTATATAGGAGATACTTTATTAATTATTTTAGAATATAAATAACAATGAACGAAAAAGTTGAAGAAGAAAGTAACATGAAAAAAGGTGGTGAAATCATTACCTCTTCTTCGGGTTCTTCCTTTTGATTTGATCAGAAGGGATCCGTATGTTGGATTTCTGATCATACTAAGGCCTCTAGGTTGTAGTTATGGATGTTTAGAGAGTATTTGGGCAGGGTTTTGACGAACCAAAAGGCTTTGAAGGTGTGAATTAATGAGAAGGTGGAGTGACCTTTTATAAGAGGGGTGAGGGGCAACTTTGGAAAAGCTAGAAATATTATTTTATAATAAATTCATATTCCGTTTATAATGGCTCAAAAGTGTATTATTTAATGTTTAAGGTTGGTATTGGTCGAAAACCACTCAAACAATAGAATTTATACCGGTTTGGGTCATTTTATTAACCATATCATTAAGTATTAACTCTTAGTTAATTAGTTTCACTTTAACAATGTCTGTTTGTATTTTTATATTATATGGTTAATAAACATACTATATACATCCAAGAGACCCCCAAAGTGGTCTATTAATGATAAACCTATAATTATATAAGCCTCATGGCCTATACTTATATTTTTAAGAATTTAATAGCAATTAATAATATAATATTTGTTTTAAAAACTCTTTTATGTCAATTTTGACACTTTTCAATAATTGATTCATGTAAAACTCATAATAGAATTATTTCTTCGAAAAAAGTTAATTAAATCAATACTAACATGTCATATTATCCTATTAAATTATTTTAATCCATAAAAAGTCTCATATTATATTTATTTGGGTATTTATAATATCAACTTTTTTAATTTTTCACTATTATGGTAATTACTGCATCATCATTATGTCATAAATAAAATAAATTATTCAATGTCTAAAAATTATAAATAAACTATAATTATGTATAATATCTTTCTATCTTTCTAATTAATATTTATAGTCTAAATTATAACATATATAACACTATGTAACAATTGTTTTGCTAAAAGATATATGCTTGGGTCGTTATTGTATTCATTTTAACTTAATTAAAATAAAGTGTCCCTATCATTTACAAGTGGATCCATGGGGTCCCTAAATCGACCCAAAGATTCCCAAGTTCGGAAATGTATCAACAAATAGGGTTAAGACATGTTTTAGGGTAATTTAGAATTATTATAATATTATTTTTTTAACCCCTATTTACCAGATTTACCCTTAACCATGGTAAATAAAATATTTACCGAAGTAATTATTCAAAATGTCTAAAAATAATGTTACCAATTTAAACAATTGAACATCATGACTCCAAATATGGAATCCATTTTTCCAAATTCAAAACACAGAATTGGCAGAAATTAATTTAAAATTAATTCTCGTTGTTAAAACAAAAAGCGTGTTTTTAAGAGATAATAACCATCAAATGATTGACACTTGTTTATGTCCAGTTTAATTGTAAAATTATGTACAATGAACAACATTGTATTAAATGTTAAAAATATATTATAAATATACTTTAAAACCACTCAAATTCATAATTTATCAATATTAATTATTTTGATTAAAAATGTTGTTTTTAATTAAAATTTAGTAATTTTCACTTTTCATTAAAATATGAAAGTTCCCGAAAATTACCAAAATTTCACCCTAGGATAATTTCGATATTCCAAATCCAAAAATGATGTCCATTTTTAGAGATAGAATTTATTAAATTTGAAAAAGTAGGTATTACTATTCATAACGGCTAGTTTTATTGGTTGTGGTGTGTTAGAATCTCGAAGTTGCGTACAATGCACGCCATTGCATTATTCAAAGGGAAACGTATCGTGGAAGCTTGTGGTGTTAAAATGAAATAAATTTATGGTTATTTTCTTCCCATATGTATAATAAGGTCATTTAAAATGTAACTTCTATGAATTTAATAATAATTGATTTGTTTCATAAACATTAGAAATGTATTATTCATAATATAAAGTGTATATGTCCCAATTATTGTGTATTTGGTACAATTTAATTTTTTTTCATGAACCATATTAGTGAGGTTTGTTCTATAAGTGGATTATAAAGGTTTATTACTATGTTATGAATGATAAGAACAAAACAAAATTTACAAATATGTATGGTGTATTCTCATAAGAAACAAAGAAGGATGATTCATGTGTTGGTTGTGATAAATTTGTATTCTATCAGAGGTTCAAAAGGGTAATTCATATATCTGTAATGGTAATTTAACAAATTTTGATTTTCAAATGGATGTACTCTAGCTAAATTATTTTATTATTAATTCTTAGATATACATTTATCGCAGAGTTATTTTGGACCAAACAATTCATTAAATATTTTCAAATTAATATTTTAATAATATTTTACACAAAATTAATAGTTAAATATTACCATAATAATTCATATCAAATGTTGGGAACATATAATGAATACAAATTTTAAGAATCATGTCAAATTTAGGAAGAAATTTCTTAATAAAGTAAAAAAGAAAGGATATTTTCATAAATTTACTAGAGATGGTATTTATTCTATTTATAGAAAAAAAATTATGACTTATCAACATAATTTATTATTAAATTTTCAACACAAAAAAAATTAGAAATATAGGTATTTCACAAAGTATATAGAATTTACTTGTTACATTTCATTAACAATTTCAAGGTGAATCTAGAGTTAAATTAATAAATATTATTAAATTCCTTTAAAAAATTTTTGGAATAACACATGAATGTAATGAGAATAAATAGTAAATGATATAATATCCTCTGGGATAGTTTTTCAAATAGATTTGAAATAAAGTATTTGTTTAGAATTAAATTTATTGTGATGTTCTTCATAAACTCACATTACCTATTTTACATTATAGAGATGTTGGTAGTATAAACTAGATCGATGAAACTGAATATAAATATTTCATATCTTCCATGATTCATTTCCAATCATCATTATGACAAGTATATTGACTAATGAATATCATATAAAAGTACGATATAATGTAAATCCATTCTGTCACAACCACAATTTTTTTATGTAATCTATTTGTAATGATTTCGAAATATTCATTTGTACATCATGAAAAAATGTGTATCTATGTTTTTTATACTATTTACACTAAGGCTAGTATAATACCTAATATATAAAATCAGTTAGTAATAAAAAAATAAATTTTATCAAGGTAGTATATCATTTTTTTGATAGTTGTAAAAAGAAATTTTCCAGTGGAATCATAGATCTAGAGGCACATGTTGTCATATGATTATTAAACATCACAAATGTTAGTGGGAGGAATTGTTCACAAGGGAAATATTATATAGGATGTTTATAACCATAGTGGTGGTTTTATATATTGATATATCTCTTTATGAAAATTATAAATCCAATAGATTTTAGGATATTGAAAATACGTATGATTGACATGTTCTTATGAATTGATAATTTTATTCGATGTACAATAATTCATCCTATATTTTAGTGGTTGAAAAAAGACCATTGTTTGGGATTCCACATAAATAATACATGGATGGTAATAGAAAGGTTCCAATTAGTATTAACACTTTTACCAATTTATCAGGCTTAGAGTAATTTTCAATTTTACTTTTCATGGATACTATGATCATTATAATAATATTTTTTTGTCAAGGCCACCTCCCTTTAATGTAACATTGTGGAAGACGTTTGTGTGATGTGAAAAGAATGTTTAGAAACATAAATTGAAGGAAATATTGATTGAATGTTTAAAGGATCCATTTATGGGTCAAAATTAAAATAATTATCAAAGTATATTCATTTGAAATGAAATGGTTATAGGTTTATACAAGTGGTTAGTGGGGACACATTAGTTTGAAATAAAGGTATGTTTGACGAGAGGAGAAACCAAGTGATTAGTCTTATGGTTATATAAAATCGAATATGTTTTCTGTAAATTATCGTAAAGAGAAACTAATGCTCTACATATTCTGATATACTAGCCTATAGCAAGGGGCTTCTTATTAAAAATTATAGTACAAAACTAACATGGTATTGTAAAATACAATATTCCATATTACGTATGAATTGTTTTTAGTGTTATATGGTATCCTTAGGAATTATAGACTATATATTACTAAAATAATTTTTCAAATTTATCTCACATTACTTGACATGTACACAATTTTTATATTTATGATGAATAAAACATAAAATAAAAATATCAAATGAGATTAGGAAAACAACAATAGTTGGCTATTAAAACAATCTAGAGTATTTGATGTAGTAAAACATGAGGAGTTAATTTCAATCAAGAGGTAGTGGTATGAGTACATGATATAGGTATAAATAACTAGTCAAAAAGCATGAAATTCTTGA
This sequence comes from Viscum album, assembly GCA_963277665.1. Lineage (NCBI taxonomy): Eukaryota > Viridiplantae > Streptophyta > Magnoliopsida > Santalales > Viscaceae > Viscum > Viscum album. Next base: position 1,103,419,182 of record OY728131.1, on the reverse strand, counting down.
CTAGTGTTGAATAGTGTATTTATTGACGTAATTAAGTAGGATTGTGGATTTTTTTTATGGGATTAGTACATATAAGTATTGAAAATGATTATCAAGTGTGAAGTGAGACACCATATAGTGTTGTTGGGTATTAACCATGTTATATGGATAGAATAATTATTTATGGGAATTTCCATGAGACCCTATAGGAAATATCATGTCATATGTGAGAGGCTAGTCATTTATATGGCCATGGGTTACATGTCTGATAGTTTTTTGTGTTGGGTATGGCCTAGGGAACTAAGAAAATTATGAGTATTGTATAACTAGGGATCAATAATTATTATGGAAATTATTATTCTAATTATGATGGTGATGTTGTGGTTTTGGTGCTACCCTATAGAAGAGATATAGGTGAGAACAAATGATTTTTAATTTAATAGAGGGGTTCTTGGATTAAATTAATTGATATTTGTTTCATATTACTTAGTTTGTGATCGTGTCATGTTGTAGTGATGGGACACCAACATTAGTGGGAGGGTAAAGGTATGTTAAATGACATGAGATGTGGCATAAGTATTTACCCTAAGTGAGAGGAAACCAGTCAAGATGTGATATTTGACTATAATATTAGTGAGAGTTTAGTTGATTGGATGTGATATCAGACCATACCCTAATAAATATGGTATTTCATGAACATGGTAAAATACCATGCCCTCTAGGTGAAAGGATATATTCTCGGAAGTGGTACAAGACCTTACCCTGAGTGAGATGGTTGTATTCAAATATTTATTTGTGACCATTTCTTGAGTGAGATTGTAGTGGTCATGATAATATATTACACCCTATATTGAGTGAGCATATATTGGTTTTGATGTTCTACCAGACCTCACCCTAACTAATAGGGTGTAAGTATGAGGATGGAATTGAATTTTTGAATTAGTTTGAGTCCACAACCTATGATATATTGTAGATTACATGAATAAAATATAGGACCCTAATCTAGGAGACAAGGTAGAGTTCTATGCTTATAATGAAAGGAAAAATAACCTATATTAATGATTTGATGTTGGTTATGTGAGGTATCATTGGAATGTGGTTAGTACCTAATATCGTGATGTGATTTTATATGTGTTATATTTTTCTAATTGATTTTTTGTACATTAATACAGATTAAATGACAGTAAATATGAGTGGAACATAGTGAGAATCCTTTAATATTTATGTTGACACACACCGTGGGAAATATGGTCTATGAGAATAACTTAATGTTAACATTCATGTGTCAGGTAGTATGGGGAGCCTGGCTAGAGTAGATTGTCATATATTAGGATATTTCTCTAATGAGGGAATCAAGTTTTATTTTTTAGAATCATGTTTTATTTATTTATTTTTTACCATCTATCCCGTTTAGAAACACTTATTGTATGTGTACATATTGATCATGAGTATCATTTATGTTATAGAAATATTATGTATTTTTTTATTGAAATTTATATATTATATATAATTAATTATACATACATTGATTCTATATGAATTTATTTCTGTATACTAATTATTTTTTGTTTTTATAATGAGATTATAGTGTCCCAATATGTCTCGTAGAATATCATTTCTAGTCAACATTCTATAGCACATGTGGAGGTATTATTAAGGTCTTCTTTCAATCTATCCAGAGTTCCCATTGAGACACTTTAGTTAAAGAAATACCTTCTTTCAATGGGATTTGATGATTTTTTCAATACTATTTGTTCTTATTGGTCCATTCATTATCTCATATTCTTCCATTTCAATCCTTTTAGTCTAATGGGGATAAAATATTTAATAATATTAAAATTATTTTTACTACTAAATATTATCCAAGTTATTTAACAAATGTCAATTTTTTTATTTATTATGGTCATGTTAATGATATTGGAAATTAAATAAAATTACATATATATATATATCTCTCTCATTTCATACATCATTTCAAATTTTCTAATCACTATATATTATTAATGTTATTTTATAGATTATATTAGAGCTTGGTTGAAACATTGAAAAAATAATTAGGGGTCATGTTAGAAATCATATATTTCTATTACGACTAGAATTTGTTGTTGCATCTCATGATTAATGAGACATTGATGAAATTAGATTATAATGAATCTCCATAACTCCATTATACCCTTTCACATATTTTTGGTTGTATAGGACACAATATGTCCAAGAATCATGAATAGATGATTTTATTTCCCTATGATGGTATGGTTATTTCAACCTAACAGATTATATATGATCATCTCAGATTCGAAGCATGTGATTGTGTCTAGAAAATAAAGTATGGAACTTCTATATATATGGAGTGACAGATTATACCTAATATTCATGAAGTATATAAATTATAAATAATTTTTACTATTCTTTTTTCTTATTCCTATAGATTTTTGTAATTATTACAAATAATTTAGACAATAATTGGTTTTTAGGGGTAAATATAGACCACCTACATGGTATATCATACTCACCCACTATATGAGTCCCCATCAAGGTGTGTGCAGATCCATTTGGTATATATTTAATAACAAATACCTCAAAAAAAGAATTAGTGACATATAGAGTATGTATTTTAGGTAAAATAAGAGTATACATTTCTTTGATGGACTATTCTATGATATAAGGTATATCATAGGATTTATCCTATGGAATTATATCAGTAAAGAACGGTTTGCTTCTTTTCCTTAAGGAATATTTTTTATTCCACATATATGAATTATAATTCAGCATTAAATTGAGCAATATTCGTTTATATCAATACTATATTTAATAATAATTCAAGGACTTATGATTTTATTTTTCAATGATTAATCATGATATTAAAATAATAATAATTTTAATCCATTTTTTAAGATAAAAATAGAAAAATTTCACTAGATATCATTTCATAGTTTAATTTTTAATATTTTGTGAATTTTAATACGAATGTCACAATATCATAATTCACATATTTTTCCATATTCAAAATATGTTGAATATCAAAATGATATTTTATTAATTTCCAAAAATATATTGAATAATAAAAAATTACTGATTGTGTGGTGATGATATTCTATTACATCATATTTTTTAATCATTAATGAAAATGATATTGAATAAGAGGATGAAGATAATCCAATATTTCATTATTACAAAGTAAAATATTTGTGATAAAATACATAATTATACATATAATATATTTATATTCTCTTAATATATATATTTATCATTGAATAATTATGTATTATATTTATAAAAGTTAATAAAACACAAACTCTACTATTAGTGGTTATCAATATCATAGTGTACTGATCCAATTGTTGACCTAAATATCTATATTTATAGCTTGAGGGATGAGAGAACTAGGATATTTCTATCAATATATGTGTTTTAAATTATGAATTGAGAGAAGAGGGTGATGTGAATAAAACTATGGAAGATTATATAGTGGTAGTAAAATACCTTTTTTGGATGAATATCGTATGATTTAATGTTGTCACATCCTTCTGTGGATGTAAAAATTATTTTTTATTAGTGAGGTTTGGTGTTTTATTTTAAATTATTGGTATATATAATAATGGAATTGAAAGGATATAGTAAATATATTGAGATATATCCTCAGGGGTCATGGATGATAACTTCCCCATGTATATTCCATTTCTGATATTAGTAAAGAACCTATGTCTCAATCCTGACCCGATCAAAACAAGGATATAGTCACCCACATTATATATAAATCATGTAAAAAAATTGTGTTTTTATATAATTAATTTCAATAATTAAATATGTATGAATATTTATATTTAAATTTATGACAATCATACATACTAATAGGTATATATTTTTGAATAGTTTATGTATAAAAAATTTGATAAAACAAAAACCACACTAATTCACTCCCTTCTTAGTGTAGCTACATAATCCCTTGGGAAGTAATATATATATTAATGAAAAAAGTTCTACCTCAAATTGGATCTATTTTTTCTAATTTTTTTATAAATTTTTCAAATATGAAGGATAGTTTTAAAAAATATTTTGGGTTCCCTATCAAAATTACTTAGAGGTTTTTCCAAAATATGGAAGAACGGGAAAAAAAGTTATTTAAATTAGTTTAAGAAATATCCTATTTTTGTTAAAAAGCGTAGAGTATATACCCCACATTAATGTGAATTAATGCGGATAAATTATAGTAATGTATGTAGATAATTAATCACCTAAATAATATAGTTTCGGCTATTATGGTTGTAGTCATATTAAATTACATGATAATATTTTCTACAAAAATAATTATTATATGAGTAATACTCCTTTTATTGCCTTCATATATTTATTTGAGTTAATTATTGGTATATAAGAAGGGAAAACATACCTAGAGATAGATATAGATTCCTTGGATAAGATAATGTCAATGATGATAAATGTGTTCAAAAATATCCTCCGACATATAGAATACAAGGATTACATTTTATTGTTTACAAAATTAAAATACACCCTAAAATAATAATAATAAATTAATCAATTGATTAGAAAATTTATAATAGTAATGTATTTGAGGAGAGGATCCATGTATAGGAATAAAAAAATAAAAATACCTTTGACTTCATGAATTCTCAATTGGAGATCAATGATAAAATAATAAAGAAGTTTAGAATACTATGAAATAAAGGAAAAACATGAATGATGATAAAATTAATTTTTGAACAATATAATTTTGAAAATAAATTGAATTTATTTTATTATATGAAGACTAATTGAATCTTCAAGTGTTCTAAACAAGAATTATAACTTTGAAATATAAAAGTAACATAATCTGAATTATTCTCAACTAAGATAGAATATGTTCTTTCATGGGAGATTTTCTAATATTATAGTTTCAAAAATTACATTCTGCAGTGAAAATAAATTCTTTAATTTATCTAAAGATATATCTACTACAATATAAAATAAATAGGTATCCTTTTTCCTGAAAATTTCAATTTCACTAATGTGTTATCTCAGAAAATGATTATGTCACAATTAAAATTATAAAAGAATATGGGTGAAAAAATGTTTTGAAACCCCTACAATTATATCAAGTGTGTATCTAAGAAATATGAAAAAAATTCACCAAAAGTTTGAAAAATTAAGATTTATTTATATCAAAAATAGCATGAATATAAATCTAGAAATATTGTGATACAAAGCAAAAAATATGATTCATTGACCATTGTTGGTTTTGTTAAAGGTTTTGACTTGGGGAATTAAATTTAAGAATACAATATTAATAATAAGAATAAATTAAATTCATATATAAAGGGAATAAAAGTTTAAATAGGGATTAATTATTTTAGATTTTGGAAAATTACTCATGATAAAGGGAATTTATTAATAAAGAATAGATTTTAATTCTGAAATTCTTTCTATTGAATCAACAACAAATAATATCACTGTGATAGTGAGACCTTCCAATAATTATTAATATACTATCAATGAATAAATGAAATGAAATTTTATAAAACATAAGGGAAAAAGGAAAGTAAATATACCTTACGGTGTAATTCAATGAAATGTGTCGAACATAACACAAACAAGAAAGATGAGAAAGATATTACACTAAATAAAAAAATTTCTATTTTAAAATAAATGAATTAAAACTGGGATCATTATAAGAAATAAATGAATTTTAATACCAAAGGATATAAACAGGTGAAAAAAAATTATTCAGCGAAAGAAAGAAATATTTTTTCGGTGGAAGATATTTATGATGAAGAATTCCAATTTCATGAGAAGTTTCCAAAATAAGTTATCTATGATACCCTTCAGAATTAATTTATAATATCCCTAAAATATAGATATATTTATATGGTATATATTAATATATTTTTAAAACACTTTGATATATAAATAATTAGAAAATATAATACAAGTGAATGTAGGTTTCTTCTTAGCTGATTTGAAATGTAAATTTCAATATAATAAGAAAATCTTTCACATGGAGACTTCTATATTGAAATTAAAAGGATAATTCTTGAAGAGTTATAAAAATATTATATCTAAAATGTAACTAGTTTGGGATGCAAAATCAAATATCTATTTTATTACACTCATTAACAAGAAATTCAGAGACCACCTTTTTCCAATATATGTTGTGTTTGTTTTCACTGTGATGTAAATTAAAGGCTTTGTGTTTGTTGGAGAACAGAAATTATATGTTCTAACAAAATTGTGTATATCAATAATAGGTTGATCTATATCATTTGGAATCAATTTTGGAATACCATTTTTTAAATATATAATTTCACTTAATTTTAAAATGATACTAACCATGATGATGTGTTTTTGGAGTTTATTCCATGATGGAGGGGGGGGGGGGGGGGTTATAAGAATTCAGAATTATAATTTTATCTAAATATGAAAATATAAAAATTCATTTATGATTCATGAATTAAATTATTTTCCCAGTATTTTAAAAATAATAATAATTTCAATATTTAATAGGAGAAGGTTATGGATCGATGCCCTCAAAAATATTGACGGTTTAGAAAATTTATAATAATAGAATATGAGAAACCTACATTTTTTATTTTTTTACCCTATTTAATGAGATTATTAAAAGAATAACATTGGTGATGGAAAATAAATTCTCACAAGTTGATAAAATGGGATCATCTGTTGTAATGGAGTTTGAGGCTTATTCGGATATGGAAATAGATCATTACTATAACAAATATTTTTTTTCCCTATGACTACATGCAAAGGCATGAGACCCAACTCCATAAGTAAGTACACATGGATCCTATTTATATGTCGATGTTTCCTTGTACATTGTGTAATAGGTCTATTTTGATCCTATATTCTTGTAAACATGCCCATTTCCATAGGTCTGCTGATCCCTATGGAACTTATTTCTACAAGCACCAAGCCTAAGGAAATAAGTGATGAAAAAAATGAATTATTAACCACCATGTTTTTGTCCTATGGGGTTAAATTTAATAAAAAACATACTAAACAATGAAATTTTTTCTAATGTGAAAATTTTCATAGGGGTATTTGAGTTTATGGTGGTATTTGTGGCCCATGTGAGGCTTCCACTATAGACATGGTTTTCTAAAGTGGAATTTTTCACCCACTGAGCTTTCACAACAAGTACAGATGTCTAGGATTGTATTTGTAACCCCCATATATCTTCCTATATTGAAAAAACAACACTTGTGGAAGTCATATATTTACTCATATGTCTCATGGTCCTCTCACATGGGATTCATCTTTCTCATGGGAGCCTATCTCTATAAACAATTGTCCCTAGGAATATAGGTTGTACTTGTACATTTCAATTTCAATGTTCATTATTTACTATGTTAGTAAAGGCTCTATATCCATGGTATTTTTTTATTTTTCATTATAGGATGACCTATAATAATTGGGATCCCACTGATGGATGTTACCATATAACTATTGGTGGTTTTACTAGTATTGTCCCTTAAAATTAATTTTACTCATTTGTTATCAAGTTATGATCTATTTTTGAGATAAATTTGACGTCTAAATTAATATATATTTTTTATCCATTTATATATTCTTATGTGGGCTTATAGTTAATTAATAAAAGGTTAATTGGATAATAAAAAATGACTCCATCCTTCTCTCAGCAGTCATCATATTTACATTCAATAAAGCATAGAGACAAAAATCAATTTAGGATTGAGGCATGGGATTAGAGTTAATATACATTAATCAGGAAAAAATTTAATTACTGATAATAAATTGGAGCATTAAGATAAGATTAAAAATAAATTTTTAATTGAAATGGATTTTGGAATGTGAATTGACAAAAAAATAAAAAGGGGGACATTGATGTGACAAGACATTTATTGTATTCTTATTTTTTTCAATAAGTTATTAATGTTCATTAAGAATATTCATGAAGTTAATTATAATATATGATAATAGAGGACGAAATATGAGGGAGAGATAAAAATTTATTATGAGATAATAGAATAATGGAAAAATCATTATAACCATTGAGATGAATTTAAAGAGATTCATTCATAAGTCATCATGGAAGATGGAGATATATATTATTCATAGAGAATAATTTTATATAAATCTTAGGAAATAACTTTAATGTGATTATTGGAGAGATCATGTTAGTTCATATCAATAAAAATAATTCTGATTAATTAAATGAAGGTATATAACTCGATGTTAATGAGTTTCTAGAGAAGAAAATAAATATTTTCCTATTAATTATGAGAATGAATTTATATTGTGAGCTAATCATTGTTAAATTCAAAAAAATAGATATTTAATAGTGCATAAATATCACATAGAAAATGAATTTTTTTAAGATCTTTAAAATTTTGAAATTATGATATCGGTACAATCTCTTTTCATGAATTGTAGCATTGCTTGTTAAATAAATTAATATAAAGATGATAATGGTGATAAATTATTTCATAATTTATTAAATATATATTATGGTTTATATTGAAAAAACATAATGTTTATAATCCAAATTTTTATCAAGGATTTATTTTAATACCCAAAATTAAGTACATACATGATGATTTTTGAATCAGATTTACACAAGTGGATTATTAAAATATTATGAGATATTAAATTGGTTTGATTATTTTTGAGATAGAAAAAATTGGATATAAATGTTTAGATAATGAATTTTTTTTTATTATTCTTTAAGAATTATTGAGATGAATAAAAAAGGATTTAGTTATATTTTAGAAGAATTTTGTTTTATATTTGGAAAAACTATCCATGTGAGAAACTATGTTTGATGAACTCAAAATAATTAATCACTTCATAATAATAACCTTTCATGCCATAGATTATATATAAGAATATGTCAAAAAGGTCTCTAATATAATATATATTAACATTGAATGAATCACATTGAGAAATAATTAAGTTAGAATGTTCTATAACCAATATCAGATTAGCCACATAATATTTAAAACTGAAAAATAATATCTATAAAATATTTAATCATATATAAAATTATAGTAGGAATGACAAATAATACATATGATTCACTCTACATGTTTTACTATTGCATAGAAGTAATAAATAGGTTATAAAATATTAAATTTTGAATATTTATATTTTAAATATATTAAGATGAATGATCTGTATATTTGGAAAATTAAATGAGTAACTTTGAGAATTGACCTATATGAGGTATTTTTAATATTCAATGATATAAATATTATAATCATTTATGTTAGTCATAGTAAAAGAATGTATTTAATTTATAATATTTTTTCATTAAATTAATCATAACATTGTAATGTCATAATTGCTGGTAATAATGTATATGTGAATTACAATAATATATGAATTAAATAAGCTCTAGGAAATGTAGTAACTCAGTTAACAGACATAATTAAAATTAAAAATTAATTAGATAAAAATTCATGCTTATTTGAAGAATATACATGAGTAAAATTTAAATATGTATTTATGAGTATCCCATGGAATTATAAATCAGGATATTCAAATATAAATATTTAAAATCCATTGATGATGATGAATACTAGGGGATTATATAGGATATCATTGAGTAGTTTAATATCAATGATTATGAGAATTATAATATAAAGAACATATGGGAAAAATTCTTGAGGCTTTTATTTATAAATATCATAAATATTCATGTGGTAATTTGTATATATTATAAAAACTAATATGAAGAAAAGGTGTGACTGTGGGGTGATGAAATCATGCTACATCTTAGTGTAATATCATCAATGAAAATTTATGAAGCAGATAGTCAGTATAACCTACCCAAAAAATATTTCCCAATAAAAGAGTTAATGAAAAAGAAATATTTAGAGTGAGAAGATCGTAACATATTATACTACTAAATAGATTTATCATCTAACAAATAATTAGGATAATGATAAAAGTGTTCAACGTTAAAACTCTACAACTATTTCTTGGTGGGGTGGTCCAAATATATATCTATAAAAGGATCACTACTGGTTGAGGAATGGTATACCTTATACTCTATCTCTAATTCATTTACTATTAAATTTTAATAAAAAATTATTTTTATTTATTTCTAAATATATAAGATTACAAAGTGGCACTCTAATACCATTTTAAAGGAAAAATATCTTATAATTTATTATTGATGAATAAAATATTGGAGATGATAATCATGTTCATTATAGAGTTTTATCATTTTATTATAAAAAAAGTGATCTTGAATAATGAACTAGTTGGGAGATTATAATAATATTGAGAGAAAGCCTTAGGTTTCAAGGATGACACAATCTCCATATACACACACATTATGAATGTAGTAACGAATCATGGTCACAAACATATCATCAACATAGTGAGAACGTAGTCACCAACATCCAAGGTGAACCTTGTAAAAATAATTTGATGTGTTCTCTCTTTACTCGCTATGTTTTATGTAGTATGAATGTGTCAATTGAATTTTATCAGATCCCTACATCCAAGTTGGTGCTTATGATATGATTAATTTAAAGATAAAAGAATTTGGTTAAACCCAAACCATTCTGATTTACCCCCAATTAGTGTAAGTACATGATCAACTAGGATACACCAGTTTTCCTGATATGGTATTTTTTTAAAATTTTGGATAATGATTGTATGGAATTATATATATATATTACTTTTATATTAGTCATTAATTTTTTTGAGTAGGTGACTCATTAGTATCAATCTTTAATTTTTCCCCAATGTTTTGTGCCACTATATGTTTTTCCAAAAAATTCCGCATGGTGCCTATAACAACCTGTTAGCACCTTTCAAATAATTTTTATCCCTTGTCTTTGATAAAAAAAATTGGGTGTTCATATAGATATTTCTAAAGTACTTTTATACAGTTTTATGTATTATAAGGATCTGTTCCATTTATGAGAAGGCATGCATCATGGAGAGGAAAGCTACACTACGGATGAGATGTCTGTGGAATTGAGAATTGAGGTAGTTATTCCATTTCTATAATAGATATGGTGTGGGGATTGGTATTTTTTGCTGAAATTGGATTGATTCTTTTTTTCTTCACCCATTTTAGGAACACTAGAGGTATGGGTAACCCAACTCCAATTTGGAGGATCATGGTTGATTTTTTGGATGCTTCAACCTTTTCTGACAAGGTTGTTTCATGGGTAGGAAGCTATAATATAACATTTCCTCCTCCATTATGGTAACTCAATTCTTATTCCATATATATAGTGTTTCTCACTATGTTCTTATCCGATGTGTTTTTGACTAGCCCCACTATGGTGTGTCCTCAAAAACTATATTATAGTCTGGATATTTTTTAGAACATCTACACACTGGTGTTGACGGATGAATCCTGGTTTTTTTAAATAGATTAAAATATTTAAACCCCATTATAACATATTAGAACCTGGAATGGTTCCCTAATTTTTTTCTTTTTCTTTTGGTGCCTCTATGAATGTTCTTTTTCACCTCAAACATCTATTTTTCCCGAATTGAAATATTTCCAAATGCAAATATTTTTATTTATTTTAAGTGAAACATATTAATATTTGAAATGTGCCTTTTTTTATCTCTACATTTTTGTGATTGATAAATCCTAATGTTTTTTGTGGATATACATATTGTTTTGATGTATTGGGTTTCTAAAGATTCATTATCGAACTTCACCACCATCAATTTTTTATCAAAAATTACCATTTTGTGTGATTGATCAATTGATCATGAGAACAAAAGGTAGGTTCTTCCATAAATATTATCCCAATAAATAAAAACTACATTTCATTCCTGAATGGAAAATGCACTTTTAATTATTTTCTAAACCATGAATTATGATAATTTTTGTTATTGATATAAATGGAATTAGGTTTTTGATATAAAACCATTTTTATTGGATTTAATAAAATATGCAGTTTCATAAAAAATATGGACTAAATTTAGAAATGATATAATTAATTGATTTGATTTTAATTTTTCGAAAAAAGTATTTAAATGACTGATTTTTTTTGAAATGAATGAACTTAATTAAACCCATTATTTTGGTTTTGAAATTGAAATGGACTATAGAAACATGAAATTGGGCATTGATTTATAAATGATTTATTTAATTGTCATTATTACCCTAGATTAATTGATTGAAAAAAATGAGAGACTAAGTAGTAAGTGGTTCATTATGACAATCATTCAAGGAATCTGACCTCTTAGAATTGGATTTACTATGAAAACTCTAGCTAAACCATCTTTAATGTGATTTCCCCTAATGAGGTGTTGATTGCTTTAATTCTTGATAGATTGAGAAATACGAAATTCGACACGCTTGTGCTTAGATGATTTTTTGAGTAGTCTAAGGATCCAAGATCTACAGTCTAACTAATCATTGGATATATAACCATACATGTTTGTTTTTATTTTATAATTACGTTTCAATTTTTGTCCAACTACTTTTTAAATTTTTTTAGTTTATGAAAAATGTTCTTTAAATGATATTTTATAAAATACCTACCGTCTACTTGATTTGAATTCATGTTTTGGCCAAAATTATGAAATTGATTTTCAACAGCTTATAATTATATAAATTGAAGAATTAATGTTTATATTTTTGTGGGATTTCTCTATAATTTTTGGTAAAATCCTATAGGGTTATTTTTTATCATAACTGACCTTTACCTTTAAGAAATTTTATATTATGTAATGAATGTTCCATGAAAAGGGGAAGTGCCTATTGTTGTGGGAGGATGTGATTGATTGATTATTACTTTTGAAATGGTGGTGACGAGAAGGGAAATAATCAACTTGTTATATAAGGATTATAATATATTTTTTAGGTTAATGTATAATTATTTTCTTAGGATGATGATCTATTTGGGTTTTATATATTATTTCTCATGGTACTTTTCTCCGTGATAAGTTTTTGGAATGCTGAGAATGTATTTTTTAATATTTCACTATTCTATATTTCTTTTATCCTATCATGAAAAAATAGTTCCCCTTGACTTATTTTTTATTCTATGTGCTAGTTTTTAACTTTGGGGTAACGTTAATTCACTTTTGGGTATCTAAATTCTTATTCTAGTATCAATAAATTGTAGTATCTATGTTGGGTTGTAAAAAAAATGGAATTAATGCCAATATAATGCATCTTTAATTTATGTTGGTATGGTGTTTTGAATATAATTATCGACAATTGGTAGGATTTTATAGACTGAAGAAGTATTTGTGAGATAGTCCCTATCTGGCTATCATCATCTAAATCCCTGAGACATTGTGGGTGTTTGGGAAAGTAATCCTTATAGAATAAATGGATCTTTTTCTAGTTTTAACTCTAAATTTGATATGGGTGAAATGAAATCCCATAATTTTGATTTATATCTGATATAATTGATATTCTTTTAAAACATTACTGATTGATTATTTGAGTATATTTTCAAATTATTTTATAAACCCTATTTATGTTTTGAAGTTCCATTCCCCCATGAAGATACATTAATAGGTCATATAAGGGATATTTTAGTGAACAACGTACAGTGAACCATCTAGATGATAAAAATCTATTTGATACAGTGGTCTATGATTTATATGATTTAGGATTGTCGCATTCCCTTGTTCTCATTTAGGATCTATTATTGGAACATTGGAGGAATGAAATTACAAAATATGATTTATAGTTTCATTATAGGAAACTACCAATCATACAGGTCTTGAATTATCATTAAGATGCCCAAGATTTGATAAAAATGATTGGGCAACTTTTATCTCCCTTAGAAACTCCGGATTCAATAAAGGTGAAGTGCAATGCCTTCAATCTTGTAATAACTTTTCAGAAGTGGTGGGATTTTATGGGCATGGTTAAGAAACATAAAGTATTGGTGTGAAAATATTTTATAAATGATTTCAAGGAATCACTCTATCTATAATACCATGGTCAAGTCTCCAGAATTTATCATATGTTAGAAAGGTGAATGAACCAAGACACCTCATGAAAACAACATCGCTGAACATGGTCAATTTTCTCCTAAGGTAGTGAAAAATGAAAATATGAAGGTTTTATAGTACATGATGGGCCTTCTCTCTAATATTTGAACAGAGTTTATCATGATAAAGATAAGGTCTTATGTGGATGTTCTAGATAAATTGTTTATGGATGATGTCAACCAATATAGTAATGCAGGGTTGACAGGAGTTTATCAAACTCACATTGGTAGTTCTTTTAGATCCTCTAAATAAAAGTGTAATCATGATAAGACTTATTATATACATTGATAATATAATTTACTAAGTACTTCTATAGTGTTTAGTTTAATCCCATTTAAATTCATTAAATTTGTAAATTTTGGGAATTCAAGGCATGTTTACTCATGGGAACCCAAGAGTTGTGGATAATGGGGTTTCCCAGGACACCTATATAAGTTCATTCATATATTTTCTACCACACAGAATGCAATGTTATCATCAGAACCTAAATATAATATGTTGAAGTCATTTGTTTCCAGAATTAATTGGTTTTTTCCTCAGACTCCTGGAACAAATATTCCTCAAAAAGTAGAAGAATATTTACATGAATCTCATGTTGTTAATAATAGAGTTAGTTGAACCATCATTATCAATTAATCTTTAGTGATTTCATTTTTGATATGGGTACATACCATTCATTTATATCAACTCGTTTGATGAGTTTTCTAAACATTACTATGGAGCCTATGTCTTTTTTTATGGATATTTCTTCACCATCATAATATAGAGAGTGTGGAGTCTTTAAATCCACTCTAATCTATTCAATTTGATGCAAAATATTCTAATCTCACCTTTTTTTGTCTTCAACATGAAACCGTTATATGTCATTATAAGGACGGTTTTTTTTATTTCCTAAAAATCTATGATTTATGGTTATCTTTAGCATGTCTCATTTATTTCTTGTGATGTGGTTTTTGTTTTTTTCTCAATAAGAATGGGAACTAATATCTTGTAGATTTTAACCACCTATTTTTTATTTGGTTGTAGAGATATATGTGCTTACATTTGATCTACTGTAAGAATCCTTGAGTTGTGATCTTCCTCAAGTGGTCTTCAATTTTCCCCACATGTTGCCATCTGATATTTATATTTTTCAACAAGTAAGGGAGGTGGATTTTATATCAATTTTTACTAGGTACCTTGATCATCTATGTTCCTTCATACTATATATAACTATGTAAATATAAAGATATAAAAACTCAGTTTTATGTTTTTTTTATAAAGGATTTATTCATCTAAGTGTGGAACCTTATGAGAAGACTGATCTTTTTTCATATAAATCTAAGCAGACACTTCACCAATGTATTGATTACCAAAAACACAATTTCTTCATCATAAATTGAAAATATTTATTTCCTTGGATTCATGATCTATATGACTAGCAGAAAGGGGATATTAATTGTCAATGATTCATCATTGTTTTGGTTATCACTATCATGAAATCAAGGAATCTGACATCTTGAAGACCATCTCCTTGATTTGTTATTACCATTATTAGAAATTTATTCATTTGTGTTGACTCATTTAGAGATTTTTCATAGATATTTTTTCTTTCTTAATGCATCACATTTGGGTTTGGGTTGCGTTCTCCTACTAGGTGACCATTTGGTGTCCTATGGTTCCTAAAATTTTAGGGCACATTAAAAGATATATACAATTGATGTCCATGAAAATTTATATATGATGCATTCTCTTAAGAGATAAAAGAATTAACTTTTTGGATAAATTTGTATAGTTTATTCAGACCTAAAAAATCATGATTTATATCAAAAATCAAAAAAATTGAACCTATATCGATGTATATGTGTATAGTACTTTTAATGTCTTGATTTTAAAATTCCATACATCTCAGGTTAGAGGATTTTCATTGTGGATTCCTTGAGTAGGAAAATTCTAAACCTGGCAATGAATGAATCACTAAAAGAATGGAATATGATGGTTATCCTTGGTTTATTTATTTTTGGATCATTGTAGAAAGAATATGAAATTTTTATAGGAATTAATCATTTTACCTACACATAATTTGAGATGATTCTTCTGAATCATCAACTTGATGACGAATTTAAGGGCTTTATGGTCTATTTTTACATTAAAGAGACATCAGTGAGTGGCCATAATTTTCTGAGTGTATAAAATGTTTCCAGAACTGATAATTGTACCTTTTATTATGAGAAATTAATGTTGGAGTATTTTAATAATTAAATGTGGGTGTGAAACCATAGTTTCATGAAGATGTTCCATGATATGTAGAAAATAATTTCATGCCCATGTATGAGAAGAGACATTTCTAATTTTCTTTCTCATTTTTATACATTCTAAAATGTCATGCTTGATCCCAAGAAATTTTTATGCTTCTTTAGCATCATCCTATCCCACCATGTGAATGGTATGATATTAGAATGGATATTTTTTTCGGTTACCTAATTCCCATTAGAGGAATAATTCTATATGTGTGGTGATTGATTGGCTAGCCAATTCGTCTCAATTTAAACCCATTCATGATACTACAAATGTTGAGGACATGAGAATTATGTATATTAAATAAATATTTATACTATATATAATTATATCTAGCTTAGTCTTAGTAAGGGATCCATGATTCACATTATTATTTTGGAGAGGTGTTTAAAAGGTTCAGGTAACATAGCTTGTCTTGATTATGTCTAATCATCCACATACAAATGTTTAGAAATACTGAGCATCAAAAAATCTTGGAATAAATTCCCTATGCTTGCGTTCTTGATATTGGTATATCTTGTGATTACCACATTGGACTAGATGTGTTTTCACAAAAAAATTGTTACCAGAAATTTATCATAATATAGATTTTTCATTCCTTATTCAACTATTCATTTAAATCAAAATTGTGTTCATCGAATATTGGTGAAGCCTCTATATTAGGTCCATGTTTATTCCCTTATATGACATCAAATATTTAGTTTATTAATGTTAACATGGTATGTAATTTAAGTATATATTAATTATATGATTATCATCACTGATTTACATTAGTGGTTTTAGGTGGTGGCCATGTATTGTTGATAATTTCACATCGGTTCATTTATTAATGGCTTGGGAAATAGAAAAAAGTTACACCATGATACATGGGACGATTTTGAAGTTATTGTGAGGATTGGAACCATGGCTCACCAATTGGATATTTTGTAGAGATTAAATTTCCAATATATTCTATAAGAATTTTAATTATTTAAGCCCAACCAAATTTCCCTTCTATTTGAAATTGAATTATTTTTGGATTTTAGTGTTATTTTGATCTTAAAAGTGAAAATATATTAATTATCTAATTTTTTATGTTTTTATCACTTCTATATTTCAGTAATAAAATTCAAAAAATTGATATCATTTTTTAAATTAATTCTTTTTGAATTCTTTACTTCTTGGTTTCATCATTTTTAACTGTTCTGAGAGATTAATCAACTTGTTGGAGGCCCAAAAAATTAATCCTAACTGTAAAATAATTTTTTATTCAGAATTGAAACTCTTCCCCTCCAAGGATCTTTTCCCAAATATTTTCCTTTTTTACATTCATTAAATAAAATTTTGGTGTTATAATTTTTTTTGATGTATTTTCTCAAGATGCAGCTTTTAAGAGGATAAATAAAAGCATTATATACATAACAAAAAAAATTTCATTCCATCCAGTAATTTTTTTTCATTAATTAATATCATTATTGTAAATTATCATATAAAAAGTTGAAATAGGACATTGATAGAAATAAATATATGTGGGGGATTATCCAATGTGCCTTATGATTTTTTGATTTTTTTCAATTTTTATTTTTCTAGTTTTTGTTCAAATTTTTTGTATTTTAATTATAAAATTATGTTCATTTTATGTTAAACTGTTTAAAAAACATGTTAGATTCAATGTAATAACATCTAAAATTTATAAAATATATATAGTTAAAAGACCAAACTTGATTCATGTAGCTAAACGTAAGTGATTGGTAAAAGGTGTTCTTTTGAGAATTCAAATTATATACATACTTTATATAGCCATTGAATTATAAATGTGCTACCATGAATTTTGTCCAAAGATGAAAATAAAATTACTATAATGATTCTAAATAACGGTTTCATTTAATTAATAATTATCACGATTATTATGTGAACTAAAAAAATCACCTTTTAATCATAACATTTCATGTTTCTTGAATAATTGGTGAGATTTATGGAATTTCTGTAAATATTGTTTCATGAAATTAAATATTCCTAGAAAGAATATTTTTTCATGAAAATACATTTTTATTTTTCCCATCATATAACATCAATTATTATGATATATTATTATAAATTTGATACATAATATGTTAGTCACATTAAATTTCATTTTTCCCTTTCCAACTCAATTTGGAAGTAAAAATGTCTCATATAGTTGAATATAGGTGTGGGAGGGAAGGTAAACATGTGGTCCACTACATCAGTTGGTGATTTTTTAGGTGGAAATTAAAATTAAAATTATATTTTTCTTATATTGAAATTAAATACATTACCTAAATCTGTTCCTTTTTAGATTATTCAAGGAAAAGTTATTTGCACCTTTTAAGATCTTCCCAATAATGAAATTTGATCATATCTGGTTCATTAAGGAAAAATAAATAATATGAATGTTATTTTTTTTCCAAAATGTTCATGATGTGGGATACCCATGAAGGAAAATTTATTTTTATTTTTATACTTTGTTTTTTCATGAGGATCAATGAGAATACCATGATTTATTGGAAACTAGAATGATGCAATATTTCTTAAACAATGTGCCATGTCATCACCTTCTACCTCGTTAATTTTCATATTGGAAACTAACCATGCATAAAATCATAGAAAATTCCCATCTATGTACTCAAGATGGATATAACTCTTTAACACAATTGGGTTTGGAATTATAAAATTTCATAGCCTATGGTGAACCTTGCATTTCTTATAGATGAGGAAAACGTTTTGAAAATCAAAATCTTGTGTTATGAAGAAAAAGGAGTTCAGATTATTTTTAATCAAATAATGAAATAAATGGGAATGAAATTTTATGATTATAATGAAGAATTTATAATTTGAGATGTTTATGAGGAATGATATGTTTTGTTCCTTAATTTTGATATTCTCATTTTTATTAATATATTTTTTTTAATTTTCATTGTCAATTTATTTGAAATTTATATATGTCTAGGATTCCAATTCATAAATGAGGGGGGATTATGGGAGATGAAATTTTCAATGCATATTATAGAGTTTTTATGTATTTAATCCCCACATAATTTACCATTTCTATGAAATAGCATTTTTTTAGAAAATGGAGATGTTTTTAGCTTAAAAGATAAATTTTATTGATTATATAATTTTAAAATTAATCATTCACTTTTAAATTTTTGTCAATAAATTTTAAATATATAATCCAATTTCTATGATTTATTAATATTAGGAACCATTTAGTTGTGGGAATTAACTTCATTAACTAGTCCAATACATGAATCCTCTATTTTGAGAGACAAAAAATCCTTTAATTTGGAAAATATTTTTTTCGAATAAATTGAAACTAGTTTTTAAATTAAGTATTACAAGGCTTAACAGTGTGAAATTATAGTTTATATACTAATAGAAGAATAATATTAGAATTATCATCTCTAATTTAAATACCAAGAATTATTCTGTACATTAAGATGTTCATAGGGTTCTTAAAAGAGGAGGATATTAAAGAGTCACTTTGACAATAATTGTTTTTCAGTAAATCAAACATAACATTGTCACCCCATGTCAATCGGATTTAATATATTTTGGGTGTATATTTAATATTACTATTCATAGTAGCTATGAATACTCCTTTAAAATAATATTCAAATAGGAGGTCCAAATTTTAGAAATATTTCCAAATATATAAACTCGAAAAAAATTGGGAAAGCCCTTTTAGTTATTTTTTAATCATCAGTTCATTTAAATAGAAATTAAGATTAAATGATTGAGTTATTATAAAGAATATATGATGGAGTATTGGATTATTTTAT
Organism: Viscum album; assembly: GCA_963277665.1. Classification (NCBI taxonomy): domain Eukaryota; kingdom Viridiplantae; phylum Streptophyta; class Magnoliopsida; order Santalales; family Viscaceae; genus Viscum; species Viscum album. Next base: position 1,103,399,185 of record OY728131.1, on the reverse strand, counting down.
GTTGTAATGTTACTATAAAGGGATAATTTTCAAGTGGTGGTGAGAAATTTGGATCCTAGGAAACATCCTTTTTTGGTTTGTGGTTTTCTTTGTTTTCAATTGTATTTCTCTAGAAACTATTATTCTTAAATGAGGAGATCGTTTTATTTAAATAATTAAATTATTTATAGTTTATTATGGACATTTTTTCAATTTATTAAATAAAACTTGATAATCTCATCATTATATATCTTTGGTGAGGTCTCACATTTGAGTATGATGAGTATAATCTGTTTCGTTTTCCTAGAGGTCTTCAGGTATTCAACAAACATCACAAATGGTATAAAAACCTATATTTTAGGTCTCAATAGGTTTTCTAGGTAATTTAAGTTTATACCATGATGTATTGAGGTATACACTGAGAAATATAATTTGAACATCCCTTTAGACAATAATTACCTGATGTTTTGAAGATCGAATCTTATCCATCTATTTCTTCATTAGTTTGATTTTTTAGCCATGCTTTCTTCGGGATTCTAATATCTATAATAGTTTTATAGATTTAATCTAATTTTATCTAATTTAATATATTTTTATTAATTTTAAATCCCCACTTTTTGTTTTAAATTAATCAGAAACATATTACTAAAGTGACAATCTCATAGCTTAGACTTCAACCTCTTAATGAGATAACATCATGGTTAATATTGCGATTCCTTTTTATTGGGGAATTATATATTGAGGTAACATGATTTAAAATACCCATCCTAAACATTACATTACAATTAACATAAACTCATAATGTGGATCATGTTTCAAATATAAAAAAGTATTTCTCTAACCCATCTGATGTTTTGAGATGGGAGGACCTCAATGTAGAAATTGATTCGTCCACGGATAAGAAGCCAATCCCCAAAACAAAAAACATATAGTATAATAGTTTAAGACCCACATGTCACTTAAATCTATATCCAATGTCACTCCAACTAGTTTTTAATAGAGGGGTAACAATATATTTTAATTTTCGTGGGTTTTGGTCCACCTACATGACTACTATATGATGAATTAGAGAGAAATTATGGTGAAAACCCTTTATTCTTGAGGGGGGACATTGAAAATTCATCCCGTTTATTGAGGATCATGATTTGGGTTTATGGTTGTTCAAACCATACACCACAATTTTCCACCCTCGTGTTAAAGGTGTCATATTTCTATAGTCTCCTGGGTACCCACAATGTTTGACAGAATGTATTGTATCTATATAAAGTGGCTCTATCTCGATTCAGACTATTTTTATGCTATCCCATGCATATTTTTCCAACCATTCACACCCCCATATAGGATACAGGGTCCGGACCAGAGTTACTATTAACTATCTTCAAACCATATACCTTAACAGAGATTCCCCTTTTCATCCTTTTTTCATTCCAAGGACTCATGAACACCCCTAAGTGTATTTATATACTAATAAAAATTCCATTAACTATTTTTTTGTGTTCTAAAGAAATAAAAAAAATCATAACCTACCTCATTGAATGTATGGGGTCTCAAAACCTCCCCTCATTATAACGAATCATCCTAAAGACACAGTCCTAATAATCACTAATCATCGAGGGTAAAATTTACATGCCATTGGGCTCGGATATCCTCCCCCTCTCCATATTATCCCCCTAAACATTAACATTATTTCATAATGCTCGAAACAATAGCACGATCTTACCCTGCAATATTTTCTCATTGTAAACCATAACATGCACTGTATGCTCCTTATTAGAGGAATCATTCTCAAGATCAAAATCATCAAAAAATGATCACATGATAAGGGTCAGGGTGATACTATTAAAGATCTAACACATGAAAAACATCATTAATGCCATTATAATACTGTGTAAGAGATATTTGGTGTGACACTAGTCTGATCCACTCCATAATCTCAAATGACCCCACATACCTAGGCATCAACTTAGCCTATTTCTAAATTTAAAGACAACCCAACTGTGGTGAAAATTAAAGGAACACACCATCACCCACTACAAACATAAGAGGTTGAAAATAGTGATCTGTATACGACTTCTGCCTAGTATATTCGTATACTTATGTTTTTGAATCAATTGAACCTTCTCTGATATATTGTGCATGATACTTGGCCCCAAAAAATATAATTCCTAGAACTCCATATAACATAATGAGGATTAAAATATCCTACTACAAAGAAACTCATATGGTTCCATATAAACAGGTTTAATGTAACTATTTTTAATGGAGAAATCAACATGCACCTTGTGTTTTTATTTTGACCCTCCGAAATCAAGAACACATGCTCTCAGAATGTCCTCTACCACCTATATCATACACTCAAATTACATGTCTATCTACAGTCAAAAATATATTCTCAGGAGAACCTAGGTGACTAGATCCTTTTAAATTACTCTTCATAATCATGATGTTAAACAAATATCATGGTCATAAGGAATACTTGGAGGTACCCAACGTAATCTCAATACCTCCAAAATATTCAAGTTAGCTAATGGTTCCACTGTAAAAGTCTATAAAATAAAAAATAATTTTCCACTATTTTAAATTATATATAATTAACCATATCACATCACTCATTTAGGGTTTCCTTAGAAGACCCCCCATAGAGTCCATGGTAACATTGTCCCACTTTCAGTCTGAAATGGGAACTTAATATAGTGTACCACCATGTTACTGTTTCTTCTCCTATAACCTACAGACAAGTATAGAATGATGAAACATAACCTACAACCACTGTCTTTTTTGTTTGACATCATTACTATATGTGAATATCAAGATACATTTTTTAAACTAGGATACACCACCCATTTGTGATATGAAAATCACCCCTCAATTCCCCCATCACACATGTGGGGACAACAAAACATCCTCAAACATAAATTATCTCATCTTCAATGAAAGTCCAAACAAAATGTGTATCATCATATTCAATGTATTCTCTCATGGACAGACAGTTTATATCCTCACACTGCCTATCCTTGATATATCAAATATGTATGATGTCGATAATAAGAGATGTGGGGGTGACCTTACACTGGCCCTACTAATCCTCTATATAAATATCAACAAATAATAACCTCATATTCCCATCATAATAAGAATCTTGAACATCAATATTCTATTTTTTATATCATTTGGAATATGAAAAATTGTTTCCCTTCTATAGAATGTAGGCCAACTCAAAATTAAAATCTTCCATATACTCATCCCATCTTCAGAACTGGAGGTTAAATCCCATTGAAAAAAGTTGTAAATTATGATTTTATGGTCATCATAAATGAAAAAAATTTCACCCAAAAGGTAGTTCCTCGAACTATTTAGAGTAAAAACCATTGCTTCCAACTCACGATAGTGTGTAGTGTAATTTCTCTCAAACATCCTCATCTATCTTTACTTATACACCAGAACAAGATCATTCTACATGAAAACTACCCTAATACCAACACCATATTAATCAAAAAATAATTTATAATCATTTAATGGCTATGGTAGGATCAAAATTGGAGTTTTATTCATATTCCTGGAATTGATTCTCACATCATCATGACCATTCAAACATGACATCATTCTCTGTCAAGCCTAAAATTGGTGCTTCCAAGTTAATGTATTCCATGGTTATTTATTATCAATATACTGGTATATATAGATATCTAATTATTTCAAATAATTCAAAGAATTCTTCCATGTGACAATATATTTAACATTTTTTATGTCCACTAGCGAGCATACCTTTGATATTATTAACATATGAAATGGATGTTATTGATCCCTATGGAGAACATGGATTGCATAGTGTATAGACGATTCTCTCTTAGTATAAACTAGAAAATGCAAATGTGGTTGGATTGATCATCACGATTCTAGGATTAGACTATGATGAAAACCAAAAAATATATAAAAAATTGGTATGTGTATAAGTGAAATATATGGCTCTTCATTGTTATAAACACTGGAGGAGAATTAATCATCCTGAATTGAATCACTACAAATGCATACATACCATACCAGCTCCTAAATGTAGTCTATGATATGTCATCATGTATCACCCTTATATGATGATAAAATAAACTTAAGTCTATTTTAGAGAAACAAAATAACTACTCATCTAGGAAAAATGATCCTCGATATATGGAAGTATGTATCGATTCTCGATCATCATCCTATTTAATTTACTATAATTGGAAATGTGTAGTGAACCATTGAAATTGTTGGAAAACGTTAATAGAGAACCCCATGTTGATTTACATTGGATTATAAATCTATTACCCTATAATTTCCCTAGTTTAGTCATATGTTCTTGAAGATATTATAGTTCCACATTATAATGTGTAATGAAAACTGAATCGACTTCACAAACTAACACATCCAGGAACATAACATATCAATCATTTGGAAACCCCATGAAATCTATAAGAAAAACATACTAAAACTATAAGGACCCAACCTTAAAACATTACAAAATCATGAATTAAATGAATAATTCACATAGAGGATCTTTTCAGGTTTAGAGTTTTAGGATATTACATCTCAAAAGATTACAAATTAGACACTTCTACTATGTTTCCATAAAATAAATACTCTTAAAATGAAACATGTCTAGTTCCATGTTTTAGATACCATGTATTTCCTTGATCCCATCCTTGACCATATTAATCTTTATGTCCTGTGGAAAACATTTCAAAAAACATGGGATGAGCATAAAAAGCCCAGTAAAGGATACTCAATGAAGGAAAACTGTTAGTTTTTCCAAAAAAAACATGTAAATCATGAATAATTTATCTATGTAATACTTTTCACCTTTATGAAGTAGAAAATAATCTTCACTAAATATAAGATCACTACTTATCCTTTGTAACAAAAAGATTACCATAAACCCATATAAAGAACACATAACATATAAAGGTAACTTGGGACATAATCATACTTGAATGGAATAACCATACAATCGACATCGACATATATCACTACATGGAATAGCCATACGACTGACATCCATACTCAATGCATTGGAGGTTATAACGTAACCACATGTCTTGGAATTCACGACACCCCCCATCATACGGTTTATCACATAACCACTCATCGAATGTCCAAGTACCATTACAAAATCATAATACATAACACATATATAACAGAATGAAAACATTTCCACATTTCAATCACAAGAGAACAAATCATGATATTATCATAAATAAAAACATCTAATAAAATCATTAATACTCTGTGAGAGAAATATCCCTTTATACTTTGAAAATATTAAAGTAGACATTTAAAAGAGATTTTAGAATCAAATTGTCCCACACCACTTCGAAACATTTGAATGGGTTTTAAAACATTTGTGTCCCTATAAATAAATCCTTAAAACCATTTTTAAAAGATGGGCATGGATGAAAAATGTTTAAAAGAATAAATTGTTAAAACCATTTAAAACAATGTTTTAATAAAAGAGTCCATTTCCATTTTTAATAATTAAATTATAAGCCACAAGAAAGTAGTCCATTTTCAAAACATTTTAATGACTTTAGTATAGACATAGAATGGATATGGAATGTCAAAGGGGATGTATATGCACTTTATAAATGAATAAAAGTGCATATCATTAATAAATGTCTCAATGAGAAGAAATTGAGATGTAATCCCAATCAAGGATCATGCCATTAGAGCATAGATAAAGAAATGACATATTTATGTGTGACAATTATGAATAAACCAAATATATGTGGATAATATGTATAAAACAATCAGATGTCATCCATACATATTCATAGCACAACATAATCAAGAAGTAGAGGTTTAACCCAATGAATTGAAATTGGGTTAGGAAGTTCCCCTACAGAAATTCGACATCCTAACAGTGTCACATTAAAATTATGAAAATGAGATGATGTGAGATAAGAAGGGTATCTCATCACTTGTACATAACATTTACATCAATAAGGATATAGCATAACATATCTCAACATAACAATATGTAAATTAAAAGACCCATAAAAAAGAAGCCTTTTAAAAAGATAAGGTTGAAAGGTTTCCTTACCGATTTGGGTAACTTTGAAAAAGTACACCCCATGAAAGAAGAACTATTCAACATTGATGTAAGTAACCATAAACGAATGTACATTACACAAAGAGTAGAATAATTGGCAGTACATATACCACTCAAAGTATGTGGTGGAAAATGTAGCATAAATCTCACGGGAATAAAAGTGAGATGGAAAACCCCTTACGAAAACTCAACTGCCGAACGACGCCACTTAAAACTTCCAAAAATGGATTTATGAGATAAAATAGGGTCTCAAATAATATAAACCTAAAATTTAAAGAATTACTAATATAAAATAACATCCCAAAACATAATAAATATGATCTTGAAAGAAATGACATAAAAGAGAGTACATAAAAAGAAAGATAAAGGTTGGATCCCATACAAAAATTCAGCAGCCTAACGGCTCCACACATATTCATAGCATGAAATAATAAATAAGTAGAGGTTTAACCCAGAGAATTGAAATTAGGTTAAGAGGTTCCCCTACAGAAATTTGACAGCCTAACGACGTCACTTTAAAATTCTGAAAATGAGATGGTGAGAGATAATAAGGGTATCTCATCACATGTACATAAATATTAACATCAATAATGATATATAATAACATATCCATACATAAAAATATGTAAATTAAAAGTCCCATAAAAATAATTCTTTTAAAAAGAGGAGGGTGAAAGGTTCCCTTTCCGATTTGGCAAATTTAGAAACATACACCCCATGAAAGAATGACTATTCAACATTGATGTAAATTAACCTAAACGAATGTATGTTACACAAACAGTAGAATAATGGACAGTATATATACCACTAAATGGAAGTGGTGGAAAATTTAGCATAAATCTCACGGGAATAAAAGTGAGAAGAAAAACCCCTTACGAAAACTCGGCAGCCTAACTACGCGACTTAAAACATCCAAAAATGGATTTATGAGATCAAATAGGGTCTCTCATAATATGAACAAAAAATATACATAATTATGAATATAATAGAACATACCCAAGCATAAGAAATATGAGCTTAAAATAAATGACATAAATAGAGTAATTAAAAAGAAATAGAGTGGTTGGATCCCTTACAAAAATTCGGCAGCCTAACGGCGCCACTTAAACATTCTTAAAATGAATTGATGAGAGAAAGAGAGGGTATCTAATCATATTGAAATAAAAATTAAATTAGTCTGAATAAAAAAGAACATCCTTGAACATACTAACATGGATCATAAAAGGAATGACATAAAAGAGAGTACTTGAAATGAAAGAGAGAGGTAGGATCCCTTACCTCAAGTCTGACTTGTCTTGTTCATTTCTTTATATTCATGAATAATAATCATTGTTCAATTTATAATTTCTTAAGGGAATACTTTAAATTTTATTATTAAATTCATGTCACATATTATAATGTTACAATAATTAGTTAATAATGTGAGTTTATATCAGACGTTTTGGTCGATGTTTGGTACATGAGTCAAAAATGAAATTGTTTGAAACTAATTTTCCATGTAGTTATAAGTGAAACATCTCCAGAATAGTATTAATGATTTAAATATCATATATATCTAGTAAATATTCATTGTATACTATTACATAACAATTGGGGACAAAAATAAATGAGATTCACCATTCATGAAGACGGTAGGACGTATGTATGCATGAACGCTACTTTCATTTCTTTGTCGTATTAATGGAATTTAAAATAAATGAGATATATATATATATATATATATATTATAATTACAGTATTATATATTTGTTCTATAGGTCACATATTTTTATTAATTTCATTCTTTATACATTCCATGTATTTCATGAATTAGTCACATCACATGAGGGGGTGGTAGTCCACACTTCCTCGTATGAAATTATAGCATTTGCACAACATGCAAAGCATAAAAGAATGTTTTAAATATAAAATACAGAAGCATATAGAAAAAATAAATACCATATATATAATATATAAAATACAGTGACTTCATAATGGCCACCATGAAAGGTGTTAAGAGATTATTGAACAATCCTCGTTTCGTGAGGCAGTAATTCGCCATCCACATAAATAGTATGTTTTTAACCATTAGATGAAGGTGTGTGTAAGTGTAGCTCGAATATTTTTCATAAAAACATCCTAGTATATTTAAGATACTGTTTTTGTTACAAATAAAAGGAATAAAAGGAGTTTAGGGGTTGGAGAAGCAAAAAAAAAACAAAAGAACACAAGTGAAGACATTACCTTTAAATTGGGTAACTCCTCTTGGTTTGAACCAAAAGGGTTTCTTGAAAAGAATTCTGCCTATGGTAAGTCTTATAAGATGAAGATAGGGATGTAGAGAGATAAAATGAGAATATTTTGGCCTATCCAAAGGCTTGAGAGGTGTGGTTAAAGAGGTAGAGGTGGGGGACTTTAATAATAGGGAGGAGAGGCACTCTTGGAATGTCTTGAAAAGTTACTTTATTATTAAATGATTTTCGTATATTATTTAACATCCCAGGTAAATAAATAATAATAAATTTTCATATTTATTAATACTTTAGAATTAAATATTAATTTCACTTTAAAGGGGTTGTTATATTCGACAGCGTACCTGATAGACAACAACGAGTTTCTTTGAAATCTTACATTGCACACTAGTAATATAATAATATTATTTTAAATGATAGTTAGCACGTAGTCATTCTATTGGAGGGAATGAATATAAATAAATAAAATATGCTTATATATGTTTGTTAAAAGTTTTTACATCTATCTAGTAAAATATAAAGGCTTAAAATAATAAAAGAATTCATTTTTAGGCATAGATACTCTAACATTCACTAAAAGGTCGAATTATCGCCTTTTGATAGTGTACCCTCTTAAAATATAGTTTTCTTAACTCTTATATATTTTATTGGACCAAAAAAAATTCTTTTTTAGAATCGGGACATCAAAATTTACTTTGTGTAATTTTTTGGTATTTTTTCGATAAAGTTCATTTTTAAGGAATAGTAAATAATGTTGTATTTTAATTCAAAGCCTCTTTTTAATATAATTTATTTATATGATAATATAATCTTTTGAATTTTTTTTAAAGTGAAATTGTAATATATTTTTACCATTTAATCTAATAGTGGTCATAGGAATTAATTTGACTTTGAAATTGGACTTAAACTAGTGTAATTATTTTGATATATATTGTTTTATAAAAACAAGATATTTGTTTTGACAACAGAAATTAGTTATTAAATTAATTAAATCAACTTATCTGTTTTGAATTTTTGCAAAATAAATACCATTATTGAATTAGGAATATCAAATATAGCTTAGGGTGAATGTTTTGTATTTTTCTAAAAACATCAATTTTTGATGAATAGTGAAACCACTATGTGGTCGTTAAAAAACTGTTTTTCATTTAAATGAAACTTTACCACTTTTGTAATTTGAATCTAAAAACTTTGACATACATGGTTGTCATTAGGATTTAAAATGAGGTTCAATGGGTTGAAAATAATTTTGGGTGAATAGTAACTTTTAAGTTTGACTAATCATGGTTAAAGGTAATTAGTGTATTTTAAGGTAAAAATAATGTAATAAAAATATGAAATGACCTTGAAACATGTCCTAACCATATTTGATGAGTCATGGCCGAACCATAAAATCCATCGGTCAACTTGGGGACCCCATGGAGCCACATGGGTAGGAAAATGACATTAATAACTTTTTATTTAAAGTTCAAATAAAAATGTCACAAACATGTATTGTTTTAGAAAAATAATTTTTACATAGGGTTACACAAGTCATATATTTAACAATAAATATTAATTAGAAAGATAAAAAGATTTCCAACATCCTGATAGTTTTTTTTATAATTTTTAGAAAATAAATAAATTATATTATTTATGACACCATGATGATGCAGATAATACCTCATTATTTTACGATTTTAATAAAATGAAAAGTTGATGTAAAATATAATAACTAAACTTGTCAAAAACCAATTGGATGGGTGGATTTAAACTCTTATCACCTTATCCTTGAAATATATAATTGTGGGACCTTTAAAATACGATTCTCGTTATATAATAAAGTAACATTTTATATCTTTCCAAGAGTGCCCCTCCTCTCCTCTTAAAAAAGGCACCCACCTCTACCACCTTACCCACACATCTCAAGACTTTGGATCAGCCAATATATCATCATTTTATCCCTCCAAATCCCTCTAATCATCCTAAAATCCTTGAATTAGGTAGAAAGCTCTTCAAAAACACCTTCTGTTCAAACCAAGAGGAGTTACCCGATTTAAAGACAATGTCTTCACTTGTGTTCTTTTGTTTTATTTTTCTTCCCCACCCCCATAAATTCTTTTTATTCTGTTCTATTATAAAAAAAATAGTATCCTCGATATACTAGGATTTTTTTATGAGAAGTATTTGATTTACACTTACACACACTTCCATCTAATGGTTAAAGAACGTACTATTTCTGTGGTTGGCGAAATTCTGCCTCGCGAAATAATGATTGTTCAATATTCTTTTAAAACCTTTCATGGTGGACATTAATATGTTACTATTTTTATATATGATATATATTATGTTTATTTTTTCCTTATTCTTTTGTATCTTTCATTTATGGCATACCTTTATGGTTTCCATTATGGGTAAACACGATAATTTCATTTTAGGAAGTGCGGACTACCGCCCCCTCAATGTGATTTGATTCATTAATGCCATATGTGGGACGTATAAAGGATGGAGATAATGATATTATATATGATATTATATTGGAATAATAATATAACTTTATATCATTATGATTTCACTCCATTAAATATGAAATAGAAATGAAAGTAGCGTTCATGCGTACGTACGACTTACCGTCTCCCTGAATGGTGCATTTTATTTCTTACCTATAAATGTTATATACTATTATAAATACAAGTATATGCTGGATATATATGATATACATGATATATATGATATCAAAATCAGGAATATCATTCTAGATATAATGAAACTTTGACCACATGAAAAACATGTAATTGTAAGAAGTACATTTTTGGCTTAAGTGCCAAATATCATCAAAATGAACATTATTAACTTAAATGATTACATAATGTTTAAAACATTGAAATAAGTGATATAAAAGTAATAATAAGATTGAAAAAGTTTTTTAAGCAAGTATAAATGAAAACTAGTTTATTATTCATGATATTAAAGAGCGATTGAGTCAAGTCATACACAAGGTAAGGGACATTGTCTCAATCCCCATTCATTGAGGCATATTTTGTTCTAATACAAGACTTTCTTTTATACACTGTATAAAAAAACTTTTACTTTTCATTTCATTCAAAGGGAATCTTTGTCGACGAAGCATTTTCCTGACCTACAAAAAGGAATGTTTATTTTAATGCAGGTGGTGACAACGACCTTTTCCACCGCCGTGAGTATTATTTGATCTTTGGCTTCCTCAACAATACGTAATGTTTTTAAAATGAGATAAATACCATATACTCTTTTATTTATTTTGTTATTGAAAATGGTTTTTATGATGGACTTGTTATGTCAATATATTTAAGAGATATATTGTGATCGAAATGTGGAAATGTTTTCTTTCCATTATATTTGTTTAATGTCTTATGATTTTATAATGGTACTTGGACATTTAACAGGTGGTTACGTGATAAACCATATGACGGGTGGTTCCGTGAATACCAAGATGGTTGGTTACGTTATAACCACCAATGCATTGGGTATGGATGTCGGTTGTATGGCTATTCCATTTACTGATATGTGTGGAAGTAGACCATATGGTTATTCCATTTATGTATGTCTATGTCCCAAGTTACCTTTATATGTTACGTGTTATTTATATAGGTTTTATGGTAATATTTTGGTTACAAAAGGGTATGTAATGATCTTTTATTCAGTGAAGAGTATTTACTACTTCATAAAGGTGAAAAGTATTACATTGATAAATTATTCATGGTTTACATGTTGTTTTCTAAAACTAACAATTTTCTTTCTTTTTTTATCCCTTACTGAGATTTTTATGCTCATCCCATGTTTTTGGAAATGTTTTTCACAAGACATAATGTGGACTAGGGTCAAGTATTGGATCGAGGAAAAGTCATGCTGTCTTAAACATGGAACTATACATGACTCTTTTTTCAAGAGTTAATGTATTGTAAAAAAAAGGAAACGTTGTAGAAGTGTCTACTGTGTAATCTTTTGAGATGAAATAGTTATGATAAAATTCTCTAAAACTATAAACTAGAAAAGATCCTCAATGTGAATTATTCATTTAATTCAATATTAAGTAATTTTTATGGTCGGGGCCTTATAGTTGGTATCAGAGGTTGGTTTACAAAACTTTAGGAGTTATAATTCTATTAAATGATTATCCAAAAATATTATTTTTTAATGGTCAAATTGAAATGATATATCATTTGAAGATTACCATGTTGCTTCATCTGAGACATGTTTCCCCCGAATGGTTTTCCGCAGAGGAAACAAGGAAGCTATGTTGGGATGACATCAGCAGGAAGACAACCTTCCAAATCAGCAACCTGAGATGGTTGGAATTGGAGCATAACTGTTTGTTGTAATGATGGAAGAGTTGACTCAGTAAATAAATGGTGGCGGTATCCATGCAAGAGATCAGCCAAATCAATCGCAGAGGAACATGTCAGTGGTGGAACATTTCATGAGGCAAAATCCCCCATCATTCAGAGGATCATCTGACCCTGTTCTATCTGAAGGGTGGATTAAAGCACTGGAGAAGATTTTTGATGTCATATGGTGTTCAGAACAGCAAAAGGATAGTCTTGTTGTTTACCATTTTGAAGGTGAAGCTGATCAGTGGTGTTCGATGAAAAATATAAGGGGTACTGATGAGATTTATGATCTACACTGGGATGAATTTAAAAGTAGGTTTCATGAGAAATATTTTACTAAGTTGGTTCGTCTTAGGATGGAAAAACAATTCCTAGAATTGAGGTAAGAGGATGAATCAGTGGATGATTATGAAGAAAAGTTCACTCAACTTGCAAGGAATGCTCCAAATTTCATACGAGATCTTGATAGTAAAATCAACCATTTTACTCAGGGATAAAGACAAAGTATCAAATGGCTTTAGCTTTCTGTCAGTTCAAAAGTTATGAAAAACTTGTTCGATGTGCGGAGAAGGTGGAAATGGAGTTGGCCGATGATCAGGTGTTCTTTGACAAACAACCGTATAAGAGGTCCATTTGGCAGGAAAAGGGGAAGAATTCATCAAATAAGCAAGGAGGTAAGAAAACCAAATATCCATCCTGTGGGAAGTGTGGTAAAATGCATCCTGGAGAATGTTTATCCAAGTCTGTAAAGTACTTTTGGTGTAGTATGTCTGGTCATATTGCTCATAACTGTAAGGAAGATGATCAAGAAGGTAATGAAAAGCCAGCGGTAAGATGTTTTAAGTGTAATAAAATGGTTCATTATACATATGAGTGTCTAACGAAGAACTCATCTGGGGGAAAGAATCCAGAATACAAGAGGAAAGGGGTGGTGAAATCCTTTACAACTACTTCAGTAGATGTTGGTCCATCGAATGAAGTAGTATCAAGTACACTGTTTATTTTTTCAAATTATTCCAATGTTTTCTTTGATTCAGGGTCTAAGCATTCTTTCATTTCAGAGAATTTTTATAGTAAATTGGGAATTACATCTCATGATATGAATCCTAAACATAGGTTAAAAACACCCGGAGGAAATGATGAGACAAAAAGAAATTATAAGAACCTTCTTTATCCTTGTGTGGGGAAACAATCTACCTACAAAGCTTATTTTTTCTTCTCTAGTGGAGTTTGATGTTATTTTGGAGTGGATTAGCTTTCTGTTTATCATAATAAGGTTGACTGCAGGGCTAAAGAGGTTTATTTTTAGAATGATTTTTAGTTTGTGTACAAATATGAACCCTTTCTTTTGATAACATATCACGAAGTTGATAAACTAGTAAAATATGGAAATGAATGTTACCTTACACATATTGTTAAAAATAAAGGAACTGTTCATATTAATGATGTGCCAGTGGTAAATGAGTATCCTGATGTTTTTCTTGCTGAGTTTCCGGGTATTATTCATGATCGGGAAGTTAAATTTACCTTTTACTTAGTTCCTGATTCTAAGACAATTTCAAAACCCCTTTATTGAATGGATCAAGTTTAACTTTTAGAGTTAAAGAAGCAATTGCAGGAGTTATTAGATAAAGGTTTCATTCAACCTAGCACGTCACCATGGGGTGCTCCTATGTTGTTGGTTAAAATGAAAGATGGATCAATGAGACTTTGCGTTGATTATAGAACCTTGAATAACATCATTGTTATGAAAAATTATCCCTTGCCTCATATCGATGATTATTTTGATCAGATCCAGGGAGCTCAGTATTTCTCGAAGATTGACTTGATGTTAGGGTACCATCAGTTGAAAGTAAAGGAAGTAGATGTTGCGAATACTGTGTTTCGTACTAGATATGGCCATTATGAATTTGTAGTTATGCCTTTTGGGTTAACCAATGCACCTGCTGTATTCATGGACCTTATGAATAGGACTTTCTATGAGTTCTTGGATAAGTTTTTGGTTGTTTTCATTGATGATATTTTGGTGTTTTCTAAAAGAAAAGAGGATCCTGAAAGTCATTTAATTGTTATCTTGAAAACCTTAAAATAAGAGAAACTTTATGGAAAATTCAGCAAGTGTGAGTGTTGGTTATAAAAAATTTCTTTCCTTGGTCACATTGTTTCAAAAAATTGCATAACTATTGATCCTGCTAAAACAGAAGTTGTCTAGGAATTGCGAAGACCCACAAATGTAACTGAGATCCATATTTTTCATGGTGTGGAAGGTTATTATCGATGGTTTGTTGATAATGTTTCTGGTTTATCTATTCCAATGACTAAGATAACTCTGAAGTGTGTTAGGTTTATCTAGACAAAAGAATGTGATGATTGTTTTCAAGAGTTTAAAATAAGATCGGTGAATGCTCTAGTTTTTGAACTTCCTTCCAGTAATGGTGATTTTGTTATTTATAGTGATTCTTCATTGAAGGGACTTGGTTTTGTTCCTATGTAGAATGATAAGTTAATTACTTATGCTTTACGTCAGTTAAAAACACAAAAGGTAAATTACCCTACACATGATTTGGAATTAGCTGCTGTTGTTTTTTCTCTAAAAATTTGGTGGAATCATTTGTATGGAGTAATGTGTGAAATATATACTAATCAAAAAATTTTAAAGTATATATTAACTCATAAATAATTGAAAATGAGAAAGAGGAGATGGCTAGAATTAATCAAGAATTATGATTGTACAATTAATTACCATCTGGAAAAAATAAAATAAAATGGCTGATGCATTGAGTCAAAAAAGTAATACTTAATTAACCATGATAAGTTTAGAATGAGATCCTTTGGTTATTGATTTGATGATCTTTGGAATAGATGTTGTTGGTGCAGGAAGTTCTTCTATTTTGTTTCAGGTGTCAGTGAGATCGTCTCTATCAGACATAATTAAGCAAGCGCAGAAGAAAGGCAGTGGGTTGCAAAAAAAGGTAGAGCTGGTTCATAAGGGTAAGATGCCTGAATTTTACATTGATAATGATTTTTTTGAGGTTTGGGAAGAGATTATGTGTACCTTGTGATTCATAGTTTATAAATGAGTTGTTTTGTGAGGCTCACAGTTCACTGTTTTCAGTTCATCCTGGCAATACTAAGATGTACAGAGATCTGCGGGAGTATTACTGGTGGGATGGAATGAAACGAGATATTGCCAATTTTACTGTGAAGTGTTTGACTTGTCAACAGGTTAAAGCAGAGTGGTAGTTACTGAAAGGGATGCTTTATCCATTATTGGTGCAGAGTGGAAATGGGAAAATATATCCATGGACATTGTTGTGGGATTACCGAAGACATCTCGAGGTAATAATGAAATCTGGATTATTATTGATCGATTGACTAAATTTTCGCATTTCCTTCCTATTCGAGATACTTTGTCTCCAGATCAACTTTCACTAATGTATCTTAAAGAGATAGTCAAGTTTCATGGAGTTCCTCTCTCCATTGTATCTAATCGTGATCCCAGTTTGACTTCTAACTTTGGAAAGGCCTTTAGAAGTGGTTGGGTACTGAATTAAATTATAGTACAGCTTTTCATCCTTAATCAGATGGGTCGTCAGAACGAACAATTCAGGCTTTGGAGGACATGCTACGTGCTTGCTCGATGGATTATCAAAGAACATGGGACCAACATCTTTCATTGGTTGAATTTTCATATAATGACATTTTCATTCCAGTATACAGATAGCTGTGATTGAAGCATTATATGGGATGTGGTGTTTGAACTCCATCTTTTTGGGATGAAGTGGGGTGAACGGTAGTTGATGGGACCAGAATTAGTAGAAGAGATGGTAGAAAAAGTTCAGTTGAATTAGAAACACAGGAGACCAGCTCAGTGTAGATAGAGAAGTAATGCGGATAACCGGATGAAGGATCTTTCTTTCGAGGTTGGTGATCATGTTTTTCTCAAAGTCTCACCATGGAAAAGTGTGATGCGATTTGGTAAGAAATAAAAGCTGAGTCCAAGGTTCATTAGACCATATTAAATTCTAGAGAAAGTTGGATCAGTTGTTACCGAGTGTCTTTACCTCCGAATTTTTCAAAGGTACACAATGTTTATCATGTTTCGATGTTGAGAAATTATATGCCAGTTCCATCTCATGTTTTTGAGCCCAAAGGTAGTTCAGTTGGAAGAGAATATCTCTTATGAGGAACAACCCGTCCAGATTCGTGACCATAGAGAGCAAGTGTTGTGAAATAAGGAAATTCACTTGGTAATGGTTTTGTGGAAAAACCATATGTCTAAAGAGGCAACATGGGAATCTGAAAATTCTATGAGGGATAAATAACCCCACTTATTTTGATAAGTGAATAAAATTGCAAGGAAGCAATTCCCAAAAGGTGGTAAGGATGTAGTATACCTAGTAAATAAAGAATAATACATTTCCATATTTATTAATATTTCCGAATTAAATATTAATTTCACTTTAAATGGGTTTCTATGTTTGATAGCGTACCCAATACGCAACAACGAGGTTCTTTGAAATCTTACGTTGCACACTAGTAATATAATAATATTATTTTAAATGATAGTTAGCACATAGCCGTTGTATTAGTGGGAATGAATATAAATAGCTAAAATAACATTATATATGTTTGTTAAATGTTTTTACATTTATCCAATAAAATATAAAGGCTTAAAATAAGAAAATAATTCAATTTTAGGCATAGATACTCTAATATTCACTAAAAGGCCGAATTATCACCTTTTGATGATGAAACCTATTTAAATATATTTTTGGTCACTCTTATATATTTTTATTGGACCAAATAAAATTCTTCTTTAAAATCAGGACATCAAATTTTACTTTGTGTATATTTTTGGTATTTTTCTGATAAAGTTCATTTTTTAATGAATAGTGAAAAATGTTGTATTTAAATTCAAAACCTCTTTTTAATATTATTTTTTATATGGTTAGATAATCTTTGTAATTGGTTTTAAAGTGAAATTAGAATATATTTTTACCATTTAATCCAATAGTGATCATGGAAATTAATTTCACTTTGAAATTGGACTTAAACTAGTGTAAATCTTTTGATATATGTTGTTTCATAAAAACAATCTATTTCTTTTGACAACATGAATTAATTATTAAATTAATTAATGAAACTTCTATGTTTTGAATTTTGTAAAATATACATAATTTTCTAATTCGGAATATCAAATATTGCTTCGGGTGAATTTTCGGTATTTTTCTGAAAAACGTCAATTTTTGATGAATAGTAAAACCACTAAGTGGTAGTTAAAAAACTGATTTTTCATTTAAATGAATCATTACCACTTTTTTTATTTTAATTTAAAAAATATGACATATATGGTTGTCATTATGATGTAAAATTTGGTTCAATGGGATGAAAATAATTTTTGGTGAATAGTAACTTTTATGTTTTATTAATCACGATTAAAGGTAATTAGTGTATTTTAAGGTAAAAATAATGCTATAAAAATATAAAATGACCATGATACATGCCCTAACCTTATTGGAAGAGTCGTGGCCGACCAATAAAATCCATGGGTCAACTTGGGGACCCCATGGAGAAACTTGGGTAATAAAATGACATTAATAACTTTTTATTTAAAGCTGAAATAAAACTGTCACAAACATGTATTGATTTACTGAAGAAATTTTTACATGGGGTTATACTAGTCATATTTTTTACAATAAATATTCATTATAAATATAAAAATATTTCCAATATCATGATAATTTTTTTATTAGTTCTATACATAAAATAAATTAAATTATTTATGACACCATGATGATGCACCGATTACCTTGTTATTTAACGATTAAAATAAAATGAAAAGATAATGTAAAATCTAAGACCTAAACTTGTCAAAAACCTATTGGATGGGTTTATTTAGAACTCTTATCACCTTATCCTTAAAATATATAAATTTGGGACCATTAAAATCTGAAATTCATTATATAATAAAGTAACATTTTATAACATTCCAAGAGTTCCCCTCCTCTCCTCTTATAAAAGTCCCCCACCTCTACCACCTTAACCACACCTCTAAAGCCTTTAACTTGGACAATATCTGCTCCTTTTATCTCTCCAAACCCTATCCTCATCCTAGAATCCATTCCTTAGGTATAATTCTCTTCAAGAACCCATGTTTGTTCAAACCAAGAGGAGTTACCCGATTTAAATGTAATATCTTCACTTGTGTTCTTTTGTTTTATTTTTCTTCTCCACCCCCCTAAACTATTTTTATTCCTTTATTTAGTAGAAAACCAGTATCCTAAATATAATATGATTTTTTATGAGAAGTATTTTATTTACACTTACACACACCTCTGTCTAATTGTTAAAGAACATTTTGTTTCTATGTTAGAGAATTTCTGCCTCACGAAACGATGATTGTTCAATCTTCTTTTGACACCTTTCATTGTGGCCATTAATTTGTAACTATTTTTATATATGATATATATTATGTTTAGGTTTTCCTTATGCTTATTTATGTTTCATTTATGTCATTCCGTTATGGTTTCCATTATGGGTAAATGCGATAATTTCATTTTAGGAAGTGCGGACTACCGCCCCCTCAAAGTGATTTGATTCGTTAATGCCATATGTGGAATGTATAAAGGATGGAGTTAATGATATTATCTATTATATTATACTAGATTTATAATATACCTTCATATAATTATGATTTCACTCCATTAAATACGAAATATAAATGAATGTAGCGTTCATGCATACGTACGGCTTACGGTCTCCATGAATGGTGCATTTCATTTCTTACATCTAAATGTCATATACTATTATAAATACATGTATATGCTGGATATATATAATATATATGATATAAAAATCATGAATATCATTATGGATATAATGAAACTTTGACCACGTGAACAACATGTAATTGTAAGAAGTCCATTTTTGACTTAAGTACCAAATATTGACAAAACGAACATTATTAACTTAAATGATTACATAATGTTTACAACATGAAAATAAGTGATATAAAATGAATAATAAGAATGAAAAAGGATCTTAAGAAAGAATAAATTATCAATAGTTTATTATTCAGGAGATTAAAGAGCGATCGAGTCAAGTCGGACATGAGGTAAGGGACTTCATCTCAATCTCTATTCATTGAGGCATATTTTGTTCTAATACAGGACTTTCTTTTATATACTGTATAAAACAACTTTGACTTTTCATTTCAGTGAAATGGAATCTTTGTCTACAAAGAATTTTAATAAACAAAAAAATTAATCTTTATTTTAAAGCACACGGTGACAATGACCTTTTTCGCCGCCGTGATTATTATTTGATCTTTGGCTTCCTCAACAAGCTGTAATGTTTTTTAAATGAAATAAATACCATATAGTATTTTATGTATTTTGGTATGGAAAATGGTTTTTATTATGGGCTTGTTATGTCAATATATTTATGTGATATATTGTGATCGAAATGTGGAAATGTTTTCTTTCCATTATATTTGTTTAATGTCTTATGATTTTATAATGGTACTTAGACATTTGACAGGTGGTTACGTGATAAACCATATGAAGGGTGGTGTCGTGAATACCAGGATGGGTGGTTATGATATAACCATCAATGCATTGGGTATGGAAGTCAGATGTATGGCTATTCTATTAAGTGATATGTGAGGTAGTTGACCATATGGTTATTCCATTTAATATGTTTATGTCCCAAGTTATCTTTATATGTTATGTGTTCTTTATATGGGTTTTATAGTAATCTTTTGGTTACAAAGGGTAAGTAATGATCTTTTATTTAGAGAATAGTATTTAATAATTCATAATGGTGAAAAGTATTAAATTGATAAAGTATTCATGGTTTACTTGTTGTTTTGAAAAACTAACGGTTTTCATTTATTGGGTATCCCTTATTGAGCTTTTTATGCGCATCCCAAGTTTTTTTAAATTGTTTTTCACAGGACATATTGTGGAATAGGTTCAAGGATGGGATCAAGGAGTAGTCATTATGTCATAAACATGGAACTATACATGACTATTTTTTCAAGAGTTAATGTTTTAAAAAAAAGAAAACTTTGTAGAAGTGTTTACTGTGTCATCTTTTGAGATGTAATAGTTATGATCTAATACTCTAAAACTCTAAACCTGAAAAGATCCTCATTATGAATTTTTCATTTAATTCAATATTAAGTAATGTATAAGTCAAGGGAATTATATATTAAATGTCCCACAATCGTATATTTATAGAATAAGGTGATAAGGGTTCAAAATACACCCATCCAATAGGTTTTTTACAAGCGTAAGTCTTAGATTTTACCCTATCTTCTCATTATATTTAAATCATTCATTAATGAGGTAATCACTGAATCATCATGGTGTCATAAATAACATTATTAATTTAATATATAAAAATTATAAAAAAAATATCATGATGTAGGAAATCTTTTTATCTTTCCAATGAATATTTATAGTCAAAAATATCACTTGTATAACCCCATGTAAAAATTATTTTAGTAAAACAATACTTGTTTGTGACATTTTTATTTTAACATTAAATAAAAAGTTATTAATGTCATCTTCCTACCAAAGTGTCTCCATGTGGTCCCCAAGTTGACCCATGGATTTTCTTGGTCATCCATGACTCATCCAATAAGGGTAGGACATGTGTCAAGGTAATTTCATATTATTATAACATTATCTTTACCTTAAATTACACTAATTACCTTTAATCGTGATTAATAAAACATAAATGTTACTATTCACCAAAATTATTTTCATCCCATTGAGCCAAATTTTACATCCAAATTATAACCATGTATGTTGGATTTTGGAAATTCAAATCACAAACCTGGTAAAGTATCATTTAAACGAAATATCAGTTTTTTAACTACCACTTAGTGTTTTCACTATTCATCAAAAATTGAAGTTTTTCAGAAAAATACCCAAAATTCACCCTAATATATATTTGATATTCTGAATTCAAAAATGATGTCTATTTTAAAAAATTCAAAACATATAAGTTTCCTTAATGAATTTAATAATTAATTCTTGTTGTCAAAACAAATAGCGTGTTTTTAAGAAACGAAATATATCAAAAGATTGACACTAGTTTATGTCCAATTTCAAAGTGAAATAAATTCCAATGACCACCATTGGATTAAATGGTAAAAATATATTCTAATTTAACTTTAAAACCAATTAAAAAGATTATCTAATAATATAAATAATTTATATTAAAAAGAGGTTTTGAATTAAAATACAACATTTTTCACTATTCATTAAAAATGAACTCTATCAGAAAAATAGGAAAAATTTACCCAAAGTAAATTTTGATGTCCCGGTTCTAAAGAAGAATTTTATTTGTACCAATAAAATTTATAAGAGTGACTGAAGCAATATTTAGAGAGGTTTTTCCATCAAAAGGCGATAATTCAACCTTTTAGTGAATATTAGAGTATCTATGCCTAAAATTTAATTCTTTTCTTATTTTAAGCCTTTATCTTTTATTGGATAAATGTAAAAACATTTAACAAACATATATAATCATATTTTTTTTATTTCCATTCATTCCCTCCAATACAACGGCTACGTGTTTACTATCATTTAAAATAATATTATTATATTACTAGTGTGCAACGTAAGATTTCAAAGAAACACGTTGTTGTGTATCGGGTACATTATCAAACATAGAACCCCTTTAAAGTTTAATTAATATTTAATTCAAAAATATTAATAAATATGAAAATTTATTATTCTTTATTTACCTGGGATGTTACATAATATCAGAAAATCATTTAATAATAAAGTAACTTTTCAAGACTTTCAAAGAGTGACCCTCCTCCCACTTATAAAAGGCCCCCACCTCTACTACCTTTCCCACACCTCTCAATCATTTGGATCAGCCAAACGCTTCTCTTTTTTTCTCTCCACACCCCTCTATTCATCCTAGAAGCCTTACCTTAGCTAGAGAGCTTTTCAAGAAATCCTTTTGGTTCAAACCAAGATGAATTTCCCGATTTAAAGGTAATGTCTTCACTTGTGTTCTTTTGTTTTCTTTTGCTTCTCCAACCCCCTAAACTCTTTTTATTCCTTTATTTTGTAAAAACTTATGTATCTTCAATATAATAGGATGTTTTTATGATAAATATTTGAGCTACACTTACACTCACCTTCGTCTAATGGTTAAAGAACATAATGTTTCTGTGGATGAAGAATTACTGCCTCACGAAATGATGATTGTTCAATCTTCTATTAACACCTTTCATGGTGGCCATTATGATGTCACTGTAATTTTTATATGATATATATGGTAATTATGTTTTCTATATGATTCTCTATTTAATATTTAAAACATACCTTTATGCTTTTCATGTTTTGAAATGCGATAATTTCATACGAGGAAGTGTGGACTACCGCCCCCTCATGTGATGTGACTCGTTCATGCAATATATGGAATGTATAAAGAATATAATTAATTAACATATGTGAACTATAACAAATATATATTGTACTGTAATTATAATATATATATATATATCACTCTCATTTATTTTTAATTCTGTTAATACAATAAAGAAATGAAAGTAGCGTTCATGCGTACGTACGGCCTACCGTCTCCATGAACGGTGCATTTCATTTATTTTTATCCCCAAATGTTATGGAATAGTATAAAAGTAATATTTACAGGATATTTATGATATTTAAATTATTAATACTATTCTGGAGATGTTTTAATTATAACTACATGGAAAATCATTCTCAAACAAGTTCATTTTGACTCATGTACCAAACATCGACAAAAATGTCTGATGTGAACTCACATTATTAACTAATTATTATAACATTATAATATGTGAAATGAATTGAATAATAAACTTTAAAGGAGGTCCTTATGAAATTATAAATTGGCCAAAGTTTATTATTCATGAATATAATGAAACGAACCGGACAAGTCAGACATGAGGTAAGGGATCCTACCTCTTCATTCTTTTCAAGTACTCCCTTTTATGTCATTCCTTTTATGCACCATGTTCTTATAATGGATTATGTTCTCTTGTATTCTTACTACTGTCATTTTTATGTTAATATGATGAGATACCCTCTCTTTCTCTAATCATATCATTTTATGAATGTTTAAGTGGGGCCGATAGGCTGCCGAATTTTTGTAAGGGATCCAACCTCTCTCTTTCTTTTTAAGTACTATCTTTTATGTCGTTTCTTTTAAACTCATATTTCTTTTGTTTATGGATGTTCTTTTATATTCCTCATTCTGTACATTTTATGTTAATATTACGAAAGACCCTATTTGATCTCATAAATCCATTTTTTGGAGTTTTAAGTGGCGTCGTTAGGCTGCAGAGTTTTCGTAATGGGTTTTTCATCTCACTTTTATTCCCGTGAGATTTATGCTACATTTGACACAACTTACTTTGAGTGGTATATGCAATGCCCATTATACTACACTTTGTGTAATATAATTTTTTTTATGGGTATTTACATCAATGTTGAATAGTCCTTCTTTCATGAGGTGTACGTTTTGAAAGTTACCCAAATCGGTAAGGGAACCTTTCACCCTAATATTTTTAAAAGACTTCTTTTTTATGGGTCTTTTAATTTACATATTGTTATGTTGGGATATGTTATTATATATACTTATCAATTTAAATGTTTTGTACAAGTGATTAGATATCATTCTTATCTCTCATCATCTCATTTTCATAATTTCAACGTGACACCGTTAGGCTGTCGAATTTCTGTAGGGGATCTTCTTAACCCAATATCAATTCATTGATTTAAACATCTACTAATTGATTATGTCATTCTATGAATAAGTTTGGATGACATATGATTTTTTTACAATACTTCTCCACATATATTTGGTGTATTTATATTTTTCACACACAATTATGTCAGTTCTTTATCCGTGCTCTAATGGAATGATCCTTGATTGGGATTAGATCTCAATTTCTTCTCATTGAGACATTACTTAATGATATGCACTTTTATTATTTTATAAAGTGTATATAAATCCTCTTTGACATTCCATATCCCTAATTTTTCTATACTAAAGTCATTTAAATGTTTTTAAAATGGTCTACATTCTTGTGGCTTATAATTTAAATGTTCAAAATGGAAAAGGACTCTTTTATTAAAACATTGTTTTAAATGGATTTAAGGATTAATTCTATTAAACATATTTCAACCATGTATTTTTTTTAAATGGTTTTAAGGATTTATTTATAGGGACATGAATGTTTTAAAACCTTTTCAAAAGTTTCGAAGTGGTATGGGACACTTTGACTCTAAAATCTCTTTTAAATGTATTCTTTTAATTTTTTCAACCTATAAAGGGATATTTCTCTCATTGAGTTTTAATGATTTTATTAGATGTTTTTATTTATGATAATATCATGATATGATCACTTTTCATTTAATGTGGGAATATTTTCTTTCCATTATATTTGTTTTATGTATTATGATTTTGTAATGGTACTTGGACATTCGACAGGTGGTTATGTGATTAACCATATGACGGGTGGTGCTGTGAATACCAGGATGGGTGGTTACATTATAACCTCAAATGCATTGGGTATGGAAGTCGGTCATATGGATATTCCATGTAGTGATATGTGTGTAAGTCGACCATATGGTTATTCCATTTATGTATGTTTATGTCCCAAGTAACATTTATATGTTATGTGTTCTTTATATGGGTTTATGGTAATCTTTTTATTACAAAGTATATGTAGTGATATTTTATTCAGTGAAGTGTATTTTATACATCATAAAGGTGAAATGTATTACTTTGATAAAATATTCATGATTTACTTTTTTTGGGAAAACTAATTGTTTTCCATATTTGTGTATCCTTTACTGGGATTTTTATGCTATTCCCATGTTTTTTGAAATTTTTTCCATAGGACATAAAGATGAAAAGGGTCAAGGATGGGATCAAGGAGTGACATTCTATCTAAAACATGGATGTAGACATGTTTCTTTTTAAGAGTTTTTATTTTACGGAAACTTAGTAGAAGTTTCTATTTTGTAATCTTTTGAGATTTAATAGTTGTATTCTAATTCTCTAAAACTCTAAACCTGAAAAGATCCTCTATGTGAATTATTCATTTAATTCATGATTATGTAAGGTTCTAAGGTTGGGTCCTTATAGTTTTATTATGTATTTCTTATGGATTTCATTGGGTTTCCAGATGATTGATATGTCATGTTCATGGTTGTGTTAGTTTGTGATATCGATTTGGTTTTCATTGCACATTATAATGTGGAACTATAAAATCTTCAAGAACTAAAGACTAAACTAGTGAAATTATAGGGTAATAGATTTATCTTCCAAAGTAAATCACCTTGGGGTGCTCTAGTATTGTTTTCCAATAATTTTAATGGTTAACTACAACTTCTTGTCAATTATAGTAAATTAAATAGGATGATTATCGAGAACCGATACCTACTTCCACATATCGATGATCATTTTGACTAGATGAGTAGATCTTTTGTTTCTATAAAATGGAATTATGTTTATCTTATCATCATATAAGGGCGATTCATGCCGATATATCATAGATTACAATTAGGAGCCAGTATGGTTTGTATGCATTTGTAGTGATTCCATTCGGGTTGATAAATTCTCCACCAGTGTTTATAACAGTGAAGAACCATATATTCCACTTATACACAGACCAATTTTTATTTTTATTTTTGGTTTTCATCATATCATAATCCCAGAATTGTGATGATCAATCGATCCATATTGTAATTTTCTATTTTATACAAAGAGAGAATCATCTATACACTATTCTATCAATGTTCTCTATAGGGATCAACAACATCCATTTCACATATTAATCATCTCAAAGGTATGTTTGCTAGTGGAGATAAAAATTTTGAAATATATTGTCACATGGTAGAATCCATATAATTATTTAAAATAATGAGATTTTTATCTATACTTGGATATTTCTAATGAATAACCATGGAGTACATTAACTTGGAAGCACCAATTTCAGGCTTGACCAAGAATGATGTCATGTTTGAATGGTCATGACGATGTGAGAATCCATTCCTGGAATATGAATACAACTCCAATTTTGATCCTACCATATCCACTAAATGATTATAAATTATTTTGTGATTAATATGGTGTTTTTATTAGGGTAGTTTTCGTGAAGAAGGATCTTGTTATGGTGTATAAGTAACGAGAGATAAGGATGTTTGAGAAAAATTACCTTACACACTATCTAGAGTTGGGCGCAATGGTTTTTACTCTGTAGAGTTTGAGGAACAACCATTTGGGTGACATATTTATTATTTATGATGACCATAAAATCATAATTAACAACTTTTTTAAATGGGATTTAACCTCTTCTTCTGAATATGGGTTGGGTATATGGATGATTTTCATTTAGAGTTGGCCTACATGCTATGGAATGGAAACAATTTTTCATATTCCAAATGATAGAAAAAATAGAATATTGATGTTCAATAGTCTTTTTATGATGGGAAAATGATGTTCTTGTTTGCTGGTATTCATATAGAGGATTAGTGGGTCCAGTGGAAGGTCACCCGCACATCTCTTATTATCGACTTCGTACATATTTGATATATCAAGGATAGGTAGTGTGAGGATATAAAGTTTCTATCCATGAGAGAATACATTGAATATGATGATACACATTTTGAGTGGACTTTCATTGATGATGAGATAATTTATGTTTGAGGATGTTTTGTTGTTCCCACATGTGTGGTGGGCGAATTGAGGGGTGATTTTCATATCACAAATGTGTGGTTTATCCTATTTTAAAAAATGTATCTTGATATTAACATATAATAATGATGTCCAACAAAGAAGAGAGTGGTTGTATGTTATGTTACATTATTCTATACTTTTTTGTAGGATAAAGGACAAGGAACAATAACATGGTGGTACAATATAGTCAGTTCCCATTCCAGACTGCAGTTGGTCAGGCTGATCTCGTGCATGGATACCACCACCATTTATTGCCTGAGTCAACTGTGCCATCACTGGAACAAACCGTTCAGTTCCAATTACAACTATATCAGGTTGCTGATTTGGAAGGTTGTCTTCCTCATGATTTCATCCCAACATAGCTTCCTTGTTTCTTCTATGTAAAACCATTCTGGAAAAACATATCTTAGATGAAGCAACATGGTTATCTTCAAATGCTATATCATTTCAATTTGACCACTAAAAAAATATTTTTGGATAATCATTTAATAGAATTCTAACTCCTAATGTTGTCTAAACAGACCTATGATACCAACTATAAGGCCCCAGCCTTAAACAATACTTAATATTGAATTAAATGAATAATTCACATTGAGGATCTTTTCAGGTTTTTCATTTTAGAGAATTAGATAAAAACTATTACATCTCAAAAGATTACACAGTAGACACTTCTTCAAAGTTTCCATTTTTTTACAAAACATTAACTCTTGAAAAAAGGTTCATTTATAGTTCCATGTAAAAGACAACATGAATTTTCTTTGATCCCATCCTTGACCCTATTCCACATTATGTCCTGTGAAAAACATTTCAAAGAAAGTTTGGATGAGCATAAAAAGCTTAGTAAGGGATACCCAAAAAAGGTAAACTGTAAGTTTTTCAAAACAACAGGTAAACCATGAATAATTTATCAATGCAATAATTTTCACCTTTAGGAAGTAGTAAATATTATTCACTGAATAAAATATCATTACTTACCCTTTTGTAACCAAAATATTACCATAAAACCCATATAAAGAACACATAACATATAAATGTAACTTGGGACATAATCATTCTTAAATGGAATAACCATACAGTCGACTTCCACACATATCACTAAATGGAATACGTCCAACTTCCATACACAATGCATTGGAGGTTATAACTTAACCACCCATCCTGGTATTCACGGAACCACCTACCATATGGTTTATCACGTAACCACCCGTCAAATGTCCAAGTACAATTATAATATCATAATACATAAGACAAATATAATGGAAAGAAACAATTTCCACATTTAGATCATAATATATCACTTAAACATATTGACATAACAAATCCATCATAAAAACCATTTTCAATGCTAAAATACATAAAATAGTATATGGAATTTTTTTTCATTTTAAAACATTACGGCTTGTTGAGAAGCAAAAGATCAAATAATACTCATGGCGACGGAAAAGGTCATTGTCACTGCGTGCTTTAAGATAAACATTCATTTTTGTCATTTAGTAAAATTATTCGTAGACAAAGATTCCATTTGAATGAAATGAAAAGTCAAAGGTGTTTTATACAGCGTATAAAAGAAAATCTTTTATTAGAACAAAATATTCCTCTATGAATGGAGATTGAGACGAAGTCCTTTACCTTGTGTCTGACTTGACTCGATCATTCCTTAATCATAGGAATAATAAACTAGTGTTAATTTCTACTTGATTAAGAACCTTTTTCAATATTATTATACCTTTTATATCACTAATTTCTATGTTATAAACATTATTTTAACATTTACGTTAATAATGTTTGTTTTGTCGATATTTGGTACTTTAGTCAAAAATGGACTTCTTACAATTACATGTTTTTTATGTGGTAAAAGTTTCATTATATCCGGAATGATATTAATGATTTGGATATGATATATATCATATATATCCAGTATATAAATGTATTTATAATAGTATATAACATGTAGAGGTAAGAAATGAAATGCACCATTCATGGAGATGGTAAGCCGTACGTACACATGAACGCTGCATTCATTTCTATTTTGTATTAAATGGAGTAAAATAATAATGATATAAAGGTATAATATAATTCCAATATAATATCATAGATAATATCATTAACTCCATCCTTTATACATCCCACATATGGCATTAATGAATCAAATCACTTTGAGAGGCGCTAGTCCGCACTTCCCAAAATGAAATTATCGTGTTTACCCATAATGGAAACCATAAAGGTATACCATAAATGAAACATACAGAATCATAAGGAAAACATAAAAATAATATATATCATATATAAAGACAGTAACATATTAATGGCCAACATGAATGGTGTTAAAAGAAGATTGAACAGTCATCGTTTCGTGAGGCAAAAATTCTCCAACCAACGAAATAGCATGTTATTTAACCATTAGATGGAGGTGTGTGTAATTTTAAATAAAATCCTTCTCATAACAACATCCTAGTATATTGATTATACTGTTGTTGTTACAAAATAAAGGAATAAAAAGAGTTTCGGAGTTGGAAAAGCAAAATAAAACAAAAGAATAGAAGTGAAGACATTACCTTTAAATCGGGTAACTCCTCTTGGTTTGAACAAAAGGGGTTTCTTGAAGAGCTTTCTGCCTCATTAAAGGCTTTTAGGATGATGAGAGTGATTTTGAGAGATAAAATGTGCAAATATTTGCAGATCCAAGGGGTTGATAGGTGTGGGTAAGGTGGTAGTGGTTGGGGCCTTTTGTAAGAGGAGAGGAGGGGCACTCTTGGAATGTTATTAAATGTTACTTTATTATATAACATGTTTCAGATTTTAAAGTTCCTAAAATTATATATTTCGAGGATAAGGTGATAATTTTTCGAAATCCACCCATACAGTAGGTTTTTGACAAGTTTAGTTCTTCAATTTTACATTATCTTTTGATTTTATTTAAATCGTTAAATAATGAGGTAATCACTGCATCATAATGGTGTCATAATTAATTTAATTTATTCAATGTCTAAAAATTATAAAAAAAATATCATGATGTAGGAAATCTTTTTATATTTATAATTAATATTTATAGTAAAAGATATGACTTTTGTAGCCATATGTAAAAATTGTTTTAGAAAAAAAATACATGTTTGTGACATTTTTATTTCAACTTTAAATAAAAGGTTATTAATGTCATTTTCTTACCCAAGTGGCTACATGGGGTCCCCAAGTTGACCCATGGATTGTATTGTTCGGCCATGACTCATCCATTAAGGTTACTACATGTTTTAAGGTCATTTAAATTTTTTATAACATTATTTTTAACTTAAAATACACTAATTACCTTTAATCGCGATTAATAAAACTTAAATGTTACTATTCACCAAAAATTATTTTCATCCCATTGAACCCCATTTTAAATATTAATGACAACCATGTATGTTGGATTTTTGAAATTCAAATCACAAAAGTGGTATAGTTTCAATTAAATGAAAAACCAGTTTTTTTACTACCACTTAGTGGTTTCACTATTCATCAAAAATTGAAGTTTTTCAAAAAAATACCAAAATTTCTCCCTGAGCTATATTTGATATTTTGAATTAAAAATGATGTCTATTTTATAAAATTAAAAACATATAAGTTTTATTAATCAATTTAATCATTAATTCCCTTTGTTAAAACAAATAGCGTGTTTTTAAGAAACAAAATATATTAAAAGATTGACACTAGTTTAAGTAAAATATCAAAGTAAAATTAATTCTAATGAACACCATTAGATTAAATGGTAAAAATATATTCTAATTTAACTTCAAAACCAATTAAAAAGATGAACTAATAATATAAATAAGTTATATTAAAAATAGGAATTGAAATAAAATACTACATTTTTCGATTATTCATTAAAAATGAACATTATCGAAAAAATAACGAAAACATACAAAAACGTATATTTTTATGTCCCTATTCGAAAGAAGGATATTATTTGTTCCAATATAACATATAAAGTTGTCAAAAAGTGGATTTAAAAAG
The DNA here is from genome assembly GCA_963277665.1 of Viscum album. Taxonomy (NCBI): domain Eukaryota; kingdom Viridiplantae; phylum Streptophyta; class Magnoliopsida; order Santalales; family Viscaceae; genus Viscum; species Viscum album. The sequence continues at coordinate 1,103,367,800 of OY728131.1, read as the reverse complement.
GGTTCTCCATCAAAAGGTGGTTAATCAACCTTTTAAAGAATATTAGAATATTTACGCTTAAAATTGGATTCATTCGCATTTTAAACCTCTAAAATTTATTGTAAAAAGTAAAAATATTTGAAAAACATATATAATAATTTTTTAGTTAGTTATGTTCATTTATGCCATTACAAAGGCTAGGCGTTAACTACCATTTAAAATAATATTATTTTATTATTAGAGGGCAACATAAGATTTCAAAGAAACTCGTTGTTTTGTATTGGGTACACCATCGAGCATAGTGTTACCTTTAAAGTAATATTAATATTTTATTCAAAAATATTAATAAATATTATGAAGTAATAATCTTTATTTACCTGGGGTGTTACATCCTTCCTCCCTTTTGGGAATTGCGTCCTCGCAATTTTAAAATTGGGCTTGGAAACTTCATTGAAAGACCCTCATCGGAAAAGGAGTAAATTACACTGTCAATTTAAAAGAAAGAAAGGGAACTACAAGGGTAACCTGAGTTAAAACATACTAGGATTTGATGTAGGAAAACATGGACATAGAAGAGAAAACAAAGGGTCATGTTCTGATGGATAGTGATAGAAAACAAGATTAGGAGAAAGTTAACCACAAGAAAATCACAAACTTGTGATGGGTTAAACGGTATTTGATTCCCCAGTAGGAAAAGTTAATAGAAAAAATTTTTGTTTTATGTTACTTTTCATTAAGGAATTTAATTATGAGCTTATCTAAATCATAAGGAAATATACTTACTTGTAAAGTAGACTTTCATCTCTTACTAGATTTCTTACAAAAATTCCTATTTCTCCAAAAGACGAGTATTTAGGTTGACTTGTTCACATTAAGAGCTCTATAATCAAATTCTAGAGAATTACCTAATACACAAAAGGGAACTATATATTTCCCATGTATTTAGACCCTTACCAAAACCAAAACTGTTAGAACAAGATCAAATAATCCACAAAAGGATAATCCTTTATAAAAAGAAAATCTATTCTTAATCTCTAAAATTTGTCCAACAAAACCCAAAGTTCAACGAAGTCCATTCAATTAAAAATTTGTCCATAAAATTCATCAAATTAGACCAAACTAAGATTGAAACACAAATATTTGAAGTATTTAATCACATAGATTTCCAAGGTAAAAATTAACATTTATCTCCAAATAACTTCAGTTTCTCTTAAAGTCCCATATTGAAAAGTAATTAACCTAATCCTATATCCTCCATGATAGGTCAATATTTTCCAAGATAACCCAAAATCAAATTTTTCTTGAATAATAAAATTATATAACTAAAAAGATTTTTTCATACTAACCAGGGACTTCACGTAGTCTAGTGGTTAGTGATAAATACCAGTCGCACTTTGGTTGTGGGTTCAATTCCCACAGCTTTGTCCGACACGACAGGTTGTCACACGGTCTGCGTGTTATCCTTTTTCAAAAACTATATAATTCTTAAAACATTCCCCAAAATGAGATAAAATCGTAAAAAATATCCATAACATAATTTAACCTCAATTTTACCTCATGCCTTTCATCTTCTATCATATAGTAACCTATAATTACCTCAAAAATAAGGATCATATAAACCCTAATGGTTACCATTATAATTATTACTTGAAATTCCACATCGAGTTGGTTCTATCATAAATGATGCATCCGAGAATTCACCAATGTTCAAGTGGTTAATCATGAGTCATTGATCATTGGTTTAGAATAACCACGAGATTCCTCATTGAATCCCCCATTTCATCCAGTCTCTAAATCAGAGAACCACCAAAGATTACTTCAAACTCATTGTCACTCTGATTCCTGCTAGATCCATCTATTTACTAAAACCAAAAATGTCAGTGTGAGTATATCAACAAAATTATCATGTACTAAGGATGAAGATAAATACTAAGATATACTTACTCATTCACTGTATCTAAAAATACGACTCTTATGAAATCCAAACCATTATGGTAATGTCACTTATGCTTAGAGAATACCCTAACCTCTAAAGTTATCTAAACCAACCTTTGATATCAACTATAAGGACCCAGCCTTAAAACCATACATAATCATGAATTAAATGAATAATTCTCATGGAGGATCTTTTCAGGTTTAGAGTTTTAGAGAATTATGACATAACTATTACATCTCAAAAGATTACAAAGTAGACACATCTACTAAGTTTCCGTAAAATAAAAACTCTTAAAAAGAAACATGTCTAGTTCTATGTTTTAGATAGAATGTCTTTCCTTGATCCCGTCCTTGACCCTATTCATCTTTAATTCCTGTGGAAAACATTTCCAAAAACCTGGGATGAGCATAAAAATCCTAGTAAAGGATACAGAAATAAGGAAAACTATTAGTTTTTCCCAACAACAAGTAAATCATGAATAATTTATCAAAGTAATACTTTTCACCTTTATGAACTATAAAATAATCTTCACTGAATAAAAGATCACTACTTATCCTTTGTAACCAAAATATTACCATAAACCCATATAATGAACAGATAACATATAAAGTTAACATCGGACATAAACATACTTAAATGGAATAACCAGATGGTCGTCTTATGCACATATCACTACATGGAATAACCATACGGCCGACTTCCATACGCAATGCATTGGAGATTATAACGTAACCACCCATCCTGGTATTCACGACACTGCCCGTCATATGGTTTATCACGTAACCACCTATCAAATGTCCAAGTACCATTACAAAATCATAATTCCAAAAACAAATATAATGGAAAGAAAACATTTCCACATTTCAATCACAAGAGATCACAACATGATATTATCATAAATAACAACATCTAATAAAATCATTAAAACTCAATGAGAGAAATACCCCTTTATAATTTGAAAATATTAAAAGAAGACATTTAAAATAGTTTTTATAATCAAAGTGTCCCATACCACATTGAATCTTTTGAATGGGTTTTAAAACATTCATGTCCATATAAATAAATCCTTAAAACCATTTTTAAAACATGGACATCGATGAAAAATGTTTAAAAGAATAAATCTGTAAAACCATTTAAAACAATGTTTTAATAAAAGAGTCCTTTTCCATTTTGAACATTTAAATTATAAGCCACAAGAAAGTAGACCATTTTCAAAACATTTAAATGACATTAGTATAGACATAGTATGGATATGGAATGTCAATGGGGCAGTATATACACTTTATAAAAGAATAAAATTGAATATCATTAAGAAATGTCTCAATGCGATGAAATTGAGATGTAATCCCAATCAAGGATCATTCCATTAGATCACAGATTAAGAAATGGCATAATTATATGTGACAATTATGAATACACCAAATATATGTGGATAATCAGTGTAAAACAATCAGATTTCATCCACACATATTCATAGCACAACATAATCAAGAAGTAGATGTTTAACCCAATGAATTGAAATTGGGTTAGGAAGTTTCCCTAAAGAAATTCGACAGCCTAACAACGTCACATTAAAATTCTGAAAATGAGATGATGTGAGATAAGAATGGTATCTAATCACTTGTACATAAAATTTAAATCAATAAGGATATATAATAACATATCTCAACATAATAATATGTAAATTAAAAGACCCATAAAAATAATCCTTTTAAAAAGAGGAGGTTGAAAGGTTTCCTTACCGGTTTGGGTAACTTTCAAAACGTACACCCCATGAAAGAGGACTACTCAACATTGATGTAAATAAAAATAAACTAAAGTATATTACACAAAGAGTAGAATAATTTTCGGTACATATACCACTCAAAGTATGTGGTGGAAAATGTAGCATAAATCTCACGGGAATAAAAGTGAGATGGAAAACCCCTTACGAAAACTCAACAGCCGAACGACGCCACTTAAAACTTCCAAAAATGGATTTATGAGATAAAATAGGGTCTCTAATAATATGAACCTAAAATGTAAAGACTGAGTAATATAAAATAACATCCCAAAACATAAGAAATATGATCTTGAATGAAATGACATAAAAGAGAGTACATAAAAAGAAAGAGAGAGGTTGGATCCCTTACAAAAATTCAGCAGCCTAACGGCTCCACATAAACATTCTTAAAATGAATTGATGAGAGCAAGAGAGGGTATCTCATAATATTATCATAAAAAGTACAGTAGGATGAATACAGAATAACATCCTCCAACATAACAACATGGAGAATAAAATTAATCACATAAAAGAGAGTACCTGAAAAAAAAGGAGGTAGGATCCCTTACCTCAAGTCTGACTTGTCTTGTTCATTTCTTTATATTCCTGAATAATAAACATTGTTCAATTTATAATTACTTAAGGACCTCATTAAAGTTTTATTATTCAATTCATTTCACATATTATAATGTTATAATAATTAGTTAATAATGTGAGTTCATATCAGACATTTTTGTCGATGTTTGGTACATGAGTCAAAAATGAACTTGTTTGAAAATGATTGTCCATTTAATTATAAGTAAGACATCACCAGAATAGTATTAATGATTTAAATATAATATATATCCAGTAAATATTCATTTTATACTATTCCATAACATTTTGGGATAAAATGAAATGAAATGCACCGTTCATGGAGACGGTAGGCCGTATATACCCTTGAACGTTACTTTCATTTAATTGTCGTATTAATGGAATTAAAAATAAATGAGATATATATATATTATAATTCCAGAATAATATATATGTTCTATAGGCCACATTTGGTCATTAATTTAATTCTTTACACATTCCATGTATTTCATGAACGAGTCACATCACATGAGGGGGCGGTAGTCCACACTTCCTCGTATTAAATTATCACATTTTCACAACATGAAAAGCTTAAAGGTATCTTTTAAATATAAAATATAGAAGAATATAGAAAACATAAATACCATATATATCATATATAAATTACAGTGACATCATAATGGCCACCATGAAAGGTGTTAAGAGAATATTGAACAATCATCGTTTCGTGAGACAGTAATTCACCATCCACAGAAACAATATGTTCTTTAACCATTAGACGAAGGTGTGTGTAAGTGTAGCCTGAATATTTCTCATAAAACATCCTAGTATATTGCAGATAATATTTTTGTTAAAAAATAAAGGAATAAAAAGTGTTTAGGGGGTGGATATTCAAACTAAAAAAATAGAACACATGTGAAGACATTACCATTAAATCGGGTAACTCTTCTTGGTTTGATCCAAAAGGGTTTCTTGAAAAGCTTTCTGCCTAAGGTAAGGCTTCTAGGATTAAGAGAGGGATGTGGAGAGGTAAGATAAGAAGAGTTTGGTAGAGCCAAAGGATTGAGAGGTTTGGGTATGGAGGTAGAGTTGGGGGCTTTTGATAAGAGGGAGGAGGGGCACTCTTGAAAAGACTTGAAAAGTTACTTAATTATTAAATTATTTTCGGATATTAAAGGTACCAAAATCATATATTCAGAGTATAAGGTGATAAGTGTGATAAATCCACCAATAAAATAGGTTTTTGGCAAGTTTTAGTCTTATATTTTAACTTATCTTCTCATTTTATTTAAATCGTTCATTAATGAGGTAATCACTCAATCATCACGATGTCATAAATAAATAAATTTATATAATGTCTAAATATTATAAAAAAAATTCATGACGTAGGAAATATTTTTATATTTCTAATAAATATTTACAGTAAAAAATAAGTCCTGTATAACCCCATGTAAAAATTGTTTTAGTAAAACGATACATGTTTGTGACATTTTTATTTTAACTTTAAATAACAAGTTATAAATGTCATTTTCCTTCCAAAGTGGCTCTATGGAGTCCCCAAGTTTACTCATGGATTTTCATGGTCTTCCAGGACTCATAAAATAAGGGTAGGATATGCATCAAGATAATTTCATATTATTATAACATTATCTTTACCTTAAATTACACTAATTACCTTTAATCGCGATTAATAAAACTTAAAAGTTACTATTAACCAAAAAAATATTTTCATCCCATTAAACAACATTTTACATCCTAATGACAACAATGTATGTCATATTTTTAAAATTCAAATCACAGAGGTGGTAAAATTTAATTTAAACGAAACATCAGTTTTTTAACTACCACTTAGTGGTTTCACTATTCATCAAAAATTGATGTTTTTCAGAAAAATACCAAAAATTCACCTTAAGATATATTTGATATTCCGAATTCAAAAAAGATTTCTATTTTATAAAATTAAAAACATATAATTTGCATTAATCAATTCAATAATGAATTCCTGTTCTGAAAACAAATAGTGTGTTTTTAAGAAACAAAATATATCAAAAGATTGACACTAGTTTAAGTCCAATTTCAAAGTGAAATTAATTACAATGACCACCATTGGATTAAATGGTAAAAATATATTATAATTTCACTTTAAAACCAATTAAAAAGATGAACTAATAATATAAATAAATTATATTAAAAAGAGTATTTTAATTAAAATACAACATTTTTCACTTATTCATTAAAAATGAACTTTATCAAAAAAATAACGAAAACATACACAAAGTAAATTTTGATGTCCTGATTATAAAGAAGGATTTTATTTTGTCCAATATTACTTATAAAATTTTCAAAATGTGGATTTAAAAATGGTTCTCCATCAAAAGGCTGTTAATTGACCTTTTAAAGAATATTATAATATTTACCCTTAAAATTGGAATCATTCTCATTTTAATCCTCTAACATTTATTGTAAAATGTAAAAATATTTGAGAAACATATATAATCATTTTTTAGTTAGTTCTTTTCATTCCCTCCATTACAACAGCTAGGCATTAACTACCATTTAAAATAATATTATTTTATTATTAGAGGGCAACGTAAGATTTCAAAGAAACTCATTGTTGCGTATTGGGTACGCCATTGAGCATAGAGTTCACTCTAAAGTAATATTAATATCTTATCCAAAAATATTAATAAATATGAAAAGGTAATATTCTTTTTTTACCTGGGGTGTTACAATCCACATAGCCCCACATAAGAGTATAATTTCCAAATGTAACATGTCCACCACCATGATGAACTCGACCGGTGAAAATCTAGATGACAAACCTATATAGAGTGGTTGATACTCTACCAGCACTCTACACTAGACTAGATCATACACCACTACTAGTCAATTTTGAGATCCTATTAAAACAAGGTATATGAACTATCCTACTGCTTTATCTTCATTCCACTAGTGGTAGAGGAAACTGACCACACATGTGGCATGGCCTACCACACAAATATTAGATAACTAACCTTCACCGGTAAGAGACAGTTCCATTTCCTGACTACTCAATATATAACTACCATTTGTAGAAACACTCACAACAGTGCTTCCTTGTATCATAGTACATACCCTATATCACCTAGCTACAATGATATATCCACCACTATAGGCTTCTTTCCGGTTCCGCTCATAAATGATAACCTGATCCACCACCCCAAAAAACCTATTTAAGTAGAATATATTCATATATAAGTTTATCTCACATCTAATACCATCCTTAAAGTGATTATCCATAATATTATAACCTTCTACCAATGTTTTTAAAGAAATATTTATAGATATGATGAAACTATAGTAATCCATCACTGTTATATTTCCCTATGTCAAGTGCATAAACTCCTAAATTATCCTCTACCTAAAAGTCTCTAGGTAAGGGTATTTAGAGAACATTTCATATAATTCCTTCCCTTACATTACCATTGTCTACTCATCCCAATATTTTATATCTTACCAACACTTTAATGTGCATCAAAAAGAATAATTTTCCGACTTAACACTTTTTTTAGGTTGGGTATCTAAATGATCCAGGATCTTCTGGATGGACTCCATCTAGAATAATACTACAATGGGTTCCCCTCCCCTCTAGAAAATGTTAGAGGGTGCTATAATTGAAATTCCCATATCTAGTCAAAATTTCTCAGTGTATCCCTCCCTAGGTCACTATCAAAACCCTGCATGAATATATCCAAGTTCTCATGGAACTGATCCCACCAATTGTTACGAATAATCAATGTGGTTTCCTGCTCTGCCACAAGAGAATCATTCTTTGAGATACCCTCACGTCACCCAACTGATATACATAATCATAGTGGAATATATCTAAAATTCTAAACATGCATCTCAATCACATAAAATAAGGGTTTCATATTTTAACCAAAATATGTCTCACTACTAACCATTAACAACTAAATCCACATAAACTACCCAATCTAGCATAATCACTAACACAAAAAAATTCTCAAACACCCTTCACTTAGGCCATTTCAACAACAGGTAAAACAAAACCAAATATTTAACTTCACATTAAACATATATGTAACCATCCCATACCAATCCTCCCATAATTTTTTATATTTTTGAATTTTTATTTAGAACATTTTATTTTAAAAATATGCTAAATAAAAAATGAATTTCAAATTCCCACACATGAGCAAGATCCATTTTTACCATGTGCTGATAGTATGATGTTTTGACCTTATATCCCTTTGTTCCAAGAATAATGCATTCATATAAGTCCTCATTCTTCATTGGGTGACAAATAAAATTTAAAAAATTTATATCATAATATTTTTTATGAATTAGTGACCATGAAATAACAACCAATTTTAATGGGAGGAATCATGAAATCAATGCCTCCCTAGGTGTTTGGGTTTTATCACATACATGGTTTAGCAACTCCCCTGTACACTCTCATTTCCAATGCCTAAAAAATTCAAATCACCATTATACCTACCCAAAAATAATGTATATATCATAGAAGAACCACTCTGATTCAACTTTGTAACAACCTAACCCGGGTTCAACTAATTTGTCCCCAACATGGTTTGTTACAAAACCTGAGGAACACCACCCTATATGCCATAGTTTTATAAATATTAGTAGATGTATAATAAAACACATTGGGATAATATATTCAATTTATTATTGTAATACTCATAAGATAAAATAAGGACCAATTGATCAAAAATAGATAATAATGAATTCCCTAGAAAATTTCTCATAACAATGCACATACCCACATTCCTATAGTAAATATGTCATTCCATGTTCTGTAGTAAAAATTGTAATAGAAACCCAAAAATAATGACATGCTGAAGAATCCATAAAACATGTCCCTGCAATATTTTTCATTCCACCACCTATGCATGGCCCTAATCCCAAAATTAAGCCCTCTATAATAGGTCATTTTCCATTGTCTTAGCCTAAAATAAAGAAGTCTTATTAGGTATCTAGTAGAGGCCCAATAATATATTGATTACAACTCAGCCATCCACCACCAAAAGTTTCTGAAAAATATCATGTATAATATAGTTTATTCATGAATTTAGTTACTAATAAAAAACCATTAGATTATATGTATCATCATTTAACATTCATTAGAACAATTAGTTTCATTAACTTGTTCAATATCTTATCCATTTTCATCAAACCTATGTTGGATCATGCAGAATGTCTGATCCTTGTAATAAAAAGGTCATAGGTTGGAAACATGCAGGCTCATTCAATGAATATAACTAGAATTTTGAACTCATTGTCCGACCATCCAAATAATCATATATAATTCCATGTTCATACCCCTTGGTTTCAGAGCATCTATCCATTCCGTAAATAACTATTGTGCATTGGGGTATATAGCGCATCAGTCTGGCCCACCCACATGAGTGGATCATTCATATAACATCCCATTATAATATTTCATAACTACATAGGATCATAATTATTTACCATGTCATTACTAAAAAACAATAAATACGTATCATATCCATTTACTCAAATTTTCATGGTTCCTTACCATTGTCATATTCCCAATTCCCAACACAAGTCCATATTACAAGCCATTTAACCCTGAGGTTATGAATTATTAACTAATTATCATAACACTTCATTCATCCGTCTACAATTACATAACTCTCCATGTATATCCAATCTCATATTTTTCTAGGTTATTGAGTTAGTCACATTTACCATATGTTTAACATCTTAAACCCAATAATATATCATTTAACATCCCAATATTTCATGTTTAATGGTGTTTTCATCACTATGGTTGTCCATAGGTTTGGCCCAATAATCCTCATTGGCCACATGGGGATCATGATGGTTTCAATTTACAATTCAATTATCTATACTATCATTCCCATACAAGGAATCCAAATGGACAGTAAGAATATACCCCCACCGAAATGAATACACATTCGAATAGGGAATCAGGACTATGAGATATAAATTGTATACCACCTACCTGAAACTTGTTTATGGACACATTTTTAATAATTTAATTTATTCAAAATCAACACAATTTGAAGTCCCTAATAGTAAATCTACTGGAAATCTAATATTTATGGATTTAGAAGGAGAAGAACAACTCCAAGATACCTTAACCAAAAAAATGCTGGAAGATGTTTGTTAGACAATCCCAGAACTTCGATCCAAACCCAAATACACTCCAAACGAATTATAATTTTGGAGAATTATTTCTTGGGGGTTTGTTGGTTTTGGTTCATCAGTATATCTATTATAGGATGAATAGGATATAAATTTGGGGTGAGAAACCTTAAATACAAAGGGTTAAAATTGAAAATTCTCTCACATTAATAAGGAACATGGGTTGGCTACATGGTTCACCAAACCCTAAACCAACAATTCTCCACCCTCTATCCTGAGGGGTCTTGGTCACATAGTCTCCTGGGAGGCCTCACATTTTGAAAAATTGTGTGGTAACCATGAAAAATGGATTTATCCCAATTCATATGGTTTTTATCTTCCTCCATTCAAGGTTGGTCAATCATGAACCCTACCCCAATATTACATAAGGATAAAGGGAATCATAACTACTAACCAAGAGAAACATGTCCGCCCTACCCAGAGTATCTCCTTTTCATCTATTTGACATCCCAAACCCCTGGAACACCTTAGATCATCCTTATGTACTTATTAAACATTAAGTATCCATTATAACTGATATAAACAAGAGCTTAAATAAGAACATGCATCAATATAAGTTTACTGTCTTACAAATTTGGTGAAAGAATAATTTTATTAGGATCTTGATGCTCTCTTAAAAATGGATTATTTATTCAGTGAAAAAATTTGAGATCCAGATGGAATAAATAACTGAATATATACATTTGAATAAGGATAAACATGAACTTGAAGTAGAATATTAACCTAATTGGGTGGTGTAAGAGATTTCACACATCATTTTTTACATTAAAGCGTCAAAATTAGTTTACAAGGGGAAAGTAAAAGAATTAAAAAAATCACCTCACACTCAACCATTTCATGAGGATGAATCTAAAGAAAACATTTAGCATGATTAACTTATGGATGATTAAAAAATATCATAAGAATCCTGGAATGTATTTATCGAATATAACTTAAAACATGATATTTCCATCATTTATAATAAAAATTATATTCCTTGATACCTCTCTATCACATTGGAAAATGATGATGTAGATATAGTTAATTAGATAGATTCAACACTAGTCTTCTAAAATATATCAATTTTAAAGATAAATGACTTGAAAAGAATATTTATTTTTTTCTTATTATTCAAGCATGAATATTTAATGACTTGTACTTTTTGGAAATTTCTAATGTATCATAAATGGGATATCCTTGGGTGTTATGGAATATGTTATAAAATTATTCGAAGTAAAAGAATAATTAGAGAATCATGAGGAAATGAGACTACATCATATATATTAATTTCTACACCACATGGAAGAGGAACCCATGATAATCAACAGAGATTACTCGTATCTTTTTTTCCATACCTTTCAAGACCTAAAATTATATGTTTCATTATTATTGGGGGTTGTTAATTTTTATATATTTAGTTGGGTTTGACATTCTTTGTGTCTTCTTAGAGACATTGGGTAAATTCACATGTGGTGGTTCATCTCAATGAAACAACACAACCTTCTGATTGGGGATAATCCACTACAATTTTAGGAATATGGGCAGTAAAAACCTAGCACCTTCTTGGGTTTCAAAATGAACAATTATCCATTTTCATTCTGAGTTCACTTTCTTTTTATTATAGTTTTATACATTGTTTTTTTATTTCATTTAGTTTAATGTTGTAGAAGTTATGATACTAACTCAATGTTTCAACCGAAAAATAAATCATCTTGTTTATTTCTTTGTCAGTATTTTATTTTCATCCCATATTAAATTATGTGTGTAATACCCTATTGATCATATTTGAATTGAAAAGTGTAGTATATGGAATATGTTTATGGGGTTTTCATAATATTTTTATGATTTTTTTTCTTTTTTTATAGTTTAATATTTTTAATTATACAATGTTTTTGTTTTTATGTTTTTATGTTATTATAAGTATTGATTTGAATAGAATACATTGAATGATTAGACCCATATTACAGTGTATTGAGCTTTACATTATTTGAATTTTTGAGTATCTAAATCACTATTGAATGGATTTTTTTTTCTTATTTCTATTATTGTTATTTAATGATGATTGATTGGTTTTAAAACCCATGTGCACAGGTTCTATCATAATTAAAAACCATTCCCAACCCAAGAGGCTTCTAATTTTTTTTGAAATATTCCTAAAATTCCAGCTTCTTGATTGAATTGATACATGTTTTGTGACCTATAATATAATGTTATTCTCTTTTAAAAGATTTTATTGTTCATTTAAGGTATAAAGTATGATTGATGAACCAATTTTAAAGTTCCTTTAACATTGAACCCTAAATATGGCCTACATTTTGATCCGGTCTTCATAAATACCCTCTTCCCCATGAAATGCCTTTTTACAAATACCCATTACATGAAACTTATCCCACAGATTTATTCTCTAAATTTTTTATGCAAGAATATTGTTGAACTATGATGTGGATTATGGGGAATACTAATTGTAATTTTTTTACTAGAAGAATCTATTTCAGCTTAATTGAAAAAAAAACGTATTTCCATAATTATTAATTTATTTTTTGAATAAATTTCATGATGTAAATATGTATTGGTGGCTGAAGAATCATTATAAATATGGTCTAGGTGTTCACAAATATTTGATGATCAAAATATTCCACTCTTTTTTCTCAAAAACATGATTCTGAAGAGAAATTCATATCAAAATTCTAGCAAAAATCACTGATACAAATTAGGGAAAATAGTGAATAAATGTATCATTGATGCTAAAATTAAAGGTTTTTACTCCAAATAATCACATGAATTTTTTATATATTATCCATTTTATATATTTTTGAGGAACATAACATTCTTAGATAAACCTTTTTCATACTTTTAAATCACACAAAGCATTACCCTCCTCATTCTACATTAGATTTTATTACATTTAAAATCCAAAATCTTATAATTTGAAATACCTAAGAAAAATTACTCCAGATTGAAACATATTTGACTATATGAATGGGAGATACTAGTGGGATATATTTCCTATGGATATTACACATGTTCATGATAATTAGTAAAACTAAATAATAAAATTTCTAGACTGAAGACAGAGATATGTTCGGCAGTGGTGGGTACAAAATTAATGGGAGGATTAACAATAAATTTAATGGGTTTTTATGATTTTTAATGATCTTTTATTTTTATACAAATAGTAGTATTGATATTTTTTTGTGATCGAATTGATCCACATAGTCATTTATGCAATGGGTGGTTTTCTTTTACCATGGTGTTAGATGACTTCCCCTGAGTGAAGTTTATAATTATGGGGGAATTGATAAAGAATATATTTTCAATTATTTTTTTATTTAAATGTTATTAATCCATCCAAAATGTTATTTTAAGTGAAATTGTCAAATTTTTTGGTTTTAGAACCATTTTGAGCATAATTGAAAAAATGGACCAATTTTTAATATTAATAATATTTATTTACTTCTATCTGACAAAAATAATATATTCTAAACAAATTTAAAGTGAGATGTTCTTATTTCTTTGGTTTCTATATTTTTTTGGGATTTATTTCATTCATATAGACATAATGCTCAAACCATTTATATACTCTCATGTGGGCTTATAGTTAATTAATACATGGTTAATTGCATAATAAAAATTGAATCCATCCTTTTCTCAGCAATCTTCGTATTTACATTCAATAAAGGATAAAGACAACAATAAATTTAGGATTGAGGCATGGGATTAGTGTCAATATCCTTTAATCATGAATTTTTTTAATTATTGATAAAAAGTGGGAGCAATAAGATATGATTAAAAATTAATTTTTAATTGAAATCGATTTTGGAATGTGAATTAACAAAAAATAAAAAGGGGGACATTGATGTTACCAGACATTTATGGTATTTTTATTTTTTCAATATGTTATTAATGATCATTAAGAATATTCATGCATTTAATTATAATATATGATAATAGGCAATGAAATATTAGGGAGAGATAAAAATAGATTATGAGATAACAGAATAATGGAAATCTCATTATAGAGTTTGAGATGAAATTAAAGAGATTCATTCAAAAGTCGTCATGGAAGATGGAGATATATATTATTCATAGAGAATTATTTTATAAGAAATTTAGGAAATAAGATTAATGTGATTATTAAAGAGAACATGTTAGTTCATATCAATAAAAATCATTCTGATTAATGAAATGAAGGTATACAACTAGATAATAATGAGTTTCTAGACTAGTAAATAAATATTTTTCTGTTAATTATGAGAATTATTTTATATTGTCAGTTAATCATTATGTAATTAATAGGAAAAGATTCTTAATAGTGTGTAAATATCAAAATGATAATGAATTTTTTTAATATCTCAAAAAATTGGAAATGATGATATATGTATAATCTCTTTTCATGAATTGAACCAATGCTAGATAAATTGATTACTATAAAGATGATAAAGGTGATAAATTATTTCATAATTTATTAAATATATATTTGGGTTTATATTGAAAATATATGATGTTTATAATCCAAATGGTTATCAAGGATTTATTTTAATATCCAAAATTAAGTAAATACATGATGATTTTGAAATCGGATATTAAACAAGGGGATTATTAAAATATTTTGAGATACTAAATTGGATTGATGCGTTTTTAGATAGATAAAATTGGATATAAATGTTTGGATAATGTATTTATATTTATTTATTATTCTTAAAGAATTATTGAGATAAATAAAAAAGGATTCAATTATATTTTAGAAGAATTTTTCTTTATATTAGGAAAAACTATCCATGTGAGGAACTATGTTTTATGAACTCAAAAGAATTATTCACATCATAATAATAACATTTCATGCCATATATTATATATAAGAATATGTCAAAAAGTTCTGTAATATAATTTATATTAACATCGAATGATTCAAATTTACAAAATACTATGTTAGAATGTTCTATAACCAATATCAGATTAGTCACATAATATTTAAAATAGAAAAATAATATCTATAAAATATTTAATCATATATAAAATTAAATTAGGAATGAAAACTAATACATATGATTCACTCTACAGGTTTTACTATTGAATAGAAGTAATATATAGGCTACATACTATTAAATTTTGGATATTTAGTGTCTAAAGTTATTAACATGAATGATCTATAGATTTGTAAAATTAAACGAGTAAATTTGAGAATATACCCATATGACGTATTATTAATATTCAATGATATAAATGTTATAATCATTTATGTTAGTCACAATAAAATTATATATTTAATTTAGAATATTTTTCCATTAAATTAATCATAACATTGTAATTATTTAATTGCTTCTAATAATGTATATTTGGATTAAAATAATATATGAATTAAATTTGCTCAAGGAAATGTAGTAAATCAGTTGAGATACATAATTAAAAATAAATTTTAATTATATGAAAAATCATTCTGATTTGAAGAGTATATTTGAGTAAAATTTAAATAATTATTTATGAGGATCTATTGGAACATTAAATCTGAATATTCATATATAAATATTTAGAATCCATTTATGATGATGAATACTAGGGTATTATTTAGGTTGTCATTGAGTAGTTTAATATCAATTATTATGAGAATTATAATATAAAGATCATATGGGAAGAAACTTTTGAGGATTTTATTTTATAAATATCATAAAAATACATATGATAATTTTTATAAATTATAAAAACTAATAAAAATAAATGGTGTGACTATGGGGTGATTAAATCATGCTACTGCATAGTGTAATATCATCAATGAAAATTTAGAAATAATATAGTAGGTAGAACCTACCCAAAAAATATTTCGCAATACAAGAGTTAATGAACAATAAATATTTAGAGTGGGAAGATAATAAGATATTATACAACTAAATATCTTTATCATCGAACAGATAATTAGGAGAATGATAAAAGTGTTCAACGTTAAAACTCTACAACTATTTCTTGATGGGGTGGTCCAACAATAGATCTATAAAAGGATCACTACTAGATGAGGAATGATTTACCTTTTACTCTATCTCTAATTCATTTACTATTAATCTATAATAAAAATAAGATTTTTATTTATATGAAACTATATAAGATTACACTGTGTCACTCTAAGACCATTTTTGAGGAAAAATATCTTATCATTTATTATTGATGAATCAAATATTGGAGATGATAATCATGTTCATTAGTAAATTTTAGCTTTTTATTATAAAGTATAGTGATATTGAACAATAAATTAGTTGGGAGACTATAATTATATTGAGAGAAAGCCTTACATATCAAGGATGACACAATCCCCATATATATACACATTATGAATTTAGTAAAGAAACATGGTCACAAACATATCATGAACATAGTGAGAACATAGTCACCAACATCCGAGGTTAACCTTGTAAAAATAATGTGATGTGTTCTCTCATTACTCACTATGTTTTATTTAGTTTCAATGTGTTAATTGATTTTTATGAGATCTCTACATCCTAATTGGTGTATATGATATAATAATTTAAAGATAAAAGAATTTGGTAAAACCAAAACCATTCTAATTTACCACCAATTAGTGTAGGTACATGATCAACTAGGATTCACAAGTTTTCCTGATTTGGAATTATTTTAAAATTTTGGATAATGACTGTATAGAATTATATATATATATATATTATTTTTATCGATCTTTATTTTTTCCCAAATGTTTTGTGCCACTATATTTGTTTCTAAAAATTTCTGCATGGTGCTTATAACAACCTTTTACCTCCATTCAAATACTTTTTATCCATTGTCTATGATAATAAAAATTGGGTGTTGATATAGATATTTCATGGAGTAATTTTATACTATTTTATGTTTTATATGGATTCGTGCCATGTATGAGAAGGCATGAATCATGAAGAGGAAAGCTACGGTATGGATGAGATGTCTGTGGAATTGAGAATTGAGGTAGTTATTCAATTTCTAGAATAGGTACTATGTAGGGATTGATATTTTTTTGTGACATGGGATTGATTCATTTCTTCTTTATCCATTTTAAGAACACTAGAGGTATGGGTAACCCAACTCCAATTTGGAGGATCATGGTTTGTTTTTTGGATTCTTCAACCTTTTCTGACAAGGTTGTTTCATGGGTAGGAAACTACAACATAACATTTCCTCCTCCATTATTTTCACTCCCTTATTATTCCATATATATAGTGTTCTTTACTATGTGCTTATCAGATGTGGTTTTGACTAGCCCCACTATGGCATGGCCTCCTAAACTATATTATAGTCTGGACCTTTTTTTAAAAAATCCACACTATGGTGTTGATGGATGAATCCTAGTTTTTTTTTTCAATAGATTAAAATATCTAAATCCTATTATAACTTCTTAGAACCTGTAATGTTACCCTAATTTGTTCCTTTTACTTTTGGAGCCTCTATGAATGTTCTTTTTCTCCTCAAACATATCTTTATCCTAAATTGAAGTAATTCCAAATGCGATTAATTTCCCAATATTAAGTGAAACATATTAATATTTCAATTGTTCCTTTTTTTATATCTAATTTTTTGTGATTGAAAAATCCTCATGTTATTTGTGGATATAAATATTGTTTTGATGGATTGGGTTTCCAGAGATTCCTTCTTGAACTTCATCACCTTCAATATTTTATCGACATTTACCATTTTGCATGATTGATCAATTGATCATGATAACTAAAGGTAGGTTCTTCCATAAATATTTTCCCTAAAAATGAAACATTGATTCCATTCCTGAATGGAATATGCACTTTCAACTATTTTTTAGATCATGAATTATGATAGTATTTGTTATTGATATCAATGGAATTATGTTTTTTAAATAATACCTTGTTTAATGTATTAAATAAATTATGCAGTTTCATAAAAAATATGGACTATATTTATAATTGATATAATTAATTTATTTGATTTTAATTTTTCAAAAAATGTATTTAAATGAATGATTTTTTTTGAAATGAATGAACTTAATTAACACCATTATTTTGGTTTTTAAATTGAAATGGACTATAGAAACATGAAATTTGGCATTCATTTGTAAATGATGTATTTAATTGAAATTATTAGACTAGAATAATTGATTGAAAAAAATGTGAGGTTAAGTAGTAAGTGGTTCATTATGAAAACCATTCAAGGAATCTGACCTCATAGAATTGGATTTACTATTAAAACCTTACCTAAACCATCTTTAATGTGATTTCCCCAGATGAGTTGTTGATTGATTTCATTTTTGATTGATTGAGATATACAGAATTTCACACACTAGAGCTTAGTTTATTTTCTGAGTAGTCTAAGGATCCAAGATCTAGAATATAACTAACCATTGGATATATAAACATATAATTTTTTTGTATTTTATTATTATATGTTAATTTTTATCCAACGACTTTTTTAATTATTTTCGAGTTTATGAAAAATGTTCGTTAAATGCTATTTTATAAAATACTTACCTTCTACTTGATTTGTATTCATCTTTTGAACAAAATTATGAAATTGATTTTCAACAACATATAATTATATTAATTGAATAATAAATGGTTATATTTTTTTTGGGATTTTCTATATAGTTTTTGGTAAAATATTATAGGGTTATTTTTATCATAACTAGCCTTTACCTTTAATAATTTTTATATTATATAATGAAAGGTCCATTAAAAGGGGAAGTTCCCATTGGAGTGCGAGGATGTGCTTGATTGATGATTACTTTTGAAATGGTGGTGATGAGAAAAGCAATAATCAACTTGTTATATAAGGATTATAATATATATTTTCGGTAAATGTTGTATTTTTCCTTAGGATGTTGATCTATTTGGGTTATATATATATTTTCTCATATTACTTTTCTTCGTGATAAGTTTTTGGAATGCCGATAATGTATTTTTTAATATTTTACTATTCTATATTTCTTTTATCCTATCATCA
Source organism: Viscum album (assembly GCA_963277665.1). Taxonomy (NCBI): domain Eukaryota; kingdom Viridiplantae; phylum Streptophyta; class Magnoliopsida; order Santalales; family Viscaceae; genus Viscum; species Viscum album. The sequence continues at coordinate 1,103,348,418 of OY728131.1, read as the reverse complement.
AAAAATAGTTCCCCTTGACATATTTTTCTACTATGTGCTAGTTTTTAACCTGGGGGTAACAATAATTCACTTTAGGGTATCTAAATTCTTATTCTAGAATCAATGAACTGTGGTATCTATGTTGGTCTGTAAAAAAATGGAATCAATTTCAAGGTAATGCAAATTTCATTGATGTTGGTATGGTGTTTTGAATATCGTTATAGACAACAGGTAGGATTTTCTAGACTCAAGAAGTATTTTTGAGAGAGTCCCTATCTATCTATCATCATATAAATCCATGAGACACTATGGGTGTTTGGAAAAGTAATCCTTATAGAATAAATGGATTGTTTTCTAGTTTTGACTCTAAATTTGATATGGTTAAATTGAAATCCTAGAATTTTGATTTATATCTGATGTAATTTATATTGTTTTTCCACTTTACTGATTGATTATTGGATTATATTTTTAAATTATTTTATATAACCTATTGATGTTTTGAAGTACCATTCCCCAAAAAAGATACTTTAATAGGTCGTATAAGGGATCTTTTAGTGAACCATAGAAAGTGAACACTCTAGTTGATAAAAATATATTTGATATAGTGGTCTGTGTTTTATATGATTTAGGATTGTCACATTCCCTTGTTATCATTTATGATCCAGTAGTGGAACATTGGAGGAATGAAATTACAAAACATGATTGATAGTTTCTCTATAAGAAACTACCAACCATATAGGTCTTGAATTATCTTTATGATGCCCTAGATTTGCTAAAAATGATTGGGAGACTTTTATTTCCCTTGTAAACTCCTGATTCAATAAAGGTTATGTGTGATGCCTTCAATCTTGTAATAACTAGTCCTAAGTGGTGGGATTTGATGGGCATGGTTATGAAACATGAAATATTGGAGTGAGAATATTTTATAAATCATATCAAGGAATCACTCTATATATAATACATTGGTCTAGGGAAGTCTCTAGAATTTATCATATGTAAGAAAGGTGAATGAACCAAGACACCTCATGAAAACTACATCGTTGAACATGTTAATTTTTTTCCTAAGGTAGTGAAAAATGAAAATCTGAAGGTTTTATAGTACAAGATGGTCCTTCTCTCTAATATTTAATCAGAGGTTATCATGATGAAGATCAGGTCTTATGTGGATATTCTTGATAAATAGTATATGGATGATTTCAACCAAGATATTATTGCAGGGTTGATGGGAGTTCATCCAACTCACATTGGTAGATGTTTTAGATCCTCTAAAAAAGAGTAATTGTGATGAACCTTATTGTATACTTTGAAAATATGATTTATTGAGGAATTCTATAGTGTTTAGTTTATACCCATTTAAATTCATTAAGTGTAAAAATATTGGGAACTCAAGGAATTTTTGTACATGGGAGCTAAAGAGTTGGGGATAATGTGGTTTCCCAGGACACCTGTATAAGTTCATTCATACATTTTCTACCCCCAGATTGCAATGTTATATTAAAATCCTAAATATAATATGTTGAAATAATTTTCTTCTAGAACTAATTGGTTTCAGCCTCAGGAACCCAGAACAAATATTCCTCACAATGTAGAAGAGTCTTTATATGAATCATGTGTTGGTACATATATAGTTATTTGTACCATCACTATAAATTCATCTTTAGTAATTCCATTTTTGATACGAGTACATATAATTCATTTATATCAAATTGTATGGTGAGTTTTCTAAGCATTCCTATGGAGCCTATGTCTTATTTTGTGGATATTTCTTCACCCTCATAATATAGAGGGTGTAGAGTATTTTATTCCACTCTTCTCTATTCTATTTGATGCAGAATGTTCTAATCGTACCTTTATTGGTCTTCAACATGAAACCATTAAATTTCATTATTAGGAAGGTTTTTTTGTTTCCTAAAAATCTATGATTTAGGGTTATCTTTAGAATGTCTCATTTATTTCTCATGATGGGGTTTTTTGTAACAGCCCGCGATTTTATCCGAAGTATTATTTTTAATTACTTTGTTGTCTTGTGTTTTACGCTACACCAAGATTAGATTGTACTATACTAAACACTGTATTATCTTTTAGTATACGCAACACTATTCTTTGCTACTGTTACACACTATTTGAAGTTAGTTTTGTGGAAATTATTCTAGACGACATTAAGTATAGATTTTGTTTAATGTATAAATGAAATAAGTTTTGATTATGTTATACGCAACACCAAATAGATATTTCACTACACACATCCCTGACTTGGCTTGCATTACATGCAATCAAGACCTTCTTCGATAGCGTGTGTAGTACTCAATACCATGTGTCACTAAACGAGATGTTATTATAATATTATTATGAACTAGCCATTATGAATAGTAATACCCACTTTTTGAAATTTTATATTTCAAAATGGGCTTCATTTTTGGATTCGGAATATCGAAATTAGCTTAGGGTGAAATTTTGGTATTTTTCTGAAAACATTCAATTTTTTATGAATAGTGACAACACTAGGATACTACTTAAAAACCAACTTTTTATTTAAATAATTATTTATTTTATTTAACATTATTTTAGGTAAAAATTGATATATAATACCAATATAATTTCAATGTAATTCATTGGAGTCATTTTATAATAATTTTAGATATATAAAAATTTTATTGAACTTTTCACCGTTTTTTACCCACCTCCTAGGAGAATTTGAAAATTTACATAAAACATAATTTTACTTCTTCTGTGAAGGGAATTTCAAAAATCCGAGAGACACAGTTAATGTTAGTAAGTAAAATGTGGTTCAATGAGATAAAAATAATTTTTGGTGAATAGTATCTTTTTATTTTTATTTACCACGGTAAAAAGTAAATAGGGAAATTAACGTAAAAATGATATTATTATTACCCTAACACATGTAATAATTCTATTGGATACGTTTAATTCGACCAAAAACAACCTTAGGAATAAAATCTGACCATTTAGGCCCACTTGGATTAGATTAGGACATTTAATATTAATTTATTTAAAGAAGGGTTAAAATAGTTAAAATCAATGTTTAGTAAGTAAATAATTTTTAATAATGGGTTATAAATAATATAAATTCGACTATAAATATTAATTAGAAAGATAAAAACATTTCCTACATAATGGTATTTTATTTTTTATTTCTAAACTTTAAATAATTTAATTTATTTATGACACAATGATGATGTAGTAATTATATTATTAATGAAATATTGACATAATTTACGTTATAAATACCCAAATAAATGTAATTTGAGACTTTTTATGAATTACAATAATTTTCTATATTAATATGACATGTTAGTATAGATATAATTAACTTTTTTATAACTAATATTTCTGTTATGATTTTCACAAAAATCAATTACCAAATAGTGTCAAAATTGATATAAAATAGTTTTTAAAACATATATTATATTATCAATTGTTATTTTATTCCTAAAAATCTAAGGTTCATCCAAATGACTTATATAAGGTTATATATATTAATAATGAACAACTTGGGTTTCGTTTGGCTTGTTATAGTATGTTAATCGACCTTATAGTGTAAGAAAACAAGAAGAAACGGTAAAAGTTAAATTATCTAACTTAAAGTTAAATCTAAATGATAGGGATACAATAGATAGCTAAACATGTATAAATTCTATTTTATGAGAGTATTTCGACCCATCCCCACATTATCTTCCAAATAAATCAATTTGGAGACATTAAAAACCGAATATGACTTTATAATAAAATAATATTTTCAGTTTTTCCAAAGGTGCCCCTCTCCTACCATATAAAAGGGAACCTCCTCCCTCTCTTCCTCACACCACATTGAGCCTTCATGCTCGGCCAAACCCTGAATAATTCTCTTATACACTTCCCTAGAAAAATCATAGTGGTCTTGGTCTTCTTCAAAGACCAATTTTAGTGCCCTAAGAGGAGGTCTCAAAGAGGCACTTCAAAGAAGAGGTAATGTCTGTTACCGATTCTTTCAACATTATTTCTTCTTCCACTTATTATTCTTTAGTTTTTTCATTATGAAGTAATAACATCAGTATCACTCATATACTGATATTTTATTATATGTGTCAAACAACCCTATTTCACCATCTATCCATCCTACGGAAAATAAAAACATCGCGCGTGCGTACGTACTGAATACCATCTCCACGCCGTGGTGTAATCTATTTTCAACCACCACCTTAACTGGATGGGTATAATGGTGTAAATAATAACTATATATGATTATTCTAAAGATATATTGATTCTGAAATATTATACATACACTTCAATAAAATTCCCTGATCATGGGAATGATATCATCGCTCGTGCGTACGTACGGACTACCGTCTCCACGACGTGATGAGATTCATTCTCCATGTTAACCATTCATGAATGATTATAAAGTATATATAATAAGTAATCATGAAATATATGACATAATAATGATACAAGATTTATTTATATATATATATATGTATGTCATCTAATTAATTCCATTCAATTCAATAAGGAATCAAAAACAGTGTTTATGCCTACGTACGGCCTACCGTCTCCATGAACGGGGTATTTCTTTCCATTTATAGATATATTATATATATATATATTCTGAATATATATTATATATAAATCATGTTTTATATTCTGGAATTAAGTAATCGTGATCTAAATAATCATATAAATAATTACAAGTCAAAGCACGGACGTCAAATGAAACGATTTTACCCAAAATGCTCTTTAACATGGAATGTACAAAAGAACGGGTAATATAAAGTCAAAAGTGAACCATATATGATATAATAAAAATGAATATGATTCTGTAATAAGTCAATGACATTATTTAAATAATTATATAGGATTTTCGGATACGTATTAAGCATATCGGACCTAAGGTAAGGGGTAACTTTTCCAATCTCATTCTTATCTGAGATTGTTTATTCGTAAGTATTTACTGGGGTTATTGTTCTCATCCATGTCCATGTTTCCTAAAAATGGTTTCATGTATGTTTAATGTCCTCTTTACCCATTTTTGACTTTTACTACATGGTATGTATAGAATCATTCTTTTATGAGGTACTTTTTGACTTTTCCAGCAAAAGTACGAGAAGAATGTTTTTTAACTTATACAGCAAGAAAAGATTTTTACAGTTTTATAAAGCCTTATTTTAATGAAGATTCATCCAATATATTTCATGAATATTTTCAACAAAATCCTTTTCTTTTAAAATTTCTTGACATTTTGTGAAAGGAAAATAATTTTGAAGAAGAAAGGATATTTTCCTTAAGAATTTATTTCAAGTGTTTTATCAAAACCATTTTTCATCTAAGATGGCATTATTTCATATGTGTATGTTCCAAGTATAATGTCCCGATGATTTACATTTTTTCACTTTTCTTATAATGAAATGATATCCATTTATTTTATATGGATTATGTGATGATCGGATGATGATCATGAAACCCATTTTATTCTTTGGGTTATGATGAATGTTATAAGTTTATTTTGTGGTACAAGTAAGAATGATTTCATTATGAGATGGGTGGGACCTATATATCCCTCCAATTCATTGGGTAAATATTTATATCTCATGATATAGACACGGCTGGAATGGTAAGTTAATCTGGTTCAGTGTTACAGGACTGAAATGAGGAGTGAACTCGATTCAGAAAGAGACTTTGTCCACTATGATGGGCTTGGCAGTAATGCCTTGGCTCCTATGGAAATCATAACAAGTGTTGAATGGTTGCCACAATTACATGTTTTATTCCCATGCTTGTTTATCATGATTAATATTCCTTTATGATCTATGGTTTATGTACTTCCATGATTTATGTCTTTGCTCAAGATTTTGATGTTTAGATTTTACGTTCATGTTTTTCCATTCAAATGTTTACGGATTATTTTATGTTCTCTATGTTTACCCTTACTGAGAATTTGATCTCACCCTTTATATGTTTTCTTTTTTCTAGGATTTAAAGAATGTTTTTAGTTACAAAAACAAAAGGGGAAGATCTTTATGGGAGATTTTGAAGATCATTCACCAAGATTAGAAGATTACATTCCGAGTTTCCAAAGACACTAAACAATTATGGTCCTTGAGTTTTGGTTTTTGTTATGTATTAAGTATTCCGCAAAAGTAATGTATTGTCCATGTACATCATGCTTCAGATCTCTACAGTTGGTATCAGAGGAATGGTTTAGTTAACCCTTGGGAACTAGGACATGAAAATTTTAGTGAAATCCCTAGAGATATTTCTAAGGTATGTCTAGTGATGTCCCTAAGGTAATGTATACGTATAGGTTATAGTCATAAAATTGCGTTAACCATCTTAGAATTAAACCTAAAATGTTAGATATTGAAGATACTCCCCCTATATTATGTTATTTTCCCTAGCATGGTATTTGCCTCTCACACTATGATTTTTGGGTTTTATATGATGGCAAGAACCCGAAGGAACCGTGTTGATCAATGTAATGGGCAATGCAATGATTGTCCTCCTAACCAAACCAATGTCATGGGAGATGGAGTGCACAATCTTCTTTCTATACTTACACAAGCTATGAATCATTATGGACTTAAAAATGAGCAGAGAAAGGAGAAACATTCTGTTGAATCCTTCATGAGGAAGCGTCCACCTTCATTCAGCAGGTCTTATGATCCCTTAGTGGCTGAACAATGGATCAGTACTACTGAAAAGATATTTTCAGTTCAACAATGTTCTGAGCATGATAGAGTCATCTTAGCAATATATCGTTTGGAAGTTGATGTTGATCAATGGTGGAATCATATCAAGAATACGAGGAAAAGAGTTGAAATTGATTCCATGGAATGGGACGAGTTCAAGAACTTGTTTTTTGGTTTGTACTTACCTCGTATTCTTCGAACAAAGATGGAAAAAGAGTTTCTTGAGCTTAAGTAGAAGGATGATGAATCTGTTGGTATATACAAAGTGAATTTTACAAGACTTGCAAGGTATGCATCTGGCTTTATCATCCAACCTGAAAGTAAAGTTGATCGATTTTTCAGTGGCTTAAAACTACGTCTTCGAATGGAATTAGATATAAGAGAATTCAGTAGCTATGAAGAAATTGTGCGTTGTGCTATCAAGGTAGAACAGGATGTTGGTGTAACATATCTATCTCATTGTTTTCACAAGAAACGAAAGATGGAGTTCAAGGAGAAATATCTGAACCATGGTGAAAAGAAGATGAATGTTTCATTATGCTCAAAGTGTGGAAAGAAGCATGGTAGAGATTGCCTAAAAGGTGCTAGAAAATTTTTTAAGTGTGTAAAAGAAGGTCATCATGCAGTTGATTGTCAAGGTAATGGGAAAAAGGTTGCTAATGATGTGAATAGAGAAAAGACTACGGAGAACTCTCCACCAACACATCAATTCTTTATGTGTAAGGAAATGAGTCATTATGCTAATAAATGCCCTAATCCACGGGTTAATGATGATAAACGTGAGCAACCTCTTAAGGAAAAGGATAAAGGGAAGTCTCATGCAATCACTATTTGTGATGTTGAGTATGAGAATGATGTTGTGTAACGATTAAGTGTTTATGTAATGGGATTTCAAAATAGTATCATGGAATCTCATTTATGGTATTGTCGAATTTTGGAATATCTATAATTATATGGTACTGGTAACCCTGAAAAAGTGATTGAAATATTTCTGGAAAGCAGATGAAATGCGCATAATGAAAGGATAATGAGAAAATAATATGATAGTAATTATGAGCTCATGACTGATATAAGGACTAAGTGATATTATGGTTTGCGTATATAGAATTTTTGGGATTTTGGTATGTGGAAAGATTTACCTTTTGACAGTATTCATGTTTTCACTAAGGTTCTATGATAATTTATGTTTCCTGAGAATATATGACTATGGTATTCATGTGTTTGGAATACAACCAACAAGATATATCTTATGACATATGTGGGATAAATTCTTGTATTCACATTCTTGGTAGATAACCTTCCTAGTAATTTTTTTCTTTATACTATGATCTTGGTCCGAAGTATTATAGATAAGCCTAAATATTGGAATGGATTATGTTGGAAATATGTTAGTATTGTTTAAGGATAGAAATTTTTTTGATATTATTGATGGGATGTTATAGTAATATAGTTTTAGAAAAAGGAAAACATGCAGGATGGGCGACAACCCATCGCGTCAGAAAAAGTTGTGGGAGTCGAACCCACAACTGAAGTTCGACTGACCATTATTTCTTACCATTGGCCTACAAGAAGTCTCTGGTTAGTGTAAACTATTTTTATTTTATTAAACAGTATGATATATGATGTATAAGTTAATTTTTATAATCGTATATGGTTAAACACAACATAGATGGACTTATGTATATTTGATAACATTTTCTAACCTTTTGTTTGAAACAGATGGAATGACTCATCATTCTATCACATGATCTGCTAACACTTCACGAATAACAAATTCAACTTCAATTCATTATGAGATGAAGTGGAAAATGTTTAAGCCACAAACAACGGTGAGATTGTACTGAAGTAAAGTAAGTATTCTTCTAATTCAAATTCTTCAACATTAGGGAAATCATCTTGAATGCCAAAAATGTTGTCCTAGTACTCTCATATCCAATGAATCAGATGGTACCTTAGATCATCACAAATTTACGGCTTTGTGACTGTTGGCTTTATCATAGCCATGTCCTCTACCACTCTCCATCAGAACATGATGGTTAGATTTCTCTTCCATATCCATATTTTCACATATGTTCTCCTATGTGGAAACCAAGTGATGAGTTAATCTGGGTAACCATTACATTTCTAACTTTCCTTTTTAAAATGATGTTTTAGTATTATTTTTTTTACGTTGTGGTTTTCTATGAAAGAAACTTTCAATTACAAAACCATTTACAACCCTGACGAATTTTGAGGGCGAAATTAATTTTAAAGGGGGTAGAATATAACAACCTGAGATTTTATGAGAAATATTATTTTTAATTACTTTGATTTCTTGTGTTTTATGCTACACCAATATTAGCTTGTAATATACACAACACTGTATTAGCTTGCAATATACGCAACACTATTCTTGGCGGGTGTTACACACTATTTGATGTTTGTTTTGTGGAAATTATTTTATGCAACATTAAGTACAGATTTTGTTTAATGCATAAATGAAATTAGTTTTGATTATGTTATACGCAACACCAAATGGAGATTTCACTACACACAGCACTGACTTGGCTTGCGTTACATGCAATTAAGGCCTTCTTCGATAGCGTGTGTAGTACGCAACACCAAGTTTCACTAAATGAGATGTTATTATAATATTATTATGAACTAACCGTTATTAATAGTAATACCCAATTTTTGAAATTTTATCTTTCAAAATGGTCTTCATTTTTGGATTCGGAATATTGAATTTATCTTAGGGTGAAATTTTGGTATTTTTCTGAAAACTTTCAATTTTTGATGAATAGTGAAAACACTGGGTTACTATTTAAAACCCGACTTTTTATTTAAATAATAATTTTTTTATTTAACTTTATTTTATGTAAAAATTGATACGTAATACCAATATAAGTTCAATGTAATTCATTGGAGTCATTTTATAATAATTTTAGATATATAAAAATTTTATTGAACTTTTCACCGTTTTTACCCACCTCCTTGGAGAATTTTCAAATGTACATGAAACTTAATATTACTGCTTCTATGAATGGAATTTCCAAAATACGAGAGACACGGTTGATGTTAGTAATTAAAATGCGGTTCAATGAGATAAAAATAATTTTTTGTGAATATAAATTTTTTACATTTATTTACAACAGTAAAAAGTCAATAGGGTAATTAAGGGTAAATATGATATTATTATTACCCTAAAACATGTCCTAATTCTATTGGATAAGTTTAATTAGACCAAAAGAAACCTTATGAAAAAAATATGAACATCTAGGCCCACTTGGATTAGATTAGGACATTTAATATTAATTTATTTAATGAAGGGTTAAAATTGTTAAAATCAATGTTTAATAAGTAACTCATTTTTAATATAGGGTTATACATAAGATAAATTAGACTATAAATATTAATTATAAAGATAAAAGTATTTCCTACATAATGGTATTTTATTTGTAATATTTAAACATTAAATAATTTAATTTATTTATGACACAATGATGATTTTGTAATTATATTATTAATGAAATATTGACCTAATTGATGTTATAAATACCCAAATAAATGTAATTTGAGACTTTATATTAATTACAATAATTTTATATATTAATAAGGCATGTTATTATTGATTTAATTTACTTTTTTCGAACTAATCGTTCTGTTATAAATTTCACAAAAATCAATTACCAAATAGTGTCAAAATTGACATAAAATAGTTTTTAAAACAAATATTATATTAGTAATAGTTATTTTATTCCTAAAAATCTATGGTTCATCAAAATTACTTATATAAGGTTGTATATATTAATAATAAACAACTTGGGGTTCTTTTGGCTTGTTATAGTAAGTTTATTAACCTTATTGTGTAAAAAAAACAAGAAGACAGTGTAAAAGTTAAATTATCTATCATGAAGTTAAATCTAAATGATAAGGATACAATAGATACCTAAACTTGTCTAAATTATATTTTATGAGATTATTTCAACCCATCCCCACATTATATTCTAAATAAATCAATTTGGGTCAATTAAAAACCGAATATGTCTTTATAATAAAAATATATTTTTAGTTTTTTCAAAGGTTCCCCTCTCCTCCCTTATAAAAGGGAACCTCCTCCCTCTCTTCCTCACACTACTATGAGCCTTCAAGCTCGGCTAAACCCTGAAAAATTCTCTTCTCCACTTCCCTATAAACATAATAGAGGTCCTGGTCTTCTTGAAAGACCAATTTTAGTGCCCTAAGAGGAGGTCTCAAAGAGGCACTTCAAAGAAGAGGTAATGTCTGTTACCGATTCTTTAAACATTATTTCTTCTTACACTTATTCTTATTTAGTTGTTTCATTATAAAGTAATAATATCAGTACCAATAATATACTTATATGTTATTATATGTATTAAACAACCCTATTTCACCATCTATCCATCCTACGGAAAATGAAATCACCGCACGTGCGTACGTACGGAATTTCGTCTCCACGCCGTGGTGTAATCTATTTTCCACCACCACCTTACTTTGATGGGTATAATGGTGTAAATAATAACTATATATTATTATTGTAAAGTGATATTTATTCTTAAATATTGTACATACACTTAAATACAATTCCATGATCATGGGAATGATATCATCGCTTGTGCGTACGTACGGACTACCGTCTCCACGACGCGATGATATTAATTCTCCATGTTAACCATTCATGAATGATTATAATGTATATATAATAAGTAATCATGAAATATATGACATAATAATGATACTGGATTTATTTATATATATATATATGTATGTCATCTACTTAATTCCATTCAATTTAATAAGGAAACAAAAACAGTGTTCATGTATACGTACGGCCTACCGTCTCCATGAACGGTGTATTTATTTCCATTTATCAATCTATTATATATATGTATATTCTGAATATATATTATATATAAATCATGTTTCATATTCTGGAATTATGTAATCGTGATCTAAGTAATCATATGAATAATTACAAGTCAAAACACGGACGACAAATGAAACGATTTTACCCAAAACGTTCTTCAACATGGAATTTACAAAAGAATAGGTACTATAAAGTCATAAGTGAACCATATATGATATCATAACAATGAATATGATTATTTAATAATTCAATGACATCATTTAAATAATTATACAAGAATTTCAGATACGTATGAAGCATATCGGACCTAAGGTAAGGGATATCATTTCCAATCTCGTTCTTATCCGAGATTGTTTATTCATAAGTATTTACTAGGGTTATTGTTCTCATCCATGTCCATGTTTCCTAAAAATGTTTTCATGTATTTTTAATGTCCTTTTTACCCATTTTTGACTTTTACTACATGGTATGTATGGAATCATTCTTTTACGAGGTACTTTTTGACTTTTCCAGCAAAAGTACTAGAAGAATGATTTTTTATCATATACGACACAAACTGATTTTTACGATTTTATAAAGCCTTATTTTCATAAATATTCCTCCAAAATATTTCATGAATATTTTAAACAAAATATTTTTCTTTTAAAATTTCATGACATTTTGTGAAAAGAAAATGATTTTGAAGAAGAAAGGATATTTTTCTCAAGAATTCATTTCAAGTTTTTTATCAAAACCATTTTCCATCTAAGATGGCATTATTTCATATGTGTATGTTCCAAGTATAATGTCCCTATGATTTACATGGTTTCACTTTTCTTATTATGAAATGATGTCCATTTATTTTTTATATATTATGTGATTATGGGATGATGTTCATGAAACCCATTTTATTCATTGGGTTATGAGGAATGTTTTATGTTTATTTTGTGGCACAAGTAAAAATGATTTCATTATGAGATGGGTGGGACCTATATCTCCCTCCATTTAATTGGGTAAAGATTTATATCTCATGACATAGACATGGCTGGAAAGGTATGTTAATCCAGTTCAGTGTTACAGGACTGAAACAAGGAGTGAACTCGATTCAGAAAGATACTTTGTCCACTATGATGGTCTTGGCAGCAATGCCTTGGCTACTGTGGAAATCGTAACAAGTTATGAATGGTTGCCACAATTACATGTTTTATTCCCATGCTAGTTTATCATGATTAATGTTTCTTTATGATCTATTCTTTATTTACTTCCATGATTTATGTCTTTGCTCATGATTTTGATGTTTATATTTTACGTTCATGTTTTTGCATTCAAATGTTTATGGATTATTTTATGTTCTCTATGCTTACCCTTACTGAGCATTTGATCTCACCCTTTATATGTTTTAATTTCCCTAGGATATAAAGAATGTTTTTAGTTAAGAAAACAAAATGGGAAGATCTTTATGGGAGATGTTGAATATCTTTCACTAAGATTAGAAGATTAAGTTCTGAGTTTCCAAAGACACTAAACTATTACGGTCCTTGAGTTTTTCTTTTTGTTATGTATTAAGTATTTTAAAAAAGTAATGTATTGTCCATGTACGTCATGATTCAGGTCTCTACATTTTTTATTTTTTTGTCAACAATAATGGGAACAAATATCTTGTAGATTTTAACCACCTCTTTTGTATTTGGGTGTAGAGATATATGTTCTTACATTTGATCTACTCTAAGAATCCTTGAGTTGTGATCATCCTCAAGTGGTCTTCAATTTTCCCTACATGGTTCCATCTAATATTTATATGTTTCAACTAGTAAGGGTGGTGTATTTTATATCAATTTTGTACTTGGTACCTAGCCCATCTCTGTTCCTTCTTACTATATATAACTAGGTATATATAAAGATATAAAAACTCAGTTTGATGTTTTTTTTAAAAAGGATTTATTCATCTAAGTGTGGAACCTTATAAGAAGACTAATCTTTTTTCATATAAAGATAAGCGGACACATCACCAATGTATTGATTACCAAATACACAATTTAGTCATTTTAAATAGAAAATATCTATTTCCTTGGATTCATGATCTATATGACTAGTTGAAAGGGGTTAATTCATTGTCAATGATTCATCATTATTTTGGTTATCACTATCATGTAATAAAGGAATCTGACATCTTGAAGACCATCTCCTTGATTTGTTATGACCATTATTATTAATTTATTCATTTGTGTTGACTCTTTGAGAGGGTTTTCATAGATATTTTTTCTCTCTTGATGCATCACATTTGGGTTTGGGTTGTGTTCTCCTAGTAGGTGACCATTTTGTGTCCTATGGTCATAAAATTTTAGGCCACCTGAAAAGATCTATCCAATTGATGATCCTAAAAATCTATATATGATGCATTCTCCAAAGAGATAAAAGAATTAACTTTTTGGATTAATTTTTTATGTTTATTCAGACCTAAAAAATATTGAGTTATATCAAAAAAAATTAACATATATCAATGTAGACTTGTAGAGTACCTTTAATCGATTGATTTCAAAATTTCATACATCTTAGGTTAGAGAATTTTTATTGTGGATTCCTTATGTAGGAAAATTCTAAACCTGACAATGAAAGAATCACTAAAATAATGGAATATAATGGTTATCCTTGGTTTATTTAATTTTGGATCATTGTAGGAAGAAAATGAAATTTTATTAGAAATATTCATTTTACCTAAAAATAATTTGATATGATTCTTCTAAATCATCAACATGGTGACGAATTTAATGGCTTTGTGGACTATTATAACAATAGGAGACATCAGTGAGTGGCCATAATTTTCTGAGGGTATAAAATGTTTCCAGAATTAAAAATTATACCTTTTATTATGAATAAATTAATGATGGAGTATTTTTATAATTCAATAAGGGTATTAACCCCTAGATTTGGGAAGATGATCCATGATATGTAGAAATTAATTTTTTCCCCATGTATGAGATGAGACATTTCAAATTTTCATTCTCATTTTAATACATTCTAATATCTCATACTTGAGCCCTAGAAACCTTTAAGAATTCTTTATCCTCATCATATCCCACCATGTGAATGGGATGAGATTAGAATTGACATTTTTGTTGGGTTAACTGATTCCCATTGGAGGAATAATTCTATACGTGTAGTCATTTATTGGATAACCAATTCATACAAATTTAATCCCATTCTTGATACTACAAATGTTGAGGACATGAGAATCATGTATATTAAATATATTTTTGGACTATATATAGTTCCATCTACCATAGTCTTAGGAAGGGATCCATGATTCACATCATTATTTAGGAGAGGTGTTTAGATGGTTCATGGAACATAGTTTGTCTTGATTATGTCTAATCATCCACATACGAATGTCTATAAATAACAAGCTACAAAAAATTATGAAATACATTCCCTATGCTTGCGTACTTGATATTGGTATATCTTTTGATTTACACTTTGGACTAGATGTGTTTTCACATAAAAATTGTTACCAAAAATATATCATAATGGATCATTTTCATTCCATATTCATCTATCTATTTAAATCTAAATTATATTCATCAAAGATTGGTGAAGCCTCTACATTAGGTCCATGTTTATTCCCTGATATGACCTCAAATATTTATTTTATTCATCCGAAAATTGTATGTAATTGAAGCATATATTAATTCTATGATAATCATCACCGATGTACTTTTGTGGTTTCTGGTGGTGGCCATGTATTGTTGATAATTTCACATCGGTTCATTTATTAATGTCCTGGGAAATAAAAAAACATTACACCAAGATACATGGGATGATTTTGAGGTTGTTGTGAGGATTGGAAACATGGCTCACCAATTGGATATTTTCTGGATATTAAATTTCCAATATATTTTATAATAATTTTAATGTTTTAATCCCAACCAAATTTCAATTATATTTGAAATTGAATTATTTCTAGTTTTTTGTGTTATTTTGATCTTAAAAGTGAAAATATATTAAATATGTAATTTTTATAGTTTTTATCACCTCTATATTTTGGGCATAAAATTCAAAAAAATAAAATTATTTTTTTAATTACTTTTTATGAATTCCTTCCTTCGTTAATTCAACATTTTTAAAGGTTATAAGTGATGAATCAACCAGTTGGAGGCCCAAAAAATTAATTCTAACTCGAAAATCAATTTTTAGTCAGAACTAAAACTCCTCCACTACAATTCTCTTTTCCCAAATCTTTGTCTTTTTTACATTCATTCAATAAAATTTTTGTGTTATAATTTTTTTTTCATTTATTTTACCAGGATTCATATTTTAAGAGGATAGATAAAAGCATTATATACATGAAAAAAATAGGTTTTTTCATTCCATCCAACAATTTTTTTTTCACGAAATAACTTCATGATTGTAAATTATTATATAAAAATATAAAATTGGGAATTTATAGAAATAAATATATGTGGCGGATTCTCCAATGTGTCTTAGGATTTTTTGATTTTTTTTTCTATTTTTTGTTCAAATTATTTGTATTTTAATTATAAAATTATGTGTGTTTTATGTAAAACTATTTAAAAAAACATGTTAGATTCAATTTAATAACATCTAAAAATTATAAAATATATATAATAAAAATACCAAAATTGATTCATGTAACATAACATAATTGATTGGTAAAAGGTGTTCTTTTGAGAATTCAAATTATATAACTCCTTTAAATAGACATTGACTTATAAATGTGCTACTATTAATGTTGTCCAAAGATGAAAATATCATTACTATGGGGATTCTAAATGACTGTTTCATTTAATTAATAATGATCACAGTTCTTATGTGAAGTAAAAGAAATCATATTTTAATCATAAAATTCCATATTTCTTGAAAAAATGATGAGATTTATTGAATTTTAGTAAATATTGATTCACAAAATTCATTATTCCTCGAAAGAAGATGTTTTCATGAAAATCCATTTTTATTTTTCCCATCCTATAACTTCAATCATTATGATCAATTATTATAAATTTGATACCTAATATGTTAGGCACATAAAATTTCAGTTTTCCCATTCCAACCCGATCTGGAAGTAAAAATGTCTGACGTAGTTGAACATAGGTGTGGGAGGGAAGCAGACATGTGGTGCACTACATCAGTTGGTGATGGTTAGGGAGGAAATTAAAATTTTAAATATATTTTTCTTCTATTGAAATAAAATACATTACCTAAATCCATTCCTTTTTAGATCACACATGTAAAATTTATTTCCACAGTTTAGAAGCATCCCAAGAATGAAATTTGATCATATCTGGTTCATTAATGAAAAATAAATGTTATAAATGTTATTTTTTTCCAAAATGAACATGATGTTTGATATCCATGAATGAAAATTTATTTTTATTTTTACTAATTGTTTTTTCATGATGATCAATGAGAATACCATGATTTATTGGAAACATGAATCATGCAATATTTCTTCAACAAAGTTCCATGTCACCACCTTCTACCTCGTTAATTTTCAAGTTGGAATCCCACCATGCATAAAAATGTAGAAATTTCCATTCTATGTACTCAAAATAGATATAACTCTTTTACATAATTGGGTTTGGAATTATAAAATTTCATATCCAATTGTGAACCATGCATTTCTTATATATGAGGAAAACATTTAGAAAATCAAAATCTTGTGTTATGAAGAAAAAATGAGTTAGGAGTATTTTTTATCAAATAACGAAATAAATGGAAATATAATTTTATGATGATAATGGGGAATTAATAATTTGAGATGTTTAAGAGGAATGATAAGTCTTGTTCCTTAGTTTTTAAGTTCTCATTTTTATTAATATATATTTTTTAATTTTCATTGTCAATTTATTTGAAATTCCCATATGTCTAGGATTCCAATTCATAAAAGTGGGGGGGTTGTGGGAGATGAAATTTTAAATGCATATTATAGGGTTTTTAATTATTTAATCCCACCATAATTTACCATTTATGTGAAATAGAATTGTTTATGGAATTTAGATATGTTTTTAGCTTAAAAGATAAAATTTATTAATTAGATAATTTTAAAATTATTCATTAAGTTTTGAATTTTTGTGAAAAACTTTTAAATATATAACCTAATTTTCATGATTAATTTTTTTATGAACCATTTAGGTGTGGGAATCAACATGATTAACTAGTCCAATAGATGAATCCATGATTTTGAGAGACGAAAAATCATTCAATTTGGAAAATATTTTTTAGGAATGAATTGAAACTACTTTTTAAATTGAGGATTACATGGATTAACAGTGTGAAATTATGGTTTATATACTATTAAAAGAATAATATTATAATTATCATCTCTATTTTAAATACCAAGAATTAATTTGGACATTAAGACATTCATTGGGAGCTTGAAAGTGGAGGATGTTAAAGAGTCACTTCGGAAATAATTGTTTTTTAGAAAATCCAGCATATCATTTTCACCCCATGTCAATAGGTTTTAATATTTTTTGGGTGGATATTTAATATTAATATTCGTAGTAGCTATGAATACTCCTTGAAAATAATATTCAAATAGGTGGTCCAAATTTTAGAAATATTTCAAGATATATAAAATGGACAAAAAATTGGACAAAATCTTTTAATTATTTTTTAATATTCAGTTCAATTAAATAAAAAGTAATATTAAAGTAGTGAGCTATTATAAAGAATGTATGATGTAGTATTGGAGTATTCGATGATGTAATCTAACTATAAAGAGATAATGTGCAAGTGGTGGCGAGAAATGTTGATCCCAGGAATATTATTTTTATGGTTTGTGGTTTTCTTTGTTTTCAATTGGATTTATCTAGAAACTATTATTCATAAATGAAGAGATCCTTTTATTTCAATAATTCAATTATTTATAGTTTATTATGGACATTTTTTCAACTTATTAAATAAAACATGTTAGTCTAATCATTATATTTCATTGGTAAGGTCTCTCCTTTGAGTATGATGAGTATAATCTATTTCGTTTTCCCAGAGGTCTTCAGGTAATCAAGAAACATCGGTAATAGTATAAAACATATATTTTAGGTCTCAATCGGTTTTCTAGGTAATATAATTTTATCCCATAATTTAATGTGGTATTCACTGAGAAATATAATTTCACAATCCATTTAGACAATAATTACCTGATGGTTTGAATATCGAAGCTTATCCACCTATTCCTTCATTAGTTTGATTTTTTTAGTCCCTTTTTCTTCTGGTTTCTTATATATATATCAGTTTTATAGTTTAAATATAATTTTCTGTAATTTAACATATTTTTTTAATTTTAAATCCCCACTTTTTATTTAAAAATTAACAGAAACATATTACCAAAGTGACAATATGATAGCTTTGATTTAAACCTCTTCATGAGATAACATCATGGTTAATATTGTGATTCCCTTATAATGGGGAATTATCTATTTAGGTAACATGATTGAAAGTAACCATCCATAATTTTCCAACATAATTAACATCAATACATAATGTGGTTGATGTTTCAAATATCAAAAAGTATTTCTCTAACCCATCTCATGTTTTCAGATGGGAGGACCTAAATGTAGAAATTTATTTGTCCATGGATAAGTATCCAATCCCCAAAACAATAAACATACTAGAGAATAGTTTAAGACTCACCTGTCACTTCAATATATATCCAATGTCACTCCAACTAGTTTTTAATAAAGGGTTAACAATATCTTTGAATTTTGGTGGGTTTTGGACAACCAACACGACTACTGTATGATGAATGATGGAGAAATTATAGTGAAAACCCTATATTCTTTAGGAGGGACATTGAAAATTCACTCACTTTATTGAGGATCATGATTTGGGTTTATTGTTCTCTAAACCATACACCACCATTTTCCACCCTCACTCTAAAGGTTTCATGGTTGCACTGTCTCCTGGGTTCCCACAATGTTTGATAGAATGTATTGTATCCATTTAAAGTGGCTCTATCTCGATTCACACTATTTTCATGCTCACCCATTCATAGTTTTCCAACCATGAACACTCCCCCTATAGGATACAGGGTCAGGATGTAGAGTTACTACTAACTGTTTTCAAACCATATACCTTCACATAGATTCCCCTTTTCGTCCTTTTTCCATTCCTAGGCCTCATGAACACCCTTGAGTGTATTTATATACTAATAAAACATTAAATTAACTATTTTTAAGTGTGCTAATGAAATAAAAAAATCATTACCTACCTCATTACATGTATGGGGTCTCAAAACCTCCTCTCATTATAATGAATCATCCTAGAGACACAATCCTAAAAATCACTAATCATCGAGGGTAAAATTTCCATGCCACTATGCTAGCATATCCACCCCCTCTCCATATTATCCCCCTAAACATTAACATGATGTCATAATTCTCGAAACAATAGCACGATCTTACCCTGAAATATTTTCTAATTGTAAACCATAACATTCACTGTATGCTCCTTATTAAAGGCATCGTTATCAAGATCAAAATCATAAAAAATGATCACATGATAAGGGTCATGATGATTCTATTGAAGCTCTTAGACAATAAAAACATCATTAATTCCATTATAATACTGTGGAAGATATATTTGGTGTGCCACCAGTCTGATCCACTCCACAATCTCAAATGACCCCACATACCTGGGCACCAACATAGCCAATTTATAAATTTGAAGATATTCCAACCGTGGTGGAACCTAAAGGAACACACAATCACCCACTAAAAACTAAAGAGGTCGACAACAGTGATCTTTATATGACTTCTTCCTACTATATTCGTATCCATATGTTTTTTAATCAACTAGACCTTCTCTGATATATTATGCATGATACCTGGCCCTAAATAATACAATTCCCTGAACTCCATAGAACATAACGCGGAATTAAAATATCCTACTGCAATGAAACTCATATAGTTCCATATAAACAGGTTCAATGTAACTATTTTTAATGGAGAAATCAACATGCACCATTTGTTTTTCTTAGGAAACTCTAAAATCAAGAACACATGCTCTCAGCATTTCCTCTACCAAATATATCATAAAATTAAAGTTCTTGTCTATCTATGGTCGAAAATAGATTCTGAGGAGAACCTAGGTGAAAATATCCTTCTAAATTCATCTTTATAAACATGATGTTAAAAAAATATCATGGTCATAAAAAATACTTGGAGGTACCCAATGAAATCTTAATAGCTCCAAAATATTCAAGTTAGCTAACGGGTCAATTATAAAAGTTTTTCAAATACAAAATAAGTTTTCCAACATTTAAAATGATATAAAATTAACTATTTCACATCCCTCATCTAGGTTTTACTCAGAAGACCCCCCATGGAGTCCATGGTAACATCATCCCACTTCCAGTATGGAATGGGAACTGACTATAGTGTACAACCTTGTTATTATTGATTGTATTTTAACTTAGAGAAAACTATAGAACAATGAAACATAACCTACAACCACTTTATTATTTGCTAGACTCTATTACTATATGTGAAGATCAAGATACATTTTTAAACTAGGATTTACCACCCATTCGTGATATGAAAATCACCCAATTACCCCATCACACATGTGGGAACAACAAATCATCCTCAAACATAAATTATCTCATCATCAATGAAAGTCCATTCATAATGTGTATCGTCATATTCAATGTATTCTCTCATGGAAAAACACTTTATATCCTCACACTGGTTATCCCTGATATATTATAGATGTATGGTGTCAATAATAAAAGATGTGGGGGTGACCTTCAACTGGCCCTATTAATCCTCTATATGAATATCAACAGAAAAGAACATCATTTTCCCATCATAACAAGACTCATGAACATCAATATTTTATTTTTTCTGTCATTTGGAATATGCAAAATTGTTTCCCTTCCATAGCATGTAGGCCAACTCGAAATCAAAAGCCTCCTTATACTCAACCCATCTTCAAAAATAGAGGTTGGATCCCACTAAAAAATGTTTTAAAATATGATTTTATGGTCATCATAAATATTAAATATCTCACTCAAAAGGTAGTTACTGTAACTCTTTAGAGTAAAAACTATTACGCCCAATTCATTATTGTATGTAGGGTAATTTCTCTCATACATCCTCATCTATCGTTACATATACACCACAACAAGATCCTTCTGCATGAAAACTACCCTAATACCAACACCATATTAATCACAAAATAATTTATAATCTTTTAATGGATATGGTAGGACCAAATTGGAGTTATATTCATATTCAAGGAAGAGATTCTCACATCATCATGACCATTCAAACATGACAGCATTCTCGTTCAAGCCTGAAATTGGTGCTTCCAAGTAAATGTACTCCATGGTTATTCATTAGAAATATCCTAGTATAGATAAAAATCTCATTATTTTAAACAATTATATGGATTTTACCATGTGACAATATATTTCACATTTTTTATCTCCACTAGCGAACATACCTTAGAGATGATTAACATGTGAAGTGGATGTTGTTGATCCCCATGGAGAACATGGATAGCATGGTGTATAGATGATTCTCTCTTAGTATAAACTAGAAAATTACAATATGGTTTGATTGATCATCACAATTCTGGGATTATAATATGATGAAAATCAAAAAATATATAAAAATTGGCCTGTGTATAAGTAGAATATGTGGTTCTTCACTGTTATAAACCCTGGTGGAGAATTTATCTACCCGAATGGAATCACTAAAAATGCATACAGACCATACTGACTCCTAATTATAATCTATGATATATTGGCATGAATCACCCATATATGATGATAAGCTAAACACAAGTCTATTTTAGAGAAACAAAATATCTACACATCTAGTCAAAATGATCATCGATATATGGAAGTAGGTATCGGTTCTCGATCATCATCTTATTTAATTTTCTATAATTGACAAGAATTTGTATTGAACCATTGAAATTGTTGGAAAACAATACTAGAGAACCCCAAGGAGATTTACTTCGGAAGATAACTCTATTACCCTATAATTTCCCTTGTTTATTCATGAGTTCTCGAAGATATTATTGTTCACATTATAATGTGCAATTAAAACTATATCGACTTCACAAACTAACACAACCATGAACTTGACAAATCAATCATGTGTAAACCCCATGAAATCCATAAGAAAAACATACAAAACTGATTCAATGTATGTATAAATTCATTATGTTCTCATTCCCCATTTTTTAATTAAAAGATAATCCACAAGGGACGTGAGCTGAACTAACTAATGAAAAATAAGCCCTATATGGAATGCTTAGATATCCCCTTACCCATATAGAACATAAGTGTCCCCCAAGGTGAATGTATATTACCCTAAAATGGAAACATTCTATAAGGGATGACTATGATACTAACCATTAAATCCCAATGATTAGGTCAAACCCATATATCTCAACCAAAAACATGTCTCCTTGAATGTGCTACCCAACTACCTCAAGAGAATACTCATATCATTGGGGAATAATTTTAGATCATTCAGAAAAAATGTGTTTCAATCAACATATCCCCACACAAAAGTCAAATTTCTAAATGTAACATGTCCCCCACTATGGTCAGCTCGACCGGTGCAAATCTAACTACCTAACTCATATAGAGTAGTTGAACCTCTACCAGCAATCTACACTAGACTAGATCGTACACCACTACTAGTCAATTATGAGTTCCTATAGAATATATGTATATGACATATCCTATTGTATTCTCAACATTCCACTAGTGGTAGAGGAAACTGACCACACATGTGGTAGGGTCTACCACACTAATATTAGATAACTGACCTTCACCAGTAAGAGACAGTTCCACTTCCTAACTACTCTATCTATAACAACCACTGTAGAAACACTTAAAACAGTGCTTCCTTATATTATTTCACATACCCTAGATCACCTAGTTACAATGATCTATCCACCAATATAAGCTTCTTTTAGGTTCCCCTTATAAATGATAATCTGATCCACCACCCCAACAAACCTATTTAAGTAGAATATAATCATATGGAAGTTGATCTCACATCTAAGAACATCCTTAAAGTGATTGTCCATAATATTCTATCCTTCAACTAATCTTTTTAATGAAATATATAGAGATATAATGAAACTATAATAATCCATCACTGTTATATTTCCCTATGTCAAGTGTATAAACTCTTAAATTATCCTCTACATAAAAGTATCTAGGTAAGGGTATTCTGAGAACGTTTCATATAATTCCATCCATTCTATTCCCATTGTCTACTCATCCCAATATTTTTTTATCCCAATAGCACTTTAATGTGCCTTAAAAAGTATAAGTTTCACACTTAACACTTTTTTTAGGTTGGGTCTCTAAATGATCCCGGATCTTCTGGATGGACTCCATCTAAAATAATCCTTCAATGGGTCCTCCGCGTCTAGAAAAAATTGGAGGGTTATATAATTGGAAATCCCATATCCAGTCAACAATTCTCAGTGTATCCCATCCCGGGTCACTATCAAAACCCTACATGAATCTATCCATGTTATCATGGAACTGATCCTACCATTTGTTACCTATAATCAATGTGGTTTCTTGCTCCGCCACAAGAGAAACATTCTTTGAGATACCCTCATGTCGCCCAACTGGTATACTTAATCATAGTGGCATATCTCTACAATTCTGAAAATGCACCTCAAACACATAAAATAAGGGTTCCGTATTTTAACCAAAATATGTCTCACTACTAACCCTTAGGAACTAAATCCACATACGCTACCCTGTCTAGCATAACCACTAACACAACCCAATTCTCAAACACCCCTTACTGAGGCCATTTCAACAACAGGAAAAACAACTCCAAATATTTAACTTCACATTAAAAATATATTTAACCATCCCATACCCATCCTCCCATCATTTTTTAAATTATTTAATTTTTATTTAGAACATTTTCTTTTAAAAATAGGAAAAATACAAAATGAATTTCAAATTCCCACACCTGAGCAAGACCCATATTTACCATGTACTGCTAGCATGATATTTTTCACTTGTATCCCTTTGTTCCTATAATTATTCATGAATATAAGACCTCATGCTTCATTGAGTGAAAAATTAAATATAAAAAATTTATATCATCATATTTCTAATGAATTAGTCACCATGAAATAACAATCAATTTTAATGGGAGGAATCCCGAAATCAATGCCACCCTGGGTATTTGGGTTTTATCGCATACATGGATTAATAACTCCCATGTACACTCGCATTTCCAATACCCAACACATTCAAATCACCATTATACCTAACCAAAAATTATGTAAATATCATAAAAGAACCACTCTGATAAAACATTTTAACAACCTAACCCGGGTTCCACTAATTGGTCCACAATGTGGTTTGTTACATAACCTCAAGAATGCCACCCTATATGACATAGTATTATAACAATTAGAAGTTTTATAATAAAAAACTATGGGATTATATAGTTTTAAGAACCCGGATCTTCGTTTCAATTATGTCTTTCCTTTTTCTGGAGTTTTTAAGTAAAGTGGAGTTTTTGGAATTTTTTGAAGAACACGCCGTGTACTTTCTAAGTACACACTGTGTACTCCCTTGCCACACCAGGCCATGTCCAGGCCATGGACACAGTGTTTAGGGGTGAAGTGGAGGACACTTAATGCGGAGTACAGAAAAGGAGAGTACACTCCATGTACTCAAGAAGTACACGCTGTGTATTTTCTTTTTTTCATTCAACTGACTCGGGTCGCGCTTAAGCAACATAACTGTCTACATCTGGGTTTTTTTCAACTGAGAGACACCGTACAACCGCAAAACTTATCCGAATCCTCGATCCTTCATCATTTCTCTGAATCGGTCACCGTCAATTGCGTTGGAACCACAATGGTGAGTTCTTCCTTCTCCTAGAGCCACATTTTCCAATTCCTTCTCTTTCTTAAGTTATCGTCGGTTGAACGTTTTGTGAGTTTTCATAGATGTACGCCATTATGAGGAGAATTAATCCTCTTGGTTCAATTATATCAATCTCCTAGGATCTAGGTAGGTGGTTTGTGACTTACCTTTCTATGTCTTTGAGTTTTATGTGCAAATTCCACCAATACCCGTGAACGAGGTATTTCGTGTTTACCTTTTTTCCCTTGTTGTTATTCCTGCCTTGCATGCTTGATTTTGTAGAGGTAAATTGATAATGTTTGAGGATAATTTTTGTGGTTGGATGTTTTTCCCATGCTTTGTTCGTGTTACGAACATTGGGTCTTGTTAGCCATTGGTCGTTGTACCTGTTTACATGCCTTGTGATCGTAGGACGGAATGATATTGTTAGCAATCTAGTTGCTCTGTAAACTATTTAGCCAAGTATCTGTATAGTTGTACTTTGGTTATCTAAGTATCTCTATAGGTGTACTCTGGCCTTATAGCATTATTATGAACTAACTAGAATGGGACTATGAGAACCCGGTGCTATAGACTACAAGGGATAGACCAAGTGAGATTCCCAGAGAGTCCTAGATATTATAGACTATACAGGGATAGACCGAGTGAGATTCCTCAGAGAGTGTTGGACTTTATAGAGTACCGGGGATAGACCGAAGGAGCATCTTAGAGAGTCTTAGTTATTATAGACTACAGGAGGGTAGACCGAGTGAGCTTCCTCAAAGAGTCTTCATCTTGTTTGAATATATTTAAAACCTTCCCAGGTTATAGGAGGAATTGACCGAGTGAGCTTCCTCTAAGAGTCTGTGGTATACCTGAGGCTATAGGAGGATTGACCGAATGAGCTTCCTCTGAGAGTCTCTAGACCATGGGGACAAGAGGGTTAGACCGCGCGATCTCCCTCAGAGAGTCCCTGACTACCCTAGACTATATGGGGAATTGACCGAGTGTGTTTCCCCAGAGAGTCTTATAATTTCGTATGACCAAATCATAGGGGTTAGGCTGAGTGCACTGCCAAGAGGGTTGTTGTATTTATTGGATAGGACCAGAGGGGATGGTTGTGAGTACTTCCCAGAGGTTTTTTTGTTTGTTTTATCTATTGCTTCACCGCTGCTTGTTGTTTGGTGAATTGATCACTGTTATATATCATCTTGCTTGCTGGTTCCTGATTGTTTCCTACCATTGCTGCTATTGTTTAATAATGTTTTTACTATTACCTACCATATACTCACTGACTATAAGGCACAGATCTTTAGGTGGTTGCCTACGGAGATTTAGTCTCAAAACATGTTTGGGTCACGCTTTTTGGCCCAAACAGACTATGTTGTTGAAGGTATACACAAGGGAAAGTGCCCATTGACTTCTGGGACTTGATTGCTTGGAGCAGGAGAGCACAGGACTAAGATTTGGCTTGCAATGCGGATGAGTTGTTTACTTTATTTTGTACTTGTTTGGTACTATTGTATTTTTCAGCATTGTGACTTGTTTAGATGCATTCCTAGATATGTATCATGTATCATTTCATATATATATATATATGCTCCAGTTTTTTGCTGATTGGTTTTCTGCTTTTTATTATTGTTAGTTATTTACTACTTCTGCTATTTCATGTTTAATTACATCCATTGTGTACTCTACCAATGAGGGCATAGTTTCCCCACTATCACACCAAAGGCCCTCACTACTAATCGGTAGCGTCTATCATTTGAGGAAATGCTCTTGAGGACATGTGACCAACTGGGTATGGGGCGCCTCTGGGTGGCTTCCAGAACCGGGACATTACAAAGTGGTATCAGAGGAATTATTTTCTCTTGATTTACTATTTGGAGCCTTTACCCAAGGATAGGAAGAATTTAGTACATGGTAATATTTTGTGCCCGGGAGTTACTGACCCATGTATTGGGAAAATCCATACTACCTCATTTGTTGCAGTTTTCTGGTTTTGATATTTTACGGTTGATATGATTTCACCTATAGTGATTTACATGACTTGTGTTATTATTGTTGTTTCTATTATTGTTCTACTTCTGTCACAACCCGATGAGATGACGGTATGCCATTTCATGCATCATATATACACTTGTTATAAATCACATGTCATGCATTCTTTCCATGCCATCTAGGTTGTATTATTTATTGCATGTTGTTGTGATAGATCTTGTGTAGATTTTGCATGATGTTGTGATATATGCATTGATATAATATTTTCTATTTAATAGAGGGCTGTTTGTATTTTACTTTTCTTAAATGAAAGTCAAATTTTGGTTCTTGAGGTTTTAGGGGCACTCTTGAATTAGAAATTGGTGAATCATAGACCTGTTTTTTTTCTTATATATGACTATATTGGATTCCAAACATTGATTCGTGTGGAGTATGGGCCCTCACAGATCAGAACATGGCACCTTCAAGCCTTGTTTTTCTGTGTTTCTGGGCTTCGGTGCAGTTTTTGAGCATCTATCTGGGAAATCCCAGAATACACGGCATGTACTTTAGGACTACACGCCGTGTAGTTTCAGACCGTGTCACTGAATGTGTGAGCAAGAACATGGGGTTGAGGAAATGTGTTTAGGAACACGTTGTGTGCTATACATTCATGTCGTGTAGTATAGAGCCATGTACTAGGCCATGTAACTAACATAATGGGCCAGGGAAGCTCGTGAAGAACACACTGTGTTGGTAAAGAACATGTCATGTAGTCTTGTTCCAAGTACCTAGCCGTGTCATGAACAACACGGTTAGTGTTATCTTCTCCTATACACGTCATGTTTGTTCGGAACACATAGTGTAATGGTCAGCCATGTTGTCGTTCGTGTAATTAATAACACAGGTTGTTGAAACCTTGTCTAGTACACATCGTTTCCTTGGTGAACATGTCATGTAGTCTAGGGTTATGAGGACCGTGTGGGTTAGCCATGTAATGAGAATCGGGCAGGGGAATAGAGTTCAAGTACACATTGTGTGTGTGGACAACAAGTTGTGTAGTTTTGGGTGTTACACGACCATATATGGTAGGAGTACATGCCCATATCTTTGATTTAAGTGAACACGTCGTGTAGTTTTTATACATGCCATGTTTTCATGTTTTGTAAACTCGCATGTTTTCTTCTCCTATAACTATTTTGTACTCTTGTGTTCTAATCCTTTGATAATACCGATCTGAGGTGTGCTTTTGATCTTTTCAAAGCAATGCCTCTGAGATGTCCTTCGGTTGTATGTCAATTTTCAGATGGTGATTAGACACTGGATGTGGCCGACCAGGGATCTCCTGCAGATCCTCCTACTGTGCTAGCCTTGGCACCAGAAGTCATACCAGTCATAGCCACTGATGCATAGTTCAGGGAGGATTTCATAACGATGATGTAGACTTTCAGGGATCACCGCCCCCTGCCACATCGATGGCCGAATTGACGAGGGTTTTCCAGCAGCAACGTCGTCTTACATTCTCAGGGGATGGAGGACCCCAGGCTACAGAGTCGTGGTTAGATGCCACACTGTTGATCTTTGTGCATCTATAGATACCCTAAGTGAAAAGGGTAAAGCTGGCCACTTATATGCTCCGAGACACTGCCAAGAGGTGGTGGGAGGTGATCATGCAGTCAAGGCGCCAGCAGAGTATGTCTTGGGATGAGTTTCACCGCACCTTCTATGACTACTTTTACCCAGAGACCTTGAGGGCTGACCGAGCCCAGGAGTTTATGAGTCTGTAGCAGGGTACTCTTTCTATTATGGAGTACTCGTCTCGCTTTACTGAGTTGTAGTGCTTCACGCCGATCCCAGCAAGTGATGAATTGTTCTTTTCATGGATGTTAGAGGATGGTCTCATGCTGGTGATCCTTTCCTAGGTGAATATATTTAGGTTGAATTCGATATCCTCTATACATCAACCAGGCACTGATCAGCGAGTGCAACATGAGGGATTCTAGATTAGTGAGCTAGGGTGGTTCGATAACCAGAGCTGGTGTTCCTCCTACGGATAGTAGGAAGCGCCACAGAGAGTCTTCTTGAGGAGATCAAAGTAGGTGGGATGTATCTTCAGGTAGCCGGGTCGTATTCTACCAATGTGGTAGTAGTGGGCATACTAGGCCTCAGTGCCATAGGGACCAGATAGAGTGCCGATATTGCGGCAAGATGGTCCATCTTTAGCGCTTTTGTCAGATCTTCTCACCTTCAGCTGGTGGTAGGGGTTCTCCTATGGACCATCATTCAGGAGATGCTTCACCAGTTCCTCACCAGTCTGGGAACTGCAGTTCTTCCAGCTGTTCGGGCCGAGGTGGAGGTCGCGGCCGTGGTGGTCAGTCACCAGGCCATTAGCAACAGCAGAGTGGATCAGTTCAGAGTGGTCAGCCAGGGGCACAGGGCCGCGGTACAGGCCATGCATATTCATTGGAGTAGACTTACCAGGAGCAGGATCCGAGAACTTCTATAGTTCGAGTTATGGTCTTAGTAGCTTCAGTTTTATCTTCAACCCTTTTCGATACTGGTGCTTCTTATAGTTTTATCTCTTTTGCTGTTGTAGAGATCCTTGGGCTCTGTATCTTTTCATCTACAGACATGTTAACTCTTAACACACCGGTTGGAATGAGGAAATCTAGCGTACGTCAGTGCATAGAGTTCCCTCTTGATGTTTTTGTGTGTCTTTTCCTATGGGACCTCTATGTCCTAGAGATGAAGGGATATGATTTCATTTTCAGGATGGAATGGTTGGTTCCCTTCCATGCAGTTGTCGATTGCTATAGTTGTATGGTGTGTTTCGTATCACTAGAGGGCGGGTCTTTTCTTCAGAGAGGTGAGTGGTACGTCCAGGCAGGTAGAGCTGGACTAGAGCATCATGGGATAGGAGGAGTTACATCCCAGATTTTCAGTCTTTATCTGGATGACTAGGGGACTTCACAGTAAGACATTCCTCAAGTGGTGGATCATTTCAGGGACATCTTTACTGAGGACTCTTCAGGTTTGCCTCCGGAGTGTGAGGTAGACTTATCGATTGAGTTAGTTCCAGGAGCGACACCGATGTCCATTCATCCTTATAGGATATCTAGACATGAGTTGTAGGAACTCAAGAAGCAGTTGGAGGAGTTACAAGCAAAGGGTTTCATCCAACCCAGTACCTTTCCTTGGGGTTTTCCTTTCTTGTTTGTAGAGAAAGCAGACAACACGCTTTGTATTTGTGTGGATTATCGGAAGCTGAACTAGTTGACAGTTAAGAACCGATATCCCTTGCTAAGGATCACTGACCTCATTGATCATCTTCGAGGAGCCCGAGTGTTCTCAAAAATCGATTTTAGGTCCTGTTATCATCAGTTGTGCCTTAGACCATCAGATATTTTTCTTACAACTTTCAGGAGTAGGTATGGTCTATAAGAGTATACAATCATGTCGTTCGGTCTCATGAACCCGCCAGCAGTTTTTTATGGCACTGATGAAATGAGTGTTCCATCCGTACTTATATTCCTTGGTGGTGGTTTTCATAGACTACATCTTGCTGTAATCTCACACTCAACACGATGATGCCACACACCATGAGATTGTTCTGAGTACACTGACATAACATCAGTTATATGCTACGCTCTCGAAATACCACTTTTGGATGGATCAGATTGACTTTCTAGGTCATGTTATCTCAGAGACAGGAGTATTGGTGAACCCAGAGAAAGTTAGAGTTGTAGTTTCCTAGGAGCAGCTGAAGAATGTCTTTGAGGTGTGGTGTTTTCTAGAGATGGAAGGTCTGACCAAGAAGGGGGCGAAGTTTTTATGGTCAGATTCTTGTGAGTCATCCTTTCAAGAACTGAAGGGGAGGTTGAAGTCATCACCTATACTGGTCTTGCCAGAGTCGGGAAAGGGCTATGCTATTTACTATGATGCTTCAGGTATTGGGCTGGGAGCTTTGCTTATGCAGGGAGATGGGGTTGTTGCTTAAGGGTCTTGGCAGTTGAGGCCACATGAGAGGAACTACCCGACGCACGATCTGGAGTTTGTAGCTATTGCTCATGCCTTACGTTCTTGGAGACACTACCTTCTGGGAGGGAAATTTGAGGTTTTCACCGACCACAAGAGTCTCAAGAATATCTTCACTAAGCGGGACCTGGATCTGAGGCAGTGCAGGTGGGTCGAGTACCTTCATTCTTTCGACTTCGAGCTCTCCTATATGCCGGGAAAGGGTAATGCAGTGGTAGATGAGTTGAGCAGGAGAACTCAGATTCAGGCAGTTCATAAGGCCAACAGTGAGTGGAAACTTATGGCTCTGTTCTCTGATATGCATCTGGAGGTTCATGATAGATAGGGGTAGACTTACCTATCATCTGTAGCTATTACCTCTTCTCTTCTTGATTGGGTACGGGTGAAGCATCTATCATACTCAGAAGGCTTAGTCTTGCTGGAGAGTGTTTCAGGAGAGGACTCTATTCCTGGATGTACTATGGGTGAGGATGAGATCTTGTGTTTCCAGGGACGCGTATGGGTTCCAGCAGACATACGTGAGGAGCTGATGCGGGATTTACAATCCTCAACCTAGAGAGTTCATCTTGGCATCACCAAGATGTATCATGATCTACACCGCCAGTACTCGTGGCCATGTATGAAGTGAGATGTTTCTGGTTTTTTCATGAGATGTTCTACTTTTCAACAGGTGAAAGTAGAGAATCAGTGACCTGTGAGGATTTTATAGTAGTTACCCATTCCATAGTGTAAGTGGAATGATGTCGTGATGGACTTCGTTACTGGGTTACCAAGGTCACCTCGGGGAAGTGATTTTGTTTGGGGTGTCGTTGACAGGCTTACAATGGTTTCTCACTTCTACCGATCAATGAGACCTTCAGTGTTGATGAGATGGGACGGTTGTACATCCGATTGATTTTACATCTACATGGAGTTCCACAGTCTCGTGTTTCAGATAGGGATGCACACTTTACTTCTCGAATCGTGCAGGGACATCATAAGGTTTTGGGTACACAGGTACTTTTGAGTATAGCATATCACGCCCAGACTGATGCCCAGTCCGAGTGTACGATCCAGGTGCTTGAGGATATGCTCCGAGCATGCATTCTAGACTTTGGCGGTTCTTGGGAGAAGCATATTTCTCTGGTGGAGTTTTCCTATAACAACAATTTCTAGGAGACTATTTAGATGGCGCCTTATGAGGATTTGTACGGTAGGCCATGCCGATCACCCTTATGCTGGATGAAGGCTGGAGAGGTAGCTTTGTTGGGACCTCATCTTGTTCAGGAGACTTTTAAATAGATAGAGTTGATTCAGAATAGGATGGCTACAGCATAGTCTCAGTATAAGTGTAATGTTGATCAGCGGAGGTGACCTCTAGAGTTCGAGGTTGGGGATTAGGTTTTCTTTCATGTCACACCGAGGTTAGGATAGAAGAGGATTTGGAGATAGGGCAAGACTTCACCACGGTAAATCAGGCCTATTGAGGTGTTGGAGATAGTCGGGATGGTGGCCTATTGGTTGCGATTACCTCAGACGTACCAGGCTATTCATGACGTCTTCCATGTTTCTCTGCTCGGAAGTTACTTTTCAGACTCGTCTCTTGTCTTTCAACCTGAAGAGGGTGAGCTTGAAGAAGATGCGTCATTTGAGAAGCATCATATTCGGATTGTCGAGCATAGTATGGAGGTCCTCCATGGTCGGTCTGTCCCTCTAGTATGGGTGTTATGGCATCACGGGCGAGTACATGACAAGACTTGGGAGAGGGAGGCCGATGCATAATCGTAGTGGCCAGATCTGTTCAGAGATTCTTCTACTATGCCTCGTTAGGGAAATTCTGAGTCAAATTTCTGTAAGGTGGGATTTGTTTGGAGCTATTCGGAGTTGTTCAGAGTTTCTTCTACTACGCCTCATTAGGGAAATTCAGAGATGAAATTTGCAGTGGCCGGGTACTCCATTTCCATGCGAGGCCATGTGATGGCCATGTCTGAGCCACACACATGGTGTGTAGGGGTTATTTGGAGGCCACTTAAATATAAGTACGTAAAATTATAGTATGCATAGTGTACTCATAAAGTACACGCCGTGTATTATCTTCTTTTTTAATTAAACAGACAGGGGTCGCGCCTAAGCAAGGGAACTTTCTTCTTCTAGGTTCTGTTTGACCGAGAGACGTCGTACGACCAATGAACTTCTCTGAATCCCTGAGCCTTCATCCGTTCACTGAATAGACTGTCGTTGATTGCATTGGAACCGCAATGGTGACTTCTTCCCTCTCCTAGAGCCTCATTTTTCAATTCCTCCTTTTTCTTATGTTATAGTGGGTTAAAATTATTGCGCTATTTCATAGATCTACACCATTCTGAGGAGAATCAAGCCTCATGGTTCATGTATGTCGATCTCCTAGGATCTAGGTTGGTGTTTTGTGCCTTACCATTCCATGCCTTTGAGTTTTATGTTCAAATTCCACTAATACCCGGGAATGGGGTATTGAGTGTTTACCTTTTCGACCTTGTGGTAATTCCTGCCTTGTTTGCATGCTTGTGTAGAGGTAAATTGATCATATTTGTGGATAATTGTCATGCTTGGATGTTTTTCCCATGCTTTGTTCTTGTTACGACCTTTGGGTCTTGTTAGCCTTTGGCTGTTGTACCTGTTTCCATGCCTTATGATCATAGGATGGAATGACGTTGTTAGCAAGGTTATTGCTCTGTAGACTGTTTATCCATGTAGCTATATTGGTGTACAGTGGATAGCCATGTAGCTCTATAGGTGTACTCTGGCCTTATGGAATTATTATGCACTAACTAGCACGAGCCCGTGAGAACCCTGTGCTATAGACAATTAGGGATAGACCGAGTGAGCTTCCCAGAGAATCTTAGATATTATAGACTATACGGGGATAGACCGGGTAAGCTTCCTTAGAGATTCAAGAACTTTAGATACTATAGGGGATAGACAAAGTGAGATTCCCAGAGAGTCTTAGTTATTATATACTACGGGAGGGTAGACCGAGTGAGCTTCCTCAGAAAGTCCTCATCTTGTTTTAATATCTTTAAAACCTTCCTAGGTGATAGGAGGAATAGACCGAGTGAGCTTCCTCAGAGTGTCTGTGGTATACCTGAGGCTATAAGAGGATTGACCGAGTGAGAATCCTTAGAGAGTCTCTAGACCTTGGGGACAAGAGGGTTAGACTGTATGATCTCCCTCAAAGAGTCACTTATTACCCTAGACTATAATGGGAATTGACCGAATGAGCTTCCCCAGAGAGTCTTATAATTTTGTATGACCAAATCAGAGGGGTTAGGCTGAGTGTAATTCCCAGAGGGTTGTAGTATTTCTTGGAAAGGACTAGAGGGGATGTTTGCGAGTACTTCCCAGAGGATTTCCTGTTTGTGTTAGTTGTTTCTTCACTACTGCTTGTAGTTCTATGAATTGATCACTGTTGTATACCATCCATCTTACTGCATACTGATTACTGAATTATATTGCTGCTAATGATTTCTACTATTTGTACTATTACATGCCATATACTCACTGACTATTAGGCACAGATCTTCTAGTGGTTTCCTACTGAGATTTAGTCTCACACCCTATTTGGGTCATGCTTTTTAGCCCATAAAGACTATGTTGTTGAAGGTGTAGACAAGTGAAAGCACCCATTAAGTTCTGGTACATGATTGCATAGAGCTGGAGAGCATGAGACCAAGCTTTGTCTTGTGATGCTAAGGAGCTGTTTAATTTCTTTTGTACTTGTTTTGGTACAATTTTATTTTTCAGCATTGTGACTTGTTTGGATACTTTCCTAGATATGTATCATGCATCACTTCATATATATACATATTTTCTCCCATTTTTTGTTGATTGGTTTTCAACTATTTATTATTGTTGGTTATTTACTGCTTCCGCTAGTGCATGTTTATTTACTTCCTCTGTGTACTCTGCCAATGAGAGCATAGTTTCCCCACTATCAAACCCTATGCCATCTCTAGAAGTAGGCAGCCTCTGGCATTTGGAGAAATGCAATATAGGCCATGTGAGGAACCAGGTACGGGGCGCCTCTGGGTGGATTTCGGAACTGGGACGTTACAATAGTCAATTTATTATAGTAATACTCATAAGATACAATAAGAACCAATAGATCAAAAATAGATAATCATGAATTCCCCAAAAAAATTCTCATAACAAGGTACAAACCTACAACCCAATAGTAAATATGTCATTCCATGTTCTATAGTGACAATTGTAATGGAAATCTGAAAATAATGACATGCTGAAGAATCCCTAAAACATGTGCCTAAAATATTTTTGATTCCACCACCTATGCACGGCCCTAATCCCCAAAGTCAACCCACTATAATAGGTCATTTTCCATTTTTCTTGGACTAAAACCAAGAAGTATTATTTTTTATCCAGTGGAGGCCCAATAATATATTGAGTACAACTCAGTCGTCCACCGCCACAAGTTTCTAAAAACAATCTTGTCCAATATAGTGTATTCGTGAATTTAGTTTATAATAAAAATCCATTAGAATATAGTTATCATCATTTAACATTCATTATATCAATTAGTTTCATTATCGTGTTCAATGTCTTATCCATTTTCATCAATCCTACGTTTGATCATGCAGATCGTATGATCCTTGTAAGAAAAGGGTCATAGGTTGGAAACATGCAGGCTCATTCAATGAATATAACTCGAATATTGAACTCCTTCTATGAAAATCATAATCATGATATAAAATTCCATGTTCATAACCTTCTTTTTTAGAGAATCTATCTATTCCTTAAATAAATATTGTGCATTGGGGTACCTAGAGCATCAGTCTAGCCCACCCACATGAGTGGATCATTCGTATAACATCCCCTCACAATATTTGACAACAACATAGGAGCATCATCATTTAACATGTCATTACCTAAAATCAATAAATATGTATCATGTTCATTTACTCAAATTTACATGGTTCTTTACCATCATCATATTACCAATTCAAAATACATTCCCATATTACAATCCATTTAACTCTGAGGTTATGACTCATTTACAAATTATCATAACAATTCATTCATCCATCCCTGATTACATAACTCTCCAAGTATATCCAATCTCATATTTTTCCATGTTTCTGAGTTAATCACATTTACCATATGTGTAATATATAAAACCCTATAATTTATCATTTAACATTCCAATAATTCATGTTTAATGGTGTGTTAATCGCTATGGTTGTCCGCAAGTTTGGACCACTAATCCTCATTGGCCACATAGAGATCAAGATGGTTTCAATTTACAATTAAATTATCTAGATTCTCATTCCCATACAAGGAAACCAAATTGGGAGTAAGAATATACCCCCACTGAAATGAATACACATTCAAGTAGGGAATCAGGACTATGAGATATAAATTGAATACCACCAACCTGAAACTAGTTTATGGACACCTTTTTAATAATGTAATTGATTCAAAATCAACACCCTTTCAAGACCCTACCCGTAAATATACATGAAATGAGAGATTTATGGATTTAGAAGGAGAAGACCAACTCCAAGATCCCATAACCAAAAAATGAAGGATGATGTTTATTAGACACTCCCAGAACTTCAATCCGAACCCAAATACACTCCAAATGAATTATAATTGGGGATAATTGTTTTTTGGAGGTTTTTTTCTGTTTTGCTTCATCATTATATCTATTATAGGATGAATAGGATGTAAACTTGGGGTGAGAAACCTTAAATACAATGGGTGAAAATTGAAAATTCTATCACATTAATGAGTCACATGGGTTAGCTACACGGTTCACCAATCCCTAAACCAACAATGCTCCACCCTCTATCCTGATGGGTCTTGGTCACGTAGTCTCTTTGGAGGCCACACATTTTGAAAAATTGTGTGGTACCCGTGAAAAATGGATTTATCCCAATTCATACGGTTTTCATCCTCATCCATTCAAGGTTGTTCAATCAAGAACTCTACCCCAAGAGTACATAAGGTTAATGGGAATCATTACTACTAACTAAGAGGAACATGTCTGCCCTACCCAGAGTATCTCCTTTTCTTCTATTTAACATCCCATACCCTCGGAACACCTTAGATCATCCTTATTTACTCAGTAAATATTTCAGTATCCATTATAATTGAGCTAATAAAAATCTAAAATAAGAACATTCATCATTATAACATTAGTGTCATACAAATTTGGTGAAAGAATAATTTTATTGCGATTTTGAAGATCTCTTAAAAATGGTTTATTTATTCAGTGAAAAATTTTGAGATCCAGGTGGAAGAAATAACTGAATATGTACATTTGAATGAGGATAAATATGAACTTGAACTAGAATATGAACCTAATTTAGTTGTGTAAGATATTCCACACATAATTTTTTGAATTAATGCTTCAAAATTAGTTTATAAGGGGAAACTAAAATAATTAAAAACATCACCTCACACTAAACCATTTCTTGAGTATAAATCTAAAGAAATCATTTAACATGATTCACTTATTGATTCTTAAGAAAATTTGGATAATCTTGGAAAATATTTATTGAATATATCATCAAACATGATATTTCCATCATTTATAATGAAAAATAAATTCCTCGATACCTCTATGTCACATTGGAAAATGATGATGAAGATGTTGTTGATTAGATGAAGTCAACACTAGTCCTTCCAAAATATGTCAATTTTCAAGATAAATGACTTGAAAATAATATTAATTTTTTTCATCTTATTCCAGAATGAATATTTAATGACTTATACTTTTTGGAAATTTCTAATGTATCATAAATTGGGAAGTCCTTGGGTGTTATGGAAGATGTTATAAAATTATTGGAATGAAAAGAAGAATTAGAGAATCATGAGGCAATGCGACTATATCATATATATTAATTTCTACACCATATGGAAGAGGAACCCATGATAATCAATAGGGATCACTCCTATCTCTTTTTCCCTACCTATCAAGTCAAAAAATTATTTGTTTCATTATTATTGGGGGTTGTTAATTTTTATATATTCAGTTGGGTTCGACATTGTTTGTGTCTTCATAGAGACATTAGGTTAATTCACATGTGTTGGTTCATCTCAATGAAACCACAACACCTTCTGATTAGGGATAATCCAATACAATTGTTGGACTATGGGCAACGAAAACCTAGCACCTTCTAGTGTTTCAAAATGAACAATTATCCATTTTCATTCTGAGTTCACTTTCCTTTTATTATTTTTATTATACATTATTTTTTTATTTATTTTAGTTTTACTATGGTAGAAGCTGTGATCTTAACTCATTGTTTCAATGGAAAAATAAATCATGTTGTTTATTTCTTTTTCAGTATTTTATTTTCATCCCAATTTAAATTATGTGTGTAATACATTGTTGATCATATTTGAATTAAAAAGGGTATTAAATGGAAGAAGTGTAGGGGTATTTCATACTTTTTTTATGAATTTATTTTTTGTTTCTTTTTTTTAAGGATTAATCATTTTAATTATATCATGTTTTTGTTTTATTTTTTTAGGTTATTATAAGTATTGATCTGAATAGAATACATTGTATGATTAGACCCATATAATAGTTTACTGGACATTATATTCGTTGAATTTTTTATTATCTACATTATTGTTGAATGGAATTTTTCTTATTTCTATGATTTTTATTTGATAATGATTGATTTGTTTTAAAAACCATGTTCACAAGTACTATCATAATTAAAAACCATTCCCAACCCAAGAGGTTTCTAAAACTTTTTGAAATATTCATATAATTTCAATTTCATGAGAGAATTTATACATGTTGTGTGACCTATAATATGTTGTTCTTCTCTTTGAAAATATTTTATTGTTCATTAAATGTATCAAGTATGATTAAAGAACCAATTTGAAAGTTCTATTTACATTCAACTCTAAATATGGACTACCTATTCATCTGGTCTTTATAAATACCCTCTTCTCTATGAAATACTTTTTTTTCAAATCCACATTACATGAAACTTATCCAACTAATTTCTCCTCTAAATTTTTAATGCATGATTATTGTTGAAGTGTGTTGTGGATGATGGGGAATACGATTTGTATTTTTTCTCGAAGAATCTATTTCAGCTAAATAGAAAAAAAAGTATTTCCATAATTATTAATTTAATTTTTGAATAAATTTCATGATGTAAATATGTATTGGTGGATGAAGTGTCATTATAAATATGGTCTAGGTGTTCACCAATATTTTATGATCAAAATATTCCTCTCTTTTTTCTCAGAAACATGATTCTGATGAGAAATTCATATCTAAATTTCAGCTAAAACATTGATACAAATTAGGGAAAATAATGAATAATTGTATCATTGATGCTAAAATTACTAGTTTGACCTCCAAATAATCACAAGATTTTTTTAGATATTATTCATTTTAGAGATGTTTCTAGAGAACACCATTCTTAGAAAAAAAATTCATACTTTAAAATCACACAAAGAATTACCCTCCTCATTCTACCTCAAATTTATTTACATTTAAAATTCAAAAGAATAGTATTTGAAATACCTAAGAAACATTACTCTTTATTGAAACATATGTAACTATATGAATGGGATATACTAGTGGGAAAATTTTCCTATGGAGATTGGACAAGTTCTTGAGAATGAGAAAAAGTAGATAATAAAAATTCTATAGTGAAGAGAGAGATATGTTCACTGGTGGTGAGTACAAAAATAATAGAAGGATTAACAATAAATTTAATGGGTTTTTATGATTTTTAATTATTTTATGGATTTTTATACACAAAGGAGTATTGATATTTTTTGGTGATAGAATTGAGCCACAACATCATTTATGCAATGGGAGGTTTTCTTTTACCTTTGTATTAGATGACTTCCCCTAAGTGAAATGTATTATTCTAGGGGAATTGATAGAGAAAATATTTTCAATTAATTTTTTATTTTAATGTTATTAATCCCACTAAAATGTTATTTTACGTGATATTGTCACATTTTTTTGGTTTTAGAATCATTTTGAGCATAATTGAAAAAATGGACCAATTTTTAATATTTTTAATATTTATTTATTTCTATCAGTCAAAAATAATATTTTCTAAAAAAATATAAATTGAGATGTTCTAATTTATTTGGTTTCTATATTTTTTGGGACTTATTTCATTCCTATAGACCTAATGCTCAAACCATAATTTTATGTCCCCAATCTAACTCATATCTGGAGCCTCAAAACTAGGGCACAAATCTGGTTACCATTTTAGATTGGGCCATATCTCAAAAAATTAATGATCTAGTATAGATAAAATTCTAAATAAATATGTATAAGAAATTATTGAACATTTTTCCAAATGGTAGACAATCTCGATTCTGTGTCATTTGATTCCCTTTATGGGTGATAAATCCGATATGGAAAATACAAAGAGTTTTCTTTCCCTAATAAATGTTGTTGTAAATTGGAAATAAATCTCACCACACATTTCCAATAAATCTACAATGTAGTTTTCATATAAATATCTACACGTTCCTCCAATAAAGATACAATGAAATGATATGATAATGTATCCATAGGGGAACAAATTTAAATGAGAATCATTTCCCAAATTCATTCATAAAATGTGTCTAACATATTAATACTTTATGTATATTGTTTTAATGTAAAAAATTTTACACCTTTTTTTAAATAAATTTGCAACCTATTTTTTAATGTTTTATAATCATTTTTTGGAAATTTTAAGTAGATTTGTATATATTTATTTTCCTGTAATTAAATTATTAATTTTTAATAAATATTCTTATTCTTCTTTGACTCATTCTTTGATTTTTAATCTTTTGTGCCATTACCTCATTCACCTCTCACTATGAAGTTGTATACTCATTATCATGAGTAAATAACCCATGGATGTTTCTGAGGGATCAATACAGTTTTGAACCCAATTATTTATAAATTCATTCAATTAATTTATATATTTTATTTAATTCAACCAATAGTCATCTTAGTGGATGAATATCTTTTCAGTATCCACATTACACATGAGGCTTTGCATCCACATTCTGTAATGTTTTCCCTCTATTGAAGAAGTCAATGTGTGGGATCTTGGTTATCATTGAGTGAACCACATATTCCAAACATGTAAGGCATTGTATTATCATGAAAATTATGTATCATGTTCATTATGTTTTTTGGAAGAAAAAATTGATGTCAAAGGTTCACTCAGGCATTTTCCAAATAGGATCTCTTTTGTGTTTAACATCATTAAATTTTCATATATTTCATTTCTATATATGTGTATGCATTTATATTAGATGTGTATTGCAAAAAATAATAATTAAATTATTTAGTTTTATATTAGTTAGAATTTAAATAGTTCAAATAGAAACATGGTGTTTTTTAATTATCCTCCATGAGGCCGACATCAGGTGTGTACACTATTTCATGCATAGTTAAATAAAAATTCATCATTGATCCCTAAAAAATATTTGTGTATAAATATTCTTCGATTAATTACCTAGTAAATCATATGTATCATCCAATGATGTTATCATTTATAGAAAATAGTTTTGAAAGATCACATGGAGAATTTCTTTTAAAAATTTAAATTTCAATGAAAATTAATTTTTTTAAAATAATCATAAAATAGTTTGTAAAAATAAATCTTTGAAAATGAAATTTAAAATATATAAAGGATTAATTAAAAATAATTCAAAATATTTCTTTAGAAAAATATGATATCATATTTGAGAAAAAAAATTGAAAAAATTATCAATTTGTAAATCCTTTCTGGTTAAAATAATTATGAAAAATTATAATGTAATATTAAATGTAATTAATTTTATGGAATTTGGGACATTTTTCTCATTCCATACACATTAATAGAAACATTTCATTAAATTGTTTAGTAAAGTTAAAATGGAATGTTTTTTGAAAATTACACAAAGATTCATTTAGAAACAATTTTTCAAAAAATCCAAATTGTATAAAATTTACATTAATAATTTATACATAAAATGTCAATTGCATTTTTGAATTTTTTTTAGAAAACATGGTTCCAAAAGAAAAATATTTTTCTAATGAATAGATAAGTAAAGATGAATAAAAAAATATTTCTGGTTCTTTTTATTTAATAAGGATTTGGGAATGAATTTATAACAAGTATTTTCATGACATAACTAGGTGAGAAAAACAATCACAATCCTTTTGAGAGATGTATCATAAAAATGAATCACTGCAAGCATACACATTGATAATCCTAAAAAAGATGAAATTGTTTCATAAAACTATTACCACATTGGTAACATTGAATCATAATCCACATAAATGAAAAAATCAAATTAAAATTTTAATATTAATAAAATAATTATATTAATGATATAACAAGTCAGCGTTACAGTATATACACCTCATAGGAGAATATAGTTTCATAACATGACTTATGTCCCAAAGAAGATCATTTGAGACATAAATACCATATCACATTGGTGACATTTGAACTGTATACCCCATGAAAGAAAGATAATAAAATGTATATTTAAAGGACCATAATTATTATAAAAATAGGCAAAAAATATATGCATGGGTGGTATATAGACCACATATAAAAAACATTTGTTGAGTATGGGATGTGTCTCAAAAAATTAAAGTGATATAGAAATTCCTTACCTTAATTATTGAAATTATTCAAACCAAATAAAACCTCTTGTATAATTAATATAAGTTTAAAAGAAATATATTATAAAACCATACTTATATATATATATATCATAATATATATGACTAAAATATTAAATTTTGTTATATCTTTCTTAATAATTCCTTGTAAAAATCATATTTCATGTAATAACAACTTTATTTTCTCTGTATGTTTTAATTTATAATTTATGTTCCAATTAATTTGATCATGGCTTCAAAAATATATATATATTATTAACCATGATTTAAATATCATATATATTATTTTTCTATGTATTTATAGTAATCTATAAAGTATATAGATAGAAATTAAAACACACCAACCATGGAGATAGATGGCCATATGTATGCATGAACAATGATTCCATTTTCTTTAGAGATTAAACAAAATAAAATTATATAATAAATTAACATTTTTGAATATTTTTTATGTCATATATATCACACATATTAAATAAATTAATCCTTATTAACTTCAATTAAAATCCGTAGTGAAAAATTAATCACATTGCTTCACGAGGTAGTAGTCTAGCGTACACATGAATGACATTGTCGCATACACATTGGAATAGAAAGTAAGAAATTATATGTGATATCATAATATAAAAAGTATATTTATATCATTAATATTATATATATTCATTTAATTATTCCTTATTAACATCAAATTTTAAATCAAAATCACATCACATCGGTTCATGAGGCAGTAGTACACTATAAACACGAGTGACATTATTGTTTTCTAATAGGTTGGTAGGTATGATGTGATATATGGTATTATAATTTCATTGTTATTATAATATAATAAAAATATTGAAAATTTATTTAATTTTTAGGGCCTCGACCATGGAATACTAGAGAAGGATCCTTACATTATTACCTTGTCATGATTACATGGAGTCTGATATTGAAGGACCAATCAGTTTTGCTGGTATAGAAAACCTCATTACATAAATGAAAAAAAAATTACATTGGGAAAATATTCTATTTCATAAAAATTTAAAATCTCAACATCCTTAAATTTTATTGAAAGAATTATTCCTCATAACATGGTGAAATGAAATATAATATGGTTGAACTCAAATGATCAGCAAGGGTAAGTATAGTTGATGTAACTGTGAAACAATAAGAATAATTATCATGTAAAGGGAAAATAAACTATTCCAGCTTTCATTTTAGAAAAATGGATAATGAATAATCTATATGGAATGTTAGAGAACTGAAAAAAAATAATTTTTTATAAAATCTGTAGTTGAAACTTAACCATATATATTAACAATTCTAATAATCACATGGAATAAAAATATCCTAATTAATAATGACAAAAAAATATAAAAATAGATATATAAAACATA
The DNA here is from genome assembly GCA_963277665.1 of Viscum album. Taxonomy (NCBI): domain Eukaryota; kingdom Viridiplantae; phylum Streptophyta; class Magnoliopsida; order Santalales; family Viscaceae; genus Viscum; species Viscum album. The sequence goes on along the minus strand of OY728131.1, from coordinate 1,103,304,017 downwards.
TCATTGATGATTCATTCCAGGAATATAATATTTTAAAAGCTCTATGAAAAGAGTCTAATAATATGAAGGATTTATTATAATAATCTAATACTATCAAGTTTTTATGCCAAAAATATAATATTGCAGAGGTTTTATGACATAAATCGAATAAATGGGTAAGGCCTCAACCAAACCCATATTTATTTTATCTCATGAAACCTACCGATGCATCATAGGTATATATCAGGCCTCTCCCATCACATACGAAATCCATTTCATTGCTTATATTTTGGAAAATTGAATTAATTAATCAATACCCCTTATAATCAAATAATCATATTGAATAGAAGATATAGATTTATCAATATTTATCAACTTACTAAAATAACTAACAATGTAAGAATCATATGTTAAAATTGAATATGGTTTAGGAAAAAATCATACCTTTCATAAATTATATGGATATTTAATAAACATTTATGTCCCAAAAATGTTTACAATAAATTGATTTTGTAATGTAAAGTTAACAATCATAAAAGAAAGTGAGATTTTGAAGTTAACATTTACCAGTTGGGTAATTTTCAAATAAAACCCCTTGGAAGAGATAATTTATACTGAAAAATAAAATAACATTAAGAATTAATGGATCATGATATTAAATTACAAATTTTCCCTATATACACCACATATAATTCAATTAATTGGTAACTAATAATTATGTCTCAATGGAATTTAAATTGAGATGAAAACACTTACTAGATTATAACTATTTAATTATAATACCCATGAATGAAATAACATAAAATGAAACTATAAATACCATTAATATAAACTTATTCATTATATAAAATTTAGTATGGGTAGTATATATACTACACAAATAAAATAAGTGGTGAAAATCATTTATCCATTGTGAAAGAAAATGTGAGACAATAATCCCTTTACTTGAGTCTAACTTGTCAAGTGTGTATTTATAAAATTGAAAAATAAACATATTTTAACTATTTACTTTCTTAATAACCTTTTTCATGTTTATTATTACTCTTAATTCACTAATTATAGTTTTTTAACCAACTTTTTATACAATCAGGTTTACATGAGGTGTTTTCGAAATATTGGGAATATATGTCAAAAAATGACTTTGGAAGGTCAAAAAAGTCAATGGTGTCATTTAATAAACATATAAAGAATAATAATCTTGAAATTAATATAATATTATTATAAAAAGTATTCTTTTAAAAACAATTTTTTACTATAGTTATGAAAAATTTTCCAACATTACAATCATGGAGAAGGTATGTCATATGTATGCAAGACTAATATTCAAGTTTTGGAATTATTTTTATGGAAAGAATGAAAGTAACATTATATATTTCTATAATGATCATTAAATAATAAATATAATTAAATTTTATTTCATATATTTATAAATAGTATTCTTCAGATGTAATGGAATCTTGTAAAGTCTAGGAGGAGGTATTCCAAATGTCCACGAACGACATTGTCATTTTTTAGTGTGAAAAGTGTAATAAAAAATGATATATTATAATTATAGAATGATTATATATAAATTATTTTAAATATATTTATTTTCTATTGAATATTTTTAATTAAACACATATTTAATACATTCCATGTAATCTGAGAACGTATCACATTTCATTGATAGGGTAGTAGACTATGCATCCACAAACAATGTTATTGTATTTTCACCAAATGGTACACATTATGGTATGTTTTAAATAAAAATTATCGAAGAAAAAGTATATAATAAATATCATATATATCAAATAAATTTATTCCTCATCATAGTACCCAAACATGAGAGGTTGTATAAGAAAAAATAATAACATCATTTTGGGAGGCAGTAGTTTATCATACCTGAATTTTAAATTTGTTACACATTTGATTGATGTTTTTGTAGGAATTGGTGAAACCATTAATTTAAAAAAAACTAAGTAAATTTAGCATAACTATTTTATTATATAATCATGTAATAATAAGAAATTAATGGATATATAAATTAATGAAACATTAATTCACATTAAAGAATGTTTTCTCTTCTTTAGGATATACTTTTCCGTTTTCTGAAAGGATGTGCATGTTCTTATTTATACACAATATAAGGATTCTAGGATAAGGGGATCAATTTTGGTTGAATATTTGTGTCCATTTTGGATGATAAAAAGTTTTCTAAGAGTCTTGGTGATGGAGAAGAGTGAATAAATTTTTATAATGTAGGGGGAGTAGCATTCTTGTTAATACCTAAATATATATTATATTTGGAGGTCTCAGTTATCTAATGTGTCTCCAAAATGGAATAAAAATTTATTAAAGGGTAATTATGGATGATAAAACCCACCACAACTAAAAAGTAAATTATTTTTTATAATTGTGTCTCTTAAATTCAAGGTTTCACTGATTTTATCATATTGGTTTCTATTAAAGTCTCTTGTTTTCAAAACAAATTAATTTAACCACTAGGAATAAATTATTTTAATATTTATTGAAAAATACAGGCCTAATAAATTATAAATATTATTTATAATTTAAAAAATATAAATCCATTTTTGTGTTGGAAATTAATTTTAAAACAAGCGCATGTAATGTGAAAAAACACTACTTCAACCCATACATTGCTAAAACTATTTTTAAAATATATTATATATTTTATAATTTTAAAACATACATTGATCAATTAATGGGCCATATTTTATATTTAATAACTCATAAAATTCAAATTTATTGATTTTGGATTTTTTTTAATTTTAAATCATTTAATAAAGTATCATATATTGTTAAATAACATTATTGTCAATTTTGAATTTATTTGTATAAGTTTAATTAAAAAATATCAACAAATTATTCGAATTATTATATAATAATTCCAATAATTCCAACAATTTGTTGATATTTTTATCATATTATACTATTAATATCATAATAATTGAATCCAAGTTTTTCTATTTTTCCAAAGCTAATTCAATGAAGTGGAAAATTTATGTTTAATGCTAATCCCACAGACATGGAGAAAAAGTGTTTTTTGAAATTAAAATTCTTCAAAAGATCCCTAAGTCCTTATATCTAAATTAAATATATAAAAATTCCAATTCACTACATTGGAATACAATATTTATAATTGATCTATTGTTACATTAAAGAAAATTTAAATAATAATTTAATAGTCAAAATTATTTCAACAAAAAAGAATGCTTTCGACAAAAAAGATGCATTTTTCACAATTTAAAAAAAATACAACTTCTCAGAAAATTACCCAAAGATCATCTTATTATAATTTTGAAATATGAACTCAAAAATGATTTTTATTTTTACCAAAACAAGAATAAAGAGTCAAATATTAGTTTTAAAATATCATTCCCATAAAAAGTGGTGAAACTCAGTTTGGCATGTGACACAAGTGAACTTAGTGTTGTGTGTAGTGTAAGATTAACCAGGTGTTTCATATAATGAAATTCATTAATAATATAAAATTTATTCTAAAATGAAAATATTTTAATATGTTTTGGTATTAAATTATCTTAAACATTATTAAATTTCATTCACCAAATTTAATCATGATCTCAATAATCTACAGATTTATACATGAAAATACTATCAATGGAAAAACTCAGACCATAAATATGGTTAATAATCCATATTCAAAATAAAAGGCAAAACAAAATGTGAAGGTCACATGTAATCAAGGTTTTATAAATGAAGATATCAAGTTCTAATGGATATTTATAGAGAATATGTTCAACTAAAAGTATATGACCATAAAGACATAAAACATATATTTAAAAAAAATTCATTGATATCAATAAAAATAATGATTTTAGGTCATAAATTTTTTATGACCCCATTTCTAGAAGTGAGGAATTATTTTACTCAATGATAATATAATGATATATACTTAGTTTATATGTCTCTAATTTTTAAATAAATTATTATAATTTTTGTGCCTTGAAATAATTTTAATGCATCTATTAGAGTAGGTTACGTCTTATTGTGTATTGTTACATATTTCTCTAAATTACTGTCCAAATTTCATCAAAAACGATTTTTAAATGTTTAAACTTAGAACACATTCATGTATTATGATACAAACCGTTATAATTAGTTCAATGGTATTTAGTATTATATAATTTAATTTATCAATATCAATCATATTTATCTAAACAACGTAAACATATTGATGGATGTCTTTCCCTCATCCATATTTTTTCGAAGAATGTTGTCTTGTCACTGAATAATTTTTAGTAGTCAAAATTACCATTTAATATATTCTCTAAAATACCTAATGAAATATTGTTGTTATAATATATATATATATATATTTTATAATTATCAAGGCCATTACCTTACTGAATAGATACTCAACAGACATATTTATTGAATCCAATCACAGATATATTAGTCATTCTTCACTGTCAATGGTAGTATAAAACTTTTGACCATTATCATTTTTCCTATTTTTGAGTATATTTCTTTGTAACATGAGAACTTTATGTACATAGTTTCTTTCCTCCTTATATTCAATGAATTGATTACTACGAACCTTTGTCTTATACATGCAAAAAAGCACAGTGGCCTTTTGACCACATTGTAGCAAACTCCCCATTATCTTTTTATAAAATACCGTGGTTATTATTTCCATAATTACTACTAGTGGGAAAACACCTCCTTCCTTTATTCCCATTATCAATCAGTTTATAAGATTCCCTCTGGATCTCATGGTTCCAAATGAAGCCACAATACATTAAAAAAAATTTCTTGGTCTGGATATCCTATTATATTATGTCCACATATGATGAGAATTCATGGGAGACTTGTTCCGTTTTAAATATTTCCTTAATACCATAAAATAATTATCATTATTACTCTTTGGATCATGTGCATTAGTGAGGTTAAAAACAATAATCCATTACAAGATGACAACATTGACTCGATTAAATCATATAATGTATAATGCCATGATTAGTGAAATGCATAAAATAAATTTAAAAAACTTATTCATAGATAATATCATAAATATTGTCCTATATTTTGTCACAGATTTATATTCACTAATCTAAATTTTACAAAATATAGTTCCCTTGTTTTATAATAAACGTTTAATGATACCGACTGTAGTGCCTCGACCCTAGATACCCGAAGCTGTTTTATTTATTAGTTAAATTGGCATGATTTCAAGGATTCAAATCCCAAAACACTGATCATTTAGTAGTTCCATAAATCATTATTACATATATGAACCCGATATTACAATGGGGATGAAAAATAGTTTATTAAAAAAGTAAAAGATCTATATCGAAGAAAATAATTCAACTGAATCCTCTTCATAACATGGGGAATGGAAATAATATAAGGGTGATCTCAAACACTTGGTAATAATGGGTACATTGGAATTTATCCAGAATCAATTAGAATAATAAATATGGTAAGGTGAATGAAAATAGAAACACATTATTTTTAGACAAATAGATAATCCATAATCAATATGTCAAGGTAGATAACTGAAACATATTTCATTTAATCAATTATTTTATAATGACACGTAACCATATATATTCTACCAAGTCAAATAATCACATGGAATTTAAATAACAAAATTTATAATGCTTGAATGCATAATTATGGATATATATAACATACCATCCGGTATCCATGAAAAGAATCAAATATACTCAAAAATTCATTCAAATAATCGAATACTCTCACGTATTCAAGAAATATATAATAATATAAAGGCTTTGTTCCAAGAATGTATTATTGTCCATGGTTTATTCCAAAAATATAATAAATGTATAGGACCTCATCAAAACCCATATATAGTTTATCTCATAAAAACTTCTGATGCATGCAAGGGATATATCAGTCCCCACCATTGAAATATTAAATCCATTACACTGATCATATTTAGAACTATATATTTTAGTAATCGATACAAATTATTATAAATTATTCGTATTGAATAAAATACAAACAATATATCGATATTTCTCCAATTATTCCAATAACTGTCAATTTGAATGCCATATATAAAAATAGTATGTGGTTTAGGAAATAATGAATCCCATGATCAATGATATTAATATTTTATATAAATTTAATGTCCCAAAAATGATTACTGAAATTTATTGTTTCAATAAAATGTAAATAATCACAAAAAGAATGTGATATTTGTATGATCAGTTTTACCAACTAGGTAATTTTAAAATCAATACACTTGGATGATATAATTATAAGTGAAACTTCAAATACCATTAATAAATTATAAAAAATGATATTAAATGACAAAGGGTTAGTATATACAATACAAATAATTTAATCGGTTCATAAATAATAAATATTTCTAAATGGAATCTAAATTAAGACTAAACCTTATTACTTGGTATCTTTGTAATTATACTCCCCATGAGAGAAATAACCTCAAATAAAACTCATCATATCGTAAAGATAAATTTATTTATGATTTAAAATACAATATTAAAATTATACAAACCATACAAAATATATAACTGGTGAAAACAGAGTATGCCTCATGGAAGAAAAAGTGAGAAAAGATTCCCTTATGGCGTTACTAACTTGTCAAATATGTCTTTGTATTCTAGAATAATTAAATTATAATAAGTTTTTACCTTTTAATGAATCTTTTTCATGATTTTTACTACTTTTAAATCACTTATTACAATTTCTTATACAACTAATTATAGAATTAAGCTTACGTTGGGTGTTTTGACCAAATTCAGTTTGTGTGTCAAAAATGACTTTAGTAAGTCAACTATGGTCAAATGACTCATTATATAGTCATATAAATGAAAATAATCATGAATTAATTATCACATTTATACATAAATTATAATTTTAAAACCAATTATGAATTAGGGGTATAAAAAATTAACCAATATTACAATCATGGAGATTGTGGGTCGTACATTCACTTGTGTAACATTCACATTTTTCAGTGATTGTTAGGGAAAAAATGTTTGTTACATTATATCTCACTAAAATAAAAATTATATAATAAAAAATTATTAAATCATATATAATTATATATATATTTCATTTGATGTAAAATAATCTCATCATGATGGGGAGGTGGTAGTAAACATGTCCATGAATGATGTTATGACTTTTTACTGTGTGAAAAGGGTAAAAAAGGATATATTACATTTCCCTAAATTTAATTATTTCAATAATATCACAAATAATTTTTTAATTAGAGATATTTTTAATTAAAACTATCCTTAATAGATTCCATGTAATGTGTAAATGTTTCACTTCGCTTTGAGAAGGCTGTAGTCCACACATCTAAAACCAAAATTTTCATATTTACACTAAATTGAATTCAAAAAGAAATGTGTAAAAAAATAAAATGAATAAATAAATAATAAATATCATATATATCCCATAAAACCCATGTTTTCATAATAATTAACAACACTGATAGGTATTAAACAAAAAAAATAATGACATTTTTTCGTGAGGCTGCAGTTCATCATACATAAAAAGTAAGTTCATTAAACATTTTATGGAAGTTGGATTAGGTTTAAGTAGAAACCATAACATAAATATATCTCATAATATTGATTTTACTAATTTTATTACACAATTATGTAATAATATAAATTATTGTTTTTTAAACAAATAAATCATAAATGAAAATTGAAGAATGGTACCTCTTTTCTAGTTAACTCATTTTGGATCTCTAAAAATGGATTATTTGGTTTCATTTTTTGGCCATGTTGAGGATTATTGGATAAGTTGTGGGATTTATAGATACTATTTTGTAAGATGTTAGATGAGGCAATTATTCTATATATATGTGATGAAGGGAATGATTGAATGTGTTTTTATAATGGAGGGGTGGAATTCTTATAAATTCTAAATGGTATACAATTTTGGGTGGTCTCCCTTAACTTACGAGCCTTAAAAATAAAAAAAATGGATTAAAAGCGAATTATGTTCTATAAAAATCACCACCACTAAAAAATTTGTACATTTTTTTTAATTGTGTTCCCTAACATATATGTTTTCCCAATTTTATCATTTTGATTTTTATTAAAGATATTAGTTTTATAACTAAAGTAATATAACCAATATGTGTAAATTAAAGTTAAATTTATTATAAAATTTATGACTAATGAATTATAAATATGATATCAAATTTAAAAAATTTAATTTTCATTTGTGATATAAATTAATTTTAAAACAAGCGCATGTAATGTGCAAAAACACAACTTTAACCCGAAACATGATAACAATGTTTTTACAATCTGTGGGTCAATATGTTAATTTTAGAAGATAAATTGGTCCATTAATGAACCATATTTTATATTTATTAATAAAATTTTTTCAATTGGATGTATGTAAGTTTTTTGTTTTTTTAATCGTTTAATAAAATAATATTTATTGTAAAATTACATTAATATCAATTATTATATTATTTATTTAATTTTTATTTAAACAAATGAAACCATTATTTTAATTAAAATATAACAATATAACATATATTTAACAATGTATATTAATCTAAAAAATATTCTTACACATTATTTATTTAAATTCACTTTACTTTTAGTTTTTTATTATAATTTGTTTTTTCAAATTATTCACTTAATAATGAATGTATTATCACTTTTTAGTTGTTTAATTTAATTGTATCATAAGTAAAATTATTTTTACATTATAATGATAGAAAACTCGCTTATCATTAAAAAAATTTACTAAAAAAATGATTTAACTTCATCCATACTATAAATATTTATAAATGTTAAAGGTAAAGATGGTTCCTTTATTTATTTTTCATTACATAAATTATTATACTGGTCACCTTCCTGATCATGTGTAACAATAACATATAAATTATGAACAGTAGATTTTATTGTCGAAATATGTGAATAAAATATTTTTTTAAGAAGTTTCAAGGTCATTCATTCTCGTAAGTCTATGGTTTATTCCCCTGTTAAGATTATTTTAACTATAATCAATATAATAAATTTTAATAACTTCCAGAAATATTTTTGCATAAAAATTTAGTTTTATATTATTATACAATAAATATTATACTAATTAGAATCTTTTAAATTGTTTGTTCAAAATTCAATACACATAAGTGGAAAATTTAAGTCCAATACTAATCCCACAGACATGGCGAGAAATCTAGATTTGGAAGTGAAAATGTTCAAAAGTTCATTATGAATTTACATATAAATTAAATATATAAATTATGTCAGTATCCTAAATAGTAATAACAGATATATAATTTTACAATTAATTTTTTTAAAAAATAATAATATATAATTTATCATTAATAATTATATAGATGAAAATATAGTTTCAACCAAAATGAATCATTTTTCAACATTCATTAAAAAATTGAATTTTAATAAAAAATACTTCAAACCCATCTTAATATATTTATGAAATTTTCCCTTACAAAAATAAGTTTAATTTGAGAATTAAAAATTCAGGAGGTTTTAAAATTTAGTTTGAAAATAGATGCACTACAAAAAGGCGTTAAAACTCAATCATGTGTCTAATGCCAGTTAAGGAAGTGTTTTGTGTGGAAAAATCATAACATGGTTTTACTGAAAATTAAATTTAGAAAAAAAAAATTATTACAAAATTAAAATATGTTAATTTATTGGGATGTAACTTTCTCCCCACATTAATTAAATTGTCTCCATACAGTTTATACATGATCTTGGTAATTTGTAGTACGGTACATAAAACTACTATTATTGAAAAACCCCACATATTAAATAGTGTTAATAACAAATATTCTTTAATAGAAGGAAAATCAAATGTAAAGGTCACCACCAAACTAGGCTTTCCAATATGGGAACTGTAGTAAAAAAATGACAAAGAAGAAAAATAAAACTGTCATATTTTGATGGATAGTGAAAGAGAATATGCCCAGTGGAAAGTTAATTACCACAAGGCCATAAATCACAGTTATGAATAAGGTCATTGTTATCATCAAAAATTATAAATATATGATAAATATATTTTTTTCAAAACCCTTTTCCAAGATTGAGTAATTATTTCACACTATAATAATATAATAAGATATATTAACTTGGTATGTCTCTAATTCTAAAATTAAATCTTATCTATTATTTTTACCATGTACTATTTATTTTTTATCTCATATCACTGGTTTTATCATACGGTGAATTAAGATGAAAATATTTAAAACTTTGTCCCCATTTCAATATAAATCATTTTATAAATGGATAACCTTATAAGACTTCCAAGTATTATGATCTAAAAAAATATAATCATTTATAAGAAACCTAGTAGTATCCAATTTAATTTAACTATATCAATCTTCATTTTCTCAACATCAGAAACATATTGAGGTATTTCATTCCATCAACCATTTTTTAGATTAATTTACACTTATCACTAAGTCATATATCATGTTCATCAGTACCATTAAACAGATGGAATTAAATCCATAATGAAATAGTAATGAAGTACAATACATATATATTTCATAATTATCAAGACTAATACATTACTAATAAAATACTCAAATTACAAAATTGATTAATCCAAACATAGTCTTAATAACCATTCCTATTTTTCTATTTTATTATGAATATATTGACCATGATCCATTAGCCCATTTTTGGGTGTAATCATTTTAAACATAAGACATTGATTTTAATATTGTCTAACCTCTATTAATTAAATTAATTGTACACTATGAACATTTTTATTATCTATGGAATAACAAGAATCATGAACATCCATTCCAAACTTTTATAAAACTCACTATTATTTTTTAAGAAAGTAAATGGATGATTATTTCCAAAACTATTACATGTGGTAAAATATTTCTTTTCCTTCTTCCCTTTATCCTTATTTTTTACTAATTTTAATCATAGTCTCGTGCTTCCATCAAAATCCAAAATATATAGATAACTTATTCCCTACCAATTTAACACTTCATATGATGTCCTCATATGATAATAATTCATTAAAGAATAGTTCTCTTAACATAATTGTATTAAAACAAAAAAATAAATAATCCTTCTTACTCACTGGATCATGTCCATTGGTGAGTTTTACATTCCTTTTATAATGATCAATTTCTAAATGAAGACATTGACTCAATTAAATATTATTATATATAATCCCAAAACATGTAAAATACGTAACATAAATAAAAAAATTATGTGTAGATAATCTCATAATCCTAAACATTGTTTTTTGGGAAGTTATTTTATTTTCTGTCATATGGTTATGTTATATAAAATATTTTTTACTAAAACTAGTTCCCATTTTTTCTACTTGAAATCTTATGTTACCAACTATTGCACCCCAACCCCAAAATCTCAGATTTGGTGTGTTTATTTTTATAATTTAATGATTTTAAGGAGTAAAATATAGATATAACAATCAAGTTATTTGTTTTGGAAAACAATATTACAATCTTGGATCAAATTTTACAATAGGGAAAAATATTTAATAATAAATGGAAAATCTCAATATCTTTGAAACTCATTAAAAGGATTCCAATTCATAACTATGGGAAATAAAACATAATATGGGTGATCTCAAACAATCGGTAGGGGTATGTATAGAAGATGTAATCTTGAATCAATAAGACTAATCAATATATAATTTAAAAATATACTGAAAAACATACTGTTTAGAAAACTAGATAAGGTATAATAAATATTTCATAGTAGATATCTAAAAAACATTACATTTAATCAATAATATAAGAATAAAATGTTACAATGTGATTTCTAACTTATTTAATTACCTCATTGAGCAATGTTTAATGAATTTATAATAGTGTAATGCATAGTGATGGATATCTAAACATACCATTGAGGATTCATGTGAATAATCTAATACTATCAAGGATTTTTTTCCAAGAATCTAATATTTTAAAGGATTTATTCCAATAATATAATACTCTAAAGGTTTCATAAAAATAATCTAATAATGTAGATGATTCATTCTAAGAATCTGACAAAGGGGTAAGCCCTCATCCAGAACCATCCAAATTTGACTCATGAAACCTATTAGTGAAACAATGAGCTATAGATGACCCATCCAATAACAAATTAAATCCATTGAATTCTTCATATTTTTAAAAGTAAATTCATTTAATTAATACCCCTTATCATTAAATATCATAATTTAATAGATGATTTAAATTTATCAATATATCTCCCATTTCTCAAATAACTGTCAAAGTGAACACCATATGTAATAAATGGAATATGGATAAGGGAATAATAATACACATGATAAATGATAGATATATTTATTAGAAATTTAATTTCTAAATAATTATTATAGTAAACATATTGTTTCAAGAGAAAGTAAACAAGTACAAAAGAAATTAGTATTACCATGGCAACATTACCAACTTGGGTAGTTCTCAAATAAAACACCATGGAAGATATAATTCAACATAAAACTAAAGATAAAATAAATGATGAATTATTCATGATATTAAATGAGAAATATACAATATATACACCATGTACATGTGAATTGGTTCATAAATAATAAATAAATCTCAATGAAATGTAAATTGGGATGAAAACACATACTACATGGTAACTTTTGAATTATAATCCCCATGAAACATGTACTATAAAATGATACTCTAAATACAATGAAAACAAATTTATTTATTCTATATATTACATTATTGGAATTATATACACCAAAAAAATAAATAACTTGTGAAAATGTTGTTTACTTCTAAAAAAAATTATACAAGAATCTGTTGCATTAAATCCAACTAGTCACATCAAATTTATATTCCAGAATAATAATCATATTATTATTGAATAATTTATTCTTAAAAATTTTCATATTTATTAAAATTTTAATTTACTTATTTCAATGTTTTATATATCTACATAAAAAATTATGTATACAATGTGTGTTTTAACCAAATTGTGTTCATGTGTCCAAAACAACTCTATTACGTAGACTATATTCAAATTGGACATTATATATGTAACGCCCCGACCCCAGCTACCCAGAGTCGGTGCATTACTTCGTAACATTGGCATGATCACAAAAGATCATGTCTCGAAAGGCCGATTAGTTTAGTAGCCTTGGAAACACTAGATACATTCGTAAACGTTACATTACATCATAAAGTGAAAAACTAATAACAAAGTCTTCATAGTCCACACTAATATCCTCTTCTGACTATCCCTGCAGGTCATTCATAAAATACTTCTTCACATCCTGGAAAATATTAAAACATTGAAAGGGGTGAGCTCAGATGCTCAGTAAGGGTAACAATATTGCGGAAGCTTTCATAAATAAACATAAACATTTAAGGCAATGTATAACTAAAACAAAAGCCTTTTAAACTTTAACATCAACATAATATGGCAAAGGTAAAATGATAATAATGCCATTTACTTCTTTACATGGATATTCTACTGGTCGAATAATCAAATGCAATATCAATAACCACTTTCATAATGATGGAATGCATAATGCCAGACTATCATAACCACGTAGACAAGGCCTCGTGCCAAGACCACAAATAAGATTTTGTCAAGGCCTCATGCCAAGACACTAGTTTGTATCATGAGACCTTCCGATGCATCGAGGAGCTATAGCGGGCTCCACCCGTCACTTATTAAGTCCAATGCATTCCTCATATGAACAGGTTTAAACATATCATAAACCATAACATAATCGTATCAAATAAAACATGAATAAAGGAAACATAACATTTCCACATTCCAATCACAAGATATCAATACAACACATTGATATAATAAAAACACCGTCAAAACCATTTTGAATACCAAAATAAAAGAAAATTAAAACATGGTATTTATTTTTCTTTTTTAAAAAAAGTATGGCTTGTAGAGGAAGCCGAAACTCAAATAATGGTCACGGCGGCGGATAAGTCATTGTCGCCGCATATGTACGGAAAGAAAAACATTCCCTTTTTGTCATTTAGTAAAACGCTTCGTATAAAAAAGATTCCTTTTGAATAAATGTAAAAGTCAAAGGGGTTTATACTCCGTATAAAAGAAAGTTGTGTATAAAACCAAATATGCCTCAATGAAAGGGGATTGAGACAGAGTCCTTAAAAAGATCATTTTTAAAATAAAATAGATATATTATGTGTATCCACTATAGGTACACATAAATAATACCAAATAAGACATAATAATATCATGACATAATTTGAAAGTAGGAGATTAACCCAAAGAATGGAAGTTGGGTTAAGAAATTCCCTTACCTCGTGTCTGACTTGACTCAACCGTTCTTTAACCTCCTGAATAATAAACTAGAGTTAATATATACCTTATTAAGAAACATTTTCAATTTCATTATCCTTTTTATATCACTTATTACAATGTTATGAACTTTATGTAATTATTTAAGTTAATAACGGTCGTTTTGTCGATCTTTGGTAACTTGAGTCAACAATAAACTTCTTATAATTACAAGTTGTTCATGTGGTAGAATATCTATTATATCCAGAATTATATTCATGATTTAGATGTCATATATATCTTATATATCCATTATATACATTCATTTATAATATTACGTAACATTTAGAGGTAAGAAATGAAATGCACCGTTCATGGAGACGGTACGCCGTACGTACGCATGAACGCTACTTTCATTACAATTTCATATTTAATGGAACTAAATCATAATGATAAAAATGTATAATATAATTCCAGTATAATATATTGTATAATACCATTTACTCTATCCTTTATACATCCCACATATGGCATTAACGATTCAAATCACTTTGAGGGGGCGGTAGTCCGCACTTCCTAAAATGAAATTATCGCGTTTTACCCATAATGGAAATCATAAAGTATGCCATAATTGAGAAATACAGAAGCATAAGTAAAACATAAACATATTATATATCATATATGAAAATAGTGACATCTTAATGTCTACCTTTGAAGGTGTTATATGAGTGTTGAACAATCATCGTTTCGTGAGGCAGAAATTCGCCATCCACAGGAACCGTATGTTCTTTAACCATTAGATGTAGGTTTGTGTAAGTGTAGCTATAATACTATTTATAACAACATCCTAGTATATTGAGGATACTGGTGTTGTTACAAAAGAAATTAATAAAAAGAGTTTAGGGGGTTGGAGAAGAAAAATAAAACAAAACAACATTAGAGAAGACATTACCTCAAAATCGGGTAACTCCTTTTGATTTGAGCCAAAGGATTCCTTGGGAAGAGTTCTGCCCAAAGTAAGGCTTCTAGGAGTAAGAGGGGGAAGTTGGGAGAGTATTTGGGCAGAGTTTGGCCGAGCCAAATGGCTTGAAAGTGTAAATGTGGTGGGAGAGGTGGGGGCCTTTTATAAGTGGAGAGGAGGGGCACTTTTGGAAAGATTGAAATGTTATATTATTTCACAATGCTTTTCGGATTCTAAATGTCCCAAAATTATATAATTCGAGGCTAAGGTGATAAGGTTTCGAAATATCCTCATCCAATAGGCTTTGGACAAGTGTATGCCTTGAATTTGGCATTATCTTCTCATTTTATTTAAATCGTTAAATAATGAGGTCATCGCTGCATCATAATGATGTCATAAATAATTTAATTTATATAATGTCTAAAAATTATAAAAAAATACTATGATGTAGGAAATCTTTTTATATTTCTAATGAATATTTATAGTCAAAATTTGGACTTGTGTAACCCCACAGAAAAACTATTTTAGTAAAATAACTCATGTTTGTGTCAATTTAATTTTAACATTAAATAAATATATATTAATGTCATTTTCCAACTAAAGTGGCTCCATGGGGTCCCCAAGTTGACCCATGGGTTGTCTTGGTCGGCCATGACTCATCCAATACGAGTAGGACAAGTGTCAAGCTCATCGTATATTATTAAAACATTGTTTTTACCTTAAACTACACTAATTACCTCTAATCGCGATTAAGAACTTAAAAGTTACTATTCACCAAACAATTATTTTAATCTCATTGAACCACATTTTACTTATTAATGACAACCATGTATGTCGGATTTTTTAAAATCAAATCACAGAAGTGGTAATATTTCATTTAAACGAAAAATCAGTTATTTAACTACCACTTAGTGGTTTCACTATTCATCAAAAATTGATGTTTTTCAGAACAATGCAAAAATTTCACCCTAAGCTATAAATGATATTCCGAATTCAAAAATGATGTCTATTTTAAAAAATTCCAAACATATATGTTGCATTAATTAATTTTATAATTAATTCCCGCTGTCACAACAAATAGCGTGTTTTTAAGAAACAATTTATATCAAAAGATTGGCAATTGTTTATGTCCAATTTCAATGTTAAATTAATTCTAATGACCACCATTGGATAAAATGGTAAAAATATATTCTAAATATACTTAAAAACCACTAAATAGTATAATTTATCACTATAAATTATTTTGATTAAAAATGTTGTTTTTAAGTAATTTTCACTATTCATAAAAAATTAGAAGTTCTCAGAAAAATACCAAAAATTCAACATAGGCTAATTTCGATATTACGAATACAAAAATGAAGTCCATTTGGAAATATAAAATTTCTATAATTTTAAAAGGTGGTTATTACTATTCATAACGGCTACTTTGATTAGTCGCGGTATTTTAGAACTCGAACTTGCGTACAATGCAAGCTATTGCATTATTGAAAGAGAGGCATATCGTGGAAGATCGGGGCGTTACAATATAAACATATAAATAATAATAATATAAAAATAATTATAAAATAAATACATCAATTATAAATTCACAAAAAATTATGAGTAGTGGTTTTGAAAAATGAACCAATGATACAATCATGGATATGGTAGGTCGTACGTATGCGTGAGTAACTTTCCCATTTTTTAATGATAATTATGAAAATAGATATGTATCATTATATCATTATGTAATGATAATTATAACATAAATAAAATTTTATTTAATAATATATATATATATGAATAGAATCATTTTGATTTAAAGGAATCACATTGCGTTGAGGAGGTTATTTTCCACATGTCCATGAATGTCGTTAACGTTTTTTACAATGTGAAAATGGTAACAAAGAAATTGTTATATTATAGTTACATAAAGGTTATTATTTAATTAATATAATATATATGTATTTTATGTCATATGTTTTTAATTAAACCAATATTTAAAACATTCAATGTAATGTTTTAATGTATCCCATTTCTTTGAGGTGGCGATAGTCCACACATCCAGAAATGAAGTTATCATATTTACACTAAATTGAAATCAAAAAGGATGTGTTTTATAAATAATAAATATGCATACAAACATAAATAATATCATATATATCATATGAAAATTATGTTTCTAACATATTTCCCAATAGTTATATTTGTCAATGGAAAAATAAATGATTTTATTTTGTGAGGTGGTAGTTCACCGTACACAAATACTAAGTTCCTTACCCATTTGATTGTAGTTTGTATAGGTATAGGTTTAAATCGTAACATAAAAATTAAAATATCTCTTATATTATATAATCATTTAATAATAATAAATTAAGGGATGGGGAAATAAATAAAAGATAAATGCACATTGGATAATGTGAACCATTATTTTGTAACACCTTTTTGTATGCACCAAAGGGCTTGAATAGTTTTATTTAATAATAATTTAGGTTTATAGGAGTATTTTATTGATTTTGGGAGACTTTTTGTATATAAACGGGGTAATAAAATGTGGTGTTTTATGTGTAATGAAGGGGAAGTGTGAATGCCTTTTTAAAATGGAGGGGTATTGGAATTCCTATATATACAAAATGGTATACACTATTTGGATGTATTACATACCTAATGTGCCTATAACATGGAAAAATAATTTATTAAATGTGAATTATAGTTGATAAAAAACCATACCACCCAAAAATAAGTGTATTTCTGTAATTGTGTACCTTAACTTCTATGTTTCCCCAATTTTATAATTTTTTATTAATGTAACATGTTTTCTAACATAAGTAATTTAAAAATTAAGACTAAATTAAATATAGAATTATGAAAAAAATATATAACTACCTACATATACATATTAGATGTAATTTAGAAAATAAAAAAACCAATTTGTGATGGAAAATAATTTTAAAACAAGTGCATGTAACTCAAAAAAATACCGCTTTAACCGAGATCGTTCTAACAATGTTTTTACTATCCAAGGTTCAATATATGAATTTTAAAATATTAATTATTCTATTTATGTATTATATTTTATATTTATGAAAACTAAAAATACACTTGGTAGAATATATTATTTTCATAAAGTTTATAGCATTTAATAAAATATCATTTATTATAAAATAACATTAATGTACAATTTTGACATTATTTATTTAATTTTAGTTAAAAAATAAAAATAATTTATTGTAGTTGAAATATATTAAGTTTAAATCTGTGTAACATTATATGTTTTTCCAAAAAATAATGGAACATAAAAAATCATTAAATTTACTTTACTTTTTGATGTTTTAGGCATGATTTGTTTTATCGAATAATTAACTATATGCTATATTAATTAGTGTTTGTTAAGTGTTTAATTTAATTATATCATCTATAAAATTTAAATATAAAAAGAATTTAAAAAAACTCATTTACCTATCAAAAAAATGTTTATAACTGAGACTATGTATCTTATTTAAAACTACAATGATTTATAAATTTTAATGATATGGAAAGTTTCTATTTTATATTTTACATTATATAACTCATCTAATATGTCATGTTAATTAACATGTGTCCCAATAACTCATAAAAATATCAAAAATATAGGATACGGTATAAATATGTGCATTAAAGGGTTTTTAGTCTTTATTATTGGTCATTTTATCCCTTATGATTATGGTTTAGTCCCATGTTAATATTAATTTTATGTTAGTCATTATAATTAATTTTTATCACTTTTAATATTATTATTTTTTGTAAAAAATTAATTTGATCTTATTAGAATATAAATGTAATGACATAGATCTATATCACTTAAATTTAACTTCTAATGTTTGTTTCATATAGTATAGATCACATACAATCACTATTAGAACACAATAAGTACATCATAAATGAAGATAAATGAAATAAGATGTATTTGTAGAAGTTAAAAAACCTATACTGATTAAATAATAACTTGGACATAGAATAGTAATATGTCCCATATGAATTGTAAATCGAACTAATTAATAGTAACATCACCCATAAATGTTTAAATAAACATTAGACACCTTATAAACAAATGTATCATATAATTATATCACACTATAAGTAAATGAATATGTTAAAAATTGTTAAATCAAGTGATAGTTTTTTCAAGTGATAAATATTTAATTGAAATTTTATATTTATTAATAATATTTTCATCAAAATATATTTTAATAAAATATATTCATGAATCTATATTTTTTAACTTATTATGTCTAGATAACTCAATGAGACCTTAGTTGAATTTTCAATGTTTATAAAGTCTCTTATAATTATAAAAACTATATTTTTAGAGAAAATTATGGATTTAATTAAAAATTAAATTTTTCATATTTAGAAAATGATTTTCATAAAATGAAGTTAATTTTTTAATTCTATATATCAGAAAAATTTAGGGTGATTTTTTTTTTAATTTTCTAGAACACATGAATTTTCAGTGAATATAAAAATATGATAATTTAAAATAAAAGCTAAATACATGATTCAATGAGTCATATGTGATTTATAGAAAAAATAATGACATAATATTGAACAATCCATAAATTTTTTAATATATTTTATGTTAATTCTCAAAACTATTAACATTCTAGATCAAAAATTATATACAAATGAATACGATATTAAAAAATCACACCTCTCCTCCGAAATAAATAACACCACTCACCCCCTCCTCTCATAACACCTCTATTCCTTTATACCTATAACAATTATTCCAAAATAATCTTCCATAGTATCATCCCACATTCAGGATTTCATTGTCTTTCCAAAAGACAAAAACCTCTCCCCTTAAAGAGGTTCTCAAAGAAAATAATTTAATATGTAAACCCTCTTCCTTTTTCTTATAATTTTTTTTATTTTCATTTATTATACTCTACTAACATAATATATAAAAATTATAATGATAAATATAGTATCATCTATATTTTTGAATGATATCATTTCACTTGACAATCTAATTATAATCTATCTCTTTTATTTTAAAAACAAAATCATCGTCTGAGATATACAAATTTTCAATGCTCATGGATTATGAACATTAATTATTCATTTTATCATTAAATGATGTTCATGAAACCACTTTTTGGGCGAAACAAAATTATAAAATATGTATTGTATATTTATTATTGTTCTAAACACTTTTATTGTGATAAAAAAACCGCAAAAATAAGGAAATTAATATCATTAACATGTTATCTAATTATTCTTCATCGTATATGGAAAAAATAATAAAAAATAAAAAATAAGGCTTATGGTTTTTGATTAACGAAATTCAATTCAAATAATATAAAATTATTACCATTTTATATGATCTAAAATACTTATAATCATGTGAACCGATCAAGAAATCAAGTAAACGAACACTTCATAATGATAAAATTAAATCTTGTAACTTATCAAAAACATCATAATTGAACATAATAAAAATATTTCAAATAAAATACATATAAATAAGATAATTAATTAATTAATTAGTTAATTTTAATTTATTATCATGGATACTATGTTCATGTGTGGAACACATCCAGACATAAGTTAAGGATTTTCTACCTGGTCCTTCATATTGTTTTGGGTTACTCCTTTTCTCTCCTTAACCCAAAAAAATTATTAATTATTCTTATTTCCTCGACATAAATTCTATTTTAATTTTCTATATGTATGTACCAATAATAATCATTCATTATTTTGTGGGGAGTAACATTTTTTAAAAGGATCTTCCTCAAGTGCACATGAATTGTCACCTATTTTCAAGTGCACAATATAGTATGTTTTAAGACACCAATATTTTTCTAAAACCTATAATTTTATTTTAAAAAAATTACATTAGTTATCTTATGGTTTGATACAAATATATTTCCAAAAGAATACTTAATTACAAATTAAAAGAGTATTTCTCATAAGAATTACCCATTAATTTTATAAGAGTATTTTCACCTATTTCAATACTCATATTTATATTTATGTTTAATTGGGATTAATAATTTATTTATGTTATCTAAAATATTTTATTGAATGGTTTATGATTATTTTGATTATGGATGTTCTACCTTTATATCATTCATCAACTTACTCTGAATTGTTATTGTTTTTGTTTTCTGACTATGGAAAGTTATTTACATTTCATATGTTAGTTACAATATGAATGGATATTATGATTATGTTTCTCTAATATGATGTAAATAATGAATTGGAATTATTTAGTGTTTTGGGGGCTTTATATCCCACATTCTTTCTTCGATAGGTCTCATAATAAATAATAGTTCAGGTTTTTACCCGTTTGTGGATGGTCCTCACATAAGTCATTGAATGAATGGTTATGATGTCCTGTATTTTGCATTTCATAATTAATAAACTAGTAATATATTGTCCTTTTTATTATTAGACTAGTAGAATATCCATATTTATGTCATAATATGTCATTATTTATTTAACTTTTATTCATTCCATTTTACTCTCAATATTATGTTTTAATGTAATCTGTACTTTTAGTTATTCTCAATACATTAATATATATGATTCTTATCTATTTATTACCCTCAATGAGTATATGATATCACCCCTATCATGTTTTTTATTTTTCCCTAGGATGTGAAGAAGTATATTATTAATTTCTTGTAGGGATAATCTAGGAGTTGTGGATATTTCCTTATTAATATCAATATTGTATTTCCATTAAAGTTGTAATGTAAAACTTATTTAGGTATCTAGTTTTACAATAATACTAAACTATTTGGTCTTTTGAGATGAATATTCCTTGTAATCATGTCAGTGTATTAATATAATGCACCAGCCTTAGGAAACTAGGGTTAGAAAATTTGTAGTCGCTATCATATGTTGATTATTATTAGCCGTTAAAACCATATATAGAAAACATAAGTTAGGTAAAGTAACCAAAAAATCGACTTTGATGAATAGAAGTGAAAAAAACACTAGTATTTTGGTATAGTAGATATTATGTATATATTCCTTGTAATACATACCTGTCTGGATACTATAATTCGACATGGTTCTGGCATACATATACATAGTGGTAAAACTCTAATAAGGTGTACTGGTCCAAACTTGGGGTATCCATGAACATGAAAATGGAATTTACTACACACATGTTTTGACACTGACATGGGGTATTCATAGGATAATTAAAATTTTATTTACAAAACATTATGAATGATTTAAAAGTAAATTTTTTCCCAAAGAAACCATGTTTATGTTTAAGAGATTTGGTATGCATAAATCCTCATTTTTTGTCAAGTATTTCCCAATTTTGAGACTATGCATTACAATTAATAACTTTATCTAGTGCATTCCATTATATTGAAATGAAGCCTAGTATAATGATTAAAAACAACATGAATGAACATATCCCATGTAGGGATTTCCATAATATGCCAAAAAATGATGTTAGTTTTGGAGCTATGACTAGTGCTACAAAATTTATTACTTTACTGGTACAGTTTACTCTGGTAATGAATAATAAACTTACCCATATAGATCATCTTGATAAAAATGTTGAGGAGAGACATTAGACCGCTTTATCTGACAACATCTTCAATTATTCAATGGGACTACGAACCCATTTGTTGTAGAACATTAGATATTTTCTTTAGAGAATATATTTCTATATTTGAGAAGTAATGAAAGGGATAAATTTTTAATGGAAATTTATCATCTATTGGGAGAAGTGGATAAATGGTGGTCATAGATTCAAAACACAAAGTAGAAGGAGGAAATAGAAAATATGGAATGGATAGAATTTAATGAACATTTTCTAGAAAAATACCTTCATTATGAATAATGAGTGGATATGGAAATTCAATTTTTATGATTAAGGAAAAATTAAGAGGAGAATATTGTATAGTATAATGCCAACATCAAAAGGTTATAAAGTAAAATACAAACATAACTGAAGGAGTTGTATTTATTGTTTCTTCGATGTTTTTAATCCATTCCTCCGATGGGCATGGGCGTGCAAACAAATTTCATTATACAAATATATAGTCTCATATGATATCATGATAGAAAAGGAATTCCCAATATAACATGTCTTTAATGGAAATTAAGAGAACAAGTTGGCTTATTAACACTCTATAAAATGAAATAAATAAATGTGGAAGAAGGGAATAGTTTACTTTCTATTATGTAGTAATTTTTGGAAGAAACACCTCGGTACATTCCTAAAGGGAGTGGGGGTTTATTATAAGTGTGGAGAAAAAGTCCTCCAATACTATAATTGAAATTAAATGAAATAATATACAATTTTAAAATTCTATAATGGAAATGATATTGAACATTATGAAAATTAATTTCCTAAACATTAATGAATCATTCCCCAGATAAATCCAATGGAGAAAGGCCAAGCTTATGCAGTTACAAATGCTGAGATTGAAGTTCTTTATTCTTTAGTTAAAGGTACTTTAATGATTTCATCAAATAGATCCAATCATTTATTTGATTTTGGATCATCCCATTTTTTTATATCTCCCTAGTTTTGTAAAAAAACTAAAAATTACCAGTTTGATTAAATAATGGAGTTTTCAGTCAAAACTACAAAGGGTAGTACCATAGCATCAAAATATATTGACCATTCCCCTTTCTAGAAAAGAAATGTGCATTATTCATGAACCATATAATCATAACTATGATTAAATTTGATATAATTATTTTCTTGTATTGGTTTTTAAATTATGATGTTAATATCTATTGTAAGAAGATGGAAGTTACAATTTTGAGAATGGCAGAGAGTCTATTATCTTTAGAGAAGAAACATCACTGTTTGATTCTTATCTAGATCCTCCCATAGTAGCTCTAATGAATTAAATTTTTGTGGAATAAGAGAATGAAATATCTATGGGTGATGAAAGAAGTATTAAAATTTATGATGTAACTATTCTGAAAGAATACAGTGATGTATTTCTATAGAATTGACCTGGGCATCCATCAGAATGGGAAATTGATTTTTCTGTTGATTTAGTTCCTTGTTCTAGACCTATATCAAAAGATCCTTATAGAATGTCCATATATGGATTAGTATAAATGAATTACCTACTATATGAATTTAGTGATAAGGAATGCATCCACCCTCGTGTCTCTCTATAGAGATCTCATATTCTCTTTTTCATGAAGAAAGACAGATCAATGAGTCTATGCATTGATTATAGATTAATCAATTTTATTATAATAAAAAATAAGTATCCCCTATATCATATTGATGATTTATTTGATCAACTACACGAAGATCATTATACTTTGAAGATTAATATTTGATTTGGATATCAGTAGTTGCATGTGTGGAAGGAAGATATTCCAAAGATAGCATTTTGAACTAGATATGGACATTACGAGTTTACACTAATGCCATTTGGGATAACTAATGAACCATCAATTTCATGGATCTAATAAACAACGTTTTAAAGGAATATAATTTTGAATTATTTATGATATTTATTGATGACATCAAATTTTACTCCAAAATCGACAAAGACCATGTTAATCACAAGTATATTGTTCTAAAGACTCTCAATAAAAATAAATTATATTATAATTTTATAAATATTGAATTTCGTCTTCAATCAGTTTCATTTCATGGATATATTTTCTCAAAGTATGGAATCTCTATTGATCCTTTGATGATAATGGTTGTTCAGGAATGGACAACACTAATGAAGATAACTGAGGTACGTATCTTTATTGGTTTAGCAGGTTATTATTGGAATTTTGATTAGAATATCACAATATTGTCTAACCCATTAACCATTATTAGTGGTAAATGTGTTATGTTTTTATGGAAAAAAGAATGTGAAGAATGTTTTGAATAATTGAAGAGGTTATTAGTGAATTTCTATATCCTTACACTACCTTTGGGTTATAAAGGGTTTTAAATTTATAGTCATGCATCCAAGAAAGGAATCATGGGGTTCCTTGTAAAGAATGATATACTTATTTATTATGTATCAAGGAAGTTAAAAATCAAGAACAAGAATATCCAATTCATGATCATGAGTAAGCAGATGTAGACTTTTCTCTGAAAATATTGATACAATATCTCTATGGATAATGATATGAGATATACACTGATCACAAGAGTTTAAAATATATATTCCCAATGAAAAAACTCAACATCAAGACAAGAAAATTAATCAAGATACTCAATGATTATGATTTTCCAATACACTACCATTCACGGTAGAAAAATAAGGTAGAAGATTCATTGGGCGTGAAGGATCTTGTAATTTATAACAAAATGAGGACTAATATGGACCCCATGTACTTGGATATAGCAAATATGGTTATGGAAATTATCAATGAAGGTGTAAGATCAATACTTTCTCAACAGGTTTCCCAAAAAAATTATTATAAACAATTAAATTTTCTCAGTGTGATGGTGTGAATCTACAAATGAAAATTAAATCTATGAATGATGGGATGTTTCTAGAAATTATGTGTGAATATGTAATTATGAAATTTTGGAGGATTCTATGGGTTCCCTCAATAACCAAGATAAAAAGGGAGTTATTGGATAATGCCCATAGCTTGAACTTCTCTATAAACCTTGGTATAAATAATATTTATAGAGACATGAAAGAACATTTCTTGTGGGATAATGTAAAATGTAAAATGCTGATTATGTATCAAGTTGTTTACTCTGTCAATATGATGTGAAGGCTAAAATACAATATCCAATAGGTTCCATGAAACCCCTACCCATTCCAACATGAAAATTCGATTACATAACTATGGATTTTATCACTATATTACAAAAAACTCAATGAAATAATGATTTTATATGGGTGATTGATTATCAACATTCCAAATATGAACATTTCCTTACTATAAAGGTGGTTTTACACTTTATAAACATTAACGACTCTATATTAATAATGTTTTAAGACATCATAGAGAACATATCATATTTGTGACGGATCAAGATCCCTAATATGAATCAAAATTCTGTAAAATTCATTAGAAATAATTAGATGTTGAGATTTATTTGAGTACTTCTTATCACCCTCAATATAATGGGAAATCAGAAAGTACAATCCAAAAATTATAAGGTATGTTGACATCATTCTCAAATGACACTAATGGTATATGGAATCCTTATTTACATTTGGTGGATTCTTCCTTTAAAAATAGTTTTCATTATAGTATTCAAATGGTACCATATAAATCATTATATGGAAAGTGTTTTTATACACCAACATGTTGAAATGATGTTGGTGAAAGGAAGCTTGTGGGACCAGATCTTGTGGGGGAAGTAGCAATAAAGTAATGACTATCAAAAAATATATGAATGTTTCTAAAAGTAAGAAAAGTGCTATACTGATAATACAAAAGATGTATTTGAAATTTTAAGTGGTATATCATGTTTTTTTAATTTATCTCCATAGAAGGTTGTCATAAGATTTGATAATAATGGGATACTAATCCCTCGTTACCTTGGCCATTTTAAAATTTTATAGAAAATTGGAATTTTGGAATATCTATTAGAGATGCCACCTAGCCTTTATAATGCCCAAAATATTCTCTATGTCTCTTTATTAAACAAGAATATGTGAGACCCAAAACAATTAATCACTTATATAGGCATCGAATTGGAACCTGACTTATCATATTATGGAGGGACTATCAAGATTATACAAACTAAATAACATGTGTTGAGGAATAGGAAAACTCATATGGTAATGGTACATCGGAAATATCATAAAACTGAAGAGGTGGAAAGTGAGACTAGGGAGAATATAATGATGAGATATCCAAATACTTTTTTGGGGTGACAGTCCAGAAATTTCTAGGATGATATTTTAGTACGATAGGACAATGCGACGACCAAATACTCTATTAAGTAAATATCTATTTTTGTGTTTATTTCATATTATATAGATCCCATAAAATCAATTTTAAAACATGATAAAAACATCATAGATAAAAATAATTCAATTAAGAGGTATTTCAAGAAGTTAAGGAACCTATACGAATGAAATATTAATATACACTAGGAATAGTAATACGAATGTCATGAATATTAAATCAGAATATTGAATAGTACCATCCCGCATAAAAATATATATCAAATTCAAGAACCTTATAATTTAAATAATCTTATAATTATATCTTATTATAAGAAAATAAATATTTTAAAATTTGTTAAATTAAATTTTTGTATTTTTGTAATTCATAAATATATAATTAATGTTTTATAGTTTATAAAATGATTAAAAATAATATTGATTTTCATAAAATGTGGTCTTAAAATAATATTTTATTTTCTTGGAATTTTTGGATAATTAATTATGAACTTAGTTAATTTTTTAATTCTACACATTGAGAAATTTTTAGTGTTTATTTTTGAGATTTTTCTAAAATACATGAATTTTGTGGATGTTAAAATCTGTTAATTTATGATAAATGATAAATATATGATTGATTGAGTCATAGGTGATGTATGTATGATGTAAGACTATAATATAAATCAATTATTCATGATTCTCTTATATTTTATGATAATTATCAAACTATTCATAGTCTTGAGCCAAAATAATTTTCAAATGTAGTAAATATTAATAAATAACCCCTCTCTTCCACTATAAAAAACACCCCTCATACCCTCCTCTACTCTCACCTATAATCATTTAATATATTAAAAATTATACCCAAATGATCTTCCCAGGTGTCTCTACATATCCATGTGCTCTTGTTCATCCAAATAGAGTAATACCCCTTTTTCCAATGATGGTATCATGGAGGATAATTCAAGAGGAAAACCCTATTCCCATTGATTTGGATTTCATTTCAATTAATTTTATTTTATTATCCTCTCCTCACCTTAATTGTCCAAATTTCCATGATAATTCTTGTATTATATATACATTAAAATTATATCATATACATTATTAATCTTCTTACAATATTTTTTTATTTTAAAAATGATATCACCATCTATGAGGTGTCAATTTACAGCCATCGTGGAACTTGAAATTTAAATATTCTATTTCTCCATCAATTTTGGTCATGAAACCATATTTATGGCTTAAAAATATTATAAAAAATTTATTATATATTTTATATCAACTATATAAACATGATATTAAATTATTTGATAGAACTAGTCGGTTGTGATCGATGAAATGCTATAATTATGCTAACTGATTTTCATTAACATGTTATCTAACGATTAAACCTAAAATATGAAAAATAATAACACATAATACCAATTACACATATTTTGTTTCATTAATAACAAATAATTCAAATTTTAGAGAATTATTCTGATTTCACTTGAACAATATTACTTGTAATCAAGCGAACTAATCATTAAATCAAGGAAACAAACACTATAGAACAATGGAATTCAATCTTATAACTTATCAAAAAGGAATTAATTAATATAGTTAAATTTTAATAAATTAAATTAACATATATAATTTTCTTAATTATTTAATAAATGGATTAAATTTTATTATCATGGATTTTAAGGTCCACTACAGAACAAATACATACATATGGTAAGGATTTTTTACCCGGACCTCCATTTTTTTAGGTTTCCCTTTTTCTCTCTTTATCCTAATGAACATTTTAATTATTCTTATGTTCTCAACATAAATTTTGTGTGGATTTATTATATATATATAAGTACCAATCATAATTCTTTTTCTTTTTATGTGGAGTGAAATGTTTAATAAGGATCTTTATCAAATTCTTCCTGTTAAATAAGCGTGATTCAAGGGAAAATCTCAAATTCTTACCTATTTTCAAATGAAATATATAGTCTATTTTAAACCAAAATTATTATTCAAAAAGAACTAATTTTCTTTTTAAATAACTACCTTATTTCTCTTCTGGTTTTATACAATGTTTTTTCCAAAATAACAATTCTTTTCAAAGTGAAATAGTGTTTACCTTATGTATTACTCAATAATTTTATCAGAGTCGTTTAATCTATGTCAACACTCTATTTTATTCACATGTTTAATTGGGATTAATATTTATTGATATCATCTAAAATATTTTATCAAATGGTCTTTCATTAGTTTTACTATGGATGATCTATCTTGAAATCATTCACCATATTACTCTGAATGGTTAGTGTTTATGTTTACTGATTGGGGAAGGTTATTTACATAATATATGTTAGTTCCAATTTGAATGAATTTTTTTATTATGTTTCTCCACATTAGTATAATGTATTAATTGGACAAAATAAATATAGTGTGGGTCCTTCTATTTCCTTTTGGTGTATTAGTAGGTCATGTGAGACCAAGTATATTGGGTTTTTACCAATTTATGTATGGTATTATCATGAGGCCTTTACAGTATGGTTATGACAACATGTATTATCATTACATCATTATGAAACTTTTAATTTATGTTCCATGAGATTATTTGAATAGTAGAACATTCATGGTTATGTTTTATTATGGAATTATATATTCATATTTTATTCCTTCCATTTTATGCTCAAGATTATGTTTAAATTTAATTTTACATTTATTTATTCACCATGTATTATTATTTATGCATCTAAAGTGTTTCTTACCCATTCTATGAATCCAGGATCACCGATTTATTAAGTTTATTATTTCATAAGGATGTGATAATATAAATTATGAATGAATTTTAGTGCTAATATAAGTGTTTTGTATGTTTCTAAAGGAATTTCAATATTTGTTTCCTTTCTAGTTATAATGTAAAACCTATGAATATATCTAGTTTTCCAAAACTACTAAACTATTCGTTCCTTTAGGATGTGTCATCTAGGAAATCATACTAATGAATTAATATAAGGCACTAACGCTATGAAACAAGATTTATGGTCTTTATTGTAAATATTGTAATTATTACAAACTTTTATTTCTATTTTTTCAAATGAAATTCATATAGGATTCAAAATCTGGTTTAAATCTAATATCATAGTCCTAGTGACAAAGAGGGGTTTAATAGTGAAAATGTTCAAAATTTCATTAATTCATGTTATCTAAATTAAAAAAATAATACAAATGAAAAAATTTGGTTTAATAGATAAATAATTTTTCTATTGTGAATTTTAAGAATATTTAATTTAAAATTTTACATTAATTATTATGTCACAACTTGTCCTAGTGGGGATTGTGCTATGACTCCCCTAGCCTACCTCTAATAGGATAGGGGATGGTGACTCACACTCGGTAAGAATATCACTAACAAGGGAGTCATTTCTTAAGTACATGTACACACGCACTCATCTCTAAGCCAAAAAATTATGAACTGTTAAAAGAACTATGGAACAAAATGCATGAATACAACTAAACCCAACTGACAGAGTAAAACATAAGTAATGTGTAGAATGTAAAATTGTGCCAGAATACAATCCCACACAAACATGAGTCTACAAACTAACATGTACAACATGTTGGCACTATGGGGTACTGGGACTACTTCTCGTAGTCGTTGGAACACCTCGGTCTGAAGGGAACTATGAAAGCTCATTCTGGTCCTGGTCTGCCCTAGACTCCTTCAAAAGGTTTTTAATTTACAGAAGACATGACATGTGTAGAAAAGTTTGTGTAGGGTTGAGTATAAAAATACTAGGTATAGGTCCCCGTATATAACAAAGAAATACAAAAAGTAAAGTTACAGTCATCTCTACCCAAGTATATGTCTTGTGAACATATAACAAGAGAAACCCAATCTAGATATACAAAAATCCAAGACCATTATTCTAGAGAAAATACACAAAATTACATATCGCTAATAGGTATTCATTTCAATGTTTCCACGAAGCACTCGTCCGGGAGACCTCACTCAATGAGTCTGAGAGCTCTGATGACATTTGTCTGAGATGTACCGTTCGTCTGGAAAAGTCATGAGAGATAGATACACTCATTATGGGAGAACACACTCCTGATCAGGGAAAGATCATGATACATAGATAAGGATCACTACTAGGTTCATTGCGGATATCGCAACTCATCTTAATTCACCTACTATGTAGATGATCGGCCCCCTATAGGATTAGTCATGTCGAAACCTGACTCTACACATGGTCTAGAATGGATAATGAATCCTGATCTGGGCCTTGTGGTGGATTATAAGGAACATGCCTTGTCAAAAGTTAAGTACATTGTGTGTAGGAAAGACCACATTCTAAGTCCGAGTAATTGGGGTTACCTCCGTGTATGTAGTCATGTGCCCATACACAGCTTCAACCCATGTGTGCCATCCCATGTAACCGGTATATGAGGTAACCTACATAACTATCCAGGTCTGGCCTTGTGGTGGATTATAAGGATTGTTACTCCACCTCATGTCCATGTATCTTCTGAGATACACATCATTTCCCTTGTAAGGACCAACATGTAGTATTATTTAGTGAACATCTCATGACATTTCTTCCCATCACCCAGAACTCCATCTGATGTTGGGTGAGGACCACATGTCGTGCCTCCACAGAGGCATGTTGTGCTCTTCATCGTGTGCATTACATAATCCCTAACCACTACCTCTGGTCCCACACAACAAGTTCTTCAAGATACACGTCGTGTGTTCCAAAATTTTCTATATTCACGAAACTACTTCACCATGCCTCGGTGATTCCCTAATCTTCGTTATGAAGACTCTTTTTACATGAAACTTTATCTTCTAGGTCACCCTAACATCGCAAAGTTGTTTCCATTTTTTTCAGGCTTCCGATTGGCCCCAAAAACAAGTTCTAATCCACTCGTATGAATAACCCTCGAAGAACCATCCTCTACATTCTTAGCTGATTCATCATCTACCATTGTCATCTCACCTCTGATAGGTCATCATGATGTTCGATCTCTGATTTTAGATCGTTGGGTTGTGAAACATACTAACAATGATCTATTGTTCATTGACCTGGGAAAAATGCGATGAAAAGTAGAAGGAATCTAATAAACCAAATTGAGGAATGAACCTTTGTCATCGTTTTTCATTACATTGATCCACTCCCATTTGATATATTAAACATGGTGATTCATATGATAATCAAACAACTATCAGAATATATTTCTTGAATCAGACCAAGGAAGTAATAAAAATATAATAACCCTCCTGTAAGAATGCACTATTTGTTGATCGACATGTTTGTGGGTTGATTTTTGTTCATTGTTTAATCAAAGAAAGGGGAAACAAAACAATTACACAAAACCCAAAACTTGATTCAGTTGAAAAACAATCATTGTGTCATGTTCATAGGATAGGTTCATCTAATCCAAGATGTGTTGATCGACTGCATCAGCATCATCCACCAACAGGTTCTCCTGCAAAGAAGTAATGGAAAATCCTCAATTCATATTGTTATGTGCCTATCCCTGTAAACATGACATAAGAAGTTATTAATAGGGGAGTATTATGTAGCTTTGTTTAAAGAAAATTATAAAATAAAATAAATTATTACTTAATAATATTTCCATTAAAACGTCCAAAAACATTATTTTACAACTAACCCACACTGGTTGATGTTAGGCCTCGTCTAAAGTAAATTTGCTGCTCTGAACGCAATGGTGCACATAGATTTTATATATGGGAATTGTTTAAAATTTATTCCACTTTTTCCTTAAAACCACTCACACACACTGTTTAAAAGTTTATTTTATTTCAATTATTTATTTTTGGCACTCCAGTCCTCGAAATTGCATACTGTTGAAAATCATGTTCACGTAATAATTTCATATAATATTTAAAAATAATAAACAAAAAATATAGGACATTGAAATCTCCCCACCTGGGGCTTTGCATCCATGAAAATCCAAAATAAGGATACTCAAAAATATGTGGGTACAGGGCATGGATCCAAGACTTCTGCTCCCAGATGCTCTCCTGAAGATTAATGTACTTCCACCGGATGTGCAATAACGGAATCAATTTCTGAAGAATGGCCCTCTACTACTAATTCCCAATCTCTACTGGGTACCCTAGCCGATGACGTGGGATGGGACACGCACCTACCTCCTTTGCTACTACATGTGCAATAAAACATGTACCCAGTGCAACTACAGTAGTAGATCTAGGCATTACTCCACCATGACAACACTGCATAGTAATTTAAAATGTCCAATAAACCTCAAAGATAGATTTCTTCCTCATCCAAAAATTCGTAACCCTCATCGAGGTGATACCCAAAGGGAGACATGGTCTCCCCCCTCAAATTATAGGTGACTATTTCACCTATCACCATAAAACTTCTTCCAGATCCATGTAGCCTTAATCTTCTCCTAGGCGATCGACACATTATTGGTGGTAGATCTTACCAAATCTAGACCCATGAGTGCAGACTATCTAGGGTCGGTCTAGCAAAAAAGTGACTGATAGGGTCTCCCATATAAAGCCTCAAACAGTGCAATACCAATGGTAGAGTGGTATTTTTTTATTGTATGTGAACTCCACCAATGGCAGGTGGTCCTGCCAATTACGGCCAAAATCGATGATACATGCCCACATCATATCCTCAAGAACCTAAATGGTCCTCTCTAGCTAGCCATAAATTTGGGGATAGAATAGTGTCCTCAAGCCTAGTTGAGTCCCAAAAGCCTCATGCAATCCCTTCCAGAACTAGGATGTGAAGTGGTTTTCTCGATCCGAGACTATTTTCGAAGGGTCCCCATGAGTCCAAACTATCCCCTATAATAGAGGGGTTCCAAGATCACTATAGAACTCTACTCCCAGATAGATAATAAGTGGGCCAACTTGGTGAGTCAGTCATTGGACACCAAGATAGAATCATTCACATGGGAAGTCCATGTAAATACCAT
The DNA here is from genome assembly GCA_963277665.1 of Viscum album. Lineage (NCBI taxonomy): Eukaryota > Viridiplantae > Streptophyta > Magnoliopsida > Santalales > Viscaceae > Viscum > Viscum album. Next base: position 1,103,270,067 of record OY728131.1, on the reverse strand, counting down.
CACGAAGTCCATCGATATTCTACCCTACATTCACTATGTTAATTTCTGGGGGTGAGTTAACCCCACTAGAACCTGGTTCTCATTCTTCACTTTCTTGCATATATGTCTTAGAGAAATGAACACTGCTAATTCCTTCTTCATACCTACCCACCAGAACTGATGTTGGGGGTCCTGGTACAATTTTTCCACTCTAGGATGTACCTCCATGGTGGATGTATGAAACTCCCTCATGACCTCCTCCGTCAATGCCACTAGTACAACAGTGCATCTTTTGTAAAGAACAACGTTTTTCCCATATTGTGAATATCCATCAAGAGCATGTCCTAAGGATAACTGATCAAGTAAAGACTCACAGTTGACATCCCCAAACTGTGCCTCCATGACTCACTGTAAGAGTAGAGGGGTAAATACCATCGACTGAAGGTCAGCTGCATCTTCTCTATCCATGATGGATAACACTGATGAGGCCAACTACTCTGTCACCTTGTTTAGTACCTGTGAACTTGATCACCAGCTGAGAGAATATACCACAACATCCACCTTCCCATGAGTATAGGCAATGTCAAAGACATAATCCTAGAGGATTTTTATCCATCCCCTCTTCCATATATTCTGATCCTTCTATGAGAGATATATTTGAGCCTCTTGTGGTTCGAGTAGATGATAAACTGCTAAACCAAGAGGTAGTGTCGCCACATCATGAACTAAAATACTACCACTACCAATTCCAGACAATGGGTCACATAGTTTTACCCATGTGGTCTAATTAGGAATGAACTATAAGTGATCACTCCTTGTCTCTATATCTAGAGACATCAAAGCCTAGTCCCTAATGTTTCATAGAAAAAAAATATACATGACACTTTCCTATGAAAATATCATGATTGGGGTGCTCATAAAACATTATCTCAAATGCTCAAAAGCAAATTGGAACTTCTCCATCCACATGATGGGGTTCCCCTTCTAACTCAAGGCCGTCATCATTGCTGATATACAGGAGAAATCATAAATAAATCTCTAGTAATATCCTATCAACCCAACGAATCTCTACACCTTCGTCATGATCTAGGGTGGCTCCCATGCTAACACTATCTCCACCTTGGTTGGGATCATAGCTACTCCGTCAATGGAGAAGACATATACTAGAAAGTGAACATCTTACATCTAGAACTGGCACTTCAAGAGCTTCTCATTAAGCTAGTGCTCTCGAAGTACATCTTGATCCATATGTATGTGTCTCGCGTGCTTCACATCTAATATCGAGTACACAAGAAAGTCGTCCATGAAGACCACTATGAACCAGTACATGGACGGATAGAATATGTGGTTCATAAGTCCCATGAACACTACGGGGGTTTTCTTTATGTAGAATGGCATCACCAAGTAATCTTAGTGACTCTAGCGGCATATTAAAGCCTTCATCGGTATATCCTAGTCTCGTACTCATAACTGGTCGTAACCTAATCAAAGGTCAACATTCGAGAACCAATGTGCCCTCTTAGCTGATCGAATAGGTCATCGATCCTCGGATGTGGATACTTTTTCTTCACTGTTAACTAATTCATGCACCACTAATCCACAAAAAACCTCAAAATCATGTCTTCCTTCTTGGAAAACAATAATGAGGCCACCTAGAGAAAATAATGGGTCTCAAAAAACACATTGTCTACAAATACTCTAACTACACCCTCATCTCATGAAGATCCAAAGATTCCATTCGATATGTTGGTGAGGAAATTAGTTTAGTCCCATGGTGTCATTTGATGCAGAAGGTGATATCCTGGTGGGGAGGTAGTCCTAGAACATCTTTGGGAAATATGTCCATGTACTCCGCTACTACTACTATGAACTAGTATCTCACAACATCTACTTATCTGAGGTTAAGGCTATCCAACCCATTAGTGATTTCCTACACCCTTTTATTTGAGAGCTTGTTTTTTACTGCCTAGGTCTGATTTTCACCGACAAAGGAAAACCTTGTCCAATCACTGCGGAAACACAGCACTCCTCACCTAAAGTAGTCAATCTGGGCATTGACCAAAGATAGCCAATCTTTACAGAGAATGAAATCATATGTCTTGGACGCTACCACAATGAAGCTCCAACCTAAACTCTATCTCCTCCAAGGGTAAGATCACAATGTCTTCAATGGTTCATGATCATCGAGTCTCTTCTCGTAGGTGTCTCCAAGCATAAGGATCGAGTTAATGGCTCTACCATAATCTCAATGTTTCACACTAGACATGTGGCGAGGAATGCATGACTGGAAACTGGGTTTATAAGTATGAAAACAAAGGTATAAAAGACATAGATCATACCACAGATCATCAATAGATTCCATGGGTCATACTCCTTGACCGCATGAATTTTTTGGCACCCCATTTCTCCAGCTCCCTGAGCCTTGTGATAACCACATGGGGGTGGTGGTGGTGGAAGTATATCGAAACATCTGGAACCACATGTATCTCTCCCTGCTCCACTACCACGTCCACTGCCTAGTGGGTCTTTCTGCTCCACTCTCTTCCTCTGCCTTGGTGGTACATCCACTTCTTCCCAATTAGAAGCTAGATGGGTTGGAATGTCTCAACGAGATGTCCTTTACCATCACATGAGTAGCAGCACCTCTCAATAGGTAGACAAGATCCATCCTGAGAGCCTTGGACTGCAAAAACCCTATTATGTGTCCTCCTGTTATGTCTCCCACATCTTGATCATTGTTCCTGGCATCAGCTCCCAACTGTTGAGTTCTCCGCACCTATCTTCCTGCTGCTGACTGCCGTCAGTTTTCTATGTTCTGCCAAGATGCTCTCGATCACCATGGCATAATTGAGCACTCGAACATAAGTTGAAATGCATAGAGGAACAACACTAGCTCATATTTCTAGTCATAGACCTTGCTCAATGGTTCGAGCTCTGATGTACTTATCCTGGACCATATCAGTCAACTACCTGAAGAGGTTGTTGAGCCTCGATAGGTAGTCATCTATCATCAAACTGCCCTTCTTGAGTTGATAAAGCTCATACATATGCACTTCTCTCTGTGAAACTGGATAAAAATCCTCCTTAAAGAGTTCCTCAAACATAATCTATGAAAGAGTGTCCTTTCCATTAGTCTACATGGTTAGAATCCACCATTGTCCCACTGAAACCTAAGGAAGGCTCACTCCCAGGATCACCATCTAGTCCGCTGGTGTCCTCACTAGATGAAACTCTCCAGTCACTGCCTCAAGCCAATCCTCAGCCGCCAAAGTGTCGGGCACGCCTTGGAACCTGAGGGGTATCTATCTCTGGAACTCATAAAATGCGCTCATGTGTGAGTAGTGCTGGTTTCACAGGCTACTCTACTGATGTTTGTATAGCAAGTGCACCTTCTAAAGGTATCGTATGAGGGAAATGGTCCATGTATCGATGCCTCGTCTCTGAGAGGGTCATCCTTGTGATCGAGATGCTAAATCCTACCGAGTATGAATCAAGGTGGAATCCTGTAAGGAAAAAAGATATACCATGGTCAATGAGTATATCTTGATAGTTGACACAAAGGACATGGAAAACACAACCCATTCCTATATGATGCTTGTACTATTTTTTTACTACCATGTAACTAGTATATTCTTGTACTGAGTCAAAAATCATGTTAACAAAGTTTGGTGTGGGGGAACGTCATCCACCCACACCAACACTAGAGTCTTTGGCTTGAAAGTCAATCCCAAAACACTTAACCATGTTCCACCAAGAAAATCTCATCAACTCTTAGTCCAAATATAGAATTGAACACCTATGATACCACTCTATCACAACCTGTCCTTGTGGGGCCTGTTCTGTACTCCCTAAGCCCGCATCTAATAGGCCATGGGCTGGTGACTAGCACCGAGTAGGCATATCACTAACATGGGTGTAAGTTTCAAAGAATCTATACACACACACGCACACACACATCTCCAAGCCCAGAAAAGATAAAATGTAAAAACAACTATGGAACAAAATGCATGCATTCAACTAAACCAAACGGACATAGTACCATGGTATTAAAGTGAATAAATTAAAACATTGTTAGAATACAAACCGACAAAAAATTCTAAAATCAATAATGTCCAACAAATAAAGACAATGAGGCACTAGGACTACTACTCATAGCTTCATGAACACCTCATCCTGAAGGGAACTCCAAAATATCTGTTTGATCTCCGTTCACCCATAACTCCGTCAAAAGGCCACTCTTCTTTACAATACATGACACATGCGTGCAAAACCAGTGCAGGGGTGAGTATATCAATATCCATTAATGGATCCCAAAAACCACCAAGAAATACACAAAATAAAGGTATCGTCATTTATACCCAATATATGTCTAATGATAATATATCAAGAGACAAAAAATCCAGATATACTCAAAACCTAATCCTGTAGTCTAGAGACAAGTCACCCAATAACATTTCCCTGCTAAGGATTCAGTTCGAAGGTTCCGTGAAGTACTCATCCGAGAGAAGTTACTCTAGAAGTTGGAGAGCATTGATGGCATCCATCTGAGAAGTACCGTTCGTCATGAACATTCATGAGACATAGATATACTTTTTTTGGGAGAACACACTCTTGAGTGGGGAATGATATTGATAGATGGATGAAGATCCCTTCCAAGTCCTTAGCGGACACTGTGACTAATCCAGATTCACCTGCAAAGTAAGCATCGGCACCTGATAAGATTAATTATGTTGATACCTGATTTTACTTGTGGTCAATAATAGATAGAGGATCTCACTCTGGGCTTCTCGAAGGGATATGAGACTCTATCTTAGAAAGTCCGGCTGAAGGCATTATACTCTGATGGATGGAAATGATTCAAGAACTTCAACCAAACGAGAAAAAGGGGAACTAAACCAAATGATTCTTGTCCATGGAATTTTGGAAAAGAGGATAAATCCATGTTCTAGGATATAAAAACGACATATAGAATAGGTCACAGGCTGTATCTCATGACTCCGGGTACTACCAGTGTGAAACGGACCGAGATAGAAGGAACATTCCAGGTTGAAAGGTTAATACATGACATGTAGGATAGACCACACACAATGTTTGAGAATCCGGGGTTCCCTCCATTTACACGGCCATGTGCTCGTACATGACCTCAACCCATGTGGGCCATCCTGTGTAACTAGTACATGGGGTAACCTACGTAACTGTCACGGTCTGGTCGTGTGGGGGAATACACGACGGTGTACACCACCTAGTGTCTATGTATCTATTGAGATACACACCAAGTCCCATGTAAGGACCAACACATCGTGTTCTTTTCACAACACGCCATCTTAGTTTTTTCTATCGCCTAGAACTCCAGCCGCCAATAGGTGGTTCAAAAACACTGTGTCTCCCTAGAGGAACACTTTGTTCTTCAACGTGTGTATAATGCAAGCACTTGACACCACCGCCAGTCCCACATGACCTGTTATTTGGGATACAAGATGTGTGTTCCAAAATTTCCTAGATTCACGAAACTACTCCGCCGCACCTCGGTGATGCTATAATCATCATTCTGGAAATTCATTTGCCACATAACACCATATTCTAGGTCTCCCTGATGTTGCAAATCGATTTTCATTGTTTTGAGGCATCTGATCGTCCCTAAACACATGTTTTGAACCACCTGTAAGAAGAACAATTGAAGAATGATCAACCACAATCCAAGAAGATTTTTCATTTTCCATCGTTATCACACCTTCGTTGGGTCTTCACAATGTTTTTTCTCAAATTTGGGATTATTCAGTTGTGAAATGGAATCACAACAATCTGTTGTTTGTCGCCCAACAAAGAACCCGAAGAACACAATGAAAAGTGGAAGAAATCCAATAAACCAAATTATGGAACGATCCTCTGTCGCGGTTTTTCAAAACATTGATCCTCACCCATTAGAAGGATTAAACAGGGTGATTCAAATGACAATCAAACAACTATAAAAATCAATTTCACGAATCAATCCCCAAAGGAAACAGAAATATAACCTACAAGAATGTACAATACGTGGATTAACATGTTTGTGGGTTGATACACGTTCATATTTTAATCAAATAACAAGGAAACAAAAGACCACAACAAAACCCATACTATGATTTTGTTGAAGAATGATCGTCTTGTTCCATTCGTTGGCGAGGTTTGTTGGATACGTGATGCGTCGATCGATCACATCGTCATCATCCACCAACGGGTTCTCCTCCAAATCTCCAATGGAATATCCTCAATGCGAAGGGTTATGTCGATAACACTCCCAACATTCCATAAGTATGGGTTAATAGGGGATTATTAGGTATCAACATTTAATGAAACATTTAATATGAAATAAATTATTATTTTATTTTATTTCAATAAAAATGTCCAAAAAACTAATTTTTGAAGCTGACCCGCGCCGGTCGATTTTTGGCCCTACATAAGGTAAAGTCACTTCTCTGAACACAACTATGACCTAATATTCTTGATTCAGGAACCGTTTAATGTTTATTACACCTTTTCCAGAAAACTGCTCGTGCGAGCTATTCAAAAGATTATTTTATTTCGAACATTTTTTCCAGGCACACCTGGCCTCGTAACTTCAGGTCGACAAAATTTCTAGTCCCTCGGTAATACCATATATTATTTAAAAATAATATATGGAAAATCTAAGGCCTTATATATTATTTATAGAAAATAACATTTTTAATTAATGTAAATCATTTTTCAATATTCATCAAAAATGACATTTCTTAGAAAAATTCCAAAAAATTATCCTAATATAATTTTGACATTAAGAGTTAAAAAAATTCATTTTATTTTGAAAAATAATAATTATAAATTTACCAAAATATCCTTTTAGAATTGGTACACCACTAAAAGTCAGTAAAACATGGTCTTATATATAATGCAAGATAACTTGGTATTGTGTATAGACTAAGGTTAACATGGTGTTTCATATAAATAAATATAAGAAAAACATCATTTATTATAAAATTAAAATATTTTAAAGTCATTGTTTATTGAAAAATCTTTCATAATAACTAGATGTAAGAGGTAATTTTGGAAAATGAACAACATCGATTCATGATGTGGTTATCTACCAAACACATTTGTAAGAAATTTTTATCCCATTTGACAAAAGTATATATGGTTTTTGTACATTTTAATAACATAAAAACATATTATTATAAATAATATACTTAAAATATAATATCTACGTGGTTTAATTATAATTAAATGATATTTAGAAAGAAGTAAAATAAGACACTTGGTTATGGACAATACCTCTTCCTCAGATAACATATTTTTGATTGCATCAAAATCTTTCTTAAGATGGACTGATAAAAAAATAATGATTATAGTATGTGATTGGGGATTTCAATATGTTATTAGTCTAGGGGATACATGAACTAGTGGGGTTTTTAATAGTGAAAATTGTTAGAGAGTGGGTGACCTTTTATATGTGAGGTGAGTGGGATACATGTAAATTTTGAAACAAAAATTGTGTAACAACATTTATCACAAGAAAAAAGGCTCCCAAATGGGTCATTATTGATCATATGAGATATTATGTTTAAATATGTCCATAAAATGGGTGCTTTGATATTTTTTGTCAATTTAAAACCTTATCTTATTAGTTTACCCACTAGTAAAGATATTTTACCATTAATCAGGGTAAATAATTTTTTTTGTTTTTTATATTTAGTATGGAAAAAATAAATTTAAACAATTAGATAATATAAATTATTATTATTCAAAATATATAATCCAATTTTTCTAATTCAATTCTCAGTTTTATAATATTTTAATTTAAAAATAATCATGTAGAAGCAATGAAAATACTTTTTTCCCAAGAAAAAATCTCAAATATTTTAAATGTTTTAATATGAATATTAAACATGAAACTATTTAAAATGAACTGAATTCGAATAATATATTTATAAATTATCTAATATTACTCTGAAAACCCATATTAGAATAAATTTATGTTTTTTTAATTATTTAACAGCAATAAAAAATCATAATAAAAAATAGTACTTTCACTAATCATTAGAATGTTTATCTTTACAAAAAAGTATCAAAGAATAACTAGAAGACAATATTTAAATAATTATTTAAAACACTAATTTCTTTAAAAAAATTCTAAAATTGGGAAAAAATTTATTTACCATATTTGGGAGCAATAGATTCTAAAACTGAATTTTAGGAAAATATCATTTTAAAGCATAAAATTGGATTTATTTTATCTCTTTTCAAGATAACATATAATATTAATGTTAAATATTTGATAATAATATATAATTTATCTAAAAAAATTAACCAAATGTTTTTTGTTTATTTTATTCTTCTTAAATACATTTTTTTTAATAAAAAATATTTTTCCAAAATGGATATCAATTGCTCAAACATTGTTTAATTTCCATTTCTAATTAATTTTTAACCAAATAACACATTTTATATACATTTGTAGACCATATAATTTTGAAATATCTTTAACAATATTCATACCCACTACTCCAATGACTATGAAATAACAATAATATAAAATAATATCATTTTTATATTATCTCATGTTTTGTTTCAAGTTAGTGTTGCATGTATCCCAAAAAACAATTAGTGTTGCGTGAAACACAAGAGATAATATTTTCTTTCTATTACAAAATATATCAAAAATATTAAATTTATTTGAAAAAAATACGTTAAATCAAAAAGTGTTAAATTCTACCCCCTTCCCCGAAGTAAATTGTTTCCTCATAAGGGAAACCCAACTCGTAAAAAGTGTTAATACGAATTTATATTTAAAAGAGGGAAAGGGATTTTAGAAATCCATATAGAATAAAACATAATAGTTTTCCAAATATGATTACATATTTAGAAATAAATTATTTAGACATGGACGAATAGTGTAATGTCCCAATAATGATGGGGAGTGATATAGATCATTGATCATAATAATTTGAATGATCATTTAAAATAAAACCAAAGAACCCTAAACAAAATATTTGTGAAATGGTCATTGATATCATTAGATATTATTATAATAATATAAAATTTTATTTATTGATTCTTTTCCATATGTTTAATAATATTCATTGGAATATATAATTATTTTATTTCATTCAATTTCAAAATAATAATCACTTCCTTTGGTTGTTTCAGGATCAACTTACACTCCATCGATTAGCATAAGAAATGAAGATTGTTTTTTAATCATATAGCAGTAATGGATCACAAGATCCATAAGAGAGTTATAATTAATTTCTTTTCTCTCAGGTTATGAACATAAAAATATTTTTAGAACAGGTTTTACAATATAAATAAATATTTATATGGTGAATTAAAACATTAATCTATAATTCCTCATCCAAAGTTATGGATAAACTATTCCCCAAAAATTTAACTTTTTGAACCCTTCAAAAATAAAAAATATATATGTGTGTTCTCTAAATTTCCCAAAATCAACTTAACATCAGTACCCCGAATAACAATAAGTGTATCATAATGGCCACATAACAAATATATGAATACCTTAGTAATATATTCTCCAAAATCATGGAAACAACTATAAGTACTATAAAACCAAAATGAAACATATTCCCTTTTTATTAATTAAATAATAAAAAATATTATTGAAACTATTCCATAAATCCAATAATTATGTAAAATCCATCCATTATAATAGAAACCACTTTGTCAAAAAATCATAAATCTTTTTCAAGGTCATTGATAGTATTAGATTTCATGTATTTTTATCAGTCATCACTTTATCAAAACTGGATATTATTTTCTCAACATCAAGAGTATATTAAGGATTATCATCCATTAATAAAAAACTATATTTTACATTAAAATAACATTATAGACCTTCAGTGCCATTTAACATATTCTTTTAACTCTTTAATTAAATACAATTGTGGAACAATCCATTTATGTTACCTGATTCTAATAGAAAAATACCACTGATAAAAATATATCTTCCTGAATCCCTATATATAAACACATAAATCATTCAATGTCATTAAAACACCATTGGATAATATTTTTTAGTTCATTCCATAATACTCAATTCTATTCTTATCTCTTTTGAATTTTCTTCATCCTCAAAAATATAAGCATACTCAGACAGCCTTGTTAATTCTTTTCAACTAATTTCCATTTTGGAATTGAATTTAAATAATTCCTATATTCTGAAAATATGAAACATTTAACTCTCAATAATATCATTGGGTGAAAATTATTTTTATCCATTTTATTATCCAAACATTTTATTTGTCTTTTATAATTACATATTTTGTGTACTTGTTTTCCACTATCAAAACATATTGTCATTCATTCGAGACATTCCAATGAGATATCATTCCCAAATTCTTGACATATAATACATTGAATCATATTTCCTCTATAGTCTTCACTGACTTAATTATCAATGAACTTTATAATTTTCTTCTTTGGTGAGTTCTGGAATTAGTTTAGGATGAATTTGTTAGTAGTATATCATGATAATTGATTAAAAAACCAAAATATAATTCAATATAGTTATTATCCCATTTTTTTAACCATCAACACATTTTATATCACATTTATTGTCAATCCAGTTCATTCTAGTTCACACTTTTGACTAAAACCAGAAAACATGGTGTGAACAACAATAATCATACTAGCGAACAACATAGTCATGAAAATCATTTATTGTAAGTCCAAATCATGAAAAATTATTTTTAATCTATGAAACCTTATATTTATCATTGTTCATTCGTTGTCATTATTTGAATCCTTTATGATGTATCATAATATGTTTTTTAATTTCCAATGAATAACCTAATAGAGTGTCAAACCTATTTTTCAGCAAGGCTAGTTTTTAATCCTGATGTGATGATCAAGTTTAGATCAATGTTCCATTTTGGAGTTATTACCCCTTTGTACCCCTACAATAATGATAAAAAATACTTGTATTATTCAAAAATATAGATAATTTCATTGAAACAAACTTATATATATATTAGTAAAATTCCATGACACATTCCAATGATTTGACTCATCTTTATACTAATCGACCAATATATCCCTTAACATTTTCATAGAAATATCCCTTGATATTTCACTAATGTTTTCCCATTTTTGTATCTAGAAGTTAAATAATCATAGCCTTTGATACAAAATATAAAAAAAAAATCTTCATATTTAGATATTGAATATATTTTTTGAATATTCATTACACTAAATAAACACATAGCTGATGAACGTAAATGTATAGTGTGATTGGAAACATGGAAACTAAAAAACGGTTCATTATAATTCTACATTGTATCCCACATAGTTTGTAAAAAATATAAACCTTATTACACATTCAAAAATAATAACTATCTTCATAACATGGGGTAAGTTAACATCAGAAAGAATCATCTCATATGATTAGTAAGGGTAAAAAAGTGAAATATGTATACATAATGTGAGCATAAGGGTATATGTTTGTGAGAATAACATATGAAACCATATCTTATATATCAAATATTCAAATATTGAGTAATTAGTATGAAATTTGTAGTTCATAAGAAATAAATAATAAATCAGAAAAATAATATGATCAATGAGAGGATAACATTATCATAGAACATGGAATTGTGGACATCAAATAATAATTCAAAATCACTTTCTTAGAAGATAAGACCATTTCAAAATATATCAAAGTAGTATTATTTTACACTTTAAACCATCGTATATTTCAAGGTTTACCCCCCAATATCATTACACTTGAATGTTTCCCTTATTTAATTGGGTTCACTCCCCTATTATGATCCAATTTATCATATGATATTTGAATCATTAAACAATGCATTGGATGAAAAAATGGGTAACAAGCATCTTTTGTTATAATGTAACAAGAATATGTTGTTATAACCTAAACAAAATACATTCCTAATACATAAAAACATTCAAAAAATTAAAATCATTTATATATGTATAAAAATTTCAAAAAAATCATTCATTATATCGAATCATAAGAAAAGAACTGGGTTTAATTATTTTTTATCGTTGTATAACATATAGAAAAGAAACTGGTTTTATATTCATTTCATAATGTAATCATAGCATAACCCATGGAAAAATGAGTCAGATTCATAATAAATTTTTCGTGTTATAACCCATGGAAGAAAAATGGGATTCATAAACCCCTTCTCATCATAAACATAAAATAACTAAAGAAATATAAATAACGGAATCCTTGGATCATATCCCTAATTCATAACTTTCATTGAAAAATGTCATCATAGTGAGAATATTATATTTAAATATCACATAGTAATTTTCATCAAAAAAATAAAATTTATTCATAAACACATTAAAAAATCATAATTTATTTAAATCCTTTTTCTAATATTCCATAAAAACTTATAATGAAAACATTCATAATCATCATAATTATTTCGTGATGAAAATATCATTTCTACTGAAAAAAAAAATATTTTTTAAAATTGAAAAAAATAGGAAAGTCCTTTTCAATGAAAATAGCTTTGAAAATATATAATTTTTCCTCAATTTAAATAATTTTTAATACATTGGGAAATTTAATTAATGTTGTACGTGTTAAAAAATGATTAAATTCAAATTGTTGATAAAATTAAAATTGGAATTTTTTGGAAAATGACATTATGATTCCTTCCAATAAATTTTTTAATAATTAAAAAATTGTTAAAAATTAAATTAATAAATTATTTTTTTAATGTTAAAAATATTTTTGAAAGCATTTTCAGAAATCATGGTTTGGGTAAAAAGGGTTTTCGACTAAAGAGGGAAATAAAGATTATTTTTAATAAAAATATTATTCTGGGCTCCAGAATACATAAAGAGAGGAAAATTAAATAAATAAACGTTTTATAATGAATTTAAAAAATTAGTTTATAATTATTTAGATTCATGATAGGTGGATCATAAAATTAATTGATTTTAACCGTAATCATAAATAATACTGATAAATGATGAGATTGTATCATTAAACCCTTACTACTTAGGTAACATGGAACCATATTCCCCATTAAATAAATACAATAAATGAAACTTTTAATATAAAAAAAATAAAAAAAAATTAATGACATAACTCGTCATATGGGTGGTATATTCACAAAATATAATAAGATAGCTATATATTATATCTTTTTTCCCAAATAAGACAACTTCAGATAAAAATAACTTACCAATTTATAACTTTTGAAATATAAAACCCATGAAATATAGATAATAAATTGCATATGTAAATCCACATAATTTTTAGGAAAATAAACATATAATATATTCATGGAATATATATATAGCACATAAATTAAACTGATATTGAATATCACATGTGTCTTATAGAAACAAAAATGTTATGAATATCCCTTACCTTAAGCCTCAAATTCATTTATACACATTAAGACCTATTTTATAGTAAATATAGGTTTATTAAAAATATAAAAAAGAACCATATTTAAATATTTAATACAATATATGATTTAATTATTATCTTTTAATTCTTATTTATTAACAATTCCTCATTATAATCAATTATCAAGTAATGACTACTTTGTTTTTCACGTAGGTTTTGAACTTTCTTTGCAATCCTATTAAGATAATAATAGTTTTATAATCTCCAAAATATTATGAATGATATAAATTGTGTATAAATCCAGAATATATGTATTTAAATTAATCCATAAATACAAGATATGAAATTGAAATAAACTTTTAATGTAGACTTTAGGTTGTATGTGCGCATGAATGATGTTTCCATTTTTTCAATAGTAGAAAATAATTTAAGATAATTAATATATCCAAATCCCAAAAAATTATTTTATATATATCACATATGTTAATAAAATTTAACCATAGTTACTTACATAAAAATTATTTGTTAAAATTGAATCATATCGCTTTGTCAGGTGGCATTTAGACATACACATAAGCAATTTTTTCGTATACCCTATTGAATTTAATGTTAGAATGTATATGTGACATAATAATTCTATAATTATATTTTTTTCACACATATCATATAAATTATTTTAATCTGACCTTATTACCAATCATGTAAAACATTAATGAATAACAAAACACATTAGTTCACGAGGTGGTAGTCCGTCATACAAACTGACTATATTCTTATTTTCCAACAGGTTGGGAGGTAAGATGGAATATGTGGTATTATAATTTTAGAGAGATAATAATAATATATATATATAATATAAATATTAAATCCATTATTATATCTACCCAAGATAGGTGTTGATGGAAAATTAATAATATTGGTTTGTGAGGCAGTAGTCCATCGTATACAAGAGTAATGATTTGGTATCCCATTTGATGGAATTTGATATGGTTGTAGGTCATGAAATTAAAATAAAAAATATATCTGTAAATTTAATATATTGTTTTTATTATAACATAAATGATTAAAAATAATTTTTGTATGTGGAGAAAGAAATAAAATAAATTCTTGGTTAGGGACATTACATCTTCATTCGATAGCTTCTTTTCATTTGAACCAAAAGCCTTATAGGTTACATTTATGACCGAAAATACGATCCTAGGAAGTAATTAGAAAAATAATGAAGTAATTTTTATTTTACCTCATTGAAATAATGGTATTTCATAGTGTAAAGTGGAGAGTAGAGAGGGTGGCCATTTATAAGCGAGAAGAGTGGTATACTTATAATTTTTTAAAAGAAAAAGGTTTATCAACATCTTTCAAAATAAAAATGGATAAAAATGGGTAATTATATAACTTAAATGATATGGGATTTAAATATTTTAAGATAAGTGGTTTTGGAAACGTTTTTGGTCATTTTAAACCCTTATTATTTTAGTTTAACCTCCTTGTAAAACCATTTTTACCATAATAACAGTATGTTTTTTTCTTATTTTAATATTAATTTTTCTAAAAAATTATGTTGACATAAATTGATAATATAATTTCATATGATTCAAAATATGGAATCCATTTTTTGAAATTCCATTCAAATAAGTGGAAAATTGTAATTTAAAATTAATCAGAAAAATGTGATGATAAAGATGTTTTCTAAAGAGTAAATCATCAAAACATTTAAAGGTTTTTATATATAGATTTAATATAAAAGTTATTCCAAAGTCCTAAATTGAATTAATAGATATATAATGAATTTTATTTTATTTTTATACCCATATTAAAACATATTTCTTTGTTTTTAAATATATTAAAAAAAATAATAATTCTTAATAAAATCAAGTGTTTTCATTGCTCATCAAAAGATTTGTCTATTCAAAAATTTCTCAAAAATTCGCTCCAATATTATTTTAAAATTTTGATTTAAAAATTTATATTATTTTTTAAAATAATTTATCTAATTGATTCAAAATTAATTTTAATATAAGTGTAAAAAAAGAGAAAAACCCTCTTTTTAGAGTAATATAGATTTCAAAATAAAAATGGATTTATTCTTATATAATCTCTAGAAAATATATTGGTTGAATTTGAAAATATATATTTAATATTATATATATATTCAATAAAATTAATTTATAAAAATTTGTTTATTTAATTTATTATTGTTAACCATGTTTTTTTATAATTTTTTTAGACATAGATTTTGTTAATTTTCATATAATTTATTTTTATTTCCAATTAATTAGATAACAATGAAATAATTTTATATATTGGTGTAAACCATAAATTATCTTAATTAAGTTAATTTTAATCATATCCTATATTCAAATCTCTACATGATAAATAATATATTAAATACTAAAACATTAATTTTATGCCATATTTTATTTAAACTCAGTGTTGTGTGTATCATAAGTTACAGTTAGTTTTTCATGCAACACATTTTAGACACAGTGTTACATGTAAAATAAATTAATAGAAATGACTAAATTTATTTGAAAAATTATATTTCTCATAATATTAAGTTGTTACATGCACGATTTTTGGGAGGTGGTTCACGATTTCTAATGATCCTAAATCGCCAAAAAAAGCCTCCATATTATACCAAACCCCCTCATAAGATCTCAAAACTAATATATATATATATATATATATATTAAAAATAGATTTATAAAGTGTTAGGTTTCTAAAATATTGGGTCCCAAATTTTCCCCACAATTGGCCTTTCAATCCTCATAAATAAGAAAAACCATGTTTTCAATAAATATTTTAGGACACTACTCTATCATTCCCTTTGCATGTTCCCATGTTTCATCCTAAATCTGAAATTTTTCCATATAATCCACAACAGAATAATGTTTTTCTTTTGAAATATCTTATTTTACTATGCACAATTTATATTGGAACGTGAATCAATTTATCTATGGATCTATGTCTATTTTATCTCATAAAATCATATGGTTAGGATTAGGTTATTACTTTTTTAACTAAGACACAAGAAACATATTATGCACCAAACTAAACTCTAGTAGATAATCTAACTCATATGCCACCAATAAAACTCATTCAAGTATCTTAAAAGGTGTTATCTATCAAGGAATTAACTATCCCTAGATAAATAATGGAAATCCCCAAGCCTTTGAGGGATTATAAAGAAAAAATGGTCATTAACCATAAATGCCAACAGTCAATGAAAACAATCACCATATGGCTTTTGATGGCTCTAAATTCTATCTATCCTATTTTGGATAAAATTAATTTGTTCTATTTTATATTTACCAACTATTGGTATTATTAGTAAATTATAACATTTTCCACCTAAAAATTTTAATTGAAGGGAAAAACATAAATTATTCAAAAGGATCCAAAAATATCGAGGCCAAATTAATGTTATTGTATAAGAACTCAAATAATTGTATATACTCCTCTAATGATATAATAAATCCATTAAAGAATCCCTAATCCTATCCTCCAATTTTCATACTTTTTGTAAATGTTTTCCATTGATAATTAAGACTATTATAAAAACTCATCACATACTATGTTCTGAGAGATTCTTATAAGGATTTACAAAAATAATATGTAAAATGGGGGGTCTCCATCAGATACGATCGAAACTAGAATAATATGAATCTTTATAATTTCCCAAATAAAGTTCTTGTAAAAGCCTTCCATGAAATTAATTACAACAATAGGGATGAATTCACAATGAGCCATATAGTAATGGTTTTCCAAACAATCCTTGGTAATACTATTACAATATCATAGGAAATTTAACCATATTTCCAAATAGGAATCATTAAAGACTGTAATATACCATATCATAATTGATTACTTTCCCTGACCTACTGACAGTTATGGAATATTCGGATGTACTCCCCCATAGATCTTTTTATACCGTCTGATAAAAAATATTCTTTCAAATATTTAATCCAAAGGTGAATAGACCATCTCAAATCATGGATGATACTAAGGAGTAATTCCTGTTAACTCAACGGTATGACCATTTAATATTGAAAACAAACCACCATACTTTCATCTGGAATCCTTATATTCATGGCATCCCCCCTATTTTTTTGACCTCATGAAAACACCTTTGGGATCAGACATATGAGCCTTTATAACTTACTCATCCAAATTATGAATAATAGAAACTAAAATGAAATTGAACACATCACCTTTTTCTGATCAGTTTAGATGCATATCTATTATAACCAAAATTTGATTCCACTTTTCGGAATCCCATTTATCCAATAGAGTATATGAATATCTTCCTAATGCACCCACCTCTTTGTTAATGTTTCCTTGGGAGTAAATTATGTAGATATAAAACATCTGAAGTCACATTATGCGTATGTGATGCCCTAAATTCAATCCTATTTTTGAAAAAATGTGTTTTAAACTCTTATGAACCATAAACAATGTGAATTTATCATTGAATAAGTAATGATGCCATGTTTTTAAATAATGGACCTAAGTTTCCAAGTCCAAGTCGGGTTTTGGGTAGTTCTCTCATGAAACCCAATATTTCAAGAACCATAAGAAAAAACATGATCTTCATGCCTAAGGAGACATCCCAAAACCTATCCCAATGCATCCCAAAAGAATACATATCATTTTCCATACTCTATAAATGAGATGAAATGTACTAATGTATTTTTTAACTTATTTTCATAACATGATTTAATAAATTTCTCATTTTATTCTAACGGAATCCATTCCCCATCAAATCTATCATTGCTGATGCCAAACATTTGAAAACACATACGAAATGTATGTAGTATACAAATAATCAAAAGAAACTCTTCAAATTAAAGACATTATTGGATATTTTATGTGATATAACATCTTTTATCATTTGTAAATCACCAAAAATTATTATTTTTTAAATTAAATGGATAAGGAAATTTATATCTTGTATCCCGAAATCACACTTTAATAACATAGCATACAAATTATTCTCTTGAATAATGCCGAAAAATATATCCCACATTTTCCATTATCTTATTTTTTCATAGAATGCATCATTATATCTTCATAAAAATACACCCACATAGGAATCATTATATCTATGAAAGATTTCATTGTTGAGTTCCAAAAACATGGTCAGTTAATTTGTAAGACCAAAATAAATAATAAAATATTTAAATTGTATATTTATAATTTTGTAATTAATTTTTGTAAAATTTACATTCCTAATGTGTAGTTGGAGACACCATGAATATAAGTCAATCCTAGAGAACCGCGAGGATCCCCATAATTGATAACAAAATACTCATTACATAGAGGAGGACAGCGATTCTTCATCATAACATGGTTAATAATGTTATGATCCATATAAATTATAATATTTTCATCTAACTTCTTCATTAAGAGAAATGATGCTAATAAGAGGGATTTCCATTGTTGAATGAACACTTTTCTTTCCAATTATTGGGACTAAACATTCAATTCCTTCATTTATGTTGGATAAATACTATAAGATGGTTGTGAGATAGGATTGGTTACAAAAAAGAGTTTAGTCCTGAACTCCACTACTCTTTTGGGTAGAAACCCTGAGGAATTATTGCGTAAAGCATCATGAGACTATTTAATAATTGTTAATAATTTTCAATTCCCAATCTCATCCACAGATTTCAAGCTATGCATTTCTAACTGATATCGGAAATACCTAACAGCTGGTTCCAAAAGTCCTTCTCTATTTTCATTTACATCCTAATTTCCATTAAAGATATGACAACACCATCTACAGATATGAAACTAACATTTCACATATAACTATCAATGTGGTCCTTGAATGATGTCAACTAATCCATACAAAAAATAAATTCATAGACATCCATCTCAAGAATTGTAAAATTAAAAATCATATCAGCCCTATCTGTGGCTACAGAACAATATTTACAAATAATGGTTTTACATTATCTTTTTCCATGATGAGTTTGATTTTTTATATAATAAGTCTTTATATCAACACAAAAAAATATATGATCAAAAAAACAGGAATCAATTAAGAATTTGGACATGAACATATCAAATAATTATCTCATAATGGTTTATACCAATGAATAATACTTCTCACCATTGATGGTACATATTGATCATCCTTGATCACATTATCATCTCTATACATTTAATTAATCGCTACACATTTTTTTATTAACCTATTAAAATTACCCTACTCATGGATTTATTTAATTTCTATAATCAATTTTTTTTTTCATTTTTATAATTACTACAGTTATTCCCTTAAACTCATCTCATTGAAGCATAAGATCTCAAAGTAACAGGATATGTGACTTTTGGACTAGAGCGTGGCATACAAAAAAAATAGCACTGAAGATGATATATCTTATATAAATTATAAAATCCTCAATGTGATATCACCCTATATGGTTTAATATAGTTGAAATATCCACATGGAAAATATTGATACATACTTTTCAGTTGAGGAGGGATTTTTACTAATCCTATGATCATATTCTGAGGAGTACCACCATTCTTGAAGTAGGTATCCCTCCTCCATTTTTTACCTGTATTATAGTTCCCACCTATTACCCTATGATAAAATTTTATCCTCCAACAATATTTCTTAATATATATATTTCTTCTATATTCACATGATTTTCCATTTCTATATAATCTGTACTAGAAAGAAAAAAAATATTTTAGTGAATATCATGCCTCAATGACAACTCATAAATCCATCCCTTAAATGACATACATATAGAAACATCCAGATAAACGAATTATAAATTCAATGTTTTTTGGCATACTATGTCTCTGTGAGTGTCACTTGTTTCAAGTTGAATAAGATTGTTGTTCATGCAATCTCAAATGTGTGAAGATATAATTTCTTATGAAACAATTTTTCAAAATCGTCCCAAGTTGGGATTTGGTCCAATTTTGCATGAATGAATATTAAATTCCATTTTTGTTCCAAATTCTCAAACATATATGTTTCTAACATAAATATAAACTCTTTCATTATCCCTATGAAATCAATGACTCAATTAATTAAATTAAATAACAATTATTCTTTTTATGGATTAAAATCCACTAAAATAGGGGTGTGTTATTATTTTGGAAGTCATCCAAATAGACCTTATTTCAATTTTAATCATTCATATGACCATTATCCATTACATAAAAATATTGGATTGGTCATTTTACTAGTGTTTGGGTCACCTAAGGCTCATGTGAAACCATATTTTCAACAACTCCCACTAATTGATTTCTATGATGCCAACCTGCTTCCATTAACTATAACCATAACAACACTCTATTAGAATCACTCATTAAAAACAAAAATAGTAGATATATCAATCTACCACATTAAAAAAATTTATAAACATGTATTTATATAATTCATCAAGCCTTATCATTTTAAACAGTTTTTTAAAACACCACAACAATGCTTTTCAAAATCAACCATTTTGTCTATTTTCAAAAATCAACATGTTTTCCCCAATAATGTTCCATTAAACTGTTAATGAAAACTATAATCATACTAAGAGGTATTCATATAAATTAATTTTATACAACTATCATCGGATGAACCCATGATGATGTGGTGATAACTCTTCTATTTGTTTCTTGAAACGCTTATGAACCCAAACACCCTAGTTACTAGAAGTTAAGATTAAAATGGACTCTACAATTTTTTATTCTCAATAATTAATGTCCTAAAAATACATTCTAATTAATACCATGATATGAGATAGACTAATACAATATATAACTCTAGGAAAGAACAAAAATAATCTCATTTTTTCAAGAAGATATATTGAATGGTTAAAGATGATAAAAATTCTAACATCTCGCCCCTCCTCATTAGAATGAGTGGTGGGGGAACTACTAGGCCATTTTTAACATCTCTAGGGAACCAAATACTTGAAATAAATTACAATTTATTGAGGTGAATATGGGATATTATTAGACCATTTAAAAATAATATATCAAATCAATATAAATAATGACTAACTAAACCTCAATATGATACATGAGTATAAAATAAAACTCAAAATATAACCAATCCACTCAACTATATTAGAGTACAATAGGAAACCAAAATAATTATCTGTAGAGAAACAAACATACAATAAAACAAAAAACACCCAAGTTACTTCAACCAGAAACACCCAACCCTCTCCAAGATTTAAATGTATATGGTAATTCAATTGTATCTAGAATCATCACTAAAAAATGAGATACCTTGCATTTAACTATGTCTCAATAGATGTCATCTATAAACATACAATAGTTCCAAAGTAGGGTGTGTGTCTAAACTAGATATTATTTACCCAATGTCTTACAAACTCACACCAATATGACAAAAAATAATAGCATGATTTATATAAATAGTTTAGCAGAATTTTCAATAATTTATATCAAAACCATAATCAATTTCCATGGAAATAAATTTTAAGCAGTAAAACTTTTTTAAATAATTTACTATAACCAAATAAATTTCATCACACCCACCATTAATTCCCAAATTTCACTCCAATACTCATGAGTGGTCTCTTGTTGATCCACCAAGTTGTCACAAGGGTAATAATTCTAGTTTCCCCAATGGCATAATCCTCTTTAATAGGGTCATGTCTAATTAAAATAAAATCATGCATTCCAAGTATGCTAAAATATATGTACAAACATCCCTAAAAAATAATTTAAATAAATAATTTCAATAAAAATTTACCTTTCATAAAAAACATTAATTTTTAATTACACAATTTAATATTATAAGCAAAATTAGTTTTGTGAAATCCATCCTATTTTTTCCAATAATTTTCCGAATCCATTTATAAATTGGGATTTCCAATAAGAAACACAAAAAAAAATCATCCAAATTTTAATCACAAAAAATAATTAAAACTAATCCTTCATTTTTTAAATCATATGGAGATAAGATTTAATCCACATACCCCAAAACGGTTAGAGAAAATGATGAAAATAAAATAAATATAAAAAATACAATCAAAAACCAAATTTAATTCAATATATTAAACAATATCTCATCTTTATTGGAATCCGAAAACACGCACATGCACACACACACATATATATATAAGGGATAACATATATGTTTTTTGAGAGACAAAAAAAATTTGATCTAAGAAGAAAAAATCAGAAATATGAACTTTTCAATGAATCTAGTCCTCGAATACACTTTGATATTCTTTTTAATTCCTTATAAATTGAAAGGATGAGTATTTAATGACTTGGTAAAATATTAATTCTGGTTTTGGGGAGAAAATGGGATTAGAGGGGTTAAAAAGGATTAATTTGGATTAGATCCACAATTTTTGGTAGGCCAACTATATACAACATGGTTAGGCCACTCAGTTTGGAAAACCATGTGCCAACCATGTGATGTCATTATCTTAAGGACATAGCTCACATGTTTAGCTTGCATGATTTGAGAATGCATGGCCAAAAATTATTTTCCCTCTATTTCAATATTCTTAGTTTCCACTAGGTTCTCATACACTTTGGCCAAACTATGCATAATCAGTGTTCCTTCTTAGTGACCACATTATTCCTTTTTCCAATTTTGAAGAGGTGGTGAATGGTTTCAAATACAATTTCATGAATTTTGGACCGCTATATTATCCTCAAAATCATTCCAAAAATCCTTATAACATCCCAAAACATAACCTTGAACATTTTATAGGAATCAAATACATGAATACATGCTCATGTTATTAAAACTAGGGAGTTCTACATTAAATTTATGTTTAGTTATGTCATTCTTAATTATGTTAAAATATTTTTATATATTTTTAAACTAAATTTAATAATTTCATGAATTAAAATAATTAGAATATAGTAAGAGAGATGGGTATATGTTTGACCTAGATTTTTTGTATTGTTCTGAATATTGATATTTCCACCCTTGTAGGAGTATTTTTAATATCATGAACCACTTTTTATAGAGTATGCATCTAAGAACATTTTCTTATTCTAAGTTGGATAATGTATGTGATAATGAATCATTAGATTGAACTATGGTTGATCCTTTGTTTTTTGAATATTATTATCAGCTACTACAAGTATCAAGTTAAAGAACAACTTAATGGGATCCTAAAAATAATTATATCATAATGGATCTCAAATTCCAAAATCATCCAAAATTTAAAAGTCATGTGACTCCTTAGGAAGTTAGAAATTAGATTTCACTTATGCACCACATATTTAAGAGTATAAATATATTATATACATGTCAATTATGGTTATCCACTTGATTTTAGAAGGGGTATCTTTTGAGTGGTGGGATAAGATTCTCAAGGTCAAGAAAGGCTAGGATATTTCCTATAAGTAGTTTTAAAATTTATTCTTTATATATTTTTACCCTGAAACCTTATTTTAATTAATGTATTGATATTTCATCAACCCAATGAAATGATCAATTTATATCAGGTAATATGAAACCAAATTCAAATATATATTTTTCCTCACTCTATATATGAGTGGATATGAGGAATAGATAGAAATTTTTTTTGATATGGAGATAAAGGAGTTGATTCAATCCCAAGTGATTATCTTAAATATTTATACAGTTTAAGAATTGGTAAAAAAATTCCTCTCTGAGATAGGATCAAAGGGTTTTTTGGTTGAGGGTAGATCGTTACTATGAAAATCCATAGGTGATATTTCCTCTAGTGGATGTCTGTAATAATGTGAGGTGGTGTGTAAAAGTGTTTAAAACCAAGGAATCCAATAATTATTATAATACAATCTCTTATCTTAGTAATACTACCCATTTGGTGACATAAATGTTGTAATACTACCTATATTAAGACAAACATTATATTTATGGATAACTAGTTCCATTTATGTGGTCAATGAAACTATTAATATAAATTCTATCAATTTAGTGTATCATATAGTATCAAGTAACAACATCAACTAAACCGTGTATATCTAGTCTAGTAAACAAATCCATTTACCATAAGAATCTAATATCCCAATTTTAGGTCATTTCATTGGGGATGACATAGAATTAGGCGTCATTTCAATATTTTACAATCATATATGTGTATATTTTTTTACATCATCTTTGGTTTGAGGGATTAGGTATGATTTATGATACAAAGAAATATATTTCTTATTCTAGATAAATACCTTATACTATCAATGGAACTCTTTTAATATCTTATTCATTGACATATTCATTATTTTAAACCAATTATTTAATTTATTTTATTTCAATGAAATTTATTTAACTTTTTGAAATATAATTTGAAGTATCTTTTATATTTTTGAGTCTCCATTCCCACCTAAGGATGATAATATAGTAAATAAGGACGTGTATACCTTCTGCTCTAGTGGTGTAATCCTTTAGTAATATTTCATATTTGACAGACAATAATATAATGAATTTTGATATATTATTGGAAATGGAGTGGTTAACCATGTGTTGAGCCTACAATAGAAACTTTTATTAGAGTATTTAATTCAAATCTCCTATTATTTTGAGATATACACTACATTGAGATTGGGATTTTCAGGTTGGTCAAGAGATTCATAATCAAACAAAAGTGGGAGTGATCACTCATTAATTGAATATTATTATTATTACTAATTGTATCCAAAAGAGTCTCACGTATTACCTCTAGAGGAAAATATTTTTTTCAGGATTCGTCCATGTATATTATTAATAACATGTTATTTATAGGGAAGTGGAATTTATAATAAATTTAAAACATAGAATTGGAGCTATCTAAATTCCACAGTTTTTTATAAAACTAACTTTGTTGAAAAAGAAAAAAAATAATATAAAGGATCTATAAATTAATTTTTTTTATTAATATAATCACATCACTATGTGGTGATTTATTTAATTTTGAACAGATGGCTGATTGAAGACTACGGAAGTGTGTAGGCTGTCAAAATTGGAATATGGTTATAATAAACAATCATTACCATTCTTTATAATTAAATATCTATTTTTTTTTTCTTAAGGGGGTTGTGGTTTTAAAAAATGACCAATTATAAGTTTATAATTTGCTTCGAGTTAAGATATAAAATATTCCATAGATGGTTATTTGGATATAATATAATCATTAATAATATCATGTCATTCATTTTAGATTGAATTGTGTTTTACCAGTGGCTATAGTGTTAATGAACTAGATATTAAATCCATTTTTTTATTTTTTTATTATTTATGGAAGATATCCTTATCTATTATATATCATGGGTGGAGTGAAACTGGACTAATTAAATTTTCATATTGATTATTTTAAAATACATGGAAATCTACCCAAGTATTGATTATATCAAAGAAGATGAGTCTCAAGACACGTAATATATGAATATGAAATCTCAATGGATCCAAGTATGTAGAATTACTGATTCAATGAAATATTCCTTCAAATATTTATAAAAAGGTTGTTTTATAGATTTCGAAAATATTGTCATTACATTGTTAAAGATATCTATATCATCACATATATTATTACTTTCTTATTTTAAAAATGAGAAAATATTATTTGGTCTAACCAATGCATAGTAGATTTCCAAGAGACTAAGAAAACGCATTCCATATATTTTATTCACATATTTTCTTATACATGTAAATGATTTGAGGTGTTTTTTGATACATCTTAAGTTGGCCTCTGTTATTTTTTCATACATGATTTTCAGTTACTAGCATGTTTTTTAAAAAGAATGCAACCTCATTAATAGAACAACCCAATAAATGACTTAGAATTACCACCATTTTTCAAGAATTAACATTTTAAAACACTATATTTTATTCAAGCACAATGTGGGGTTCATTAACCCCAAAAGCCTTAAATATAATATTCCCAACATGACTTAAAGCTAAGGTTGTTCCACTGGGAAAAATATATCCCATATTTTGATTTTGATATTCAATATGGTCCTAGTATTGGTAATGTTGTTTTTATTATTTGAGTATAAAAATACACATCAAGAGGGTAAAAGTTATAAAATTTGAATGATAGACTATTTCCATAATTGATAAATTCCATGTGGACATGATTGAGAATAAAATCATGATATATCTATATCATATTGATCTTAAATTATCTCCTAAAGAGTATATAAATTAATCTATAAAATCTAAATGGTTGGGGTAACCATTGGTGGATGTTATTATATTTATATTCTTTCCTATATTATTATATAAGACATGTAGTATCTACTAGTATTCAAGTGAAAATAATTAAGGGTTTTTTCTTTAGTTTCATTTTTTGTTCTATAATCATGAGATTATGGTGTTATGGCATTAAAAAATCATCACGTTTATGTCAAAATTATTTACATTTCAATGAGTAAAAGTATGCAACAAAAAAACTACAAAAAAATACAACCACATAATATATGAGTGTGGAAATGGAATATCATTATTACAAACTTTGTAAAAGTCTTCATAAATCTTATTATGCTCATGATATAGATTGGGTGAACATGGATCATCTAACAGTTATGAATCACTCTTTACTTATCATGTAAAATTCATCAATTAAAGATATATGCAATCTATATATTGGTGAGATTTTGTTGTTATTGGATATACCATATAGTATCATTTATAACAAGGATATTTATTTTAAATCATGGAATTAGAATTGGTTTCATTGGGAATTTGTTTCTCAGAAAAACAAAAGTACTTTTTTTCTCCTCAAATCTAATGGAAAATCCAATAACACCATATTTACATTATAGTATTTGTAGTGATCCTATATTATTGATTTTGGTTGATTTTAGGTTTCTTAATTCTCTTTAGTGGGATTATTTGATAATAATTTCTTCCAATATTCTACTCAAATAGATTTTTTTGATGATCCCTTAGTAGCCCTTAACGTCATCCTCTATGTTTTGAAAAAATATCTCTATCATCTATAATTAGACCAAAAATTTATTAATATATTACTAATAAAGTGAGGTTTATTTTAAAATTGGAGAAATAATTCAAATCCAATAAAATTAATAGAAAAACAATCATAAGTTACCATTGAAAATGAAAATTCATGATTATATATATATATATATATATATATCACTAAGTTCACATTATTAAAGGATGTGTATGTAGGGGAAGATTAACATTGTATTTTTGAGACCATTTGAAATCTAGGGAAGGAATAAAGATACTACTTGTCATCTTTCCTTCCATAAAAACTCAAATTCCATGTACAATACATTTCATGTGTCCTAACTAAGGAAGTATGTGCCTAATCCTATTAAATCGATCAATTTTGATAACATTGGTTATGAATCAGATGAATCCTATATGGATTATACAATATATATCATCAATCAATGTGATATGTTTTTATGAAGGGATGTGAATCATCATGTTTTAACATAATGGAAATATCTAAATATTCAAGATGAAACATAGTAAAAGGAAGCTCAAATTAAAAATCAATGTCTAATCTTTATCCCACTAAGAATATAATTCATATATCATAGAGAAAAGAGACTTATTTAAGGGGATGTTATGAGGATCTAAATCTATCAGATTCTATAATCTCCCTTAATATTAGGAATCAATTTTTTTATTTAATTATATTTCATATGGGATTGAGAGGAATTTGTGAGATGGTGGATTCTTGAGGGAAAGGTACAATAGTACTGGGATGGTATTGGGTTCTTGGTAGAATTTTTATGAGTATCTAGTGGTTCCTTTTGGGTTGTAGTGAAATTTTTAGCTCCATCAAATACCCAGTTGACCAATGTTGGGTGAATAATATAGATATAGTGTTTTTCTATCTTTTATGTGAAAATTTTCATCTCTAACCAAAATTAAATTTTTATAAACAATTCCACTAAAAATATATTCCACATATTTTTTAAAAATTCCCCATGGAATCTCACATTAAAATCTTATCCCTTCTAATAAAATCTTTTATCCATGGTCTATGTTTCCTCTATGTGGTCATAGGAGCCTTTTTTTCAACTTTTATTAGGTTGATACTCCCACTAATCTTTCTTATTATTTTTATCCATCATGTGAATGATTTAAATAACCTAGTTTTGTAATATCACTTTCATATTAGTAAATTGTTCCGTAATTTTCCTTTCTATTTAGTTCTACAGGGATTTAATGTTTAATGTTGTTTTGTTATTACATGATTTTCTCTTACCAAGAACTATAGCATATGTTGTAAGAACCTAAATCTATTATAATTTTTTCTTATATGTTGACCTAATAATTTTAATAGTTACATGATTGAATATGTTATGCCTCTAAGAAGACATATATTATAATTTTTAGTGAATCAATCCTCTAATTATGATATTAATGAACTGACATATCGATGGTATGAGGTCAATAGAATTTAATTAAACTGTTTTAATAAAATAAAATTTTCTTAACTCATTTAAATTAATCTATAAATTTTTTATTTAATTTGGTTTGTGTGGATAATATTTTGAATCCTTAATTAATATATATATATATATCACAATTATTTTTTATTTTCTTGTTTTGAAACCCTTTTATGATATTCATTTTAGTTTATTCTTGATATTGATGCTTCTTCAAAACATTTCATGGATAGTTGTTTAGAATGTTTGAGAAGGAAAATAATTCTAATGTGAAAAATGAGTATGTTAATCTCATGTTCATAGACAAGATGATAGAATTTAATGGGACCACTATTCTTTGACTCTATTATATCCTTTCCCTTATTCCTTAATAGATGATCTATAATATTAATATAAATATTCTATAAAATATTCTCATTCCCCCAATGTGATGGTTATTTCACTCAAATATGTTGTATATGGTAATCTAAAATTCTATGAATAGAATAAAATAAAGTAACTCAAGTATAGATCCTATCTATATTAGGGTTTACTTATTATGTTATATATTTCTGATGTATATCATTGAGAAACATGTCAACTATTAATTCTACATTATCCTTTATCTTTGAATTTTTTTTGTATGCACTTTATCCTGTGATAGGTTATAAGGGATTATAGGAGACTTATATTTTTTTATAAAATAGACAACCTTCAAAAATATTGATTAGGTTTTGTGTATATCTTTTTTCCAGTTACCTGGTAGAATAAAAATTGGTGTTTTTCCAAATATATAGACATATGGAGTGTAGAGCTTTATTGGACTCTTTTTTTATTTTTTAATGAAGACTCGAGTTATGATGAGTGGGGTTTTGGGGATTTATTTTTGATAGTTTTTAAAAAAATTACATTCCATTTTTTTTCTTGGGAATTATTATCTAACCTTATAAATTTTTGTGTGGTGTAATTATATTTTCACTCATTATGTTGTATTTTTATATATGATATATCTTCTTAAGTAATTTCATGTACATTTAGATGGTCGATTTACAATGATAAATTGTTCTGATTAATAGTTGACTAATTTAAGATTATATGTATTTTCATCCCATATGTTCTCTGCCATAATATGTCATTCCAAAATATTTGACTAAAACTTATATTGTTTATTTAAAATTCAAAGAGTGGAAATCATCTCCTAAATATATATCATTCATCATATGATATTTATTCTAGCCTCTGGAGATTTGAAGGCATGACTATGGTGTTATAGTTATTACATCTAATAATGTTAGGTTACTGAATACATTATCATAATTGGAAAATATAACACAATTATAAAATATTCAAATAGAGTTTTAAAATTATTTGTTATTTCATTAAGGTGGGAAATGATATCGAATACCATTCGAATTAACTAAAATACAACAGTATAATAAAATGATAATATTTTTCAAAAATTCCTCTTAATATTTTTTGTCTTTTAGTTATAACATTTATTTTATCAAAATTTAAATGAATATGTGTGACAATTTTATTTTTTACATCTCTTCGAATCCCTGGAAAATAAAAAAATTCGATAAATTCAAAGGACTCAAAATCATTAAATATTAGTAATGTTCTATAAAAAATTGATATTATTAAGTATACAATAATATTTTCTTCCTTGAAAATATATATATAATTATTTTTCATTTAAAGATTAAAAAAATGTGAAATTTCCCATGAGATATTAAAGTATCATTTCAAGACATTATGATTTGGATCATTTTAAATTATATAGATTAAAATTTTTGACATGCATATATTTGTACTATTTATTTTACTTTCTAAAATGAATAATTAAATAACTAAAAAAATAAATATATTCCTCATTAAATTTTCTATAGTATTCAAAATGATTTTTGATAAGATATTAAACTTAATTTAACTATATATACTATTGGAAGTAATTCATCATATGATTTTTCGTTTAGAGAAAATATTTCCCCCAATAATATTCACTTTAATGATTAATTTGACTATGTATTTGGATGATGACGAAATCGATAGAGGAATAGTTTATTTTAAATGGTTGTATACCAATGAGTGGTAACCAATTTTATTATAACTAACATTAATAAATTATAATTTCCCAATGTAAAACATAAAAAAATTATATATTAATATTTTACTCTTCTTTAATATTTATCATGGTCATTTGAAGACTTACGTAAAAATAATGCTCAGCCATTTTTTTAATTTCTAATGGTAAGCATTATTACTATTTTTTTACATTATATTTTGGGTATTTAGATTTGATAGAGAAAATATTCATTTGACTGGGATTTAATTATAATAATACAATTTATTCCCTTCCAATAAAAAATCATCATTTTTTCCTATATTAGGTTGACATTTTAAAAATTTTAGTCATTTTTATTGAATGGTATAGTGTTATAGTGTACATATAGATACATGCTACCTGATACTGATATTATTGGTCATTATAGAGAATACTTTATGATATAAGAAAAAATACACCTTAGGCAACAAACTTTGATGAGGCGTAGAAAATATAGGAACATAAATAAGAAATTATTGAATGTATTTGAACATTATTATAATTACTAGAATAATATGTATTTTTTATATGTTGATAATTATATAGAGTATGTAAGAGTCATTTATATCAATTTTTATAGATAATAAATAAAAATATTCTTCTTTAAATATCATTTGATTTAAAGTATTTGTAATATTCTCTTTGAATAATTTTAAAATATTTAATGCTTAAATCAGTAGTGGCTTCATGTTTCTACAATCTATCATGATAACGGACTAAAAATATATGTTGATGTTATATATATAACTTCAGGTCTAGGATACTATGAAATAATTGTTTATATTCTTATGTATGATTATCACTAAAATTTTGTAGTCATGTAATTCAAATGAAAATGGATCAATATTAAATGGGGTATATAGATTGATTCATTAAAATTAATTTTTTTAACTTCTCTTGGTTGATCAATATTGGTAAGCATGGGTAAAATTATCCATATATTTTTACTACTCAAATGAAACTAATGTATTATATCATTGATATAGTTAGGAATCAGTGGACTGTAGTATTTCATATGAAGTTATGGGATATGGTTGGTATGGGTATAAAGGTAATGTAATTTTATATAGTGAATCCCACTAAAAATATATTTAATTGTGTCTCCAAGATGATATTGGAAATATTGGTCTTCGGTGGTAGTTTAGAGAAGATAAATAATAATAAGTAATTATAATGATAGAATCTGATAAATACATGAATATTAGATAATAATATTATTATAATATATGTGACATAATTTTCAAGAATTATATTTATAAATATAAATATAATTATTTATGTCCACTATATGGTATTTTAATATAAATGGAATATGGTTTTTCATGTATAATTTCATATAATTTTATAGTTGTGATATTTTTCATTTTCAATTTAATTAAATATATATATATATAATGAATTTTTATTCGAATACATGTTTAATTGAATTAGTTATACTCTTCATTTTAATTTATAATAATGTCACACATAGATATTTTACCAACTCTTGGGCATAGGATAATAATACCACTCTTTCTACACAAATTACACTGATAATACAAGATGGGAATTATACTCCTGTTATACAAAGTAAACTAATAATATTGGACAATCATTCTACCCTTACTATACAGGGTAATGTTCGTGACAAGAATTAAATAATTTATTAACAAATTTTAGTTAACCCGGTATACATTTTTCAACTGGTAAGAATTTATAAGGTTACATGGGCAATAATACCGTCAGCTATAGTAAAACCCTTTTGTAGTCAAACCATTATTTGGTCACCCTTATGTGTCTATTGGAATGTCACCATTATATGTATATATTATTAATGTGGTAACATTTATTATGTATATATTTATAATAATTTTTTAAATTTTATGTAACAAAGGAAAAAAATTGAAGATATGAACATAAATATTGTAGTTGTTATTGATTTCATTGATATACTGATAGTTGTCATATTTGATTCATATGGGGTACACAACGATGATGAAACATGTCTTTTGGGTAATATTATTGTCTTATTTTCATGTCAGGAGATTTCACACGACAATTTTTTTTTATTTTAGGCGTATTACATTTTCAAGAAAGAATGAGTGGTTTGAAATCCATGTAATTGTAATATACTAATTATTTATTCAAACAGGATCAATTTATAATAATATAATAATATAATAATTTTTATGTATTTTTTATATTGATGTTACTATTTTTTGATGTAACTAGTATTATATCACGTCGTTGAACCCTATACGCATTGGTAAAAAATAGAAATATTTCGAATGTTTCTTATTGAATTAATTTTATATTATATCTTCATTTCAGTCACATATGTATAAAGTGTTTCATAAATGTGTTAAAAGTGATCTGGTTGAGATGTTTATCTATCATCATATCATGAAATCCCTTCTTGAATTTGAATATATGTCATTGGATTCATATAACTATTTTAATAATATTTTTATTTTATTGATATATAATTTATTAATGAGATTTTATTGTGAAATATTTATAGATGAGAGAATAAACATATTCCCCATACATATGGTTCAATGATTTTCATTAGGAAACAACATGGCTTGCAACCAATTTAATTCAAAAAATATATATCTATAAAAAAAATTTATCTAGTTTTTAAATTAATTATAAATGTACTTATCTAATATTAGTGGATAACATAGATCAAAATATTAATAGTTGAGTATACTATTTAATTTCCCTAATTATGATTTATGTTATATAAATAATCTTAAAAAATATTAGGTTAAAAATTTTTAAGTACTTTTGAAGACAATGTAAATACATGTATAGACTAAAATAAATAAATTGTGAGATTCAAAACCTTATTTCATGAATTATTATCCATGTAAGATGATTTTTCTCACGTTATATGGAAATACTGTAATAATTATGTGAACTGGATGGTTTGTAGACCTTCTCCATCATGGGTCTTTGGAAATACAAGTACCTCTTTTTAAATGACATAAACTAAAAGTGGGATAATATATTATGTTGATCCTGAATTATTAAAAAAATCATTTAACAAAGGATAACTATTAAAGATCGGTATTCAGAAATTAAAACATTGAATAATACATTATTTTAATTAGAGAGTATAATAGATTAAATGTTTGAGAGGTTGGATGGATGTATTATATAAGAAATAGTAAAACTAATACAGAATTTTATAATTGTAAATATCATATATTCATACATATATTTTATATATTTTTTATTTAATTTTTAATAGATGAAAAACCTCATTCAATAGAGAGAAAAATAACATAATGAGAACTGTTGATATATTACCAAATAAAAAATACTTATTATCAATGTTGAATGAATAACCCCTATTTTATGACAAATTTATTAACATCTCCATATATAAGTTCCTAGGAAACTATTAATGAAAATATATAATAATACATGTCACATTTGTTGAATTTTTATTTAATCCTTATCAATGTTAATATATTCTACTCACAGTGTTCAATTGGTACAATAAAATTGAGCGTAAATAGTTTTAATATTTTAATTATTAATCATACATAGATAATAAAAAATTATTACTTTTTTGAGGGATTTTTATTATGATTTTACAATGATATCTCAATAAGTGTTCAAAAAAAGATATAAAATGTGAGCCTGATTATCAATAAGTGTTTTCAAAAATAGAGAGAAGATGTATATTAGCTATCTTGTAGTTGTTTCATTTTGTGATTAGATATTTATAAATCATTGGAAGGAGGGATATTATATTAATCCTTATTAACTGGAATAACTATTTAAGTTAATATATTAGTTATATGGGTTTTCTTCTACTCCTATCAAAAACAATTTTGTCTTCTTCAATTTATATTAGGTTCAAATTAAAGTATTGTTTTCTTAAAACAATATTACCAGTTGTGATGTTACAATAGTTTTGTTACTATGTTGAAATTAGTTAATGTGGATCTACATTTCATTTTAGTATATTCATTAACAATTTTTGTTTAACTATTCTAAAAATCAGAATCTTGGGTGGCAAGTTGAAAAATATACAATGACCAGTATGATCTATCTAGGGAAGTGAAGGGATTAATTGTAGTAAAACATCTTATGTGTTTATTATAATACTATGGCATTTAATATTAATGAAACCCTTAATTATAAAAAATTACAATGATTTAATATTATGTAGAAAGGTAATATATATCGGGTATTTATATGTTTAAGGTTCAATAAAATAGTGTATTATAAAAATGAATTTATCTTATATGCATTAGTTCAATATATTTTTTCTATTATATTGATTGGGATTGAATGAGCTGGTTCTCTATAATTTTTTACTGCACTACCATAGTTATGGATGGTCAATATTATCACTGGTTATTTTTCACACCAATTAATATGAATTCATATATTGGATGTTTCCTAAAACTCTAATAAATATATTGAGAGTGGCTTATTAACAATCTATAAACATAGAAAACCCCTCATAATATTTTATATAAATACTATAGACTTAATTTTTTTCTTTTGAGGTGGTTTATAAAACAATAACTAATTAGTGGTTTTACAGCAATCTTAAAAATCGAATGTGAAATAAATAATGATTTCCTAAATAAAACATAAAAATTCTAATTTTAGGTGGTTTATATGATGTTCCATGAAATCATATAGTTTAAGTTAAAACTACTTATATTGTTATTATTTTTTATGGTGTGTTAATATATATATATATATATGTATGTATGTTTGTATATATATATATATATATTGTAACCAGTGGTCATAAATTACATTCTAAGAGTAAGGGAGTGTTTATAAAGACTCAAAATTTATTCTTATGAAATACTTGATCATATCTTTTCCTCATGTTTGTAAATTCACTTGGAATTTATCCCAAAAATTGCATAGATACAGAAAAAAATGAATAAATGAAAAGGGTATAGACACCATGATTTTTCTTGGTTCACCCACACTAGTCAATATATGAGCAGAACATCAATTATTTCATTATATTTTAAATCATCACATATCCAGTAACTAATGATTAGAATCATTATGATATCTTCGTTGATCATCCATAATCAATGAAATCATTATTTGTTTTCCCACTACTTTCAAAGAGAGATACAAAAAATTATATTATGGATGTCTAGATTGATCTTATGAGATTAAAAATTCATAAAATTAATCCATACTATAGAGATTTTTTCTATGATTGCCTGTCTCTACTTATTGATCTACATATGTGTCTATAATAAACAATTAATTCCATGAAAAATCCATTAATGATACCCAATTATGAAACAACTCACATGTTTAATCTCATATTTTTTATATAATACATATTTCTCACTTTCACAATCTAATTCTATATATTTAAGTTATATTATTCCAATCTGTCATTTTTTATTATATAAAAATCTCCCGGTTTCACTATAAAATAATTAAAATAATTAAAATTTCTATTTAAAATACTTATCCACCTTCCATTTGACCATATTTGTATGTTCAATACAAAACAAATCCATGTCATTAATATCCATTATGATTATTTGACTTCATTCCAAAAGTCTTGTAACTCATAATATATAAAATTTCATCAAATCCATCAAAGTCATCAATCCTCCAATAATCATAGTCTGACATCATGTACTACAACATAATATGTTGTTTTCTTCATTAATTTCTTATAAATTCTACACCTATTTAATTATCCTTTATATTGTGATCTATATAAAAGTCATATAAACAAAACTGATCCAAATAATCATGGTTTCTATATTGTATTTTCTCCTTGTTTATTAGAGTGTATACAATGTTTTGTTACGTGGTTTCATCTTCCTAATTTATAGATCCATAATATGTCATCATGTGACCTATTTATTCATGGTGTAACATTTCATTTATCAGAAAACAAAGACACATCATGTGTTTTTATACTATTATAAACATCATGTATTCTTTTTATAATCCACATATCACCAAAATTTTAATATTATATATAGTGTATTATAATTAATAATTGTTATAGTGGGAAATGCTTAACAATTCAATGTAGAGAAATGTTGAGTTTTCCTTCGGTACATTCCAAGGCGTGTTTTCTTTCAAATTAGAATGACTCCATATATTATTATGTAACACAAAAATACTTTTTCATGTTTATCTATTAATGTATCATTCATTTAATGATCATCATGGCTACACTATGATGTATATTCATTATCACAATATAACTTTAAAAAATTCATAAAATGTCTCCAAATATCTGGGGATCAAATAACCAAATCCAATTCAGAAAAATATAATATTATATTATCTATTTATATTGTTCTATAATTTTATATTTCATTTGCAATTTCATAATAAATACACCACTTCAAACTATTAAGTTAAAAATTGACATCCATATCACTAATCTTCAATAAAATGTTGATGGATTTATGTTGCAAATTTCTCTCATCCTTTAATAATAAAATACCATGGTATGAGACTTAATATTTTATCATAAAATGGTATCTAAAAAACATCATTTTAGATTTTGAAATTATTTTCAATATTTAGAGTCTCCTCCTACTATCACATGAAACTATAAACACTTCCCTCTTTACCATTTTTGTTATTATAATATTAATTTTGTTCCTTGGACTTACATGACAAGATACAATAAAAAATTATTTAAGATGACATGAGAAAATTTATATGTAATAATCAGCAGAATAAGTCATCTCCAATTATTCTATTTACATTTCAAATTTTTATTCTCCAAGAATTAACAAAAACCTTTTTAAACCACTACATGATTATTTTATTGTTGAATCTACTAAACATTATTTTTTATATTTGGAATCCCATAAATCTTTTATAAAACATTATTCTTATAATAAATTGGATATAACTAATTTCAATACATGAAACAACAAAATTAACAAATTTATTCCTTATGAGAGATGATTTAATACCCCCAAAATAAGAGGAATATTTTTTAAATATGAGGTTCATCTAATGATTCTTAGACATGATAGTAACAAAAAACATCATACTGATAACTACTCTTTGACATTGAAAAAATTACAATTTCACAATTCTATATTCCACCTTTTCCAATATAAATTGGTAACAAATGTGGATTTTTTTCATGTAATAATATTTAACTATGTTATTTGTTAACGTGATAACACAATTAATATCAGACTGAATAATAATTGGTTATTTCTCCATTTTTATAAGATATTAAAAATTCTACTTCATCAATTCAATTATGTATAATATTTGGTGAAATAATTTTATTATCCCTCCTCAATGCTCAATGATTTAATTTCTTTCTTTTTAATCATCCATCTAATATTCAGATGAATAATTCTCCACTACATATAATCTTTTATATCCATAACACCAGTAACCCAGTTTAATGAAATCCATAAAATAATGATTTCCACCAGATTCAAAAACATGTCCTTAATGAAATGTCTTTAGAAAATACATCATTATTCTAATTAACACTGCTATGTTATTATTTTAGAAATATATGAAAATTTATTTCTTAAGAACACTGAATAGTTGATATATGTCATTATAACTATGATATAAAATAGACATTTAATGATACTTTTGTATAACGTTGATCCCAATATTAACTATTATAATTCCATACAAGTTTACTTCCAACAGAAATTATAGTTGAAATAGGTTTTTAATCATCTTTTATAAACTTATTTGATTGCTACCTTGGATACACCATCCATGAAAATATTGGGTTGAAATAATTTTGATGTACTTCTATTCCAAGTATGTAAATTAGTTAATCCTAGACATCACAAATTCATAATGAATTAAATTTGAAAATAATTCTATAAAATTAAACTTCATTATACCAAAGTTGATATCATCCACATACACCATTACCATTAACTACTATAATCTAATTTTATGGCCTAATTATTTTGAATAGTCACTACTATTTTGAACTCCATAATTCTCATATATGTATCTAGACACATAGACAAGAATATAGTGCTTAATTTAGGTCATATAAATCCTTTTTCATCTTATAATTATTGACATCATAATTTCTAAAAATAAAACCCACCAGTAAATGATGTAAACTACTTCCATTAGAACACCATTTAAAACAAGCTATATTTACATCAATTTGTGAGAATTTAAAATTTATCTATGCAAAAACTACCAAGAACAGTTTCATTAAATCCAAACATTCCATCTCTATAAATGTAAATTTGGAATGAATTCTATTACTCTGGGTATACTTTTTATATAGAATCCATGGAATATTTTAGACCACTTGTCTATATTACATCATATGTGTATTTGAAGACCCATTTTATACTTATCATATTGTGATGGTTTATCTTATTGTAAATCTCCCATGTATGGACCCATTAAATTTAGTCCAATTATACATTCATATATTTCATAAAATATTCATCAATATCTTTCTCTATGAGTGTATCATGTTCCAACTATGATAATAGAGTAATTTTTTCCATGAAACTCATTATCTAGGATTTTATTGGAATAGATTTTTCTACAATATATGTACTCATTTAAATGTAAACTATTTACCTTACTTTTTTTGTTGCATATTAACTGTATTTAATAGTATTCTCATCCTTATATTCAAGGTTTTAATCATCACAATTTTTAAGATTTCCAATTATCAAGAATTTATAATAACTTATTCATCTTCTTCATGAATTTCTTCAAAAATAGTATCTCTATAAATTTCCATAAATTCATTTTAAATTACATTTACATAATTGAATTCAACAACTGTTTTATTATTCTCTTTAAACATTTAATGGATTTATGTTGAGATTAATATCCAAGAACAATTAAGTCATTATGTTATGATACATGAATTTAATGTATACTTTCTGAATTAAATACATTAATTACTTTATATAAATGAATAAATCCTTCACACAACTTTATTAGAATATTTAATATTGTAAATAATATAATATTTGGTTGAAAAAAATAAAAGGGATCCAAATTACTCGATATTTCCACTTCATAATGGATTTTCATGACAGTGGAAGATCATAGGATCATTCGAGGGTAATAACTAAAAGTTATGTGAAAATAGAGGTTTTAACATAAGAAAAGAAACATTTACAATATAAATATACCATTTATGATGTAAAAATGTTTTGAAAAATAGAGCAAGAACAAGGAATCATTGGGAAAACACTTGAGAGATGTTTTATTTGTTTCATACTATAATAGACCTATTAATTTTAAAAACATCATTTTATGTAGAAAACAAAATTATAGGGATTTGTTAAATGAAATATTATTGTGTAAAACTAATTCTATGACATAATAAGCTCTGATGAGAAAATAGATAGTCAGTTTTAATAAGAAAAATGATGGGTGACTTCTCATTATGAAGTAAAATGGACTGAGATATCCATTTGATACCCTAGAATCATTTTGATGAATTTATGGTGAATTAACTAAACACAATCACTCCTAAATATCTTGAAATAAGGGACCAAGCTATTTCTACCAATAATCAATCTATAGACCATGGATTTTGGTGAGCTGATACTCTTCTAAATTTCAATCAATCATTATTTCTCCCCTCCTTTCATTGTGGTTTCTTATTCATTCAACGATCCCTCTTACTCTCTCATTACTATAATCGTGGTACAATTATTATCTTGTCCTTGTCAATTTATAAAAATGGGGATGTTTTTTTATGAGTTTTATTTTATTTTTTATTATTCATGTTGGGTTGTTGTAAGTTTTAATTACAATTTCTAAATTATTTCTCTTTGAAATGATCATTACCATTGATTTGCATAATTGAAATGGAACATTTCTAAATTGTGTAATGGATTTCAAAAACTATTCCATGAAATTTAAAAGGTATTGATTAATGAATTATAAATACATTATAAGGATAATCATAGTGAAATAAAACCATAAATTACCAAAGAAAAATAAATTTTTTGTTTTTTATTAAAGAGGATATACCATGATTATTAGATCCTCCAAGTAAGAACCTAAATCTTTTTTCAGTTATATTTTCCTTTTTTGGTCATTTGTTAGAAAAAGAGGAATTTCTAGAAATTTTTAAAGTACACGCTGTGAACTCGGTCACTACAGGTAACTGGGTGCTAGCCGTGTAGTGGCCATGCACATGACCATGTGGGGGTGAACTGGATGCCACGTAAAGCAGAGTATAGAATAGGAGAGTACACATTATGTACATAAAAAGTACACTCAGTATATTTTGTTTTTTTCATTAATCACACTGCGGCCGCGTCTCATTGAAAGAACACCTCCCTTCTTCATTCGTCTCATCTAAGAGCATCGTACGGCTGGAGATCTTCAATGAACCCCCGAGCGAGTGTCTCTCCACTGAATCGAACACTGTGAGTCGCATTGGAATCGCATCAGTGTGTTCTCTTTTCTCATAGAGCCCCATCTTCTAATTACTTCTCCCTCATGAGATATCTAGGGTTGAACGTTTTAGATGTTTTTTTGATCGAACGCATTCTAGGTCGATCCAAGGGCTGACGCCAGAGTATATCGATCTCCCAACACCAAGGTAGGTGGTTTGTGCCTTTAAATTGAAATTATTTGAGTATTATGTTCATTTTTTCCCAATACCCTTAAACGGGGTATTGCGTGTTTACCATTTTAACCCGGTTAATTTCCTACTATGCTGGTATGTGTAAATAGCGGTTAATTATATGTGAATAGGGATGTTTTCTACGCTTTGGATGTTTTTTCCCATGGATGTTATATTTATGGCCATTTCTTCATGTTTAGCTGTTATGTTTCTTTGATGTTTCCCACCCCTAGAATTGTAGGATAGAGTGATTATTTTATCTTCCAAGATTTAAATGTTGTAGACTATTTAGCCAAGTATTTATTGATGTTTTATTTGGTAATATTTCATTTCTATGCTTTTTTACTAACACATGGTCATGAAATCTGGTGTAATAGACTATAAGGTGAATTGACTGAGTGACCTTTCTCAGAGAGGCTTGGAACTATTATAGACTATAAGGGGAATTGACTGAGAGAGCTTCCTCAGAGAGTCTTTGAACTATATTATACTATAAGTGGAAATGAACAAGTTAGCATTCTCAGAGAGTCATTGACAACATAGGGCTATAAGAGGAATTTACAGAGTGAGCTTCCTTAGAGATTCTTTGACTACCACATACTATAAGAGGAATTGACTATGTGAGCTTCCTCAGAGAGTGTTTTTAAATTCTTGGGACTATAAAAGGGAATTGACTGAGAGAGATACTTCAGAGAGTCTCTGTAGTATCCTTGTTTTGATTGAACCAGAGGGGTTAGGATGAGAGTACTACCTAGAGGGTTCACTGCTTATTTAATGTTGTGAATGTATAGAACTAATTTCATTGAAAATAAAGGGATAGTTACTGGTGATCACTTCCTTGTTTACTGCTTTGTTTGTTTATTACCTACCATATAATCACTGACTATTTGGAAAAGATCATGTGGTGATTGACTACAAGGATTTAGTCTCACACCCTATTCGGTCTATGAATTTGGGACCAAACTGATTATATTGATGCAGGTATAGATAATGTCAAGTACCCTTCTACTTCAGGTACTTGATATGTTGTGGTTCTAGAGAGCAAGGGACCATGCTGAGGCTTGCAATGCTGAAGAGTTGTTTATCTTTTTTCTTTTGTACTTTTTCATAGAACTATTCTATATTCCAACATTGTGATGTGTTTGGATATTTTCCTAGACATACGTATCATGCATCATTTTTATATATGTATCACTCCATCTGTTTAATTCTTTTGACTTCTGTTGTTTATTTTCATATGGATTATTCCACTTATGCAATTGTTATTTGTTTTTCTCATCTACTGTTTTACTATGCCTATTGTGGAATAGTTTCCCCATAATAACACCCAAAGCCCATACTACTAGTTAGAATCCTATGGACTTAGGGGAAATTATCTTGAGGTCATGTGACCAACCGGGTATGGGGCGCCTCTTGGTGGCTCTCAAAACCAGGACGTTACAAAGTGGTATCAAAGGAATTCTTTTTTTTCTTATTGACTTACTTTTTGGATCTTGTAGCCAGGGATAGGACAGAATATGTACATGGTAATAAACTAATCCTATGAGTAGCTAACTCGTGTATAGGGAAAAATTAATCAACCTCATGTTTCAATTTTTCTAGTCATTCAATTATTACAGTCGATTTGATTTCACCTTGAGTGACACATATGTATTGTGTTGTTATTGTTGATGTTATTCAGGTTCTATTTATGTTGCAACCCAATAAGATGAGGGTTTTCCATCTCATGCATCATTTATTTACTTTCTAGAAATCACATGTCATGCATTCATTCCATGCCATATAGTGTGAATTTGCAATTTCATGTTGTTGTTAAAGATGTTGTGTTAGGTATTCATGCTGTTGTGATAGTTTCCTTGATAAAAATAAATGTTGTTTGATAGGGTATCGTTTGTGTGATGATTTGTTAAAATAAATGCCAAAAATTGGTTCTTGAGGAGTTATGGGCCCTCATTGACCATAATTTGGTGATTCATTGACTTGTATACCTTGTTTATAACATGTTTATGTAACACCCCGAGCTTCCACAATACGTTTCCCTTTGAATAATGTAGTATCTTGCATTGTACGCAACTTTGAGATTCTAACACACCATGAACAATCAAACTAACTGTTATGAATAGTAATACCCACTTTTTGAAAGCTAATAAATTTTATTATTCAAAATGGACTTCATTTTCTATTCGGACTATTGAAATTATATTAGGGTGAATTTTTTTTATTTTTATAAAAACATTCAAATTTTGATTAATAGTGAAAAACACTGAGTTATAGTATAAAACTGAATTTTAATTTGAAGAATTATTTATTTATATTTATATTTATTTTAGGTAAAAATAGATACATAATACTTATATGTGTTCAATTTAATTCATTGGATTCAGTTTATAATAATTTTAGATATATAAAAACATTATTGAACTTTTTAACCATCTTTTACCCACCTCCTAGGAGCATTTGAAAATTACAATAAAACATAATTTTACTACTTCTGTGAATTGAATTTCAAAACTCCAAGAGACATATTTGATATCAATAAGAAAAATTCTATTCAATGAGATAAAAATAATTTTTGGTGAATAGTAACTTTTGACTTTTATTTACCACGGTTAATAAAGAATAGGGTAATTAATGATAAAAATGATATTATTATTACGTAACACATATACGAATTCTATTGGATATGTGTAATTCGATTAAAAGATACCTTAGGAATAAAATATGATTATTTAGGTCCACATGTATTATATTAGGAAATTTATTATTATTTAATTCAATGTAGAGTTAAAAATGTTAAATTTAATGCTTAATTAATAAACCATTTTTAATATAATGTTATACATAAGAAAATTTAGATTATAAATATTAATTAGAAAACAAAACCAATTTAAAACATAATTATATATTTTTTATATTTTTAGACATTAAATAATTTAATTTATTAATGACACAATAATGATGCAGTGATTACCTAATTAATAAAATAATAAAATATTTAATGTTATATATATCCAAATAAATTTAATTTGAAACTTTTTATGAATTACACTAACTTTATTGGTTAATATGTCTTATTAGGGTTATTTTGATGAGTTTTTTCGAAGTAATAATGCTGTTATGAATTTAGAAAAAACCAAATACAAAAAAGGGTCCAAATTGACATAAACGAGTTTTTAAAACAAATATTATATTATTAATTGGTATTCTATTCCTAAAAATCTAGGATTCTTCCCAAATACTTTTATAATGATAGGTGTATCATTAATGAACCACTTGGGGTTCTTTTTAAAGTACATAGTAA
This sequence comes from Viscum album, assembly GCA_963277665.1. NCBI lineage: Eukaryota > Viridiplantae > Streptophyta > Magnoliopsida > Santalales > Viscaceae > Viscum > Viscum album. The sequence goes on along the minus strand of OY728131.1, from coordinate 1,103,225,429 downwards.
GTTTATTAATCAAATAATATTAAAATACAAAGAGACATGGTAAATCTCAAACTATTTAAGTACGAGTTAAATCTAAAAGATAAGGTTAATATAGTGACACAATCCAATCTAAAACCTATTGGTTGAGTGGTTTTCAACCCATCACCACCTTAGCATTTAAATAATTCATTTTGGATCCATTAGATGCTGAAAATGATTTTATTATTAAATAATATTTCTAGCTTTTCCTAAGGTGCCCCTCACCCCTCTTATAAAAGAGTACTCACCCATTTCATTATTTCAAACGTTCAGAGCCATTTGGCCCGGCCAACACCTACCCGAATACCCTCTCAACTGTCCTACCTTCATCCTAGAGTCTATATTTTAATCATAAAGCCAACATATGGAGCCCTTTTAATCAAATCAAAATGGAGAACCCGAAAAAGAGGTAAATATTTCATCACCTCTTTCAAGTTCCTTTCTTCTTCCACTTCCTTTTTCTTTGTTGTTTCCATTATAAAAAATTAATTCAGTATCTTATATATAATGTTATGTTATTATAAATATGGTATAACCATATTAACTATTCTAGCCATCCTTTGAATGACATGTCACCATACGTGCGTACTTATGGCTTAACATCTCCATGTCATGGTGTAATTGTTATTCAATACATTATTTTTTGGATGGGTACAATAATGTTGTGTAATTAATGTAAATAATTAATATAACATCATAATTATTCACTATATATGATATACCATTCAATTATATATTATTTTAATATCAAAAGAATGATATTGTCACTCGTGCATACGTACAGAATACCGTCTCCACGAACTCGATGAGATTCATTCCCCATCGTATCCATTCAAGACTAATTTTCATTAGATGATTAAAAATAATTTTTAAATACATATTTTCATTTTTTATATGAATAAGATACATTTTATCCATAACAAAAATTACTTCCATAACCAATCAAATAAAGGAAAATGAATCAGTTAAAACTGAAACCAACGATAATACTAAGATATTATTAACAAAGCAATGTTAAAAGATCATATATGATATCATATTAATTTATATGATTATTTTATATTTTAATAATAGTTATTTCATCATTATAAAAGTGTTTATCCAACCCTAGACAATTGAAAAGGACAATGTAAGGGGTTTTCATCTCACTTTTATTCCCATGGGATTAATGTTATATTTGACACTACAACCTTTTGTGTGGTGTATGTACTACCCATGATTGTATTTTTTGTGTAATATACTTGAATTTATGGGTATTTACATTATCATTATATGATACCTCCTTAATGGGGTGTATTTTTCATAAGTTACCAAATTGGTAAGGGAATTTCAAATTTCAATTTCTACTCATTGGGCTTTATGCATACTTTATTGATTATTTTACTCCATGATTATGTGAGGAATCACTATTTATTATATTTTTAGTAAATTCCACTCCCCTTTCTATATATATACTTTTGATTCACATAATCACTCCATTGATAAATCTTCAAGTCATTGATATGAACATTATAAGAGTAATTTTGTCTCAATCTCCATTTGTTGAGTTAAACATCCAATTCATTTGTATTTTTTTTACAAGAATATGTGTGATTGTCCTGTAATTTATTAACACTAAATATCCAATCATATTGAGTGTATTTATATTCTTCATGCATAATTATGTCCTTGATTTATCATTAACTTAAGGATACAGTCTTTACAATATATTTCAACTCAATTTACATTCCATTGAGACTTCTTTGTTGTTATACACCAATTCACTTTTGTATGGTGTATATAATGTACTTTGAAATAGTATATCATGAATACCTTTATTCACATGATATTATAAAAGTTTTATTACCTCAATTATTTGTATTGAGGTTTCTATATTTTGGTTAGGAACTCTAACTATAATATCATTTTTAAATGTTTTAAAGATTTATTCTTCTAAATATTTATCATTAAGGTTCTTATTTTAAAAATGGATTTAAGGATTTATTTATATGGACATTAATGATTGAAAATTAAAATTCATTTTAAATTTTTTAATGTTATATGGGAAACATTGATTCAGAAATCTATTTTTAAATGGCTTCTTGGGAAATAATGTGACTTTAAAATGATTTCTGTAAAAAGGGAAATATTTATCTCAAATTGTTTTGATGATCATTTTTAACATTGTCAATATCATTCATTATTCTCAATTGAGGTTAATCTGTTATAATAAAAAAATTATATTGTATTTAATGAGTTATGTATGATTGTGGATGTGATATTTTTATACCATTCATGGTTTGTTTATAAAGTAATGACATTTTGAATTCTAGTTTTAATGTGAATGTTTATGTTATGTTTCGAATTTTCATATGAAGAATGCATTGGACTTAGTATGTGATGGGTGGTTCCCACTATAGATCCTCAATGAATTGGAAGGTCTCATGAGACAAACTAGTATCCTGGCACAAGTCCTTGAAATAATCTTATTTGTAGTATTGGCACAAGTCCTTGATTATGTGTTTATGTAGTTTGGCATTATGAATTCCATAATTTTAAAAGTGGCATTGATATTTCATTAGATTATTCGACTAGTAGAATATCAATGTGAATATGTAAATAGCATTGTTGTATTTTTATATTTTCCATATTATACTGAGGTACATGTTTAAATGGATTTATTTTAGTTTTATACATTGCCTTAAATGTTTATACTTATTTATGAAAGATTCTGCTATATTGTTATCCTTACTGAGCATTTGAGCTCACCCCATTCTATGATTTATTTTTCCCAGGATGTGAAGAAGTATATTATGACTGACCTATAGGGATCTTCAATGGTATCTCAGTGTTGTCTATGGAAAAGATGTTGTTGTAGTTATCCATTTTACCATGTAATGCAAACCTTATGAATGTATCTAGTACTTCCAAGGATACTAATCTAATTAGAAATTCAAGACTTCATCATTTTTTATCAGGCCAATGATAAGTAATAATACATGACTCTAGGATTATGGGGTCGGGTCATTACAGTTAGTATTAGAGGATGTTTAGTAAAAAACCTTGGAAACTAGATTTAGATTAACACTGATTAGAGAAAATATCACAAAGATAGGATTTGAGGATTAGTACACAAGAACCTCCAATAATTTTTGTATTGTAGAGATTTTGTGAGTTCTCCAGGCAATACATCCCTGTCTGGATATGATCAGGTAGAGGCATCTCTGGCATAGATGTACCTAGGGGTAAAACCCAAAAACCCCTCTTTGAGCTAGACTCAAACGGGAACTGGTGCATGACAATGGGCCTTGCTGCAGTCTTGGTTATGACAGTCCTCGGGGATATGCATAGGATAATTTAAATTTTCAATATAAACCGGTTTGATGTATTTTAATATCTGATGAGAATATATGACCTTGGTTAATCTTTAGGTGTTTCGAATTGAAAATTTGGTGTCATGATATTCTCTAAATGATATTATAACTATTGTTACTCACATAATGTTTTCTGGTTTTAGTCAATGGATGGATTCCAAGGAAGTCATATCAACTTTGAGCATGATGTAAAAGGTGGGAAAGGTGGAGAAAATGAGGAACAAAATGGAATATTGATAGGAGTAAAAGATATCATTTTCATGCCAAATCAGTTTTCCCAAAATTTGATCAACAACATATATATTAACCAACTCCCGGACTCAAAAATGAAGAGAAAGGTGATGAATGATAAGATCCGGAGTAGTGGAGACCATGGAGAAAAGAATCCTCAATTTCTATCATGTATGAAATATGTAAGGAGACAACCAAGAAAGTGTTTCATTGGAACAATGAAATGCTTTACGTGTGTGAAATAAGGACATAAAGTAAATAAGTTTTGACGAAAAATAAAGAGTACAATGGAATAAAATGAAACTGGTCCCAGGAATCCATTTACAGTCTTTTTCTGTAAATGTAGGAGACCTGGACTTTACTCGAGTGAATTCACTAATCTATAGGATATTTTCATGGTCAAAGAAGAAGCTATGTAGAACTAAATAGATGGAGAACTGATTAAAATTATTAGTTCTCATTGTTGATGGGGTGACTTCTAAATAATATTCTCTATTTTATTTTTCACCCTGCAGTTTGTCATGTGAAAATGATATTTGAGGAAGAATTATTTTTTATCTTGTGGATATAGTTAAAAATAACAATTTGTATTTATATGATCATTGGTTTTGAGAAAATTACAAGTTATTATATTTTGGGATGAAAATGCAAGGTATAGGATAACATTTTTGGTTAAATTATGTGATGGTTATTTTGGGTAATTTATCTCATTTTGGTAATTTTATAAAATATTGTTTTCAAAAAAGGACATCACACAGACCACGTGACAACCTGTCGCATCGGACAAAGCTATGGGAATCGAACCCACAACCAATGTGCGATTGAGATTTTTCGCTACCACTGGACTATGTGTAGTCCCTGGTTAGTGTGACTAATTATTTTTAGTTAAATGATTTTATTGATCAATGATAAATTAATTTGGGATATTATGTCTTGTCAAATAAATACCCTTAGTATAGGAAAATGATTTGGTGATTAAGTGATAAATGTTATTTTGGAAGACGTTCACTCTGTTGGGAACACTATATGCCTAAGGAAAATAGAATACTATAGTATTTCATTTGAAGAGTAATGGTTTATTTTATCAATCTTTTTATTGTGGGTTTATAGTGATTTGGGATATTTATGGAAATGATTAACCTATAATAGAGAATATGTGATTAGGATAATTACATTTAAGTGTGAGACTTTAAGAGTAGTCGATTTCATTTAGAGATACAATTTAATGTGGAAGACTACATAACCAAATTTTTCTATGTTTTTTATTTCAATATTAGTTTGGATTATATATAAGGATTTTACGGAAAATTATTTATTGAATGGTATTTATTTAACTTTGGGATATTGTTGTTTTAATTTAGAAAATTATGATTAGTGTTTCTTTCTCTAATGGAATATTTTTTTGGGGAATCATCTGATCGAATACTAACCATTTTGATTTTTATTAATCTCTAAAGACAAGGTAAATATATATTTTATCCTTTGTGTATCATGTGATTCACTATAAGTTGATTCTACTTCATCCTGTGTGACTAAGTCCTCTTGAATACTAATCGTTTGAAAAAAATGGGTTAGTGGTAGAAATTTATTAATGAATGAAACTCTACTTAAAAATTATGTATATCTATTTATGTTCTTAGTCAGTCTCATAAATAAATTCATCATATTTATGAAATGTAACTTAAAAAAATATGTTTTCCATTTAATTTTCCTACTGGGAAGATAATGACCATTTGTCCCATCACATGTATGTGGATTTCTTATTGTTAAATTTCTCCTAATCGTGTTTTCTCTCCTTCTCCAATAGGACATGACACTTAATTTATCATTCATATCCATGTTTTCCTACATGGAATCCTAGTAAGGGTTATCTCGGGCGACCTTTGTACTTCTCCTTCATTCTTTTAAAGTGACATTTATAATGAATCATTTTCTGATGTGGGAATTTCAATTATGTTCCCAAGCCTAATTTTAAAAATTGAAAGGGCGCAGTTTCCAAAAGGGGGGAAGAATTCAACACCCCAAGCTTCCATGGTACGTTTCCTTTTGAATAATGTAATAGATTTTATTGTACACAACTTCAAGATTCTAACACACCATGACCAATCAAATAAACCGTTATGAATACTAATACCCACTTTTTGAAATTTTTTATATTTTATCATTCAAAATTGACTTCATTTTTTGATTCGGAATATCAAAATTATCTTAGGGTGAATTTTTGGTAATTTTCTCAAAACCTTCAAATTTTGATGAATAGTGAAAACACTGAGTTATAGTTTCAAACCAAATTTCTATTTAAATAATTATTTATTTTATTTAAATTTACTTTAGGTCAAAATAGATACTTAATACCTATATAAGTTCAATTTAATTCATTGGAGTTAGTTTATAATAATTATAGATATATAATAATTTTATTGAACTTTTTATTCGTCTTTTACCCACCAACTACGAGAATTTGAAAATTTGAGTAAAATGTAATTTTACCTATTCTATGAATTGAATTTAAAAAATCCAAGAGACATGGTTGATATTAGTATGTAAAATTTGGTTCAATAAGATAAAAATAATTTTTGGTCAACACTAACTTTTGACTTTTATTTACCACAGTTAAAATTAAATAGTATAATTAAGGGTAAAATTGAAATTATTATTACCCTAACACATGTCTTAATTCAATTATATAATTGTAATTCGACCAAAAACAACCTTATGAATTATATATGATCCTTTAGGTCCTCTTGGATTAGATTAGGACATTTATTATTATTTAATTCAAAGAAGAGTTAAAATTGTTAAATTCAAATATTAATATGTAAACCATTTTTAATATAGGGTTATACATAAGATAAATTCTATTATAAATATTAATTAGAAAGCTAAAAATATTTCCTACATAATGGTATCTTATTTATATTTTTTAGACATAAATTAGTTTTATTTATTTATAACACAATGATGATGCAATAATTACCTAATTAATGAAATATTAAACTATTTGATATTATAAATATCAAAATAAATGTAATTTGAGACTTTTTATGAATTAAATTAACTTTATAGGTTAATATGACATATTCGGGTTGGTTAGATGAATTTTTTTGATGTAATCATTTTTTTTAATTTAGAAAAAACAAAATACCAAATAGTGTCAAAATTTGCATTAGAGTTTTTGAAACAAATATTATATTATTAATTGATATTATATTCTTATAATCTGAGGATCAGACAAAAGACTTATATATTGATATTTGTATCATTAATGAACCTCTTTGGGTTCTCATGGAAGTATATAGTATGTTTATTAACTAAAAAATATAAAAATACAAAGAGACATGGTAAATGTTAAATTATTTAACTAAGAGTTAAATCTAAAAGATAAGGTTAATATAATGACCTAAACCTATCTAAAACCTATTGTTTGAGAAGTTTTAAACCCATCCCCACATTATCCTTTAAATAATTCATTTTGATTCATTAGAAACCTATTGTTTGAGAAGTTTTAAACCCATCCCCACATTATCCTAAAAAAGGGAACTCCCCCTTCTCTATATCTCACACCTTCAAAGCCATTTATCTCAGCCAAAACCTACCCAAATACCCTCTCAACTATCTTACATTAATCCTAGAAGACTTATTTTATTATTAAATCCAACATAAGTATCCCTTTTGACAAATTAAAAGTAATAACCCGAAGAAGAGATAAATATTTCATCACCACTTTCAAGTTCCTTTCTTATTCCACCTGATTTTTCTTGGTTGTTTCCATTATAAAACAATAAATCAAGTATATTCTATATAATTTTATGTTATTATAAATATTTTACAACCATATTCATTATTCTATCCATCCTTTTAATAACATGTCACCATACATGCGTACGTACGACATACCGTCTCCACGTTGTGGTGTAATTGTTATTCAATACATTATTTTTTGGATGGGTACAATAATGTTGTTTAATTGATGTCAATAATAAATACAAAATTATAATTAGTTTGTATATATGATATAAAATTAAATTATATATTCTTCTAATATCAAAATAATGATATTGTCGCTCGTGCATATGTACGGATTTATGTCTCCATGAACGCGATGTGATTCATTCCCAATCATATCCATTCAATACTAATTTCTATTTGACGATTAAATATTATTTTTAAGGACATAATATAATTATTAATATTAATAAGATAAATATTATCCATAAAAAACATTTCTTACGTAACAAAGCATATAAAGGAAAATGAATCAGTTAACACCCGAAACGACGATAATACTAAGATATTATTAACAAAGCAATGATAAAAGATAATATGTGATATTATATTAATATATATAATTCTTGAATAATTTAATAACAATTATTTTATCATTATATATGAGGTTATCCTACCCTTTACCAAGGTAATGTACAATGTAAGTAGTTTTCATCTCACTTTTAATCCAGTCAGATTCATGCTATATTTTCCACTGCTACATTTTGTGTGGTGTATATACTACCCATGATTGTATAGTTTGTTTAATATAATTTAATTTATGGGTATTTACATCATCATTGGATGATCCTTCTTTCATGGGGTGTATGTTTCGTAAGATACCAAATCGGTAAGGGAATTTCAAATTTCAATTTCCACTCATTGAGCTTTACGCATACTTCATTGATTATTTTACTCCATGATTATGTGTGGAATAACTATTTATTATTTGTGTAGTAATTTCCACTCCCCTTTCTGTGGATATACTTTTGATAAACCTAATCACTCCATTGATAAATTTTCAAGTCATCGATATGAACTCGATAAGAGTAATTATAACTCAATGTCTATTTATTGAGGTAAACATCCAATTCATGGGTGTTGTTTTTACAAGAATTTGTATGAATATCCTCTGATTGAATTACACTAAATATCCAATAATTTTTAGTGTATTTATATTTTTCAAACATAATTATGTCGTTGATTTATCCTTAACCTAAGGATATGGTCATTATAATAGACTTCATCTCAATTTACATTCCATTGAGACTTCTTTGTTATTATACTCCAATTCACTTTTATATCGTGTATGTAATATACATTGACATAGTATATCATGATTCCCTTTATTACCATGATATTATAACATTTTTATTACCTCAATTATTTGTATTCAAGTGTCTCTCATTTGGTTAGGAACTCAAACTAAAATAAATTTTTTAAATGTTTTAATGATTTATTGTTCTAAATATTTATCATTAATGTCCATGTTTTAAAAATGGTTTTAAGGATATATTTATAAGGACATTAATGTTTTAAAATTATAATTCCTTTCACATATTACAATGTTGTATGAGAATTTTTTTTTTCAAAAAACTATTTTTAAATGGCTTCATGAAAAATAGTGTGACTTTTAAATGATTTCAAGAAAATTGGGGATATTTCTATCAAATAGTTTTGATGATTATTTTCATCTTTGCCAATATCCTTCATTATTCTCGATTGAGGATAATCTATTACAATAAAATATTCTATATTGTATTGAATTAGTTATGTTTGACTGTGTATGTGCTATTTTTATACAATTCATGGTTCGTGGATAAAGTATTGACATTTTGTATGCTAGTTATAATACGAATGATTATGTTATATATCAGATTTTCATATGAGAAATGCATTGGACTTAGTAAGTGATAGGTGGAGCCTGTTATAGCTCCTCGATGAATCGATAGGTCTCATTAGAGAAACTAGTGTCTTGGCACAAGGCCTTGAGAAAATTTTATTTGTAGTCTTGGCACAAGGCCTTGACCATGTGTTTATGCAGTTTGGCATTATGCATTCCATCGTTATGAAAGATTATATTGATATCGCATGTGATTATTCAACTAGTAGAACATCCAGGTGAATAAGTAAATGGAATTATTTGATTTTTTATCTATTCCATATTATGTTGATGTTCTTGTTTAAAAGGATTTTGTTATAGTTTTATAAACTGCCTTATATTTTTATACTTATTTATGAAAGTTTCTGCTATATTTTTATCCTTACTAAGAATCTAAGATAACTTCTTCATATGTTTTATTTTTCTCTGGATGTGAAGAAGTATATTATAACTGACCTACAGGGATATTCTATGGGATCTCAGTGTTTTCTAGGGAAACAATTTTGTCGTAGTTTTCCATTTTATTATGTAATGTAAACTTTATGATTGTATCTTGTACTTCCAAAGCTACTAAACTAATTGGTCTTTTAGGAATTGATCTTTTCTTATCATTACCATTATACATAATAATGCACCGAATCTGGGCTTCTAGGGTTGGGGTGTTACTTTCTATGATGCCAAGCTTTGATTCGTGGGGAATATGGGCCCTCACGAATCAGAATTTGGCAGTTTGGTGTTCGTTTCAGTGTTTTTCACTACTCCGTAGTATTTTAGGAGGCTTACTGTCTATAAATACCATGAATACACATCATTTAGTTATGACTACATTCCATGTGTTCTTCTGTTCAGGAAGAAATTGTTTTTCATAAGTACACATCGTGTACCTTATGTACACACCATGTAGTCTCTAACTATGTCAAAGGTTGTGTGGGCAGAGACTCAGGATAGGGAAGTTCTTGAAGGAACACGCCGTGTATAGGTTGTATAGGTCGTGTCATCATGACCATGGATCTGCCAGTGTGACTAACAACATGGGTGGCGAAATCTAAGCTTATACACGCCGTGTCAGTTCGGAACATTTCATGTGGTGTAACCTAGGTACTCGGCCATGTAACTAACAACACGGGTTGGTGTTATCTTTCCTAATACATGTCGTGTCCATTTGAAACACTCTGTGTAGTGTGAGCCATGTATCCAGACATGTCTTGAACAACACTGGTCGGTGAAGCTCGCCAAGTGCACGCTGTGTCTGTAACAAACACGCCATGTAATCTTGTTCTAATTGGACTTATGTGGCTTACCTATATAGAAAGACTCATGTATGAGGAGAAAATTCAAGTAAACACTTTGTGTAAGGACAAAACAGCATGTGTTTGGGGTGTTACATGACCTGTTCTGGAAGAAGTACATGCCCATGTGAAAGACTTGAGGGAACAAGTAATGTAGTTATTATACACACTATGAAATCTTCTTTTGTAAAACTTGAATGATTTCCTTCTCATGTTACCTTCTCATGCTTCCCTTTTTTATTCCTTCGTGGTCTTAATCTAAGGTGTGCGCTTGACCTTGCAGATTCATGCCACTGACACGTCCTTCGGTTGTATTCTAGATACAAGGTGATGACCAGACAGCATATATCGCGGATCAAGGATTACCGGTAGATCCTCTAGTTGTTCCAGTCTTGGTACCAGCCATCATACCTAATATAGGTGCAGAAACATAGTTCATGGAGGGATTTTTGAGGATGATGCAGACCTTCCAAGGAGCACCACCTCTTGCTTCGTTGATGGCATAATTGAGGTGGGTCTTTCTGCAGCAACATACTCTCACCTTCTATGGGGATGGAGGACCCAGGCTGCAAAGTCATGGATGGAATCCCTAATGACGGTAATTGATAATCTGAAACTACCTCTAGATAGGAGGGTGAATCTCTCTACCTAAATGCTTCGAAACTCTTCCAAGAGGTGGTGGGATGTGATCCCAAAGGAAGGATGCTAATAGAATATGTCCTGGGATGAGTTTTACCACATCTTCTAAGATTACTTCTATCGAGAGACCTTAAGGGCAGATCGAGCCTGAGATTTCATAAGTCTAGAGCAGGGTACTCTTTTTTACGGATTATTCCTCTCACATCATAGGGTTGCATCATTTCATGCATACTCCAGGATTTGATGTTTTTTTCTTTGCATGGAAGTTCGAGGATGGTCCTAGACATGACATCTGATCGTAGGTGAACATCTTTAGGATGAATTCCATATCATCTATATTCAACCAGGTGATGATCACTGAGCGCAATATGAGTGATTCTGGATCTATAATCCAAGGTGGTTCGTCATCCTGAGTTACTGATCTGCCAGCTGATTGTAGGAAGTGCTGCAGGGAGATTGCACGAGAAGATCAGAGTAGGAGAGATGCATCTTTTGGTATCCAGGTGGTATGATACCAGTGCGGGAGGAGTGGGCATACGAGGAAACAATTTTCGAGGCATCTGGTGGAGTGCTGATCTTGTGACCAGATGGGTCATCTTCAGTGTTTTTGAAAGTTACTTTCACCATCAGCTAGTGATAGGGGTTCTTCTATTACATCACATTCAGGAGCAGCACCACCAGTTTCTCACCAGTCTGGGAAATGATGTTTTTTTATCCATTTAGGCTGAGGTGGAGGTCATGGACATGGTAGCCAGTCACCATGTTTTTTGCAACATAAGGGTAGATTAGTTCAGAGTGGTCATGAAGGGTCACATGGCCATGGTATAGGACAGACTTTTGAAGTGGATCAGACCCAGCAGGATCAGGATCTTGGGCCTTCTAAAGTTATAGGTTTGATCTTAGTAGCCTCAGTTTTATATTCTTCTCTTTTAAATACTGGGTCTTCTCATAACTTTATAGCTGTTGCGATTGCGGATACCCTTGGGTTCTGCATCTTTTATTCAGTTGATATCTTGACCCCAGAAACTCTGTTGGGGACAAGAAAGACGAGTGTACTTAGTGAAAGGAGTGCCCACTTGAGGTTGGTGGGTGTCTCTTTTTATGGGACTTCTATGACCTAGAGATGATGAGATATTATTTCTTTCTCAGAATGGACTAGTTATTTCCCTTCCGGGCATTCATTGATTGCTATCACTATAGGGTGAGTTTCACATCACCAATGGACAGATCTTTTCTTCATAAGGGCGAATGGATTTCCCAGGCGAGCAGAGCGAGACCCAAGAATCATGGGTTAGGAGGAGTTACAAACCATATTTCAAGTCTATATCTAGATGACCAGGGGACTTCACAGTTATACTTTCCTCTAGTGGTGGATCGTTTCAAAGATGTCTTTCCAGAAGGCTTTTTTGGTTTTCCTCTGGAGAATGAGGTTGAATTTTCTATTGAGCTCATGCTAGGAGTTGCACCGATGTCCATTCCTCCTTACAGGATAGCTACACCAGAGTTACAGGATCTCATGATGTAGTTGGAAGAGTTTCAGGAAAAGGGTTTCATTCGACCTAGTACTTCTCCTTGGGGTTCGCCTGTCTAGTTTGTGATGAACGCAGATGGTACCCTCAGGCTTTTGTCTGAATTATCGGAATCTGAACCAGTTTATGATGAAGAACCAATATCCCTTGTTGAGTATTTCTGATTTCTTTGTTCAACTTTGAGGATCTCTGGTGTTCTTGATGATTGACTTGATATTCAGTTATCATCAGTTGCACGTTAGACCATCTGATATACCTCTCACAGCCTTACATAGCAGGTATGGTCTATACAATTATGTGGTTAAGCTGTGCGGTATCACAAAAACGCCTACAGTTTTAACGGCACTGATGAACCAAGTGTTCAATACATACATGGATTCATTTTTGGTCGTCTTTATGGATGATATCTTGGTGTACTATCATACTCGACATGACCATGCCATACATATTGAGATAATTTTTGGGTACATTGAGAGAGCATCATTTATATGTTATGATCTCAAAATGCCACTTTTTGATGGACAATATTCCCTTCATAGGTCATGTTATCTCATAGTTAGGAGTATTAGTAGACCTAGAGAATGTGAGAGTAGTAGTTTTATGGGAGTATCCGAAGAATGTATTTGAGTTATGATGTTTTCTAGGGATATCTGGATACTATAGATGTTTCATAAAAGACATTCCATACTCAGCAGTGCCACTGACAGGCCTGACTAAGAAGGGTGCGATGTTCTTGTGGTCAGATTCTTCTGAGTCATACTTTCAGGATCTGAAAGAGAGGTTGAGTTCAGCAATGATACTAGTTATCCTAGAGTCACTAATTGGTTTATTGTGTATAGTGATGCTTCAAGTATCATTTTTGGAGATGTTCTTATGTAGGGAGAAGGGGTCATTGTGTATGTCTCTTGGAAGTTGAGGCCACATGAGAGGAATTACCCGATGTAAGATCTCGATTTGGCTGTGGTTTTTTCATGCCTTGCACTATTGGAGATATTATGTTCTAGGAGATAATTTTGGGGTTTTCACTTAACACAAGATTCTCAAGTATATCTTCAATCAGTGTGATCAGAATTTGAGATAGTGGGGGTCGTTTGAGTACCTTCACTCTTTTGAATTTGAGCTTGCCTATACGCCTAGGAAAGGCAATGTAGTGGCTGATGTGTTGAGCATGAGGACTCTTATACAGGCTGTTCAGGGGGCCAACTGTGAGTGGCAGCTTATGGTTCTGTTCCCTGAGATGCATGTGGAGGTTTATGATAGACAAGGGAAGACATTTCTTTCTTTTATTCCTGTTAACTCTACTCTTCTTGATCGAGTGCAAATGAGGAATCTATCAGATTCTGAAGGCCTAGTCCTATGAGAACGCGTGTCAAGAGAGGACCCTATTCTGGGATGGACCATAGGTGAGGATGAGATCTTGCATATCCAGGTGTGCATATGGGTGGTAGAAGACATACACGAGGAGCTGATGTGAGACTTTCATTCATCAATTAGGGAAGTTCATCACAGTTTCACCAAGATGTATCGTGATCTACATCACATGTATTGGTGGCCAGGTATGAAGAGAGATGTTACTTGTTTTTTCATGAAGTGTTCCACCTGTCAACAAGTGAAGGTGGTGCATTAGTGTCTTGTAGGGATTTTAAAGTAGTTTCCCATTCCTGAGTGGATGTGGAATGATGTCATGGTGGATTTCATGACAGGTTTACTGAGGACGCCTCAAGGGAATGATGTTTTTTGGGTTGTCATTGACAGACTCACAAAGGTTCCTCACTTCTTTTTAATCAAGGAGACATTATGTTTTGATGTTCTAGGATGGTTGTACGTATATTAGATTGTATGTTTACATGGAGTTCCACACTCCATTTTTTCATATAGAGATGAACGTTTATTTCTCGGGTCTGGCAGGGGCTTCAGAAGGATTTGGGTACACAAGTACATTTGAGTATAGCTTACCATCCCTAGAAAGATGGTCAGTCTGAGCGTACGATTTAGGTTCTTGAGTACATTATTTGTGCATTAATCATGGATTTTGGAGGTTCTTGGGAGAAGATTATACCTTTTGTGGAGTTTTCCTATAATAAAACTTTTCAAGAGACTATTTAGATGGAACCTTATGAGGCTTTGTATAGTAATACATGCCGATCACCTTTAGGTTGGCTAGAGGAAGGAGAGGAAACTATGCTGTGACCTCATCTTGTTTAGGAGACCATAGAGTAGATATAGTGGATTAAGAAGAGGATGAATACTACACAATCTCGACAGAAATCTTATACTGATTAGAACAGATGACCTCTGGAGTTCGAGTTTGGAGATCAGGTTTTCCTATGGGTCATACCGATGTAGGGGCACATGAGGGTTAGGAGACATGGTATGCTTTCACTAAGGTACGTAAGACCATTTTAGTTGTTGGAGAGAGTTGGGCTAGTTGACTATCAGTAGTAGTTACCTCAGAGGTACCGGGATATGCATGATTTCTTCCGTGTTTCTTACCTTCGACGTTACATATCAGACATGTCACATGTATTTGAACCCGAGGAAGATGAGTAGGAAGTTAATGCATCTTTTGAGGAGCATCTTATGCAGATCGTTGATCAAAGTATGTTGTTTCTTCGTGGTTAGTATGTTCCTCTGGTATGATTGATATGGTAGTACGAGCGAGTATAGGATGGGACTTGGGATAGAGATGCAGATGTACGAGCACAATGTCCAATGATTTTCTAGGTTTCTTCTTCAACATTTCCTTACTAGGGATATTCGGGGAAGAATTTCATTAAAGTAGGGAAGTTTGTAAGAACCCAAATCTTCTTTTTCAGGTATTTTTTCCTTTTCTGGTTGTTTTTTTTGAAAAACTGGTATTTCTAGAAATTTTTGAAGTACACGCCATGTATTTTTTGAGTACACATCCTATACTCAGTTACAGCAGGTAATCCTTTGTTGGCAGTGTAGCGGCCATGCACATGTCCATGTGAGGGTGACCTAGTGGTCGCTTAAAGGGGAGTATGAAAAAGTTGAGTACACACCATGTACATAAAAAGTAAAAGCCATGTATTTTGTTTTTTCATTAATCACATGAGGGTCGTGTCTAATCAAAAGAACACCTCCCTACTTTATTTGTCTCATATTGGAGCATCGTACAATCGCAGATCTTTGATAAACCCCCGAGAAAGTGTTCTTCCTTCGAATTGAACACTGTCAGTTGTGTTGGAATCGCATCGTTGAGTTCTCTATTCTCCTAGAGCAGCATCCATTGATTTATTCTCTCTCATGAGATATCATGTGTTGAAAATTTTAGACAATTTTGAAGATCTACAACATTCTAGGTTGATCCTAGGGCCGGCGCAGGAGTTTATCGATCTCCCAATGCCAGGGTAGGAGGTTTGATCCTTTATGTTGAATGCCTTTGAGTATTTTGGGCAGTTTTGCTTAATACCCTTGAATGGGGTATTGTGTGTTTACCGTTTTAACCCTGATAATTTCATGTTATGCAGGTATGTGTAAATAGAGGCTAATTTTAAGTGAATATGGTTGTTTTCTATGCTTTGGATGTGTTTTCCCATCCATGTTCTGTTTATGGTTGTTTGGTTATGTTTATCCATTAGGGTTCCTTGATGTTTCTCATGCCATGTAATGTAGGATGGAGTGATTATTTTATCTGACATGATTGAAATGTTGTTGTCTATTTAGCCAAGTAGTTCTTGAGGTTTTCTTTGGTTGTATTTCATTACAATGCACTTTGAATTACATAGGGATGTGAGTAACTGGTGTAATAGAATATAAGGATAATTGACCAAGTGAGCTTCCCCGTAGAGTATTTGTACTATTTTAGATTATATGGAATTGACTAAGAGATCTTCATCAGAGAGTCTTTGAACTATTTTTGACTATAAAGGGAATTGACCTAGTGAGATTACTCAAAAGAGTCTTTAACAACATGAAGCTATAAAGATAATTGACTGATTGTGCTTCCTCAGAGAGTCCTTGACTACATAAGACTATATGGGAAACTAACCAAGTGAGCTTCCTCAAAGAGTTTTTTTAACGCATGAGACTATAAGGGGAATTGGCTGAGAGAGCTTCCTTAGAGAGTCTCTCTAGTATCCTTATTTTTATTAAACTAGAGGGGATAGGATGATAGTACTACCCAGAGGGTTCCCTGATTATTTTCTATTGTTTATGTATAGAATTGATTTCAATGAAACTATAGGACCAGTTATTGCTAAGAATTTACTTGTTTATAGATTTCTTTTTTAATTACCTTCCATATATCCACTGACTGCTACGCACAGATCTTGTGGTGGTTGCCTACTAGGATATAGTCTCACCCCCTATTTGGGATATGCATTTTGTCCCAAACAGATTATATTATTACAGGTATAGATAAGGTCATGCCCTCTTCAACATTAGGTACTTGATATGTTGTGGGGATGGAGAGAACGGGACCAAGTTGAGGCTTGCGATGAAGAGGAGTTTTTTATCTGTTTTCTTTTGTTTTTTGGCTTAGTACTATTCTATATTCCATCATTGTGATGTGTTTTGAGGTTTTCATGAACATATGTACCATGCATCATTTTTATATATGTATAACTCCACCTATTTATTTCTTCATACTTACTCTATTTACTTTTGTATGGATTATTACCACTTCCGCTATTGTTATCTGTTTTTCTCCTCTGATGTGTTACACTGCCAAAGAGGGAATTGTTTCACCACTATCAAACCCAAGTCCCTCACTACTAGTCGACAGCCTATGGAATTAGGGGAAATGTGTTAGAGGCCTTGTAACATACCATGTATGGGATGCATATGGGTGTCTTCGGGAACCAAGATGTTACACTCTAAATCCCAAATCTTGCATAAAAATGAATTAATCAAATCAATATCCAAATCTAGTTTCACATGAACTAAGAATATAAAAAATACTGACATTATATTTTCCAATATCTTTTCAAAAAAATATGATTTGTTCTCTATCTCACTCAAATAAAAATCAATAACTTTGTCATCCCCATATCTTCAAATTGATTTTTTAAAAATATAAAAAATAATAATTTCACTAGTAGATGGGGTTGGCTTTGAGTTTTCCTCCATCTACATATTAAGTAATTAGTATAAATTTTTTGGGTGTTAATAAATAAATATATTTTCTTATAATCATAGTGAATTAATTCTATCTCCCAACTGATCAAATTTTAGTCTCCTTTTTGGGAACATTTCAATTAATTTTTTATGTTTTTAATTTTTTTTATTTTATTGCACCCTTTGTAGTTCCCCTTTTTTGTTGGGTATTTTCATGATGCGATGTTAAATTAGAAATCATTTATTCCAAAGAAACACATAAAGGGAAAATGAATAGTGTTATTAATTATTGATCCTGAGCCTAAAAAAAGGTAACACAACAATAAAGATACCCTAGAGGATGTCGGTCAATAATTAGTTATCCGGATTCAAACAAGAGATCATGGATTACAAATGCTAGAAAATAATGGTTGGCCATCAAACATAAGTGTGTTTCCAAGAATACCATTAGTAGACACTACCCATTTCAAGATCATGCTAGTGATTATCTATATGATCTTTAATATTGAATTATTTTATGGACTACCCTAGGAAGATATCATTATGTAAGTTGTTAGTTTTCTTGATCTCTATGACTATTTTGAATTATCCAATCTTTCCATTGAAAAATGAATTTTAATAAAAACATTTCAAAATAGTATTTAATTAGGTAATAGATTGTTTTTGGATATAGTGGATTGAAGGTCACTAATTATGAAATCATAAAACGTTCTACTAGATGAAATAGAAAGCAATATCTTCTAATGGGATACCAAAGGTATACCATGAAAATGAATCATCATGATAAAAAATAGATGGATGGTGGTGTAAATGGAATCCCAAACCAAAAGGATCGACAGAATGGGGGGACAACAACAACCCCATGGTATGTATATAGATGAAGTAAATTGTACTAATTATAATCATCAAAATTATTATCAAGGTTAATATCTACAACAACAAGGAAAATTTCATCAGTAGTGAGCATCATGTTTTCATGAAGATGAAGGAAAATTGGTGCCAATAAAAGTCTACACATTTGAGGAGAAATTGGATGCATTCATGAATACCATCAGGATTGTTACCAAATAAAAAATGTCTTATTCAAAATATCATGGAATAGAAATAAAAGAGATGAAGGATGACTTAAGGAATTATCAATATGAAAACCAAAACATATAATTCTATAGATTAAAAATCACTAAAAAATAGTGAAAACCCCATATGAGTATTGAAATGATTCTTTAAAGTACACCCACGGTTTAGCTTTAAAATTACAACTCTGAAAAGTGAAAAAAAATGAACAAACAACCGAATAAAATGGAATTTATAGATCAAGAAAAAAATAGTGAAATTAAATTAGATCAAGATGAAGATTATGAATAACTACCATTGAGTAATTTAACGCATAATTTTTGAAAATAATTATCATTAAGAGAAAGTGACACTCAAATAGGATAATTTGATGAATATTTAAAAAAAATATATTTTTACAATCCTTTTGGAGAGCCCCTAGATAAAATGTTGACATACCACGAAATCTTTGAAGAATTTTTTACCAAGAAGAGGAATATGAGGATTTTTGAACCATAATATTCACAAGAAAGTGTTCGAAGGTTATTTCTATAGACATAATAAATAATCAATAAGATATGTGTCACTTCTCAATCCCTATTTACATTGGTTCATTCATATTTTGACAAGTGTTATGTTATTTACGTAAAAAATATTAATATCATCTCAAACAAAACAATTAATTTCCTAGGATTGGAGGGACTGAATTCAAAAAAAGATTCATGTCAATTAGTATTTTCAATATTAAATTTTTTATGATGGTTGAATGAAGTAATTCTAATAAATTTAGAAAAATTATCTTTCCCTATATATTTCAGGGTGCAAGATGTTTAAGGGGAGTGGGAACCTCCCATTCTTGGTAGTTTATTGTTTGAAATAGGGTGTAAATTGAATGATATGTAATGTGGATAAATATGTATAACAGTTTTGACTGAATTGGTATGTTTCCACAATCATCATGGGTTAAATATTATGTTATAAAATATGATGATGATGTAGAGGAAGAAAAAATACCTAATGTTGAGGATGATAATAAAATTGAATAAGTACATGAGGAAGTTCTCATATAAAAGGATAGTCAAATTAAGAGAACTGTAAAAATGTAAAATCAAGCTTTAGACCATTCATTCGAGAGGACCCATTGATTCCACAATGTATTAAATAGGATAATAGCCATGGTTGGTACATGAAATTCCATTTAGTTTTTATGGATTGAAAAATCAGGTGATGATTATTTTGATGGAAATTGAGAAAGTGTTGCAATCAAGAAGAGTTATGATTTTTAAAGAGGAAGGAATGGGACTGACCTTTTTGGATTGGTAACATAAGAGTCTATTTATAGACCATGTCCTAGTGAAATATTTTAAATATTCTATCACTGTAGTTGATTTTGAATGAGGTATGGTCAAGATAATGATTTTAAAAAAATCACTTTCATGAGGCAACCAAAGATTTGAGTATATTTTTCTATTGTATAGAGCCTTCACTGTACCTAGGAACTTTAAAATTTCATAAAAAAATGGTATATACTTTCAATTTTATGCTTTCAATTTTTTGGGCCACCAAGACACATGGAAGTAGTATAATTAGATGCTACTAGATAAAAACACATCATGTAACTACAAGAAGAAAAAAATTCATATCCCAAAAGAAATGTATTATAATAAAGAGGATTACAGATTTAAATTCTCTAATTTTTTACTTTATTCACTACATTTAATTTTAATTTATTTTCTTTATCTTCAAATTTAATTCCCAAAATTAAATTTATTCTTCAAACAACTGTACATAGAAATATAAACTATATAAGATCATTATCATTCCATGATTTTTAATTTCATTGACATTAAATATAAATGAAAAAATTGGAATAAGATTTAGCAGGGGTAAAAATATGGTATTCTATTTTTTAAGTCATGATTTCTCGAGACTTGTAGTCTTTTTTTAAAGATTTTTTTCTAATATTTAGAAATTCACTAAATTTCAAATAATTCCATTAATTGATTTTATAATTCATATTCATTTTCATCACTAGTTGTCCCTACCATTCATCTCAATTCAAAAGCATTTTATAAAGATATTTTTTTGTAAAATTGGTTTCCTTACACCAAACTATATCAAAACTTTTACATTACCATATCATGTATATAGGGCATTATATATGATTCAGACTTACATTAATAGTATTGATATTTATATATGCGCTATTAAAATGGTAACATCCATATATATTGTTTTTTATATCAATAGGTTGTAATAGTTAGAATGTTGTAATTCTAACCTCAATATACTGTGACATTAATATTAAATACATTTTATGTGGTTCAGATTAATAAGATTGACTACACACAGTTTATTTCTGACAATCAGGTGTTTGGGTCTCATTAACCTTGAGACTTCTTATCATGATGTTCCCACATGTTCATATCTAGTAGGTAATATCATTAGAACAAACCTACCAATAGGAACACCAATTATTTTATATACTATTGGATGTTCCTATCTATGAACATTTTTATTGGCCTCCTCATAATAGAATATTATCATTGTGATCCATTTGATCATGTACATTGATGAAAGGAAAAGAAATGAAAATGAAGATGTGGAGTGGTAGTATGTTTTGGTTGCATCATTGGTGGTATAATATTAATTTAAATATCAAGATATAATTTTTCGATTTATAATTGAAGAATTGATATCTCGGGACTAGTTGATTAGGATGGTAGTACCTTCATTAAATTCATTATTAGGTTAATCAAAGGTAAATGTGTTTGGTTTGATAAAAAAAATAATAATAATCGAATGCAAAATTACAAAAGTGTGCATGTTTCATTCTAATATAGATTACAAGAAAGAGATTATATTACACATTGTGTGATCATATATTGGATTTCAATGCTATGACTATTGCTTGTCTATTTATGTTCATTGATGGGTTTCTAGACTTGCATAATTTCCTTTGAATACTATTCACTGTTATTGAGATAAGGTCTTAAATGATCACACACAATAATGTATATATTATTATTCCATAATTAGTGAAATAGGTATATAGTGCATGGTGGGGACAACAATATGGTAAAAGTGTTGGTCATGTTCTTTTCCATCACTAATGAATATGTAAATTCAATATTATTCATGTATATAATTATTGTGTTGAATTTATTTAAAAAAAATTACAAGTGTCTATGTAAATACATGGAATAATATTAAATGAATGAATATTATATTAATATTCAATGTTTGTCTATTATTTGTAGGACTAAATGTGGAGTCAATAAGTTTTCATTATGATTTTTCTTTAATGTTTGGAAAATCATAAACACTTTATCTTTAAGAAATTTATCTTTACCTAAGGATTATTTTCTTAATGAAAATTTCCCTTCTCTAAATTTTTTTTATTCATACCTTGGTTTTCAGTATTTTTTATTAAGATCTCTCAAAACAAAAATCATTTTATTAATAGTATAAAAATATTGATTCTTTTCAAAAATCATAAAATCTCATAGTTCCTTGGATATAGAGTCTTCTGTTTTTAGACTCAAATTTCTCTAAAACTTAGACTCCGAAGTCATGGAAATTTGTACCCTGAATTCATTGAAATTTTGATGCTAAATTCTCTGAAATTCAGACTTATAATTAACTAAAATTCAGACTCACAATTTATAAAATTCGGACACTGAATTCTCTAAAGTTCAGACTCTGAATTATAGGAAATTCATACTCTAAATTTCTCAAAATTCAGACTCTGAATTCCTATGAATTCGGATACCAAATTCCTCAAAATTAACACTCTAAATTCCTCAGAATTTAGTTTTTGATTTCCACAAAATTCATAATCGGAATTCATCTTAATTCAGACTCTGAATTCATTGGAATTTGGACTATATAAACCATAGAATTCAGATTCTGAATTCTTAGAGAAACACTATCTGAACTTCCATGTTTTATTGAATCATATTGTTTATATTCTTAGATTCTAAATTCTATTTTTCCTTAGATTCCGAATAGTCATATTTGGTTAAGCTAATAATTTTTCCTTAAAGATGTTATGATTATGAAATTATTTCATACAATCTATTTCAAATTAACTATTTATTGAGTGACAAGTTTTCATGCCCCTCCAAAATTCAAAGAAAAGCATGATCATTGGAGGAGGGAGCTGACTATTGCTATTTTTCCTATTAATAATAGCTCATTTGAATGAGCTCAAAATCTATCATTACAAGAGCCTAGAGACTACATGTTGTGAAGTGATTTCTAGAGAGAGAAAGACTCTCTTGCTCTGTGTATTTCATGAACATCATGTTCGGCACTGAACATCGTTTTCATCTTGCTTTGTGTGACACCGATTGTTTCGGACTACAATCGAGGGCTTCCGGGGATAAGACGACAGATGTTCTGACCACTAAGGGAAAAACAGTCTTTTGCGACGGTGTATTTATGACGGGATTAGCTCAGTCTCAAATAGTGTGTCGGTCAAAGGGTATTTGTGATGGGATGTTGTCCCGTCACAAAAGGTGTTTCGGCAGGACGCCTTTTGCAACGGGCCCCTTCCCAAATACCATTTTAACAACCGACTTCCATTAATGTGGGCAGAGTTATTTTCGACGGGCCCCATTGAAAAATGTACCTTTTGTGATGGGCTTACTGTCGCAACAAGTCCCGCCGCAACTAATCTAACCAATATATACACCCATCTGTTTTTCTCTCACTTCCTCTCATTTATCACTTCCGTTCTCTCTATAAACTCAAATTTTAGAGTGAAAATTTCTCTGAGGTAAATTTTTTTTGTGAAGAAGTTGTGAAGGCGCTTACATCAATCAGAGATCAAGTTTAAAGGTATTTATATTTTATTTAGTTTTGTAATTATTTAATTTTTTATGTTAATTTTATTTATTATTGATTAGTTGTAATTAAATTAGATTTCAATTGTTTTGTAATCTGTATTATTGTAATAAATAGTAATAAATAGTAATAGTTAGTAATAATTAGTAATAATTAGTAGTAAATAGTCCTAAATAGTAATAATTATAAATAAATTGTAATAATTACGAATAAATAGTAATAATTTGGAATAATTACGAATAAATAGTAATAATTCGGAATAAAAAGTAATAAATACTAATAAATAGGAAAAAATAGAAATAATTAGTAATAAATATGAATAATTAGTAATAATTAGTACTAAATTGTAGTAATTGGTAATAAATAGTAGTAATTAATAATAAATATTAGTAATTAGTAATAAATAGTAGTAATTAGTAATAAATATGAATAATTAGGAATAATTAGTAGTAAATAAGAATAAATAGTAATAAATATGAATAAATAGTAATAAATACGAATAAATAGTTATAAATTGTATTAATTAGAAATAATTTGTAATCAATAGTAACATTTTGTAGTAATTTGTCATAATTGGTAATAATTAGTAATAATTAATAATAGTTACAAATAAATAGTATTGAATAGTAATAATTTGTAACAAATATGAAAAAATATGAACGAATAGGAACAAATAAGAAGAAATAATAATAAATAGTAATAAATAGTAATAAATAGTAATAAATAGTAATAATTAATAATAATAAGTAATAAATTGGAATAATTATTATTAAATAGTAATAATTAAGAATAATTAGTAATAATTAATAAAAATTTGTAATAATTACTAATAATTACTAATAATTTGTTATAATTAGTAACAATTAGTAATAATTAGAAATAATTAGTAATAATTAGTAATAATTAGTAATAAATAAGAATAAATTGGAATAAATTGGAATAAATAGTTATAAATAAGAATAAATAAGAATAAATAGGATTAAATAAAAATATTTAGGAATAATTAGTAATAATTAATAATAATTAGTATTAATTAGTATTAATTAGCAATAATTAGTAATAATTAGTAATAATTAGTAATAATTAGTAATAATTAGGCATAATAAAGAATAATTTTGAATAAATTGGAATAAATAGGAATAAATAGGCATAAATATAAATAAAAAGTAATAATTGCGAATAATAAATAATAATTAGTCATAATTATAAATAATTAGAAATAATTAATAACAATTATTAATAAATAAGAATAAATAGTAATAAATGGTAATAAAAATGAATAAAAAGGAATAAAAAGAATAAATAGTAATTATTAGTAATAATTAGTAATAATTAGTAATAGTTAACAATAATTAATAATAATTAGTAATAATTAGTAATAATTTGTAATAATTTGTAGTAATTTGTAATAATTAGTAATAACTAGTAATAATTAGAAATAATTAGTAATAATTAGTAATAAGTAGTAATAGTTAGTAATAGTTTGAAATTATTATTAATAAATAGTAATAAATAGTAATAAATAGAAATAAATAATAATAAATAGTAATAAATAGTAATGAATAAGAATAATCAGTAATAATTAGTCCTAAATAGTAATAAATAGTTATTAATAGAAATAAATAGTAATAAATAGTAATAAAAAGTAATAAATATTAATAAATATTAATAAATAGTAATAAATAGCAATAAATAAATATAATTAGTAATAATTACTAATAAATAGTAATAATTAGTAATAATTAGTATTAAATCATAATAGATCGTAATAATTAGAAATAATTCGTAATAATTTGTAATAACTGGTAATAAATCATAATAATTTTTAATAATTCATAATATGTAGTAATAAGTAGTAATATGTAGTAATAAGTAGTAATAATTCGTAATAATTCGTAATAATTCGTAATATGTAGAAATACATAGTAATAAGTAGTAATAATTAGTAATAAGTAGTAATAATTATTAATAATTAGTAATAATTAGTAATAATTAGTAATAACTAGTAATAAGTAGTAATATGTAGTAATAAGTAATAATAAGTAGTAATAGGTAGAATTAAGAAGTTATAAGTATGAATAATTAGTAATTAGTAGGAATGAGTAGGAAATGGTAAGAATAAGTACGAATAAGTATGAATAATTTGGAATAAATAGGAATAAGTAGGAATAAATATGAATAAATAAGAATAAATTGGAATAAATAGGAATAAATAGGAATAAATTAGTGACAAATAGTGACATTTTGTGATCATTAATGACAATTAGTGACAATTAATGACAATTAGTGACAATTAGGGACAATTAGTGACAATTAGTGACAATTAGTTACAATTAGTGACAATTAGTGACAATTAGTCAAAATTAATCACAATTAGTCACAATTAGTAACAATTAGTAACAATTAGTAACTGTTGGGAAGAAAATCAATTTTAATAAATTGTAATAACTTGTAATAAATTGGAAGAATTTCTAATGGACTGATGTATCCCCTTTTACTCGATCATTCTGCTCCATTCAACTTTCCCTAACTCAAAACATTATGAAAAGCATGCTTCAACATATTCATATCTAAACTCATAAGCACGAGTTCGAATATACATTTGTAAGACCACATTTTTTTAATGTGTTCATGTGGTGACAGTTGCAAGAAGATGATTCATCAATGAAAAGGGGGCTCTTTGGTCAAACAGCTCATTTACTTGCAACTTTCTCAGAGAGAGATCAAAATGAAGAATCTGCTCTGAGGTATGCATATTCATTCTCATGCATACAAAAATGAATATACATACCACCAATCAGATTCTTCATTGTGATTTATGTGTGAGAAATTTGAATGTAAATGATTCGTTGGACAAAAGAGTAGCCTTCAATCTACTAGAAATTGTCTTGCCCAAATGTAATTGTAAATATTAAGTAGTTGTAAATATTTATCTTTTTTTTCAGTTCTTATTTTTATAATTATAAATTATTCATAAATAGTAATGATTTTATATTTTGTGGAAAAATATGGAACATGGAAGTCAACAACAATCATTATTAGATGATCGTGCTTCGATAAATCTGCATACAAATCCCAATGGTTCGTGTTTAAATCTTGTATAAATTAAGGGTGTTGAAGCTTTATAATCATTTGAATCATCAAAACAAGAATATGTTTCAATAGGCACAATAAATTATCCTAGTAAAAAATGTTCTCTAAGAATGTTTGACACATTTTAAAAGGTTGGGGTACATCTCTTGGGGTTTGGTTTTCAACCAGATTATGTTTTTTGGTATCAACACGGAGAACATAGTTACAGAGAAGATACTAATAACTGGATTATGGATCCATCAAGATTTCAAAATTTAGTACATGATGTTTCATGTCTATCTGTTCAGAAAAATTAAACTCAAGATGATACTGATTTAACTCTTGTGTTGGAACCATCAGAATATTATGTGTTTTCGAGGTCTACTAAGGATGCATTATATACTAGTTTTAAGATAGGAATATTAGAAGTGGTTGCAAAATTTCTGGCTATTAAATCAAATAATGCAATGTCAAAAAACTATTTTGATTTGATATTTTTTGGTAAAAACACTGTTACCTGAAGAATATGTGTTTTCTGCAAATTACTATGAGATAAAGATGATGGTTATTAATTTGGACCGTAGTTATCAGAAGATTCATGCATGTAAAAATTATTTCATCTTATATTCTGGTGAAAATGATTTTTTTGGATAGTTGTCGCCCATGTAGAAAATCATTGTATAAAGAATCTCAACCAGGGAAGTTTGGATCGATTACAGTAAAACAGGTGAGATATTACCCCCTTACACCGAGGTTGCATCGTTTATTTATGTCTCAGAACACAATGTCAATGATTTGATGCCACACAACTGAGATTTCAACTGATAAAAGCTTGAATCATACATCTGATGGTGATTCGTGGAATCATTTTGACCATCTGCATCCATCTTTTTCTTTAGAAGCCCGAAATGTGCAATTGGGACCTTTTAGTGATGGTTTCTTTCCATTTGGTTCTTATGGTAGTAAGTATTCATGTTGGCATGCCTTTATAACTCTGTACAATTTACCTCCATGGATGTTGATGAAAGAACCCTCTATATTTTTTACCTTATTAATCCCATGACATCAGAAAAAGAATATTTATGTTTATTTGAAACCATTGATTGATGAGTTAAATGCATTTTGGAGTGATGGTGTTAGTACATTTTATTTTGCATCGAAAAAATTTACATATTGAAAGCTGCATTGATGTGAATGATTAGTGACTTTCCGGAATATGACATGTTATCTTTCTGGAGTACACATGGTCTGAAATCATGTCCTTACATTATGAAAGGTATCAAAGCCTTTATGCTCGTCAATGGAAAAAGCCTTGCTATTTTGACTGTCGCCACAGATTTCTTCCAACCGATTATATTTTTCAGAGGATCAAATCTCATTTTAGAAAATGTACTATTGAAAGGGATGAACCTCCAAAAATTGTAACACCCCAAGCTTCCACGATACGTTTCTCTTTCAATAATGCAATAGCTTACATTGTACGCAAGTTCGAGATTCTAACACACCACGGCCAATAAAAATAGCCATTATGAATAGTAATAACCTCCTTTTGAAATTATATATATTCTATATATCAAAATGGACTTCATTTTGGGATTCAGAATATCGAAATTAGCCTATGTTGAATTTTTGGTATTATTCTGAGAGCTTCCAATTTTTTATGAATAGTGAAAAATACTTAAAACAACTTTTTTAATCAAAATAATTTATAGTGATAAATTATACTATTTAGTGGGTTTAAAGTATAATTATAATAAATTTTTACCATTTTATCCAATGGTGGTCATTAGAATTAATTTAACATTGAAATTGGACATAAACAATTGTCAATCTTTTGATATGTATTGTTTCTTAAAAACCTGCTATTTGTTGTGACAGTGGGAAATAATTATAAAATTAATTAATGAAACATATATGTTTTTAATTTTGTAAAATAGAGATCATTTTTGAATTTGGAATATCAATTATAGCTTAGGGTGAAATTTTGGCATTATTCTGAAAAACATCAATTTTTGATGAATAGTGAAACCACTAAGTGGTAGTTAAAAAACTGAATTTTCGTTTAAATGAAACATTACCACTTCTGTGATTTAAATTTCAAAAATCCGACATACATGGATGTCATTAGGAAGTAAAATGTGGTTCAATAGGATTAAAATAATTTTTGGTGAATAGTAAATTTTAAGTTTAATTAGTCTCGATTAAAGGTAATTAGTGAAATTTAAGGTAAAATGATATTATAAAAATATGAAATGACCTTGACACTTGTCCTACCCCTATTCGATGTGTCATGGCCGACCAAGACAATCCATGGGTCAACTTGGGGACCCCAAGGAGCCACTTTTCTAGGAAAATGACATAAATATCTTTTATTTAAAGATAATATAAAAATGTCAAAAACATAAGTTGTTTTACTAAAACAATTTTTAAATGGGGTTATACAAGACATATTTTTGACTATAAATATTAATTAGAAAGATAAAACGATTTCCTATATCATGATAATTTTTTCATAATTTTTAGACATTAAATAAATTAAATTATTTATGACACCATGATGATGCAGCGATTACCTCATTAATTAACGATTTAAATAAAATGAAAAGATTATGTAAAATAAAAGGCATAAACATGTCAAAACCCTGTTGTATGAGCCGATTTCGAACCCTTATCACCTTATCCTCGAATTATATAAGTGTGGGTCCTTTAAAATCCGAAACTCATTATATATTAAAGTAACATTTCATTACTTTCCAAGAGTTCCCTTCCTCCCCACTTATAAAAGGCCCCCACCACTACCACCTTACCCACACATTCAAAGCCTTTTGTATCGGAAAAACTCTGCCCAAATACTCTCTAAACATTCCTCCATTACTCTTAGAAGCCTCACTTTGGGCATAAGTCTTCCCAAGGAAGCCTTTGGCTCGAATCAAAAACAGTTACCTGATTTTAAGGTAATGTCTTCTCTAATGTTGTTTTGTTTTATTTTGCTTCTCCAAACCATTAAACTCTTTATTCCTTTCTTTTGTAACAACACCAGTATCTAAAATATACTAGGATGTTGTTATGATAAGGATTTTGTTTACACTTACACACACCTTCATCTAATGTTTAAAGAATATACTCTTTCAGTGGGTGGCCAAATACTGCCTCACGAAACGATGATTGTTCAATATTCTTTTAACACCTCTAATGGTGGCCATTTTGATGACACTATTTTCATATATGATATATATATTATATTTATGTTTTCCTTATGCTTCTGTATTTCTAATTTATGGCATACTTTATGATTTCCATTATGGGTAAACGCGATAATTTCATTTTAGAAAGTGCGGACTACCGCCCCCTCAAAGTGATTTGAATCGTTAATTCCATGTGTGGGATGTATAAAGGATGGAGTAAATGGTATTATACATTATATTATACTGTAATTATAGAATACATTTATATAATTATAATTTCATTCCATTAAATATGAAATAGAAATGAAAGTAGCGTTTATGCGTACGTACGGCTTACTGTCTCCATGAACAGTGCATTTCATTTCTTACCTCTAAATGTTATATAATATTATAAATGAATGTATATACTGGATATATATGATTTATATGATATATACATCATGAATATAATTAGGGACATAATGTATATTTTACCACATGAACAAACTGTAATTATAAGATGTTTATTTTTGACTCAAGTACCAAAGATCGACAAAATTACCATTATTAACTTAAATAATTACATAATGTTCATAACATGGTAATAAGTGATATAAAAGGAATAATTAACATGTAAAAGGTTCTTAAGAAAATATAAATTAACTCTAGTTTATTATTTAGGAGGTTAAATAACGAACGAGTTAAGTCGGACACGAGGTAAGGGATCTTCTTAACCCAATTTCCATTCTTTGGGTTAATATCCTAATTTCAAATTACATCATGATATTATTATGTCCTATCATGTATTTTTACTTTCATAATGTGTAATTATAGTGAATACACATAATAGATATATTTTATTTAAAAAAATTGATCTTTGTATGGGACTTCGTCTCAATCTCCTTTCATTGAGGCATATTTTGTTTTATACACAACCTTCTTTTATACGGCGTATAAACCCCTTTGACTCATACATTTATTCAAAAGGAATATTTTTTATACGAAGAGATTACTAAATGAAAAAGGGGAATGTTTTTGTCGTATGTATGCGGCGACAACGACTTCTCCACCGCTGTTACCATTATTTGAGTTTCGACTTCCTCTACAAGCCATACCTTTTTGTAAACGAAAAAGAAATACCTTGTTTTACATTCCTTTTATTTTGTTATTGAAAATGGTTTTGAAAGTGTTTTTATTATATCAATGTGTTTTATTGATATCTTGCGATTGAAATGTGGAAATGTTATGTTTACTTTATGCATATTTTGTGTGATACGATTATGTTATGGTTTATGATATGTTTAAACCTGTTCATATGAGGAATGAATTGGACTTAATAAGTGACGGGTGGAGCCTGTTATAGCTCCTCGATGCATCAGCAGGTCTAATGAGACAAACTAGTGTCTTGGCATGAGGCCTTGACAAAATCTTATTTGTGGTCTTGGCACGAGGCCTTGGCTACGTGGTTATGATAGTCTGGGATTATGCATTCCATTATTATGAAAGTGGTTATTGATATTGCATGTGATTATTCGACCAGTAGAATATCCAAGTGAAGAAGTAAATGTCATTATTTCATTTTACTTTTCCATATTATGTTGAAGCTATAGTTTAAAAGTCTTCTGTTTTAGTTATACATTGCCTTAAATGTTTATGTTTATTTATGAAAGCTTTCGCTATATTGTTATCCTTATGGAGAATCCGAGCTCACCCCTTTCAATGTTTTAATTTTTCCAAGATGTGAAGAAGTATTTTAGGAATGATCTTCAGGGATAGTCTGAAGGGGATATGAGTGTGGAAAATGGAGAATATGTTATTATATTTTTTCACTTTATGATGTAATGTAACATTTATGAATGTATCTAGTGTTTCCAAGGCTACTAAACTAATCAGTTTTTCAAGACGTGATCTTTTGTGATCATGCCAATGTTACGAAGTAATGCATCGACTCTGGGTAACTGGGGTCGGGGCGTTATAGTTGGTATCATAGGTAGTTTAGTACTAACCTTGAAGCTAGATTTAGATAAACTCTGATTAGAGAACATAGCCCAAAGATAGACTATGAGGGTTTGTATAGAAGAACTTCCTAATATTTTGGTATTATAGAGAGTTTGTGAGTTTTCTGAGAAATCCATCCCTGTCTAGATACGAGCAGGTAGTGGTGGCTCTGGCACAGATGTACCTAGGGGTAAAACCCGAAAACACCACTTTGAGCTAGACTCAAATGGGAACTGGTACACGACAACGGGCCTTGCTGCACTCTTGGTTACGACACTCTCGGGGGATATGCTTAGGATAATTCTCATTTTCTTTACAAACCACTATGAAGGGATATGAGTATATACTTCCTCAAAGAAAACATTTTTATGGATTATATCCATAAATAGTTCAATTTATGTTAAGTATTTTACAAGTATGGAATTATGTATTTTGATTCATAAACTAATCTAGTTTATGCCATTGTTTAGAAATGGCGCATAGTGGAAGGATTGGAAACCGTATCAATGCACGTACTCCATGTAGGGATTTCCCTCCTGCGCAATATATTTATTGGGGATCTGGAGATACAACTGGTGATGATCAACTTATTACCATACTGGGACAACTCACTTAGGTTTTGAATAATAACCTTACTCGTATGGAGCACCCTGATCTGCAACGTGGAGGATCAATGATAGACCGCTTCATGAGGAAACAACCACTAACATTTAATGGGGTAGAAATCCATTAGTAGCTGAGAAATTGATAAACTCCTTAGAAAAAATATTCCATGCCTTGGGGAGTAGCGAAAGGGAGAAGGTTGTCATGGCAGTTTACCGCCTCACTGGAGATGCCGATCAATGGTGGTCGCTGATTCAAAATACAAAGGAAGTTGATGAAGTATCAAGTATGTAATGGATAGAGTTCAAAGAGATTTTCTTATAAAAATACTTCCCTCATGACCATCGAGAAGATATGGAAAGGCAATTTTTGAGTTTGAGGCAAATGGAGGATGAGAATGTCGCAAAGTATGAGGCCATCTTTACAATGTTAGAAACAAATACTGCAGATTATATACGTAACCCAAGAAGTATGATTGATCATTTCTTTGATGGGTTAAAACCATTTCTCTGTCGAGCTTTAGTATCACAATCCTTTTCATTGTACGAAGATATTGTCTGGTGTGCTATCAAGATAGAAAAGG
The DNA here is from genome assembly GCA_963277665.1 of Viscum album. Classification (NCBI taxonomy): domain Eukaryota; kingdom Viridiplantae; phylum Streptophyta; class Magnoliopsida; order Santalales; family Viscaceae; genus Viscum; species Viscum album. The sequence continues at coordinate 1,103,192,323 of OY728131.1, read as the reverse complement.
AATTTTCTAAGTCTTATGACAACAAAGTAAAGCAATAGAAGAAGAGAACGGTGGAACAAGAGAAGGATAAAGGGAAAATGGGAAGGAATTATTTTCCATTATGTGATAATTATGGGAAGAATCACCCCGGTGCTTTCCTAAAAGGAATGGGAGTTTGTTATAAATGTGGAGAAAAAGGTCACCAGGCTCGTGATTGCAAGGGAAAGAAAGAGGCTATCAATGTTGAATGCTACAATTGTAGGGAAATGGGGCATTATGCAAATGAATGTCCTAATCGTCAGGGAAAATTACCTCAGAAAAGGCCAAGGGATCAAGGACAATCTTATGTTGTTACTATAGTTGAAGTGGAATAATTAATGTATTGGTGCTTTTGGACTCAAGGATTATATTCTGGTTATAAGAATAATGTGATATATATAAGAATTGTACTACAGTACTTGTTCTTTTCATTAAGGTTTTAATATGATTAAGGTAATCATATTTTTAGTATGTGACAATAAGAGAAACTTTACTTTGTTTGGGGAATCTGATGTTACAATTTATTTCGGAATTTAGAGACCTTTTAGAGAAAGTCTGGACAGAGGTATTTTGGATAACTATAAAGGTTGGAATGGATTAAGTTGAACCTTGGATAGTATTGTTTAAGGTTAAAACATTTCTGAGGATTATTTTCGGAATATTATAATACTATAGTTTTAGGAAAAGGATAACATGCAGGTTGGGGGATAACCCGTCGCGTCGGACAAAGCTATAGGAATCGAACCCACAACCATAGTGTGACATGCCTTTATTACCTACCACTAGCCTACAGGAAGTCCCTGGTTATTAAAAAATAGTTTTCCTAATATAAATGGTATGTTTTAATATTTTGAACCATGTATGATTAGGATAAATATAATATTTTTGAGTTCTATTATCTTTTTGAGTGAAAGATGAGTTTGTGGTAGAAATTAGTTGATGGTTGAAACTGTACTTGTCAAGCATAAATATATATATACCTATCTCTTATTCTATGAATAAATTAATTCTTAATCTTTAGTAAAGGGATATTAAAACAAATAAATGTGTTATCCTAATACCTTATGTCTTGTTGAACTGATAATATTTTAAATCAACAAAGATTGAAGGCTTTGAGGCCCTCAATTTTACACTTGTTTGTGATTGATGACCTCGATCACTCCCTACAAATATTTACATTTTTCCTCCAATTATATGTCTCTAATTTCCACCAATGTTCTCTTTATCGAGATCATAATATGGTGTTGACTTTTTAATTTCCCTTTCCCTCTTATTAAGGATAAATTTTATTAACCTTATTTCCGATGTGCGTTTTCCACAAAGGTATTTTCTATTTTCAACCTTTTATTTTCAAAGAAAATTTCAAATTGCGAGGACACAATTTATTGAAGGAGGGGAGAATGTAACACCCCAAGCTTCCATGATATGTTTCTCTTTCAATAATGCAATAGCATGCATTGTACGCAAGTTCGAGATTCTAACACACAACGACCAATCAAAATAGCCATTATGAATAGTAATAACCACCTTTTGAAATTATATATAATTTATATATCAAAATGGACTTCATTTTTTGATTCGGAATATCGAAATTAGCCTCTGTTTAATTTTTGGTATTTTTCTGAGAACATCCAATTTTTTATAAATAGTGAAAAATACTTAAAACAATTTTTTTAATAAAAATAATTTATATTGATAAATTATAATATTTAGTGGTTTTAAAGTATAATTATAATAAATTTTTACCATTTTATCCAATGGTGGTCATTAGAATTAATTTAACATTAAAATTGGACATAAACAATTGTCAATCTTTTGATATATATTGTTTCTTAAAAACACGCTATTTGTTGTGACAGCGGGAAATAATTATAAAATTAATTAATGCAACTTATATGTCTGGAATTATGTAAAATATAAATAATTTTTGAATTTGGAATATCAATTATAGCTTAGGGTGAAATTTTGGCATTATTCTGAAAAACTTCAATTTTTGATGAACAGTGAAACCACTAAGTGGAAGTTAAAAACCTGATTTTTCGTTTAAATGAAACATTACTACTTCTGTGATTTGAATTTCAAATATACGACATACGTGGGTGTCATTAGGAAGTAAAATGTGGTTCAGTGGGATTAAAATAATTTTTGGTGAATAGTAAATTTTAAGTTTTATTAATCGCGATTAAAGGTAATTAGTGAAATTTAAGGTAAAAATGATATTATAAAAATATGAAATGACCTTGACACTTATCCTACTCATATTGGATGTTTCATGGCCGACCAATAAAATCCATGGGTCAACATGGGGACCCCATGGAGCCACTTTTCTAGGAAAATGACATAAATAACTTTTATTTAAAGTTAAAATAAAAATGTCAAAAACATAAGTTATTTTACTAAAACAATTTTTAAATGGGGTTACACAAGTCATATTTTTTACTATAAATATTCATTAGAAATATAAAAAGATTTACTACATCATGATATTTTTTTTAAAATTTTTAGACATTAAAAAAATTAAATTATTTATGACACCATGATGATGCAGCGATTACCTCATTAATAAACGATTTAAATAAAATAAAGCGATAATGTAAAATCCAAGGCTTACACTTGTCAAAAACTTATTGGATTAGTAGATTTAGAACCCTTATTACCTTATACTCGGATTATATAAGTGTGGGTTCTTTAAAATCTGAAACTCACTATATATTAAAGTAACATTTCATTACTTTCCAAGAGTGCCCTTCCTCTCTACTTATAAAAGGCCCCCACCACTACCACCTTACTCACACCATCAATGCCTTTTGGCTTGGACAACCTCTACCCAAATACTCTATCAACATTCCTCCCTTACTCTTATAAGACTCACTTTGGGCAGAAGTCTTACCAAGGAAGCCTTTGGCTCAAATCAAATAGAGTTACCCGATTTTAAGGTAATGTCTTCTCTAATGTTGTTTTGTTTTATTTTGCTTCTCCAACCCCTTAAACTCTTTATTAATTTCTTTTGTAACAACAACAGTATCTAAAATATACTAGGATGTTGTTATGATAAGGATTTGGTTTACACTTACACACACCTTCATCTAATGGTTAAAGAACATACTGTTTCTGTGGGTGGCGAAATACTGCCTCACGAAACGATGATTGTTCAATATTCATTTAACACCTCTAATGGTGGCCATTTTGATGACACTATTTTCATATAAGATATATATATTATGATTATATTTTCCTTATTCTTCTTTATTTCTCATTTATGGAATACTTTATTATTTCCATTATGGGTAAACGCGATAATTTCATTTTAGGAAGTGTGGACTACCGCCCCCTCAATGTGATTTGAATCGTTAATGCCATGTGTCTGATGTATAAAGGATGGAGTAAATGGTATTATACATTATATTATACTGGAGTTATAGTATACCTTTATATAATTATAATTTCATTCCATTAAAAATGAAATAGAAATGAAATTAGCGTTCATGCGTACGTACGGCTTACCGTCTCTATGAATGGTGCATTTCATTTCTTACCTCTAAATGTTATATAATATTATAAATGACGGTATATACTGGATATATATTATTTATATGATATATACATCTTTAATATAATTATGGACATAATGTATATTTTACCACATGAACAAAATGTAATTATAAGAAGTTTATTTTTGACTCAAGTACCAAAGATCGACAAAATGACTGTTATTAACTTAAATAATTACATAATGTTCATAACATGGTAATAAGTGATATAAAAGGAATAATGAACATGTAAAAGGTTCTTGAGAAAATATAAATTAACTCTAGTCTATTATTCGGGAGGTTAAAAAATGATCGAGTCAAGTCGGACACGAGGTAAGGGAACTTCTTAACCCAATTTCCATTCTTTGGGTTAATCTCCTACTTTCTAATTATGTCATGATATTATTATGTCATATCTTGTATTTGGACTTTTTTTATGGGTAATTATAGTGAATACACATAATAGATCTATTTTATTTAAAAAAAATTGATCTTTGTATGGGACTTCGTCTCAATCTCCTTTTATTGAGGCATATTTTGTTTTATACACAACCTTCTTTTATACGGTGTATAAACCCATTTGACTCTTAAGTTAATTCAAAAGGAATATTTTTTATATGAAGCGTTTAATAAATGACAAAAGGGAATGTTTTTGTCGTACTTATGCAGCGATAACGTCTTCTCCGCTGCCGTGACCATTATTTGAGTTTCGGCTTCCTCTACAAGCCATACCATTTTTTAAAAGAAAAATAAATACCATGTTTTAATTTTCTATTATTTTGGTATTGAAAATTGTTTTGAAAGTGTTTTTATTATATCAATGTGTTGTATTGATATCTTGTGATTAAAATGTGGAAATGTTATGTTTCCTTTATGCATGTTTTATGTGATACGATTATGTTATGGTTTATGATATGTTTAAACATGTTCATATGAGGAATGAATTGGACTTAATAAGTGACGGGTGGAGCCTGCTATAGCTCCTCCATGCATCGGCAGGTCTCATGAGACAAACTAGTGTCTTGGCACGAGGCCTTGAAAAAATCTTATTTTTGGTCTTGGCACGAGGCCTTGGCTATGTGGTTATGATAGTCTGGCATTATGAATTCCATCATTATGAAAGTGTTTATTGATATTGCATGGGATTATTCGACCAGTTTAATATCCATGTGAAGATGTAAATGGAATTATTTCATTTTACTTTTTCCATAATATGTTGATGTTCAAGTTTAAAAGTCTTCTGTTTTAGTTATACATTGCCTTAAATGTTTATGTTTATTTATGAAAGCTTCCGCTATATTGTTATCCTTACGGAGCATCTGAGCTCACCCCTTTCAATGTTTTAATTTTTCCAGGATGTGAAGAAGTATTTTAGGAATGACCTGTAGGGATAGTATGAAGGGGATATGAGTGTGGAAAATGGAGAATATGTTATTGTAGTTTTTCACTTTATGATGTAATGTAACATTTATGAATGTATCTAGTGTTTCCAAGGCTACTAAACTAATCGGTCTTTCGAGAATTGATCTTTTGTGATCATGCCAATGTTACGAAGTAACGCACCGACTCTGGGTAACTGGGGTCGGGGCATTACACAAATTATCTTAGGTATGTAGTTAAAATCAGTTGTATTTTTATTACCTCCCATCACATTTGGGCCAATAGTAAACCAACAGATAATTCATGGCTTTGGGAAGGAACAGAATTGGATAAAATGAAGCATTTTTTGGATCTTTCATATTAGTTTTATTTGTTGGTCCACCGCATGTTGGATGTCATGCATATTGGGAAGAACTATTTTGATAACTTATTTCATTCATTTTTGGATACACTAGTTAAGAACAAAGATTTTATAAAGGCGCAGTTAGATCTTTCCCAAATTTGCAGGCGACTAGAACATGAACTATTTGAAAATATCTGACCATAGAGGTTATTGAAGCCAAAAGCAGCTTATACACTATCCAAAGAGAGTCACGTACTATTTTTTCAGTGAAATCATATTTGAGACTTCCAGATGGCTATGCTTCCAATTTGGGTAGATGTGTTAAGAATGGGTATATTACCAGATTAAAAATTCATGATTTTCAGGTTAAAATGGAATGACTTAAACCAATTGTATTCAGAGGTTTTTTGACTTCTATGATTTGGTATTAGATAAAAGACTTATCGTATTTATTTTCGAGAAATTTCTTCAACGAAAACAGACAATGATGCACTAATCAAACTGGGAGAAGATGTTGATATAATTATATGTAAACTGCAAAAAATATTTCCTCCATATTTATTTGACTCAATGGAACATCTGATATTACATTTGCCACATGAAGCTAAATGTGGAGGTCTAGTATGGTTTCAATTGATGCAATCATTCATGAGATGCATACATAAATTGAAGCCAAAATAATGTAACAAAGCAGCAATTCAAGGCTCAATTGCTGAAGCTTATTTGCAAGAGGAAATTTTTTTTTTCTGCTCTCATTATTTTTAATCATAATATCCCTCAAAACAAAATCTCATGGGACGAAATGAGGGGAATGTTAATAAAGAAATGGATAATCAATTATCAATTTTTAATCTTCTAAATATTTGATTTGTTGGAGTTCATGAACTATGGCTTTCAGATGATGAACATCACAGAGGACATACATATGTTCTACTCACATGTGAATAAATAAAATATTTGGTACTTTGAGTGCTTCTATCAATTATTCTACAATTTATGTTACAGTATGTAAACTTATTTTATCATTTTGCTTTATGATAATCATATCAAGAAACAACTTCCACAAATTACAACAGTTGCTCTTGAAAAACGCAGACAAAAAAAGTATAAATGGTTTAAAAAACTGGTAACATAAATTATTGATGGTTTTATCAATTCTATATATTATTTATCATATTAATAATTGTATTACAAATTTTCAGGTGTCTTAACATGGTGAATAAATTAATAAGTGACGGTGTACATTGAGTAACCCACAATCCAAAATAGATAAATCTTATAATGCATATGTGGTAAATGGTTTTTGATTTCATACATGTGCATATGGGGAATCCAAAAAAACAATAAACTATGGAGTTTTATTGAGTGGATCGCATCATAGAGAAACTGAAGATGACTTTTATGGCATTCTGGATGAAATTATTGGGATATTTTATCTAGAATAGAATTATATAATGATGTTTAAATGCCGGTGGATGAATACTAAGTGAGTCTTCCATGTTCATCCGACTCAAGGAATCGTCGATAATAAAAATAAAAGTCTTCTTAAAGTAAATGAACCATTTTTACTGGCTCAAAAGGCACATGAAATTTATTATGCAAAGTACAATGCTTATTTAAGATACTTGAGTGATTGGTGGGGCATAATAAAAATGAAATCTTAGGAAAAAAAAGTTTACTCAAATTAAATGTAGTTCTATTGAAGTAGAAGGAATTGAAATTCTTTAAGAGACTACTTAAAATTAATTTTTTTCACAAAGAGACATGAATATCGATGATGACACTCCACAATTAAGGATCGATGATGATGAAGATGTTAATGACATTAAAAATGAATTGGAAATGGTAAGAGATGACGAAATTGAAACTCATATGAATATTGATGATGTTTGGGAGGAAGATGAAGACATTGACATGAAAATATATGGAGATGAGGATGAAGATGGACTTTGACACAGTTAAATGCTGGTTATAATAATAACCAATATATATCTATATATAATAGTTATTTTCAACTATCTTTTAAAAATAATCATTTTGTGATTTAGATGGATCCTGATCTTTTTCGTGAGTTGCTGGAGGATAATCTAACTTTGGATGAGGTGGATTATAGACCGTATGACCCTAAACCTACTGAACGTTCAGGGGGTATGCGGAGGGGGCACTGTCTTGCGTGATTGCTGATTCATGACCCAATCCTCAAGCGGCGTCCACATCTTAGCTTTGATCCTTGAACACCGAGGTATGGTAAATATTATATTTTAGTTATCTTTCATTAATTTATTTATATATCTATTAATTTTTTGAATATTTATTTCTTTTTTATAGTATTTTCCAGGTAGCTATTGGACTAGGGAGCGCTATCTTGCGCAATTATTTTTCTCAGCCATGGATCACATCGGAACAGATTCCAATTGATGTGCACCACAACATGTTCAATCATAGGCTGGTACGTAAATAAAGAATATTTATTTTAAAGTTTATTTTAATAACAACTTGATATTAAAAATTATTTATAGGGTTTATGGTATCCCATTGATTACAGCATGCATGACGCTATCCACACGGCCTGGTAGGGGTCTATGCATGACTGATTCTGTCAGTTTTTTGCACAATTTGAGAAAAAGAACCATTAAGAAAGCAGGAGTGGCATAATTTGATGAGTCCTGTAGATCCCACCAATTAGAGTACATTTCATCTCACATTTGGGATGGATTATGTTTACACTAGTTGGGTGGTAGATTACAGAGGAGATCTATAGTGGGATGGCAGAATCAGGTGAGACAAGAGGTGATGCATCAAGCTGGTAGTCGTACATTCAGTACGCATACAGAGCATCTAGTAAGTATATTTTTTAAATATTTTATATAAAATTAAATATAAATTGCTTATTTAATATTTCTGTAGGTGGTCGAGAATCCTGATATTATGGATTTTGAGGTTTATCGGAGAATATACAGTGATCCAGCCACTGGAGAGATTAGTGGTGATCACCAGTGTCGGATTTTGGATAGTATATTTTTTTTTTATTTTGACAATTAATTGCATATAATATGTTCTCAATTTTAATTTCAAATTGGGATTGAAGGTGTCATATGAGGCTACAACCTCACAGAGACAGGCTGAGAGTCAGGATGAGATGACTAGGCAGACCAGTGGCCATCATTTCGATGAGGTGGCATGGATGCTGGCGACGCATTATGGCTTTGAGAAGGGCCCAATAGTTTGTATCAGCTCTAATTTGACACCTAGTACTTATTATGGTACTTCTGCGATGTCAGTGTCCATCTCGAAGGAGCTCATGGAGAGGAATCATCTACTGCCTCATAGTATTAGGAACAGTTGCGAACTCAGTCTGAGCTTATAGAGAGTTTGGAGAAGCAACATGAAGAGATGTGTCGGCAATATCATTAGTAGCAGCAACAGCATGAGTAAGAGATGCATTAATGGCAGCAGCAGCATTACAAGCAAATGGAGTACATGCACAGTCTGACTCGTAGTTTAGGGAAGGTATTTTTTGCACCATCTCCTACATCTTCTCCACCTACTCCAAAAGATAACCCCCAGTGATTTGATTTTTATATTAAAAACATCTGAATTTAATATTTATTTTTATTTGAACTATTTATAGTTTCTATCTTTTATATTGGTACAAATATTGCATAATATAATTTTTTTTATTTTTAATATTTTATTATTTATTAGTAGTACTATATTTTTTTATATTTTTTTAATTTTATTAATAATTAAAATATTTTATGATTTATTTAATTTTTATTTTGTAAATATTGAGAATTGTAATAATTTTTTATTTTTTTATTTTTATATAAAATTAATATTAATTTGTTATTAATCGTATTTTCATTAAATATATTTTTTTGGCATTATATTTTTTAATGTCTGTTTATTCTATTAATAATATTTTTTTTATTTTTTAATATTTTAAAAATATTTATTTAATTTTTTCATTAATCTTATTTTTAGTAAATATTTTTTTATTAATTTTAGTATTTGTGACATGACCTTTTGCGATGGGATCCCTTCACAAATAATCTAAATATAATTTTTTTTAAGAATACTTATGACAGAAGTACGGTCACATCACAAATAGTATTTTTGATAGGCCCATCACCAAAGGTTATTTTATATATAATGTACAAAATTGAAGGGTTGGTTTCGACAGGGAACTACCTCATCACAAATAGTATTTGTGATGGTCTATCATAGAAGTTTTATTTATATATATAATGTATATAATCGAAGGTTTATTTGCGATGGGCTAGCCGCATAAAATATTATTTGTGACACCGTCTTCTGCAACATGCTATTTCTAACGAGGCCCCGTCGCTAAAGCCTATTTGCGATGGGATCCCGTCGCAAATAGCCCATTGCAAATACCTCTAATTCCAGTAGTAGAATACTCTAAAGATCAAGGGATTGTGGGATAGTAATATATATTCCAATATTTTTATCGATATCTTACCATGGAGTGGGTAAGAGAGAAATTCATGAATATATAAATCAAGGGACCTTTATCCAATGTTGTTGAATATCCTACTCTTTGGGTTAAAAGACTTTCTACTTATTACATGTTTTTGTTTCATGTTTTTATTTCCACTATATTTTGATATAGGAAGAATGTAAAATTTTCTTATACATTCTTGTACTTTAAATTTGTTGATAAATAAGATTCTATATGCTTTAAGGAATAATCTTATTTTATGAAAAAATTTCTGATGTTTTTTTAGGATACATATTTCCAGACACAAAGAATGTTTGTTTCATAGAGAAAAAATAATATCTGTGAATTTACCTCGTTAAAATTTGTTAAACATAAATTTCTTAAGGTAAAAAATGAAGGTTTTTAAACATACAATTCACACCCTCCTGAAATTGAGAATCTACATATTCTATTTCGATCCTACAATTGGTAAAATTAGATGTATCTGAAATACTTTTACTCATATATAGGTTTTCTTGCTCAAATTTAACTAGTTCTAAAATCTTTCATGCTTAATTTTTCTTGTTCATGTTTTTCTTGAAAGAAATTGTCATTATATATAATCATTTAATACTTACATGTTTTGGGGAAAGATATTCTCATATAGAATTTTTGGAATGAATATTGGTTCCATTGATAATTTAAATCCTAACAGACCGCCTATTTTTTATGGTAAGGATTATGAGTACTAGGGAGGTAGGATAAAGACTTTTATTATTAACACTAGAGTCAACATCTTGTTCAAGCTTACTGAATATTACAAAATTCCAGGTGAGGAATTCAAAACCTTTACCAATCTATAAAACTCTTAATATCAATTAAATTTCAATATATGAAATAATTTGATGTATTCTATGACTAGGAACATATATAGTCAAATATATTCTTTTAATTCTTACAAATGCATCTAGAAGAAACTCAAGGTTACACATTTTAGAACTTCTGAATTGATATAATATAGAAGAGCTATGATAAGATCTGAATATCATGTATTCCTTTTTCTTTATGGAGAACTTTATTATAGAGAACAAAAAATATTTAATTCCATTGTCAACAACCTTCAATATATGGTAGATAAAGGTCTTGATGATGATGTTCTTGTAGATAAAATAATTGACATCATGCCAAAGGATTGAGAATCAAAACGGGCCTCTATTGATGTGAAAATCAAAGTATCTAACATTATACTTGATGATTTATTTGTAAATATTATTCAACATGAAACTAGAATGAAGTGAGATGTTGATTTCAAAAAAAAGAGTATAATGGTAATGTATGTGTAGGTTTCAAAAATAAATATAAATCCAAGACTCTAGAAAGGTAAAATAGATCTAAATCTACGAAACTCACTACTCTATCTGGGGCTAGTTAAAGTGAACATTCGGAAAATGAATTAGCTAATCTTGATCGAAGGATGAACATGATTGTGAGAAAGAAAGACGTTCAATATAGATATATGAAAAATATAGAATGGACAACAAAGATTCAATTTTAACCTATTATAAAGGTAAAATATATGGATATATCAAACCTTATTAACCAATGCTAAAACAAGAATCAGAATGCCAAAGCATTCTGAAAGAAATAGAAATAATTTTTACAAATCTATATCGAATAATATCATGAAGGCTAATGAAACATAGAGTGCCATTGTTGGTGACTCATCTAATAAATCCTCAGAGTATGAATCTTTTATTTAGATTAATCTTGTTCTACTACCCAAACTAACCATTTAAAATCATTTTATAATGATCAAGGTACGCAATGAAGAATCTATCCCTAATGTATATTTGAATGCAAATTATACTGATGATAAATATTATAAATATTCATAATATGAATCTTTTTCTGATGAAGATAACTCTTTACCTACTTATAAATATGTTTCTAGGTTTACCAAACTTCTTGAAAATGATAATTCTAAACTGATGAAAAAGTTTGATGTGTAAAATTCTATAATTTTTTTGACTAAAAAAGTATCAAATCGTTCAAAATATCATGATGAGAAATTTTTTTATTTTTAAAGAGTTTCAAAAATCCTTAAGGAAGTTAATTCTGAGAAGGATAATCTTTCTAAGGATCTTAGAGATGTTATTTCCAGGAAAAATTTTTTATAGGCCAACTCTATTTCAAAAAATTACAACATTAAGGATAAGAACATAGTTATTAAACTGAAGTCAGAAATATTTTCTTTTATTTAATTCATTTACATTACCTCTGGTATGGAAATCATTGACATGATGTATTCCCAAATTCTTCCGTTAATTATTTGTTCTCGATTTGTTTATACACATTCAATAATTTTTTTGTAATAAATTTTTTGTTCCCCAAACTGCTCTATTTTGTACTAAATTTCATCCTGGTGGACATTGTGATAAAATTTGTTCATTAAATAAAACTCAATATTTAGGTTTTCATAAAGCGTATTTTTCTAAGAAAATTTGGATTCCTAAAATCATACTTTCTGAAATTTATGCTTCCACGAATGTATGGATTCCGAATGTCTATCTATTTTATTTTAATGAAAATAATGAATACACCCACAATGATTCATTGTTCATGGATAGTGGATGTTCTTGGAATAAGGCTGGTAAAAAAATATCTTTGAAAATATTATCATGATGAATGGTGGAAAGGTAACTTTCAGAGATAATGCTCACGAAGAAATTGTTGGTATATGTAACATTGTTCTCCTTAGAAAAATATTGATTTCAAATGTTTTCTTTATTAATGGTAATAAGAACAACCTCATTATCATATTAAAATTATGTGATGAAGGTTACCATATGAATTTTAGGAATGATAAGTGTTTAGTACACAATTCCAAGGAAGATTTTATTCATTCTTCCCATAGGCAAGATAATGTATACACACTACACCTATATGACCTTAGATGCTAAGATCTACCTTTCTCTAGTGCAATGGAAGCTAAATCCTGGTTATGGAATAGAAGGTTAAGAAATTGTAACCTTAAGAATCTATGAAAAATCTCAATGAAAAGTCTTGTTATGGATCTACCGAAGCTTATATTTTATTTTTCAAAAGACTGTGCACTTGAGCCACAACCTAGTTAGTGAGGACTCTTTAAGTACATCTAAGAGACCCGAGAACAAATACAGGCAGAGGATAATTTCTAGGTACTGTAGAATTAATATAGAGGTACTGTAGAAGTACTATAGTGGTACTGTAGCAGCACTCTAGTGGGTACTATAGCAAGAACTGTTCCGAACTATAGTACGTACTATAGCAGGAACAATAGCATGCACTGTTTGGCACTGTAGCAGCTTGAATATTCCCCCATTTAGGCCTTCGGGCCACCAATTTGGTCCCCACATCCTTTATACCCCTAGGGCCAACTCAAGGCCTTCAGGACACCTTAAGTGCAGATTCAATCCAGAAAACCTACAAGGAATGGGCTTCAGAAGGAGGAGGATCAAAGAGCATTGACCATAGAAGAAGCTAAAGGAATTGCATGAATGAGAGGGTATAGAACTTGCCATCGGTACAAGAATGTGCATGCATGAGAATGCCTAGCCAAATAGCCATGTGAAGGTGGATAGATGATTTCACGATGAAGATGATGGGGAGGAGTAGTTCTAAGTAGTTAGTCTGGGTTGTATGTAATGTTTGAAGCCTATGTGAACTGAATTCCACTAAGGCCTACGAGACATGTAATACTTATTCCTATGGGCCTTGTAAGGGTTTCACCTCACACTTTGAAATGTAGATTATAAAATATCAATAAAAAATGAAGGCCTTTGGGATATTGGATGAAAAGACTCAAATCCTTGTCAATATGAAAAAAACATAAATCACGTTTTAAATCAATTGATCAAGTCTAAACATCTAATGCATTACAATTAGTGAATATGGATATTTTGGTCCAACATGAAATGGAAGAATTAGAGGTAAATATTATGTATTTGTTTTAGATTATCATTACAATAGATTTACGTGGGTCTATTTTCTAGCAAAGACATCTAAATATTATTCTTATTTTAAAAAATTTATTTCCAATGTTAAAAATTAGAAAACCCTTCCATTGATAACTATTCATTTTGATCATGGAGGAGAATTTCAAAATTCAGATTTGGAAGCCATTTTTATTAATAATTTCATTACTCACAACTTATTAACTCCAAGAACTCCTCAATATAATGTTGTTATTGAATGATGAAATAAAACTCTTCAAGAGATATCTAGAACAAAGTTGAGTTAATATTCTATATCTAAACACTTTTTGGGATGAAGCCTTTAGCACTGCTTGTTATACTATAAATCTAGTTTTAATCGAACCTTTTCTTAAAAAAACACCTTATTAATTGTAGACTGGTTGAACACCTATACATTCTTACTTCAAAGTATTTTCATGAATGTATTCATCAAAATAAAAAAGTTAACTTACATAAATTATAAATAACATCTGATTAATGGATTTTCATAGGCTAATCTACTACTTCTAAAGTTTATAGGGTTTTTTATTAAAAACTCATGTACTGATGATGGAATAGTGCATGTTAAATTTGATGAAAATGATCCTTTTGATTTTAAACAAACCCAATATACATCCATGGATGTGTTTTCAAAAAAATATTTTCATCCATTGATTTAATATTCATACAATAAGGAAAATTTTCAAGAAATCATTTTTGAAACATTTACCCCAGAATAATTTCGACCATATGCTGATGAACATGTTTTCCAAAACCCAAATCAGTTGTTTCTTAAGAATCATCCCAGTGAAAGTTTCATTGGTGATGTATATAAACCAGTTATGATGAAAGGTTCTTTACGAAATGTAGTAGAAAATATATCATTACCTTTCCAATTAGAATATAGGAGCATTGATGAAGCATTAGGTGATGATGATTGGGTTAAAACCATGGAAGATGAGATAAATGAATTAGAAAGGAACAAGGTATAGACCTTGGTTGAATGACATAATAAAACTTATATAATTGAAGTAAAATGGGTATTAAAAAATTTGTGTGATGAAAATGGAATCATAGTATGAAATAAAAAAGATTAGTTACTAAATTCTATAATCAATAAGAAGGAATATACCATGAGAAAACCTATTATTTAGTTTCCAGACTAGAATCTATTTGAATTTTACTTGTCTTTGTAGAATTATTTATTTTCAATATTTTTCAAATGGATGTAATGTGTGATTTCCTTAATGGATATGATCCATAGGATGTTTAGGTTGAGAAACCTCCGAGTTTTGAAGACACAAAACATACTGATCATATTTTCAAACATACCAAAGCTTTATATGGTCATAAACAAGCCAATAAATCCTGGTATGATATAATTGTAATAATTTTTTTACCATACAATTATTTTAAGGGAACTGGTGATCCAACTCTTTTAATAAAGATTGATAATAAAATAATTCATTATTTAAATATATGTTGATGATATTATATTTAGATCAACTAAAAAATATTTAACTAAATTTTTTGTGAATCTAATGAAATCAATCGTTGATATGAGTATGATGGGTGAGTTAACATTTTTAATAGGTTTTCAAATTTCTCAGAAACCAAAAGGAACATATATATCACAACATAAGTATATTAAATAACTGCTTAAAAAGTATGGATATGACAATACTAAAATTATAAGAACACAAATTGGTACCTCAAATTCTTATGATCATGATGATGTTGGGAAACTAGTAGATCATGCATCATTTAGAGTTATGATAGGTTTTTTACTACACTTGACAGTAATTATCTAGAAATTATATTTCCAGTATGTTTATGTGCAACAAATCAATATAATCCCAATGAATATCATTTAAAAGCAGTGAATAGAATTTTTTCTCTATCTAATGGGATACATGGATTTTGAACTTTTCTACAATTCTAGAAATGATTTTTTTTAAAGCATTTAAGATGCTGATTATGGTGGATTTACAATGGATAGAAAATTTACACCCAAAATATATCATTTTTAAGAGATTTGTTAATTTCATGGTCATGAATGATGAAACACTCAGTAGCACTCTCCACTGCTAAAGTTGAACATGTATAAGCTAGAAGTTGTTTTGCTCAAGTGTGGTGGATACAACGCAGACTCACAAACTATGGGATGAGTTTTTCCAAAACACAGATACTATGTGATAACACTTGTGCCATTTCCCTTTGCAAAAACCCTACACAATATTCTCGTGAAAAACAAATAGATATTAGGAATCGCATTCTTAGGTATCACACACATAGAGGAAATATCATTCTTCCATTTATTAGAATTCAAGATCAACATGTTGATATTTTAACAAAATAATTACCCTCTTATAGATTTCAATACATAAAAAAAATTAGGAA
Organism: Viscum album; assembly: GCA_963277665.1. Taxonomy (NCBI): domain Eukaryota; kingdom Viridiplantae; phylum Streptophyta; class Magnoliopsida; order Santalales; family Viscaceae; genus Viscum; species Viscum album. The sequence continues at coordinate 1,103,176,219 of OY728131.1, read as the reverse complement.
TGAATAATATAAGGTAATCTTCTATATTAACATTTTTATGAAACCTATAATCTTAAATAAAGAAACGCATTTTCACAGGGGGTGTATATTACCTTGCGAAAAAAATTTCTTTTTTTCCTTTCATAACAAAAAAATTATCAAATTGTTTGTATCCAAAAAAAATAAATCAATTTTATCGTAACCAATTTTTTATACTGTTAAATTTTTTTTCAGATCCCAAAATTTCAAAATCAACATTTTTCCATTCTTTAATAAATTATTCTACAATCTAATGTTCTTAAAGAAGAATATTTTTCATTACTATAAATTTTCCTACAAATCTGAACGAAATGATTCCTTACTTAAATTTCCATCATTAAATTATTTTACATGGCTTTATTTATGAATTTTTTTTATCAAATTCACTTTCCTTAAATCTGATTTTTTCCATAAATACTCAAAATATTAGAACCTAAAAAATCATTATTTTACATTTATCTTAACCATCAGATCATATTGTTCTTATTTCAACCAATGAATCAAATTGATAATTCGAATTGTCGCATCAATGCCAATATAAACGCCCTCATATTCCTCATCCCATGTTTATTTTCATGGTTTTTATGCTGAATCTCTACCTCTCTTCAAAAATATTGTTCCAATTTTCTAATATTTCAAAAACTATGAATGTCATTGGAAGACTCCCTACAGAAACAAATGTCTTAAACTAATGAAGTTACAAAATAGAAAATATAGAGGGAAAGGATAGTAGATCTAAAATTTTTCACTAAGTATAATTCCTTGATTATGCAAAACATTAATTTGAATGGATGGGAGGATTTTTTTAGCCCAGCTAAAAATTCAGGATCCATTATATCCATAGTTTCTTAGAGATTTTTAATATATAGTAAACTTTTTAATAAACGTGGAAGAGGAATATTTTCCTTCAAGAGATATGGGAAAATTTATTCCAATATCTTAATATGGAATCAAATTTCATTGGAGTTCTATATGCAGGAGATGAACTTTTCTATTCTCACAAGTTTCTATAATAGTTATGATATTTTGAGAAGATAAATGCAATTGAGTGACTTGGACACAAAGGAGTAAAAAAACCAAAGATCAAACATCTCTCATTTTTTTGGGATGAAAGAATTATGGGTAAAAGGTTTAACCATTCTGAGAAAAGGACACAGGGACTCCTTAATGAAAGGTGACATCTTCGTCTTGGATTTTTTGGTTATATTTAGGATGATAAACATGGTGAAGTTTATTTCTTTAAAAATCTACAACATCAAGAATAGAAATCTCAACTCCCAAATCATTATGTCTCTGGAAATCTTGGTAAGATCATATTTTTATTCTTAAAATCATTTAAAATTATCTAAATCTCTAAGCCAAGAAATTTCATGATATTGCTACTATGTGATGACACCTTAGGAAGGATACAAGTAAGCTTAAATTCCATTTCTAGTGAATTTTATGATCTATCAAAATGTGATATTGAAGCACTAAAAATGAAAATGGAAGCATGAGGGACTTATAAGGAAGGTCAAAAGAAGATAAAGATAAATGAACCACAAACCAAGGAGAAACCTATAGTTCTGGAAAGTCAATCAGCACCCCCAAAACCAAAGAAGAAAAATCTTTCCCTTTAGAAGTTGTAGAAAAAAGGAAAGAGCAGAAGAAGCATAAGAAAGAAAGAGATCCTAGTTTTGGCCTAGATCCTTCTAAGGAAAAGGCCCTGAAGATTATTACTACTAAAGAGATAGATAAATCAAAATGAAGAAAATATCTAAAGTTGAGATTATTCAAGAAATTATCAAGGCCACTAAGAAAGCCTCTGAAAACATTCTGGTATCAGAATCCTTTCTGAAAGAACTACTACCAATATAGAATCTGGTAAATAATTTCATAATTCTTAAACCTTAAGTGTAATAAGAAATAGTTGAGGAAGAAGAAGTAGAAGAAAAATATGAATAAGGAAAAAATGAGGAGATTGGTGATGTAATAAAGAAAGTGGAAGAATATCCTAAGAAGTAAATTCCCTCTAACATGCTTTCATTACAGACTTTCTAGGTTGAATAAACTAAAATTCTTTCTCATGGAAAAGAGGATGAGGGTCAAGAAGAGTTTAAAAACCTCATTATGATGAAATTAACAATCATGAGATTATTCAGCATGATGATCTTAAGGGAGAGACTGAGAAATAAGAGATTGATGAAGATAATATTGTCTAACTCTCAGATAGTGAGCATGAATCTCTAAGGGATATGGAGAAAGTTTCCAAAGTATACAATGGAAAATATGTGATTAATAATACACCTAAAAAGGTTGTGGTGGTTATGAATAATATTTTTGGACCATCCAAGAGGAAGGCTGTAGAGATTGAAAATGAATCTCCACCTATAAGGGAATTAGACTCCAAATCACCTTCCATGGTTCAATATTTTTTTGTAAATTCTCTAAAGAAGTTAGTATACATCATGAACTTGTTTCTATGTACTGATATAAGGTTCCAGTTTCTTAGACACTCCTATAATAAGAATTAAGATTCCATATGTACGTGTGAACACTATTTTTGTTTTATAGTTATCTTGAATGAAAGAGAGTAAATGACATATATGTATATATCTATATGTATATATAATATTATTACATCACAATTGTTAAATTATATAAATTATATAATATATTTAAACCCATCCTTATTGAATTACATATAGTATATGAAGAAAATAATATCACTTTTTGGGATCGGTAGTCCACACTTCCTCAAATGAATTTAGTGTATTAACACAAACTGGAAAGTATAATGATATCTGTTATAGAAGGATTATATAAGATTACACTAAAAATAATTATAATATATAACATAAATAAGTTTATTTTACATCATAATTTACACTATGATAGAAGGTGAAGGAAAAATGAACACTCATCGTTTCATGAGGCTATAGTTCATTGTACACGTAAATTGTGTATTCGTTTCCCATTAAATGAAAATTTGTGTAAGTGTATGTATATATATAATCATAAAAAATCAATGAATTTTGAGTATTAGTTTTTTTCAATAATGGAAAAAAGAATTTTTTAGAGGTGTATAATGGAATTGACATAAAATTACTTGAGGAATAATGTCACTTCTTATTCATGTAACTGCTTTTGGTTTTCACCCATGGCCTTCCTTGGATTCCATTCATCCCAAGGGGAGTCTTCTAGAATGAGGTGAGGGATGTTGATGATATATTTTTGAATATATTGGTATATCCATAGTGTCATGAGATGTGTGAGTAAATTGGAGGAGAGTATTCCTTTTATAGTGGAAGAGGAGTGACACTTTTATAAATTTTGGTAAAGGGAATTCCACCCATATTTTTCTCATGGAACAAGGTTTTAGGTGTTTTTATAGTAGATCTCAATTGGAAATTGATTATAAAAAAATAATTGTATTAATTGATAAAATTATTATCTAATTATACTTTAAAACCAATTTAATTTTAATTTTAACCTAATTAATAAATTATAATAAAACATAGCATTAAAATAAAATTTAATATTTTTTAACAATTCATTAAAAATGAATCAATATAGAAAAATACCAAAGGTTTACCATAACATAATTCTTATGTCTCTTCTTCATTTATTAATTTTTCATTTAAATATTTAATCCATAAAAGTTCAGAATTTTGGATTTAAAATAGACTCTCCATTAATATGCGTTTAAATGACTTTATAAGAAATGTGATATTTTATGCATAAAATTGGGTTTGATTTTATCATATGAATATAAAATATTTTTGATGTATATAAAAAATATTTTATTGAATATAATATATATATATATATATATCATATTAATATCACCCACTAATTGTAATAAATTTAAATTATTATAGTAAAACTACTTTTTGGGTATAATAATATTTTCTTTTATACTCAATCAGTATTAATATTCATTTATAATTAATTTTTAACCAATGAATTCATTTTAGATTTGTGTAAACAATATATTTTAATAATTAACATAAACCTCTTCATAGATACTAATTTAATGAAAATTTAATATTAAATAATATATCTTCATTTGATAAAACATAGTCTTTCATGTTACACAAGTAATCAAGGATAATCATTGTTATGTGCAATGCAAGCTAACAAAGGAGTTTTGCGTAGATCCAGAAAAACATATGTCATGTGTAATGCATGAATGACTATATTTTGTGTATAAAAAAGTTTAAAATAGTCCTCTAATATAAAATAATTCTTTTTGTGTCATGTGAAATGACAAACATCACAATGATTAAATTGATTCAAATAAAAATTCACAAAATCTCGGGGTGTTATAGTATTTTCATATGAGAACTATTCTATGGGAATTTGTTTCTCCCAACATCCTTGAAAATACATAAAGCCCAGTCTCTAAAAATCTTATAGAGTTTGAATGGTCTGTTTAGATAAACCATCTATGTGAGGATGATAAGAAGTGTTGACAATTAGCATTGAATCCAATTATTTCTGAAGTCGTTTTTATAATATATAGGTAAACCTAAAATACTAATCACATATAGTAGATATTTGTAATACATCTAGCCTCACTGCTTCCCAAATGTATACCACGGTGAGTTGGTCGAGGGATAAATCTTTATATGCAGTAATAAAAGTTACTGACTTTATAAAGAGATTTAAACAACCCAAATGGCATTATAGACTTTTGAAATTTTTGAGAGTCCTACAACAAAATTCAGGGTGATATTTTTCTATTTCATTGAATTTATTGGTAATAATAGTAGTATACCCATAGGATTTTATCATTTGGACTTCATTTTCTAGCATACCAAACACTACGATATATATTCAATAGTTTATCTCATCATGATTTCCCATCATAAGTTGTGTTCTAAGTATTTATACGTCTTTTTACCTTAAAGATTAATAGAGGTGGATAAGCTCGGTTCATCATCCAAAAAACACATATTATGTTTCAAATTTTATGTGGCATATATAATAGTTTGAAACATTATAACTCCATATTTATCATAGATAAGCTCTAGAATATTTCTATAATTTTATTATATCTATAAAATCTAATAGGGTTTCTTTAAAATTTATGTGAGTTTATATTTTGGATAGTCACTTAGGAAGGATATTATTTCTCACAATCCATTATAGCATCATGATTTTTCCTTAGAAAATCCATGGGTGCAGGTACTTTTTCAATCCTTATTATTGATATGGTAGTGTGATCTTTTCTATGACAATAATTATCCACTATATTTTCCTTCCCATAGTGGTAATGTATTGATCATTCAAAATAATTTATCAATTCCATCCATCACCTCTAGTTCATATTCCACTCAATTTATTTCAATATATATTTCTAAATCATTGGATAATTATATATATCACTCTTTTCACAACAGATATAATATACCTAGATAATAAATTAAAATAAGAAGTATTTCAAACTCTAAATCATGGGTTGGGTAATTTATACCATGAGCCTTCAGTGGGCATGAACCATAAGAAATTAATTTATCATTCATCATAATGGTGATACCCAAGCACTTTTTGAATAGATAATTTTATATTAAAACCCATCCCCATTGTGGGGTAATGTTAGTATATAAGAGATGACCAATTTTTTTGTGTTCCTTGAAACGTTGTTATAATTCCTCTTTATAAAATAACTTTACTCTCTTCCATGTAAACTTTTTTAGTGGATTTTATAACTATGTGAAATTTATCAAAATGTGTCTATAATACCATGATTACCTAATAAAACTATAGATACTATTTATTGTGTCGTTTTCTTTAAATTTCATGATAAAATCCATATTTTATGGTTCTAATGATATTCACATACTTGAGATTATATGACCCAAAATGATACTTTCTAAAACCAAAATTCAGAATTGCTAAATATGGAATATAGTTTCTCCTTTTTAAAGTTATTTAATGAAATTTGTAAATGATCTTAATTGTATTTCATTCAATTATAGTTTATAAGATTATATTCTATAATGATGGATAAAAATTGATCCAAGTAGCCTCTAAATACTCTATTCAATAAATCGTGAATATGGTAGGTGTATCAGTTAGTTTAAATGGAATCACTATAAATTTATAGTGTTTATATCCCATTCAGAAATTTATGTTTGGATATATCATCCCTTTTGTCAACTTATTGATGATATCCATATCAAATTTAAGTATTCAAGAAGAAATAAGTACCACTAATTTTATTTAATATATCATCAATATGGGTCAAAGGATATTAATTCTTGATTATGATATTATTATGCTCATCATAGTCAATGTAAAGATGCATTGATCTATCTTTTTTATTTACTAATATGACTATTCCTACACATGGTGAATCACATGGGGGGATAAACCAATATTCAATATTCTACACTAGTTGTTTCATTAATTTCATTTATTCAATGGGGTCCATTCAATATGGACTCTTTGAGATATGAATGGATCATGAAATGTGTTCAATAAAAAAACTACCAAATTCAATGGGGGATGACCATGATCTTTTTTCTGAAAATTAATCAATATATTCACATAAAATAGGAACATCATAAATGTTGAATTACACCCTAATCATTTGATATAGAAACCCCTTGTTACTAGGGATCAGGGCCTATATTATGTAATTTTATTCCTTGGGATGTCAATGATTATTCCTAGGTTGATATATTATAATAGGATTATTTAGGATATGAAATGAGATCTATTTTTGAAAAAAAAATTGATTTGGGATAAATATATGGTTTGAAAATATATAACAAATATTATATCAAATTTAACCAATTATAGAAGAGTTAGATCAATAGGAAATATCTTACATATAATTCTAATAAAAAATGATTTTTATATCTTATAAGGGATCATCATACCACCAGGGGTTTTTATAGATAGCAAAATATCTAACGCATGAGGTGATGAATTTTAATTTTTAGAAAAAATCTATGATATAAAATAATGTGATGAACCAGAATCAAAAAACAAATTAACATATCATGAATGGATAATAAATGTACCTTGTATCACTTCACTATCATGATAAACTTCCTCAATAGTGACTGCATATTCTCTTCATAGTCCATGGATTTGGGAGGGTGGGGGGTTAATTACATTTAATATCTCTAAGGTTTGGGAATTATTAATCTTATTGAATTTAAAAAATTAGAGAGTGAGTAGAGCATTAATGGGGACATTCTTTACATTCATTTTATTTTATTATCCTCTTAGCATTCAAGAGCTTGATGGTCAGCTCAACCAAATTTAAAACATATTCCTAACCCATTAAAGAAATGTCAATAGTGTTTCTTAGCTCATTTATAGCGTAATCAACATTTAATATACTTTCCTTCCTAATATTTTTCATCTATGATCCTTTTAAATCCATCTTATATTTATTATATCATGATTAATTTGAGTCTCCACCTTTCATATACACATTTAGTGAAAATAAAACAATCTATTCATATTTACCAGAGTATATTATATCGAGTGCACATTATTGAACTGGTTTAAGAAAAATAAATATTTTTTCAAAATTAATCATTGGATCTATAAAAATCGTGTTTTATACATACCTAGTTATGTTGTGTTCACCTCATAAGTTATATATGATTCGTCTTCTATTTTTTCCAAATCCAAGATTTCCCTTACTGTATTCAAGTTATGATTTTGAGAAACATAATTAGTGAAGGACACTTTCTTAGACTATTTCCCAAACAGACAGTCTACATCCCCATTACGTAATGAATTCTTAATCCGAGACCACCTTCAGTTGGCCTATCCTTACAATTGATATATAGATAAAACAAACTTCTCTTGATCTAATAACTAGGGAAAATAAAATATATTTTCAAACAAATTGATCCATCACTCTAATATTTTCAAAATAGAAGAGAGACAAAATGGGTGTGGTGTTTCCACATAAAATATTCAATAACATTTTGATCTATCTCAGCTGTGTTTTTGGGCTAAGCATTTTATTTATTTTATTCATAAATTCTAAGGGTTTTTTATAATTTCTATGAGGGTTTTCTCTCTAACACCCATTTGATTTGTTTTTTTATTGGTTAAATTGTCACATTATCCTTCAAACCCATTGTTAATTTGGTCCCTCCTAGTTTTAGTCATATTTAAAAACAACATGTGTTTAAATGATGGATGAACATTAAACATCATAGGGGCGATTATCATAATCAATAACAAAAACATACTCAATCTAAAAACCATTAAACTTATTACATAATAATGTTGGATAATAATTCATTTACTTTAACTAATATCAATCCAATGTTTCCCCAATTTGTGTTTTCTAATACATCACAACCTAATCCATAAAATTTTATAGAAAATAAATCATTAATTGTAGTTTGTAAAGACAATATAATCAACAAAAGGGTACCATTTCGGACCATCAAAATAGGTGTGCAATTAGTTTACCTTTTCATCCACTAAGAAATTATTTATTAAACCTTAATATTACCTTTTCATGAATAATAACACATGTTAAATCTATTCTACATCCTACATCAAATTATAATAATGAAATAGGGATATATTCCTTGTAAAATCATATACTCAAGACATTATAAATATTCTAGGATACTATCCTATGTTTCAAATCATATTTTGTTTTTCACTATGTTTCTATAATATTAAAACCAAATGTAACAAAACTAACCACAAAAAATAATTTCACAATGATATGATTTCAATACATCCAATTCAAGCATAAAATTCCTTTACACTATAAAATAAAAATAAACAAAACATTACATTACATAAAAAAAACATCTCAATAATTGATATTTTTGAGTCTTTCAGGACTAGATATATATGTTACCTATTTTATAATTCATGAGATTTTTTTACTGTAATTTTACCATACAAGATCTTCTTAAAAACAACTCCAAAGATAAAATCATATTTATTCCCTATGAAATGAAAAAAAAAATAACGAGTGAGCTCAAATTCTTAGTATAGAAATATAATTATATAAATATATTTCCCAAGGTTATATCATAATAATATGATTAAAAATAAGTGGAAAATAAATATGAAATTTAATGAATATGGATTCATAAAAATGGTTCAAATTGAATGATAAGATAATAAATAATCCTACATGATTAAAAAAATAACATGGTTTAAACATTGAGAAAACAAGCGGCTTAAATCATGAAATAGTGAGTATAACATAATCTCATATAAAATAATATGATAACCTCTATAAGAATAAAAACCCCACAATTTTTTATCAGGAATCACTATTACATTCCCATATTATATTTGGAATCACAACTTAATTACATTAAAAAATCATGAATCCCAACCTATTTCCCATTATGGATCCAGATTAAATACTATGTTCATAATTATCTCAAGATATTTAATACATTAGTCAATGCATTGGATTTTTATATAGGTCTCGCCAATCACATAAAGAATAACCATACACATGTTTTCTATTAGAAAAGATCACATCATAAAAACCCATGAATAAAATTAGGAATCACAATACATTTGAGAAGGTATCACATAAATAAAAATAGAAAATATATCAATTGATAGAAAATTCAATCAACCAAATGATTAACTATATAAATTAATTTCTAGGGTGACTTCTACAATATATCATCATGGAAAATAGAATCCCATTAAGATATAGAGGGAAAAAATCCAAATTTTAATAGATATAATAGATTATTATATTAAAATGGAAGTTATTACATTAATAGAAATACTTCATTTTTTTATTTTTAAACAATAATTCATACATTGGAGGAAAACTAAAAACATTTACTTTGGGTATATATCCATTTAATGTAACTCAAAACATAACATGATTGAAATAATTCAAAAAATATTACAATATTATATAAAAGATAATATTTTTTTGAGGTGATTTGAATTAAGAACTAAATATATCCAGATATATAAAATCAATCATCATATGAAAAAATATATCATTTAATATAGATAAAAATTGAAGGAAAAAAGTTGAAATTGGACTACATAACTCTATGAATAAGAATTGAATTACCAATCTCCCATACCATTACTCATGATTTCCACCAAAGTGATTTACCCAAATATATATCAAAAATAATTATTTGATCACATATTTAAAAACCTTATTAATATACCCACAATTTTATAAACATAGTTTTTAATTTTTATCCACATTAATATAAGTTAGTTCAAATACATTTTTAATATCGAGTGTGAGTAATCCTGATTGTTTTGAGCATGTTTATAATTGTGGTGTTGTTCATTTTTCTTTTTCAAAAGTTTCATCATTATTAGATCATAAATGGTACTAAAATTATGTTTTTTGGATATTTTTTTAACCTTATAATTTCATTATATGAGTGTTTTATTAATGACCCTTGTAGATGAAATTAGTTAACACCTTTTTTGGTGATTTCTATCAAATTAATTGTGGGAACATAATTTAGCAGTTAATTAATTGTATTATAAAACCAAAATAATAAAATAAATATTTTCATATTTATATCTATTATTAATCTTCTAATTTAGTACCTTATTTAAATTAATTGTATTTTTTGGAGGTAGTAAAACCAACCCAAAAAGAGTATAATAGTATATATACAAGTGTAAAGATATTAAAGACACCCCTTTGTTATAATTTAGTTATTAGAAAATAATAATTAAATTATTTAGATTTTATAGAGGATATAAATTACAGTTATTAATATTTATAAAAAGAACATTATTTTAAAAAAATTTCTCCCATATATATAAATAGCTTTTTCATCTTGGTAATTCAGTTTTATAATGATCACATATTGGTAATATTACTTATAGATTGAATTATTTATATTAATAGAATATTAATTATGAAAAAAATAATAAATATTTTCAATAAAACAATTTATAATTCCATTATTTAAATTTTTTAAAGGAATCCCCAAATGTTTCATTTATGGGGCTCACATACCACACACACACCTGAGAAATACTTTTATTTTTCTGATTGATTGGGTGGGGAATATATAACAGATATAAAATATTAAAATAAAATTTCAGTATATTATTTATACATAGTCAAATATATAAATATGGTTTCAAGACATTATAGGGGGTGGATGAGAAGGATAAATAAAGGAAAATAATGGGTAGGGAAAAATTAGGTTGCGAATTTGGATCCTCTCTTGAAATATCTTTTGGAAATTAAAGACATGAGGCATTTTTTGAGGCTAAAGTATTTTAACAGTTTAAATGGTATAAAAAATAATTAATTTGGGAATAATTTCATGATAATTTTTAACTATGGGTGTGTCATTGAAAATGCTAGAGGTGAACTCATTTCATTATTGGAAATATGTACAAATATTTGGAAACAATTTTAGGTGAAGATTAAGAATGGAATTTTATTGGAGTTAGTTTATTTATATGGAATATTTTGGAGAGAAATGAATTTATTAATTTAAAAAATAATAAATTTATTCAACAATGTCTATGTTTGAAACCTATTCAGAAAAATCTGAACCACATTAAATCACACATATTAATAATTATTAATTTTAATTAAATATAAATCAGGATAATTTTCTTTCATTAAAAATATAATATTAGCCTCCTAACATAATATATACATGATGAATTTGTATTTGGAATCTATTTTATATAATTATTTTTCCAAAAATGATAAAATTATCTTTTAAATTAAAACATATAATGTGTTGAAAATAATTTTTTGTTAATTTAATCAATATGTGTCATTGCTCATTATTAAAATTTAAAACTAATTATATTAGTGTTAGTCTATTTTTATATATGATTAAATATAATATTAGAGTCTTTATTTAAAATTGATCTATTTAATAAATATGTAAATATTTAAAAAGTATCATTCATTCAAATATAATTATTTTATTATTGAAACTCATATTTACCTTGTTATTTGTTTACCTAAAAATAAAATTAACCCCATTACCTATTTTTAAAATGATGATAAAAAATATTCAATTTATTTTAAATAATTAAATTTATAAAAGTGATAACAAATAATTTCTATATATGTGTGCATAAATTTATTATGAAATGTTTATCTTCTAAGAATCATTTAATTTTTTTATTATAAATTTTATATAGTTTTTATAATGTGCTTCATTCTGTTGATTCTCTTCGATTTAATTGTTATAACATAATGCATGTTTTATAATAATTTTATTACGTTAACATGGTTTTGGATTTAGATCATTGTTGTATGAAAAACAAGTTAATCATGTGGTATTACATTAAGAATATGTAATTTATAAAAATCAAGGTTAATTATAGAGTTCTTCAACAACCTATAAGGGATCTTCATTAAATAATTTTAACAAATATGGTAGTTTCTTCTAACATGTAAAATGTAGATGAATAATAATAATTTTTATTTAAAAACAACATTAATATTTTATTAAAGAGGGGAGAATTACCAAGACACACAGTCAGGTGATAGGATGGAGACAACACATCACGGGGGTCTATAGTAGCGGAGACCCAAAGAGTCATTAGTTTGAAAAATTTCACCAACATGTGGGATGGAGCCTATACAAGAGAAAATAAGAACCAAAACAGAGGATGAATCCAAGAAAGTATGGAAATATGACACTTTACTACCATCCCTTCATGTGTGGAAAATGATTGTGACTCTAGGTATTATATTCTCTAACCTATGGATATGATAAATAATTATACATGGATTAGAGATGATGTTGTGCAGAGTGTTGAAAGGAAGTACGAAGTCAGTATCAACCATATCCAGCTTGATGTTTTTCTCATTGCATATAGGAAGGCCAGTCAGCAGCACATTATCTCTTGTATGGTGTAAGTCACCAAGAACTAATGAGGTCATGAACACAATAGTAATTATGCCTTTACGGTCCCACCTGAGACCTCCACTGTGCATTTCACTTGAAATAGAGGATCCATCTATGTTGAGTATTTTCCATGAGAAAAACTGGGGACATAGAATCTGTCAGCAAAATGAGAGATACCATAAGTGGCATCAAGAGTACCATAAAAATTGAGGGAACAAAATAAAGGGAAATCATCCCATTTTATGAGATGGAGATTTAGATCATCTAGTAATATTTTAGTTTAGAAAAAAAAATTTCTTTGAGCCCTAAATTCCCTCAATGCGAACCTAGTTCATTATTGGCCATAGGCACCAACATCGAGTTGTGAAAATGAAAGAACTCACTTACTCTATGAATCAATTGATGGAAGCACCTTGGAACCAGAGATAAAATAAATTTTTTTCTCAAAAAATGATGTGACCCCACACTAGTTATTCTTCTTATACTAGTCTAAAACCATTTTCACACTGACATTTGAAGAAGATATGATTCACCAAATCTGCACTATTATTGTGAAGATATTGAAATATAAAAATGAAAGTGATTCTTGAGTTCAATGTGTTGTCATCTAGGGGAAGAGCATTGTTCCTAAAATAACACATGAGGAAGTTGATTTTTTAGGGGATATGTTTTCACCACAGTCACTTGACCCTGCCTTCCTGATCCAATGGCTGGTGAGCCAGTTTAAGATTGTCTTTAACAGTTATGCATCTAGACATCCAACCTATGAACACATAATAATCCATGTACATTGAGGGCTCGATGGAATCAGAGACTCGTCATTGATGTTTTCCCAAAATGACATTAATGAGCATAGGGTATCATTGGGCTTTGATGAAGGAGATAATCTATATGGGGTAAGTAGGAAACCCAAGGGTCTTCTCACTCATGTTTTAAACCAATATTTTTTATCTCCCCACCCAAAAAACCAACTCACATTGATCCCAAGAATAGAAAAGAAAGGACCCACCTAACACCAAAAAACCAATACATTCCCATTAAGAGGATCTGAAATTACACAATTCCATGTCATAAATATTTCCTAGAGAATATGTCCCTCCATGCACTCCCATGTGATATTTTCAAGCATCCCATGAATAAGTTCAAATATTCTATGAATGCCAATTCCTCACTCTTTAACTAGCCTTACATGTCATCCCCCAAGGGCCTAGTGATGTTTTCACTCAAGATGGTCATCCCATAATAAGGAACACATAATCCAATATAGATAAAAAATAAACTATTCTAGAAAAATAAAAATAGAAAAAAAACATGCATGAGGTATGATGAAAGAACACAATTGATCAATGGTAACATTCCACCAAATAAAATAAGTGATTTTTCAATTCATGATGTGGTTGGTGATATTGTTCAAAACTTTTTCAAAGTGCATGACTCGAATCCAGCTAGAAGAGATAGGGACACCAAGATATTCAATTGGTAATATCTTCCCGTTAATGTAAAAGGATTCATCATTTTGTCTAGTTCTCCTCTTGGTACACTTTTAGGATGAAAATATGTTACTCTTTCCCCAGTTAACCAACAACCCAATCCAATGGAAATAAACCTCAATCAATCTCACAAATAGATCATCTACATCCATTAATAAAAAGGATTGTGTCATCTACATACATAATATGTGAGTCCTTGAAGGTGATTTGAGAGTTAGAATGGAAGAATATTCATTTCATGAAGATTCCTTTTAATATACATATTGATGGAATTATACATCATAATAAAGATTATGGGAGACATAGAATCTCTTTGGAGAATCCCCCATACTGACTTGAAGAACCCGTTGGTTTTCCCTATACAAAAAATGGAATGCTAGGGAGATGTAAAATAGTGAAATAGAACATCATTAAAGTTAAGAAGAGAAGAGCATTCTCCTAAAAACATTGATGATAAAAGACCATTTCTTACGATCAAAAGGTTTTTTCATGCAGTACTTAAAAATAGTGTTTAACCAATGATTCATCATATTTAAATCTCTCAATAATTGTTGAGAAAGAACAACAACACCTTTGATGGTTCTTCCTTTAATGAAGGCGTTCTGATCCTCGAATATCATTTTAAGAATGTTTAAGGAAATTATTATGTTAATAACCATGGATAGGATTTTATACATTAATTTTCACAAGATTCTTGGCTTATATTTGTTAAAATATTAAGGTTATTTGTACTTAGGAATAAGTACTAAGGATGTAGAATAAGCAACATGAGGAAGGTTTCCGCCATGGAAAATGTCTTTCCCCACAACAATAATGGAGAACTAAACCAGATCCCTAGTAGAAGTAAAAGAATGAACCTCGGAGTCCATCAGGGTTGGGTGCTAATTTATAGAAAAGTTCTATAACTGCCTTATGAATTTTTCATTTATCGGGAACTAACTCCAAATCCCTATTATTCAACTCTAAAACAACATAGGGGTTGGCAGAAAAGGAAATAGATTTACCCCTTTAGTATCTGAGGGACATGAAGGGTTTCAGTTTGGCTAAAAGTGATTTTAAGTGGGAAATAGAGAGGCCTCCAAAATCATTGTGACCAGTAATAATGGATACATCCACATTGATGATTTTACCCCTGGTGAAGCGAAATCTCTCTTTATTTCATTCATGATAAAGGTAGAGTTTTTACCCCCCTTATAAAGGCAATTGATTCTATCAATTTATCATGAAATAATTTAATCTTATAGTGGGAACATTGCATGTTTATTCCTCATTGAGGTAAAATGACTAAAAAGATCATCGTACCAGTGGGAATCAAGCTACATTTCAATCTGGTCAACTTCAGTAATAAGACTATCATTGTAATGAGATCATTGAGACATGTTCTTTCTCCATGATTGAATATAATGTCTAAGAATCCTCAGCCTATTGTGAAGACCAATCCATAGTTTACCCTAAATTGTCTTGGTCCCAAATTTATCCACCATGTTGAAGAATCCATGACGCTAAATCCATCTACGTGAGAAGATGAAACATTCCCCTCTATAATCATCAAAACATGGGGTCACTCGGATCGGGGAATGATCTAAAAGTGAGTGGGCAATGTGGGTCACTTTAGGATTTGGGAAGGAAAAAATGGCATTATGGTTTTCTAGTAAGTAGTATAGCCTAGTCCATGCATGGGATATCATCCTATAGTAATTACAAAACATAAAAAAACACCATAATAACCAAGATTTAACAATACCATTTCATAATTAAATAAAAAAATGTCAACACACTCCCTCCTCAGGAAATAATTTCCCCTTTCATTTTAGATGGATCATTAATGTTACTGAAGTTTCCTACCTATTACTATGACACATACCAAGAATCAAAGGACTAAAGGTCGCACTAGAGGATTTCTCTAGAAATTCTATCACGTTTATCGTAAAAAATGTCAGAAAAAGCCTCCTGATTCCAACGGTAACATTAACAGTAATGAATTAAGCAGAAGAAATCCCAAAGTGAACTAATATGTTATTACTCTATAATATTCAAATATACTTATTACTAGGTTAACCAAGCTGGATGTTATAACCTTTGTCCTATAGGGAAACTTCATGATATAATGTGTTGGTCGCTCGGGCTCAAGGATAGAAGGTATAGAAAGGTTCCCATGATCAAATTAATGATAAAAGAAGTCATTCTTAACCCGAGAACTGGGGCCTCAGGCATTCCATACCAAGGTGGAACTCATTGGTGAAGGATAAGGGTGGGGGTGGCTTCTACTGATTAGGATTCTCTATCAATTGATTTGGAAGCCCGTAGGGGCCTTGATTGTGATCTAGTATACATACCACGTGAGCAGGGAGGGGGGTAGACTCATGTAGGTAGAATGATAACCAATTAAATTATTACATAATTAGGAGGGGGATAAGATAAAGCTTGAAAACTATTAGATAAAGGGAGGGGAGAAACTTGAAGTACCATGATCAATTGCCAGAAGAGTGGGTGGCACGAAGATAAGAATCACTTTATCCTTCTAGATGGGAATCTTGAAGCTAGGAGAAGAGGTCTTGATGGTCGAAACATGCGTAATAGGTCTTAACACAACCAAATCTTTTCATAATATAGTATTAGAGGAAGGGGCCCAACCCGGGAGGGGGACGATGGATACTTAGGACAACCTGCATCTGGATGAGCAGGCAGAGCATCTGTTAAAAAGGGAGACGGAGTGGGACAACCCACAATAGTGGAGGTGCTAGATTGAGCTGAAATACTACTAATTAATCTCTGTTTAGTGGTGAAGAATTAATAGGAGACAAAGAAACACCCCCATGATGAGGCACCAGGAACCTCTAGGGTAAAATAACGGGGCTGGAAGGGATGAAACATTTTCTCAGGGGAAGGGGGTGGGGTGGATGAGGACAAGAATAAAGTCTTCTGCATAAATAAACTAAGTGACTTTGCAATAGGAATAGGGAGCAGAAATGCACCGTATACTTAGATTAAGAGTTAATCAATCCATAGATATCTATTAGTTTAATTAAAGCTTCACTAAGTAATTGGATTCATGAAATGGTGTTTTAAAATAACGAAAATTGATACACTAGTGTTGTTTTATAAAATTTCATAAGAAATGATTGTGTTTTCAACTATTATTGGTATTATGATATATTAATTAATAGGTTTAGATAAGATCATCTGGTATGATATGGGATATCATATCGAGTGGTGTGGTTTAATCATTTTATTTTTGTTTTATCGGTGCACATGATATAAGATATCTTAGATATTTAAAGCATTGTCATGTTTCCTCAAAAAAATCCTTATACAATGAATTTTATATTTTGGTGTGTTGTAAGTGATAATATCTCATTTTCTATAGATTTTTTTATATAACGTTGGATAATTCAAGCGATGAAAGGCAAGCAGTTTTATAGATGAGATTATCTATCTGTGAGTATGATATATAATCAAAGTGAGCCATGGATTACAATATGAGGCATATTTTCTCATACAATATTTGTGAAAAATACAATGTTTCAAATTTTAAATTTAGAATTGATATGTATAATTTCTAGGATGTTATAAAATTATGGAAAGTGTATATTATGAAATTTATTTAATTTATAATGGATTTTATAAATTGTTAGAGTAATAAATCTCAATTATTAATTAATTAATTTCTTTATGAAACATCTATTAAATAAATATTATATAATATCAAAATTTAAAATTAAGTAAATTTGAAATTATTCTACATGAGTTATAATTTATAAGTAACATTTATATTGAAATTATAAGTTTTCTTTATTTTTTTTATAAATTGAAAAATATGGAAAAATATAAAATATAAAATATCTCATTTATGGATTATTCATAATTATTAAATTTGAATTGTTCATGTTAAAATATAATATTTGAGGAAATTATGGAAATCATATCAAAAATATTTTCTATAAATCATTTTAAAATTTTTATATAATAATAAATTTGTGATATTTGTGATATTTACATTATATATATATATGAATAGTTCTTGTATAAAATGTTTATATTTGATATAGAATATATCTATACTAAATTTAATATAGATGATAATATGAAGGAGTTCTTATTCTAAATAAATATAAACTGTTTCTATTTATTTAATTATAGAATGTCTATAATTCATAGAAACAATATAATGTGTTTATAATTAGTATTACATATGAATTGTTCCTAAATTTTATATCTAATGGATAAATTTTTTAATTTTTCATTTATTTTTTTAATTATCTATTATATTTATAGTTATAAATAGTTTATTATCAACAAGATTATATGGTTTATTTTAATGTGTTAAAAAACATCAATAATTTATTATACACTCATAATAGGAGTTATATATTTAGTATGATATTGTATTGTTTTCTTCTACCTTTAGTACAGATTATACAATTTTATGAGCTTGATTTATGTAGTTAATTATATTTTATTCATATTATTTTTTATAATTTTTATGGAATTATGGTATCTTTTGAGTTTTGTATCATTGAGAAGATAGAGTTTGGGTTGGACCTCATGGTATAAGACTTTTCTAGAATAGTAAGGGGATGCATATCATCCACTCCAAGAAAAATATTTTGGGAATTTTTGATTTTATGGGTTTATAAGGATTAACATGAATGGGTTTCATGTATAATATTCATCATATGCATTCGGATGGGCATAAAAACAATTGGATTTTAATTTTGATTGGTTACATAATCTATGTATTGTGAAAATAGCTACACATCAATATGGTCAGAACATGTTTATTTGATTGAAAGAATATGATTCCAAAATTAGTTATTAGAACCATGCATACTTGTTAAAATAATATCAAAATATATATAGTGAAATTAAATAACCTTTAAATTACTAATTTTTGGATTTTTTTAAAGAAAAAACAATTCCGGACCTTGATCATCAATCTAGTGGGTTATGATAAATATGGTTTCCCGTGGATTATCCTGTGTAATAATGTCACGTAATAAATGACCCAAATAATATTTTTTGATAGTTATTGTAATTTTATTTTAGTTATATTTATCTAAGCATAATTGGATTATGTTATCGGATGATTAGTATTAATATTATTCAAATGATAGATTGGGTAAATAGTTTTCTATTTATTAATCAAGGAGACATTTGTTATATAATTAGAATGATTAAAAAAAATACTTTTTGAGAGTAACTCTGATGTGGAATCATTTCTGAGTAAAATGTGGTTCATGGAACACTAATATATACTATCGATTTTAAATGGCGTCATTAATTTAGTGGGATCACATTAAATAAATAAATTTTTTAAAAGAATGAAATAAATAGTTTAATATGATTAAATATTAAATTATAGATAAGTGGAATCATCATCACAAAATTAATGTTAAGATTAATCCTTATCATATATAATTGTAATGTAAGTAACTTACTAAGCTGGTATGGAAGAGTAAGAATAGTTCATAAGTGAGAGTAAAATTTTAGGTATTGCAGTAATACCTTCCTAAGTAACTACTTGTTAAAATTATCCAAAAGTGATTCTATATTCTTATGTGAAGCATATAATGATTTAATCATGTTTTTGAGAGCATTATATTCATGATGATCATACGAACATTAATCCATGATCATGTATTCAATATTATGGAGTATGATAATTAATTAGAGAGAATACAATATCCCTCAGGGCTTGATCAGGCTAAGGAATTAATGCTATGATCATTATTGGTAATTTTTTTAATATAAATTAATGGATTAAATGGTTCCCCTAGAAAGTAAGAGTTTCAAGGATATATTAACTAGGTAATTTTATGTCCAAAGTCTTGTGTTTTATTGAAAATACTTGTCATTAAACCTTCAAACTAAGAATGTAAAAGATAGATTTTGAGGCCTTCAATTTTTTTATAATTTAAAATCATAGTCATTGAATCATATAAGTAGATTCAGGTTAGAAGTACATTTTTCAAAATAATCGAATTTCCCTAGATACCGGAATGAGTTTTGAAAACCTTATAGAATATCATTGTCATCTTTTGATACTGAAAAAATTAATTCTTTATTTTAACAGTGTGTTATACCAAGAGTATATAATACCAATAATATGTTTTAAAAAGGATTTAAATATATAGATGTTAGAAATTAATACTGGAATTGATGGAGATTATAGTTTGTATTCAAATTATTATGTAATGGGATGTTGAATCATTGAATTAATATAAATTAGTTTTCAAATATCTAGTGGTTATTATTATAATATGTGTTAGGTTATCTTATTTATTGTATATTATAAGAAATGTGTCTTATTAATAATGGTCTTTCCCAAAACAGTGTGAAAATATAAACATGGTTTATGATTTATTGCATTCTATAAAATTATTGAACATAAGGAAATAATAATAGGGTTTATCTATGTATATTTGTAAATTTAACTAATTTCATCTCACCATCAGTTGAATATTTTAAATAATACTATTTTTGTAGTAAAATTATCTAAACACATAGAATGCCATTTATGATATGGATACAATAATTTTATTGTTTATTATTCATATTAAAAAAATATGTTCTATTTTCGAACACGAAATTTTTTTTCTTATAATTATATTATAAATAGAATATAGTTTCTAAGAGGCTAGTAGAAGTATGGTTAGACTTATAAATACTCAAATTGTATGAAATAAATGATTATTTCATCCAAATTAAATATGAATGTAACATAATATACTAAATAGGTTTTTGATATAATAGTAAATAGATTTAGAAATATATATATATATTAACCTTTATGATTTTAACATCACATTATATCCTAAAATAGTTTTAATATGTTTTGGTAAAAAATGATTTAAAGAGTGTCCCTTTATTGAAAAAATTATATCAAGGGAAAAGTTTTATATAATTATTCCAGGAATGATGATAATGATGAACCTAGAAAGTGTTCTAGATAAATAACAAATATGTTAACATTGTAATATATGATATTGTGAGGTAAAGTAGATTAATTGTTTTAAATTGAGTATAATATTTTAAATAAGATTTCTATGTCTTACTCTTATTCAATTTATCATATATTATAGATTTTGTATAATAAATGAGTTTATTGTGAAGATTTTTTCATCTTGTCCCATTTTTATGTGGTCGAAATTATATAGAGATGTAATGAGTAATTTTTAATTTTTCATAAACTATTTTAACAATATAAACTCTAAAATTTTAATTCAAAAGGAATACACTATTTTTCACATTATATGTATATAATATGTAATTTAACCTCACAAAGAATGACATTTACATCTCCCCAATTATTGTTTATAATGGATCATTATAGGTTGGGATTAATGTTAAAGTTAGAAGGATCTAGATTTAATATAAAGATATGAAATATAATCATGAGGTATAAAATGAGTTTTATGTTCTAAAAGACCCCCCATGAATATCACATGGAGTATGGTACACTATTATTTACTATACTATGGGTGTATGTTTCATTTTAAGTTACCAATAAATAATATTTTCGGTATAATTAGAAAGATAACCATTATACATTGATACATTTATTATGAAACCCATGAGGATTATCTAATTAAGTGGTGCATAGTATGTTCTTGACCATTTCATTGTTTATATCTTAACCAATATCGGATTTGACCTCTAGTATAGAGATTTTGACATATAAACCCTCTATTAAGATAGAATGGTGGAATGTATATTCATACCTACCTAATATATATGATGTGAATATGTATTAGGTGAGTGGTATGTGATGTTCCCTACAATAAGGGTGAATGAAATGGGTTTTATTCATCAACCTTTCTAGTCTATACATGGATAATTGATAACACATGAGGAAGTTAAATGGGATGGATATATTAAGTATCTCAAGGTCACTCAAAGTATTTGATAAAGGGGTCATATGAAAATTTATTTCATTCAAATAAAAAATATTATGGACATAGGTATAAAGATATACGTGTTTTATGGTGATCAAATAATATCCATTTGTATCTTGAATATCATAGATTCTTGGCTAGATTCCAGTATTTTCTTATATTTTGTTATTTAAGAATACATATTTTTTCTCCAATCAATAAATTCTCATGACTGTACATTTATTAGGTTAGTTAATGGGGATTGAGTTATACTTGGAGTGTTTCTTCAAAAAACAAGAGTTTATCTAATAAAAGTTTTTGATGTGTATTTTGAATTTATTTCATTTGATATGATACATGTTGACATTGATTTTTCATTTCTATAATTGTTTTCAAAGATATAAAAATTGATTTTTTTCATATATTTTCATCAGTAATTGTATATGATAAAATATAAATTTAATGAAAAAAATTCAATCTGGTTTACTAAAAGTTAAATATTAATGGATATATGCCTCAAACCCATAGTAACAATTTTTGAGTTTTGGATATATCACATGGTATGATATAGTTATGTCAAAAGTAATTCTATTGCACATTCCTAGAAAAATAATATTTTATGAATCGATATATTGTAATGTTATATATCAAATATAATCATGACTATATAGTCTTATGATTAATGTGAATGTCAACTGTTGAGGATTAGAATATGATTCTTCCACGTTGGTTATAATAAATAGGAATGATTAATGTGATGAAACATGGAGAGGATCATTGGTGCATTCATGTGATGAATGTAAAAAATGTTCAATCATTAACACATATGTTAACTAACGTATGAGTTCATATTTTAATAATTTATTTTCATGATCATTTGCATAAGGGGAGGCCACTATGAGATTTTTTTATATAAACCATGAGAAAACCAATGCTTGAAACTCTCTCTCCCTACATACGAATCTTCCTCTACTTTTACTTTTCCATTATATATAATATAATATCCTTGTAATGGTGAGGATCCTTCCTATATGATGGGTGATTCAATTTTATCCAATGGATAAACTATACAGCATGGAGTTATTTGTAGACCTCAATGGTATCATTATCAAACCATTATTATGAATATAGAAGAAGTGGATTTACTGATGAATGTTACATGGGTGTAATTCCTTCTGAATATTCGCAACTAGAAGGTTCTCTATTTGATTACTAAAAATTTTATTTTTATTTTTTGATAAGAATATATTGAATTTAGAAAGGGTTGAAGAGATATAGTGAATTGATGAACAACCTGAATATGGGTTATTCTTTTTAAAGAGTTTTTAGTATTACATAGTCCTATAAAAGAATTTGGGGTTTGAATATAGATAATAAAATATCAAAAAATAAATCTATATTAAGTTGAATTTTTTAGAATATTAGTAATAATTGGATAAACCTTATGTTATCTAAGAAGTTAATGATTCCTTAAATGAACTATGACTTATAATTTTTTACTACTATAGGATGAGTAAATAATAGAGTGGTTGTCTTTTAAGTAGAAATGTGGATGTAATACATGACTTGGTATTTAGAAAATTACTCAAAAATATTTCAATTGATATATAATATCTTATTGGGGGATACATAATATATTTGGGTGAAATTATAAAGGAATAGATGGACACTACACACATGAAAAAATAAATTCCTAAATGGAGAAGAAGAACTAAAAAGACCTAATGATAGGATTTTTATTCATAGAAGTAATAGTGGATGGTCTAAATATAATGTCTTGGAAGTTGAATCTTGAAAAAATGGAAGATATAATTGTAGTGTTTTGAAAAATAATTACAAAAACATCATAAGATACATTATTTAAGAGAAATGGCCAGGAATGTTATCATTTAGAAGTTTGAGGCATTAGGTTTCCTACTAAAGAAAATGTTAACACACAAAGTGAGAATAGGTGGTACTGTGTCAATGGAATACTAAAAGGATATTCCTATTTAATGATACCACAACATGATCAGAATGTATATAATTACTATTCCATTGTCTTAAGGGTTGAAATAGTCGGAATTTTCCATGGGGAGAGTCTAATATTATGTGTTGGATTATGTTGTGATATAAGACTTTTCTTTGACAAAGATCAAGTCACTAACATCACCTGAAGACATTCCCAAAATTATTGATCCTAATTATTTAAATACACCTTGAAAATTCTGATATCAATTAACAAGGCCATCAAAAAATTTATAAATTAATTAATGTATGGTTCTAAGTGTGTTTGAGAACATAAAGTAAGTTTTCATAGAAAAAACGTGTAAAAAATAAGTTTCCTGAAAATTCATGTTGTTGTTTATGTATATAATTCTAGTAGTTTGGAATTATTATGAATAAAATTATGGAAAAATAAAAATTCTCTTGAAAAGATAGATTTAAATGATGTTGATGAAAATATTGTGCTTCATAAAGGAGTAGTTTCATGATGTAGATTTTTGAGAATAATAAAATGTTGTGTAATTTGTTTGAATTTGTATTTATGTTTTTAAAAGGTTTTGTGCGGTGAACAAGATATGTATTTTATTATAACATTGAATTAATTTTATAATAATATAGGGATCTTCAGTAGAGGAATATTCATAATAGATAGAAAATATATTTATTTTCTAAAGTAATTTTTTTAAAAAAAATAAACCATTATGTACCATGTGTGACTTGTAAAAATAATTATGGCCCGTGAGCAAAAAGATTGTATCAACCATTATTTTTTACAATGAATATACTTTAAATATTTTACTAACATGAATAATTTCATATATGTGGCCTTGTAAGAAAAGGGAGGAGAGTAGCAATCACCTGTTCTTCGAAGGGGAGTGGGCACACGAGGTGTGGACTTTCTTTGGTGGCTATAATGCTTTTTCTTCTTATGATTAGAGAAATGTGCCTATTTTGGAGAGGTGGTTTCATGGTGCACAAGAATATAGTATCGAACGGCCAGCCAGGTCAGTGATCCTCAGTGCAGGATGCGGGTGCTTGTGGCAAGGTAGAAACCAGGCAAGGTTTGAAGGGGATCCTTCTTCGGTGAGGTCGATCATTGCGAGGACCCATTTTTTGCTATTGGACTGGGTTCGGCTTATCCAAGGGTGGCGGTCACACTATCCTTGTGCTTTCTACAGGCCAGTATTCCCTTGACAGAGCCCCAACTTTTCAGTTCTCCGGGCAGATGGGGTTGTTGACGGCCTCCTAATCATGATTATAAGTTGAACACTGAAGAGTTTTACTTGCATGGCATAATGAGATGAGGGGGGCTCATGGGGTGTGGTTGGAATATGGTACTTGATTTCTCTTCATCCTACGAAATTGTAAAATCTATCATATTCAAGGAAAAAATCCATGATTACTGGGGTATCCATTATTTTTAGTAGAATTTAGTTATTTCTCAGGTGGAGACAGACTCTATGATTCTTCATGACTCCCCTCATGGTAAAGTATCCACACTGTGGTCCATCTCCTATATTGTTAGGAAAGATAGAACCCTCCTCCATATCATCCAGGTTACCCACACGTGGCGCAAAGGAAATTGGTTTGTATATTTCCTTCCTTCCTTGGAAGATCTGAGCTCTATCCACACTTGTATCACTGACCCCATCAGCCTAAGGCTTGAGGGTGTTAATTCTATTAGAGTTGAAACTCTTGGCATGCATTATTTTAGGCCCCCATGAATTTGTTTTTCCTTGATACCTTTTCCCACCCCTTTTTAATAATAAATATAATATTGATGGATGGATTCCCTTCTAAGACAATACATATATGAAAAAAAAAGTTTCAAAAAAGTAAGTATTTGAAATTCACAATAAGTAAATAGTACAATATGTCAGTTGGATTTTGATGATAATTTTTTTAATGGAAGGAGATCTATAAATATGAAGACAAATGAAGATTCTATCTAGAAAAATAGAATGCAATGTGTACCATTAATCTATGAAAATCATGGAGACATATTTAAGTATATAAACTATTAATGAGGCCACTATGTCTATATAATTATTTAACATTAACTAAAGGAGTGTTTTTATAAAATAATATAGGTTTAACCTAGGATTAAGCATGTACCTTTCCTATAATATTTAAATAATTTGGGAAAATAGTATTTCCTTTTTAGTAAATTGAAACACTATCTAGGTTTTGTCTTTGTATTATCCCTTTTTTTAACCAAGTAACACTCATCTATCAAGTGCATGATATGAATTGTTTCTTACAATATTGGTGTGGTTTTGGGATAATGTAGTTAATAAATAAGATTCAAAGAGATGTGTCTTTATGTAATACAACCCGACGCTAAAATAAACCATTTTTAAGAATTAATTTATGATCATTCTACAATTCATAAAACATAATAACTAGTTATTGATTTCATTAAAAAAATTTAAGAACATGTTAATGTGATCAATAGTCTGAGTTATTTGGTTAAGGAATGAAACAAAAATATAAAGTCACAAGAGGAGGAAGTTGAGGCATTTTGAAGGAGGACTTATGAGGATGGATTTGAAAATTTATTTTTTTAAGTAATGAACATTGGAGGGTTTATGGATTAATATGATATACATGAATATGATGAGTAAAATCTTTAATAACATTACAAGGATCAAATTATGAGATCTGTGTAAGATCTACATCAATGGATTGAATATTTTTATAATCTTTTGACATCATCTATTGAATATATAAAAAGGCTCTCAAAGAGTCTCATTAATAATGCTGTTCAAGTGATATACCATCAAAATCATAAAATGGAAGATAATAATAAAGATAAATTAAAATATATTATCATTATTTTTAATGATTAATTCAATATAGTGGATATATCAATCAAATATACCATGAAAATTATTAATTTCAATTAATATGTCAATGGAAAAAAATTAAAGATCATAATGGTTCTATAGTTCTTTTAAATGGAAATCAAAATTTAATGATGCTTATAATAATATTGTATGGATATAAAGTAAAATATTTGTTAGATTAATGATATTGGATCAACATGAAGTGTTTATATTTAGAGTTTAAATTAGAAACAATTGAGGACAAAATTTTAGTGAATGTGAAATTACATTGTAGGATTACTAACACATCATGGAAGAATCAGTAGAATCATGAAGAAAAAGTACCATTTATTATGGAAGAAAAGATTTGAGGATTTATTATAAGGCCCCAGCCTTAAACCTTACTTAATCTTGAGTTATTACAAGATTACCCATTTAGGATCTTTTCGGTTTTAGAGTTTTAGAGAATTAGATCATAAAACTTGCATTACATTCCACGTAAAAACAAAGTGGTTACATAAAGATAGTATTCTTCTTTCCCATCAATGGAAACATATTTAAAATAAAACATGGAATCTTTCTTGACACTTCCTTGACACTATCATCATATCATGTACCTTTCCCTTGACCTGTGAAAAACATTTCAAAAAAACTTGGGATGAGCATAAAAAGATCAGTAAGGGATATAAAAATATGGAAAGGAAACATGGGTACATATATACATAAGAATGAAATCATAATTTACCCATAAAACATAATCACTTTAACATACCTCGTCAAATCATGAATAAATAATAGAAATCATAAGACATAAAGGTAACTTGATGCATCCATAACATTCTTACGTAGAGAGTAACCCTATTGGTTATGTTTGGAATACCCATCACAGTATATTCCCTAAATATATTCGGAGAAAACTTAACGTTTCACTCCTTTGCATTACCCAACGCATTGAAGAGCTATATCGGGCTCACCCGCCCTTAGTCTATCACGGAACCACCCGTCTTCATAATAATGCCCAAGAACCTCAACATAATCGTATCACATTAAACATGCATAAATGAAACATAACATTTCCACCTTTCAATCAAAATATATCAATACAACACATTGATATAAAAACATTATGAAAACAATTTTCAATACCAAAATAAAAGAAAAGTAAAACATGGTATTTATTTTTCTTTTTTAAAAAAAGTATGGCTTGTAGAGGAAGCCGAAACTCAAATAACGGTCATGGTGGCGGAGAAGTCGTTGTCACCGCATACGTACGACAAAAACATTCCCTTTTGTCATTTAGTAAAACAATTCGTATAAAAAAGATTCCTTTTGGATAAACATAAAAGTCAAAGGGGTTTATACACCGTATAAAAGAAGGTTGTGTGTAAAACAAAATATGCCTCAATGAAAGGAGATTGAGATGAAGTCCTATACCTCGGGTCGACTTGACTCGATCGTTCTTTAATGTCCTGAATAATAAACATGAGTTAATTTCTACTTGCTTAATAACTTTTTTCAAGTTCATTATTCCTTTTATATCACTTATTACCATGTCATGAACACTATGTAATTATTTAAGTTAATAATGGTCATTTTAACGATCATTGATACTTGAGTCAAAAATAAACCCTTTATAATTACATGTTGTTCATGTATCCATTATATCCAGAATGGTATTCATGATTTAGATATCATATATGTCATATATATCCAGTATATGAATGCATTTATAATATTACATAATCATTTAGAGGTAAGAAATGAAATGCACCGTTCATGGAGACGGTAAGCCGTACGTACGCATGAACACTACTTTCATTTCTATTTCATATTTTATAGAATGGAATAATAATGATATAAAGGTATATTATAATTCCAGTATAATATCATATATAATATCATATTTCCATCATTTATACGTCCCACATATGGCATTTAACGAATCAACTCACTTTGAGGGGGCGGTAGTCCGCACTTCCTTAAATGAAAATATCGCGTTTACCCATAATGGAAACCATAAAGGTATACCCAAAATGAAAAATACAGAATCTTAAGTAAAACATAAACATATTATATATCATATATAAATATAGTTACATCTTAATGGACACCTTTAAAGGTGTTAAAATAATGTTGAACAATCATCGTTTCGGGAGGCATAAATTCACCATCCACAGAAATAGTATGTTCATTAACCATTAGATGTAGTTGTGTGTAATTGTATCTCTAATACTTCTTATAACAACATACTAGTATATTTAGGGTACTGGAGTTGTTACAAAAGAAAAGAATAAAAAGAGTTTAGGGGGTTGGAGAAGCAAAATAAAACAAAAGGACTCAAAAGAAGACATTACCTTAGAATCAGGTAACTCTCTTAGATTTGAGCTCAAAGGCTTCCTTGGGAAGACTTCTTCCAAAAGTGAGTCTTCAGGAAGTAATATAGGGATGTGGAGAGCCAAAATGGGCAGGGTATGGCCGAGCCAAAGGCTTTGGGAGTGTGGGTAAGGAGGTAAAGGTGGGGGCCTTTTATAAGAGGAGAGGAGGGGCACTCTTGGAAGGTAAAGAAAAGTTACATTATTCTAAAATGGTATTCAGATTTAAGAGGTCCCAAATTGATGTGTTCCGAGTATAAGGAGATAAGGGTTCTAAATCAACCCATTCAATAGGTTTTGGACATGTTTAGGTCTTATATTTTACATTATCATTCCATTTTATTTAAATCGTTAAATAATGAGGTCATCGCTGCATCATCATGATATCATAAATAATTTAATTTATTTAATGTTGAAAAAATGTAAAAAAAATACTATGATGTAGGAAATAGTTTTATCTTTCTAATGAATATTTATAGTCAAAAATATGACTTGTATAACCCCATGTAAAAATTGTTTTAGTAAAATAACTCATGTTTGTGTCATTTTTTACTTTAACATTAAATAAAAAGTTATTTATGTCATTTCTCAACCAAAGTGGCTCCTTGGGGTCCCCAAGTTGACCCATGGATTCTCTTGGTCGCCCATGACACATCCAATAATGTTAGGACATGTGTCTATGTCATTTAATTTTATTAAAACATTATTCTTACCTTAAAATACACTAATTACCTCTAATCGCGATTAAAAACTTAATAAGTTACTATTCACCAAAAAATTATTTTAATCCCATTGAACCAAATTTTACTTCTTAATGAAAACCATGTATGTAGGAGTTTTTAAATTCAAAACACAATGACGGAAAAATTTCATTTAGATGGAAAAATCAGTCTCTTTAATACCACTTAGTGGTTTCACTATTCATCAAAAATTGAAGTTTTTCAGAAAAATACCAAAACTTCACCCTAAGCTATATTTGATATTCTGAATTCAAAAATGTTGTCTACATTGAAAAATTCAAAACATATAAGATGAATTAATTAATTTAATAATTAATTCTCGTTGTCATGACAAATAGCGTGTTTTTATAAAACAATAAGTATCAAAAGATTGACACTAGTTTAAGTCCAATTTGATAGTGAAATTGATTCCAACGACCACCATTGGATAAAATAGTAAAAATATATTCTAATTTCACTTAAAAACCAATTCAAAAGATAATCTAATCATATAAATAAATTATATTAAAAAGAGGATTTGAATTAAAATACAACATTTTTCACTATTCATTAAAAAATGAACTTTATCAGAAAAATACCAAAAATTCACACAAAGTAAATTTTGATGTCCCAATCATACAAAATAAGTTTATTTTGAAAAACAAAGATTATAGAATTTTCAAAAGATAGATTTAAAAATGGTTTGCCATCAAAAGGCAGTAAAACAATCTTATATGAATATTAGTGTATTCCATGCATAAGATTGTATTTATTTTCATTTTAAGTCTCTAAACCACTATCTTAATCATTAATAGACATAAATAAAAATATGTATTATTCATTTCTTACTTAGGATGTTACATCCTTCCCCCCTTTAGAAAATTGTGTCCCCACAATTTATTTACTTATTGAATCAATGGGGGTACTTATCCTTTATTGCATTTTCAGATTCCCATGTTGCCTCTTCCATCATGTGGTGTTTCCACAAAACCTTTACCTGATTAATCACCTTATTTCATAACACTTTCTCCCTGTGGTCAAAAATCTGGACTAGTTGTTCCTCATAAGATAGGTTCTCTTCCAACTGAACTACCTCTGGACTCAAAACATGAGATGGATCTGGCATATACTTTCTCAACATCGAAATGTGAAAAAAATTGTGTACCTAAGATAAACTCAGAGGTAAAGCCACCTGGTATGCAACTGATCCAACTCTCTCCAGAATTTCATATGGTTCAATGAACCTTGGACTCAGCTTTCCTTTCTTACCAAATCTCATCACACTTTTCCAAGGACAAACCTTTAGAAAAACATGATCACCTACCTCAAAAGATAGATCCTTCCTCATGTTGTCTGCATAACCATTCTGCCTGCTCTGAGCTGTTCTCATGTGTTTCTGTATCATCTGAACTTTTTCTGCCAACTCTTCTACCAATTCTGGTCCCATCAACATCCTTTCACCCACTTCATCCTAGAAAGTTTGAGTTCGACACCGCTTCCCATATAATTCCTGAAATGGTTCCATCTGTATACTGGAATGAAAACTGTTATTATATGAAAATTCAACCAAAGAACGATGTTGGTCCCAACATCCCAAATAATTTATAGAACAATCTCGTAGCATATTCTCCAATGTCTGAATTGTTCGTTCTGACTACCCATCTTATTGAGGATGAAAAGCTGTACAAAAATTTAATTCAGTACCCAAAAACTTCTGAAGGCCTTTCCAAAAGTTAGAAGTGAAC
This sequence comes from Viscum album, assembly GCA_963277665.1. Taxonomy (NCBI): domain Eukaryota; kingdom Viridiplantae; phylum Streptophyta; class Magnoliopsida; order Santalales; family Viscaceae; genus Viscum; species Viscum album. Next base: position 1,103,144,366 of record OY728131.1, on the reverse strand, counting down.
CTGGGATCACGGTCAGATACAATGGAGAGGGGAACTCCATGTAACCTGACTATCTCTTTAAGATACAAATTGGAAAGTTGATCTAGGGAAAAATTATCTTGTATAGCAAGGAAATGAGTAGATTTGGTCAAGCGATCAACAATAACCCAGATTGCATTATTACCTAGAGATGTCTTCGGTAATCCCACAACAAAGTCCAAGGATATATTCTCCCATTTCCACTCTAGCACTGGTAAAGGCTGAAGCATCCCTTTCGGTAACTGCCACTCTGCTTTAACCTGTTGACATGTCATACACTTCACAGTAAAATCAGCAATATCTATTTCATTCCATCCCACCAGTAATACTCTCGAAGATCTATGTACATCTTAGTACTTCCAGAATGAACTGAAAACGGAGAACTATGAGCTTCATATAACAACTCTCTCTTCAACTGTGAATCACAAGGCACACACAATCTCTTCCCAAATCTCAAAACACAATCACTATCAATGTTGAATTCAGGCAACTTACCTTTCTAAACCAGCTCTACCTTTTTCTCCAACTCACTGTCTTTATTTTGTGCTTGCTTGATTATATCTGATAGAGATGATCTCACTGATACATGAAACAAAATAGAAGATCGTCCTGAACCAACAACTTCTATGCCAAATTTCATCAAATCCCTAACCAAAGGATCACGTTTCAAACGCAACATTTCTAATGAAGCATTACTTTTTCGACACAAAGCATCAGCCACTTTATTTTCTTTTCCCGGATGGTAATAAATTGTACAATCATAATCCTTGATTAATTCTAGCCATCTCCTTTGTCTCATGTTCAATTCATTCTGAGTGAATATATACTTTAAACTTTTGTGATCGGTATATATTTCACACTTTACTTCATACAAATGATGCCTCCAAATTTTTAAAGCAAAAACAACAGTAGCTAATTCTAAATCATGTGTAGGGTAATTTACCTCATGTGTTTTCACCTGTCGTGAAGCATAAGCAATTACATGATCATTCTGCATTAGGACGCAACCAAGTCCTTTCAATGAAGCATCACTGTAGATAACAAACTCACCAATCCTGGAAGGTAGTGCCAAAACTGGAGCATTCACCAATCTTCTTTTCAATTCCTGAAAACAATCATCACATTCTTTTTCCCAGATAAACTTAACACCCTTCCGAGTTAGCTTAGTCATTCGACTAGATAACCATGAAAAAATTATAACAAACCTTCGGTAATAGCCTGCCAAACCAAGGAATCTACGAATCTCAGTTACATTTGTGGGTCTTGGCCAGACTTCCACAACTTTTGTTTTTGCAGGATCAACAATTATCCCATCTTTAGAAACAATGTGACCAAGGAAATAAATTTTTTGCAACCAAAACTCACACTTTCTGAATTTCCCATACAATTTCTTTTCTTTTAAAGTTTTCAAGATAACCCTTAAATGTCTTTCATGCTCCTCTTTACTTTTAGAAAACACAAAAATATCATCAATGAAAACCACCACAAACTTATCCAAGAACTCACGGAAAATTCTATTCATTAAGTCCATGAATACAGCAGGTGCATTGGTTAGCCCAAAAGGAATTACTACAAATTCATAATGGCCATATCTTGTACAAAACACAGTCTTCAAAACGTCTGCTTCCTTTACCTTCAGTTGATGGTACCTCGATCTCAAGTCAATCTTTGAAAAATACTGAGCTCCTTTGAGCTAATCAAACAAATCATCGATATGAGGCAAAGGATATTTGTTCTTAACAATGATGTTATTCAAGGCTCTACAATCCATGCAATGTCTCATTGAACCGTCTTTCTTTGTAACAAATAAAACAGGAGCACCCCATGGTTATGTGCTAGGTCAAATGAAACCTTTCTCTAATAAATCTTGCAATTGCACCTTCAACTCTAAAAGTCCAATTTGAGCCACTCGATAAGGAGGTTTTGAAATTGTCTTAGCATCAGGAACTAAGTCAATAGTAAACTCAAATTCCCACTCTGGTATTATTCCAGGAAACTCATCAGGAAAAACATCAGGATACTCATTTACCACTAGCACATCATTAATCTGAACAGTTCCTTTATTTTCAACGATGTGTGCAAGGTAACATTCATTTCCATCATTTACATGTTTCTCGGCCTCTTGAAAAGTTATCAACAGTAAGGGTTCATTCTTGTACACAAACTGAAAGTTTTTCTGAAAAGAAACTTCTTTAGCTATACATTCAATCATAGCATGGTAAATAGAGAGCCAATCCATACCTAGGATAACATCATACTCTACTAGAGGTAGAACAATAAGGTTTTCAAGTAGGTTCTTTCCACAGATAAGGATATGGAAATTATTATAAATTCATTTTTCCTCAACATTTCCCCCATGTGTTTTTACCAAAAGTTCAGGAGTCATTTCTTGAGATGGTATTCCCATTTTACTAGAAAAGGTTTCAGAGATGAAAGAATGTGTAGACCCGGAATCAAACAACACGCTGGCATAATCTGAAAAAAAGCAAAGTACCTGATACAACTTCATTTGATGGCCTGACATCTGCTGAAGTAGATGCAAAGGATTTCACCACCCCTTTCTGCATGTAGTCTAACTTCTTCCCATCACTCAAGCTCTTTGTCGGACACTCGTTTTCATAGTGACCCATCTCATTGCACTTATAACATTTCACTAACTGTAAATAAAATTTGGTCTTACCTTCACCTAGATCCTTTTCAGTGTAATCATGAGCCTTATGTCCCATCTTACCACATCGGTAGCAATTTCCAGAATTCAGAAGACACTCCCCATCATGCCTTTTGCCACATTTATCACAAACTGGAAACTTAGATTTCTTTCCATCAGACTTTTTTGAAGAATTCTTACGTTTCTCCTGCCACCTCGATCTCTTCTTCTGTTGGTTGTTATAGAACACTTGATCATCAGAAAACTCCATTTCCACCTTCTGAGCACATAGAACAAGCTTTTCATAACTTTTAAACTCACGAGAAGCTAATGCCCTTCAATATTTTGGATTTAATCCTGAGTAAAAATGATTGATTTTACTATCAAGGTCTCGGATAAAATTTGGAGCATACCTTGCCAATCGAGTGAACCTATCTTCATAGGTAGCCACTGAGTCTTCCTCTTGACTCAATTCCAAGAATTTCTTTTCCATCCTAATTCGAATAGCATTAGTAAAATACTTTTCAAGAAACATACCTTTGAATTCATCCCATTCGAGAGCATCAATCTCATCAGCGTCCCTGATATTTTTAACCATCGACCACCACTGATCTGCTTCACCCTCAAAACGGTAAATAGAAAGGCTAACCTTTTGATTGTCAGAACACCCCATGACATCGAAAATCTTCTCCAGTGCTTTAATCCACCCTTCAGCTAACACAGGGTTAGATGATCCTCTGAATGATGGGGGTTGTTGCCTCATGAAATGTTCCACCACTGACATGTTCCCCTGCCATTGATCTGGATGATCTCGTGTATGGATACCACCGCCATTTATCGCTTGAGTCAACTGCGCCATTACTGCAACAAACTGTTCAGTTCCAATTCCGACTATCTCAGGATGCTGATTCAGAAGGTTATTTAATTCTGTATGCCTTCCTAGCACTGCTTCCATGTTTCCTCTGCGGAAAACCATTCTGAACAAACATGTCTTAGATGAAGCAACATGGTAATATTCAAATGCTATATCATTTAAATTTGACCATAAAGAAATATTTTTGGATAATCATTTAACAGAATTATAACTCCTAAAGTTATCTAAACCGACCTCTGATACCAACTATAAGGCCCCATCCTTAAACCTTACTTAATCTTGAGTTATTATAAGATTACACATTGAGGATCTTTTCGGGTTTAGAGTTTTAGAGAATTAGATCATAAAATTTGCATTACATTCCACGTAAAAACAAAGTGGTTACATAAAGATAGTATTCTTATTTCCCATCAATGGAAACATATTTAAAATAAAACATGGATTCTTTCTTGACACTTCCTTGACACTATCATCATATCTTGTACCTTTCCCTTCACCTGTGAAAGACATTTCAAAAAAACTTGGGATGAGCATAAAAAGCTCAGTAAGGGATATAAAAATATGGAAAGGAAACATGGGTTCATATATACATAAGAATGAAATCGAACTTTACCCATAAAACATAATCACTTTAACATACCTCATCAAATCATGAATAAATCATAGAAATCATAAGACATAAAGGTAACTTGAGGCATCCATAACATTCTTACATATGGAGTAACCCTCTTGGTTACGTTTTGAATACCCATCACAATATATTCCCTAAATCTCTTCGGGGAAACCTTAACGTTTCACTCTTTCACGTTACCCAATGCATTAGAGAGCTATATCCGGCTCACCCACCCTTAGTCTATCACGGAACCACCAGTCTTCATAATAATGCCCAAGAACCTCAACATAATCATATCACATAAAACATGCATAAAGGAAACATAAAATTTCCACCTTTCAATCACAATATATCAATACAAAACATTGATATAAAACATTATGAAAACAATTTTCAATACCAAAATAAATGAAAAGTAAAATATTGTATTTATTTTTCTTCTTTTTTTAAAAGTATGGCTTCTAAAGGAAGCTGAAACTCAAATAACGGTCACGGCGGCAGAGAAGTCGTTGTCACCGCATACGTACGACAAAAACATTCCCTTTTATCATTTAGTAAAACGCTTCATATAAAAAATATTCCTTTTGGATAAATGTAAAAGTCAAAAGGGTTTATACACCGTATAAAATAAGGTTTTGTGTAAAACAAAATATGCCTCAGTGAAAGGAGATTGAGACGAAGTCCCATACCTTGGGTCCGACTTGACTTGATCATTCTTTAATGTCCTGAATAATAAACATGAGTTAATTTCTACTTTCTTAAGAACCTTTTTCAAGTTCATTATTCCTTTTATATCACTTATTACCATGTCATGAACACTATGTAATTATTTATGTTAATAATGGTCATTTTAACGATCATTGGTACTTGAGTCAAAAATAAACCCTTTATAATTACAAGTTGTTCATGTATCCATTATATCCAGAATGGTATTCATGATGTAGATATCATATATTTCATATATATCCATTACATTCATTCATTTATAATATTACATAATCATTTATAGGTAAGAAATGAAATGCACCGTTCAAGGAGACGGTATGCCGTACGTACGCATGAACGCTACTTTCATTTCTATTTCGTATTTTATAGAATGGAATCATAATGATATAAAGGTATATTATAATTCCAGTATATTATCATATATAATATCATAGTTCCATCCTTTATACGTCCCACATATGGTATTTAACGAATCAACTAACTTTGAGGGGGCGGTAGTCCGCACTTCCTTAAATGAAGATATCGCGTTTACCCATAATGGAAACCATAATGGTATACCCAAAATGAAAAATACAGATGATTAAGGAAAACATAAACATTTTATATATCATATATAAATATAGTGACATCTTAATGTCCACCTTTTAAGGTGTTAAAAGAATGTTGAACAATCATCGTTTCGGGAGGCATAAATTTTCCATCCACAGAAACAGTATGTTCGTTTACCATTAGATGTAGGTGTGTATAAGTGTAGCTCGAATACTTCTTATAAAAACATACTAGTATATTGAGGATACTTTATTTGTTACAAAAGAAAAGAATAAAAAGAGTTTAGGGTGTTAGAGAAGCAAAATCAAACAAAAGGACTCAAAAGAAGACATTACCTTAAAATCAGGTAACTCTCTTAGATTTGAGCTCAAAGGCTTCCTTGGGAAGACTTCTACCCAAAGTGAGGATTAAAGGAGTAATATAGGGATGTGGAGAGCCAAAATGGGAAGGGTTTGGCCGAGCCAGAGGCTTTGGTAGTGTGGGTAATGAGGTAGAGGTGGGGGCCTTTTATAAGAGGAGAGGAGGGGCACTCTTGGAAGGTAAAGAAAATTCACTTTATTTTAAAATGGTATTAGGATTTAAGAGGTCCCGCATTAATGTGTTTCTAGAATAAGGTGATAAGTATTCTAAATCCACCCATACAATAGGTTTTGGCCATGTGTAGGTCTTAGATTTTACATTATCATTCCATTTTATTGAAATCGTTAAATAATGAGGTCATCGGTGCATCATCATTATGTCATAAATAATTTAATTTATTTAATATCTAAAAATTATAAAAAAAATACTGTGATGTAGGAAATCTTTTTTTCTTTATAATTAATATTTATAGTCAAAAATCTGACTCGTATAACCCCATGTAAAAATTGTTTTACTAAAATAACTCATGTTTGTGTCATTTTTACTTTAACATTAAATAAAAAGTTATTTATGTCATTTCCCAACCAAAGTGGCTCCATGGGGTCCCCAAGTTGACCCATGGCTTGTATTTGTCGGCCATGAAACATCCATTAATGGTAGGACATGTGTCTAGGTCATTTCATTTTATTAATACATTATTCTTACCTTAAACTACACTAATTACCTCTAATAGCGATTAAAAACTTAATAAGTTACTATTCACCAAAAAAATTATTTTAATCCCATTGAACCACATTTTACTTCTTAATGAAAAACATGTATGTCGGATTTTTGAAATTCAAAACACAATGATGGAAAAATTTCATTTAAACGGAAAAATCAGTCTCTTTAACTACCACTTAGTGGTTTCACTATTCATCAAAAATTGAAGTTTTTCAGAAAAATACCAAAACTTCACCCTAAGATATATTTGATATTCTGAATTGAAAAATGTTGTCTGTTTTAAAAAATTCAAAACCTATAAGTTGCATTAATTAATTTAATAATTAATTCCCGTTGTCATGACAAATAGCATGTTTTTATGAAACAATAAGTATCAAAAGATTGACACTAGTTTAAGTGCAATTTAAAAGTGAAATTGATTCCAACGACCACCATTGGATAAAATGGTAAAAATATATTCTAATTTCACTTCAAAACCAATTCAAAATATAATCTATTCATATAAATAAATTGTATTAAAAAGAGGTTTTGAATTAAAATACAACATTTTTCACTATTCATTAAAAATGAACTTTATCGGAAAAATACCAAAAATTTACACAAAGTAAATTTTGATGTCCCAATCATAAAGAATAAGTTTATTTTGACAAACATAGATTATAAAATTGTCAAAAGATAGATTTAAAAATGTTTTTCCATCAAAAGGCCATAAAACAATCTTTTAAGAATATTAGTGTATTCCATGCATAAGATTGTATTTATTTTCATTTTTAGCCTCTAAAACACTATCTTAATCATTAATAAACATAGATAAAAATATCTATTATTCATTACTTACATGGGATGTTACATTTATATTCCATCATCTAAATAAAATATGAAACTTATAAAGACATAAAAAAATAAAAAATAAGTGGTCATAAAGAGAAAAAATTGAATCCAACAAGTGGAATCCAAGAAAAGAACCTAAAAACACGTGTTTTTATTGTGCGATAACTATACATAAAGTAATTTTGTTTAATGATTATATTTATTTAATTTCATATTGTAAAATTAAATGGAGATTAAATTCATCAAAAACATTTTAAAGAAGATATAAATTATAAATAAATGATATTCCAAGACAAGGGATATCTTCACCAAAGGAATAAATAGTTATCATTATTGAAAGAAATGTTATTTTATAAAAATTCAATTTAACATCCTGGACATGGGTGAAATTCATTAGTTCCTTGATCCTTGTGGTTCACAAGGCCTCAATTGAATATCCATAAACTCCATGTGTTTCCAAATAGTAGTGAGGTCCTTGGTGAGTCATTGGTGAGATTATTCCCTCATTACTAGTGTATGTCACAGTAGAAGTTAATAACATTCAATAGTGGAAGTAGATAAACAAGAAGAAAAATAGATGTAAATGAGACAAAAATAAAAAAACAAGAATTCTCACATATATAATGTTTTAGATGATACATTTATTAAGAAAATATCCAAGATAGGTACATGGTATTATAATATGTTACGTGTGTCCAAATAGTCAAAAAAATATCCAAAAAGACTCACAATCCTCAGCATGGTCCCATGCTATCATACTCAAAAGAAACTATGAACAACCTATGTTATGGAACCTCCCCTATATATAACTATTACCATATAATCTTTTTGGGTACATGAGGTGGCCCAAACAGGGTGTGAGATAAATATCCAAGTAGTAAACCACATAGATATCTATAAATTCCAATTGTGATATATAAACATGGAAGTATTTGTAAAGAAGGTAAAGAGGTAGACATGAATCAAATTAATGTTCCCATGTATCATAATCCAAAACAAGAATGTGATATTTAATATCCACTCGAGGCTCCTTGAAAAATAATTCCATGTTCCCAGTAAGGATGCTATAAGCAAAGGAATAAACAACACGACCTTATCGTACTCCCATCCATATCTAATCCACACTTCCTTGTCTTATAATGAAACCATGACAAAAACCCAAAGCCTTACCATATAACTAGGCATGTAATATATCACATGACCATGTCATATAATGAATTTTAGACCACGAAGGGATGGATCCAAGTTGTATAAGACCAAGGTATCTTCATCGAGTCCCAGGATAATCTCAGTGGAAACTCAATATAGGAACTCGATGGATTCCTTGAACTTTACATACCAAAATCATCCTACATGAGTCCTATAAAACCGAATCCCGGGGCAGTAAGCCAAATGAATCCCAAGGAATCAATACCCAAAAATGATTACAAGTCAATTAGTACACTACCATGGTCATGATCCATGGAGAGACATTCATGGAATCTATAGAACCATTAATCCATTTCATACCATTTAACATTTCAATTCCATATGATCCTACCAACTTAAAGAAATAATTTCATTCTTTTCCAAAAAATAAGTATACCCACTAATGTAAACAATTTCATTAAAATTCAAACAATTAATATACCCACTCATTTATTACATTTCCACCCAATCACATTGCATCATTATACACACTCATGTATTCCATGCTCATTAAATAATGTCACATGGGTATACCCATCCATTTTATACCATTCCCACTTATGCATATCACATGTGTATATCCACCCATTCAATTCATTCCATTAATCACTTAGATAAACTCCGGAATTTCGTAACATAGTATAATAAGGTAAAGAGGTAGTACATATCGTAAATGTAATTCAATCCATTTAATTCAATTTGGGATTCCTAAAACTATGAAACTCATGAACACACCACTCGGGTTTTTCATCAAAGATAAAACCAAGGATAAGGAATGGTGCACCCCATAGGTGGCCTCAAGATGTGGAAAACCACAAAATCATCTCAACAATCCAATGGAACCCCTAATTGCTTCAATTTCATCTAATTAAGTTATATGGATCAATTTAGGGGTCCCACCGAAATATTGGGTGGGTAGAATAATGGATGATAACTTTAAAAAACACCAAAATATGAAATAATTCAATAAACCACCTACATTAGCTTAGTAATACAGAGGTCTTCCAATATTAAGTCATGATTCAACTTAGGTTTGGAGAAATCTGTCAGACTAAATATGAATATGAAATCAGAGCATGTGAGCAAAAATCTAAATAGCACAAATGATATCTTGAATAATCAAGAATGGCTAAAAGGTTATATAGATCTTACCAATGTAGATCTGACGAGACAAACTACTCTTGAGTCATATTTTTGACGTAGAGTTTATCTAAAATATATTTTTGTATTCCATATAAAGTATCAATGGATGTGAGGTGTTGTGCATGGATTTAATATAGAATTTAACTTTAAAAAAGATATTTAATTTGATTAAAATTATGAAAACCTAAAATAGAAGAAGTCACACGGTTTAGGTGCAAGGTTTGTTCAAACCGTATGGCCAATACAACCCTGTTGTCCAACCTGGATTCATGATTATGACTCCCATTCTATAAGGTTTTTCCAAACCATATGGCTAATATCACCCTGTTGTCCAACCTCACATAGTTTAGTCAAACAGTGCATCATACTTTTCACAGTTTGAAATAATTGTGCACCAGGATGAAAACTCCCCCAAATTCAGTTTTGGGATCCAAACTAGACCCACACGTCCAAGAAAACATCATGACCTCAAGGGTCATTCATATTAGCCTATATTTATGTGTTGCAATTGAAAAAAGGGATCCATCACTCATTTTAAAACGTGGGTTTAAAGAAACATCCTCATTAAAGTAATTCATCAACAAATTTTCCTATTAAGGGGGTCAAAATTCATCTTAGAACAAGTCTTTCCACTGAGCACATACATTGGCCTCCCATTCTAAAGTTTGGTCTTATAAACGGTATGATTACATTACACAAATACTAGAGGAACTGACCAGCCTTATCGAACCTTCATGTTCCTATCAATTATAGATATCAGATGCACCTCAAATAATTCATGAACCTATAACTCAACCACCTTAGGATGAAAAACATGAGATTGCTTAGGATGATAGTGTAATAACTGATATATGCGGAAAATATTTTTAACTACTCAGTACCTTTTGGGTAAATGAAACTGAAAGGTTACCGACCGGACTCTCTCTAGAATCTCGAGTGGACTAACATATCATGTTGAAATATTACCATTTCTTAAAATTCTCATGTGTCCCATCCTTAGTGAAATATGCAATAAAACTTGCTCCATCACCTCAAAATGTTGATATCACATACATTGATCGGTGTATGATTCTTGATTAGAATATACAATATTCATTCTCTCCTTAATCAACTTGACATTCTCATATATCTCCTACATGAGACACGGTCCCAGTAAAGCTTCCTCACACACCTCTAGGCAGCATAGGTGAGATCAGAAGGGCCTACCATAATAATCCTCACAAGGATCAATCTGTATAGTTTCTTGGTAACTGTTATTTATGGAGAACTCATCCAGAGTTATATTACTCTATCATGAGACCCCAAAATCATGAATAGATGCTCGAAAAATTTCCTCCAACACATGTATCATACCCTATGACTTACCATCAGTTTGAGGGGAGTATACAGTTCTCAGAAGCTCCTGTATACCCATTGCCCAATGAAAAGTCTTCCAAAATCAAGACAAAAGGAGGGAATCCCTATCTGAAATGATATTGTGGGGGACCTTTTGAATCCATACTATCTCAGGGATATAAACCCTACCAAGATCATCTACACTGAATATCTTCATGATTGGAAAAAATGATAAGCCTTCATGAGTCTATCAACAATAACCCACACAACATCGTAACCTTGAGGCAACCTCGGTAAAATTTTCATGAAATCCATCACTATATCATCCCATTTATTCTCTAGAATAGTTATATGATATAAAATACTAGGTAGTCTCTGATGTTCCACCTTCACCTGTTGATAGGTGCAACAACTCATAACAAAACCATCTACCTCAAACATCATACCTATCTGCCAATACAAATAGTGAATGTCATGGTACATCTTGGTGATATTGGGGTGCTTTTCACAAGTTGGATCATGAAAATACCATATCATCTCCTTATTCATTTCCACTGGATCCAAAACATATCCACAGATACGTAGGATCTCATCCGAATCCACAGACCAACAAAGAGGTGGATCCTCACTCTATCCTGTAGTCAAGAGGTATCATATATGGATGATTGATATGTTTTCCCCTTAACATTCATGAACCTCTTGGTTCATATTAGATAATAGACCCATAATCCTATACTCACAACTGGCATGATTCACTACATGTATCTGAGTACTTCTACTCAATGCATCAGGAACAATTTTTACTTTACCATGAATGTCGGGAAGCTCAAGGTCAAAATATTGTAGGTAATCCACCAACCATAACATCCTCAGATTCATATCAAGCTGCGTAAATATGTAATTGAGGATTTTTTTTGTCCAAGTACTACACAAAAAACTCTCCCATTATGTATTTTCTACAACAACGTTAGAAAAAAACTAGAGGTTCCTCAAGATCTTGTGTCAAATAATTCGTCTTATGTGGCCCCAACTATTGAGACTTTTATTCCATGAATATATCCCCCTCCATCAGCACTACACCTGACCTGATACCTGATGCATCACAATTCATATTGTATCTCTTGACCAACTCTTCATGTTTCATGACTTGTACTGATTCACACCTCCCTTTCATATCTTAAATAGTTATCTCATAATAATCTGATAATACTAACTTCACACTCTTTTTAGTCAATCCTATCACGGATGCTTCTAATCATGAGATGTCTTGTATGAAATTCATGTAGTTACCAGAAATACCTAGGAAACTCTTTATTCCAAAAACATTATTGGGTTGTTTCTATGAAACAATATATCTCACCTTTTCTGGGTCCACTAACACTCATGTCTCTGAGATGATGTTACACAAGAAGTGAATATAATCCATCCAGAAGTTCCAATTTGTGAGCATACTATATAACTGATGATCACACTATGTATTAAAAAAGATATCAAGATGTTTTTTAATGGATATGTTCATTGTGAAAATACACCAAGATATAATCCACAAAATCCCTACATAATAATATAGATAAGTATAGAACACCAGATTCATCAGCGCCAAAAAACTATTGGTGCATTCATAAGACCGAACGAAATATCATGATACGTGTATAGATCACACAAGCTATAGAAGTATGTATGAGGTATGTATGCTTTTCTAACATATACCTAGTGATATGTGTACCTCATATTAATTTTTTAGAACACTATATCTCCTGGAATTTGATCAAATAGATCATCTATATTTTGAAAGGGATACAAGTTCATAACCGTTAATTGGTTCACCATTTGATAGTCCATATATTTCCTAAGGTTACCATCCACCTTTTTCTCTAAAAGTACTGAAGAACCCCACAAAAAATTATTGGGTCAGATAAACCCCAATTCCTTCAAATTCTTTAGCTACATCTTGATCTCCTATAACTCTATCATAGCCTTCCATTAAAGAATAATGTATACTGGAACATTTACTGACATAATATAAATGGATAAATCAACCTCAATCATAAGTGGTAAACATGAATCATCATCATAAAATATGTCCCTAAAGTTCTCAACCACAAGGGGAAAGTCCATTGAACTCACTCCCTAATCAACCAGATACAAACTAGTGATCTTGGCTCTCATTCCAAACATCCCACAATGTTGCAGTCCAGTTTGGCATGCCTTGATGTCCGATTCACCGTTGTGAGTATACATTGTACCCTCTAGTGATGTAAATTCCACCCTATAGAGATATAAGCCTACACAATCTCGATATATACTATCCACACCATCCTGAGTATGACATCAAATCATGTCATCTTGAATACATACACATCCAAAATGTCATGACACCCACCAAACCCAAGTAGTAAATCACTACACTAGTGCTCATTATCTATTATGATTCCTACCATTTTTTTAGAATCAAATGTCCCTTAAGAGATATAAAAATGAACCCATGGATTTTTACCCCTTGTGTAGATATAAAAATATGTGATACAACTGTATCAAAAATAGAAGAGGAAATATTATAGGCTTCATAGATCATACCTCTCACTGTAGAAGGTATGAAATCATGCACCGTAGGAGTAGTCTATATAGAATAAAAGAAGATACACCACAGACCTATTATACAACCTTATTACCCAGAGTAGAACCACTCGAATATATTGGTGTAATTGGTGTCTGTATTCCCCTTCAACAGTCACAAATACCTCAGAATGATTGGCCAGCACAGCTCCATCCCCCTCCCAGACACATAGATGATGAACCTACTCCTGACACTAGGGTCAGAGATGACCCCTACCACTCATAGATATAGGTAAGGTCTTACAGAAATATTTTAGATGGACCATCCCACCAAACTCTTGCACTACACATGGTCTCAGTCACACTGATTCTTCATGTGGAATCACCAACCACACTGATGAAAAAAAATTGGGCTTCCAATACTTGTAATCAGACTGTAACCCATCTCATGGGAAGCTTCAAATTGGCACTTCCTATCTAATGATGTAGAACCACAGGTTCTAAAATAGCACATCCCTATTCTACTCCGCCAACCTCTCTTAGGATCTGCCATATAATCAGCACTTGATTAGCAATTTCAGTAATATAGGTCAACATGGAAACATTGACATATGATGTTCTTTCATTTAGTTGACCTTTGTCAAAGTGTCTTAGTCTAGATAACTCATTAGAAAGGTACTATAGTCACTACTAAAAACACGGCATTTATCAGCGCTAAAAATTTTCTTTATCAGCGCTAGAAAAGTGCTGATAAAGACAGCGTAGATAAAGGGGTGGTCCCCTTTATCCGCACTCCGAAAAGCGCTGATATAAGACCCCTTTATCAGCGCTTCCTTTATCAGCGCTCTTGTTTTAGCGCTGATAAAAGTTAAAAGAAATTAAAAAAATTTAAAAAATACTTCCAATCGGGGGGGCTTTTATAGCGTTTGAACCCCCCCCCCTTTTACAGTGCTTTTTGGCCCCTATACAACACCCCACGCACCCCACGCACCCCCTCCACCCTTTAACAGCGCTTGTTCCAATATTCCCCATGCGCGCGCACCCCTGCCTCCACTAGGATTTGAACTCGAGACCTCCCCCCTGGGCGCCTAAGCCCTTACCACTACTCTATTTTGATTTGCTTTCCAATTCATGATATCTCTATATATATATTTATATATTTAGTTATATTTATTAGTATAATAATATATATTTATATTAATATATATATAGTTATATTATAATATATATATATAGTTATATTATAATATATATATATAGTTATATTATAATATATATAGTAATATTAATATATATATATAGTGGTATTAATATATATCTATATCTATATATATATATTTATTTAGTTATATTTATTCGTATAGTAATATATATTTATATTAATATATATATATATATAGTTATATTAACATATATATAGTTATATTAACATATATATAGTTATATGAATGTATATTTATATAGTTATATTAATATATATATAGTGATATTAATATATATATTTATGGTGATATTAATATATATATTTATAGTAATACTAATATATATATATGTAGTTATATTAATATATATATAGTTATTAGATTAATATATATATAGGTAGATTAATATATATATACAGTTAGATTAATATATAGGTATATAAATATTCATATATTGGTATTTTAAATAAAATGGATATTAGTTATTATTTAGATAAAGCTAATATATTTTATATGTAAATATGTTTAATTATTTATTTAAAAAATTTAATTTTTAGGTGCGAATATATAAAAAATATGTACATATAGTTATATATGTGATTATAAATAGAAGTTAATTATAAAAAAGGATGAAATTTCAAAGACATAAATATCAATATGAATGTAATACCTTGGAATAAATTCAGTCCCCACCAAGAAAAGCCAATAATACCCCCTTAAACGAGTTGAAAATCCACAAAATGTTAAAAAATCCTGGTACCCCGACAAAAAACACAAGTTTGGAGGCCTTTTGGGCCTCTTTTGGCCTTGAAAAACGCTTGACTGGGGTCCCCTGAGTCACAACGACGTAGAGCTCATCGCAGGTTTCTATTTGATATGTGGTAGAGCTCAAACGGACACCCGGATCAAAAGTTATGTCTGTTTGATGTTTGAGTTGCGTTTTCAACATATTTTGGATTTTTTTTAAATTTTCTATTTTTTTTAGTCCTCAAATTGTTATTAATTGACTATTACTCCATAAGTATTATCGAAATATTAATTAAAAAAAAAATTAATTTTTTACGAAGTCATTTTCACTAAATATCTTAAATATTATGTATAATAAGTGTAATTGTACATTTATACTTATCTAAAATATATTTAAAAATTATATATTATATTTATATAACAATATAACTATATTTATATATTAATATATTTTTAATTTTTTTTTGAAGACGACCCTTTATCAGTGCTAAAAAAGCGCTGATAAAGGCCCCCCTTTATCAGCGCTAGTAAGCAAGCGCTGATAAAGGGGGGCACTGTGAAAAATTGTTTCTGTGGTAGTGAGTGAAAAACACTACAAATCATTAAATCATGTTGACTAATCCATAACAACTATCCTTCCCTACTCTACTTGCATGAACACCATATCCCACTATTCTTATAGATTTGTGGGGTAGAAATAGTCATATATGTGGTTATAAATATAATCCCAAACCATATCTCACATCCCAACATCCATGTTCATTACATCCCACCAGGGATTCATTGCACCATGTCACATGTAAGTCGCGAGATTGGCCATCCTCTAAGGGGGCATATTCAGATTCTTAGAAATGGCTAATGTAGTCTTTACCCACTGCTCAGTTGCCTGTGATCCTCTATCTAATAAAAACATGGGAGATTTTTTTGGTTGAAACACCCATTTCAGCTCATCCATGGAAAAGGATGGTTGTGGTGCTCCCTGATAATCCATCATGAAGTGAATGAAATCCTACCAAAACTATGCCTCAACACCTATGTCTAAAACAATTTTTGGGGATGTAGCTGGATATAAATGAGGATCATTAGGTATCCTAAAACCTACCATATATAAAATGTTTTCATCACCTCCCTAACAGCATATGACTAGAGGTCGTCATTTTGGCATGCCTCTACAATGCCAAACAAACACCTCAAAAAATAATGATATCAGATTCCCAGCTCACAAAACATAGGACTTATCAATAACCTCATAATACTAAGTCAACCTGTATCCTACTCCCAAATATAGTATTGTATAAAGAATAGTCATCAAAAATCATAATAAACACTCCCTCTTTCAAAATCTGTAGTTGGATCTAGGCCAGGTTAATATTCATATTTTTATTTTTATTTTTATTTTCATTTAAGAATAATTTGTTCAAATGATTTAAATGATGGTGCACCATACTCTGATCCGTGAGGTCCCATGACAACTTATGATCCAAAATCGTGTACACATATAACTCATATGAAATCTCATTTTGTTCACTTAAAAAAAGAGTCCGAGGGCGCATCATTTTCTAGTCTATAATGGTTCATACACCTTATGAATAGAAATATGTCATCCCTTATCCATAAAATACCCACGGTCATTAAAAAAAGCAGGAAGAACCATACCATCATTTATAATAACAACACACATCATGTAATGCATCCTAAATATCATGAAAAAATGAAAGGCATGCAATTATAGCAAGGTTCCAATCGGATTCATGATATGGAATATCCTCATCTCATCATGCTGCAATAGAAATAGAAAAGAAGAATATCAATATTAATATTTCAACCCCGGTGAATCACCCAATAGTGTAATCAAGTAAACTGTAATGGTCAAAATCTAGAATAAAAATTAGTCTATTCAAGGAAATTTGGTTGTCCTTGTGCACGAGTTAGTAACCACTAAGCATAACTCATTAAAAAACTCCATTTTTTCTAATCCATGTGTATTTTTTCCAAAAACAAATAAAGATAATTAGAAAATAATAACCTCTTATACAACATTGTAACATCACAGACCCAGATTCTGTTCAACAATGCCCCAAGCCCAGTTAGTAATATGGCCTCAACTGCATCTCCCCAAATGCCAGAGGCTGCTAAATATCAGTGAGGGCCTTGGTGTGTAATTGGGGAGACTATTCTCTTATTACCAGATTATATCATTGTGTAAGTCAATCACATTCAGTAATGTAAGAAGCTAAAAAATTATAAAAATTTAATTAAACATGAGCGGAATAAATAAACAGCTAAAGATTTATCTTATATAATGATGTAGATGATACATGTTTCGAGATGAAATACTAGGCATGTACACATTAGAACAATATCGTACAAGTGTCTAAATAGTCAAAATGACCAAAAAGCATCCCAACAGAATCTCAAGCCACAACAAGGTCCCATGCTCTCATGATCCAAATAAGCAATAAACAACATGTGTTATGGGGATTTCCACTCTCCGCAATTAAAACCATATAATCTTATTTGGTTCTTGAGTTGGCCCAAACATGGTGTGAGATAATCATCCCAATATGTAACCACCCAAAGGTCTATACATTTCATTCGTGAAATATAATCAATTTTGTGTCAGTAAAGAAGGTAAGTATGTAAGCATGAACCAATGTATTGATCCTATGACATGTAAACCACTACAGGAAAGTTATTTTGAATAGTCTCTCAAGGATCCCTACAAAATAGTGTCAATCACTAAACAAGGAAGTTACATGTAAAAGAATAAACAACATGAAATTAGAGTACTCCCATTGATACTCTATCCACACAACCTTACCATATAATGAAAACATATAAAAAATATCGGACCTATATGTATAACCAATCATGTCATATATTCAATGTTCATGTTATATAATGAAGTGTATACAATGAAGGATTGAATATACGGTGAATAAGACAAAGGAATCTGCATCGATTCTTAAGAGAATCTAGATGGAAACTCGATATAGGCCCTGGTTGGAATCCTAGGAACATGCCAAAATGAACATGTAATTCATGAGTCCAAGAAATATGAATCCAAGGGTAGAAAATCCTGAGACATCCAATAGAATCAATACCCAAGAAGTATTACCACTCATTGTGTCTATGACCATGTTTAAGATCCATATAGAAATATCCATGGAATCTATTAAACAATTCGTCCATTTCATACCATTTTACATTTCAATTCCATATGAATATACCCAATCGTATAAAAAATCATTCAATTTCAATCAATTAGTATACCCACTCACATAAAAAATTTCATTCAATTCAAAATAATGAGTATACCAACTAAATTATTACATTTCAACCCAGACACATCACATGAGTATACCCACTCATGTACTCCATGATAATTGAATCCTGTCACGTGTATACCCACCAATTTACTAAAATTCAAAAATTAATAATATCCAATGGGTATACTCACCAAATAAATTAAATCCATTATGTCTTTAGATCAACTAATACATGACATTACATAATAGAAAATGGTAATGAGGTGGTATATCTTATATATATAATTAAATCCATTTAATTAAATTTCTTCTTCCCACATCTATAGAAATCAAGAACACACCCCTTGTGTTGTTCATCAAGGTAAAAACCATGGAAAAGTCCTAACACACCCCATTAATTACCTTCGGATGGGGAAACAACCACCAACACAGATCACGTAAACTATAGGAATCCCTAATAGGTCCTATTTAATTTAATTCAATTATCCAGCAAAATTTTGAGGTCAAGATAGAAATTATGGTGGGCATCATAGAAGATGATAGATCATTAAGGACCAAAAGATAGTAGAACATTATATAAAAACAAATTTATCTTAGTAGTGGAGTTCTCATATAGTATCAATTCATGATTCGACTTCGTTTTTATGAAATTTTAATAATGGACAAAGAACTAGAAATTAAAAAAAAATAAACATAAATCCAAATACCACTAATGATATCAAAAAGAACCAATAATGGAAAAAAGGAATGCAGATCTAACCAATTCTGGTCTAATGTGAAAAAACACACATAAATTGATGATCTAATTGAGAGTAGAACTAAAATATAAGTTTATAATCTTTTAATAGATTCAATGGATGTGACTTTCTATGTGTGGATTGAAAACAAAATTTAGGTCTAAAATTGTATTTTCATTTATTTAAATTAATAAAAAACCCAAATAACAATCGTCACATGGTGTATACGCATGGTTTGTAAAACCATTCCCTCACCATGAATAGTTCTAATAGGCTAAAGGGGATCCCACATAGTTTTCCCACATAGTTTACAGACAATGTATGAACCGTGCTCTAACTCTCTATCAAAGTCTGAAAAAACTATATACCTGGCCTCAAAACCGTACATCCAATTTCGCATAGTTTTTCCAAACCGTGTGTCTAATACCATCCCTCTATCAAGCCTCCCACTATTTTCTTAAACCATGTTCTCAGCCCCATACAATTTGTACTAAACCATCATTAGGAAAAAATATCAAAAAATTAAGTTCTGGGATCCAAAAAATCCTCAAACACACCCTGAAACCACCATGGCCTCATGGGGTATTCATATTAGGACATATATATGTTTTAAAATTGAAAAATAAGGTATCTATGACTTATAAAAACCCTAGGTTCTTATAGGTGAATAATGATTCTTTAGTGCAGGAATCCATAGATGGGAATAAGAATAAGTTACCATTATAGCTGATAGGGTTCTGAGTGTGGATACAAAGCATATATTGTATAGAATTTTAATATGAGAAAAATATAAGATATGATGGGATAGATCACCTCTTGGGAAACCATTATATGTAAACATATTAACGAGATAAAATATATTCCTTTAATGAAAATATTCATTTTCATGAGGAATGGTGACCATATTATTAAGGTTTCAGGTGGTGGATATTAATGGAAATCTTGGTACAAAAAACATAAAAATATATAAATAAATAATATTGTTCTAAGAAGATGAAGAGTTTTCTACCTTGATTAAGAATGAAAATACTAATGAAATATCATTTCTCTATAGGATAAAAAAATTAATCCCATTTAATGGATGGTGAAAAAATGTTCAAATAAAGGTTTATTATGGATAAAATATTTTGAAGTATAGAGTTTTCTAGTTAAAAAGGGATGAAAACCTGAAGCATCAAATGAAGGCGCATATGCTAGTGGGTTAAAAACCACAACCAAGATAGATCCCTTGATAAGTAATACAAAGATACCCAAAAAATCTCTAATAAAACTTATACAAGTTCTATAGTGAGGACAATCACTTTCAATATTAGGATGAAATTAGGATGAAAAGGGTATACCCATAAATACTAACCACACTCCTCAAATTGAGTGTGTAAGAGGTACCCCTCTCCCCATGTAATTAAATGATTATAATATTTAATATAATTATTATAGGGTTATGGGGATTATATTGTCGATGGGTTTTTTATAATGAAATATGTCATATATATGAGATGGAAGGTTATTGTACTCAATGGTGATATATTTAAAGATGAAAAGTGATTTATAAAATAAGAGGATTAGAAATAATTTCATGGTGAGATGAATAAAAAATTTGTTTTAGATACTAATATGGAGATAAATATGTATCAAATTAGTATTTAAAATATCCAATGTTATAAATCCCCCATTAGAGATCTGTAAGTGATATTGAATCATTTATCAAGTGATGTCAAACCACATGAAGAAATAGAAGATATCTCAATAGGAAAAGTAGCTATATTAATTTTTTCATGTTTATTTTTCATGTACTAAAAAAATATAATATGTGAATATTTTTGGATACCAATAAGCCACTAGAATAATATATCATTACCAAAAATTTATTTCATATACTAAAAATTATTACATGTTATGGTGTCTATAGAAGTAGGTATTCAAAAATAATAGGGGATGATTTTGAACATGTTTTTTTAGATAAATCAATCAATTAAGGGAAATTGTGATGAAGGTAAGTATTATTTATATCAAGTGGTATCATAATAGAGTATTGTTGATATAAAAATCTATCATAGGTTTATAAAAAAATATGTATTAGTTGGTTTAATTGTGTTATGTCTCAGACCCTTGTGCATTATTGTTAATTTTTCATAGTTAATTTTTACAATGATTGATATAATAGGATGTCGTTAAGATAGTAAAATTTCAAAATTCTAGAATTTATTTAATTGATATACATTTATATATTTTATGATTCTAACATGGAATCTTATTTCCTACATCGAGTTCTATCTCATTAGTCTTAGTGAAATTTTCAATTTCTCATTTCCAAGTTTAAATTTCGGTCACAAAAGACCACTATGTTAATGCAGTGGGTTAAGAAAGTGGAATAGATATTGAAAAATGAAATTATAAAATTATTCTATTCAATAATAAGCTGAGAGTCTAAAATGAACAATGTATTCTCTTTATTTATAAACTGCTGACATTGTAACACCCCGAGATTTTATGAAAAATATTATTTTTAATTTCATTAATGTCTTTTTGTTGTACGCTACACCAAAAGGAGCTTGCACAACACGCATCCTTGACTTTCCTTGCATTACATGAAATCACGACCTTCCTCGATAGCATGTGTAGTACGCAATACTGAGTTTCACAAAACAATGATATGTTATTATTAAAACATGCCGTTATGAATAGTAATAACCACTTTTTTAAACTTTGTAAATTTTATTTTTCAAAATGGACTTCATTTTTGGATTCGGAATATTGAAATTAGCTTAGGGTGAAATTTTGGTACTTTTCGAATAACTTTCATATTCTGATGAATGGTGAAAATTACTAAATTTTAATTAAAAACAACTTTTTTTAATTGAAATAATTAATAGTGATAAATTATTAATTTGAGTGGTTTTAAAGTATATTTATAAAATATTTTTACAATTTAATACAATGTTGGTCATTGGATGTAATTTCACATTTAAACCAGTCATAAAGAAGTGTCAATCTTTTGATAGTTATTATCTATTAAGAACACACTATTTGTTTTGACAACGGGAATTAATTTTTAAATTAATTAATGCAAATAATATTTTTTGAATTTGGTAAAATAGATATCATTTTTGAGTTCATAATAGCACATATAGCATAGGCCTAATTTTTGGTATTTTTCAGGAAACTTTCATTTTTTGAAGAATAGTGAAACCACTAAGTGGTAGTTAAAAAAATGAATTTTTCATAAAACATAATTTTACCGCTTCAGTGAGTGGAATTTCAAAAATCCTAGAGACACGGTTCATGTTAGTAAGTAAAATGTTGTTCAATGAGATGAAAATATTTTTTGGTGAATAGTAACTTTTTTCTTTTTTTCCACGGTTATAAGTAAATAGGGTAATTAAGGGTACAAATGTTATTATTTTTACCCTAACACATGTCCTAATTCTATTGGATAAGTTTAATTCGAAAAAAAACATTAGGAATAAAATATGACCATTTAGGCCCACTTGGATTAGATGAGGACATTTATTGTCAATTTATTTAAAGAAGGGTTAAAATAGTTAAAATCAATGTTTAATAATTAAATCATTTTTAATATGGGGTTATACATAATATAAATTCGACTATAAATATTCATAAGAACGATAAAAATATTTCCTACATAATGGTATTATATTTTTAATTTTTAGACATTAAATAATTTAATTTATTTATGTCACAACGATGATGCAGTAATTATCTTATTAATGAAATATTGACATAATTGATGTTATAAATACCCAAATAAATATAATTTGAGACTTTTTATTAATTCCACTAATTTTCTCGGATAATATGACATGTTAGAATTGATTTAATTAACTTATTTCTAACTTATCATT
This sequence comes from Viscum album, assembly GCA_963277665.1. Classification (NCBI taxonomy): domain Eukaryota; kingdom Viridiplantae; phylum Streptophyta; class Magnoliopsida; order Santalales; family Viscaceae; genus Viscum; species Viscum album. The sequence continues at coordinate 1,103,120,985 of OY728131.1, read as the reverse complement.
CTGTTATAATTTTTACAAAAATCAATTACTAAATAGTGTCAAAATTGACATAAAATAGTTTTTAAAACAAATATTATATTATTAATTGTTGTTTAATTCCTAAAAATCTAATGTTCGGCCAAATGATGTAGATAAGGTTATATATATTAATAATAAACAACTTGGGGTTCGTTTGGCTTGATATAGTAAGTTTATTAACCTTATAGTATAAGAACACAAGAAGACACGGTAAAAGTAAAATTATTTAAATTAATGTTAAATCTAAATGATAAGGTTAAAATAGGAACCTAAACTTGTCTAAATTCTATTTGATGAGAGGCTTTAGACCCATCCCCACCTTATCCACGAAATAAATCAATTTGGAGCTATTTAAAACCGAAAATGAATTTATAATAAAATAATATTTTTAGTTATTCCAAAGGTGCCCCTCTCCTCCCTTATAAAAGGTCACCTCCTCCCCCTCTTCCTCACACCACTTTGAGCCTTCAAGCTCGGAAAACCCCTGCCAAATTCTCTTCTCCACTTCCCTAGAAATATCCTAGAGGTTCTGGTCTTCCTCAAAGTCCAATTTTAGTGCCCTGAAGGGATATCTCAAAGAGGCGCTTCAAAGAAGTGGTAATTTCTGTTACCGATTTGTTCAACTTTATTTCTTCTTCCACTTCTTCTTCTTAGGTTGTTTCATTATGAAGTAATAACATCAGTATCACTAATATACTGATATGTTATTATATGTATGATACAACCCTATTTCACCATCTATCCATCCTACGGAAAAAGAAATCACTGCGCGTGCGTACGTACGGAATACCGTCTCCACGTCGTGGTGTAATCTATTTTCCACCACCTCCTTACTTGGATAGGTATAATGGTGTAAATAATTACTATATATGACTATTATAAATTCATATTGATTGTGAAATAGTATACATACACTTTAATACAATTCCACGATCATAGGAACGATATCATCACTCGTGCGTACGTACGGAATACCGTCTCCACGATGTGATGCGACTCGTTCTACATGATCTTCATTTCATAATGATTATATAAATGAATTGAATGAATGAATATGATATATATTACACTAATACCATTCTGGAAATGAGGTATCTATAACCTAAAGTGAAGAATAATAATTTATTCGACAAAACACGCATAAGAACAAAAAGTAATAAACACCCGAATAACAAGTAGTAATGAAATGTTACTAATAATAATCTCAGAATATGACCATATATGATATCATAAAAATAAGTATGATTCTGTAATATGTAAATAACATTATTTAAATCATTATACAGGAGGTTCGGACACATACAAAGCATATCATACCTAAGGTAAAGGAAAATATCACAATCTCATTTTATCCGAGATTGTTTATACTTTGATATTTACTAGGGTGTATTTTATCATCCACATCCATTTTTCCTCAATATGTAATATTATTTCCATCCACCTACAATTTTTTAAATCTAATTTTACCCTTCGGTGAGTTTTTAGTAAAAGATATGAAAGAATCTTTTGTCGTTTTTCGTACGAGGTACTTTTTGACTTTTCCGACAAAAGTACGACGAATGTTTTTTTAACTTGTACGGCATGAATGGATTTTTAAAACATTATTTCCAAGAATATTCCTTTAAATTTTTTTAAGTTTATATTTAATCAACTTATTTTAGTTTATAATTGTATGACATGTTAAGAAAGGAAAAGTGTTTTTTGAAGTATAAAGGATACTTTCCTCAAGAATGGAGTTCAAGTGTTTTATCAAAATTATTTTCCATCTAAGATAATAAAGAGTTATATTTCTATCCCTATTATTACATTGATTTTATTATGCTGTGATGGAATTATTTTTATGAATTCCTTTATCTTATATGAATTGTTTTATGAGGTCATGATGTTTAAGATTCCCATTTTTATTACATGGGTTATGCTATGATGTATGGTTTCTGATTTTGTGGAACAAATAATAATGGTATCATTATGAGATGGGTGGGACCTATATCTCCCTCCAATGCATTGGGTAAAGATTATATATCTCATGAGATAGACATGGCTGGAATGGTAGGTTATACCGGTTCAGTGAAACAGGACTAAAACGAGGGTGACTCAGTTCAGAAATGGACTTTCTCCACTAAGATAGTCTTGGAAATGACTCTTGACTAATAAGATATGATTCTCTATGATTATGTGTGCATGCCACAAAGTTTCACGTTTTAAGTTATGATTATTGGGATTTCATTTCACTACTATGATTTATCCCATGTTATGAAATTATGCTCTCTTTTGGAGGTTATGATTTCCAAAATGTTATGTTCTTATGAATATGATGTGATTGATATTTCTTTTGTTTACCCTTACTGAGCATTTGAGATCACCCTTTTATATTTTCTTTTCCCCAGGATATAAAGAATGGTTTTAGGTAAAAAAAAGGAAGATCTTTATGGGAGATGTTGAAGATCTTTCACCATGATTATAAGATTATATTCCAAGTTTCCAAAGACACTAAACTATTACGATCCTTGTGTGTGTGTTTTTGTTATGTACTAAGTATTCCACAAAAGTAATGTAATGTCCATGTACGTCGGGCTTCGGGTCTCTACAGTTGGTATCAGTGTAAAAGTTTAGTCATCCTTTGGAAACTAGGATGCGAAAACGTTAGTGAGATCCCTAGAGATATTTCTATAGTATGTCTAGGGATGTACCTAAGGATAAGTATACGTATAGGATATAGTCCTAGAACTATTGTAACGTTATTAGATTAAACCAAAGATGTTATATATTGAAGTTACTCCACCTTTATTATGATTTTTGCCTCTCACACTATTCTTTTTGTTTTTAGAAAATGGCTGGAAACAAGATGATTCACGATAATGGAGGATATGATGGACAATGGAATGATATTATTCATGAGATACCAAATGAAATGGGATTTGGAAGTCCAAACATCATTATTATGCTGAATCAGCAATCTCATAATATGATCAATAAAGTAAAATTTGGTAAATTTTCTGACGCGGCTAATAAGAGAAAGATGGAGTTTCATGATGATCATAGAGGAAAGAAAGTTCAATTTCCCCTATGTAAATCATGTGGGAAGAGGCATCAAGGAGAATGTTTCAAAGGAATTGGAAGATGCTTTGGGTGTGGAAAAGAAGGACACAAAGCCAGTAAGTGAAAAGGAAAAGGTTCAGTTAACACCAGGGATGAGGATAATGGTATTGTTACGACATAAACAATGGTTAAATGTTTTAAATGTGGAATGTACGGGAATTATGCAAACCAATACCCTATGGGAAAGTCTCATGAAGAGAATCAGTATGGTCGTATGGGTAGTATTTATGTGGATGATGATGAAGACACTACAAATGATATGTGAGATAAAAGAATTGATGAAGCTCGGTCAATGGTTTAAGAATGTTGTGGAATGATTACATGTTTATCATGTGTAATGTTGTATAAGTAATCTCATGGTACTATGGAATAAAGAGACATCTAAGGATTATTACACTGTTGTCTTTCCTTGAGTTTTGAAAGTGTATGATTAATGTTACCAGTATCCATGAAAGGGTATTCAGATATTTTTGGAATGTAGATGATATGCGCATAATGAAGGGATAAGGAGAAAATTAAACGTTTGATAGTATTCATGAACTCATGACTGATATAAGGAGAAGGTTATATCATGGTTTGAGTATATAGAATAATTGGATTTTGGTATGTGGAAAGAGTTAGCTTTTGATAGCATTCGTGTTTTCACTAACGTTTAATGGGTATTCATTTTTAAAGAGAGTACATCATTAAGGTATTCACATGATTGGAATGTGACCAACAAGATATATGGGGTATAAATGATGGTATTCACATTCTTGGTTGACGACATTTCAAGTTATCATTTTCATTATACTATGAGCTTGGACCCAAGTATTTTAGATAAGCCTAAAGATTGGAATGGATTATGTTAACCATAAGTTAGTATTGTTTAAGGATAGAACTTTTTTTGATATTATTTATGTGATGTTATAGTAATGTAGTTTTAGAAAAAAAGGACAACCTGCAGGACGGGCGACAGCCCATCGCGTCGGACAAGGTCGTAGGAATCGAACCCACAACCGAAGTGCGACTGGCCTTTATCGCCTACCACTGGCCTACAATAAGTCCCTGGTTAGTAGAAACTAGTTTTATTTTATTAAGCGGTATGATATATGAAGTATAAGTTCATTTTAGGAACCATAAATGATTAATCTCACTATAGATGGATTTATGTATTTTTTGATAACTTTTCTAACATTTTGTTTGAGACAGATGGAATGACCCATCATTCTATCACGTGATCTGCTAACACATCACGAATGACAAATTCAACTTCATTTCTTTAAGAGATGAAGTGGAAATTGTCTAAATAACGACAAATGGTGAGACTATACCAAAATCACGAAATAATTTCTCCTAATTCCAATTTCATCAACTTTAGGGAAATGATCTTGAAAACCAAAAATGATGTCCTAGTGCTCTTATATCAGATGAATTAGATGGTACCTTAGATCATCACAAATTTATGGCTTTGTGAATTCTGGCTTTTTCATAGCCATGTTCTCTACCACTCTCCATCAGAACATGATGGTTAGATTTCTCTTCCATGTCCATATTTTTACCTATGTGTAAACCCATTGATTAGTTTATTTGGGTAATCGTTACATATCATACTTTAGTTTTTAAAGCCAAGTTTTGGTATTCCTTTTTACGATGTGGGTTTCTATTAAAGAAACTTTCGAGTAGTAAACCATTTATAACCTCGATGAATTTCGAGGGTGAAATTCATTTTAAGAGGGGGTAGAATGTAACACCTCGAGATTTTATGAAAAATATTCTTTTTAATTTTATTAATGTCTTGTTTTGTACGCTACACCGAAAGGAGCTTGCACAACATGCATCCTTGACTTTCCTTGCATTACATGCAATCACGACCTTCCTCGATAGCGTGTGTAGAATGCAATACCGAGTTTCACTAAACAACGATATGTTATTATTAAAACTAGCCATTATGAATAGTAATAACCACTTTTTGAAACTTTGTAAATTTTATTTTTCAAAATGGACTTCATTTTTGGATTCGGAATATCGAACTTAGCTTAGGGTGATATTTTGGTATTTTTTGAATAACTTTCATATTCTGATGAATAGTGAAAATTACTAAATTTTAATTAAAAACAACTTTTTTAATTGAAATAATTAATTGTGATAAATTATTAATTTGAGTGGTTTTAAAGTATATTTAGAATATATTTTTACAATTTAATATAATTTTGGTCATTGGATGTAATTTCACATTTAAACCAGTCATAAAAAAGTGTCAATCTTTTGATAGTTATTATCTATTAAGAACACGCTATTTGTTTTGACGATGGAAATTAATTTTTAAATTAATTAATGCAACTAATATGTTTTTAATTTGGTAAAATAGACATCATTTTTTAGTTCATAATATCAAATATATCTTAGGCCTATTTTTGGTATTTTTCAGGAAACTTTCATTTTTTGATGAATAGTGAAACCACTAAGTGGTAGTTAAAAAAAATGAATTTTTCATAAAACTTAATTTTACCGCTTCTGTGAGTGGAATTAAAAAAATCCGAGAGACACGGTTGATGTTAGTAAGTAAAATGTGGTTCAATGAGATGAAAATAATTTTTGGTGAATAGTAACTTTTTGCTTTTTTTTACCACGGTTAAAACTCAATAGGGTAATTAAGGGTAAAAATGTTATTATTTTTACCCTAACACAAGTCCTAATTCTATTGGATAAGTGTAATTCGAAAAAAAACAACCTTATGACTAATATATGACCATTTAGGCCCACTTGGATTAGATTAGGATATTTATTATTAATTTATTTAAAGAAGGGTTAAAATAGTTAAAATCAATGTTTAATAAGTAAATCATTTTTAATATGGGGTTATACATAAGATAAATTTGACTATAAATATTAATAAGAAATATAAAAAGATTTCCTACATAATTGTATTTTATTTTTAATTTTTAGACATTAAATAATTTAATTTATTTATGACACAACGATGATGTAGTAATTATCTTATTAATGAAATATTGACATAATTGATATTATAAATACCCAAATAATTGTAATTTGATACTTTTTATCAATTACACTAATTTTATAGGTTAATATGACATGTTAGTATTGATTTAATTAACTTATTTAGAAATTATCATTCTGTTATGATTTTCACAAAAATCAATTACTAAATAGTGTCAAAATTGACATAAAATAGTTTTTAAAACAAATATTATATTATTAATTGTTATTTTATTCCTAAAAATCTAATGTTCGGCCAAATGACTTAGATAAGGTTATATATATTAATAATAAACAACTTGGGGTTCGTTTGGCTTGATATTTTATGTTTATTAACCTTATAGTATAAGAACACAAGAAGACACGGTAAAAGTAAAATTATTTAAATTAATGTTAAATATAAATGATAAGGTTAAAATAGGAAGCTAAACTTGTCTAAATTCTATTTGATGAGAGTATTTCGACCCATCCCCACCTTAGCCTCGAAATAAATCAATTTTTAGCTATTGAAAACCGAACTTGACTTTATAATAAAATAATATTTTTAGTTATTCCAAAGGTGCCCCTCTCCTCCCTTATAAAAGGCCACCTCCTCCCCCTCTTCATCACACCACATTGTGCCTTCATGCTCGGCCAACCCCTAAAAAATTCTCTTCTCCACTTCCATAGAAATATCCTAGAGGTTTTGGTCTTCCTCAAAGACCAATTTTAGTTCCCTAAAGGGAGATATCAAAGAGGCGCTTCAAAGAAGAGGTAATTTCTGTTACCGATTCTTTCAACTTTATTTCTTCTTCCACTTCTTCTTATTAGGTTGTTTCATTATGAAGTAATAACATCAGTATCACTCATATACGGATATGTTATTATAAGTATGAAACAACCCTGTTTCACCATCTATCCATCCTACGGAAAAAGAAATCACCGCGCGTGCGTACGTACGGAATACTGTCTCCACGTCGTGGTGTAATCTATTTTCCACCACCACCTTACATGGATGGGTATAATAGTGTAAATAATGACTATATATGAATATTATAAAGTGATATTGATTCTGAAATAGTATACATACACTCCAATACAATTCCACGATCATAGGAACGATATCATCACTCGTGCGTACGTACGGAATACCGTCTCCACGATGTGATGCGACTCGTTCTACAATATCTTCATTTCATAATGATTATATAAATGAATTGAATGAATTAATATGATATATATTACACTAATACCATTATGTAAATGAGGTATCTATATCCTAAAGAGAATAATAAGAATTTATTCGACAAAACACGCATAAGAACAAAAAGTAATATACACCCGAATAACAAGTAGTAATGAAATATTACTAATAATAAGCTAATAATATGACCATATATGATATCATAAAAATACGTATGATTCTGGAATAAGTCAATAACATTATTTAAATCATTATACATGAGGTTTGGACACGTACAATGCATATCAGACCTAAGGTAAGGGAAAATATCACAATCTCATTTTATCCGAGATTGTTTATACTTTGGTATTTACTGGGGTGTATTTTATCATCCACATCCATGTTTCCTCAATATTTAATATTATTTCCATCCAACTACAATTTTTTAAATCTAATTTTACCCTTCGTTGAGTTTTTAGTAAAATATATGAAAGGAATCTTTTGTCGTTTTTCATACGAGGTACTTTTTGACTTTTCCGACAAAAGTACGAAGAATGTTTTTTTACCTTATACGGCATGAATGGATTTTTAAAACATTACTTCCAAGAATCTTCATTTACAAGTTTTTATGTTTATTTTTAATCAACATATTTTAGTTTATAATTGTATGACATGTTAAGAAAGGAAAGGTGTTTTTTTGAAGTAGAACAGATATTTTCCTCAAGAATGGAGTTCAAGTGTTTTATCAAAATTATTTTCCATCTAAGATAATAAAGGGTTCTGTTTATATCCCTATTATTACATTGACTTCATTATGTTGTGATGGAATTATTTTTATGAATTCCTTTATCTTATATGAATTTTTTTATGATGTCATGCTGTTTATGATTCCCATTTTTATTAGATGGGTTATGCTATGATGTATGGTTTCTGATTTTGTGGCACACCTAAGAATGGTGTCATTATGAGATGGGTGGGACCTATATCTCCCTCCAATGCATTGGGTAAAGATTTTATATCTCATGAGATAGACATGGCTGGAATGGTAGGTTATACCGGTTCAGTGAAACAGGACTGAAACGAGGGTGACTCGGTTCAGAAATGGACTTTGTCTACTAAGATAGTCTTGGAAATGAGTCTTGACTAATAAGATACGATTCTATATTATTATGTGTGTATTCCACAAAGTTTCATATTTTAAGTTATGATTATTGGGATTTCATTTCACTACAATGATTTATCCCATGTTATGAATTTATGCTCTCTTTTGCAGGTTATGATTTCCAAAATGTTATGTTCTTATGAATATGATGTGATTGATATTTCTTTTGTTTACCCTTACTGAGAATTTGAGGTCACCCTTTTATGTTTTGTTTTCCCCAGGATATAAAGAAAGGTTTTATGTAAAAAAGGAAGATCTTTATGGGAGATGTTGAAGATCTTTCACCACGATTAGAAGATTATATTCTGAGTTTCCAAAGACACTAAACTATTACGATCCTTGTGTGTGTGTTTTTGTTATGTAATAAGTATTCCGAAAAAGTAATGTAATGTCCATGTACGTCAGGCTTCGGGTCTCTACAGACATAATATAGAATAAAGTCTGAAGTAAAAGTCTAGAATTTATTCCCAAATAATGATACCAAAATGGGGTAAAATAAATTAACATTCAATTTAAAATTAATTTATTATTAAGGTTTGAGGAGTTAAAGGAAGTAAAAAACAAGATATATAAAAAGAATATTTAATTTTTTTGGAATATTTCAATTATTTGGAAGTAATCTTTCTAATGGTTGATAGTGAAAATTGGTGATCAGATGTAAAATAGCTATTTAAAATTAATTATAAAAAATAAAGGTATGTCAAATAGGGAAGTTGTTAAGAAGAAATACATTTATAGATGAAGTTAGTGTAGAGTTAAAAGGATATCCTTATGTAATATAGTGATAATGTTAGAGATAATTGAAAATAAAAATATTGGCAATGATACTCTTGAATTTTGATGAAAAAAGTGGAATGAATTGAATGGGGGTGAGAATATTTCAACATATCTCTATTTATTATTTATGATGACTTGGGAGAATGGTTGTTGGGGATTCAGGATAGACATTTCAAAATAATCCCAATGTGGAATATTGAAACCTGATGGTTTTGTGTTAAATTTTTTGATAGTAGATGTTTTATTTGAATAAAATTAGAAAATGATATATATATATATACATGGTGAGATATGTTTAATAGATGAAAAACCTTAGTGTGGATAACACACGTTTTGAAATGATCTATTAAAAGTGAATCACTATCTGATTCAAGGAATTGGGGCTTCAGTGTAGAGAATTAAATATCTCTATGTTTTTTTAAAGAAGGTTTAATTATAATGAAAAAAATAATTAAAAATTGGAAGATCAAAAATTAATCTCATAAGAGGATTATTCATCAAAAAATTCAAGAGCTATAAGTTTTTGTAGTCACTTATAAGAGTGGTTAACTATGAGATTTTATTTAAAATATAAATCATAATGTTAGAATAGACTTGGTATTTGGAGAAGGTGCTGAAGAACCATTAAACTGATATGTAATCTATTATAAGAGGATACATAATATATATATATATATATAATGATATTAAGGATAAAATGGTTACCACATAAATTAAAACTACGTTATAAAAATTGATGTTTAAATAATGAAGCTTAAATAATGAATATTATCTTAGATTAGTAGTAATGGATACAATTAAGATAGTATCCCAGAAGTTCAATCTTGAATACATCGAAGATATAATAAAGGTCATAAGAAATATATCTAGAAGTAGTGTAGCAGAAATATATTCCATGACAAAAAAACCTAGAGGGTGAGGATTCATATGTTTAAGGTATTTTTATTCTAACTGAATTAAATGTTTCCATATAATGTGATAATTGGGGGTTCTAAATTGATGATGTGATAAAAGGAGATTGCATGAATACTGTTTTGAGAATAGAATATATATTTTCCGTACTTTTGTAATGAATCTATATAAAGAATATTTGGGGATTAACTAATAGTATGTGTAATATTTTGTCATGATATGAAAAAGAATTTGTATTAAATATCCAGTAACTGATAGAACATGAAAGATTTCTAATGATTTTCAAGAATCTAGATAGAGTTTCACCATAAAAATACAATGATAAAGTTTTAAGACCATGTGGGACTTGATATATTTATAAAGGAATGTTTATAATATTTTTTATGGTCTTTGGAAGTTCTAATATGAAAATATATAAAAGGAATCATTCACTTGGAAAGACATGATGTGGATCAAGAAAATATGGAGTTCCATGAGTGTGGAATGTTTTTATAGGAAATTGTATAAAATGAATAATTCATATGAAATGGAAGAGTTGTGTGAAGTTTGATATGAGAAGGTGTCAAAAAAATAGTGTAGATTTACGATGTAGAGTTTTCTTAATGGAAAATTGTGGTATTAATTTTTTAAATGTAGAGTTGTGAAAATAAAATGTTTCAAGATGTATGAATGATTGGTATTTTCTTATAAATTCTAAATCCTCAAAGTAAAATAAGGAGAGTATTAGAATTTGAGGATTATTGGGATAGAGAAATTCTATATATTCCCCCAATGTAATGTTGTGATAAATATTTATTCAATAAATTGTGTTCTATGAATTACTTATGTGAACCACTTTTTCTCACAAACACACTATTTTTGAAACCCCTTATTTTTTATAAAGAATATAATTTTCTGAACAAAATGACATGAATACCTTCCTAGATATGGACTTCTAAGGAAGTAATAATTTGATCATGGAATTTCTCAATATCAATTATTAGACAATGAAAATATGTAAATAAGACATTATTTAAGTTGTAAAAAATTTTAGACTGTTCCAATGATATAATAGTAGAAAATGTGTTGATCAATAAAGGACCTATCTTGAAAAAATTAAATGTATACCATAAGTATATGTGAATAAAAAAATAACATTCAATATTTAAGAATTAATTGAGACACATATGCCTATAAACTAATATACGACTCATTGAATTACTGTGTATCAGGATGAAAAGAGAGTGTCTCTAGGATCCATATGTTTTCATTCCTAAAATAATAAAATTTCTTTATCGTGTAGCCTCACCTCTCAGGTAAATTAACACGTCATTTGAATATACTCCATGGATTAGTAATTTATAGAGAACCATTCCAAATCCATGTGTCATATACTTAACTTTTTTTTATAATATTTGTGAGGTCAATAGGTTGAACACTAGATACTGTTAAAATGAGAAAAAGTCCCTAAAATAATAACAAAGAAGTCTATGAAAAAGATTAATTTGGGAACACCCTGATTCCCACCCAAAGGCTATCTCATGTTAGAACATTATACAAACATGTTTTAGGTTTCATACCTGATAGATTTTGGGGATGGGATTTTTAATTTATTCTACTTCTTATACTAAGAGTTTATTGATTAGTAGGAAATGATGACCTATAACATATACAATACTTAAGTGTTTCATTATGTGTAATTTCGAGAAAGGTGATTTTTTATATACCTGCTAAAGGAAATATAGTAAATTTGATATCTTTGTGTGTATGGTTATGTGATCTAAACCATGAATATGAATATAAGTCATATCACTTATTGTGATATGATAATTTTTTCAACAAGGAAATCACTTTATTTTCCATGTATTTTTAGATGACTGAGTGCTTAAAAAATTAATAGAATTTTATAATATTTATTTTTTAATTTATAATCTAAAAAATAACTTACATATAAAATTATAAAATAATGTTATTTATACATCAAATAATTTGAATTATGATTAAATGTATTTAAATGTAAATAAATAACCAATGAATACGAACATGAATTATGCATCAATGATAGGTAAATATGAATTAATAAATGATAGATGAATGTGAATTGTTAAATAATGAAATAGGTTTACTAAATTGATTATTGTTTTTCTTATACATGTTAAAAAAATTTAATGATATTGTGGCTAATTTTGAGGGAATAATTAGATCTTTCAAAAGTAAAATATTTGATTTTATGAGTTATATTTAATTTTTTTTGAAAATAGAAATTGAAATTAGAATTTATTGACATAATGTTGATCTTGACTGGTTCAACATAACCTAAGAATGATTTTTAATTGAAATTGTCCCTCTTGGGTTGTACTAATATCACATTTTTCTCCTCTTATTTTAAAATGTAACATAAACTCGAGCTACAAAAAACTTAGTGAACCACATCAGCCACCCTTCTCACATCATCTATCTCTCTTACCATAATAGATTCCCATGAACCCTCTTTCCTAACCGATAATAAATTCAATTATCATCTATCTTTCTTCCAATGTCTCACCACTCTAATTAAAATATTTTATAATATATTTATATTAAAAAATTAAAATATAGTAACACAATATATGACTATATAAAATAAATCACTCCCTTAATTATATTTGTAAACAAGTTTGTAATACTAATTTTAAACTTGTTAAAAAAATTAAATTTCGGCATAGTTAAATTTAGATTAAAATCATTATATCAAAAATATAAAATAATAAATCTTTTAAAATATATTATTTTTGAATTTATTTTTCAATTTCTAAAGATTAAATTAAAAACTAACCAAAAAAATTTATATATAAAAATATAAATATTTTAATAAATTTATAATTAGATTATAATAATTTTTTTGATATGAGATTGTTTTATAGTTATTTTATATGAATTTAAAAAATTATAACGTTTTATCATCATTAAATAAAATTGAAAATTATAAATGATGAGTTAATATTTTATTTATGAAAAATGAAATTAATTTATGTTGATATATTTTTCTATTATATATTAAAATTCCAACACACATTTGTATATGAGAAAATTATGGATGAAATTTAATAATGTTATTATTTTTTTTAAACACATTTTAAAAAAATATCTCATTTCAAATATGTGATCAATTTTATTTATTATTAACATAAAAATTTAAAATTAATAAAACATTTATATTTTAAAACTTCCTTAATGGTCATATATAAATTGTAAAATTATTTCACATGTATTGGTGAATTTCATAATTTTTATTAAAAAAGTTGATATTATGTCACATGACATGATAACTAAATTATGTATGAATATTTAAAATCAAATTATCATTTCTTAAAGAATTTTAATAAATTTATCTCACCCAAAATTAGAGATAAATAGAATAAAATACCAAGTATCCATTTAATTGGGTGAGATATATCTTAACCAATACGTAAGATAAATTTCATATGAAAATATTTAAATTTTTTATAGTTTTTTATAAAATCTAAAAAGAATTATCCAACAAATCAGATGAGGTAAATTAATATTTTGAGGTGTATTTTATTTTTTAAATGTTACATTGATTTTTTGAAATTTTTTGTCCTGAAGTTGAAATGAAAAAGAGCTAAGCGGGTCTGCATTTTACTTTTTAAATTAATATAGAAAATATTATATCAATGTTATGAAATTAAAGATAAATCCACATAATAAAATAGTATTGGAATTTTTATTATGGTTCGGATCTTAATGATCATAGTCCTCTCTTCACCCCTCTCACGAATAGAGTGTGGTGATTGACACTATTACCACATGTAATGGAATCTTTATGATCACTTTTTCAAATAAATAGTCTCAACCTAATTAAAAGTCCTTTTAACCCTAGAGGCATAAACCCAAATAGAAATTCATTTTTATACCTCAAGGAACTACCCAAATGAAATATCCTTTTTCTATACAGAGGCATAACCGATTCCCTGAAATTACTATGCGAGTCGCAACCCACAGTCTTAAACTTTAATGGGTAATATATCCCATTACAATTATTCTCAAATGAAAATATATAAAGAATTAAATCCATTTAAGCATTATAATATTTAATATATAAGAGTTCTTGTATTAAATAAAACTCCAGAAAAAGGGGATATAATTATTATTGTATCGATGTGAGTGTTAATTGATTACCAAAGTATGTTGCACTTGTAAAATTTGAGGATATCATCAAAATTCATTTTCTCGATCTGGTTCATTCAAAACTCATTATATAGAGTTCTTTTATGAACAATATATTCAATTAAGGAATCCCATTTTAGTTTATATTTTCCAATGATATTGGAGATATATTTATTGAATGCATTGGAAAAACTTAAGCACATGGGTTAATTAAATCATCTGAAATATTAAATACATATTTTACTGTGAAATCATATTAGTATAATTAATACTGAACCCATAAATAATTATAATCAATTCTAAATTACCATGGAAAAAATATAAATAAATAACGGGAGTTAAAATATAAAATTTTGAACCATATCTAATTTGGAACTAATTCTTTTCGATGAATCCAAAATGAAACATCCATCAATGCAATGATAATTTAATCATACATAAAGTTATTCCAAATAAAATTCATTTTTATTAGAATAATTTATGAATATTTAATGAATAAATTAATTGAAATAAATATACCAAACAAATATGTTGTAATTCAAAATATAAATGTATAAATAAAACTGAAAATGTTCTGAAATAAAATATGAGAAACAAAGTAATTGAATGTAAATAGTTCTTATGTTAGGTTCAACACTTTACAAAATTTCAACATGTGGTCAGGTCATTTTTTTCATTAGATAGTATATTTTTTCAATATGATTAGCACTCATTATCTTATTTTGACTAAAAAATTATCACTCATTATCCATACTCATAGTAACTCATAGACATTTCAAAATATTCACTCATAGTTAGTATCCATGATAACTTAAAGACATTTCTGAAAACAAATATCTTAGTCATTTACAAACATTCCCAATTTCATTAAAATGTAAAATCATTACCTGAGTATAAGTAAAAATTATTGTATAATAAAAACCAACACATTATAAATAAATACATTCACAAGACACAACGTATATAATGAGAGGTGACTGGTCATCAAAATTGCATAACTTCTGAAAGGGTCAACTCCACTGGTGCTTGTTTAATGGTGATGGCGTCAAAAATTTATACTGTGTTCAATAGGGGGATACTAGCTCATGGTGAGGGTTATTGATCATTTATAATATTCTCATCAGCAACCTACCCCACACTAACCTTAAATAATTATATATTTTCTCAAAGGTAACTTTATTAAATATTGTGTCAGTTCTGGACCATCATCCCTTGTTGGTCTTTCTCCTTTCCATTTCCCAAGTGAAATGACATATGCATTGATTTGACGCCTTCACTGATGTTCATTTACCACAATCATTTCCAGACATTTCTAAATTCTCACTCATGTACAACATTCACAGTTAGTACTCACAATCAATTCCAAACACTTCCAATTTTTCACTTGTGATCACTTTAAAGCTTTTCCAAATGTTCACTCATGATTAGAACTCACTGTCACTTCAAAAAATTTCCAAATTTTCATTAATGGTCAGTTCCATATTTTAGTTCACTTATGAAGGTCCCTTATTAAGTTCACCTCTCAATTCCACATCATGATTTAACCAAAACATGTAAAAACATAAAATATAAAATTCATACTATATATGAGAAATAAAAATTATATCAATTCTAAAAAACTAATAACTATATCAGTGAACCCATTAAACATTATCCAACTTTTAGATAATTTAATATTTAATATAAATACCAATAATATCTCCCCCTTTTTGAAACTGATTAAAAATGTTTAAAATATAAAGATTCATAGAAATATATAAATATATTATTACTAGAAAAGAAACTAATCTTTCTAATATATAATTATACAAAGAAACGTCATTATGAATGTTAACTGGGTAAAACAATGAACCCTTATAATGTTCACAAACAATATGTCTAGATATAAAAAATTCCAATATTTTCAATAAATGATTTAATGATTTGAAATAAATTAATAATTCACCAACTATTTAGATACACAATTTCTAAATGAAATAGATTAAATATATGCACTAGAAAAAAAAATAGTTTTCAGGTTTTTATCTCAAAATGAAACTCAAACTAACCCTAAATATATACTATATGATTAAATTTTCTTCATTCCATGTCTGACCTTAATTCTATAAAAATTATCTTAATCTTGTGGTTTAGTAAATATATCATATAACAACTTTCATGATTAAATAAATTATTAACTAATATTTATTTTTTGAATATGATTCCTAAGAATATGATATTTTACATTATTTTGATTAGTCTAATAATGTTTTAATGGATTTATGAAAATAGAAATAGAATAATTATTTTTATTGAAAATTGGAATCATATCATAATCCAAACCAAAAATCATAATGTGGTTTCTCAATCCATAAAGACTGAGAATAACAACTTGCAATAGCTATTTATTCACTTTTATTATTTTAAAGTGAAATAAAATTGTGTTTCCTTCAATCCAATGCACCTATTGATTTATTTTGTAAGTGTAGCATGCATTAAGTTACCATCCTATCTCTCTTGTATCCACCAAAATCCTAAACAGAATAGATTGAAAATTTTAAATTTTTTTTAGAAGGATAAAATAAACCAATATCAAAGAACCATTAACATATATAATAATTATTTTAGTACATTTAATTATACTTTACTTTGGGTCACTTGTATATCTAGAACACATACCAACTCAAAGGACTAAATAATGTCTGAAAGATTCTATGTTTAATAAACTTCCAATCATGCTCCAATAAGCTTTAATTTTAACTAATCTTCTAGATTTATCTAAATGCAATTTTAATGTATTACTCATGGGTATATTATCACTTTTATAATAATATAAAGAAAAACATTTAAAAATATCATTTGAACACTTTCAAAAAATTATAAATATAACAAAATTAATTTAAAATATTTTCAGACCAAGGACGAATTTTAATTCCCCCACCATACTCATATCAAATTCTATAGTCATTAATTATAAAAATTCATTTCAAATTATTTCACATCAGGATCCAAAAATAATATCATCAACATGAATTCTTGAAATAAAGATATTATTATAACATATATTTATATATAAAATAGGATCATTAATTCCATTTACAAATTTATTTAAAAGTAAAAAATCCAACCATTCATGAAAATATTTTGGAGCTTATTTCAATTCACATAAACCCTTAGGCAGTTTAAGAAAATGATTAGGATATTTTTAATTTTCAAAACTCGTGGTTTTTCTATAATATACTTGATCATAAATATATCTCTTTAGTAAATCATTTATGAAAACCTTTTGAAATAATTCAAACCACATAAAGATTACTACGCTAAAAGTATCCTAATTTCTCATATCCTATATATAGGTGAAAATTATTCATAAATATTAATAACTTATTTATTGAGAATATATATTATTAAATTAGATATATTTATTTTTAACTATATTTCCATGTTCATCATGTTTGTTTTTTAATATCAATTCCATTCCAATAATTAAAAATAATTTAATAGAAAAACAAAATTCCACACATTATTCTTAGTAAACTGATTTAATTAATCTTGAAAATTAATGATATAATTACCATAATCTAATGCCTCACTAATATTTTTATGACATAATCAGAAATAAAACAATGATAATAGAAAATATTTGTAGTATATTTTCTATTTTGGACGCTTGATTCTATATTACCAACCACATTTTCTATATAATTATCAATATGAGTCTTCCAGGACGTTTTATTAATAGGTTTAGATATACATAAGATATTATCCCTCTCTGTATGTGAATATTTGTCTTGAATATATTCCTTATAATTAAAAAATATATATATCCTTCCTCAAATTGATCAATACCATCATATCTTTTATTCAGTGAATTTTCATAAAACCTAACATGAATATATTCTTCAAGAAGAATGGTTCATTTATTATATACTCTATATTCTTAATATTATTTGAATATCTGAATAAAATCTATTTATGAGATTTTTTATCAATGTTATAAATGATATCCATTGTATGAAAAATTAAAACTTTATATCCAATGAAACAAAAATAGAAATTTTTTTCTTTTCATTCAAATCACATATGTTGTATTTCTCATGAATGGTCTTAAAATATTTCTATTTTTATTATAATAATATATATTCATATATTTTTTCCAAAAGAAATTAGGTATATTAGACTCATTTAAAAAGGCCCTACAGATTTCATGAATTGTTATGTTTTCCCCCACTGCTACACCATTTTTTTGTTGTATTTTGTGAGATGAAAAATTGCCAAATTATATATATTATTTACAAAAATGAAAAAATATAGGTTTTCTAATTAAACATCAACATCAAATAAAATTAGATAATTTTTAGGATTTAATTTTAATAAAGTAAACCCCTATATATTGAGTAAAATCCTAAACAATAATAAGACAATATCTCTTACCACCAAAACATTAATTTTTATTAGGACCAAATAAATCAAAATGAATAATATATAGCCCTTCCTATTTTAACTTCCTGAATTTACATGAAACTACTTTGGGGTTTTTTACCTTCCATGAAAGAATAATATACCAAGGTGTTTTCCTCTTTAATTTTTTCTAACGAAAAATTATTTTTTTTTCTTATACATCTTATGCAACAACCAAAAATTATTCTGTTCCAAAATTCTATGTCACCAAATGTTTCAATATTGAATATCATTCAATCATTTAAAATTTAAATAATTTAATTCATCAAAAATAATATAATGAATATTTTATTTCTTATTCAAATTAAAAAAAATAGATTTATCCTAAAAACAATTCGTTTTTCATTTCAAAATATAACAAACATTCCATAATAAAAAAATGTCAAATTCTTGTTAAATTATGTTTCAATAATAAAAAATTTATTATTTTTGAAATAGAAATAGAATTTGAAATCCCAACCTCATGGAAACCATTATCTATTCAATTTAAATTATCAGCTATAGTATCATTTCCACCATCATGTTTATTGAAAGATATATTGTGTTATATACAGTAAGTAATATCTCTTGATCATCCATTATACATGTACCAAACATCCTTTTTGGCACAGCTAAGACACATTTCATGAGAAAAAATATTTAATAAGGATATTATAACCATGAAAATTTTGGTCCAATGGGATTAATATACAAATTATCCAGAGTCCAATATATTTCCAAACATTTACTTTCAAGAAATATAAATAATAATTTCTGATAAATTAAATCCATAGAATGTAAATAGACTACTTAAATCTCAAGGAACACTACTTTACATAATGACCATTCATGTGACATCTAAAAATTATATGAGTGGAATTAATTCCATTTGATCTTTTAACAAATAAATTGTTATACATTGTAGGAAAATTTTATCATAACTTTGAATAGGTCACATTTCAGTCATTTTATTGAAACTTATCATTTTATCAATGTATTATATTCCATGAAAAAAATATATAGTGATGAGTTTAAACGTTTAGATTTATTTGAATGTTTTATATTCTCCTTATGAAGAATATAAAAATTACATATTTTTTCATTATGAAACATTGATATGAAATCAAATTATATCTTCAATTAATCATTTTCAGCTAGAGAAATTTTCATAATTTATTGATAATTTTTCAAAAATTAAAGTGTATAAATAAAATTTATATTTTTACATATGAGGCCTTTATTGACATATTTCCTGATCCATTCATTTTACATAAAAACATATTAATATTTTCTTATATTATATTTGTATAAACATTTTAACTTTTGATGCTTAAGATAATAAATTTCAATTTATTTATAAAATTTATCAATATTAAGTTGTTAATATATAGATTTATAGGAATAATAATTATTATAGTTGCTTACTTGATTTAATGAAGGTATTATAAAAATATTTTCCACATCCTTTTCAAGCCCGAGTTCTTTAGCAATACATGAATTAGTAGGGAAACTTAATCCTGCTTCGATTTTCTTATTTAATATTATTTATTGATTTATCTTATTCTTGTACATTATTAGTCTTGTATTATTAGGGTTGATATTCCACATTTTCATATACTTAAAAAAATTTATATTTGGAGAATCATTAGAAATAAATTTACATTTTTTATTTTTCAAGTGATTGTCAATTTGATAGTCTCTTTGATATCTCCTTATGTAACATTTCTTCCTTCAATATTCTCCTTTTGTAAGATATGAATCATCATTCATGGAACTACTCCGTAACTCATAATTGATAGAGTAAGTAAATACATTTGATTTTAAATAAAATCCCTTCTTAATTGAATTATCTTCATTGAAAATACCATTGATCTCTAATTTTTATTGTAATAACATTACAATTATATCATCAAGAGTGTATTCCTTAATGTTCGTACATTCATCTATCACTGCCTTTTTATCAAGCAGCTTCTTAGGATTTGTTTAAGAAATATTTTAATAATAATATGTCCTGAAAGAGTTTCACTAATATAAATCATACCATTTATTATACTAGTAAATATATGGAACATTTGATTTAATTCTTCTTAATAAATGATATTAAATTATTGATATTTATCCCTTAACATTTCAATCTTATTTTTTGTATGTTTATCTGAACCAAGATGTGTAACTTGTATAATTTAATATATTTCATTAGAAGTTTTACTAGATGATACCTAACTATAAACATATCTATTTAATCAGAAATATAAAATTTCCTTCATCTTGTACTTTCTAATGTACATTATCACACTATTTCTAACTAATGATTTAGGTTCACCATCGGTCATCTTGTATGATTTTCCCCTTAACATCTAGTGATCAATTCTATGTTTATCTAAGAATACTTCAATAAGATATTTTCAATATCTACAATCATTTCCATCAATGTGAGGTGATTTTTAGCTATTAATTGACAATTTAAAATTGTACCTATCATTTTAGAAATAAATTCCCCCCTCACAGTTATGTCATGAATTATTAAGCCCAAATTACAAATATATAGGGTTAGGGTAACTTCTATGAAATAAATTCTTTA
Organism: Viscum album; assembly: GCA_963277665.1. NCBI lineage: Eukaryota > Viridiplantae > Streptophyta > Magnoliopsida > Santalales > Viscaceae > Viscum > Viscum album. The sequence continues at coordinate 1,103,099,727 of OY728131.1, read as the reverse complement.
ACTAAAGTAAAAATGAAAAAATATCCAATATGGGGTGGAATTGTTCTTCTAAAATTAAATTATAAAATTGTATATCTAAGTTATAAAACTAAATTTTGAGTAATGAAAATAAAAAAAACACCAGATATTTTTATAGTGGTTCATATCAAAATGATTGACATCCACTCTTCATCCCTCGCATTACCTCAGAGTGATAGAACCTATTATGACCATTTATAATGGAATCAATATAATTACTTTTTAATATATATTCAAAACATAATAAAAAATTCCTTTTCCCATTCATGATTAAACCCAAATAGACCATCCTTTTTTTAGGAGGCACAAGTCGAACATCATAAAATTATTCCACCTAGAGGCACAATAAAATTTCAAACATTTCTATGGAATTCACAACCCACAATCGAACCTTTTAATGGGTTGTGTAACCCTTCAAATTTACACTCATAGAATATGGTAACGGGAAGTAAATTCACATAAACATATGAAAGCATCCCATTCTAAGAGTTGAGGTGGAAAAGATATCTTCGGTGGGAAATAATCAAATGATTATACATTGGCTGATAGTAGAAATTAGTCCCCAAATTTTGTTATAATTTTATAGTTCGAGAATATCCTCAACATTATATTAATGATCAAGAAATATCAAAATCATTATATCGTGATATTTTATAAACAATATACTGAAAATAAGAATCCCATTTCAATTTATCATTCTCAATATTGTATGTGATATCTTTATTGATTATGTTTGACATGCATAACCACATGGGTTACATCAATAATCTATATGGTTAAATACATCATTTTTAGTGTAATTGATTCTTATATTTATTACAATACCAGTGTATAATTACATTATAAACTAAAGTACCATAGAGAATATCCCATATAGATTGTGACATAATCTTATCAACTTTCAACCAGAATTAATTTGGAACTCATATTTTGGAAAGAATCCATTATAAAATCTCAAACAATGAAATGTGTATTAAATCCTATATTAATTTATTCAAAATAAAATCTATACTATTAGAATAATTAATAAATATTTAATAAATTAAAAAATAAGATAAACATGTGAATAAAATAAGAAGTAATTCAAAATATAAATCTATAAATTAAATAAAGCGTGTTTCACACTAAAATATGAAAATGGAAATAAGTTACCATAAATTGATCATAAGGTAGGCTCAACATGTTGAAAAATTTCTACATTTCTCTTGCCCAATGGCCTTAATATTTTATATATTTTATGATTTCCCATATATTATAATTGGTTGATATGTAACCATATAAGACCTATAATCCTTTAGGCACTATACCTAATATTTGACTCAAGAGACCAAGTACCAGATGCAAAGAGTAACCCCTCTCTGGCTCTTGATGTTTATTTGAATCTTCTAGGTTCCCCTTTAGTGTGGACAAACTGGAATTTATAAATGCATAAAATCACAATTTTTTATACAAATGGAGAAATACATACCCTCTCAACATTAATAATTTAGTTAACAATAATGTATTCTATTCATGCAATGAATTCCTCTTCTGGGGTCTGCACCAAGAATTTGGTCACCTATTGCCTAAATCCTAGGTGTGACATGTGACCACTTTCATTTTCATCCACACCTATGTTGTGATCCTACTACTGTTGTGGTCTTGTGACCAATAAATGTACCATATTATATCCAACCTCTTGACAGACACAATGCTGAAACCTCCCACCAACCATCATAATGTTCTCTTCGGTCTGACTGATTGCTTCGGTTAAGGCTCTGATCACATCCACACTGATGATAGTGAAGTTAAAATACTTTGATATCGATGTGGGCCACCTCCCATTTCCTCAGTTATTCTCTTAACACGTTCCCTTCCCATCACTATCAGGGATACCCATTCAATATTAGAGTACATTTATCTTCATGCATTCTGTATTGATGGCCACTTTTTTCCTGATAAATTTTTACTCATGATCACTTCCCTACATTTTCAAATTTTCACTTATGACCACTTATAGACTTAACCAAATTTTTCATAATGTTCATTACTGTGGGTCACATCCATTATTTTAAAAAAATTCAATCATATTCAATACTCATAATCACGAATACACTATTCTAAATGTTCCTGACACTTAATACACATTGTGACTTCTATACTTTTCTAAATATTCATCTACGTTCTGTACTAATGATCACTTCCATAAATTTTCAAATATTCACCCTTGGTTAGTAATTTTGATCAATTACATAATTTCCTAGATTTTTACTCATGGTCAGTACTCACAGTCATTTCATTAGTTTTCTAAATTCTCACTCATTGTCTGTTCTAGATTTTTGGTCACATCTCAAGGTCACTTGATGATATAACCCAAATATGTAAAAAGTAAAAACCTAAAAATATTACCTTTTATGAGAAATTAAAAAAATTAAATTATCAAAAATACTAATTAACTATATCTTGGGTCATATTAATTAATATTTATATCATATATTACATGATATTAATTGGATTTAATAAATAATAATTGAGAAAGAAATGCAGGTCATATATTACATGAATTAATTTTCTTTTATTTAAAATATGAATTATAACACATTGAAAATATCTTGTATTAAATAAAATTCTATTTTATTTTATAATCAATCATTGGATATCCTAACCTAGCATATGATCTAGTATGTGGCAAGGTGTGAAGGTATTTTTTTTATCCTCCCTAGGCATCAAACTAGTGTATGATCATTAATGATAAACTCTTTTAAATGGTTTCTCTCAATAAATAATTTAAATCATGAAACAAAATCCTTATCCACATCTTAACATACTATGTCCATACAATAGACTTCGATGAAAAAAATAACACTTTGAAATATATAAGAAACCAAAATAATACATAAATAAAATGAACATCAAATATACATCCAAAAAAATTAAAAAAACGAATGTAAGAAGTAATAATAAACATGGATCCCATAATTAAATAATGGATAAATTTTCTAAAGCATACAAAATTCTAGAAAATATGAAAAAAAAACAAAACACCAAACCAACAGTCTCTTCATGACCCAAGGTCACCATCTAATAACATCCTCAAAACACACTCCATGAGTAACCTAAGAGAAGAATAATTACACATAAAATGGTTTATCAAGAACCTAAAATATTACCTATAAGATAAATCCAGTCTATAGACAATGAGTGGTATAAGTAGTATATTAAAAAAAATTCCTAAAAACATTTCAACTATAGAAGAAAATTTGTGATTTATTTTATAATCCATTACATTTATTATAGTTGTAAATATATTTTCATATTCAGATCCACATACAATAAGTTATATCTCCCAATATCCCCCCTATGGTGTCAGCTATGTCCATCAAGGCTATTTTACAACATTAACATTGAGATTGACTTCCACTAGCATTGCACTAATCCTCATGTCAACCATGACATTATAAAAAATATATATCACAGTAAATATTCTAGAGAATATTTATAGTATATAAGAATGGTATAATATTTTAAGTAACAATCATGGATTATCAAATACACCATGACTATCGGATAACCACATAAACGAAGCAATGTAGAAAGGAATACAAAAGGAATTCCAAAAAAAGGTCTCATTAGATACCCACACATTCTAAACATAGCATATCATGCAAGGGTCTCCACCCTAACTTCATACACACAACCAAGAATGTTAGTAACTCAACTAAAAGGTCCATGGTTGTATGGAATTCTTACCCTTAATGCATTGATTCCCAATTCCATGATCTGTTGAGGGAGGAAAAAAGAATCACATCCATTCATCAACGTTCACTAGAACAATACCAAATCCATCAATATTGGGTCAATAGAGTTACAATTAAATAATTATATTATATCAATATTGGTTATCCTTGTCTAATTTTTAAAAAGTTTCATTTCAAATATTTGATCCTAAATAAATCAAATAGAGTTCCCAAATTCTATTGAACAAACATCGATCTATTAATCAAGAAATAATAATCTATAATATATATGTGTAGATTCATAGATATAACCAATATGGGATTTATATATGATCAATTATTGAAAAATAGGTTAAATTAGACTTATCATGGATAGATCATATATTTAATTACACTTCTTTATTGATCTCAACATCAAGGACCCAAAGGGACAGGTAGAGGAATCCCATTGAACTAAGGGAATGATCTTGAAGATATTCTAGTCGAGAATGGGTTGGATTAGTTTTACAGTTAGTTTAATAATTTTATAGGAGGTAAATTTCCAAAATCACCTCAATGATTACTAAATATATGAAACACTAACTAACCAATGTCTGGTCCCTAGTTGGGTAGTGGGAATTATTGAAATATGGGTTCAATTCCGAGCACCACTAATTGGTCGGTAACAACACTAGCTAACCAGTGGCCTAGTTTCAACATCTATATATAAAATAAATCCATCACAATTGGGAAAAATAAATCTAATAAAACATTACCCACAAAAAATATCCTAAGGGGAGAAAAAAAATATATGTCATTATTAAAAAAACATACCTTGAAATTCATGGAAATTAAAAATATCCTTATCTAACTGCTTCTTATCCCTAATAACTATATCTGGTGGTATTGTTCATATATCACATTAAACTATAAAAAATAATAATAATAATCCTAAGTCTCATATTGACTCCTGTTTTTTACCATAGGATTATGACAAGTGGAACTAACTTTCATCAAAACACATACTAACTCCAGTTTATGATTCACATGAGGTGCTGCAAAAATATTGTTTTATGATCCTTATAAACATCACTTATAGAAACCCATAACATTTACACATATTATTACATTTTTTTTAAACATAATTATCTTATAATTATAATATATGGATTGTAAGGTCCTTGTTTCATTGAAATATTATGTTCATAATACATCAAACAAACATAAAACAAGTAATCTTTAATCTATTCCGCATAGTGATCTCCTAAAAACTATATAAACTCTTAAAACTAAATGGGATAACATTATTAATACATAAATAAAGGGGTGAGACAAAAATACTAGAATGTTAATTATCATGATAAGGAAATATAACATGTGTTTCAAAGTTATAACATGACATCATAAAAGGGAAGGTATTTGGGTAATCAGGTAGAAGCATAAAATAAAATCAGGGTAACATATTATCATGGAAATATGGAAAATTTTATATGGAATAAAACCTTACATAATCATAATTCAAGGATAACATCCAATACAACATCACATGGTATACAGAGTCCTATAAAAAAAATTTTACTCCCTAATCTCATACATGACGTCACATGAGACTAAAACAATACCCATTGTAATATAGGGATATATAAATATAGACCCACAGGTCACATTCATTTCATGTAAATTAATAAGTGTGAAATATATGTATATAAATCATAATTAATAAAAATAATAATTACACATTGAAAGTATTGGGTTTCATAATATTTTCTCATGAAATAATTAAAAGTTATTCCTTAATGATGGAAGTTGAGAAACGGTCATAAGAAAAGTATTTCTCCATATAAAGAAGATAAAATAAGCATGGAATACATGTTATTGACATAAATATATAATTTAGTATCATTAAATTACTTTAAATATTGATAAAGTAAGTTAGATATAGAATAGTCATAACCCAATGAAAATTGTAGGTTATAAAGATCCCATACATTGAGCTTGATTTTTTAGGAGTTCTTCATCTCTACATACAACAATATTAAGATAATTATTTTATTTAATAAGAAACATTTTCATTCATATTATTCATATTATTTAAATTTTTTCCATGTTATATAAAATTACTTATCCCATTAATTTGACGTCGTCTGTTTTAATGATGAATCACTCATATGTCCAAAATCATTTTGAAAAGATTAATTATGTCAAATATATTATTAATTAATCATCTCCATAATGGTAAATATGAAATAATTATAATTTATATACATAAATTTTTTTTAAAACCGACTATGAAATATGTTTTCGAAAAATGAACAATGCTATAATCGTAGAGATGGTATAAAGTATGTACACATGAGTAATATTTTCATTTTTCAAAGATAATGAAATAAATAATGTATGTACTTTTTATTATTTAGATTATGATAATAATATCATAAATAAAAAATTATTTCTTTAAATACCCATAAAAATTCCATCCATGTGATTGAATAACAAGGAAAAATCACATCGCTTCACATGGTGGTAGTCCATTGTATAAACGAACAACTATATTATTTATCTAATAAATGATAAAGTAAGAACATATATATTGAATTTATTTTACATAATGATTAATATTTAATTAATATAATATATATTAATAAAATTAACCATTTCTACCTTTTATATAAATAATATGTGAAAAATTAATCACATCGCTTCGTGAGGTGATAGCCCATCGTACACATGAGAGACACTGTCATATTTCCATGAAATGGAATTTATGAATATATAAATGATAATATAATAATTTTAATTTAAGAACATAAAAAAGATAATATAAAACCATTATATACATCATTTTATTCATCTATGATAATTAGTGATAGAAAACTAATTATTTCAGTTCAAGAGGCCGTATTCTATCATACAAACGATCAACAGTTTCATTCCACATTTGACGGAGGAAAAGATTGATTTATTTAATGAAAATAATAAAAAATATATAAATATATATAATTTAATAAGTCTATTATATCATCATATTTAATAATATTTTATGTAGGAGGAGGAGGAAATAAAATAAAATGCTCTGTTATGAATGTCACCTCTTCATTGGACAAATTGTTTTTCATAAAAATACATACTCGGATGTTTTTATAAGAAAAAAAATTAATCAAGGATGAGAAGATTATTTTATAAAAGTAATTTGTAATGGAAATTTAAAATAAAATTGATTATGTAAGTATGTAAAGGAAATGATAGGGGTGTCCATTTATAAGTGTGGGAGAAAAAACACAATGAATTTTTGAAAAAAATAAATTCCACACATATTTTTCTCAGGCCACAAGGATACATAATGTAACTTTTAATTAAATAAAAAGACATATTTTCTACAAATGACCATAGAAATGTAATTATATATGTTTTTGGAACATTTTTAACCTTTATATTTTTAGTTTAACCCCCAAATAATCATGTTTTTAGCTTAACCCTCATAAATATCTTCTGTATTTTCAACATTTATCATGGTAAAAAATTAAGATTTTATTATTAGATAATATAAATTAATATTATTACAAATATTTAATACATTTTTCTAAATTAAACTCACAGAATTTGCCTTATTTCATTTAACATTCAAATCATAGATTTTTCGAAAAAGGTATTTTCCAAAAGGAAAAACTTTTAAAAGATAGAAATGTTTTTTTATCAAAATTTAAAATGAAAATGATTAAAATTAACTAATTTGGATTAATAAATATAAAATTTTACTAATTTTACATTTAAATGTGTATTAAATTAATATTGTTATTGTAAATTATTTTAAAAAAATTAGTTTTTAATAAATATTAATATTTTTCACATTTCATCAAAAAATTAAACATTTTAGTAAAATCCCAAAAACTCAGAGTAATCTAGTTTTTATATTATTATTTAAAATTTTAATTTAATTTTTTAAAATAAATTTTCTAAAAATAGTTAAAATTAATTTTAAATTATGTGTTCAAAGAACGACTAAAACTGGAATTTAGTAAAATAGAATATTTCAGAAAACATTTTTTTCTATGAAATAGATATTATTTTATTTATAAAAAATACACTACCTTGGATATTATTTTATTCATTTTTAAACCATTCAATTTCTTATAATTCTTACAAACATAATGTATAGCTCATAATTTCCTTGTTTAAATAATAATATTTTAATAGTGTCATGTTTTGTTTAAACATAGTTTTTGTACAACATAAGATATTGAAAATATTAAATTTATTTAATATTTATATTTATCAAAGTTAATTTTTCTATTACATTCTTCCACATAATTTAATTTTTTCATAAATTTTTTATATTATATACTACAGTTATAGTCGATGAGGGTTGAACTTCAGGGTTGAACATCAGAATATTCACTATAATTTTATATAGAACCTCATCCTATTTCGGGGACACTTTGACCCTCTCAAAAATGGATGTATGAGAAGTAATTTGAAAAGGGTTGGATAGTTAAAAAAATTCTAATCTGATATATGTTCTTTTTAAATATAATAATAAAGTATCCTCTTCAATTCTCATCATTTATTAAACCACTATATCCTTTCAACATAGAGTATCTGCCACATTATTTTCTTTTCTATGATGGTAATTTAATGATTAGTCACAGTCATTGATCATATATAACCATATTCATGGGAACATGTTGTGATCCTTATGTGTGAATATATATTCAAGGATCCTTTGATCTATATAATTTATTCTTTTCCCCATAGGGTAATGTAATCATATTGTTAACACAAATATCACTACAACAAACACCAGATCATTTGTTGCATATTTCTTCTCATGAAAATTCAACAACCTTGAGTTGTAAAATATCACTTTATCATTATAAATTAGTACACATCCCATACCATTTATTGATTCATCATTGTATTCCACAAAAAGGTACCAACTTGAGGGAAACATATCTACTAGTGTAGTGATAAGACTCTTTTTTAACTCATTAAATCCTTCTTCAAATTCATTGGCATTGAAAAACATTACTTTCTTCTGTGTTAGAATTGATAATGGTTTTTAAAATCCATAAAATGTTTCTAGAGATCATCAGTAATAACTACATATTTAATGGAGATTATGGATCTCAGTTACAGATGTTTTTCTATGCCAGTCCTTTATCGCCTTTATCCTATAAGGGTCCAAAAATATCCTTTTTTGGTGATAATATTACCCATGAATTGTAATTTATTCTCATAGAGAAAAAATTTAATATACCATCCATATATATTATTCATTATCAATGCCTTTATCATAGTATTATTATGCTCTTCATCCTCCTCCTTTCACTAGGAATAGATCATAATATCATCGATAAATACTACCACCAATTTGTGAAGGAAATGCCTAAAGAATCTATCCATTATATATAACAATAATTATGGATAATTACTGATTCTATAAGTAATAACTATGAACTCATAGTGTCCATACCATATTCCAAAGGCATTTATGTGAATATCTCCCATATTCACCCTTAATTGGCTATATCTCGAATAATGAACCACCATAGGAAAATATTCATCCATATATAAATGATTGAACAAGTATTGTATCCATGTTAGTGAATACTTTTACAATTATTTTTTTATCCTAATAATCAATGTATAGATGCATTGACCCATCCTTATTAATGATGAAGAAGAATGGTGCACCCCATGGATATGAAATTTGGCATATAAATCGTTTTTCCATAATCTCTTATAGTTTCTTATTCAACTCCAAAAATTCTAGAATGGTCATTCTTTATAGATTCTGAGATATTGGAAATGATATAGGTATAATGTTGGTGAATAATTAAACCTACCAGCTATTTATAATACCATAAAACTCTTCAAGATGTAAATTGGTATAATCCATTACAATGGGAATGTATTATAGCATGATCATTTCCATAGTATCAATCTTTTGAGAATGATATGGGTTATCAAAAGGATAAAATATACATCATTCACATGATGATACACAAGGGTATTCATCCCCATCCTTTAAATTGTATAGAATTTGAGATTGATTTGTGATTTAAAGGGTTATTTCCTTCTTTTGGAATTTTATTTTAGATATTTCCACACCCATAATTGGATCATGTTTCACTAAAGGATGTATAAAAATGGTTTTCTGGGATATTTAGTACCCAAATATAGATAATAGTTGATTTATATGACTAGGATAAAATAATTGAAACATTTTACATCATCACTAATAATTTATCTTCCATCTTCTAAGGCGGTTCTTGAACTTTATACGAAACTTGTGTCATATGAATGAATTTATAGAACCATAATCAAAAACATTGTTCACTATTATTTAATGAATAACCATAGTACATGTCACCACTTCGTTTTTGGAATCTCGATCTATAAGGACCCGGCCTTAAAAATTACTTATTATTGAATTAAATGAATAATTTACATTGAGGATATTTTCAGGTTTAGAGTTTTAGAGAATTAGGGAATAACTATTACATCTCAAGATTACAAAGTAGACGCATCTACTCAGCTTCCATTTTTTCACAAAAATATAAACTCTTGAAAAAATGATTCATGTCTAGTTCCTTGTTTTAGACCGCCTGACATTTCCTTGATCCCATCCTTGACCCTATTCAACTTTATGTCATGTGAAAACATTTCAGAAACATGGGATGAGCATAAAAAGCCCAGTAAGGGTTATAATAGTACGGAAAGAAAACATCAGTCCATGTATACATAAGAATCAATGAAATCATACTTTACTCATAAAACATAAGCATTTTAACATATCTCATGAAATAATAAGATTTATACATAACTCAATAGAAATCATAAGGCATAAAGGTAACTTGAGGCATTCATAACATTCTTACATAGGGAGTAACTCTCATGGTTATGTTTGGAATACCCATCACAGTATATTCCTTAAATCTCTTCGGAGAAACCTTAGCATTTAAATCCTTTGCATTACCCAATGCACTGGAGAGCTATATCGGGCTCACCCGCCCTTAGTTTATCACAGAACCACTCGTCTTCATAAACAATGCCCAAGAACCGTAACATAATCATATCACATAACTTAAGCATAAATGAAAGATAACATTCCCACATTGTAATAGCAATATAACATTTTAAGATATTCAAATAATAAATCCATTCTAAAAATCATTTTCAAAACAATTTAAAACATTTAATAAAGAGATATTTTAATGAAAGTGTCCCAAACCACATTCAAGATTTTAACATTTTAAACCATTAATATCCATATATATAAATCCATAAACCCATTTTGAAAACATGGATATTAATGAGAAATATCTATAAGAATATATCATTAAAACATTTAAAACGATATTTTAGTTAAAGGGTTTTTAACAAAATGAGAGACACTTGAATACAATAATTGAGGAATAACATTTAATCAGAATGTTATAATATCATGAGTATAAATGTATTCATGATATAATATTCCAAAGTACAGTATACACCATATAAGAGTGAATTGGTGCATAACAACAATGAAGTCTCAATAGAAATGTAAAATGAGATGAAATCCCTTATAAAGAAGGTATCCTTAAATTAAGGATAAATCAATCTCATAATTATGTGTAAAAAATATAAATACACCCAATATACGTGGATATTATGTGTAAAACAATCAATGGTCATTCATACATATTCAAAGGATGACATATTCCATAACTACATGTTGAACCCAAAGAAATCAAAATCGGGTTAAAAAGTTCCCTTGGTAAAATTCGACAGCCTAACGATGTCACTTTCAAATTCATAAAATTAGTTGATGAGAGAGAAAATGGTATCTCATAACTTGGACATAAAATTTACATCAATAAGGATATATAAAAACATATCCCAACATAAAAATATTTATATTAAAAGACATAACAAAATAAGTCTTTTTAAAAGAGGAGTGTGAAAGGTTCCCTTACCAATTTTGGAAAGTTTAGAAACGTAAACCCCATGAAAGAAGGGTCCTAAAATGAATATTTAAATAACCAAATAGTAAAATAATGGGCATTACATACACCACAAAAAAGTAATTAGTGTCCAATGTAGCATGAATCTCATAGGAATAAAAAGTTAGATGAAAATCCCCTTATGAAAATTCGGCAGCCTAACGACGCCACATAAAACATTGAAAAATGGATTGATGAGATCAAATATGGTATCTCATCATATTAAAATAAAATTTATAGAAATATTAATATAAAAGAACATCCCCCATCTTATGAAATATGAGCTTAAAAGAAATCACATAAAGGAGAGTACATAAAAAGAAAGAGAGAGGTCGGATCCCTTACCTCAAGTCCGACTTGTCTTGTTCGTTTCGTTATATTCAGGAATAATAAGCGTTGGTCAACTTATAATTTCATAAGTTCCTCCTTTAAATATTATTATTCAGTTCATATCACATATTATAACGTTATAATAATTGGTTAATAATGTGATTTCAAATCAGACATTTTTGTCGATGTTTGGTACATGAGGGAAAAATGATCTTGTTTGAAAATGATTGTCCATGTAGTTATAAGTAAATCATCTAAAGAATAGTATTAATGATTTAAAGATCATATATATAAAGTACATATTCATTTTATACTATTCCATAACATTAGGAGATAAAAAGAAATGAAATGCACCGTTCATGGAGACGGTAGGCCGTACGTACGTAAGAACGCGACTTTCATTTCATTAACATATTAATGGAATTAAAAATAATTGAGATATATATATATTATGATTCCAGTATAATATATTTTTTTATAGGTCAAATAATTTTATTAATTTCATTCTCTATACATTCCATGTATTTCATGAATGAGTCACATCACTTGAGGGGCGGTAGTCCACACTTCCTCATATGAAATTATCGCATTTGCATAACATGAAAAGCATAAAGTTATGTTTTTAATATAAAATATAGAAGCATATGGAAAACATAAATAAAATATATATCATTTATAAAGTACAGTGACATTATAATAGAAACCATGAAAGGTGTTAAGAGAATATTGAACAATCATCATTTCGCGAGGCAGTAATTTTCCATCCATAGAAACAGTATGTTCTTTAACCATTAGACAGAGGTGTGTGTAAGTGTAGCTTCAATAATTCCCATAACAACATACTAGTATATTTAAGATACTTGTGTTGTTACAAAAGAATGTAATAAAAAGAGTTTAGGGGTTTGGAGAAGCAGAATAAAACAAAAGAACACAAGTGAAGACATTACCTTTAAATCGGGAAACTCCTCTTGGTTTGAACCAAAAGGGTTTCTTGAAGATCATTCTGCCAAAAGTAATGCTTCAATGATGAAGAGAGGGATGTGGAGAGATGATATGGGTGGGGTTTGGCCGATCCAAGGGCTTTTGGGGTGTGGGTAAGGCGGTAGAGGTGGGGGCCTTTTATAAGAGTCGAGGAGGGGCACTCTTGGAAAGTTATAAAATATTACTTTATTATAAAATGATCTTCGGATTTTACAGGTCTAAAAAGGATATATTTCAAGGAAAAGGTGATAAAGTTTCGAAATCCACCCATCCAATAGGTTTGTGACAAGTTTAAGACTTTTATTTCACCCTATCTTCTCATTTTATTTAAATCGTTCATTTATGAAGCAATCACTGCATCATCACGGTGTCATAAATAAAATAATTTATTTAATGTCTAAAAATTATAAAAATAATATCAAGATTTAGGAAATATTTTATCTTTTCATTTACTATTTATAGCTTAAGAGATCATTTATTTAGACAAAATTAAAATTATTTTACTTATGTGTTACATACTTTGGTTACATTTTCCTTTCATTAAAAAAAATGATAAAAGGTCACTATCACGCTAAAGTGATTCTATGGGGTCCCAAGGTTGGAACAAGGAATCCCATGGTTGTCCATGACACCAAAAATAGCATTAAGACACATTTTGGGTCATTTTACAGTTTTATGATATTATTTTCTTATCCTTAATTACCCGATTACTAATTAAACGAGATAATTAAATATAATTACCGTCGTTACTATTCATAATGTCCAAAAACAAAAGAATATTAATTACATAATTTGGAACATCTGATTCCAAATATGTAATCCATTTCATCAAATTCAAAAAACATAAATTGTTGTAATTAATTTAAATGTAAATCTCGTTGTCAAATCAAAAGACGGGTTTTTTAGAAGTAAAATTTAACAAAAGATTGACCTGTTTTTACATCCAATTGAAAAGTGAAATTACTTTCAATGAACAACATTGTATTAATAGATAAAAACATAATTTAATTATACTTTAAAAAAAATTTAAATGACAATCTAAATATATAAATAAATAGGATGAAAAGGCAGTTTTGAATTAAAAACTGTATTTTTCACTATTCATTATAAAAAGAATTATCAGAAAAATACAAAACAATTAACCCTAAGATATATTTGATATTTAAAATTAAGAAATGATTTCTATTTTACCAAATTCAAAACATTGAAGTTTCATTAATAAATCATATAGTTAATTCCCGCTGTCAAAACAAATAGCGGGTTTCTTGGATGCAATATCTATGAAAAGATTGGAACTTGTTTATGTCCATTTTCAAAATGAATTTAATTATAATGACCACCATTAAATTAAATTGTAAAAATATATTCTAATTAAACTTTAAAACAAATTAAAAATATAATCTAACCATATATTTAAATTAGATGAAAAAGCAGTCTTGATGTAAAATGCAATATTTTTCACTATTCATTAAAAAGAAGGAACATTGTCAGAAACATACCAAATATTTAACCAAAGTAAATTTCAATATCTAAATCATAAAGAATAAGTTTATTTTGACAAATAGAGATTATAAAATTGTCAAAATATATATTTTAAAATGGTTCTCCATCAAAAGGAGGAAAAACAATTTTTTAAAAATATTAGATAATTTGTTCTTAAAATTGGATTCATTTGGACTTTAAGCCTCTAACATTTATTGGATAAATGTAAAAATAATTGAAAAACATATGTAATCATTTTTTAGTTATTTCTGTTCATTCCTCCATTACAATAGCTAGTCTTTAACTATTATAATATTATTATATTATTAGTGTGCAACGTAAGATTTCATTGAAACTCATTGTTGCGTATTGTGTCCTCGCAATTTAAAAATTGGGCTTGGGAATTTTATTGAATGTCCCACATCGGAACAAGACTTAGTAAAACTATCACTTTTAAAGAAAGGGAGATAAGTACAAAGGTCACCCGAGTTAACCCATACTAGGAATCCAAGTATGAAAATATGCACATGGAGAAGAAAAAAAAGGGTCATGTTCTGATAGAGAGTGATAGTAAACAAGTCTAGGAGAAAGTTAACCACAAGAAAATCACAAAATTGACATGGGTTAAACGGTGTTCGATTCCCCAGTAGAAAAAGTTAACAGACAACATTTTTGTTTTAAGTTACTCTTCATTGAGGAATTTATTTCTAAGCTTAACTAAATCATAATGAAATATACTTACTTGTCACGTAGACTTTCAAATTTTACTAGATTCCTTAATCAAACTTATATTTTCTCCAAAAGACAAGTATTTAACTAGACTTGTTCGCATTAAGAGTACTATAATCAATTTATTTAGAATCAACCAATCTAGAAAAGAGAACATTATATTTCCCATGTCTTTATATCTCAACCAAAACCAAACCAAAAAGTTTAGTACGAGATCAGATAATACCCAAAACGGATTTTTTTTTACAAAAAGAAAAACTACTCCTAATCTCCAAAATTGGTCAAACAAAACCCAAACTTCAACAAAGACCATTCAATAAACATATATCCATAAAATTCTTCAAAGTAAACCCAACTAATATTGAAACCCAAATATTTTAAGGATTTATTCACATAGCCTCCCATGGTACAAATTAACATTTATCTCCAAATAACATCAGTTTCTCTTAAAGTCTCATACTGAAAAGTAATTAACCTAATCACATATCATTTTTGATAGGTTAATAATTTCCATAGATAAACCAAAATCAACTTAATCATGATTCATAAAATCATCCAACTAAAAATATTTAGTCAAACTAACCATGGACTTCACGTAATCCAGTGGTAGGCGATAAATACCCATCGCACTTTGGTTGTGGGTTCGATCCCGCAGCTTTGTCTGACACGACAGGTTGTCACACGGTCTGCGTGTTATCCCTTTTCCAAAACTATATAATTCATAAAACATTCCCCAAAATGAGATAAAATCCATAACATAATTTAACCTCAAGTTTATCTCATGTTGTTCATATTCCATCATAACATATAGTAACCCATAATTACCTCAAATGTAAAGATCATATAGAACCCTAATGGTTATCTTTATAATTATTACCTATCTTCCATGACGAGTTGGTTCTCTCGTTCATGATTCATTAGAGAACTCACCAAGGATTAAGTGGTTGAGCATGACAACCTGATCGTTGGTTTATAATAACCACGATATTTCTCATTGAATCCCCCATTTCATCCTGTCTTTTAATCAGAGAACCACCACAGTTTCCTTCAAACCCATTGTCACTTTGGTTCCTGCTAGATCCATCCATTTACTAAAACAAGAAATGTCAGTGTGAGTATATCAACAAAATCATTATGTACTACAGAGGAAGATAAACACTAAGATATACTTATCCAAGTTATCTTAAACTCATTCCAACATTCAAAAATAACAATGAATCTACCTAATATAATAACCATTGTGGTTATAAAAAACTTGTCACTTAACACTCTATCCTCTAAAGTTATCTAAACCATCATCTGATACAATCTATAAGGACCCGGCCTTAAACATTACTTATTATTGAATTAAATGAATAATTCGCATTGAGGATCTTTTCAGGTTTAGAGTTTTAGAGAATTAGGACATAACTATTACATCTCAAAGATTAAAAAGTAGATGCATCTACCTATCATCCATTTTTTCACAAAAATAAAAACTCTTGAACAAAAGAGTCATGTTTAGTTCCTTTTTTTAGACCGCATGACATTTCCTTGATCCCATCCTTGAACCTATTCAACTTTATGTCTTGTGAAAACATTTCAAAAACATGGGATGATCATAAAAAAATCAGTAAGGGTTATAAAAGTACGGAAAGAAAACATCATTCCATGTATACATAATAATCAATGCAATCATACTTTACTCATAAAACATAAGCAATTTAACATACCTCATGAAAACATAATATTTATGCATAACTCAATAGAAATAATAAGGAATAAAGGTAACATGAGGAATTCATAACATTCTTACATAGGGAGCAACCATCATGGTTATGTTTGAAATACCCATCATAGTATATTCCCTAAATCTCTTCGTAAAAACCTTAGCATTTAACTCCTCCGCGTTACCCAATGCATTGGAGATCTATATCGGGCTCACCCTCCCTTAGTTTATCACGGAACCACCCGTCTTCATAAACAATGCCCAAGAACCATAACATAATCATAGCACATAACTTAAGCATAAATGAAAGATAACATTCCCACATTGCAATAGCAATATAACATTTTAAGATATTGAAATAATAAATCCATTCTAAAAACCATTTTCAAAACAATTTAAAACATTTAATAAAGATATTTTTGAATCAATGTGTCCCATACCAATTTTAAGCATTTAACATTTTAAACCATTAATATCCATATAAATAAATCCTTAAAACCGTTTTGAAAACATGTATATTAATTAGAAATATCTATAAGAAAAAATCATTAAAACATTTAAAACGATATTTTAGTTAAAGGGTTTTTAACAAAATGAGAGACACTTGAATACAATAATTGAGGAATAACATATAATCAGAACTTTATAATTTCATGATAATAAATTTATTCATGATATAATATTCCAAAGGATAGTATATACACTATATAAGAGTTAATTGGTGCATAACAATAATGAAGTCTCAATAGAAATGTAAAATGATATGAAATCCCTTATAAAGAAGGTATCCTTAAATTAAGGATAAATCAATCTCATAATTATGTGTGACTAATATAAATACACCCAATATAAGTGGACATTATGTGTAAAACAATTAAATTTCATTCACACGTATTCCAAGGATGACATATTCCATAAATACATGTTGAACCCAAAGAAATCGAAATTGGGTTAAAAAGTTCCCTTGGTAAAATTCGACAGCCTAACGACGTCACTTTGAAATTCATAAAACTAGTTTATGAGAGAGAAAATTGTATCTCATCACTTGGATATAAAATTTAAATCAATAAGGATATAGAAGAACATATCCCAACATAAAAATATGTAAATTAAAATACATAACAAAATAAGTCCTTTTAAAAGAGGAGTGTGAAAGGTTCCCTTACCAATTTGGGAAACATTCAAAACGCACACCCCAAGAATGAAGGGTCATACAATTAAGATGTAAATACCCAAATAGTAAAATAATGGTCATTACATACACCACACAAAAGGAAATAGTGTCCAATGTATCATGAATCTCATGGGAATAAAAAGTGAGATGAAAATCCCCTTATGAAAATTTGACAGCCTAATGACGCCACATAAAACATCGAAAAATGTATTGATGAGATCAAATAAGTTATCTCATAATATTAACATAAAATTTACAGAAATATGAATATAAAATAACATCCCCCAACTTATTAAATATGAGATTAAAAGAAATGACATAAAGGAGGGTACTTAAAAAGAAAGAGAGAGGTGGGATCCCTTACCTCAAGTCTGAATTGTCTTGTTCGTTTCTTTAAATTCATGAATAATAAACTTTGGTCAAATTATAATTTCATAAGGTCCTCCTTTAAATATTATTATTCAGTTCGTATCACATATTATAATGTTATAATAATTGGTTAATAATGTGAGTTCATATCAGACGTTTTTGTCGATGTTTGGTACATGAGTCAAAAATGAACTTGTTTGAAAATGATTGTCTATGTAGTTATTAGTAAATATTCTCCAGAATAGTATTAATGATTTAAATATCATATATATCCAGTAAATATTTATTTTATACTATTACATAACATTTATAGATTAAAATAAATGAAATTCACCATTCATGGAGACGGTAGGCCATACGTACGCATGAACGCTACTTTCATTTCTTTGACATATTAATGGAATTAAAAATAATTGAGAGGTATATATATTATAATTCCATCATAATATATATGTTTTATAGGTAACATATGTTTATTAATTTGATTATTTATACATTCAATGTATTTCACGAACGAGTCACATCACTTTAGGGGGTGGTAGTCCACAGTTCCTCGTATAAATTTATCGCATTTCCACAACATGAAAAGCATAAAGGTATGTTTTAAATATAAAATACAGAAGCATATGGAAAACATAAATACCATATATATCATATATAAAATACAGTGAGATCACAATGGAAACCATGAAAGGTGTTAAGAGAAGATTGAACAATCATCATTTCGTGAGACAGTAATTCGCCATCAACAGAAACAATATGGTCTTTAACCATTATACGGAGGTGTGTGTAAGTGTATCTCAAATACATCCCATAACAACATCCTAGTATATTTATGATACTATTTTTGTTACAAAATAAAGTAATATATAGATTTTAGGGGTTTGGAGAAGGAAAATAAAATAAAAGAACACAAGTGAAGACATTACCTTTAAATCGAGTAACTCCTCTTGGTTTGAACCAAAAGGGTTTCTTGGAGAGAATTCTTCAAATATTGAGGCTTAAATTATTTATATAGGGATGTGGAAAGATGATATGGGATGGTTTTGGCCGATCTAAAGGCTTGAG
This sequence comes from Viscum album, assembly GCA_963277665.1. Classification (NCBI taxonomy): domain Eukaryota; kingdom Viridiplantae; phylum Streptophyta; class Magnoliopsida; order Santalales; family Viscaceae; genus Viscum; species Viscum album. Next base: position 1,103,080,191 of record OY728131.1, on the reverse strand, counting down.
AGGTGTGGGTAAGGTGGTATAGGTGGGGGCCCTTTATAAAAGAAGAGGAGGGCACTCTTGGAATGTTATAAAATATTACTTTATTATAAAATGATTTTCATATTTTAAAGGTCCAAAAAGGATATATTTAGAGTATAAGGTTATAAGGTTTCTAAATCCACCCATCCAATAGGTTTTTAACAGGTGTAATACTGGTATTTCACCATATCTTCTCATTTTATTTAAATCGTTCATTTATGAGATAATCACTACATCATCATGGTGTCATAAATAAAATAATTTATTTAATGTATAAAAATTATAAAAACAATATCATGGTTTGGGAAATATCTTTATCTTTCCAATGACTATTTGTAGTATAATATATCATTTATGTAGACAAAATTAAAATTATTTTACTTAGGTGTTACATACTTTGGTTACATTTTCCTTTCTTAAAAAAACGATAAAAGGTCACTATCACACTAAAGTGATTCCATGGGGTACCAAGGTTGGCACAAGGCATACCCTGGTCGGCCAATACACCACCAATAGCATTAGGACACATTTTGGGGTCATTTTATATTTTTATGATATTATTTTCTTACCCTTAATTACCAGATTACTAATTGAACACGATAATTAAATATAATTACCGTCATTACTATTCATAATGTTGAAAAACAAAAGAGTCTTAATCAAATAATTTGGACCTTGTGATTCTAAATATGGAATCCATTTCATCAAATTAAAAACACAAAAATTATAGTAATTAATTTAAAATTAAATCTCATTGTCAAAACAAAAGATGGGTTTTTTAGAAGTATAATTTATCAAAAGATTGACTTGTTTTTAAATCCAATTGAAAAGTGAAATTACTTCCAATGAACAAAATTGTATTAAGTGATAAAAACATAATTCAATTATACTTTAGAAACAATAAAAATGACAATCTAAATATATAAATAAATTGGATCAAAAGGCAGTTTTGAATTAAAAACTGTATTTTTCATTATTCATTAAAAAAAGCATTATCAGAAAAATACCAAAAATTAACCCTATGCTATATTTGATATTTCAAATTCAGAAATTATGTACATTTTACCAAATTCCAAACATTTATGTTTCTTTAATAAATCATATAGTTAATTCCTGCTGTCAAAACAAATAGCGGTTTTTTTGGAAGCAATATCTATGAAAAGTTTGGCCCTTGTTTGTGTCCATTTTCAAAGTGAATTTAATTATAATGACCACCATTGAATTAAATTATAAAAATATATTCTAATTAAACTTTAAAAACAATTAAAAAGATAATATAACCATATATTTAAATTATATGAAAAAGCAGTTTTGATGTAAAATGCAATATTTTTCACTATTCATTAAAAAGAATTAACATTGTCAGAAACGTACCAAAAATTCATCCAAAGTAAATTTAAATATCCCAATCATAAGGAATAAGTTTATTTTGACAAATAGAGATTATAAAACTGTCAAAATATAGATTTAAAAAAGGTTCTTCATCAAAAGGCGGTAAAACAATCTTTTAAAAATATTAGAGTATTTATTCTTAAAATTGGATTCATTTGGATTTTAAGCCTCTAACATTTATTGGATAAATGTAAAAATATTTGAGAAACATGTGTAATAATTTTTTAGTTATTTATTTTCATTCCCTTTATTGCAAAAGCTAGTCGTTAACTATTATAATATTATTATATTATTAGTGTGCAATGTAAGATTTCAAAGAAACTCATTGTTGCGTATTGGGTATGCCATCGAGAATAGCATTCCTTTTAAAGTAGTATTAACATTTTATTCACAAATATTGATAAACATTAGAATGTAATATTATTTATTTACCTGGGATGTTACACCCTCTATAGTTTTAATGGCATGAGATCACCCATTATCTAATGTCCCCAGAGGTTCTTGCTATTGGTTTTCCTAAAAAACCCCTGAATTAGTGTATTGGTTATTATAGTGTCCTTGTTCCTTGGAGTTGTAAAATTGGACAACATGATGGAGATTAGTGGTAGAATTCATTTATTTAATCACATTATATGGTTTCTCCCATTATAAATCCTTGTCTAGGATACCTTCCTTTTATCTCCTGAAGAACTTCCAAGTCACATTTATAGAAGTTTAGGAATTCTTAATTCAACACTTTCGATAAGTGTGATGTTGGAACTTATTTCCACCATTATAATTCAATATCATGCCACCAATGTAAAACTACATTGTCCTACCTATATCTATAATATATTATTTAGTTTCACTGGTCATTGTATCTAATTTGTGGTTCATTTGAAAATTTCTTAATTACTATAGAATTACCAAATTTATAAATATTTTAACATACCTAACGTTATCCCACCAAAGAAGAGGCCAAAATTTCATTCAAGGGAGATAGAAAATCTAAAGTAATATCATTCATGTCTTGATGTTTTTAATGACCAAATGGATTCATCATCCTTTATCATAATGCTATGGAAATCCCTGCCTATATTGAGATGAATATTATCAATAAAATATTGGTCAAGAATCATTTTCCAAAATTCTATTCACTCCATGCCTTTAATATATTCCATAAGCATCAACTTTTTTTATCAACTTCCTCTTTTAAAAAACATCTCCATGTATATGATAAAAAACATTCAAAACATTCTCTTCTTTAAATCATCAAATGATAGAGAATATATTTTCAATAGAGTTTTTATATAGTTCAGAAATTAATGTATTTGAAGATCCACTATTTATTGGTGGAATGTTTTACAAAACATTTCAATGCAACTTGATATTTTTTTTCGGGATTGGGGTATTGCACTTGATTCAAGTTTTAATAAAAAACTATAGTAATCTAAGAAATTATTTTCATGAATTTCCCAAATCCTACTTCCATCCTGTTGGGAATCTTATTAAGGAAATCGTCACATTTCTCTTCACAAAGTATGTTGACTTGGTTTCACCCATTTCAATCCATTTAAATAAAATAAAAGTATAATTATGGATGAGTATTTTTAAATTATTATATAGATATAAAAACATTTAAAAATAAATTGATATCTCATAAATACCTTATATTCCATAAATTATAAATTTATATGTTTCAACATAATCTGTTTACGATCCATTTCCTAATTTAATATATTCTTTCCATTTTTATTTTCTAGATATGGTTTGTAAAATATTTTTGAATATGAATTACATGTCCCATGGTAGTTTCAACATTGGTGCATAGAATGACCCATTTTTATATTTTAGGAAACACTCTTACAAGCTGAATACACATTTTTTGGGTTATTATCCCTAGGTACATCTATGCCAGAACAGTGTCCACTTGTAGTATCTAGAAAATGATTTAAATTATCAAAAACCACATGATCTACACTTCGCCAAAATTCAATAATATTTTCTTATACATAGGATTATCCTTAAAAATATCCTTATACATATCTTTATATATAACCCTATAAATTTAACTACAGTTTTCCTGTCATTTTCTCCAATGGTTGACTAAACCTTTCTTCTAATACCAAATATAGTGACCCAATACTTTTACACATGTTATTAGATGACTGTTAAACATAAATTTCCAATAATTATGACACAAGGTTCATAAAGCCCTTGTATATTTTGAAAACTAGGTTCACAAAACATCAACCAAAACTAAAACATGGAAACCCTAAATAATATACATAGTAATATCCAAAAATCCATTTGAGATCCTAAAAATACATAGGATAACTAATAGAATCCATAAATAAACGGGTGATCTAAAAAACCCGAAAAGGGAATAAACATGATAAGGTAGTGTAAACATTTATTCAAATCTATCAAATGAAATCATAGAAGATAAGGCACATGAGTAATCAAGAAGAATAATTACATAAAAATGGTATAAAAACATCATAAAAATGAAATGTTTCAATGGAATAAAACATGAAATAAACAAAATTCATGTCTAACCGCCAAGAAAAAATCACATGGTGGGTAGAGTCACAAAAATGATTAAGTTTACTCACTACTCAAATACATGATGTCTCAAGACACTAAAACATTACCGATTGCATTGGACGGATATATAATTCTTGAAACACCTATCACATTCACTTAATGTACACTAATTTATTTAACACATAAGGACATAAATAATAATTAATAACATAATAACTACAAATGTAACGTAATGGGTTGCATAATCCTATGTTCTAATATAATAAAAATACTTTCCTTAACGAAGTCATATGATATATGGTTATAAGCTCTTTATTTCCACCATAACGTAATAGATGATAAAGTAATAAAATATAATATAAATTAATTTTTAAAAATTATTAATATTAAATTAATATAATATATAAATATATAATTAATCCAAATTACATTACATTGAAATCATAAGTGAAAAACAATCACATCACTTCGCGAGACGATAGCGTTCCATACACACAAGCAATGTTATGATATTCCCTATTGTATGGATAGAAAGAATGTATATATTACATTATAAATATATAAGTATATTTATATTATAAATACTATATAAGAATATTAGATTTTTTTATTATACCCATTCATGATAAGTGGTGATGGAAAAAGAATTACCTAAATTGGCGAGGTGGTAGTCTGCCGTCAATATGATCAATGGTTTTGTTTCCCATTTGAAGGTGGGGGTTATGGTTGTCGATAATTAAAATAACCTAAAAATATCATTATAAGTATTATAAAATATATATTATATCATCCTAGTTTAATAATATTTAAAAAAGTTAGAGGATAAAATAAAATTCAACTCACAGTTAAGGACGTTACCTCTTCTTTGGATAACTTCTTTTTGTTTACACAAAAAACATTCCATGCTTAGACTTATGATAATCCCTTTTATTCTTGGATGTGGGTAAAGATGTAGGGAAATGATTTTGGTTGGTATTTACCAATAATAAATATAAATTTATCAAACAATCATTGAAATATGGGATATTAGCAATGACATAAAACATAACATAAACACAAGTCGAGGCTAACTTCTAAGATGACATCACATGGTGGAAGAAGTACCATAATAGATTTGGTTCACTCACTAATCTCTTACATGTCATATCATGAGTTAAAAACATAAACTAATATACTAGAGGGATGTATAATTTACGGACCACCAATTGCACTCATTTTATGGTCATGCATATGTGTATAACATAAGGAAATCAATCATATGGCATAAAAATAATAATTTCCCAAGGAAGGAGATATGTATTTTAATCATGTCATACTATATAATAAAAAATATTCATTTTAGAAGGAATTATTGAAATGGTCATAAGTATTTAATTACCCCATTAATGAAATGGATAATAATATTAGAATATCAGTGATATAAATAGAAAAAAACTTATATGTATTCCACATCATTAAATATAGATAATGGGAGAAAGAGAGTGAATGGTCACATCTTGATGAAAAGGGTGGGTAAGAAAGATCCCTTACCTCATATAGTTTTTGTCCCATATGATCTCTATCACCTTAAATAATAATCTTAAGTCAATTGTTTACTTTATAAATTACCTTTATAATGTTTATAAATCCTTTTATTAAATGTTTTATCATGTCATATTCAATTATATTACCAATTAATTTCACATAAGACATTTTAATGATTAACAACTCAGATGCCAAAAATCATTTTGGTAAATTTAAAATGTTCAATTATAAGACTAATTAATTTTATACAAAATGATAACCAAGAAGTACATATATATTTTTATTCATATATTATACTCTTTATACCAACTTGAAATGTATTTATAAAAAATGGAATATGTTATATCTTGGACACCGTAGTTCATTTGTAAGAATAAGTAACATTTTTATTTACAAAATATTTTAATAGAAAGAAGGTAATTGATAATTTATATTTCTATTAAGATAATTAAATCATAAATATCATATTATTCCTCTATATACCCTTATGCATACCATCCATATGATGTATTAATAAAAGTTAATTACATCGCTTCAAGAGGTGGTAGTCCTCCTTACATATAAATGATGTTATCATTATAAGGTAAAAAAATTTAGGATATATTTAATTTCTATAATTATTAATATTTAAATACTATAATACATAATTATAAAATTATTCACTATTACATTCAATTTAACATGTAAGTTGAAAAGGAATCAAATCTCTTCCTATGGTAGTATTCCACTGTACACATGAGAAACGTTACCATATCCTCCAAGACATAGAATATAAGAAGGTATATATGAAATTATAATTCCATATGTATATTTAAATCATAAATATTATATATATATATATATATTATATTTAATTATATTCATCTCTTAGAATAGATGACTGAAAATGAATTTTTTGGTTTGGGAGGCAGCTGCCATCCCTACACATGATCAATGGGTTCGTTTCCCATTTTAGGAAGGTGGATATGGTTGAAGGTAATTAACATGAAATAAAAAATATTATTATACTTAATATATTATAGATATTATATTTTCATTGTTTAATTATTTTTGATGTACGTGGTGAAAGAAATAAAATAAAATGTTTTATTAAGGATGTTACCGCTTCATTAGACAACTTATTTTTGTTTAAAACAAAGTCCATACTCGGTTAGATTTATGATAGTTAAAAGAATGAAAGTATAATTAAATGGATTTATGTATGTAATTTGGGTATATAATGGATAAACGAATGTTTTTTTGAATTTTTTTAAGGATAGGAGAGGGGTGACCATTTACAAGTTGGGGAGAGGACAAAATGAATTTTCAAAAGGAAAGAATTGCGCCCATGTTTTTCTCATGAAAAATGTCTTAAAAATGGACCATTTTCAAAGCTTATAGAGAATATGATCACAATATTATCATTATATTGTAATTTTAAATGTTATTTTCCATTTTTTCCCTCATATAGTTGTAATTTAACACTGCGTAAACTCATTTTTACCATAACTAAGGTAAATATTTTTTACTTTTTTACAATTATTTATAGTAAAAAATTAATCTCATTGTATTAGATAATATAAATAATTATTTTTTCAAAATTTGAATCCATTTTTTAAAATGAAACTCACATACTAGGATGAATTTTATTTTATATTAAACCCACAAATTTTTTGGAAAAACAGTTTCCAAAAGAAAAACATTCAAAATTTAAATATGTATTTATATAAAACATATACATGAAATGAATTATAATAACTTAATTTGGATTAAATAATATATAATATAACTAAATTTTCATTTAAACCAATATTAAAATAAAATGGGTATTATAAATGAATTAAACAAAAATTGGTTTAAAAAAAGGTGTGTACCTCAATATTCATCAAAAAATAGATCTTGTTAAAAAAATATAATAAATTAACCTTAAAATAATTTTTATATGATTATTTTATAAAGCTAGTTAATTTTTCTAAATTTTCTTAAAATTATTATAAATTATTTTTAAATTATATTTTCAAACTCTATCTAAACTGCCTTTTACAGAAATATTGTTTTTTAGAAAACATTTCAATTTCATTAAAATTATTAGTATTTTATTTCAAATTAGTAGATAACCATTTAATTTATTCAATAAAATTATAAACTATATTAATTTTCTCATATTGATAACTATTTTTAAAATCCTTTAAATTAACAGGTATATTATAATGGCTTTTTTTATATAATAAAATTTTAATAAAGTATCAAATTTCATTTAAACTCATTGTTCTGTGAATTTAAAGTTATCTATGAGATTGAATTTATATAAAAAAAGATATATCATAAATTCTCAAGGTTTGATGTCCTTAAAGTTGATCCCAAGGGTAAGATCAATCATGTACCTCCAAATTTGTGAGAAATGGAAAACATTATGCATACCTCAAAACGATATAGGATGATCCAAATAGTAGGCCACTAGCCAGATATGATCAGCAAAATTGAGAAGTCCATCAAATCTTGATTTTTTCTTCTCCTGATTGTATATCCACTAATTTCATAATCATTAAGTAACCTAAAATAACACTTGGTCAACTATATACAACCCAAAGGCCAACCCCATCCTACATTTATATGATCAATGTTTTATCAAATAAATGACTACCAGATTTGGGATCAACATCACTCTCTCTAAGGTCTCATATACAGTTCTAAATCCCATAACTACTTCCTCTCCACGAATTTTCTAACATAGTGGAGACTGAAATGAACATCCATAAAAAATTAAAAAAGATCAAATTAAATAGAATCATGGAATCTATTTTTTTAGTAAAACTTAACCATAGATAGGTGCACGACCGCGCATTGTTGGGACAGGAAACAAACTACAAATTATAACTTACTTACTACTACCAAGAATAGTAGCAAGACATGGTCAAACCACAGGGAGGCTTAATGTTGTGTTCGATGATCTAAAAAGAATAAACTAACCAAAAACATACACAGGAAAAAACAAACATAGTTGGTGGTGGTGAAGTGGAGTGAGTGGAATTAGTGTGTGAATAAGTGAAGGTGACCACATGAGGGCAAGGGAAGTAGACAGACCAGCATTGGAAATTGTGGTGAGAACAACCAATAGATGAGTATGGGAGGAATTCCACTGGATGATTCGATGTTTCTTAGTCTGATTCATGCACTGAAGTTTTAAAAATATGGATCTAACTTAATGTAACTAGCCCAATTTGTCATCTGGTCAATTTTTGATGAAATAACCATTATAGTTCTTCAACTATAATAGTCATTCTATCCAATAGTGATGAAGGTCAGATGTCACTGGGCTCAACTTTTCAGTTTAGTTCAGTGTGTATCTGTCATTTGAGCATGAATCCTTTGTCAACAAGTCCCTCAGATTAAAATAGTTTTCATTAAGATTTAATCAGGATTAGTTATCACTCGACCTTGTTATTTTGAAAATAATTTTGTTCCAAAAATAGTGATAGATGCATTCCAGAAAATAAGACAGTGCATGAACAAGAATGAACAAATCTAATCATCCAGCTTATCAACCCCCCCCCCCCCTAAGTGAATTTAGCTGGAATTAACGGTTTCTTCCATTAATAGATAGAATCAAGATCACAAAATTCATATTGAAATAAGTTATAGAAAAAAAAGAACACATCAGAAACTAATATGTTTGAACTCCCTACTAATTCTACTGAATGTACTAATCCCTGATGCTCAATGGTGGCCACGACATTGGAACCCACTCGGTGTCCCACCCTATGAATCGAGGTATGAAATGATCTAATCCACTGCTCTCGGTACTCCAATATTCATCCGATGTGAAATGGTGAAAACTCTAGGGATAGCTCGATCCTCTCTCAATGGATGGAAGTTAAATCAGAATGAAGTCTCTGTCAAGATGTGTCATCCAGTCCTACTGGTTGCCTCCTCCTTTGAAGTTCACACACCCTCGAGTCTGGGTCCTTGCCTCCTATGCTTCCTCACCTGCCCTCTGGTGTCTATGAATGATTTCTTGCTCATCGTGATTACTAATGACTAGTTGAAGTCTCTAGAATCTCTACTAAGGTGTTCATTGTCCTCAATGTTGAGCTTCCACTGTGTTGCATCCTTCGCACTAGTCACAGGATTAGATTCTCCTAGCTAAATGAAATGGTGTGCGCACTATAAACTACCCTCCCTCTACAAAAAAATTCATTTGAGTCAGATACGAAATAAATGAATCTATCCCTATATATACTATATATTTATAATACTAAAATAAAAATACCAATATTGAATATTATTATAAAAATAATAACTATTAATAAAATATAAGATATATAATAAATTAATATTATATATATAAACTTATATACTTTTATTAATATAACCATTATTGTATATGATATACAACACAAATTATATGAATCATGAAAAATAATGCACACAATTATATATTATTAATTTTATTCTAAATATATGTATTATGTATGTTAATATCAAAATAATTGTCTATTGTATATATATGTTATTATATGTTAGAATATAATATAAATATAATAATAACAAAAAAAATGGAAGTAAAAGAAGAGGGGAGTGGGTGGTTCTGTTCATGCGGCGCAACGGAATGGGATTCAACGACAATGAGGGCTAGTCGCGATGGGGTGAGTGCAGCTGGAGGTGACGGCACTGAGGAGTGAAAGGAAGTGGGATCACGATGGCAGTGGTGTGGTGCTGGTTAGTGGCGCAGCGCTGGATGGAATGGGAGTTGTGAAACACAAGAGGGAAAGGAAATGGGGTATTGGTGGCTTCAAGTGTGGTGGTGAAGGATGTACCATGAGTGAAGCACACTGCGATACTGTGAGTGAAGCTCATGGTGAGACCATGAGTGAAGTTTAGGGTGAGACTGTGAGGAATGGGGGGAATTGTGGGACAGTTTAGTGGGGATATGGTGGCACCGTGAGGTGAGAAATGGTGGAAGGATGATGTAGATGTGCCACCATGAGTGATGCTCATGATGAGAAAGTGAGGCGTAAGATACAGTGGGAAGAAGAAAGAAACAATGGTTGGGAAACGGCGAGACAATGAAAGATAAACAGTGGTTGGGAAACGGTGAGACCATAATAGAGGTACCATGAGTGTCATGGTAAGACAGTAAAGAAATAGTGGATGGGAAAAATAGTGGGAAAACAACGGAAGCACTGTGATGTCTTGATAACGGTGGCACCGGGAAAGCAACATCCTGAGTGATCGTTACACCTGCAAAACAAACAAAACAAAAAATTAAATAAATAAATAATTTAATAATTAAGTTAATTAAAGAATAAGAAATTTTAATTGCATTAAATTATATTGTTAAAACTAATTAATTTATTAAAAGACTAAAAACTAATATGAGTTATTTATTTAAAATTTAATGAATAATTAATTAATTAATTAAATTAATAAATTAAAATTTATTGAAAAACTAATAACATAAATTATTAATTAAATAAAATTAAAGTAAAAACATAATTTTATTATTGAAAAATAATTATAATACCAAAAACACACTTTTAGTACATAAACACATTTTTTATAATATAATATACAAAAATACAACAATTGTTAAATATTACATAAAATACAATTGTTTGATATTAAAAAGTAATAAAAATATAAAAAAGGATGTGGAAAAGTTCATTAAAATACTGCCACATCAAACTCCCCCACACTTAAAACATTGTTTCTCCTCAAACAAATACATGCCTTTAACATTAAAATGTAAAGATGATTAGTGAGTTTCAGATCAAAAGGTGAATTATTAAACTTTAATACCTAGATGATCAAGACCAACAGTAGGTTAGGATTTTCAAAGGTGTTCATAAATGATGTCTTGTTTAGCATAAAAACTAACTTGAAGTCAAAAGACTCACAAATTCAAACACTGTCAACTATGTCATGCCTCTTATGTGTATTCATTACCTTTCCTACTTCACCTTCCAATTCAAGTTCTAATACATGGAATGCGAAAGGTTATATGAAATTTTACTCAAAACATAATCAAGGTAACCATCCATTCTCACCTTCCCCTAGGTTCCAAAAATTAATGTCCATTATTTTTATCACTTTATTGATTCATCTCAAATAAAAATTAACCAAGGAAATTGCTCCCTTCTTTATCTAGGTTCAAAATTACCCTCACCATAATGAGTTAATTTTTGACAAGGGAACTTTATTTTAATATTTACCAACCATATTCCATGTGAATAGCACTATGAATAGGACATATTAAGATTTAAATTGGATTTTTTTATTCATAGAGAGGCACCCAGTGCATCATCTCTCAGATACCCACTGTGGGATACCATTTTCCAATTTTACTCCAGTTAAAAAGGACTTACTTAATAATCATTCAAGTTGACTTCCTACAGTGATTTAATATTATTTAATAAAAATGTGAGTACCCTAGGTTCTAGTTAGAACTTATAGTTACCCTATGTTATGATCCTCATTGCACAAAACCTATCATGTCACACTCCCATCCTTAATTCTTAAACAGAAAGGTTCATATTGGCAGTGAACAATTGCACTCAGCAATCACTCATGCTTTATATTTTCTGACTTAGTACCACTGTCAACAACCCACAAACAATTGTCCACTAGACAAGACAAAATTGAAATACTAGTGAACCTCTAATGTCCATAAAATTATTAAATAATGTGAAATTTTTAAATAATTTTGAACCATTTTTTTGAAAAAACTTGACCATTTTTTTAACAGCCAAAAACTCAGGTTCAAGAAGGGAGAATTTAAAATAACACTGAAATGATCCTTCTCCCCCACACTTAAAACCCAACATTGTATGTTTAATTCTATGGTGGAAGACAGTTGAAGTTCAATATAGATCGAATGTTCAGCATAAATATGAGATGGATGTGTTGCAATGAGCTTAAAAATTTTTCTTTGCCACCCAAAATGAGAAATAAAAGAAAACTCAAACAGACAAAAACAAAATAAGCCAACCCCACTAACCATCACCTGCAACCAAGTATATTTCTATTCCTAAACTGTTCATGATTTGAATTTTTAAAGATCAGACAAATGATTTTATCAATTTACTTTAAATAGTAGCATGGTTTCCATTGATTTGCAGTATCAGCTTAATAGAATTGAAAGAAATGGGTTCAAGCATGTTTCACAAATCATCTCAAAATAATTTCTTTCAACTGAGTAGATATTAGATGTTAAAAGCCCATGCAAAAAAACAAATCCATTTTTCAAAATTTAGTGGGAATTCCCCCACCCTTAATTCACATTAAACATTAAGCAAGTAATGAAAAGGTAAAAAGGGCAGAGCAACACTTCCCGGAATTATTGTAGCTTTAACATCGAATCCCTTTGACAGATCCTCTCTACTAGGTTGTTACTCCTCTTTATTAACCTGAATGTTTAAATAATTAATATAAGATTAAAGAGTTTTATATTCAAGATAAGTAACCCAAGGGAGTGATTAGAAATAAATATTATCCATACGATGCAGTGGATTTCTCCCTAAGGTTTTCTTAGCCATGTTTATGGAAACATTAACACTTTTTCTAAAACAACAATAGATCATGATGCACCATCAATCAGTTAAGAAATTAAACTAGAAAAAAAGAAGAAGGGATTACATTATTGAAGAACAAAAATAAAAAGAAAACAACTAAGAAACCGTGGGTTAGATCCAATGAAACACTGAGTTTATAGTCCACAGTTAGATTTGAAACAACTCATTCTTCCAACAAAGATACGGAAGCAAAGCCCATTGGATACCCTTAAAATATGTGCTCTATTCATGGACAATTGACTAAGAAAGGACGATTCTCTTCTCTCACTAGTTCAATAGCTCCATTAACCAAAATTAGAACAATGGTAAAGGTTCATGACCACTTGGACTTCAACTTTCATGGAAACAGCGTCAATCTAGAATTGAAAAGTATGACCCTCTCACCAAGCATGAAATCCCTATTTTAATTTATTGAGTCCTGAAAATCCTTTGTTCTTTCTTTTTAGATTTTAGAATTCTCCTAGGACTCTCTTCGAAGCTCCTCCAGATCACTCAGCTCTAATAGTATCCATTCACCAGTAGACTTAAAATCAACGTTAGGTACCTTCACTGCCCAATAAAATATCTGTTGTAACTCAATAGGTAGAATAAATATTTTCCCAAAGAGTATCCTATATGGTGAAATCTCCATGGGAGTCATATAAGTAGTTCTGTAGTCCCAAATGGCCTCATCCATCTTCCTTGACCAGTCCTTCCTAAGGCTATACACTGTTTTCTCTGAAATCTGTTTGAGCTCTCTATTTTAAACTTCTGTATGAACATTGTACTATTGGTGGTAAGTGGTGTATATCCTATGTGAGAACCCATACCTCTCCATTAAACCGTTGAACTTAAAATTCATGAAGTGAGTCCCATTATCAGTGATGAATTCAAAAGTCGCACCAAATATTGAAAAGATGTTTTTCTTGATGAATTTCACAACACTGTCAGTTGAATTGTTGAGTAGAGTTACTTCCTCAACCCACTTTGACACATAGTAAACAACAACCAAAATGTACTCATACCCATAAGAATATGGGAATGATCTCATAATGTTCAATCCCCAAACATCAAATATATCAACCTCCAGAAATTTTTTTTGGGGTAGTTCCTGCCTTCTTCCAACATTTCCCAACATTTTCCATTTCTCACAGCCGATAACCAGACTCCTAGCGTCATTAAATAGTGTTGTCCAGTATAATTCATCCTGTAGGACCATTTGAGCAGTCCTTTCTCCTCCATGGTGGCCACCCCAAGGTAATGAATGATAGGCCACAAGTATATAAAAAATCTCATCCTCAACCACATATCTCAAAATCCCATCAGAACATCTCCTAAAGAGAAGAGGGTCATCCCAAAAATAATATTTCAGCTCATATATAATCTCTTTCCTCTGGTTGGGTGAGAGAACCTTGGACATAACTCCAGCTTCCAGAATGTTAGCATAGTCTACGAACATAGAAGATAGCTGCAATGAAGCTTCAAACAATTGTTCATCAGGGAAAGAATTATTGATCTATTTTGGTTCCTTACTTGGGGAATTTTGAAATCGGGACAAGTGATCTTCAACTATATTCTAAGCCCCTTTCTTATCCTTAATCCCTAAATCAAACTCATGTAACTATAAGGTCCACCTTTTGAGTTTGGGCTTTGAGTCTTTTTTAGCCAGAAAATACATTAGGGGTGAATGATCTGTGAAAACTATGATCCTTGATCCTATCAAGTACTACATGAACTTTTCCAAAGAAAACATCATAATAACCAACTCTTTTTCAGTGGTAGAATAATTCTTCTGGGTATCATCTGAAAAATTTCTTGAATAGTAAATAACATGAAGTTTCATATCCTTCCTCTTACCTAACATAGCTCCTAATTCAATGTCACTAGAATCACACATAAAATCAAAGAGAAGCTGACAGTTAGGAGTAGTGATTATAGGTGTAGTGCTCAACTTCTGCTTGAGTATATTAAAGGCCTTTAAACATGCCTCTTCGAAGACAAAGGGTTTTTTATAAACAAGCAGGAATTATAGGGGTTTAGTAATCTTCAAAAGGTCATTAATGAACCTCCTATAGAACCCAGAATTTCCTAAGAAACATCTGATTCCTTTAAAATTTTCAGGTGGGGGAAACTTTTGTATAACCTCAATTTTAGCATTATTGACCTCCAGCCTCTTCTTAAAATATTTGTGTCCCAAAACTATGCCTTCAGTGGTAATGAATCGTAATTTTTCCTAATTTAAGACTATGATGGTCTCTTGGAACCATTCTAACACTAGTTCTAGATTTTTTAAATAGTTCTCAAAGGTATTTACCATAACTATAAAATTATCCATGAACACTTCAATTATCTTATAAATCATGTCTGAAAATATTTCCCTCATGCACCTCTGAAAAGTGGTAGGAGTATGACAGAAGCCAAAGGGAATCTGTCGGTAGGGAAATTTCCCAAATGGACTGGTGAACGTGGTTTTCTCTTAGTCTTCAGTTTTAATGGAAATCTGTTTTTAACCAGAATAACCATCAAGAAAGAAGAATATTTCATTTCCTTCTAATCTCTCTAACATTTGATCCATGAATGGCATGGGAAAGTGATCATTTATTGGGGAAGCATTCAACTTTTTATAGTCTATACATACTCTCCATAAATTCACTGCTCTTGTCTAGATTTTCTCATTCTTTTCATGAGTGACCACTTTCACTCCACTCTTTATAGGTTCCACCTGGACAGGACTTACCCAAGGGCTATTAGAAATTGGAAAAATTATTCCAGTATCAAGAAACCTAATCACTTCTTCTCTCACAACTTCTTTCATGTTGGGGTTGAGCCTTTTTTAGGCAACTTCTCTGGTATTACACTCAGTTTCCATGGGAATTTTATGCATGAAAAACTCTAGACATATCCCCTTGATATCAGCAATTGACCAGCCTATGACTGACTTGTATTTCTTCAAAACACTAAGTATATTTTTCTATTGACTCACCTCTAGGTTGGATGAAATTATAACAGGAAGGGTGGAACTCTCTCCTAAAAGGGAATATTTTAGGTGGGAAAGAAGGGGATTTAGTTAAAGGATGGATGGTGACTGGCTTGAGGGAAGACACTTGGGCATGGGTGGCCCAAGGTCTTCATGTTGCCTCTTGAGGAAGGCAGTAGAGAAGGCTTTTTCCTCAGTGCTAGAGCTTCCAAAAAATATCTTCTCAAACATAGACTCCTCTCTCGGGGTAAGAATGTGCTTCAAAACAAGCTCATCTATGTTCTCCACAAAAATCTCCCTCATTCTCATCAAAAAAATTTCTCTCCTTACATGATCTAATCCCCATGCAGGTAGTAGTAGGGATCTCAGGTACACTATTGATTTTAGCAATCATCCTTAGAAACCCTTCTTCCTCCTTATCAACATTACACTCAGCAACTGACATCTCATCTTTTGGAAACATTGGGCGGGTGGGTTCATGGATTATCTTAATCACATTGAATTCTTTTTTATATTCACCCAAATTGAAAATCAGTTTCTCCTTTGACACATCTATCACAGCTCCCATTTGGAAAAGAAAAGCCTACCGAGAATTATAGGAACCTCTTAGTCAAACTCTATATCAAGGATAAGAAAATCAACAGGTAAAAATATTTTGCCTACTCCCACTAACAGATCATTGACCCTACCCACTGGATGAGTAATGGACATATCAGCATGTTGTAACACAACAGTGGTGGTTTGAAGGAAATCTTAATCTCAGGTGATGAAAAAGTGACAAGGGAATCATATTAATACCATCACACAAGACACACAAATATTTGAACTTACCACATTTATCCCTAGTAGTGAAAGGGTTGAAAAAGCTTCCTGGGTCCTGAAGCATAGGAGGTATCTGATTCGGTAAGACTGCACTACACTCTAATGTTATGCTATAGGTAGAAAATTTTTCCAATGTCTTTTTGTTTGTAAATATTTTCTTGAGTGATTTTAGATAAGACGGGAATTGAATCAATTTATCCAGGAATGGGATATCAATGATCTACTTTTAACCACTTTCAAAAAATTCAGCAGTTCATAATCATGAATTGGATTCTTAATTCTTTGGGGGAAAGGGATTTCAAGGGGAAATTCTTCACAATTAGAGGAATATTTGCAACTTCCTATTCAAAAAAATACTTCCCTTTATTGTCTTTGTTTTTTAAGCCATTGTCTTTGGGTTTTTTAGCTAGAACAATTGGAACTAGAGGGATTCCAGTGGTGCTGTTCAGTTTTCCAAATTCAGGTCTTTTCATATTTGAGTTTCCAGCTTCATCCAGTTTCTCCTTTTCAGAATTTTTTGGTTCATTCATAGGCTCTTGGTGAGTTTGGAGACCACTTCTGGTGGTCACAACCATGGAATTCTCCCTAGTATTGGCTTCAGTGTTGCCAGGAAACCAACCCTTTTCATTATTACTAGCATCCCTATCCAACTGCCCCATTTGAATTTCCAAATTATTCATTCTGTCATTCATTTGTTCTTTATCATGATCATTTTTTATCTTTTTTCATCAACTCACCCTATCAACTAATAGAAAATTTCACTCACCTCATATTTTGAGTTGGATGACTCATCATTAGGTTGGGGTTGGTGTAAGAATTACTGTATAGGTGTCCATTGGAATCCAGAAGGGGTAGATGGTCAGCGGACACCCTCCTCCCAACATGATAGGTTTGGATGGTTCTTGTACCCCAAATTGTAGGTTTTGGAAAAACGATCATCTCTAGGCTGTATCTGAGGACCATATCCTACAAAGTTGGAACTCTCATGAGGATGGACAGGAATATCAAAGTCTGGACAATTGGTTTCAGAATGGAAATACATGCTATAGTGGTGGCACTTCTCCTTAAGAGTATGATGTGGTTTCTCATTAAAGAACCCAGCAGCTTGGGCTTCAGCATGAGGAGCAAGGGCAGTTTCCTTTCTCACAATGGTTCTCCTCCTTGAGAATTTGTGTGGGGAGTTTTGAGCGAAGGTACTAAAGATTTTTTTGAGCTCATCATCAGTCCTATCATTAAAGTCTCTTCCAGAAGACTGGTCCACAAATTTTTGGTGGTAAGGGGTGAGACTATTGTAGAAGGAGTCCATGAGGAATTGGGGTGTACATTGATGGTTTGGACACTACCTGTGTAACCCTCCAAGACTATCCCAGGCTTCATGAAATAGTTCTCCCTCATCCTGAAGGAATCCAGCTATTTTGTGCCTAATTTTAGAGGTCAACCTTCTAGGATAGAATTTGATTGTGAAAGCTTTGTAAACTTGATCCCAGGTGAAAAAAATTCTTCTTCTTACTATTGGAACCAAAACCTTGAATTTCCTTTAAGGTAGAATGGGAATACTCTCAGTTTAATCTCATCCTTAGTAAGACCCCTAAGTGGTAGCCACTGGACACTACAGTAGAAGGCTATAATGAAGTCAGGAGAGTCTTCAATAGGCATTCCATTGAAGGTGGGCAGCTGGAAAAGAAAATATTGATTGATCTTGTAATTCCTAGACCTAGAAAAGAGTCTAATTTATGAAGGGTTACTAGAAACTTAAGGTAGAAATAATTATCTCAAAGTGTGCCTCTCAGATATCTCATTATCATGTGGGTTCATCATTCCAGGTTGGGTCAAATTTTTAGGAAGTAGATTGTTCCAGTTTTTGTTTCTATTATCTTCAATTTTGACATTGTCTTTATTCATTTTCACTTCCACGAGGTGCTTATCAATTTCTGTATTACCAGGTACAAAGTATTCAAACATAGAACCGGTTTTCATGCAGCATGATCACAATTTATTTTTGAATATCAATATACTTTTTGCAGATTTTTTTAGTGTTTTTTTTTTTTTTTTTTTTTGATTTTTTAATATGTTAATTTTTGTTTATATTTTTCTATTTATCGCATCGAGACTCCCTGGAATCAGTGCCAAAATTTACACAACAACGTGTCATTGTGATAGGGAAACAAACTAAAATTTAAAACCTACATACTACTTAGAACAATGGCATAACAGGGACGAACCACATGGAAGATTAATGTTGTGTTTTCCGATCTAAAAAGAATAAACTAAAAAACCGAAATAAGAACAAAAAACACTGCTGGTGGTGGTGAGGTTAATTGAGTGAGAATTAGTATGCGAAGAATTGAAGGTGAACTGATGATTTCAAGGAAAGTAGATAGATCAGTAAGGGAAACTGTGGTGCGAACAGCCAATAGATGAGTTGTGGGAGGAAGTACACTGTCTGATTCGATATTTCTTAGCCTCATTCATGAACTGATGTTTTAGAAATATGGATCTACCTTAAAGTAACTATCTATATTTCTCATCTGATTACTTTGTGATGAAATTTCTATTAGAGTTCTTCAACTCTAACATTCATTCTATCCAATGGTGATGAAGGTCAGATGTCACTGGGCTCAACTTGGCAGTTGAGTTCATCATGTCTCTCTCATTTGAGCATGACTCATTTTTCAATGAGTCCCTCATATTCAAATAGTTTTTATTAATAGTCATTCAAGATCAGTTTTCACTCGACCATGTTGTTTTGAAAATAATTTTACTCCGTGAACAGTGAGAGACACATTCCAAAAAATAAGGCAATGCATGAATAAGAATGAACAAATCTAATCAGCCAGCTTATCCACCCCCCTACAGGAATTTATCTGGACATAATATTTGGTTTCTATGAAAAAATAGAATTAATATCAATGAAATTAATATTAAAATATTTTGAAGAGAAATAGAGCACAGGGAAAACCAAAATGTTCGAACTCCGTGCTAATTCTCTGGAATGTACTAATCCCTGGTGCTCAATGGTGGCTACGATGTTGTAAGCAACTCGATGTCCCACATTGGATATCAAGGTATTCAATGCATTGAACTTCTTCTCTCGGTACTCTAATCTACTTCTGATGTTAAATGGTGAAAACTATAGTGATTGATCGATCCTCTCTCAATGGATGGAAGTGAAATCTGAATGATGTCTCTATCAAGATGTGCCATCCAGTCCTTTTGAATGCCTTCTCCTTTGATGTCTACTCACCCACCGACCCCCCCCCCCCGAGTCTGGGTCCTTGCCTTCCATACTTCCTCACCTTCCCTCTGGTCATTATGAATGATTGTGTGCCCGTCACGAATGCTAATGACCATTAAAAGTCTACAGAATCTCGCACAAGGTGTTCACTGGCCTCCACATGGATCATTCAATATACTGCTTCCTCTGCACTTATCACCGAATCATTTTCTCTTAACTGAATGAAATGGTGCATGTGATGCGAACCACCCTCCCTCAGCCAAAAATGCACGTGAGTCAGATACGAATGAAATGACATTATCCTTATATATACTATATATTTATAATACTAAAATAAAAATATCAATATCTAATATTATTATTAAAATAATAACTATTAATAATATATATGATATATAAGAAATTAATATTATATATAACAACTTATATACTTTTATTAATATACCTATTATTGTATATGATATATAACACATAATATATGAATCATAAAAAATATTGTACTCAATTATATATTATTAATGTTATAATAAATATATTTATTATGTAAATATCAAAATAATTGCCTATTAAATATAAATGTTATAATATGTTATAATATAATATAAAAATAATTATAAAAAAAATAAAAATGAAAGTAAAAGAAGAGGGGAGGGGGTTGGTTCTGTCAGTGTGGTGCAAGGGAAGGGGATTCGGCAGCGGTGAGGGCCTGTGGTGATAGGGTGTGTGCAGCTGGAGGTGACGAAACTGAGGAGTGAAATGATGTGGGATCGCGATGGAAGTGGCGTGGCGTAGGATGGAATGGGAGTAGTCTGACATAAAAGGTAAAAACAGGGTGTCTTAGTGGCAGCGGGTGTTACGGTGAAGGATGGACTGTGAGTGAAGCTCACAGGTACACCGTGCATGATGTTCACAGTGAGACCGTGAGGAATGGGGTGGAATGGTGAGACAATTGGGTGACGGATACGGTGGCATCGTGAGGTGCGAAATGGTGGGGGGATGATGTAGATGTTCTACCGTGAGTGTTGCTCACGGTGAGAAATTGAGGTGTGGGATATAGTGGGTAGAAGAATGATACAGTGGCTGGGAAATGGTGAGATAGTGAAAGTTATACAGTGGTTGGGAAATGTTGAGACCATAATAGAGGCATCGTGAGTGTCATAGTGAGACGAAAAAGAAACGGTGGATGGGGGTGAAATAGTGGGACAACAACGGAAGCACCATGACAGCATGAAAATAGTGGCACTAGGACAACATGATATTGAGCGACTGTAACACCAGAAAAACAAACACAACATAAAAATTAAACAAATAAATAATTTAATAATAGATTGAACTAAAGAATAAGAAATATTAATTGAATAAAATTAAATTATTAAAGAAAATTAAATTATTAAAATACTACAAACTAAAACAAGTTATTTATTTACAATTTAAAGAATAAATAATTAATAAATTAAATTAGTAAATTCAAAATTATTGAAAAACTAATACCATATAGAATTAGTTAAATAAAATTAAAATAACAACTTAATTTTATTATTGAAAAATAATAAAAAACAACAAAAACACACTTTTAATACATAAACTCATTTATGTATAATATAGTTTATAAAATACATAAATTGTTAAATATTACATAAAATACAATGGTTTGATGTTAAAAAGTAAACAACATATAAAAAAGGATGTGGAAAACTGAATTAAAACACTACCACATCAATAGTTGATCATCCCAAGCTCCATAGATGTCTATAATGATTGAACTTTTCTTATCCTTTATATAACAGCCTCACCCAACCCATTGTCTTAGACATGGTGAAGGTTCTACAATAATTAAGTGGAATTAATCATATAATGAATTCCATCAATAAATTTCATTATTTTAAAGGAAAATAAAATATGGTAATTCTTTTCCCTTTCTAGATGAACACACCCAACCATCACATGATAAATCTGAACAACTAAAACCAAGGGTAATTATATAATGATTTACACAACAAAACTAAATAATAATACCTAATGAATCAAAGGCCAACATTAGAGTAATAGTGAATTTATCTAAAAAATAATACTAAAACACTAAAGTAGTAAAATACTTGATCACCAAGGTAGCACCACAAAATAAAAATACATGAACATCTCCAACCTCCATCTCAGCCAACTATGATAGATAAATCAAGGGGCATCACTTGAGATATAAAAAAAACATACCCATTTCTTTTATTATGTAAATAACTTATGTATATGCACCATATTGAATATATAAGGTTGAATACCCATGCCTATAAGGATACCCCAATTAGACTTTTATATTATTACACTATAACCCAAAATCATTAAGCTAAATGGAATGTAAATTAGGAATAGAGAATATCAAAATCATCTAAATGTTCTTTCTCAATATTCAAAAAATCATATGAATAGTTTTATAATATAATTTTTAACAAATTTCTATTTTCGTTTTAATAATAATTATTATTGAATTTATGTTAATCTTCTATAGAATACATTTTATCACACACACACAAACATGAATGATGAGTGACATCCCAATGGTTTTGTTTGGTGATATTTCCTCTTCCAAGACACTACAGAGTGAAAATCTTCTAGGTGTCTTTTGAGTCAGCATAAAGCACCGAGTCTATTTCAAAAAGGCCTTGTACAATGTAAATTATGAACACAAACTAACCATGTTTCTTTTAATCCAACACTCACAAGATAGTTATTACAATAACATGTGTCAAGATCATCTCCCTTAAAAATAATATTTTATTCAGTTTTTCAAACACATTATGGAAAATAACCACAACACTACTACAAAATACTACAAGTGTAATTTAAATTAGATATACATTCAATACGGCTAAATCATTTAAAATTATAAGTTATTTATTTAAGAAAACCAGGAGTTTTTACATTTCAAAAATGTGGAATGTGGATCCCTAGAAACCAATAGTCGATGTCACGAGTGGAAGAATGGTTATTTTTAAAAAAAAGGTTTAGGTTAAAAAAATTAATTTCAATATAATGAATTTCTCATGACATTTTTTTTCTACACTATTTGATGAACTATATGTTAACTGTGTGATTTGTAATTTTTTGGAAAAACCAAAATTTGGGCAGTTAGATACATGGTTTGTAAAAACAAGGCAACACCTATGAACTGAACTAGTGATAATAAAACACTTTCATGGATTTTTGGAGATATATGCATGGTTTCTACTACTAGTTCACCTCTAAAATGGTTTCCATAATATTATAGAAACATATAAATTCATAAAAAACATTATCTAACATAAATTTAAAACAAATTTTGAAATACCTCTAATAGGGGTGTTACTTTATCATAATCATTTGTGTTATCATTCTCAAAATGTTGTAATTGGTTTAACCACTAATCTAGTATAATCTTCTCTCATTACCATGTATCATCTTGAATATTATCATAATACTATATTATTGATACTAAACGTATAATTTCTCCATGTATTACCATTTCTTACCTATCCACAATCTAAACTAGTATAAAGATAAATATCATATCCCATTTAGGAGTAATATAGTCCCAACTAATCACATGAATACAATCTGGGTAATATTTCTTCAATTGAGAGACATAAAATATATTATGGATATAACTAAATCTCTCTGGTAAGGGAAATAGATATGAAGAATTCTCTATCCATTCATTATTCTAAAACAATCCAACAATCCATTGGGATAACTTCCCATACTTTTCCAATATTCTATTACCATGTCTTGGTGACCCATTCAAAAAGGATTGGTCAATCAAATTAAAATATAAAGGTCAATGATGATTGTATACATTTTATTTCCTCTGAATCTAATCTATTTCAATATTATTATAGATCATTTATATCAAATTCACTGTATCATGATCTATAATGGGTCTAACCAATGAAATTTCTCCTATTCTAACCGAACATAGTGGAGAAGAAAGGTTATCCATATAATACCTAAAATGATACTATATCTATTATCTCTTGATAGCTATTATTATAGGATAATTATACCAAATACATTGGATCTTCCCATGAAACCCCAATTTCTATGACATAAGCTCATATAAAATCTTCTAATGTCTAAATTGTATATTTTACCGACCCATTAGTTTGATTATGATATTTTATACTAATTGAAAATTATGTTATGAGAGATTATTACAATGATCTCCCGAATTGAGATGTGAATCAAGGTTCCATTTCAGATATTATCAAAACATGAACTCCATGAAACGTAACTATTTATTGGATATATAGCTTTCATAAATCCTCTATCACATTGGACACTCTAATTGGGTGGAAGTGTGATTGCATGGTGATTTGATCCAAAATCACCAAAATAACATCTTTCTTCAAATGAATCCTTTCTATAAATATGAAAGAGTCTAGAGAAATATATTTCAATTTCTATATAGTTATATGGATTGATTATAGATTAAGAACCAATGGTTAAAACTCATCCTTTCCTTTATGAAAGGTTACACATTTCATAATGTAGTCAACAATGTTTTATTTCATTCCTAGCCACTAGAAATGCATCTTCTTCAACCTTTACATTTTCAAAAAACCAATATGAATAACCCATTTTAAATTTTGATATGTAGAGAGAAACTATTTCACGAAAAACATAGAGACTATTACTCTTTTTTGGTGGAATAAAAATTATTTTCTATCCTCTTTCAAGTCATTAGATCTCTCCCATCAAATTTGTTTTGACCTAATTTTGATACAATTAAGATCAGATCTCTAAACCTATTTGACAAGATCCAATATGTTTGGGACAAGATTAAATGATAAGAAAAATTATTCTTATTGTATTTAAAACATTACATATGAATGTCTGCAAAAATAGTCATTAGTTTTCTTTGGTCATGAGCTTCCATGACCACTGCATTTTAATATTTTTAACTAAAATCACCTTCCATGTATTTCCCTTTCCCATGTGCATACAATTATTAAAAGTCAAACATCTGGAGGAACTCTATCCATATTCATTTCCTCTGGTTCAATTATTACTTAGAAAATACGTATTTCAAACTCGTATGATCAGGGAAGACTATTGTATTTTTCTCTAATGTGATAATGATGTCACATCATTAATGAGGTATAAATTTAGATAATTCAATTCTTGAATCGGATAATTCTTCACAGGGATTCACAAAATTTTATAAACCATAGGCCATTACATGTTCTCTTATCATGAGAACACAACCAATACTAGATCTAGACACAACATAATATGCCTCATATCCCTGATATGTTTTTATAAAAACGGTCATAGGTGTTGTCAGGATATGATATTTAATATCTAGAAATAATTTCAAATAGTCACCATTTCATATTAATGGAACACCCTTTCCCTTAATAGGATTAGTAGGAGAATAAATTCTTTAGAAATCAAGAAAAAAATAAGAGAATATAATTGCTTTATAAACCTAGAGAATATTTCATCTAAAAAACTATTGGGTTTCAATAAATAGATGACTTCAAAATGCTTACTAGGGTTCACTAATATCCCCTCTTCATAAATGTCAGGACCAAGGAAACAAAATTATAACTTCCAAAATTCAAACATAGAATTATAATCATATAATAGGTGATTAAAAAATATTGTAAATATGATTTACAAGTGTTCATTTGAGTTATTCCTCCTTTGAGAGTGAATGAAAATATCACAAATTTATTTGAGAATAAAATTAACAAGGTATCTATGGAAAACAAATTTCATTATGTCTACAAACTCAGCAAGTTTATTTCTCATGTCTATTGGAATGAAGATAATGTTTTAATAGCCATATCGACTACGTAATTTGACATTCAGAATGTCCAATTTTTTTATTTTAGCTAATGACATACCGATCACAAATGAATCATGGAGAAACACATGGATCCCATTAATAAAACAAATATATATTACATTCAAGTAATGGGGTAAATAATATTTATCATAACATGATTCAATTTTAGATAATCAACAAATAATTGAATGGTATCATAAATTAATTAATTAATGAATTTTATTTAGAGTATGTATATGTACTAGGTATGATGAGAACATAAATATCTAATTCTTCAATAGGAAATTTAATTACCATAACCCTATTGGATCCATTCAATAATATGGTAGTGAAATAGGGCTAGTTATAGAAACTATAGTGATAGAAATTTTGATTTAATTCTTTTCTGGTAACCTAATTAAATTGTTTGGAAATGCATTCAGGTATTGATTCACAATGGTAGGAAGAGTCATATTTCCAATTTCATCTGTAGTGTTTAGGGTCACTATTACTAATTGAACACATATTGTTTTTTCTACTGTGACAAAAGGCCCCACTCAAACTACATTTATGTCTTAATCTCCCTTGAATACAGAAATAATTCCATCTTGGGATGTGAATGTCACTAATAGAGCATAGTAGTTGATATGGGATTTAAATTCCAATAGTTATTCCATTCCAAAGAACAAGTAAAATTAATATCTCTCTTGTATCAAAAAAACACAATGAAACTATATTGAATCAGTGGTAATATATGATTTTGGGAACATGAATCCTCTACACTACCACTTCCAAACGGGTGTCTAGATACTCATGGTATATGAAATCATTTAAACAAATAATATAATTGTTTAACCACATAAGATGTTAGAAAATAATGCAATACACTATTATTATACAATAAACTAATAAGAGTTTGTTTAGATGTATACTTCCCCATACTATGGAGGGACTTGATTTGTCTGTCATTATTTTTGGCTCTTCTCTATATATCAATAAATCAACTTTCATAGGATTGGTTTTTTCTCTATGGAGGTGTCAACTAAATAATTAAGGTTTTTATAGAGGTATGGTAGTTCACCGTAGTCTATAGTATAAAATTATTATTATTATGGATTTTCGTTCTAATTATATAAATCCTAAGGCTGTGTTAATTTAATTCCACTTATTGTTTTAAAAAGTTTATGACATTAACTATTGGTGGATATTTTTTTCACATTGGTAGAAATTCCATACTGTTATAGTAAATTCCATACTTTTTTGAAAAAGTGATCTACACTAGAAATATAATGATTCGTTTATACACCATGGTGAATAAGAGAATAATATGATGGATTGATTTTATATTTTATTTATACCATAAGAGTAACCCTCCCCTTCAGTTAATTCCTCATGTTGAAACTCCAAAAAACACCCAGATGGGGGACAGTTTACAAACCACTAAGATGCCCAAAAATATACCTTTCTCTAAAAAATCAGTTATTTGTAATTTTTTATAGTAAGTATTGCAAAAAATTACTACCTTTGGGAGAACCTCGGGTTGGAGGCCCACCTCAAAGATCCATGATTTAAATATCTCAATAGTTTCTACCTCTAATGTAAGGAGAACAAGGTGGTGAATTTAGTAGCAGAATCTTTCCCTAAAATATAGACATGTAACATTTAATATAATTATTTAATTATCACTCTTTGAAAGGATTTTAGAAAGAATTTTTTTTAATCTGTTTAATTAATCCATTTGAAGGGAGGTCTCTATCCAACATAGCTTGAACAGGTATGTCCCACCATGATAGTTCCAGATCATCAAGAATATACAATTTTAGATAGACCTTCATTTCATTTAATTTCATAATTACAAAAAAAATACTATTAATCCTCCTCACCCATACATATTAATTCATAAGACCACAATCATAGTGAAATTTTGGTGGGTTATTCCTTATGTAATGTGTTTAGTGTTTTATCTACCAAGATTCAAAAATATTAGGTATTATACCCATATCCTAAATGGATTTCACAGTACTTTGAATGAAATTTTAGTTCTATTATTGTTCAGGTGTAATCTCAATCTTGTATTCTCCCTGTTGTTAGTTTCCTGTTCTCCTTAATAATGGAACTCTTATTCTACACTAAATTTTAGAAGTCAAAAATTTATCTATTTGTTGTTTTTATTTTCATGATTATAATTTACATATCATCAAAACAATTATAATATCATATTTATAACATAAAATAATCTTGTGCAAATATAGTCATTGTGGGAAGTCTTTTTGAAAAAAATATGATACTTATCACTCATCAGCTTAACCCATTGTGATTATTTAATGAGATACCTATAAGTTCTTAACAACAATATCTATACCTAGAATACAATGATAAATTTATGTTAAGAATAAAAATGTTATAAAATTATTTTTATGGTATAAATATCAAGTCACGATTCATCTTACCTGTTTTTGGGTATTCCAACTAACGGACTGATCAAACTGATACCATTTGTAACATCCATACCCAACCCATTGGCATGGATGGGGTCGAATGTGCCACTAAACATAGGTGATGTTCTGCAGACACTGAAGGATTGAAATGAATACTATGTGTTTGAACAAAGAAGACCTAGGGGAACATTTTTCCATTTCATGACACTCACAAACCCATCACATGATAAATCTAATAAAATAATACCAAGTATATTTCTATAATGATATGTGTAACACAACCAAATAAAATAAAATAATGAATTAAAGATAAAAAGTGAAGTAATATTGGAATAGTATAAAAAGTACTAAAACCCAAAGAATTAAAATACATGGGCACCATGGTGGAACAAATAAAAACCAAAACATGAACCACTCTAAGAACCATCTCCAAAAACGATGACATAAAATTCGAGTAGTTCTCCAAGATAATTAATAAACCTTCAACTTTCCTATATCAAATAATACAAAATCTATATATGAATTAAAGTGAATATTGTAGCAATGAGAAACCAAACCCTATATGAAACCCCTAGATAATTTCCTCACATTCCACTAAGACAAAAAATAGGTTATCTCATAGTATTATAACATATTTGGGGAGAATATAAAAATAATAATAAATAGGTTTATTAATATTCAATATTGATGATGAATAGGATTATAATATTAGTTTGGGAAAAGGTAGGTTTTACTTTTAAGAATTATATGTGGTTGATTTAATTCAATTTGAAATACCATAGAAGTTTTCAAACATATATAATACTCATGAATGTCTAGTGACCTCCCTATTCTTATGGGCAGTTATACATCCTTGACCAAGTCGCCACTTCATGGAAATCCTATGTGTGACTTTTTTAACAAAAATGGGAACTAGGTCAATTTTTATAGGGCCTCATAAAATAAAATTAAACAAAAAAAAACCATGATCCGTTCAATTCAGAACCCAAATCCTAGTTATATTAATAACATGTGTATAAACTATCACACATTTATGAAAACCATTTTAGTCAATTTATATAATATGTCTTGGGAAATGCCCAAAAATGAGTTTCAAAATCCAACATGTATGATATAAATATATTAGAGTTATAGTAGGGTAAAATAATTTTAAATAATAATGAATTTATTTTGGAAAATCAAGATCCTTATCAATCCTATAAAATTGAAAATAGGAAAAATCCACCTTCCTTGAGTTTGATCTAAGCGATGAATCTTAAAAAATCCAAATATTTGACCTACTCCTTATGTTACACTATTAAATCTATGTAAAAACAAGTAATACCATATCCAAACCCATAAATATTTGTTTAAGTATGCCAATATATGGATCTATTCAAGAACAAGTGAATAGATATAGAGGGGAAAGAATATAGATGTGCTAACCATTGATTTCTATGATCACACATTCAATGAATCATCATAGTCAGACTCCTGACATCTGAAGATAAAAATGAAATTGACTAAGGAAACCCTATTAATCAATATCCTAGTTTAGGGGATGAGAATTTGGATTTTGGTTCATGTTTAATGTTAAAAAAATTTTTTCTAAACAATTAATTTTTCATTGCATAATTAGTCTGCATAGTTTGAAAAATCGAGTGATGGAAATACAATTCTATTATATCTAAAAAACACAACATATCTAGGTTATAAAAATAATTTTCCCAATCTTTTAACCAACTATGTGCTTATTTAGTGACATGTAAACACCTGGTATTGTTTCTTATAGACATGTGCATAGTTTATTCTAACTCTGGTAACACAGTATACCACAAAAAGGATTCCAAATCCTTCCAAAACCATCCAAATACTTCTTAATTCAAAAACCTAATAGTAACCATAAAAATATTAAAATTGGTGGTGTTATTCTTGAAATCATGATTATACCCTATGATTTTCCTTCTGCCTATAGATTATACATTGTAATCTGTTTTAGCTTAGCACCCAAATCCTTATGTTATCCCAAAAAAATTAATGATGTGAAACATGAATCTCTATGTGATATGATTATCAAAAAAACTCTATGAAAGAATAAAATCATTTTTAGATAATATTTTATAATCTCATCCAAAAAAATGGTATCTCAACACAGAAATAAATGATCCTCTTCTATTAGTAGACCAAATACCACAAAATAGGAATCATGACACCATAGGGTCCTAGGTAACCCCATCATGAATTAAAAAATCATGTTATCTCACTTCTATTTAGGAGTTGGAATCTGATGAAGAAATACCCAAGGAATTTATTCTCATCCTATACACATTAGAAATTAAGTCATTGCGACACAAAATCATCGATGTATCTCTTCAAACCTAGACAAAAAAAAACTATTATAAAATATCATGTTACATATTATCAATCAATGATTCACTACCCATTTTTTATAATGAGTGCCTATCATTAGCTCCTCCCACATGGAATTTGGAAACACTAAAATCATATGAATTAATATCTTGTCAACATCATCTAAGTGGAACCCTAGGATAGAATCATCCCCTTATATAAACTCTCACTTCACTATGCACTCATGATATGACTCTTGACATACCGTTACCAGGTCCATGACATAACATGTGTCAAACAATGTTCACATTTCTGAACTCTGTGATCCTTATATGCATCGACTTGACTCTTATAAAGGATGATATATAAGTTTTTATGTCTCTATAATTTTTAGACTGAGATCATCTACAATTTTGTGTCCTTTTACTGGAGAAAATTACTTCTTAATTTAATGTTTCTATTAATACTCCACCCAATTCCTATAACTTATATTGAAATCCCACTAAGAGAGGACATATCAAAATATCTTACTGTCTATGTAGATGATAAACTTATTTCTAAAGTGGCTACCAAAACATTAGTGTTTGGACCACAAGTGTCAAATATAAGTCATGTGTTGAGTGGTTCGGCCTGTGGGGTTATTGATTACATGATCCATAAGAAACTACCTAATCTAAATGCATCAACATATCTCCCAACCTAAAAAATAAGGAATCTAAATACTATATGTATCCAATCCTAGTATTTATAATGATCATAAATAAATTTTTCATCAATATCTTCTTCAAATCTAGGAAGAACATTTCAGACAAATCAAACCAGTCAAAAATCACCACCATTTTGGCCGTCTTTTTCATCAGTGCTGTTAAATGGGTGAAGTATTAAATGAAGCCTTGAAAGTTCCCCACAATCCGAGGAAACTTTTAATCTCAAACATGTTTATGGGATATTACCAAGACATAATTTCCTTTAACTTCTCAGGGCCTATAGAAATCAGAGCCTCAAAAGATGCATGCTTGATGAATAGAACCTCCTAAAACCAATAGTGACCCTATGATTCTTTAGAGTAAATTGGATTCACTCAAATTATAATCAAAACTATTTCAAGGAGCCTATAGTTTATATTTTAATTCCTTAAAATATCAGGATATATTCCAGGAATAAAATGATTATTTAGTCAAGGAATCGATGGAAAATCATACTTATATGATCCATGAACACTATTGAAGTATTTATCAACCAAAAATCTGGAGTATAATACTCAGACTATCTATATATACTTATAAATTCTATCTTGTGAATATCCTCTTCATAGACCCAAAATTGTTGGTAGCCTAAACAAAAATCAATCATGGTAACCAACATACACTAGTGAAAACAATGTTTTAATGTTTATTTTTTTACCTTTCAATGTTGGTTTATTACTGATGTTAATATAAGAAACTTTCAATGTCATATTTTTTACATCAGTTTATTTAAACAAATGTTGAAAACCCTTTTACAGGGTGGTGAATAATGGTCTTTTGGCATATGTTTCAATAAAACTAAAATCAGAAGTTTGATAATGATTAGGTAGACTCTCAATGTTTTTATATAAAAATGAAATTGAATTTCGAAATTTTTATTTTGAAATATTGAAAAATTACATAATCACACACTGAAAAACTCAAAAAATTGACCTAAATTGATAAAAAAACCCTATAATAATAGACCAAGGGAAAACGTATTGAGTTCTTTTCAAAAAAAATTAATATTACTCACCAAAACGAAATTTGTATCCAAATTATTCAATCTTATAAAATATTGTGAAAAAAAATTATTTTATTTCAACACATAGAATGTTTAAAAAGAAACATCATGAAAAAACTAAAAAAAGTGTTATGAATTCTAAACATAACATTTTTTTGTAAATTATAAGTGTAAAAATGAAACTAACCTTTTTAATGTATTTTATTCTTTTGGTAGTAATTATCTACTAAATTAATCATATAAAATAATATCCACATTAAAAAAATACCTTTTGATGATGAAACTATGTTTATAATACATTATTTTAAAAATATAAATATAATATATGTATTAAACCCACTTTTTTGATTGATATATATGTTATCTACCCAAGCCTTCACATAATCAATTTTTTTGGGACCATTGTTGGGCGATGAGTATTATTTAAAAAAATATATGAAATATTTGAATTCCAATTATTATAAGTCAAAACTAATATAGAGTGAAAAAAGTATGATTAATGATCTAAAATAACGAAATAATAGTTTTTAAATTTCATACTGGATATTCATACAACAAAACCAAAAAAACCACTAAACACTACATTTGATTAGAAAAAATATATAAAGCATTCAATTCCCAATAAAATATAATATATAAAGAATTAATAATTTTATCACGACTTGTGGTTCATAATTATATATTATTTTTTACCCACCAAGGATTTGAAAAAACCAACAAGTAATCTTGGTGTTTTTTAATATTTCATACACTTATTCAATTATGGATTCATTGTTAAAATATTTCTATTTGGTTGAAAAATATTCTTGGTCAATAAAACCATATACTGTAGTTAAATCATATTTGATACAATGAGTATGGTTATACATGATTAGAAAAGTAATTAATCAAGGTAAAATAAAATATTTTAACTTAATGAAAATGACTGAAAAATACAAATTTTCATATATGAAGAGCAGCTGCAACATAGGTACACTATGATGATCACCCATTTAAAAATCCATGATGTTAGTTTTAACAATATTTAACATATAATCCTTTACCTATATACCATAACTTGACAAAAATCTATAAAAATTATCTACTATAGGAAAAACATATGATAAATATGTTACCCAATTATTATCCTCAAGAATATCTAAAGGTGTTGCAACCCAAAATTTCCCTTCTCATAGCAGTGATTCCTTTAATTTCAGATACTCCTATATAAGGTAATTGTAGGAAAATATTATATGAAATTGTTAATATAATAAAAAATTAAAAATAATACCCATTTAATACCCCATCTAATAACTGATAATAATGATTATTGGACCAAAGAAGAAATGAAAATACTCTGACCAACTATGGACACCTCATCCATAAGCATCGGAACTGTAGAAATTGGATCAATAATACCTTGATTTTAAACTATTATAATTACCAAATACATAATCTAATTATGCATATAATACCATATATTATATATAATATTTCATGTTACAATATGTACATGGGGATCTTCATAATGAAACTCACAGCACACGGTCAGGTCTAAAAGAAGAGGTGGAAGATCTTAGTAGAAAAGATGTATAAGGTGTGTCTATCTCATTTATATTTAAAGGAGAGATGATATTGAATATCTAATTATATAATCTATCAAATCTTTCAATTTTTTAGGTCAATATTCAAAGAATCTATTTCTTCCTTATATAATTACCAATTTGATGTCACAATAGAGAATCAACTATTCTTTTTTAAAATCAAATTCCCTCTAAAAATCATATGATGTGCCCATAGTGTATCCTATTTCCTAAAAAATGGAAAGAATATATTTCCAACCTAAAGGGATAAATGCCACCTATGACTTTTTTTATTGAATGGAATCATTATTTAATATTTTCTATTGTACTATAATTAATATAATTGTACTAAATAGTAATATTATTGAAAAGTAACAATTAATCACATAAAATCCTATCAGATAGTTCTCTTATTAGGTAATTAATATAATTTACCTATTTTTAATTTATCATCCATTTAAATTTTTTATGATGAGTAGGTGGAGATGTAAATTCACTTGGAACAACATTAGAGTCACTACTTGTATACACTCTTAATTCACTACATTTTTCTGCAATAATTTCTACCTCTAATAAAGGATACCCTCCTCATGAAAATGTATCATGGTATAAATTATGAGACTATATCTATTTGTGAGATATCGTGGAGGCCTATTATATAAAATAAAATAAATAAGTTATAAATTGATAAAATGTAATTAAAAAATGAATTTATATTGAACAAAAACATAACCCAAAAGAATCCTCATACCGACTGGATACAAACTTATACGTTGTCTCTCTATCTATAAAATCATACTTAAGGCAGGGTTATTTCTCTTTTATACTCCAAAGAATATATTTTAAAGTCTTTTTTTTGTAATATATATATCATGTTATCACAAAAGATATTATGTTTTTTTATTCTTTTTTTCTCTTGAATGTAAAATTTATTTTTCAATTAAAGATATAAAATATTATGAAATGTATAATATGAAAGCATTGTAAAACTAAATAAATAGCTTTATGAATTTTTTCATTTGTTACATCCATAAATTATATTTCATTTAGTATTATATTCTACACAAATTTTTTTTAATATACTTATCTTACAATGATTCCGTATAGCCAGGTAAGTCTTAAATTTTATGGCATTTGGGTCAGCTGGGAAGTCATTGTCATCAAACGTAATTTTCACTTTCTTTTCTCCACATGTAATTTTGTGTTTTTTTAATGTGTAATAAAATTATTAAAATACTTAGGTATAGTACTCATTGGAAATGAATAAGAAGAGATACAAATAATTTAAATAAATATAAATTTTGTTTAATTAAATAATTTAATTACTATATATATATATATATATATGAAAGAATATACTTTCATTGATTCCCCTGCCTCAGTGTCTATAGTTTAAAAAGATGTGTGCTACCACAAAAAAGTTATATGTACCTATATTTGATTTAAATTAAATAACAGTAACAAATAATAATTTTATTTCTCATAATAGTGAAAAAAAATTATAAATGAA
The DNA here is from genome assembly GCA_963277665.1 of Viscum album. Taxonomy (NCBI): domain Eukaryota; kingdom Viridiplantae; phylum Streptophyta; class Magnoliopsida; order Santalales; family Viscaceae; genus Viscum; species Viscum album. The sequence goes on along the minus strand of OY728131.1, from coordinate 1,103,044,781 downwards.
CCAAATTGATGAAAAAAATGATTTCAACCACAAACATATAATAATGTAAAAAAATTAATTAAATTATTTTAAATAAAAAATATTTCAAGAAAAAAATGTATAGACACAAAAAATTAAATTCATAATATAATTTATTAAAATTTTAAAAAATTATAAAAAATAATAATTAAAAAAAATACAAAAAAACCAATCATTCGATGAGTGAAACTAATAACTAATTGATAATTACTTATCTAACATAATAATAATATTAATTCAAAAAAAATGGATGTAAATAGATCTTGAATACAATTGGACTTACATGAATGTTCTGGAAACATAGTGAATGAATAAAGATTATATAGAAACTTATAAGCACTTGTATAAATACAAAATTTAAGACTTCCTAAATTTTTAACAAATAAATTTTGTAGCACCCCTAGAAATGTCATAATTGAAAGGATAAATATTATTACCCTTGTTATTAAGATTCACTTTTCATTTTGAGATACTATCTAATTAGAACTTCAAATTTATGTGTCCTTGTCCAATAGTTGTTATTGTTTTGGGTGACCTTCTAGTAATTTTCTTAGTATGTATGTGAGTGAGGAAAGAACACAATGAAAGTACATGTTTTTCCTGGTGGGGAAAATATTTATTCTGATAAGTGACCCCACTAAGTAATAGCATGTGGTGACCTGGGATGGAATACAAGGTATTAAAGGACACCCATGTAGTAAGATGACTATGATCATATCCTAAGAATGGTTGGGTTGTGATAAATGGCGTCATTTTTAGTACCAAATCCGAAGTGTATAGGAAGTTCCTGAATTAGATTCTTAGGGTCCACAATGAGTGTATGGTTTTTTAAAGTGGTTTAGAGAGTAACACCCATGGAAAAGTTTCCCCATGGTTTGTTTGATAGGAGAGACCCATAGAGTCAAATGACTAGGTTCATAGCATATGTAAGTATAGGTCATGAAAAATTATATCCTAAAAAATTAAAATTAAAAAAAATTAAAAAAATTTAATCAAAATTCATTATAAGGAAAAAATTGAATTATTATTTAAAAAAATTTACTAAAAAATAACTTACCAAATTTTCTGATCATTAATAAAAAATAGATTATAAATATTTACCTAAATAATTATTTATGTGATTTAGTGTTTCATTTATCCATTATTCATTATTATTACATAAAACATGGTCCGTGTCTTTATTATTGTCATTTTTATCATCCTTAAATCATGTAATACATGAAGAAAACTCAAATAAATCCATAAAATCATCATCATCCTCATCTAAAAATTTAATTCTTTTCCCTTGAATAATGATGAACCACCTTCCATTTGATGGATCGATAACATAAAATATTTAATTTTCCCGAGTCACCATGATAAATGGTTTATTTTAAAAACAAAATCTTTTCAAATCGATAATTGTAAATTTATAATCTTCATGCTTCACAACATAGTTACAATTAATACAGTTACAAATAACCACTATTAATCAATGTTTATTATATTAAATTTTTAATTTATATGAAATATCCCATAAAATTTTAATTGATTCCAAAATTTGGGGTTTTATATTTTAGACTCCAAAAATAAAGTGCTTCAATGTAAAAAATTACCCCCTTATTTTGAATAGTTTTTTATTTTCATTATTTTTTGTGAAACGTATAACCATTAATATCAAAAATAGATTATGTGATCATTTTAAGATATGTTCTCCCTACAAACTATTTCAATGTTTCTAATGTTGCTAAACATGTGTTCACATTCTCATTACACCATGGTACATATTTATTTTTATAAGCAATCATCGACCACTTTTTATTTGTTTTTAGATATTTTACCTTTAATCTACCTATATGTAATTACATATATGGTTGAACCTCATCTATGTAGTTTAACTTGATTAAAAGTGTCTGTGTCACTTCATCGAGTTGAATAAACATTACCTTTAATCCTTGAATCCCTCTACCCCTAACTATCAACTATCATATATCAATATATAGAGATACGAATACAGTCCACTTCATATAAATAATCAGAACAGAACCCAATCACATCTTTTGATAATTTCTTTTTAAAAAAATAGGCCTTTGGTCAATGAGTGTATTTAACATGTCTCTTCAAAGTATTCAAATATCTTCTAAATTTTTTAAATCATCATAAATAAATAAGGATGAATATTCTAATATCATTAATCAAATGACTCACTAGAATAAAAATTATATCAAAAAAATGGGGAAATACATTTCTATTTTATAATTTATGACTATAGCATCATTCTCCAACACATATAACAATTTTTTTTCAATGTATTTACTAAAAATGGATTATAAAAAAGTAACATAACCTGATTAAATTATTTTTTAATGGTATTTCAAATAGACCATGTAGTGCAACCGATAGAAAGTTTTATATCAACATAACACAATCATGAGATTTTATACGTATTAATTAGGAATCATTCCAGGATACTAAATTATTCACAATTAAATAAAATCCATTCCATAATTTAATTCCTTGAAAACACATACAACGATTAATATTATCTCACTTTCTTAATGTGTAACAATATAGATGTAAATACGTTCTATTAAATTTACAGTGTAAGCCATCTCCAAATGTATTCTCATAGATATCACGCCCAATATAGTATAAAATCAATCTATTTTATTTTATCATGTCCCTAAAAAATTCCACTCAAACTACCACATATGTTGTTATCAATATGTATAATGTCCATGTTTTATTGTACATATGAAAATCTCTAATAATATACTTATAATAATATATAATATTTCTTCCATATATCTTTTTGATGATAAGAAATTCATTTCTCTCTAAATTTTAAATAAATATTTTATACCTTATAATAATATTAATCAGCTGATAATGGTTACAGGGGGACATTATATTCATTTAAACCATTAAATTATTTATTAAATATATTATAATGATTAAAATTCACAGAAATCATCAAATTCTTATGTACAGTACATTTATTCTAATATGAAATATAAAATAGGGAGTATTTTCGTTACAAATAGAACTTACTTCATGTCCCTTAACAATGTATCTATATAAGATTCTTTATATATGAATGATTTTTATAGTGAAGATTAATATAGAATGAAAAATAAAATACTCATTCTTGTATTCATTAAAAAAATTTACACATTTCTCCCATAAAGGTTACAAATCATCTATCAAAGGTGAAAGATACACATCAATATCATTCCTGGTTGTTTTGGTCTAGAATTCATCAAGATAATCAAAACATATTTTTTCATGAATTTCTATCTAAAAAAGTTCTAAACTACCCATAAAATTGGCCATGAACTATGTTCTCTACGAAGGATTCAATGTGGATTCATTCAATTATTGTATAGTCCCATTCTGATATTTCTAGATTTACATTCAAATCAAGGATATTTCTTATAAACTCTCTTCCACTATAGTGAATTATTAACGTTAATTATGATTCTATTAGAGATGTGCTAATTTATTTTTCATATTATCCGTTTTTATAATTTTAATTTTTATATAGATTCTTCAAAGGATTAATTGTTGGAAGGTTTGAATTTTTTTAACCTTTTAAAATTTTTTCTTTTAAATGTTTAATACATTTAGGGGAACATTCATCACTCCACCCATTTCTAGATTTCATGTTTACTAATCTAAGAACTAATAATTACACTATAAATTTAGTGCTACCTAAGAATATTAGTTTCCAAAAATCAACATAAAATCATTCATCAGTTTCTATTTTATCAATGGTTTCAATGCCAACGTCGTGAATTAATTCTTTAATATGATCCTCAATCTCATGTTATATATTTTCATAAACATTAGTTGTTGAATTTCATGTTATTTAATAATGCTAGATCTAATGTTTATAATTATGGATAATCCAATAGAAAATGACATGATGATTTATTTCTCTAGAACTTTACTTTCGCATATTAAAAAACATCATTCATGGATAGAAATTCAAAAAAAAATATTTTCAATATTTTTTTAGAAAATTTCAATATATAATCAAATCCTTTTTCTTATTGATCTTTGCTTCTTAGTAAATTTAACTAATTATGATCCATTTACTACCAAAGATCACAATATAGAATGTGAATATATTTGAATTTATAAACATTTTAAAATATATATAGAAAAGTATATTTGACACATAAAGAATTTAATAAAAATTTAATTATTGATAAATATTCGATCATAATAAATAACTATACATAATGGTCAAAAAATATCCTCAAAATTTTAAATAAATTTGATTGAATGAATATAAAAACAAGGAACTTATACAAGAAGAAATTTTGCAATAAATATTTTTTTCTAAAAAAAATTAAAAATGATAACTACTTAAAAAAATAATAAAGGTAATTATATTTTCAAAAATAATTTATAAATGAATAAAAATTAAAAAAACAACCGAAAATTTATAAATATTTAAAAACAATAAATAAAAATAATTTTAAATATAAAAATATTTAACAAACACCAAAATAAATTGAAAAATATTATATTAAAAAAACATCTACAGTTGTTTAAAATTAAAAAAATTATAATTTATAATAAAATTAATCCGAAAAATGAAATGATTAATCAAATTTATAACTAAATGATAAATAATATATCATCAGAAATAAAAAAACAATTAACAAAATTTAGAGGACGATGATGAAATATAGATTTTTAATTACAATAAACTTAGTCAAGGTTTGTGGAAACATGATGAAAATAGATATATTAATGAAAAATGAGTTCACAAATGAAGTAAAAAAACCTAAAAACCCCTTGAAATGTGACTGTAGGTGGCCGATATATCTCAAGGATTATAAAATATGGATAAAGGATGCAATATTCCACAAAAATAAAGTGAAATGATTATAAAAGTTGACTTCAAGATAACTGAGAGCATCATCAAGGGTGGTAGGTTGTCATAGGGTGTCATTGTTGGCCCTGGTATTGGATTTTGATTAGAAACCTGCGAATTTTATGTGTTGGAAATTTTTTAAAGACTTTTAAAATCAATTTTTACAAACACAAATTCTAAAAGTTATATTCAAATACCATTTTTTATAAAACTAAAAATAATAGATATTATGATTTAATTTTAACTTTATTTGAAAATACAATGTTAGAAGATACACACATCACTTTTACCATCATTTTATAAAAATCCAACAATGAAACCCTAACATTGAAGCCCATGTTTTTAAAAGTGTAGGATCTTTATAACTTATCAAATTGATCATCAATACTTGGAAAGGGTACATGTTCTTCACCATTTCAGGATTCAAATTACTGTAGTCCATATAAATCCATAAAATACTCTCTTCTTTATTAGAAAACGACACTAAATATTTCCAAGTTTATATGCATGGTTTGATATCCATCTACCTCCAAACCCTCTAACAGCAACATTAACTACCTCAAATCAACAAGTGACAAAAAAGTAAAAGGGAATTGATATTAGTTTCACCTCAAGTATAAGCTCAATCTCAAACATGATTCCCATATCTAAAGGAAAAAATAATATTTCGTAGGGGAAAACATCCTGATAACGATCCACCATTGAAGGAAAAATGGAGTGGGTTACTATTGATGTTTTTTATATAATTTAGTGATACATCAATAATGATAGTTCCAAATTTTCTTAGGTGTTGTCTCATCATCCATTCTACAACATCCCACTCAATGATCAGTATGGACCACTCCTCTCTAGGTTTGGTGAATGATACATGTCTCTAGTAGTAGTTCATATGATCTCGACAACTAGTCCACTAATCCACAAAAATTATCACATTGAAACTATTCATATCTAAGATCATGATATCCCAGTTATTTTTATATCAAGAAAACACTATCAGATACTAAATAAATTTCTAGAGAAGGTCTATTATCATTCCCAAAGTCATTTCAAAGGAGAGAAAGTTATAAGATAACATAATAGGTAAATCTAGAACAATAATGAATTTTTTATAAATAAAAGAATGTGAATCCCCTGTATCATAAAAATTATTATATATTGTGGATGTAATAGAATACATGACTCTAACAATAGAATTATCTATCCACATATAATTTAACATCAACCATCATATACTACTTTCCTATCTCTAGAGCACTACCTATCCAATGTGGTACATGACTCACTTATGTCACCAAAGTTTCTTGTGTCTGGGTCTACTACTAAGGACCCCTTTTCAAACCCTAACCTATGATCCTTAAATCTCTATGTGTCATATTAGAACAAAAGTTATCAATATTTTCACCATTCCGCATAAGTGACAATTATTAGGTGTATTCATACATGATGTAATGAAATTTAAATTCCTTCCATATTTATAAACCCTAGTAGATTCTCCTGTCACTGTGGGATAAAATGAATCCCCAATCTGCTCCACCTGTTTTCCACCATGTGGTACTTCCTCAACCTTTTTATTCCCAATAATGAAACATTAAAATTCTATAGAACCATGAATTATGGTTATTATATAAATATATGCTGGAAGAAACCCTATAATGATGTCCTCACAATCCCATTCTCAAAAAAATCCTTGTGAAGTACCTCTATATACATCATCAGTTCATAACCCTAATCTATATGCTATGCACTAGTTGAAGTCCAATATTTAAATTCCTATCTTTTTCCCACATTACCTTAAAAAAAGTTGAGATCATAACAACGTTATAAAATTTTCTGAGTATGAAAACACTAACATTATTCTCTATTGAATCTATATAAACACTTATGCTTGATATAGCTTAATAATGTCATGAAATAACTCCTAAAATAATTTCTCATTCAATGATTCGAACGTAAGAACCCCAAACATTCCTTTCTACCCCATAACACCCCACCATTTCTTGGAAGTTCCTTGAGTCATAAAGGAATATATCTTTATCCTCGTAACCTCTAGAGTCACTTCTAAATCAAAAATTCCCCTATTGATTTCAATATAGTCCTAAGAATAAAATACACCATCAGTTACTTGATGTCTTGGAAGATAATTAAGATGAATTTATTATGGATAATCAATAATCATCAATTTCACTCCTCTACTGTAAGATGAAAAAATATATTAGAATCCATGATGGGGTTATAATACTCCATGGACCATTGATACAGGTGTCAAAGAACACATTGGTGAATCCTCCTCCATAGACTATGTAGGACAGATCATGTCTACCTTAGTAAGAGCATTATGATTTCCCCAAGGTGACATTTTTTTGAAATGACATTAAAACATTTAAAAACCATATAACAACTTTCATAGGATAGATACATATGATTTAATAAGGCACAAATAAAGAATTTTTATAGGATGGTATAACATTGAAGATACATGCACATAATTTATTAACCTCATTACTTTACTAAGTGATCAAGCCTAGAACTATGTACCTATATGTAAGCACAATAATATAAGAAAAAAAACATAATAGCATGCACAATTTCAACTATCTAGTTTCATCACATATATATTACAAGATGATAGAATTAATATATATATATATATATATGAAATAAAATGAAAAAATAATAGAATTTAATTAAATTACTACTATACAACACATAATAGGTATAAATATGACAAATGATCCTATGGTTATTTTCAGGATTTGTGAATAGACCCAAAATGAAAAAATTATAATTGAAATCCCATCACCAATAATTCATAGGTTTATTCAAAAAATGAGATGCCTAAAAATATTGTAACACCCCTACTCGAGTTCCATGCAACCTATCTACATTCTACCATAACCCTAAAAATATAATTTAAATACCACCTCTAATAAAATTTTGTAATACTACAACCTAAGTCACTAGGTTTAATCCAATGTTCCTCATACCCTCATAAACAGCTACTCATAAGTTACATGTTTTTTAATAATGATCATGCCATAAATTTACATTGGGAGGCTATACCATTAGAAAATAATTTCCATTACTATAAAATAAAAATTTAACCATAATTAAACTAAAAACAATGGAATATAACATGAAATAATTCTATAATTGAAGACACTTGATGTTATAAAGTGATAAGAAATAGACACCCAGTGTGGAAAGTGAACAAGAACTGGCAGTAAAATAAAATACATTAAATAAATTATACTATGAAAACTTCCTAGAGACTATACTAGTACAACATACATCCCTAACTCCAAGATACCTAACACTTGAACTTTTCCCATCTTGGGATCCTTGATTATCTTTTATGCACATGAATTGAGATACTCATGCAGGTTGTCATTATAAACAAAGTATAATACTATCAATTCTTATATTAACTAAGAGAAAATGTATACAGAGGTGTTTTTAATTATGGAAAGGTAAATTTTCATACAAGAATACAACCAATCATATACCGTGTGATAGTGCACTAACCAAGATCCCATAAACCCTGATCATACATGCTTTGGTCCCATATTTAAAGAATATCATAAGTATTTATAATATGTCTTATATTATTCTATGTATCTATTTTCCCCGTTATGTAAAATTCACATTCCACGTATAAGGAACAACACCACCATCACCATTAAAGGAAAGTCACACCCATTATAGATGAGTATTTTCTTGCTTTTGGTCGTAAGAGTTCATAAAATTATTGAAAAATTGAACTACGTAAATATATTAGGAAAATACCTAATGGTACACTATACCATCATACAGAACCTGTGTTGAAGGAATTTGGAATTCTCCTCCCATCGATTAACCCCATTTTGAACTCATGTGTTAACCACCATATGTGGAGCCACCTCTAATTAGTCATGTCACCTAAGGTCCCCCAACAAGGAGTTGGCTAAGGCTGCTAGGGACATCTATCAACACGAAGACTGAGAAAAGGATCTAATAGATATGAAAAATCCAGATAGAAATAATGACATAGACAAGAAAAATATATCATAATAACTATTTCAGTCTATAAATTGTATATAATCATGGTACAACATATTGAGGATTAATATTGTCATATCAAATACTTCAATTCAATTAGATAAACACATATATGGTGTCACATAGAGATGAAACCCCCAATATATACCTAATGGAGATCTCATGGGAACCCATTTCCACCAAACGTACCATATCATTCAAGGGTCTCTACATTAAGAAAATACACAAAACCAAACATGCCATCAACTCTATAAAAATACACAAGATAATAAGTAATTCTAACCTTTAATGCTTTGATTTCAAATTATAAACACTATAAGGGATACAAATAGGGGTTTCCATGGGTTGGATTGAGTCATGATGGGGGTCTATACATGACCCAACCAAAAAATAATAGGCCAGGTCGGGTCATTTCACATGTTTCATGAGCTGGTGACTCAACCCAACTAAACCTATTGGGGATCCAATTACAATATACATGGCCAAACAACTTGACCCAACCTGAACCAATGTGGTTCATGTAACGTTAATAGGTTTATATGTATCAAGACCAATACCAACATGATAGATCAAGACCCATCTATTTTAATGTACTACCACCCAACCAGACACGAATATTCAATTGTGTACACAACCTAATAATCAAATATTATTTTACAAAGGTAACAAAAAATTTCTAAAAAACAAATGATAAGTTTTTTTCATAAATAGATGGAATAAAATTTATATCCTCAAACTATAAATCTAAATATATAAGATTTATATATAGTTTTCATAATGTTTGACAAGACATGTCCTTATGTTATGATATATATTTTTTTCCTTCATAAATTTATCCATTTTCATTCATTATGTTCTTTTGGATGATTTCCATTTGTTCATTATATTACTTTCCCATTTCATTCTATTATAAATTATGGTGATACTATAATAATGTTCTAATTTATATAGATTCAGAAACATTTTTTAAGTATGTTCGTGCAACACTATAGATGGAATCCATGACCACAATCTTATATAATTGTCCTACAAAAAAACAATCATTTTTTAATAGTAAAACTTTTCCTAGGTAATAATCTACTTCTAATAAAATCAGAGATAAAAATCATTATAAGAAATTATGTTGATACTTTAAGAACAATAAATTGTATGCATAGTATTTAGTTCTTATATTAATGAGTTGGTAAAAAATAATGATTCACTTGAGAAAGACATATTTTATTTAATGAAAATTCTATAAACAAGATTAAAATCTATTCTAAAATGAATCTATAGTATCATATGTTTTTAAATAAAAAGGATGAGATTATTGAAATTGTTATGATGAACACTGAAATTTGGTTTGATGATCAATGACAAAATGTTATGGGTAAGAATTTTGTTAGTGGAAAATCTAAAAAAGGAAAACTAGATCAATAGATATAAAAACAATATCATAGATAATTATCCAAATGAATCACTAATATAAAATCCTATGACTGCATGTGAATTGAAAATAGGAACTTCAAGCTAAAATCACACATTGATAGACTAGTTCATTTAAAAACATAGCTAAAAAGACATTTTTCCTATAAAATTTTCACATGATGGATTCATTAGTTGGCGAGATTGATTTATCAAGAAATGAAGTGTGGGATGAATTTGTTCATAAAACCATTTATCCTTCATTATATTACTCAATCATCTTCCTTTTGTTGTTGAATATTTAATTAAATTACTGAAAATAATTTGAATATGGACCTCCAAAATATAAGTTTATTCAACCAAAACACATATACATAAAAAATAATTAGTTCATGATTTATTTAGGAATTTCATAATTACCACATGTCACTGTATATATAATTATTTTGTTTTTTGAGATATAGAAAATAAATATAATTAATTACTCAAAACAATTTTATATCCTAACTAAAAAAATCCTAACTATGATGTATTTTCATCCCATATCATCACAAAGTTGAAAAAAGAAAACTCTCAATTTTATGTGATCCTTATATATGTGAAAAATATGAGTATAAATGTTCCCAAAAAAACAACAAAGATACACATTTTTTATGAAGAAGAAAACACTCCTTTTTATAAATAAGAAAAATAACAATTTTTTAAAATTAAATTTTCTTATGTTTGTGGAAAAAAATTAGTTTTTTTGGAAAAAAAAAATTAGAGTTTAATTTTTGATGTTCATACTGGATGTCTAGTCTAGGTAATTATAGATGAAATAAAAATAAAAAAAATCAAATTTTTTAGTATAATTAAGAATCAAAAGTCCATATCCCAAAAAAACACTTATATTTTTTAATATATCATGTGAGGATAATCAAAACAAAATTAAATTCTTTTCATGATGGAAATTACTAAGTGTGTTCTTGAAATAGTATAGATTGAACATGCATAGCCAATTTGTTTATGTTGTAAATAATCACATTTATCATGAGAACTTTTAATCCAATAAATATAGAAATAAGACCTCACAAAACATTTTAATTAATATGATTTATTTTCTAAAGTATTTTTAATTATAATTATTAATCTAATTACATAAAAATCTATTGAAAATTATACATTTTGAAGGAAATTCCCCATGTAAGAAAACTATCAATTGGTGAGCTATTATGACCAATTAAAATGATAACACAATAAATGTTTGTTCAAAATAATTCTTAAAACATTAATAAATTTATAACATAATGATGAGTTATATGTCATATTTTATTATTTTATTTTAGATGGAGAAACATTGATCGTGAATCATGGATGATTTCATATCTTAAAAACCCAATAACTGAATGAACCGGTTATTATTTTTCTTCCTAAAATAGATATCTATAATTTAAAAAAATATTAAAAAATAATAATATATTTAATGGTAAAAAAATAAATAATTTCAAATTCTTCTAGTTTATTTTTAAAATAATTTGGTTTTGAATTTCTAAAACAAAATTGGGTGAAAATTAATGACTCAATAGTACTAAGATTCAAAAAACTATGAAAGGGATCAAAGACCCATCAAATTATACTAAATCATGAATATGAAGATATTATAGTTTAGATATTTTCTATAATAACATTGGAAATTATTGATAAAATATGATACATTCCATTAATTTCTTTACACTATCTTAAAATATCAAAGACAAGGAATCATCCTCACAATTATCATCCTCATGATATCATTCTAATTCATTCTTTATTTGTGTCATTTGTATTTTAGTTTTATTTAATCGATATTAATGTTTCCATTTCTCTTCACCATCAATATTTATACAAGAATCATTAATATGTGAATCTTGTTGATAAATGGACTCTTATTGATCAATATAAAAGATATACTTACCTTTTTAAAATTAAAAGAGATTATTCATAACTTGTACTAATTTAATGATCAACTCATTATTGTTTTTAAAATCAAATAACAATTAAAAACTCTCCTCGGTATATTTTAATTTATATGATGGATCAATAATAACCAATATAATTAAGGCATAATTTAAATTGGATATAATAGACTAATACTTTTTCAACTTCATTTTCATTGAAATATCCATTATACCCACAATAATATCATTACCTGTTATCCATTTTTTAATTTCATTATATATTTCACAATGAGTTTGAATTAATTTGTGACCTTTCATAAGTATATAAATGGAAAATATTATAGTTATATTAGAAAAAGTTAACAACATGAAGAATAAAAAAACATTCTACCAATCATATGTTTTCGGAGCCCCAACATCACAGATAAGATCACTCCTAAAACATAAATCCTCCTCTAGGAAAATAAATACATTCTCATTCATCTCTAAAACATCCAACATAATGTATAAATAATTAAACCTACTATACACCTCACTAATTATGTCATCTTTACTATAAATTTTTAACTCCTCACGAATAATCTATAAAAGAGACAATATATAAGGTGAAATAATCAAAAAAGAATGCATGAGACTATATTTCTAGAAATTGATGTTGACATTTCATTTATCCCATCACTAATAAAGAGGTTTAAAATATTTTTACAACATATCATATTCTTATACATTCTTTTATTAATAGAACTATTCCAATCATCAACTATCCCACCAAATAATTGGTCATTGTTTTATTATAACTAGTATTGTCCAGTGTAACAACATCAATCCTTTTAATATCCCAATGCTTCACTATCAATTATAATACTCATCCAATTGATTCCCCGTTATGATCCAGAAAAAGAAAAAAGCTAATTTTTTTATTTAAAATCGAATCATCATATACAAAATGTTTAGTCACATACATATATTTTAGATTCATAATTGAATTATATGTTTTGGTGGAAAGAAATACTATATAAGATAACATATCGAATATAGTCTGTTATTTTTCATTTATAGTCAAATATCGTTAAATATGTCACCAAATATTGTCTACCTATATAGAACATAAAATTTTGGTTGATTGACTTCAATAAATTCTATTAAGATATGATTATAAAAATATTAAAATGATAACTCCTCAATGATAATAGTTTTATAAAGAAATAATTTACACTCTTCTTGGTTAAAATGTGATACATGAATTAAAACTATCCCATAATTAGTATCTTCACACTTATATAAAAATCCATTAGTGGTATGATTTTTCTCAAGGTAGTTTTGATGATTTTAGTTGCTCCTTCTCAAATGACTATTTAAATTATAAGTTCCTTGATTTCAAGATGTGAAAGAAAACTATTCATCACAATAATTTAAAAACATCCTTTTATTTTTCTTAATAAAATGATCCCAACCATTACAAACTCTAGAATAAGAGACTTTAAGAATTTTTAACTTTTTAGAAGGCCACGTACCCTCAGTTTCTTCAACTTGATTTCTACTACAACCCCATACTATTTCAGAAATTTTATGGGAAGTTAGAGTATACCACACATGTAATTGATCTCGTGTAGTAGTTTAAGTATTACAACAACTTATTGTATCATTTTCAATTAATAGATAGATACATAAGTTATATGTCCAAAAATATACCCTACCACGACCCTCTAGAGTGTCTCTATTTGTGGATCACCCCTGGAAGAATAATAAGAACATGGTTTTCAGTGATAGGGTAATCAACGCAATAAAAGTATTGAAGAAGGAAGATAAGAATAAATAAAATGATAAAAAAATAACTATGTACCCAAGCATGTGCACCACCCCAGAAGGACGAGTAGAATTAGGCAATTATAGTTTGTATTGATCACTCAGGAGTGAAGTATGGGGGAGGAGGTGAGTGAGGTTGGTATCTCTGGACGGGGGTTAATTAAACATAGTCCTAAAGGAGGTGGGATATGGGTAAGGTGGAGATTCGGGGAGAATGATTTCCTCATTACTAAAGGAAAAGAGAAGAAGAGTCAATTAGTAGGGATTTCTTTCTTGGGAGGCTCAGGGATAGAGAAAGAAAGATGAAAAGAAAAGGTGAATAGGAGAGGAGAAAAATCAGATACTGTGTAGGGATTATTTATTCATGTGGTGTGGTCGAGGTTGTGGAGGAGGAGGATGAGGAAAGAGAATGAGAATAGAGAGGAGACGACTGGATGGGGGTTTGGGGATAACAATCAAAGGGGAAATGCTTTTTGCATTTTTCAATTATGTCCATTGAGTTGGGTGGAGAATATATTGATCTAAAACAAGCCCAAAAATAACCTATTCTAGGGTAAACCTAGTATAAATCAACCTAATTAATGTTTTCTTATAACCTGAACCTAGCCGACATGACCCAGTCAAGTTGAATCATGTACTGACACCCCTATTGACACCATAATCACACCTATGGACCAAAATTCACTAGAACATGACCATATACATCATTATATGGTATATATAACCAAAAATATTAGAGTGGATACTTTCAATAGGTTATATCTATATCAGCCTTCTCAAGGAGATTCATTTCTAAAGTATGGTCATTAGTCGATCAAAGAGAGGTAAAAAATTCTCATGATCCATCACTGATCAATCAAAAAATCCTGTATAATTAGTTAGATATGATTGTAGATTAATATAACTAGCTAATATGGTTTATATATAGGATACATTTTATATAAATAATGATAATTTGGCTTAAAATGGATAGGTATTACATTAATGGATGCATCTTCATCGATCTACACTTCAAGAATCCAAGAGGAGATAAAGGGGATGCATATGGAAATAAAAGAGATATCTCATAGAGTTTTTGGTCACAAATGGGTTATATTTACGAGATTATTAGTCTAATAATTGATTTATAGGGAATATAAAAAACTATCTTAATGATAACCTAATATGGGAACTACAAGTGGACCTGTCCGATATTCAGAAAGACCAGCCCCATTGCCAGCACCACCAGCAGGTCAGGGAAACCCACCAGTTAGTCAGTGTCCTTTTTTCTGAGATGGTGTGTCCTACTAAGCCTTCAAACTACGAGAAAAAATTATAAGAACAATTTTAGAAAAAAATACCTTTAATGGAGAAAAACTAAACAAGATACATTATAAATAAAAACAATCATACCTTGAATGTTTATGTTTTTACAAAATGACACCAGAAAATAAAGTGGACACATAATATATCTTGGGGATAATAAATATTGAGTGTAAAAAATTGATATAAAATTAAAATTAAAATAATCATGATGGAGGATAGTATCCTTGTATGAAATTGAAAGATAACTGAATATAAACTATAATATCTTCCAACTCATTTAAATAAAGAAAATAAATATCATCAATATAATGACATGTAAAATTACTAAATCATAAATATCTGTTCAATATTAATGATTTCAAATTTTTATACTCCTGATATCCTGTATCTATTGAGTTATATGGAATTAGTAATCTCATTAAATAAAAAATTAGAAACTTCCATGTAGTGTATATTTTTTCCACAAAAATAGGGCACTAAGTTTACACCCATTTTTCATTCAGGACACTTTATCTTATTTAAAGATAATTACAAATAGGAAATTATTAACTTTATATTGTTCATACTCATCTATTGATATTATAAAAACAATTGAAAACATGGGATGATATTTAAATGTTATTAAGGGATACAAACACAAAGGATTCATGTAATTATATTGCAAACATAAAAAAAATTATATGTTTTCAATTTCCCAATAAAAGTTTAAACACATGAACAAAATATTTCCACATATGATAATGAGACTTTTCGTAGAGAGAACATTTAATATCCCATTATTTATAATTGGAAAACCATGAAGCCATCTTGAGGCATGTTGAAACATATGAAATATTTCAAACCCATTCAACTTTACAAGATCATAAACATTATTTAACTCATGGAATAAAAATATATCTGTATAAAATGTTTGGAAATAATAATATATGTATCTGGGAGATTTATATTTGATGGATCATAAGTTATTTTTAGCTACTATCTCAGACTATGATGGTTTTAGTTATCCAAAAGATTGTCATATATTAACATATATCTTACCTTATGATAGATCCTAAATTATTTCACAGCTTCTCCTATATATCAGATCATTTAAATCATATAACTAATTATGTATTTTGAAGTCTAAAGAATATTATAACTGATTAGCTATGTGTAATTATGCTTAATAACCATTTCTGGTATTGTTGTACTATGAGAGAGACAAAACATCTAAAAGTATCTCAGTATGAGTAGGTAACACTGATAGAAAAACTGAGACACTAGAAGACAAATGACTCATCGACGCATATGACTCATAGAGAGGTAGATGACCTACCGATGCATATGAATCACTGATGCAGATGAAGAACATATTAAATTGACCTATCATCATCCCAAGTGACCTACCGATGCATGGTTTTACCAATGAAAAGACTCACTGATAGTTAAAATGAGTCATTGATGTAATGAGTCACCAACGTATGGAAAGATTGATAGAATTACATAACCATGGGTTATGGCACTAACAAAATGAGATACCAACAGATGAATAACTAATAGAATGACTCACAAACATATGAGTCATCAATAGACTATTTAAATTTTAATTTTTTAAAATTATTTATATCGGTCAAATTTGAGTCATTTAATGATACTATTATATTTAATAATCATTTGTAGGACTTTTAGTAGATAGTCTGAGCTTTGATGAACCTATGCACATGGAATGAACATTCTCCTTGTCATCCCTCAAGAATAAAAAAATGAAGAGAGAAGCAATAAATAAAGAGAAGTGTGGTGTGCCCACATGTGAGAGATACAGAAGAACAACCATGACTCTCATGCACTCACTATCAACACAATAACCAAAGGAGGAACATACTAGGAAAACCCAATCAAGTTGTACGTAGAATTGTCAAACTACTTCAGCATGTCAATGAAGGAGAAGTATATACCTGTAGAAACATGCATATATCTAGAAGCCAGAATATGAAAATTTATTTTTGTGTCAACTTCTAGAAGATTACTCAATCATATTCTTAACTACATTTGAAGAGTTCAGAGCTGCATCTCAAGACACACAAAGCCTTCTAAATTCTTTCCCAAATTTAGTATCTTTGTTGTGTGCATTTTACATAATTTTTAGAAGTGTTTGTTTCTAACTATAAAGAACACATTGTTTCCTATATCAAATTGAAGGATACATATACCCTTCCACTATTACTTTTTTACACTTTTTTCTCCAATGAATAAATGTGGGAGTTGTCCTTGTCTGACATGGTAGATTGTACCCTCGAAGAACTGTGGTAGTAGTCTTGTGACCTGGACAGCCTATGTGCTATTGGGAACCCTAATCCATGGTGTGGATCCAATTTTTTATTACTTTAAACTGATTTGTGATAGTTGATCACCAAGTAGAGAGGATTAAGTCTCTGCTTGAGACTGAACCTCTTGTTTCATATATGATGTGTTTGTTATTTTATTTTTTCTCTATTTTATCATATATATCATTAATCTAAATCGAACATAAATAGTTATACATGACATGTGTTTATGATATTATTGACTTATTATGTTAGATTAAAAATTTGTAATAATTATAAAATTGATATAACAGAGAACTAATCACTATTTTTGAGAAAATAATTGAACAGTCAAGCTCTTATAAATTCACTACATTATAATTGGACCATTAAATTTTAAATTTGGGGGAAATTAAAATAAAAATTTTTGACAGAATTTTTTATAGGATATCAATTCACCCCCTCTTAATTATCCTACTCCACCCAACATTTGTAATCATATGTTTTTGGAATTTTTAGTTTTCAATGATTTTTTGAACTTTAAAACTGTGATTTTAGTTTTATTTCAATGATCATACTAATTCGATGAATACTAAATTTTAAACACATTAAAATCATTTTCTAATATTTTATGAAGGAAAACATGTTGGAAGGTGCTTCTAATAATAAAACTCTATGATATAATGGAACCAACTCTACATATTGGAAAATTAAAATGAAGATTCATTTTGAAAGAATGTATTTTTGGATTTACCCTTCAATTGTATATGAATATATGATTCCTGCTACTGAAATAGTAAATTGGGATGACACAGCTAAGGATGCTTATAAAAATAATTACAAATCCAAGAAATCCTTTTACTATTAATTGAGAGATGAAGAATTTAGCATAATTTATGTATGTAAAACATCCCATGACATTTGGGATTAATTCATTGTTTCACATGAAGGAACTTCTAGTGTAAAGGAAATGAGACATAACATGTATAGAATTAAAAATGATAGCTTTAAAATAAATCTTAATGAGTATATTTCTAGAATGTATCTCTATTTTAAGGAAATAGTGGACACTATGATCTCTCTAGGAAGATATGTTACTTCCAAAGAACAAATTATGAGGATTCTCATATACTTACCTAAAAGAAGGAGAGGAACTTCTGTCATCAATATAGAATGTTGTGACATCAGCAAAATACCTATAAATAAACTCATTGGGAAACTGATGATGTATGAAGAAGAGATGAAAGTCAACTAGAAAGAGGATAAACCCAAGAGAAAAATTGTAGCCTTCAATACTAATTCCTCCAATAATAAGGAAAAAAGGGAATGTTCTGAAATTTAATGAAAGCTCCGGTAATGATGAATCAACATCATATAGTGATGAAGACATGGTTCAATTGGCTATAAGATTCAAAAAATTCTATAGAAAGAAGAAGTTATTCAGGAGGACCAATTATAAAAGAAGATATGATAATAAGGGGGACTAAAAATAGGACATGAAAATAATGAAAAATCATAGGAGATTTCCTATTATGAATGTAATAGGACAGGAAATGTCAATGCTGAGTGTCCAAAATTGAAATACAAGAAAGAGGTATGAAAACAATGACATGACGTATAAGAAAGATATGAAATCCACCTAAAGTGACTCTAGGGATAGCTTTAGTGAATCATTTTGATCTCATTATGAGAGAGATGACATAGAAAATATGTGTTTTATAAAAAATATAAGGTAACCTTTTATTCTCTTATACAAAATACATACTATTGTGGAGATGAAAGTGATTCTGAAAATAGGACCAGTGACGAATTATCTGAATATTGTAACATCCTGGAAGATAAATTCAATGAATTGAAAGATAAATATACTAGTTTAATGAAATAAAATTCTCTCAATATAAATATTAAGTTTGATCATACAACTGAACAAAAAGGAATGCTCAACAACCCATAGAATACAATGAATATAAAATATTTAATGATAAATTGAAGAATGATCTTGAAGGTTTTACCAATGGGAGAAATATTCTTACACAAATTCTTGTTAAAAAGATATCTCCTAAGTACAAATTTGGTATTGGATATCAACATGGAGAGAAAATTTTATCTAAAACAAATTTTGTAAATAAATCTGGAATATATGTTGTTCTTCCTAAAAATACATAATCTACTACTAGTTCCGATTCTGGAAAATATTTTACTACCTCTAAGTGTTCTAGACCAAATAGATTCCATTTTTCAAATATGTTATATAATTATTATTAGAATCCCATGAATCAAATGTGGGTACATAAAGCATTTATTACAAATGACACTAGACCCAAATAATTTTGGATACCAAGAGCTATTTTTCTTTGATTATTCAATAGGAAAGCAATTTGAAGATCTCATGTAAGAGTCAGTGCTATATGGACTGTGGATGTTGAAGACATATAACAAGTTAATATATAATCATATAGAACCTAATAATTATTTATAGTGGATATTATACTTTTGTGAAAATTTTAAAGGAAATTCTTTTGGCTCAGGCCAGATTGGTATCTCTAACTCTATTTTAATTTCTAAATTACTTTTTAATGATGGATTGAAAAATAATTTTCTTAGTATTTCCCTATTATGTGATGGTGGATTTCATTGTAAATTTTTAAATTATTCCTTAAATGTATTCATCTCTACAAATGAATTAGTATTTTCTTCTTTTGGAAATGAAAATTTATAAATTGTTAACATAGATTCATTAGTTTCACAAAATGTTTCATATTTAAGAGAATTTAAAAAAGAGTCTTGGATTTGGAATAGGATATTAGAACACTATAATACACACTCTCTTAGAAAGAATACTAGAAAAATATTATTCAGGGATCTAACCAAAGTAGAGTTTCCAAAAGACAATGTCTGTAATCCTTGTCAAAAGGGGAAATAACAAGATATATTTCAAATAAAAGAATAAAGTTTCAGCTTCTAAACATTTATAGTTAGTTCACATAAACGTTTTTGGACAATAAAGAGTTTCTAGATTAAATGGGAATCACTATTTCTATGTTTTTGTTAATGGCAATTCTATGTATTATCGGACTTATTTCTTAGCTCACAAAAGTGAAGCATGTACTTACATCACTAATTATGTTAAAACAGTGGAAAATATAATTAGACTTAGAATGAAATCTTTAAGAAGTTGTCTTGGCCATGAGTTTTGAAAATCACGACACTGAATATTTTTTTCTCACACAATGGCTACAGTCCTAACTTCTCTGTCCGTTGGACACCTCAACAAAA
Organism: Viscum album; assembly: GCA_963277665.1. NCBI lineage: Eukaryota > Viridiplantae > Streptophyta > Magnoliopsida > Santalales > Viscaceae > Viscum > Viscum album. The sequence goes on along the minus strand of OY728131.1, from coordinate 1,103,023,875 downwards.
TCAAGTAGTGGAAAGAAGAAATCAAACATTACATGAGATAGACAGAATAATGATTAATAAATATGATATACCTATTTACTTTTGGGAATAGTCTATGAATACAACTTGCTACATAATTAATAGAGTCTTAATTAGACATATCCTCATAAGAATCCTTTTGATTTATGGAACAATAGAAAACCCAAAGTTAATTATTTCAATGTTTTTGGTTTAAAAGACTACATCCTTAATACCAAGGATAATCTTCAGAAATTTTCACCCCAAAGTGATGAAGGAATCTTCCTAGGACAATCATCTTATAGTAAAGCCTATAATGTCTTTAATAAAAGAACCAAGTGTGTGGAAGAATCTATGCATATAAAATTTGATAAAACTAATCCACATGAACCTAATACCTCTCTAGAAAACTAGTAAGTTCCAATGGCCTGAATGCCATTATTTTTTATTGATTTTTGATAATAAACATTTCGCGGGGTGAGGTGGAACCCTTACAAGGCCCGTTGGAATAAGTATTACATGGACCATAGGCCTTAGAGAAATTCATTTCCCATAGGATTCAAACATTACATACAGCCCATACTAACTACTCGGAACTGCTCCTCCCCAGAATCTTCATCGTGAATCAGCACTCCACCTTCGCATGGCTATTCGGCTAGGATATCTCATGAATGCACATGCTTTTCCATATGGCAGGTGCCATACCCTCTCAATGTCACCTCTCATTATGGAGACACATTATCCTTCAAAAATATTCAGTCTTCCCTACCTTCCAATGATTCATACATAGTTAACACCAAAACTAAAATGGGAATTACCACCAAGACACTCCACCACTTCACAAACCACTGTTAAGTGGTAATAACCCAACATTCTTATTGGAATCACTGTTATTTCACCACCCATGTCATTCTAGCATGACCCTAGTGATCTATATTGAAATACATAGACAACCACAAAATACAAAAAATCAACTACCTCATGCATAACACGTGTTTCTAACTATGATCCCACAGAAATATAATTGGTTTTTATCTCAAGCCACTAGTTCATCCATCACAAATAGCATCATCTTTCTAAAAAAATCCCACTTCTCAAACTCCTCATTTCATTCATGTTGCCACACATTCTTGCAACTACACACTGAACCTGAATCTAGGTCACATGGATCATATATCACCAGAGCTAGGCCCTGCACCCACTCACTCATCTGACCATGCCTCATGATACAATATCCTTATTGGAATCAATGCATCTTCAACACTATCATTGAAAAAACTAACCATTTACTTAATATTCCAAGCTTCATAACCACCAAAACCCTTGGGAGTTACTTTAATGAATAGAGTTCAAATCTAGGATTTCTTCACTTCTATCCCGCTATACCAAATTAAACACTAGTTTCCACATAAAAGACCATCAAGGCCACATCACAAGACTCATAATGACCTTTTCTATTTCCAAAACCAATCAGAAAACCAACCATAAAAACTCGAGTACCTACTGATAAGAAAACCAAGGCACAACCATACAATTTTTATACACTAGACAATACCAACTCTGCATCCATTATACCTCTAAATGAACCACTTTTACTCTACATCTTTTTAAAAATTCAACATTGGGATAACCTTATTTGGGGATACCCTCCACATCCCAAAACTTTCAACTCATAACAACCACTCAAGTCACATTTCCAAAGTAAATTAATCACCATATTGACACTCTAAGATAAACATGCACTAGAGAAGAAAATTTTCATTCCTCTTCCTAGGTGTAAAACATATTCCTTTTCCATACACATCCAAAATCACTAAAAACCCATCCGACCTCTCTCACAAGTCATCATGAAATATTGAATAGTACTGAATCATTAAAGTGGAGTTACATCATGTAAGGTCCAGTAACTATAACTATATTCCATACACATCAAAACTCAGCAAACTCACTGCTCATAGTGGCACACATTTCCCAACTCTAAAACTTACTGCATCCAAGGCACCCCAAAATACATTTACTATAGGCCTCACACTAAGAACACACCCGCATATGATTGCACCCCTACCCAACCACCACTTCTAGGGACCAAATCATAGAATGTGTGACCAAAACCCTTAAGTGTTACGATGCCCTACTTACTAGAAAATATCTCGTTACCCAAGGTCACACATCTATCATTGGCATAATAATAAAATATCTTTTACCATGAAACCAAAATCCAACAAAAGTCATGATTGAAAACTATGGTCTCAGACATGGGAACTCTCTCTGCCCAAACAACCCTTACATAGGGTCTAATCACAACACTAGGGATACCCATTTCAAATATCCCTAGAGGTTCCATCATTTTCATAACCCTTCAAAATTAATCATTTCCATCTAAAACTCAAGGTTCCAAGTTTCAAAATCATCCATTTTAAAAAATGAAGAACTTACATTTTTCAGAACCCTTTTTATTAACTTAAAATTTAGAAATCCAATCATTATTCAAATTCATATTTCAAAAAAAATATTTTATTGATCGTTTTAATGGGGAATCAAAAGACTTTATTTACATGAAAAAAATAACACTACCATCATGTGAATCCCAATTTACTATCAATCACGACCAAAATAGAGATGAAATATCAATCCTATATGCCTATCTTGATTCATGACCTCACACAACATTTTCCACACCTTAATAGAAGGTAATACCTCATAAATCAATAACACCACATATAAGTGAGCCACTAGATATTGAAGTCACAATCAAATATAACAATGAAATACTAAACATCAAGTCCCACCCATAGAAACATGGTTTTTCCCTCATACATAGCAGTCTATGAACCAATTCATGTGTTCATTACTTGGCCCTGAGATAATCCTAGTATCCAATATATAATTCTCCAAATAGTAATATAAAAAACCACTATGATAGCACTTTTTAACATCCTTTTCCTGGTGGACATAATTTTGTGCCCTAAGATAGGTCATTACATAACCTTAGGTGTTCCTCCATGTAAACCAAAGGTTGTTGAATATAATTTCATGTATAGGGAGATATGTTGGGAACACTGTACTAGCTAATCTGTGTAATTTAATAGCAAAAATGATATGAACAGATATAGTAACTAGTAGAAATGAATAAAAGGTCAGTATGTGATAATGCCAATAGTCAACCACGTAGCACATGATGTAAAAATATGATGAGTACAATACATGTTAAGAAGTCATATAAACATAATCCAAAACAAAAACTTCCAGAAGACCAAAAACATTGATCTAATTCCCAACCCTGTCCGGACCTCCCATGCTCCAACCTAATATCCCATGCACAACCAAACACTAGTTCCCTGTACTGAACCAATATTAGAAAAAATTATAATCTTATCAGGTACCCAAGTTCCATGGTATCCGGAGAAGGGTGTGAGTGAAACTTATTAGGCCACCACTAACAGTGTATAACTCAATAACTAGTTTTTACAACAATGTATGAAAGGAATAAAGTGAAATAAATAAACATGTAAACAATGAAATTATTCAAGTAATCATCTAATATCCATTTTATCCATTTGGATGTATAGATTCCACCAATAAAAAATTGAAACCGGTCACACTGTGCGTTTATGCCAAAGCACAAGGGGTTACACACACTTTTAATGAAAATCGGTGTACACCAATCAAATATAATCGCATACCCATTAGGTAAAAATATTCACCCGATCATTATCATAATTTGTTCATGGGTGAGACATTTAAATAATTTATACTATAGAATAAGACTATAAATTACCATGAATAATAGAATACGTCAAGTTCCCTATCTAACTTGGGATAAATATTTTACCAGATAATACAACACACTTACCTTGGAGCCTCAGTACAGGTAGTCTCATCAAATGAAACCATGATGGGGGAATAGAGCCTCAACCCCCTTACATTACCTATGCATTAGGGGGTGGGTTTAGTGACTCAAAACCTAACCCCTTGGCATAGATCCTCGATTCCAATAACCCACAATACCAAGTCATGTTCACATGATTCTGTAAACCATTTTCCATATATACCATTTCAAAAAACGTTCTAAAATAATTCACATAATGTTCACATTTCATATTTCATTCAACATAGAATTCATCTTCATTGCACAACCCATTAACACAATTACCATTTATATTTCATAACTCATTAACCCACTTACCTTATATGAAACGGACCCTCATTCCATGTTCTAAATTTTATACAATTAACATTAATCTCATTTATAAAACATTTCACATTTTTCAACAAAATGTATTACTATTAAACACATATATCATTATGTCTAACACCCCCACATGTTATGTCATAAACTATTGAAATTCTTCATTTTGTTCATTTCATAACCATGTTAACATGACAACATAATATTCATGGGTCTTATCACACTATACCACTGATCAACTCAATGATTACTGTCCCAAATGAACATTAAAACCACATAATTCTACAAAACAAAATTCAAAATAATTATTTTAAATCATCTTGAATCCACCCTTTAAAACATGATTTTACATCTTTGAAAAATAGAACATGTCCCTATGATTTTGATTCAATTTTAATTATTCTAAAAATCCCTTAAACCATTTAAAAAAAGGACCATTTCCCACATTTAGAAAATAATTTTAAATATATTAGGAAAACCCCTTTTTCAGTCACTTTGAGTTCAATGACTCCTATCAAACCATTTTTCACATAAAAAATCATATTCCTTTAATAAATCTATTATTGGGTCAAATCCCAAATACACAACACTAAAACCATTTCAAAACCTCCTAGTCATTTAAAAAAATGCATGTTATAATTATTTCAATTAACTCATTACCCTTACCCAGAAAACCAATAAAAATATTACTAACCTTTGGCTCTCATAATCCCCCTATCACAATGTTTAACAATTATTTCCACTATTTTTAAGGGCTTGGTTTAACCCATGGGTTGCCCTAGGTTCAGTCTCACTAACCAATAGACACAATGGGGTCTGTGATGAGTTTTAAACCTCAATTTAAGGCCAAAATAATTTTCCCAAATAAAAAACATAAAAACATAGAAAGTTATTAGTTTGGAATGAATAAATTCATTAATATACAACATCATGGTTATATGAAAAATCATTAAGACTTATTACCTCTAATTTAAGATGACTACAATTCCAAATGAATCCCTTGATTGAAACTCAAACACCATTTAAATTGAAAACATAAAATCACCTAGAAAATTGAGGGTATTTGGGATTCAAAAGGAAGAAATAGATTCTACATTCCCCAATACCAAAAATATAGTAATGAGGAGTGTTAGACTCTCATGGTGCTTTAATTTTCACAAAACGACACTCCAAATTCCCAATAATCGAAGGAGAATCACCCATGGAGTATGTGGGGGCTTCTAGTTCATCACCCTTACTATAAGGGGCCAAATGTGGTGAACAATAAGGGAATAAAAATATATGATCATGAAGCAAAATTGGAAAAGGAAAATTTTAAAAGACCACACAGTTTGGCCACATGATTATCCATACTATGTGCCAACTTGGTGTCTCCCTCTATCAATGTCGGGTCAAGACACATGATTTCTAGGGAGCACCGACATGGTCTGGAAGACCATGTAGTAACCATGTTCTGGCCTCTATCCTAAATGTTCCCCAAGCCACCCGATTTCATGGGCTTGGTGTAGGGTTTGTATTAAACATACAATAGCCAAGAACTTCACAATTTTAATCATATTTACCCCCTCCTTGCATATATCAAACCCACTAGGATTCCCCAAAAACTCCTTAAACACCTATGAACCCCCTCAATATCTAAAATAATGAAATTTTATCCAAAATCTATTAAACAAAATCTATTTATGAAAGGTTATGATCTTAAATGATTTAATAAACAAAAATGGGGAAATCAATTATTTCAATTCAATTCATTATTAATATTTCAAATGGATAATCCTTAATAACATTATTTAATTAAAATTAAAAACAAAATCATTTCTTTTTATGAATATAATGTATTTAAAATCGACATTCCTTTAAATCCAATTTTTTCCTAAATAAACATCCAATCATTTCCTTAAATTATTTCTCATTAAATCCATAATTTTTCTAAAATTATTCCCACATATTTCAATGACATTGAAATTGGTGTTTTTAAAAAAAATTAGTCAATTTTTAAATCAAATATAAAATTATTTCAAATAAATATTTTATAAATAAATTGAAAACTCATTTCAATTAAATAAATCAATTTATGGTTTCAATTTTATAGAAAATACTTATAGAACCTAAATAAAAATAATCTTGTGATCAAAATAATCATCAAACTCAATGGGAACATCAATAGAGAGATGAAGGAAAATGGGATCAAATATGAATTTCCAGAATCACAAACCACAAAACAATATCTACTTAAACTGAGATCTAAACTATAAATGATACAAGGAAACATTATTCTTAAATGGGATAGAAATAAATTAGAGAGAAACCCCAAATAAATAAAGAAATGAAATACCAAAGATGCATCAATATCTTTCACTGACAAATTTATTCTCATGAGAGGTGGTTTAAGGATATATGGAATCTTCCATAGATACTCTAAATGCAGAAAAATTTGATTACGATAAAATAGGGGTGATTAGTGCATAAATTGGGGGTTTGGGATTTTAATTAATATTTTGAGGGGATTAAAAACCCATGAGAATAATTTCCTATTTGGGACACATTATTACTAGTATTTGGTCACCCTTACTAGGCTTTTGGAAAATGGTTCACCTATTGGTTGCATAGTATAAATATTTGTTCTCCAACCATGTTAATAACACTATCTAACAGTTCTTAGTTTATAGGGGTAATCCATATGGTATTCCATACCCCTTATCTAACCATTAATAGACCAAAATTCCACGAATATTTTCCAAAAGTGAGTAAAAAACAACCCAAGACATGACCTAAATAGAAATAGATCAAGAAAAGGGTGTAAAAGTGCTTGAAATTATAGAAAAATTTGTTATATTCTCAACATTAAAAACCCTTTATGTCATATAAAAGTATATCAAGATTAATCCATGTCAAAGAGATGATTCAACTTCTATCTCCTTAGTGCCTCATGATCCCAAATAACATACATGTCAAAACTATACTTCTACATCACACAAATCAATGGTATATACTTCTCATAAACAACCTTTGTCTCATAATTTTAAAAAAAATATTTGATGCTCAATCATAGAAAAAACATATTTTACATCATCTTCTTCCTAGATCAGGACATGATAAGGGTTATAAATACACTTCCCAAGTCATGATACCTAAAATAAATTTTGAAATTATGTCAATTGTGGTGGATAATCCTTGTTTTAATCCACCTTTAAAATCATCTCAAAAATATAAAATGATCCCACACATAACTATGTAAATTTTTTATTTTTTTATGAAGTTGGAGACACAACCAAATGGAAACTCAAAAAACCCAAATTAACCTACCCAAACTTCAAAGGTCATAATTGATTTTCAATAAAAGATTTATAAAGGCTCTGTTTCATTATTACTCTTTGAAGAATCAATGGTATCATTATTTTTGTCTCTTGGACCAAACAATGTCATCCTATATAAGATTTTTCATTCTCTGACCAACATAATATATATTTACAAGTTTAATCATATAATTCCTGAGAAGTTTTCATTATAATATCTGAAATGTAACAGTTATTGTCAGATATCTCAACCAATAAGAAATGGAAATCCAAAGATCCACCAATGTCATGAACACAAGTAAAAATAATGTCTTCATGAATATATATATATCATTTTGTCCATTCATCGGTCTGTGGATAATAAGACACACTCAGACTAACATGGGATTCCATCTCCTGTTAGAGGTCTCTCTAAAAATGAGAAGTGTACTAGAGATCCCTATCAGATATTATATCATATGGAACCCCATGAAACCTGACTATCCCTTTCACAAAGACACCTACAAAATCCTTATCATTGGTGTAATATTAAATGGTCACAAATTGAGATTATTTGGTCAACCAATCAATCGCTACCCATATTTTATTCATCCCTCTAGGCATACAGGGAAACCCAACAAAATTTTCCATTGAGATCTCCTGGCACATCCATGTTAGCATGAGAAGGTTCTAAAGAAAAACCATTGGATTTTTGTGCTCATCTTGAACATGTTGGAATGTATAACAATGAGAAAAAAAGTTAGTGACATATTTTCTCAATTATTCTCCAAAAATCATCATTGTGTATCATAGTACATATTCATTGTAATAGGTTTCACAACCCACTGAGAATTATTGAAATCCCCCATCACATTTTTCTTACTGTAAAAGGCATAACATACCAGTTCTGGAAACATCTGACACCCAAAGAATAGAAATATCACTCACTAATGGTATATGCACCATAATGGAGTACCTAATGACATGAAAGTCATCGTTGGTTTTTTTATGAGGAAGAATAATCTCAATAATAGATGTGGTCAACTAAATGTTTGTAAAAAATATTTTTCACATCTTCCCAAACATGAAAATGAAACTGAGAGAATAGATCCAACATATTCTAATTTTATGTTGATTGTATCATGGAATGGGTATGAATTTTTTTAATCAATGAATCATCAATGGAAATCCCCATACCAAGGGTCTAAGAAATTTCAAAATATAAAAATTATTTGTACTCCAGTTACTATCTCAACTAAAGGATATAATATTTTTGAGTTATGATATAACCCAATATTTTTTTATTGGAATAGATGGAAAATATTTTTCCTAAAAAATATTTTTTCCATATTTTAAGAGAATTCATCACAACTTTATGTTCAAGATCATGGGTGGGATAATTCTTCTCATGTGGAATTAGGTGTCGAAACCCATAGGTCATCTTGTGATCACCCTACATGATAATGCAAAACAAATTAGAAGATAATGCATCAAAATACTTCATAGACATATCCAGCTTCTAGATGATTTAACTCTCGCATAGAAGTCAAAAGGTTCATAAACACCTCAAAATAATTAGGAAAATTAGAATCCCATAAGAACATCCTCACATTATGATTGAGAGTAGGAATCAGAGAATCCATGTTTGGTAATTATTCAAGGAACCATTGGTAATATAATATCAAGACAAAGAATTTATAACCACAGAAAACATTTTGTGGCCATTCCCACATCCTAATAGACTTCAACTTCTCAAGATCAACAATAATAATATGTTTTTAGAATATATGTTAAATGAAATTATAATATGAAACCTTGAAATCATATTTCAATAGATTGGCATAAAGTTTGTGAATTATCATTATTTCTATAACTACTGTCATATGATGCACATAGCCACCTTGTTTTCCTTTTAAACAAATATATTATTCTCAGAAAACACAAAAAACATATAATAGTACTCATTTAATGTATTATTCATTAGTTCCATACAAATTACATGAGAATTAGTCATTTCAAAATGCATAACAATGTATTTTGAGTTTCTATACCTTCTCTAGAAGGTAGTATTTTGAATTTTAGATTCTTTAGTTCTAAGATGGTGATAACAACACTGAATATCAATCTTGAAAAACCACATCAACCATTTCAAATTATAATAAAATCTTATATCTAGGGTAAAGTAAAATATTTCTACATAATAACTCATTTTTTCAGTAATATACATAAATAAAAATGGACATGTCCACTTTTTTTCATAAATTATAGATGATGTACATGGTGAAACACTCAGGTGAGTAAATCCTTTTTCCAAAAAAATAATTCCATGGAGTTTTAAAATCATTTTATTCACCCAATGTCATGTGATTAGAGGGAACCGATACTAGATGGGTAAAAGGTACTAAATCAAAAAACAACTCTTCTTATATTATTGATGGAAAACCATAAATTTCATTTGAAAACATATCTAGAAACACAAAAAAATAGATGGAGATCACTATTCTAAGTTCTTACTCCAAGTCAAAATAAAACATACTAATCACTATTATAAACTCTAGAAAGGGATATCTAGACAATCTCATCCTCTGATCTACTTCTCCCTAAAAATCATGAAACGCCCCATTAGTTGCGGAAATGGAGGCCCACTAAAGATAATTTTTAGTATAATACTTTTAAGAAGCCTCTCAATCCATATAAAAAATGAACTCAAAAGGATTCATGTTCAGATTGAGAAAATTATATTTGAGATATATCTCTAGTATAGATAAAATGCAATGGGGATATCAGAGACCCTACTCTCTAGTCATTTTGGGGGGAGTAGTAATATCAATCACACAAGACATATGCTCCATTATAAGATTCATCAAATTCACAACATGAGTATATCTAAATTAGTGAGATAAACTAGTATCAAATAATGTAGTCACTAATGATGAATCCATGGTATTTTTACCTCCCACTACCATAAGATCTGTATTATGCTACTCTAGATAATCTTCCACTATATGAATAATTTTTGTTCTGGATCATTGTGGCTAGAACCCCTTAGTTTGTGAAGAATATAATTATGACATTGTATCTTTTGATCTAATTGATACCAAGCCAATTTTAGAGGAAAAAAGACATGATTGAAATTTTTATTGTGTCATATGAGACCAAACATAACATAGATATTAGGTTTCTCAGTACAAACCCATTTCAATTGAACTGTTTTTACACACTACATGAAAGTCAATCAGCCTCTTTCAGACACTATAGGAGGTTTGGATGTATTCTTCTACCAAAAACAATCGTTATAATTATCACACATTTCTATACATAACATAATCCAACCTAGCTACTACTAGGAGTAATAGTCACTCCTATCAACCCTGGAAAACCAGTCAGGTTAATCTCACCCATCAAATATCTATCAAACACATCTACATAAGAGGTGAGATTTAGTATTAAAACCTAATATTGATTATTAGATTGAATACCCATATCAGATATTATACTTTTCAAATTATCATTAATAACTACCACCGGAAAGAAACAGACATAATGCATGTGATTTTCAGACACATCAATAAGAACATGGGGAATAACAATAAAGAAAAAAAGAGATATAACATGATAATAATAGCATTTATAATAACATATAAATATGGATACAACATTTAAATGAGACATTCATTATTATGTCTCAGTGTTTTCTCACCAAGGTGTCATAAATGAACATTACCAAGCTTATTCACCAAGGTATTGTAAAATATGTAATCTCTAGAGATTTAATTTTTTACCTAATGAATTGGATCACTATCAAGGAACAAACATAATATGTCTAAATATATGGGGATCCACATAGATAATAATTAATCATTTCATTAATAACAAGTGGAGAATAAAGATTGGGTTTCTTATCAAAATATTGGCATAAAAATATATTAAATACCCGATCATTACGAATTTTTGAACCCATGAATGGAACTGTGAGTTCATATATGTAAATAACCAAATCCATATCTTATTTTTAAGTCTATATGAATATCCCTTTTAATGAAAATAGTTCTTGGTATTCAAATATAATGGGAAATTTAATTTCCCATGAAAGAGAGAAAAATATGAGAAAAAAATTCAGCAACTTGATGTGTATAAAATATGCTCTTAAAAACATGAAAACTGGGTTGGGAAAAAGGGTATCCCATTGATTAAATAAAAATATTTCAGTAATTGGTTTATAGAAAGTGGAAAAGGATTTTCATTGGAAACTGGAAGACATACCATATGAAGGACACTTAAAGGGAAAAGAAAAGTAGTGATTTCCATTACCATGAAGAGTTGTTCCTAAAACATGGGGATGGAACCTTGGGGGATTGAGTGCACCTTTTGGGGTCCTTGGGAGGAGAAATCACCTTAAATTCATGGATTATAGATTTGGAGTGAATTGAAATAGAGAAATGGGTGGGTATTTATTGGATAAGTGGAATATCTATTTCATATTTTCCAAATATAGGTCTTGTAAAACTATGTGTTGGAAGATGAAAATTCATTAGCTTATCTCAGGTTTTCTCTCAAGGTTGTGGCCATTTTGTTCTAATTTTATAATATATTAAAACATTAAAATTCAAAAACATTATTTAATACTTATATTTTCATTGAAAATTTTAGATTACACAAAGTAATGTTTTTAAAAATAAAATATTATTTTTAAATTAAAATGTAACTTATAGTTCTAGAAGTTTATTAAAATCTATTAAAATAATTAATATTAATGAAATATTTCAGTAATTGGTTTATAGAAAGTAGAAAAGGATTTTAATTGGAAATTGGAAGACATACCATATGAAGGACACTTGAAGGGAAAAGAAAAGTAGAGATTTCCATTACCATGAAGAGTTGTTCTTAAAACATGGGGATGGAACCATGGGGGATTGAGTGCACCTTTTTGGGGTCCTTGGGAGGAGAAATCACCTTAAATTCATGGATTATAGATTTGGAGTGAATTGAAATAGAGAAATGGGTGGGTATTTATTGGATAAGTGGAATATCTATTTCATATTTTCCAAATATAGGTCTTTTAAAACTATGTTTTGGAAGATGAAAATTCATTAGCTTGTCTTAGGTTTTCTCCCAAGGTTATGGCCATTTTTTTCTAATTTTATAATATATTAAAACTTTAAAATTCAAAAACATTATTTAATACTTATATTTTCATGGAAAATTTTAGATTACACAAAGTAATGTTTTTAAAAATAAAATATTATTTTTATATTTATAAAGTAACTTATAGTTCTAGAAGTTTATTAAAATATATTAAAATAATTAATATTAATAAAATAACATTTTGGGTCATTTATTTTGTATTATTAATTAGTTCACCATTATGTACATAATATGATTTTTTAAAATATATTAAAACCCTAAAACATTATTTTTTACTATTTGTGGAAAAAATTAATTTATTTTAGAATATAATAATAAATTCACCTTAACCTATTTTTGATATACTGATTTCAAAAATGATTTCTATTTTATCAGAAAAATAATCTAAAAATTATAATTTTATCTTTTAAATATAAAAATCCTTATTTATTTAAAAATATCCGTTTTTAAGGTAGAGTCACACTTATAAAGTTTATAAAAAATTTACTAGGCCTTTATAAAATTATTTCACCAAATATTATATAAATATTGTTTTAATGACTATTTATTTAAAAATAATAATATTCAGAATACCTTGGTTATATTAAAATATAGTACATATTTTTTTAGAAAAATGTAGTTATATTTTATTTTTTTCCATAATTCAAATTATAATATTTATGTCAATTAAAGATATATTTTGTTAAGAAAAAATATTCTTAAGTGGAATTGATGGAACAAAATATTTATTTATAAAAATTATTTTAAACATTGTGTAACTAAGGTATGGACATTTAACCCATTATTACACCCTCATACACCCTGAGGGTAATGTGTGTGAATGAATTAGATTCATGGGGTTCCATATACAACACCATCCTAGTAGAAATGTCAACTAATTTTAAATTTTCCCATATAACATTTTTTCAGTATTCATTATGGAAGATCGGCTTGGGCTTGGTCGAGGGTGAAAACCAATGACTATATCACCTTGTCATGTTCTATAAAATATGCTTCAAATAGTATATCTCTACTATTTTAGTCCATCGATTCTCTTTTCTTCTTTAGTTATACTATATCATTAATACTTAAAAAAATAATTATAATGGTAAATTTAACAACTAAGGTTATAGTTTCCAATAGTAACCGATGGTTTTATAATGATTACATACCAATGGTTACATTTCCTTATATACCATATAAATACCACTTCATTTATTAAATCATAATTCCCTAACATTTATCTTAAGGTTTTACTTTCATTTCAGAAGATGATGATTTATTTATAAATATTTTTTATTTCTATAGAATTCTCTATTAGGGATATGATTCTAGTAGATTGGGGTGATCCACACATTCACATTTTAGCTGTTGTGTTTTTTATTTCTTTCTGATTATAATGTTTTTCATTTTAATTGGTTTCATAGATGAATAATGTAATGATCATTGTCAAATAGACTAAATTTTATTTGTTTCAATTTATTTTTTATATTATTATATAAAACAAACATTTTTTGAAGGATCAAATATTTTTTTAAAATATATGGTTTGTTATATTTTTCCCCCCTTAAGAAATTTCATCCAAAAAAATTCAACTCATTATCTTAGTTGAAAAAGGTTGAGGGTACATATATCTCATTGAAACCTTTAGTTCCAATGTCTCTTCTTCATGTTATTGGTTTCTCCACAAAAATTTGACAAGTAGGGTTAACTTTTTTCAGAGAACTTTTTCTCTGCAGTCCAAGATCTTCAGTGGCTACTCCTTATAAAAGATGTCAGATTCAAGGTGTACCACCTCCGGATTTAGTACATATGAGGGAAGAGGAATTTCCTTCCTCAAGAGAGATACATGAAATATAGATGGACCTGAGAAGGACTTAGTGGATTTTCTAGCTAATAGTCTATTGCCCTTTTGTGATTAAGGATTTCATAGGGATTAATGTACAAATGGATAGTCTTCCCATTCTTCCCAAACTGAAATACTCTCTTCCATGGAGATTTTCAAATGAAAAAATTTCCCCCAACATCAAACTACACTTCAAATCTACAGTTATCAAAATAGATATTTTTCTAACTTGGAGAAGTATTTATATGTTGTTGGATGGCATGACCTTTTCTATCATGTCTTGCACAAAATCAGACCCAAAAAACATCCACTCACCAACTTCATCCCAGCAAGTATGATTTCTACATATCTTTCCTATTATATATTCATTGGTTCCATTTAAATACTTTATTAAACATTGTTATTATATTAGATATCAATTAATGGAAGGATTTGAGCCCTTCTACCTTTATATTCTATAATTTATGTTCTTAGCATGTCCCTGAGTGTCTGAATTGTCCATTCGGATTAGCTATTAGTTTTGGAGTGATAAGACTTATTGAAATTAAATTTAGTAATAAGATCATTCTGATTACTTCTGTAGAATTTAGATATGAACCGTGTATTATGATTAGAAATGATGTCAATTGTCTCCCCATGTAACCTCACCACTTCTATTGTGAATATCCCACCGAGTTGGTTAAAAGAGTAAACATCTTGAATAGTAATGAAATAGGAAGTCTTGGTGATTCAATCCACTATAAACCATATTGTGATGTTTCAATGGGATGTTCTTGTGAGACCACTGACAAATTTTATATTGATATTGACCCACTTCTATGTTGGTATGGGTAGTGGTTTCAATACCCCTTTAGGATGTTTTTTCTCTCCCATTGCTTGATGACTTACCTAGAACCATAGAGTATAGTCAGAAATCTCCCTCTTCAAATTATACCATAAATAATATCAAGAAGGTCCCTATAAATTTTAGTACTTCCATGATTTATAGATAGTATAGATCTACGAGCAACATCCTCAAGATCATTGTTTATCTCCAAGATAGATGGGACACATAACCTAGTATGGAATTTCAATACACCTTCTTGATTAATATTGACTCAAGAAACTTCTTATTCATCGCAACTTCTATCATCGTTTGTAAAAAACATTCTCATATCAATTTTTTGTTCTTTATTATTAATTATGGTTGAGAAATAATATATAATATGGTTGATTTTTTCCCATACCATACAATTCTCACTTAAATTACTACTATGTAATTAATCAAAGGATCTATATAAATCCTCATCATTTCTAGAACAAAAAAGTCTTCCCAAATTAATGCATCAGTGATTTTTTCTCTTTTACGATGATAATAAATTGAACAGTAATAGTTTTTAATAAGTTAAACCATATGCATTATCTCATGTTCAATTAATGATTCATGAACATATACTTAAAACATTGTTTTTCTATGTATATATCTCATTTCTCCCCATAATTATATACCCCTAATATTTTTAGAAAAAAAATAACTATAACTATAACTAGTTCATGCATATTTTAATTTGGCACATGTGGCTCTAACTATTGAGAGGCATAAGCAATAAAATTTTCATTTTTATAGAGTAAATTCCTAGTCCATTTCAATTATGAATCATTATAAAAAAATAATTCTATGATAGAGGGAAGAGTTAACATTAGTTCAGTAACCAATCTCTTCATTAGTTCATGGAAACTATCATTATATTCATTTTTCTATATTATATTTTCTCTTTTTCAGTTTAATGTGGATACTAGATTAGAATGTCAGGAAATGTTTTTCAAAAACATCATATAATATCATGTCAAACCAAGGAAACTATGAGTCTCAATTACATTTTTTGGACGAGGCCACTCCTCTATGAACATTATCTTCAAAAGGTCAACTGATATTTTTTTATTGGTTACAATTATTCTCAAGAAATCAACTTTTTGTAACCAAAATTCACATTCTATGAATTTTCCTACAATATTGTCTTTCAAAAATATTTCCAAGATAACCCTTAGATTATTTTTGTGCTCCTCAAAAATATTGGATTATATTATATTTTCATCAATATAGGTTACCAAAAATTTATCAATTTTATCGTTAAATAATATATTCATCACATCCAAAAATATAGCATCAACATTATTGATGACGAAGAGAATAACAAAAAAATAATAATTAGCATATCTTGTTTGAGAGGAATTATTTATAATAACCTATTTCTTCACCCTAAATCAATGAAAACTAGACCATATATCAATTTTAGAAAAAAATTGAGCCTAATGAATCTATTCAAATAAATTATCAACCTATTGAATAGGGTACTTTTTTCACTATGAACAAGTCGTGTTCTCTATAATCAATTCACAGTTTCATGGATTCATCCTTATTCTTAAAAAAAGAGTAGGTGAACCAATGGATACACACAATGTATGATAAATCCCTTATTTAAATGATCCTAATGTTTTTTCTTTAATTATTATAACCTTTTATTTTCATTTCTATATGGGTTTTTTGATATCGACTTTGATCTAGGGTGAGTTCAATGGAGACCCCTACCTCTATTTATAGGCTAGTTCTATGTAACTCTTCAATAAATACGTCAATGTATTCCTGAATGATAGGAACATTCAAATACTTTATGCATTTATTTCAATATCACTATTCATTGATCATCATCACGAATAATTATACGGGTCTGACTTTTAGGTAATATTTTGTCTAATATATATCCCCTTGGAAAAGGATTATAGGTTGTGAAATCAAGACTAGTGAAATTTTATTTCTTTTATAGTTCATATTATAATTATACATAGAGAGCCATTTGATCCCTAATATAGCATCTAATTCTACAATGGGATTGACTACTATATTTGGGATGATATTGTACCCGCCAAAGTTAATACTAGAGTTTATATACATAGTTTATTCTAGGTTAATTCCTCTAGTATTCTATAGAGTTAAATATACTTCTAGTAGTTTTGCGGTTTATTCTATATTATTTGAAAATATATATTAGATAGTGGAATGTGTAGAACTAAAATCAGTAATATTACTTTCTATATTTGAGGGGGAAATTAGTGTACATGCCACCACATCATTCAGAGCCTCTGATTTAGCCATCATGATAGAAAAATTATAATATTTAAGCATTGTCCTATGAAGAGGTTGATAGTTTTTTCCCTCTATTATCATTAAATTTATATATTTATGATAAAACTTACCAATATATCAACCATGAATCATTGAACATTAGAATGGTCCTATATAATCGTTCCATTTTTGTTAGTGTTGAGAATTTGACGCTTCACCTCACTATGAATGTTCTCTACTATATGGATTCTCTTATGAAGTTTTTGCACATTCTACTCTCAAGTAATAGGTTCCCCAAATTCTTATCCCTAGTTTTTTTTCATGTGAAAATTTGGAATTTCTATCCGCCTCTTCCATGATCAAAGTTCCTTCAAAAATTTTGATTCATTGATCTCTTCTTCTCATTCAATAAATGTGACCAATCTGTCTTACATAACACTAGTTCAAACGCCAAAAAAATTTACACTTTCTCCTTAATGTTTTCATAGTAATAATTTTCTTTATTATTTCATATATGGGGCCTTAGTACACTAATAAATCTCCCCACCATTACCTTAAGATTCATAAAAAATGATTTAGGTGTTCCAATAATGTCTAATAATGTTTAATTCATATCTTTCCACTGATTATATTCTATTATACTTTAGTTTTAGGAATTCCTTAAATATTTTTATTCAACTAAAATATGGGAAATATTTATTGAAAAATATTCCTCTGAACTATTCCCACACAATAGCATCAATATTCTTTCTCATATTTCTCTTTTTTAGCAGTGTACACCACTGATCAAATTCTCCTTATAAGAGGTATACTTCTAGGGTTAATTTCTATTACTATAAAAAATGGAGTACAGAAGAAATAATTTCTATTGAGATTATCCATTTTTAGTAATCAATGCGTTAGTAGATCCACTGATTGATGGTGGTTATTGAAGCACAAAATAATTAATATAAATTTTCTCTTTTTGAGGAGAATTTGATATCTCGACTTGATTGAAATTGTTTTTCATAACTTGATTTTGTTGATTCATTATCCTTGTAATTTTTTTCAACTCTAGAATTCATCAAAACATCATCATCTAATCATCTATTTCATTCATTAATTACATGGTTCAACCTATTTCCTGTAATTTTTTTAAAATAATAAAAAAATCTTTGAGAAATGTTTTACTTTTATGAATCTTATAATTTTAAATGAATTTTATGTCATAAAAAATAATTCTTGAATATTTTATTAATATATTCTATAACAATTACATATTATATATATCCTTTATAATAGTTCATAAAAAATTGATTAAACAAACATATCCTCGTATAGATTAAAATTAGGAGAACAGAAAGGCCCATCATCATGCACCAATTCTCATTTGAGTCTATCTAAAATTGGTTTTTTTAGTGTTACCAAAAGTTACATATATTCCAGATCCACATCCACTTTTTTCTATCCATATAGGGATTTCTTTGCATGGAAACCACTTAATTAATACTCACCAAAATTTCTTGACTTTTTCGTATATTTAGACTTGTCTCAAAGGTTCTTACTAATGTTTTCAGGTCTTAATTTCCAAAAATAACTAAAAATTATTTTTTATAAAAATTATGAAAACCCACCTTTTACTAAATATTTATTCTTTACATGTAATAATATATAGGATATTTTTAATTTAATTTCTTGAAAATAAGGCATACAATACTTTTTATTAAAAATCCATATGGCTGAAATCTTCATGGGTACACTATAGGTTAATTTTTATACTTCTCATATCCTATGTACATACATCAAAGGATAAGTGTGAGCATTAATCCTTATAAGGGAATAAGAATGAAAAAAATATAACATGTGATCTGGAGACATATCAATAAGAACACGAGGCAAAATGGTAAGGCATGAGAAAGAGGCTTAATATAATAATAATAACATGAATCATAACATATAAATCTTCCTAATACATTTAAATGAGGAATTCATAAGCATATCACCAATGGTTTTCAGGAATGTTCCATAAATGAATATATTTGAGGTCATTCACGAAGGTATCGTAAAACATTAAATATTTAAGGATTAAATTATTTACTTGATGCACAAGAGAACTATTAGGGAGAACCCCTAATATGTATTAATTTCATGTTATATATATAGGTCATAATAAATAAATTATTTAATAACCCATGGATATTAAAGAATGGGTTTATTATCAAAATCTTGGCATGCATATAGATTAAAGACATGATCATAACATGATTCTCAACCCACAAATGGAATAGTGGTTTTAATATATGTAAATCCCCAAATAAAAAATAAATTTTATTTTTATTTTATTAAAAATTGAAAATAATGTGATTTGGGTATTCCAAAAAAGGAAAAGATAATTTCTCATGTAAAAGAGGAAAAATTGATAAGAAAATTCAAAAGCATGACAGGTATAAAATATGGTTTTTTAAATAGGAATAATTGTAGTGGACAAGGGTATCCCATTTAATAAATAAAATTATTATAGTAATCACATAATATTAAGAGAAAAAATAAATTTTATTTTCAATTGGAATAAATACCATAAAAATGAATGCTAACTAAAAACAGGTAGTGAATATTTCCCTAACATTGGAATTGTTTTCCCAAAACATGAGGATGGAACCTTGGGAGGTTGAAGAGACCCTCCTTGGGAGGAAAAATAATCAAATATTTCGAGTGTATGATTTGATAATGAATAGAAATCGAGAAATGGGTAGGTATTTATATGAGAAGTGGACGATTTGTTTAATATTTTCCATATATAGATATTCAAAAAATAGGTTTTGGGAAATGAAAGACCATTGGCCTACCCATGTTGTTTTATCATGTTTTTGGATATTTGGGTCACATATATTGATAATTTAATCCTTTATAATAGAGAAACATTATTTTATACTTTTTTTAGTGTCGAAAAATAATGATTCCACATTGTAATGTTTTTAAAAATAAAAATTTTCTTTTTTGAACATTGGAATGTAACTTATAGTTTTAAAAATGATTAAAATAAGTTAAAATACATAATATAAATAAAATAATTTTTCGTTAGGGATTGTTTTTAATTAATTATTAAATTATTATCACATTAATTTGATGTCAGAATATATTTTGAAACCCTAAAACTAATTTTTTTACTATTTATGAAATGATAAAGTATTTTATAAAATTTTCATATATTATAACCCTGCTTTTTTATACACACACACATATTTAATTACATAAAACCTTCACTAGATAAAACATAGAATATCAAGAGTTATAGTGTCTTTTTTTATTAGTATCAAGACATAACAACTTAAAAATTAAAAAAACACGTCTTTATTGAATACTTCTTTTACATGACCACATCTATTCCATCATACTTAGCATTGCATGGAATTTCTTGTGGATATGTATAATAAAAGGATGAGCTGTAAATCCCAATAAAGGAGTAAACAAGGAATAACATGAAGAACATATTACATTTTAGGCAATATTCATATCAATGGATTACAATATAAACATGAACATAAAGTCATTATATAGCATGATTATCATGAAATGAAAATGTGGCATCAAAATTTAACATGATATTAACATTATCCAAGGCTCATTGAACATGGAGCATTATTAAATCCTCATTTCACTTGAATTATCTTGATTAAAACCTCATTAGAAATGATGTATCATGATACTAATCTTTACGCAATGCATTGGAGCGCTATCAGGGTGCACCCTTCTTAATCATTTCCTCTCATGCATAAGTGTGCCACATGGATCATATAACAAGGATTCATTAAAAACAACCATTTATTCCTTGATAAAAGAATTTTGAATTCATACATGAGACTATATAATAAAAAATTAAATTTTTATAATGGTTACTACCCTTGATAGAGAAATAATCATGGTATTCACTAAACAATGAATTGCCTTGGAAAATCATGGTACAATTTCAGCATCATAACGACATGAAATAAGAATTCATAAAAATTTTAGATAAGAGGGAAATGGGTGTGTCATCATATTAACCTGAAATGGATATTAAAGGGTTAATATATAAACATTTACCAACATATTTAATGGAATTTAGATTCATAATTAAAAAGAATTTCTTAAATGTAAATGAGGAGAGAGAAATTTTCATATGGAATTTTGGCATGGTATTGGGTTTACATGAAATGAATTAATGAGTGATAAAGGGTTATGTAATACTTAAAACATAAATCAAAAACTATAGGGTAGGTTATGAATCATACACAAACATTTTTAATTGAAAATTAAAGGGTATAGCAACAGAAAGAAACATGAACCAAAATGAGGGGAAGAAATCCTTTACATGGAAGTGTGATACCAAAGGATTATGGGAGGATAAATAGAAGTTTATTCGAAGATTGGGGCACCTTGGGAGGACTCTAGATATAGGATTTAATATGTTTTTAGGCACCAAAAGCATTGAGTGAAGAGGAAGTGGGATCCTGGGTGGGTTTATATTGGAAAATAGAGGGAATTATTTATAATTTATGTTTTGGAGACCACACATTAAACTAATCTAAACCATACACCAACCCGTGGTTTTTTCGAATGGTTTTTGAAAAATGGGAGTGTAAAAAAAAATTAAAATAAAAATTTCTTAGCTTCTTAAAATATTATGCCTGATTATGTGAAGGTGAGTCACACACTCAAGGTAATCAATTTAAAAAGATAAAATGTGTTTTTTAAGTCTTCAGGGGTCCACTAAAGCTTTGTAAAATAAATTAAACAAATATAAAATCGCACTATATAAATGTTAAAAGATATATTAGCCGAAAATAATGCTTATTGTATTTTATTACATCACTATTGGGTCATTATGATGTCCTAAAACCAATTGTATATTTAAATATTATTTAATTTTTACCCAAAAAATCGATTGTCTAATAAAAATATAAAAAATTCAACATTAGATAATTTTTACATCCTTATTATAAAAATAATATTCATTATATCTAAAAAATTCTAATTATGTGAATTTTTACTTGTAAAATAAAAACCAATATTTATCAAAACAATTCATGGGTTTTAAGAGAAATAGCTTTAAAACCTTTAAAAAGTTACAATTGTATTCATAAAAATTATATGATCATTTATATTTAATAAAATTTAATTTTTTAGTAATATTTTATTAAAATATTATTTAATTATAAAAATCAATTAATTCATCAAAATAGATTTCTTAATTGAATATTAACTAACAAAATGATATTTTTTCTTTAAAAAATATTTTCCAAGTAACAATAATAAAAAGAATTTATATTCCATAATAATGTAAGTAATCATAGTGCTAGGTTATTATTATATAACCCCTTATATCACCCTCATAATATCTAAGGATAAGGTCTGTGATGGTGATAGACTCTTGGGGTGGCTAAGATAACATTGCTCGAGTGGTAATCTATATCAACTTCCACTTCTCTCGTAGGTGGTTCAGTTCGATCTTCACGCGTCGAAGCTCATCTTTTTATCTGTCAAGAGTAGAGTCCAATGACGCCACCTACATTCTAATCTCCAAAAAATGGGCTTCATATGGATCAATTCTTTTTGTATGAGGCCATCTATTCCTTTATATGAGTAAATTGGATTTGTTGAAGCCCTATTTTTATTCTAATCATGTGTTCTCTAATCATGTGATCACTATTCAATGACTATATTAGCAATGGTTAAAATTATTAATAGAATTATAAAATCCAAAATCATAAAACCAAAGAAGTTCATATGTTATATAACTATTTTACATAATAAGACATTTAATTTTGTCAGGAGGAATTTTCATTGATAATAGTCTGGGTCATTACAATCTTCCCCACTAAAAAATTTTCAGCCTCAAAATTTCCTTTTCCCACACTATAATAGATGTGGGTAACTCTTCTTCATCACTTCCTCTGATTACCACATTACTTCTTCAAACTTGTGGTTTATCTACATCACTTTCACAAAGGGAATTGTATTATTTCATATAACTTTTCCCGATGATCTAAGATCTTCACCGACTTTTGTTCATAGGAGAGGTAATTCTCTAGTTGTACCTCCTCAAGATTTAGTACATGCGATGGTTCGAGTATGTACATACTCAGGTGTGATACATACAATACATCATGTACTTGAGATAGGTATGGTGGGAGTGCTAGTCGATAGGCCACCGCTCAAATGCGATCAAGGATCTCAAAAGGGAAAATGTACCTTTGACAATGATTTCTATTATTACCAAATATCATTACTCTCTTCCTTGGTGATATGATGAGAAATACCATGTCTATGACATAAAACTCTATTTCTAATCTACATTTATAAGAATAGCTCTTTTGTCGACTCTGAGTAGCTTTAATATGTGGCTGCATGGTCTTGACCTTCTCCACCATTTCTTCGACCATTTTTGGTCCGAGGAGTTTTCTCTCCCCAACTTCATCCCAACATGTCGTTGTTCTATACCTCTTACCATAGAGGGATTTATAAGGATCCATTTGGATTCTTGAGTGGAAACTATTATTTTAAGAGAAATAAACCATAGGAAGATGTTGATCCCATCTTCCTTTGATGTCCATTAAGAACGCTCTCAACATGTCCTCAATTTTTTGGATAGTCCGCTCAGATTAAAAATCCATTTGTGGATGATAAACTATAATGATGTTCAGCTCTGTATATAATGAATTTTGAAGTCTCTTCCAAAACATAGAGGTGAATCATGTATCTCGATCAGATACAATCGATATAGGTACTCCATGCAGCCATACAACGTCTTTGATGTATATCTTTTCCAGTTGATCTAGTGAGAAATCCTCTTGAATTGCAATGAAGTGTGCAGTCATTATAAGATGATACAAAACAACCTAGAGATAATTTTTTCATTTTCATGTATTCATAATTCCAGTTACAATTTCCATGGTGATGTTCTTCCATTTTCATGCTGGTATGGGTAATGGTTGCATCATCCCTTTAGACTTGTGCCTCTCAGGCTTCACTTGCTGACATACAATGCACTTTGATGTATACTTCGTGATCTCCTTATTCATGTTATCCCACCAATAATTATCTCATAGATCTCAATGCATAATTTTTTTTTCATGGTTGAATGGATAAATTAGAACTATGTGAATCATCCAAAAGTTCATTCTTTAACTCAGGATTCGATGGAACACATAGTCGTGACCCAAATAACACAATTGTTTCTTCATTGACATAGAACTCCCATGATTTCCCTTTTCTAATAGTTTCCATATTCTTCTAAATTCTCACATCATCCTTTTGTGATTCATTTAACATTTAAAAAAGAGGCATTTGATCAATCATTTGTGAAATGATTGATAATGTTCCCTTATTTATGATTACCATGGTCATTATCATAAAATCTAAGAATATTGGATCCTTTTCAATTCTCATCAATGATATAATGATTGGGTTATTTCTACATAGAGCACCTACCACCTTGTTTACGCTAGAATGGTGGAAATGGATAGAGTAGTAATAGTGTTGGATTAGCTCTAACCATTTTATTTGGTGCATGTTCAACTCTTTCTATGTGAAAATATACTTTAGGTTTTTTTGTCCCATATATATTTCACACTTCTCCCCAAATAGGTAATGCCATAAAATTTTTAAGTGAAGATCACTTCAGCCATCTCCAGATCGTGTGTTGGATAATTTTTCTCATGATCATTCAATTTCCATAAATAATATAAAATAACTTTGTTATTTTTCATCAACACAAAACCCAGGCCCTTTTTTAATACATCACTAAATACCACAAATGATTTTCCACTTATTGTTATAGTGTTAGAATGGGGCAGTGATAAGGTACATTTCCAACTCCATAAAGCTCTCCTCTAATATATTACACATAGAAAACATTACTCCCTTCAGAGATATAATGGTAAGAGGGTTGGACAATTGTGAGAAATTTCTTACAAATCAGTGATAATATCTACGTATCCTCAAGAATATATGGATATCTATCACCAGTGAGGGCCACATCCATCCCTCAATTACAAATGTCTTGGAGGGATCGACATATATCCCACTGCTTGTGGTAATATGACCCATGAATTAGACCTCCTTCAACTAGAAATCACACTTGTTGTATTTTGCATAGAGATTATCCTTTTTCAATGTCTCTAGTACAATTCACAGATTCCCCTAATGCTCCTCCTTGGTTCTAGTGTATATTAGAATATCATATGTAAATACTACCAAATTGTTTTTAGGTAATATCTAAAGACCCTATTTATCAAATCCATGAAGATTTCTGGAGTGTTAGTGACTCTGAAAGGCATTACTATGAGTTCATAGTGCCCATATCTTGTACGAAAATAAGTCTTGGGGATATCATCCTTATTCACCCTTACTTGATAATATTACGACTGCAGATCCACATTAGAGAAGTATTTTTCTCTACATAGATGATCATAGAATCCATCAATTCATGGAAGAGGATACTTATTCTTTATCATGATTTTCTTGAACTCAGGATACTCAATGAAAAGGCATGTTGACCCATCATTCTTCTTGATGACGAGGACTGGTGCACCCCATGGTGATGCACATGGGCATATAACCCCTTTATCCAGATTCTCCTGTAGTTTTTTTATTCTCCATAATCTCCATAATAGCCATTCAATATGGTGACTTTGATATTGGCAGTGCCCCTGGTATAAGATGAATTGGGAATTTATCATCTCTTATAGGAGGAAGACTGAGAAATTCCCCGGGAAACACATTAGTGAATTCCCTCGTAATAAGCATGTCTTCAAGGATGGTTGCTTCCTTAGACTCAACAATCTGTGTAAGATATGCTTGCTGAAAGTGATTTAATATCCATGCTTGAGATGATGGTGCTAAAGAATCTTCATCCTCCTCCTTGAACTTGTACAGAATCAGGGGTCGATTTTACACATGGATAGTGATTTCACTCTCACTTCAATTTATATTGGCTCTATATATGGAAATCCAATCCATGCCAATAATTTATTCAAATTCCACCCGAGGGAGTATGATGAGGCTCCATGGGATGTTCAAGCCACATATTGTGACATGGGAGGAGTTATATTCATGGGTTTCAATTATTTCCCCATTTTATGTACTCACCGACATCTATAATTCCATAATTGGTGGTGGTGTTGAGATTGTTATGTTAAACATTCTGGATATAAAAGAATTCATAGAAAAAAAATACAAAAATACATTCACTATTCTTAAATGAATAACTAGTGTACCTGTCACCAATTCACGGTCAGGGATTACTTCAGCGGTGGGGATGGAAAAAGCATGACCTTGTTTCCTTGGAGGTTGTTGGTTACCTCTGAAAACAATTGACTTAGGGAACTGATTATCATGGTTCCTAGGTTATTTATAGTAGAATCAATGAAAAATGAATTGAGGGATGAATACGGTGTTCTTCTCCTATGTCACAGCCGTGGGATTTTTGTGATGGAAGTTAATGGCTAGGTTCCATTGTCTTACACACCTAAATTATTTCATAGTCCCCTTTAGAAAATATCTAAGATTCTTCTTTCCACACCTTTGGAAAATGGGGTGTTGGATTTTCATAGCACCAATGGATTTATCCATAAAACTACTTGAAATTTAGTCCACCTTACATTTATTATCCTTAGGATACCACTGAGATTTGCCAATCTCCATTTCAACCTTGAGTGAACATCATAAAATTTCATCATAGCTAACAAAGTCATGGATCTCTAGAGCTTTCTTTAGGATAGGTTTCCACCCACCCAAGAAGCAGTAAACCTTGCATTCCGGGGTAATAACATAGCCATAGTTGTATCATGCACGCCATGTGAATATTTCCTCACACACTCTGATGGATTCATCATCTTTTTGCTTGAGGGCAAGGAATTCTATTTCCATCTTAAGCAGGAGGGTGTAAGGAAAATATATATCAAAAAAACAATTTCTAGAAATCTGTTCATTCCAGTGCATCGATCTCCCCCTTAGGCATCATATTTTTAATCAATGTCCACCATTGATCTACTTCACCCTCCATAATATAATAAGTAAGAAGAACCTTATCTTGATGGGAACATTGAAGGATGGAGAATATCTTTTCAATGGAGTTGATCCACAGTTCAGAAATTGAGGGATCAAATGATCCATTAAAAGTTGGAGGAGTTTGTCTCATGAAGCACTCGATTGTGACTAGTTCCTTCTTATAAGGTGTGTAAAGTTCCTCTTGATCCATTTTTCTATTCAAAACATGAGTTAACTAAGAGTTTATTATGATAATGTTCACAATTCCCACTTCCATCAGCTTGGGAATCTCATTAGAATAGTTGTCACCTTAATCCTCTCATCGGTTGTTAGCCCGAGTCCTATTAATGACCATTGGTTGGAATTAATGTAATGTTAGGTGTAGCACCTAAAGGATAATCCAAATACAGAATGGGTCACTTATAAATTACTTTTATTTTCTTAAGCTATGAATTTATAGGCTTCAATATATGTTATCCATGATCTACTTCCCAACAGATATTCATAGGGGCATTTTTGTATTCCCTTAATAATGGTTCATACTAAGATTATGAATTTAACAAAGAATATACCAGGGGAGTGACTTAGCCAAGAGTATAGCAAGGCCCATTATCATGCACCAGTTCCCATTCGAGTCTAGATCAAAGCGGTGTTTTTGGGTTTTACCCCTAGATAGGTTTGTTCCATACCTACCTTTATCTATTTGTATCCAGAAATGGATGTATTTTCTTAATAAAACACTTACTCAATACTCACCAAAATTTAGGGATATTTTTATTACACTTAGTCTTTTCCCTAATTCGTTCACTATGATTTTCTAACCCTAATCTGAAAAATAACAAAACCTATCCACTGATACCAACTATAACAACCCTGATTTTTAATACACACTCAAAAATATTTTATTAAACAAAAACTTCACTAGATAAAACATAAAATATTGATAGTTATAGTTTATTTTGGTCTTAGTATCAATTCATAACAAATTAAAACATGAAAAAACACATCTTTATTGAAAAAATATTTTACTTAACAACACGCATTCCTTCTTACATAGCATTGCATGGGAAAACTTGAGGATGTGCATAAGAAAAGGGAGATCTATAATTCCCAATAAGGGATTAAAAAAGGAATAAAATGAATAATATAGTACATTTTATGCAATAGGCATATCAACGGGGCGCAAGAGTAACATGAACATAAAGGCATGATATAGCTTCATTATCATAACATGGAAATGTGGCATCAAAATTTAACATGATATTAGCATGATCTAAGGCCCATTGAACATGGATCTGGAGTAAACTCTCATTTAACATTAATTACCATGAGTAAACCCTCATTTCACTTTACTTATCATGATACTAATCTTTACCCAATGAATTGGAACGCTATCAATGTGAACCCTTCTTAATCATTTCATTTAATGTGTAAGTGTGCCACATGGAACATATAACATGTATTCATTAAACATCGTCATTTATTACCTGATAATTTAATGTTGAATTAATACATGAAACTATTTAATCAATAATTAAATGTTCATAAAGTTGAATACCCTTGATAAAGAAATGAGTGTGGTATTCTCTACACAATGACATTGGCTTGGAAAATTGAGGGGAAATTTTGGCAACATAATGACGTGACACAATAATTCATTAAAATGGTGGATGATAGAGAAAGGGGTATTTCATCATATGTACATGAAATGGTCAATAATTGTGTAATATATAAATATTTCCAAACATATTTAATGATACTTAGATTCATAATACCAAAGAATTGCTTGAATGTAAATGAGTGTTGGTCGGAGTGGTTTACACAAGAGGGGGGGTGAATTGAGTACCAATTAAAATTTCTGTATTTGAAAACACTGTCTTAAAGACCCCCAAATAAAATAATAAATTAAACTGTAGTGAATTTATATTAAATTAGAGGTTCTGTTTGATTCTCAAGGGATTGATTAATTCCCAGCTAATCAATACAGGAGTGTGTGATTATCTTTTGAAACTAACTTACTAATCTACACTTAACATAAACACTTGCTAATTTAATTAACAAAGTAACTTTAAAAACAGTATTAGTTTTAAAGTGAATAGCAGCGGAATAAAACTTTGAAAGAGATGGCACAACAAATGTAACCAAGAGGTTCAGTCTCAAGCCGAGACTTAGTCCTCTCAAAAGTTTATATAAAAATGATCCACACCCTGGATTGGGGTTCAACAGTTTACAACTGTCCAGGTCCAAGACCTCTACCACTGTTATTCGTGGGAAACAGTACAACAGCAACCAGCTGTCCAGGTCACACACGACCTCTACCACTGTTATTCGTGGGAAACAGTACAACAGCAACCAGCTGTCCAGGTCACACACGACCTCTACCACTGTTATTCGTGGGAAAGAATAGAATGAAAAAATTTGGTAAGGATTTACAAATCCTCCAGTTTAAGTACAGGAGATAGTGTATGTGTTAGATACAGCAGATAACACACACTGCTCGAAAAGAATAATAATAAATCACAGAACAAGAGATGTAGAGTTTAGAGATGGTTCTGGTGATTTCAGTGTAGCTCTGAACTCCTTTGGATTCGATCAGAAGTGAGTCTGAGTTCTCTTCTCATTTCTGTTTGAGAAACAGAGTGTCGTATGCTCCAGGTTCACAGACAGTGAAAATGTAGTGGTTGAAGTTCTTCAGTGTTCTTCTTATATGCATAGAACACTTCTCGAGTATGCTTGATTGTCTATGAGCTTCTCTGTGTTCTTGATGGAACTGGTTTTGCTCTTGATTCTTCTTGTTCGTGTGTTTCTGGTATATTTCATCCACCACACTCTTCTCTAGTTGGGCAGCATAGTCTTCTCGTATTTAACTCATGGTCACAGGGGGCAGAAAAGATTTCCTTTCTGTAGGTATGAGGTACGGGTTCCTGACATCCGACAACCTTTATCAGATATTTGAAAAATCATTAAACTGTACATGATATGACCGTTGGATAGATTAAATAAAGATATGAAATAAGGAAATTCAAACAGTGAGTTGAGCGATCGGTAGGTAATCAGCATCGGTAGCTTGGACATCGGTAGCTCAATTTCATTAGTTGCTTTGACTCTATCGGTGGCTCTATGCGTCGGTTGGTATATGCTTGTATCGGTGACTTCGTTTATCGGTAGCTCCATGTGTCGGTAGCTTCATGCGTCAGTAGCTCCATGCGTCGGTAGCTTCATGCGTCGGTAGCTCCATGCGTCGGTAGCTCCATGCGTCGGTAGCTTCATGCGTCGGTATCGGTAGTTGTGAGTCTGTCAGTAGCTTCGTCCATCGGTGACTCTTATTCCATCGGTAGCTATTTATACTTACACCGGTAGCTCTATGTTTGTATCGGTAGCTGTATGTGAGTCAGTAGCTTACATTTATAAGAACATCGGTAGCTCTGTGTTAAGTATATCGGTGACTCTGTCTGTCGGTAGACTAAGTCTATCGGTAGACTGGGTACCGGTAGCTCTTTATCAGTAGCTATAGGCAGATAACTTATCTGTTTTATGCAGAACACATCCGATTGTGTTAGAATTAATTTATAACTTGTATGAACATGGATAAATGAGGATTAACATATTCCAAAGAATATTTTAAAAATTATTATTGGTTTGATCACAGATTTGAAAGAATTAAAGTATAGATCAGTGATACTTAAAAATATCATAGAGAATGAAAACATAATTGGGATTTTCAACACATATGAATACATGATTGAGATTATCAAAACAGGTGAGGTCAACAATCTCCCCCTTTTTGATAATCACAATTTATGATATGGGCATTTAACATAGTGAAAATATAATAGTAAAGAGTATAATATTGAATTCAATTTTCTCAAAGAAAACAGCATCAGAGATAATAGAAATAGTATGATATAGACATAAGTTATTAGAGGTAACAATCATAAGGTACCGAAGGTAAAAAGAAACATAATAATATCAGAGATAAAATTGAAAAGAAGGTTATTTTTCTCCATTGAAAATATTTCTCATTATCTCATTTTGTTCTCCCCCTTTGTGATAATAAAAAAGTGGGAAAGCATATATAGGAGACAAATAAAACATGAGAAGTAAAAAGAGTTCCTCTGTATTAGAGTAGTCAGAAAGAATGGAAACAGAATACAAATGAATTACTATCAAAAATCCTGGCCACTGGATCAATCCACATCTTCCATGTGAGATTTGCTTTTGGGATCAGAAGAAGGTTCGGGTGGTGAGGATGCAGGTGATGGTTTTGGAATGCCAGAAATGATCAAAGGAGGCTGAGCTACTGACACAGAGTCAGGCCTGTAGGTTGAAGATCTTTGGGTGATCATTGGTGTGAGGCTTCGAATAGCTTGAGCAGGAGTTAGCTGGACTGTGGAAGCAGCTGAGGCAGAAGTAGGAAAAGCAGGAGGTACGATGACTGGTCTGGCATCAACATGCAAGAAGGGCAGCAACAAATTTCTAAAATCCATAATAATTCCTCCTCCTCTTTCCATAGCAGAGATGAAATCATCTTTGTTCTCCATGAATTTCTCCAAGGCAGGAGTCAATTGTCTTAGTTTGCTCACTTGTTCTCTAAAAGCTTGAGTTACTGGAGGTAGCTTCATGTTTTCCAACATCAGCTTGAAGTGGTGATCGAGTTGATGCTTGGTGAAAATTCTGGTGAAGTAGTAGTCCACTTTGCTCTTTATGGCTTCCTGAGAGGCATAGGCTTCTCTCATATAATCTTGAACAATCTTCATTATTTCTCTAGCATAATCTCTTGTAGAAAGTACCACTCGGCTCAACTCTGATGAGTCCACAGAGCCACTGGTCGAAATAGAACCAATCTCCTCCTTCAACATTGCTCGAACTAGATTCAGGTCAACTAATAGTTTGGATGTGAGAGGGCCAAGAGAGAAGGAAACAGTTTCTTTGAAACTCTTAGACAAACCACTGATTAGGCTTTGAACTTGAGAGTCCTATAATTGAACGTGATCCTTCACTGAGGTTTTGAAACTTTCAAACACCGAGACAAACTGGCTTACTACACTCTTCACAAAAGCTAGGTCCTTGTCAGCTTGACACTTGGAGCTCATATAAGAATCCAAAGCAGCAACTGATGTCTTGAGAGCTTCAAGATATGCTTCGATTCTAGAAGACTGAGTCTGGCACTCTTTCACTTCTTCCATAAGCTCAGACACAAAAGAAGATAAATTAAAAGCCAGAGATAGCTCGAAGGATCTCTCTAACATTTTCATTTCTTCATTAAAGCTTTGCTTCATCTCAGAAACTGATACACTGAATGATTCTTTCAGCTCATTCTTCATGGATTCAAGATCAGATTTAGAGACAAAATCATTAGGGACAACTGCAGAAGATCCCCTTGCTGAGGCCAAACTAACTACAGAATCAGTCATTATTGTTTGAATTGAGGATGCAAGGGAGGTTACCATTAACTTCACTTCTTCAACAAAACTGGTTTTGAGGTCCTCTTTCAGCTTATTCAGATCATGAAATCTGACCACATTATCGGGCAACAACTCAGAAGCAAGATCATAATTGGTCTTCGGTCTATTCACAGACATCTTATTATCTAAATCCGGATAATCCAATCCACAGACTATAAACCCTGGGTCTTCTACCCAGTCTCCAAACTCAACAGCTACTGTAACATTTCCAGGAACAGATTGATGCTCCCCCTCAATGGGTGCATTCCCATGTATCACAACAGCATTCAGTGATGGATTCTCTTCATCAGAATCTTCTACTACAAGTTCCATCGGTGCAGCATCTAGAAGATCTTCTGATACAGGTACAGCTTCTTCTGTATCTCTTTCTACTTCAGCAGTCGGCATAGCTGAGTTTCCTATCAAAGCACTCAAACTTAAACTACCAGAAGAAGACGATTCAGATACATTCCCTTTTTCCTCTTCTTCTTGGTGAGGTCAAGACTGGTCTTCCTCATAAGTAGACAAAATTTCCTCTACCTTTCCTTTCCTAGAATAAACCAATTCTGCAACAGGACTTGGGGGAAAGTCTGGATCTCCTCCAACATCCATGGGAGTTTCATCTTCTTCTTCTGTTTCTTATTCTGTTTCATTACTATAAACAGGTTCCTCTTCATGAGGACTCAGACTCAGATCTCTCATATCCTTTGGTCTTCAAGGATGATCCACAGGATTAAACTTATCATATATCTTCTGATCATCACTGACCCATTCTCCCTTCCATGGGTTCCAGTTAATTTTCATGTACTTACAAACAGTCGAGGTGATGCAGAAATTATTCCTGACTACAACTGTCTCATCCTGAGACTCAGCTATTCCTTTCACTTTTATCATTACTGAAATCAGCTTGGCAAAGAATAAAGCATTAGTCTTTGACTTTGGTCTAATCATGTCTTCCATTTGAAGCATTAACAATCTGCACAGATTGATTTTCACACCATGTCTTAGCAGATGAAGAAGATAGATATCTTGATATCTCAGATTTGAAAAATCTCCTCGCCTCGGTATCAACACATGCTGAACAAACTTGAAGAGTTGTCGATTCTCTCCATCCATTTCAGCAGCAACCACTTGCCTTTGATTCCCATTACCAGTCAGCTCTTTTAAGGCGGTTTCATAATCAAAGATGTCACTGCTAGGTGGAATTGCTCTTGATACATACCCAGAGACACCTTCATGTGTTACTTTTAAACACTCAGCCCACTCTATTGAAGAAAAAGACATCTCTTTTCCATTTAAAAAAGATCTTACCCGATTCTCATTTTCAGACTTCTCGAAGGTTACAAACTCGTAGAACTGTTTTACCAACTTCGGGTATTATGGGCCATTGTTATTCGAGAAACAATCCACCCATTTCTGGTCCTCCATAATCTCGAGTACTAACTATTTTCTAGGTAGTAGCCATTCCACGCACAGTTCCTTCTCGATTACTATGACTCTATTCTGCAAGTGAGGATTCACTGGTCACCTTCCCGATCTAGTTCTGACTTCACTAACACTGGCTTTATGCTGTGGCTTCTGCTTCTTAGCTTTTGGTTCTACAGTTTCATCTCTAACGGTAGGAAGCTTAGTTTTTGCCATCGCGGGTTTAGGGTTCTTGGCCGATTTGGGAGCTAAGGTTCGAAGGTGAGAGATTTTGAGCTCAGTGAGGTAAGAAGTGGCATAGACTTAGTTTTATCATTTAGGAATTCCAAATAAATGACTAAAATAGAGTAAGATAAAATAAAATAAAACAATTCATATTCTTGGAGGCCGACAGATGTTTTAGAAAACATTGCATCAGTGTGGGTTAATCATCGGTGAGAAAAAAAATTGGTGAGAATTGTACATCGGTGAGAATTTTCACATCGGTGAGAATTTCACATCAGTGAGGATTTTCACATCGGTGAGAATTTCACATCAGTGAGGATTTTCACATCGGTGAGAATTTCACATCGGTGAGGATTTTCACATCGGTGATAATTTCACAATGGTTGTGATTAAACATTCCCAATTCGTGTCTTATGTAACTTTGCCTATCCGAACTTAAAGGTTTAGTGAAAATATCAGCCAATTGATGTTCAGTGCCAATAAATTCAAGAGAAATATCACCTTTTTGATAGTGATCTCTTAGGAAATGGTGTCTTACATCTATGTGTTTGGTTCTAGAGTGAGATACAAGATTCTTAGAGATGTTTATTGCACTGGTGTTATCACAGTTGATTGAAACATGTTTAAAAACATATCCATAGTCCAAAAGAGTGTGTTTCATCCACAGAACTTGTGCACAGCAACTACCAGCAGCTATATATTCTGCTTCGGCAGTAGATAATGCAATTGAGTTCTGTTTCTTACTACACCAAGAAACTAAGGATTTTCCAAGAAAATAAAATGTTCCTGATGTGCTTTTTCTATCTAACTTACAACCAGCAAAGTCAGCATCTGAATAACTCATTAACTCGAAGGATTGTCCTTTTGGGTAAAACAAACCTAAGTTAACCGTGTGTTTGATATATTTAAAAATTATTTTAACAGCAAGCAAATGAGATTCTTTTGGATTAGCTTGAAATCTAGCACACATACACACACTAAACATAATATCAGGTCGACTAGCAGTAAGATAAAGTAAACTACCAATCATACCTCTGTAATTTGTTTGATCAACTGGTTTCCCAGTTTCATCTGCGTCCAATTTATAGGTAGTACTCATAGGAGTTTCACTTTCCTTGATACTATCCAGACCAAAACGTATTAAAAGATCCTTTGTATATTTACTTTGATTCAAAATAATACCATTTTCATTTTGAAATACTTGAAATCCAAGAAAGTACTTAAGCTCTCCCATTAAGCTCATTTCAAATTCATTTTGCATACTTTTTGAAAAATCAGTACATAAAGAGTGTTTAGAATATCCAAAAATAATATCATCAACATATATTTGTACAACTAAAACATATTTAGAAATTATTTTAATAAAAAGAGTTGGATCTGCAATCCCTTTAGTAAAACCTTTTGAAATAAGGAAATTGCTAAGTCTATCATACCAAGCTCTTGGAGCTTGTTTTAAACCATACAAAGCATTAGAAAGTTTAAAAACATGATTTGGAAAATGGGGGTTAGTAAATCCAGGTGGTTGTTCTACAAAAACATCTTCAATTATAAAACCATTTAGAAATGCACTTTTCACATCCATTTGATATAACTTGAAATCCAGATGTGCAGCATAAGCAAGTAAGATCCTAATGGCTTCTAGTCTAGCTACAGGTGCAAAAGTTTCCTCATAGTCTATACCTTCTTCTTGACTATATCCTTGTGCAACTAGTCTAGCTTTGTTTCTAACTATATTTCCAGATTCATCTACTTTATTTCTAAAAACCCATTTTGTGCCTTTTGTCAAGGTGTCCTTAGGTCTGTCAACTAATTCCCAGACTTTGTTTCTTTCAAACTGATTTAATTCTTCCTGCATAGCCATTACCTAGAATTCATCTTTGATAGCATCATTGATATTTTTGGGTTCTAGATGTGAATGAAAAGCTTGATGTTCAACCTGGTTTCTTAGAGAAGCTCAAGTTTGTGTTCCTCTATCAAGATTACCAACAACAGCTTCTAAAGGATGATTTGTTAGAATCCTCATTGATCTGGTAAAGGTTGGACTAGAAATTTCAGGTTCATCTATAGGTTCGGGTTCAACAGAAGCAGATTCTGGAAAAAGTCCAGAACTGGATGTTTTGATAACAGGTTCTTTAGATTTATCATTAATGTCCAGAACAGATAAGTCTTCTTCAATATTTTCAAGAGAGGTTTTAGACTCATGTGGATCAGTTACATCAAACTTGATGTGAACTGATTCTTCCGCACATTTAGTTTTCTTATTGAATACTATATAGGCTTTACTTGACATAGAGTAACCCAGAAAAATTCCTTCATCACTTTTGGAAGCAAACTTATCCAGATTATCTTTAGTATTCAGAATAAATACTTTGCAACCAAAAAATTTAAAGTAATTAACCTTAGGATTTCTATTGTTCCACAATTCATAAGGGGTTTTCTTAAGAACAGGTCTAATTAAGACTCTATTAATGACATAACAAGCTGTATTTACAGCTTCAACCCAAAAATAAATAGGCAGGTCATATTCATTGAGCATGGTTCTAGCAATTTCTTGAAGGGTTCGGTTTCTTCTTTCTACTACACCATTCTGTTGGGGTGTTCTAGGGGCAGAAAAGTTATGAGTATAGCCATTGTGTGAGCAATAAGATTCAAAATCGTGATTTTCAAACTCACGACCATGATCACTTCTCAAAGTTTTAATCTTAAGTCCACTAAGGTTCTCTACTGATTTAGAGTATTTAACAAAAGAAGAACGAGCTTCACTTTTGTGAGCTAGAAAATATACCCAAGTATATCTAGAAAAATCATCTACAAGAACATAAACATAGTGATTCCCATTTAAACTAGAAACTCTTGATGGTCCAAACAAATCCATGTGAACCAATTCAAGTGGTTGAGAAGTCGAAACATCTTTCTTTGATTTAAAAGAAACTTTGTGTTGTTTTACCTTTTGACAGGGGTTACACACTCTATCATTTGGGAATTCTAATTTAGGTAGGTCTCTAACTAGGTTTTTTCAAGAGAGTTTTCTAAGTGAGTGAATGTTGCAATGTTCCAATCTTCTGTTCCATAGCCAAGATTCTTTATGAAAAGCATTCAAACAAGTAATATTCTGCTTAGCTAAAGAATTCAGATTAACAGCATAAACATTTTCATTTCTTAAGGTAGAAAATACCAAAACATTCTTAGAATTAAAAACTTTGCAGGAATCATTTTCAAATTTAACATGAAAACCATCATCACATAACTAAGA
This sequence comes from Viscum album, assembly GCA_963277665.1. Lineage (NCBI taxonomy): Eukaryota > Viridiplantae > Streptophyta > Magnoliopsida > Santalales > Viscaceae > Viscum > Viscum album. The sequence continues at coordinate 1,102,985,986 of OY728131.1, read as the reverse complement.
AATACTTAATAAATTGTATTTAAGGCCATCAACAAATAAAACTTTAGAAATCAAAATTGAATCAGTGTTACCAATCTGGCCTAGGCTGATGATTTTTCCTCTTGAATTATCACCAAAGGTGAAAAAGCCTCCATCAACTTTTATTAAACTCTTAAAACAAGAGAAGTCTCCTGACATATGTCTTGAACATCCAATGTACAAATACCAGGTCTCTTTACAGGAGCTCTTTAAGCAAGTTCCCTACAAAATAGATTCAGATGGGAGATGATTTTGGTACCCAGATTTTCTTGGGTCCAGACAGGTTAGCCAATAACACTTTAGGTACCCATATTTGTCTAATGGGTCTCATATAATTTGTAGAATTGACATGCCTTGAAAGATATACTTTATTAGATCTATAGCTATGTATATAACTGGTTGAAGCATATGAAGTTCCATAATTACCTTCATTCTGTCCAGATTTAGAAATGTATCTAGTTTTGGAAATTTTCCTTTGTCCAGGTTGGTATCCTATACCAGTAGTATATTTAGGTTCTATTTTCTTTCATATCATCTGTGTTAGTGTATTTTTTCCATTGGTGAACTTCTCTAAGTCTTTCTTGAGTTTCTCCTTAGATAGTTTCAGTTCAGTTTTTTCTTTTAACAGTTGATAATTTTTCTCTTTTTCAATAGTGAGTTCGGTTTTAACTGTAGTGGTGAGAGCATGCTGTTTCTTTAATGACTTGTATTTATCCTTAAGTTCATTACATGTCATTTCCAGCATATCGCAGTACTCAAACAATTCATTTTTAGACATTGTTCCACAATCAGAATCAGATTCTGCATTATCTCCAGAGTAATAATTTAAAGCAGGAGTTTCAGCAGTTACCTAAGAAGTGTTTGTCATAAAGCACATATTTGCCTTATTTTTGTGTTCAGTTTCAAAGCTTTCAGATTCAGTAGAGCTATCCTCAGAAGCACTCCAAGTATCCTTCATGGCTTTTTTAAACTTATTGTCCTTATATTCAAATTTATTTTTATACTTCAGCTTTGGACAGTTGGCTTTAATGTGTCCTTTTCTCTTGCACTCAAAACAGACAACATCATCTGATTTTTCATTCTTCTTCCAATCCTTTTTCCATTTACCTTGGTGATTACCCTTATAATTTTTTTTTCTGAAGAACTTCTTTTTCCTATAAAATTTCTTAAATCTTCAAGCAATGTGAGCCATCTCAGCATCACTGTCAGAATCACTTTCACTGTCTTCAAAGCTTGAACTTTCAACTACAGCTTGAAGCTTTTATTTGTCCTTATTCTTTGAAGTTGAGGATTTGAAAGCGACAGACTTTCTTAGAGGTTCATTTTCTTCCTCTTTATTCACTTTATGCTCTTCTTCATACATCATCAGCTTTCCAATTAATTCCTTGACAGGTAGAGTAGCAATGTCACATGATTCTCTGATTGAGACAGATGTGCCCCTCCATCTATCAGGTAGACATCTCAAAAATCTCATAATTTGTTCCTTAGATGAGACATCCTTTCCCAGCGAGATCATTGTATTGAAAATTTCATTGAACCTGAGATACATGTCAGAAATGGGTTCGTCAGGCTTCATTTTAAAATTATCATACTTGATAGTATAAGTTTTCAATCTCATTTCTTTAACATTCGTTGTTCCTTCATGAGAAAAAGCTAAAGTATCCCAAATTTCATATGCAGTTTTACAAGAAGAAATTCTATTAAACTCTTCATATCCTAGATCACATTACAAGGCATTCATAGATTTACAGTTGTTATAGTAAGAATTCTTTATAGTTTCATCCCAAGTAGATCTAGCAGTAGTAGGAATTTTGTATTCTGATTCAATAGCAGTCCAAATATCAAAACATATGCTTTCTAGATGAATTTTCATTTTCAGTTTCCACTGAGCATAATTAGTTCCATTGAAGAAAGGTGGCCGGTTAGTAGCAGCACCCTCAAGTCTATTGTCCATGATGAGAAAATTTTAAAGAGATAAAAATTAAGATATAACAGAAATTTTAAGACCTTTAAAATACAACTAAAATCACAGTTCAAAAGCAGATTACTTTTAGAGAGTATTTTCAATCCTCTGATACCAAGTGTTGGTCGGAGTGGTTTACTCAAGAGGGGGGTGAATTGAGTACCAATTAAAATTTCTGTATTTGAAAACACTGTCTTAAAGACCCTCAAATAAAATAATAAATTAAACTGTAGTGAATTTATATTAAAGTAGAGGTTCTGTTAGATTCTCAAGGGATTTATTAATTCTCAGTTAATCAATACAGGAGTGTGTGATTATCTTTTGAAACTAACTTACTAATCTACACTTAACATAAACACTTGCTAATTTAATTATCAAAGTAACTTTAAAAACAGTATTAGTTATAAAGTGATTAGCAGCGGAATAAAACTTTGAAAGAGATGGCACAACAAATGTAACCAAGAGGTTCAGTCTCAAGCCGAGACTTAGTCCTCTCAAAAGTTTATATAAAAATGATCCACACCCTGGATCGGGGTTCAACAGTTTACAACTATCCAGGTCCAAGACCTCTACCACTGTTATTCGTGGGAAACAGTACAACAGCAACCAGCTGTCCAGGTCACACACGACCTCTACCACTGTTATTCGTGGGAAACAATACAACAGAAACCAGCTGTCCAGGTCACAGACGACCTCTACCACTGTTATTCATGGGAAAGAATAGAATGCAAGAATTTGGTAAGGATTTACAAATCCTCCAGTTTATGTACAGGAGACAGTGTATGTGTTAGATACAGCAGATAACACACACTGCTTGAAATGAATAATAATAAATCACAGAACAAGAGATGTAGAGTTTAGATATGGTTCTGGTGATTTCTGTGTAGCTCTGAACTCCTTTGGATTCGATCAGAAGTGAGTCTGAGTTCTCTTCTCGTTTCTGTTTGAGAAACAGAGTGTCGTATGCTCCAGGTTCACAGACAGTGAAAATGTAGTGGTTGAAGTTCTTCAGTGTTCTTCTTATATGCACAGAACATTTCTCGAGTATGCTTGATTGTCTATGAGCTTCTCTGTGTTCTTGATGGAACTGGTTTTGCTCTTGATTCTTCTTGTTCTTGTGTTTCTGGTATATTTCATCCACCACACTCTTCTCTAGTTGGCCAGTGTAGTCTTCTCGTATTTAACTCATGGGAAACAGGGGACAGAAAAGATTTCCTTTCTGCAGGTACGAGGTATGAGTTCCTGACATCCGACAAACTTTATCAAATATTTGACAAATCATTAAAATGTACATGATATGACCATTGGATAGATTAAATAAAGATAGGAAATAAAGAAATTCAAACAGTGAGTTGAGTGATCGGTAGGTAATCAGCATCGGTTGCTTGGACATCGATAGCTCAATTTCATTAGTTTCTTTGACTCTATCGGTGGCTCTATGCGTCGGTTGGTATATGCATGTATCGGCGACTTCGTTTATCGGTAGCTCCATGCGTCGGTAGCTTCATGCGTCGGTATCTCCATGCGTCGGTAGCTTCATGCGTCGGTAGATCCTTGCGTCAGTAGCTCCATGCGTCGGTAGCTCCATGCGTCGGTAGCTTCATGCGTCGGTATCGGTAGCTGTGAGTCTGTCAGTAGCTTCGTCCATCGGTGACTCTTATTCCATCGGTAGCTATTTATACTTACACCGGTAGCTCTATGTTTGTATCGGTAGCTGTCTGTAAGTCAGTAGATTACATTTATAAGGACATCGGTAGCTCTGTGTTAAGTATAACGGTGACTCTGTCTGTCGGTAGACTAAGTCTATCGGTAGACTGGGTACCGGTAGCTCTTTATCAGTAAGAATAGGCAGATTACTTATCTGTTTTATGCAGAACACATGCGATTGTGTTAGAATTAATTTATAACTTGTATGAACATGGATAAATGAGGATTATCATATTCCAAAGAATATTTTAAAAATTATTATTGGTTTGATCACAGATTTGAAAGAATTAAAGTATAGATCAGTGATACGTAAAAATATCATAGAGAATGAAAACATAATTGGGATTTTCAACACATATGAATACATGATTGAGATTATAAAAACAGGTGAGGTCAACAATGAGTATGGAGAAGTTCGTTACTGAATTTCAGCATGGTAACAGGTGTACATGGGAGGCATTAGTGGGAGAGAAAGGGGTCTTTAATCTTTAAAATATATATAGGTCCATATATGGGAGGTTCTAAATTATAACCCAACATTTTTAATTGAAAATTAAATGTTATAGAAACATAATGAAACTTGAACAAACATGAGAGAGGAAACAAATCCCTTACTTGGAAGTGTAATCCCAAATGCTCGGGAGAGGCTTGGGAGAGACTTATTGAGAGACCGGGGAACCTTGGGAGGATTATAGAGAGGGGATTTCATAGTTTGGCCAAGCTCCAAAGGCACTAAGTAAAGAGGAAGTGGAAGCTTGGGTGGGTTTATATAGGAAAAGAGAAGAAATTAATTATTTATTATGTTTTGGACACCACACATTAAACTAATCAAAATCACAAAACAACCCTTCATTTTTTACCATGGTTTTTTAAAAGGGGGAGTGTAAAAAATTATTTTATAATTCCAATGATCGAACATCTTAAAATATTAGGCTTTCTTTTCTTGAGGTGATTCACACCCTCAAGGAAATCAATTTAAAAATATAAAATGTTTTATAAGTCTTGGAGGGTCAACTAAAGCATTCTAAACTAAATCAAAAAAAAACCTAAAATCATATTATTTTATTGGTAAATCATATATTGGCCGAATATAATGTTTATAGTATTTTATTACAATGCTATTGGGTTATTATGTTGTCATAAAGCCTATTATATATTTAAATGGAATTTAATTTTCACCCAAAAATTTGACTATCACAAAAAATTATGAAAAATTCACCATTGTATAATTTCAAAATCCTGATTCCAAAAAATAAAATTCATTTTATCAAAATAATTTTTAAAATATGTGAATTTTTTCTTTTAAAATTCAAATCGATATTTATTGAAAATTCATGGGTTTTGACGAAAAATAGGTTTCAAACCTTGATAAAAATTACAATTGTTTTCAAAAAAAATCATGATTTTTTATATTTAATAAAAAATTAATTTATTAATAATATTTTAATAAAATATTATTTAATTAAAAATAAAATTATTAATTCATCAAAAAATATTTTTTTAATTGAATATTAACTAAAAATGCTATTTTTCTATAAAAATAATTAACCAGGTAACAATAATAAAGAGAATTTATATTCAAAAATAATGTATATAATAGTAGTGATAGGGTCTTGTTACAAAACCCCTTATAACACCTGCATAAGACCGAATGTTAAGATGTGCAAGGTTGACAGACTCTTGGGGTGGCTTGGATAACATCACTCGGGTGGTAATCTATATCAACTTCCACTTCTGCCGTATGTGGTTCTGTTTGAGCTTAAATAGTTGATGATTGGCCTGGGATTTGTTAACAGTGAATCCCAACGATTCCACCACCTTTCCGAGCTCCTACAAATGGGCTTCTTATGGAGAAATTCTACTAGATGAGGAAATGACATCCTTTTTCTTAGTAAATTAGTTTTGTTAAAGCCTTATATTTATACTAATCATTTTATCACTGTTCAATGGCTATATTAGAAATGATAACAATTCTTAACTATATTTTAAAATCAAAAATCATAAAATCAAAGAAATGCATATGTAATATAACCATTTTACAAAATAAGGCATTTAATTTGATGAAGAAAAATTTTCATTGATGATAGTTTGGGTCGTTATATCATAAATTCACCCTAACCTAATTTTGACATTCTGATTTTAAAAATGAGTTTTATTTTATCATAAAAGTTTTATAAATATGATAATTTTAACTTTTAAATATAAAAAAACTTGTTTATTTAAAAATATTTTTTTTCAGGCACACTCACATTTCTGACACTTATAAAAAAATTACTAGGACTTTATAAAATTTTTATTTTCTTATTATTTAAATAAATGGGTATTAAATGACTATTACATTAAAAAACTATTAATAGTACTTTTATTTCATAAAATAATTGTATATATTTAAAAAAAAAGAAAACTATGTCTTATTTGTGTCCTAAAAAATTTATCAAATTTATCTCAATACAAATATATATTATTATAAAAACTATTCTTAAGAGGAATTCATGGAATAAACATTTAATTTATACAAATTCATTTAAACATTATGTAACTATGGTCAGTACATGTCATCCATTATTGCACCCACATACGACCTAAGAATAAGATTTTCAAGGGTTGTAGTTTTGTGGGGTGCCTCAACTGTCATCGACCAAGATGTAATCTACCCTAACTTGAACTACTCCCATTTGAGATTTCATTAATGATATACATATTGAATCTTAGATTAGGATTGGTGAAGGGGAAACCCTAGTGATGATATATCCCACCTATGTTTGGACAAAGGGCAAAAAATGTCACAACTCTACTAGAAGAGGCCATTGATTATCTTTTCTGTATCTATTTTCCTATCACATTACTACATATAAAAACTAATTACAATGGAAAAATTATATACTACGGGTATAGTTTAAAATGATGATATTGATAAATGGTGAAATTGACCAATGTTTATATTAAAAATGAACACTAATGGTCACATTTCCCTTTATACCATATAAATAACATGTAATTACTTAAATAAATATTAACTACCATTTCACTTATGGTTATATATTTATTTCAAAATATGTTGATTGTTTTTATAATATTTTGAATAATTTCAATATAATTTGTAGGTTTTCTGATGATTATAGTAGATTGGGGTGATATTTAATTTCCCATTTATGTTTTTCTATTTTATTTTTTTCTTGTTATAAGGTTATGTTTTTTAATTGGATTTATAGATAAAAAATAAAATTATAACTGTCAAAGAAATTATTTTTTTGGATTCTCTTTATTTTCAATAATATTATATAAAACACACATTTACTGAATAAAAAAATATAATTTTCAAATGTCTTGTTCATAAAAAATTAAGGTTAAGAAAATTTATAGAATTCATTAAATCCATGAATTCTAGATTTAAATACTTTGTGAAACAATTCATTAAATAATTAAACTACAAGACCTAATATTTAGTAAATATAACCATCGGGTCCCACCATCTCATTCTAGGTCCCTCCATATTGAAGGTAACACATTTAAAATTTATTGAATCATCTATTTTTGGAAATTAAAAATTCATCTAAACTCTTTTTGACCAATATTTTACCTCATGAGGCTCACTTGGGTCCTAGAAAGCTAGTGGTATATAGTGATGAAAAATGAAATCACAGTATCATGTTTCTAACCATCAAGTTTTTACTAATAAATCCTATAGAAAAATGAGTCTAAAAACCAGCTCTGGAGCCAAGAAATCATGCCCCACTATCTCGAAAAAGAATATAGTCCACTAGAGGATTCACTAATTATGGTTCACCATAACCTTCCTCTGATACCCTATGAAAATTTCTTCTTAGGTGAATAATGAAACAAAATATCAACACTAAACTTGAATACATCAATAGTATTTATCATATCATCAATTCAGTAAAGATATTGCAATTGTATGATTTTTAAACAAACTCAAATAATGTTTGTAAATATGAATATATGCAAATAAAATTATTCCTAAAATATAATTTTCCCAATAAAATGTGGTCATTTAAGTCTTGTTATGATGAGAGATGGCCAGGAACTCTTTCATAATATCCTCTTAAGTCTTGAAAATCCAACTTTTTTTCTACCTAGATAACCTTAAATTTCATATTGATATCATTTAAACATTAAAAACCTTACATTGATATCATTTTTTCATGAACCAACCCAGATACCCAAAATGGTAGATACTTGATCCAATCCTAACACCCTAAGGGCATTCTAGATCCCCACGAGTTTTAGGCTAACATCTGGAATCAAATAAGAGTTAGGGGAGTGGTTTTACCATAATAAAAAGACATAAATATAGAACAATGAATGGTAAAAGAAATAATCAGTAATAAAAAATCTCATCAAGTATAAATTTCCATAATACAACAGATAAATATCCTAAATAAAACATTACCAAATGACAACAAAAAATAAATTATGAAAAATACTCACAATCCTTATGAAAAAAGTGGAACATACTCAACCAGTCACTACCATCTGACTATAGTCTTGCAGATCATGTACACCCACCAACTCTAAGTGTAACATTCCATTTCTCAGTACCTAAAATAAAAATATATATATTCCTGAATTAAAATGTCGAGGGTAATTTAGATTTCACTATAGGGTTACACCAAGTGTTCCATAAGAAATTATATACTTGTTAAACCATTTATGATTTTTATATAAATAAAAAAAATACTTTCTAGGTAATTTACTAATTTTAATTCAAAAAATATGTTCAAATAATATAAATAGTAGATATATAAAAAACAGGCCCATGTAAACATTTTATCAAAAACATTTATATAAAAAAGTTTCATAAATATAATAGTTATATTAAAAAGAAGGAATCATCATGTAAAACAAAATAAAATCACCATAGTCATATTCCTTATGTTAGGTTAGTTCTAAGCTCTAGTATCCTCACAGTAATCAATCATCAATCATGACTCAATTCCACACATCTAGAAGGCTTGGTCCAACAATACAAATCATTCAACATCTCATTGGGGGAAATCATATCAAATTATTTTTAGCTATAGTTTTTGTCATTAATCCATTAGTATGGAGTTATATTCCTAGAATTATTATCCTAATGACCCACTAACTACTCAAGATAATGTGTTTTAAACAATCATACATGGTCAAATAAATTAGTTCAATTCAATATAGCATTCACTATTTAAATTCACAATCATGGTCCTCAAAATTCAATTTCATTTTAAAAAACCAAAAAATAGGTTTTGATGAATTCAATTCCTTTCAAATAAAATTTCATTAAAATTAACTGTTCTTGCAAATCAAAATTAAATAATTTCTCATTTCAATCCATCATTTTTTATAAAATCTATACAATAATTTAAATTCAATTTTAATTTTTGTTTTTAGTATTTCCAATCCCTTTATGAGTCAAAAAACAAATCATATCTTATAAAGGGTTTATAAATAAGTTGAAAACTCATTTCAATTCAATCTGTAAATTTAGGGTTTTAGTTATAGGGTAAAAACTTATGGAACTGCCTACATATAATCTCATGAAAAAATGAATTAACACCCACAACAGGAAATACGAACAGAGTAACGAAGGTGAAGGGGACTAAAGATGAACTGTCATAATCAAAAACCATCAAAACGTGTTCTGCCCAAACCAAGATCTAATTCATCAAAATCATAATGATTTACCACTCTCCAAAAGGATTGAAAGAAAACCCAAATCAATAAACAAACCACATAACAAAGAGGGATTGATATCTTACATTGACACTATTATTTACAAGAGATAAGGTTTGAGGATGCAAGGAATCCTCAAGAGTGTCATGAATCACCTTCACCATGATGAGGAATGGGATAACAAACTACTAGTCCATTCATTACTCATGTTTAAGGAGACATAATGACCCTAGAGACCCGCCTTCAATGGGGCCCAGAGTAGAGACAAGAACCAAAGGTATAAAAACTCTGGTAATATAGATGGCATTACCCTTTTATTTAATAAGATAGAAATATAGGATAGTATATCCCAAATAACTCCAAAACTGAATGTAAAATTAATTCCAAAAATCTATTCCCATATTCATGTTCAAAATAAAGTGTTATAACGTACAAGAAAACTCTAGTGGAAAATACCAAAAGAAAAGAAGACAACAACAAAAAAATGTCCCAAAATACTAGCTAATATGGTCCCACATGGTCTTCAAAGTCATCCTGGAAAACAAAATGCAGTTTTATATACGTAGGGTGACTATAAAGGTATACTCAGTATGGAAAACCAAAAGATATCATGCACAAGTTGGGAGGCATTCTAATTCCCTATGGGAAAAACATATAAAACCAATGCACCTAGAGAAGAAGATATCCACCCAACCATACCAAGGAAAACTTCCCAAATAACGCAAGCCAGGTAAAGTATTAGTAAAAGTACATCAATATTTATGTACCCCACACCGCTTTCCCACTAGTTATTGAATACATCCTATACATTATACCTCCCCCTCCATTTTTCACTACAGTCCCTCTGTCACTGCAACAACAACATTATGGGCCACCACAACTACGCATTGTTCTCATAGACAACTAGGACACCATAACCACACATCATGCCCGTAGACACCTAGGCCACCAAACCCATACATAACCATGCCTATAAACACCTGGTCCAGAATAACTACTGCCACACCAAAAGACATCTATTCCTTATCCCAAAGACACTTGGGAAAAAACCTACCGACACACACTTGTGCCAACCACCACAACATACCATGCTTGAAGATTCATGGGATATAATGGACCTAAGGCTATCATAGCCTATCCAAAGAGTCATGGGATACCTAGGAGAGAGAGGAGAAAGGATCTAATAACCAACCACTCATAGGAATGTTGAAAAAAACACACTCCCCCGTGAAATTAGGGTGTTCGGCATGAAGTGCTCAACTCGGGTGGGATGTGAATAAAAAAGAAAAGAACTAAATATATAAATGTAGTTGAACAAGCACTCATCCCAGCCTAAGGGTTCCAAAACTATCTCATACACAAACACAATCATTAATATTCATACATGCACCGATACTTAATGGTTACAACTGGAGCCCAACAAATTCTTGGAAAATAATTCCCCATTCAAACCATTCTAGATATCACGTTCAAGTAATTTCATTAGAAATAATTCATCCCTACATGGAAACTAACAGGAATATTCAAATGTATAAACAACTCTAGAATAATGATTAAAAAAACAAATAATAATTTAAGCATTCATAGCTAGTTCTATAGTAAATTCACAACAACTAAAGGGATTAGTGTTACCCCTGGAAGTATTGGAACCAAACCAAGCCCCAACATATGACCACATATGGCCTCAAATTCACAACCAACAACAAAACAATAGGGGAGATCCCATACACATCCATGTCACCCAACAAGTATCATGCAGATCAAGTTTGATTAATAGTAGAACAGATAAGGGGAGTTTTCAAATATTACTATACCATTTATCAAGTTCCTTCTTTTTGTTTGGTTAACTGAGGTGATCACAAAAGGATTATTATTCATTGGGAATCTATTTTATCAACCAACCTAACATATGTAACTATTTTCAATGTTACATCCTTTCAATCACAATTTTATCCATAAACATAGAGGATTATTAGTATATAAGAAATGAACACCAACGGACATTATTTTTAGTGGTAATAATCCCATAAAATTCACAGTATAAAAACCAAGATAAAATAAATACATAAATGACATCACCAAACACACCCCTTCATTCCTTAGAGTCTGTTTATTAACTTTGTTATGGTTTGGTTTCGTCCATGTCCTAGGTAAACATTATCATACCTACCCTTCATGATACATAGTAAAGATAGATGAAGTAAAACCATACTTGGACGATAAATGGTAGATGTTTTTCTCCTTATTCCAAGAACTATGGATGAATGAATTATAGCGAAAGACCTGGGAGGATGTCAAGGCTGAGTGGGAAGGGATCCCACATGGGTGCAAAATTCGTATCAGAAAGAATTCTGAAGTAACACTATGAGAGACTGGAAATAAAAATGTACAGAGAGGATCTCGGCTTAAAAAAATTCTAGATCCTAAAATCTGGGAGACGATTTAGAAGTACATAGAAGTCGGATCTGGGATTGACCACACTGTTGAGTGGTTTCACACATTGGGATTAATTTATTTTCAATAATTACCTTCATAGATGGTAGAGATAACATCATTGAGTTAATATAGTCCCTATAAATAGAGAAAAATTCTTAACGAGGGTGAAACTGTAAAATACGATAAAGGTGTGACACTGTGGAAAAAGGCCACATGTTTTGGAAACCCATGGGTCACCTGACTATTGGGGGTTTAAAACAATTTTTAATGGATTTAAATCACTCTAAAAGGGGTATTAATAAAATTTTACATCAAAAGATAAGTTATTGGGGAAAAACTGGATGGTCCTAGAAAAATAGGGAAGGACTCACCATTAGGTGAGTCACTATCACCCTAAAACTATCTCCTTGGAACCGTCGACCTAGCACTATCATGCAGACATCGTCACCCTAGAATTGCCGCCCTAGCATTGTCACACTAGCACCATCTACCTGGTACGGTAGCCCTTGCAATGTCACCTTGGCCCCATCAACCTGGAACTATCTCCCTCACACCATATCCCTCGCACCGTCGCCCTCACACCATCACCCTAGCACTATCGCCCTAGCATTATCGCCCTAGAATTATTGCCCTAGCACCGCTGTAGATTGGTGCTATGGAAGATCAATCAGTTCCACTGATTACCATCAGTGTCACTGATGACCATTGGTGCCACCATTTCCCATCAGTTCTACTAATGCCTATTGGTGCCACTTACGCACATCGCTTCCACCGTATGTTCAATCCAAAAAATTTTCAAAATCCATAATGAGTCACCGATTATCCCAAGGAAACCCCAAACACAAAAAACTAAGAAAAGTAATGGACTATGAGGGTCTATCCCATTACATCATATACATCTCAAACTATTCTCTCCGATGAGAATTCAAGGGTAACACTGATGAAAATAGGGGGGATCCGAACAATCACCTCGCAAGATGCCTCTCAGGGACAACCCACCCTAGAGTTGATTGAAAGCCCAAAAAGGCCTTGATAACTAGGAACAACACTCCCACATCTATTTTCTGATCATCTTTGGATATACTATCACTCTTCTCCCCTTGTAAATCACTCAAACATATAATTTTCACACAATCTACATATATGTGTAAGGGAGTCCCATCCTCTATGTTAAGATACTATCTACTTTGTGAAGCACTGAATCAACCACACAGGTTTAATAACATCCACCTTAATGCGTCTCTATTATGGATCAGGTCCTCCCCTCTCCACAGTGAGAAAATTTACACACATTCTTATAAGGAAAACAACACATCTTACAGTTAACAAAGTCAAGCACTACATCACAATCAAGTACAAAACAAACACAAAACAAAACTCAATACAGCTCTGAGTACTGGACACACATATATGCCTCCCGTTCCTAGGTACTCTCCTTGAGGACACCATTCCTCCACAAAAAAAAACCAAGGGAATGGTTCATCCACAAAACACATTCTCTTAATGATCCCCAATCCCCCTGATTGATCTGCGAACATTGCATCATCCTCGATATTCAGCTCTCCCCAGTCGAGGATGTGCGAGTTATCGTGTAGATACTGATAGATCTAAGACACATGGTAGATTTTGTGGACCCTCTGTAGCAGTGGTGGTAGCTCCATCTGATAAGCTACTTCTCTAACCCACTAAAATACCTCTAAGGGCTCAGAAAATCTTGGAGAAACCTTACTCCCCCTTCCGATCCTCTACTGCCCATGCCGAGGGGAGATAGTTAAGAACACGCGGTTCCCAACCTTGAACTCCAAGGGTCTCCTACTATGATATGAATATGACTTCTTCCGGTCTTGAGCTACCTTCATCCTCTCACACATAAGCTGAACATTCTCCTTTGTGCTTTTCACTACCTGTGGGTCATGAATACTGGCATCCCCAACCTTGGTCCATCACATGGGTAAATGACATGGTCCTCTATACAAGGCTTCGAATGGAGCCATGTTAATAGTAGAGAGGTAGATATTGTTGTAAGAAAACTCTACCAATGTAAAGTTTCATACCCATGATCCTCTAATGTCTAGAATGCATGACAACATCATATCCTCCAACATCTAGATGGTCCACCCTGTCTGCCATTCTGTCTAGTGGTGGAAGGTGCTTCTATGGAAAAATTGGGCGCCAAAAGCACGTTGCAATCCCTTCCAGAATCATAAGGTAAATTGAGCATCCTGATTTGATAATATGGACCTCATAACACCATGAAACCACACCACCTTGTCCACGTGCCTCTATGATATCGCATCCACTACAGCTAACTCCTTGATTTCTAGGAAGTTAGATGATTACATTATCTAATCCACCACTAACTAGATATCACTGCTGCCTCCTTGATCCATGTGTAGTCCTATGATGAAATGCTTCGAGATGTCATCCCAAATCCACTCTGAGACATCTAAATGCTACAAAAGACCACCCAGAACATGACACTCATCCTTCACCTACTATCACATGAGGCACATTTCGACAAACACCGCAACTACCCATTTTACCCTGATCCACAAAAATTGTTCTCTCAGGCCTTGGTATATCTTGGAAACTCATGGGTGTACATCTAAGGGTGAGTTATGGAACTCAAAGAGAACTCCATCATGTATTGTATCTTGGAAAAAAAACATAGTGCATAAAATCATATAATTATAACCATCTTCTGACCATCCTTCTAGATCATCACCCTAGATTACATGGTCACACATCACTTAATCCTCTATGTCCCCCTAGGGCTCGTCCACTTGTTGTACCATGGAATTCTGCACCGTCATCTTGAAAAAACATAATATACCATCCTCCACTCTTAAACATAGAGGTATGGAATCAAACTCCTCCATCACCTTCCAATAATTCATAGATTCCCAAATAGATTCCTTTTGTGACTTCCATATTAATGAATCAGCCACAATGTTCACCTTTCTTGAGGTGTAGGAGATCTCAAAATCGTAGTGATAAAGAAACTCTATCCACCTCCGATGTCGCTAGTTCCGGTCGAGCTGGGAGAAGACATACCTCAATCTCTTGTAATTTGTGGAGACCATGAAGTGTTCCCCGATGAGGAAATGCTTCCACAACTTCAGAAAAAAAATCTCTATATGCTCTAGGTCGTGGGTGGAATAGTTAAGTTCATGAGAATGTAACTTACTAGACTCATAAGAGATCACTCCCCACTACTGCATCATCACACACCCCAAACCTAGGCTGCAAGCATCACAGAACACTTCAAAAAAAAATCCCTTCCTCTGGAATCCTTGGTATTGGGGCACTGAAAAATTTCCCCTTCAGATAACTGAAGGAATCCTGGCACTAATCACTTCGAATGAATGCCTAGTCTTTCATGGTCAAGGTTGTCAATGGCGTTGTAACTCGAGAGAAGTTGGGAATGAACCTCTGGTAGTAACCTACAAGACCCAATAAACTAAGAACCTATACCACCTTATTGGGAACTTCCCAAGAAACAACTGCTATAACCTTTAACGGATACACTACTATTCCATACTAGGACCCCAAAAATTCAAGTAATTGCACCTCTTATGTCTAGAACATTCACCTAGAAAACTTATTATAAATCATCTGCTTTTAGAGGACCTCTAAAATCGTCCCAAAATGCTCAGTCTAATCCTCCTATGATCTTGATTAGATCAATATTTCATCAATAAAAATGACTCTGAACTAGTCCAGATATTCCCAAAAGACGGAATTCATGAGCCCCATGAACACAACTGGTGCTTTCATAACACCAAATGGCATGACCACGAACTCAATGTGCCCATATCTCCACTAAAATCAGCCTTTGAGATGTCACCCTCTTTCACTCTCAACTGGCGATCTCCTGATAGAAAGTCAATCATTGAGAACCAACTTGCACCCTTTAACTGGTCGAAAAGGTCGTCTGTTCTTGGGAGGGGGTAACGGTTCTTGACTATCTCCTCATTCATTCATTGGTAGACTATACACAGCCTGATACCATCATCTTTCTTATTTGAGAACAAGACAAGATCACCCCATGGAGACACGCATGGTTGAATAAAACCATTCTTCATCAGGTTATCAACCTAGATCTAAAACTCATGCAACTCAGAAGGCTACATCTGATAGGGATACATATAAATCGGATAGGCACTGTGTTGTAAGTCTATCTCGAACTCAACATCACGTTGAGGTGGTAGAGTCACCACCACTCCCAGGAAGATGTCCCAGAACTCACTGATGATTCCCAGGACTTCCACAATCTCTATTTCTACTGACTCCACTAACATCTCAGATAACAAAGAAAGAGGGTGATCCACACGTCGGTTGCCCTCCTGGCAACCCCGCTCGCCAACAAAAGACACACATTGGTCGCCCATATCGAAGAACTCTACCCTTCCCCAGAAGTAGTCGATAAAATCACACACGAAGAACAACCATTCGATGCCTAAAATGACATCATATGGATACATCTGTTGCAAATGAAGGTCTCCAATGGAAATATGTAGCCCCAACATCAGTCTACATCCTCGAAAAACTTAATACAAGCTGGTCTAACCTCCAACTGGCGTACTCAACACCAAGGGACTGAAGAGTTTCTCTACATATAGACCTAAAGCATGGGCTAGACCAGGTGAAAAAAAGAAGTTTGAACCTCTTGAATCAAAAAATTATAGTAAAGATTACCAAAAAAGAAGATTTTACCTCGAATGGCCTTCAGTCATCCAATAACTATGACCTCTGTGGCAC
This sequence comes from Viscum album, assembly GCA_963277665.1. NCBI lineage: Eukaryota > Viridiplantae > Streptophyta > Magnoliopsida > Santalales > Viscaceae > Viscum > Viscum album. Next base: position 1,102,969,431 of record OY728131.1, on the reverse strand, counting down.
AAAACTACTCATGCCCAGCTCATTTACCACTCAGATGTCATCTGCCTCCCCGATCACACCCTGTTCGAGTTCCCTAAAGAGCTCCCTAGGGTTGGACTCCTCCTACAATTTCTACTCTCATAGGAGTGGGAGCTCACTATCCATGTTGTTTCTTCTGAAAAGGCATGGCAATAAACTACTGTTGAGGTGGGCGCTGAACCTATTAACCACCACTGTACTGCACTTGATCTATTCATATATTCCGAAGGTTCCCACTACTACAACAGATAAATCATCTTGGTCCTAAGAACATTGTGAATGACCGAGGACAAGGAGATCAAAACTAGAATTGTTGATGTCTGCTCCCCGTTGACCGAAACCTGAAAGGGCCTGATGCTGGAGGTCGGCTGCTAGCATCTTCCCCTTTGTCGAGATCAATGGGCTCCCCTCTCGTGGAATACCTCCTAACATGTGCATCCTATCTAAAAAATTAGTATTCTTCTGAACATCCATGTACATCGGTAGATTGAATGTAGTGACAACATACTGAATGGAGGTTCAAAGTGCCTCCTCTAAACCTCTCGCTTGAGAATCCTCATCTAGAAAGAGGTCATGAGCAAAGTGATGTATATCTTTGACCAGGATCCAAAACTCCCTCACTGACATACTCCACTATTGGACGGAGATTAACTCATGCCTCTTCTCTGCCTTCATCAAAGAATAATGTAATTCCTCCTTCAAATACTTCTCGATGTTGGTACACAAAACCTTAGTTTACATCCTATCCTCGAGGTAGGTCATCCACTCAAGACGTGTTGCTCCCCGTATGTGGATCATGAATAGAGGAACCCAATACTCATCTGGATCCTAGATCAAGCTGAAAGCTATCACAAACTCTTCGATCCAACTTTCTATCTCCATATATGGGATGCTATACTCATACTTTCTGAGGGTCTACTGCTAAAAGGAACAAACCTTCTTCATCCACTGGTCTTCCTCCTCCTCTCAATCAGTCCCCTGCTGGACTTCCAAATCATCCTCATAGGTCTTGATGAACCACACTACATGTGTACATTGAATGGGTTTCATAGGTGTAAGGTAAATAAAGAATGCCTAACCATAGTAGTGTAGAAGATCTCTTTTAAATTTTTCTTAAACATGTTATTAATTTTAATCTCCCCAAACACCCAGAACACACAATATCACAAGTCATTATGATGCATGTACCTTTCCCAGGGTCTCCACCCAAAAATTATTGTAGCCTCACTTAGTTGATCGGATTGTTTGGATTCCTTGCTTCCAATCACGGGGGCCCTAAAATCCCATGTCCTTGATGGTCTTTTGTGGCCTATTTCACACACCAAGATTGCCTAACACTATTTCCCTGCCATCCCATGGAATCCTCACTATGCCTAACTCTGAACACCATCCTACATCTCAGCCATAATCCTCTGATACAATTTTATCATGACCCCCATTCACCAAGATGAGGAATGGGATAGAAAACTACCAGACTATTCTTTGTTCTAAGTCAAAGAGAGATAATGACCCTCCGAGTTCTGCCTTCAATAGGTCCCGGACTGGCGACTAGCACTAAGGGCATAGAATCTCATGTAAAATAGAATGTATTTCCATTTTTATTTAATAATATTGGGATATTGGATAGTAAATTGAAAACAACTTCAAAAACTAAAAGTAAAAGTAATTATAAAAATCCATTCCCATATGCTTGTTCAAAATAAATTGCTATAGGGAACACAAAAATTCCAGAGGAAAGTACCAAAAGAAAAGATGACAAAAACAAAAATTTTCCCAATGTTTAAGCTAATTTGTTACCTCACAGTCCTCAAATTCCACCTAGAAGCCTAAAAGATTTTTTGTATTCATTGGGTGAGTATACAGGTATACTTAGTAGGGAAAATCAAAATCTCTCATGCATTAGTGGGGAGGCATTCTAATGCCCCGTGAGAAAATAGAGATAACCAAAGAACCTATCAAAGAAGCTATCCACCCAGCATCACTAAAGAACACTCCCCAAATAATTCATGTTAGGTAAAGTATTAGTAACAACACATCAATATTTGGGTACCCTTCACCGCTTCCCCTCTAGTTATTGAAGTCATTATACACGTCAGACCTTCCCCATCATTTTTCACTGCAGTCCCACAGCCTCCCCAAAAATAACCTTATAGTCCATAGCAACCACGCATTCCGGTTGCAGACACCTGGGCCTCCACAACCACACATCCTTCCTGTAAAAACCTAGTCCACCACAACCACACATAACCATTCCCACAGACAGCTGGGCTAGAACAACTACTGCCATGCCCGAAGACACCTGGGCCTCATCCTAAAGACACTTGGGAAACAAAGCTACCAGCACACACCTAGGTCCACGACCAGAACATACCATGGCCGATGAGTCTTGGGATATAATGGACCTCAGGACATCACCCCTTTCCTGAAGAGTCTTGTTCCACCTGAGATAGGGATCAAAAAGGATCTAATAACCAGCCACTCATAGGAATGTTGGGAAAAAACCCTCCCACATGAAATGGGGGTGTTCAGCACGAATTGATCAACATGGGTGTGGTGAGAATAAGAAACAAAAGAACTAAATTTATAAGTATAGTTGAACAAGTACTCATTCAAACCAAAGGGTTCTAAAATCAGCACATACTCAAACAACTCCATTACTATTCATACATGCACAAATATGAAACAGCCACAACCAGAGCACAAACCATTCCAAGAAAAAAATTCTATATTGAACCCATTATTGTTATCATGTTCATGTAATTTAGTTAGAAATAAATCTATACTATTGGGAAACTAATCCGAATGTCCACAAGTTGAAACAACTCTGGACTGAAGAGAAAAACAGATAAAAAATAATTTAAGCATTCATACCCAGTTCTCCTACAAAGTCACAACAACAAAAGGGATTTGTGAGATCCCTCTAATTACAGGAAGCAAAAAAAATCACCCAAATATTTTCCCACATAGTCTCAAATCCATAACTAACAACTAAACAATAGGGGGGATCCCATCCCCATCCACGTCGCTCCATAAACATCAAATAGAACAACCATGCTTATAAACAGAACATAGCAATGGAGTTTTCATATTTAACCATACCATTTATCAAGTTACTTATTTTTTAGGACAACTGGGGTGATCAAACAACGATTATTATTCATTGGGAATCCATTTTATTGTCCAAATTTATATACATAACCAGTTTCCATTTTATAATCATCTAATCACAAGATTATTCAGAAAAAAAAGGTTCATTACTGTGCAATAAAGGATCACAAATAAACATTATTTTTAGTGGGAATAATCCCATAAAAATCAAAATATAAAACAAATATAAAATAAATACAGGAACATCATTATAAAACACACCACTTAATTCTAAAGAGTTAGTTTTTAATCTTCGTTAAGGTTTGGTTTCTTCCAAATCCTGAGGAAATATTATCAAACCCGCCCCCATGATACAAAGTCAAGAAAGGTGAAAGAAAGCCCTTATTGGATGATCAAAGATCAATGTTTTTCTCCTCACACCAATAACTAGTTATGCGTTAATTTTTGAGGAAGAAGAAGGAGGATTCCAAGGTAGAACGAGAATTTCTCTAGCATGGGCACACAATTCATCTCGGAAGGAAGTCTTGAGTCACACTAAGAGTTACATGAAGGAAAAGGGAAGAGAGAGGATCTTGTCTTAAGAAAAGTCAAGATCCAAAAAACAGATAGATGATTTCAATGTACATAAAATTCAGATCATGGCATAACCACGTGGTTGGGTGGTTTCCCACGTTAGGATTAATAGAGATTAAATAATTATCCCCAAAGATGGTGGAGATAATATTTGTGAGTTAATATATTTTTTTCAAATGGAGAAAAATACGTAAAAGAGGTGAAAATATAAAATATGATAAAGGTGTGACACCAAGGAAAAAATCCACATGATTTGGTAACCCAAGGGTTTTAAAACATATTTTAATGGATTTTAATGGATTTGAAAGTGGTATTAAAACATTTTTACATCAAGAGATACATTACTGGGCGGAAAATGGAAGTTCCTAGAAAAATAGGGAAGGATTCACCATTAGGTGAGTCACCATCACCCTGGCACCATCACCCTGGCACTATTACCCTTGCACCTTCACCCTGGCACAGTCTCCCTGGCATCCTCAACCTAGCACCGTTGCCCTAGCACTGTCAACCTGGCACTGTCACCCTGGAACCATCACCATGGCATTGTTTCCCTGACACCATTGACCTCGAACTATTTTCTTGGCACCAATGCTGATGGGTTCTTTGTATGACCCATCGGTGCCACTGATGACCATTGGTGCCACAAATGCCCATCGGTGCCACTGTCGCCCATCGGTGCCACCGACACTCATCAGTGACAATGTTCGTTCATTCCAGAAATTTGGGAAACACTTTAATGAGTCCAAAATGGTCTCCAATACACCCAAACACTATAATTTGGAAAATTAATGGACCATGTGGGTCCAAACAATAACATATATAGCCTCTAAAATCAAGGTATTTTTATTTGGATTAATGCGGTCGTAAGAGGTTAAACTGGGGTGTTCCATATTTTAATAAAAATACTCAAGGGATTAAAATTGTTTTTATATGTTTTCTTAATTGGGTCATTTGGTAAGTAATAATTGTGAACCCTAACCATGTTACCTTACTTGACTTCTGGAAAGGGTATATAGATTGGATACAATGTTAAGCTAAACAAGTTATAAACTTGAATATCCATCCTTCCTAGTTTTTATGGTCTATAAGGTGTGTCCACATGATTTTCCATAACTTTAAACCAACCATAAATAGCCTAAAAAAACTCTAAAATTTTACGAAAGTGAAAGAAAACTAAAAAAACAAAACCTAATGAAAATGAAATCAAAAAAGGGTGCACATGTTCCTGAAATCGCATTAGAGGATGTTATGATTAGCCTCCCTTATGGTGTGCAATAATACTTATGATATAATCATGGATACATTTTTCGGTGTACTCACATTATGGTAGGGGCTCTTGTTCACTGTTTCTCCTGAAATTCCTCAAACACTCTTCATGAATAGAAAATGGAAGCTGTTCTAATGGTCGAATACCGAGTAATTCGATTTTTTATTATTTAGAAATTCATTTATTAAATATATATAGCCAGTGTTTTTGGTTATTATTTTACTAAAAAAAATCATTAGAATATCATAATAAACCAATAACATTGTACATATTAAAGGGTTATCTCATTTAATATTTCATAGCTATGGTTAATAGCTCATATAGGAAATCAGGAACACCCAACACACATACATCACATTATTTCTCAATCTTATTTTTAGAGTCGGGTGTCTTGAGGAATATCCAATTAAACGTATGCACACTCACCAAAAAATCTATCAAGCCGTTATCACCATGTTTCCACTCACCCAGTTAAAACCATATCACATGGCACTTTCATCCCATAGAGCCTGAGGAGTCTCCATCATGTCAAGACCAAATATTTGATCATCATCCACATCAGAATTTCCATATAACCAGAGTCATATACTCAGGGTTGACCAATTCTAGATCCAACCATGTGGGATCACCATGAAATTATTTTCAATAAACTCACAAATCATTTCCTTCTAAAACCAAACACAACCCACAACGTCAATCTTGGAAATCATCATCCACAACACACAAGGTACCTTTACAGGTATCCATATATTGGTTGTCACTTCTCATTGATCAATCAAAAATAAATAATCTATCATGTTTCTCATTTCTAAGGAACCCACATTTATTTGATGGACCTTATCTTTGATTTCCCTCATATATCATATCTATCTCAAAAAATTGTTGAAAAACATCTTACAACTCAACCATGACACTCAGATCTCCAACATCCTGAACCACTTATCAATATTAAATGGTTATTTAGAATCCAACATTCTATCTCTATGGATATCTTGTGAATATATCTCAAGAATACCATACACAGTCCAACTACCCAGTCCATGGTTTTCTATAACTTATATTTTCTTACAATAGTGGAGTAACAGTGGTAGGAATCAAATCTTATCGCTCCACTCAAGAGCTACAACACAATGGACTCAAATAAATTATTATATTCAGTCGACTCTACCCACTCTCAAGTTATACGTAAACCAAAAAGTGACACAATAATTTTCTATAAGTATCTATTTTCATAGTCACCAATCAACCTAATGTCTCAATATCCATATCATCCCACTATCATGTACACCCTAAAAAAGGATCTCACAACCTAGTCTCTCTCTTTATCCCCCATTATCCCTTTTTATTATTTTTTAAAAAAAACTATGACCCACATCATATCATATTTTAGAAATAGATTTCCCAATATGGATGTTTATGGGAAGTGCTAATAGGCACAAATCCTTGTTATTATCTACCTCTAGTATCTCATGGATTTCAAAACTCAGTCAATATTAATAGATAAAACTACTTATAGACAAGTTCAGTCTTCATATACACATAATTTCCACATCATACATATAGAGGGTCCATATCATCATGTCATTACTCTCTAATTCAACAAAAATTTCATAAAAATGGATACGTATGAAATACATTAATTACTATTTATAAAGCAAAAAACATTATAATTTTAAATTTAAATTTCACCGAATATATGCTACAAAATAATTTTAATGACTAATCCCTCAATGAATTTTTTTGAATTTACTCTATCTAAAACTCTTCACATATGAGGCTTAGTGAAATGAAATATCAATTCTGAGCTAAAGAGAAAACATAATTGAATGTTTTAAATTAAAATATATCTAGTTGATTCTATGTAATAATCACGGAATATGATCACATAATATATCTTTATCCATTTAAAAGTGCTGTCATGTATGATTCCCCCAAACATTTTATGTATAGAAACCCTACATAAATGGATAAAATCACTTTATATAATTAATATATTTCATGGTTAGTGTAAACAACCATAGGAAATCTCAAAAATGATATATGAATATTGTTTTAATGGTATGATGCATGAAACCATTCCCAATTTCCATCATTATTTTGATAAGCATGTGTGTCAATCAAGGCGAAAATATTAAAATAGTAACATAAAAAATAATATCATCAATCCTGTAATTGGAAACGTGAACTTCCTATTGGGACCACTTTGTGTATAAGGATTTATTTGTTGTCAACAGTTGTCAATGAAGATAAAAATTAAGGAGTTGAAGGTCTTCATTTTATAAAGTGATCTTGCAACATATCATTGTTCAAAGAGATTCATGCAATGGCTTTCTTGAAGGGTAGAATAAAATGTTTTTCATGAAGGAAAGAATGATGGTTTAAGATGAAGAGAGAGTGTGAAAGGGATTGGAATTCTGAGATGGCCATGCATTTCTCATTTTTTATAAATAGGAAAATTCTTTTCTAATTTCTATTTCCAAAATATCCTAACTTTGGAGAAGTTTTGATGCAAGCATTAAAAAGGAAAGGGGGAGAAAAGGTGATTCTAGTCATATATAGTTTTGATTGGAAGGAAAGATGTTGGTGGAAGGTAAGGAAGTTATAGTACTTTCTTTGGAAACTCTAACAATGATAAAACTTATATATTGAAGGATATAAATCATGATAGTGGAGTTTGTGATGAAATAATAATAGTATTTGTAGAAAAAAAATCATATAAAAGAAGCAGGAAGCTTATGTTCGAAGCATATATTGATGGTGGTGATGTTCTCCAATGTTTTCCAAATTTTGGGCCTGAAAATTAGAAGACGAAGACATGTGGTTTTGGTAGAGAAAGGTGCATGAGAAATTAATGGGGGGGTTGAATAGTTGTACGCAATTGATGTTTTAGGATTAGAACATTGAAATTTGGCAAAGGCATGGAGTCTGAGAAAAATTAGGCAACGTGTGTAAATGATAATGTTGCGTGAAAGATAGGTTTTTCACACAATTTGGAACAATATATAAAGATTTTCACATAAGGCATGATTAAAGATCAAAATGGAAAAAATCAACAAAGGCATGAAGTGCATGAAATAATCCAACATGTGTGACAAATAGGAAGTTTCACGAAATATTGGTTTGAGATTTTTCACACAGGAGAGGCTCTAGGTTCAGAAGGATGAAATATAGAAAAGTCATGAGGTGCATAAAAAATCCAGGTGTGTGTGAAAATAAATAAAGGTGCATGTAATGTGAATAAGGGAGAGACAGGTTTGTGCGCATCAACTGGGTTTTATGTGTGGATTCGGGGTTTTACGCATAGGGTCAAAAATTCCTATAAATATGAGGTGACCCCATCTCATTAGTTAAGGATTTACACATAGAGAAATCCTAAGCACTGATGCATGGAAAAATTGGAGTATAGAGTTGTGTGCAAAATGACGAAGTGTTAAGTGAAAAATATATTGTGGTGAGAAAAAAGTAGTTCTGTGCAGAAAAAGAAGTGTTTCATGAAAAGGATTTTTCACACCTAAAGGTTTTTTCTGTTCGGGGTTTTAATTTTATGATAAATACACCTAAAATGGTGGTCGAAAAATGTGGCAATCCCACAGGGCTTTATCATATTCTTAACTCTCTTGTAGAGTCTTTTTAAAGAAGGAATTACCATGAACCATTTTGTTTTACAATGAGAAGTAGTACCACACACACACAATGGGTTTTTAACACCCTCATTATGCTTTGAAAAGAGAATAAGAACAATACATGAAACTAAACTCACGTCTTTATATAAATACGGAAGTATACTGATAGACAGAGGTGTTGGTATTGGGAATCAATGGAAGGAAAAAATGTGATTTAGGGCATTCAGTTGTTTGAGTAAAGATGAATATTGAATACAAAAGAGCATCAGTTTAGGACTCTAATTGAAGAATTGTCTCATTCTAGACATGAGACAAAGACTTCCATACTTATATGTTAAACAGAACTTCACATCTATAAACAGAGTGGGACTTCACCCAAGGTAGTGAGCTAGGGGAGTCAATAGGAGATACCTGAGGGAACCAGTGATCTATCCCTGAATAGCTGGCTAGTGAGCCTGAAATAGATTGATTATGGCCAAACCGTGGTAATCCACAACTAGTAAATAATATTGTAATTAGGTGTGACCGACAACCTGTTGGCTTATGCTCCTTGTATGTATCCCATAGTGTTGAACCAAGTAAAAAAGTGATGTGCTGACCTTCTGCATGTGAATGTTTTTATTACCTCACAAATCCATCATATAGGTTTAAATATGTTCCAACCAAAGTGGGAACAAGATCCAATAAAGTGGAGAATAATTTGACACCATGATTCACCCCTATCTAGGTGTTCCATGGTCCTCTAATTTTTATCCAAGGTAAATGTTTACGTATGCTAGATACTCTTCAGTAATTCTATTTAGAAGTGGATTTTATTTTCTTTCCGAAAGTAGATAATAAAATGCAGTGTTGATGTAGATTTAGTCATCTCTAAGAAGATGTCTAAATCTAGCAAAATTGTGACAAAAAATAAAAAGATAGAGAAAAGACATTTGAAGAAGTCCCCCATGTCCAAAGAAGATTTTGTGTCTCGTTCTCCATTCCCTTCAAATAATGAAGAAATATCAGGCTTTGAATGTAAAGAGTAGGTGGATCAGGTTTCTACCCAAGGAAAGGAAGACACTTCTATATCATTTGCAAGTGATCATGAGAAATTAAGAACCGATTAGCATGATATTCCTGAAGAAATATTTGTTTTTATCTATATTATATTTCAATTCATTTAGGCTTATATCAACCGAAAAGAAAGAGAATTTGATAATGTGGAAACGACCTTAGTAAGAAAAATTTTAGAATGTTTAAAGCTCTCTAGACAGATTGAAGTCTTTGAAAAGAAAGAAGGGGTCAATAAGACTCTGAAATAAAATATCCATGAAATTGAAGATGAGCTATAGAAGATAACTTAATTCAAGAGTTTATATTTTGAAGAAACATCCAAGAAATTTATGTAACTTTACTCTTTGTTAGAATCCAAATTCAAGTTTCATGATTTTTAGGTTGAAAGAATTAATAATTCCCAAGAATAAAATATGATTATGATTGAATATCAGATAGTCATCCTCAATATTAAATATCTAGAACTGGGAACTCAGTTGACCAATAATGAGAAGATACATATTGAGTCTTTAAAAAAGAAAGAAATAGTTGTTACAAGTACTCAGTGTCCACTGGAGGATTCTAAAGCTCAAAGACCATCATCATTTGAGAAAAATATCATGAGATTTTTTAATGATCTTTCTCAAGAAACAGTGTCTGTTGGTACACAATTCTCACTAGAGTAACATTAAATTGAAAGGCCTCCAACATTTGATAAGAAGATCATGAAATCATTCAGTGGTAAATCATAAGCATTGGAGTGGAATAAGGTACCATCCAAACCATCTTGTACTCATGTTTCTAAATATGTACCCACAAGTAGTGTGGGCTAGAATAGAAATTCAAAACATGTATTGTTGAGGATAGGTGAGGAGTTACCTATCACCATATCTCGGGTGAATAGGAAGAATAATTTGGATGGTGGATCTTCATAAATAGAATAACAAGTCAAGAAGATTCACCAACAACCAAATATAATAAAATCAAGATCTGTAGGACAAAGTTTGTGTTACAAAATATTTTGGGCATTGTGCATTAAACTGTTGGTACAATCCTCATAATGAAAAGGCACAAAGGAAGCCTACCACAGGGGGGAGAAAGCCAGAAAAGAAGAAGAAACATCTACAGGTCCAGAAGCATCTGTTTACAACAAAACAAATTAGAATACTTGATAACATATAGGATATATTCAATATATGTGGTCAAAAGGTTGGTACATTTCCTTCTCAACATGCATTCAACGTTGATAAGAAAAGAAAACCTCTAATGTCGGATATGTATAAAGTAGCTACCTTAATAATGAATCAAAATTATATTGTGAACAAAAATTTCCCCAAGAATATCACAAGTAGAGAAGATGAGAAGACCTTTGATTTTAGAAACATGAAATTGAAGGTAATTTCATTTTAAAGAGAGACAAAGAGGGATGACTATCAGATGAACCTGTGTGGAAGATCCAAACTAGCTACAACAGTTCCAAATGATATGTTTGTCATTTGGCCGTAATATTTGAAATGAATGGGGAAACTTAAAGACCAAAAGGCCATGGCTAGTGATAAATTATAAAGGAAATCTTTCAAGTTATGAATATAAAGTGCAAGTGAGAGTACAAAACAAAAGAAAAAACTGTGTAAAAAATGTTCTGTGTGAGAGATTTATGAAATCTGGTCACATTGAAAAAGGTTTTCTAACCTTAACACCGGAGCATAAAGAAGTCTTCAAATGGAGTAAGAAGTTATTATTCATGATAGATATTAATAAGAAAAATTCTCCAAACAAATTTTAAGATTAAGCGAACAGATCCATTCCAAATCAATATAGGTCAGAACATATGTTGAGATGTGCAAGCATGAAGAATAGAGTAAATGGAGGTACTTGGTAGAGAAAATCATCTCAAACATGCAGCTAATATTAATGAAGCAAGGGAGAACCACCTTATTCTAAAAAACCACCTTATTCTAAAAATAATTTGTGTATTATATTAATACTGATAATTCAGGGAATAGAAGGTAAAGCATGATCTTAGGGAGAGAACTTGAGAAGTAGTGAATGATGTCAACTCTAGATGGAAAAGATGAATAAGTTGTATTCAGTGGAAGATTATTCAATTAATATTCAAATATTAAAATGAATAAGGATCACCACTGATAGAGAAGATTAAGAGTGTTTCCCTTAAGGGGGATAAAAATTAAGATGCTTCCAAAATTATTATTTTAATCAGTATCACCTTCAGTTGGTACTAAATTCAATTACTCAGCAATTTTCTTGAAGAACATGTCATTTTAAAAGGTATGTCATTTTTTAATCTATCATCCTAGGTTACCTAGAATGAATATCATTTTAAAAATGTGGAGTAAATGAATTAATCAGTGACATAAGACGAATGGATCTTTCACAATCCCACTTATCCTACAAATTGAACGTGATTGTTTTTTGATCTTTTTTTTGAAGTTAGTGCAATAGTTTTACGTTGATCATTCCATATCACATTCATTTTCTTTTTCCTAGAATGAATGTGAAAAAACCATGAAGACAACGTACATGAGTTCTCATCTCCTGAGGTATCATGGTCAGTGGAAAATATAAAACTTTTTTGTCTAAATCAAATCCTCTAGTTTTCTACATCGAGCATTGCTCATGTAGACATAGAGTGAATTTATTGGTGTCACATTGCTCAAGTATGGAATGATACCATTATCCCATGAACTTTGTATTTATTTTTAGTATAGGGATGTGAAATAAATGTTTGTAGGAGAGAATGATTTAAGCGGAGAGAGAAGATTCTCATTTTTATATTGACTCATTCATTTTAGGGGACCATTAAGGTATTGAAAACAAAATACAAAGGTTGAGATTTTTGGGACCAATTTTTTTATAAGTTTGTTTTTTGGTCAATTTTTTTCAATAAGGATAAAAATGAAGAAGGAGATGAAGTGTGTCATGTTATAAAGTGATCGTGAAACCTATCAATGTTCAAAGAGAATCTTGAAGTATATTACTTTAAGTATAAAATAATATGCTTTTCATAAAGTAGAGAATGATGGTTAAAGAAGAAGAGAGATTGTGGAAGGTATTTTTATTCTAATACGGTCATGCATTTAACGTTGTATCTAAATATGATAATTATTTTCTGATTTGTATTCCCAAATATCATATGTTTGGAGAACTTGTGATGCAAGAGTTATGAAGGAATGGGGTAGTGAAGGTGTTTCCAATCATATAGTGTTTTCATTAGAAGGAATGATACTGGTGGAAGATAAAGAAGTTATAGAACTTTGCATGGATACTCTGATGATGCTAAATATGATCTATCGAAGGATATACATCACGATAGTGGAGTATGTGTTAAAAGAAAATTTTTTTTGAAGAATACAAATAACAGAAAATAAGCACAAAGGTTATGGCCGAAGCATATATTAAAGGAGGCGATGTTCTCCAGTGTTTTCCTAATTCTGGGCCTAAAATCAGAAGATGAAGACATGAGTTTTTGGTATAGAAAGTTTTGTGGCAAATTTAAGGGGGTTTGAATAGTTTCACACAATTGATGTTTCAGGATCAAAACATACATATTTGGAAAAGTAATGGAGTTTGTGAAAAATTGGGCAAAGTGTGTGAAAAATGAGGCTGTGTGAAAGATTGGTCTTGTGTATAATATAGAACAATGTTAACAATTTTTCATGAAAGGCATGATTAATGATCAAAACATAAAAAATCAACAATGAGATGAAGTGTGAAAAATATTCCATCCGGTGCCTTAAATTTAGTGTTGTATGAAATAATGGTTTGTGGTTTCTCATGCAAGAGAGGCTCTGGGTTTAGAAGGAAAAAAAATGGATAAGTCATGAGAAGCCTGAAAAATACAGGCAGTTCACAAAAATAAATATTTTTGTGTGTAATGTGAAGAAGGGAGAGATAGGTTTGTGTGCATCAAAGGGGTTTTTAAGTGCGGATTTGGGATTTTATGCGTAGGGTCTAAAAACCTATAAATAGGAGGTGATCCCCTCAAATTAGTTAAGGCTCAACACATAGAGAAGTTATATGTTCTGACATGTAGAAAATTTTGATTATAGAGTAGTGCGTGAAAAGAAGAAGTGTTGTATGAAAAATATAGTGTTGCGCGAAAAAAGGAAGTTCTCTATGGAAAAAATAAGAGTTATGCGAAAAGGATTATTAAGGCCTAAAGGTTTTTTTATGACCAAGGTTTGAATTTTACAAGCAATACACCTAGAATGGTGATTGAAAAATTTGGGGGTCCCATAGGCCATTGTCACATTATTAGTTCCCTTGTAGAGGCTTCACAATGAATGAAGTGCCATGAACCATTCAGTTTTACAAAGAGAACTAATACTGCACACACAAGACCGATGTTTAACACCCTCATTGTTCTTTGTGAAGAGAAGAAGAACAACAAATAAAACTAAATTCAAATCTATAGAGAAATAAGGATGTATACCAATACACTTCGGTGTTGGTATTATGAATTAAAGGAAGATGAGAAGGACCTTTGGTGCATTCAATTATTGCAATGAAGTAGAAGATTGAATACAAAAGTGAATCAACACAAGACTCTGATGCAAGAAATGTCTCATGATGAATATGAGACAAGGACATCCATAATTATCTGTTGAAGAGACATTCATGTCTATAAAAAGAGTGGGACTTCACCCAAGGATGTGATCCAAGGGGAGTCAATGGGAGTGACCCATTGGAAGAAGTGAACTATCTTAGAACAGTTAGGCAGTGAGCCTATGACAGAGTGGCTGGGCCCAGACCTTTTTAATCCCCAACTAGGGAATAATAGTGTAATTATGTATGACTGAAAACCTATCAGTGTATAATCCTTGAATGTAGACCTTAGTGGTGAACCATGTAAATAAATTATTATGTTTCCCTTCTCCATTTTAATGTTTTTATTACATCACATATCTATTATATGGGTTTAAACAAGTTCCTACTGATGTGGGAACAAGATCCAATGAAGTAGAGAAAAAATGACACCTTGATTCCCCCGCTAGGGTGGTATAGGGTACTTTACTTCCCTCGTACGTGGGTTGGTTATTCCTAGGAACAAGTTCCATACCATGTTCCAAAAATTCCCCATCTATTATCTACATTACAAAAATCATTATAATAAATAAAAATATCAGATACCACTTTATAAAGTCCCCACCCTAGTTCACTAGAACTAATAACTAAACCATGTGGCCACTGTACCTTAGGGATTTCTCCCCATATTACATAAGCTTATGACTAGTCTCACAAGTCTAATGTTGTGTGATTAAGAAACTAAACCAAAATATCATTGTGAATTAACAATATAAATAAAAGATCAAACAAATACATCTAGATAAATAATAGTATGTAGACATAATAGAATGATCCAATATAAAATCAAAAACCCATTCTATAACAAAACTAATTATACATAAGTCAAACATTCACACAATAGTAGACAATATCTACAAATATCTATAGAAGAATAAAATCAACAAAACTGAAAGACTTGTAAAAATGATCTTCAGTCATATCCTCGTCCCAATATTCTATACTCCAACATAGAAATCTAAATCACTCATCAATCAAATAACATTTCCCTTATCGAGACTAACATCCATGTAGTATTCTTAGGTACCAAATGATGACATGAGAATAGTGTGACTAAAACTTAGTGGTCCACTATCAATGGTGACTATAAATATATCTAGTATGGTTAATTTCATATCAGTGTGAAAAATATATATAAGTATGTATAACTGGAGAAAAAATAAAATTATTAATCATTATTGATCCTTGGGTTCCATGATGACACCTGAGAACAACTAAACCTACCTCAACTAGTTCATAATGTCTCAGAGAAGTAGTAATCTATTTGAAAAAATATACTCAATCCAATGATCTGAAAACCTTTTAGGAAAATGTACACTTGGGGAAATTTACCCATCCTGAAATAATGTCACGTCAAGGGAAATATACTCACCCAAGAACAATATCTACACCTATATAAAGAAATACATCCCCATAAAAGATTCACACCTGAGGAAATATACCAATACCAAAACATTAGTCACACTAAGGGAAATATAAACTTCTTAAAACAACAGTCACACATAGGAAAATATACCCATCCAAGAACTATATTCATGCCAAAAGGAAAGAAGTTTCTCACACCATAAAAAATATACCACAAGGAAACACTATCCTCAAAAACACACCTTATGTCTAAGAATATTATATTATTTATAATTTCATTATAACCATTTAAAATAATTAAAAATACATTTACCATAAAATAAATATTCATGTAAAATACAAAACCCTTTTTCAATTAAACCAAAAGACAATTTATAATATTCTCTAAATCATCGTTTTCGCATTAAATTATCATAATTTTTAATTTTATAAATCAATGTATTCCATTTGAAATCCACTAAAGACAATTCTTTTTCATCTTATAGTCTATCATATTCCATAAAAAAATATTCATTTTATGGAATCCTATTAGGATGCCTTTCAAATTGGGGTTCATATATGACTCAAGGGGTTACCTCTTAGAGTATTATTTACGATTAAAAATTATATAATTCAATTCTAGATTTAAAACATGATAGGTTGGTGATACTATACTATGGAAAAAATAATCAATGGATTAAGACTTTTCGGGCAGTTTATTGACCAGTATACAAAAACTTGTGTGATATTGAGGATAAACTCATGATATCATGGGTATAAAATCCCCTTTTAATTACTTAAAAAAATCCCAAATATTAGTCATATAAACGTGAATCAAACCATATATCCGACTATGATTTCTAAATTCTAGGGTTTTTATAGAGGGAAAATGAGAAAAATAAAGAGTTAACAATACAAATATGATTCTTACGTATGATCTCTAGGGTCCAACATCCTCTAATTTAGCGAGATCAGCCTTTAGAAGGTGAGAAATCACCAAAATCAACTAAAAGAGGGCTATAATTCATGAACCTAGTATAATGGATACAAAATTAGGGTAATTTGGTTAGTTTTGGGTTAAAACACAAATTTAAAAAATTAAATAATCCTATCAAATAGTTTTACGACACTGTTCTGTTTGTCTAGTCCTAATGATGAAACCCCCGCTATTTGAGGTACACTAATTCAATTGGTTGGTGCATGATTAGAAATAGATCTATAATACATTATTAGGTTTTTTATGGTTATGTAAAAAATTATTCATGGTTTGAAAAACCATGTGTCTGCTACTACATACCTACACTATTACCACTAACCGAGTGTTAACAGTGTTCACCCTACTCTAACTCCAAATTTAATACATCTAAACACTCTGACTCTCTAAATGGTCTTAGAAAATTTGAAAAATCTATAACCAAATCCATCATATTTAAAACAATAAAATAATAGGATTGGGTAAAAATTTAAATAGAAATGTACCTCAATAAAAAAACTATGTTCTTTATAAATGCATTCCTCAGTATGTTAGATCTATAGAAGAATGTTAAACTGTATGAGATCCCAAGATGTTCCATGGAAACAACTGGATATAATAGTTATGTGGATAGAGTACATTGGATTCCATGTGTGGGAATGATGTAGAAGATCATCTGATGGATTTTCCAGAGGATTTAGTCATGGGTCCATTGAATATAGTGAGGATAATGGTAAGAGCAGCTACCAGTAGCCATATACAAGTCTAAAAGACCAGTAGCTGAAAGGAATTCAATGATAGTTATATGTGGAATATTTCTTTATAAAATATATTTTAATTACAGAATTAGTACAAAGTGGGGGATGAAATTCACTCTTCACTAGGATTTAGTAATAGATATAATGAACACTATACGAAATAAAATGTGTCAACCTTAACGGAGGGACTTACACATCTATCAGATGGTGGTAATGACTATATTAAAAAGATATATCTCTATATAATATGTCCATTTATCTACATGCATAATGAAAATGACAACCAAAGATATATGGAGGCTGACAAGACCAAATTCACAATTAGAGGAATCTCTAGAAGGAGGGCACTTTAGTGCATCAGGGTGTTGGAGGTTGAAGTGTCCAAAGGTATATGATCTAAGAGAGTGTAGAATGAAGATGAAATGACTGGTATATGTAATTACTAAGACTCCCTCATATAGTCTAATAAGTTTTTTTTTAAATTATTAATCCGCATAACTTAGACATTCTTCTGATGGAATGAAAGATTTGATGTTTTTATTACCTCTTGTACATAAGAAGAAATTCTAAATCACATAATATCTATGCTCAGTATGTTTTTTTACTTTGTGATTGTATATGTGTTCTCAATGAGTTATTTTTTATCAGGAATTATCATTATAGGAACGATCATCAGGTGATTGGTACTATAGGAAGTCATGATGAGGACAACATAATGCAGTAGTTGGGGTGAATTGTCTTCCCAGTTCTGATCCTTGATGTTGTGGGGGAATGTTTCAATCAAGATTTACTCTGATTTTTATAGTTTTATTTATTCTATGTTTGAGAACATATAGTTTGAAATATTAGGGACTATGTGAAGTACCCCTCATCTTATACAATTAGTTTCAAATCATGTTTTCATTTCAGTGTTTGATCTCCATCAAGTGGTATCAAAATGAGTTCTCATATTGATGTCAGCTACCCAACATGAGAAACTATCATGGTTTAGTGATATAGTTTACCAAACCATGTGACAAAAATTCAACCATTACAAAATGCGGCTAGGTGATACGGTATTATTTTGTTTCATGGTTTCCCCAAACAATGTGTTAACTATTCATAAGAGATCTAAACACAATGGAATATTTCACAGTTACTATTGCGAACTTAATAAACTCTAAATAGTTCTATATAACAGTGTGTTATCACTAAAAAGTATCTGATGTTCCTAAGAACTATAACATACTTTTTCTACATGGTTTTCCATACCAAAAACCAAGCATGCTACTCTGAAAAACTCTAGAAAATTTAAAAATTCTAGCCAAAATTAATTAATTCCCATAAATTGAATTGCAAAATATAAAAATGTGAAAATTTTATATTGGACCATGACATCTCGTCTCATGAATTAGATAAATTTCATTTAAAATAATATCATATTACATGAAATTTATCTCACCTCCCACATATGATAAATTTCATTTTTTAAAAATATATATTTTTTATATGAAATTTATTTCAAATCATTTTTTAATTATGTTTTAATGTAATGGTTATCACATGTTAAAAAATATGATTTTTTAAAATAGTCAAAATTTATATCACTCTCTAATTGCGTTAAATTTAATTTTAAAAAATATATATCATTTGAAATAAAATTTATTATACTGTATAAATGTGATAAATTCCATTATTTATGAAAATTTAACATTATGACTATAATTTATCTCATCTCCTTCATGATTAAAAATTAATTTTTTAAAATATATCAAATTTTAGAATAATGTTTCCTTTTTCAGAGATGATAATTTTTTTAAAAAATTTATTCATGATTTTAAATTTATATCACCTTATACTAGAGTAAAAATTCATTTTAAAAAATTTTTATAATTGAATATGAAATATATCCCATCACATACATAAGTTAAAATTCATTATATAAATGTTGTATTATTAAATATAAAATTTATATAATATAATATGAGATATTCATTTCATTTTTCTGAAAAGTAGTATCATTTTATGTGATATTTTTTGCATCTAATATTTATAATAATATTATTTTTTAAATGCACTATATTATGTGAAATTTATCTAATATAGTTTATAAGTTTAATTTCAAATTTCTAAATACATATTAATTTACATGAAATTTATCTCACCTTGTACCTGAGATAAATTTCATTTTTTAATAAATATTAATATACTTCAAATTTTTCTCAACACATATATTAGATGAAATACATTAAATAAATATGTAAAATGATATTTAAAATTTATCTCATTTCATAGATGAGATACATTTCATTTTATTAAAATATATTACTATTATAGGAATTTTTCTCAACACAATCATGATATATATTTTATTTTTTTGAAAATACATTATGGTAAGTGAAATTTTTCTCATCTTACATGGGATAATATTTTATTTTTTAATTATGTATCAAAAAAGGTAAATTTTTCCTTATCACAAACATTTCATATATTTTATTTTATTTCTTAAAAGTTTATCATTTTACCTTAAAGATTTTAACAAATACTTTGGTTAAATTTCGTTTTATGAAATGAATTTTATTATAAATAAAATAGAGTTCATCATACATGAATGATAAAAAACATTTCATAGGAAACAAATTTTTATACATGAAATTAATTCATCTTGAAAATGAGATAACAATCATGTTATAAATGATGTATCCATATAAATAAAATATATATCGTCAAATACCTGAGATAAATTTCATTTATCAAAAAAAATCGACCATTTTATGTGATATTTATTATATATAATATATATGAAAAATTTGTTACCGATATACTATTTTTTTGAAATCTATCTTTTCTAGTTTACGAGAATAATTTCATGTTGTAAAGGACACATTATTTTACAAGAAATTTATCTCACCTACTTTATGAAAAAATAATCTTTAATTTATAATATTATAGATGATATTTATCTTAACATCGGCATAGATGGATTTCAATTTTTTAAATAAATAAATAAAATGAATAGTGAAATTTATCTCATCTCATATAGAAGATACATTACATTTTTAAATAAATATCACCTTGATAGGAATTTATCTCAACTCATATATGAGATAAATTTCAATTTCATGAAAATGTATTTGGGTAAGTGAAATTTATCTCAAATATTATAATCAAAAAATTAAATTTTTTAAATAATTTGTACCACTATATGAAAAGATTTTCTTATACAATAAATATGATAAGTTTCATTTTTTAAAAAAATTAGCATTTTACGTAAATATTTTTCTAACTAACATCTAGGATAAATTACATTTTTTAATAATTTAAATAATTATGCATCAAATTTATTTCATCATACATTTTGGATAAAAATAAGTAAAAAACATATTATTTTACATGAAATTTTTTCATCTTCTAAATGAGATAGCATTCATATTGTAAAAGATGTATCTGAATTAATAAAATTAATCCTGTTCGGTAATAAGATAAATTTATTATTTTAAAAATATATATTAATTTTTTTAAAATATTCTGATTTAAAACATGTGATGGATTTACATTTTTAATATTGTTAATATTTTAAATATATTTTAACATTTTCATTTTTTGGATAAATTTAGACCATCATGTACGTGAAATTTATTTTTTCCTTTCAAGATAAATTTATTATGGAAATTTTAATGTTTATATATTCTATAGTTAACTTATTTAACATATAAAAAGATAAAAAAAATACATGGAATATCAATAATATTATTTCCACCAAATTTTGAAATTTAATTTTTACACCCTATTGTATTTATTCAGAAAAATTTAAATTTTAAAGAAAAAAATATTTATTTTAATATGAAATTTATATTTTTTGTTAAAATAATTTTCCTTTTAATAAAAATACAGTAAATATAAAAATAATTTTGTGAAAAAAAGGAACATATATTACCAATTTAAATAATAAATAATAAAAAATCAGAAAATTAAAATTTAATGTTGATGAAAAATTAATCAATTTTTTTATAAATAAAATTCAATAATAGACATGGGTAAGAGATATGTATGTGGGTGGAGAAAAGAGGATAATGATATTATGGATATAGTGATGGGTGGAGAGGAGATAGAAGTCCAAGTCATTTAATGAGACATGGAATGGGATAAACATTTTTTCATTTGAATGACGTGGCAGCATATAAATAAACGATGTGTGCTTGGATGACAAGCTAAATTTTTGGATCAAATTTTATTAATCAAAATATTCTCATATTTTTTCATCCCATATTCAAACCATCAAATTCCACCTTATCAGCCACCCTCTCTCTTTTCAGACTTGTACATCACCCTCTCTCTCTTTATATTCCCTAACTATCCATCCTTTTAAAAAAATAAAAAACAATATATCCTTCTCAATAAATATAATTAAACATTTATCCAATTTTAAAAAACAAATTTTAAATTAATTTTACAAAATTTAAAATTAAATTTTAGTAAACTCAACTAAAAATACTCATAAATAAAAAAAACAAAAAAATATAAAAATATTATTGTAAAAAATATATTTCACTTCATAAAAACAAATTAAACCCAAAATACAAATATATATTTTTATATATATATAAATATAATTTCAGATATATGAAAATGATTTCATTTTATAATGTTTTTGATTTATTAAAATTTTCACAAGATAATAATTATGTACACAAAATTTAAAATTATTAATATTTTTACATTTTAAAAAAAATCCATATCCGAACAAGTGATAAATTTCATTTTTTGATAAAATAAGTGTTAAAATAAAATAGATTTTATAATCATATTGACACTAAAACAAATTGAAATTCATCTCATTTACATGGTGAGATTAATTTCATAATAAATTATAGCTTTTGTAAAGATTAAATTTATTTTAATATATGAGTAAGCTAAAGTATATCTTATTTTTCTTCTAAAAATTATTATAACTATTAAAAAAATATTGTCAGTTTATCTTTTAAGGGACATGAGATAAATTTTATTATTAACTTTATATTTTTAAGACCTGATATTATCTTATAGTTATTAAACACTATATCCCTAAAATAATTTCTCAATACATATTCTTTTACGTAATTATTATTAATTAATATAAATTTATGTTCTTCCAAAATATATTTAACAAATATTTTTTCAATTGTAAAAATTATTTTTTAATAAAATTTACATATTTTTGAGATTTATAATTTTGAAATTAAATTAGGGTATTTTTAGTGTATTTTTCTAAAAAATAATTTTTTAACGAAAATATATTTTTATTACTTATATAAAACAATTATCACCTTTTCAAATTGAATCTATAAAAGTTGATTTGCAATTGGGATTTAAAATTTCTAATTTATTTAATGTGGTCATTTCTATTTTTGGTTAGGAAAATATGTTATATTTAGTAATATATTGTTGGTGCGGTAAAGGTTAAGGATGGTCAATGAGTTAAAATAAGGGGACAAGTCTGTAAAAACTAATCTATAATGGGTATATGAGGTAATTGTAAATAAATCTTATTATCCACTCGATTTATCAATTTTTAATCCACTTGACTTGAATGGGACACCTCCTTTTATATTAAGGAATTAAATTTAAGAAAGTGTCACCCCTCTCATATATAAAAGGACCTCTTCACTGTCCCACAAGTCCAAAAATTTAAAACTTCATATCTTGAGAAAACTATACTAAAAAACTCCCTAACACTCTTATACATCTCCAATAGGTTCTTTTATAATCATAAGACTACCCTTTTAATTTATAATCTACTTATAAAATGATTCCTCCCAAAAAGTAATGTCAGAACTCTTAATTTCTATTTTCATTTATATTTTCTTTTTCTACCTCGACAAATTATAAAATAGACATAGTACATTAGTAAAATTAAAATAATTAATATAGAGAGATGTAATTATGTTAATTGGATACTCGTTATCATGCTTCATATCATATTTCTTAAAATAAAGGACATGTCAACTGTGTTACATGCGAACTGACAGCTCCATAGAAAACATACATTATTTTTCGTCATCACCTCATATGGATGGTTTTATAAATATATTTAATTTATAAATAAAATATTTATAACCTAGTTTAAATTATGAAAATAAAAATTTTAAATCATAATAATGATATTAACAATAATTAATCATAGTAGTTTTATCCGCCCAAAAAATTGTATTGAGACACATTTCAAAATATTGAATTTATTTGTTAATTTAAATAATTGTATGACTATTGTATAATGAAAACGGTAAAAAATTTCAATTCCATATTGTTGGATATTATGAAACTATATTATATCACTATAGATCAAATAATATATACTGAAGAAATTTTTGATAAATTGAATGAACAATACCTAATGCCTGATGAGACAAAAACTATACGATAAATGAATAAATTTGGTAATAGATAGACAAGAAAAATATAGTTAAAAAATTCTATGAATCATGAATTTATTAAAGTTAATTTTTTTATTTAGAAATTTTAATTCATGTATCAAGTGACTCTGTATTCTAGGTATTTTAATTCAAAACTCAATTACCTTTCATAGTGTTCTGATTATTTTTAACATTCTCTGGATAAACTTATTTTTCCTCCATTATTTCCTTTTATCATTTTCAAAATTCCTCTTTATATTTTAATAGTTATCCAAATTAAACGATACTATCATTGGTTCGGGAATTTTTAATTTTAAAATTAGTTGAATAATAATATTTTCAATCCGTCTCTTTCCTTTTTTTTAATTACAAAAAATTTATTTCAATATATTTTAGTTTATTTTCATATATTTCTATTCATAAAAATACATGGTTTTATCGTCTAATCGATATAAATTTTGAGTGAGAGATTATTTATCTTCTATAATTTTACTTCCTTCATAAGCTGCTAAAATGATAAAATATCATAGAAAACACCATGAATTAATTTAAATATACAATAACCTCTAAAAAATAATAAGGTAAAGAGTGATGTTCTTCTTTGAAATGAAATCCTTATCTGGATAAATGATTGTAGACAAAAGATCATACATAGATGCACCTAGTGGTAATAACCCGAACAGTGTTAGGTTGGGTATTCACTTGATCTTTACTCCGTGCCCAACTAGTAAACCTAACGACAAAACTAGTTTTAAACTAAATGTAGATATGACTTGAATATTTCACATTTTTACTTATGAACCATAATAAAGGATTTGAATATATTGATAATTTATTTTTGTTCTCAATCTTATTGAATCCCACTCCTGACATTATTTTTGTCCTTTATTTTCATGTCTTTTATGTTGAGTCAGATAACTCACTTACTTTCTATATATTTTAAATGAAAATTCAATTTATATTTAAGTGATATAACTCAATTTTTTTTACTTTAGTTGTCATTTATTTAAAGAATGAACTTCCAGAAAATGAATTTCAAAAGAACTAACATTTTATTATGAAAATTAGAGGATCTAGTGTTACATTCAAGATTAAATCCATATGATTTAAAATTACTATAGAAGTGACGATTAAAATCATATGAATATTTAGAAACATGTTGAGTTCATCTATATATGAAGAACCAATTTTCAATGCTATTTCTTGAGAATATTTGTTCTGTAGAATCAAATAGTTTATTTTGTTATAATGATTCGGATAAATAAAGTCACACCCTGAGTGTGAGAAGAGAAATAATACAATACATCAAAAATTCCAAAATATATTGATCATTTTGAATAATTGAAATTTCTTATATTGATAGGAAATATGATCAGTGTAATTTGTTTCTTTTTAAGTGTTTTTATTAAGAGATATCATTTTAAGGATATAATTGTAAATATCTTAGTAATTTCATTTATAACTATCCATTTTATGATCATACACCATCAAGGTATTCTGGGATACAATGAAATTAAAATTTTCTATCATATAAATTGAGGTCCTCAATGGCTAGGAAAACAAAAGTTAAAGTAATTCTATTGAGTGTAAGTGAGAAACTACTGATAGGTTTATTAAATGGATTTTGGGGATAGAGTGATAGAACTTTAGATAGGTATAATGTATGAGATAAATTATGATGGATTTAAAGTCATGGATACAATGGTTCAGATCCAAATATCCACCTTCCAATATAGTTAAAAGTGTGTTTTATAATACAATTTTAAAGGTTTATTTGGATTTCAGACCATTAAAAAATACATTATTTTTGAATTTCCATTGTTTTTACTCATTAATAGATAATAGTAAAAATTTTGGTAACATTATTTCCCATATACTAATAGTATTGAATATAATTTATAATTATATTACTATGATTTTAATTTGATGAGATGTATGAAAAACAATCAACATTAAACTTTTAGAGGTTGAAAATTTTATGTTTTTTAAACTAAAATTTCACCCCTTCTTGTATTTTTTTATCAATCATGCCTCATGAAAAAAATTTATATCAGATAAGTTTTTTAACAAGATTAAAAGATTTACTATAAGGAGTTTATCTTATGTAGAATTTTTGTTGCTTTATCGGATTTCCAAATCAATATTCATATACTTACTATACTGGAATTGGAATAATATTTTGAGATAGTAGTAGTACCAATTGGAACACTTAAAAACATCAATGTGTATAGATCCCCTATTTTTGATAGAGCTTATTTTTATTACTAATGTGATATTATGAAATCCTATATCATTAATACTAGATCTAATCACTTTTTCTAGATAATATGAAATTATAATATTCTAAATAAGGATATTGATCAATTTTCTTATCTTGAGAAACATTATTGTTAGGTAACCAAGAGAGTTGTTAATACTTCATTATGTTCTATAAATAAGGAAATATATATCTATATATCATCAAATGAAATGATGAATGGAATTTGGAAAAAAATTGACTACACATTTTAAAATTTCCAATATTTTGGAAAGTCACATAGCTATGCTAAGAGGTTATTATTAAGCCTTTTATTTTTTTTCTTGGAGAAATTGTAACTCCAAGGTAAAAAAAAATTTCTAACTACTGAAAATAGTTTAAATTCAGAAAATTATAATGAATTATAAGAATGTCAACTCACTGAAAATATTATTGATATTATGCCTAATGAATCAGAGTCCAACATGATAGAAATCGATGATTCTAAACATTTAAAAAAGTTATGTCTTGATGACATAATTTGAACAGTAATTTAATATGGGAGAAAAATTCTATGAGATTCTAAAAAATAGAAAATGATTAATAGATTATAATTCACTTCTACTTTAGGTGACCATAATTCTAGAAAATTTAACACTTGAAATGACTCCACTATATAACTTGTTTGAAAACGTAATTGTAAGCATTTTGGTAATATTAGTTAAGGTGACACATCTTCATATATTTAATCATAAGATAGTGTGGTATAAAAATATAAAATAGTTTAATTTTATTCTGATATTCTAAGGAATGAAAAATAATCCCTTGAAAAGGTAACTGTAGAATCCATTAGAATCTTATGTTATGATTGTAAATTAAATTATAATACTATTTATAACTATTCAACATCACCATATAATGAAACATATAATCTATTATATGTCTAAAGGTTAAATTTATCAAAATATGAGGAAACATTACCAAAAATAACTCAAATGGATAGGTTTTGAACTCCTATAAATCCTGAAAACAATAAGATGCAAAAAAATTATAATTTTATTAATGAAAAACTTATTAAATACAATAAAATAATTTAGAAAATAAATTTTTAAACTTCAAAACATTCTACTAAAATATATTCAAAAACAGATTCTTTTATGAATTCTATTGATCAAAATTTTGATGATTAGAAATTTGATGACCAAAATTTAAAGAACCATGATTTTATTTTTCAATTTAAATCTATACTTTTTCATTCAAATAAACATTTATCTAAACCTACTTCATATAAATATAATTTTGATAAAATTTAAAGAAAACTAAGACCATATATAACATAAAATGGAATTGGTTATACTTTTGATAAAAAAATATTTTCAATAAATATATTTTTCACCTAAAAGTGAAACATGTTGTACTAAATGACAATTAGGTGGTCACCAGTTATATTTTTAAATAAATATATATATTTTGGTTTCTACAAAAAATTGATTTATGAAAAAAATTAGTTTTAAAACAAAAATGTATTTAGAAAAGTTTTTTTCTTAAAAAATTTTAGTTAACATAACTAGACCAAAAAATATGTGGCTGCTAAGAAATTAATTTTATCATTCCATGAAATAATATTTCTCTCATGAAATTATCGTAATGTAAAATCAATTTTCTGATAATTTTAGAAAACCACTTACTTACAATAGATTTTAATTTCTTAAATATATGTTATAAACAGTCAAACTAGTTTGATCATCAAGACACACTTTATTTCATTTATCTACGTAAATAAAAATCTCTTCCAGTGAAGAAACATAATATTTTATCAGTTTTGTTCAACCTTGTTAGTTTTTCAATATTAATGGTTTTAGGACCTTATCAGTTTTTCAAGATTAAAATTTTTTAACATTCTCATTTTTTAATATTTATGGTTTTCAAACTAATCAGTTCTTCAATATAAATTGATTATCAATTTTATCATTATATTTTGTTGTAAGATATTTATAAATTTTTTACAATTTTCATTGAACCATATTTTAAAAAGAATATCATCCATTATTTTTAAAGGATAAAATTTAGAAGGATTTATATTTTTATCTATATATTTTATTGGTCACTTTCTATTAATGATTATTATGGGGGATGATCACTATCAATAATTTTTTATATATTTTTTATCTTGTAGTTATTATTTCTCAAAGAGTTATTTTTTCATTTACATTTCCAAGAATTTTTATGTTTAATTTTTAAATAAATATTTATGATATATTTTTTATCCTTTAAAAAAATTTCAATTATTTGATAAGTACTCATACAAAAATAGAAAAATTCTTGGATGATTTCACTCTTAAATTCCTACATAAGTATAGAAATCTCAATGATTTTTTCATTCATTTTTTTTATTTTCTATTCTCTATAGTAAATTTTTATCATAAAAAGTGTCCTCATAAGTGTTAGTCTGAATAATCCCAGATTGATATATGTAATTAATAATTTTTTCCCTACTAAAGTACCATTAACATAAGATATAGTCGATGCAGTCTCTCAGATCATAGGTGAATAAGGTGAATATTAATGTTTGATAATTCATTGTTATATCTATTATTATATGTAGATTCCCAATAAGATCAATAATATTAGTGTATAATGTGATTTTAACCATAAACTCAATTTATAATTAAAACTTCTTTTATATAAAATCATGGTCAAAATGGAATTGATGTAGCCAAATTTGATTACATCAACCTTGATGAAAGAGTATTTCATAAAAAATAGAGTTATTGACGTTTCCAAACAACCAAAACATATGATCATATAATTATTATATAGAATCAATAATATAATTTCTATTTCTATTTCCCTTCCTTCAATATTATTTTATGATGAACTCAAATTAGGTTAAATTTAAGAAATTTTTCTATTTATTTTTTTCTATTATATTCATCAGTTTTTACTTTATTTTCTATGATAAACATCTTTTAAATGTGGAGTAAATTCCATTTTTTTCAAATTAATATTTTTTGATTTATTTTAAAAAAATTATTTATTATCTATCATGATGATTATAGGGAAAATTATTTTTTATTCCATATCTATTGTTCATATTTTACTTTAGGAAAAATTCATTATAAAAAAAGTAGAGATTATTGATTCAATCAATCACTTAATTTATTTATTATTGAAATCATAATAAAAATTATAGGAATGTGATCTTACTAATATTTTTTCTTAGGTTTTCATGCTTTTGAAAATGAACATTAGGAAACAAAAACACCAAAGAACTAAAACTTTTTTAAAAAAAATACTGATATATAGTTTAATGGTAGATTACATCAATCATATTTAAAATAATTATAATATATTGGATCAAACACATTGGTTTATGGATCAAATCTTTTAGTTTATCATTATATGAATAAGCTGTTGTCGATACAGTTATTATAGACTCTAGGATTTGTAGAATATGATTATTGAAGTTTGTTATAATTATGCCAATAAATAAAGTATAACCATGAGCATCAGAACATAAAAAATAAAATACATTGAGGATTATAAAATTTATTATTCATGTAGATTATTTAAAATTTTTTATTACTAAGTTCTAATTGAATTAGTGTAATCATTTTCATTATAAGTTATTTTAGTAAGAGTTATCTATATAGGGTTATCATTGTAAACCACTTATAAATTTCCATTATATTTATTCTTATTCTTATCCTACATGGTCAATGGATTTTGAGGAAAGGAATAATGTGTAATTTATTATCATTTCAATTAAGAGATTCAATGGATTGGATGATAGAACTCAAGTAATTCTACTATGTGGAAGTGAGCTACTACCAACTAGTAAGTTCGATGTGTTCTAGGTATATAAAGACAAAACTTCTAATAGTTATAAAATTGGGATACCTTAAAATTGGTTTCATGTCTCGGATAACTTGGATCAAGTCTATAGATCCCCCATTGATTTTGGTTTAAATTTATAGTATTAATAATATCCTTTTGAATGAGTATTTAGTTTTTTATCCAATACTATGATTTTCGATTTTAATACAAAAATGAATAACTAATCCACATAATACTTAGAGATGAATACATTGTATGTTTTTTTTAAAACTACATTTCACCCCTATATATTTTATTTTCCATAAAACATCATTAAAAAAATAAATCTTATAGATTTATGATACATTATTTCCATTATTGACCTATCCATATATTCATTATTTTATATGGTATGAATACCTTAATAATTAAACGTTGATTAATATGAAACTTATTCCAATTATTAACTAGATATTTATTGATAATCCATGTACTTGTTATTTCAATAGGAATTTATTACCAAGGTAGGAAGATCATGTATTGTTTATTCATTATTGTAATTTTATCAATTCATTTGGATTACTGATTGGTGAGTTGGGGACATAATTTTATATCCCATTAATGGATCGGTAGGTCACATGTGATAAACATTTTTGGTATTTGTAATATTTCTTACCTTTTATTTATGATTTCTTAAAAAGAGGCCTCATGGGTAAAATTATGATGTACAACATTATACATTCCAATACTATAAAAAAGTTTTAATTGTCCATGAGATTATTAATTCTTCTTTTAATATATTCATTTGTCATGTAAATTGTTTTATAGAATAAATTTTTACTATTTATTACATT
This sequence comes from Viscum album, assembly GCA_963277665.1. Classification (NCBI taxonomy): domain Eukaryota; kingdom Viridiplantae; phylum Streptophyta; class Magnoliopsida; order Santalales; family Viscaceae; genus Viscum; species Viscum album. The sequence continues at coordinate 1,102,938,850 of OY728131.1, read as the reverse complement.
CATGCCTTTCATGGTTTGTAATTATGTGATATATTCCATTTTATGATACCTCTAGCTGAGAATCTTAGATTCCCCTTTATATATTTTTTTCTTTCCCAATGAATCCTAAGAGAGAACATAGAATAATTCAGGGATAATTTTGTAGAGATAATAATGTTTTCACATAGACCATAAGTTTTAATTTATGGGTTTTAATGTAATATGTATGCCATGTAGTTATCTAGTATCTCAAGCCATCAAAACAAATATATCATGTGTTATGTGATCACTTTTTTTATTTACCAATATATTAATATAACCTCTAAGTATAAGATATATGATTAATGGTTGTTACAGTTTGTATCAATGTCATGAACCAACCCAGGTTGACCCTAAACTCGTCACTCATGTGAATTTGCAGAAAGGGGTGAAGGGTGTTCCTGATCCCCACAGGTTTGAAACTCGTATTTGGTATCATTCGGGTAACCAAAAGGATTGATTTCTCCCAATATAAATAAAAAATATAAGAGAAAAAATAAATAACCCTGATATAAATTAATTATCCAAACATAACATCGTTTTACAGAAGCAGAAAATAAAACAAACTGAACAATAAAACCCGGAGTTGACCTGATGACCACAATGTCTTCATGTGACACCAAGGGTCCCTCTCCAATACCAAAACCACCCATCTCCCATGATGATAAAAACCACACTGGTACATACACCACAAGATAAAAAACAAAAAATGAACATTAGGCATGATTATTAATTCTATGTAAGAATTATAGAACAAATATATTACCAATGAATTTCCATTAAATAAAGAAACAATAACGTTGAATTTGAGATACAATACACCAAGGTATGATTTTCCCCAAATTTTCCACTGTAAAAAAACATATCACATTGTATGTTTTCCTTTTAAAACAACATTATTCCTTAAGAGGGAACATTTATATTTACAAAGTGGAAGTAATATGATTACATTTTTAAAAAGGATATAATGTGTGAAAAAAAATTCCAAAACGTTTTCCTTAATCAATTGAAATCAAACACATATATTTTATCCAAAAATTACACCATGAAATTTATCCATATTAATGATCACGTAGTATGGGAAATGTAAATATGTATACAAGGATAACCAACTAAAAATATATATCAATCATACACTATAAAAAATAAGTGAAAATAGACATCGGAGAACGAAGGATCTTTTGAAATAATCCATAACAAACTATATATTCTGACTCATCCGGGAAAGTATGCCACACTTGATGACATAAAATTTAACCCAGATGCTCGATCTTACTCTAAAGGCTCTGACTGAGGGGCACTCTCCCATATCAACAATAAAAACATATCATATCCCATGTTATGAGCCTATATTCAGAGTGTAATCTTAACTTGTCCAGTAATCATTCTTAGGGAATTTTCATGCAATGTAGTGTCTCCATGTCAAGAGTGTAAAGGGGGTGACCCAACCGATACCAACCAAGATTCCCATCACAAGACCATATATGATATATGATAATTTATATAATAGGCACACCCTAAGTCACACCATGTATTAATAAGCTTCTATAAAAAATAGATCTCCAGGATGTCCACACCAAGGATCTCCCATTTTACTCAAAGTAAATGGGTCATGAGGAGAAACAAGTGAGAAAATCACTCAAATTCCCATAATGTATCAAAAGGATTCTATAGTGGTTAAATACCATCCATTAAATATAAATATGGAATGAGGATTATCCAGTGAGGGTTTTCATAATAATAATTTTCATATGTTGGAAAAAAGTGACAAATGGGCCCCAAGAATTCACATTCAGATAAACCAATACATCATTCCAAAAAAATATGAAAAGTCACCATTTTCTATTTCACAATCATTTGGAAAATTATCGTTTATATACTCACACTAAACATGAAAACCAAAACCATTTTTGTCAAAATTTCAACAAGGCCACATATCATCATTGCATGCCATTCCATTTTTGAAGAGCCAAACCCATTTATAAATCCATTTGATAAACACAAAACCACCATATAGATATCACAACAACATTAGAAAAATCGAAAAAATTCATTACAATCATCAAATCACATGAAAAATACAACCATGCAATTTATCAAACACTTCATCTGCAACATTTAATAAAACAATGCAATATATCAAAAAAATGTAGAAATCACCACTTTTCACACCAAAAGTTTTTTACAAAGATATTGCATCAATATTTAACATGTACGTAAGGTTTAGAAATCATAAAACAAATTATTCATGAAACTAAATATATGTAAAAAATGTAAACATACTTAAATTGTACAACGCTTCACCAATGCACACCAGAAACGACCATGAAAAAGTTACAAAAGCCAAGAACAACCATGATAAACCACCCTAGATCTATGTCAAGGGAGGGAGGAGAAGATTGGAGAACAAGGTAGGGGATCCCATAAAGTAGTATGAAACCAGTGGAGGTAGAATAGAGTACTTAGGTTAAAAATACCTAGGGCGGAATTGGAATTTCACAATTTTTATATTCTGGGTAGCTCGTAGGGTTTGGATGCACTATTTGGGAAACCATACACCAACCTTGAGAAATGGTTCTTTCAGGAGAAAGAACCTCCCCACTTGCTTAACACACAGTCTTAATAACCCTTTATGACTCTTTCAAGCTAAACTAAAAGCATCCCATGGTCTACATGGTTTCTGAGAGAATTCTGAATGGTTTCATAAAACCATGCACAAACTATGTGTCACTTGCTATAAAGCCTAAAAAATCTGCATTCTACTCAGAACTACTGAGGGAAAACTACGGAATAACATTATGACTGAAGATAAAAAAATACCACCAAAAAATTCAAACCAATCACACCTGAAACTCATGATAAAAACTAAGATCCAAAAAATAAATAAGTACAAAGGGTCAAATAAAAAACCTAGGTGTGAAATTTCTCCACACCATAACACATTATACCCTCAGAAAGCCACAACATTTCCCATTTTATTGATGAAAGTAAATGGAATTACACAACCACATGATCCATCCTCTAGAACTAAGAACACCACAAATGCTACAAAATAGAACTCATGCTTCATATCTATAACAATCCAACGATCCAGTGATCTACAACCACTTCCTGAAACCCAACAGAATCTCGCATTACATTTCTATAAATGCCTAATGAATCCCCAAATAGAGAAGAAATAAAAAACCAAAACCATTATAAAGTACCCCTCCCAAATATATCTACACTAGAAACCAAACCAATTTACCAACACAAGAAGAAAAAATGGGATCCATACCATAATAAACCAACTAACACTGATCGTCTTTAGAAGTAACCTCAATGACTACCACGGTTGGTCTCCCCATTTTTAATTAACTGACCAGTATCGACTGACTCAAAATACCAATCAGGAATCCACTTAAGAACATTCCCCCACAAAATGAAAAAACCCCCACAATAAGAGGAAGAACTTGATAGGGGAATATCTAACACTACGACAACCTAAAACTAAAACTAAATCATGAAGTATAACTGTAAAAGGGAAACCAATTAAAGGCATTAATTAAAAATCACCCCATAGTAATTCCAATAAAATGAAACCAACATTATTTTTTATAACCATGAATGAACCATTTAACCCACGAGGATAAAAATATGAAAATGTGGTCTTTACACCTCTTCCCATAAAATGAGGCCTTTCATGACGAGGAAGATAAAATATAAAAACAAAAACATTACCCATTCCCGCATCGAATACATAAGCTAGAGCAAGGTCTATCACACCCCTGATATTTATAAATATTCTATAGCATCAATCAGAGTCCTATGGATATTTCATTGGTGTTTGAATCATATAATGCCCCATAGTTAGGAGCTAAAAATCCCCATTAGGAACTCCTTATTTCAACTAAAATAGAGATTCAAAAGATACCAACTCATCATCCCCTTTCACCTTGAAAGAGGGAAAATAGAAAAAATATATTCCACAGGAAACCTATCTTCATAGAACTAAATTATTCATACTTTTTTAAGAGAAAAAAATACACATTTTCACTAAAACATAAGTTCTCTATAGTTCCATAACATACACTTTGACGATTTAAAAATAAAATAACACTAAAAACACCACCGAACATGGACATTATATCCAAAGAGGCATACATAGAACATGAAATGTAGATAGAGCATTGTAGAGAACCATAATCCTAGAAACTGGCTCCATGTTGCATCCTGGAAGAACCCTGACAAATCAATTTCACATAACATAGGCATCAACAAACATGAAACGTATTTGGAGCAATCAAAAACAATGACTTCCTATGATTTGGCTCAATGCACTAATGGAACAACATGATATAGATCTTAAAAGAAGCTAATGAAATAACAACAGTTCTATTAATTATGTGACCATAACCAATATATTCTAGTCACTTCCCCTTCACCTTATCAAAATTCCCTTCACCACTTTCAGATACTATAGGAAGACTATCTTCCCCATGTACTCCTACTAGAACAACTTCCACATGAACTGCTTGCATCACCACATCAGAAAAAGTGGTTAAGAGAAACTCTAAATCCTTTGATTGTAGATTATAATAAATCCCACTCTCAAAATTTTGATCAATTATGGAATAACTTGAAGCCAACTCTAGAAAATAAGAAACTGGATCTACAAAATGAACGAAGAACTGTAACATTAACCCATCACCTTGCAGCAGAATGCACATCTCCATCCCTTTCCTAACCTTTACAATTTTATAGAAATAATACAAGATGAATGAATCCATAAAGAACTCCCTTGTATAATCTTTCCATATAGTTTTTCGAGAAACAATTTTTCACCATTTCCAGGTCAATCATTCAAGCATGAATGTAGCAAACATTACCATTAACATCTTTGAAAACTCTAGAAGAATTATGATCCTTTTTGATTTTCAGCAACCACTCTTATACTTTTAGAGGATCATATTGACCATAAAAGAGATATGGATTATACTTCCAAAAAAAATAAGGATATCCATAGGATGATCAATTGGAAATATGGATAATGGGGAACCAAATGTAGATAAACCATGAACATCCATCAAATATTTGTGCGGAAAACACTAGAGACATTGATATAGAAGTGGAAAATCAAAACCAACTCATCAACAAGTGTTCTGAAACTAAAAATATCACATTGGTAACATTTAAATAGAATAGGGACAACCAGACACAAAACCATTTTCCATTAGACATCAAAACAACTCTTTAAAACACATTTTATTAAAAGCAAACTTGGTGGGTTGCACAATCACCAATGGTATCCCTTAGATCCTTACTCACTTGCAAATTTCTATGCCAACCCAGGAACCCATGCACTCAATCCAATCTAGGTACACATCTTCCCATGATATCAATCGTGTACATTCCTACACATATCCATGCATGTGATCACCCATGGGAAAGTCAATGGTCAAAAAAATTCCACTTTTCCAAAAAAAACATTGAACCCATGATTTCTCATTCTTAATTCACTTCACATTTTAAAATACATAAAAAATTACAAATGACAACCTCCAAGTTAAAATCAATTTTCAAATTCCATGTTTGAATCAATTTCATAGTGATCATAAATAAAACACCATTTATTTCCATCCATAAATCAATTTCTTTCCATTAAAAACATTTTCAGTAGCTCAACAAATCTCATTTCATCAAGATCATCTGATTAAAAACTCAATTCAAAAAAAAATTCTAGAACATTCTCCGAAATAAATTTTTTATTTCCTAGAAATAAATTTAAAAAACACTATATTTTGATTATAAAAAACAATCCCATTAAATCATTTCTATTTCATCCTAAAGATTAATTTTAGAAAAAATCATTTTTTAAAGCCTTCCTCGATACTGGTTCTGAAAATCCATTATCTATTTTATAAAAACCAAACCATTAACACTAAAAATAAAATTTATAAAATTCCAAAACAAAACATTAAAAATCAAAATCATGGAAAACATAATAAAATCATAAAGGAAACTGGTGTTTATGGGTGACTTGGGTATATGGTTGGTGTCTATATTTTAATCACGCCACCATCATCGTGAGTCTTATATAACCATGTAACCAACACTACATGGATTTCCACATCCTTTAATATCACTAAGATCATTTCCCTAACACCTTTTTTGTATTATAAAAAACAAAATGATCAAAATAACTAACAAAATAAAAAACACTAACATCCTAATGAAACTCAACGATCGGTCTAAAAATAGTTTATCAGACACTTACCCATACATTCATACAATTTTCTGATAGTATTACATAATCTACCATGACATACAAATTAAAAAATAGTGCTCTAATATCTATGTCTTTAAAAAACAAAACATCTCCAATACAATTTTTTCATTAACGTTCATGGGTCAACCCCAATCCAGCCACCTAATTCATTCAGTGGAAGTTCCCGTAGGGTGTTCCTAATCCCCATAGGTTGGACACTACTGGTGGCCATCAATAGAAAAAAAAATCAGAATGATTTCACCCAATATAAATAAACAAGTTAGTGGAAAACATATACCATCCCAATAAAAATAAATATCCAGACATAAAATTGTTTTACATAAACTGAAAATATAATAAACTGATCAAAAAAATCCAAACTAGTCTTAATGTCCAAAAAGTATCCATGTGACCCCAAGGTTCACTTTCCATTAATATAACTACACATCACCCATAGTGATTAAAACACAGATGAGTCCTATACCATGTGCTCAAAAATAGATAGAACTATATGTGTGAGTGTTAAAACTCTGTAGGAATGCCTAAAAATTCTATTCCCAATGCACTTAATTTAAATAAATAAACATTAATATCATGTTTGAGATAAAAAATAAATTCTTTTAGAATATTTTATAAATTAAAATAAACCATGATTTATTTCCGTTTTATACATTTTAAACTACATTCTTTCCCAATAGGGAACCGTTGGAATTTCAAAGATGAAGGAATATGTTTTCATTTTAAAATTGGAATTATATTTTCAAATAAAATAGAAAACATATTCCATAAACCATTGAATGCCAACACACATCTTTTACCAAAGAATTACACCATCAATGAAACCCATAATAATGATCACATAATAATGGAAATGGAAATAAGTACACAAGGATAAAAAACTAACAATATATCTCAATCATCTACTACAGAAAACATAATTAAAATAGACCGCATATAACCTAGAAACTCTAGATATGATACAGAGTATACTATACATCTCGAAGCATCTCAGAAAGCATGCCTCACTCAATGACACAAAATTAAACCCATATGCTTGATCTCACTTTAATGGTCTGATGAAGGGTAACTTTACCTTATAAATAATAAAAAAACATATCATATCACCTACTATGGCCCACAAGTCTAAGAGTAATCTATAATAGTGCAACAATCATTCTCAAAGAATTTTCTAGTAGTGCTTGGTAACCATGTCAAGAGTACAAAGGTGGTGAGCCAACCGATTCCAACTGAGCATCCAGTCACATTCATTTATATTATATATAATAGTTCACACAACATGAACCACCCCAATTCACCCCAAGAATCAATATCTTTCCAAAAAAATATATATTTCAATGGAGTCAGCAGTAATGATCTCCCATTCTACTCAAAGTAAATGGGTCACAAGGATTCCACAGCAAATATTTCCAACCCAATAAAATAATGAACTACAAGTATTCCAAAATGAGGTCACCCCATCCATTAAATATAAATAAAGTAATAATATTTTCTAAGGATGGTTTTTATAATAATAATGTTTATATGTTTTACAAAAGGGATGAACAGGCCTCATGCATTCCCTTTAAATAATTCGAATAAATCATTCCAAAAAAGAGTGAACATAATGAATTTTCCATTTCACAAACATTTTGAAAGGTTTCATTAATTTACTCACACCGCATGTTCAAACCGAAGGAAATTTTCATCAAATCAATAATCAGGCCACACATCATCATCACATGTCATTCTATTTTTAAGGAGCCAAACCCATTTATAAATCCATTTGAAAAACCTTAAACTACCATATTGATCTCACAAAAACATTTTAAAATCCAAACCATTCTATAAATTCCAAAAATCACATGAAATGTCTATAAGGGAATTTTATTAAACAACTAATGTGCAATACATAAAAAAACTATAATATTTATCACAAAACAAGGTATATATTAGCACTTTTCACATGAAAAAATTATTTCAAAGATCATGAATCAAAATTTAAAATTTGAGGATGGTAAAAAAATCATAAAACCAATTATTAATAAATTTAAAAGGAAAGTACAAAGTGATTATTACCTAAATCTTATGCAACTTTAATAATTCACACCGGAAACTACTTCGCTATTGTTCCAAGAGACAAGAACAGCCAAGAGAAAACATAAATAAGAACCCCCTCCCACATAATCCAAGGGAAACATGAACCCTAGATAAACATGAACGAGGTAGAAGATGATATTATTATAAAAATGGAAGAAATATGAAAAGGTGTAAGAGATGAGGAGAAGGCATTGAGAAATTACCCCTAAAACATGATGAATCACCATAGATCTACACTAAGGGATAAAGGGAAAGCATAGAGAACATGGTAGTGGTTGTCTAAGCGCTATATGAACAAGGAAGTGGAAAGATAGGTTGTTGGGGGTTAAAAATACAATGGGGTAGATTTGGAATTTTAATAATTTTATGTTATGGGCATCTCGTATGGTTTGGTTACTTAGTTTGGTAAACCATGTTCCAACAACATGAAATGGTTCTTCCAGGAGACATAACCTCCCTATTTTCTTACCCCATTTTTTACTAACCATGTGTGAGATGTTCACCCTCAACCAAATGCTACCCATGACCTGCATTGTTTCCTAGAGCATTCAGCACTATTTCCTATAACCATGTGTAGACTATGCCCAACTTGCTGTAAATCCCAAAAAATCAACATTCCACCAAGACCACCCTGGGGAAACTAACGAATAACCTCAAGACAAAATATAATCAAAATATTTATGAAAAATTCAAACCCATTACACCCAAAACATTAGAGAAAAACCAAGATCCAAAAGTGAACCTAAATAAAGGGTATAATATAAAAACTATGGTGTGATGATAAAATATTGTTTAGTAGTGTCCTTGAGAACTAGATATAGTAGAACATTGTTAGTAATATAAAAATATTGATAAACACATAAGATATTCATGAATTATATCATGAATATTTTTTTACATAGAGATTGTATATTATGATCCAATATTCATAATGTTATGAGATATTTTTTTATATCCATTGTTTAGAGATGGTTCCTAGAAAAAGGGATTGAAACCATATCAACACCCCTAATTGAGAAAATGATTTCCTTAATAAAAAATTCAATGAGTCTAGAGTTATAGAAAAATATATTATAATAATATTAGGTGAAAAACTCATGTTATGACTGATAACCTGTTAGGTTAAAAGAGAAAAGATAAATACCCAATAGGGGTGAATTGTGTTTCTTTAAAAACATAGCATAAAAAACATACCAGCTGACATTGAAGAGACACTTTCTTTCACTTCTAAATATGATTAAGTGCTATAAAGTAAATGAAGAAAAAAACAGTGATGAATATTGGTTCCAAGAAAAAGATCCCAAAGTCCACTCCACCAACTCTTTCTACCTCTATATCTTAGATCTGAGTTTTTTCCACTAGTTTGTTCTTTTAATAGATAAAACTTTCACTGAGTGAATAAATAATACCCGTTTATAATAAGGATATTATAGGGCCTTCTATTACTTTTTATTGGGAAACAAAATTTCCAAAGCATAGTATGATAAGAAGAAAATCCACGAGAACTTAGTATGAGAAGACCATACTCTATTAGAAAAATATTATGATGAATAGTTTTAATACTAGTTCAACTCATAGATGAATAAAAAAGAAACAAATGAAATGATCTTTAACAAAATACATCATTATTATACTCTTCAACTTCAAATAAAATTCCATTAATTAGTGATAGTTAAAACACTATGAATAATATCAAACATTTATGTCTCTAAGGTGTAGATTTGATAAGTTTTTTTTGTATTGAAGAAAAATATTAACAAACCAATACCAAATTTGCAATATAAATCAATCAAATAGATAAGTTTCAAAACATTTATGTCTAAAAAATGTATCTCTATTGAAAAAAACATATTATTATTTTCTAACGTAGATTTGTATCTTTATAATAAGAACATAATTTTATTTAACATGCATTTTATTGTTATTGGTCAAATAGATCATTAAATATCACCTGAAAATCAAGCGTATTTGAGTTTAAAATGTTTAATAAAGGTTCTAACTTCCCATATAAATAGAAAGAAAAATTATCTATTGAATACAATAATTTGAATCATTATTTAAACATAATTAATGTGATATTTAATTCTAGTGATACTATTATTGATACAAGGTATATAATCTATAATTCAATGCTCTATAGTTGGAAAAGTCTAATCTAGAGTTTTTTTATAGAAATAACATCAAAAATTAAGGTGAAAATATATGGTTGATTATAAAATTATGGATGAAGAACCATAGGTTTTTACCTAAAAACATATGTTTGTTTCCAAAATATGATACTTGATCCATATATTCATTCAAAATGTAGGGTACAAAAACCATACATTATGTCTAAAATGATGGGTATTAACAGTGTTCCTAGACTTCTCAAAAACACATCTAGACTACTTTGACCTATGAGAAATCAAATAACCTTGTACTATTATAATGATTGTGAAAAGAGATAAAAAATAATATAATTATTCCAATGATTATTATCCTAAATTTAACTTAATATAACATCATTAGTAACATAAATTTTGGCATTTTTGGACCATCAAAATTACAAATAAATGAACAAAAGTTTCAATCAACACATTCCCAACTATCGCCCAATTTTCGATGATCACAAACCCCAAAAAACAAATAATATAATAAACATGATATTTAACGAGTAATTAGAACAAATAAATTTCAATAAAAATTATCCCATATAAGGTAATATATTTTTTTAAATATATTTATCCCATAGATATTTTTCATTTTTTTAAAATATACTTTTCCATATATTCTAAATATTTATTCCTCATAATTTTGTTTATCTTCTCATAAATTTCCCCACAAATTTCTCCCCAATTTTTGAAATCTAACATAATATAATAAATAGATTAATGTACAATTAATGTCAAAAATGATATCAAAAATGAGAGAAATAATAATGAAAAAAAATTAAAATAATCATATTTAAAAACAATATTATGGATTTGAATTTTATTGGCTATTGTGGTGGAAAATAATCAAGATTTTTGTAAAGGTTAAGTGGTTTGTCTTCACTCTCAATATTTTGTACTCATTTATTTACAATATCTAGAAGTCTAAACAGTAGATATACTCTCATTTTAACATCTAAAAATATATGATCCTTGAATAAGATGTCAAATAAACTACTAAAAACCATTTAATCTCATTAATATATAACATAAAAACAGTTTCATGTGTGATTTTCTCCATTTCACGTATCATCAACAATTTAAAAGAATTAATCTATTATTTATAATTTGGGATTACCACAAACATTAATACTTCCAAAAAATAGTATCAAAAAATGATTTTGAAATAAAAGTTTTTTTTAGATCATTGTAATACATTATAGACCTTTTTATATATTTAGGAAAATTCACTGCATATTTCTTTAACAGATAAAACTTTGATAGAAACTCTATAGAGGGTATTCCATTTTTATCATTTTGATAAGATTAATCTTCAAGTTCATCAAATGTTATGATTTATTCAACTATTCTAGAATATTTTTCTAAGGAATCATTAACAAAATTAAATTATTATTCTCCAAATATATCAGTCATAGAATCCGGGAATGAATTGCCATGATTGATATTTTAGAATGAAATTTCTATGATCTTGAATACTACTTCTATTCTTCCTTTTTAGACTAGTATCCTTAGATGCAAGTAATTTTATCATTTAATTGAATGAAGAAAAATGGTTTTAGGGGTTTCGAGAATAGGATAGGTTTTATAAGATGAATAAGAAATCATTCATTATAATGGTTTTTATGGGATGTTTTAGATTCTCAAGCCAAAAGTCATAGTAATCATTAAATATTTTTCATTTGAAAATATATTTTTGTGTAGGAAACATATTTTAAATTCATAAGTTTATGTAATTAAAGAAAATTTATTTGAAAAATAAATTTTCCAATCTAGATTTTAGAAAAGAAATATTAAGTGAAGAATTTAGTGTCTCATTAAATAAATTATATTTTTTAAATTTATTTACATAAGAATAAATTTTGCAATCCCTTGGAATTATAACTTCCCTTGTAAAATTTTTCAAAAATACAAAACAATGTTAACAGGAATGGTATAATAATAAAATTAATAATTTTACACATATTAGAAGGAATTAGTAATTTTTCATTTCATATTATGAAAAATATATATATTTAAAGAGTATTTATGATGTAATTAATATAGTTTAATTGATTTTTTTAAATATTATTATGTGTTGATTAATAATATAAAATAATAGTTTGATAAAAGGTTTAATAGTTTAAAAAGTATAATTAAATATAGGGAAAAAAGATAAATCAATTAAATTTATTTCTACCCTTGTATAAAATAGTTGGTGAATAAAAATATAATTTTGAAATTAAAAAAATACTTCTTAGGTTAATGGTTTCATCCTTAATGATGTTTCCAAAATAACAAGAAATAATAATATATGAAATTTTCATAATTTCGATGCTTCTTGTTAATAAAATAAAAATTTATTCCAATGGTGAATATATATAATATGATCAATAAAATTTCATTTTGGTACCCATATTCTTTTGGTCCTGAAAATGTTAGCAACTAAATACTTTGGTAACCAAATCTTTTATTTAGTTGAGAGTCCATATTTAAGGTTAGATAATGTTTTTGACTAATGAATATGATAGATACCGACAAATTTATGATTTTTAAAATTACAGCCATTATTATAATGTTCATTTATTCTATAGTGAAAATATTATACAGGAGATATGCTATTTCTATTAGAACCAGGATCAAAACAATTCTTATATAATTTGGATTTTCTCAATTACTACCAATCCCATGATTACCATTATGAATTTTATTTTTACCAAAAAAATTATTTAAATATTTATTTCCTTTAATAATAATACTATAGTCTTTTAAGGTATTAACTTTTTCTAATATTTCCTTCATTTTAATTTCATAAAAAATACAAGAATGTTTTGGACTGGTAAGATCTTTAATATAAAATCTATTTATCCATACATTATTTATCAATAGAAATAAAATATATAAGACTTTATATGTTTTTTTATAATATTTTTGAAAATATTTATATTTTTTAAAGAATAAAATAATATTAATTATGTTCATCAATAGATAAATTTTCTGAATTAGAATTTATTGAATTATAATTTTCATGGTAAGAAGTGTTTACCTCATCATCAATAGCCATAATATTTAGATTTACCATTAGATTTTCATTATTAGGTATTGGATTTATTATAGACTCATTAAATAAGTCATAAGTAACTCTTTTGTTAATTTTCATGAATTTATTAAATTTTTTCTTATAGTTAACTTTCCTTCCATGTTCAATCATAAAAGTGATTAAAATTGGGAGACCTTCATCCATTCATTCATAGAATCTATTATATTTATTCCTTATATTTATTTTTTCATATAGTTTTGACAATATTTTACAAATATAAGATAACTATATTCTAAAATCATGATAACTTAAATTGCTTGATTCATTCATTGTATTTTTAAGTGAAATATCTTCTTTTTTTGATAGAAATTGGATTTTTAGCTTCATATTACATCTCAGCATCATACAATGTCAAGCTTCTAATGAGATATTTCATTTTCAATCCTCAAATTGGTTTGGATTGTTAAATAACATTGTATACTACTATCCACTTAGTAGGTAAAACTCTTAGGAATTTTAAATCACGATCTTCTTCATTAAGTATATCTCCTAAGAAATATGTATTTTTTAAATATTCTCTCAATATTCAATTTATATGATTAATTAATTCATATGCATAAATAAAAAATGAATCAAATTTAAATTTTTTGATTTTCTAACTATGTTTAATGAAATTATTATTTCATTTAAAGAAAAAAAATGGTTTTCTACATCTCATATGCGGTAGCATATTATGTGACCAAATTAAATTCATCAGTTCCAAATTCATAGAACATATTATTATTTAACCTAAAATTGAGGTTACATTATTTATCTTGATCATTATTTCATTTTATAGATATTTTTAATGAATTTATTAATTCTTTAATACATTTAAATAAATTTTTATTATGATATTTCAAATATAAATAATCATTTTTTCTTTCTGGCATCTATAATTATCACCAGTAAAATAAGCTATATAGATCAATGACATACCTTCATAAAGGTAATCTATTGAGATTTATCTTCATTCTCATAATTAACACTGACTTTTTAGATTCAAATGATATATAACCACTTGATTCTAGCTTTTTATAACAATATTTGGTATCCAGTAGAATCGTTAGAATCATCATGAATTTATCTCTTACTAATTATTTTTATTAGGAAAAATAGTATGGATTTTGAAAAACATAAAAAATTAATACATCATAACCATTGATACCAATTTTTGGGTTTGAAATAAAAACTATAATGAAACAATAGGTGGTGAATTGTTTTCTTTTAAAAATATTATGGAAACAGAAATCACCTCTTGATATTAAAGTGATTATTTCCTTTTTTTATGTATGAATAAGATGTAGAAATAAAAAATAGAAAATAACAAAATAATGTACATTTTTTGGTAAACACCCTCCCCTAGACAAGTCCACCAATTCTCTATTTGTGAGCTTGGTGATTTTCACTAGTAGTTCCTTTTCTGGGGACCATTACAACTGAGTTCAGGTAGTTAAAATAATAATAATAATAATTTTATAGGGCCTTCTGGTTCCTTTATATGGAACCAAAATATCCTTAGCTTAGTATGAGAAGATGACACACTACATTGATTGAGTATGATAAACTGATTCTCTAAAAGAAATATTAGATTAAGAAAAATATTTTGAATACTGTTTTCGCTCACAATTGTTATAGGAAACAAAAATGAAATCGTCTTCCATAAAACCAAGAAGCAGAATTTTTTTCAATGTAAAACAATATTTCATTAAATAAGAGTAGATACAACATTAGTAAGATGACTAAACATGTATTTCTATAAGGTGTACATCTGATAAGTTATTTTTTGTACTCCAATAAAAGGTTTAAAATATATACAACAAAAGAAAAATCGATTAATAGAGTATAAATGAATAAAAACATGTATGTCTCCATAGTGTAGTTATATATGTGAAGACACATTATTATTTTTGAACACACATAACTATATTTATAATAAGAACATTTATTTTTTTAACAGAATAACACATCAAGTCCAGTAACTCCCAAAATATCATATGATAAATCATGTGTATTTGACTTTAAATAATTCAACTAAATTCTAGACTTCCCTTATAAATAAAAATAATTTAATCTGTTGAATATGATCCTTTGAATCGGTCTTTTAATATCATTAATGAATTATTTAACTCCAGTGACACCATTGTAGAATGTGTGGAAATAATCCATAATTACAAACTCTATAATTTACTAATTCAAACTTTGGGGTTTTCTTGTTGTGATAAACTCTAAACTTACAGCTGAAAATGTACATCTAATAAAAAATAAGGATAATAAACCATATATATGTTCCTCAAACATAGGGATGTTTCCAAAATTTTGGGTTCCTCTCCCATATAATCAATATATGTCTAGGGTACAAAAACCACATGTTCTTCTTAAAATGTTGAGTGTCAATAGTGTTTCAAGACTTCTTCAAAACACGTCTGCAATACTTTATTATTTGAGAAATAAAATAACCGTACATGGTTTTAAATACTTTGAAAATGATTCTAGAATAAAATAATTATTAAAATAATTATTATCCGGAAATTTAATTAATATTACCTCATTCTACACATAAGTGTTAGTGTTTGTGATAATCAAAAAAAATTAGAATTATCGAATGAACACATATATAAGGAAACATGTCGATTTATATGATATTCTATCAATGTTAGATAATGTAATAAAAAACCTTTATTATTCATTGGAATCACTAATCTATTATAAGCTATAAAGTCTATCATTTCTCTCAAGAAAATATTTCTCATCAAGAGAAGCGGTGAATTGGAGATGGTTATTATTGAGAATTATCATCTAAAATTGATATTTTGATCAATTGTGGTTCTTGGTTAAAAACTAAGACATTATAAAAAATATAGATCATATAATGGGATTATTTTAAAGGTAAATTCTTTTAAAAATACATTCCTCATGACAAATTAGGTGATATAGACCCTTAATTTCTAAATATTAGTTAAAAAGAGAAGGAAAATATTTTTTAGTATGAGGCTAACATTTTGAGGTTTACTTTATGTGGATATAAATTCATGTTGAGGATATAATATTACATCCATAAATAAATATTAGTTAATTAATTTATGGGATAAATCCAATCCTTTAAGGTGCATTAGTGTGTCCCCCTCGGTTTAAGGTATGTTGTCCATTTTTAATGTATTTTATGTATATGTAATGGTTCGGTTACGTTTTGGGAGGTTCAAAGGAGTTTTAAATTGTTTCTTCGAATTTTCTAGAGGTTTAATTTTAGAGAATAATTAGTAGAAAAAATGAAACACCTCTCATGAAACTAAGAAATTAAATAAGGGGGAACTGAGTGGGTGCACTGTTAGGCATACGGTTTGTCCAAACCATTCAACCACCCAATAGAATCCATGAAATGTTAGACATATGGGTTTCTAATTGTTGGAACAATGTTTATATAACCCTACAACCAACCATCTTTATTGTGTTTTTATGAGGTATATATTATATAGTTATAGGGTATGGTTTTCAAAACTGTATTCCCTGACCATGTACCATTAAAAAATAGATCCCAATTTTGTGTATCTCACTCTATTTAGCCTCTAAACCACTTAATTTTCCTCTAAAAATATCATAAACTAGATTCTAATTCATTCATAGGTTTTTTAGACCATTACTCTTGAAATTGTTGTGATTCTAAGGTGAATATAGTGGATTTAGAGGGAATATTTGTTTGTAACCGGTTATTATTATTTGGTTCTTTAGAGTTCTTCTTCCCTCATATCGAATATTATATTTGATCCATTGGAAAAAAAATAAATGTTTGGTGATGTTATTAATGATTAAATCTAAATTTTTTTACTGAGGGTTAAAATGTCTAGGGTCATATTTTGGAGCTTCAAGATGAGTTCGGTTTTTTTTTGTTCTTTAATTTTTCAATCATTTGGGACGATTGTTCATTCACTCTTGAATCCTATTATAAGAACATGAAGGCTTGATTTAAAATTTATTTAGTTGAATTGGGAAATTTATGTGAATCATTTGATGGAAACCCCCTTTATTGATGTTTTTTTAAATTGAATAAATTGGTTGGTTTATGGAAACTGTAATTTTTCATAATTTTAAAATTTTGAATTTAAAATTGTTGTTGGATTTGATTCATAGAAAAATGTTATTGATTTTTTTTTAATAAAAAATATTTTTTATTGAAATTTATTGACATGGTAGTTGGAATAAATGTTTAGTGTCAATTCATTTCATTGATGTGACACTATATAAGTGGAATAGACCATTAGGGTACAATGGCATGATCATATAAAAGGGGTGTGTTCCATTTGGGCACTTGAGTATTGGTTACATTTTGATGAAATTTTAGGTCAATGAGATCTAGTGATGGGTATGGAACTATCACCAGAGAATTAGGGTGTGGGTGTGTGTGAAATCGTGAAATGGGTATGCCAAATGAGAATGTGAAATTGTTTAAATTATTGTTTGGTTTCTTACTATGGAAATGGTTTTGGTTTGGAAAATAATTTTACCATTTTATATAAACTATAATAAATTGACTAAAACTATTAATAATAAATGTGATAATATATTCTAACCTAGTGGCATGAGTTGGGAAGTCATTGGGGGAATCCTACTTAGATCTATACTCACACCCTTCATGGTAACTTCGGAACATTTTTAGATATTGTACATCAAGTCATAGGTAAATGAATTGTATCTCATTTATTTGGTGATTCATTATGATACCATTAGAATAGCATTTTTAGTTGGATCATAGATAAAGTTTTTAGTTTCTAATTTAATTTCTTTTGTGTCATAGAGTTCTTTGTCCTTGGTATCCATTTTTTACTCTTATATAGTTTGGTCTATTTGGATACCCTTTGAATTGTATTATATCATGCTCAGGCATCATACTGTAGTTTTTTTGGTTATGTTTGTCTTCATATTTTTTTATTTTACATAATAAAATCATCCCCCAATTACTTATGAAGCCCTGGGAATTAATTTCTTATCTTTGGTGTCTTGGGGATGTAAATTAAGGCCTAGTAGCACATCCACCTTTTCTCAAGCCAATGAGGAGGGTGGGATGTTACAAATTGTATCAATTTCTCACTCTTAGAGTTGAAAATAATTCTGCTTTAGTCCTTGAGTGGTATTGGTATTAAGGATATAGGACTATTTGATCATGAAATTTAGAGAATAAATAGGCATAGATAATTTATTTATGTTAATCATTAAGTTACTAGGGCTTTTGGTAACATGGTTTTTAAGAGACACTTCTAGGAGTTGTATCCCTATCAACATGGGTTTAGATAATGAGAGGAGCCTGAAATTCATTGATTTAAATTACATCCCACTAGGAGATCATAATTGATTTTCTATAATGATTAATGATTTGGTGAAAAAATAATGATTTTAAAAAATAGATGAAAATGGTTTTATATTCAAAAATTACGATGGAATTTTCAAAAATGTTTTGAAATAGAATGTTGTTGAATTTTGGAAAGCATTATTGTCATATTTTTTAAGTGGAAAATATGAAAATACTAATCATTTAGTTTACAAAGAGTGAGATTAAATGGCATTTTCTTTTGGTTATAGAAAATGGCACCTTATAACCATCAGGGAACCCAACCAAAAGAGGCCACTGAGAATGTGGTTTTTTCTGGGCCACAGGTGAACCTATTGCAGATTGAGTTTGTTGTAAATGATTTTTAGGCCATAGGTAGAGGGAACATAAGGGATAAACCAAGTAAATTTCATCATTCTATTTTGTTCTAGAAGAAGAATACACCCATCATTTAGGGTGATTCAGAACCCGAAAAAAAGTTTAAATGAATATTTTGAATCAAACCTTCAATTTCATAGGCACACTAGTAATGTTGAAAGTGAATTATCAAATGTATATACTATATGATCTATTATTCTACTAGTGGGATTTAGTGGTTCATGATAAATTAGATAAAGTCATTCCATAGGAAGATTATAATGATTTTTTGAACAAATAATTATATCCTCACTTGTAAAGAAGTGGTAGAAAAATGGACTTTTTAGCATGTTGTAGGATAACCTCACATTGATAGATTATGTGACTAAAATTATGAATTTACTCCTCTTTGCACCAGAAGTTGTTTCTTGATCATCCTTGAAGGAATACATTTTTGGATTGGGATTGACGTTGGATACTCTCTAACATATTTTCAAGATTTATATAATAGATTATTTAGAGATGGAAAATATAGAAACTATAGAAGAAATGGACTTCTCAGGTAATACAGGTGTAGGAAGCATGTTGATACCTCTAGAAAATGGATGGAACTATAATTATGAAAATAAGTAGAATATGTATGCCTATTTCCAAGGTAGTGGAATGAATCAAAATAATATTATGGGGTAAGTGAATCTTCATCCTATACAAAAGAGTAAGTCAAGATGTTTTCATTGTGGTTCCACATGAATCAAGATTGTACATAACCGCCTAGAGCATGCCACAATTTAATCCTGATGGAAAATATTTACCACTATGGTTGCGGATCTCTACGTCTAAGTTCTTGTGACATATATTATGTTTCTATACCTTGTATTCTTTTACAAGATGGGGGAGGTAGAATAATTCTCATCAGAAAAACTATGGTAGCCATAGTGATTCTTTGAATATAATGACTCCTCAACATGTGAAATATCAATAATTTAACAAATACCAAAGTGTAGTGAGTAGGAAATCGTATTAAGACGTGTAAATATAACTAGGTGATCAGCATGGACCTTTGAATATGTGATGTATTATTTTTTTAATTCTAACATTATGCATGGTTTGTTTAATATGGGTAATTCACATTAATTTTTTTCTGCTTAGCTTTTTGATATTGTGTGTATTAATGTTGAGACGGTACCTTCATTTTTGAAACAACAATATCCTCTTGTACAAAATTGAATATTGAACCCTTATGTGAAAATTATTTTTTATAACTATCGATGTGGATGAATTTATATGGGATTTCTATATTATAGATATGGTTATCTATGGAATAATCGTGGGAATGGATTAGTTGAAAATGTTCAAATATCTCTTCCAATTTTATACCTAGAGTCTTAATTTTTCAACAGATGCTGCCATCAAGCAACTCTTTATAGGATATATATATATATATATATATATATATATGAAAATTAAAATGGGAAAATATTGATTGAATAATAATTTTGAAACATCTAATACCAGTTTAAAGATTGAACCTTTTCCTCAGTGGATGGACATTGAAAAATTGGTTTTTCAAATAATTTGTAATCAAAATCCAGATGTTTTCTTAATAATTTTTCAAGGTTTCCACCCACAAGGTATGTGGAGTTTATGATTGATCTATAATTGGGGACAATTCTTGTATCACCTAAGTGTTATTAGATGGAGACAATATAATTAAGGGAACTTAATGTTAGTAGGAATGCTTGGAAAGCAATGGGTTCATTTGGCCTAGTATGACTTAATGGGAAGAATCAGTTCCTTTTGTGAAAAATTAGGATGGATGTTTTTGGATATGTTTGGATTGTCATTAGCCTATCCAAGTTAGGATAATGAATCGATATCTTCTTCTATGAATTGATTATCTATTTGATCTGTTAAAGGGATGCCACTGGTACTCTAAAATTTAATATTTTTCAGTATATCCTCAATTATAGTTTTAGAAGAAGGATATACCAAAAAAACATTTAGATATATAAATGGTCATTATTTGTATTTGGTTATCCCTTTTGGTCTTATGAATTCACTAGTTTTCTTTATTACCTGATGAATTAGATATTTCAATATTATCTTGATTCATTTTTGGTTGTATTTGTGGATGATGTGTTGGTGTATTCAAGGAAAATGGAAGAGAATGAGAAACACTTGGTGAAAAAGTTGGGTATCTTGAAGGATCATAAGATGTATACCATACATTAAAAGTGTGATTTTCTGATAAAATAATAATTTTTACTTGGAAATGTAATCTTTGAAAAAAGTATTTTCATAGATCTAGAAAAGATAAAGGATGTGATCTCTTGGAAATGACCAATGAATTGTTTTTTTGAGATATGTAGTTTGCTTACCCTTGACGGTTAATAACAACATTTTATACAGGAAATTTCAGGGCTATATTCACAAATAATAGATTTTACAAAAATAAATTTAACATTCCAATGTAATGATGAATGTCATAAGTATTTTCTATTACTTAATGATCACCATACACCATCATTGATCTTGATATTTCCCTAATCATTACAAGGCTATATGGTGTGCTGTGAAGCTTTGGGATCTATGTTGGGGTGTGTTATCATGAAGGTATATCATGATGTTTTTTAAGAATCACGGAAGATACCTTTTAAATATATGAACTAACTAACACATGATTTGGAATTATCTTATCTTCTCTTTGATTTGATGACTTCATGTCATTAGTTAATTGGTATTAAATTTATGATGGTAATGGATCGTAAGAGAAAGAAACATATTTTATATTTAGGAGATTTAAATATGTGATAGTCAATAATAATGTATTATATTCAAATGTTAAAATTCAACATGATGGATACACTGGTTAAAGATCATTTAGTAGAGGATTCATTATGCAAGAATTTTTATAGTCATTTGGATAAAGAATCATTAAATCATTTTCATTTGATGATAGTGATAGTCACAATGCACTAGTATTGTGATTAACAAGGTAGTTTTGTGGTTTTATTTGTTGTTTTTTATAATTCTTATTTAGTGAAAAATGTTAAGTAATTACAACAATGTGATTCAAAATGGGTTATGATGAGGTAAAAACCAAATTGTGGGGAGAACTTTGAGAGATAGAAGCTATATTGGAGGTTAGTTTAGTGCTTTCAATATTGGATGGGTGTACCTATGGATTGAGAGGAACAATTTTTTTTATGCTTACCATGATTCAATATGGGTTGATCATCCTTCAATAATAAAGAATTATAAGTAATTAAAAGCTTAATTTTGGGGGGAATTCATGAAAATAATGGTTGATGAATTTGTTATGAGATGCATAACATGTCAAAAAGTCAATGAAGAAAACCAACATCTAGAGTGTATGTTGGAGTGTTTCTAATTCTTTAATGTAAATAAGAATAGATAGCTATGTATTTTATAATAGGTTTACTAAGGAATGTTTGGAAACACAATTTCATTTGGATGATAGTAGATCAGATCATAAATTCATCCCATTTTCTTCTTATTTGTAAATCTCATATAGTGGAGGTATTGCATAAAATCTATATCATAGATTTGTTAATGTGTAATGTTATACATTTATTGATTGTATCAGAATGAGGCACTAGGTTTACATCTCGTTCTTTGAAATCCTTTTAAAAATTCCATGGTTATTAGTTGACTATAAACATGGAATATCATACTCCAATGGATGAAAAATACTTATGGATAAAAAAAGTATACAGACATGATTAGGTAATCTAAAATGGGTTTTAGTGGCTCATTGGATGACTACATAACATTATTGGAGTTATTATACAAGAATGATCATTGTAAATTTTATTAAAACATTTGTAGGCTTTTATATTCCTTGAATATCTCAGGAATATTCCTTTATCTATATAATTATCATGCATTACTTGATTTCCTCCTTTTTTTTGAATAAAGTATGTACTTCCAAAAACAAGAAAATACTTCAATGATGACTTCCTTCCATGACATAATATAAAGGGTGTCTGGGTTTTCCCAATATAAGTTCCTGTTTAGTTTTTAACATAAACTGCAACTTGAACAACCACATTCCAGTAATGGTGAGAGATATGAATCTTAATAATCATTGTTCTCAATATAATATTCACCTGTCAATTCTAATGCTCAATAACTCTATCTTTCTATGATGTTCTCAGGGAATCCACCTCATTTTTTATTCCATGTTTCTCTATGTAATTTTAAAAATAAATGGATGCTTATTCTTCTTCATTATTAGACAATACAACATTGATTTTCCATCCAGTATCATTCTAATCTATTCGGTGATATGTTTTCGGGCAATCAAGCACTTCCTGTTTGTTTTGTAAAGCAATCATACATTCCATTCTACAATAATCATAATTGAAAAGGTTTAAGTAACTTTCTCTACATGTTCTAGAAAAATTTATTGGAACACGTACATCTGTATGAATGAGATCAATAAGATTAAATTCTTTTTTCTTCTTTGGATGATATGAGCTTCACCCCAACCCTCCTTAAATGCATGAATCAAGAGACTTCTCCTTTTCACGATAAATATTTGTGATGTCCACAACAATCATCTATTTAGATATCTTTTCCAATGCTTGGTGATTGATGTGACCCACACTTTAGTGCCAGGAGTTGTTCTATTCTTCAATTGTCATGTAACAAATGTTCTCCTAAATAGTAACCTAATAAAATTTTCTGTTTATTATGTATCTCCTTATGAGGGAATTCCCTATTCATCATATTTTAGTGCACCCTTTAGATTGACTATCTTTATAAACCTTGATTCACTGAGTTGGATCACACTCAAGAGATTTTGTTACAGTCTGTCCACATAAAGAACTTTAGTCTTCCTCAGCACACCATTAGCTAGTTAAGTACTTCCACTACCTTTAATCTCCAATGAACCATCATTAATGATTATCAATATTCCAGTATGATTTTTATTGATATTATTTTATAGTTTTAAATTTATCATTATATGGAATGAGCATCCACTATCAAGATTCAATGTGCTGGTGTCCTTGGTAGATTTGAGAGATACTTCAACTAGGTTGGATTTTTCAATTTTGTTCTTTTCCTTACATGAAATATTAGATTGAGTAAAGGATAAATATGGAATTAAAAATATCTTTTCCTGTGATCAGGTTCCCTATACTCATATTCTTCTTCTATGGGAGAAATTCTATTTTTGAGAGAAACATTGGCTGGTTGGTGATTATTGATTTTTCTTTAAGTTATGTAAGAAATGTTCCTACCATTTCTCTGCTAGCAATCAACATCATTTTCGCCAAAGTTATAAAAATGAATACAATATCTATGTAAACTGTTTATTCTATAAGAATTAAGATATCAATTATTTATCCATTTTGATATCCTACCTCTTCCCCCATTCAATAGCTCATTGTCTCTTCAAAGTATGACATGGTATGGCTCATATAGACACAAAATTGACATTTTATAAGTGGTAATGACTTTTCCATTCAATTAATCCTCATGTAAACTACCATAGAAGTTGAATTTTATTTTCTGTCAACTCAGATAACATGAGGATGGTTTTCAGTCCTCCTTTTAGTCTAATTTGAGGCTTTTTTTCTAGGATTTTATGTATAATTTTTATATGTATGACTTTAAAATTTCAATTATTTGGTACCATTTTACTTACAAAATTCTATGTTTTAGAATTATAAATAATTCTTATATTTTTCTATCATGAGGGTCCCTAATCATTCTGATCCTTTTCAACTCCATCATAACCATGCTTATCTATATCTAGTAGGGAATCATCTAATAATATTCCAAAATGAATTTTCTTCTCTTTTTTGTTGGACATGAATCACTTTAAAGCATACTCCTAAGAGTTACAAATTATTCATAAAGTCCCTCTAAATTTTTGGAATTCTCCCCCATTCTCAATGTAAGGTCATTAATGAACTTTTCATGTTATTAAATTGTGATCATTAGTTCAACTATGTCTTATGAGATTTTAAAAGTTGTG
The DNA here is from genome assembly GCA_963277665.1 of Viscum album. Taxonomy (NCBI): domain Eukaryota; kingdom Viridiplantae; phylum Streptophyta; class Magnoliopsida; order Santalales; family Viscaceae; genus Viscum; species Viscum album. Next base: position 1,102,913,596 of record OY728131.1, on the reverse strand, counting down.
TAATGTTCCTTAACTACTCTATCTAGTCAATCAATTTAATATTATAGTATAACAACATATTCTTATGACTTTTCCTTAACAACTTTCCACTTTTTTCATTTGTTTCATTTATTCTCATGATTACCAAAAGCATCCTTATGTTTCAAATTAAGATCGATATTAGTGTTCAATTGGTTATCTCTATATTTATCTTCCAATGGTTCTGAATTTTCAACGGCATCTGTCATTAACACATGATTTCAAAATTTAAATTCTAGTTCTTATTTCTTATGGAATTCACTATCATCATCTTCTTCTTAACAGAAAAAATATTCTTTTTATTTTCTTTCCAGACTTGAATTATCTCTTTTTGAAATACCTTTTCGGAGGCTTCTACATGACTCTAACTTCAATTTCTTCTTCATCAAACTTTATGGTTCAGTGAAAGGTGACGTTCCCATCACTATCATAACAAAAACAGTCCCCATGTAACATTCCTAAAAATTTCCCTTGTTTATTCTTGAATTTCTTAGCAATGAGAGAAAAGAATTATTTTTCCTCGTGATCATTATCAATATTATCTTCTAAATTTTCAAGTTTTTTCATGGGTTTGAATTCCATTTCCTTCATTTATTTAGTCATTTAATCTTCTAGTTTGACTCTTATCTCATATACCACTAGGATGATCAATAGATCATCCAAAGAAATTTTGGAAAAATCCCTTTTTTCAAGAGATGACACCTTTACATTGTAAAGAGGTGGAATTATTATGATGATTTTCATTATAATATAAATGTCTTTAATTTCTTCACCAATACCTATTATTTCTCCAAAAACATCAGTAATTTGATTGAAAACCCTTTCTATATTTTTTTCAAGATGCATCTTCATATCATCAAACGTATTGTGAAAAACAAGTGGTTTTTCCTCTATCACATTGTTGTCACCTTTATAAATATTCTTCGAGTGTTCTTCATAAACATTTCTAAAATACAGTTCATCACCTTTGGATATATTTGATTACAAAGATCTTTAGTAAGGGAATTCTATGCATTGGAATCTGCATTATTCATTTTCCTATCTCTATTAGTCATAGACATCCTAGATGGCTCAGAGACCTATATTCCTTTCCTGGTGGAAAACAAGACTTAGATTTCAAGAGATAATAAATGAGATACCATCCTATTCTTCAAGATATAAAAGATTATTCCATTAGAAAGGTTAATCCCTTGACATACATTGTATTCTACATTGTAAAAAAGAAGGGAATATTTAATGCAAGCAACTTGTACACTCAAATAGCACTTGAAGGACCCCAAAACACCCTACGAGGGGAGGGCTGAATCTTTGTGTCGCCTTTTTCTTTTAAAGTGACAAATCTTGTTCCAAAATTGTTAGGAAATTTTTAAATATAACTATTTAAAAAGTTTCGTAATTTAAAAATTCACAGACAGAAGGAACACACAACAATTTTAATTAGCTCACTCCTAAGTCCTAGTTCAAAAGGCATATACCGACAGGTTGTTAGTTGTACAAAATTACACAAATTATCATTAGATGTGAATTACAAAAAAAAGGTTATCATAGTAACTCTATGTTAGGTGCACAGCCTTTATATGGTTTTGGAGATAACACCCTACACCCCTCAGATCACTTCTGTTGACTACCCCTTACTCACAATGTTGAGAATAATCTGAACTTTGTTGGCCAAATAGAGGGTCACTTCATTGGGTTGGAATTAAATCATGCATCCTTAACTATAGATATATTATTATTTTTAAGTATTGTTTTTCCCTGTATAAGTTATTCACTTTTTCTCATACTGTTCATTTGCAGACCTACCTTTTGTGTACTTTCTTTCTTCCTTGTCGTACTTCAATACACCACCTACTACGATTTCTTCGTTCTCAAACCATGATGATCTATGTACCACCTATTTTTACTTATTTCATGAACCACATCTCCTCTATCGGAAAATTCATCTTCCTCTAACCATTTTACAAGAAACAACTTCTTTAACAGACATAAATGCCTCCAAAACCCCATCTGTAGACTCTCTCCATAGACTACCTCTCCTTTAGCGGAAACCTCCTCCTGAACTTATTCCCCTTTGCAGGGTTTTCTGCTTGCAAACCCCTTATGTACATTACCTAATTCCACCCATATTTTTAATCAAATGTCGTAATTGCAGGGTTGTCTTCTTGTGAGCCGTTCTACACTTTTCTGGATTACTCCTGGATTTTAAATCTCAATGTCACTCACTAATGATGGTATTATTGATCCATATATAGGAAAATAGATCCACGTAATCTGTTAAACCTAGATTTACAAAATATTCAATATGAAACTACCTTTACCGCGTATTGTGCATCTTCATTGAAATATATTCCATATGTAGTTCACATACCTCCATTCTCCCTATGTGGTGGTACAAATTACTACCTCATTTCTGAAAATGACAGCCTTTGTGGCTTCTCAAAACTCTACTTCATTTTCGTGAATGACACACCATCCCAACAACCATTTCCCTTTCAGAAAACATTGTCCTCCCTGTGAACTTCTTTCGTTACATGAATTTTTCCTCATATGTGGTCCACATACCATTTTCCATTCCTTGAACCATTCCATCTATATGGATAATAGTTCTCCATTCCACAGACCATAATTTTTTATCCGCTAACTGTTCTTAGAAAACTCATTCTATGTACTACCTTTTTAGAAAAACTTCTTTTACCAAAACTAATCCCCCGATTTTGAGGCCCAAACCTTTTTTATACACTGGAAAATTGTTCCACCTTAAATACCCACTATAGCATGTACTTTAATATCACTTAACATGTAAACCCCATTATCTACCCGATGTAGATTGACAACAAAAAAAATTCTACATTTCAAACAAAGAACATCCTTTGTTCCAACATTAAATTTATATTTTTAGTGAGATATTAATTATGTTTTCTCATTGCACTGCCTTTATAATTAATTAAAACAATCAAATATTAAAGAAAACTAGAGGAATAAACCCAAAAAAGGAAAACATCCTAGAATTTTTGTAATGTAAAAAGTTGTGGTTTTACTAGTAATGAAATTCTTATATTTGATAAAAATTATTGGTTGTATGATCTAAAACAGATGCCACTATGATTAATAACCTTGAAAATTTTTGGTTGAGAATCAACTTGATCCTGACTCATTACACAACTAGTGGGCCTAACTTCACATATTTTTTGACACTCCTAGGGAATATGGTTTGCATATTTTACATTCTTATCTTGACATTATTTTTCTCATTTATTCCCACATCCTTTTTTATCATGGATTTTTTCTATAATATTTTCATTATTGACTTGAAAATATGTACAAAATTCTATATTTTTTGAATATTATAAAAATTATAGGTTGTTAATAAATAAAAAAATCCATTTTTTAATTGTGTTGTTTTTTACAATTAGTATGCCTGTTATTTCAATACAAATTGACTACTATGGAATGATGGTCGTGTATTTTTTATTCTTTCCATTCATTTAATAAATTCATTGAGCTAATTAATTTTTAGGTGGGATCCTTAATTATATAGCCCCATGATGCATCTATGGGTCTCTTGAGACAACATAGCTTGGGTATTTGGCATATGCCTTGCCTTTTATGTATGATTTATTTGCATGATGACTTAATATTAAGATTAATATTTCTTACATTATTCATTCAATTGCTGTGAAATTACATTTTATTCTTCATATATTACTTGTATTCACTACTATTGATTTGATTTTATTAAGCACTAACATTTATTAGAACTCAAAAAATTATCGATAAAGGGAAAACTTTTATCAGTGCTCATAATGGTGATATTTATCAACATTGATAAAGTGGTTTCTTTTATCAACTTTTTTTAATGCTGATACAGGTACCCCTTTATCAACCCTTTTATTAGAACTAATAAAATCACCACCACCCTTTAATAGTACTGAATAATCACTAATAAATAACACCATGAATAATTTAATATATAAATATATTTTGTTAAATATGATATATATAATAATATGAATATATATATAAGTATAATATATAATTCTATTTAATAAAATTGTATTATAATAAAAATATTTACATTATTATTTTCATAATTGTATTTACAAAAATTATCAAAGTAATAATAATCAATAAAATGGTTAATAATATATTTTTATAAATTAATTTAAAAAACTATAAATAAATATAATATATATTAATTTTCTATTTAACTATTTATATAAATATAAAAATGACTGTATAAATATAGTTCATATTTGAATTTATATATTTATATTAATATTAAATAATTTAAAATATTGGGATATTTTTTATGTATGTGTATGCATCTAGATATATGTGGATGTATGTGTATGTTTGTTTGTGAATGTACATATATGTATCTAAGTGTATGTATATGTTTGAAGGTGTTTCATGTGTACATATGTGTTGCGTTTGTGTTTGTTTATATATATGTATGTTTGTGTATGTGTACATTTATCTATATGTCTATGTGTGTGTGTGTGTTTGTGCATATGTATGTACGTGTATCTGTATATGTATGCATGTGGATTTACATGCATGCATGTGTGTATGAATGTGGATTTACATGCATGCATCTGTGTATACATGCATGTGTTTGTGTGTATTTTTAATTGGGTTTGTGTATATATGTGTATGATAATGTAGTATGTGTATGATTATATAGTATGTGTATATATGCATGTGTATGAATATAGATGTGTATTTAATTGTGTGTGAGTAAGTGTACAAATGTGCGCTCATGTATGTATGTGTATATACATGTGTGCATATGCTTGTGTATCAGTATGTGTACATATTTTTATACATTCATGTGCATGTATGTGTTCATGTATGCCTATGAGTATGTTTGTGTGTATGTGTATGTATGCAATTTTTATGTCTGTTTATTCATTTGATATTATTTATTCATTTTTAGTATTTCTCAATTTTAAATTTTTTTCTGTAATTTATTCTTTTTTAATATTTATTCATTTATTATTTAGTAATATATTCTATTTTGATTGCTATTTATAAATTTTTAAATATATATACATTTTATTAAATTATAATACTATTGATATTTTAAAAAAATCTGAAGGATACAAATTAATTATATTTTTATATGAAATCTATATAGTACATACATCAATAATTTTTATTAAATTTATTTATTTATTTATATATTTTTATACATTTTTTATGTTTTCTTAATTTAAATAATTAATTTTACAAATTCACTTTTTTAAAAATATTTTTAATATGTTTGTAATTAATATGAAAAATATTTATTCATTTTTATTTATTAATTTTGAACATTATTCATACGTTTGAAATTTATAGAATTAATTTATTTAAATTTAATTTAATTTTAATATTTTTGGAAATTTAATTGTTAATATAATTCATTTTATATATTTTCATTATTTATATAAATAATAATATTTATTTTTTTAATTTTTTACTTGTTTGTAATTCAGGTAATTAATATTAAAAATTCACTTTTCAAAATATTTCTTCAATTTATTCAATTTTATTTAATTCTTTTTAATATTATTTCATTTGTATTATTTATTCATTTTTAATATCTATAAATTTTGTATATTTTTTGAATTTATTCATTTTTTAAAATAGCTTAAATGCATGAAGGATTTTTTAATTTTTTATTAATTTGATAATAACCTTTTTAAAGGTTGTGGGGGTAACCTTTACATAGTTCATAGACCGAGAAGCATTATGCCTTTATACGTGGACATTTCAAACCCAATGAAAAAAACCTAATAGAAATCCCCACTCACCTAATGCTAATTTTTTTCTCCAAAGAAACTGACCTACAAAGCTGTTCAAGAAGAAATCACAATGCATGACTTCATGGGCATGGTATAGATGGTGAAGTTATACCCTCTCATTCATCCAAATCTAATTGTATTGAAGGTTATTTCTTCCATCTCTAACATCATTTGGGACATCAACCAAGATATCTGACCTCCCATTTTTTTCCTAATCCCCATCGAGATCCGTCCAGTGAAGCTATTAGTGATCTCTACCTTGTGCTCTCTAACATCAACTATGATGCATGCCACCTCTCCTGGTGATGACTGGCACTGCCGTCTTTCTATCGAGATCTTCTCACCAACTGATACCTGAACCCCCCCCCCCCATTGTCTTCTAAGCGCCCCTCCCAATACTAAGTCGTACCCACCCCCTTCGTCACCAGAAACCCCCCCCCCCCCCCGATTATTTATCATGGATGCATCCAGGAGTACCCAACCATTAAATTTTTTAAATAATTTTTTCATTTAAAAAATTTTATTTATTCATTTTTAATATTAATTCATTTAATATTATTTATTCATTTTTAAAAATTATATTTTTTTTATTTTATGGAATTTATGCATTTGTTAATATTTATTTATAAATATTTAATTACTATGTTTTAATATTTTCAATATTTCTGTATTTTATATTAACAATATTTATTATTTTTTAAAAATGTAATTTTATTAATATGATTGGTATTTATATAATTAATTTATAAAAAATTAATTTTTAATACATTTTTATTTAAATATTTAATATAATTCAATTTTAATAATTTTTTATTTATATTAATTATATTATTTATTTATTCATTTTATTCAATTTTTATTCATTTTTAGTTTATGTAGTTAATGTTATGAGTTCACTATTATTATTTTTTTGTAATTTATTCAAATATATTTATTTATTTTTAAATTTCAATAATTAGGAATTATTTATTAATTTGTAATATTTTTTATTTTTTAAGAAATTCGGAATTTGTTAATTTTTTAATATTTTTTATTCATATTTATTTATTAATTTAAGTGTTTTCAATATAATTTTAATTTATATTATTATATTATTTACATTAATTTTATAATATTATTGAATTTTAAATTATTAATATAATTCATTTTTAAAAATTATAATATTTAAATAAAAAAATATTGTTTATTTATTCATTTTTTATTATGTTTTTTCATTTTATTCAATTCTAGATTAGGGGTTGATAAATCTATACCTTTACAACTTTAAAAATTAGGTGGTGATAAAATTTTATTTTATCAGCACTAAAAATATATGTGGTGAGAAATACCACTTTTTACAAAGAATATTTAGCTACGATTAACGTATTAATTTATCAGCACTAAAAAGTTATTACAATAGTGATATTTTTCATCATTTTTTCTTATTAGTATTGATAAAATGAAATTTTATCAGTGTTCCTCAGAAACTGATAAAAACACATTCCTCATATTTTAAAATAAACACTGCTAGACCGATTGACCCCTCGCAATATTCGTGATCTCATGAAACCAATCCTCCATAATAGTAAACAATATTTTTGGATAAATTAAACCTCAAAAACATATATATGAAATTACAAACATGTTTTTAAGGATTCTCTATCAATATTTCTGGTGTTTTTCTTTTTTTTTTCTATCATTCTTCCCATGTTCTTATACTCCAATCGATGTTATTTATTTTGGACAAGTTGAACCTCTTAGCCAAATTTATGATATTCCCAACATGATTTTAAGGATTCATAATCTAACATTCTCATGTTTTTCACAATTTTTTTTGTCTTTTTCTTCCCTTATTCACCTGTAACGGTTCTTCTCCAATGTGATCATCAGTTTTTTTAATTGTTCTTTCTTATTTTTTTGGATGAATCGACTCTTTTTGGATTTTTTCCATTTTTCTTTTCATTCTTACTTTTCAAGATTTTTTTACTAATGTTCCTATTTATATGTGTTAAAATCAACATATACACAATCAATTGGAGGTTTAAATTACTTTTTCACCTTCATATATGCTTTTATTATATATAAATTTGTCTTTATTTTTATCGCCTCCCCCAAACTGTTATAATATTTTAAATGAAACACCCATATTGAATCATTAAAATGATCCAAAATTTCTAATAACTACATAAAAATTAATTATCTTGTAAATTTTATTAATTTATCTCACTAATATTGGTTAGTGAATAAATAATTAAAGGGTTTACCAACTACTTAAGGGGTGTGGTGTTGAATCATAACCCAGTCATTATAAAATACCATAATATAATGGATTTTTAAAAATATCTTTATTAAAAATGGTTAAACTAATGATGATTTATTATTGTTCATATTATATTAATTTGGGATTATGATCTCAAAATAATATCATTCATAGTTAACCATTTTATAAGATCAAAAACTCTAAATACACCATATAATATTTAGACACAAAATAATCCACATTTTTTATAAGTATTTGTTCTTCATGGTGACCTATAATGACTTTTGATGACCTGGATGACCTTTTATGAAGTTAACTAATTTGAGGTGGAGATATCCATTTTAAATGATTAAATATTATCTCCCTTTATGAATCCATTTTAATAAAATAATGATTTATGATATTTGATTTATTTTTATAAAAAGAATATATGCCATTATTCATTAAATTCATATAATTCATGGCATTTATTTGTTATAACAAGTTACTAACACGATGAGAATTCAAATTAATTATGATGATTATTTTCATTTTTATATGAATAATAACATTTTAGGATTATCTATGATTAAATTTGGTGAATTTTTTTGTTAAATATTAATATTATTGAATAAAATAATATTGATATGAATAAAAAATTGATAGATTTAAATCATATAAAAAATAGTATTGTATTGTGTTGAATCTCATATTACTTTTATTTTAATGATTTCAACACATTGATTTGTTTCTAACCAATTTCAAGTTCTATCTAGTGATTTTATTCAATCACAATGAAATAAAGGAATCATGCCTGAATACGAATTCCAAATCACTTCAAAATGAAGTCTCTAATTATTGGACAACAGTGTAGCACCGGCTAGCCGATATAATCTTATAGTATGAAAAAATTAAAATATGTCCCACTAGCACATCAGTGGAGGACACTGGCCAAGTGGTGGGGGTAGGAATATTATAGTTTCTTTTAGTTATCCAACTGAATACTTGGTAGAGGATATCATAAGTGTGATGGAATCTACAAGGCATGTCTGTCAAGGCATTTATTATGGAAATTTTTTTTCTATTTCGAGGCCATAATTTCCTTGGCATGATTCATTGGACCCCAAATCCATATGGAGGCTATTTAAGATGGATTATGGAGGCATGCAAGTTCATCTAAAAATTTTACACATCATGGGAATAAATCTCCATTTAGACCAAGGTTTTTGGTTCCTGGATCTCTATTCAATCCAAGGGATTTAGGTTCTTGTCATTCCATTAGAATAATGGTTTTTAATGTTATAGCTTTCTATTAAAACAATTGTTTTTTGGTTTCTTATCTCCTATTCAGTCCCTGGGATTTAACATATTGAATATAATGATCATTGTCACGAACCGAATCCGGTCACCGCCAAAACCAGCACCAAACCCAGCATGTGACATGACCCAAAGAGCGTTCCCTATCCCCACGGGCTGGCACAAGTGCCCGGGTATCATTAATTTAGGTTTGGGAACGATTTACCCGAGTATGAAAGCATAAAACATTAAAAACAATCCATAATATAAATCTGAAATTTTTGAGCCAAACAAGAGTTATGTAAAAATCAGAACTGAGTACATTGGTTTAAAGATAATACAAGTGGTCCAAATAAAAATAATTATAGCATCAAGACATCCCCAAGGACTCCACACGACTAGGGGTCATCGCCCCCAAGCTATCTCCACAACTCCGAACCGAGGATGGGAACTAACACGATGAACCGCCATCACCCTTAGCCTTTCCTTTACCTGAATCAAACATAACCAAGTCTACATACACCCAAGGGGTGTAAGTAGGGTGTGAGCCTAAGCCCAGTAGGATACCACCCAATGATTCTAAAGAGTAATAAATACAATGTGAAAAGGCAAGCACTTTTCAAACGCAAGGAAAAGTAGTGTTAAAATTTCAAGAAATGAAACCTCTAATTGAAAATAGTTTTCAATACAAAATTTTCAGAATATTAACACATTAAAATAGAAATGTTAGATACTGTAATTTACTTCCAAACACACCCTAAGACATGGGTAGATACTACAAATCCAATTAGCAACAACATTGGGAACACCCCTAGGCACTAGGTTGTCTTGGGCCCTATGTACCTCGCACCTCGGTGTAAAGTAACCATAGAAAAATCCTTTCTCGTGCACGAGCCACTAGTAGAGAACATACCCATAACCTAGTGGTCCCCAATAATCATCCACATATTTTAGTTAGAGTTGTCGTTATCCAAATGCTAAGTGAAACAGGGACAAAACCCATCCGGTCCACTAGTCGTACTAGTACAAATCTGCCCCACCTAGGTACCCGAGCTTCCCCTTTTGTGCTCAATCAATTCCAGCATGCATCATAAATAAATGTTCATATAAAACACCATTACTGGTCAAACACAACCAATACAGTAGCTATCACATTTTATACCACTTAAAACATGCAACAAAACACTTCGATTTTTCATAAAACAATTCCTCAAAATCTCGTAGTGTTTCGGACACAAAACTCCTTATAGACCTCACTTGCATACTATGTGCACATATTTAATCTTTCAAAACATAAATGGAATCCTACTAAATTTCATTGAAAACAAAAAATCAGTTTTAGGGAAACCCCATATGGTTCAAGAAACGACATCATGGCAAAGTCTCCATTTTTACACAACACAATTCTTAGAATTTCATGTGGTTCAAAAACACCATTAAAACCAAATTTTTCAGTAACAAACACAAAGTACAATCATTAAAAACCGTATTTTTTTCCCTGTTATAGTTCAATAAAATCAACTAGTTACTTTTAGGGTAGCCCCAATTAAACTAATAAAACATTTCTATGAAAACCCCCAATTTCACATGAAATTGGCCTTTAGGATTCATTTTAAATACAAAAACCACTAAAACTATATTTTTCAGAAATAATAAAATTGAATAAGCATGAAAATACCATAAAAACAGTAGCCAATTCACAAAGATTTCATACATAATGGAATCACCTACCAAAACCAAGGAAACCCTTGAATCCTTTGTGCGAAAACTCAAACGCACCACCGCCGCACCTCAAGGAAGGTAAACCAGACCTAAAACCAGAATTTCATACCATAAAACACAAGATAAAACCTTAATTTTTAAACCCTACTTCCTGGACATATGGAACCTCAATGATAATGGAAGAAACCCTAAGTAAATTGGATGTAACCCTAAATAAATTGAAAGAAGAAAGGAGGAGAACAACATACTTAAAATATCTTGGAGAAATCGCCCCACAAAATACCAGTATCTGATTTCAAAAATACTCAAACCTTCAAGAGAGGTTCGAACAAGAATAGGTAGATCATTTGGGAATTTGAATGGGGGAAAAATAGTAATAATCTAAGGAGTTATGAAGGAAACAAATTACCTTTATAAATCTGCCCGAAATTTGGGTTCTTCAGAATTTTCTACCTATATCGTGATGCAAATGAGATGAAAAGAGGGTGGGAGGATATTGGACGCGCTTCTGGGTTCAAGGGGCGTGTTTGGGGCTTGTAATCACCAAAAAATACTTTAAAATGAATATGTTATTAATTAATAAAAATCTATTTTTAAAACTGGAATTGGGATTTCGGGCAGGCCCAATCCCTTAAATAAAACTCATATACACCTAGGTTATGGATTTCCAAAGGCTCCAAATTTTAATTGTGGTGTTAATATATCAGGGGAGGACATTTAGGAGTTGGAATGAGTAAAAAATATTAAAAAATGAATATGTTATAAAAGAAACAAAATTTATTTTTAAATCTGGAATTGGGCTCACGGTTTGGCCGAATTCATGAAAACTCACATATTCTCCATAAAAACATTGGAAACCCCCCCAAACAAAGCATTAATGGAAATTAAAAGAAAAATAAATTTAAAATAAGCTATGTATGTGACAATTCTCCCCACCATGAAAACTTTCCGCCCCGGAAAGTCACAGTAAGGCCAAATCAACAACCAAACCCAACTGAGAAACCAAGAGGTACTCTCTTGCCAGGTTTCTCCCCCAAAGGCCATAACACCTCCAGTGATTAATGAAGGAAGAAATACTCTCACGGCCAAAACATACACCACTTTTCTGAAATTATTAAGCACATTCATGCTTTATCCCAAATGAAAACTCCTCAAACACAATCAGAACAATACTTAATCAATTTACCCAATTAAACAACAACATCGAACAATGTTACACTTTCCCTACTATAACTAAACCATTGGTCACTCTCCAATATCATTGGTTACCAAAGTAATATGTAGACAGTTAGATATCTTCAAATGATAATACCTACTTCCCATACAAAAGCAGGGAAAAATATGAGTTACTCGTATGAAGAGACACAAATGGGCTCCCCACCATAAGCGACAACTTATTTTTTTTTCCGAGACAGAATCAAGACACTAATAGGGGAGGCCCAAACAGATTCCCTAGTACAAGGGGTATACATAAATTAGAAATTTACAAAATAATATACATGATACCCACAGTGGGTCTTCCCACCACAAAAAAACAACCATCTTAACTGACCAGCATGGGCCGACACAGAAAGACACATTTTTTTAAGATTTGGGAAGGGTGCAGGGTCAGTCTGCACGGTTTGGGAAACCTTGCACTAACTATGCTAATCATTCTTTCCACGTGGATTCCTAGAACACTGTCACTACTAATCGTGCACAAAATGTGTGCTCAAACTTTCTAGCCAAATTTCCAACCATTCTCCAATGACTCAATGGAGACCAACGTGGGAGGGAAATACATTAGGCGATGACATGGGTACAAGGCCCTCTACCTATTTCCACTGAACGAGAACAATAGAAGGAAGATGATGAAACCATAGGTTTAAACACTTTCTATCTTTCACATTGAGGATATGAAATTTTACAAGGGTTTAAACAACACTGGTGTTTCCCCTGACTACGCGCCATCTTCTCTCTGGGACCTATGGCTGGAGCTCAAAATATTGAAGCATCTTCGGCCACGTAGTTAGGCTGTTGAAACCCCTATGTGGAACTTCTTATTTCGGTTCCACAAACAACTACACCGCATACCCCGATGGGTTTATCAAGACATAACACACTCCATAACCCAATTTACCAAAACCAAACATTTCATTGAAACAAGGGATCAAAAGATGCACACACATCGCACATTGTTGACATGAGTCATATCATTTAGTCATTTAACCCTTTATCATTTGGGGATGTTACAATAACCCCCCCTTTAGAGCACAACACCCTCATTATGAGCCCTACATCTCAACCTAGGTAGTGCACCACACATTTAAGGCTGGGTTCCTGCTCTGATACCAAATGTGACAACCGGGTCCTGGTGATAGCACAACCACCCCGCCTTAACAAGGCTGTCGGGTCCTGGCCCACCAGGTACCACCAATTGCCCCGCAGACACGTGGGGCCCACCCCAGGGTCCTCCCACGTGCCTGAACGGGTCATTTGACTAATGATTATCCCCACAGGCCAACACAGTTCCTTTCTAGTGTGCTTTGTCCTCACTCACACACACCCTGGGGAACTTCCCAGGAGGTCACCCATCCTGATCACTACTCCAGGCCAATCACGCTTAACTGTGGAGTTCTAATCAGGTAGGCTCCCGAAAAGGAAGGTGCACCTTGTTTCTTTGGGTGAGAAGCAACAGAAGGGGAAGACACGTATAAACACCTTCCTCTAAGATAGAGGATTTGATGTTTTATCCCAAGGGAGACATAATCCCAACATAACATAGAACCTTAGAGGATTGTGTGACCTTCACATTTATGGTCAAAAGAGCACACAACATCACAATGTGTCACCGAACATGACCCTTACGATTGATAGAAAAAATACATGGAATGGGACCATATTCAAAGTCCCTAAACAATAGATAAGTCCAAAAAGTGGACACAATATCCTATCATGACTGAAATCTCAAAATTGGTGGTTTAATAATAACTCTTTCTTCAAAGAAACTATAAAGAACCCAGAGGCCCTCTTAGACACCATCAAGACACTCATCCGTACTAACATCGAAAGAACACTCCCACCTTTGATGAATCAGGAAACTTAAGAAACTAAGGTCTCTTTCAACCTTCCACAAGCACTATCCCACTACAAGAGGATCCAAAAATCAGCGAAATGAATGGGTGTAGACTCAATAAAAAAAAGTTCGATAAAATATTCTTTATATTGATCAAATGGAGGATTTTCCAGTGGCGAAACAAAACGGGTTGCACTTCAGTTGTGCATTAACCCTTAATGGGGGCGTACCTTATCCAATGAGAGAACCCAAGGATCCAACCAAGCTAGTCCATTGGTCAAAACATGCCACAAACCATATCCAAACACATGAAGGGAACCACCGTAAAGGCATCCCAAAAAAAAATTCAAAAGAGACCACTAACCATCCCTGCAACACAGCTTACCGACTAAACACAAACCCAAAACACAGTTCAAACAGAAGGGGTTCTTGAACTCAAAACATCCCACAACATTAACATTTTCAAAAACCCATAATACAAACCATACCAAACTATTCATCAAGACATGATGTTTTTCTTTAAAACCAATTCTTTGAAAACAAACGGTTTAGCAGTAAGCGTATCCACCAATGGTACCCCATGGGCCTCACACATGCATGTTTTTGTGCCACACCGGGCACCCTCCTCATATCCATCCCAGCACTCATCCAGTCATGCCATCAAACATCCATCATCCCATATAACCCCATGCATGTGGTCACTCATGGAAATAACAAAGGGTAAAACAAAACTTCCTTCCACTTTTCAAAAACAAAATGGTCAACCAACCCAACCTTTTTCTCAAAACTGCTAACAATGAGATCAAAATCCCAATTCACATCTTACGAAACATTTCATAAGGACACAACCATTTAGATAAGAATCCATAATTCAATAAAAACACATATTCATTCCTTTCACAATCACTTCAAAACATTTCAACCCATTTCAAAACACATCTAATTTCATAAAAAACACAATTTCATAAATCTCCATTTAATTAAGAACTCAACTCTTCTCATTTCAAGACAAGGTTCTAAAAGTTCATAATTTTTTTCAGTAGTCACCAAACCCAAAATCCATCTTCAACCCCCACACAAAAATTCTAGAACACTTAATTTAATCCAAAACACTTTTGAAAACAAACTTCAATACGGTTCTGGCTTTCAAAAGAGGTGTAAGCATACTATTTTCCATTTCAAAGCAATTCTAAAAATTCAGTTCCACCATTTCATAAATCAAAACATTCCATATTTATTTTAAAATTATTTCACAAAAACTTTACACTTCTTAAAACCAAGTCAGTTTAAAACCAAAGTTCCAAGATTTCAAAACTAAAGAACACAAGACAATACGAGAGGAAACTAGTTTCAGTGGGTAACTTGGACATATGGTTGGCGGTCATATTCCAATCACTTCACTGTCACAGAGAGTGTTCTAGGGAATATCCCCAGCTCCACATGGCTTTCTAGTCCATGTGAGCTTACTGAGACCATTAACCCAACTCTCTTTTCATTTCCCCTAATCATCATCAGACCAATAAAACCAAAAGTCATAGATAAATCCATACTTCCCACGGTTACTTGAATCCCTTAATGAGGTGTGCTGGCCAGGAACACTACCCATGACTGAAATTTCAAGTCCCAAAAAAATCCTAGCTTCAAACTATGTTGACTCTTCCCCAAATAACATGACCCAAGGAGAGAACCTCCTCTGATACCATTTTGTCACGAACCGAATCTGGTCACCGCCAAAACCGGCACCAAACCCAGCCTGTGACATGACCCGAAGGGCGTTCCCTATCCCCACGGGCTGGCACAAGTGCCCGGGTATCATTAATTTAGGTTTGGGAACGATTTACCCGAGTATGAAAGCATAAAACATTAAAAACAATCCATAATATAAATCTGAAATTTTTGAGCCAAACAAGAGTTAAGTAAAAACCAGAACTGAGTATATTGGTTTAAAGATAATACAAGTGGTCCAAATAAAAATAATTATAGCATCAAGACATCCCCAAGGACTCCACACGACTAGGGGTCATCGCCCCCAAGCTATCTCCACAACTCCGCACCAAGGATGGGAACTAACATGATGAACCACCATCTCCCTTAGCCTTTCCTTTACCTGAATCAAACATAACCAATTCTACTTACACCCAAGTGGTGTAAGTAGGGTGTAAGCCTAATCCCAGTAGGATACCACCCAATGATTCCAAAGAGTAAGAAATACAATGTGAAAAAGCAAGCAGTTTTCAAACGCAAGGAAAAGTAGTGTTAAAATTTCAAGAAATGAAACCTCTAATTGAAAATAGTTTTCAATCCAAAATTTTAAGAATATTAACACATTAAAATAGTAATGTTAGATACATTAATTTACTTCCAAACACACCCTAAGACATGGGTAAATACTACAAATCCAATGAGCAACAACATTGGTAACACCCCTAGGCACTAGGTTGTCTTGGGCCCTATGTACCTCGTACCTCGGTGTAAAGTAACCATAGCAAAATCCTTTCTCGTGCATGAGCCACTAGTAAATAACATACCCATAACCTAGTGGTCCCCAATAATCATCCACATAGTTTAGTTAGAGTTGTCGTTATCCAAATGCTAAGTGAAACAGGGACAAAACTCATCCGGTCCACTAGCCGTACTAGTACAAATCTGCCCCACCTAGGTACCCGGGCTTCCCCTTTTGTGTTCAATCAATTCCAGCATGAATCATAAATAAATTTTCATATACAACACCATTACTGGTCAAACACAACCAATACAGTAGCTATCACATTTTATACCACTTAAAACATGCAACAAAACTCTTCGATTTTTCATAAAACAATTCCTCAAAATCTCGTAGTGTTTCGGACACAAAACTCCTTATAGACCTCACTTGCATACTATGTGTACATATTTAAGCTTCCAAAACATAAATTGAATCCTACTAAATTTCATTGAAAACACAAAATCATTTTTAGGGCAACCCCATATGGTTCAGAAAACGACATCATTGCAAAGTCTCCATTTTTACACAACACAACTCTTAGAATTTCATGTGGTTCACAAACACCATTAAAATCAGATTTTTCAGTAACAAACACAAGGTAAAATCATTAAAAATAGTATTTTTATCCCTGTTATAGTTCAATAAAATCAACTAGTTACTTTTAGGGTAGCCTCAATTAAACTAATAAAACATTTCTATGAAAAACCCCCAATTTCACATGAAATTGGCCTTTTGGATTCATTTTAAATACAAACACCACTAAAACTATATTTTTCAGAAATAATAAAATTTAATAAGAATGAAAATACCATAAAAACAGTAGCCAATTCACAAATATTTCATACACAATGGAATCACCTACCAAAACCAAGGAAACCCTTGAATCCTTTGTGCAAAAACTCAAACGCACCACCGCCGCACCTCAACGAAAGTAAACCAGACATAAAACCAGAATTTCAGACCATAAAACACAAGATAAAACCTTAATTTTTAAACCCTACTTCCTGGACATAAGTAACCTCAATGATAATGGAATAAACCATAAGTAAATTGGATGTAACCCTAAACAAATTGAAAGAAGAAAGGAGGAGAACAACATACTTAAAATATCTTGGATAAATCGCCCCACAAAATACCAGTAGCTGATTTCAAAAATACTCCAACCTTCAAATGAGGTTCGAAAAAGAATAGGTAGATCATTTAGAAATTTTAATGGGGGAAAAAGAGTAAGAATCGAAGGAGTTATGAAGGAAACAAATTACCTTTATAAATCTGCCCGAAATTTGGGTTCTTCAGAATTTTCGACCTAAATCGTGATTCAAATGAGATGAAAAGAGGGTGGGAGGATATTGGACGCGCTTCCGGGTTCAAGGGGCGTGTTTGGGGCTTGGAATCACCGAAAATCTTTAACAATGAATATGTTATTAATTAATCAAAATCTATTTTTAAAACTGGAATTGGGCTTTCGGGCAGGCCCAATCCCTTAAATAAAACTCATATACACCTTGGTTATGGATTTCCAAAGGCTCCAAATTTTAATTGTGGTGTTAATATATCAGGGGAGGACATTTAGGAGTTGGAATGTGTAAAAAATATTAAAAAATGAATAAGTTATAAAAGAAACAAAATTTATTTTTAAATCTGGAATTCGGCTCACGGTTTGGCCCAATTCATGAAAACTCACATATTCTCCATTAAAACTTTGGAAACCCCCCCAAACAAAGAATTAATGGAAATTAAAAGAAAAATAAATTTAAAATAAGCTATGTATGTGACAATAATTCTCATGGGGGAGATATAGGGACACCATTCAGTACTATTATCAAAATTCGTTAACAAACTACCCATTTCCATTTAATTTCCACACTTTAATTTATTCATCGCATTCCCACTAATTCATTATTATTATTTCCAATATGCATAACATTGATGATGTCACTTTTTTCTTTTATTTTCATATCTTTTATAACATCAGTTTTATTATACAATTTTATTTTTTAAAATTAATTTCAAATCACCCTTTTCCATTTTACAATCCCTCTCTAACATTCATTTAGTATCAAAGTAGTTTTTATTTGTTTAATTACTCTATTTCAAAATTATTTCAATATTTTTATATAAAAAATTAATATTTTATTTTTCAAATAAATATATATTTTTAAAGGATTTTTCAAATACCCATGGTGGTCTAGAAGTTAACTCATAGGGTTGTTCTCTAATTGTTCTGGTAATAATTATAATTATTATAAGACTAACTTTCTACATTTATTTTATTTATTGGATATCATGTTTAACGAATTTTCATGAAATGATTTAAACCTTCAAATATTATGGTGGATAATTAGACTCTTAAAGTATTTACACTTTCTTTACATGATTGAGAAGTTATGCATATTTTGTTTTATGCATTAAATAGAAATAAATTAAATCATATTTCATTATGAAAAATGGAAGACGAAATTTGGAATATTTTATAATGTTCATATTAAATTAAAAATGTCATCATTGAATCCATGGAACTAAAAGAGATCATATACTTCAATACCATCAACAACAAATCTTTCAAAATTTATAGTAATCCCATTATCACTCAATTTTCCAAAATGAAAGATCAAATTAATTTACCAAAAGTTATTTATATCAATAACATCAAGCAGAATTCTTAGATGAATGAAAACTCTAAATATAAAAAGAAAGTGAAGAAGGCACTACGAATATCAACTTATAGTACTAGTAATGTTCCCACAAAATTACCCTCTTAGAGATTGAGAAGTATAAAAATTATTATGAAAGAAGTTGAGGTAAGTATAAATTTAAATTCTAAATCTTATAACACATCATTCTCTTATTAATTATCATCGTATTCAGAAAATAAAATTTGTAATTTTATTAATGAATTGACATAAAAATATGAAAATATTTCAATAAAATATAAATGTGATCATAATAAGAAAAATCTTAATTCTAATAAATAATATATTCTTTTAAGTGAAAAAGGATTACTTGATTTTAAATTTAAAAAATCAATTAGATGTTGATGTTTTCAAATTTGAAATCAAATATCTCAAAATCCTTATTTAAAAATTTGACCAAGGAGAAAAATATTTTAACATAATCCTTTTTTTCTCAATGCATTAACATAAATAATCAAGGTGTTTTGTTTTAAAATTAAATTTCAACTTCTTCAAGAAGTATTTATTTTTTAAAAGGTATTCTTAAAAATAAATTTTACTATTATTGTCAGAAATATATTAATTTAATCTATGAATGAAACTATAAAAATGATATGAATGGTAGACAAAAAATCATTCAACTTTCACAAATATTTTAAAAAATCAATTCTTATTATAAACAAGTTTGGTTTGCCAAATCCATTTTATCTAATACTAGTGGACCCAGAAATTGTATCACCTACTTAATTTTTATTATCTAATACTTTCATACCCAAATATGGGCACCAAAAGGAACTTGGTTTTTTGAAATATTACAGGGTTAATCCACAGATCCTCTTTGATCTAAAAAATTGTGGCTTCTTTTAAAAAAAATTGTGTTTTCACCCGTTTAATTGATTGATCAACTCTTTTCATCAAGATATTAACTTCCTATATTCCAAGTGAGAGGAATCCTACATAATTCCTTCCCAAAAATGCTTTATATTACAATATTTCTCTTCATGGAAAAATGTTCTTTATTGTTTTATATTATAATTTTTATCTTGAATCTATTTTAAAAATATTTTTTCTCATCTATGATTTCATCCTCAAAATAGAAGATTTTATATATTAAGATTTCATTCTTTATAGTTTTTTTCTTTTTTATTTTTTTCATTCTTATTTTAACAACATACTCTCTCGCTATTTAATTATTATGATATTATGAGAGATAAAAAACTTAAAGGTGTTTTTATAGTTTCTTAATTACTTTTAATTTCTTTTTCAAAATTTATTTTTTATTTATTTTTTAAATTTTATTTTTCAATTATTATTGAAAATTTATTTTTCAATTATTTTTCAGAATTTTTTCTTTCCGGTTTTTATTTTATTTTTAAACTTGTTTTTCTCTTTTTTTATATTTAATATATTTATCTCAATTGTGTTATAATTAGAGTGGTAGACTTATTTGTTTAATTATTTTCCATTATCAATTTTTTTCAAATTCTTTTTTAATATTAATTTTCTCTATTATATTTTTGAACATGATATTTAATTTTTTATCTAATTTTCTTATCTCAATTTATTCACTTCTATAAATATTATTTTAGGCTATAATTATCTTATATATGGGGAGTTTTTTAATGATCTTCTCATTATCTCTTCTCACTTATCTAATAATGGGTAATTTATTTTATTAAAATCATGTTTTAATTTGTTATCTCATTATAATATATCTCTTTCAAATTATATTAAAATCAATTATAAGTTTCTTAAATATCTTTCTACATGGATTCTTATGATTTATTTTTTAATCTCGTAATCATGAAGCATTGTTTCTTTGAAATATTTTATTATTTTAATTATCTTATCTAATATCTCTAACCCTCATACTTCAATTGTTCGTTTTTGATAATCTAAAATAAGGATATGTGTTTTATAGAGGAAAAATAAAAAAATATCATTTATTTCAATTCATGATTTATTGAGGATGAAGGATTTGTTTCAAAGTGTAAAAGTAATAAACATGGTTTCTTATAAAACATTTAATATTTTATCTAGTGATTTTTTAGTCATAATGAATGAAAGTAATATGGATCAAAGATGGCTTCAATATATGTTCAAATTTAATATTCAAATTCTTGGATAATAGTGTAGCACTAGTAATAGTATTTCATATGACATAACAAAGAAATTATATGAAGTCCCACTACCTCCCTAGTAGAGGCCACTGGCCTGTAGGTTTTTTAAAATAGATTGTTGATTCTTTTAAGAGTCCAACTTGCTACATGGTGGAGGATGTTGGGTATCTGATAGAATAAAGCATGTGAGTTTGAGGGGATTTATTATAATAAAAACATGTATTTTTCAAGTACAAATTTCCTTGGTTTGATTCATTGAACCCCAACTCTATCTGGAGGATATTTAAAGATGCTTTGGGGGAATACATCTTCGTCCAAACATTGTGTGCATTAATTTAAATAATATTTGATCTTTACTAGATTAATAATATATTATGTTCTCCAAAGATCCATCATCCTTATCCTTTATCAATGTAGAATCTCAAAGTAATCATCATCTAAGGAGATTTAGGAACTTATTCAAAAATGGAATGTTCTTCAATGAATTCATCTTATGCTCCACCAAAATTCATGATCTATCATATTGTTCATCTTTCTCTATCATCATTTAATGAAAAAATTTAAAACCTCTTATATCTCTATTATTATCCTTAACTCTCTCTATTTATATCTTATTCAAGTACATTCATGAGTGAGTGAACATCAAAAATTATAATGGGATTTCAATTAGGTAAGCCATATATTTCTTCTCTCTATGTTTATTTTTTTCTTAGTTATATATTCAAACCATATTTTTATGTTCTCAGTTATCTCTTCAAACTAAGTTATTGAGATTCTTTTTCTTCCATTAAAATAAATTTTTTTATGTTTCATTTTTACATTCTTAGTTCTTATTCATTCCAAGGGTTCTAATATATTTAACCTCATGATCATTCTCATAGGAGGATACTTAAGGGTAACATCTATTACTATTGTTGAACTTCTGTAACATGATTTCAATGACCATTTTCATTCCATACATTACATTCCAAATCACATTCATATTATTATATATTTTTTATTCATAACTTTTATTGTATAGATTTAATTCATGTTTCACTATATATTTTATAAAATAAATTATTTTATTCTCTTTTATTTATTAAACTTATTTCACCCCCACCCCCACTTTAAATTTACCTTCCCACTCCTGTATATATAGGGTTAAATAATTCATCATGTTGTGAAAATATCATGCATATATACCTTTTCAAATATTTTTCTTGTGTTTACATTAGGTTAATTCAAGAATAATTATTCAAGATGAGTTTGAATAACAATTTATCTGTCACAAAAATAATCAATGTTATAAATGTTGGATAAAAAATTGCGGAGAACAAAATGTAGCTAGTTATTGGGATCAAACATCATTTTATGGATCATATAATGTTAATAAAAGTGTGAAGTATGATGAATATCATATTG
Organism: Viscum album; assembly: GCA_963277665.1. Lineage (NCBI taxonomy): Eukaryota > Viridiplantae > Streptophyta > Magnoliopsida > Santalales > Viscaceae > Viscum > Viscum album. The sequence goes on along the minus strand of OY728131.1, from coordinate 1,102,890,820 downwards.
AAATTATTGTTATAGGTATAGACATAGGAAATGAAAATAAAATTTGATGATAAACTTCATGATTTCCCAAAGATATCTATGATGTTAGATAACTATAAAAAAGTCATTACATACTGGTTATACAAAATATATTACATTTTTAGCCATACTGAATCTATTTAATTTAAAATCTAGAAATTTTTGTAGTTGCACACTCTTTACAAAACTACATTCAATATTGAATGATTTTCAACAAGAAGATAATGAGATACCATGCTGAACATATGATGCTAAATAAATTCTATGTTTAATGGTTGGGATTTATAAAATAATTTTTTCATATCCAATTAACTCTATTAAGTTTTAGAAGGGCTATTAATAGATTAAAAAAATACCAAATTGTGGTTTGTATTGATGCAAGAAAGAGGAATTAAGGCCATAAAATATTTTATGCTACCTTACAATCGTTGCAAGCCTTAGGTTTCTATTTGGATGTGAAGTGACAACATGTAAATTGATTCTCCATACAGATATAAGAAATCAATGTGGGAAACATTTTATCCCAATAGACTCTTCTCAGTGGATGAAAACTGAACATGGGAATTCTGAAATTGTAAACAAGACGAGAAATATTTTTTCACAATTTATTAGTAGAATGAATCCTTGTGGTGAACTATGTAGAAATCACAATACTTGACAGTTTATGTTTGTAAACTAAAAATTTACACAGTAGATATGAATGAATATAAAATACATTATATTTTGTCTACATATATCAAGAAAAAAAGGAAATGATATTGATGTTTATATGGATCTATTGATCCATGTTCTGAAACTAAAATGGGATTCAGGTGTTACGTTGAATGATTCTTATAAAAATAAAATATTTCACATTGAGATACATATTGTATGGGGTGATAAAGGACTTTATTTTTTATGGAAATTTTTCAGGATATTATATTATAATTACTCAAGTGTGAACCATTTTAAATAAGTTACAAGCTCAGTTAGGTTGAAACATTTTTCAAAGACTTTGTTTCTAGAATATCACAAAATTCAACATTTGAAACATAAATACTTATCATTGATAGAATTATTAGATAGAAATTTAAAATAATGTTTAAAAACACCTCTAGTAACAAGTGATCTATTTTTTAATAATAAAAAGAATATGTTCACTTCTTTTGAAAAAAAATCAGAAAACATTAGGAAAATACATTGGAAAATTGTAATTTTTTTCTTAGATAGCATAATGAAATTTTATTGCATATAAGAAATTTTATTGATTTCGTGCATATAAAACATGAATATGATAGTGCCAATGGAATATTACAATAATCAATTGATAGAAAAGGATATAATTAAGGCTATGTTGGAAAAGAATGACATGGGGATGTGGTAATATTTTTCATTAGAAAAGGGTGAAAGGGGAAATTGGATTGAGAGATCAAACAATCTGGTCCTCTACATTATATATGTATATACCCCATTGAAAAGTATATTAATTCTGATGCTCTGTGATTTTGAATGAAGAAAATTATATTTGATAATGTAAAGGAAACAGAAAAGGGATTTTATCATATGTTACATGAAATAATCGATTTATCTTCTACTACATGAAACGATAATATTTTTATATTTCATGTAACTTTCAACATAAAATAACAAATTTAAATGGCCCAATATGTGTTTTATCGTTATAACCTAGCCATTAATGTGAATAGTTTCAATAGTATTAAATAATTTTAAAATATTTAAACGTAAATAAATATATGTATTTATAAATTTATCACTTGGTATAATTTATTGATTAATATATAAAAAATAAAAAAACTTAGTAAAGTGATTTTATTCTTCAAAAATATATTTTTTTCAAAAAATATTTCTATTTATTTTCACGAAAAAAATATCATAATGATTTTTTTGATTTTTTATAAAATTTATTTTATATGGTAAACATAAATTTTGGAATTAGAATATATAAATATTTTTTTTTTAAATTCTAATATTTTTCAGAATATATTGATTTTCTAGTGAATATAAAATAATACACATTTTTGGAAAATATCCTTTATTTAAATTAATTTATTTAATTTATAAGTCTCAATCTGTTTTGAATGTGTTTTCAAGTAACTTAACTATTGTTTAGTTATTTTTAATGCACATAATTACTTTTTAATCAATTTTATATTTTTTTCAATATATAATTATTCTGGGTTTAAAAATGGGTTTTTATAAAATGTTTTTTAAAATGCATAATGTTTCTTCCATTTAATTAATTTTAATAATACATAATGGGAAATTTTTTAAATAAAATTTATATATTTTTTATAATTAAATAAAAATTGAGTTTCATATAGATATTATTATTAATTATTGAATTAATATAGAATCAATTTTTTCTAATAAAATACTCTTCTTAAAAACTTGTTATGTTACCTCATCTATGTGATTAATATTATGTTAAAATTTTCTACTATGGTAAATTTATTTTCTAAAAATGGATTCAATATTTTGAATCATCATAATTTACATTTTCTAAAAAAGGTCATCATAACTTGTGACGAAAGTGATTACTGAAAATAGATAAAATTTATTACAGATATTAAGGTAAAACCAAGCTTACCGAGGGATTCACCTGTAAAATTATGGGGCCAAATTACCTATACACTTTCCAAAAAACCATTTTAAGAAAATAGTTTGAAATTTATGAACAATGTAAAGAAAAAAAATGAAAAGAAACAATTTTTTCTTTTAATTTGTATATTTCCTTGGGATAGGGAAAAATAACATATGTTCTCTTATATAAATAATTTTTAAATCTAAATGTGTTTTTTTAATCATCATAATTTATATTTAATATTTATAGATGAAATAATTAATTAAAATGATTAAGAAATACCAATGTAATAATTATATAGTGAATAATTACAAAAATAAATGATACTAAAAATATAAAAATTGAAGTAAATTGAATGAATTATTGACATTAAATAACGTTGTATATGAATATATAATATTATATGGTTTTTAACATAATATATTACGATTTTATATTTGTATTGATATTTTTAAATTTTAATTAAATAAATAATTCCAAAACAAGCATTAATATAATTTTATAATAAATGGTATTTTATTAATTGATTTTATCATTACAAAAAATACTATATTATTAAAATTTATTTTATTGATTTAATAAATCTAAAATATGGTTTATTAATGTATTAATTTATATTTTATAAATAATATTTTGACCCCTAAGTATTAATAACATTTTTGGCATAGTTAGGGTTAATGGGGTGTTTTTTTCTCTTTACTTTCAATTATCATAGAAATAATTTCCAAAACATAAGGTATTTTTATTTTATAACATAAATTCCGATATATATAACTAGTGTTTAAAATTTTTATAATAACTCAAACTTTAATTTATTCTAAATGGATTAGCAACTTAGGTTATAAAAACAGTATCTATAATAAAGTAAAAAAATAAAAAAATAATGGAATCATATGAGTTAAGGAAAAAAATTTATAAAAATGTCTTTATCTTAGGTGGTGGGGGTTTTTATTGCATAAAAATACTTCCAATTTATTATTAAACAATTTTATAGGCATATGATTTTATGTATAGGCCCCAATAATAAATACATTTTAGTATTTACAAGAAGTTCACTCCTCCCCAACTGTAAAACGTCACACACTTCCCTAACTTATTCACAAATATCAAGCCATTTTGGATCATTCAAACTCCTCACTAATCACTTAAAATATTTTCTCCTATCGTTAATGAAGACTCACATTGTGATGAAATCAATCCAAGAAAGGATTATTGTTCAAACCAAAAGTACTTACCCAAAGAAGAGGTAATGTTCATCAGTGAATGTTTTTTTAAATTTTTCCCCCGAATACATTAAATTATTTTTATATATTTATTATATAATATAATAATTTACACATATATATATATCTGTTTGTGTGTGTGTGTGTGAGTTTTAATTATAATTATACAACCGAAAACCCAACACACTTCAATCAAATGTCCTATAATATCATTGTTCGTGTGTCCAGCGGACTACCACCTCGCAAACTAATGTCGTTTATGTTTTCATTACCACATATCACATGTATCAATAATTATGTACATAATGTTTATATTTTATTTATAAAATATTTATAATGTTATTATTAAAATTTAATTTTTTTGTCACAAGTACCTTTATGATTTCTATTTTTGGGAATATGATAAATTCATTCATATGTATGGTGGACTACCACCTTGCAGAGTGATATGATTCATTCAGACTATACATGGAATGAATTGAAGATAGATTAAATAAAAATGTGTGATATATTGGAAATAAATATAGTTATATAATTATTATATATCATTTAATTTTCATTATTTCAAACAGATAATAAAATAAAAAATGGTGTTCGTGCATACATATAGCCTATCGTCTTTATAAACGGTGAATTTCAATTCCTATCACAAATTTTTATAAATTAATATATATATATATATATATATATATCATGGTTTAAATTTTTAATATTATGAAATCTTGATATTACTAAGGTTATGAGGAATAAAATATCATAACATGTAAGAAAAAAAACTGTTGTTACTAGAAATAAAACATTAACATGAAATTGTTAATAAACTAATAACATAAATTCATTAGAAAATAATATGTGGTATTATATTTAAATACATATTTTGTTCCAATATATATGTTTAATAAACATATATTTATTATACATTAGTTTTGAATGAGTACGATGGATGTCAATAGTTAATGGGTTTTTTCTCATCTCACTTTTATTTCTGTGAGACGTATTTCGTATTCACATCCTGGCTTTATTATGGGGTGTATATACTATCCATGAATGTATTTTATGAATTCTACCATTAAATTTATGTTATATTCACATAAATTTAAGGATCTCTCTTTCATTGGGTTTACTATTTCAATATTACCAAAGCATTTACGGACTTCATCGTAATTTCATTTCATTCAGTAATTTTTTGAGGTTATGCGCCTATATTATTTTTTATTGTTTATAAAAAGTCCCCTTGAAATGATATTTTATAGATTTAAAAATTATAATCATATTTAAATTTTATTTAATTTTAATCTTTAATGGGGTTTAGTAATCAGGTTTTTCATAATTGACAGGGTTCCTTTATATGAAAAAAATATATCTTTTAATATTTTTTTCAACTCTTCATTTTCCTTGTACATATAGTTAAAATGGTTTTAAGAATTTTTTTATATTGATGTAAATTATTTATAAATTAAATATTATGCCCATTTTACTTTATTACAATGGAATTAAAAAATTATCATTTTTATGGGTCTTATACTGAACGCTTTCACAAATGATAGAATGAAGGTTCTATTCTTAACAGACATGGTGACAGTGGTGTTTCAACTATCATGGAAATTATTTGATTTCTCGATTACATTAATATATTTCTTGTTTTCATCAATTAAAAACCCTATTTTACTTTATTTTCGATTATTTTGGATTTGAAAATGGGGTTTTAAATTTAAAATGGTATTTTTATCTAAACTTTGTTTCCATATAGGTTTAAAAGAGTTTTTTAAAAAGTTTTATGATGAAAATGATTTATTCATGATGTGTTAATTATTGATTATATGAAATGTGTGAGCCCAATACAACTTATATGAACAAATAATCCGGTATTATAGATCATAGGGGATCTTGTTATAATTTATATAAAGTGCTAAGCACCATTATAGCTCATGAAAAATAGCTGATATTGATATATATTATATGAAGGTTTGATCCACATTATAGCTCAAAGGGGAGACCGACATAGTTTATACAAAGGTTGAGAGCCATTATATATCTCTAGTGCATTGGGTAATGATTATATTGGATGTTGGCCATGTAATTATTCTAATTTAAATGGTTTAATAAAAATCATGATCCAAGATACCAAAACGGTTCTACTTGATTATTATGGTTTTATAGTGATTTTCATTATCGATATTGATATCTCATGGATCATTATTGTTGATTCTAATGGATCTTACATATTCATTGTTTTCATATTTGATGATCGGGTTATTGATGGGTATAATTTCTCCAAATATTTACTCATGTACTCTGATTATTTCATCATAGAAATATGTACTAATAATTCTCATTGATGACATTCAATTCCTAATGCTTATATTTACCCTTACTTGGTATTTGATCTCACTCTTATTATGTTTCATTTTCCCTGGGTTTGAAATAATTATGTTTAATGAGTAATGAATAGAAGTGATTTCATATAGATTACGGTGATGTATTAATATGAAAAATAAATTTTGGGTTAAGTGGGAGAAATGTTTATTTAAATACATATGAATTTTTTATACAGGATTTTTTCATAATTCTCTAAAACTCTAAACCAAAAAGTCCTCAAGGTTTTAGGTGACCAAATTTTTTCTTTTGATTTTTAAAATTTTAGATGAAAAAATTGGGTCACTATTATTGGCCCCAAAACTGGAAATGTAAAGCTTATGATTTCAGTATAAGATGTGGGAGTGCAGGTCATGGGATGTTGTTGTAAAGACCATGATTCCAGTATCCGAGAACTGTTTCCTTACATTATTTCATTAGAATAATAAACAAGTAAGTAAAATTATAAAGTATTGTATAGTTTAGTGTTTTTGGAAGACAAGATACAAACATAATTGTTCCATTATAACTTGAAATGAAATATAACATAGTAACTTGATTGTAGGCACACTTATTCTCCTAGATTATCATTGCATGTCAATCAGAATATACTTCTTAGAATGATAGGGAAAATAAAACATATTAAATGGGTGATCTCATATTCTCATTAAGGGTAACAATACAATATAACTAGTCATAAATAATCATTAACAATAACATAAGGTGATTAACTAAAAATGAATTCCATTAAAACCCAATCTTTAGCATGATATGGAAGTAATAATGGATGAATAAATAATTCTATATAAATTTTGACCTTAAAATGTTATTTACCCGTGGATAATCTACTAGTCAAATAATCACATGGATTTTCATTAACTAATATCATAATGAGGGAATTCATAATGTGGAAATTCATAAGCATACCATCATGTCATCAAAATACACATATGGGTTATTCCACCATTTAGGGGAAAAATAACAATAGCTCTTAAGTACCCTAATAATAAACAAGGCTTATAAAATGATCATGAAAATAAATAAAGTGAATGTATTACTTTTAATAAGTCAAGGTTCTTGTATGTATAATATATTTATTCTATATAGAGAGTCTATATTTATCATTTATAGAACGAAATATAGTACATCTAATAATGTTGTACTGAATGAATTTTGGGAATCTTTTTTTAGGAAATTGGAAGATAAAATCAAAGATAAAGAATATAGAAGAATGTTTGATGAAAATGTTATAATATTATTGAATGACTATAATAAGGCTAAAGAAATCATTAATAATACTCTGGTCATATCGGAAAATGAATTACAGATGTAACAAAATAAAATGGAAGATATGACGAGTCAATTTGATAAATATAGTATATTTAATGAGACTCCAAATATAATTAAACTATTTATAGGATAGGATCTTGTAAGCACTAGATCTTATTTATATAAATACCTATCTAAATATATTTATTATTGTACTGCAGTTCAGTTTGGTGAATATAAGTTGGAGGCAATAATTAAATATGTCATATGGGTGTTGTATAATAGTATTAAAGAATCCTCAGTTGCGAGGCTATCTACATTGTTCAATAAGCTATATTGGACTATTCGAACACAGGCTAATATAATCAATACAAATAAGATAGTAAGTAGAACAGCAACAAGTACTCGAGTTGATAGTAGTAGGGATGGGGATATCATGCAGAAAAAAAATAAGTTGTATGAAATTGGTAAAAGATTTCTCGAGTTCATTATTGAAATAAAATTGATCCATATTGAGACCATTTCAATAGACGATCATACAGTTGTAGTTAAAGAGAATGTAAAGGGTTCTTTAAAATCCTATTTATTATCTATATGTTATTTTAACTTAAGTCTTATCCCATTGAAACTTAATATTCTAATGGTTTGTTAGACATTAGATTTGGAGCACATATTGAAAAAAAATTCTTTTTTGAGTTTGAGTTAAGTAATACTTTTAGGTTATTTTAAATGAGTGGTGGTTACTTAAGTAGTCCTACTCTTAATATGTATAATATTTTTAGTAATAGATCCTTTGTAGATAATATTTTTAGTCATATATCATCCAACAAATTAAAAATTTCAATATAGAATTAGATGACGATAGGGTTAAGGACATGTTCAGCATATTGAATGGGCTTCCAAAACACAAATTTCATATCAATAAAAATATATTAGGGTTAATTATGAATAATCGTGATACTTTAGAAAAATAAAGTCTTCTTATTCCTGGAATACTAGCACATGTGAATCTGAAAGAAGAAGGTGATCTTATGAGGAAATATTATTACCTGAATAATGAAATACAGAATATTTATAGCCTTAGTGTTATCTTAATGGAATTAGCTAAGAGGGTGCAGACATCTAGGTAGGGAGATTTCATAATCATGATAGCATCCACATATGAGGATTAGGTCTTTTATCTGCCAGCCTTCTGTGGCTTCTGTAGTATAATCTACAGCTCAAGTATCTTGCATTTTCAGGAGGGTGATTTAGCTATAATTTTAATAGTATTTTACTAAAATCATAATGAAAAATAAACCAGTCTAAAAAGGATATGGTATCCACTTCAGCATCCTTTAAGTATCGTAAATTTTATCATTATAATTAGGCTCTTAAATGGTATAAAGAAAAACTGCATGTGATCTATGATACTGATGATATTGAGGATAATTTAATAACATTTTATAATAAGTATAGTGATCCATTTCAGTTAATAGAAAAGGTATTGTTTAATGAAAAAGTTATAGGATCTAACAGGATGCCAATAACACAAGATGTTGCTGCTGGTGCTCATCATATCAAGAGTGATTTCTTGTTTAACGAAGAAATGGCTAAGAGAACGAATATTATCCCCAATCCTAGTGGAAAAAATACAAGATGTATATATGTATTTTCTTCATGACTATAAGGATTTTTTGAACCATCGAATCAATGATAAATTGAATATGTAAATCATTGAATCCAAGTTATATAGAATGTTACACCCCAAGCTTCCATGATACGCTTCTCTTTAAATAATACAATAGTGTGTGTTGTATGCAACTTCGAATTCTAACACACCACAACCAATCGAACTAGTCATTATGAATAGTAATACCCACTTTTTTAAATTTTATAAATTTTATCTTTCAAAACGGACTTCATTTTTGGATTTGGAGTTTTCAAATTAGCTTAGGGTGAATTTTTTGTATTTTTCTGAAAACTTTCAATTTTTCATGAATAGTGAAAAACACTGGGTCATAGTTTAAAACCAAATTTTTATTTAAATAATTAATTATTTTAATTAAATTCATTTTAGGTAAAAACTGATGCATAATACCTATATATGTTCAATGTAATCCATTTGAGTCAGTTTATATAATTTTTGGATATATAAAAATTTTATTGAAAATTTTACTGTCTTTTACCCACCTGTTAGGAGCATTCGAAAATTTACATAAAACATAATTTTACCGCTTATGTGAGTTTAATTTTGAAAATCCTAAAGACACGGTTGATATCCATAAGTAAAATTTGGTTCAATGAGATGAAAATATTTTTTGGTGAATTGTAACTTTTGACTTTTATTTACCACGGTTAAAAGTAAATGGGGGTAATTGAAGGTAAAAATGATATTATTATTACCCTAACACATGTCTTAATTCTATTGGATAAGTGTAATTTGATCAAAAACAACCATAGTAATAAAATATTATCCTTTAGGTCCACTTGTATTAGATTAGGACATTTATTATTATTTAATTCAAAGAAGAGTTAAATGTTTAAAATTCAATGTTAAATAACTAAACCATTTTTAATATAGGGTTACACATAAGATAAATTAGACTATAAATATTCATTATAAATATAAAAATATTTCATACATAATGGTAGTTTATTTATATTTTTTGGAAATTAAATAATTTAATTTGTTTATGACACAATGATGATGCATTCATTACTTAATTAATGAAATATTAAAATATTTGATATTATAAATATCCAAATAAATGTAATATGAGACTTTTTATGAATTAAAATAATTTTATAGGTTAATATGACATGTTAGGGTTTGTTAGTTGAATTTTTTTTTGAAGTAACAATGTCGTTATGAATTTAGAAAAAACAAAATACCAAATAGTGTCAAAATTGACATAAAATAGTTTTTTAAAGAAAATATTATATTATTAATTGATATTATATTCCTAAAAATATAAGGTTCTTCAAAACGACTAATATAATGATAGTTGTATCATTAATGAAGCACTTGGGGTTCTCTTGGAAGTATATAGTTTGTTTATTAATCATATAATATAAAAATACAAAGAGACATGGTAAATGTCAAGCTATTTAACTAAGAGTTAAATCTAAAAGATAAGGTTAATATTGTCACCCAACCCTATCTAAAACCTATTAGTTGAGTGGTCTTTGACCCCTCCCCACCATATCCCTTAAATAATTCATTTTTGAGAAATTATAAACTGAAAATTATTTTATTATAAAATAATGTTTGTAGCTTTTCCAAATGTGTCACTCACCTCTCTTATAAAAGGACACTCACCCCTCTCTCTAATTTACACCTTAAAATCCATTTGGCTTGGTAAAAACCTGCCCAAATCCCCTCTAAACTATCTGATCTTCATCCAAGAGACAATAATTTAGTCAAAAATCCTACCTATGTGGCCCTTTTGATCAAATCAAAAGGAAGAACCTGAAGAAGAGTTAAATATTTCATCACCTCTTTCACATTCTTTTCTTCTTGCACTTCCTCTTTCTTTGTTGTTTCCATTCTAAAATAATAACTCACGTATATTCTATATATTGTGATGTTATTATAAATATGCTATAACCATATTCATTATTCTATCCATCCTTTAAATTATATGTCACCAGACTTGTGTATGTATGGCTTATCGTCTCCACATCGTGGTGTAATTGTATTTCAATACATTATTGTTTGGATGGGTATAATAATGATGAGTAATTGATTTAATAATAAATATAAAATGAAAATGATCTTGTATATATGATATACCATTCAATTGTATATTATTTTAATATCAAAACAATGGTATTGTTGCTCATGCGTACGTATGGATTACCGTCTCCACGAATGCGATGAGATTCATTCCCTATCATATCTATTCAAGACTAATTTTCATTAGATGATTAAAAATAATATTTAAAGACTGAATATCATTCTGAATATTAATAATATACATCCTATACATAACAAATATTACTTATGTAACAAAGCATATAATGGAAAATGAATCAGTTAACACCCGAAACGACGATAATACTAAAATATTATTAACAAAGCAGTATTAAAAGATCATATATGATATCTTATTAATGTATGTTATTATTGTATAATTTAATGAAAATTATTTCACCATTATACAGGAGGTTAACCTACCCTCGACCAAGGAAATGTACAAGGTAAGGTTTAATTTCACAATCTCTTTATTATCTGAGGTTGTTTTGACGTAAGTATCTAATGGGACCTCTTTATCATCCAAATCCATGTTTCTTAAAAATTTGTTTCAAAACATTTTTACTATTTACTAGACAATGGGGTAAATTCATTTATACACTTATTTGACCTTATATGTTTTGAAGGGAATCATTTCGTCGTTTTCCAAACAAGGTATTTTATGACCTTTTCTTCAAAATTAAGGTAAGAAGGTTTTTTTAACATATATGATGCACTACGGAAAAAAGGCATTTAGCGGCGGTTTGATTTTATGTTTTGTCGCCGTTTAAACTATCGCTAAATAGATTGGCGACAGTTTTTAAAAACCGCTGCGAAATCGTGCATCGGGAAACTATTCGCGGCGGTTTTCAAAACCGTCGCAGAATGTTTAACGGCGGTTTTTTAGCGGCGGTTTAAACCTCCTATAAATAATTTAGCGGTGGTTTTTTTATTTTTAATATTTTTTAATTATTTTTTAAATATTTTATCTATTTATTTATTTATTTAATTATTTATTTATTTAAATATTTATTTAGTTATTTAGTTATTTCATATTTATTTTATTTATTTTCTTTTTTCTTTTTTCTTTTTCATATTTATTTTATTTATTTATTTTTTATTTTTTATTTTTCATATCTATTTATTTATTTATTTATTTATATTATTTATTTATTTATTTTTTTTTTTATTTTTTTTTTATTTATTTATTTATTTTATATATTTTATTTATTTTATTTATTTATTTTGTGTTATTTATTTATTTGTTATATGTATTTATTTAGTTATTTTATTTAATTATTTATTTATTTATTTTATTTATTTATTTTATTTCGTAATTATTTTATTTCGTATTTATTTTATTTATTTTGTTTATTTTATTTATTTTATTTTGTATTCATTTCGTATTAATTTTTTATTTTATTTATTTTGTATTTATTTTATTTATTTATTTATTTATTTTATTTCGTATTTATTTTATTTATTTACTTTATTTCGTATTTATTTTATATATTTATTTATTTACATTATTTATTTATTTCGTATTACTTTATTTACTTTATTTATCCATGCATGCACATACCCATGTAATATAAAGAAGTACTGTGTTTGGTGAGATTTAAACACCTAACCTCTTGCATATTTTCCAAAGACTTTACCACTCCAGCAAGCTCGTCATGTGATTAATAAACAGAATTTAATATACTTATATATATTAATTGAAAAAACAAATAATACATAACTAATAGATATAACAAATAATAATAATAATAAATAATAATAAATAAATAATAATAAAGAATAATTAAGAATAATTAATAATAAATAATAATAAACAAATAATAAATACTAAATAATAAATACTAAATAATAAATAATAAATAATAAATAATAAATAATAAATAATAAATAATAAATAATAAATAATAAATAATAAATAATAAATATTAATAAATAAGAAATAAGAAATAATAAACAATAAACAATAATAAATAATAATTAATAATTAATAAATAATATAGAACAATTAATAAATAATAAATAATATATAATATATAATATACAATATATAACATATAATAAATAATAATAAATAATAAATACGAAATAAAAAATATTTAATAATAAATATTAAATAATAAATAACACATATTAAATAAAATATTATTATTAATAAATAATAATTAATAAATAATAAATAATAAATAATAAATAATAAATAATAAATAATAGATATGAAATAAGAAATATAAATTGAAAAATAATAAATAATAAATAATAAATAATAAATAATAAATAATAAATAATAAATAATAAATAATAAATAATAAATAATAAACAATAAATAATAAATAATAAATAATAATAATAAATAATATATAATATATAATATATATTAATAAAGAATAATGAATAAAGAATAAAAATATTTAATAATAAATATTAATTAATAAATAACACATAATAAATAAAATATTATTATTAATAAATAATATATAATAAATAATAAATAATAAATAATAAATAATAATAAATAATAAATAAATAATAATAAATAATTAATAATAAATAATTATAAATAATAAACAATAAATAATAATAAATAATAAACAATAAATAATAATAAACAAATAATTAATAATAATAAACAAATAATAAATATAAATAATAAAAAATAAATATTAAATATTAAATATTAAAAATTAAATAATAAATAATAAATAATAAATAATAAATAATAAATAATAAATAATAAATAATAAGTAATAAATAATTAGTAATAAATAATAAATAAATATAAATCATAAATAATAAATAATAAATAACCAGAAACAAATATTATTAATAATAATAATATTTTATTATTATTAATAATAAATGAATATAAATAATAAATAACTAGTAACAAATAATAGATAATAAATAAATTAAAGTATATTATAAATAATAAATAATAAGTAATAAATGGAGCAACCGTTAAAACTCGTCAAAACGGTCATAAAGTGACAAAAACATTGGACTCACATTAACGGTAATAACTTATGATCTGAGAGTCCGTTCCAGATCCGAGACCAGTAAAATCAAAGATCCTAAAACGATCTTCGAGCTGATAGGTGAAAGAGACTGAATGGACCGACGGATCGGAAGTTGCGACTGTTTAAAAAAAAGCTGACGGGGGAACGGGTGCTAGAAACGAGGCATCGAAAAACATAACTAACTCGATACCCACTAACAAGGCCATAACTTATGATCTAGGAGTCCATGTGGGTGTCGCGACTAGTCAAACCGAAGCATATGGAATGACCTACGATTAGGAAGGCGGAGGAGTCCGAACTGACATGTGGATCGAAAGTTAGGTCCGTCTGAACACAAGTTCGACGGGACACTGGTGACGGAAATGGGGTTTCGGAGGCCTTCCGAGGGGTTTTGGGGTCGAAAAACTAGATAGAAGCTTGCATCTGTCGATTGGGTGCGTAGCTCTCTTCGCTGGCTTCGATTTGATATGTGGTAGAGCCCAAACGGACACCCGAAGCGAAAGTTATGGTTGTTTGAAGTTGGAGAACTTTTTTCAAATTTCTTACAACTCTCATATCTTCTGCACCTTCGACTGTCTCATGGTTTTGATTATATGTGCTTCTAAATATCTTCATGAGCTTCGATTTGAATGGTCGTGGTGCTCCAACGGATGCCCGGATCAAAAGTTATTGTCGTTTTAGTGATTTCGCGGTTTCTCTTGTTTTTTTTTTGTTTTTTTCATTTCATTTTGCGGCGGTTTTACCCAAACCACCGCTATTTCATGGCGGTTTTTTAAAAAACCTCTGATAATCCTCAAAAAAATTAAAAAAATTAAAAAAATTAAAAAAAAATTACAAATTTCGCGGCGGTTTTTAAAACCGCCGTGAAAAAACCGCCGCGAAACGCCTGTTTTCTTGTAGTGATGGGTGCTGCTATTTTCTGCCATTATAACAATGTTTACGCTTCCCTTACAATATTATAAGAATATTTTCAAAATAAATATTTTCTTTTATAATTATATTACTTTTAAATTATTTCAAAATAGTAAGATATATTTCTCAAAAAATGGTTTTGATTTCATCTATGTCAACATCCTTTGATTAATTTGATAACAAACATCCATATTGTATTAAAGGTTTTGTGATATGTTTGACTGTGCATGTGTTATTTTTATACCATTCATGGTTCATGGATGAAGTATTGACATTTCGTATGTAGTTTTAATATGAATGTTTATGTTATGTTTAAACCTTTTCATATGAGGAATGCAATGGACTTAGTAAGTGATGGGTGGAGCCTGCTATAGCTCTTTGATGCATTGGTAAGTCTCATTAGACAAACTAGTGTCTTGGCACAAGGCCTTGACGAAATCTTATTTGTAGTCTTGGCACCAGGCCTTTACTATGTGGTTATGAAAGTCTAGAATTATGCATTCAATCATTATGAAAGTGGCTATTGATATTGCATGTGATTATTCGACTAGTAGAATATCCATGCGAATAAGTAAATGGAATTATTTGATTTTATCTTTTCCATATTCTGTTGAAGTTCATGTTTAAAAGGATTTTGTTTTAGTCTTATACATTTCCTTAAATGTTTATGCTTATTTATGAAAGTTTCCACTATATTGTTATCATTCCTAAGCGTATGAGATCACCCCTTTCTATGTTTTATTTTCCTAGGATGTAAAATGTATATAATGACTGAGCTGCAGGTATAGTATATGGGATCTCAGTGCTTTCTATGGAAACAATGTTGTTGTAGTTTTCCATTTTATGATGTAATGTAAACCTTATGAATGTATCTAGTACTTCCAGGGATACTAAACCAATCGGTCTTTCAAGACTTGATCTTTTGTGATCATGACAATGATACGTAATAATTCACCGACTCTGCGCTTCTAGGGTCGGAGCGTTACAATTGGTATTGGAGGAAGATTAGTACAAACCTTGAAAACTAGATTTAGAAAAACTCTAATTAGAGAAAATATCCCTAAGATAGTCTTTCAGGATTAATATAGAAGAACTTACTAAAATTTTGGTATTGTAGAGATTTTGTGTTTTTTCCAAGAAATACATCCCTTTCTGGATACGATCAGGTAGAGGCAGCTATGGCACAGATGTAACTAGGGGTAAAATCTGAAAACACCACTTTGAGCTAGAGTCGAACGGGAACTGGTGCACGAAAATTGGCCTTGTTGCACTCTTGGTTACGACACTCCCAGGGGATATGCTTAGGATAATTCTTATTTTATTTTCAAACCATTATGAAGGGTTCGTGAGTATATACTTCCTCAAAGAATTTTTTTTTGTGATTATGGATTATATCCATAAATTTTTCAGTTTATATTAAGTGTTTTACAAGTTTGGAATTATGTATTTCAATTAATAAACTAATCTAGTTTATGCCATTGGTTAGAAATAGCGCCTAGTGGAAGTAATATAAATCGTATCAATGCACGCACTCCATGTAGGGATTTCCTGCCTACTCAAGATATTAATAGTGGAGTTGGTGATACAACAGGTGCTGATCAGCTTATCACCATACTTGGACAACTCACTCAGGTTATAAATAAAAACCTTACCCGTATGTAGCACCCTGATCCAGATCATGGAGGATCAATGTTAGATCGCTTTATGAGTCAAACCCCACAAAATTTTAATGGGAGTAAAAATCCATTAGCAGCTGAGCAATGGATAAATTCTTTAGAGAAAATATTCCACGCCTTGGGGAGGGGTGAAAGGGAAAAAGTTGTCATGGTAGTTTACTGCCTCACTAGAGATGCTGATCAATGGTGGTCATTGATTCAAAACTCATACGAAGATGATGAAGTATCAAATATGGACTGGAAGGAGTTTAAAGATATTTTGTTAGAAAAAATACTTTCCTCGTCACCATCGAGCAGATATGGAAAGACAATTTCTGAGTCTGAGGAAAAAAGAGGATGATAATGTTGCAACATTTGAAGCTAACTTTACAAGGTTAGCATGGAATGTTGCGGATTACATACATAAGAGAATTAGTAAGATTGATCATTTTTTTGGATGGGTTAAAACCATTTCTCCATCTACCATTTGTCTCAAAATCCTTCTCGTCGTACGAAGATATTGTCTCATATGATATCAAGACAGAAAAAGAATTCTCTATGTCTTACGAATTTAAAGCAAAGCAAGACAAGAAGAGATCTGTTGAACACTCTGGAAATGGAAATAAGGGGAATATAGGAAAATTTTAATATCCATCCAACATAAAATGTTGGAAGAAACACCCTGGTACTTTCTTGAAGGGAATGAGAGACTTTTACAAGTGTAGTGAAAAAGGACACGAAACTCGTGATTGCAAGGAGAAGAAAGTGGTTGTCGATGTTGAATGATACAATTGTATAGAAGGGGGGAATTATGAAAATTAATGTCCTAAGAGCCAAGGAACATACCTTATAAAAGGCCAAGGGATCAAGGACAAGCTTATTCTATCACTACTGCTAAGGTTGAATCTCCAATAGACATGGTGGAGGGTAATTTAATGGTTTTCTCAAGTTTAGAAAATACTTTATTTGATTTTGGTTCATCATATTATTTCATATCTCCCTAGTCTACTATGAAAATTTGATATTTCCAATTTTATTTAATAAGGGATTTTCTCATCCAAACTCCTAAGAGAAGTATCATTGCCATAATGTTTTGTGAATCAGTCCCCATTAGGGAATATATATGTTCTTGATCTGCTGATCTCATCATCATACCCATCATTGAATTTGATATTATTATCATTATAGATTGGATTTCTAACCATTATGCAAAAATTTATTGTAAGAGGAAGGAGGTTATGATTTATTATGAATATGATAAAGAACACCTTATCTTTAGAGCAGAATCATCACCACCTAATTCTTATCTAAGTACAACCCCATTAGCTCAACTAAATTCAATTATTGTGGTGGAAGAGAATGAAATAACCGTGGGTGAGGAAAAGGATGTTCAAATATAGGATTTACATATTTTGAAAGAATATGTTGATGTGTTTCCAAAATATTTACTAGGACATCCACCAGAATGAGAAATGGTGTTTTCCATTGATTTATTTCCTAGATCAAGTCCCACATCGAAGACTCCTTAAAGAGTAGACACTATGGAATTAATGGAACTAAAGAAACAACTAGAGGAATTGAGTAATAAATGATTTATTCTCCCTAGTGTTTCAACATGGGGAGCCCATGTTCTTCCTGTTAAGATGAAAGATGGATCTATGAGGCAGTGCATTGAATATAGGGAGATCAATGCTTAAAAAATAAATAACAAGTATACCCTACCTCACATTGATGATTTATTCGACCAACTTCATGGATCTCAATACTTTTCAAAAATTTAACTTTGATCTGGATATCATTAGTTGTGTGTAGAGAAGGAAGACATTCCAAAAATATCATTTCGAACTAGGTACGGGCATTATGATTTTACAGTAATGCATTTTGGATTGACTAATTCACCCTCTATCTTCATGTATCAAATGAATATAGTTTTCAAGAAATAATATAATGATTTTGTAGTGGTATTTATTAATTATATATTGGTATACTTCAAAAGCTATGAAGATCTTGAAAATCACTTGTGCATTATCCTAAATACTCTTAGAAGAAATAAATTATATAGGAAGATTAGCATGTGTGAATTCTGTCTTGAAGAGATTTATTTTTTTTGGCCATATCGTCTCTAAGGATGGAATATCGGTTGATCCTTCTATGACAAGAGAAATCCAATAATGTCTAGCACCAATGACTATAACTGAGGTACGCAGTTTTTTTTGGTTTAGTAGGTTATTTTCAGCATTTCATCTAGAATTTTCCCCGATTGGCTAACCCATTAACAAAGCTCACACAAAAAGGCGTAAAATTTGTTTGGAAAAAATAGTGTGAAGAATTTTTTGACGAACTGAAGAGAATATTAGTCAATTATCTCTTCATAAATCTACTATCGAGGAATGATGGGTTTGTTATTTATAGTGATGCTTCAAAGAAAGGACATGGTTGTGTCCTTATGCAGAATGATAGGGTTATTTCCTATACATCACGACAGCTAAACATTCATGAACAAAACTATCCAACTCATGATCTTGAGTTAAAAACTGTAATCTTTTCTTTGAAGATATGGAGACATTATCTCTATGGTGGAAAATGTGAGATATATACCGATCATAAGAGTTTGAAGTATATTTTCTCACATAAAGAACTCAACATGAGGAAAAGGTGATGGATTGAACCACTCAAGGATTATGATTGCACTAGACACTACCACCCGTGGAAGGAAATTAAGGTGGAAGATGCTTTGAGTAGAAAGGATTATGAAGTTTTGAACAAGATGAGAGTTTAGAAGTATCATATATACATGGATCTAGTAAAGATGGATATGGGAATCGCTATGGAAGGTAAAACATTTATACTTTTTCAAATGGTTGCTAAATCATCTTTACTAGAAATTATAAAGAGTTCTTAGACTGATAATGAAGAGTTTAAAAAGAAGATTAAAGCTGTGAATGATGGGATATTTAGTGACTTTGTGTATGAAGATGGAATTTTGAAATTTGATAAGAGACTTTGTGTTCCCGGTATACCTGATCTAAAAAGGGAATTGTTGGATGATTCTCTTAGTTCAAATTTCTCTATACACCCTCTTAGCACTAAGATGTATAATCATTTGAATGATCCTTTTTGGTGGGACAACATGAAGAGTGAGATTGCTGATATTGTGTCAAGATGTATGGTTTTCCAACAAGGGAAAGCTGCAAGGAAACAGCCTAGAATAGTCATGCAACCTCTTCCCATACCTGAGTGGAAATGAGATGATATCATGATGGAATTTGTCTTGGGGCTACCAAAGACTCCTAGAAGGAATGATGCAATATGGGTCATTATTGATCGTCCTACGAAGTGACCACATTTTCTTGTTATAAGAGAATATTTGCCACTTGAAAGTTTAGCAATAATATATATTAATGAAGTTTTAAGACTTCATGGAGTACCACTATCGATTTTTTCTAATCATGATCCCCTTTTTACATCAAGATTTTCAAAAATTCTTCAGAAAGCCTTGGATACTGAACTTCATTTGAGCACTACCTACCACCCTCAAACTGATGGAAAATTGGAACAGACTATTCAATCCTTATAAGACATGTTGAGATCTTTATGACATGACATTCAAGGTATGTGGGATCAATATTTACCTCCTGTAGAATTTTACTATAATAATAGCTTCTATTCAAGTATTCATATGGCACTATATGAAGCATTGTATATAAATAGATGTCACACACCAACCTGTAGGGATGATGTTGGTGAAAGAAAACTCATAGGCCCAGAACGTGTGGAGGAAATGATTAAAAAGGTGAAGGTAATCCAAACCCACATCAAAACATCTCAAAGTAGGTAGAAGAGCTATGTCGATAACTGAAGGAATGATGTGGAATTTTAGGTAGGAGATCATGTTTTCTTGAATGTATCTCTATGGAAGGGTGTTATACATTTGGGTAAGAAGGGTAAATTGTGTCCCAGGTACATCAGACTTTTCGAAATTCTAGAAAAAATTGGGGTTGTAGCTTACCATTTGGCAATGCCTCCAAGTCTCTCCAAAGTTCATGATGTGTTCCACGTATCACTGTTGAGAAAATACATGTCTAGCCCAATGCATGTACTCACCTATGAGGAATTAGAAATGGAACCCGATCTGTTTTATTATTAAGAGCCTATCAACATTCTTGATCCAATAGAACAACTGTTGAGAAACCAGATGAATCGTCTTGTAAAAGTTCTATGGAGAAACTATAAGATGGAAGAGGCAACCTGGGAATCCAAGGAACTTATGATGAAGAACCACCTGATCCTTTGTATGCAGTAATATTCTAGAAATTTCAACGATGAAATTATTTTAAGGAGGGGAAAATGTGACACCCCAATCTTCCAAGGTATGCTACTCGTTGAATAATACAATAACGTATGTTGTATGCAACTTTGAGCTCTAACACACCACAACCAATCAAAATAGTCATTATCAATAGTAATACTTACTTTTTGAAATGTTATAAATTTTATCTTTCAAAATAGACTTCATTTTTGGATTTGTAGTTTCAAAATTAGCTTATGGTGAAGTTTTGGTATTTTTCTAAAAACTTTCAATTTTTGATGAATACTGAAAAACATTGAGTTATAGTTTAAAACCAAATTTTTATTTAAATAATTTTTTATTTTATTTAAATTTATTTTAGGACAAAATATATACATAATACGTATATGAGTTCAATGTAATTCATTGGAGTCTATTAATAATAATTTTAGATATAAATAAATATTATTAAACTTTTTACCGTCTTTTACCCACCTCCTAGAAGCATTTGCAAATTTACATAAAACCTAATTTTACCGCTTATATTAATTGAATTTAGAAAATCCAAGAGACATGGTTGATATAAATAAGTAAAATGTGGTTCAATGAGAAGAAGGTAATTTTTTGTGAATAGTAACTTTTGACTTTTATTTACCACGGTTAAAAGTAAATAGGGTAATTAAGGGTAAAAATGATATTATTATTACCCTAACACATGTCCTAATTCTATTGGATAAATTTAATTCAACCAAAAAAACATTAGGAATAATATATGATCCTTTAGGTCCACTTGGATTATATTAGGACATCTATTATTGTTTAATTCAAAGAGGAGTTAAAAGTGTTACATTCAGGGTTTAATAACTAAACCATTTTTAATATAGAGTTAAACATAAGATAAATTAGAATATAAATATTCAATATAAATATAAAAAGACTTCCTAAATAATGGTATTTTATTTATATTTTTTAGACATTAAATAATTTGATTTACTTATGACACAATGATGATGCAGTAATTACCCAATTAATGAAATATTAAAAAATTTAAAATTATAAATATCCAAATAAATTTAATATGAGACTTTTTATGAATTAAAGTAATTTTCTAGGTTAATATTACATTTTATGGTTGGTTAGATTAATTTTTTTCGAAGTAATAATGCTGTTAGGAATTTAGCAACAACAAAATACCGAATAGTGTCAAAATTAACATAAAAGAGTTTTTTAAACGAATATTATATTATTAATTGATATTCTATTCCTAAAAATATATGGATCAGAAAAAAGACTTGTATAATGAAAGTTTTCTCATTAATGAACCACTTGGGGTTCTTGTGAAAGTATATAGTAATTTTATTAACCATATAATATAAAACTTCATAAAGACATGGTAAATGTCAAACTATTTAACTAAGAGTTAAATCTAACAGAAAAGGATAATATAGAAGAAAAAACCAATATAAGACCTATTGGTTGAGTGGTTTTCTACCCATTCCCACCTTATCCTTTAAATAATTCATTTTGGATCCATTAGAAACCCAAAAATGAATTTATTATAAAATAATATTTCAAGCTTTTCCTAAGGTGTTGCTCACCCCTCTTATAAAAGGGCACTCCCCCTTCTCCCTAATTCACACCTTCAAAGCCATTTGTATCAGCCAACCCCTATCCGAATACCCTCTCAACTATTCTCCCTTCATCCTAAAGGGATTCCTTTAGTCAAAAATCCATCCTAAGGAGCCCTTTTTATCAAATCAAATGGAAGAATCCAAAGAAGAGGTAAATATTTCATCACCTATTTCAAGTTCCATTCTTCTTCCACTTCTTCTTTCTTTGTTGTTTACATTATAAAATAATTACTCTAGTATATTTTATATATTGTTATGTTATTATAAATATGGTACAACCATATTCATTATTCTATCCATCCTTTAAATGATATGTCACTATACGTGCGTACGTACGGCTTACTGTCTCCATGTCATGGTGTAATTGTTATTCAATACATTATTATTTGGATGGGTATAATAATGATTTTTAATTGATTTAAATAATAAATATAAAATTATAATGATACTTTATATATTATATTCCATCCAATTATATATTATTTTAATATCAAATGATTGATATTATCGCTCATTCGTATGTACGGATTACCGTCTCCAAGAACGACATGAGATTCATTCCTCGTCATATCCATTCAAAAATAATTTTCATTATATGATTAAAAATAATGTTTAAAGACTTAATATCATTCTGAATATGAATAAGATACATTCTATCTATAATAAACATTATTTACGTAACAAATCATATAAAGGAAAACGAATCAGTTAACACCTGAAACGACGTAAATACTAAATTATTATTATCAAAGCAATAATAAAAGATCATATATGATATCATATTAATGTGTATAATTTTTTATAATTTAATAACAATTATTTCACCATTATACAGGAGTTTTACCTACCCTCGACCAAGGAAAAGTACAAGGTAAGGGTTAATTTCACAATCTCTTTATTATCTGAGATTGTTTTTAAGAAAGTATCTACTAGGACCTCTTTATCATCCACATCCATGTTTCTTAAAAATTTACTTCAAAACATTTTTAAAATTTACTAGACAATGGTGTAAATTCATTTATACCCTTATTTGACCTTATATGTTTTGAAATAAATCTTTCTGTCATTTTCCAAACAAGTTACTTTATGACCTTTTCAACAAAATTAAGGTAAGAAATTTTTTTTAACTTATACAGAGGGTGAGGCTATTTTCCACCATTATAAAAATTTCGAAGCATCTCTTACATGCTTATAAAAATATTTTCAAAATAAATATTTTATTTTATAATTTGATGACTTTTAAATGATTTAAAAATATTAAGGTATATTTCTCTAAAAAGGGATTTGATTTCATCTATGTCAACATCCATTGATGAATTTGATACAAAACTTCTCTATTGTATTGAAGATTTTGTGATATTTTTTACTATGGATGTGTTATTTTTATATCATTCATGGTTTATTGATAAATTATTGAAATTTCCTATGCTAGTTTTAATATGAATGAATATGTTATGTTTAAACCTTTTCATATGAGGAATGCATTGGACTTAGTAAGTGACGGGTGGATCCCGCTATAGCTTCTTGATGCATGAGTAGATCTAATGATACAAACCAGTGTCTTGGCACAAAGCCTTGAAAAAATCTTATTTTTAGTCTTGGAACAAGGCCTTTACTATGTGGTTATGAAAGATTGACATTATTAATTCCATCATTATGAAAGTGCCTATTGATATTGCATGTGATTATTCGACTAGTAGAATATCCCTGTGAATAAGTAAATGGAATTATTTGATTTTATCTTTTCCATATTATGCTAAAGTTCAATATTAAAAGGCACTTGTTATAGTCTTATACATTTCCTTAAATGTTTATGCGTGTTTATGAAGGTTTCCACTATATAGTTATCCTTACTGAGTATCTAAGCTCACCCATTTCTCTGTTTTATTTCTCCAAGGATGCAAAAAAGATTATTATGACTCACTTATAGGGCTAGTCTATTGGATATGAGTGTTGTCTATGGAAAAAATGTCATTGTAGTTTTCCATTTTATGATGTAATGTAAACCTTTAGAATGTTTCTATTACTTCAAAGGCTACTAAAATAATAATTCATTCAAGGCTTTATCTTTTGTGATCATGCCAATGATACGTAATAATGCACCGACTCTGGGATTCTAGGGTCAGGGAGTTACATAGAAAGCTCATAAAAATTTTATTAATGCCTTTGATTTATGGGAAGACAATGATCAGAATGGATCTTGATATTAGACTATAATGTGGTGAATTTATAAGTCTGAAGGATAGTTATGACCACTGTTTCCCTAAGAATTCGGGGATGACCTCCTGGATGGGAGATTCAAACGTTCTGATCGGTTTCTAACGGGTTTGTTCGAAGAACCAGAAACATCTAATGATTCCACATCCATTTGGACCTACTTTCCAAAGGTAGGCACTCATTAGATTGTGGACTGATGAGGCTTAGGAATTTTCATTGGTCGAGAGGATGGGAGGTCGGACTCATCACACCTTTTTAAGGGTAATTATTGTCTATTCCGGAACTCTCTTTATAAATTTAAGTTATGTTCGTGAATCCTTATTACATTACCAAGTATAAAATGGGCTTTCCTTCAATTTTGACAATCAATGATTAAATATGTATGAAATTTATAGAATCTTTTATATGTATTTGAGGTTCTTCATCAATAGAGAATCATCTATATCTATTTAGAGATTCTTGGTCAATGGTATCCTTCAAAACATTTATATAAAAGTCTCTTGGTAATTATGATGACCAGGATGGTTTTAAAGACACTCAGTGGGGCACTTAAAGTTTATTGTCATTTAGAAGGACATGAATTATTTCAGAGTTGGGATCAAACCAGTAGATGGGCTACCTACGTATCCTTTGTTTTGGAAAATGAATCAGAACCCACGTAGTTCGAATAAGTGAATATAATATTTATGATTGATGGATCAGAGAAGGATGTCATAATTACTTTTACTCTCTAAGCTCACGTGAGTCATGCTCGGTGTGAGAAACAAGAGGTATTGGTAATAAAATAGACAATTGGGCCATGAAAGATGTAATCATAAGAAATGGTTTGGGGCTTATGTATGTATGACTGCCCAGATAAATAAAGATTAGGATTTACATTAGGGAGAAAATCCAGGAACAGGGTCCACAAAGGTATATGTGCTTCATGGAGATTTGAATACTCTAATTTGGGACATATTCCTGAAAATGAAGCCCATTTTAGGAGAGGATTGATAACTGGTTTTTACTCCTGAGAAGGAATCCCAGATCAAAAGTAAATTAGGACTGGTTAAGAGAAATTAAGGGACTTGGGGCTTACTCCTGAAAAGGAAGCCCAAAATTTATGACTAGGACATATTCCTGAAAAGGAGACCCCGGTTAAGGATTCTCTCATCTTAAAGGATGAGGTTGAATGAATGAAATCTCCATATTTAGTGACAAAAGATATTTAAATCACTAGGTTTTGAGAGATATTCCACCGAATTCCTTTCAGAAAAGGAAGTAATATCAAGAAATCATGCCATAAATGGCTTGAAGAGTGTCTTGAAGACTGAATCTTGAAAAGGAAAGGTGTAATGGCTTAAGAGGGGTGAAATGGGCATGAAAGGCACCCAAAAAGGAAGGGGCGCGCATGTCTTGGAAGGCGCACAGGTACTGCGGCGGCGCCCAATTATTGGTCGCGCAGGTATGCATGCGCGACACATGGTGTACTTGTGCGATGGTCAACTAGCATTGAAATACTTGAGAGACTCTTTATTAAACCCTTTAGAATCCTCTTGAGGTTCTTCCAGAAAAGGTACGCGCAAGTTCTATCGAAGGAGTAAGGCGGCACACAAGTGTGGTCACTTCCCTTAAGGGCTGGCCAATCAAGCGCCCAAGTTTTGATGAGTTTCAAAACTTAGGCCTTTCTCCCTCTCTATAGATCTTCTGTTATAGGTAAGAAATTACCTTAGAAGTGTTCTAGAAGCTTTGAGAAGAGACTTGGGCGTCGGGAGCTTCAATCCGAGTTTCTGGAAAAAGATATTTTGGAATGGGGGGCCCACAGGGTCTATTTATAGGCAGGAGAAGACCCCAGGTGGTTACCGGGCGGTTATCAATTAGGTCGCGCAAGTAACTTGCGTTCCAAGGTGCGTCACGCAAGTCCACTTGCGCGACCATTAGGAAACTTGCGCGGCCTATGGGAAAAGTTTTCCTTGTTCATCCCTTTGTCGATTTTTGATGTTTTCTTCAAAGGTTGAATCACTTTGTTCTCATATATTCCCATTTTCCGATCTATAGATTCTGTGATGAAAGGAGTGTCAACAAAAGTCCCCCCTCAGAGTTGGATCCGAAAGAAATGAGGATTTGACTCTGAGGAAATCTCAGACATCCAAAGGAAAGTTGGCGCGCAAGTATTGATGGCGCAGAGGGTGGAGTGCAAGTTCTCGTCGCGTAGGCCTTAAGCGCACTGGGTACGGCGCGCAGATAGGCTTCCTGGCCTATAAGTACACAGCTTTTGGCCGTGTATAGCATCTGATCCCGAATTTCTTGAGCTCTCTCCGCGCAAGCCATCTTCACCGCGCAAGTCTCTTCTTTCCACTGTTTCCTCGCTGTCGCGCTACTCTAAAGGTAATAGGACTTGCGCGGTGATACATGTGCGACAAAAACTTGTGCGGAACATGTAACACTTGTGCGACATCTCCATACTTGCGCTCCTTAATGCCTTAGCCATTTTTTTGATTTCTTTCACAATGTTTGTGAAAAATAAATCCATTGATAAATTAACTTATTCAACTCTTGTGTAGAATTAATGGATCTTAGACCCGGATTAATTGATGAACTGGCTAGCAAGCGGATAGATGATATGATGAACATCATTGGCCATGATTATTATATTGTCAAAGATAGTACTCTTCCAAATTTGGCTAAGTATCTGAAGAAATATCATCTCAACTTTCCTCAAAGCACTTATGTACCATTGTATGTCTATGGTCATCTACAAGAAGTCATTATTCCAGAAGTAAATAATTATCTTCCATTTTCGTGGTTTCAGAACTATACTAACTTTTCTTCAGCAAATATCTCAGGTGGAGGAGTATTTATAAATGCTAGAACAGTGGAGAAGGCCTATATGATGCATCATAGCTCTTGCACACCAGTTCTGAAAAAACATACACCTAAGCTTCAACAACATTGTCATCCTTCGATCTTTCGAAATGCTCAGATGGGTCAATCCAAAGGCTGGAAGAAAAGTTGGGACTTCCGTCCTGGGGGAGGTGTGAAGCCAACTTGGATGTGGGAATACTGGGTGAGACAGACCTGCGCAGATTTTATCGAGGATCTAAAGAAAGCTGCAATATATGAGGCTATCTGGGTTGGGAAAACATATGTTTACAGACATGATCACTTCGTGCCAAAGATACTCAGCCACTGGAGCCCAGCAACTAATTATTTCCATCTGACTCATGGAGAAGTAGGTATCAGTTTGTGGGATGTCCACAAGATCTCAGGGGCTCCAATTTTGGGTGATATATATGATGAATTCATTCCTCCCAAGGTGACTTGGAATGATTTAGAGAAGACTCCTGCTTTAGCTCAAGAATTATTTAAGATATTCCACAGGCTCAAGAGTTCAGAGACCTCATTAACTCATTTTAGAAAAGATATTCATCTGAAAGAATGGATGAATGTATTTCTCATTGAGAAGAAAGAGATGGAACTAAAAGAAAAAGGATCCAAGAAAAAGAAATCCAAGGATACCAGGCCAAAACATCCTACCACCTATCCAAAACCTGAGAAAAGAGGAGCTCCTGGCACATTTTGGCCAACTCTAGAAGTAGGAGAGTTTGAAAAGTGGGGATATGAAGTGAATCAAAGAATTCCAAAGAAGACTCATTTGGCGGGTTTCCTGGCAATGTGGCTCAGTGTTTATCTCTTGCCAGTCAGGGATTCGAAGGGAGGTGTTAGGCCATGGACCTTCGTCAATGCGGCAAAGTTGGATGAGGGAAAAATGGTTGGGTTAGCTACCCCCATTTTAGCAAAGATCCACAAGAGTTTACTTCATGTCTTCATGGGTAAATCTCCTTTATGAATAGTGGGACCATTCCAAGTTTTGTGGGGATGGATCGCTACTCACTTCAGGACTTACAATGTACAGAATGGATTACAAATTCCTGGAATCTCCTTCAGACTGTCAGTACAAGCATTCTCTGGAATTGATCCATTAGATGTTAATGGTTATGACATGAAAGTGAGGCTGAGAATGTTTAAGGAATTCAACTTCTTTCCCTATGGAAGTCCTCCATCCGGGCGGTTTGTTGATGATGGGACAACCCATTTGGATTTGAGGGCATACATGCTAGCTTGTGGGGATGGTGTGTTAGTAGCCAGGATTGATGGAGAGATCATATGTGAGGCCTATGCTCCATATAGATTTGGACGCTAATTCAAATGTATGCAACAGATTGTTGTATCCCCTCCGGTAAATGTCAAGTTAGAGCAACATCTGATGGTTGCTCGACAACTATGGATGCTGACATCAAGAGAGAAGATTGAGGAAATATTTGATCTACCAGTTGAAAAAGCGACACATAATTTGACTACATATTATGCCGAACACTGGATAGCATCATACCCCAAAGGGATATTGAATCACCCAGTATATCATGTGGGAAAGAGGAAGAGGACTGTAGAGAAAGAAACCCTTCCTCATGAAGGTGATGCTTCCTCACCTGAAATTGGTTCAATAGACTCCTCTTCTAGAACTGATTTACCGGATTATCATGGTGGGGATGATGAGGCACAACTGGCAGCAAAGTGGTTTCGTGCCTGATATAATCCTCCGGCCAGAATTAAAAGACCCACTCCATCAACTCCTGGTGAGTTGTTTCATTTTAGTAATTTTAATCACAGCTACTTCATAAAGAAATAAGTCTTACTTTCTTATTATCTGTCTGTAGCTGCAGTAGCTGGGAAGAAATTAAAGTCAAAAATTATATGACCTTCCTCACAGCCTTCATATCTAAGACCAGAGGCTGTTCAGCTATGGCAGGGCTTATACTGTGGTATTGAGACCGCCTGGATGGATTTGTTTGAGGGCCTACAACTTCCTGGAATAGGAAATCTTATGGCTTCTAAAAATCTTCAATATGAAGATAACCCCAATGAAGTGCGAGCTTACATCAGAGAGCTTGAAATGATCATATATGCCACTGATGACTCTGTTCCTATCACCAGGTGGGTGAAGGAAATGATTGATCGTGGTGCCACTGAGGGGGATGGGGGTTCTGGAGATGAGGAAAGGCAAGAGTAAGTGGCTCCTGAAGATGTATGTTTTCTTTCCTTATTTGCTTTGCAACTTGATTTCAGTTGAAGCTTTGTTACTTAAGGAAGTTATTTTCTTCATCTCGCAGCTTGCAAAGAAAGGAACTAGGGTTCCTTCGCCACAGTATAGCCCTGGTGGTACTGCTATCGGGGATGTTGCTGATTCTCCTCGCGAACCAGGTGAGATATCTCCAGGCCAGCAGGCCATGAATGAGGCGCTGGACATAGCCTTCCATTCGCCAATCCAAGTGAATATGAGGGAGACTACTGATACTCCAAAAAAACAAAAGAAGCAAAGGCAATGAAAGAGGAAATCCACAGTTAAACGCTTCATTATCAGTGGTAAGTCCTTCAAACAATCATGAGTTTATACCCATAATCACATGGTTACTCATATTTCTGAGGATTGCAGGGGCTTCTTCAATTTCCCCTTTGAGGGAAGGGACTGATCCTCCTTCAAAGGCCATGGAGGGTGCTGTAGAACAATCACAGACCCAAGCTGACTTGGCTGTTCCTGGAGAAGAGCTAGCATCCATTCCCAGTATCCCTCCTGCTGCTGAAGATGATGTCCAGGGTCAGGGGTTGTAGGATGTAAGTCAGCAATAATATGTAGAAAATGCTCCCACTAGTGAGACTAACCACGATTCTGAAATATCATTGGATGAAATGATGAATCAAGTAATGACTTTCGAAGAATTTTATGATCATGATAAGTTGTCATGTGATTTAGAAGACCTTGGGCGTGAGTGCTACCATTTGCCCATTTTTTTTAAAATTTACACTTCTAACCATGACTAAAAATAATATTTAGATTCATCTGTAGAAGCTGTTGAACTGCCAATGCCTGAAGAGGGTGTGGACATTGATTTCAACCCTGCCATTGCAGAAACATTAGCTCAAGTAGAGCTAAACCCAATAAACCCTCCAGAGACCCATCTTGAAAATCCTGTTGAGACCGGGAAAGATGGGGATAAGTCTTCTCAGATTGCTGAATCATCCTTGGGTAAGGGATAACAATATTTGTGATTTTACATTATTCGTAATACAATCTATTCTTTTGTTATCCTTTGAAGCTGACTAAATCTTTCAATTAATCAAGCAGGGCCATCAAATGCCATGACTAGTTCCGGAGGTGAGGCCTCAGCCACTGCCCTAACGGGAATTGAAAGTGAATAAGCACAAATCAGGGGGTAAAAGCAGGACATGGTACTTCCTTAAGTGCGTTAATTCCAGATTACATGCCCCCCTCCGACGATGATGTTAAATCAGATCCAGAGATGCTTAAAGCGTTCATCTTTTCACGAAGTAAGGCATGGAACAACATATGGAACATCATATCTGGGGTGCTTTTAGAAGAGATACCATCTAAAATTCCTCAATTGTCATCCCAATTTGTTATACTAGGACTTGGTGGTATTGGATATGAAAAGATCCATGCCACGGTGAAACAGATCATTTTCATGAGGGAGCAAGCACAAAAAAGTCACGAAGATTTGATCAGAGTAAAACTGTCAGTCAAAATAGGCGAATTTGAGGTTGCGGTATCCTAAGCTGAAGCTCATTATGCTGCCAAGATGAAGGACCTGGAGCATAAAATCAAAGAAAAAGTCTTCCAGCAGGTGAAACTTCAGCAATAGTTAGATGCTGTTATTGGGGAACTTGATCAGCTTAATAAATAATTGGATGAAACTCATATGAATGGCATGAAAGACATTGCAGATGCTAAGAAGGCACTTCATCAAACTGAAAAGAGTGAAGCTGGTCAAGTGTACGAGCTTCAAGTAACTGCTGATAAATCTCAGGATGTTGTACATCAAATGAAGACTTATGTTGACAGTCTTTTGTCATTCTTGAAAAAGAGAAGAGGCTCCAGTCTGTGGGTGTCCTTCTATCTCCTGTGTATCAATGAAAAAAACTTTCATCTTCAATCATTTGTACCTGCATTCTTTCACTACCTGCTTCAAATTTACATAAATCAATGGGCCTAGTAAGCATAGTTTGATTTTTTACTAGGATTATTACAAATAACCCTATAAACTTTGAATCTTTTAATTTCTCAATATTACCTAAATCATACAGAATGTATGTTTAGTGAGATGGAACTTGACTTTTATTCATAGTTCCTTTGACTTTTGTGGGCAGTTTAAAGTCACGCATGCCGGACATAAAGGGGCTAATGTTTAAGGTCGAAATAGCTTTGACCGAAATGGATTAGAATTGACACAATTCTTTGAAAATTCATCTGAAAACATACTACCATACTCATGTATGAGGGAAAATATGTAAGCTATGACTTAAGAATATTTGAATCTGAGAATGATATGAAAACGAGCTCAAAGGCATTAGAAGAAGTAGTTTCCAAGAATGAAGTTACCATTATTTAACAAACCTGTTAGGGGGTTGAATTATGCAGGGCCACCTAAGGGAATTGGCTGCATAGTTAAATAAAATATTATCTTTTGGCTAACAAGTCTGTTATGTGGACTATTTATGCAAGGCCACCTATGGGCACGTGCTACACAGTCAGGCAAAAAGAAGTCTCAGAAATTTACTTTCCTAGTGATAAAAGCCAGTGAAAGTGTATGGAGATTCAAATCTTCCAAAGTATAGAGTTTGTTGTACGGAAATAGTTACTTGAATATGGAGAAGATATTTCCAGAAAAGATTATCGAAGAACTGGATGAATATCACTCCTGCGAAGGTCTGACCCAAACGTAGGGAAGAAGAATAAACCATAGACTTGAATACTTCCAGATCATGAAAAAGGATATGGGACAATTATGTTAAGGATGGCTATTTTTTTGTTTTTTGTGGATCCCTACATACTGTCGTTTAAGACAAATAAGGAAAAAAGAGGAATTCTTCCCATGAATGAAGTTACCATCATTTAACAAACCCGTTAGGGGGTTGAATTATGCAGGGCCACCTAAGGGCATTGGCTGCATAGTTAAATAAAATAGTATCTTTTGGCTAACAAGTCTGTTATGTGGACTGTTTATGAAAGGCCACCTATGGGCACGTGCTGCATAGTCAGGGAAAATAATTCTCAGAAATTTGACATTTTTGTGACTAAAAGTCATGAAAAGGGTTATGAAGATCTGAAAATATTTAAGGTTAGGATTATAACACATAAAGATGGGTATTTTCCAATGTATATAGAGATACATAGGTCAATGATAACCATAATCATGTTGTGGCTGGGTCCTGAATTGAAATTTTGGACTTCACTACGTATCTCATAAGAATGAGAATCAAGCCATACATAGTTCTTGAAATGCAGTTTAACGTTGTGCAGGACGAAAGTATGAGAGATCTTAGTTTAGGGTCAT
Source organism: Viscum album (assembly GCA_963277665.1). Taxonomy (NCBI): domain Eukaryota; kingdom Viridiplantae; phylum Streptophyta; class Magnoliopsida; order Santalales; family Viscaceae; genus Viscum; species Viscum album. Next base: position 1,102,857,531 of record OY728131.1, on the reverse strand, counting down.
AGAGTTCGGACTATAATAATGAATACACGGTGTGTGTTTTCATGAGGACTTTTCAGCCAAGGAACTAAAAGTGAAATTTGGGGTTAGGCCCAAAAGACTTGGGGCTGGATTCGATGGATACTCGAACGTTCCTACGTATCCCATAAGGATGGGAATCAAGCCCGCGTAGTTCTAGAACTACCCTTTGTACAAATTTGGTTCGTACATGTGAAGGGTGAAAGGGGACTTTAGTTCAATGATGGTTTAACCCGAGATAAAAAGTTTAGGCATTACCATGAATGCACGTAGTCTTTTGAAATGAAACATGATTGAAAAATCAATGTAAATAATAGTTCCCTCTCAAATGAGTAAATCAAAGAGTATTCTAGTTTATTGTCGTACCGGACAAAAGTGTTGTATAGTTTAACGTCGTATAACAAGGACGAAAGTGAATAAAATGTAAATATATTGATTCTAAGGGCGGTTTCACAAATCAACATCGTATGAGATGAAGGTGAACCAAAGTGAAGAGATTGTTTTTGGGCTTGAACCTTGGGAGGTTGCCTATGTACCCAGCCTAGAAGGCAAGTATCAAAGTCTGTGTAGTTCAATTAAAGAATGAATTAATGATCAAGTTGTTCTTGGGGACAACAACCTAAAAATGTTTTTGGGACTTATACATGGTTAGCGGCCCAAAGAGATTGTTACGGTTGAGGTTTTCTATAAGCTCACGTGAGTCATACTCGGTGTGAGAAACAAGAGGTAACAACAACCTTAACGATGCATAGTTTAATTTCATGTAGGACATATAAACGGACTATGTAGTTTAAAGTCTTGCAGTTAGGACTATTGGTGCTGCACAATTTAGTGTCATGTAGCAGGGACAAAATACAGTTTAATGTCATGTAGGACGTATCAAGGAATTACTGTACAGTTTAGCGTCATGTAGTTAGGACGATGGGGACAATACAGTTTAATGTCATGTTGGACAAAAAAAGGGGGACTGTGCAGTTTAATGTCATGCAGTAAGGACAAAATAACACACCATTTACGTCATGTTGGACGCATTGGGTATTTTTTCTACAGTTTAGTGTCATGTTGGACAAAAGGTCAAATAGTTTAAGGTCATATGTATGGACCATGGATGGTGCAGTTTAATGTCATGCTGGACATAAGTACAGTTTAAGGTCTTACAGGACCTTTGATGATTATGTAGTGTAACGTCTTTCCGGACGTAAGGGACTTTCAAATAGTTTAGGGTCATATGCATGGACCATGGATGGTGAATTCTAATGTCATACCAGACCATGGTGTAGTTTAATGTCATACAGGACTTTTTTTAGGGAACTTTTTCACAGTTTAACGTCGTGTGGGACGAAGTTGCAGTTTATGGTCATACTGGACCATTGCTGTATAGTTTAACGTCATATAGCAAGGACGAATTGGTGTTGCACAGTTTATTGTCATGTTTTGGGGACATCTTGTGAATACTTTGTAGTTTATACAAAATATTTCTTCAAAAATCTGGAATTAGTTGGAGTAGTTATGAGTTCTCCATCCATTGAGATTAATGAATAAGCTCCATTGGAGTAGACCCTATGTATTAAATAAGTTCCTTCCCATTTTGGATCAAGCTTGGGAGGTTTCTTTCCTGGTATCATTGGAGTTATGAGAAATAATACCAATTCTCCCTGAATGAATGAATGAAGACGAACGTTTTTGTTAAAAGATCGTGCTATTCGATTCTGATAGATTTCCAAGTGGTGCAAAGGGCACAATCTTTTCTCATCTAACCATTCCAATTCATTCAATCGCTTTTGGGATTTCTCATATGTAGATAACTGATCACAAATGGCTGCTCTGAGTGAGGGAAATTGAACTTCAATTGGCAAGACTGCTTTGGTTCCATATACCAACAAATATGGAGTTGACCGCGTTGCATTGCGGGTGGTAGTCCGATAATCCCATAAAGCATGAAAGAGTTTATCAGGCCCTGACCTCTTATCTTTATCCACCAACTTTTGTAGTATATTTGAAAGAGTCTTGTTAAAGGCTTCTATTTGGCCATTGGCCGCCACATGATACCGAGTTGAATGGTTGGATTTATTGTTGTATTCTTGATACAATTTCTTCACCTTAGAAGAACAGAAGTTGGTGCCGTTGTCTGTCAATATGGTATGAGGGACACCAAATCTAGTAATTATGTTAGACTTGATGAAGCTAACAATGAATTTAGAACTGACTTCTTTGAGAGGTACTACCTCTTCCCATTTGTAAAAGAAATCAGTAGAAGTAAGAATATACTTAAACTGTTTGGTCATAGCTGAAGGGTAAGGTCCCACCACATCCATTCCCCATGTGGAAAATGGCTATGAGTATTTAGTTGTATGAAGCAACTCTGGAGTTTGATGAATAAAGTTGGAATGTACTTGACATTAATGACACTACTTTGTGAAATTAACACAATCTTGTATCATTGAAGGCCAAAAGTATCCAAGCCTTCAAATTTGATCAAACCATCTATGTCCAGACTGGTGGGCACCACAGACTCCTGCATGCACTTCTTTCATGACATCCATTGTCTCTTCACCATCAATGCATCTGAAGAGAACTCCATCAAAACTATGTTTGTAGAGAATTTTCTCTAGCTGGATTGGGCTATCATAAAGAGTAAAATTGACCACACGTCGCCGAATTTGTTCTTTATCGACTCTATCAGGTGGAAGTGTTCCATTTTGAAGGTATTCCCTGATAGGTGACATCCATCCTATAGTATGACCATACGGTTCAGGAATGGGACTAATTTCATTAATTTCCTCTGTTCTGGCTTGAACATAAGGTGAAATTGCACGACGGTGGGCAATACTGATGGTTGTCTCGTCCTGATTTGGATCTTCTAGAGATTTGGCTATATTAGCCAGTGCATCAGCTTGAGCATTTTGTGATATTGGGACATAAAAAATGTCGGTTCTGAAGGGAATTCCTCCATTAACATTCTGACGTAATCATACAAAGGGATTAATTCTTCTTTTCTAATGGCATAATCCCTATTGACTTGCTTGATTACCAAGTCTGAATCACCTTTCACCTTTAAGTGATTCACTTGTACTGGAAGTTCTAACTCCAAGTCTGTGATAAGAGCTTGGTATTCGGCTTCATTAATGGTACCACCTTCCCACAATAAAAAGGAATAAGGTAACAATGCCTTATCTGGAGAAATGAGTACAATTCCTAAACCAACTTTGTTGAATTTAGGATTTTCCATTTTCTTCCCTATTGGACTTCTAGAAGCACCATCAAAATACATTTCCCATGTTTGAGGACTCTCTTGAATAGATAAAACTTCCTCATAAGGGAGTTCAATATCTGAAGATGTGTCTTCCACTGAAGGATGTTTAGCTAGGAAATCAGCCAGAGCTGGGCCCTTTATTGCCTTTTGAGAAACATACTGAATGTCGAACTGCTGCAAAATAACTTCCCACCTTGATAGACGTCCTGTAAGCATTGGACGACTAAGGATGAATTTAAGCGGATTATTGCGAGATACCAATTGGACCTCGTGATGTTGCAGGTAGTGTCTCAGTTTCTGAACTGCAAAAATTATTGCCAGGTAGCACTTCTCAATTCTTGAATACCGGGTTTCTGCTTCAAGCATAGTTCTACTGAGATAGTAGAGGCTATTTTCATTCCCAGCATCATTCTTTTGAGCAAGAATGGAACCCAATGATCGCTCTAGAGCTGTCACATAGAGGATAAGTGGTCTTCCTTCAACAGGTGGCATGAGTACTGGTAGACTCAAGAGGTATTTCTTGAGAACATCAAACGCTTCTTGACATTCTTCAGTCCACTGGTAAGTGACTCCTTTTTTAATAATTTGGTAAAGGGTAAACTTTTGCCTGCCAAATTGGCGATGAAACGCCGAATATAGGCTAAGTGTCCTTGAAGTCCTCTTAATTCTTTCCAATTTTGAGGAGGTGACATACCAAAGATTTACTTGTTCTTCTCAGGATCGACTTCAATACCACGATGGCGTACAACAAAGACGAGGAATTTTCCTGAGGTTACCCCAAAAGCTCATTTTCAGGGGTTCATCTTCAAATTATGTTGTCGAAGCTTGTGGAATATGACTTCCAAATCATCCAAGTGATTAGAACGTTGTTTGGATTTAACCACCAAATCTTCTACATAGAATTCAACAAACTTCCCTAAGAAAGGTTTGAAGATATGATGCATGGTGCGTTGATATGTTGCACCTGCATTCTTTAAACCAAAGGGCATCACCCGGAAACAAAACACACCTTGAGGGGCTGTGAAGGCTGTAGATTCCTCATCTTTTGGGGCCATTCGGATCTGATTATATCCGGAATATCCATCCATGAAGTAAAGTACTTCATATATAGTCGTCGCATCAATTAAGAGTTCTGTAATCGGAACTGGGAAATCATCTTTAGAACAATACGATTAAGATCTCTGAAATCGATGCAAACCCTAATTTTTCCGTTCTTCTTCTTTACAGGGACAATATTATCCAACCACTTGGGATACTGAACTTCTCTGATGAAGTTATCTTTGATCAGCTTATCCACTTCAGCTTCAATTTTGGAAGCATAAGTTGGGTGTGTTCTTCTCGCGGCTTGCTTAAATCCTCGATGTTCTTTTGGTAAACCCAAATGATGAGTAGAAACATCAGGATCAAGCCCAGTAATTTCTGTATAGTTCCAAGAAAAAATATCTTTATTTTTCTTTAGAAAAGAAATATACATCTCTTTCTCTTCAAGGGTCATGGTCGCACTAATTAAAGTGGGGCGTGGATCTTTCTTTGTACCCAAATTTATTTCTCTGAGTTCATCCACAGTGGTAGAGATACCCTCTTCAAATGCTAGAGGAGAATCTCTAAGATCTTACTCTTCCTTTTCATCATTTTCTATTTCATGTATTTCTACTTGCATAGTAGATGATAAAACGAAATTTTCATGATCAGAAGAGATGTCAAAATTTGCACATTTTGAAGAAGAATCTTCCATTTCCGACCCCACTGATGATAAAGGGTCTTCTTTGGGAAATAAATAGGAGATGATGGATTGAGAATTGACATAATTATTCACCTCCAATGTTGCTATAACTTGTTCTGGCCAGATTGGCGAAGTATAGACCTGGTGGATTTCAGCAGATGAAATGAAAACATCACCACTTGTGCTTTCATCACTATTTGGTATGTTACCAATTTCTCCCATGTTGTCTAGCTCGATTGCCGTAATTGACATTATGGATCTTTCCATAAGAGTATTTTTATTTGGGCCTATTTTGTCAATTTGACTGATAGGTAACACATAATCTATACTCACATGTGTAAATGGATTTATTGGAATCTTCTCCAAACCATATGGAGCATTAACTTTGGTAATTTCCTTTATTGTATATTTCTCTCTTCCCTTCATGTGATAAAATTCTGCATCAATGTATTGAGACTCACATGTCTTGAACAGGGCCTTATCACCATACAATGTTCCAACATGACCACTGAAATAGTATCTGATACATTGATGGTATGATGAAGGGATAGCTACATGCTGATGTAGCTAGGGTCTTCCAAGAAAGACGTTGAAAGCTGAGTCTTGATCAACAATCATGAAATCCGAATTGGATACAAGATCTCCAAACTGAGTTCTGAGTGTAACTTCGCCTAGTGGTTCCTGTTCATTTTTATCATATCCTTGTAAAATCATGGTAGAAGGATATAAATCAGATTCCGTGAGGCCCAATCGACGAAGTGTACGAATGGGCATGAGGTTGACTCCTGAACCATTATCAATGAAAGCTCTTCGGATATCTATACCATTGACTTTTCTAGATAAGTACAGAGGTTTTATGTGCTCATTCACAACATCATATTCATATTTATTGGTAAAAGATATCACTGCATGACATTCTGCAGGATTATTCTCTATGTGATAGACTTCAGCTGCAGCAATTTCAGCTTCAAACTCTTGAGGACTTGACAATGCTTCGATGAGTGCTTCCCGAAGATCTTTTGACAGATTCAAAGCATCCAAAGTTGATAACTTGGCTGGTACTTGGGCCAAGTGTTTCAATATATCATACTTTTGATCAAGAGGTCTACATTTCCCAACAGGAATATGTGGTTTAGCAGGTACCTTAGAAGCAGATGCTTTGGAAGCTGATGCATCTTGTATAGGGATAGAAGTTGGAAACATCCTTGGTTTTGGAAGATTAGACTGATTAGATCCATTTACTTGCTAAGATAAATAAGATGGAACCTCTAATCGATCTTCTAAAATAACTGTGCCAAGTCTGAGTTGGCTATTAGCAGAAGATCCTGCTTGTTCTTTTTGATCTCGTTGAAGGGCTCTACCACGAGTTTCTGCTGCATACACAGTGCTAGCAGGGGTATAAATGGAGTAGTGGCTTCAGAAAGATCCACCTCTTCCCCTGTATCCTGAACCTCGGGAACTTCCTCGGATTCCCTTATTTGATACAGGGAATTCAGGCTCATCAAAATTGAAATTATGACTGGAATACGGATCTGTTAATTGAATCATATTAACAGAACCAAAGATTAACTCTTCATCTAATAAAGACTCTTCCTGACTAGCCTGTTTAGGTTTTGCCGTTTGATGGGGCGGTGCCCGTGGCTTTGAAGTAGATGGCATAAAGTCTGCCATAGTCAAAGACAATTTAGGCTTTGACACATACTCATCTTCTTCTGATTCTTTTTCCTTCTTTGAATCAAACTGTTTCTTTGAGGACTTTCCCTCTAACGAAGAGGGTTTTACCGCAATACTCATGGCAGAAGACACAATTGGTTTCTTTAATTGTGTTCGCAAAATGGCATGAGTCCGATTGATTGTCATTCTGACTATCCAATCATCATACTTCTGTGCATTTCTGCTTTTTACTTCTTGCCATTCACCTTCCTCCTCTGGAACTGTAGCAGTAACACATGCTACCTGAGTCGAAGAACCTTTCAACTTGACTTGTCCCAAGTCGACCATCTTTTGCAGGAGGTCTTTGAAGACAAAACACTCCTGGATAGGATGCCCCAACATTTGATGAAAGGGACAATAATTGGGACGGTCTTCATCTCCTTCCTTGTTTGGCCACTTGGGCACTGGTAATTGAACCAAATTATTTTCCAGAGCTGAAATGAAGTAACCAGGAACATGCTAATTTTTGGAAAGAGTATGTATTACTCTTCAAATCCTCAAATTCTTTTCGTTGTTGATCTATTTGATTAATTGGACGAAACGGCCTTTGTTGTTGGCATTCAGGAGGCGGAGCCCTTTGAGAAGATGAAGGTTTTGAAGTAGAAATAGGTACAGGCGCTTGTTTAAGCATAACTGTAGCAGTTTCTACTTTACCCATTCTCCTTCCTGGAGCTGATGGAATTACACGAGACTTATCCTTAGCCTGTATAAGGGAATCTTCAATCTGCTGAGCGATTGAAGTAAGGTCTCGAAACCCTCCTGTGTATTTCACAGGGATCAATGGCATGCGTAATTCGTCATGAAAATTTGCCACACATATTGGCAATATCTCTTCTTGAGGGAGTGCTAAACTCAAGGAATATGTTAATACCTTCCAGGGAGAAATGAAATCAGAGACTCTTTCATTCTCTCTTTGCTTGCAGTTTGTAAGATCGAAAACTGTCATTTTTGGCAAAGTTGAGCTAAACTGAAGAAGGAATTTTTGGCGAAGATCCTCCCATCCGATGATTGACCAGGATTGCAAGCTTGTATACCAGACAAAAGCTGGTCCATGCAAGGTTCGCACGAAGCATCTGAGTTTCACTGCTTCTTACTGCTCTGGAGTTCCCATCATAGGATCACAACAAGACACGTAATGTGTCAAATGTTGTTCAGGGTCGCCTGATCCATTGAAATTAGGGAAAACAGGGTTTCCAAAACTGGATGGAGGAGAAATTGAATCTACCCATTCAGGGTAAACATTCTTTTCTGGTTGAACTTCCGCCCGTTTACCTTCCATAGTTTCTAACCGAGCTGTTAATGACTCAATAGTAGTTATTAACTTTTGAGAAACGTCAGGTTGAATTTGGTCTTGGGTAGGTGCAATGAATGGAGCTTGGATAGATGTGGTGATTGGTGCTGCAACTGATGGTAGCACTGCCAACCGTTGTTGCATTTGACCCATAGGATTAGACCTCTGAGGGTGTACTGATAAAGGAGGATATTCCTGATCCATCTCAGTAGCTGCAAGAAATTCCTTCAGCTGTCGGACTTCAGCATTCTTATGAAGAAGACTACTCTGAAGTAGTTCTGCATTCAACCTTCTTAATTCTTTCATTTCTTCCTCCTGTTGTGCAAAATTTTTCTCTAATGAGAGCGATTGACCTTCTCCAGAAGAAGGATATGTAACCTGATTCTTTCCCCTCCCTTTGTTGGATACTTTTTGGAGAGAAGGAAGTGTATTACCTAGGTTCTGAGTAATCCTTTGACTTTGTGTACACACACCTTCTTCATTTGTATCGGTGCATACATTTTATTGAGCATGAAGCTCTTCATCTGAGTCCCCTAAGTGAGTCTCCTCTGGTGGATTAGAAACAACGGCATTGATGACATTGATTAATGTATAATGCATCGCATCCATTCTATCAACATTTCTGTGATATTGTATTCTTTCATGTCTTTGATGAGACATTGCATTTTGTTGATTTAATCTTTTAGGAACTTCTTGACGAGCTATAACTTGGAGGGAATCTCCTGATAATTTGTCTCTTCGTTCCTCTTGGGGCTTCATCCCTAATCGAGAAAAGACCGATATTCTCTGAGAATGGGATTGATGATTTGAAAGAGTCCCCAGTCTCGTGAATTGGGGATGTTCCTGCTGCTTCCGCTCAACTCCTCGAATCCCATTTTTGACTCTGAGGGTTGGGTTAAAGGAGTCCTCAGTCTGACAAGCTGGGGTGGCTCTTGACATGCTATGTCTGAGACCTTCTTAAAATCTCTCTTGATCTTGCGAATCTTAGTTCAGAAATTAGCTGGATGCATTAACCTGTATCCACTTTTATCACCTAGTTTAACAGTCCATTGGATGATTTTTGAAACTTCTATCATTTGATGATGTGTTTGCTCCATACGAGAGGCTTGTGCAATATTCTTTCCTGCTTGATGTAGGAGCAATTCAACAACTTGTTCTCTATATGCATGATTTTGAGAGGAACTAGTTGAAGCATGTTCTAGAACAAGCTTTTGATTACGAACAAAGCCCATTGACTATGGCCGGCCATGGACAATAACATTGCATGAGACCATTTTCGGCGGGCTTTGCTGACTGGAAAGCACTGTGAAATGTAGTACTCCGTGAACACCCCATCCTCTAATATGAACACCAGATGGAGCATTGGCAATTAACTGACGCAATTTTCTTAGTGCGCCAAGGTATGAACGTTGAAGGGTTCTCTGTTGCTTTTCAGCCTTTGGATACTAAGAGACTGATAGAGATGCCAAATCAATATGAAGTTGTAGCCCTTCTATTATCTTAAGATGATTTTCATATTCATCATAAGATAATACCTTCTTCTTCAATTGACAAAGATTTTTACATATGTTGAGACGAATATCATGGATTCCATCTTCCATCAACATCTTTGGAACGTCATACTGGGAGTCAGCTAAAGGCCAAAACATGACTGGTACCTCACTTTTCACCAGTTTTTTCCTCATGTTCAGCATATCCTCTTCATCATTAAACGAATATTCTTCTACCTGTTTTGACTAGAGTTAGTGTTTCCTTGTTGCTTCATCGGATTCAACAAGATTGTTAGAGAGATCATTGATCAAACTAGAAGATGCATGATTTAGGGGTGGTTCGGAGAATGACCTACACCCTGGGCTATCTTCTGATTGAGAAAGTATTTCACTTGCTAGCAATAAAGCATCAGACATGACTGGTTTCACATGTGCAAGTGACTCAAGATAAGAGGACTTTCTCGACACTACATTGTCTATTAGAGTATTTTCCAGGCAATGTGAATCACTACTGCGGAGAGGACTTTCGCAGCGAAATTCATCATCATGGGGAGGACCACCATAATGGGTTACAGCAAAAGATGAGATCTCTTGCTCCTTGGTCTTCTGAGCACACAGAGGGTTTCTGTGGCTCTCATCTGAAGACGAAACTTCAAGATTGACCGAATTTTCACGAATCAAGCCTTCATGAGGAAGTGTCTGTTGAAGACCTTCAGAACTAATGTTCCCGTTATTGGTAACTGAGGGAGTAGAATCTTGAATTCCAACGGATAAATGTATGAGGGCTTCAAGAACTCCAGCATCGAGCAAGGCCTTGTTACAGATTGGCCTTTGATCTCCTGATTGTGCAGGGCAGATCTTTTTCTTAGATGCCTTCTTACTCACTTTGGAAACCACTTGTTGACGAAAGTGGTTGCTCTGAGCAGGTGTATGTGCCTGATCAGGAATGATGGTCAGGTTAGGCTGACGATCTCCACTCAAGTCGGGTGTGTGTGCCTGACTTGGTTGTTCGTATGATATGGGGGAGTATGCCCCATAACCCTGTTGGACTGGAACAGATGTGTGTGTCTGTTCCGGAGTGAATCGTTGATGTGTCACTCCACTGCTAGGGATAGATTTATGTGTCTTTCCCTGAGATGATGCTAAAGCTGTTATGATATCCTTGCAAGCATCCAGAATATGAGAAGGAATTTTCTTCTGCTCTTTCACCATTGAAAAAATATGCTTGGTGACTTCAGCTGCCGGAACGAGGATATATGTCCATTCCGGGCTTGGAGTAGGTGTATGTGCCTTCTCCTGTCCTCCTTTTCCTGTCAGTGAATCCTGAAAGTACTCAAGTGTGGAGGCAGAGAGTTGAGTTTGCGTCATGTTTGTCATCGGAGCTTTCCGACTGACTTCTCTGTGCGCTACCAAGCAAGACTGTAGGTAGGATTGATTAGTACTAGCATGTGTATGTGCCTGTTGATTACACTTCGCCAAACGCGGTTGACGAGATCCATCATATGTAGTCAGGCGAGCCTGTTGAAAAACTGATGATGTATAAGCAGGTGTATGTTCCTGCCTATAGTACTCCACCGGAATTGCCTGGCGGGATTGGCGTGATGCTGCCAGACGAGTCTGCTAGACAGCAGAATTAAAATGGACAGGTGTGTGTGCCTGCTCATTGTTTTCCACCAAGTTAGGTTGGTGTACTTCTCTGGAGATGGCAGGGGTGAAAATCTGCCCATTGTTAACTGGATTCCGTCTCTGGCGGTTCGTCTTGCCTACTTGGGTTCGAGGAACCTGAGCCGAATGCCTGGAATCGGTACCCTCAATATGTTGAGGGCGCACTGACACACGAGTCTAGCGGTGATTGTTGATGGGATCCCTCGGGAAGGACTCCAGTCTTTTTGAATTAAGGCCCTGAGGGACCTGCTCAGTAACTTCCTCAGAGTAAGGGAGGGAATGGAAATTGCGTTCAGGGGATAACGACCCGAAATGGTTGGAGACGGTAGTCAGCACCGTCTGCCTCTTGATCACTGGTCGTCATTGTCTGGACGACCTGTGTGAGTTGTTCAATTGGAGGGCCTGTCGGGTAGCCTCCAGAGTTGGGATGGTACCGTGTTGATGGTACTCCTTAACCAGCGCATTTGATACCTAGCGTTGAAGACGCTGAGTAGGTGATGTCATCCTGAGAGCGGATGACGATCCATTAGGAATAGCAGCAGTGGTATTTGCAGCAGCAGTATTCATAGGTGTGAATTTGAGAGCATCCATTATGGAAATACAGAAGATCTTGGAAAAGAGTGCCTGTTTGATATAACAGACGTAATCAAGATAAATTCAGCTACTTCATCCTTTGGATGAGCACACATGTCAATGATTGTTTTTGTTAGCCATATTATTGAGTTTTAAATAGGGTCTTAACAAATAGGTAGAACATCATTTTAACTTGGTTAAGGATTCACGTCGGGTTCACCATTTTTTCTTTCCCTTGGAATTTGGGGATGACCTCCTGGATGGGAGATTCAAACGTTCCGATTGGTTTCTAACAGGTTTGTTCGTAGAACCGGAAACATCCAATGATTCCACATCCATTTGGACCTACTTTCCAAAGGTAGGCGCTCATTAGCTTGTGGACTGATGAGGCTTAGGAATTTGCATTGGTCGAGAGGATGGGAGGTCAGACTCATCACACCTTTTTGAGGGGAATTATTGTCTATTCCAGGACTCTCTTTAAAGATTTAAGTTATGATCGTGAATCCTTATTACATTACCAAGTATAAAATGAGCTTTCCTTCAATTTTGACAATCAATAATTAAATATATAAGAAATTTAGAGAATATTTTATATGTATTTGTGGTTCTTCATCAATAGAGATTCATCTATATCTATTTAGAGATTCTTGGTCAATGGTATCCTTAAAAACATTTATATAAAAGTCTCTTGGTCATTATGATGACCAGGCTGGTTTTAAAGCCACTCAGTGGGGCACTTGAAGTTTATTGTCATTCAGAAGGACATGAATTATTTTAGAGTTGGGATCGAACCTGTAGATGGGATACCTACGTATCCTTTGTTTTGGAAAAGGAATCAGAACCCACGTAGTTCGAATAAGTGAATATAATGTTTATGATTGATGGTTCAAAGAAGGATGTCATAATTACTTTTACTCTCTAAGCTCACGTGAGTCATGCTCGGTGTGAGAAACAAGAGGTATTGGTAATAAAATAGACAATTGGGCCATGAAAGATGTAATCATAAGAAATGGTTTGGGGCTTATGTATGTATGACTACCCAGATAAATGAAGATTAGGATTTACTTTAGGGAGAAAATCCAGGAACAGGGTCCACAAAGGTATATGTGCTTCATGGAGATTTGAATACTCTAATTTGTGACTTATTCCTGAAAAGGAAGCCCAGATTAGGAGAGGATTGATAACTGGGTTTTATTCCTGAGAAGGAATCCCAGATCAAAAGTAAATTAGGACTGGTTAAGAGAAATTAAGGGACTTGGGGCTTACTCCTTAAAAGGAAGCCAAAAATTTATGACTGGGACTTATTCCTGAAAAGGAGACCCCGGTTAAGGATTCTCTCATATTAAAGGATGAGGTTGAATGAATGAACTCTCCATATTTAGTGACATAAAGATATTTAAATCACTAGGTTTTGAGAGATATTCCACCGAATTCCTTTAAGTTAAGGAAGTCAAATCAAGAAATCATGCCATAAATAGCTTTGAAGAGTGTCTTGAAGATTGAATCTTGAAAAGGAAAGGTGTAATGGCTTAAGAGGGGTGAAATGGGCAAGAAAGGCACCCAAAAAGGAAGGGGTGCACAAGTCTTGGAAGGCGCGCAGGTACTGCGGTGGCACGCAAGTATTGGTCGCGCAGGTATGCATGTGCGACACATGGTGTACTTGCGCGATGGTAAACTAGCATTGAAATACTTGAGAGACTCTTTATTAAACCCTTTAGAATCCTCTTGAGGTTCTTCTAGAAAAGGGACGCACAAGTTCTATCGAAGGAGTAAGGAGGCATGCAAGTGTGGTCACTTCCCTTAAGGGCTGTCCAATCAGCCGTGCAAGTGTTGATGAGTTTCAACACTTAGGCCTTCCTCCCTCTCTTTAGATCTTCCATTCTAGGTAATAAATTACCTTAGAAGTGTTCTGAAAGCTTTGAGAAGAGACTTGGGAGTCGGGAGCTTCAATCCGAGTTTCTGGAAAAAGAACTTTTCGAATGGGGGGCCCACAGGGTCTATTTATAGGCAGGAGAAGACCCCAGGCAGTTACCGGGAGGTTATCAATTAGGTCGCGCATGTACCTTGCGCGCCAAGGTGCGTCGCGCAAGTCCACTTGTGCGACCATTAGGAAACTTGTGCGGCCTATGGGAAAAGTTTTCCTTGTTCATCCATTTGTCGATTTTTGATTTTTTTCTTCAAAGGTTGAATCACTTTGTGCTCATATATTCCCATTTTCCGATCTTTAGATTCTGTGGTGAAAGGAGCGTCAACAACCACGCAAAACATAGAATAAAATTTTGGAACCATAAATATCAAGACATAGTCAATTTTATGAAGTATATTACTATCATTAATTGTTTTTTTCTGCAATGGATAGAAATTTTGTATATAGTATACCATATTTCACTAGTAAATAGGATTATATGTTTTTTCTAAAGGAAGAGAAATGGTTTATGAAAGGACAACAAAAATTAAATGAAGGATTACTATAATTGTACCAGCTATGACTAGGGATAATCAAAAGACTCAATATTTTTCATGTTCTAACTTTATTCCTCAAAAGGATGCATACATTGTTATGATAGTTATAGAATCATTATTGAAAGAAAAATCACCTATATATACCATACATGATAACTGATTATGATCAATCTTATTCAACATAACTACGCTAATCAATATATTCATATCCCATTACCCTTAACATGTTACTATAATAGTAATATTATGCCACCTGATTATCTTACTTATTATTTGAATTCACTTTACCACTTATCATTAATAAAAGATAAAAATAAATGGAATAAAAATTTATCTAACTTTGTTAAGTCATACAACTACTCTATAGATGTAGTGTGTTGTAATACAAATCATGTTAATGATACGTAGTCTTTAATTTATCAAGAGAAGTGGAATCAATTTAAGAATCTTCTAGAGAACAAAATTCATAATTACATCATATATTAATAATTCATACTAATTAAATACTGCCTCATGTAAGAAATGAAACAGACCTACCTGTAGATATTATACAATATAGGGTATGATATTCTCAGGGTGAGGTCCCTTTCCAACTTATTCATCAGGTTTTGGTTTATAATCACTCTTACCTTCCTTTTTAGCCTTCAATAACACCGCCTTAGTGCTGTACAGAGTTGGTTTGGTTTTTACCTTTTGTAGGGGACTTACTGACTTCTTCTTCTTTTTCTATTTTATCATTATCCTTTTCATCATTTTTCCTCAATTGTACAAATTGACAAATTTTGGTTGCATCTTCTCTCCTTAAGTATATTACTTATATTGGTCATGTGTTTATCTAGATATTATTTAAATCATATACATTCTCTCTTTTCATACTAGGTGTTAGTCTTAGGTTTATTATCAAATCATTTTTGACAATCTTGAGTTCTTTCTAATCTATTCTGAAGTTAGATGAAGTTGATATCTGATATATTAAATATAGACCCATCAATTTCATTTAAAACCATTCAGATGTTACTAAATCTTTAGCCAGACCCTAGTGTTTAATAATATATCTATCATCTTCTATGTCTAACATGTAACTTTTATGTGATAATAATATTCCTATATTGACATGGAATTCGAGTTTAAACATACCCAATTCAATGGAAGAGATCATATCATCAGGAAGATGACTTCATAGAACTATTTAGTCAGTATCAGTATAGTAACAGTTAGGTATAGAAATGTGATGATACATATGAATATGAGAATAAGTAGTTATAATTGTGGGAAAATGATCTGCTAACATCTTAGGAGCTTTCTAGTCATCATCGTCAGAAAAGATACTATGGGTAATATAATTGACAATAAAATAATGATCGATAAGCTTTTCTACTGATTGAAAACTAACCTTCTTCATCAATTCTTCTTTTTTCTTTTGATTTCAGATCTCTATTATTGTACTTTCAGTATTTATACTAAATCTACCATAGATAGAGTTCATTATAATCTTATAAATAAATGTCATATATTCATCATCTGATTTCATATATTCTACTCTGCTTTCATAGAGGTGTGAGACAAAGCCTTCGAAAGGACTGGCCTTCTTTTCAAACAAATAATCCCTAAGAGGAATTATATAATAACCTAAATGATGTGAACATGTCAACTCTTCTTGATAAAATACTCTAACTAATTTCTCTATAAGAACGACTAAAGTACCATTTTTATCCATATAAGGTAAGAATGGACGTGATATATTATTAGGACATTCTACATGGGCCTCAATAAATCCAAAAAAGCTATCTAATTCGACACTCATCAAATTATTTTTCCATACATGTTTACCAAAAGGCATCATATATTCAATCATAATATTAGGATATAATGATTTAAAATCATAATATTGTATATTATCACCATTGGGATCATATAAATTAGCATGACCATCATAATATCCATGCCTAATAAAGGTGTCTTGGTTTCATGTAGGTATATGAATATGAAAGTAATCATCATTCCAATAATTCCAATGAAATATTTTAAGTGAAAGAGATGGCAATATTATCATATCCTGGATATCAATATTGTACATTTCCTAATTCATATCGTGTGCCTTAAACATCACACCACCAAATATAAGGATATCTTGTCGAAGATAGTTTATTAAATCCACACTATGACCCTGAAGATTAGAAAATTCTAATTTAGAATGTGGGATAGAAACTTTGGTACCTAATTAAGGATATAATGTCTTCCCCAATGATTCAAGACTATTAGGGAGGAATGTTCATGAATCTTGGAAATGTAATAAGATCTTACCACCAATATATTCTTTCAACTCGTAAAGTTTAGGATTACACATCCATGTTTTAATTCTATATGGATTACCATTATTAGAATAATACCTAAGAATTAAAATTCCATCATATTGTAAAAAAATGTGGTAATAAACTATTCTAAAACAATGATATTTTTTCATATAGACCACAAAATTATAGATAAGTTCCAATAACATTCTTTTACTCCTATCTTCATAGTGAGGACTGAAATGGATTTGATTCTCACTAAAAAAGGTTTTAATCAAATATTCAGGTAGGGATGTTGATCCCCACCAGGATTTACCATGAAGTAACTAACTGTGTAAGGTTCCTAAACACTATTGACTATTATAGTCTCTACATCAGCTATAATGAAAGAATGAAATTTTATCCCTTCCATTGATTGCATTTATTTTAGTGAGAATAAGACTATAATTATACTTCAATGATTAAACTTTTGGTACTTTAAAACTTCCTATTTCTGACTCAATTACATTGATAATATTAGTAATAATAGCTTGTGATATATCATTAAGAAATAATATTAATTTATGTGAATCCTTTTGTTTATAATATATACAAATAAAGAAACATTTAATCACTAAATATTGATATTTTTCACCATATAACTTAACTAATTGATAAATAATATCATATATAATCTTTACTAGTACGTGATTATAAAATTTATCACAAAATGATATAGACTTACCTAAAGTAAATAAAAAATCACTAGATGAAGGTAATTTCATTCTATATCCTATAGTAAATTTAAAATATGAAATATCAATATTGTAATCATATTAGTCAATTAATTGGATGAATGTTAATGTTATAACCTCAAAATAAATAGCTCTAGGGTATGGGTATATAAAACCCAAAGAAGTATGGAAAGAACAAGGATAAAGATCATTCCATCCAAAAAAATGAATGCTAATTATTAAACATTTCCAATATCCATAGAAATTTGGGGAGATAGATGAGTAAAACATATTGCTAATATCACTCAATATATATTTTTTCTGGTTTATCATATCTTTTTTTCGTGTAGTATAGTCCCTAGAATATGTGATAACCTAGAGCATAACATAGTAGTACAAGAACCTTTCCTTTTTAAGGGTAAGACATTCCCTTTATTTGTTTTCAAAATCATTTTATATGGTTTGTTTATTATTAAGTTACTTAATAGATGTTTTGATTTTTCACCCTAAAGGGTAGAATAACACCTATGTGTAATTTTTTTACAGATGTTTCAGACAAAAATGGAAGACTTGGTCTGGTTTGTCTCATGAGACTTACTGATACATCAAGGGGATATACTACACCTTTTCCAACTCATAAAAAGTATAATTAATTCCTAATTTGATTTGTGTGAAGAAAATTCAATATATTTATATGTTCATATTGGATCCTTCATATGAAATGTAAATAATCTCCCTAATTAGTAAACATGATCACAAACTATCAAGTATAAAATGATGAATGGTATCAAAATAGCACATCCATGGTCAAACTAATCATAAAAAGTTCAATAAAATATAGTAGATGATATCATAATAGATAAAGATCAATTAACTAAAATATCTAACCAAAACATTGACCATATAAGAAAATAATCTAATAATATATTAGAGAAATTACAGAAAAAAAATACAACTTTTAATTTGAAATCATTTATTTGAAAAGATATGAAATTAGGAAGGAAAGAATTTTCATTGAAAATAACCTTATAAAACTATAAATCATTCATAAATATGTTAATTCATCATGAAATTGGGAAAGTATTCCCGTTCCATATAAGGTTTTAGAAAAACATTTCCTTTAAACTATATAAAAAGAATCATTTAAAAGAGCATTTTTAAAAGAATGTGTGAGCATAATATACCCCATAAAAGTAATTATTTTCAAATGAAACAATTTTATAACAAGAATAAAATGGGATTCATGATATTATATATCAAATTTAAGTATAAATAGACCATACACAATGAATAAGTTGTAAATAAGTCATATCTCATTGATATAAAAATGAGATAAGAAAACATTTACCTTATGATCGAAAAAATTCAACACTAGTAATTAATGTCTGGGATAATCACATTAGATTAATTAATTACATAATTTAAAACATATTCAATATATATATGAGGATTATTAATTTTAAACAAATTAATGAAAAATGATTAGTTTATTTTGGAGGTTTTTTTCAACCATCTGGAAATACTATCATTTTATTTATTATTATTTTTATATATTGGTTTAAAACATTAAATATGTTGTAATAAACATATTAGATTCTTTTTAACCACAGAAATGGTTTTTTACCTTCCTTGATGGTGCTAATGAAAAATAAAAACTCATCATCAAGAAAGGTGGTGAATCGGAACCTCACAGATTATGTTTTCATTTTTGGAATAAAATGATAAGAGATGAGATGTGAGATTGGTTATTCCATTAGCATAATATAATTAAAAAATATTTATGATACATTAGTTACCATTATAATTTATATATGGTTGTACAGGGAAGGATAAAAAAATAAATTAAATGGAGAAATAGGGATATTTTTCCCACTTGAGTGTCGTCTTCATAAGAACCAACTTAAGGAACATAGAAATGGTATTTTGGTGATACTAGAAATACCAGAACATGGGGAAAAGGATTATAAGAGAATTTGGGTAAAAAATAAGCATGATCTAAACTCTATATAGTGTGAGAAAATTTGGTGGTCAGGTGTGTTGTTTTTAGTGGAGAAGATGGGTGTTTTTTGAATATTGTATTCATTATATTTTTATTTTAGCACAATAATATCTATGGTAATGACTCTTATGTAAAAAAACTAGAGAATGTGATTTCTATATAATTTCCACTTACATAATCCATGACTCAAAAATTTATTTATTTACTCATGAAGTCAAATACTGTAAATTACCATATTTCAAAATTTATACATACTTAAACTATTTTAGAAAAATCAAAAAAAAATCATCGTGACCATTTTTCAAGGATTATATTTAAAAAATGGAATCAAATTAATGAAAAAATTTCTAAACAATGATAAATTAAATTTTTAATTAAAATCATCATTTATTTGATTTTTTTTATTACAAAAATAATTACTACATCATCATTGTATAATTTCAACTTACATCATCCATGACTCAAAAATTACTACACAATTAATTTATTTATTTACAATGTAAAATATCATAAGTTATTCTATTTCAAGGTTCATAAAAACTTCAAATATTTTAGAAAAATCCAAAAAATTAACCGTGAACATTTTTCTAGGTTTATATTTACAAAATGGAATCAATATAATGAAAACAATTCTAAACAATGATAAATTGAATTTTAATTTAGACCCATAAATTATATGATAGTTTCACTTATAAAATAATTACTACGTCATCACTGTATAATTATTTAAGGTAATTATTTATTTATTAAAAGGTAAAAAAATCCATAATGCAGATAAATATTTTATCATCAAAAAAATATCAATAGTTTAAGATATATTTTGAATAATACCATATTAAAAATAATCTAATTATTAAAAATATAAATGTTGCATTTTGTGGTTTTACTTAATTTAAATAATATCAAAGTCATTTTCTAAGATAAGTGCCAATTAAATAACCCAATTTTATATTTTATATTTCATACGTAGAGTAATAATCATAAAATAATATTTTTTTAACCTTTTTTGGTAATTTCCTAGTTCATTTCATTTTATTTTTAACCTAAATTCCCCAATTTATCCAATATAGTGGTAATAAAAATTTCCATGGTTACTATTCATTTTAGTAAAGAATAAATAAGTCAAATTTAATAAATTTAGAAATTATAAATCCATATATGAGATCCATTTTTCAATATTCAAAAAATTTTTTTTTCAGAATTTAATTTAAAATTAATCTCGCAAAATGGAATGAAAAAGAATTTTATATAAAAATTATTTTGTAGCCTAAAAAAGTATTATTGAAAAATAATATATATTGATGATAAAAATAAAATAAATCATATTATTTATAGATAAATAGTATTTAATTTATATTGATATAAAATTTAAATAACAAATAGTCTTTTTAATATAATGAAATTGATTGTTTTATAAAAATCGGCATTATTAACTATTCAAAAGAAAATAAATATTTAAAAAAATATAAAATATAAGATCCCAACCTCTACTAAAGATGTAACAGTCTTGTCCTCATATATTTCATTTCTTTATTTAGGATAATTTTTTTTGGTTTTACCTTAGGGTGAGTTTGGGTAAAAATTGAGAAATATTGAATAGAGAAGGGCAGCGCACTGTTGGCGCACAGTTAACCCCAACCATGTGCCCCATCCTAGAAAACCGTGCAACCCTAGAGAGAGAATAATTGCATGGTTAGAGAACAGTTTTTCACATTGTGCTCCCTATTATAATAATCCATGAAGCCCTATAATAGATGTGCATGGTTTGGGTGCATAGTTATGGGAAACTATGAGCCCAAGCCCAACAGACCATGCCCAACCTTTTAAGTCACATAAAAATTTGTTTTAAAACTACCTGAACCCCCAAAGATAACACAAATATAACCCCATCTGAACAATAAATTTATTTAATTATTTCATGTCCTCTAAGATGTATTCCAAAACATTTAGTCCTTCCTTATTATTGATTTGAATCAAGGATCATAGATCTAAACCCCTGCTAGTAAGAGGATTCCATCCCTCTTAGTTTCTCGTTCAACTACCCTTCTTATCCTTTTTAAGAAAAGGTTGTTCATAAAATTTGAATTAGATATAGATCTAAGATTGTAGATATTAATCTAGATTTTATGGATCTTGTTTTTTTATATATTTATTTTTTTGTTTTAGATTCAGATCTTGTTCTATGTTGTTGTGCTCATCAAATATTGGGGATTCCCATTTGGAAAGCATTCTTCGTGAGACCTGAGGAAGTGGTTTATAATTAAAATCTGAAATTATTTATTTAAAGTACATTTAAATAATAGTATAATTTCTATTATATATTTTAACATTATATTCTTTATTAAATTAGTTACTTTTGTGAATTAATTAATTAACGAGATACACATTTGGGGATTTTTGGAATTGTAGATTGAGATAATTAATTTTTGATTTAATTATGAGATATTAAGATTTGGGAATTTAGATAATTAGATATATAATTAATTATGATATATTGAGATAAAATAGTTGGGATAATTAATTTTGTAATTAATTATAAAGTATTGAGATTGTGATTGATATAAATTATAGTAGAATTAGTTATAATATTTTTTTGTTTATAAACATTAAATAATTAGTTGTTGAATTGATTAATCATCTTGGTGTATTTAATTAATTGGGTAATAAATTAATCGTATTTATTTGATATAATTATTGTTCAATTATTAATGAAATGTTTGTGGTTAGGTGATTATTTAATTAACTAATGGAAATGAATTGATTAATTTATTATACAATTAATTAATGTATTTTATGTTATTAATTAATTATTGAATTAATTAATATTACTCATGTGATTTATTACATTTCTAATTAATTAGTATAATTTAGTTGATTAATTAATAGTTGAATTAATTAATGTTATTGATGTGTTTTTTAATTTTTGATTAAACTAATGGAATTGTTCTGTTTAACTAAATTTTTAACTTATCATGTAATTAGTGTAATTAATTAATTATTGGTTTAATTAATTTTGTTGATGTGATTGGTTAATTGTTGAATTAAATAATAGAATTTTAGTGTTTAAATAAGTTTTAAATTATTAATGGAATTGGAGAGGATAATTAATTTTTGAATTATTTATGTGTTGCTAAATGGTAACATGGTTATTTGATTGTGATGTTATAAATGCTAACATGGTCATTTTGTTGAGAAACAAACAATGGGAACATGTTCATTATAATGTGTGATGTATAAATAGTAACATGGGAATTCATCTATGTATTAATGAATGGTATCAATGGAATTTTGAGACATGATATTCCTTTGGAATAGTCCAGACTCTTGCATTGGCCAAAGTTGGTATTGAGATACGGGTGTCTAGGGAAACCTAGGGGTTTATGTTGTTAAATAAATAACAGAAGTGATAACTATTTTTTATGTATTTTAATTTAATCTTTATACAACTTCATACACTATTACTAGACTGGATATTATTTTCGACTCTATTTGGAGTGGCCTACTATGTTTTACTCACACCCAACTCAAACAGCCTGATCGATACCCAAAAAGATTTGATGATTAGAGGACAGGATGTGGTCAAAGGCCCTCTGTCAAGTGGATGACTCATGATGGATCCTGGATGCGGCAACTAGACATGGTTCAGAGCCTATTTGGGAGTCTTTAGTTTATTTACTTTTGAGTTTTCATTTTGAAACTTGGAACGTACATTATCATGCCACATTTTTTGTTATGTTTGATATTTTATCATAAGTTTTGGTCATCATGTGTTATTGGAATCTTTTGAGTTATAGATATATATTTGTCTATTGTTTATTTATTTTCCAATGGTGTTTTAATATGAAAATTAGGGTATAGTCTCCCCATGATATATATGGGACCCTCATTTCTAGTTAGAAGCCTCTAGGGTATGGGGCGGTAGGTCTGAGGTCATGTAGCGAACCAACTCAAGGCACTAGTTTGTGTCACCCTTGTTCAGATATTACAATGTGTTATCAGAGTAGTGGTTTTCTTTTCTTTTTATTTTTTCTTACAATATGGGAATGTAATTTACGAAACTACGAAGAGTATGGCCTTGGTTATAAGATTGTTCCTAGGAGTAGCTAACACATTTACGAGGTAGAACCCAGGTACCTGGGGTGGGATTTGTGTTACTGATATTTTCTGTTTCAATTGAATATTATTTCACCTAGTGTGACACACTTAATGTGTTATTTGATGTTTGATGTTAAGATTTTCTAATATTTTACTCATGGCCCATTATATCATGACATTTTAGTTTTGGTGAATCATTCAAGGTACTAGAGGATATTGTGACATGTATCATTTTAGGCATGCATGGGAAAACAGGTTGTGTACATGTTGTGGAAATTGAACTATTTTTCCTTTCTTGTGAAATTGAAATGAAAATGGTTCCTAACAAGAAATTGAGAAGGATTTTAATATGATGTGATATGTGAATAAATGGGTTTCTAAATGAGAAACTTGAATAATGAATTTTTTTTTACCCTTGTTAAATAGGACCTGGGTGTATATTGTTTAGGGGTAGTTACAGAGCCTCAATTTTGACTATCTAGTGAGGGTTGGGAAAGATCCTTGTCGTGGTTTGTTTTGTTTCCCTCTTACTTAAGGATTTTGATTTTGTGAATTGTTTCCTAATGTTCATGTTTGGAATTTTAGAGAGTATAACCCCATGATGACGCTTTTTGATAGGAAATTACTTTGGAAAATCTTGTAGTGGTATAACAAGACATAGCAATCATGCTGGGTGAGGAAGTTTGGGAGGAGTTTCCAAGGAACATTGTTTGCTTCATACAACATATGGAAAGAGACCTAGGGTAGGTTATAAAGAGTATTTCTGATTTGATGAGGGAGTTTTAGTTTCATCTCCCTCATACATTTACTGTAGACGGTGGACCAATGGGATGTGAATATTGGTTGATACCATCAAAAAGATACATGGACATTTAGGGCCTCGTGTTTAGAGTAGGTACAAGTTGGCTACATATATGCAATGACGATCAGCTAAGCACAAGTGGTTAAATCATGTGTAGATAGGATATGTTGATGGTATGTTATGGAAGGACTTTTTGGAAAGGTTCTTAGAGATCTTCCATCCAAATATGCTGAGTCAAGAGAGAGCTTCTAAGTTCATGAGGTTGACTTAGGGGAGTATACCAAGATGAACTTTGTTGGATGGTTTTCAGATTTTCAACACTTCCAGTGTTATCAAGGGATGAGAAAACTATAGTGAGGCATATTTAGGATGTGCTTAAATATGAAATTAAGTCTTAGGTAAAATGTTTTCAGATAATTAATTTTTCTGAGGTGGTGGATCCGGTTCCCATGGCTTAGGGGAACAAGGAAGCGACTTATAGTGAATGACAGATAGTTTAAGCTAGATGATCCAAATGTATGAACCTTGAGAGACGAAACCATTTCTATAACCCCATTTTTTAGGGTAGTGGCAAGTGATATGTACAGAAAAAGGGATTAGTTTCTCAGGATCTGACATGAGTGATTTGTCACCGGTGTGGTAGGTGATGATTCTTCCAGACATAGTTCTCCTAACCACCGGTAGACTACCAGTCTTATAGATACATGGTGAATTTATATAAGATCTGGAGGAACCAGAAACTATCGATAAGTGATATAGGATGTAGATAGAATCAAGATATAAGAAGGGGATCTTCTACACAATATCAGTTTGGAACCTATAGTTCTATTGGCAGATGTGGTAGAGGTAGCAGATGTGGTGTGTTTGGGAAGGATCTCTCATATAGATTGGGGGGCGCAGCTCGGGGATTCATGTTATGTCGTAGGGAATAGGGTCAAGATAGTTGAATGTGGTGAAACATACACTTGTGAACAACGATGGTGGACCATCGATTATGAGTGGTACTATTCTTGTAGCTTATATTTTAGCTAGTCATTTATTTGATAATAGTTCTTCTCATTCGATTATTTCTAAGAAACATGTGAACATTTTGATCCTAGAAATGGAGTTTGTGAATGGGGTGTTGATGATAGACACAACACTGGGAGTACGGTCGAGAAATATTTTCTTGTGCAAGAGGTGTTCTCTTGATGTCGGAGAGTATCATTTTTAATTGGATTTCTATATTCGTGGAATGTCATGCTTCGAACTAATTCTAGGTATAGACTAGTTAGTATCATACCAAGCCCAAAATTATTTTTTATCATAATAAAGTAACTTTTATGTCTCTAAAGGGTGAAAATTATGATTTCCATGGAGAGTGGGATATCAAGGAAGGTTGAGCAGGTCCAATTACTCATGACTAGGAGAGATCACAACCTTTAATTATTGTATATTGATGGATGATATAGGTGTATATTAGGATTTCCATTCACCTAAAGTGGAATAGTTTTAGGATATCATACCTAAAAACAACTCAGGGTTTCTAATTGAGAGAGATGTGGAATTTCCCATTGAGTGCATGTCAGAGGTTGAGCTAGTTTCTACTACTCCATACATAACAGAACCAATAGATATTCAATATCTTAAGACTTAGCTGAAAGAGTTAGAGGATAAATGGTTTATCTATATGAGTACATCACCTTGGGGATCACCAAATTTTTTCTCTAAGAAGTGAGACAAGATTTTTCACCTGTTTTTTATTATCAAAATTTGAACAAGATTATTGGGATGAACCAGTATCCTCTTCCATGAATCAAATATCTATTTTACTAGTTATGGGGTGCTTCTAGATTTTCCATGATAGACATGAGATCGGGGTATCATAATCTGAAAGTTTGGATTTATGATATTTCAAGGAATACTTTCAAATGCAGGTGAAAGGATTCATATCTTCTTTTCAGGTAAGTTTTTCCTTTTTCTGGTTTTTTTTCAGGAAAAAGGAAGTTTTGGAAATTTTCTAAGTACATGCCGTGTACTTTATGAGTACACACCCTGTAATTCATTGCCACAGCAGGTCATGTGCTGGCCATATAATATCCACACCCACGGCCAAGTGGGGGTGACTTGGAGGCTTCTTAAAGAAGAGTACAAAAACGGAGAGTACAAACTGTGTACTTAAATAAGTACACGTTGTGTACTTTATATTGTTCATTAAATTCACTGGGGTTGCATCTAACAGACAGAACCATCTTCTTCTCAACCTAGTTTGTCCGCGAGCGTCGAGCAGCTGCAAATCATTGATGAGCCCATGGGAGATCATCCTTCGTCTGAATCAAACAACAATGGTTGCATTATAATTGCATCGGTGAGTTCTCTATTCTTCTAGATCACCATTCCTTGACTTCTCCTTTATCAGGAGATATCATGGGTTGAACATTTTAGACATTTTCGTAGATATACATCATTATAAGGAGATTAATGCTTCGAGGTTCACTTATAGAAACCTCTTAACCCCGAGTTAGGTGGTTTGTGCCTTTTGGTTGAGAGTCTTTGAGTTTCATGTCAAAATTTTCCCAATACCCATGAACTAGGTATTGCGCATTTACTGTTTTGGCCATATTGTTTATTTGCTATGCTGATATGCCTGAGTAGATGAAAATTATTTGTGAATAGGGTTCTTTGTTGTGATTTGGATGTATTTACATGCATTTTTTTCCTGTTTCAACCTTTGGGTCTTGCTTGCCTATTAGGCTGCTGTTTACATTCCCATGCCTAGTATTTTATGATGGAGTGACTGTTGTTATGCTATCCTGTTGTGTTATAGAATGCTATCCAAGTAGTTCATGAGGTTTACCTTGGTCTTTATGCACTGCTACACTTGCTTGACTTACACAGGTCCATGAGAACCTGGTGTATAGACCATAGGGAGGATGGACATAAGGAATTATCCATAGTGTTTTTATAATATACGATACGAGACCACAGGGGGAATTGACATTGAGTGCTTCCCCAGAGTGTTTGTAGTTCCTCGACGTGGTCCATAGGAGGAATTTGACGTTGACTACTTCTCTAGAGTGCCTTTAGTACTGATACGAGACAATAGGGGGAATTGACAGTGAGTGCTTCTTCAAAGGGTCTATGCTTAAGCTGAACCAGAGGGGTTAGACAGAGTGTAATTCCCAAAGGGTTTCTTGTACTTGTTAGGTAGGACCATATGGGATATGATGTGAGTACTTACCAGAGGTTTACCTTATTTTTATCTACTTACTTGTGTTTCTAGTTAGGACTAGAGGGGATAGGTTTTGGGTACTTCCCAGAGGGTTACCTGTTGGGTTTATCTGCTTTGATTAGTCGTTCCATGCTGTGAGGTGATTTAAATACTTGAAATTGTGGATTGTTTACTATTGGTTACTTTCATGCTTACTTCTTTCATACTTTACCTTCCATATATTCACTGAAAGTTAGGCACAGATCTCGTGGTGGTTTCCTACTGGGATTTAGTCCCACACCCTATTTGGGCCATGCTTTTGGGGCCAAACAGATTATATTGTTGCAGGTGTAGATAAGGGAAATCACCCTTCTATATCAGGTACTTGAAATGTTGTAGAGCTGGAGATCATGGGACCAAGCTATGTCTTGTGATGCTGAGGTGTTTATCTGCTTTCTTTTTCACTTTGGTTTAGTACTTTTGTATCACAACATTGTGACTTTTTGGGCTGTTTTCCTAGACATATGTATCCTACATCATTTTATATATGTTCTCTAGTTTATACATCAAGTTTTCTACTGTATGTCATTATTAATGCTTATGTACTGGTATTTATTTGTTTACTTCATTTGTGTACTCTGTCAATGAGGGCATAGTTTTGCCTATATCACACCCAAGGCCCTTGCTGGTAGTCGGCAGCCTCTGGCATTCAGGGAAATGCACTTGAAGCCCTGTGATCAACTGGGTATGTGGCACCTTTGGGAAGCTTCCGGAACTGGGACGTTACAAAGTGGTATCAGAGGAATTATTTTCTTCTTGACTTACTGTTTGGATCCTTTGGCCTGGGATAGGACGGAATGGGTACTTGGTAATAAGCTTTTCCCAGGAGTAGATAACCCATGTATAGGGAAAATCCAATATACCTCGTTTATTTTAAATTTATCTAATTTTGCAATTATTATAGTTTATTTCCTTTCACCTTGAGTGATTCGCATGATTTTGGTTGTTATTGTTGATGTTATTGAGGTTCTATTTCTGTTGCAACCTGGTGAGATGAGGGTATTCCATCTCATGCACCATATAGGCACTTTCTAGAAATCACATGTCATGAATTTTTTCCATGTCATCTAGGATGCATTAGTGATTTAATGTTGTTTTGATATATGATGTGTAAAATATGCATGTTGTTTTGATATCTCCCTTGATAATAATATCTGATGTTTGATAGAGAAATTGTTTTGTGTAGAGATTTGCTTTTATGAACACCAAACTTTGGTTCTAGAAGTGTTATAGGCCCTCATGGACCAAAATTTGGCAGATCATTAACTTGTTTTCCATGTTATAATGTGTACAAGATTCCAAACTTTGATTCGTGGGGATTATGGGCCCTCACGGATTGGAATTTGGCACATTCAATGTTTGTTTCAGTGTTTTCCTAGGTTTTAGAGTAGTTTCTAAGCCTTATTATTCGTAAAAACCCAGAATACACACCGTGTAATGTTATGTACATGCTATGTATTCTTCTATTTGGGAGGAAATTGTTTTTCTTAAGTACATGTCATGTACTTTATGTACACGTCGTGTAGTCTCTAACCATGTCATATGTCGTGTGGCCAGAGACACGGGATGGGGAATGTCTTGTGGAAACACACTGTGTACCAGTTGAACACACCGTGTAGTGTCAAATTTGTGTCCTCCCATTTAACTAAAAACATGGACGGATAAACCTTAAGCTATACACACTCTATCAATGGTGAACACGCTATTTAGTCTGACCTAGGTACCCGGCCGTGTCATGAAAAACACGGGTTGCTGTCATCCTTTCACGTACACACCATGTCCGCCCTGAACACGCCATGTAGTCTGACCTAAGTGCTCGGCTGTGTCATGAACAACATGGGTCGGTGTTATCTTTTCACATAAACGTCATGTCTATCTGGAACACACCTTGTAGTGTGATCTGTGGGTCAGGACGTGTCACTAACAACACGGGGAAAGTGAAGCTTGTCAAGTACATGTCATGTCTGACACTAACATGTCGTGTAGTCACATTATATGGAGAACCGTGTTGTTTATCCATGTAGAAGGACCTGAGTAGGGGAAGAGGATTTAAGTACACCCCATGTTTTAGGACAACACACCGTGTGTTTGGGGTGTTACATGACCAGTTTTGTCATGAGTACATTCCCATGTGAATGACTTAAGGGAACACGTCGTGTATGTTTTTTACACATCATGTAGTCATGTTTTGTAAAACATTAATGTTTCCTTTATCTTGTTCCCTTCTTACACTTCTATTTTTTAGTCCATGATAATCATTATCTTAGGTGTTCAATTGACCTTGTAGAGTCATGCCGCCGGGATGTTCTATCATTGTGCGACAGTTGCAGGGTAGTGATCAGACACCAGATATGGCTGATCAAGGAATTCCAAATGATCCCCTTGTAGAACTAGTTTTGGAACCAGCTGATATACCTGATTCTGGTGCTGATTATAGTTCATGGAAGGCTTCATGAGGATGATGTAGACAATTTAGGGGGAACCGACTCCTTCCCCATCAATGGATGATTTGACGTGGGTCTTCTAGCAGTAGCATCCTCCCACTTTCTCAGGGGAAGGAGGCCATCAGGCTGCAGAGTCATGGCTCAAATCCATGCTGATGATCTTTGAGAATTAGGAGATGCCTCAAGGGAGGAGGGTCAAGCTTGCTACCTATATGCTTCTAGAATCCTCCAAGAGGTTGTGAGATGTGATCTCATAGGTGGGATGTAAGCATGATATGGTGTAGGATGAGTTTTGATGCATCTTCTATGACTACTTCTATCTAGAGACCTTGAAGGCCGATCGAGCCCGAGTGTTTATGAGTCTGGAGTAGAGTACTCTTTTTTTATTTAGTATTCCTCCTATTTTACCGAGCTGCATTGCTTCACACCTATTTAAGGAGGTGATCAGTTATTCATGGAAAATAAGTTCGAAGGTAGTCTGAGGCACAACATCCGATCATTGGTGAACATCTTCCAGTGGACTTCTATCACTACTATCATCAACCAGGTACTGATCACGGAGCACAGTATGAGGGATTCTAGAGTTTTGAGCCAAGGTAGCTCTACATCTAGAGTTAGCATCCCTCCTACTGATAGTAGGAAGCACCACAGGGAGTCTTCACATGGTGATCCCAGTAGGCGAGACACATCTTCTGGTTGCCAGGTGGTGTGATACCAGGGCAGAAATAGCGGTCATATGAGGCCACACTACTCAAGAGACTGAGTGGAGTGTCGATTATGTGGCAAGTTGGGTCACCTTCAGCACTTTTGTCAGATATTCTCACCAAAAACTGGTGACAGGAGTTCTTCTTTGACTCCACATTCAGGAGCAGCACCACCAGTTTCTCACCAGTTAGGGAACATGAGTTCTTCTAGCCGTTCCGGCCGAGGTGGAGGTCATGACCATGGAGTTCTGTCACCGAACATTCAGAGACAGCAAAATATTTCAGATCAGAGTGGTCAGGTAGGGTAACAGGTGTATGGAGTAGGTTAGACCTTTGTAGTAGAGCTGACCCAGCAGGAGCAGGATCTTGGACCTTCTACAGTTCCATGTACAATCTTATTTGCCTTAATTTTAGCTTTGACTCTTTTTGATACAAGGGCTTCCCATAGATTTATATCTGTTGTGGTTGTGGAGATCCTTGGGATCTGCAACTTTTCTTCTGCTGATATCTTGACACTAGACACTTTATTGGGGACTAGAACGGAGAGTGTACATCAGTTCAAGGAGTTCCCTCTAGAGTTTGGTGGGTGTCACTTTTTATGGTACCTCTGTGTCCTATAGATGACAGACTATGATGTCATTCTCGGAATGGACTGGCTAGTCCCCTTCCAAGCATTCGTCGACTGTTATCCCCATAGGGAGAGTTTCACATCACTAGAGGGAATATCTTTTCTTTATAAAGGCGAGTGGGATGTCTAGGCGAGCAGAGTCGGTCTAGAGCATCATGGGTTAAAAGGATTTACATGCCATATTTTGAGGGTATATGTGGATGATCATGGTTCTTCTCAGTTAAACTTTCCTCTAATGATGGACCATTTCATGGAAGTCTTTTGAGAGGTATTTTCAGGTTTTCCTCTAGAGCGTGAGGCATAATTTTCTATTGATATTGTGCCAGGAGCGGCACCAATGTCTATTCCTCCTTATAGGATGGCCAAACCTGAGTTGCTGGAGCTCAAGAAGTATCTGGATAAGTTGCAGGCAATGGATTTCATCTGAACTAGTACTTCTCCTTAGGGTCTGCCAGTTCTGTTTGTGAAGAAGGTGGATGGTACCCTCAAGAATTGTGTGGATTATCCGAAGATGAACCAGTTGAAGGTCATGAACCGATATCCCATGCATAGGATTGATTATCTCTTTGATTAGCTTCGAGGAGATCAGGTGTTCTCAAAGATTAAATTGAGGTCTGGTCGTCATCATTTTCACATTATACCATCTGATATACCTCTTATAACTTCTCAAAGCAGGTATGGTCTATGAGAATATATGGTTATGTCATTTGGACCCACGAACACACCAGCAGTTTTCATGGCACTAATGAACCGAGTGTTCCACCCATACTTGGATTCTTTCATGGTGGTCTTCATGGACGATATCTTGGGGTACTCTCACAATTGACATGACCAAGCTACCCATCTTGAGATCATTTTGAGTACACTGAGGGAGAATCAGTTATATTCTTTTCTCTCAAAGTTCCACTTTTGGATGGATCAAATTCACTTCTTGGGTCATGTTATCTCAGATACAGGAGTGTCAGTATACCCAGAGAAAGTAAGAGCAGTAGTCTCCTGAGAGTAGCTGAAGAATATCTTTGAGGTAAGGAGTTTTCAAGGGCTAGATGGATACTAAATATGTTTCATACATAACTTTTCACACATAGAAGCACCGCTGAAGAGTCTGACTATGAAGGGTGTGAAGTTATTATGGTCAGATTCTTGCAAGTATTACTTTCAAGAGCTGAAGTGGAGGTTAATATCAGCACCGATACTAGTCTTTCCAGAGCCATGAAAGAGATATACTATGTATTATGATGCTTCAGGTATCAGTCTGGGGTCTTCTCTTATGCAGGGGGGAGGATTCATTGTGTACAGGTCTTAAAAGGTGAAACCACATGAGAAGAACTACCTGACGCACGATCTAGAGTTGTCTACAGTTGTTCATGCCTTATGCTGTTTGAGAAATTATCTTCTTGGAGAGAGATTTGTGGTTTTCACTAACCACAAAAGTCTCAAGTACATCTTCACCCTATGTGATCTGAATTTACGACAGCAAAGGTGGGTTAAGTACCTTCAGTATTTTCACTTTGAGCATGCCTATAGCCTGGGAAATGCAACACAGTGGCTGATGCGTTGAGCAGGAGGAGTCAGATACAGGTACTTCAGGAGGCCAGTAGTGAGTGGAAGTTTATGGATCTATTATCTGAGATGTGTTTGGAGGTGAAAAATAGTAAGGGGAAGACTTTTCTATCTTTTATAGCTTCCAACTCTACTCTTCTTGATCAATTTCAAATGAGTCAGCTATCAAATCCTGAAGGCCTAGTCCTAGGAGAGTGTGTGTCAAGAGAGGACCCTTATTCTAGATGGATCAATGGTGAGGATAAAATCTTGCAATTCTAGGGGTGTGTATGGATTCTAGCAAACATACATGAGGAGCAGATGTGAGATTTTCATTCCTCAGTTTGGGAAGTTCATCATGGCATCACCAAGATGTATCATGATCTACACTGTTAGTATTGGTGTCCTGGTATGAAGAGGTACGTTGCTATTTTCGTCATGAGGTGTTCCACATGTTAGTAGGTGAAGGAGGAGCATCAGAGACCAGCAGGGCTTTTACATTATTTACCCATTCCCGAGTGGAAGTGGAATGACGTCACGATGGACTTCGTGACCAGTTTTCCGTGGTCTTCTCAAGGGAATGATGTTGTTTTGGTTGTCAATGACAGACTCAGGAAGGTTGATCACTTCTTTCCCATCATGGAGACCTTTAGTGTTGATGGGATTTAACAGTTGTACATCTACGATTTTTTACATCTTCATTGAGTTCCAAACTCCATTATTTCCGACAGGGATGCACGTTTTACTTCTCGGGTCTGGCAGGGGCTTCAGAAGGCTTTTGGTATATAGGTACATTTGAATACAGCTTGTCACCCCAAGATGTATGGCCAGTCTGAGCGTACAATTCAGGTTCTTGAGGACATTCTCTAAGCATGCATTTTAGATTTTGGAGGTTCTTGGGATAAGCATATACCTCTTGTAGAGTTTTCCTACAAAAATAGTTTTCAAGAAACTATCCAGATAGAACCTTATGAGGCTTTGTAAGGTTGGCCATGCTGATCAACCTTATGTTGGATGGAGGTAGGAGAGACAACGTTTTTGGGACCTCGTCTAGTTTAGGAGACCACAGAGCAGATACAGTTGATTTAGAAGAGGATGTATTCTACACAGTATCTTACAGAAGTCTTATGATGATCAGTAGAGATGACCTTTGTAGTTTGAGGTCAGGGATAAGGTTTTCCTGCATGTCACACTGAGGTTGGGACACAAGAGGATTATGAGACAGGGTAAGCATTCACCAAGGTACGTCGGGCCATTCATGGTGTTGGAGATAGTTGTGCCGGTTGCCTACCAGTTGTAGTTACCTCAGAGGTACTGAGCTATGCACGATGTCTTCCATTCTTCTCAGCTTCGATGTTACTTTTCAGACCCGTCTCATGTCTTTCAACCAAAGGTGGCTGAGCTCGAAGTGTATGTGTCATTTGAGGAGAATCCTATTTAGATTGTGGATCGCAGTAAAAAGGTTCTCAATGCCTGGTCTATTCCTCTGGTATGAGTGCTATGGCAGAACGGGTGGGTGCAGGACGAGACTTGGGAGAGGGAGGCCGATGTATGATCACAGTGGACAGAACTATTCTGGGTTTCTTCTTCTATGCTGCTCTAGAGAAATTTGGGGATGAATTTCTTTAAGTGGGATGTTTCTAAGAACCCAAATCTACTTTTTAGGTATGTTTTTCCTTTTCTGGTTTTTTTTGAGGAAAAACGAAATTATGGAAATTTTCTAAGTACACGCCGTGTACTTTATGAGTACATGTCGTGTACTTACATGCCGCAGCAGGACATGTGATGACTATGTAATAGCCACACACACAGCCATGTAGGAGTGACTTGGTGGACAATTAAATAAGAGTACAGAAATGGTGAGTACACGCCATGTACTTCAAAAGTACACATCATGTACTTTTTTTTCATTAAACTCATCGGGGTCGCATCTAATGGACAGAACCGTCTCCTTCTCAACCTAGTTTTCCCGAGAGCATCGAGCAACCATGAATCTTTGACGAGCCCGCATCTGAACATTCATCCTCCGAATCAATCACTGACGGTTGCATTGTAATCACATCGGTGAGTTCTCTCTTCTCCTAGAGCACCATTCCTTTATTTATCTTTTCCTGTGAGATATCATGGGTTGAACATTTTCAACTTTTTCTTATATCTATGGTTTTCTAATGAGATTCAAGTTTCAAGGATCACTTATAGTGACCTCCTTACCCTGAGGTAGGTGTTCTGTGCCTTTCTGTTGAGATTCTTTGAGTATTATGTGAAAATTTTTCCAATACCCATGAACAGGGTATTGCACGTTTACCGTTTTGGACCTATTGTTTCTCTCTTATACTGATATTCCTGATTAGATGATAATTATTTGTGAATAGGGTGTTTTTCTCTACTTTGGATGTATTGTCATGCATGTTTTTACTATTTTGACCTTTGGGTATTGCTTTCCTATTAGGATACTATTTACTTTTTGATGTCCATTATTGTAGGATGGTGTGACTGTTGTTCTGCTATATTCTTGTGTTGTATAATTCTATCCATGTAGTTCATGAGGTTTACCTAGGCCGTTACGCGCTGCTACACTTTCTTAACTTACACAGGGCCGTGAGAACCTGCTGTATAGACCATAGGGAGGATGGATGTAAGGGATTCTCTGGAGTGTCTTTATAATTTACGATACGAGACCACATGGGGAATTAAAATTGAGTGCTTCCCCATAGTTTCTATAGTTCCTCGACACTGGCCATAGGGGGAATGTGACATTGAGTACTTCTCTAAAGCGCCTTTAGTATCGATACGAGAATATAGGTGGAATTGATGGTGAGTGATTACTCATAGGGTATATGCATAAGCTGAACTAGAGGGGATAGACTGTGTGTACTGCCCAGAGGGTTCCTTGTACTTGTTAGTTAGTACCAGAGGGGATAGGCTGTGAGTACTTCCCAGAGGCTTACCTTGTGTTTATCTGGATTCTTGTGTTTCTAGTTAGGGCCAGAGGGGATAGGATGTGGGTACTTCCGAGAGGGTTACCTGTTGTGTTTGTCTACTTTGATTTTCTATTGCATGCTGTGAGGTGATTTGAATGCTTGAAACTATAGATTTTTTATTACTAAGTACTTTCTTGTTTACTACTTCCATACTTTACCAATCATATATACACTGATTGTTAGGCATAGATCTCGTGGTGGTTGCCTACTAGGAATTAGTCTCACACTCTGGTTGAGTCATTCTTTTGTACCCGAACAGATTATATTGTTGCAGGTATAGATAAGTTCAAGCACCCTTCTATTTTATATACATGACTTGTTGTGGATCTGGAGAGCATGGGACCAAGCTATGGCTTGCGATGCTGGGCAGTTTACATGCTTTCTTTTGAAATTTGGTTTAATACTGTTGTATCCCAGCATTGTGACTTGTTTGGATGTTTTCCTAGACATACATATCATGCATCATTTTATATATATTCTCCAGTTTATACTTCTAGTTTTCTACAGTATTACATTATTATTGCTTTTTCTCTTGTATGTATTTGTTTACTTCCATTGTTTACTCTACCAATGAGGGCATAGTTTACCCACTATCACACCCAATGCCCTCACTACTACTTGGAAGAATTAGGCATTTGGGGAAATTCTCTTGAGGCCATGTGACCAACCAGGTACGAGGTGCCTCTAGGGGGCTTTCGGAACCGGGACATTACAGCAGGTGCGGCCTCTATGAGTTGCTCAATATTTTGTTGGGGTAAACAAAAAAAACACTATTTTTTGCTTTGATGAATTGGATCTTCCATCCATGCATGGATCAGTTTATTGCAGTGTTTTTGGATGAGATCTTGGATGAATCCAAGACCCATGATGATCATTTACAATATATTTACAGCCTCATGAGTACGTTGAGAGAGAATTGGATATACACCATGTTTATCTATGTTTCAGTTTTTCAATTTTTTGTGTACATTTCTTGGGTCACGTCAACTTAGAGGATGGAGTGTATGTGGACCCAGAGAAATTTTAGGTAGTGGGGTCTTGAATGTAACCCAAAATTGTATTCAATACAGGTAGATTTCAAGAGTTATTTGAATAGTATAAAATATTAATTCATTATGTTTCTCATTTGATAGTACCACATCCAGTCTTAACCAAAAATGAGATACAGTTTCATTAGTAATAATCTTGTGAGAATGCTTTCTAGGATTTGATTAAACATTTAACTTTGAAACCAATCATGATTATATATGAGCCAATTTAGGATCATTATATGTATTTTGACACTTCTAGGATAGACCATAGAGAAGTTTTAATTCTCGGAGATCAAGTTGTGGTATGTGCATCTTAGAAGTTGAGGTCACATGAATATAACTAACATGTTCTTGAACTCAAGTTAGAAGTAGTGTTTTATAATTTGGTGTGTTGGTAGCATTATTTGTCAGGATAAATGTTTACTCTATATGTGGACCATAATATATTAAATTATATATTTTCACACTAATATTATAATCACTGGTAGAAAATATTGGTGGAGTATATTTAGTCTTTAGATTTTGAGATGGCATATATACCTGGAATGGGGAACAGTGTTGCAGATTCATTGAGAATGAAAAATCAAACTCAGGTGATTCGGGAGTCCAGTTCAGAGTGGAAGATGATGGCTCTGCTGGATGATTTTCATGTTGTAGTTTAGGAGACTCTGGACTAGATGACACTCATATCAGTTTTGTCGAAGACTACAATATTGAGATGGATATAAGATAGACTCTTTGAGGATCCATAATGTTGAAATTTGAGGGAAATCCTTGAAGGAGGGGGTCAATATCTGATTGGAGCATAGATGAGGATTAGGTCATCTATGTTAGGAATCAGTTTTTGGTTCCAATAATATTACAAGAGGATTTGATTTAGGAGTTTCATGATTCGTGTGGGCGGAACATCAAGGTGTGACCAAAATGTACCATGACCTACAATAACAGTTTTGGTGGTTAGGTATGAAAAATTAGATAACACAGTTTGTGACACAATGCTACACATTTAATTAGGTGAGGGTCGAGCATCAGCATCCCGGATTATTGTTATAGTCATTAACCATTTAATAGTTGAAGTTGGATGACCTACCAATGAATGTTTTTGGTGGGTATCCCAAAGAAACGTTATTTGTAGTTGTGAGAAATGTTTTCTCAAGAGATATTCTATCTTTATGGGGTTCCGAAAACTGTTAATTCATAGTGTGACCCATATTTTACTCCATGATTATTCCATGGTGTACTGAAGGCCTCAGAATATAGGTTTTTCTAAATATGGATTTCCACCAACTAAAAGATGAGTAGTTAGAGTATACTATTCAACTTCTTGAGTGTATAATGTGAGCGTGTGTTTTAGACTTTGGAGGGTCTTTGAGAAGTTCCTAGAACTTCTGCAGTTTTTCTATAACAAAATTTATTTGGAAACTATACTAATGGAATAATATGAGGATATTTACGGTAGGCCATGGAGATGACCACTATGTTGGATAAAGTCTAGTGAGTCTCATTTATTGTGACTGAGTCTCATGTAGGGGATGTTAGAGCATGTTCACCTAATTCAAAAACACTTGTCTACAGTTCTGGGTAGACAAAAGTCATATGGTGATTGACTATTATGATGAACCATA
The DNA here is from genome assembly GCA_963277665.1 of Viscum album. Taxonomy (NCBI): domain Eukaryota; kingdom Viridiplantae; phylum Streptophyta; class Magnoliopsida; order Santalales; family Viscaceae; genus Viscum; species Viscum album. Next base: position 1,102,819,240 of record OY728131.1, on the reverse strand, counting down.
TAGTTTATTGAGGGTGATCATGTATTCCATTGAATGTCTCCTAGATTGGGTAACCATAGGATACAAAGATAGGGAAAGTTGTTTCCCCACAATATTGGACCATTTGAGGTTGTGAAGAGGATATAGCCAGTGGTGTACTGATTGGATATCCCACCAAGATACACTATTATGTATGATGTAATCTATGTGTCACAAATTTGGTGATATCACCCCAACCCTTCTCATGTGATCGATGAGGATTTAATTGATCTTGTGATAAATGCGTCCTTTAATGAGCATCTGATCCCAGTGTTGGATCATTATGATAAAGTATTGACGGGAAAGACTATGCTGATAGTTCTTATATTGTGGAAACATGGATGTGAGCAAGAGGAAAAATGATAAATATATGAAGATATGAGGGATCAATGGACTAATATTTTTGACATAGAATCTAGGAGATGTTTGGGAGAACAGCTTGAGGATGAGTTGTTATATGTTGGTGAGATCTTCAGATCATGACCTCTTCTGGAGATGACACAAGCTTTTTTTAAGATGTTTTTTTACATTTTTTGATCATTCTATGGTTGGGTTTTACCTTGGGGTTATTATAGTTGAATATTTCGAAACAATGATGGAAGAAGGGAAGTTCACAATTGGCCCACGATTATCCCTGACAGTGTTCCCTAGCCCAAAAAACCGTGCAACCCTATAAAGAAGGGAAGTGTACTATTGGTGCACAATTAATCAAACTACATACCCAATTAGAAGAAACCATGATCCTATATAATATAGGCATATGGTTTTGGATCACAGTTACTGGAAACCATGTTCCCATGCCGAGCAACCAATGCATGGCTTTTAATGTTGCCAGAGAATTAGTTTTCAAATTACCCAAACCTCTGAAACTCATCAATATTGAGGCATACTTGACCCCTAACATCATTTCATGATTTTAGAGCCTCCTGTATGAATTAAAATTCATCCTGATCTCCCATATTGGTTATTCAAATTCTAGATCAAAGATCTGCACCCCTCCCAATAAGAGGAACTCATCCCATTTAGTTTCACATTCCTCTTCGTCTTTTATTTCCTTCTATAAATGATTGTTCTTACTATTTTGATTAGATATAAATATTTTATTATATATCTAGATATATATATATTAAGGATCATTATTTGTTCAATTTTGTTTTCAGGGTTATTGATTTTGACCTCGTTCTACATCATTGAGATGCTCAAATTGTGGTGATTTCTATTGGTGAGCATACTTCATAAAACATGAGTTAGGTGGTCTATAATTCAAATTCCAAAGTATTTATTTAAATTACATTTATGTAATTTTATAATTTATAATATATTTTTAAATTGGGTTCCTGGTTGAATTTATTAAATTGTTGACTTAATTAATTTAGGAGTTCTGTAATTGAGATTTTAAAAATTATAGATTTAGATAATTAGTTGTGGAATTAGTTTTGATATATTATGATTTGATAATGGAGATAATTAACTTTAGAAATAATTATGAGATATTGAGATAATTATTTGTGGAATTAATTATAAATTATTGAGGTAGTTATTGAGATAATTATTTGTTGAATTAATTATAGGATTTTTAGTTTGTGAATATTGAATGATTAATTGATGAATTAATTAATTATATTGGTGTACATAATTAATTGGAAGATTAATTCAGTGGATTCAAATGATGAACTAATTGTTGAATTAGTCATGAGATTGGGTTTGTTAGTTAATTTTTTAACTGACTAATAGAATTCAAGTTAATAATTAATATTATAATTAATTAATGTATTTGATGTGAATAATTAATTTTAAAATTGATTAACATTATTTATGTGATTAATTAATTTAAAAATTAATTAATATTATTATTTTTATTAATTATATATTAAATTACTTAATATTATTGATGTGATTATTTAATTGTTTAATTAACTAATGGAATTCTTATTTTTTACAAATTGTTAAATAATAAAAAGAATCGATGTGACTAATTAGTTATTTATTTAAGTAATGTTATTTAAGTGATTAACTAACAATTGAATTTACTAATGGAATTTTGGTATTTAAGAAATTGTGGAATTAGTAATGTAAGTGATGTTGACAATTTATTTTTAAATTAATTATGTGTTGCTAAATGGTAACATGGTTATTCCATTGCAAATTTATGAATGGTAACACATTCATTTATATGAGAAATAAATAATGGGAACATAATAATTCTAATGTGTGAGGTATTAATAATTATATGTAAATTCGAGTATGAATTAATGAATTGTTAAAATGAAATTATAAGACATGATATTCAATGTAAATAGTTCAAAACCAGGTACAAACAGAAGCATGTATTTAGATACAGGTGTATATGGTAACCTAAGGGCTTATATTGTTAAATAAATAATAGTTGATAATGATATAAATGTTTATTTATGTATTTGGAAATATTAATTACAAAACTACATACACTATTATTTAACTAGATATTTTCTTATACATCATTGGTGGTGGCCTATTGAGTTGTAAAACACCCTACATGGGCTGCCTTATCAGTACCCAAATAGATTTAATGGTTTAAGGACAAAATTTTGGAAAAGGGCCTATGTGTGATGGCTGAGTTGATATGAAGCGTGGATGAGGGAACCAAACATGGTTTTGGGCCCATTTGGGTGTCATTAGTGTCTATAATTTTTTGTTTTCCTTCTTACACTTAGCACGAACATTAGAATGACAAATTTATTGTTTAGTTTGATATTGTATATCCAGTTTTGGTTATCATGTGGTATTGGAATCTTTCTAGTTATGGTTATATATTTAGTTAATTTTAATTTCATTTTTGATTTTTTTTACCCTAAAAATAGGGTATAGTATCCATTTTCTTGATATTTGACCATCGCTACAAGTCGACAGCCTCTAGCATAAGGAGATGTGTGGTAAAGGTCATGTATTGAACCGAATTAGGGACACCGATGTGTTGCACCTGGGTCGGTATGTTACACCAAAATTTCATTCTAAGCTAATTTTGAAATTTTTATTTTAAAAATGAATGTTATCATTTCAAATAATATTTATAGAAGCATAAAACTTTAGATATAAAACAAGTCCCTTATTAAAAGGTGGAACATTACCTTTTTAAAAATATATCTATTTTATGATTAAACATAAATTTATTATTATCGTAAACCTTCCAATATTGTTGGTTGAGTTTAAAAACATTTTATGGTATTTTTAATATATATATATATATATATATATTAAATCTTCCAATTATGGTTATTAATTTAATTTTTTAGGGTAAAATTCCATTTTGATTATAAAAGTAGTTCTTTTACAAAAAATACATCATTTATGTTCAATTAGTTTTGATTTTATTTTCTAATTAATCGGTATCCAATGAATTGATGGGTAAACTATATTTTTATTATTTAGTTAATATCTTTAATTCCTGAAATTCTAACATAAATATGATATCAATCATAATTAAATAATAATATTAAATCATTTTTTTATTCTCATAATATATCGAATAACTTAAAAGGAGACATGTTGTAAAATCATTTTGTGTCCAATTCTCTCCTCTATTAATAAATTATATCCAAAAAATATAAAATTTAGATTGGTAATGATGTAGTTTTATTTTTAATATACCCTTTTAAAAATCCCACATCATCAATAGGGTTAATAAAACTTCCATTTAAATTATGGGAAAGGATTAAAGTAATGTTCATCGCGAAACTATGTTTCCCTATAAGATATATTAGTGGGAAGTGAAAACATGGGCATGGAAAATAAATTTAACTATCTCTTTTTGATGGAGATTGTTAGATAACAGGGTCATTAAAAATTCTTGAGTCACAAAACTATAAATTTGTGATCAGTTATAAGACCACTAATTTCTTAGTAAGAAAATTAAACAGATCATGTTTTTGATCCAAAATTATTTTCCTAGATATGAGGGATTATTTTACTATATAGATTAGCACTTGGGAAAATGAAATTACTAGATTACATTACATGTCATAATATCAACCTTTTTTGTTCTTCTATCAATCTCAAATTCATTTCTTATATCTATAGATGGATATTGAAGACAAATTTCTATTCCTGCAACACTTTTGAATCATAAGATCCAAAAGTGATTCATTCAGTCTCAAATTGTTTACATAATACAAAATGGATCTTACATGTTATCCAATACAATAAATCATATATTATTCTTAATCAATGATATCCGTAATGTATTTTATAAATATTTATCCTTCAGACTCATCCAAAATATGTATGTACAAATTCAAAGACCAAAAATTTATAAGGAATGTCACTAAATTCCCAAAATCAACATCAACTATCTTTTCAAAAAATAATATTGCTCTTATTCTTACATACCAAATATATTAATAAATTAATCTCAATTAAACAATTATGAAATTTTTCATGCTTCCAAGAGTACAATATCAGGTTGTTGAATATATTACTTAAATATAAACATCTAATAATTCCAGAATCACATAAACCATTAGATCACTAACCACCATCATGGTTACCAATATTATCACATAAAATAAATTTATTATTATATAAACATCAATCACATATTTAGGCATATCTTTCGTAAGTATTGTGTTTTCATGAAGATCAACATAAAATAGAATCACTTCTCTTTATTATCGGTGCTTTCATAACATACTTCCAATTCCTTAAAGAAGAAGTATTATAATAGTATAATTATACATCTCATGATTTTTATAACAACATAAATATTGAATAATTAATCAAATAATATAATTCATGAATCCAAAATAGGCATATTAATCATTCCTCTTCATCTTTGGTAGTATTACATGTGTGAGCATGATCCATTATCTTATTTTGGGTTATATTTCTTTGATTATCGATACATTGAGTTGTGTAGTGTCTCATATCCTTAATGATGAATAATTATACATTGAAACCCATTTTAATACCCTTTCAATAAAAAGAGTGGTGGAATTTTTCTCCACACTTGTAATGGATTCTCATTCCATTTAAGCATGTACCAAGGTGTTTTTGTCCACAATTATCAAATGGGATTAAATAATTCTTTCTCTAATTTCCTTAATCCAAATTTTTCATAGATTTACACTTCCTCACATTCATACCTAAAAATCTGATATACATAGATATTTATTTCATTTTCTTGTTATAGTGAACATAAAATTGGGTAATAATCCAGGAAGTTCCCTCAAATAGTTTTGATTATTGGGAAGTATAGAGGAAGGAACCACTTAAAAACATGAATATCCCTGAAAGAAAACGATTAGTGGAAATTGATACAGGATTTTAGACCATGCAAAAATCATTTATAAGATTTTAATAAAAATATAAAATAACATCATTTGGGTAAATTGAATTATAGAGCAACCTGAAAGGAAGAATGGAGGTTCTGGTAGAATCCCTTACCTTAAGTTTGATGTTGTCCTTAACATGATCTTAATGTCATGGATAACCAAATTACATTAATTAATTAATATTTTTATCACCTATTAGTCAATTGATATATTTTGTATAACCTTATTATGTTCATTCATGACATTTTTGATGGGATAAGAGGTTCAATTTCATTGTTTGTGTGTGTTTTTTCCTTGGTTTTCAATATTGGTTTACTTCTACACATGTAAGGATAAACATGTAAGTTGATAATGGTTGTACAGAATTGAAATTATATCTTATTAGTCAACATACATACGATTACATGGTTATAAAATTCATTTGGTTTTTTGTATTGAAGATGAGTCATTATATAAAATGTTAATGATAAACTTTTTTGTTAATTGATAGTTCTTCAATCACATCAAGCACATTTTTTTATAAATTAATATCATGTGTAAAAAGACTCCATTACCTTAAATATGAAATAATAAATTAATTATAGTCTTTTTCATCCCTCAAAATGGTTTCATGACCAGAAATGGCGACGGTTATAGAAATTGAAAACTCGGCATCCTTGAAAGTGATAAATTAACACATCTAGGATAGGGTTTTCAATTCCAGTGGAAAAGTAGGGGAAAAGATAGATAATGATGAATTATGAAATTATCATAACAAAATTATAGTATATTTAATGTATTGGATTTACCACAACATTTTTATGAATGTAGGTGAGAAAAGAAAATAAGGAACATAAAAGAAAATAAAATGAAATGGAAAGAGGAATTTACCTCTTGAATATATCATCCTTCAGAACCACTTTTTGGGAGTGGATTTGGTCTTTTGAAGAGACCAAGAAATTATGGACATGGTAAAGGTTTTTATGGAGAGATTTTAGTATAATTTTTACTAGGCACAAGGCATGATAGGTTTGAGGTGATGAGGTAAAGAGGGGTTGTATTTATAGAGGAGGAGAGGAGGGTCTTCCAATTATTTTAATCATTAATTTAATATTTTTTATCAACACAATGAACAGTCTTGGTTTTTGTGAAATAATACAATAAAAAGAGCATGTTATTTAGAACCAATGTTTATTTACATCATCCATGACTCTGGCATGATGTAGAAATTTATTTATTTAACATTTATCATAAATTATCATATTTTATTATTCACAAAAAAATCATGTATTTTAGAAAGATCCCAGTCATTAAACCCAATAATTTTTCAACTTGCATATATAATAAATAAAATACATTTTATAAATATAATTTTATATATATGAGATATTTAATTTTTCAATAAAATCATCATTTATTTGAAAAATACATATTTAAAAACTATAACTGGTGTTATAATAATTTGAAAAACAATCTAAGGACTCGTAAAATTATCCTATTATTGTAAGACATAAAAATAATAATCTATGAATACATTTTATTAAAATAAATTTTCTTTTAAATTATTAAATTATTCATAAAATTTTAATTCATATTTTTGACTTATACCAATACTATGGTATAATTATATAATATTATCACTCATAAGATTGGAAAATATTATTTATAATTTCATTTTTAAGGTTTCTTATTCCCTTGGACAATTTATTATTCATAAGGGTCATGTTAATATTTAATAAGGGTAACATTACTATTTATAAGGGTCAGTTACTATTCACCAAAAATAAATTGTTTCCTATGAGACTCCAAAAATCTTACTGATCACAACTATATATGTCATATTTTCGAAATTCAAATCACAGAAGTGAAAATATTATGTCTAAAGGTCGCATAATACTTAGTATTTCATTTATGAATTATGTTGAATTGTGTTGTGATTTCATGTGATTATACTATATGATAATAATAAGGTAATTTCAATTGAATAAAATTTAGGTCATTACATTCTTCCCCCTTATGAAATTTATCCATCGAACTTTAATTTTATATTCTAAGACGTAAACAGGTGTGGGTACTTTTATTTCATTTGTTCATCTAGTACACATGTTACCTCTTCATTGTTATGGTTTCACTATAGTACATTGACTTGCTGAGTAGTACTATTGTCTAGAAATTTATCTCTCTAGTCTAATATCATCAATGGATTCTCCTCATAAGAATGATCTTTCTCCAAATATACCACCTATAATGATAGTAAATGTGAAGGATCTATTATGTACTTCTTTAAGAGGGTTACATGGATGACATCGTGTACTTTATACATGGTACGTGGAAGTTCTAGTCGATCAGCCATAGCTCCTAAATGACCAAAAATTTCGAAGGGGATGACATACCTAGTACATATATTTCCTTTCTTCCCAAATCTCATGACCTTATTCCCTTAATATATTCAAGTGAATATCATGTCTCTAACTTTAAACTCAAGGTCTCATTGACGATTGTCTGCATAACTGTTCTATCAGAATTTGGCTACCTTGTTGTGCTGCTAAATGGTTTTCACCTAATCCACTATTTATTGAGCCATTTTCAGTCCTAGTAGCTTACGCTCACTGACATTATCCCAACATGTTAGTTTTCTGCACCTTTTCACATAAAGGGATTAAAATGGTGCCATTAGGATGCAAGAGTGTAAACTATTATTCTAGGAGAACTTGACCAGTGGAAGATGACGGTACCATCCTCCTTTGAAGTCTATTGAACATGCTCTCAACATGCCTTCCAATTTCTGAGTAGTTCGCTCAGATTGGCCCTCAATTTGAGGATGATAGATCATACTGATGTTTATTTCAGTTCTTAGAGAATGTTTTTGACATTTCCATAACTTGAAGGTGAATATCAAATCTCAATCAGATAAAATATATGGTGGTACTCTATGTAGCTATACCACCTCTTTGATATAAATTTTTGGATGTTTATCCAATGATAAGTCATCTTGAAATGTGATAAAGTGAGTTTTCATTGAAATATAGTCTATAATGACCCATATAGCATTGTTTCCTATAGACATATTTTGAAGTCCAGTGACAATGTTCATTGTGATGTTCTCCCACTTACATGTTGGTATTGATAGTGGTTGAATCATCCAATTAGACTTACATGTTTCAGACTTCACTTGTTGACAAACCAATCACTTTTATGTATATTCAGCAATTTCTATATTCATAATGTCCCACCCAAATTTCTATTGAAGATCTCAATACATCTTTCTTCTCCCTAGTTTAATAGAGAAGGTTGAGCTATGTACATTATTCATAAGCTCCTTATTTATCTCTAGATCAGAAGTTACTCATAATCATGACCCAATTCTCATGAATCCATCCTTTTCAATCATGAACTCAAAAGATTTACCATTTCTGATAGCATCCACCCTTTTCATAATTTCCACATATTTTCTTTGAGCATATTTTATTTTCTCCATTGGGGGTGGTTGAGTGACCATTTGAGATAGGATTTATTATGTTCCTCCATTAACTGTTCCCATATCCATCCTTTTAAAATCTAACAAGAATTTATTTTTTCAATTTTCATCACTGATAAAGTTACATTATCCTTTCTACTTAGATCATCTTCCACCTTATTTTCTTTACTGGGATGGTAGTGGAATGATTGGTCATAATCCATGATGAACTATATCCATCTTCACTACCGCATAATAAGCTATTTATGTGTGAATATATATTTGAGACTCTTATAATTAGTATATATCTCACATTTCTCCCCATTGAGATAATGATTCCATATTTTAAGTGCAAATGTCACTACTGCCAACTCCAATTCATGTGTGGGATTGTTTTTCTCATGGAGTTTCAGGTGCCTTGGGGTGTAGGATATCACTATATCATTTTTCATTATAAAACTACCTAAGACATTCTTTTAAGAATCAGTATACACCACAAAGAGTTCTCCACTTATCAGAAGTGAGAGTATTGGTGTAGTGATAAGCCTCTTTTTGAGATCCATAATGCTTTCCTCTCATTCTTGAGTCAAGAAAAACTTCACCCCCTTTCATGTCTTCTTGGTCAATGGGATTTACAATCTTGAGAGTTTCTTTACAAATTATTGATAATACACAGCTAGACCCATAAATCTATGGATCTCTTTAATAGATGTCGGTTTCGGCCACTCTTAAATTTACTTTGACTAAGAAGGGTCCTCAAATATCACTGTCTTGGTGATAAAATTCCCCAAAAATTATACTTCCTCCATCCCTAACATATATTTAATGCACATTTCATAAACCTTCTTCCTTTTAAATGTCATCATCATAGTATTCAAAAGCTCCTAATGTTCTTCCTTTCTATTGGAGTATATCAGAATATATTCGATAAATACTACCAAAAATTTATTGAGGTATTGTATAAAGAATATATTCATTAAATACATGAATATTGACAAAAAAATTAGTGACTATAAAGGGAATCACTATGAACTCATAGTATACATGCCTCATTTTAAATGAATTATTAGAAATATCTTTCTTCCAAACCTGTAATTGGTGGTATCATGACTGAAGATCTCCCGTAGAGATATAACTGGACCCACAAAGCCAATTGAAGAAGTCATCTATACATGGAATGGGATACTACATCTTTATCATGATTCATTGAGATCATGTTAATAAATTCATAGGCAAATTGATCCATCCTTATTCTTGACAAAGAGTATTAGCACACCTCATAGGGAAGCACTTAGGAATATAAAACCCTTCTCCAAATTCTCCTGTAACTGCTTCTTCTACTCTTCCAGCTCTATAGTGGCCATTCTATAAGGTGTCTTTGATTTAGGTGTGGATCCAAGAATAAGTTCAATTAAGAACTCAACCTCTCACATTCTAGACAGTTAATATTGGCTTCGTATAAAGATAGCCAATCCATGTCAAAAATATCATTGAACTGAACAACAGTATGTATGACAATATTTTCTAAGTGGTTCAGTCCACTAAAATTTACTGAGGAGGTGTTATAAACCTTAGATGAAATAATTCCCCCATTTTATATTCTCAAATCTAACTCAACCTTCAAATTTTGTTGTGGTGTTTGAATAGTTCTACTAAACTTTCAAGATAACAAAGATTGCATAGAACTAGAATCAAATAGTATTTTCGCTATTCTTGAATGAATAACTAGTGTACCCATCACCACATACTCCATCCTAGTAATAGTGATAGCATAATCCCTTTATTTTTTCCTTGGAGTTTGTTGTTGATAGCCTCTGACAACCCATCTCATAGAGAAACTGTTCAAAAAATTCCCATGTTCCTTTCAGTAGAAACATTGTACTATAGTGTGAGTTTTGATTTGAACCTTCCATTCTTCCTCCAGATTTGTGGGATTATTCATATCCATTTGGTATTTTTTAGAAAAATTTCACATTCTTACACATTTAAAGAAATTCTTGTTTCCCTTCATATTGTTCCCAATATTCTTCTTCCAAAAACTTTGACATGTGGGATGTTCAATATTCTTTCCATCATGGGATTTATTTTACAAACCACCCATATTAGACACCATCTTACTCTTTTTTCATGAGGCCTAGAGACCATTTAGAGTCTCTGATCTCCATTTCAACCTTGAGGGCATAACAGAAAATCTCCACATAACTATCGAAGTCTTGAATCACAAACACTTTTCATGGATATGTGTTTAGTACACTAATGAAGTGATCCTCCTTGCTTTCGGTGTTCATGAAAATTTTGGAGGCGTATCTTACAATCCATGGGAAGTGTGATTCATATGCCCCCAATGGAACCAACCTCCTCCTTCTTATGTCTGAGAAACTATTTTTCCATCTTGAGAAGGAGGGTTTGGGGAAAATATTTATTGAATAAAATTATCTTGAATTCATCCCAATCCATGGAATAAATTTCCTCTTGAGGCATCATATTCTTGATTAGTGTCCCATATTGTTCAATTTACCCATAAAAACGATAGACTTCCAGCTCGAATTTCACTTATTTTGAGTAGGGGCGGACAAAAAATATATTTTCAAAAAAGATTTTCCAATATTTCGTGAGGAGGGGATTGGAAGATCCACTAAACACGGGACGCATTTTCCACCTGAAGGATTCTACATCAACATTCTATTTCCTTGGAGGACGAAATTGTTCCACATTATTCAAGTTATTATTCATAACTTGAGCCAACTAATAAAGTATTCTCTAGATGTTTTGAGCACCCATTCTCATCAGATTTGGCATAACATTAGAGAAATATTCACTTTTTATATCACATTTATTGGTGGCACATGTTCTTATATATCCCACAATTAAATAAGAAAAATAACTTACAATTAGATGGATGGAAAACTTAGCTAATAAGTAGAAAAGGATATTTTGACCATAAAGGGATAAACATGTAAAGTAAAAGTATATAATAACTTGTGATTCCATAGATTTAAATCTAGGTTATAATTAATCTATTTTTTATCAGATATTCATATGGGCTATTTTCCTTATTTTTTATGTTCCCTTAATAATGGATCATAAGAAACATATGAATTTACCAAAGCATATCCAACAGCAGTGTCAAACCAGGAATGCAGCAAGGTACATTGTTGTACAGCAGTTCCCATTTGATTATAGCTCAAAGTATTGATTCAGGCTTTACCCCTATATACATATGTCTAGAGCCACATCCACTTTTTTGTATCTAGATAGGTATGTATTTTCATGATAGAACACTTATGCTATACTAACCAAAATTTAGGAACATTTTCGTATACTTAGTCTTATCTCTAAGGTTCAAATTAAATTTATAAATTCCTAATCTAAAGAAATAACTAGACCGTCTATTGATACCAACTATAGATATTCTAGCCTTTTACAAATAACATTACATGATTTTAAACATAATAAATAATCATATTACAATACAAGGATCATAATTTCTAGTTTCTTGGAAGACTAGGTACATAAAACAAAAAACATTTGACTTAATAAAACGTTTCTTTATTTAGTCTTAATAGAGATATCCTAACTTACATTATGCACAAACATCTTAACAGGATAACATGGGTCTAACATGAACAAAGGGATGACCTAAAAGCCCTGTAAGGGAATAAAAATAAGAATAAATATTTAGCATATGGGTTGGAAGGCATAACATAATGACATAAAAAGGCATGGAACATATGGAATAATAACATATAAACATTAGATCTTATAAACATAGATTCATGGTAATGTGGAAAGAAAATACAAATGACTTTATAATTATTAAAGGCTTGTTTCACATAGAGGATAATAAGTCAATGTTAACCACCAAAATCATTTCACATGGTAGCATGAGTCAAGGCTAACTACCTTGACTTTGCACATAATGTCTCATGAGACTCAACTTTACCAAATTAATTGGAGTTATATCTTGGTGAACCCATCATAACATGTTCATGAATATTGTTTCCACATATAGAATAATAAAGAATCAATCACACATAAACATAATGTTTACCCAGGGTAAGAATTGAGTGTCATAATTATGTCATCAAGCATAACCATTGGGAGTGTAATAAAAATGTCCATGAAGGGAAGAAATTAAATCATGGATATATAATAATAGTGTATAAAATTCATATATGTTGTCAATTTATGTCAATTTAATGGGATGAAATTAAAAAAAACATTTATGAAACTCCAGAACTAAAACATTTTAGTGTGGTTTATGGAAAATATCAAAGATCACTTGAAATATAAAAGGAAATAATATTTTATATAAAACCTGAAGTGAAATGAGAAGGTTTTCATAATAAAAATTATTGGTTTCATAAAATTAATGGTGTCTTAAAATATATTATTGATTTCACTTAAAATTTGGTAAGAATCTGGGAAGTCCCCTTAAACAAGTTTGCTTATCGATAAGTATTGAGGATGGAACCACATATAAACATGTATTTCCCTAAAGGATAATGATTAATGGAACTTTATACATGAGTTTTTAGAATTTACATATCATTTATAATATGTAAATACCATTAATAGATTATTTAATTTTTGTAAAAAGATTGATAGAGCAACCCGAATGAATATTAGAGGTTCAGGTAGAATCCCTTACCGTATGTTAGATGGTGTCCTTCACTTGATCTTAATGTCCTAGATAACAAAATTAAATTAATTAATTAATATTTAAATAACATTTTATTCAAGTAATTTAATTTTTATAAATTTCTTAAGTTCATTCATAACATATTTTATGGTTTAAGAGATTCAATTTCATGGTTTGGGAGAGTTTGTTTCCTTGGTTTCATGATAGGTTTACTTAAATAAATTTAATTATAAACATGTAAGATTATAATGGTTGTAAAGAATTAATGTTTCATGTTCTTATTGAATATTAATTAGTTTACATGGTTACAAAATTCATTTTCCAATTTGATGTGAAAATATATCATTATATAAAACAATAAAGATAAATGTTTTGGTTAATTAGTGGGTTTTTAATCACATCAAACACATTTTTATTTATAAATTAAAATCACTTGTACAAAAGACTATAAAAGATTAAATCATTCATAATATAGTAATTATAGTTTGGGTCAACTATCAAAATAATTTAATGACCATAATTGGAGATGATAATATAAATTGAAAACTCACCGTTCTTGAATGTGATATAACACATCTCGAATGGTGTTTTCATTTCTAGTATAAATGTTGGAGAAAAGAAATTTGTTGATGGATTATTCAATTATTATAAAACAATTATTGTACATGTTAGGTATTGTAGTTATCATAACATTTAGATAAATGGAGGTGGGGAAAGTAAAATAATTAAAGGAACATGGAATAAAATAAAATAAATGAAAAGTGGAATTTACCTCGTGAATATATCTTACTTGAGAACCACTTTAGAGAAGAGGATTTGGTCTTATTAAGAGACCATGGGATTTTGGACATGGGACTAGGGATTAGAGATATATTTAAGAATAATTTGTACTTGGCACAAGGCTTGAGAGGTGAGAGGAGAGGAGGTAAAGAGGGGTGGTTTTTATAGTGGAGGAAAGGAGGGGTTTTCCATTATTTTAATAAATAGTTTAATATTATTTCTCAAGACTATGAATAGTCATGATTAATGTGACCAAATATAATAAAGAGATCATATCAGTGTGAACCAATGTCCTTTTACAATATCCATGACTCAAGAATGAGGCAGAATTTCATTTATTTAGCATTTATCGTAAATTGTCATATTTTACTATTCACCAAAAATTCATGTCTTTTAGAAAATCCCAAAAAAATCACCCAGACTATTTTTTCACATGTAAAAATAAAAATAAAATCCTTTTTATAAATATTATTTTCTAAATATGAGATATTTTATTTTTAAATTAAATCATTATTTACTTGAAAATGCATATTTTAAAATAATAACTGATTTTATAATACATTGAAAATTTAACTAAGGTCTCATAAAATTATCCTATAATTGTGAGAAATAAAAACTATAATTTTTTTAATACATTTTTTGAAAATAAATTTTCTAATAAATTATTTAATTATTCATAAAATTTTAATTAAATATTTATGACTTATACCAACACTATGACATTATTATATCATAATGTCACTTATACTAAGGATAAATATTATTTATAATTTCATTGTTAAGGTTACTTGTTCGCATAATTAATTTACTATTCATAACGGTCGTATTACTATTCATAAGGGTAACATTACTGTTAATAAGCTTCAATTATTATTCACCAAAAATTAAGTTAGACTTATTGAACTCTAAACATCTTACTAATCACAATCGTGTATGTCGGATTTTTGAAATTAAAATCACAAAAGTGAAAATATTATGTTTAAATTTCACATATCACATAGTAGTTCATTTAAGCATGATGTGGGATTATGTTTTGATTTCATGTGATTATAATATTCGACAATAATAATGGAATTTTCATTGGTAAAACTTTGGATCATTACACATACCCATGGATATTCAACTAGTTGAATAATCACAAGTATTATCATTAACTAATCTCATAATGAGGGAATTTATAATGCGAGATTTTATAAACATTCCATTAAAGCCTTTTCCAATATGTTTACATAAATGGGTAAGCCCTAGACCAAAACATGGTCTAGTTTTTCCCATGAGACCTAGTAATGCATCAAGGGGCTATACCGGGACCCACCCATCACTTATTAATTCCAATGAATTTCTCATATGAGAGATAAAATATAATAAAAATATTAATTCATGTTGAATCTATCATATGAAATGTAAATAATTTTCCCAATCAGTAAATATAATCTTAAACCACCCAGTATAATAGCGTGTTAACATAGATTACAATACTCATATAAAATCTTTGAGAAATTCTCGAGATAAATACCACTTTAACATGGAAATCCTTAACTTAAAAAGATACACAATTATAAAAGAAAACATTTTAATGGAAAATAATCTTTTATAATTGTATTGGATTTATAAACACATTATGGTTTCCTAAACTCATTATGTTCCACTCATGTTGTATGAGGTTTAAAAAAATATTTTCCTTTAAACATTAAATAGGGAACATTTAAAATAGTATTTTTAAAATAATGTGTGAGCATTGTATGCCCCATAAAAGTAGTAATTATAAAATGTAAAAATTTAACACCATGAATATAAACATTTTCATGATATTATATGTAAAATGGAATTATACATACACCACATTGAAGGAATAATTGGTAAATAAGTCATATATCACAGAAATAAAAGTGACATGATAAAACCATTACCACTTGTACGAAAGTGTTACTCAATTGTAATTAATGTCCAAGATAATAAAATTTGATTTATAAATTATATGATTAATAACTTTTTAGAAGATATTTGATTTATTTTAATTTTATAAAGTTAACTTATGGCCTCTTGAAGGGTTATAATGATTAATTTTGTTGTTTTTGGAGCATTAATATCACGATTTTATGGACGGTTCCCTTCTATATAATTATGGTATTTCATATAATATAGGAATAAATTCTCTATAAGTGAAATTATTTAGTATTAATTAAATTCCATAATTATAAATTATAATGTATATCATTTGGTTATATGGTAAGAGGTAGATTTATAGCATCGAAAATTAATGAAAAATGATTAGTTTATTTTGGAGGTTTTACAACCATCATGAACTACATTCATTTTATTTATTATTATGTTTATATACTAGTTCCAAAACATTAAATAAATTTTAATAAAAATATTATAATCTGCTTTAAATGAAAAATTTGTTCTATGACAATCCTTTAATACTTTATTGAAAACAAAAAACTTGTTATCCATAAAGGCAGTGAATCGCCACCTCACAGATGATTTTTTCATTTCTAGAATAAAAGGGGAAGATAAGTGACTTAATGAAGGATATTCCATTTACATAATAAAATTTAATTACATGTACTATACTATAGTTACTATGACACTTTGAATATGGGTAGTGATTGAAGCATAAGAAAAGAGAAAAAATTAAAATTTAAAGAGGGAGTGTTTTACCTCTTGAGTGTCACCTCCTTGAGAAAATCCTTAAGACATAAGGAAAGGGCATTTCAGTGATACCAGTATGACCAGAACAAGGGGAAGTGGTTTGGAAGAATAATTGCTCTGAATATAAGCAATATCGAAATCTTAGAAGGTGTGAGGAGGAGGGTTGTTCTTTATAATGGATGAGAGGGGTGTTTTTTATTTTATTTTTCATCAGTTTATTATTTTTTCTCAAAACAGTCAATAGTATTGATTATTTTTACGAAAAAAATTAATTTGAAATTTGAGTTCTGTATAACGGTTACATACGTCATCCATGGCTCAACCATCACTCAATATTTCATTTATTTCTTTATAATATCCAATAATCTAAATTATCATATTTCAATATTCACAAAAAATTCAACTACTTTAGAAAAATACCAAAAACTCACCAAATCTACTTTTAGATATTTAGATTTTATAAATGTAGTCGATTTTATTAAAATATTTTTTCTAAATATGAGAAATTTCATTTTTAAAAAAATCATCATTTATTTGATTGTTTCATTAAAAATTAATTACTATATAATAGTTGTATAATTATTTAAGGGAATTATTTATTCATTAAAAATTAAAAAAAATACGATAATTTAGATATATATTTTCCCTATAAAAAAATTTCTAAAATTGATGATATCTTTTTAAAAACACCATATTAAAAATAACGTAGTTATTTAAAATATGAATGTGGAATTTTGTGATTTTATTTAATTTAAATAATATAAAAATCATTTTCATTGAACAATGTCCATTAAATAATTAAAATTATAATATTAGGTGTTAAGGGTAGAATATGAATCAAAAAATAGTATTTTATAATGTTTTAGGGTAATTTAATAGTTCTTATCATTTTATTTTTAACCTAAATTTCCCAATTAACCCTTTACCATGGTAACAAAAATTACCAAGGTTACTATTCTTCTTATTCAAAAATAAAAGAGTAATATTTTTTAAATTTAGAAATTATGAATCCAAATATTAAATCCATTTTTGAATATATCAAACATAAATGTTTTAGAATTCTCATTTTTATAAAAATAATTATTTTTCATTACTCACTGTAAAAAATATTTTTTCATAAAAATAATAAAAATAATCCTAATATAATTTTGACATTAAACATTAGAAAATAAATTTTTTTTTCAAATACAATTTATAACTTCATGAAAATAATATTTAAATCAAGTTCTCCATTAAAAGTCAGTAAAATTACCTTTTAGAAAATATTTGTTTTGCATTAAATTGGATTTATTCTAATCTTAAGAAATTAAAAATTATTGGTTGAATTTAAAAACATTTTACTGGATATGTAACATATAAATTTCATTAAAATCATCCAATAATATTTATTAATTTAATTTATTAAGATAAAAATCTATTATGGTCATAAAAATAGTTTTTTATAAAAACACATCATTTATATTCAATTAGTTTTAAATTTTATTTCTCATTAGTCAATATGTAATTAACCCAAGTGTAAATTATATTTAAATATTTTCTTAGTCTCATTAATTCCTTCAATTCTAACCACCAGATGATAGCTATCACAATAAAATAAAATTATTTATTTATTTATTTAGGTATGTAAGCTATCGAATAATTTAAAAACAGGAATACCCTAAAATCATTTGTTGATATAGTTATATTTGGTATCAGATTTCATTTTAGATAAATTATGAGATTATGATGTTTTAATTTAAGGATATCCTAAGATTTATGCAACCCTTCAGAGGTCTATATGCTTAAGAATGGTTATAAGTTCAATGTTTTAGATACCCCTTTGATGTTCTAAGTAGTAAACATTTTTAGCTAATCAATTAAATTCTGGGAGTTGTTTTATTGTCTTGGGGTATTTATAACCCTTAGGATCGACATTAAGTATTATTTATGGTGGTATTATTTTTTCATTTCTAAAGGTGAAAAGGAAAACATGGTGGTCGAGTGATAACCTGTCATATCTAAAAACCTTGGGGCTTTTAACCCACAACTAAGGGGAGACAGTGGTATAATGTCTACCACTGGCCTATGTCATGTCCAAGATAGTTTGACCATTTTATAGGTAAATATTATGTTTATTTTTGAAACATATGGTATTTTATTTGAAGAATTACTGTTGATTTATCTTGTAATAATATATGATAAAATCCTTCTAAACCATGGGTTTTAAACTTAGTCATGAAATGTTTGATGAATTGTAAGGATAATTACATATATAATGATTTGGTCAGAACATTGAGTATTAGTTTTGAATTTTAGAGTTTAAGGTTTCCTCATTTATTTCAACATCTTACCACATACTAAACATTTTTGTTTAGCTTAATGTCCAAATACAAGTGGAATTCCTTTTTACCCCTTTTATGACTATATGGTATTTAAAAGATCATTTTAGTGCTTTAGACATGAGTAATCCTTCTTGAATACCCATAATTTAGGGAAGAGGTTATGATTTGGTGGAAATTAGTTAAAGGATAAAATTTCATATGTCCTATAAAAATATATCCTTATGTTTTCCGTCTTGTTGGTAACATGATTCCTCAACTTTATAAAAGGATCTTGAAACCAAATGTTATCCCATTATTACCATCTCTGATGTTATCAATGACCTTTTTTACACATATTTAGTTATGGTTTCATGATTTCTACATTTATATTGATTATTCACTTTATAGTGATTGATGATATCCTCCACTCTATATCCTTATTTTGGTTTTACATTTTTCTTCCATGTATAAATCATCACTTCCAACATATGACATACTATTTGGAAACATGTTATGTTTTGTTTTATATGACCCGCATAATTAAATTTCACTTTTAATAAGAATATTTTTTATTAACCCTTTTTACTATGTGGGTATATAGAAAAAGTATTTTCAAATGTACGTCATTTGATTACAGAAGAAAAGTTCAAATTATGAGGATGTAATTAATTTAAGGGGGGTGACATAACACCCTGATATTTGGAAAGTAGTAAATTATATTCAATAATGTAATGGATATGAAATAATGATTTTATATTTAATTATAAAAAACACTCTGTTTATCTTATGTTACATCAAACCATGATATTTCTATATTCGATAACATATTTAATATGAAACACCAACCATAAATGACCAATGATATATATTACCATAATAAACTAGCTGTTAAAATTGTGGGTATTATTAGTATTAACTACTTTATGAAATATATATATATATATATATATATATTACTCACTATATATAAATTATTGATTAATTTTTAGTAAATAAATAATCATTTTTTGGTAAAGTGACATCATTCTTATAAAATCTGTTTTTTTCAAAAATGATTTTAATTGATTTTTAGGAAAAAATATTATAATAAATTTTTATATATTTTATAATATTTATTTGATAAAATAAATTTCAATATTTTAATAATAATATAAAATTTTATTCTGGGTGGAAATTTTAGATTTTTTGTCAATATGTCGATTTTTCTAGGAATAATAAAAAATACCGAATTTTGTGAACAGTATTTTCAATTCAACAAATTAATTAACATAAATGTCCCAATATGTTTTCAACTAACATTTTTATTATTTATTTATATTTAATCAAATTGTTTAATTTTGAATAAACAGTATATTGGTTTTTGGTATAGGTTTTTTTGGGTTTAAAAAAATGTTTTTCTAAAATATGTTTAAAAATGTATAATGTTTATCCATTTTAATTAATTTAAATAATCCCTAATGGGAAATATTATCTTTTATATTTATATATTAAATATCATTAAATATTAATTAATTTTCATATAATTATTATTAATAATTAATGAGTTGATATAAATCATCTTTTTCTAAAAATACTCTTCTTAAAAACATGTTATCTTGCTGCGATTACGGGAATAATATTAATTAAAATTTTACATTTATGTGAATTTAATTTATAGAAATATATTTAAATGTTTCAATAGTAATAAATTATAATTTCTAATAATGGAAACTTAATTTTGTACTAAATTAATTAGTGAAAATTGTTAAATTAAATTATAATAATTATGATAAAAATGAGTTTACAAAGAGATTAAACTTTTAATTTATGGGGAAAAATTTCTTAGAAACATAAATAAAATTATGTACATATTCAGACCCTTATGACCATAGGATATATTTGTATGTGTTTTGGGACAATATTCCATGAATGTGACCCATATAAGATTTTAATTAAGGATAAAGGTTTGAAGTGAGGTATGGTATTACAGAAAAATATAATAATGAGGAAAAGTAAGTTCGAATCAAGAAAATCTAATGAATCAGCCATGAAATAAAAAAGGACCCCCTAAGAGTACGTTTTCCCCACTAGTTCCACAAAAAAATTATTATCAATGCAGCTTCATGCAAAGACCATATTTAAAGATAGATATATGTATTTCATTCCACGTGAAGAAGAAATATATGGAACTTTCATTAAAGAAGTTATTGGTATTTTTTTATAAATCAAATTCTCAAGATTGAATTTCTGGGAGTCTCAATTACTTACATAAGGTAAATTTTTATAATACATATGCCCAAATAAAGATATAATATGTTCATTAATGTTAATAACTATTCATATTTTCAATATTTATTTATATTACTTCTATATAATTGGAAAATCTTTTGAATCGCAATTTGAATTCATTAATCCATGTATCATTTCTATGCAAGAAACCTCTTTATAGAAGGAATAAATTTATAAAAAAGTGGACTAAACGATGTATTTGAGAAGAAATTACTGCCAACAGACACATTTAGATGCCTATAATACAGTATCCAAACTCTATAATCTAATTATATAAAATATTTTTTTATTTTTTATTACATTTATTTGTTTTTTAGGACTTACAAGATGCTTATTGTAATCAACTAGGACGCCAAAAATATTTATTTTTTGTATCCAATTCAGGTATATCCAAGGAATTTACAACACATGAAGTGTATTGTAAATTTTTAATGTCACATCCATGACTTCCTTATAAGGAATTTTTTATTTAATTTCCATTCTTGAATTTTTTTATGGGTATCCTATGAATTTTGGTTGAAATGGTGGGTTTTCAAAATTTGGGCCAAACCGTGAGCCCATTCTTAGATTTAAAAACCAATTTTTTTTCTTTCATAAGCCCTTTATTTTTCATCATTTTTCATCCATTCCAATTCATAAATGGCCTCCCCAGACCTATTAACACCTCCATATAAATTTTTATCGTTTAAAAATCTATAATCATGTTGTATTTGGGTTTTTTTAGGGTATTGGTCCTGCCTGTAATCCCATTTTTCCCTTTAAATGTTTTTTTAAATATTTAATATCTCTTTATTTTTTATTGTTTCGTCAGTTATTTCACCTCCCTCATGAAGACAATATCCCTAGGATATCCCCCATTATAGTTTTATAATTTTTGGTGCTCTTGGGAACCAAAAATTAGGTCGATCTTTCTTAATCATTCTCAAATCGACCAGATTTGATGAGGTAAAATGATTCTTTCATAACTACTTCAATTTTCATAACTTTCTCCCATTTCAGTCCCCATATGACCTAATATTAATTCTTCAAACCTCCATTCTAGTTTTGGTTACTTGGATATTCAAATTTGGTGGATTAAGTGAAATCTCTTCAAGATTTCTGCAAGTAAGTCTTTCTCTCTTTGATTTCTTTTCTTTCCTTGGGTTTTTTTTTCACCCTTTATGGAGTTCTAAAATTTCCATGAGTTAGGTTTCGTGCCTAGGGTCTAACATACTATCGTTTTGGTGAAATATTTTGGTTTTATGTTTCTTTACTCTTCCTTGAGGTGCAGCGGTGGTGCGATTGATGTTTCGCACCAATATTTGAGGGTTTCGACACTTTCAGTAGGTGATTCCATGTGTGATCATTTATATATGAGTTAGATTGGTTTAATTACTTATTTTTCATTTTCCTAATATATATTTTTTGGGGTGAAAACTATTTATGATGGATTTGGTAAAGAATTTAATTTTATAATGGCATTTTAGTTTGAAATTGGGTGGTTTTCATGTGTAACCCTTGGGGTATTGTTTTGGTGTGTTTTATAACATACGAAATTGGTGTAATAAATCTTTTTGGGATTCCAATTAAGATTTTTCAGGTTCTTTGTGTGCATTTGGGTTTAAAATAAGTTATTTTAATGGGTTTTATGTGTGAAACCATGTAATGCCTCTTTAAAGCGTTTTATGAAAATGTTTGTTTTTCATGTGCATCTTTTCTAGTATTATTTGAGATGATTTTATAATACTTTAGAGTGGTTAAATAAATATTTCTAGATCTGAAAATTCTGATTTTTATAGGTATTGGTGTGATTTTTTCTTTGATATAGGATTTCGAATTGGATTTGGAGGGCAAAACAATGTTATACCCCTTGGGTTGGTTTTATGAAAATTGTGAATGATTTAATGAGATACAAAAAGTGTGTAGTGGATTATTATGTATTTTTTTGTGGTAGTGTGTTATTGAAATTTGTTTTTTAAGGATAAAGTTCTCATTTTTTATGTCAAACGTTTTGGTAATGTTTTTAAAATTTTTGAGGTGATTTATGAAATTGGGTTGTGGGTGCGATACATGTTTTCAGGCTGTTTTGTGTGAGTGTGATGTGAAAAATGGACATTGTTTATGAAAATAGTATTATGTAACATGTGAGTGGGATGTTATGTGATATTTATCATCTTGGGAAATGTTTTATAAATATTTTAAAGGATTTTTTGAATTGTGAATGATGTGCAAAAAAAATTCGTCTATTTTGGTGGGACTTTGATTTCAAAATCAATTTGAATGAAAAAGTGGATTTGGGGACTTGTGTGATGTACATGTGGGATGTTTGGTGAATTTTTGATGTGGAAGTGATATTTTCATGTAAATATTATATTTTTGGTCTTGTTGAACTTTTTTGATCATAAGAGGGAAACCTGGGTATCTAGGTGGGTGGACCTATACTAGTATTCTAGTAACCATGTAAGGTTTGACCTCAGTTTCACATAGAATATTTGACGCTAGCAACAATAACATTACTATTATGATGATAATTGGGGAACACTATGTTATGGTTTTGTTACCTACTAGTGTCTCCTGCATGGGAACAGATATTTTGACTGTTACTCTCATCGAGATACAATTCACCTAGGACCCAGAACGAGCTAGTACCTGTAGGTTATTTTCTATTGCTTGTTCTCATTAGTTACATTGTTCTTACTATTGGAATATAGTATGTTTAGTTGTAAAATTTAGTAGGGTTGACATTATTTAAAAACTTATTGATTCTTAATGATATCCCCCTTGAAAATTATTTTAATTTTTAATATAAATATTTTAGAAATTGTAACTACCATTTCCTTTTTATTAAAATATGTAAACATTTCATCTTTGAATGTTTATCACATGTGATATCTTAGTGTTGGTATCAAAATGGGAATTTTATCACATCCTACTTACACCCTTGTGTGTAATTTGACTTGGTTATATTTGTTTTCAGAGGTTGGGTATAGTTTTTAGTACCAGTGGTTCTGGTATTTAGCAGGTCTTTGCTGGTGAAGTCTTGTGGATATGGCTTGAGGGTGGTTACACATTACATGAGGGTTATTGGGCTATTTATTTCTGGTTTTGTAACTTTGTTATAGTCTTGGTGAGTTGTTTTAAACTATTTAATTCAGTTCTTAATTTTTGTAAAATATTTTTTTGTTTGAATAATCCAGATTCATTTTATTTGATTCATTTGTTGTTTTATGTTTATAAACTCGAGTAAATTGTTCCCAATTCTAATTTTATGATACCCAGGCACTTGATCTAGCCTTTGGGGATTGAGAATTCCCATCAAGACTTTTCATGGGCCAGTTTTAGGGTCATTTTTTGTGGCAACCAAATTTGGTTTGTGACAAAGTGGTATCAGAGCTGGTTCAGGTTACCTCTTTTGGTCGTGTTATTTGGGGAAGAGTCAGGATAGTCTGGATTTAGGGTTTTCAGGATTTGGTATTTCAGTTTTGGGTAGTGTGCCTGATCACCAAACCTAATTAAGGGATTCAACTTTCCATGGGAAGTCCATATTTATCTAAGTCCTTTGGTTTTCATGGTTTGATGATGATTTTGTGAAATGAAAAGAGAGTTGGGTTAATGGTCTCAATGAGCTCGTCAGGCCAGTAAAGCCATTTGATGCCAGGGATATTCCCTAGAATAATCATTGTGATGATGAAGTCATTGGAATATGGATTCCAACCATATTTCCAAGTCACCCACTAAAACTAGTATCCTCTCTCATTGTCTTGTGTTCCTCAGTTTTAAAATCTTGGAACACTGGTTTTCAAATGAATTGGTTTTAAGAATCATAATGTGTTTCTTAAAAGGTTTTCAAATAAAGAGGGATTGTTTTGATTTATGAAATGGTGGAACTGAAAATTTAGAATTTTTTTGAAATGGAAAATGGTGTGCTTACACCTCTTTTGAAAGTAAGGACTATATTGAATTTGGTTTTAAAAAAACATTTCCAATAAAGTTTTCTTAATATTCAAAGGGTGTTTTAATGGGATGAAATATTAGTAAATTGATGTTAATAACTTAAAAGTGAGTTCTTATCAAAATGGTTGTGTCTTTCTAAAATGTTTGGTAAGAAGTGAATTGGGATTTTGATCTCGTTGTTAGCAGTTTTGAGAAAAAGGATGTGTTTGTTGACCATTTTGTTTTTGAAAAGTGGAAAGAATATTTGTTTTAACCTTTGGTATTACAATTAGAGACAACATTCATGGGGTTATATGGGTTGATGGATGGTTGAGCGCATGACTAGATGGGTGTCGGGACAAATATGTGGAGTTTGTATAGTGTGGCACAGAAACATGCATGTGTGAGGCCCATGGGGTACCATTGGTGGATAAGCTAACCACTGAACCGTTTGTTTGAAAAGAAATGTTTTTAAATAAAAACATGATGTCTTGATGAATTTTTTGGGATGGTGTATATTATGTGTTTTTGGAAAATGTTGATGTTGTGGGATGTTTTTAGTCCGTGAACCCCTCCGGTTTAAACCGTGTTTTGAGTTTGTGTTTTCTCGGTAATCTGGGTAGAAGGACTGGTTAGTAGTCTCTTCTTAGATATGTTTTGGGACTCCTTTATGGTGGTTCCATTCATGTGTTTGGAACTGTTTTGTGGTATGTTTTGACCAATAAACTAGATTGGTTGGGTCCTTGGGTTCTCTCATTGTATAAGGTCTTCCCCCATTAAGTGTTCATGAACAACTGAAGTGCATCCTGGATTGTTTCACCATTGGAAAATCCTCCAGTTGATCAATATAAAGAATATTTTATCGATATTTGTTGATTGATTCTACAACCATTCCTTTCATTTATTTTTGGATCTTCTTGTAGTATGAGAGTTCTCGTGGAAGGTTTAAAGAGACCTTAGTTTCTTAAGTTTCCTACTTCGTTGAAGGTGGAAGTGGTCTGGGGTTGTTAGTGTGGATGAGTGTCTCAATGGTATCCAATAGGGCCTATGGGTTCTTCATAGTTTCTTTGAAGTAGGATTTCTTGTTAAACCATCAGTTTTGGAAAACTGGTCTTGAGAGGTTATTGTGGCCACTTTCTGGGCTTGTGTGTTGTTTAGGGACTTGGCTTAAGGTCATGTTCCATGGATTGTTTCTATCAGTCACAATGGTCATGTTCAGTGATTCCTTGTTATGTCATGTTCTTGTTTGACTGTAAAGGTGAATGTTGTGCAATCCTCTAAGAGTATATATTTTTTTGGGAGTATGTCACCCTTGGAAAAACATCAAAATCCCTTATTCCAGATAAATGTTTTTATATGCGTCCTTCCCTTCTATTATTTCTCACCCAAAGAAACAATGTGTGATGTGTGTGCATCTTATAAGACCTTGTTTCAATGAAATTTTGGGTTAGGATAAAGTGAGTTTGGAATGTTTTATTTATTATTAAACTTATTGAGTATTGTGGTGTAGTTGTTTGTATTACCAAAAGAAGAAGTTTTGTTTAGGTGGTTTCCAAAGCCCAACTATGAGCTCGAAGATTCTTCAATCATTTGAGCTCCAGCCATAGATCCTGGAGAGAACCTGACACATAGTTAGGGGAAATCCCAAGGTCATTCAAACCCTTGTAAAAATTCCTACCATATGTATGTATGATAAAATGAGTTTAAACCTCTCATATCATCATCTTGTTCCAGTAGTTCCTGTTTGGTGTAGAGGTTGGAGGACCCCATTTCCATGTTGTAACCTGAGTTCATACTTCCCCCTTTGGTTTCGAATGGGTATTTGGAGAAAGGATTGAAGTTTGGCTAGAAATACTGAGCACACAGTTTGCACATGGTTAGTAGTGACCATTCCCTATAAAACCATGTAGATATAAGGATCCCCAAAGATAACACACGGTTTCCAAAACAATGCTGACTAACTGTGTGTCCATCCCAACTCTTAAAATTTTGGTGCCTATATACATTCGCTCATGCTGGTCGGTTAAGATGGTTGGTTCTTATGGTGGGGATACCCACTATGAAAATTATATAATTTCTTTTGTAAAGGTATTATAGAAGTATACCCCTTGAACTGGGGAGTCTATTCAGGCCTCCCCCTATTAGTGTCTTAAATCTATCTTGGGAAAATTTAAGTTGTCTCTTATAGTGGGGAGCCCATTTCTGTCTCTCCATACTTGAAACTCAGTTTGGTACTTGGTCTTATCATGGTGGGAGGTAGTCTCATTCAGATCTATCTAACTACGAACATCTTCCTGGGGTAAACTTTGGGATTGGATAGATCCCAACAGTTTAGCTAAAAAAAGTATGTGTATCCTAGTTCATTGCAGTTGTTCGTCTGGGTAGATTACCTGAGTCTTGTTCATAAAGTGTTTTAAGGGTTTCCTTTTGGGGATAAAGTCTAAATGTTCTTGATAATTTCAGTAAATTAATGTAAGTTTTTTTTTGTGAGATTATTACTTTCTTAATTGATCAATGTATGTGTTTTGTCCTTTTGGGGGTGGACTGAACTTGGCGAAGGAATACATTTCTGGTCTATCAGTTGAGTTTGGTTTTTTTTCTTTTGGACTTGTTGTGGATTTCCAGGGGCGGAATGTTTTATGGTGGGGTGAATTGTCACATACATGACTTACTTAATAAGAATTTTTTATTTAATTTCCATTCATGATTTGTTTCAAGGTTTTCCTATGAATTTCATTTGAAATGGTGGGTTTTCAAAATTTGGGCCAAACTGTGAGCCCATTTCAAGAATTAATAACCAATTTTGTTTATTTTATAACTCCTTAATTTTTTTAAAATTTTCATCCATTCCAATTCATAAAGGGCCTCCCCTGACCTACTAACACCACCATGTAAATTTGGAGCCTTTAGAAATCCATAATCATGGTGTATTTGGGTTTCAGTTTAAGTTATTGGGCTAGCTCATAAGCCCATTTTCTACTGTAAATGTTTTTTTTAATTCTTTAAAATCTCGTTAACTGTTTATTTTTCTTTGGTGATTCTACCTCCCTATCGAATAAAATATCTCTTGCATCACCCCCATTACTGGTTTATCATTTTTGGATCTCTTTGGAACTATGGATTAGGGAGATCTTTCTTAATCTTTCTCAAATAGACAAGATTTGAGAAGGTAAAATGATTCTTTCATAACTCATTCATTTTTCATTATTTTTCCCCCATTTCATTCCCCAAATTACCTACCATGACTCCTTAAAGACACCATACCATTTTTGGCTACACGGAGATTCATATTTGTTTGGATTTAGGATGATCTCTTCAAGATTTCTATAAGTAAGTCTTTCTCTCTAGATTTCTTCTCTTTCCTTATGGTTTCATTCACCCGTTCATGAGTTCAAAAATGTCCATAAGTTATGGTTAGTTCCTACGGTCTAACTTACAGTCATTTGGGTGAAATATTGAGGTTTTATGTTTCTTTTAACTTCCTTGAGGTGCAGCGGTGGTGTGATATATGTTTGACACCAATATTTGTGGGTTTCAACATTTTCAGTAGGTGATTCCATGTGTGATCATTTATAGATGAGTTAGTTTGATTTAATTACATATTTTTGATGTTCCTCATAATATTTTTGTTGTTAGAAAAAATTTTTTGATGGATTTGGCTAAGAATTTAATATTATAATTTCATTTTAGTTTTAAATTGAGTGTTTTTCATGTGTAACCCTTGGGGTATTGTCTGGGTGTGTTTTATAACATTTGAAATTGGTGTAATAAATATTGTTGGGCAGAGAATTATTCTTTGGTATGGTCTTGGTGTTCGTTTGGGTTTAAAATAAGGCCTTTTAATGGGTTTTATGTGTGAAACTATGTAATGCCTCTTGAAAGCATTTTATGAAAATGTGTGTTTTATATGTGCATCTTTTGTTGTATTATTTAAGGTGATTTTATAATACTTAATATTGGATAAATAAATATTTCTAGAGGTTAAAATTCTGATTTGGATTGGTATTGGTGTGCTTTTGTCTTTGAAAGAGGAGTTGTAATTGGGTTTTGTGGAAAAAACATAGTTATACACCTTGGGTTGGTTTTATGAAAATTGGGAATGATTTAATGAGTTACACAAAGTGTTCAATGGTTTCTTATGTACTATTTTGGAGGTAGTATGTTATTAAAATGATTTTTTTAAAGATAAAGTGGTCATCTTGTATGCTAAAAGTTTTTTTAATCTTTTATAATTTGTTCAGGTGATTTATGAAATTATGATGTGGGTGCGAAACATGTTTTCAAGATGTTTTATGTGAGTGTGATGTGAAAAATTTACATTGTTTATGAAATGAGTAATATGTAACATGTGAGGTGATGTTATGTGATTTTTATCATCTTGGGAAACATTTTATAAAACTTTTAATGGATCTTTTGAATTTTGAATGATGCGCAAAATGTGTTGTGGTCTTTTTTGGTGTGAGTTTTATTTCAAAATCAATTTGAATGAAAAAGTGGATTCTATTACTTTTGTGATGTACATGTGGGCTGTTTGTTGAATTTTTGATGTGAAAGTTATATTTTAAGGTGAAAATTATATTTCTTGTCTTGTTGAACTTGTTTGATCATAAGAGGGAAACCTGGGTATCTAGGTGGGTGGACGTGTACTAATATGCTAGTGAATCCATAGGGTTTGGCCTCAATTTCACATAGCATGTTTGACGCTTAAAACACTTTCTAAACTATGAGTATAATGATTAGGGGCCACTAGGATATGGCTACGTCCTCTAATAGTGGCTCATGCATGAGAACTGATATTTTGACGGTTACTCTCATTTAGATACGAGGTACCTGGGACAAACAACGAGCTAGTGCCAAGGGGTTATTTCCTATTGCTTATGCTCATTAGTTAAATTGTTCTTATCATCAACATAAGGTATGGTTGGATGGAAAATTCATTTGTGTTGATATTTTTTAAAAAATATATTCTTAAAGATATCCAACTTGAAAATAGTTTTAATTTTTAATTTGCATATTTTAGAAATTGTAACTACCATTTCATGTTTATGAAAACTTGCAAGCTTTTCATCTTTGAATGTTTATCACATATAATCTCATAGTGGTGGTATCCAACTAGGCATTGGATCCCACACTACTCACCCCCTTGGGTGTAAGTAGACATGGTTATTTATTTTTTTGTAGTTTGGGTAAAGTTTTTAGTGCTTATAGTTTAGGATTATAGCGGGTCCTTGGTGCTGAATTCTTGTGGAGATGGCTTGAAGGTGGTTACCCTTTCCATGAGGGATCTTGGGCTATTTATTTTTGGTTTTGTATCTTTTTTATCGTCTTGGTGAGTTGTTTTAAACTATGTAAATTAGTTCTGAATTTTTTTTAAATATTGTTTGGTTTGAAAAATACAGATTTGTTTTATTGGATTCATTTGTCATTTTAAGTTTATAAACTCGGGTAAATCATTCCAAATTCCCATTTGTGATACCCAGGAACTTGTGCCAGCCTTTTGGGATTGGGAATGCCCTTCAAGACTTGTCACATGCTGGGTTTGGTTCCACTTTTGGTGGCGAATCGATTTGGTTCGTGACATGTAATGCACTGTAATTTACTTGTTATAAATATATGTCAAGTTATATGTATTAGTTAGGTTTTAACAAAGATTTTGTTGAGATATGATAGTTTATAAATATAGTCTAAAGGATGGAATGAATTCAGTGACTAGTTATAAAAATATTGTTGATTAATTCAAATGGAAACAAAATAAGGTATATATATCAAAATATTTAATTATTAAAACATATTTCAAAAAAAATTAAATATTCTGGTTTATGATTTGGGATTTCTCCATGAAATAAAATGGAAATGATTGTCAAAATTATGTTTGAATATTTATGAGAGAGATCAGAAACCATGAAAAATATCATCCTCAAATAGGTAATTTACAAATATAATTATAATTTAATTAAAATTATTTTTCACTTGTGTTTTGATTATATTTTCTTAGTACTATCTTATTTTTCGATAACCTTCATACCGAAAAGAAGAAATAAATTTTCTTATAGATGAATGGGAAACAACATGTTGTAATAATGTATTCTGATATCAAATTTAGGTGATTACCAACCATGTTTGTGATGTACAATAGGTTATGACTTTAGAATTATATTTGGTTTGTGAAGAATTAGTATTATAATGCTTATAAATTAATTTTTATTTATTTCTCAGGGAAAATTAAATTTTAGGAAATCATTTTTCATAAAAATGAAGGCACTGAATACTTGGGGTCAGAATTTATATAAGCATAATAAAGAGGTGGCTTCCTAATACTTATTTAGTTAATTTTTTATCAGTTCATATTCAAATTTTATTTGAAAAACGTATCAGTTTTTTTAAATTATTTTTGGTAAATTTCTACATTAATTAAAAAATAACATCACAAGATCAAAACCAATAAAATGACCTCATATTATCTCAAACTTTAGGAAAATGGTCTATATATCATTTTTGATGGGTATGAATTGACCAAACGTCACTCCATTACTTGATGTGCTATGTTGGACTCAATGTTCAGGTTATTTTAATACAAAAGTTCAATTTTATTTTAAAACATAAATCAAATTGTCAAAATGATCACACAATCTCATATTATTTTCAAACATTTGAAAAAAAATCCATAACTCATTTTTAATGTGTAGGAATTAACTACACATAAATCCATGACATCATGTGGTTGATATGATCCACAATACATGTTACTAATTGAAATGAATCATTTTAGTTTAAAACATATGTCAAAGTATCCAAACCTGGGAAAACAAAATCATACTATTTTCAATATTTTGGAAAATAATCCATAATTCATTTTTCATGTGTACATATTTACCTCACATCAATTTGATTTCTAGTGTAACTGGTTTAACTCAAATTTTATTTTTTCAGTTTAAAATAAAAATTAAGTTTAGAAAAAAGGACATGTGAAGCACTCAAAATCGAGAAAAAATATTTCAATTGTTTTTTACACCTTAGGAAAATAATTCTTGAGTCATTTTTTACATGTATGAATCAATAACTCCTCAATCAGATACACTATGTACCTATTATAATTCAAATTATGTAGTTTTAGTTTAGAATTGACATTTTACTAATGTATTCATTTATATTTATATATAATTTATTTATTTATTTTATTACTAACATAAGAATTTTTATCATATATAGGTGTATTCTTTTTCTTGAGTTAGAGTGTTTTGTTCAGAGATGGTTGTTCTCATGATGATTAGACTTCAAAGATAAAACTTACATAATGGGAATAAGGAAATGGGTCAAGACTGTATACATACATCATGAAAATGTAAATTCAATCTACATATTTAGTTAATTTTCTACCATTTTATCTAGTATTATTAAGTTAATTTCAATATAAGTTTTTTCTAATAATTATTTATTTTTTTCATAGATTATTTTGGAATTCATATTTTTACTTCAATTATTTGCACCAATCTAGAAAACAGATAAAAAATGGCTTTTTGATGAGGTTTTTCATGAATTATGGGGTTTCCTATTCCATACTAATGGAATAATTCATTGTTTTTTATCGTGGTTAATACAATTGAAAGAAAAACACACATCAAATTTGAAATCAACCACACCTCAATCTAATCCACATTATAATAGTATGAATCAAACTATATATATTTAGCTTATAATTTACATTTTAGTTCAAAACACATAGCAAAAACTCAAAACTAATAAACCCATTAATATTATTTTCATAAATTAGTAAAAAAATCTATAATTAATTTGTGTTCATTAGGAATCATCCCGCATCAATCGAACAAATGGTGTGACTGATATGATTCCATGTTTGTATTTTAACTAAAAATAGACTTTAATTTTAGAAAAAGATACAAATGATATACTCAAAAAAATAAAATAATAGTCATATTGTTTTGATAAATTATGAATATTATCCAAACGTCATTTTTGACTTATAGGAATCAGCTAAACCATAATATGATGTACAATGTTCTTGGTATGACTCCAAGTGTCTCTTTTTATTTAAAATTGAAATTAATTTTCATAAAAAACATACGTGACATAATCAAAACTGATCAAACACATTTTAATTATTTTGATAATTTATTAAAATTATACATTATTCATTTTTGGATTTTATGAATTATTCTCACATCAATATGTTTCATGGTATTCCCAGTATGACTCAAAGAGACAATATCAGTAAAAAAATAACATTTCAGATCAAAAAGTGTGTCACTCAATTAAAACTAAGGAAACATGATCTGTTTGTATCATTAATTTAGGAAAATGAATTATACATCATTATTTATGTGTATGAATTAGCCTCATGTCAAAATGACAAATTATGTAACTGGAAAGACTCAAAGTTTGTGTTTCTCAACTAAAATGATATTTTAGTAAAACAAAGTCAATTAAAGTAATCAAAACCAATAAAAAAACATGCATATTGTTTGTATACACTATTAAAATGATTCATAATTCATTTTTGATATATAGGGATTTTCTTACCTCAATATGATATAAGATGTATCCAACATGACTCCACGTGTGTGTTCTTATTTAAAATCGACATTATTTTTAACAAAGAACACAAGTGACAAACTCAAAACTATGAAAATTAATTTTTATTATTTTTAAACATTACTATAATTATATATAAGTCATTTGTGATATGTAGGAATCATAATCGCCGAAATATGATTCACGGTGTTACAGGTATGACTCTATTGGTGTATTTTTATTTAAAATTGACTATAATTTATGTAAAAAGGATAAGAGACATAAGAAAAAAATGAGAACATTCATTTTAAATTATTTTCTAATTTAGTGAAACAATCTATAATTATTTTTATGTGTAGTAATTAGACACACCTCAATATGATTCATGGTGTGACCGATATGACTCCAATTGTGTCTTTTTATTTTTAATTGACATTAATTTTAGAAAAAAAGGTTTGTGAAATTTTAAAAATTGATAAAAGGAATTTGTAATGTCGTTATACATTAGTAAAATGATCCATAAGTAATTTTTACATATATTAATTATACGTGTCTCAATTAGATGCATGATGATCCTAGTATGACTCAATGTTCTAGTTATTAGTTTAAAATAGGTATTTAAATTCAAAAGGTGTGTCTCTCCCTGAAAACCAATAAAATGAACTCATATTGTCTCAATAATTTGGTAAAGTGATAAATAAAAAAATTTAATTGAATGGCCTAAAGGCTGAAATTTTTTATTGATTTTAGGTAATCCATCTTTTAAAGTTAAAGGGGGGAGAAACCAATACTTCAAGGACATCAGGAGATTCACAAAAAATTAAAATCAAGGGGTTGCAACCCAGAACAAAAATACGAGAAATTGCCTCCACCCAGCATCAACATCATTAAGTCACACCTCCACCAAATAATGGATTCTCAGCAAATAGTCTCGTGCAATAATGAATGGGAACGATATCGATGGCTATGACATACCCTCTCAATCTTCCAAATCTGAAAACCCATGTGGGGTAAAGATGATCAACTCTATCCTCCTCTGAAGAAAGCTCTTGAAGAATTTCAGGGTTCCCCATAATACCATCCAATACCTCCAATTCACCTCTAATAACTCAAGCATTTCAAGAAGATCAAACACAAAACCAACTTCACAAAATGAGAACCTCAAAACAACTTCTAACAGCACCAAAAAAGCACCAAAACAAGAGTCACCCCCCACTCCAAGCCACTGGAGACAGCCCCGAGAAAACGGGAGCACGCCAAGACCAACATCGCGCCAGGACGAATCCTAGAAAAGAACAAGATCTGCAGGGGATGATAATGTCAATGTCGAGCACACTTCTTCCGATACTGAAAAATGAACAAGCAGGGCCAACAAAGCCAACGACAAGCGCAATGAGCAGACGAAGATCTGTTGCCGTGATGAGATCCTGAAACCAGGGGTGAGCCAAAGCCAACACCAGCACACCAGATCTTGCACCACACACCTAGATCTGCAATAAGGATCTGGACCCAGAAGCAATGAAATCATCACCGAGCCGAGATCATGAATCTGGGTCACTTGGAGTCAACGCATTCCCACTCATGTTGAGATCCCAAATCCAGGAGATCTGAGGCAACTTATGAGAACACTAGAGCCAATGATGAACACACCACAACTGAGGCAAGATCCTGAAGCCAAAACGAAGCCACTATTGAGACGAAAAATAATCCAGACAATGCAAATCTGACATCCAAAGACGATGAGACAAGCAAAGGTTTCTGCCACTGAGGTTGGGCCATGCCGGAGGAGCGAAGAAGGCGGTGAAAAAAGGAAACCCTAGACACATAGGGGAGGGGGGAAGCCACCGCTCAGATGCCTCCCAAGTGTGTTCAATATATTCACCTCATAAGAAAATTTTAATTTTTATAAAATCATTATCATGCAAAATAAACACATGATGTAACTGATATGACTCAAAGTGCGAGTTTCCATTTTAAAAAGACATTTTAGTAGAAAATACACCTGACATACTCAAAACTTATAAAATGAATCTAGATTATTTTGATACATTATTATATTAATCCATAAGTCATTTTTATATTTATAAATCAACCAAACATAAATCTAATACATGGTGTGACCGGTATGACACCAAGTGTGTCATTTTTATTTAAAATTAACATTAATTTTACTAAAAAAGTGAAGTAACATACTCAAAACTAAGAAAATACATTTGGATTATTTTTATACATTATAAAAATGATCTATATGTATTTATAGACATACCGAAATCATAAAATCCTCAATCCAATGCACAGCGTGACTAATATGATTCTAAGTGTGTCTTATTATTTAAAATTGACAATATTTTTAGTAAAAAATGATATGTAACATACTCAACACTCAAAAAAATCTTATAATTTTTATAAATTAGTAAAAAAATAAGTAATCATTTATGTGTAAGAATTATATTCATGTTAATCAGATGCACGATGCCCCCGATATGACTCCAAGTGTCTGTTATCATATTAAAAATGACATTTTAGTTAAAATAGTTTTTCACTCACTAAAAATAAAGAAAAAAACAGTCCCATTGTCTTGATATTTAGAAAAATTACTCATAAGTAATTTTTTATGTGTAGAAATCCATCTCACATAAACCCATTATAGAATGTAACTAGTACGACACAATATGCATCTGTTCCCACATGAAATGATATTTTGGTAATACAGACAAATGAAATAGTCAAAATAGAGGAAACACATTTGTATTGTTTTTATAATTTATTAAAATGATTCATATCTCATTTTTTATAGATTGGAATCATCTGAACCTCAATCTGATGCATGGTGTGACCAGTATGACTCTAAATTTGTCTTTTTATTTAAAATTGAAATTGATTTTTGTATAAAAAAAGCGACATGATCAAAACTGATAAAAAATAATCAGATTGTTTTTATACTTTATGAAAATGATCTCATAATCATATGTTTAATGTATGAATTATACCCACCTCAAACTGACACACAATGTTCTTTGTATGAATCAAAATGTTCCATATTAGTTTAAAATTGACATTTTAGTTCAAAAAGTGTTTCACTCACTGAAGACAATGAAAATGTGATCATATTATCTAGATAATGTCGTAAAATTATTCATAATTCATTTTTTTGATTTTTATGAATTAGTATCGTTTCAAACAAACACATGATGTGATCGATATGACTCAAAGTCCATGTTTCTAGTTTAAAATGACATCTTATTAAAAAAACTAAGTGGCATAATCAAAACCAATAAAACACATTTGGATTATTTTCATACATGATGAAAACGATCTATAAGTCATTGATGACATATATAAATTTACTTCACATCAATCTGACAAATGATGTGTTTTTTATGACTCGAAGTGTGTGTTTTCAATATATAAGTGCGAATTTATATTAAAACACATATCACATCTCCCAAACAGAGAAAATGAGATCACATTGTTTTCTTGTATTTTTATCTTCTATTACTTAATTAATTTATTTGTCATTTTTTTCTTATAATTATTTTTTTAATTTTCACATAGATAATACATGAATATGTAAAAGAAATGGTGTCACATGCAAGAATCAACCACAACTAAGTCTAATACATGGTGTTTTAGATATAACTCAAACATTGTTTTAAAATTAAATTTTTTTTAATTTAACTATTTTAAGAAATACTAATCTAACAATTTCTTATATAGGTTTATTAATTTTCTGGAGCTAGGGTGGGTTTTCTGGAAATACCATGACCACGTGTTAGGGGCCAAAGAAAAAAAATAGATTTTTTTGAATGTCAATGATAGTTTTTACTTAATTAAATAATTATACACTCCAATGTTTCAAATGTTAATCATAGGTATTTTTCTTTTGTTTGTGTTGTAAATTTTATTTCATTTAAACTATATATTTACAACCTATTTTGAAACTTTATCTACAACTCAAGTGTACTGTAGATTTAATAACACAATATAGTATGCCCATTTATCAGCTCAATTATTAGTGATGATAAAGTAAACCTTTATTGGTGATAAATAAAGGTGACGATAAAAGTTTTCCATTAACAGTTATTTTATAGTTCTTATAAATGTGTAGGTCTTTTAATCGTGATCTATTAGTCACCATTTTTTTGTGCTGCCAGTTGCTGATTTTAGTGCTATTAAAGACATATTTTGTAGTGGTGATTATCTTATGTTATATAAAATGGAACATAAAAAACATAGTACCATGAAAAATAGTGTATATAATTTTGTGGAAGAAGTGATTCATGTATCCAATAATAAGGATTGAAATACAATTTACACAAATATTTCATACTTTTTCATCATCAAACAAATATTCTAGTTGTATTATGCAAAATTATAAGTGTTGATTATCAATGAATGTTCGTTTGTAAGAGGTGTGAAATTAAAATCATTAAATTCGGATTCATGAAAGTGGAATTAAATATGGAAGGGCACTTTGATGAATCATTCATAATGGAATTATAGGCAGTAAAAGTATTTTATCTCCAAGATCATTTTTTCATTTTCCCAATATATATTTTGACTTGTATGTTAGATGATCCCATAATGAGGTGACATGGATACCTGATAGAGGGGTCAAATACAATCATACATTAAATAAAAATATAGAGTTTAATAACTAGGTTAATTCCTTTTTAATATCAATTTTGTTACCTGACAATATCGTGCGTTCGCTACTACATTTATATAATCCAAATTACATGTTTAACCCCTTCTATAGATAATGAATTTTATTAATATTGATGCATAAAATCCTTAAAAACAACTGGTTTCTCAACAATATAATGGTCCCAATCCAAAGGAATAATAGGTTTCTTCATATGTTGATGCTACTAATCCTGAGGAATAACAAATTGAAAATATTGAAATTGAAGACACTATAGAAGATGAACAAACAATTTTTGAAAAAAAACAAGAATCTCATATCATGATTCTCTTAAAAATTTCTTTTTAAAAGATGTAGAGGCATAAAATTAGAGGTTATATGGAATGCACAACTCCATCCTATTAACCCCAAAAAATTCCATTTTCATTAGTTACATAGGGATCACCATTCAAATAAACATGACAATTGATGTGGATACATGGAATAGTGTTGTTCCCATTATGAAGGCACTAATTTAGGAATGGGAAAGAGAGAAATTTTGATAAATTTATCTATTTTATTAAAAAATAATAATTATTAAACTTCGATTCACTCTTCATTATCACTTGTGAAGTGAATTTATAATATGTCATTATAAAATGAAATTAGTATTTATGGTTATTAGTAAGGATTATAGAGCCTTTCATAAAATTATTACGAAGAACCATCTCATGTATGTTAAAGGGAATGAAAGACCACACCCGCCCCAGATAGATACACACAAGACAAACTAAGAAACATGGAATGTGTTTACTGTCCATTGTGAGGATATATCATTTCAGGTACATTTTCATTGGTAATACTTTACATGTAAATAAATATATTAATCAATTTGATTAATAATTTCTAATTTATAAAACACTGATTATTTTCTAATAATAAGAAACATGCATTTGTAGGGACGGAGAGTGATGGAAAGAGGGGGGGTGAAATGCCTTTTAAACAAAATTAACAATTTAAGAAAAAGTTAAAGCGCAGTGGAAATAAAAGAGGCAAGACACAAAATTGATAACGGAGTTCGGCCTAAAAATCAAGCCTACGTCTCCGCTCCCAACTCAACCGTTGAGAGATTTATACGACAGCTTTCTTTTTAATGGTTGTAGCAAGAAACCCACTAGACTTTAAGGCAGCCTAGAAACCTATTACAGCTTTCTTTTTATTGGTTGTAGCAAGAAACCCACTAGCCTTCTTACAGGTGAAGGCTAGATCACCTATGACTCAAGTCTTTTACAGGGAAGGCTTGACTAACCTCTTCACACCTTGAAGGTGGTGTGAAAACCCAAAAAAAGGGAGGATGAGAGAAAGAAGGGTTTGTATGCACAAACTCAAAATAATGCTCAAAATGATAAAACAATAAAAACCGTAAAGAGGATAAGTCTTGGGCACCAATGGATTGATTGGTGATGATGAAGAGCGCTCCCAAGCTTCTATGGTGGTGCTCCTTTGTTGTGGAAGTGAGTTGGAGCAGGTGGGGATCCTTGAAGGAATGCGCCGGAGGTTCGCCAAATGATCGAGAAATGTTCCCGTTGGCTACTTTTTTTTTCCGGGGCTTCCTAGTCCTCTATTTATAGGAGAGGAACACCTAAATCAATTTAAGAAAATGTTAAAGCGCAGCGGAAATAAAAGAGGCAAGACACAAAATTGATAACGGAGTTCGGCCTAAAACTCAAGCCTACGTCTCTGCTCCCAACTCAACCGATGAGAGATTTATACGACAGCTTGCTTTTTAATGGTTGTAGCAAGAAACCCACTAGACTTTAAGGCAGCCAAGAAACCTTTTACAGCTTGCTTTTTATTGGTTGTAGAAAGAAACCCACTATCCTTCTTACAGGTGAAGGCTAGCTCACCTATGACTCAATTCTTTTACAGGGAAGGCTTGACTAACCTCTTCACACCTTGAAGGTGGTGTGAAAACCCAAACAAAGGGAGGATGAGAGAAATAAGGGTTTGTATGCACAAACTCAAAATAATGCTCAAAATGATAAAACAATAAAAACCGTAAAGAGGAGAAGTCTTGGGCGCCAATGGATTGATTGGTGATGATGAAGAGCACTCCCAAGCTTCTATGGTGGTGCTCCTTGGTTGTGTAAGTGAGTTGGAGGAGGTGGGGATCATTGAAGGAATGTGCCGGAGGTTCGCCAAATGATCGAGAAATGTTCCTGTGGGCTACTTTTTTTTTCGGGGCTTCCTAGTCCTCTATTTATAGGAGAGGAACACCTAAATGGCTGTTGGGGGTCTTCGGAGCCGTTGGAGAGGCCTTCGGATCCGTTGGGAGTCAAAAGTACAAGTCTGGTCAAATCCCAAAGGCTAGTTTGACTGGGCACACCGGCTGGCCGGTGTTGTCTCACCCGCGAGCCGGTGGTCCACCGGCTGGCCGGTCCTGAGACACCAGCTGGCCGGTGATCCAGACAGAGAGAAAGCTCTCTACCCAGGTTCTACCGGTTGGCCGGTGGTCAGCCACCGGCTGGCTGGTGACAATACCGGCTGGCCAGGGAGCTCACACCGGCTGACCGGTGGCTCTGGACAGAAACCATTGCAACTGCCAGAGACCACCGGCTGGCCGGTGGGAATCAACCAGTTGGCCGGTAGACTCAGAGAGTCTACATTCTGTCCTTCTTGGCCCAACTCCTTGGAAACCTTTTTCCTATCAACAAAAACACTTGATAATAAGTTAGAACAAAATAAGAGTGATTGTGATCATTAAAATCCCAGAGAGAGGGGTACAACAATCTCCCCCTATTTTGATGATCACAATCGCCAAAACAAGCAATGAAAAAGACTGAAATGAAAGGCATGATTAAAAGGATAAATTGAAAAGTAAAGCAAAGCATGAGAGAAATATTTCTCCCCCAATCAACCAAGGAAATCTAACCCTTTGTGATTATCAAAATAGAACAGGGCATAAAATTTGATTGAAGGAAAGTATTGAAAAACAAGATAGAGTTTTTAAACCAATTGAAATTTTTGAAATTTGAATTGAGAGTTTTAAATTGAACGTTTTGAAAGAAAAACGCAAAAAGGCTTAAACGATCCTAACTCCCCCTAAATAAAAACAACAAATCACCAGGGAGAGGATTTTAGAACCGAGAAAAATTTTGGTCCAGAGAGACTCGCTAAAAGGGATTTTTCAATCCAAACTTTTCTTGTGGCGGGTCTTCTCCTATGAAATTCATCGTTAAAGGAAATGGTTTTGGGCCTTCCATACCGGGCATTTTTGCAGTCGCACTCGTAAATTAAGTGCCCGATCTTTTTTCAATAGTTGCAAAATTTATATTGGGAGCTCCCCCTTACAAAAATAGTAGGAGCATGGGAAGAGGAAGCTTGCTTGGAATAGCCAAGCCCTTGGGTGGTTCTAGATATGCATTGGGAACCAAGGAGCTTCGAAAGGTTATGTTCACCTTCGGTGAACTTAGCTAGGGATTTCCTTAAATCCTTGATTGTTGATTCCATAGAATCAACATCGGGAAGGTTTTGGATCTTGAGGGACAAGTCTTCCTTCTCTTGGAGAAGTTGATCCTTTTCGGAAGAAAGAATTTTGAATTTCTTTTTTAAAGCAATAAATTTGGAAGAAAGTTCGTGAAAACCTTCCTCCAATTGATCTCTCGCAAGTTGGAGATCCTCATAAGATAAATGATTGAATGAATTGGAAGAACAAGAGGAAGAGGAGTCGGAAGAGGTTACCTCATGAAATGCCATTAGACATTTTTTACCGTTGTCTTTTGAGGAGGAGGAGGATGAGGAGCTATTACTCCACGTGGCCTTGAATTCCTTTTTCTTTTCCTTTTGCTTGGCCCTTGTCTTGTGGAGTGGGCAATCGGGCTTATAATGGCCTTTCTTGCCGCACCCATAGCATATTACCTCGGGCTCGGATTTTTCGTCGAGTTCTTCCTTTCGAGCCTTGCGAGATTTCTTCTTTTTGTTCTTCTTCATGATTTTGTGCATCTTGCGGGCAAGGTTCTCGATTTCAAAATCACCTCTTGAAGAGGAAGAAGATGAGGAGGAGGAGCTTTCTTCTTTTTGAAATTTGAAGGCGATGTTCTTTGGAGTTTTGATGAGATTGCCTTCCTTTTCAGCTTGCCTCCTCATGGTGATCTCGTAGGTCATGAGAGATCCGATGAGCTCTTCGACCGTCATTTCTTTTAAATTCTTCGCTTCTTGAATTGTCGTGACTTTCGGTGCCCATGAACTTGGTAAGATCCAAAGGATCTTCTTGACCATCATCTCTACAGAAACATCATCTCCTAGAGACTTTCTCCCATTACAAACATCAGTAAAGCGGGTAAACATATTAGTAATATTTTCAGATGGATGCATGGTAAAAGACTCAAAATCTTGACGGTACATATCCAATCGAGTATCCTTAACTTTGTTGGTCCCCTCATGGGTAACCTCCAAAAGTTTCCAGATTTTATGAGATGAAGTGCATGGGGAAACTCGATTGAATTCATTACGATCAAGGCCGCAATGAAGAGCGTTCATGGCTTTGCCATCAAGCTTGGAATTTTTAATATCGGCTTGAGTCCATTTGGATTCATCGGGAGAAGAGAGAGAGTAACCATGCATGACAATTCTATAAATAGGATAACCTATACTTCTAAGAAAAGTAGACATGCGGGTTTTCCAATAGGTATAGTCGGTTCCATCAAAAAAAGGAGCACGACCCAATGAATAACCTTCGGGGGCGAAAGAAGATGAATCCATCACAAAGGATCTTGAATTTGAAACCGGTTAAGGTACTACACAAACACTGCCTCTAATACCAATTGTTGGGACGTAGAGTGATGGCAAGAGGGGGGTGAAATGCCTTTTAAAAAAAATTTAACAATTTAAGAAAAAGTTAAAGCGCAGCGGAAATAAAAGAGGCAAGATACAAAATTGATAACGGAGTTCGGCCTAAAACTCAAGCATACGTATCCTCTCCCAACTCAACCGTTGAGAGATTTATACGACAGCTTTCTTTTTAATGGTTGTAGCAAGAAACCCACTAGACTTTAAGGCATCCTAGAAACCTATTACAGCTTTCTTTTTATTGGTAGTAGCAAGAAACCCACTAGCCTTCTTACAGGTGAAGGCTAGCTCACCTATGACTCAAGTCATTTACAGGGAAGGCTTGACTAACCTCTTCACACCTTGAAGGTGGTGTGAAAACCCAAACAAAGGGAGGATGAGAGAAAGAAGGGTTTGTATGCACAAACTCAAAATAATGCTCAAAATGATAAAACATTAAGAACCGTAAAGAGGAGAAGTCTTGGGTGCCAATGGATTGATTGGTGATGATGAAGAGCGCTCCCAAGCTTCTATGGTGGTGCTCCTTGGTTGTGGAAGTGAGTTGGAGCAGGTGGGGATCCTTGAAGGAATGCGCCGGAGGTTCGCCAAATGATCGAGAAATGTTCCCGTGGGCTACTTTTTTTTTCGGGGCTTCCTAGTCCTCTATTTATATAAGAGGAACACCTAAATGGCCGTTGGGGGTCTTTGGAGCCGTTGTAGAGGCCTTCGGAGCCGTTGGGAGTCAAAAGTACAAGTCTGGTCAAAGCCCAACGGCTAGTTTGACTGGGCACACCGGCTGGCCGGTGGTGTCTCATCAGCGGGCCGGTGGTCCACCGGTTGGCCGGTCCTGAGACACCGGCTGGCCGGTGATCCAGACAGAGAGCAAGCTCTCTGCCCAGGTTCTACCGGCTGGCCGTTGGTCAGCCACCAGCTGGCTGGTGACAATACCGGCTGGCCGGGGAGCTCACATCGGCTGACCGGTGGCTCTGGACAGAAACCATTGCTACTGCCAGAGACCACCGGCGAGCCGGTGGGAATCCACCGGTTGGCCGGTAGCCTCAGAGAGTCTACTTTCAGTCCTTCTTGGCCCAACTCATTGGAAACATGTTTCCTATCAACAAAAACACTTGAAAATAAGTTAGAACAAAATAAGAGTGATTGTGATCATTAAAATCCAAGAGAGAGGGGTACAACAGCATTAAAACCAACATACACCACAAAAACGTAAATAAGTGAGTTTTTCATTAGAAACGTTTATAAACATCGCTAACTCATTTATTTATATTTCTGAAAAAAC
The DNA here is from genome assembly GCA_963277665.1 of Viscum album. Lineage (NCBI taxonomy): Eukaryota > Viridiplantae > Streptophyta > Magnoliopsida > Santalales > Viscaceae > Viscum > Viscum album. The sequence continues at coordinate 1,102,774,646 of OY728131.1, read as the reverse complement.
ATCACTTAATGAGGTGTCACTAAATTAGCGATGTTTATAAATATCACCATTACATAAATTTATAAATGTCATTAATTAGTGAAAAATTATTTACTGATATTTTTTAAAAACATTAGGAACTGAATTTTAGAACTGTTAGTAAATGACACATAATTTACCAATATTTCTAAAAACCATCAGTAATTTTTTTTGAAAACCATAATTTTTTTATTCTTTTTAATTTTGGTAATTTCCTTTCAATCCCGACGGGTTCGGTCCTGCTGATTTCATAGTTTTTAATAATCTTTTTTATAATTTTAAATTCTTTTTAATTTTAATCCCAGCTAGGCCATTCCCACAAAATTCATAATATTTGTGAATATATTTTTATTTTTATTTTCAATCCCTATAGGATTGATCCCTCCACCCCACCGACCCCTTCCCACACTCACTCTGGTTACCGGATAGCCCACTAACCATTCCAAAATGCGAAAATAACCCTCCCACGTGTCTGTCTCTAGTCATGATCCAATGCCCCACTTAAGCCTCAATCGTCAATATTTGATGCCATTGAGATTCAAATACAAAACCATGGGTGTCCCAACAAAAGACTAAAACAACCCACATGAGCTTCATTTAATTTTGAAATTGAATTCTTTGATATTTATATGTATATATATAAATATATTTTAATATTAAAAAATAATATTATATATTTCTAATATTTATATATTAATATACATATATTATTATATATGTATATATACTTATATATATGTTTATATTAATATATATGTTTATGTAGATTTTTAAATTAATATATTTATGTTTAAATATGTATATGAATATATGTATGTCTATATTGATATATATGTTTATATGTAGATTTATATATATATTATTATATGATATGTGTGTGTGTGTGTTTTATATTAATATATATATATATGTTTATGTTTTATATTAATATATCTGTAAATTTATAAATAAATATACATATATATATAAATTAGAATAATTATAACTATATATTTTTATATATATGTTTTTATATATATCTGTGTCTGTTTATATTTGTATATATATATGTGGGCGTGTGTTTTTGTAAATTAATAAAATTATACATGTTTATATTATATATATACATATATATGTTTATAATAATATATATTTATATATATATATATATGGGTGTTTATATTTTTTTATTAAAATATATTTATATATATATAAATTAGTAGAATTATAATTTTATATATATATATATATGTTTTTATATATATGCATTTATATAAATTAATATAATTATATATGTTTATATTATATATATTGGTGTGTTTATAAGTGTGTATGTGTGTCTACATATATATAATTATAATTATAAAATATTATTTTTTTATATGTGTAAATTAATAGAATTATAATTATATATATATATATATATATTCCACATTTTATAACACATATAAGAATGTGACGAAAATAGTCACGTTTTAACACACTGGTAAAAATGCCACTAAAATAGCCACATTTTTAAAAAAAATGGCAAAATTGAAAATATATATGTATTTTTATATAAAGATATATATATATATATATATATATATATATTAGAATATTTTCTGTGTGTGTGTGTGTGTTTATATATATAGATATATATGTGTGTGTGTATCTAGTATATGAGCCTCAGCCCAGTAGGTGAGGACTCCTTAAGTGTATCCAGGAGACAGGGGATAAAATCTAGTGAGAGGATAATTTTGTGGTACTATAGCAGGTACTGTAGCAGTAACAATGTAGAACTATAGTAGAAAATATAGTGGGAACTGTAGCAGGAACTATAGCAGGAACTACAGCAGGTACTGTAGTGGAACTATAGCAGGAACTATTTGGCACTGTAGCAGCCGGGAATAATCCCACGTTTGGACCTTCGAGCCACCGATTTGGTCCCCAAGACATTCAAGGCCTACATGCCATTCAGGCCTTCGGGTCAGTATGTCCTTTGGGCCTCTTGAAGGCCTTTGAGCCACCATAAGTTTAGATGGAAACAAGAAAACCTAAAAGGAACAAACTTTAGAAGGAGGAGGAGCAAAGAGCTTTCACCATAGTGTAAGCTAAATGGATTGCAAGAATGAGAGGGTATAGCACCTTCCATCAGGACAAGCCTGTGCATGCATAGGAAGGCCTAGCTGAATATTCATGCGATGGTGGAGAGATGATTTCACGATTAAGATGCTAGGGAGGATCCGTTTTAGTAGTTAGTCTGGGTTGTATGTAATGTTTGAAACCAACGGGCAATGAATTCCTCTAACGCCTATGGGCCATGTAATACTTACGCCTACGGGCCTTGTAAGGGTTCCACCTCACCCCTTGAAAGGTATATTATCAAAATAAAAAAAATGAAGGTCTTCAGGCCCTTAGAGGAAGTGTGTGTGTCTATATTTATGTGTGTGTGTGTTTTAATATTACTATATATATATATATTAATATTAATATTTACATAAATGTAGGGAAATTAGGCATATTACCAATAAAAACATGCAACACAGAAATCTAGCAAAGTAATTGGAGAGTCTCGAACATGAGACCTTGTCATGACCCACAAGGTAGACTACCATTGAGCTACACTTTGAGGGTTATATATATATATGTATGTGTGTGTGAGTTTGTGTGTGTCTGTGTCTGTTTTTTTGGTTATATATATATATATATTATGATATTTTAATATATGTTAGTGTGCTTTGATATAAATATAAATTTATTTATATAAATTTATATATATATATATATATTAATTTAAAAATATATATATAATTGTGTGTAAATTAATAGAATTATACATATATATATATAATTATCAAATCATTTAAATAGTTGTCCAAATGTCACTAAAAATCCACTTATAAAAACAAGGAAAATATTAAATTTATAATAGTTTTTCCGAAAGAATCGCTAAATTAAAAATCAGTTAATTCCTCTAAAAACATCACAAAATACCGATTATTTGTAGTGGTTCCCCTACCATAAAACAATGGTGGGGTTTTATTCAATTGATAAAATGGTGTGTATTTTAAATCTATGTTAACTATTTTATATGTCATAAAACAAAAACATGATTATGTTCCTTTGTTTATATATTTATCGATGAATCAAAATTTAAATCCACTTCTATCTCGTGTCATGTTTTATCAAAGGACAATTTTGTAAATAAATATTCTCTTATAATATAATAAAACATAAAAAGATTATTGGAATCATTTGTATATATGATATAATAAAAAATTATTATGGTTTAAATTTGTATTACATAGCAATGATTACTTATATCCTTATATTGATTATCCATTTTAGATAAAATAATCATGATCTGTTATACTCGATGAATAACTACATTCAGTGGACTGGGAGTGGCCAAAACAATATGGTGGTGTCAGAGGTGTGGGATTTAGAGTGACACCTTGAACATATTTTGCGAAATGAAATGAAAAATATAATAAAGTTATTAAAATGGGTAATATGTTGGAAAGAATAAATGTTATAGAAGAATAAAATTAATTAGAAGTATTAGTTTTTAAATAGTGTAATGGGAATGAATCAAAGGGAAGCACGAACATCACAATAACCACTACCTAAAGATACATCCCCAGAGGCAACTATAACATTCCATAAAAGGAGGATCATGTATATAATGAAACAATATTTTTATATTAAAACACATAATAAGTATGGGAATCATTTATAAGTAATATATACCATTTTCTATGAAATGTGAATCCGGTAGATAATGATACCTTTCCAATAATAATATTCTACAGGGTAAATTTGTATGTGATTTATGTCTATAAGAACCCACCAATCAACTTGTTGTGAGGGGTACAATGTACAATATCCAATCATATATTATACTAAATAAAAAACATTAATAATATCATGTTATGTTGGGGTTTACATATATCATGAGCTGAACACTAAGCTAATTGGTCCTATTGATGATTTCTATGTTCGCACTGTCAAAATTTCTAATGGAAATTTCATATCATGGTCATTTGATCTTGAAAAAATTCATTTTGACAATTAGGTATTCCCATTGAACATATATATTTTATATAAAAAATTTAACAATTAATGAAAAATTTTCTAAATCGAAGAACGTTATTATAGATGGGGAAAAGGAAGGGGAAATGGAAATTCGAATAAAAACAATCTAGAAGATCAACCATTCAATCAAAAATTATTTCACAGAGTACATTTATCCTAATAATTTTAGATTCCACATTTACTAATATAAATTTTTCATATAGATACAATATTAAAAGATATTAATATGACTACCATTCATTCTGAGGAACAAATGTACAAATAGACTATTAAATACTACCATGGTCTTGGTATTATAGATCAAATCCAAAAGCATGAATGGTTATGGGTCTCTATTGTAAATGTATGCATTAGGTTTCTTTTCATAATAACTTTTCCCATTTAATGATATACTATTTTAGTTATATATAAATAATTTAAAAAAAAATTAATTTGTATATATATTAACATTTGAAGGGAAAACACAGAGAAAAAAATTTATACTCATTAGTCCTTACATAACATATTTAAAACAAATTTAATTGAAATAAAATTAATATTTAAAAATACTAGACCAACTAACCAGAGTGTTTTAAAAGAAACATATTGAGGAAAAACTCTTATTAATACCCAAATTGCAGTTGCAAAACTCTAAAATATAATCATAGCAACTATATTTTCATTTATTTAATTACTTATTTCTTTTTTTAGAGAGAATTTTTTTCTCATTACAATCAATTTAGATACTCCATATATTTATTTTTTGGATAAAATACATGGACTACAAGTAAATCAACCATACATAATTATTTTTATCAATTTTTAATACTCTATATTCAATAGTTTACAAATAAACATCAAGTTATACATTTTATATTATTTTATAATGAAATAATTATTGTGATAGGAAGGTGTTGAAATATCATCAAAATCATGGTATGGTGAAGGTTCATGAGCATAATAAAGATATCAAATTCTATAACTAGATATGTATTGTGGTATATATAATAATATTTCACTATCAAAACCATTAGCCAAAAAAATTACTTATTTTTCATGATGTTTTTATAATTCTTGAAATAAACTAATGAAAAATATTATGGTTTTTATATTTTAATATTTAAAAAATGTATCATATTATATCAATAAACTAGAATCCCCTAAGAATTATTTCCAATGAAAAAATAAATTCTTTTAAAATATATATTAATTTGTTTTATTTATATGTTTCCTATTTTACTAGGACATTTGACAGTCCACACATTCAAAATAGGACATTTTTTTGAAATGTGGTGGTAGAAAACATTGTGTCAAATTTTATATAGACATCATAAAGAGGTGCCTTTCTACTACTTATTTAGTTAATTTTATAATAATTTTATCTTCTTCTTTTTTAGGTTACTTTATTATCATTTTTATCCACTAATTAGTTTGTTAATTTTCAAAGAGATCATTAAGTGGTGACTTAATCAATAATTTATTCTTATCTATCCATTTTTTTCCTTATTATGACAACAAAATTATTACAAAATAATCAATTCTCAACAAAATCCTTCAACAATAATGATGAACTCATGTACTATTTTTATCTTCATGGTGATGTTTTTTTATTTGATTTTTTTATATTTAGTAGTGTGTATTATACTTTTATAAATGACTCAAAGTGTGGGATTTAATTTAAAAATATAATTTTAGATAAAAACACGCATTAATCACTAAAAACTAATTTAAAATTATTTTATTATCTTGATACTTTATAGAAATGACCCATAAGTCATTAGTGATGTATAGAATCATACTCACATCAATCATTAACACAATGTACATGGTATGGATCAATAGGTTTGTTTTTAGTTTAAAAGTAACATTTAAGACCAAAACTCATGTCACTCATTTTAAAAAAAGTTAATAAACTCATATTATCTTGATAGTTTATGAAAATGGTCCATAAGTTATTTTTATGTGTAAGAATCATTCACACATCAATCTAACATATGTTGTGGGTAGTGTAACATCCCAAGTAAATAAAAAATAATACATTTTCATATTTATTAATATTTGTGAATTAAATATTAATTTTACAGTGAAGCAGATTCTATGTTCGATGGCATACCCTGTATGCAACAACGGGTTTCATTGAAATCTTATGTTGCATACAACATTGAGTCATACTGAAAAATAATAATATAATATTATTTTAAATTGTAGTTAACATATAGCTATTTCATTGTCGAGAATGAACAGAACTAATAAAAATTTGATTATACATGTTTTTTAAATGTTTTTACATTTATCCAATAAAATTTATAGGCTTAAAATGTGAATTAATCTAATTTTAAGCATAAATACTTTAATATTCTTTAAAAGATCAATTTACCGCCTTTTGATGGAAAACCCTCTTTTAATATAGTTTTAGTAAATTTTATATGTTATATTGGAAAAAATGAAATTTTTTATTAGAATTGAAACATCAAAATTTACTTTTGGTAAATTTTTGGTATTTTTCTGATAAAATTTATTTTTCAATGAATAGTGAAAAATATTGTATTTTATTTTCAAACGGCCTTTTAATCTAATTTATTTATATGGTTTCATTTTTTTAATTGGTTTTAAAGTATAATTATATTAAATTTTAAACATTTAATCCATTTTTGGTCATGGGAAATAATTTCACTTTGAAATTGGACATAAAAAAGTGTCAATATTTTGATAGTTATTATTTCTTAATAACACGCTTTTTGTTTTAACAATAGGCATTATTTTTAAATTAATTAATTAAAATTCTAGGTTTCAAATTTGTTAAAACATAAATCATTTTTTCATTCAGAATATCAAATATATCTTAGGCTCAATTTTTGGTTTTTTTCGGAAAACCATCATTTTTTTATGAATATTGAAAACACTAAGTAGTAGTTAAAAACCAACTTTTTAATTTAAATGAAATTTTACCCCTCTTTGAATTGAATTTTAAAAATTCAACATACATGTTTGTTATCAGTATGTAAAATTTGGTTTAATAAGATTGAAATAAATTTTTTTAATAGTAACATTTGACTTTTATTTGCCACAATTAAAGGCAAATAGGGAAATTCAAGGTAAAAATATTATTATAATATTATTAAATTGCCCTAACATGTGTCCATATCTTATTTAATGATACATTTCTTACCATGGGAATATTTGTTTCATTTTTGGGACCCCATGGAGCCACTTAAGATTGATAATGACACTTTATATTAATTAATTTAAAGTAAAGACCAAGATGAATTAAACATATATCTTTTGGTAAATTAATTTTTAAATTGGGTTATATAAGTTTTCTATTAAACAATAAATATTCAATTGAAAGAAAAAACGATTTACTAAATCATAGTATTTTTTATAATATTTAAACATAAATTAAATAAAATTATTTATGGCACAATAATGATGTAATGTTTACCTCATTAATGAATGATTTAAATAAATAAGATTATAAAGATTAAAAAGATATTCAAAACCTATCCAATTATTTTTAATGACTTTATTTCGAACATTAGTCATATTATCTTCGACTATAATAATTTTTGGACATTTAGTAACCAAAAATCATTATAAAATAAAAAATATATTTTCAAACTTTTCTAAAGAGCCGCTCCTCCCCCTTATAAAAATCTCTCACCTCTAACCCATTAATAACACCTCTCAATCCCCTTGGCTTGTCCAAACTCTTCCAAATTAAGATCCATACATCCCTATATCCCCCCTAGAAGCCTTACCTTAGTCATAATCCAAATCAAGTAAATTGTTTGGTTCAAACCAAAGGGAGATACCATATTTAAAGGTAATGTCTTCTCTTCGGTTATTTTCTTTTATTTTACTTCTACAATCCCTTAAAATATTTTTATTACATTAATTTATAATAACAATTGTATCCTCGATATACTAGGTTGTTTTTATGGGTTGAATCGAACTACATTTACTCACACCTCCATCTAATGGGTAAAGAACATACTATTTCTGTGGATGGTGAACTACTACTTCACGAAATTATGACTCTTCAAATATATTTAATCACCTATCATGGTGGCCATTATAATAGAAATATATTTATATATAATATATATTATGTTCATGTTTTCTCTATGCTTTTGTATTTTACATTTATAGCATACCTTTATGGTTTCCATAATGGGTAAACACGATAATTTCATTTGAGGAAGACCGCCCCCACAAAGTGATATGACTCATTCATTCCATTCGTGGAAAGTATAAAGGATGGAGTTACTGAAATTATATATGTTATTATACTAGAATTATAATATAACTACGTATCATTATGTTTTCATCCCATTAAAATATGAAATAGAAATTAAAGTAGCATTCATGAGTACGTACGACTTACCGTCTCCATGAACGGTGAATTTCATTTCTTATCTCCGAATGTTATATACTATTATAAATACATATATATCCTGAATATATATGATATATGTGATATCTAAATAATTAATATCATTCTAGAGATAATATAATTTTGACCACATTGACAACTCGTAATTATAAGATGTTTATTTTTTACTCAAGTACAAAATATTGACAAAACAACCATTATTAACTTAAATGATTACATAATGTTTATAAAATGGAAACTAGTTATATAAATGGGAATAAAAAAATTGAAAAAGGTTCTTAAGAAAGTAGAAATTAACTTTAGTTTATTATTCAAAAGATTGAAGAACGAAGAAGTAAATTTGAACACGAGATGAGGGACTTCATCTCAATCTTCTATCATTGAGGCATGCTTTTATTTATACATGACTTTATTTTATATAGTGTATAAACCCATTTTACTTTTAATTTCATTCAAAGGGAAAATTTTCTCTATGAAACATTTTATTAAACGACAAGACAAAAAAAAAATTTAACGTCTGCGGTGACAACAACCTTTTCAACCGTCATGAGTATTATTTGATCTATGGCTTCCTTAACAAGCCGTAATGTTTTTAAAAAGAAAATAAATACCATATACTCTTTTATGTATTTTGGTATTGAAAATGTTTTTGATAATAGATTTTTTATTTAAATATATTTAAATGATGTGGAAATGTTATCTTTCCATTATGTTTGTTTTAGGTGTTATGAATATGTTATGGTTCTTGGGAATTGTTTATATATATGGGTTCTTTCATGATAAAACTAGGGCAGGTGACACCAAGATAGCTCTCTAATGCATTGGGTAACATGACATAGGTAAGTGTTAATGTTTCTCCTAATAGATTTAGGGAATATACTGTGATGGGTATTCCAACGTAACTCCCTAAGTAGATGAGATAACAGTAATATAAGTATGATATGGATGCAACAAGATACCTTTATGATTTATGATTTTTATGTGTTATTCATAAATTTGATGATTTCAAGAGGTATGAGCCTATGCTTGGTATGTATTGATGGAATAATCTTATCTTTATTTATTTTATAACCCTTACTGATCTTTTTATTCACATCCCAATATTTGAAATGTTTTTAGCAGGACTTAAAGATGAATTGGGTCAACGATGGGATCAAGGAAAAGTCATGCTGTCTAAAACATGGAACTAGACATGACTCTTTTTTTCTATAATTTTTATTTTATGAAAAAATGGAAACTGAGTACAAGTGTGTAATTTTTAATTTTTTTTATATGTAATGTAATAGCTATGGAAAATTTCTCTAAAACTCTAAACCTAAAAAGATCCTCAATGTAAATTATTCATTTAATTTAAGATTATGTATTGTTTTAAGGATGGGGACTTATATTTAGTATGATAAAAACTACATTTTTTATTTAAAAGTGACATTTTAGTTCAAAACGCACATCACTAACTAAAAAATGTGAACAGATACATGGATTGTATTTATACTTTTTAAAATTAATCACTATGTCATTTTTTCCATGTTGTAATAAACAACACATCAATTTAACACAATATGTTGTTAGTATTATTAAAAGAGAATGATTTCATTTTAAAAGTGTTATTTTAGTTCAAAAAATGCATCACTCATTGAAATTATATAAAATATCCTTGGATTTTGTTAATACTTCATGAAAATGGTCTATATATAATTTTTGACATGTATAAATTAATAACACATAAATCCAACACACAGTGTGATCGATATGACTTTATGTGTTTTTATTTTGTTTAATAGTGAAATTTTAGTTAAAAATTTGTGTCAATCACTATAAACCAATAAAAATCACTCATAAAATCTTGATACTTCAAAAAAAATCCATAAATCATTTTTGACATGTTGTAATCAACCTCACATCAATCTAACACACGGTGTGCCAAATATGACTTGTAGTTCATGTTTTATGTCTAAAAATCTATTTTTGTTAGAAACATTTATTACTCACTAAAAACAAAAAAAAACGCATTCATATTGTTGTTATATTTTATAAAAAAATATTCATAAGTCATTTTTTAAATATAGAAATTTACCATACATCAATTTGACACACAATGTTCCTATATAACTCAATGTGAGTATTTTCAATTTAAAATTGACCATTTAGTTTTAACCGTGTGTTATATACTCAAAACTAAAAAAAAATATTGAATTTTCTTGGTATGTTAGTATAGTGATTGATAATTCATCTGTTATGTGTTAGAATCAGTTTCAAGGAAATATTATACATTGTGTGCCTGGTATTATTGAAAGTGTGTGTTTTTATTTAAAATTAAAATTTTAATTCAAAACACACATAAAATAATCAAAACCACGAAAACATGATCTGATTGTCTCGATAATTCAGTAAAATTTTCCATAAATTATTTTTTACATATAGGAATCAATCTAACATCAATTTGACACATGGTGTTCCTGGTATAACTCAATGTGCATGTTTTCAGTTTTGAAGTAACATTTTAGTTCAAAACACACATCACTTACTAAAAACCAACAAAAAACAAATTGTATTGAAAATTTAGGAAAATAATTCATAAGTAATTTTTGATATATAAGAATTATTTTTAAATCAATTTGACACATGGTATGGCCAATATAACTAAAATTGTGTTTTTTTATTTATAATTGACATTTTAGTACAAAATAAACATCACATAATAAAAACTAAGTAAACGCACTTAGATTGTCCTTATACTTTTTGAAATGGTATATAAGTATATTTTTTATGTTTACGAAGTACTCAAATGTTAATATGATACATAGTGTGTCATGTATGACTCAAAGAGTGTGTTTTTAGTTTAAAAGTAACGTTTTAGTTCACAATTTGCTTCCCAATAATAAAAATAAGAAAACATTTTCTAAATGTTCTGATAATTTAGTAAAGAAATACATAAGTCATTTGAGACATATAGGAATTAACCATAAATCAATTTGATTCAAAATTATTTTTTTATAACAGAAAATGTGTTTTTTATTTAAAATTGACATTTTAGTAGAAAACACACTACACATTCTCCAAACTAAGAAAAAAACTTTAAATTAATTGATATTTTGAAAAATGGTTCATAAGTAATTTATGACATATAGGAATTACGTTCACATCATTCTAATATATGGTGTGTCTAGTATCACTCAATTTTTTTGGTTTTAGTTTAAATGTAACATTTTAGTTCAAAAGGTGTGTAAAGTACTCAAAATCAAGAAAACCTTCTTGACTTTCCCTTATACATTGGGAAAAACATAATTCATTTTTAGGTGTAATAATTTTCCTCATCTCAATCTGATACACTATGGGATAGGTATGACTCAAATTTATTATTTTTAGTTTAAAAGTGACAATTTTTTAAAACCATGCATCACTCACTCCAAACCGAGAAATATCTTTAATAGTTTCTTATTCCTTTAGTAAAATGATCCCCAAGTCAATTATGACATTAAAAAATTAATTGTACATAAATCTGATACATGGTGTGACTTATATGACCCAAAGTGGATGTTTATAATTTAAAATGAAATTTTAGTTGAGAACATTCAACTCACTAGTATCTAAGACTAAAGACTCATGTTATATTTATGTTTTAGGAAAAAAATCGATAAATAATTTTTGATTAGTAGTAATCAGATGCACATCAATCAGAGACACGATGTGACCAATATGACTCAAAGTGTACGTTTCTGGTCTAAAAATGTGTATAACTCACTAGAAACAAAGAAAAGACACTCATATTGTATTGATGATTTAGTAAAATGATCCATAAGTCATTTTTGACATGTAGGAAAAAACCACATTTCAATCCAGCACACTGTGTGGCCAAAATAACTAAAACTGCATGTTTTCTTAAAAACCGACATATTAGGTCAAATCAAACATCACATACTCAAAACAGAGAAAAAATTATATGATTATATTGATAATTTAGGAAAAGTATCCATTTGTAATTTTTTTGATTAGGAAATTCCTACATGACAATCTGACAAACAGTGTACTGGTTATGACTCAAAATACATGTTTTCAGTTTAAAAATAACCTTTTAGTTTAAAACATGTGATCCTCAATGAAAACCAAGAAAATTCATTGGGATTTTCTTGATACTTTAGGATAGTAATACATAAATCATTTGTGACATATGGTAATAATCTAAACATTACTCTGACACATGGTTCTCCGTAACTAACTCTATATGTGTGTTTTCATATTTAAAGACACATTATAGTTTAAATCCCACAACACATACTCAAAACTGAGTAAACTCACTCTGATTGACTTTATACTTTAGAAAAATAATCCATAATTCATTGGTGACCTGTATGAAGCAACTAAATTTCAATATGATACACAATGTTCCATGTATGAATCAAAGTGTGTGTTTTCATTTTAAAAGTGACATTTTAGTTTAATAATGTGACTCACTATTTAAAACCAATATAATTTTCTCGGATTGTTTGGTTTCATAAAAAACAACTCATATGAAATTTTTTATATATAAGAATCAAACATACATCAATTTTATCTATAGTTTTTCTGATATTACTCAAAGTGTGTATTTTTAGTTTAAAAATCACATTTTAGTTCAAAAACATAAATCACACACTGAAAAAAAACCCAACTGATATTGTCTTAATACTTTCGAAAAAATATATATATTTAATTTTTTTTAATTTTAAGGTTTAATCTTAGTTTAGTGTGATACATTTTGTGTTCTATAAGACTGCAATTGAATGGTTTTATTTAAAATCAACAATTTAGTTCAAATCAAACATCATATACTCAAAACCAAGAAAAATCACTTAGATTTTCTAGATACATTAGAAAGAGGAACCATATTTCCTTTTTTACATGTATAAAAAAATGTACATCAATCTAGTACAGAGTGTTCTAAATTTGACTTAAAGGGTATTTTTCAGTTTAAAAGTGCCATTTTAGTTCAAAATTTTGTCACAAAATTAATACTAATAAAACTGATGGGATTATACTAATACTTTAGGAAAAATATCCCAATTTTTTTTATGTTTAGTAATCACTCATACATCACATCAACACATGGAGTGAAATGTATGGCTCTATGTATGTTTTTCAGTTTAAAAGATACACTTTTTCTCAAAACACACACCATAAACACAAAACTAGGAAAACTTACTTGGATTGTACTAATACTTTAAAAAATTATCCATAATTAATTTTTTATGTGTACGAATCAACCAAGCATCAATCAAAAATACAATGTTCCCAGTATGACTCAATGTGTGTTTTCTTTATTAAAAAGTTATATTTTAGTTCAAAATGAATGTTACTCCCTGAAAAACATAAAAACACATTGGGAATGTCTCGATACATTATGAAAATGTTCTATAAATAATTTTTGAAATGTATTAATCAACCACCAGATACCCTAACACACTATAAACCCAATATGACTCTAAGAGAATGTTTTTATTTTAAAATTCACAATTCAATTGCAAACACACATCACATACTCAAAACTCGGAAAACAAGATTGAATTTTCTAGATATTAATAGAAAAAATAATTATTTATGACAATTATGAATCAAACTTCAACACTTCACAATAAAATACAGCAACTAATTTCTCTATAGGAAAGAATAAATTACCAGTTTTATCCTTATAAGGTAAGAATGGACATGATTTATTAGTAGTACATAATACATAGGCCTCAATAAATCCAAACAATCTATCTAATTCGACACTCTCCAAATTATTCTTCTATACATGTATACCACAAGGCAATGGATATTCATTCATAATATAATTATATAATGAGTTCACGTCATAATGGTATAGATTCCCACCATTGGGATTATAGAAAATAGCATGACCACCATAACAACCATGCCTAATAAAGGTGTATTGGTTCTTTTGTAGGTATATCAATATAAAAGGACTCATCATCCAAATAATTGTGCTGAAAGATTCTAATTGAAGGAGGTGACAATGTCATCACATCCTTTGTATCAATATTTTACTTTTCCCAATTCATCTCTTACATCTTCAAAATCACACCACCAAATATAAGGATATCTTGGTAATGATATTCTATTAAATCCTCACTATGAGCCTCAAGATTAGACACTTCTAATTTAGAATGTGGAATATAACCTTTGGTACCTAATTCATGACATAATGTCTCCCCCAATGATTCAAGACTGTTAGGGAGAAATGTGCAAGAATCTATGAAACGTAATAAGAGATTATCACCAATATATACTTTCAACTCGTAATGTTTATGATTCATCGTCAATTTTTTAATTCTATATGGATTGTCATTATCCTAATAATACCTAAGAATTTAAATCCACCAAATCGTGAAAAATTATGAAAATAAATTGTTCAAACATGAGGATATTTTTTCACATAGACCTCCAAATTAGAGAGAAATTCCAATAACATTATTTTACTCTTATCTTCAAAGTGAGGATTGAAATGGATTTTATTCTCACTGAAAAAGGTTTTGATTGAATATTCAGGAAAGTATTTTGTTCATCACCAGGATCTACCACTATATAACCAGATGTGTAAGGTACATGAACATTATTGACTATTACAGTCTCTATATCAGCTACAATGAATGAATGACATTTTTTCCTACATTTGATTGTCTATATTTTAGTGAGAATATGACTATCTTTATACTTCTGTGATTGAACTTTTGGTAGTTCCAAACTTCTAATTTCTTACTCTATTATATTGTGAATATTAGTATTAATTACTGATGATATATCATTAGGAAATTCTATTAATTTATGTGAATCCTTTAGTTCATAATAGATATTAATAACAACACTTTTATTCACTAAATCCAAATATTTTTCCCCATATAACTTAACTAGTGGATAAATCATATCATATATCATCTTCTTTGGTACACAATTATAAAATTTATCACACAATGATATAGAATTACCTAAAGTAAATGGCAAATCACTGGATGAAGGTAATTTCATTCTATATCCTACATTAAATTTCAAATATGAAATATCAATATTGTAAGAATATTGATTGATTAATTGGATGAATTATAATGTTATAACCTCAAAATCAATAGCTCTAGGGTATGGGTATATAAAACCCATAGAATCATAGATAAAACCAGGATAAAGATCTTTCTATCCAACAGAATCAATGCTACTTATTAAATGTTTCCAATACCCAAAAAAATGGGGGAGATAGATGAATAAAACATGTTGCTAATATAACTCATTATATATTTTTTCTAGCTAATCATATCTTCTGTCCATGTATTATAGGCCCTAGAATACATAATAAACTAGAACATAACATAGTGGTACAAGCACCTTGCCTTATTAAGTGTAAGACATTACCTTTATTTATTTTAATGATCATTTTATATGGTTTTTTTATTAATAGGGTACATAACAGCCATTTTGATTATTTCCCCTAAAGGGTGGAATGAAACCAATATGTGTTTTTATAGATGTTACAGACGAAAATGGAAGACCTATTCTAGTTTGTCTCATGAGACCTACTGAGGAATCAATGGGATATACTATGAATTTTCGAACACTTACAAAGAATAATTAATTCCTCATTGGAAATGTGTGAATCAAAATCAATATATATATATATATATATATATGTGTGTGTGTGTGTTCATACTGAATCTGGCATATGAAATATAATAATTTCCCAAATTTTTTAACATGATCACAAACGATCGAGTATAATTTGATGAATAGTATCAAAACATCACATACATGGTCAAACTGATCATAAAAAATTCAATAAAATATGGTATATGGTATAATAAGATATCAAGATCAATTAAGTAAAATATCTAACAAAAAGTGTGACCATAGATGAAAATAATCTAATAAAATATTAGAGAAATTACAGAGATAAATAAAAGTTTTACTTTAAAATAATTTATTTAAAAATAAATTAAATTATGAATGAAATAATTTTCATTGAAAATAACCTTAAAACTATAAATGATTCAAAAATATAGTAATTCATCATAAAATTGGGAAGATCTTCTAGTTCATTATAATTTTTTATAAAAACAATTCATTTAAACTATAAAAAAGAATCATTTAAAATAGTGTTTTTAAAAGGAAGTGAGAGCATAATATTCCCCATAAAAGAAATGATTAACAAATTAAACAATTTTATAACATGAAAAAAATGGGATTCATGATATTATATATTAAGGTGAAGTCTAAATACACCATAAACAAGGAATAAGTGGTAAATAAGTCATATCTCATTGATATAAAAGTGAGATAAGAAAACCCTTACCATATGATCAAAAGAACTCTGTAATAGTAGTTAATGTCTGGGATAATAATATTAGATTAAATAATTACATAATTTAGAATACATTCAATATATATATTATTTATGTTATTTTTAGTAAGTTAATTATTGGCCATTTGGATGTCTTATGATGTTTAATTTTGTGTTCAGGGAGTGTTCGTTTTACAGTTTTATGGACAATGACCTTGTGTATAATTATGGGAATTCCTTTCCAATGGGAATAAATTCTTTGATAGTGAATTTATTTAGTTTTGTTGAAATTCATGAGTTTTTAATGGTAACATATATAATTTATTATATGGGATGAGGATGATTCATTATAAACAAATTAATGAAAAATGATTAGTTTATTTTGGAGGTTTTTCAACCATAAGAAAATAGTATCATTATATTTATTATTATTTTTATATATTGGTTACACAATAATAAATATGTTTTAATAAACATATAGTAGTCTTTTTAACAATTGAAATAGTTTTTTACCAGCCACGAAGGTGGTAATGAAGAAAAACTCATCATTTAGAAAGGTGGTGAATCGGCATCGCGCATATTATGTTTTCATTTTTAGAATAAAATAAGAACAGATGAGATGTGATAATGGTTATTCCATTAACATAATATAATTAAAATATATTTATGATACAATAGTTAACATTCTAATTTCGATAGGGTAGTAGATGGAAGGATAATAAAGTAAAATAAATTAAAAGAAGAAAGAGGGAGGGTTTTACTACTTGAGTGTCATCTTCATAAGATACACATTAAGGCACTTAGAAATGGTATTTTGGTGATGCCAGAAATACCAGAATAAGGGAAAAGTATTAGAAGATAAATTTGGTAAAAAATAAGCATGATCTAAACTATATATGGAGTGAGTAAATGTGGTGGTCATGTGTGTTATTTGTAGTGGAGATGATGGGTGTTTTTTAAATATTATATTCATTATATTATTATTTTAGCTCAATAATATCAATGGAAATTATTCTTGTGAAAAAATAAAAAAACTACAGAATTTGATTTCTATATAATTTCCACATACATAATCCATGACTCAACCATTAATCAACAATTCATTTATTTACTTATAATGTCAAATACCATAAATTATCATATTTCAATATTCATAAAAACTTTAAATATTTTAGAAAAATCCAAAAAATTAACTGTGACCATTTTTCTAGGTTTATATTTAGAAAATGGAATCAATTTTATGAAAAAAAAATTAAACATTAATAAATTAAAATTTTAATTAACATCATCATTTATTTTATTGTTTCATTAATAAAATAATTACTACATCTTCATTATATAATTATTTAAGGTAATTATTTATTTATTAAAAGGTAAAAAATCCATAATGCAGATAAATATTTTCTCCTTAAAAAAATATCAATAGTTGAAGATATATTTTGAACAATACCATATTAAAAATAATATAACTATTAAAAGTATGAAAGTTGCATTATGTGGTATTATTTAATTTAAATAATATCAAAGTCATTTTCCTAGATAATTGTCTATTAAATAACTCAATTTTAAATTTTATGTTTTATGGGTAGAGTAATAATCATCAAATAATTTTTTTAATCTATTTGTGTAATATCCCAGTTCATTTAATTTTATATTTAACCTAAATTCCCCAATTTATCCTTTATGGTGGTAATAAAAATTACCATAGTTACTAATCATTTTAGTAAAAAATAAATGTGTCAAATTTAATAAATTTGGAAATTATGAATCTAAATATGAGATCCATTTTTCAATATTCAAAAAATTTCTATTTTAGAATTTAATTTGAAATTAATCTCACAAAAATCCAATGAAAAAGAATTATATTGGAAAAAAATGTTAGCCCAAAAATGTACTTATAGAAAAATAGGATATAATGATGATAAAAACAATGTAAATTATATTATTTATAGAGAAATAGTATTTCATTTATATTGATATAAAATTGAAATCACAAATATTCATTTTAATATAAAGAAATTGATAGTTTTATAAATATCGATATTATTAACTATTCACAGGAAAATATATTTTGTCAAAAAAATATAAAATATAAGATCCCAAACTATACTGAAGATGAAACAGTCTTGTCTCTATATATTTAATTTTTATTTTATTTAGAATACATTTTTTGGTTTTAACTTATGGTGAGTTTGGGAGAAAATTGAGAAATATTGAATAGAGAAGGGCAGCACACAGTTGGCCCACAGATTACCCCAACCGTGTGCCCCAGCCTAGCAAACTATGCAACCCTGAAGAGAGAAGAATTGCACGGTTGGAGAACAGTTTTTTAAATTGTGCACCCTATTATAATAAACTATAAAACCCTATAATATAGGTTCATGGTTTAGGTGAACAGTTATGAGAAACTATGAACCCAAGCCCAAAAAACTGTGCGCAACTTTTAAAGTCATGTGAAAATTTGTTTTAAAACTACCTGAACGCCCAAAGCTAACCCAAATAGAACCCCATCTTACCCATGATGTTATTTAATTATTTTATATCCTCTAAGAGGTATTATAAACCATTTAGACCTTCGTTCTTGGTGATTTGAATCAAGCATCATAGATCTACACCCCTGCTAGTAAGAGGATCCCATCCCTCTTTGTTTCTCGTTGAACTACCCTTCATTTCCCTTTTAAGAAAGGGTTATTCATCCAATTTTTATTATATATAGATCTAGTATTGTGGATCTAGATCTAGATTTTAAGGAACTTGTTTTTTTATATCTTGATTTATGGTTTTAGATTCAGATATTGTTCTATGTTTCCCTACTCCTCAAATTTTGGGGATTTCCACTGGCGAGCCTTCCTCGTCAGACTAGAGGTGGTGGTTTATAATTTAAATCCAAAAGTATTTATTTAAGGTACATTTATATAATATTATAATTTCTATTCAATGTTTTGAAATTGTGTTCTTGATTTAATTTGTTAATTTGGTGAATGAATTAATTAAGAAGATGTGAATTTGGGGATTTTTGGAATTGTAGATTGAGATAATTAATTAAAGATTTAATTATGAGATATTGAGATTTGATAATTCAGACAATTAGCTATATAATTAATTATGAGATATTGAGATTTGATAATTGGGATAATTAATGTTGTAATTAATCATAAAGTATTGAGATTGTGATTGAGATAATTTATTGTGGAATTAATTATAATATTTTCTATTTATAGATATTAAATAATTAATTGATGAATTAATTAATCATCTTGACATAGTTAATTAATTGGGGTATTAATTAATCATATTTATTTGATAAAATAATTATTCAATTATTAATGAAATGTTTTTGTTTTGTTGATTATTTAATTGACTAATGGAATTTAATTGATTAATTAATTATATAATTAATTAATGTATTTGATGTTATTAATTAATTATTGAATTAATTACTATTATTCACGTAATTTATTAATTTTCTAATTAATTAATATAATTTATTTCATTACATAAAAGTTGAGTTAATTAATTTTATTGATTTGTTTTTTAATAGTTTGATAAACAAATGGAATTTTTGTGTTTAACTAATTTTAATAATTGTCAAAGAATAAGTGTAATTAATTAATTATTGAATTAATTATTGTTATTGATGTGATTAGTTAATAGTGTAATTGACTAATAGAATTTTAGTGTTTAAATAATTTTTTAATTAGTAATTAGATTGATGTGGATAATTAATTTTTGAATTAATTATGTGTTGTTGAATGGTAACATGGTTATTCGATTGTGAATTTATAAATGGTAACATGGTCATATTGTTGAGAAATAAATAAGGGAAACATGGTCATTCTAATGTGTAAAGTATGAATGGTAACATGGGAATTAATCTATGTATTAATGAATGGTATCAATGGAATTATGAGATGTGATATTCCTTTGGAATAGTTCATACTTATGCATGAGCCAAAGTTGGTATGGAGATACAGGTGTCTAGGGAAACCTAGGGATTTATGTTGTTAAATAAATAATATATGTTAAAACTATTTTTTACATATATTTATTTAATATTTATAGAACTTCATATGGTGTTATTTCACTGGATATTATTTTTGACTCTATTGGGAGTTGCCTACTATTTTTTACTCACACCCTACTCAAGAAGCCTAATCGGTACCCAAAAAGATTTCATGATTAGAGATAAAAATATGGTCAAAAGCCCTATGTCAAGTGGCTGACTCTAGATGGATCAAGGATGAGGAAACAATACTCGTTTCACAGCCTATTTGGGAGTCTTCAGTTTATTTACTTTTGAGTTTACATTTTAAAACATGGAACGTACATTATCATGACACATTTTTGTTTAGTTTGACATTTTATCTTATGTTTTGGTCATCATGTGTTATTGGAATCTTTCCAGATATAGATATATATTTTTTTATTGTTTATTTATTTCCCAATTGTGTTTTCATTATATAATTAGGTTATAGTCTTCCCATGATGAGTATTGGACCATCTTTTCTATTTAAAAGACTCTAGAATACGGGGAGGTATGCCTGAGGTCATGTAGCGAACCAGCTCAAGGCATTGGTTTGTGTCATCCTGGTTCGGATGTTCCAAATTGTTATTAGAGTATATGTTTTCTTTCCTTTTTATTTTTTCATACAATATAGAAATGTTAGATTAGAGACTAAGAAGAGTTGGTTCATGGTTATATGATTGTTATTGGGAGTAGCTAAGACATTTATGGAGGAGAACCCAGGTACCCAGGGTGGGATTGGTGTTTCTGATGTTTTCTGTTATAGTTGAATATTATTTCACCTTGTGTGACACACTTATTGTGTGATGTGATTTTTGTTGTTGATATTTTCTAATATTTTACTCATGTCCCATTATATCATTAGATTTTAGTTTTCATGAATCATTCTATGTACTGAAGGATATTGTTATATGTATCATTTTAGGCATGATTGGGAAAATGGGTTGTGTTCATGTTGTTGAACTTGAACTATTTTTCCTTTCTTATGAAATTGAAATGAAATGGTTCCCTACATGAAATTGATAAGGAATGTAAAATGATGTTAGATGATAATAAATGGGTGTCTAAATGAGAAACATGAATAATGAGAATATTTTTACCCTTGTTAAATAGGGCCTAGGTGTATATTGTTTAAGTGTGGTGATAGAGCCTCAATTTTGACTTTGTGGTGAGGGTTGGATAAGAGCCTTATTGTGGTTTGTTTAGTTTCCCTCTTACTTAAGGCATTTCATTTTGTGAACTGTGTCATAATTTTCGTGTTTATAATTGTAGAGAGTATGACCCCAAGATGATGCTTGTTGATAGGAAATTACTGGTGATAATCCTCTAGTGGTGTAAAATGACACATCAATCATTATGGGTTGGGAAATTTGGGAGAAAATTCAAGGGAACATTGTTTGCTTCATGAAACTTATGGAAAGAGACATAGGGTAGGTTATAAAGAGTATGACTGATTTGATGAGGTAGTTTCAGTTGCAACACTTCCATCGTTAGTAGGGGATAAGACAACTATAGTAAGTCATATTTAGGATGTGCTTAAATATGAGATTAAGTCTCAGGTTAACTATTTTCAGTTAATGAATTTTGCTAAGGTGGTGGATCAGGTTCTCATAGCTTAGGGGAACATGAAGGAGAATTATAGTGCATGACAGACAGTTTTAGCTAGATGATCTGAATGTATGACTCTTGAGAGATGGAAGAATTTCTATGACTGTATTTTTTAGGGTAGTGGAAACAGTCATGCACAGACAGAGGGATCAGTTTCTCAGGATCTGACGTGAGTGATTTGTCACCAATGTGGTAGGTGATGATACTTCCATACATAGTTCTCTCAACCTAGGGTGGACTACCTGTTTTATGGAAACATGGTGCATTTACATAAGATCTGGAGGAACTAGAAACTGTCAATAAGTGATATAGGATGTAGATAGAACCAAGGTGTAGAAAGGGGATCTTCTACACCATATCAGTTTGGAACCTATAGTTTTACTGGATGACATAGTAGAGGTAGTAGATGTGGTGATTTTGGGAAAGATCTCCCATATCTATTGAGGGGTGTAGCTCAAGAGAGTCATGCTGCATCATAGGGAATAGCGTCTAGACAGTTACATGTCGTGCATCATACACTTGTGAACAACAATGATGGACTATCGATTTTGAGTGGTACTATTCCTGTAGCTTCTATTTTAGCTAGTTTTTTATTTGATATTGGTTCCTCTCATTCCTTTTTTTATATGAAACATGTGGATTTTTTTATCCTAAAAATATAGTCTTTGAGTGAGGTTTTTATGATAGACACAACTCTGCGAGTATAGTCGAGAGACATTTTCTTATGCAAGGGGTGTTCTCTTGATGTTGGAGAGTATCATTTTCAATTGAATTTCTGTATTCGTTACATGTCATGCTTCGAAATAATTATAGGTATAGACCTGTTAGTATCATATAAGGCCCAAAATTATTTTTATCATAAGAATGTAACAAGTATGTCTCTTAAGGGAGAAAATTATGATTCCCATAGAGATTGGGATATCAAGGCAGGACGATCATGTCAAATTACTCATAACTAGGAGAGCTTGCAACCATTAATTCTATTATGTTGATGGATGATGTACGTGTAGATCAGGATTTCCTTTCCCCTATAGTGTAAAAGTATTAGGATATCCTTCCTATAAATAACTCAGGGCTTCTAACTAAGAGAGATGTGGAATTTACCATTGAGTGCATGTCAGGGGTTGAGCATGTTTCTATTCCACCATACATAACAGAACCAATAGATATTCAATATCTCAAGACATAGCTGAAAGAGTTATAGGATAAAGGTTTTATCTATATGAGTATATCACCTTAGGGTTCACCAAATTTGTTCTCTAATAAGTAATACAATATTTTTGACTTGTTTTTTTATTACAAAAAGTTGAACAAGATTGTTGTGAAGAATCGGTATCCTCTTCCATGTATCAAATATCTTTTTTACTAGTTTAGGGGTGCTTCTAGATTTTCCATGGTAGATTTGAGATTGGGGTTTCATAATCTTGGATTTCAGACTTCTGATATATCAAGAACTACATTCAAAAGTAGTTGTGGCCTATATGAGTTCCTCAAAATTTCATTTCGGTTAACAAACACACCTGCATTGTTTTTGGCCTTGATGAATAGGATCTTCCATCCATGCCTTTATCAGTTTATTGCTGTGTTTTTGGATGATATCTTGGATTACTCCAAGACACATGATGATCATTTCCAATATATCTACATCATCATGAGTATTCTTAGAGAGAATTGGATATACACCATGTTTATCTAAGTGTTAGTTTTTTGATATTTCATGTACACTTCTTGGGTTGAAAAATCTTGGAGGAAGGAGTGTATGTGGACCCAAAAAAATTTCAGGTAGTGGGGTCTTGAATGTAACCCAAAATTGTATTCAATATATATATATATATTTGGGGTTATTTGAATATTATCAAATATTAATTCAATATGTTTCTCATTTCATAGTATCACATTCGGTCTTAACCAAAAATGGGATATAGTTTCATTAGTAAGAAGCATGTGAGAATGCTTTCTTGGATTTGAATAAAAATTTAACATCGAAACCAATATTGATCCTATATGAGCCAACAGAGGAGCATACTATGTATTTTGACACATCTAGGATAGATCACAGAGTAGTGTTAATTCTAAAAGGTCAAGTTGTGGTGTATGGATCTTAGAAGTTGAGGCCACATTAATGGAACTAACCTATGCCTCAACTTGAGTTAGATGTAGTGTTTTATACATTAATGTGTTGGCATCATTATTGGTAGGGGAAAAGTTTACTCTATATACAGACCACAAGATATTGAAGTATATCTTTTCACATTAATATTATAATCACTAGGAGAGGAGATTTGTTGATTATATATAGTCTTTTGATTTTGAGTTGTCATATATACTTGGAATGGGGAACAAGGTTGCCGATTCTTTGAGCATGAAAAATCAGACTCAGGTGATTCAGGAGTCCAGTTCTGAGTAGAAGATGATGGCATTGCTATCTGATATGCATGTTGTGGTTTAGTAGAGTCAGGACTTGATGACACTCATATCAGTTTTGGTGGAGACTACAATATTGATATGGATCTCAGATAGAAAGTTTCAGAATCCAAATTGTTTGAACGTGAGGGAACTCCTTGAAGGTGGGGGTCAATATTTGATTAGATCATAGATGAGGATTAGGTCATCTGTGTGAGGAATCGGGTTATTGTACCAATGAGCTTATGTGAGAATTTGAGGCATGAGTTTCATGATTCATGTGTGCAGTACATCAAGGTGTGACCAAAATGTATTGTGACCTATGATAATAGTTTTGGTGGTTAGGTAGGAAAAAATAGATAACATGTTTTGTGACATGATGTTACACCTATAATTTGGTGAAGATTGGGCATCAACATCGTGGATGATTTCTTTAGTCATTATCCATTTAGGAGTGGAATTTGGAAGACCTGCCAAAGGAATTTTTGGTGGGTATCCTAAAGAAACATCATAAGAATGGTGTTATTTGGGTGTTTTTAGACCATTTGATGATGTTAGTGCATTTATTTTCGATATGGGTAACCTTATCAGTTGAGAAGTTGAGAGAAATGTTTTCTCAAGAGATAGTCTATTTGTATGGGGTTCCACAAACTGTTACTTCATACTGTGACCCACATTTTACTCCAAGATTATGTCATGGTGTACGGAAGTCCCTCAGCATATAGGTTTTTCAAAATATGGATTTCCAACAACTAAAATATGGGTAGTTATATCATACTATACAATTGCATGAGGTTATAATGTGAGCGTCTGTTCTAGACTTTGGAGGGTCTTGGGAGAAGTGTATAGAACTAGTGCGGTTTTCCTATAAAAACATTTATTTGGAAACTATACCAATGGAACAATATGAGGATCTTTTTGGTAGGCCATGCATATCACATCTATGATGGATAGAGGCTAGTGAGTCTCAATTTTTGTGATTGAGTCTTGTGTAGGGGATTTTAGAGAATGTTCACCTAATTTAGAAACATGTGTCTATAGTTCAGGGTAAATAGAAGTCATATGATTATAGACTATGATGACCCCTAGAGTTTATAAAGGGTCATCATGTATTCCTTTGAGTTTCTTCAAGATTGGGTAACCCTAGGATACAAAGATAGGGAATGTTGTTTCCCAACAATATTGAACCCTTTCAGGTTGTAGAGAGGATCGAACCAGTAGTGTACTGATTGGATATTCCATCGAGATGTACTGTTATGTACGATGTTATATATGTTTCACAAGTTTGGTGATATCACCCCAACCCTTCTCATGTGATCAATGAGGATTTTTTTGATCTTTTGATAAATGTGTCCTTTAAAGAGAATATGATCCCAGTGTTGGATCGATGTGTTATAGTATTGAGGGGAATGACTATGCTGATAGTTCATATATTGTGAAAACATGGATGTGTGCATGAGGAAACATGACAAATAGATGAAGATATGAGGGATCAATGGACTAATATTTTTGACATAGAATCTAAGAGATTATTGGTAAAATTGCTTGAGGATGATCTGTTATAAATTTGGGAGATCGTAAGATCTTGAACTCTTCTGAAGATGACACATGCTTGCATTGAGAATTGTTTTTACATTGTTTGATCATTGAATGCATGGGTTTTACCAAGTGGTGATCATGTGTGAAAATTTAGAAAAAAAAATTGGGATAAGGTAAGTTCACAATTGGCCCACGGTTATCCCTAATAGTGTTCCCCAGCCCATAAAACTGTGTAACCCTTAACAGAAGGGAATTTCATGGTTGGTGAAAAATTAGTCAAACTAAATACCCTATTAGAATAAACCATGAACCTCTATAATAATGGCACATGGTTTTGGATCACGGTTAGGGGAAACCATGTGCCCATGCTCAGCAACCAATACATGGATTTTAATGTCAACCGAAAATTAGTTTTAAAATTACCCAAACCCTTGAAACACATCAATATCAAGGTCCATTTGAACCCTAACATTATTTCATGATTTTAGAGCCTCCTGTATGAATTAAAATTCATCTTGATCTCCCTTATTGGTCATTCAAATTGTGGATCAAAGATATGCACCCCTCCCAATAAGAGGAACTCATCCAAATTCATTTCCCATTCCTCTTCCATTTTTATTTCATTCTATAAATAGTTGTTCTTCCTATGTTTATTAGATATAGATATTAGATTATATATCTATATATATATATGAAGTATCATTATTTGTTCAATTTTTATTTAGGGTTATTGATTCAGACCTCGTTGTACTTCATTGAGTTGCTGAAATTGTGGTGATTTCTATTGGTGAGCATACTTCATCAAACATGAGGAAGGTAGTCTATAATTAAAATCGTAAAGTATTTTTTTAATTTACATGTATGTAATTTTATTATTTATAATATATTTATAAATTGGGGTTTTGTTTGAATTTATTAATTTGGTTAATTAATTAATTGAGGATATGTGAAATTTGGGATTTTAAAAATTATAGATTGAGATAATTAATTGTGGAATTAATTTTGAGATATTGAGATTTGATAATTGAGATAATTAACAATAGAAATAATTATGAGATATTGAGAATTTATAATTGAGATAATTAATTTTTCAATTAATTATAAATTATTGATATTGTGTTTTAGATAATTATTTATGGAATTAATTATAGTATTTTGAGTTTGTGGATATTGAATGATTAATTGATGAATTAATTAATTTTTTTGGTGTATTTAGTTATTTGGAAGATTAATTAAGTGGATTAAAATAATGAACTAATTTTTGAATTAGTCATGATATTGGGTTTGTAATTAATTTTTCAACTGACTAATAGAATAGAAGTGAATATTTAATTTTATAATTAATTAATGTATTTGATGTGATTAATTAATTTTAAAATTGATTAAAATTATTTATGTTATTAAATTATTTTAAAATTAATTAATATTATTATTTTTATTAATTAAATATTGAATTAATTAATATTATTTATGTGATTATTTAATTTTTTAATTAACTAATAGAATTGTTATTTTAAAAAAATAATTAATTAATATAATCGATGTGACTAATTAATTATTTAATTATGTTATGTTATTGATGTGATTAATTAACAATTTAATTGACTAATGGAATTTTGGTATTTAACTAATTGTGGATTTAGTAATGTAATTGATGTTTACAATTAATTTCTAAATTAATTATTTGTTGCTAAATGGTAACATGGTTATTCGATTGCGAAGTTATGAATGGTAACATGGTCATTTAGTTGAGAAATAATTAATGGGAACATAGTAATTCTACTGTATGAAGTATGAATAGTTACATGTGAATTAGATTATGAATTAATGAATGATAAAAATGAAATTATAAGGCATGATATTCGTTTTAAATAGTTCAGACTCAGGTATAAGACAAAGCTCGTATTTATATACAGGTGTATATGGGAACCTGTGGGCTTATATTGTTAAATAAAGAATAGTTGATAATGAGATAAATGTTTATTTATTCATTTGGAAATATTAATTATACAACTACATGAACTATTATTTTACTATACATTATTTTAGACATCATTGGTGGTGGCCTATTCAATTGTACACGCACCCTAATCGGGCTGCCTTTTCTGTACCTGAATAGATTTTATGGTTCTAGGAGAAGATTTTGGAAAAGGACCTATGTCAAATGGCTGGGTTGATATGAAACATGGATGAGGGAACCAAACATTGTTTTGAGCCCATTTGGGAATCATCAGTGTCTATACTTTTCATTTTTCATTCATACACTTAGAACGAACATTAGAATGACACATTTATTGTTTAGTTTGATATTGTGTCTTCGGTTTTGGTTGTCATGTGGTATTAGAATATTTCTAGTTATGGTTATATATTAAGTTAATTATAATTTCCTTTATGATGTATTTTACCCTAAGAATGGGGTATAGTATCCCTATAACTGATATTAGACCCTCGGACCAAGTTGGAAGCCTCTAGCATAAAAAGATGTGAGGTAAAGGTCATGTAGCGAACCATATCAGGGACACCATTGTGTGGCACCCGGGTCGGGATGTTACACCAAAAATTCATCCTAAGCTAATTTTGACATTTGTATTTTAAAAATGAATGTTATAATTTCAAATAAAAATAATATAAGAACAAAACATTATATATAAAAAAAAATCTCTTACTAAAAGGTGGAACATTACCTTATTGTAAATATATCTATTTTATACTTAAATTTGGATTTATTCTTATCTTAAGCATGTCAATCTTATTGGATGGGTTTAAAAACATTTTATTGAATTTGTAATATATATATATATATATATATATATATATATTTAAAATCTTCCAATTATGGTTACTAATTTAAATTATTTGGATAAAATTATATTATGATCATAAAAGTATCTTTTTTACAAAAAAGCATCATTTATGTTTAATTGGTTTTTATTTTAATTTCTAATTAATCGGTAACAAATGAATTCATGGTTAAACTATATTTTTATAATTTATTGAATATCATGTATTACTAAAATTCCAACATAAAGGTCATAACAATCATAATTAAATAATAATATTTAATCATTTTTTATACTCATAAGATATCGAATAAATTAAAAGGACACATATGGTAAAATAATTTGGTGTCGCATTCTCCCCTCAATCAATAAATTATGTCAATAGAATTTAAAATTTATATAGGTAATGATGTTTTTTTTAAATAACCTTTTAAAAATACCACATCATAAATGGGGTTAATAAAACTTCCACTTAAATGATGGGAAAGGATAAAAGTGATGGTCACCACGAAACATGGTTTCCCTATATGAGAATATTAGTGGGAAGTGAAAACATAGGCATGGAAAATAAATTTAACTATCTTTTTTTGATGGAGAGTGATAGAGAATACGGTCATTAGAATTTATAATTTCACAAAACTATAAATTTTTTATCAGTTATAATACCACTGATTTCTTAGTAAGAAAATTAAACAGATAATTTTTTTTCTCCAAATTTATTTTCCTAGAGATGAGATATTATTTTACTATATAGATTTTCACTTGAGAAAATGAACTTACTATATTCCATTCCATGTCATAATATCATCATTTTTTGTGCTTAGATCAATCTATAATTCATTTCTTGTATCTTTCGATGGATATTGAAGTCAATTTTTTATGCCTGAAGCACTTTGGAATCATAAGATCCAAAACTAATTCATTTAGACTCTAATTGTTTACTTAATCCAAAATGGTTATCATATGTTATCCAATATGATAAATCATACGTTAATCTAAATCAATGATATCCTTAATGTATTTCATAAGTATTTATCCTTAAGACTCGTCCAAAATATGTATCTGTAAATTCAAAGACCAAAAATTTAGAAGAAAGGTCACTGAATTCCCAAAATCAACTTTACCTAACTTTTCCCCAAATAATGTAGCTCTTATTATTACGTACCAAATATATTAATAAATTAAACTCCTTTAAACCATTATAAAAACTTTCATGCTTTCATGAGTAAAATATCAAGTTGTTGAATATATTACATAAATCTAAACATCTCATAATTCCATCATAACAAAAACCATTAGATCACTAACCACCTTCATGATTACCAATATTATCCCATAAAAATCAATTTATTATTATATAAAAATGAAGAACATATTTCGGGTTATCATTCTAATGTATTGTGTTTTCATGAAGATCAACTTAAAACAGAATCACTTCTCCTGATTACCAGTGCTTTCATAACATAATTCCAATTCCTTAAAGAAGAATTATAATAGTAAAATCCTTATACATCTCATGACGATTATAAAAATATAAATATTGATTAATTACTCAAATAATATAATCCATGAATCCAAAATAGGCATATTAATCATTCCTCTTCATCTTTGGTAGCAGCACATGTGTGATCATGATCCATTATCTTCTTTTGGGATGTATTCCTTTGATTATCGATACATTGATTTGTATAGTGTCCCATATCCTTACAGTTGAATAATTTTACATTGAAAACCAATTTCATATCCTTTCAATCACAAGAGTGGTGTAATTTCTCTCTACACTTGTAGTGGATTCTCATTCCTTTTAAGCATGTACCAAGGTGTTTCTGTCCACAATTATCAAATGGGGTTAAATAATTCTTTCCCTTATTTCTGTAATCAAAAATTTCCAAAGATTTAAAATTCTTCTCATTCACACCTAAAAATATGTAAAACATAGATATTTATTTCATTTTCTTGTTATAGTGAACATAAGATTGGGTAAGAGTCTTGGAAGTTCCCTTAAATGGTTTTGCTTATTGGGAAGCATAGAAGAGGGAACCACATAAAAACATGAACTTCCCTGAAAGAGAATGATTAATGGAACTTGATACATGATTTTGGACCATGTAAACGTCATTTATAATATTTTCATAAAAATATAAAAAACATCATTTGTGTAAAAAGAACGATAGACTAACCCAAAATGAATAATGAAGGTTCAGGTAGAATCCATTGCCTTAAGTTTGATGGTGTCCTTCACTTGATATTAATGTCTTGGATAACAAAATTGCATTCATTAATTAATATTTATATTACCTATTATTCATTTAATTGATTTTTTATAACCTTATTAAGTTCATTTATGACATTTTTGATTGGATAAGAGGTTCAATTTCATTGTTTGGGAGCATTTTTTTTCATTGGTTTTCTGGATTGGTTTGTTTATATACATGTAAGGATAAACATGTAAGATGAGAATAGATGTTTAAAATAGAAATTGGATATTATTATTCAAAATTCATAAGATTACATGGATATAAAATTCATTTGGTTATTTAGAGTGAAGATAAATCATTATATAAAACATTAATGATAAACATTTTGGTTAATTGACTGTTTTTTAATCACATCAAACACATTTTTCTTTATAAATTCATATCATGTGTAAAAAAGATTCCAAAACCATAAATAAGACATAATACATTAATTATAGTCTTTTTCATCCCTCAATATGTTTTCATGACCAGAAATGAAGATGATAAAAGAAATTGAAAACATGTCCTCCTTAAAAGTGATAAATTAACACATCTTGAATAGTGTTTTCAATTCTAGTTGAAAATTAGGGGAAAGGATAAATGATGATGAATTATGACATTATTTTAAAAAAATTAAATTATATTTAATTTACTCGAGTTATCATAACATTTGGATGAAAGGAGTTGAGAAAAGAAAAAAAATAAAGCAACATTAAAGAAAATAAAAATAAATGAAAAGAGTAATTTACCTCTT
This sequence comes from Viscum album, assembly GCA_963277665.1. Classification (NCBI taxonomy): domain Eukaryota; kingdom Viridiplantae; phylum Streptophyta; class Magnoliopsida; order Santalales; family Viscaceae; genus Viscum; species Viscum album. The sequence continues at coordinate 1,102,742,553 of OY728131.1, read as the reverse complement.
GAATATAACTTCCTTGAGAACCTCTTTATGCGAGAGGATTTGGTCTTTTGAAGATAGAATGGGATTATGGACGTGGTAAAGGTTCTTATGGCGGAATTTTAGTATAATTTTCCCTAGGCACGAGGCATGATAGGTGTGAGGTGAGGGGGTAAAGAGGGGTTGTATTAATAGTGGAGGAGAGGAGGAGTTTCACATTATTTTAATCATTAATTTAATATTTTTTTTCAACACAATGAATAATCTTTATTTTTGTGAAAGAATTCAATAAAAAGAGCATTTTATTTATAACCAAGGTCTATTTACATCATTCATGGCTCTATCATGATGAAGAAATTCATTAATATAGTATTTATCATAAATTATCATATTTTATTATTCACCAAAAATTCAAGTATTTTAGAAAATTCACAAACATTCAACCCAACCATTTTTCAATGCATTGATTTAAAGAAATCCATTTTATAAATTTAATTTTATAAATATGATATATTTAATTTTTAAATAAAATTACCATTTACTTGAAAAATACATTTTTAAAACTATTACTAGTGTTATAATAATTTTAAAAATTTACTAAGGGCTCGTAAAATTTTCCTATAATTGTAAGACATAAAAACAATAATCTATGAATATATTTTTTGAAAATACCTTTTCTTTTAAATTATTAAATTATTCATAAAATTTTAATTAATATTTATGACTTATACCAATACAGTGGAACAATTATATAATATTGTCACTCACAGGATTGAAAAATATTATTTATACTTTCATTGTTAAGGTTACTTATTCACTTGTCCAATTTACTATTTATAAAGGTCATATTAATATTCATAAGGGTGACATTTCTATTTATCAGGGTCATTTACTATTCACCAAAAATTAAGTTTTTCCTATCAAACTCCAAACATCTTACTGATCTCAACTGTATATGTCATATTTTCAAAATTCAAATCACAGAAGTGACAATATTATGTTTAAATGTCACATAGTACTTTGTAGTTAATTTATGAATAATATGGAATCTTGTTGTGATTTCATGTGATTATAATATATTATAATAATAAGGGAATTTCCATTGATTAAAATTTAGTTCATTACAATATTCCCCCTTATAAAGTTTCTCCCTTGAAATTTCATTTTACATTCTATGTTGTAAACAGGTGTGGGTACTTTTTTTTCATTGGCTCATCTAGTTCCCAAGTTGCTTCTTCATAGTTATGGTTTCACCATCGTACATTGACTAGGTGAGTAGCCCTATTGTGTTTAATTGTATCTCTATGAACAAATACCTTCACTAGCTTCTCCTCATAAGAATTATCATTGTCCATCTGTACCACCTCTAAAAACATCACATGTGAATGATCTGGTATGTACTTCATTAAGAGGGATACATGGAAGACATTGTGTACATTATACATGTTAGGTGGAAGTTCTAGTTGATAGTCCATAGCTCATAAATTACCATGAATCTCGAATGGGATGATGTATCTAGGACTTAGCTTTCCTTTCTTCCCAAATCTCATGACCTTCTTCCCTTGAGATATGCGGAGGAATACCTTGTCTCTAACTTTAAACTCAAGGTATCATCGACGATTGTCTGCATAACTCTTTTGTCGTCATTGGGAATCTTTAATGTGATACTAAATTTTTTTCACATTATCCACTATTTATTTATCCATTTTAGTCATAATACCATACACTCACTCACATTATCTGAACATGTTAGTGTTTTTCACCTTTTCCCATAAAGGGATTCATATGGTGCCATTTGGATTATAGAGTGGAAAATATTTTTGTAGGTGAACTTGACCAGTGGAAGATGTTGGTCCCATCCTCCTTTCAAGTCCATAGAACGCGCTCTCAACATGCCTTCCAAATTTCTAAATAGTTTTATTAGATTGGCCATCAGTTTGGGGATGATAGACCGTACTGATGTTTAGTTCATTTCTTAGAGAATTTTTTAGACATTTCCATAACTTCGAGGTGAATCTGAAATATCTATCAGATACAATAGATAGTTTTACATCAAGTATCCATACCACCTATTTGATATATATATTTGGAAGTTTATCCAATGTTAACTCCTCTCAAAATGCGATAAGGTGAGTTGTCATTGTAATACGGTCCATAATGACCCATATAAAATTGTTTCCTCTGGATATCTTTTGATGTATAGTGAAAATATCCATGTTGATGTTCTCCTGCTTCCATGTTGGTAGGGATAGTTTTTGAATCATCCAATTATACTTCTATCATTCAGCCATCACTTGTTTACATACCATATAATTTAATTTATATTCAGCAATCTCCATATTCCTAATGTCCCACCCATATTTCTTTTGATGATCTCAATACGTCTTTCTTCTCCCTGGGTAAATAGAGAAGGTTGAGTTATGTACATCATTCAGAAGCACCTTATTTATCTCTGGACCAGAAGGTACACATAATCTTGACCCAGATCTCATGAATCCATCTTTGTTAATCTTGATCTTAGAGGATTTACTATTTCTGATAGCATCCACCCATTTCAGAATTTCCACATATTTTCTTTGAGCATCCTTTATTTTATCTATGATGGGTGGTTGAGTGACCATTTGAGAAATGATTTATGATGTTACCCCCTTAATTATTCCTATCTTCATCATCTACAAATCTAAGAAGGATGGATATTTTAAATTCTCTTCATTGATAAAGATACATGATACCTTCTACTTAGATCATCTGCCACCTTATTTTCTTTACATGGACGGTAGTGGATTGATTGGTCATAATCCTTGATGGACTATATCCATCTTCACTGTCAAATAATAATATACTTATATGTGAATATATATTTGAGACTCTTATGATTAATATATATCTCACATTTCTCCCCATTGAGATAATGTCTCCATATTTGCAGTGAAAATTTCACAACTACAATCTCCAAATAATGTGTGAGGTAGTTTTTCTCATAGAGTTTCAACTTCCTTGGGGTGTAGGATATAATTGTATCATTTTTCATCAGAACACTCCCTAATATCTTCTTCGAGCCTTAATATACCCCACAAAGAGTTCTCCACTTATTTTTAGTGTGAGTATTGGTGTACTGATAATCATCTTTTTGAGATCCATAAAGATTTCCTCCCATTCATGAGTCCATAAAAACTTCACCCCCTTTCGTGTCTACTTGGTCATTCAGTTTGAAAATCACGATATGTTCCTCAAAAAATATCAATAATACCTAGAAAGACCCAGAAATCTGGTGATCTCTCTTACAGATGTTGGTTTGGGCCACTCTTCAATTTCCTTTGTCTTAGAAGGGTCCTCAAATATCCCTTTGCTAGTGATAACATGCCCCAAAAATGATACTTCCTCCATCCCAAACGTACATTTAACGTACCTTTCATATATCACCCCCCTCTATAATTTCATCATCATAGTATTCAAATACTCATAATGTTCCCTCTTTTATATTAGAGTATATCAGAATATAATCGATAAATACTACCATAAATGTTTCGAGGTAATCTATAATGAATATATTCATTAAATACATGAATATTGACATAGCATTAGTGTGTCTAAATGGAATCACTTTGAACTCATAGTTTCCATGCCTCATTCGAAAGGCATTCTTGTTAATATCTTCCTTCCTAACTTTTAATTGGTGGTATCCTAATCGAAGTTCCACCTTGTAGATATAACTGGCCCCACAAAGCTAATCAAAGAAGTCATCTATACAAGGCAGGGGATACTTGTTCTTTATTAGGATTTTATTGAGCTCATGATAATCAATTCTAAGGCACATTTATCCATCCTTATTCATGACAAAGTGGATTTTCACACCCCATGGTGAATCACTCGGGTGTATAAACCCTTCTCCAAATTCTCCTGTAATTGCTTCTTCTGCACTTCCAGCTCTACAGTGTCCATTATATAAATTGTATTTGATATACGTAGGGATCCATGAATAAGTTCAATTAGGAACTCAACCTCTCACATTCTTGATAGTTGATATTGGATTTAATAAATATAGCCAATCCATTTCCAAAATATCATTGAACTATACTAGAGTAAGTATGAAAATATTTTCTAGGTGGTTCAGTCCATGAACAATTACTGAGGAGGTGTATAAACCTTGGATGAAATAATTTCCCCATTTCTTATTCACAATGCTAACTCAACCTCTAAATTTTGTGGTGGTGTTTGGATAGGTATACTAAACTTTCAAGATAAGAAAAAATGTGTAGAACTAGAATCAAATAGTATTTTCTCTATTCTTGAATGAATAACTAGCGTACCAAACACCACATCATTTTCTGACTCCATATCAGTAGTAGTGATAGCATAATCCCTTTCTTGATTTCTTTGAGGTGGTTGTCGATTGCCTCTGACAACCCTTCACTTAGATAAATTGTTCACATAATTTCCATGTTCCTTATAGTTGATTCATTATACTATAGTGTGAGTTTTGAACTAAACCTTCCATTATTCTTCCATATTAGTGGAATTATCCATATCCATTTGGTATTTTTTAGAAAAATTTTCCATTCATCCACATTTAAATAAATTCTTGTTTCCTTTTATACAGTTCCCTATATGTTTCTTCCCAAAATTTTGACATGTGGGATGTTCAATATTCTTTCCATCATGGGATTTACTTTATGAACAACCCATATTTGACTCCATTTTCCACTTTCTGTCATGAGGCCCATGAGACCCTTGAGAGTATCCAATCACTATTCCACCCTTGAGGAAACAATAGAAAATCTCCACATAACTTTTGAAGTCTCGAATCACCAATGCTTTTCATGGACATGTGTTTAGTCCAATAACAAAGTTATTCACCTTTCTTTCAGTGTTCATGACAAAGTAGTAGGTGTATCTTGCAAGCCTTGTGAAGTGTGATTCATATTCCCCAATAGACTCATCATCTTTCTACTTAAGTTTGAGAAAATATCTTTCCATCTTGTGATGGTGGGTTTGGGGAAAATATTTATTGAATAACATTTTGTTGAATTCATCCCAATATATGGAATAAATTGCTTCTTGGGACATCGTATTCCTGATTATTATCCACCACTAACCAATTTTCCCATCAAAATGATAGACTTCCAACTCGAATTTCACTTATTTAGAGCAGTGGATGATAGAAATTATATTTTTAAAAATGTTTTCCCACTATTTCTTGAGGAGGGGTTTAGAAGATCCACTTAACATGGGAGGCATTTTCTACCTGAAGGATTCGACAGCAACATTCAATTTTTTGTAGGAGGAGGTTGTTCCACATTATTCAAATTATTATGCATAACTTGAGCCAACTAATAAAGTATTATCTTGATGTTTTGAGCACCCGTTCCCATCAAATTTGGCATATCATTGGGGAAGTCTTCACTTTCCCTATCACATTGATTGGTGGCATGTGTTCTTCTATTTCCCGCTTTTAACTATAAAATATTACCAACAATTATATGGCTTGAAAACTTCTCTAATAAAAATAAAATAAAAAATTGACCATAAGGGGATAAACTTGTAAAGGAAAAGTACATCCTAATATGTGATTACCTAGATTTAAATCTAGGTTATCCTTGATTTTTTTCTTATCATATATTCAAATGGCCTATTTTCTTTATTTATTATATTCTCTTAATAATGGATCATAAGTAGATTATGAATTTACCAAACCATATCCAACAGCAGGGTCAAACCAGGAGTGCAGCAAGGCACATTGTTGTACACCTGTTCCCATTCGATTCTAGCTCAAAGTAGTGCTTTGGGGGTTTACCCCCTAGATACATCTGTCTAGAGCCACATACACTTTTGTGTATCCAGATAAGGATTTATTATCATGATAAACCACTTACTCTATACTAACATAAATTTTGGGATATTTTCGTGTCCCTAGTCTTACATCTAAGCTTAATGTTAAATTTATTTATTCCTAATCAACAAAAATAACTAGACCATCCACTAATACTAACTATAGAGATTCTGGCCTTTTACAGATAGCATTACTTGAATTTAAGCATAATAAATCATCATATTACAAGACCAGTATCATAATGTCGAATTTCCTTGAAGGAAAGGTACATAAAACATAAAACTTTTAACTAAATAAAACATTTATTTATTTAGTCTTCATAGAGAGCTCCTAACTTAAATTGTGCTTAAACATCTTCATAGGATAACATGGGGATGACATGAACAAAGGGATAATCTAAAAGCCGTATAAGGGAATAAACATTAGAATAACAATTTAGAATATGGGTTGAAAGGCATGACATAATTACATAAAAAGGCATGGAACATATGGAATAATAACATATAAAAATAGATCATATAAAAATGGATTCATGGTAATGTGGAAAGAAAATAAAAATTACTTTAGCATAAATGAAGGCTTGTTTCACATAGAGGAGAAAAAGTCAAGGTTAACCTCCAAAACCATTTATCATGGTAGCATGAGTCAAGGCTAACCACCTAGCTGTTGCACATACCGTCTCATGAGACTCAACATTACCAAATGAAATGGAGTTCTTTCTGGGAACACCCATCATAACTTGTTCAAGAATATTGTTTCCACATATAGAATCATACATAATCTATCGTACATAAACATAATGGTTACCCATGGTAAGAATTGGGTATCATAATATTTTCATAGAGCATTAAAATTGGGAGTGTAATAAAAATTTCCATGAATGGAAGATATTAGATCATGGATGGACAATAATATTGTATAATATGCATATATCTTGTTAATTTACGTCAATTTTATGGGATGAAATTCAAAAAGAGCGTTTATGAAACTTTAAAACTAAAACATTTTAGTGTGGTTTATGGAAAATATAAAAGATTAGTTGAAATATAAAAGGGAATAATATTTTATATAAAACCAGAAGTGAACCAAGATTTTTTTCATAATAAAAATTATCGGTTTTATAAAATTAATGTTTTCCTGAAATATATTATTGAGTGGAATTAAAATTGGGTAGGAATCTGGGAAGTTCTATTAAACGGGTTTTCTTATCGGTAAGTATTGAGGATGGAACCACTTAAAAACATGTATATCCCCAAAATATAAGGATGAATGGAACTTGATACAAGAGTTTTTAGCATTTAAATATCATTTATAATATATAAATAAAAATATAATATAATTTCATTTAGGTAAAAAGTAATATAGAGCAACCCGAATGAATAATGGAGGTTCGGGTAGAATCTCTTACCTTAAGTTTGATGGTGTCCTTCAGTTGATATTAATGTCATAGATAACCAAATTAATTTAATTAATTAATATTTAAAGAACATATTATACATGTAATTTATTTTTTATAAACTTTTTATGTTCAATCATGACCACTTTGATGGGTTTAGAGGTTTAATTTCATGGTTTCAGAGATTTAGTTTCCTTGGATTCATGATTGGTTTACATAAATAAATTTAAGGATTAACCTGTAAGAAGAGAATGGTTTTTAATAATTGATGTGTTATGTTATTATTGAAAATAAATAAGTTTACATGTCTATAAAATTCATTTTCTTCTTTGAAGCGAAAATGAATCATTGTTTAAAACTTTAAAGATAAATGTTTTGGTTAATTTGCGTTTTTTTAATCACATCAAACAGATTTTTATTTATAAATTAAAATTACTCGTTCAAAATATTCCAAAACCATAAATTAAACATAATATAGTTATTATAGTTTGGTTCAACAATAAAAATTATTTCATGACCATAATTGAAGATGATAATAGAAATTTAAAACCTGTCTTTCTTGAATGTGATAAATTAACACATCTCGAATAGTGTTTTCATTTCTAGTATACAAGTTGGGGAAAAGAGAGTTGTTGATGGATTATTCAAATATCATAAAAAAATTATAGTACAGGTGAGGTAGTGTAGTTATCATAACATTTGGATGAATGGATATATAGAAAGTAAAAGAATGAAAGGAACTTGGAATAATCTAAAATAAATGAAAAGGTGGATTTACCTCTTGAATATATCTTCCTTGAGAACCTCTTTAGGGATGAGGATTTGGTCATTTGAAGAGACCATGGGATTCTGGACATTGTAGTCAAGATTATAGATATATTTGAGCAGAATTTGTACTTGGCACAAGGCTTGAGATGTGTGAGGATAGGAGGTAAAGAGGGGTGGTATTTATCGTGGAGGAAAGGAGGGGTTTCCCATTATTTTAATCATTAGTTTAATATTATTGCTCAAGACTATGAATAGTAATGATTCTTGTGACCAAATACAGTAAAGAGAGCATATTATTTTGAACCAATGTCCATTTACATCATCCATGACTCAAGTATGATGCAGAAATTCATTTATTTAGCATTTATGGTAAATTTCCATATTTTACTATTCCCAAAAAAATTATGTATTTTAGAAAAATCCCAAAATATTCACCGCGACCATTTTTTGATGTGTAAAATTAAAAAATAAAATACATTTTATAAATGATTTTTTGTAAATATGAGATATTTAATTTTTAAATAAAATCAGCCTTTACTTAAAAAATACATATTTTAAAATTATAACTGATTTTATAATACATTGAAAAATTAACTAAGGTCACATAAAATTATCCTATAATTGTGAGACATAAAAACTATAATGTTTTAATAAATTCTCTTATAAATTATTAAATTATTCATAAAATTTTAATTAAATATTTATGAATTATACCGACCCAATGACATAATTATATCATAATGTCAATTATAATATGGATAAATTTTATTTATACTTTCATTGGTAAGGTTACTTATTCACATGGACAATTTACTATTCATAAGGGTCATATTACTATTCATAATGGTAACATTACTATTCATAAGGGTCAATTATTATTCACCAAAAATTATGTTTGACTTATTGAACTCCAAACATCTTACTAATCGCAACCATGTATGTGGGATTTTTGAAATTCAAATCAAAAAAGTGAAAATATTATATTTAAATTTCACATAGAACATAGTAGTTCATTTAAGAATGATATGGCATTATGTTTTGATTCAATGTGATTATACTATATGATAATAAGAATGGAATTTCCATTGATTAATCTTTGGGTCATTACACATACCCATGGATATTCAACTAGTTGAATAATTACAAGGATTTTCATTAACTATTCTCATAATGAGGGAACACATAATGAAAAATTTTATAAAAATACCATTAAAGCATTTTCCAATAATTTTACATAAATGGCTAATAACTCAACCAAAACATGGTCTAGTTTTTCTCATGAGACCTAGCAATTCATCAAGGGTCTGTTGTGGGACCCACCCATCACTTACTAATTCCAATGCATTTCTCATATGAAAAAGATAAAATATAATAAAATTATTAATTCATATTGAATCTATCATATGAAATGTAAATAATTTTCTTAATTAGTAAAAATAACCTAAAACCACCCAGTATAATAGCCTGTTAACATAGATTACAATACTCTTATAAAATATTTGAGAAATTCTCAAGATAAATACCACTTTAACATGGAAATAATTAACTTAAAAAGCTACACAATTATAAAAGCAAACATTTTCATTGAAAATAATCTTTTAAAATTGTATTGGATTTATAAACACATTATGGTTTCTTAAAATCGGTATGTTCCAGTCATGCCCTATAAGGTTTAAAAAAATATTTTTCATTAAACATTAAATAGGGAACATTTAAAAAAATATTTTTAAAATAATGTGTGAGTATCGTATGCCCTATAAAAGGAATAATTATCAAATGTAAAATTTTAGCACCATGAATATAAATAGATTTATGATATTATATGTTAAATGGAATTATACATACACCACATTTAAGGAATAATTGGGAAATAATGCATATCTCAAAGAAATAAAAGTGACATGATAGAACCACTACCATTTGTACAAAAGTGTTACTCACTTGTACTTAATTTCTAGGATAATAAAATTAAATTTACAATTACGTAATTAATAAACTCTTTAGCATATTTTTTATTTATTTTAATTTTACAAAGTTAATTTATGGCATTTTGATTGGTTATAATGATTAATTTTATTGTTTTGGGAGAATTAATTTCATGGTTTTACAGACAGTTCCCTTATATATAATTATGGTATTTCATGTAATATGGGAATAAATTCTCCATAAGTGAAATTATTTAGTATTAATTAAATTACATAATTCAAAATTTTAATATATATCATTTGGATATAAGGGAAAAGGATGATTCATTACAAATAAAATTAATGAAAAATGATTAGTTTATTTTGGAGGTTTTTACAACCATCACGAACTACTATCATTTTATTTAATATTATGATTATATACCGATTCCAAAACATTAAATGAGTTTTAATACACATATTATAAAATGGTAAAATGTAAAATTGGTTTATGACAATCCTTGATGGATGTAAGGAAAAAAAACTCATTATCCATAAAGGCAGTGAATCACCACCTCACATTTGATGTTTTCATTTCTCTAATAAAAAGGGAAGAGAAGTGAATTAATGGGGATATTCGATTTACATAATAAAATTTAATTACTAGTATGATACTATAGTTACTATTACACTTGGATATGGGAGGTTATTGAAAGATAAGAAAATATAAGATATTAAAATAGAATGAGGGAGGGTTTTACCTCTTAAGTGTCTTCTCCTTGAGAATGTCCTTAAGACACGTGGAAATGGCCTTTCATTGAGACCAGTATGACTAGAACGTGGGGAAGTGGTTTTGGAGAATAATTGGTATGAATATAAGAAATATCCAAATCTTAGAAGGTTTGAGGAGGAAGGGTGGTCTTTATAGTGGATGAGAGGGGTGTTTTTTATTTTATTTTTCATTAGTTAATTATTTTTTCCCAAAACTATCAATAGTATTATTCTTTGTGATTAAATACATTAATAAGAGAATTTTAGTTCTAGATAATGGTCCCATACCTAATCCATGGCTCAACCATGACTCAAAAATTCATTTATTTACTTATAATGTCAAATACCATAAATTATCATATTTCACTATTCACAAAAAATTCAACTGTTTTAGACAAATACCAAAAATTCATAAAATCTACTTTTAGATGTTTATATTTCCAAAATGGAGTCAATTTTATGAAAATAATTTTCTAGATATGAGAAATATAATTTTTTTAAAAAACATCATTTATTGGATTGTTTCATTAAAAAATTAATTACTATATTGTAATTATATAATTATTTAAGGTAATTATTTATCCATTAAAAGTTAAAAAAAAACACCACAATTTAGATATATATTTTCCCTATAAATTGAATTTTTTAAATTGAATATATCTTTTTTAAAAGACCATATTAAAAATAACATAGTTATTTGTAATATGAATGTGAGATTTTGTGATTTTATTTAATTTAAATAATATAAATTTTATTTTCATTGAAAAATTTCCATTAAATAATTAAAATTATAATATTAGGAGTTAAGGATAGAAAATGTATAAAAAATAATATTTTAGAATTTTTTAGGGTAATTTTATAGTTCTTATCATTTTATTTTTAACCAAAATTTCCCAATTTACCCTTTATCTTGGTAAAAACAATTCCCAAGGTTACTATTCCTCTTATTCAAAAATAAAATAGTAATATTTAGTATATTTGGAAATTATAAATCCATATATTACATCCATTTTTTAATATTAAACACATAGATTTTTTTTAATTTAAATGAATATTAATCCTATAAAAACGAAAAACAATTTTACTAAGAAATGTATTTTTTACCCCAAAAATATACTTATACAAAAATAAGGAATAATGATTATTAAAATAAAATATATTATATTATTTATATCTAAATTATATTTAACATATATTTATATGAGAATTAAATCAAAAACAGACATTCAATATAATGAAATTGTCTTTTTTATAAAAAAATTATTTTTCATTACTCAATGTAAAATAAATATTTTCATAAAAATAAAAAAAATCATCCTAATCTAATTTTTGACATTAAACTTTCAAAAATAAAGTAAATTTTTTAAAATATAATTTATAAAATCAGAAAAAATAATATTTAAATCAAGTTCTCCATTAAAAGACAGTAAAATGTTTCTTTTAGAAAATATATCTTTTTATGCATAAAATTTGATTTATTCTTATCTTAAGACTACAAAATTATTGGTTGAATTTAAAAACATTTTATTGGATATTTAACATATAAATTTTATTGAAATCATTACATAATATTTATTAATTTAATTTATTCAGATAAAAATCCATTATGGTTATAAAAATAGTTTTTTATAAAAGAACATCATTTATGTTCAATTAGTTTTAAATTTTATTTCTAATTAATCAATAAGTAATGAATTTATGTGTAAACTATATTTAAATATTTTTTTTATTCTCATTAATTTCTTCAATTCTAACAACCAGGTGATAGTTATCCTAATAAAATAAAATTATTTATTCATTTGTTTAGGTGTCTAAGCTATAAAATAATTTAAAAGAAGACATACCATAAAATCATTTGGTGGTCTAGTTATATTTGGTATCAGATGTCATTTTAGATAAATTATGAGATTATGATGTTATAATGTGAGGTTATCCTAAGAGTTATGAAACCCTTCATAGGTCTATAAGCTTAAGGATGGTTATAAATTCAAAGTTTTAGACACCCATTTGAAGTTTTAAGTAGTAAACATTTTTAGGTTGTCAATTAAATTATGGGAGTTATTTTATTGTCTTGGGGTATATATAACCCCTAGAATCAACATGAAGTATTATTTAGGGCGGCATTATTTTTTCATTTCTAAAGAAGAAAAGAAAAACATGATGGTCAGGTGATAACCCATCATATCTAAAAACCTTGGTGGTTTTAACCCACAACTAAGGAGAGACAATGGTGTAGTGCCTACCACTGGCATATGTTATGTCCAAGATAGTTTGACCATTTTATAGGTAAATATTATGTTTATTTTTGAAACATATGGTATTTTATTTATGGAATGACTCTTGATTTTTCTTTGAATAATATATGATAAAATCCTTTTAACCTTGGGTTTTAAACTTAGTCAAGAAATGTTTGATGAATTGTAAGGATAATTACATATAGAATGATTTAGTCAGAACTTTTAGTATTAGTTTTTAATTTTATAGTTTAAGTTTTACTCATTTTTGTCAATATTTTACCATGTACTAACCATTGTTTTTTAGGTTAATGTCCAAAGACTAGGGGAATTCGTTTTTACCCCTTTAATGACTATTTAGTATTTAAAAGTTCAATTTAGTTCTTTAGACATGAATAATATATCATGAATACCCATAATTTAGAGAAAAGGTTATTGTTAGGTGGAAATTAGTTAAAGGATGAAATTCCATATGTCCTGTTAGAATATTTCCTCATGTTTTCAGTATAGTTGGTAACATGATTCGTCAACTTTATGAAAGGATCTGTAAACCAAATTTTATCCCATTATTATCATCTTTGATGTTATCAATGACCTTTTTCAAACCTATTTAGTTTAGGTTTCTTTAAATCTACCTTTCTATTGATTATTCACTTTATAGTGATTGATGATATCATCCACTCTATATCGTTATTTGGGTTTTACATTTTTCATCCATGTCTAAATCACCACATCCAACTTAAGATATACAATTAGAAAACATGGTTTATGTTATTCCATATGACCCTAATAATTCCCTTTCACTATAAATAAGAATCTTTTTTATTAACCGTTTTTACTGTGTGGGTATATAGAAAAATTATTTTCAAATATCCATCCTTTGATTAGTTAAGAAAAGTTCAAATTATGTGGACGTAATTTATTTAAGGTGGGAGATGTAATACACTGATATTTGGAAAGAATTAAATTGTATTCAATAACATAATATATATGAAACAATGATTTTATATTTCATTATACAAAACACTCATTTTATCGTATATAACATGAAACCTTGATATTTCTATGTTTGATAGCATATTCAATATGCAACACCAACCACAAATGACCAGTGATATATATTACCGTAATAAACTAGCTGTTAAATTGGTGGGTATGAATAGTATTAACTACTTTATGAAATATATATATATATATATATATATTACTCACTCTATATAAATTATTGATGAATTTTTAGTAAATAAATACTCAATTTTTAGTAAAGTGACTACATTCTTATAAAATATGTTTTCTTGAAAATTGATTTTTATTGGTTTTCATGATAAAAAAATATTACAATAAAGTTTTGAATCTTTTATAAAATTTATTTGATAAAATTAAATTAATTTTTTTAATAATAATATAAAATTTTGGTTTGGGAGGAAATGTTAGATTTTTTTTCAATATATCGATTTTTTTGTGAATAATAAAAAAGACTAAATGTTGTTAGAAATATTTTATTTTCAATAACTTAATTAAATTAATGTCCCAATATTTTTTGAATATGTTTTCAACTAAAATTTTTATCATTTAGTTATATTTAATAAACTAATTTAATTTTGAATCAATTTTATATTGGTTTTTGGTATAGGTTTTTTGGCTTTTGGAAACAGGTTTTTCTGAAACCTGTTTTAAAATTCAAAATTTTTATCCTTTTTAATTAATTTAAATAATCTCTAATGGAAAATATTATCATTTATATTTATATATTAAATAATAGTAAATAATAATTAATTTTCATATAATGATTATTAATAATTAATGAGTTCATATAAATCATCTTCTTCTAAAAAATAATTTTCTTAAGAACATGTATTCTTTCCGTGTTTATGGAAATAATATTAATTAAAAATTTCCATTAATGTGAATTTAATTTGTAGAAATGGATTTAAAATTTGGAATCATAATAATTTCTAATTTATAATATTAGAAACATAATTTTTTACCAAATTAATTTGTGAAAATAGTTAACTAAATTATAAAGATTATTGTAAAAATGAGATTAAAAGGGATTAAACGTTAAAATTATGGGGAATAATGTCCTAGAAACTCACAAAAAAAAAATTTATCTACATATATAGACACTTATGAGCATAGGATATATTTTGGTGTTTTGGGACAATATTCCATGAATGTGACCCATATAAGATGTTAACTAAAGAAAAATTGGTCTGAAGTGAGATATGGTATTACTGAAAAACCAATTAACAAGTAAACATAAGTTCAGATCAATAAAATCTAGTGAATTATCCAAGAAATCAAAAGGACCCCCCCCCCCAAGAGTACCTTGTCCCCACTAGTTCCACAACAAAAATTTTTATCATTACAACTTCATGAAAAGACCATATTTAAAGATAGATATATTTCTTACATTCCACGCGAGGAAGAAATATATGGAACTTTTATTATAGAAGTTATTGGTCTTGGGTTTATAAATTGAATTCCCAAGATTGAATTTCTAGGAGTCTCTATTACTTACATAAGGTGCATTTTTATAATACATATGTCCAAATAGAGATATAATATTTTCACTAAAGTTAATAACTATTCATATTTTCAAAATGCATTTATATTACTACTATATAATGGTATAATTGTGTGAATCTCAATTTGGATTCATTAATCCATGTATCATTTTTATACAAGAAACCTCTTTGTAGAAGGAAGAAATTTATAAACAAATTTGAGCTAAATGATGTATTTGAAAAGAAATTACTACCAACAAACTCTTTTTGATGTCTATAATGCCGTATCAAAACTCTAAAAACTAATCTTATAAAATATATTTTTATTATTTAATTACATTTTAGTTTTTGTTTTTTTAGGACTTACAAGATGCTTACTATAGTCAACCTGGATCCACAACTTATTTATTTTTTGTATCCAATTCATGGATATCCAATGAATTGACCACACATGAATTGTATTGTGAATTTTTAATGTCATTTCCATGAATTATTTAGAATCAATTTTCATTTAATTTCTATTCTTTATTTTTTGGGGGGGTTTCCTATGAATATTGGTGGAAATGGTGGGTTTTGAAAATTTTGGCCAAATCGTGAGCCCATTTCAATATTTAAAAACTTATTTTGTTTCTTTTATAACTCCTTAATTTTTTAAAAATTTTCATCCATTTCAATTCATAAATGGCCTCCCTAGACCTATTAACACCACCATGTCAATTTGGATCTTTTATAAATCCATAATCATAGTGTATTTGGGTTTTTTGTTTAAGGTATTGGGCCTGCCTGTAATCCCATTTTCTGCTTTCAATGTTTTTTTAATTCTTTAATACCTCCTTGATTTTTTTCTGGTGATTACACCTTCTCCTCAACACCAATATCCATATTAAAACCCCCATTATTTGTTGATAATTTTTGGAGCTTTTTGGAACCTCCAATTAGGGCAATCATTCTTAATCATTCTCAAATCGACCAGATTTTAAGAGGTAAAATTATTCTTTAATTAATACTTCAATTTTCATTATTTTTTCCCCATTTTATTCCCCAAATGACATAATATGAATCATTCTAGCCTCAATACTAGTTTTGGTTACTTGGAGATTCAGATTTTGGTGGATTTATGGTGATCTCTTCAAGATTTCTACAAGTAAGTCATTCTATCTTTGATTTATTCTCTTTCCTTAGGGTTTCTTTCACCCTTTCTTGAGTTCTAAAATGTCCAGGGGTTAGGGTTCTCTTTTAGTGTCTAACTTCCTATCTTCTGGATGAAATATTTAGGTTTTATGTTTCTTGTAACTTCCTTCAGGTGTGGTGGTGGTGCGGTTGATGTTTCACACCGATTTTTGAGGGTTTCGACACTTTCAGTAGGTGATTCCATGTGTGATCATTTCTAGATGAGTTTTTTTGCTTTAATAACTTAATTTTCATGTTACAAAAACGATATTTGTTGTGATAAAACTTATTATGACGCATTTGGTTAAGCATTTAATTTTATTTTTGCATTTCAGTTTGAAATTTGGTTTTTTTCATGTGTAACCCTTGGCATATTGTTTGTGTGTGTTTTATAACTTATGAAATTGGTGTAATAAATCTTGTTGGGAATCCAATTATGCTTTGTTAGGGTCTTTTTGTGCCTTGGTGTTTAAAATGTGGTCTTTTAATGGGTTTTATTTGTGAAACCATGTAATTCCTCTAGAAAGCGTTTTATGAAAATGTGTGTTTTTAGGTGCATCTTTTGTGGTATTATTTGAGGTTATATTATAATACATGAGTGTGGTTAAATAAATATTGATTTGTATGCCAATTTATATTTTGAGTGGTATTGGTGTGATTTTGTCTTTGATAGAGGATCTGGAATTGGTTTTTTGTGGTAAATACAAAGTTAAACCCCTTGGGTTGGTTTTACGAAAGTTGTGAATGATTTAATGAGTTACACAAAGTGTAAAATGGTTTCATATATACTGTTTTGGGGGTATTATGTTTTTAAAATGAGTTTTTTAAAGATAATGTGGTCATTTTTTATGTCAAACGTTTTGGAATTGTTTTGAAATTTGTCATGGTGATTTATCAAATTGTGATGTCGGTGTGAAACATGTTTTCAGGCTGTTTTGTGTGAGTGTGATGTCAAAAAGAAACATTGATTGTGAAAAGAGTATTATGTAACATTTGAGTGGGATGTTATGTGATGTTTATCATCTTTGGAACGATTTTATAAAAATTTTAATGTGTTTTTTGAATTGTTAAAGACGTGCAAAATCTGTTGTGGGCTATTTTGGTGTGAGTTTGATTTCAAAATCAATTGGAATAAAAAAGTTTCTTTTGGGACATGTGTAATGTAAATGTTGGATTTTTTGTGAATTTTTTATGTTGAATTGATATTTTCATGTGAAAGTTATATTTCTTTTCTTGTTTAACTTGTTTGAGGACAAGAGGGAAACCTGGGTATCTAGGTGGGTGGACATGTTCAAGTATGCTAGAGAATCTTTGGGGTTTAGACTCAGTTTTACGTAGAAAGTTAAACTCTTACAACACTAATTTATCTATAATGATGATGATTTGGGACCACTAGGTTATGGATATGTTCCCTACTAGTGAACCGTTCATGAGAATGGATATTGTGACTGTTACTCTCACTAAGATATGAGGCACCTCAGACCCACAACGAGCTAGTGACTAGGGTTATTTCCTGTTGCTTCTACACATTAGTTACATTGTGCTTATCATCTCCATACATTATGGTTGGCTGTAAAATTCAGTAGTGTTGACATTATTTTTAAAAGTGTTGATTCTTAATGATATCCCACTTAAAAATAATTTTAATTTTTAAGTTTCATCTTTTCGAAATTGTAACTAAAATTTCCTATTTTTGAAAACTTGCATGATTTTCATCTTTGAATGTTTATCACTTGGAATCTCTTAGTGATGGTATCCTACGGGGAATTTTATCACACCCTACTTACACCCCTAGGTTTAATTAAAAGTGTTTATTTTTTTCGTGGGTTGGGTATAGCTTTTAGTGACAGTGGTTCGGGTTTCTAGCAGGTCTTTGGTGTTGAAGTCTTGTAGAGATGTCTTGAGGGAGGTTCCACTTCCCATGAGGGTTCTTCGGACATTTATTTTTGGGTTTTTACCTTTTTTATAGTCTTGGTGAGTTGTTTTAAACTATTTAATTCAGTTCTAAATTTTCTTAAAAGATTTTTTCATTTCATAAATCCAGATTTGTTTTATTGGATTCATTTGTTTTTTTAAATATATAAACTCTGGTAAATAATTCCCAATTCTCATTTTATGATACCTAGGCACTTTTTACAGAATGTTTGGATCAAGAACTCCTTTTAGTACTTTTCAAGGTCCAGGTTTGGTGTCAGTTTTGGTGGCGACAAGATTTGGTTCAGGAAAAAGTGGTATCATAGGAGGTTTTGGTTAGCTCTTTGGGTCATGTTATTTGGGGAAGAGTCAGGATAGTCTGGAGTTAGGATTTTCAGGACATGGTATTTCAGTTTTGGGTAGTGTTCCGGATCACCACACCTCATGACAGGATTCAAGATGCCAAGGGAAGTCGGGATTTATAAAATTCCACTGGTTTTCTTGGTTTGATGATGATTAGGGGAAATGAAAAGAGAGTTGGGTTAATGGTCTTAGTGAGATCATATGGCCTGGAAAGCCATGTGGATCCAGGTATATTCCCTAGAATACTCTTTTTGTTGATGAAGTGGTTGTAATATGGCCTCGATACATATGTCCAAGCCACCCACTAAAACTAGTTTCCTCTCACATTGTCCTGTGCTCTTTAGTTTTTGAAATCTTTGAACTTTGGTTTTAAAGTGACATGGTTTTAAGAAGAGTAAAGTATTTGTGAAATGATATTCTAATAAAGAGGGAATGGATTGATTTATGAAATGGTGGAAATTAATTTTTATAATTTTTTTGAAATGGAAAATGGTGTGCTTACACCTCTTTTGAATGCATGGACTATATTGAAGTTGGTTTTGAAAAAAAAAATCAATAGAGTTTTATAAACAATAAAAAGGTGTTTTAATGGGATGATATATTTTGATATTTATGTAAAAAACTTGAAAATGAGTTCTTATCTAAATGGTTGTGTCTTTTTGAAATGTTTTGTATGATCTGAAATGGGATTTTGATCTTGTGGTAAGCAGTTTTGAGAGAAAGGATGTGTTGGTTGACCATTTTGGTTTTGAAAAGTGGAAATAATTTTGGTTTTAAAATTTGGTGTTTCAGTGAGTGACAAAATTCATGGGGTTATATGGGATGATGGATGGTTGATGGCATGACTAGATGAGTACCAGGACAGATATGAGAAGGGTGCTCGGTGTGGCACAGAAACATGAATGTGTGAGGCCCATGGGCTACCATTGGTGGATACGCTAACCACTAAACCGTTTCTTTTAAAAGAAATGTTTTTAAAGAAAAACATGATGTCTTAATGAATTATTTGGGATGGTGTATAACATGTGCTTTTGGAAAATTTTGATGTTGTGGGGTTTTTTGAGTCCATGAACCCCTCCTATTCGAATCGTGTTTTGGGTTTGTGTTTGGTCGGTAAGCTGGGTAGACGGACCAGTTAGTAGTCTCTTCTGAGATTTGTTTTGGTACACCTTTATGGTTGTTCCCTTAATGTGTTTGGATCTTGTTTGTGGCATTTTTTTACCAATGAACTAGCATGGTTGGGCCTTTGGGTTCTCTCATTGGATAAGTTACACCCCCATTAAGTGTTAATGCACAACTGAAGTGAAACATGTATTGTTTCGCCATTGGAAAGTCCTCCAATTGATCAATATAAAGAATCTTTTATCGATCTTTATTGAATAAGTCTAAAACCATTCCTTTATTTTATTTTTGGATCCTCTTGTAGTATGAGAGTTCTTATGGAAGGTTGAAAGAGACCTTAGTTTCTTAAGTTGCCTGGTTTTTCAAATGTGGATGTGGTATGGGTTATTAGTGGGATGAGTGTCTCAATGGTATCTAAGAGGGTCTCTGGGATCTTCATAGTTTAATTGAAGCAGGAGTTCTTGTTAAACCACCAGTTTTGGGAATCGGGTCCTGAGAGGCTATTGTGGCCACTTTCTAGATTTTTGTGTTGTTTAGGGACTTGGCATAAGGTCTTGTTCCATGTATTGTTTCTATTAGTCACAATGGTCATGTTTGGTGATGCCTAGTGATGTCATTTTCTTGTTTGACTATAATGGTGAAGGTTGTGCAATCCTATGATAGTTTCTATTATGTTTGGAGTATGTCTCCCTTAGAAATACATCATAATCCTTTGTTTCAAAGGAATGTGTTTATATGTGTCCTTTCCTTCTGTTTTTTCTCACCTAAAGAAACAAGG
Source organism: Viscum album (assembly GCA_963277665.1). Lineage (NCBI taxonomy): Eukaryota > Viridiplantae > Streptophyta > Magnoliopsida > Santalales > Viscaceae > Viscum > Viscum album. Next base: position 1,102,721,820 of record OY728131.1, on the reverse strand, counting down.
TGTTATGTGTGTCCATCATCTAAGACCTTGTTACAGTGAAATGTTGGGTTAGGGTTAAGTGAGTTTGGAATGTGTTAGTTCTTGGTAAACTTATTAGGGATTGTGGTGTATTTGTTGGTATTAGCAAAAGAAGAAGTTATATTTAGGTGGTTTTCAAAGCCTAACTACATGGTCGAACATGCTTCAATCATTTGAGCTCTAGCCATAGGTCCTGAAGATAAGCAGTCACGTAGTTAGGGAAATTCCAATGTCATTTAAACCCTTGTACAAAGTCCTATCCTTGGTATGAATGATATGAAGATTTTAAACCTCTAGTGTCATAATCTTGTTCCAGTTGTTCCCGTTTTCTAGTAGTGGTGGGAGGACCTTGTTTCCATGTTGTAGTGTGAGTTCATACTTCCCCCTTTGGTTTCGACTAGGTATTTCGATAAAGGTTTGAAGCTTGGCTAGACAGTTTGAGAGAACGGTTTTTGAATAGTTAGTATTGACCATGCCCAAGAAAACCATGTAGATAAGAGGATCCTCATAGTTATCACATGGTTTCCCAAACCACGCAAACTAACCATACGGAAATACCAAAATCATTAAATTTTGGTGTCTTTCTGTACTGGCTCATGCTGGTCGATTTAAATGTTTTGATCTTATGGTGGGGAGACCCACTATGATTCTTATATATGTTCCTTTTTAAAGGTCATATGGAATTCTACCCCTTGAACCGGGGAGTCCATTCCGGCCTCCCCCTGTTAGTGTCTAAAATCTGTCTAGGGAAAATTTAAGTTGTCTCTTACGGTGGGGAGCCCATTTGTGTCTCCCCATACTAGTAACTCATATTGTTCCTTTGTTTTAGCCTAGTGAGAGGTAGTCTCGTTCAGTTCTTTCTATGTACCAACATATTCCTAGGGTAAAAATTGGGTTTGGATAGATCCCAATAGTTTAGTTAAAGAAAAGTAAGTGTAACATTATTCATTTTTTGTTGTTCTTCTAGGTAGATTACTTGAGTCTTGTTCATATAGTGTTTTATGAGTTTTCTTTTGGGGATAAATTATGAATTTTATAGATCATTTCAAAAAATTAATGTAAGTTTTTTTTTCAGATTATTCCTTCCTTAATTAATCACTGGATGAGTTTTAGCCTTTTGGGGCGGACCAAACATGGAAAAGGAGTACATTTCAGGTCTATCAGTTGGGTTTGGTTTTTGCTTTTAGCCTTATTGTGGCTTTTCGGGGGGTAAGTTTTATGGTGGGGATAATTTTCACATCCATGACTTTTTTAGAAGTCAATTTTTATTTAATTTTCATTATATATTTGTATTTGGGGTTTCCTATGAATTTTGGTTGAAATGGTGGGTAATGAATATTTAGACCAAACTATGAGCCCATTTCCAGATTTAAAATCAAATTTTGTTTTTTTATAACTCCTTAATTTTTTAACATTTTTCATTCATTCCAATTTATAAATGGCATCCCTTGACCTACTGACACCACTATGTCAATTTTGATCCTACAGAAATCAAAAATCATGGCGTATTTGTGTTTTTGTTTATGGTATTGGGCCTACCCATAAGCCAATTTTTTGCTTCAAATGTTTTTTTTAATTATTTAATATCTACTTAATTGTTTATTTTTTTCGGTCATTCCACATCCCACTCAAATCCAATATCCCTAGGATAACCCCCATTACAAGTTTAGAATTTTTATAGCTCTTTGGAACCAAGAATTAGTGAGATATTTCTTAATATTCCTCAAATTGACCAGATTTGAAGAGGTAAAATGATTCCTTCATATCTCCTTCAATTTTCATTCTTTTCCCCCCATTTCTTTCCACACATGATATACTATGACTCCTTCGATCCTCCATACCAATTGTGGTTACTTTTAGATTCATATTTTGGTGGATTTAGGGTGATCTCTTCAAGATTTCTGCAACTAAGTCTTTGCCTCTTGATTTTTTTCTCTTTCTTTAGGGTTTCTTTCACCTTTTCTTGAGTTCTGAAATGTCCCAAAGTTAGGGTTCGTGCCTAGGGTCTAACTTCATGTATTTTGGGTGAAATATTGAGGTTTTATTTTTCTTTGCACTTCTTTGAGGTGCAACGGTGGTGCAGTTGATGTTTCGCACCAATATTTGAGGGTTTCGACACTTTTGGTTGGTGATTCCATGTGTGATCATTTCTATTATGAGTTAGTTTGCTTGAATTACTTATTTTTCATGTTCTTAATATGTTGTTTGTTGTTTGAAAACCTTTTATGATGGATTTGGATAAGAAATTAATTTTATAGTTTCATTTTACATTTAAATTGGATGTTTTTCATGTGTAACCCTTGAAGGTTCCGGGTGCAGTGGAAGCTTGTGGGTGGATGTGACCACTTGGATTTTTGTCATTATCAATGATCAATCTAGGATCAATACAAAGATAAATTCTAGACTCCATGGATCGAATCATAGAAATAGACAACGAAGTATAAAAGTCTCAAAACCACAAAGGAAAGATTATCACAGGTTGATTATAATTAATTTAATTAATTGATAAGAAATGGCTTTTGGTGTTCCTTCTTCATTGATATCTCTTATCACGCTCTTATGTGATTCATCATTTCAATGTAGAAGCCAATTGTAGACATCCTTTAGCTATGATCCACACATGCACCACGTATCTCTAGATGTCACCAATGGAATCTTCGGGTGCTAGCGTGGAGAAGCCTTTGCTGGCATTGTCCGCCTTAGATCGCCTTGATCTGGTGGAGGTGGATATATCTCAGTCTTGAAAGTGTTCTTGGAGGACAGAGTTCTTTTGATCTTGAGAGAATTCTCCAAAATTTTTGTTCACGATGATTCTTAGGAAAATATTTGTGGTCGTGAAGATATTTATAATCATGTTTGAGGTTATAGAGATATGATAATAAAAAAAGTGTTATGTGTTTTATTTATTTCATTAACTCTTATTGAAAACCCCCATGTTGAATAATTAATTTCTTAACATGCACCCACACTGATTATAATAAATATCATTTAATAAATCAGTATTATATCCTCAAAATCCAAACTTAAGAAAACTACATGGCATGTCATTATTAATACACTGTGTGTACTTGTTTTTCAATGAAAACTACACTGCATAGACATTCAATGCACACAGTGTGTATATCGTTCATTTCCTTTCCAAAAATGAAAACTACACAGCGTTTAATCATTAATACATGGCGTGTACTTGTTTTCAAAATAAAAACTACATGGCATGTAATCATTAATACACGACGTGTACTTGTTTTAATTTTATTCTTCCTCCAACATTAAAACGATTTAGGCTTCCTTGAATAATTATTAAACCATGTATGGAAATAATCTTTATTCTTCTTGAGATACTTGAATACACTTAGTGTGTGACCCTTTAGGCCTCTTTCTCGTTGGCATTAGGCGGGTTTCCCTAAAGTCCAGAATTATTGTCTTGCAAATGTTCAAGGAACCCAAGAGAAATAAGTTCATGCTGCATTGACGTGTCACCTCATATGAACGCTTATCATGTAATTTAATTCATTTGTCTCAATATCTCATCAAGTAGGTTTCATGGCAGTGTCATAAACTTGTATGGTTGATCTTTCATTCTTTGACTTCTAGAAATAAACTCGTCATGTCACCATGGCCATGCAATTTGTTCGATAGTTCTATTTAAATCAAAGGGCCTGAGATATTTACTTCCATAAACATGGAAAGGACAAATCCTTCCTCAAATTATCAATTAGCAACATGTCATTCGTGATTCACCCAATGTTCCCTACTTCCCACCAACTATCATCGTGATAGTTTTCATTATAAAATCTATGTGAGTGGGTCATTACATGAGTAAATGATAATATTCCAGTCTAAGGACCATTACAAATTCTTGCAGATAGAAATGTCTGGTGACACAAAAACATGCAGAATTACTACTGGCGGGTCTGTTCTCATAATCTCCCATCTTGGAGATTACCAAGTGAGAACTCCTTGAGATAGAGTCTCGTCTTTTTACGAGTATTCACACATTACGGTCTGTATACTATGTTTCCTATCATAGTATTTCATCCAACCATAAATTTTTTTAAGAATATTATCATAGTATATCAAGGTTCTCATCAAAGAGGGGATCTACCATGACCATATTAATGCAATAAATATTACAGTAAATTATTATATTATAGTCTTCCAGAACAATGAACAATATATAATAAGTGTAAATTCATGTAATAAAAGTACAAAATAGTTGGTTCTCATGACACCAACCCTAACAAACTCCAACTTGGACTAGAGCCAACTGCCTGCGACTTTTAGTCCACTAGACCTCACATGATGATCATGATTCTGCTGATTCAAGGCTTTAGTCAAGGGGTCTACCACGTTGTATTCCATGGAAATACTGCTCACTGCAACTTCACCTCTCTGAGAAAAAACCCTCAATATATGATACTTACAAAGTATGTGCTTTGTACACTGATGTGACCTTGGATCTTTTTCAAGTTCCACCATTGTATTATTCTCACAATGGAGTGTTATAGGATCTTTACTGCTATGTACTACATCCTGCTCTAGGACAAAGCTTCATATCCATACTACTTCATTATTTGCTTCATAAGCGGTGATATACTCGGACTCTACTATAGGATCTGGGACCACACCTTGCTTTGAGAGCTTCTAGCTCATTGCACCTCTATTCAAACTGAAGATGTATCCATTCTACGACTTCATGTCATCTTGATCAGTCTGGAAACTAGCATATGCATGTCCTCTGATGACTATTTCCTCATCTCCTCCATAAACACGTAACATATCCTTAGTACGCCTTAGATACTTACATATAGAATTGACTACCATTCAATGGTAGTCTCCTGGATTAGCTTGATATCTGCCTACCGCACATAATGTGTAAGAAACATCTAGCCTTGTACATATCATAGAATACATAACTGACCCAATCACGGATGTGTAAGGGATCCCTTCCATTTTCTCTCTTTCATCAGGTGTCTGAGGACACATTTTCTTGAAAATATGAATGTCATGTGACACTGGAAACAATCCCCTCTATGATTGTTCCATACTGAATCTCTTTAGTATCTTTTCAATTTATGTACATTGATGTAGGCTCAGCATTCTCTTGGATTTATCATGATGGATCTTGATCCCAAGAATATATTCTACCTCACCTAATTGTTTCATAGAGAATCATTTATCCAACCATTCCTTAATTGACTATAAGAGAGGTACTTTGTTTCAAATTAGTAATATGTCATCAACATATACTATTAGGAAAACGAATACACTTCCACTAAACTTTTTTTAGACACAAGACTAACATTCATTCATAACAAAGCCAAATTTTGTTATGGCTTCATCAAAATGAATGTTCCATGACCTTGATGCTTTCTTTAATCCATAAATGTATTTCTGCAACTTACATACCTTTTTGGCATCCTTTGGAGTCACAAACCCTTCATGTTGTGTCATGTAGACATATTCCTGAATGTTCATGTTAAGGAAATCTATTTTGAATTCCATTTGCAAAATTTCATAGTCATGGTAAGTGGAGATGGACAATAAGATTCTAATGGATTTCAGCATCACAACCGGTGAAATGGTTTCATCATAGTCAATTCATTGATGTTTTTTAAAACCTTTTGCAACCAGTCATGCCTTATAGGTGCTGACTTTCCCCTCTATGTCCAGTTTCTTCATGAATACCCATTTATTACCAATAGGCTTTACATCAACTGAAGGATCTATGAAAATCCAGACTTGGTTTTGGTACACGGAATCCATTTCAGAATTCATGAATTCTTTCCACTTGGAAGTGTTTGTGCCTTCAACTGCTTCCTTGTAGGTAAGAGGATCATCATTGTCAACCAATAATGAGTCACTATCCTCGGTGACAAGAAAACCATATCATTCTAGTTTTTTCACCTCTCTCATGATCCTATGCATTTCTTGTGTCTCTGGAAAAGATTATTCTTCCACAAGGCTTTGTGGAATCTATTCGTGTACCAGCACTTGTGCATCTTGAGCCTTGACTTCATCAAAGTCTATCTCGCTCCCACTATCTCTTTTGGAGATGTGCTCCCTCTAAAGGAATATGGGATGTCTTCCCACTGTAACCCTTTTATCTGAGGGGTTGTATATGTAATATCCCATTATTTCCTAGGTATATTCTATATAGATACACTTTGTGCCTCGGGGTGCAAGTTTGTTACCTGAAGAGGCCTTAACAAATTCTTTGCAACCCCACACATGTAAATTTGATAACATGGATTTGCGCCCACTCCATAACTCATATAGAATACTATTTGTCGATTTATTTGGTACTTGGTTTATTATGTGTGTTGTTGTTTGTAATTAATATCCCCAAAAGGATAATGAAAGACTCTCATGACTCATCATTGATCTCACCATGTTCAATAGGGTATGGTTCCTCCTTTCACTTACACAATTCCACTGAGGAGTATAAGGAGGAGTGATTTGAGGTAGAATCCCAAACTTCCATAAGAAATCAATGAAGTACTGATTAAGATATTCTCCTCCTCTATCTGAGTGGATTTTCTTAATCTTCTTACCAAGCTGTTTCTCAACTTCATTCTTGTATACTTTGAATTGGTCAAATGAATTTAACTTATACCTCATTATGTAAATATATCCATATCTACAAAAATATCAGTAAAAGTTATGAAGTATAAGAACTCACCCCTTTCTTCAACTGGAAATGGTCCACATAACTATGTGTGAACTAATTCTATAAGTTATTTATCCCTTTCACCTTTCCCACTAAATGGGGCTTTGGTCATTTTTTCCTTGTAGACATGCATGACATAAACCATGTGGTTTTAGTTTGAAAGAACCTAAATACCCATCTTGTTGTAATTTTGCCAAACTTTTTTTAGTGGAATGACTTAACCGGTGATGCCAAAGTTGGGTGTGGTATGAGTCATGTGAATTAACTTTATCATCAATTTCCATTACTTGGTTTGTATAGTCTGACACATAAAGGCCATTATATAAATGTTCCCTACCAATACAAATGCTATATTTATAAAATTAGCAACATTCATTTCCAAATTTGAAGATGAATCCAATAATATATAATCTAGATATTGATATAATGTTTTTGCTTACAGAGGGTATATAATAACATCCTTTCAAAACCAAGACCATCCTAGTTGGCAATATGAGGTGGTAGTCTCTGACAGCTATAGCAGTGAGTCTGGCTCTGTTGGCTGCTCACAGATCCACCTCACCTCAGTCAATATTTCTGAATCTAGTTGATTCCTATATTCGGATACAGATGTGAGCACCAAAAGCAGTATCTAAAACCCAATTAGTAGAAATAGATAGATTTCATTTGATAACAAATGCACCTAAAGCTTCCCCTTTCTTCCTTGGTTGGGTGTAGTTTTTCTTCAAGGGGCCCTTCTTACCACAGGTAAAACAAACAGCCTCCAGTTCTCTTGCCTCCCCTTTGATCTTCCTTTTCTTGGAAGGCCTTGAAGAATCTTTGGGTTTAAATCACTTCGCCTTCCCTTTCCTTTTATTCACCAAAATGACAGAAGGTTTATCATGCTTCATATCATTGTCCACTTGTAAAATAAGAATAAGAAGATCAGATAGAGACTTCTCAATGTTTTTCATGTTGAAATTTACAACAAATTTAGAGACGCTTTGGGGGAGTGATGCAAAAATGAGATCGGTACCCAGTTCTTTGGGGATTTTAAACCCTAGAACCTCTAATCACTCAATTTAGCCAATGAGATTGACTACATGAGGCCTAGCTAGGGCACCCTCTCCAAGTTTACTCTGAAATAGAGCCTTGAAGATCTCAAACCTTTCCTGTCTTGCCCTCTCCTATTATAGACCATGGAGGTGCTTGAGAATGCTATAGGCATCCATGTCTTCTTGAGACTTCATAAGCTCACTAGACATTGATGACAACATCAAACATCAAACATCGAGTGAATCATTCAAATTTTGATCATAGGCCAGGATATCTTCATCACTCACCCCTTGGGAAGGCGAATCAGGAAGTGAGGACTCCATCACGTAAAACTTTCGTTCATGGTGTAGGATAGCCCGAAGGAGCCTAAATCATTCCTGAAAGTTACTGCCTATGAGGATATTGTCTTTATCTCGAGTTGATCACAGAGAAAATGCGGTTGATCAGTTTGTCATATTGATTATACAAATTAATAGAGCATATTTATCAGTACTTTATTGATTACATTTTATGAATAATAAATGAATTTATTAATTCTCCCACTATTTTATCAATTCCCAATGGCCCTCACCATTGAACTCAGATTATCCAGTTTCTTTGACATTCTAGTGGAAAGGATCCATATTCCCCTTCGCATAACCCCAACAAGGGTTGGTCTAGCCATTATAAGGTATTTAGGTTGGAAGGTCTATGCCAACTGTGAGCTTACAGTTCCTTGATCTGTTGAGTGGACTCTCCAATCCTGAAATCCTGACTTGGACTTCCTCAACACTTGCCTCTATTTTACAACAAGTCTAGCATGGGATACTCCTCTTGATGTAAAATGTTTAACTCAACCTAAAACTTTCATAAGAGATTCCTTTATAAAAGTAAATGTCCTAATAAGGGTTGGTCAAACACATAGTTTTATTGAGTCGTTCCTTTAATCAAGTGATGGAAGTCTTCATCTAACTTAATATGGTATTTGAGAGATTTTATTCTTTATGAATTGATTTTCATTATCACATGCTTGTTAATATTAAGTGATGATTTCTTAATTGATTAACCATTTTCTGATAATGTTTAAACATAGTCCAGTTTTTATTTTATTCCATCTTGGCATGCTTGTTTATTTCATTAATTATGTGAATGTGACAACACATGCATAATAAATAAACCATCCAATCAGACAAAAATAAAATAAGAAGGCATTATCATGAGCATTTATTGGTTATCTAATCTAGCGGTTTGATAAACTAACCCTGACCTAGGGAAAACACCATGAACTGATAGTTCATGTTTTGAAGCTCCCACCTATCCACCTTTGCATGTTCTGGGATTGGTTTTGCCTCAACTTAGGATTTTGAACCATCACCACTGTCTTGGGAGATCCTCTATTACATGGGGTCTACATTAAAGAAACCATGGGCACACAGGCCCTACATTTTATTGGAAGAAGGCTCGCAGGCCAATGAATTTAAATTAAACAAAATAAAATGAAACCACACACACATACAAAGGGTCTTTGGTCTATCTCATGATCATCAACAGCATGCAACAATATTTACACAAATTTAGAATAGAAATTCTTTTAATCTTTCTATTATTCAAGATAAGTCGCAGTTGAATTCAATTAATTATGATCTTATAATTAGTCAATTATTTATATTAAATTCCTTTCTGAATTTCCATGAGATTCTTCTCATCCATATTCTTTTTACGGATCTTTGTACTTTGGAGGAAACCTGGTGAAATTCAATTTCTGAAAAGTACACGACATGTATGCTATATTACACTGTATGTATTTGTTTTCACACTTTATCTAATGTACACGTCGGGGGATTTGGCATGTTTTACGTACTTTGGAAATTTTGGAGTACACAGCATGTAGATTAATCTAACACGGAGTGTGATTCCTTTTTACATGGTTACCGGCCTGGAAATCTTGTGTACGTAGACCACGGCTTCTCCTTGTACACAGTTTCACCTGGGCCAGATCAGACTACACTGCGTGTTGTTTCAACATACACACTGTGTATTCCCGTTCCCATACGCCTTTAATTTCTGGTCAACATGGTGTAATAAATACTTAGGTATACTCAATTCACAAGGCATGGTTTGGAGGACAAGTACCGGTTCGTTGAACCTAAGTACACGGCGTGTCGTTTTCACTACACATCGTGTGTTCCTATGTTGTACAGACAGAAAGAGAGGCTCCTCTGGATGAGTTCCTTGTTTTTAATTTAATCAAAATTAAAATTAAAATTTCATTTTTATGATGTGAATCGAGAAAAGGAGGAAGAATAGATCTCGTTCATTCAGTTTTATAGAATGATTTATCTTGAATTGAATCAAATATAAATGTGTAAATAATCAACGAGTATTAAATAACTATAATCAACGTTTTGACTCCCTCTGATACCACTTGAATGTTCCAGGAATAGAGTAAGCTCATGGGTGGATGTTCCCACTTGGATTTTTGTCATTAAAAATGATCATATCCGGGATCAACATGACGAAAAATCACTACAGGAAAAATTTGTTTTTGCGACCGGTCATTTGCGACGGGATATATTCCCATCACAAATGGTCCGACTGAATACACATTTGCAACGGTGAGAGATTCCCCATCGCAATTGTTTTTGCACGACTTTCATGCCAAAATACAGGAAGGATATTTGCGACGGGATGTATCCTCCCCGTCGCAAATACCAAGCGGTGGTAAATAATATTTGCGACGGGCTCGCTACCCGTGACAAAAAGTTCTGGCGGCAGGGGTATTTGCGATGGGGCCCGTCGCAAATGACCTTTTACAACGCGAGTATTTGCAACGGGTCCCGTCGCAAATTCCCTTTTAACCACAGGCTGTAATTAATGCAGTGAAGGTATTTGCGATGGGTCCCGTCGCAAATACTACCATCGCAAATAATCTTACCAATATATACCACCATCCATTTTTTTCAGAACATCCAATTCTTCTCTATTATCTCTCTACAATCTACAGTTTTAATAGTTTTAATTTTTTTTCGAGTGGAATTCGAAGGCATCAAAAAGATCAGCATAAACATTAAGGTATTTTTCTTTTATTTATTTTTATATTAATTACATTTTTTATATTAATTTTAATTTTTGTTAATTAGTTGTAATTTAGATAAATTTAATTTAATTTATTATTTATATTTAGTTTTATTAATAAATTGATTTTGTTAGTAAATATTAGGCATAATTAGTAGATAAATAATACAATTTGGTATAATTAGATTCTTTATCATTCAAGTAATCATTTTCTGGATACAAACAAGTAGAGGCGGCTCTGGCATAGATGTACCTAGGGGTGAAAGTCCCGACAAGGAATTTCGGGCCTAACCTGTGGTATCCTGGTACATGACAACGGGCCTTGCTGCACTCTTGGTTTGACACTCCCGGATGATATTTATTTGGTAATAATCTAATTTAATTAGAAATTAACTAATAATTAAAGTAATTAATAAATAATTTAAATAATTAGATAGTAATTAGATAGTAATTAGAATAATTACCAGATAATTAGAATTATTACCGGATAATTAGAATAATTATCGGATAATTAGAATAATTACTAGATAATTAGAATAATTACCAGATAATTAGAATAATTACCAGATAATTAAAATAATTACCGGATAATTAGAATAATTACCAGATAATTAGAATAATTACCAGATAATTAGAATAATTAGCAGATAATTAGAATAATTACCAGATAATTAGAATAATTACTAGATAATTAGAATAATTACCAGATAATTAGAATAATTACCAGATAATTAGAATAATTACCATATAATTAGAATAATTACAAGCGACTCTGGCACAGATGTACCTAGGGGTGAAAGTACCGACAAAGAATTCTGGGTCTGACCAGTGGTATTCTGGTACATGACAACAGGCCTTTCTGCACTCTTGGTTCGACACTCCCGGATGATATTTTTTTGGTAATAATCTAATTTAATTAGAAATTAACTAATAATTAAAATAATTAATAAATAATTCAAATATTTAGATAATAATTAGCTAGTAATTAGAATAATTACCAGATAATTAGAATAATTACCAAATAATAAAATAATTATAAGATAATTAGAATAATTACCAGATAATTAGAATAATTACCTGATAATTAGAATAATTACCACATAATTAGAATAATTACTAGATAATTAGAATAATTACCTGATAATTAGAAATATTTTCACATTCTATCTCCACATGTAATATTTGCATTCATTTTCAAAATTATCAACCTCCTCACCAACAGAGAGGTGAAAGTGAATGTAAATATTACATGTGGAGACAGAATGTCAAGTTTCAACAATGAAAACATAATTGTAACATAATATAAAATTTTATATTATATTAATTTTAATAATAATAATAAGATACTAATAATATGATAATTATCAAATAATTAAAAAATTATACAGACCCGTAAAATTCAAGGGAAATTTTTTCTTAATTTTCTTTTCGATTTTACAAGAACGCAGTCTCTGACAGAACTTGATTCTGAGGCCCGGTGTGCCTGGAATTTCTATCCGAAGTTTAGCTCGGGTACGTTCAGTGAACGAACGAGCGGGAATTTCTAACTTTTGAATCGGTGCTCGGAATTGAATTCCCAGGGCACCGATGGAACCGTAGCACCGGTAATTGCTTAGTAACGCCATTTCCGGAGTTTTTTTTGCACGAGAGAAGTTGTTAATTTTTGTGGAAGGTAAAATAAAAATTATGAAACAATTTTTATTTTTACTTTAAGTGGTTTTAGCTTTGGGTGGAAGTTGGGTGACTACCCAACTTCCCAAGGGAGGTTATGAGGGTGGTGGGGCCCACACGAACCCCATCCCTTAACATTCTTAAACCCCCTCAACTCACCATTATGGATGACAACTTGTCATGAATTAATTAAGTGGAATTAATTCGAACTCTTGAAATTCAAAAGTTATGTTATGTTATTAAAATAAGAGATGAGATTATTTTATTTGGGGTTGGAACCTTGTGGTGGAGTTTTTGGGAGAAAAGGCTAAGGACTAGAGGAACTTCTTCGTCTTCGACGAAGAACACGAAGAACACATCGGTCTCCGATGAAGAACGCAGAGTTCTCGGAAACCGATTACGTGACGTCGTGTACCGCGGCACCGACGTGACTTCCCCCTTCCACGACATCTCTTTCCGCGATGGTTTTCCCGTGACGAATCCTTGTTCGACGAACCTTCGTTCAAGCTAAGCTCGAGGTAGGGTTTATTTATTTATTCGTTCGTGAATAATACCTTTTCGTTCTTCATGAAAGTACGACCAATTGCTATCAATTAACGAGAGGGGGCCAGACCACACAAACACGCCCGACCCTCCTCCCTTATCCATGTTATTGTTTCTTATGTGGTTGGAACAGGAATGGTGTGGTGTCGTCGTACTGCGCGAGATTGTGCAGCAAGTAATGTGCGGCGCCGTCGCACCGCGCCGGGAAATTGAACCAAGTCGCGGAGCCTTCGCGCCGCGCCGGAGAACCGCAAAAACACCGCGGTCGGAGCGGGTCCGCGGCGGAGGGGTGCAGCGCTGTCGTGCCGCACCGGATGAATGAAGGTCGCGACCGATACCGGGCCGCAGTGGAGCATGGGAACCGGCGGCCGGAAGCGGGCTGCCGGTGTTAGAGCAGTGAGGGGACCGTCCGTCGCTGGTCCCGTGGTGGCAGAAATCGGCCGGCCGGGGTGGGCCAGCCAGGCAGGAGAGGAGCCGGGGGTTCAAACCACCGGTCGGCTAGCTAGCAGCCCCCATTAAGGGGGGGTCGCGGTTACAAAACCCGGGGGGGGGAATCCCCCCCCCATAAATAGAACGACTCGACCATTTGGCCGAGCCAACTGGCGCCGCGCGCCAGCATGCCGGACCGCCAGGTCGGCAGCCGGGCTGGGCCGACCCAGGGGGTCTCGGGCCGGGTCGATCCGGGCCTGAAACCCCAGTTTTCGGACCCTCTTCAGTCTTTTGCCCATATCTTGGGCTACGGACCTCCGAACGACGCACCGTCAGTTGTGATGCGATCCTTGGATCGAGATAGTCGTTTCTGTATATTGCACTGAAGGTTTTCAAATACTTTGGGTTCGGCCGAGTTGGTTCGTACACGAAACCAACCGGGCCCTCGGAGCGGAAACGCTCATAACTTGAGATCCGGACATCCGACTGATGTGTTGTCGACTTTGTTGGATTCCTCTTAGTGAGACGGATATTTTGTCTTACTTCGCCCGAGGTTTGGAAGCAAGTGGAGTATGTTCGGGTTGGTTTTGCCTTAAAAACCAACCGGGCGCCTGGGACAAAAAAACCAATAACTATCAGACCGGGCATCCGATCTATGCGTCGTCTGCGACGTTGAGTTCCTATTGATGATACGGATCTTTTGGTTACATCAACTCTGGACTATGTGTCAGTTGATGTATCAGCCTCTCGACTCGTGGAGAAGACCCTCCCAAACGAGCTTGTTGTGTGCAGGAACCCTAGAGCTGGCTGCGTTTGCGACTGTGACAACGATGACGACTGTACAGAGATCCTCAGTGGATTCGACGGCGATGACTATATCACTCATCGATCCTATGTGGATCAGTGCTACTGATCCTGTGTGGGTCTGATCCTGTGTGGGTCAGCGCTCAGCGGTTCTGTGTGAGCCAGCGCCTACAGATCCTGTGTGGGTCTGATCCTATGTGGGTCTTTGCGGGGGTTAGTTACCTATCGATCCTTTGAGGGTCAGATCCTTTGTGGGTCATTGTGGGGGTTATTTACCTATCGATCCTTTGTGAGTCCGATGGCTTAGATGAATCAGTGGAAATATCTTATCATCTCTATCGTCATACGAAGAATTATACCTGTATGAGCTGAATCCTGTTTTTCTTTCTTTGGTGGACTGTGTTGTGCTATCCTGTGTGGATTTACGTTTTGATTTCCTATGTGGACTGGGTTGTACTTGAGCTCGGATGTTGGAGCCGAACGAGAATTGATGACTTAGGTATATGTATCGGCATATACCTAAGCAGTGTTGGATGTTACTTCATGATTGCATCTTTCCTTTGTGGTTTATCCTTTGTGGATTTTGGGAGACCTTAGGGGGTCTCGGGGTCCCTACTGAGTAGCTTATACTCACCCCTACACGGGCTATGCCCGCACTACGTTGTGTTGGTTGCAGACGACGGACATCGCTGATTGTGGTTGAGGCTTGTGGAGCAGGACGGTACCTGGAGGTAGACCACTGGACGGGACATACTCAGAGCGGTCGGCTGGAACCGAGGAGCAGTAGAGGCTATCTGTTCTCACCCTTCAGGTGGGATTTCCAGTGGATGACTTGATGTTGCGTCTCAACTTTACAGTTGTTGTTTTCCCTTTCCAGTTGTACTTTACTTTCAGTTTGGGTTTGTATACTGGCCCACTTACTTTTCCGCACTTACTGTTGTACTTAGTTTTTACTTAGTGTTGACTTCTAGTTGCTTGCTTGCTCTATGGTGTTTGTTTACATTACAAAGGAAATGCCTTCCCTTTTTAGCAGGATTTATGCCTTTCTGCTAGTCGCCAGCCCCTGGCCTATGGAAGGCGGGCTTGGGGTAGTCACGGCACGGGCCCCGAGAACGGGTCGTGAAAAATTGGTATCAGAGGAGTTCGGTTCTACCGCAGAACTCAGGACTTTGATATTTTTCTATGTGATGCAATAGTGTTAAGAGTATTTAGTGTGGTTATCAGTCCAGGGAGTCCAGTGTTGGTGCGGCGGCCGACGTATCCGTACACCAGGACCCTAATTTCTGATTTCCGACTTAATGTGCGAAAACATTGATTGCATGTGTGTTTCAAGTTTTCTATGTGATTACTCTATGTCAGCTCACCAGGTATACTGTTTGGACGTGGATCACTTGTTTCTTTTTAGGATGGCCCCACGACGGCAGCCAGCTAGGGTTCTGAGAGTTGTGCATGACGACAGCCCACTGAGCGACGAGGCCTCGGTGCAGGGCCCTTTGACAGCTGAGGCACTGGCGGTACCTTTACCCGTCGAGCCACCGATTCTTCCAGCCCCAGCCACTGACGATGCATGTCACCTTAGTGCACTGCACGAGTTCTAGCGCCAGCGACCACCTAGGTTCTGTGGGGAGATGGACCCCAAGGCAGCCGAGGACTGGCTGGAGGCAGTTGTACGAGTTTTCCGGTTAGTGAGAACACCAGCAGGCCTTATGGTGATCCTCGCAGCGAGCCTACTGCACGCGGCAGCAGGCAGATGGTGGAGCTTGATGCTCCAGGTGCACGATTAGGCATCTCTCCTCTGGACGGACTTTGAGAGCTTATTCCGCTCGGAGTTCGTCCCAGCCACCCTCCATACGGTGCGCATCCAGGAGCTTCTACAGTTGCCGCAAGGTAGCTTGACAGTCGCCCAGTACTCGGTGAGATTTATCGATCTCTCGCACTACTCGACAGACATGGTACGAGACCCATTCTTCCGGGCCCGGACCTTTGAGCAGTGATTGAGACATGAGATCAAAGCATCGCTGATCTCCCTCACTATTCCGACTAAGGAAACAGTACTGGAGTGATCCCTTTTGATCGAGAGCTTTCTTGCTGAGCCTCCTTCAACAGCGAGACCTACCGTGGGTCGGTACGTAGCAGAGTCTTCTGCAGTAGGCAGTCGACGGATGACTCATGGGTCCAGGCAGATCAAACCCTCAGGCATACGACCTCAGGACACTGGCTCAGCTGTGCGGGGCACACAGCATGGGGCCAGTCTTTTGAGAGGAAGGCAGTGCTACTCATGCGGCGGGCAGGGCCACATGGCTCGTGATTGCCTGACCCACCGTGCCGAGGAGCAGCAGACGGTTGAGGAACCACCGAGGCAGAGGCAGAGGGTCGACCGTGGTGGTCCGCAGGGAGTAGGTGGACGAGGCATATGAGCAGGCCGAGCATCAGGTGGTGGGCGATGCTTTGAAGCTCTACCACCACCACCACCACCAGGAGGTCCACCCCGACCACAGGGAGCTGGCAGGTAGAGATAGGCACAGCTCCAGGCAGTAGAGGCCTACAACCACGGTGCACCCCAGATGATTCGAGGTACTATCTGTGTCTATTCCACCCTTTCTGTAGTTCTTATAGACACAGGAGCGAGTCACTCTTTCATAGTCGCTGCCCTTGTTCGGAGCTCGGAGATTCTAACAGAGTCGTTGGCTCGATCCTTACGACTAGAGACTCTTACGGGAGCAGACTCGACGATTACGCACTGGTGCCGGCAGTGTGAGCTTACTCTAGGAGGCAAGAGCTTCAGCTGGGATCTTCTTGTAGCAGCGTCGAGGCCTTACGACTTCATCTTGGGCATGGATTGGTTATCTACAGTCCATGCACAGATTGACTGTATTAGGCGTAAGGTGCGATGTGTACGCACCGATGGGAGAAGGTTCACCTTTACCGGTGAGAAGGGGCCCTTTACAGCACTGGATGGACTCTCGCAGAGGATAGGACAGCCCATCACTCATTAGTTGGCTAGTCTCATCCTAGGATCAGTTGACGTGCGGAGTCCTAGTTTTCCTGCAGTGATGGATTGGTATGCAGACTCCTTTCCCAACGACGTTCCAGGACTACCTCCTCGCAGAGAGTTAGACTTTTATATTGACATGTACCCCGGGACAGCCCCGATATCGACTCCAGCGTATTGGATGGCCCCCGCTGAGCTTCAAGAGCTACGGGTACAGTTGGAGGACTTGTAGGGAAAGGGTTTCATCTGACCCAGTGTTTCACCCTGGGCTTCCCCGATTTTGTTCGCCAAGAA
This sequence comes from Viscum album, assembly GCA_963277665.1. Classification (NCBI taxonomy): domain Eukaryota; kingdom Viridiplantae; phylum Streptophyta; class Magnoliopsida; order Santalales; family Viscaceae; genus Viscum; species Viscum album. The sequence continues at coordinate 1,102,704,310 of OY728131.1, read as the reverse complement.
GGCGGATGGGAGCTTACGACTTTGTGTTGACTGTCATCACCTGAACCAGGTGACAGGGAGGAACTAGTATCCGCTACCGATGATTGATGACCTCTTTGATCAGCTCAAGGGAGCACGGTGGTTCTCTAAGATAAACCTCAGGTCAGGCTATCATCAGCTCAGAGTTCAAGATGAGGACGTGCAGAAGTCGGCCTTTAGGTGTCGGTATGGCCACTATGAGTTCTTGGTTATGCCATTCGGTGTAACCAATGCTCCAGAAATGTTCATGGATCTCATGAATAGAATCTTTCAGCCATACCTCAATCAATTTGTCGTGGTCTTTATCAACGACATTTTTATTTACTCGACGACTGAGGAGGAGCACGCTTACCACTTGCGGGTTGTGCTAGACACACTCCGAGAGCACCAGCTTTATGGAAAGCTCTCGAAGTGTTAGTTCTAGATACGCGAGGTCCACTTCCTGGGACACGTCATCTCTGAGGCAGGAGTTGTGGTGGATCCTGCGAAGATCGAGGAAGTACTAGCCTGGGAGCCACCCAGGAGCGTGATGGAGGTGTGGAGTTTCTTGGGACTAGCTGGATACTACCGGAGATTTTTTCCAGAACTCTCCAGAGTTGCGGCACCACTCTCAGCTTTGACAAAGAAGGGTAAACCCTTTGTGTGGTCAGACAGATGTCAGCAGAGCTTCCAGGAGCTGAGACAGACATTTACCAGCGCACCTATCTTGAGGTTTCCTGAGGAGGGAGTAGGGTACGTAGTCTACTACGATGCATCAGAGACCGGACTCGGATGTTTCCTGATGCAGCAGCGGGTCGTGATTGCCTATGGATCACGTTAGTTGAGGCCGCATGAGAAGAACTACGCTACCCACAACCTGGAGTTAGAAGCAGTAGTCTTCGCTCTAAAGACATGGCGACACTACCTGATGGGCGAGCTCTTTACAGTCCTTTCTGACCATCAGAGTCTCGGATACATCTTCTCTCAGAAGGACCTGAATTTGAGACAGCGGCGATGGCTCTAGTTCCTCCAGGACTATGACTTTGAGATAGTCTATACTCCTGGGAAGGGGAACATGGTAGCCGATGCTCTCAGCAGGAGGACAGGCATTCAGCTCCTTGAGGAGGCAACAAAGCAGCTAGCCTCATCGCAGATATCCTTTGTGGATAGAGATGAAGCAGCCTTCCTTCAGCCTCTCACATTCACCTCTCCTCTACTACAGCGGGTCAGAGAGGCACAGCGTGGGGACGCTGACTTTGAGACGCGGCATGCACATATATCCTCAGGACAGGCACCTGATGGTTTCTCCTTTGGAGCAGAGCACGACGCCCTTTTCAGAGGACGTAACTTGGTACCAGTTGCTTTTTGAGAGGAGGTGCTAAGAGAGTTTCACACTTCTCCTTTGGTGGTACATCCTGGAGTGGCAAAGCTATGCCAGGATCTCAGACAACAGCACTGGTGGCCGGGCATGAAGAAGGTTGTGGTGGAGTTCGTTTCTCAATGCCTCACCTGCCAGCAGATGAAGGCAGAGCACCAGGTACTAAAAGGCTTGGTACATCCTTTGGAGGTCCCGGAGTGGAAGTTGGATGGCATATCTATGGACTTCGTGATTGGACTTCCATGCACTTTCAGAGGTCACGACTCCATTTGTGTGATTGTCGACCGACTCACCAAGTCGGCACACTTCTTACCCATCAGAGAGCAGGGCTCAGTGGAGAGCTTCGGACGTTTCTACGCTCAAGAGATTGTATGTCTTCATGGTGTGCCATTATCTATCATCTCCGATCGAGATGCTCGCTTCACTTCCCGGCTTTGGAAGGGGTTGCAGGAGGCATTCGGGACATAGCTTTGTCTGAGCATAGCCTTTCACCCTCAGACGGATGGTCAGACAGAGAGGACCATTCAGACTCTCAAGGACATGCTCCACGCATGTGTCCTCGACTTTGGTCGCAGCTAGGAGGAACACCTACCCTTGGTGGAGTTCGCGTACAACAACAGTTATCACTCCACCATCGGGATGGCACCATACGAGGCGTTGTACAACCGACCTTTCAGATCTCCTTTGTACTGGAAAGACCCAAGGGAGTCATCACTTGTGGGACCAGAGATGGTCCAGGCCACGACAGAGAAGGTCCTGGTCATCCAGGAGCGGATGAGGACAGCTCAGAGCCGGCAGAAGTATTATGCTGACAGGAGGCGGAGGCCGCTAGAGTTCGAGGATGGTGACCACGTCTTCTTGTGTGTCTCACCTCAATGTGGATTACGGAGATGTGGCCGAGGTGCAATATTGTCTCCATGCTTCATCGGACCGTTCCAGGTCCTCAGAAGGATTGGTGAGGTAGCTTATCGCCTGGCTCTACCACCTCAGTTGCACCGAGTGCACGACGTCTTCCACGTATCTCAGCTGAGGAGATATGTGCACGACCCGACGCATATCATTGACCATGGGGAGCTAGAAGTTGATGATGGGGTGACTTTTACGGAGGTCCCAGTGGAGTTCGAGGATCGACAGGAGCGGGTCCTGCGTGGACGGTTGATTCCTATAGTGTGCATCAGATGGAAGCACGGGAATCTCCAGGAGAGCACTTGGGAGCGGGAGGCTCAGATGTGTGCTCAGTACCCACATTTGTTTCCCTAGTTTATGATGAAAATTTACGGGGATGTAAATCCCTGAGGTGGGAGTAATGTAAAGACCCGTAAAATTCAAGGGAATTTTTTTCTTAATTTTCTTTGGGATTTTACAAGAACGCAGTCTCTAACGGAACTTGATTCTGAGGCCCGATGTGCCCAGAATTTCTATCCAATGTTTATCTCGGGTACGTTCAGTAAACGAACGAGCTGGAATTTCTAACTTTTGAACTGTTGCTCAGAATCAAATTTTGAGGGCACCGACGGAACCGTAGCACCGGTAATTTCTTAGTAACGCCATTTCCGTAGTTGCGTTTGCACGAGAGATGTTGTTAATTTTTGTAGAAGGTAAAATAATAATTATGCAACAATTTTTATTTTTACTTTAAGTGTTTTTAGCTTTGGGTGGAAGTTGGGTAACTACCCAACTTCCCAAGGGAGGTTATGAGGGTGGTGGGGCCCACACGAACCCCATCCCTTCACACTCTTAAACCCCCTCAACTCACCATTCTGGATTACAACATGTCATGAATTAATTAAGTGGAATTAATTCGAACTCTTGAAATTCAAAAGTTATGTTATGTTAATAAAATAAGAGATGAGCTTATTTTATTTGGGGTTGGAACCTTGTGGTGGAGTTTTTGGGAGAAAAGGATAAGGACTTGAGGAACTTCTTCATCTTCGACGAAGAATGCGAAGAACACACCGGTCTCCAACGAAGAACGTCGAGTTCTCAGAAACCGATTACGCAACGCCGTGTACCGTGACGCCGACGCGGCTTCCTCCTACTAGGATGTCTCATTCCGCGACAGTTTTTCCGCAACGAATCCCCGTTCGACAAACCTCCGTTCAATCTACGCTCGAGGTAGGGGTTATTTATTTATTTTTTTGTGAATACTTCCTTGTCGTTCTTCATGAAATTACGACCAATTGCTATCAATTAACGAGAGGGGGTCCGGCCGCACAAACACGGCCGACCCTTCTCCCTTATCCATGTTATTGTTTCTTATGTGGTTGGAATGGGAATGACGCGGGGCCGTCGCACCGCGCGGGATTGTGCGGCAGGTAATGTGCAGCGCCATCGCACCGCGCCATGAAATTGAACCAAGTCGCGGCGTCCTCGTGCCACGCTGGAGAACCGTAAAAACAACGCGGCCGGAGCGGGGCCGCGGCGGAGGGGTGCAGCGCCGTCGCGCCGCACCGGACGAATGAAGGTCGTGGCCGATACCGGGCCGCGGCGGAGCATGGGAACAAGTGGCCGGAAGCGGGCCACCGGTGTCTTATCAGGGAGGGTACCGGCCATCGCCGGTCCTGTGGTGGCAGAAATCAGCCGGCCGGGGTGGGCCGGCCGGGCAGGAGAGGAGTCGGGGGTTCAAACCCCCGGCCGGCCAGCTAGTGGCCCGCATTAAGGGGGTCGCGGTTACAAAACGCGAGGGGCAGCCCCCCCCCCCCCCCCCCGAAAACCGAATGGCTCAGCCGTTCGACCGAGCCAGCTGGCGCCACCCGCCAGACCGCCAGGCCGGCAGCCGGGCCGACCCAGGGGGTCTCGGGCCGGGTCAGTCCGGGCCTGAAACCCCCGTTTTCGGACCCTCTTCGGTCTTTTGATCATATCTTGGTCTACGGACCTCCGAACGACGCACCATTATTTTCGGTGTGATCCTTGGATCGAGATGGTCGTTTCGGTATATCGCACTCAAGGTTTCGGAATACTTTGGGTTCGGCCGAGTTGGTTCGTACACGAAACCAACCGGGCCCTCGGAGCGGAAACTCTCATAACTTGAGCTCCGAACGTCAGATTAATGTGCCGTCGACTTTGTTGGATTCCTCTTAGTGAGGCAGATCTTTTGTCTCACTCCACCCGATGTTTGGATGCAGGTCGAGTACGGTCGGGTTGGTTTTGCTTTAAAAACCAACCAGGCCACTGGGACGAAAAAGCCAACAACTCTCAGACCGGGCGTCTGATTGACGCGCCGTCTGCGACGTTGAGTTCCTGTTGACGATACGGAACTTTTGGTTACATCAACTCTGGACTATGTGTCAGTTTATGTATCAGCCTCTCGGCTCGTGGATCAGACCCTCCTGACCGAGCTTGCTGTGTGTTGGAACCCTAGACATGGCTGTGTTTGCGACTGTGACAACGAAGACGATTGTACAAAGATCCTCAGTGGATTCGACGGCGACGACTATAGTACTCAGAGATCCTACGTGGATCAGTGCTACCGATCCTGTGTGGGTCAGCTCTCAGCGGTTCTATGTGAGTCAGCGCCTACAGATCCTGTGTGGGTCTGATCCTGTGTGGGTCTTTGAGGGTGTTAGTTACCTATCGATCCTTTGTGGGTCAGATCCTTTGTGGGTCATTGCGGGGGTTAGTTACCTATCGATCCTTTGTGGGTCTGACGACTTAGATGAATCAGTGGAAATATCTGATCATCTCTATCATCATGTGAAGAAGTATACCTGTGTGAGTTGAATCCTATTTTTCTTTCCATGGTGGATTGTGTTGTGCTATCTTGTGTGGATTTACGTTTTGCTTTCCTGTGTGGACTGGGTTGTACTTGAGCTCGGATGTTGGAGCCGAATGAAAATTGATGACTTAGGTATATGGATGGGAATATACCTAATCAGTGTCGGATGTTACTTAGTGATTACATATTTACTTTGTGGTTTATCCTTTGTGGATTTGGGAGACCTTTGGGGGTCTCGGGGTCCCTACTGAGTAGCTTATACTCACCCCTGCACGGGCTATGCCCGCACTACGTTGTGTTGGTTGCAGACGACGGACAGCGCTGATCGTGGTTGAGGCTTGCGGAGAAGGACGGTACCTGGAGGTGGACCACTGGACGGGACATACTCGGAGCGGTCGGCTGGACCCAAGGAGCAGTATAGGCTATCTGTTCTCACCCTTCAGGTGGGATTTCCAGTGGACATCTCAACGTTGTGGTTCTACTTTACAGTTTTTGTTTTCCCTTTCCAGTTGTATTTTACTTTCAGTTTGGGTTTGTATACACACCCACTTACTTTTCCGCACTTACTGTTGTACTCAGTTTTTACTTAGTGTTTACTTCTAGATGCTTTCTTGCTCTGTGGTGTTTGTTTACTTTACAAAGGCAATGTCTTCCCTTTATAGCGGGATTTACGCCTTTGTGCTAGTCACCAGCCCCTGGCCTATGGAAGGCGGGCTTGGGGTAGTCATGGCACGGGCCCCGAGGATGAGTCGTGAAAAAAATTACCAAATAATTAAAACAATTAGCAAATAATCAGAACAATTAGTGAATAAGAAGATTAGTTAGTGAAAAATTCGTGAATAAAAAGAACAATTAACAAATAAGTAGAACAATTAGTGAATAAGCAGATCAATTAGCGAACCACTAGAAAATAAGCATAACAATTAGCGAATAATCAGAACAATTAGTTAAAAATTAGCGAACAATTAGAACAATTAACGAAGGTGATAGATGAACACGTTTGTTTTGGTTAACCAGTCTCTATGCATATCTTCTCATTACTAATTAGTAACATAATTGATTATATAATTAGTAACATAATATAATAATGTTATTAATTTTATGATTAATATTTATGAAAAATAATAATATTATTATTAAAATAATAAATAAATTATAAATTATTAAAATTATCAACATTCACAACAAACTATTATTAACATGTTCTAATGTCAAACGATCATAAATTTTTAGGTCATGCTCAATAAGAAGTTTGCATAAGTCATGTTTGATGTAAACTCTATAATTGTCCTTGCTTGGTTGACCACCTTGCAAGTAGTGTTCCAATGAGACGATCCAAGTCATGTATTTCTCATCTATAAGAATTATATCACATGACCCTTTACATAGACAATTCTTCTTTAAAAATTTAAGGGATGAAATTTTTAAGGAATAATGATCTATGTAAACGGTCATGAGAGATGATTCTTAGAGGTGGGAATGATATTAGTTGGGTCGTCATATTGCAACACTACTTGCGAGGTGATCAACCATGTAAGGATAATTATAGAGTTTAAATGGGACATGACTGATGTGAACTTTTTATTGGGCATGATTTAAAAATTAACGACCATTTAAGATTTGAATAAGTTTAGAATAGTCTGTTGCGAATGTTGATAATTTTAATAATTTATAATTTTTTTTATTATTTTAATAATATTAATATTACTTTTTTATAAATATTAATCATATAATTAATAACATTATTATATTACGTTACTAATTATGTTACTAATTAGTAATAATTTCATTGAAAATTGTGTCTCTCGTAAGTAGTGGTAATTATTATAGTTTTCTCTTTTAGAGGTTTTTTTCTTTTATCAAATTATTCAAAACTAGTAATGCTTTTATATTTTATAGAAAAATATTGAACAACGAAGTCGATAATAGTCATTATTACATGACCGTGTATGGATAAATCAACGTAGAAATCCAAACGGATCTGGTTTAAATCTAGTATATATCGAGGGTGTGGAGACTTTCTTAGCATTTGAGGCATCAAATTCAGAATTTGTTTCAGAAGGCACGATAAAATGTCCTTGTAAAAAATGTGCACTGAGAACATTTGACCCATTTGACAATGTTGGGGGACATCTCTTGCATTTTGGTTTTCAATCGGATTATGTTTTTTGGTATCAACACGATGAACGCAGTTCCAGAGAAGGTGATACTAACATGATTCCGGATCCATATCGATTTCAAAATTTAGTACATGATGTTGTAGGTCCATCTGTTCAACATATATAAACTTAGGATGATATTTATTCAACTCCTGAGTTTGTACCATCCGAATTTTATTAGTTGTTGAGGTCTTCTAAGGATGCATTATATCCTGGTTGCAAGATAAGAAAATTAGAAGTAGTTGCTAAATTTATGGCTATCAAATCAGATAATGGAATTTCAAACACTTGTTTTGATCAGATATTTACTTTGATTAAAACACTGTTACCTGAAGGAAATGTTTTACCTGCAAATTACTATGAGAGTAAGAGGTTGGTTCAGAATTTGGGACATAGTTGTCAGAAGATTCATGCATGTTCAAATGATTGCATTTTATATTATGGGGAAAATTAGTCGTTGGATATTTGTCCCATATGTTGGAAACCGAGGTATAAAGAAGCGCAACATGGGAATTCTGGCTTGATTCCAATAAAACAGTTGAGATATTTTTCGCTTACATCCAGACTTCAATGTTTATTCATGTCTAAGAATACATCAACAATGATGTCATGGCACATAATGAATATTTCAACTAATAAAAGATTTAATCATCCAGCCGATGGTGATTCATGGAAACATTTTGATAGAGTACATCCATCATTTTCTTTAGAAGCCCGAAATGTGGGACTGGGTCTTTCCACTGATGGTTTCTGTCCGTTCAGATCTTATGGTAGTCAGTACTCATGTTGGCCTGTTTTTTTAACTCCATACAATTTAACTCCATGTATGTTGATGAAAGAACCCAATATTTTTTTGACCTTACTAATCACAGGACATCCGAAGAAGAATATTGATTTTTATTTGAAACCATTGATTGATTAATTAAATTTATTGTGGAGTACCGGTGTCAGTACATATGATGTTGATGTGCAACAGAATTTCATACTAAGAGCAGCATTGATGTGGACAATTAGTGACTTCCCGACTTATTGCATGTTATCTGGATGGAGTATACATGGTCTGAAATCATGTTCTTACTATATGGGAGAGAACAAAGCATTTATGCTCATCCATGGAACAAAACCTTACTATTTTGATTGTTATCACAGATTTCTTCCAACTGATCATCCTTTTCGTAGAAACAGATCTCATTTTAGATAAGGTGCAATTGAAAGGGATGGACCTCAAAAAATTCTATCAGGTTCGGAGTTCAAATCAGTTGTATTTTCATTACCTCCCATTACATTTGGACCCACAATAAACCAACAAAAAATTTCTGGTTTTGGGAAAGAGCACAATTGGATAAAACATAAAATATTTTGGGATTTGCCATATTGGTGTGATTTTATGGTCTGTGACATGTTGGATGTCATGCATATTTAGAAGAACTGTTTTGATAATTTGTTTCATATAGTTTTGGATACACCAGGAAAGAGAAAAGACAATGTAAATGCACGATTAGATCTTACCCAAATATTCTGGCATCTAGAACTCTTATTGTTTGAGAATGTTAGAACAGAAAGGTTAATGAAACCAAAAGCAGTTTATACACTGTCCAAAGAAAGTCACTTATTATTTTGTCAGTGGATTGCAGATTTGAGACTTCCAGATGGTTATGCTTCAAATTTGGGTAGATGTGTTAAGAATGGTCATATTACCGGATTAAAAATTCATGATTGTAATGTTTTAATAGAAAGACTTCTACCTATTAGATTAAGAGTTCTGTTAAATTCTGTTATTTGAGATTCCATAATAGACATATAATATTTTTTCAGGATATTTGTGTGGTGACAACAGATTACGATGTTCTAAACAAACTTGAAAAAGTTGTTGTTGTAATTATATGTAAATTGGAAAAAATATTTCGGCCATATATCTTTGACTCAATGGAAAATTTGATATTACATTTTCCATATAAAGAAAAATGTGGAGGTCCGGTACAATTTCAATGGATATATCCATTCGAAAGATGCATGCAAAAATTGAAAAAGAAAGTACGTAACAAATCATCTGTTGAAGGATCTATTGCTGAAGCTTATTTGCAAGAAAAAAATATCTTTTTTCTCCTCCCACTATTTTGAATCTGAGTATCCCTAAAAAAACAACTGCATGGGATGGAACGAGAGGAATGTTAATGAAAGTGACAATCAATTATCTGTTTTTAACCAGCCAGAGCTTGGTTTCAGTGGAGTTCATGAACGATGGTTTTCGGATGATGAACATCACAGAGCTCATACGTATGTTCTTCTCAACTGTGAAGAGATGACATAATTTGTACTGTAAGTGTTTCTATCACATATTCTATCATTTATGTTACAATAAATGACTTTGTTTTTCATAGGTTATATGATAATCATATTAAGAAACAACTTCCACAAATTACTATAGCTGCTCTCGAAGAACACTGACAGAAAAAAATTTCTCAGTGGTTTCAAAAACTGGTAACATAAATTCTTAATGTTTTAACATCTCATTCAATTTATAGTTTAGTATATTGATAATTATTTCACAAATTTTCATGTGTCTCGATATGCTGATAAAATTGACAAACGGTTGTGTATATTGAGTAACCCACCATCCAAAATGGTTAAGTCTTATAATGCATATGTGGTGAATGGTTTTTGATTTCATAGACATGCATATGGTGAATCAAAAAAGACAATGAATAGTAGAGTTTGCTTTAGAGGATCTCATCATAGAGAAAATGAAGTTGACTTTTACTGCATGCTTGATGAAATTATTAAACTCTGTTATCTAGGACAACATTACATAATGATGTTCAAATGTTGGTGGTTGGATACTGAGAGAGGCGTGCGTGTTCATCTGACTCATGGAATCAACAATACTAAATATAATGGTGTTCTTGCAGTAAATAAACCATTATTACTGGCTCAACAGGCACATCACGTTTATTAGACAAAGTACTGTGCTATGTCAAGAGACTTGACTGATTGATGGAGCATAATAAAAATCAAAATTTGAGACATTCAATTTAGGAAGAGTGAATGTGCTATCACTAAAGTACAAGGAATTGAAGTTTTTCAAGAGAGTACTCAAATTCAATATTTTTTACAAAGAGACATGAGTATTGATGATGACACCCAACAATTAAGAGTAGGTGATGACGATGATGTTAATGATGTCACAAATGAATCTGAAATGGTAAGAGATGAAGAAAATGGATGTCAAATGGATATCGATGATATTGAGGAGGAATATGAAGATGACATCATCAGATATGAAGATGATGATGAAGGTGAAAATTGATACAATTCAATGATAGTTATATATAATCATAACTAATATATATATATATAATAATTTTCAATTATTTGCTAACAATATTTATTTTCTGTTTCAGATGGATTCAGACATAATTCATGAGTTTTTGGAGGCTGATCTAGATTTCGATGAGGGCTATTTGGTGGCATCTGACCCTCAGCCTGCAGGCGCTACAGGAGGTACGTGGAGGGGGAGCGGTCTTTCCCGACTGATGATTCCTGACCCCATCCTCGAGTGACGTCCACGTCTTGGGTTTGATCCACGGACATGGAGGTATGATAACCTGTGCATATTACTATGATTTCATTAATCTATTTACATAATAAATGTTTTATTGTTTTTAAATTTTTGCGTATATAGCAGTCAGACAGGGAAGCTCTATTTTGCGCAACTATTTTTCTCAGCCATGGACCACATGAGAGCAGATTCCTGTTGATGTGCAGCAGTCCATGTTCGACCATTGGTTGGTACGTACGTAAATAAATAATTTTTATTTTGAAATTTATTTCATTTATAACATGATATTTTGAATTATTTGTAGGGTTTATGGTATCCGATCGAGGATACCATGCGTGACCCCATCCACGCGGCATGGAAGGTGGCCATGCGTGATCATTTTCATCAGTTTTTGCCCAACTTAAAAAGATATACCAGGAAGAAAGCAAGAGTGTCAGTGTTTGATGAGTCCTGTAGAGCGCACCGACCAGAGTACATTTCATCCCACGTATGGGATGGATTAAGTTCACATTGGTTGAGTGGTGGCTTTCAGAGGGGATCATCGATGGGGAGACAGAATTGAGGGAGACAGGAGGTGCCTCATCGAGCTGGGATTCGTACATTCAGTACTCATAGACAACATCGGGTACATACGTTTTTTATAAATATTTAATATAACTTTAAATACTAAAAATTTATTTTATATTCTTATAGGCTGTCGAGCAGCCTGATTTTATAGAGTACGATGTATATTAGAGGATGTATACTGATTCAGCTACTGGGGAGATTAGAGGTGATCGCCAACGGTAGATTGGGGTCAATATTATTTTTTTTCATTGTGAAAATTAACAACATATAATATTTTCATAATTTTAATTTTAAATTGCAATTACAGGATTCATATGAGGCCGCAGTGTCACAGACTCAGGCTGAGAGTCAGGCTGAGACAGCAGATCAGGCCAGTGGCCATCAGTTTGATGAGGCGGCCTGGATGCAGGCGACCTAGTATGGATTCAAGAAGGGCCAAATAGTTGGTATCGGCAGTCTAATGACTCCCAGATATTGTTATGGCACTACTGTGATGTCGGCGTCCATCTCGAGAGGAGCTCATGCATCATCTTCCGCTTCACAGTATGAGGATCAGTTGCGATCTCAAACTGAGTTGATAGAGAGTCTCTGTAAGGAGTGGGAGGAGATGCGTCTACAACAGTAGTAGTATGAGGAGGAGTGTCGACGACAACAGTAGGTGTATGAAGAGCAGATGAGTCTGTGGCAGCAGCAGCAGCATGAGCAGATGGAGCACATGCACAGACTTACTCGTGCATTTGGGATGGAGTTTCCTCCACCAGCTCCTGCAGATCCTCCCCCACCCCTCCCCCTCCTCCTTCAGATCAATGATTTTTTTTGATGTTATAAAGTTTGTGAATTCAAAATATATAATATTTTCTATTCAAAGTTTATGTCTCTCTTATATATTGCATTATTTAATTTCAATTTATTTTTATTGATTTATTTTTTATTTCATAAATATTAACATTATACTTCGTATTTTAATTATTTGTTTATATTTTTTTTTCAAATTTTGATAATATTCAATTTTTATTTTATAATTATTTTAATAATATTATATTCAATATTTTTAATAGATAAAAAGTTTCAAATATTTTAAGTAAAATTAAAATTTTTTAATTATTTATAATAATATGAATTCTTTATGTTATTATTACTTTTATATAATATTATAATATTAATATGATTAATAATATTATTCATATTTTATAATAGTTAATATTTTTATATATATTAATATTTTCAAATATTTTAATTTAATTATAATATTATTAATATGAATTATAATAATAATATTATTATTATAATATTAAAATTTTATTTTATTTTATTTTTTATAATTTTATAAGTATTTATAATAATATGAATTCTTTATATTATTATTATTATTATATAATATTATAATATTAATATTATTAATAATATTATTCATATTTTATAATAGCTATTATTTTTATATATATTAAAATTTTCAAATATTTTAATTTAATTATAATATTTTTTAATATGAATTATAATAATATTAATTTTTTATTTTTTTTATTTTTTATACATATTTGTGATGGGCTGACGACCCCATCGTAAAAGGTAATTACGACAGGCCCGTCACAAATACTTTTTAATATTTTTTTGAATATTTTTTATACTTATTTGCGACAGTATGAGTAACCCGACGCAAAAAACATTTGCGACTGTCCCATCGCAAATGTTTATTTTTTGTACTTATTTACAACGGGTTCCTCAACCTGTCGGAAATACCATTTGCGACAGTCCCGTCGCAAATGCTTATTTAAAAATTTTGTTAAATACATCGACTAGTATTAGCGACGAGAATTCTTCCCATCACTAATAATATTTTTAGCGACGGTTCCATCGCAAATAGATTTAGTTGCGACGCCATTTTCTACACTGGGCCATTTGCGATGGACCCCCATCACAAATAAGCCTATTTCCAATAGTGAATGCTAAACTCCACAGATCGAATCACAGAAATAGACAAAGAAGAAAATTCCCGGATCCACAAAGGAAAGGTCATCATAGGTTGATTATAATTAATTAAATTAATTGACAATAAATACCTTTTGGTATTCTTTTTTAGTTGATATCTCTGATCACGCTCCGATGTGATTCATTATAGAATCGCAAAATCCAATTGTAGACTTCCTCTAATGGTGATCCACATGTGCACCACATATCTATGGATGTCTCCAAAGGAATCTCTGGGTGCTGCGGGGGGAATCCATTGCTTGCATTGTCCTACATAGATCACCTTGATCCAGTGGAGGTGGATCTCTCTCAGTCATGAGAGAATTCTTAGAGGATGGAGTTCTTTCACTATTAAGAGAATTCTCCAAAATTGTTGTGCACAATGATTCTTAGGAAAAGAGTTGGGGTTTTGAGGATATTTATAATCAGGTTTGAGGTTATAGAGTTATGAAAATAAATAAACATGTTACGTGTTTTATTTATATCATTAACTCTTATTGAAAACCCCCTTGTTGAATAATTAATTCCTTGACATGTGCCCACGCTAATTATAATAAATATCATTTAATAAAACAATATTATATCCTCAAAATCCGGATTAAAAAAGCTACATGGCATGTAATTATTAATACAAGGCGTGTACTTGTTTTTAATTGAAAACTACATGGCATATACATTCAATGTACACAGTGTGTATATCTTTCATTTCCTTTCCAAAATTGAAAACTACACAGCGTGTAATCATTAATACACGGCATGTACTTGTTTTCAAAATAAAAACTACACAGCGTGTAATCATTCATACACGGCGTGTACATGTTTTTATTTTATTCTTCCTCTAACATTAAAATGATTTAGGCTCCCATGAATAATTATTAAACCATATACGGGAATAATCTTTATTCTACTTTAGATACTTGAATTCACTTAGTGTGTGACCCTCTAGGCCTCTTTCTCGTTGGCATTAGGCGGGCTTGCCTAAAGTCCAAGATTAATATCTAGCAACGGGTCAAGGCACTCAAGAGAAATAAGTTGATGCTGCATTGATGTGTCACCTTATATGAACACTTACCTTGTAATTTAGTCACTTTTTCTCAATATCTCATCAATCAGGTTTCATGGCAGCGTCATAAACCTATATTCTTGATCTGTCATTCTTTGAATTCTAGAAATAAACTCGTCTTGTCACCATGGCCATGGAATTTGTTTGACAGTTCTATTTCAATCAAAGGGCCTGAGATATTTACTTCCATAAAAATGGAAGGCACAAATTCTTCCTCGACTTACGCATTAACAACATGTCATTCATGACACACCCAACATACGCTACTTCCCTCCAATTATCGTTGTGAGGATTTTCGTCAGCAAATCTAAGTGTGTGAGTCGTGACATGAGTTAATGGTAATCTTCCAGTCTAAGAACCATTACACACGCTCATAGATAGAAATGTCCAATGACACAAAAACATGAAAAATTACTATTGTTGGGTTTTTTCTCATAATCTCCCATCTTGGAGATTACCAAGTGAGAACTCCATGAGAGTGAGTCTCATCGTCTTATGAGTATTCACACATGACGGTATGTGTACTATGTGTCCTATAATACTATGTCATCCCACCATATAACTTTATTTACGATTATTGTTATAGCATTTCAAGGTTCTCATCATAGCAGGGATCTACCATGACCTTATCAATGCAACAAACAGTCATGTACATTATTATATTATAGTCATGCAGAACAATGAACAATATATAATAAGTGTACATTCATATAATCAGAGTACAAAACAGTTGGTTCTCAGGACACCAACCCTGACAACCCTTGGGGTATTGTTTGGGTTTGTCTTATAACATAGGTAATTGGTGCAATAAATATTTTCGGGCAGCCAATTATGATTTGGTAGGGTCATGGTGTGCCTTTAGAATTAATATAGGTTCTTTTAATGGGTTTTATGTGTGAAACCATGTAATGCCACTTGAAAGCGTTTTACGAAAATGTGTGTTTTTCATGTGCATCTTTTGTTGTATTATTTAAGATGATTTTACAAAACTAGAGAGTGTTTAAATAAATATTTATCGGCATTAAAATTATGGTTTTTATTGTTATTGGTTTGATTTTTTCTTTGAAAGAGGATTTGGAATTGGGTTTTGTGGGAAAAACATAGTTATACCCATTGGGTTGGTTTTATGAAAATTGTGAATGATTTAATGAGTTACACAAATTCTGCAATGGTTTATTATGTACTATTTTGGAGATAGTATGTTATTAAAATGTGTTTTTTAAAGATAAAGTGGTTATGTTTTGGGTCAATCATTTTGGTAAAGTTTTTAAATTTTTTGAGGTGATTTATGAAATTGTGATTTGGGTTTGAATCATGTTTTCAGGATGTTTTGTGTGAGTGTGATGTAAAAAATGGACTTTGTTTATGAAAAGAGTATTTGTAACATGTGAGCAGGCATTTATGTGATGTTTAGAATCTTTGGAATGATTTTATAATATTTTTAAAGTATTTTTTGAATTGTGAAAGATGTGAAAAATGTGTTGTGGGCTATTTTGGTGTTAGTTTTATTTCAAAGTCAATTTGAATGAAAAAGTGGATTTTGTGACTTGTGTGATATACAAGTGGGAGGTTTGATGAATTTCTGGTTTGGAAGTGATATTTGCGTGTGAAAATTATATTTATTGTCTTGTTTAAATTGTCTGAGTATAAGAGGGAAACCTGGGTATCTAGGTGGGAGGACGTGTACTAGTATGCTAGTGAATCCGTGGGGTTTGGCCTCCATTTCACATAGCAAGTTTTACACATAAAACACTAAATAAAATTGGATGATGATGATTATGGACCACTAGGTTATGGGTATGTCCCATATTAGTGGATTGTGCACATGAACTGGTATTGTTATGGTTACTCTCACCGAGATACGAGGTACCTGGGACTCACAACGAGATAGTGCCTAGGGGTTATTTCCTATTGTTTGTGCTCATTAGTAACATTGTGCTTACCATCATCATATGGTATGTTCGGATGGAAAAATCCGTAGTGTAGACATTATTTTTAAAAGTTTTGATTCTTAATGACATCCCACGTGAAAACTGTTTTTATTTTTAAGTTGTATCTTTTAGAAATTTTTACTATCATTTCCTATTTATGAAAAAATAAAAACTTTTCCTCTTCGAATTTTTATCACATGGAATCTTTTAGTGGTGGTATTCTACTAGGAATTTTATCACACACTACATACACCCTTGGGTGTAAGTATATTTGGTTTTTTTTTACGTGGGTTGGGTACAGTTTTTAGTGCTAGTGGTTCGGGTTTCAAGCAGGTCCTTTGGTGGTGAAGTCTTCTGGAGATGGCTTGAGGGTGGTGCCCCTTTCCATGAGGGTTCATTGGCTATTTATTTTTGATTTTTTTAACTTTTTCATAGTCTTTGTTATTTGTTTTAAACTATGTAATTTAGTTATGAATTTTTGTAAAAGATAGTTTGGTTTGAAAAATACAGATTTGTTTTATTGGATTCATTTGTTGTTTTAAGTTTATAAACTCAGATAGATCATTCCTAATTCCCATTTTATGATACCTGGTCACTTGTTTCAGACTGTGGGGATCATGAACACCCTTCAGGACATGTCATGGGCCGGGTTTGGTGTCAGTTTTGCTGGCAACTAGATTGGGATCGTAACATGTAATCCAATGTAATTAACATGTTACATATATAAGACAAATTATATGTTTTAGGTAAGTTTTAACAATAATGTTGTTGAGATAGTATGGTGTATAAATATAGTCTAAATCATGGAATGAATTTAATGACTGGTTATAAAAAGATTGGGGATTAATTGAAATTGAATCAAATTAAGGATTATATCAAAATATTTAACTATCAAAACATATTTCAAAATAATTTATATATTTTAGAATATTATTCAAGATTTCTCAAAGAAAGATAATGGAAATGATTGTGGAAATTATGTTTGAAAATTTATGTGAGATATCATATACCATGAAAAAAATATCAACCTCTAATAAGTAATTTAACAATTTAATTACAATTCTATTAAAATTATTTTTATTCATTTATTTCATTATATTTTCTCAGTACTATCTTGTTTTTTGATAACCTTCATACTCAAAAAAAAGAAATAAATTTTTTTATAGATGAATGGGAAGCAACATGTTGTAATAATGTATTTTGATATCAAATTTAGGTGATTATCTGCCATGTTTGTAATATAGAATGGGATAGGAATTTAGAAATATATTTAGTGTGTGAAGCATTAGTATTATAATGCTTATAAATTAATTTTTATTTGTTTCTCATGGAGAGTTATATTAGAGGAAATAAATTTTCTTAGAAATGAATGAACAGAATACTTGGGGTCAAAATTTATATAATCATAATGAAGAGGTGGCTTCCTAATACTTATTTAGTTAATATTTTCATAATTTTATATTCAATTTTTATTTAATAAACATATCATTTTTATTTGAAAATTAATTTTAGTAAATTTATACATTATTTCAAAACAAAAAACACAAGATAAAAACCCATCAAATGAGCTCATATTATCTTAAACATTAGGAAAATGGTCTATATATCATTTTTTATGGGTAGGATTTGACCAAACATCACTCCATTACATTATGTGCTCAGTTTGACTCGATTTTCATGTTTTTTAATTCAAAATTTTCAATTTACTTTAAAACATAAATTAAATTGTCAAAATGATCACAAATCTCATATTATTTTCAATCATTAGGAAAAAAATCCATAATCCATTTTTCATGGGTATGAATTTACGACACATAAATTCATGACATTATGTGGTTGATATGATTCGCAATACATGTTTCTAATTGAAATAAACCATTTTAGTTTAAAACACATTTCAAAGTATCCAAACCTATGAAAACAAAATCATATTGTTTTAAAGATTTTTAAAAATGATCCATAATTCATTTATCATCTGTATGGGTTTACCTCACATCAATTTGATTCCAAGTGTGACTAGTTTTACTCAAATTGTGTTTTTTGAGTTTAAAATTAAAATTAATTTTAGAAAAAAGGACATGTAATGCACTCAAAACAAAAAAAAACACATCTGGATTATTTTTTACACTTTAGGAAAATAACCCCCTTAGTCATTTTTGACATGTATGAATCAATAACTCCTCAATCGGATACATTATGTACCTGGTATGATTCAAATTATGTGGTTTCAGTTTAGAATTGACATTTTACGAATGTATTATTTTATATTTATATTTTATTTATTTATTTATTTTATTACTAAAATAAGAATTTTTATCATATATAGGTGTATTATTTTTCTTGATTTGGAGTGTTTTTTTCAAATATGGTCGTTCTCATGATGATTAGACTTCTAGGATAATACTTACATAATGGGAATAGGGAAATGGGTCAACAATGTATACATACATCATGAAAATGTAAATTCCATCTACCTATTTAGTTAATTTTTTACGATTTTATCTATTATTTTTATGTTAATTTCAATATAATTTTTGTCTAATAATTATTTAGTATTTTTATAGATTATTTAGGAATTCATATTTTCCCTTCAATTATCTAAACCAAACTAGAAAATAGAGAATACATTACTTTTTATGAGGTGTTTCAGAAATTATGGGGTTTCCTATGCCATCCTAATAGAACAATTCATTATTTTTTATCTTGGTGAAGACAATTGAAAGAAAAAAATGCATCACATTTTACATCAACCCCACCTCAATCTGATACACATTGTGATCTGTATAAAACAAGCTATATATATTTTTCTTATAATTTACATTTCACTTCAAAACAAATAGAAAAAACTCAAAACTAATAAACCCATTCAGATTATTTTCATACATTATTAAAACAATACATAATAAATTTGTGGTCATTAGGAATCATACCACATCAATTGAACACATTGTTTGACCAATATGATTCCATGATTTTATTTTAATTTATAATAGACGTTAATTTTAGTAAAAGACACAAATGATATACTCAAAATTGAGAAAAAATAGTCATATTGTTTTGATAAATTAGGAATACTATCAAAAAGTAATTTTTGATTTATAGGAATTAGTTAAACCATAATTTGATGTATAGTGTTCTTGGTATGACTCCAAGTGTCTCTTTTTATTTAAAATTGAAATTAATTTTCATAAAAAACCCAAGTGACGTAATCAAAACAAATCAAACACATTTTAATTATATTGATAATTTATTAAAATGATCCAATAGTTGTTTTTGGATTTTATGAATTATTCTCACTTCAATATGATTCACGGTATTCCCAGTTTGACTCAAAGATTCTATTATCATTTAAAAATTAACATTTTAGATAAAAAAGATTTTCACTCACTAAAAACTAAGGAAACGTGATCAGTTTATATCAGTAATTTAGGAAAATGAATTATAAATCATTTTTTATGTGTATGAATCAGCCTCATGTAAAAATTACATATGATGTAACTAGAATGACTCAAAGTGTGTGTTTCTATTATAAAAATGACAATTTTGTAAAAAAATACAAGTGACATAATCAAAACAAAAAAACATTTATATTGTTTGTATACACTATTAAAATGATTCATAATTCATTTTTGAGATATAGAAATTTTTATACCTCAATCTGATATATAATGTATCCCATATGACTTCGTGTGTGTTTTTTTATTTAAAATTGACATTAATTTTCATAAAGAAGACAATTGACACACTCAAAATAATGAAAATTAATTATCATTATTTTTTTAAATTAATATAATTATATATAAGTCATTTGTGACATGTGGAAATCATAATAACTTAAATATGATTCACAGTGTTATAGTTATGACTCCATGGGTTTCTTTTTTTTTAAAATTGACTATAATTTTAGTAAAAAGGACAAGAGACATACTAAAAAATGAAAAAATTAATTCTGATTTATTTTATACATTATTGAAGTGTTCTATTAGTATTTTTATGTGTATTAATCATCCAAAACTCAATATGATTCATGGTGTGACTGATAGGATTCCAATTGTGTCTTTTTATTTTAAATTGACATTAATTTTAGAAAAAAAGGCATGAGAAATTCTCAAAATTGAGAAAAGGAATTTGTATTATCTTTATACATTAGTAAAATTATCTATAATTCATTTTTAAATATAGTAATTATATGCATCTCAATTTGATTCATGATGATCCTAGTATGACTCCATGTGCCAGTTATCAGTTTAAATTTGGCATTTTAATTCAAAAGGTGTGTCTCTCACTGAAAAGTAATAAAATGAACTCATATTGTCTCAATAATTTGGTAAAGTGATTCATAAAAAAAATAATGTATATGAATCATTATCATTCCAAACCAACACATGATGTGACTGATATGACTCAAAGTGAGAGTTTCCATTTTAAAAATACATTTTAGTAAAAAATAAAAGTGACATAATCAAAAATTATAAAATGAATCCATATTTTTTTTATACATTATTAAATTAATCCATAAGTGATTTTTTATATGTATAAATCAACCAAACATAAATCTAATACACAGTGTGACTGGTATGACTCCAAGCGTGTCATTTTTATTTAAAATTAACATTAATTTTAGTAAAAAAGGAATGTAACATACTCAAAACTAAGAAAATGCATTTGGTTTATTTTTATACATTAGAAAAAAGATCCATATGTAGTTATTGTTGAAATAGTAGGTTCCCTAGACCCATCTATTATGTGATTGTGATTACCATATTTTGTATACAATAACCTATGCATGATGTCATCTTACCATTAGAGTGTAGACTTTTCTGCGTCCACTATTGAAATGGTAATATCTAAAGATTAATTGTCGTATCAAAAGTTTATAGTAGTTCCCAGGCTATAATGAGAACCTCTAGATATTGTGAAATTAATCGTAAATATATATTCTATAGTCTAGATACATCTTACTGATTGGACACAGTAGATGTTTGACTATCAGGTGTTAGGGGATTATAAGCATTGAGACTTCTTCTCAGGAAGTTTGCACTTGATGATCTCTAGTAGTGAGATCATGAGGACTGACCCGCCTATAAGAACACCACATGTTTCGGGTGTCTTTGGATGTTCCTATCTATGATCATGTGTAATGGTCTTCTGACATGAGATCATTACTAATGTATGTCATTTGATTGCGTACTTTGATGCAAGACGAAAACCATGGCAATGAAGTCTTGGTGAGGAAATTTGTGTCGGGTGCGTCCTTGGTGGCATGACATTGGTTGAATGGTCAAGAAAGGATTTTTCGCTTCCGGATTATGGATGTAATATATCTCTAGCCATGTTGATATGGATGGAAGTATCTATATAAGACCATGGCCATGGTAGTCGAGGGTAAATCCATCTAGTAACATAAACAAATAATAAAACCAGAAAGGGGCGATGACACGAGAGTGAATCCTGCTTTATGAGATATTGTAGAAAAAGAGATTATATTACATAGTGTGTGTTCATAGGTTGGTCATCACTGCTGTGACAATCCTTATTTCTTCGGGGGCCATGATGGGTTTCTAGATCCCGCTCTTGGTCTTTGAATATTATTCACGGCTGTCGAAATAAGGGCCTAGAGGGTCACACATAATAGCATATTCAAGAATCTGTCATATTCAGTTGAATAGGGGTTTTGGACATGAGGGGCCCCGCCACATGGGTTTAGGTTTTTTCCAAAGTTAAACGATCTCCAATTCAATAAATAAATTCATATTATTCAAGTTTAGAATAATGAATATTGAATTTATTTATTAAATGTATTTATGAGTTTTAGTAAATACATGATAAAATATTAATTGAAAAATATTAAATTATTCAAGGATCAATTAATATTTATGGGAGTGATGAGTCGAGCTAAGGACTTAATTATTATCATGTAATATATTTTAATATATTACAAGTAAGTGATAATAATATTTATGACTCATAAAAGTAGTCGTAAAATGTCGTTGATAGTGCGTTAAGTAGTTGGGGTCAGTAAGGCGACACCAGGTATTTTAATTAAGCACTATAAATAGAAGTGGAGGGGCATTTTCCAAACACTATTCATGGAGATTATCTCTCCTCTCCTCTCTCCCACATTCTAGAGAGAGATGCTCTAGATCCAAGGAGCTCAGATGGAGCTCTCTCTCAGGCATCACTAGCGATGTGATGTGGTGGTCATTTGAGCGTCGAAGGCAACGTCGTAAATCCGCACTAGCACC
Source organism: Viscum album (assembly GCA_963277665.1). NCBI lineage: Eukaryota > Viridiplantae > Streptophyta > Magnoliopsida > Santalales > Viscaceae > Viscum > Viscum album. The sequence goes on along the minus strand of OY728131.1, from coordinate 1,102,681,728 downwards.
CAGATTATGACGAATGGCACTCCCATGGATTCCTTGAATCACGTGTGGAAGATCTAGAGGATTTCGACTTTAGATTCTTCAAGAAGTGATTTCCAACGATGAGCAGATGTCGTGCGTGGCTTCGGATTTAAACTAGGTATTTTACGACTTAATTTTGTACTTAAAATCCTCCACGTGTGGTCCTCGACTAAGACCGGGCTGCTCCTTTCCGACTTCAACAAGTTTACGTCGACCATTGGTGGAAAAATTTTAAAACTCACCTAATTGGGGCTTCCACTTCATGCCAGGTTCCCACATCTATAGACATATAGTAATCAGAAACACCATAATACAATGCACAGTGTGACTAGTATGATTCTAAGTGTGTCTTTTTACTTAAAATCGACAATAGTTTTACTAAAAAAAGATAAGTGACATACTCAAAACTCTGAAAACAAATTATTATTGTTTTTATAAATTGGTAAAATAATAAATAAGTAGTTTTTTATGTGTAAGAATTATATTCACCTAAATCTGATGCACGTTGGGCCAGATATGACTCTAAGTGTCTGTTATCAGCTTAAAATAGACATTTTAGTTAAAAAAGTTTGTCAATCACTAAAAATAAGTATAAAAGCAGTCTCATTGTCTTGATAATTTAGGAAAATTACTAATGGGGCATTTTTATGTGTAGAAATAAGTCTCACATAAACCCAACATAAGAAGTAACTAGTATGTCTCAATCTACATGTGTTCCCATATAAAATGATGTTTTGGTAAAAAAGACAAATTAAATAGTCAAAATTGAGAAAACACATTTGTATTGTTTTTATAATTTAGTAAAATGATTCACATATGCTTTTTTATATATAAAAATCATCTAAACCTCAATCTGATGCCCGATGTGACTGATATGACTCTAATTTTGTCTTTTTTATTTAAATTTGACATTGATTTTTGTACAAAATAGAAAAGCAACATGCTCAAAACTGAGACAAATTAATCAGATTGGTTTGGCACTTTATGAAAATGATATCATAGTCATATGTTTAATGTAATAATTATACCCACCTTAATCTGACACACAATTTTCATCATATGACTGAAAGTGTCTCTTATTAGTTTAAAATAGACATTTTAGTTCAAAAAGTCTTTCACTCATAAAAAACTAAAAAAATGTGATTGTATTATCTTGATAATATCGTAAAATGATTCATAATTCATTTTTTGATATGTACGAATTGGTATCATGTCAAACAAACACATGATGTGACCAATATGACTCGAAGTTCATGTTTCTAGTTTAAAATGACATTTTAGTAAAAAAACATATGTTGCATTATCAAAACCAAGAAAAACACATTTAGATTATTTTTATACATGATGAAATTGATCTATAATTAATTTATGACAAATATAAATTTACCACACATCAATCTGAAAAATGATGTGGTTGTTATATCTCGAAGTGTGTATTTTTAATATATAAGTGCCACTTTAGTTTAAAACACACATCACATCACCAAAACTGAGAAAACGAGATCAAATTTTTTCTTATAATTTTATCTTCTATTACTTAATTTATTTATTTATCATTTTTTTCTTGTAAATATTTGGTTCATTTTCACATAGATAATACTTAAAGATGTACAAGAAATGGTGTGACATGCAATAATAAACCACAAATAAATCTAATACATGGTGTTCAAGATATTACTCAATAATTATTTTAAAATTTTCAATTTTCTAATTTAACTATATAGAAAAATAATAATCTGAGAATTTCTTATATAGGTTCATTCTTTTTCTTGAGCTGGGGTGGTTTTTTTGGAAATAGCATGACCAGGTGTTGGGTGCCAAAGAAAAAAAAAATTTAATGTCTATGAAAGTTTAAACATACTTAAATAATGATACAAACCAATGTTTCAAATGTTAATTATAGTAATTTTTCTTATTTTTGTGTTGTAAATTTTATTTCATTTAAATTCTATATTTACAACCTATTTTCAAACTGTTTCTACAACTAAAGTGTACTGTAAATTTAATAACACCCTAAAGTATTCCCTTTTATCAGTGCTATTATTAGTGATGATAAATAAAACCTTTATTGGTGATAAATAATGGTGATGATAAAAGTATTCCATTATCATTGATTTTATAGTTCTTATAAACACATAATTCTTTTAATCGTGATCTAGTAGTCACAATTTTTTTGCATTGACAATGGACAGTTTTAGCGCTATTAAAGAAATATTTTGTAGTAGGGATTATCTTATGTTATATAAAATGGAAAAAAATGAACACAATACCATTAAAATTATTGTAGATAATAATGTGGAAGAAGTTATTCATGTATCTGATAATAAGGATAGAAATCCAGTTTACACAAATATTTCATACTTTCGCATCATCAAACAAATATAGTAGTTGTATTATTAAACATTATAAGTTATTATAATTAATGAAATTTTGTTTATTAGATGTGTGAAATTAAAATCATTAAATTGGGATTCATGAAAGTGGAATTTAATATGGATGGGAACTTGGATGAATCATTTATAATGGAATCATAGGCAGTACAGGTATTCTATCTCCCAGATCATTTTTTAATTTTCCCAATATATATTTGGACTTGTATGTTATAGGATCCCATAATCAGGTGACTTGGATAAATGATAGAGGTGTCAAATCCCTTCATACTTTAAATAAAAATATAGAGTTTTATAACCATGTTAATGTTTTTTTAATATAAATTTTTTTACCTGACAATATTATGTGTTTGCTAATGCATTTATATATTCTAGATTACATGTTTAACCACTTATATAGATAATGACTTTTATTAATATTTATACGTTAAATCATGAAAAAAAACAGGTTACTCAACAAGATAATGGCCCCAATCGAAAGGAATAATAGGTTTCTTCATATACTGATGCTACTAATCCTAAGGAACAACAAATTGACAATATTGAAATTAATGACACTATAGAAGGTGAACAACCTATTTTTGAAAAAAAACAAGAATATCATGTCACGATGATCTTAAAAAAAGTATTTGGGAAATATGTACAGGCATAAAATTTGAGGTTATATGTAATGCACAACGCCATCCTATTAACCCCAAAAAGACCATTTTCATTAGTTACATAGGGGTCACCATTCAAATAAACATGCCAATTGATTTAGATACAAGGAATGGTGTTGCTCCCAAGATGAATGCATTAAATCAGGAATAGAAAAGAGTTAAATTCTACTAACTTTTTATATTTCATTGAAATTAAAAAATAATGAAACTTTGATTCACTCTTAATTATCACTTCTGATATGAATTTATAATAGATTATTTTAAAATGAAATTGTTATTTATGCTTATTAGTAAGATTTATAGTGCCTTTCAGTCAATTATTAAGAAGAACTATCTCATGTATGTTGATGGGAATGTAAGCCCACACCCACCCCAGATAGATACACACATGAAACACCAAGAAACATGCAATGCGATTATTGGCCATCATGAGGATATATCATTTCAGGTACATTTTCATTGGTAATACCATACATGTAAATATGTGTATTAATCAATTTGATTAATAATTTTTAATTTATAAAACATTAATTATGTTCTAAAAATATTCAACATGTATTAAAACCAACATACACCACAAAAACATTAATAAGTGATTTTTTCATTAGCGACATTCATAAACATCGCTAACTCATTTACTGATATTTCTAAAAAAACATCATTTAATGAGGTGTCACTAAATTAGCAACGTTTATAAATATCACCATTACAGAAATTTATAACTGTCATTAATTAGTGAAAAATCATTTATTGATATTTTTTTAAAACTTCAGGAAATGAATTTCAGAACTGTCAGTACATAACACATCATTTACCAATATTTCTGACAACTGTCTGTAATTTTTTTTGAAAACCATAATTTTTTTTTATTTTTTTTTTTTGTAATTTATTTGTTCAATCCTGGCATGCTTAGTCCAGCCGAATTCATGGTTTTTAATAATATTTTTTTAAATTTTAAATTCTTTTTAATATGAATACCAACTAGGCGATTTCCATAAAATTCATAATTTTTTTGAATATATTTTTAAATTTTTTTCAATCCCTATAGGACTGATCCTGTCACCCCACCAAACCCTTCCCGCACTCGCTCTGGTTACTAGATGGCCCACTAGCCATTCCTATATTTGAAAATAACCCTCCCACATGTATGTCTCTTGTCATGATCCAATGCCCCACTTAAGCCTCAATTGTCAGTATTTGAAGCCATTGAGAATCGAATACAAGACCATGGGTGTCCCAATAAAAGACTAAAACAACCCACATGATCTTTATTTAATTTTAAAATTTTATTATTTGATATTTATAAGTATATATATTAATAGACTTTAATATTAAGAAAATAATAATATATATTTATAATTTTTATATATTAATATACATATATTAATATATATATATATATATATACTTATATATATGTTTATATTAATATGTGTGTTTATGTAGATTTTTAAATTAATATATTTTTGTTTATATATGTATATGTATATATATGCTTATATTAATATATATGTTTATATGTAGATTTTCATATATATTATTATATTATATATGTGTGTGTGTGTGTTTGTGATTGTTTATATTAATAAATATATATGTGTGTGTGTGTGTGTGTTTATGTTTTATATTAATATATATGTAAATTTATAAATATATATATATTAAAATTAGTATAATTATAACTATATATTTTTATATATATGTTTATATATATATCTGTGTCTGTTTATATTAATATATATATATATACATGTGTGTGTGTGGGCGTGTGTTTGTATAAATTAATAAAATTATACCTATTTATATTATATATAAACATATATATGTTTATATTAATATATATATATATATATATGTGCATGTTTATATTTTTGTTAATATATATTTAAATATATATATATGTAAATTGGTAGAATTATAATTATATATATATATGTTTCTATATATATTTATTTATATAAATTAATGTAATTATATATTTTTATATTATATATATTTGTCTGTTTATATGTGTGTATGTGTGTCTACATATATATAATTATAATTCTAAATTTTTATTTTTTTTATATCTGTAAATTAATAGAATTGTAATCATATATATATATATATATATATATATATTCCATATTTTATTACACATATAAAAAAGTGACGAAAATAGTCATGTTTTAACACACTGGTAAAAATGTCACTAAAATAGACACATTTTCATAAAAAAGTGGCTAAATTTAAAATAAATGTGTATTTTTATATATAGATATATGTAAATAAATATATATTAAAATATTAATGTATGTGTGTTTATATATATATATATGTGTGTGTGTGTGTGTGTTTCTATATATTAATATATGTATATATATATATATATATTAATATTTACATCAATGTAGAGAAATTAGGTATATTACCAATAAAAACATGCAACACACAAATCTGGGGAGTAATTGGCGAGTTTCGAACATGAGACCTCATCGATACCCACATGGGTGACTACCATTGAGCTGTACTTTGATGGTTATATATTTGTGAGTGTGTGTGTGAGTTTGTGTGTGTCTGTGCTTGTTTTTGTGGTTATATATATATATAAATATTATGATATTTTAATATATGTTAGTGTATTTTGATATAAATATAAATGTAAAATTATATATATATTTTGTGTGTAAATTAATAGAATTATACATATATATAATTATCAAAGCACTGAAATAGTGGTAAAAATGTTACAAAAAATCCACGTGTAAAAACAAAGAATGTTTTAAATTTATAATAGTTTTTTAGAAAGCATCGCTAAATTTAAAATCTCATATTTTTTCTAAAAACTTTACAAAATACCATTTATTTGTAGTGGTGCCACTACCATAAAACAATGATGGGGTATGCTTCAATTGAAAAAAATGGTATGTATTTTTAATCTGCGTTAACTATTTTTTATGTCATAAAACAAAAACATAATTATGTTCCTTTTTTTATATATAGATTTATGAATCAAAACATAAATCCACTTACATCTCATTTCATGTTTAATCGAATGACACTTCTGTAAATAAATATTTTCTTCTAATAAAAAAACACAATAAGATGATGGGAATCATTTGTATATAAGATATAAGAAAAAATTATTCTTCTTTAAATTTGTATTACATAGAAATGATTAATTATATCATTATATTTATTATCCATCTTGGATAAAATAATCATGATCTATTATACCTGATGAATAACTATATTCAGTGGACTGGGAGTGGCCAAAACAATATGGTTGTGTCAGAGGTATGGGATTTAGAGTGTCACCTTGAACATATTTTGCAAAATAAACTGAACAATAGAATAAAGATATTAAAATGGGTAATATGTATGAAATATTAAATGTTCCAGAAGAACCAAATTAGTTAGTACTTTTAGTTATTAAATATTTTAATTGGAAAGAATCAATGGTAAGAAAGAACATCACAATAACCACTACATAATGATCCATCCCCAAAGGCAGCTGTAACATTCCATAAAATGAGGATCATGTATATAATGAAAAAATATTTGTATATTAAAACACATAATGAGTATGTGAATCATTTATAAGTATGATATAACATTTTCTATTAAATGTGAATCTGGTAGATAATGATACCTTTCCTATAATAATATTCTATGGGGTAAAATTGATTGTGATTTATATTTATAATCACCCACCAATCACATTGTTGTGAGGAGTGTAGTGTACTATATCCAATCATATATTATAATCGATATAAAAATTTAAGATTAACATGTTAAGGTGGGGATTTACATAGATCATGATCTGAGAACTGAGCTAATTGGTCCTATTGATGATTTCTATGTTCGCACGGTCAAAATATCTATTTGAAATTTCATATCATGGACATTTGATCTTGTAAATATTTATTTTGACAATGAGGTATTCCAATTGAACATATATATTTAATATAAGAAAAATTAACAATTAATGAAAAAACTCTTAAACCAAAGAATGTTATAATAGATGGGGAAAAGGAAGGGGAAACGGAAATTTGAATAAAAACCATCTAAAAGGTCATCCAGTAAATCAAAAAGTCTTTTAGAGAGTACATTTACCCTAATAATTCAGATTCCACATTTACTAATATAAAAAGTTCAAATATATATAATATTAATAAATATTAATATGACTACCATTCATTTTGAGGAACAAAAGTACAAAGAGGCTATTAAATACTACCATGGTCTTGTTATTGTAGATCAAATCCAGAAGCATGAATGGTTGGGGGTCTCTATTGTAAATGTATAGATGAGGTGTGTTTTCTTAATCTATTTTCCCAATAGATTATATAATATGGTTGTTATAGATAAATAATATTCATATTTTTTTAGTTTTATATATAGTAATATGTGATGGGAAACAAAGAGAAAAAAATTTATACTCATTAGTCCTTACAGCACTTCTATACAATAAATTTCATTAGAATAAAATGAATATTTAAAAATACTAGACCAACTAACCAGAGCGTCTGAAAAAAACATATAAAATCAAAACTCTTATTAATACCCATATTTCAGTTGTAAAACTCTAAAATCTAATCATACCAAATATATTTTCATTTATTTAAATACTTATTTTTTTTATTAGAGAGTATTTGTTTCTCATTACAAAAAATTTAGATACTCTATATATTTATTTTAAAAAAATACATGGACTACCTATAAATCAACCATACATAAGGATTTGTGTCAATTTTTAACACACTTTATTCAATATTTTAAAAATAAACCTCAAGTTATAAATTTTATATTATTTTATAATGGAACATTTATTTTGATAGGTAGGTGTTGAAATATCATTAAAATAATGGTATGATGAAGGTCCATGATCATAAGAAGGCTATCAAATTCTAAAACTATATATGTAGTGTGGTATATATAATAATATTTCACTATCAAAACCTTTAGCAAAAAAATTACTTATTTTTCATGATGTTTTTATAGTGTTTGAAATAAACTAATGAATAATATTACGGTTTTTATATTTTATTATTTAAAAAATATTTTATATTACGTCAATAAACTAGAATCCCTTTAGATGTATTTCAAATTATAATAAAAATTCTTTTAAAATATATATTAATTTTTTTTATTTATATGTTTTCTATTCTACTAGGACATTTGACAGTCCACGCATTGAAAAGAAAACATATATTTGTTTTGAAATGTGGTGGTAGATTAAATTGTGTCCAAATTTATGTATACATCATAAAGAGGTGAATTCCTACTACTAATTTAGTTAATTTTATAATAATTTTATATACTTCTTTTTTAGGTTTCTTTATTATCATTTTTATCCACTAATTAGTTTGTTAATTTTCATAGAGATCATAAAGTGTTGACATAATCAAGAATTTATTCTTCTCTAACCATTTTGTTCTTTATTATGATAAATAAATTCTTAGAAAATATTCAATTCTCAACAAAAGCCTTCAAAAATGATGATGCACTCATGTACTATTTTTTATCTTCATGGTGAAATTTTTTAATTTGATTTTTTTATATTCAGTAGTGTGTATTTTCATTTTAAAAATGACTCAATGTGTGTGTTTTAATTTACAAATATAATTTTATAATGAAACATACATAAATCACTAAAAACCAATTAAATGTTCTTTTATTGTCTTGATACTTTATGGAAATTATCCCTAGGTCATTAGTGATGTATAGAATCATCCTCACATCAATCTTGAACATGGTGTACTCGGTATGGCTCAATGGGTTTGTTTTTAGTTTTAAAGTATCATTTAAGTCCAAAACATAATTCACGCATTGAAACCATAGTTAATACACTCATATTATCTTGATATTTTATGAAAATAATCAATAAGTTATTTTTATGTGTTAGAATCAGTCACTCATCTATCTGACATATAGTGTGGCTTGTGTAACATCCCAAGTAAATAAAGAATAATACATTTTCATATTTATTAAAATTTGTGAATTAAATATTAATTTTACTTTAAAAGGGATGCTATGTTCAATGACATACCTGATACATCACAATGGGGTTTTTTTGAAATCTTACGTTGCACACAACGTTGAGTCATACTAAAAAATAATAATATAATATTATTTTAAATGGTAGTTAATGTATAGTCGTTGCAATGGTGATAATGAACAAAACTAACTAAAATATTATTATACATGTTTGATAAATTTTTTTACATTTATCTAATAAATGTTAGAGGCTTAAAATGTGAATGAATCTAATTTTAAGCATAAATACTCTAATATTATTTAAAAGATCAATTTACCACCTTTTGATGGTGAACCCTATTTAAATCTAGTTTTGGTGACTTTTATATGTTCTATTTTATAAATTCAAATTTATCTTTAAAATCAGGACATCAAAATTTACTTTGTGTAAATTTTTTGTATTTTCCTGAAAAAAATCATTTTTTTAATGAATAGTGAAAAATATTGTATTTTAATTCCAAATTGCCTTTTCATCTAATTTATTTATATGGTTAGATTTTATTTTTAATTAGTTTTAAAGTCTAATTATATTATATTTTTACCATTTAATCCAATTTTGGTCATTGGAAAAATTTTCACTTTGAAATTTGACAAAAACAAGTGTCAATCTTTTGATAGTTATTATTTCTTAAAAACACACTTTTTGTTTTGACAATGGAAATAATTTTAAATTAATTAATGAAAATTTTATGTTTTTATTTTGGTAAAATATATGTCATTTTTTAATTGATAATATCAAATATAGCTTAGGCTCAATTTTTGGTTTTTTTGGAAAACCATCATTTATTGATGAATAGTGAAAACCTTAAGTAGTAGTTAAAAACCCGATTTTTTAATTTAAATGAAATTTTACCCCTTCTGTGAATTTAGTTTGAAAAATATAACATACATGGTTGTTATTAGTAAGTAAAATTTGGTTCAATAAGCTGAAAATAATTTTTTTGAATAGTAATTGTTGACTTTTATTTACCACGGTTAAAGGTTAATAAGGTAATTCAAGGTAAAAATAATATTATAATAATATGAAATTACCCTAACATGTGTCCTAATCCTATTGGTTGATACATTTCTGACATGTTCATCCTTGTGTCAATTTTCAGACCCCATGGAGCCACTTAAGAGTGATAATGACACTTTATATTAAATAATTTAAAGTAAAGACAAAGATGACTTAAACATATATATTTTGGTAAAATAATATTATCATGGGATTATATAAGTTTTATCTTCGACTATAAAGATTAAATTGAAATCCAAAACTATTTCCTAAATCATGTCATTTTTTATAATATTTTGACAACAAATAAATAATATTTTTTATGATACAATAATGATGCAGTGTTTAACTCATTAATGAATGATTTAAATAAATAAGATTATAATGATTAAAAAAATATCCAAAACCTATCCAATTATTATTAAATGATTTTATTTTGAGAATTATTCATCTTATCTTTGATTTTAAAAAGTTTTCAACCTTTAGAAACCAAAAATCATTATATAATAAAATAATATTTTCAAACATTCCCAAAGGTCCCATCCTCCCCCTTATAAAAATCCCTCACCTCTAACCCATTACTCACACCTCTAAATCCCCTTGGATCATCCAAATCATTCCAAATTAATCTCCCTACACAGATCTCTTCCTCTTAAAATATATTCCTTAGGCATAATTCACTTCAAGTAAACCTTTTGGTTCAAACCAAAGGGAGATACAAAATTTAAAGCTAATATCTTCTCTTAAGTTTTTTTCTTTTATTTTACTTTTCCTACCCCATAAACTCTTTTTATTACTTTCATTTATAACAACACCAGTATCCTCAATATAATAGGATGTTTTTATGGGAAGTATTCTAACTACACTTACACACACCTCCATCTAATGGGTAAGAAACATACTGTTTTTGTGGATGGTGAACTACTTCCTCAGGAAATGATGACTGTTAAATTATCTTCAACCACCTCTCATGGTGGCCATTATGATGGAACTATATTTATATATGATATATATTATGTTTATAATTTCTCTATTCTTCTGTATTTTACATTTATAGCATACCTTTATTGTTTTTATAATGGGTAAACGTGATAATTTCAATTGAGGAAGTGTAGACTACCGCCCCCTCAAAGGGATATGACTCATTCATGCCACAAATGCAATTTATAAAGGATGGATTTATTGAAATTATATATTATATTATACTATAATTATAATATTAATATGTATAATTATGTTTTTGTCCCATTAAAATATTAAATAGAAATGAAAATAGTGAACATGCGTATGTACGACATACCGTCTCCATGAACGGTGCATTTCATTTCTTATCTCTAAACATTATGTACTGTTATAAATACATATATATAATGAATATATATGATATATATTATATCTAAACAATTAATATAATTATAAAGATAATAGACTTCTGACCACATGGACAACTTGTAATTATAAAAAGTTTATTTTTTACTCAAGTACCAAATATCGAAAAAACATTCATTAGTAACTTAAATGATTACATAATGATTATAAAATGGTAATAAGTGATATAAATGGAAATAACAAACTTTAAAAAGGTTCTTAAGAAAATATAAAATAACTTTAGTTTATTATTCATGAGATTAAAGAGAGAACGAGTCAAGTTGGACACGAGGTATGGGATTTCTCCTTAATCTACTATCATTGAGACATCCTTTTATTTATAAATGAATTTATTTTACACGGTGTATAAAGAACTTTTACTTTTAATTTCATTCAAAGGGAATCTTTTCTATAAGAAAAATTTAATTAACGATAAAAAAAAGAATGTTCCTTTTTTTAACGTAAACGGTGAGAACGACCTTTTCCGCCGCCGCGAGTATTATTTGATTTATGGCTTCCATAAAAAACTGTAATGTTTTTAAAAGAAAAGTAAAATAAATATAATATTTTATGTATTTTGGTATTGAAAATGGTTTTGATAATGGATTTTTTAATTCAATATATTTAAATGATGTGGAAATTTTATCATTATTTTATGTTTTTTTAGGTGTTATGAATATGTTATGGTTTATGGGAATTGTTTATGTTTATGGGTGGTTCCAGGATAAACCTAGGGCAGGTGAGCTCGAGAGAGCTCTCCAATGAATTGAATAATGTGACGGAGGTAAAAATTAATGTCTCTATTAAGATATTTAGGGAATATATTGTGATGGGTATTCCAACACAACAACCTAAGTAGGTGTGATTTCTCCAATGTATGTATGATATGGATGCCACAAGATACCTTTATGATTTAATATTTTTATGTGTTCTTCATAAATCTAATTTTTTCATGAGCTATGGGCTTATACTAGGTATGTATTGATGGAATAATGTTATCATTCTTTATTTTATAACCCCTACTGTGCTTTTTAGGCTCATCCAAAGTTTTCAAATGTTTTACACAGGACATAAAGACTAATAGGTTTAAGGATGGGATCAAGGAAAATTCATGCTATCTAAAACATGGAACATGTCATGACTCTTTTTTTCAATAATTTTTATTTTATGAAAAAAATGGAAACTAAGTAGAAGTGTATGCTCTGTAATTTTTTTAGATGTAATGTAATAGTTATGGCCTAATTCTCTAAAACTCAAAAAATAAAAAGATCCTCAATGTGTATTATTCATTTAATTTAGGATTATGTAACGTTTTAAGGCTAGGGCATTATAGCTAGTATGATTAAAACTACATTTCTTATTTAAAAGTTATATTTTAGTTCTAAACGCACATCACTAACTATAAACTGAGAAAAAAATACTATGATTATAATTATTCTTTTTAAAAATAATCACTATGTCCTTTTTTCCATGTTGTAATAAAACACACATGAATTTAACACACTATGTGGCTATTATTATTAAAAGAGAATGATTTCATTTTAAAAGTGTCATTTTAGTTCAATACATGCATCACTCATTGAAAATATATAAAATATTCTTTGATTATCTTAATACTTCATGAAAATGGTCTATATATGTTTTTTTACATGTAGAAATTAACTACAAATAAATCCAATACACAGTGTAATCGATATGACTTGAAGTGTTTTTATTTTGTCTAATAGTGACATTTTTGTTAAAAATGTGGGTCACTCACTATAAACCAATAAAAATCACTCATGAAATCATGATACTTTATAAAAAAATCCATACTTCATTTTTCACATGTTTTAATCAACCTCACATCAATCTAATACATGGTGTGCCCAATATGAATCGAAGTTCATGTTTTATGTTTAAATAATCCATTTTTGTTAGAAAAATTTATTACTCACTAAAAAAAGAAAAAACACTCCTATTTTCATTATATTTTCTAAAAAAAGGATTCATAAGTCATTTTGACATATAGAAATTTACCATACATCAATCTGACACAAAATGTTCCCATATAACTAAATGTGTTTGTTTTGAGTTTAAAATTGACCATTTAGAGTTAACCATGTGTTATATAATCAAAACTAAAAAAATATTGAATTATATTGGTACGTTTGGATAATAATTGATAATTCATCTATTATGTGTTAGAATTAGTTTCATCGAAATATGATACGTTGTGTGCCTGGTATTATTGAAGGTTTGTGTTTTGAATTAAAATTGAAATTTTAATTCAAAACACACATAAAATAATCTAAACCAAGAAAACATGATATGATTGTCTCGATACTTTAGTAAAATTTTTCATAAATTATTTTTGACAAATAGGAATCGACCTGACATCAATTCGACACATGGTGTTCCTGGTATAACTCAATGAGCATGTTTTCAGTTTTGAAGTAACATTTTAGTTCAAAACACAGATCACTTACTAAAAACAAAAAAAAAATTTATTGAAAATTTTGGAAAATAATTCATAAGTAATTTTAGATGTATGAGAATTATTTTTAAATCAATTTGAGACAAGGTATGGCCAATATAACTGAAAGTGTGTGTTTTTATTTATAATTGACATTTTAGTATAAAACACAGTTCACATAATAAAAACTATGTAAACACATATAGATCATCTTGATACCTTATTGAAATGGTATATAAGTCATTTTTAATGTTTATGAATTTCTCATATGTTAATATGATACATAGTGTGTCATGTATGACTCAAAAAGTGTGCTTTCAGTTTAAAAGTAATGTTCTAGTTCAAAACGTATATCCCAATCGAAAAAATAAGTTGTCACAACCCGTCCCTTGGGACCCTTGTCGTGACTACCCCAAGCCCGCCTTCCAGAGGCCATGAGCTGGCGACTAGAACCAAATGTGTAATCCCTAAAACTAGGAAGGAATTTCCTTTATAACCTGTAACACAAAGAACCAAACACACAGCAAGATACGAACTCAAGTAAACTAAATAGTAAATAGAGTGTGTACAATAAGTAAAAAAGGGGAAAAATACAACCTCAACTGGAAAGTACAAGGAAAACTAGAAAGTACAAGACAACTGAATGAATAAGTATCTAGAACAGCTCATGTGATCACCTTCCAAGGATCATACCAAAAGGGTAAGTACTGCTCTCGATCAGTCATCTCTATGGTATGCCTCATCTAGGTCCACCTCTGATCTACCTCCAGTCCTGGTACCCTTGTCCTCACTCAGCATTTTATGTCATCTACATCCAACACAACAAGGTGCGAGCATAGCCCGTGTAGGGGTGAGTATAACGATACTCAGTAGGGACCCCGAGACTATAACGACCCAAACATTCATTAATGGAAATCCCTCATGTTCAAATTAAATTTCTTTTTATGTGAAATGTTTATATAAAATTTCAACTTCTTTGGTTTTATGTTTTTGGATTTAAAAATACTGGTAAGAATTGTGACCATTGCTAATATAGCCATTGAACAATGATCACATGATTATTATAAATATAGGGCTTTAACAAATCTAATTTACTCAGACAAAGGAAGCGATGGCTTCATCCAGTAGATGTGCCCCATACAAAGCACTTTTGTCAGATCTTGGTAAGCAGGTGGCATCATTAGGATTCTCTCTTGACCAAGCTCAAGCCGCGCTTGAACACGTTAAGTTTGAGTGGAACCGCCTATGGGAGAAGTGGAAGTTGAAAGAGATTACCACCCGAGCAATGTTATCCGAGCCAGCCCCAGAATCTGTCACCATCACCCACCTCACCATTCAGTCTTATGCGGGTGTTTTAAGTGGTTATTTAACAAGTCCCTATTACTATTATTATGTACATTATTTTTGTATATAATAATGAATAAATTATTATTACCTTTTAAATAGTTTTTAAAGCACAAGTAGTATTTTTAGTTAATGTTTTTTGACGCACCTTTCCATCACAGAGTTTAAAGAATGGAAAAGGGGAATTTCCTAAGCACAAAGTGGGTCACCCTTTGAAGAACATCAAAAAAATTGATGAAGCCATGGACCAGGATCCCATGTGGAGTGAGGCGTCCAAGTTGCTTGCACACCGCGCAAGTCACTTGTGTGCCACCTATGGGTCGCGTAGATCACTTGCACGCCCTATTTGTTTTTTCGCCCAAGGTGAAAGGTGGCCTATAAATAGCCCCTGTGGGCCCCCATTTCATGAGGGATTTTTTCCTGAAGTCAAATTCAAGCTCTGGTCGCCCAAGTCTTCAAATCAACTCTTCTGAAAGCTTCTAAGGTAACTTTTTACCTAGAATGGAAGACTTGAAGGAGTAGAATAAGGCCTATGTTTTCAGAATTCATCAACACTTGCACACCTAAGTGTCCAGAGCTCCTTAAAAATGTAAACACGTGCGCGCCACCCTACCCTTTCGATGAAACTAGCAAGCCGGCCTTTTGGGAACATCGTAGGATAATACTAAAGGCTTGAGTTAAGTCTCACCTAAGTATTACTCTACAGATTCTTCATTGCCCAGGTGAACCCATGTCACGCAATTACACTTGTGCGGCCAAGACTTGCGCACCAAATTCATTTGTGTGCCTCTCTCCCATTCACCTCTCCTATTCCAGATATTATCCCTAGAACCCCTTTTCAAATCCATTTATGGCATGGTTCCTTTGTTGGATTCCTTATCTGAAAAGAATTTTATGAGAACCTCTCTCAAAACATCCTGAATTACAAGCTTTATGTCACTATTGTTAGAGGTTTCCTCCATATTAACTCATCCTTTAATATGATAATATCCTTTAATTTGGGCATTCTCTTCAGGGGTAATCCCCAAGTTCCCATAGCTCGGGCCTCCTTCTCAAGAGTAATCCCAAGTCATAATTTCCATTAACAATGGGCATCCTCCTCAAGTGTTAGCCCCAATCATAATTTCTTTTGAATTTTTCCTCCTTCTTAGGAATGAGCCCCAATCATAAGTCTTATTTAATTTAGGCTTCCTTCTCAAGAGTAAGCCCTAAGTTATATGTCCCTTTTTAATTTGGGCATCCTTTTTAGGAGTAAGATCCATGTTAAAACTCCAAATCTCCATAAAGTAAAAATACCTTTATGGACCTTGCTCCTGAGATTATTTCCTGATGTATGTCCCAGTCTTCATCTACATGGGCAGTCATACATGCATAAGCCCTACATAATTTCTTATGACTGCATCTTTCATGGAACAATCTTCAGGTTTACTGATACATCTTCTTTCTCACACCGAGCATGAATCATGTGAGCTTAGAGTGTAAAAGTAATCAAGACATCTCTTTTTGGGCCATTAACCAAGAATAAGCCTCATATTTCATCACCATAACTATGTGGACATTGATCTATGACTTAAAAGTAGAGTACATTGGAAGCCTTTCCAAGGTTCAAGCCCATCATTCATTAATTCTTTTATGTCCCATATGACATTAAACTATATCCTTCTTATCAAACTACATGGATTCTAATTCCTTTTTAACGAGGATACGTAGGTAGCCCATCTGCAGGTATGATCCCAACTCTGAAATAATCCATGTCCTTATTAATGATAATAAACTTCAAGTGCCCCAATGAGTGGCTTTAAAACCAGTATGGTCATCGTAATGACCAAGATATTTCTACATAATGTATAGAAGGATACCATTGACTAAGAATCTCTCATGCATACGGATGATACTCTATCGATGAAGAACATAAAATACATATAAAGGATTCTCTAAAACCCATACATATTAATCACCAATTTTCAAATATAAAGGAAAACTCATTTTCATGCTTGGTTAATTAATAAGAATTCATGGACATAACTTAAATCTATAAGAGAGTCTTAGAGTAACCAATAATTCCCTCCTAAAAATGTGTGATGAATCTGACATCCCATCCTCTCGACCAATGAAAATTCTTAAGGCTCATCAGTCTATAAATAATGAACACCTACCTTTGGAAATTATGTCCAAATGGATATAGAATCATTGGGTGTTTCTGGTTCTAAGAATAAACCCGTTCGGAACAAATTAGAAAGTTTGAACCTTAAAAAAACAAGGTCATCCCCATTTCCAGATGAAAAAAAAATGGTGAACCTGACCTGAATCCTTAACAAAGTTAAATGATTTTTTACATATTTGTTAGGCCCCTACTAAAACTCAATATGAGGGCCAACAAAGAAATCAATAACATATGTGCTCATACAAAAGATGTAGTTTGGCCAGACGTATCTTGATTATGTCTGCTATATCAAACAGGAAATATTTTCCAAGATCTCTCTACAACAAAAAATGGATTCTTTAAGGTTCACACCTGTGAATGCATCGGCCGCTACTCCTGTTCGATCCACATCTACTCTGAAGATGACATCACCTACTCAGCATCTTCAATGCTAGGTCTCAAATTCATTGGTGAGGGAATATCATCGACACAGTACCATCCCAACTCTAGAGGCCGCTCGAAAAGACCTCCAAGTTAACAACTCACCATGTTTGTCCAGACAGTGACGAACAGTGGTCAAGAAACAGGTGGTTCCAACCACTATCTCCAACCGTTTTGGGTCATTATCCCCAGAACGCAACAACCAGTCCCTTCCATATTACAAGGAGGTGAATCAAGAGGTCACTCAAGGCCTCGGTTCAAGAAGACAGGAGTCCAACCTGAGGACTCCCAACAACAATCGCCGCCAGACTTGTGCGGTAGTGCATGCTCAACATGATGGGGGTATTTTCTCTAGGATTTCGGGTCAGGTTCCTTATACCCAAGCACACAACATGAACCATCAGAGGCAAAATTAGGCCAACAGGGAGAAGGTTCTTACCTCTACCCCCTCTGGAGAATTCCATCATCCTAACATGATGGAAAACAAAGAGTGGGAATATACACCCGTCTGTCCTAATTTCACTTCCCAGCAGACTCGTCTTGAAGTAACACACCAATACCGCCAGGAAATTTCGGCTGAGTACTATTGGCAGGTACATACACCTGTTTATAAATCATCAGCCTGTCAGCAGGCTCGTCTGACTGCATCCAAAGAAGCCTACCAACCAAATTTGGTGAACACCTGTAAACAGGAACATACACCTTCTTACACTCATCAATTCTTCCAGCAGTCTCATCTGCCAGTATTTAAGGAAGTTCTTCAATCATATTCAGTGGAGAAAAATCAGAAGGCACATACACCTGTAATTCATCAAGCTAAACAAAAGTCTCATTTGGTTGCACCGAGAGATTTCAATTGGAAAGCTCCAATGAAAAACATGAGGCACACACAAAATTCTTCCCCCACAAATGAGCACTGTCAGAATTCACTGATAGGAAAAGGAGTACAGGAGTAGAAACAGACACCTACTCCAAACATGGAATGGATGTATATTCCCATTCTGGAAGATGAAGTCACCAAGCACATTCCGACAATGGTGAAAGAGAAAAAACAAATCCCTACCCATATTCTGGATACCTGTGAGAATATTATAACAAATTCAGTGAAATTACTAGAAAAGAAACATAAATATATCCCTATCAGTGGAGTGACTCATCAACATGTCACCCCAGAGTATATACACACCTCTGTTCCAGTCCAAGAGGGTTGTGGGGCATACTTCCCCATGTCATACGGACAATCAAGTCGGGCACATACACCCAATTTAAATGGATATGGTCAGCCTAACCTGACTATTTCTCCTGAGCAGGCGCAAACACCTACCAATAATAACCACTTTTGTCAACAAGTGGTTTCAAAAGTGAGTAAGAAGGTGTCAAAGAAAGATACCCATCCAGCACAGTTAGAAAAACAAGAGCCAATCTGAAATAAGGTTTTTCTCAATGCTGGAGTTCTTGACACCCTTAGACAATTAACTACTGAAACTCAATATTATACTCTCTCGTTTCCAAATTATAGAAATACCAATAATAATTTTGAAGGTCTTCATCAAAAACTTCCTCATAAAGGCTTTCTTCATGACAATTCAGTCAATCTCGAATCATCATCTTCAGATGAGAGCCACGATAACCCTCTGTGTGGCCAGAAGACCAAGGAGAAAAAGGTTTCATCTTTTACTATATCCCACCATGGTGGTACTCCCCATGATGATGAATTTAGCTTCAAAATTCCTCTCCATAGTAGTAATTCTCATTGCCTAGAAAATTCTTCAATGGACAATGCAGTAACGAGAAATCACTTTTATCTTAATGAACTTGCAAATGCGAAGCCAGCCATTTCTGATGTCTTACCGCTAGCAGGTGAAATACTATCTCAATCATAAGATAGCCCAGTGTGTTGGTCATTCTTTGAACCACCCCTAGTTCATTCATCTTCTAATTTTACAAATGAATTCTCTACCAATATTGTTGAATCTGATAAAGCAACAAAGAAGCACCAGCTTTTGTCCAATCCGGTAGAAGAATTTTCATCAAATGACAAAGAGGAAGTGCTAAATATGAGAAAATAATTGCTGAAAGGTGAAATATCAGTCATGTTTTGGCCTTTGGCTGACTCTTAGTATGATATTCCAGAAACATTGATAAAATATTGTATTCATGACATCATTCTCAACATATGGAAAACTCTTTGTCACTTAAAAGAGAAAATATTATATTATGATGAATATCAAAATCATGTTAAGGTAATAGAAAGGTTGCAATGCCAAATTGACTTGGCATCTCTCTCAGTTTCCCAACATCCAAAGGTTGAAAAGTAGCATAGAGTCCTTCAGCGTACATGCCTTGGGGCATTAAAAAGGTTTCTCCAGTTAATTACCAATTCCCCATCTTGTATTCATATCAGGGGATGGGGTGTTCATGGATAATTGCATTTCCTTGTGCTCTCTAGTCAAAAAAACCCACAAAAAGTGGTCTCGTGTAATGTTATTACCCATGGCTGGCCACATCTAACTGGTTTTCTGTGTAATCAAAGGATTTCTCAAGAACATGACTCAACTAGTTCTTCCCAAAATCAGGCATATAAAGAAAAAGTTGTTAAATTACTCTTGTAACAATAAAATGAGAAAATGGAAGTGGCTTCTCATTTAGAGCATGCACATCATCAGGTGACAGAGGTGTCAGAAATATTCCAACGGTCATCTGAGCCAGGTGATAAGAGTGGATGTCGGATGATGCATCCAACCAATTTCTGGACTAAAATCTGCAAAATCAGGAGATATTTTAAGAAAGTTTCAGATGTAGCAGCTCAAGAGCCACCTCATCTTGCCAGGCTTAGGACCCTTTTAATCTAACCCTTGGGATCAAAAAACGGGATTTGAAGATTTGATCAGGGAAAATAGGATCAGCCCCAGTCCACCGGACTGGGGACTTTTTCAAATTCTCAATCTTTTCATCAGTGAAAGTCAGTCTTATCTCGATTAGGGAACAAACCACAAGGGGAACGCATAACCGAATTATCAGTAAATTTCCTCCAAATTATGGTTAATCAATATTTTCTTGAGGGATCAACCAAACAAAAGTAAATGTCTCATAAAGGACATGGAAGAAGACAGTATCATAGAAATGTTGAAAGAAGGGTTGCAATGTGTTATGCATCAATAAATGTCATCAATGCCATTGTCACTGATCCCCCATAACATGAGGCTCACTCAGAGGAATCAGATGAAGATGTTATTGTTCAAGAGGTTGTACATACAGAAAAAAATGAATGAGGTGTGCGTACCAGAAGCCAAAGGGTTTCCCAGAGGCAAGACATTCTTTCGGGTAATTCCCTTCTATACTCCAGAAAGGTATATGCCATGGAAAAGGGTAAAAGTCAGGTTACATCCCACCCTACCCCTAGTGAAGGACAATCACTCTAATTAGAGGAAATGTTTGGTCTGTAAGAAGAAGAAATGAAGGAGTTAAGGAGGTTAAATGCAGAACTACTTCAAGGTAGTCTTCCTCCTAAGCAAGTTGGAGTTAATCAATCAGGGGAATTTATTGCATCTATTGGGATGGATCAAGAATATCCCCCTTTAAAAGTACACCATCATAGGTCCAATCCTATGGGTGATACGTGACAGTGACTGGAAATACTACCATCAGTGGTAGTACAGGTCGACACACTCGTCCAAACTCCAGTTATTGCACCTTCTCAAGTCTAAGCCCTACCAGATGTTTCTCAAACATTAATGACTACCATTGAGTCATTAATATCTCAGTTGGAAGCTATGGAAGGATGAAGTGCACCAGTTCAACCATAAAAGAGAGCTTACCTAGAATGGGTGGATGTGATTCCTCCCTCATCAAATTTTGTGAGTACCACATTCCAAATTTTTAATGGTTCGGGAGATCCAGAACAACACTTAACATATTTTTTTTCTCTTTGTGATCCTATGATGGGATCTCCTCAACAACAAGAAGTAGTTAAGCTCATTTTTTTTGTGCAGTCATTATAAGGACCTGCTTTTGTCTGGTATAAAAATTTGCAATCTCAATCAATTACTGGGTGGGAAGATCTCCATCAAAAATTCCTTCTTCAATTTATCTCAACATTACCAAAGACGACAGTTTTGGATCTTAAAAATGTTAAACAAAGGGAAAATGAAAGATTTTCAGATCTCATTTCTTGTTGGAATGGATTAACATATTCCTTAAGTTTATCACTCCCTTAAGAAAATTTTATGTCAATCTGTGTGGAAAGTCTGCATGATGAATTACACACACCATTGATCCCTGTGAAATACACCATAGGGTTTTGAGACCTTACTTCAATCACGAAGCAGATAGAAAACTCCCATATACGAACTAAGCCTAAAACTCGTGTAATTCCATAAGTTCCAAGAAGGAGAATATGAAAGGCAGAAGAGGCTACAATTACACTTAAACAAGCACTTGTACCTACTTCCACTTCAAAACCTTCATCATATCAAAGGGCTCCACCTCTTGAGCATCAGAAACAACAGCCGCCTCGTCAAGATGATCAAAGAGATCAAAGGCTAAAATAGTTTGAGGATTTATAGAACAAAGATTATTCTTTTCGGAATGAAGAAGTTCCAGGTTACTTAATCTCGGATTTGGAAAACAATCTGGTTTAGTTTCCAAGGCCCAAAAGGCTGAACAAGGAAGGAGATGAAGACCTCCCCAATTATTTCCTATTTCATCAGATGATAGGGCATCCCATTCAGGAGTGTTTTGTCTTCAAAGACCTTTTGAAAAAGATGGTGGACTTTGGACAAGGAAGGCTAAAAGGTTCTTCATCTCAGTTTTCATGTTTTACTGCTACTGATCCAGAGGAAGAAGCCGAGTGTCACGAAGTCAAAAGTAAAAATTCACAGAAATATGATAATTGGATGGTTAGGAAAATGATCAACCGAACTCATTCCATTTTACGAATGCAACTGAATCAACCAATTGTGTCTTATATTATTTCTGCCACAGCAAAACCCCCTTCATCGAAAGGAAAATCCTCAAAGAAGTGGCATAATTTGAAAAAGAGGAGCAGTCAGAAGAAGACGAGATCATGTCAAAGCCTAAGCTATCTTTGACTCTGGAAGATTTTATGCCATCTGCTTCAAAATCATGGGC
This sequence comes from Viscum album, assembly GCA_963277665.1. Taxonomy (NCBI): domain Eukaryota; kingdom Viridiplantae; phylum Streptophyta; class Magnoliopsida; order Santalales; family Viscaceae; genus Viscum; species Viscum album. Next base: position 1,102,658,765 of record OY728131.1, on the reverse strand, counting down.
ACCTCCCTACCAAATGGAACAACCTAAACTGGTTCATCAGGAAGAATCTTCATCATATGAACAATTGATCTTTGGTTCTACTAACATGATTCATTTAACGGATCCCTATGACAATGACAGTTTCGATCATGATGAGCCTAAGTTCCATGTATCTAACAGAGGAATTAGAGGAAGGGATAGAGGTCTAGGATACAAGGGAAGAATTGGATATTCCAGAAACCACTATTTCAATCCTACCCCTGCTAGAACTATATATGTGGCAGAAACTCATGGAAAAGCCCTCCAGCGGGCTCAACAGGAACAAGAAAGTTCTTCCACACATGGAAGATTTGGTCCTGACATAGTTATTTAGGAGGACCAGTTAGAGGTTACACCTTCTTCCTCTCAGAAAATAGATAGACCTAGCCTGTCTAATTTTTTGAAGCCAGGAGTGTTTCCAATTCCTACCCTGATATGGGATACATATACTGCCAAAGAACCAACTTCCAAGGCACCTGAAAAACCAAATTTTCATTACCAGAAACACAGACCTTTGGACCAAAAGTATGATTTCTTGAAACAATTGGCCCAATTACCGACCATGTTATCAATTCTCGATGCCTTGAATCTATCAAAATATCTTTGGGAGGCACTTATTGAGGCATTGTCAAGTCTTAAATAGTTCTAAACTAAAATTTTTTTGGATGAGGTCTACCATATAGAGAATGATCCTGCAAAATGTCATCCAGTGATATCTTTTATGGATGAAGATGAAGATGATATTGTACATGGACATATCAGACCTTTGTATCTATCTGGAAAAGTCAATGACATAGACATCCAATGAGCTTTTATTGATAATGGCTCATGATTCAACCTCATTCCTATTCATATTCTATGTCGATTGAGCCTCACCGAATCTGATTTTTCTACTTCTACTTTGATGTTTCAAGGATATGCTAAGAATGAGGTAGAACCTCTAGGTGAAATTACACTCAGAATTCAGTTTGGAGACCTTATGTCTAATTCAGATTTCATGGTTGTTCGTCAAGACACCGCCTTCAACATTTTTCTTGGAAGACCTTGGCTACATAAACATGTGTCTGTACCTTCGTCATACAATAAATGTCTCAAATATTGTTTCTATGGTCAAATTGGGACATTTTATGGTGAAAAGTCCCCATTCAATACGTGTGAATCTCAATGCATGGAGGCAAAATTTTATCACATGGAGGGAAAGGAATAATCCACGGCAAAGAAGGTCACCAAAATTAATGCTCCAAATGGTTTGGAAAATATTCCAGTAAAGCCATTCATACTTGTGGGTACGGATTATGTGTTGCCTATCATTCAAATTTATAGGATATACCTAAATAAAAAAACTCTTATGGAAACTTCCATAATGTTAATTACGGCAATCAAGCCAGACAACATGAGTGAAATTGTTTATTTGCCAAATAGTGATGAAATCATAAATGGAGATGTCTTCATTTCATCCACTGAAATCCAGAAATTCTATACTTCATCAACCAGGCCAGAAGAAGTTATTACAATACCAGAGGAAAACAATGATATCGATTCTCAATCCATCATCTCCTCTCTATCACCCCAAGATGACCCTTCATCACCAATAGGGTCAGAAATGACAACCTATTCTTCATGATGTTCAAATTTTAACTTCTCCCCTAACCATGGAAATTCTGCTTCATCATCTACTATGCAAGTAGAAACAGAAGAAGTGACACATATTGAAGAAGAAAAGGAATATCTCAGGGATGATCCTCCAGCATTTGAAGAGGGTATCTCTACCACTGTGGATGAACTCAGAGAAATAAATCTAGGTTCAAAAGAAGATCCACACCCCACTTTAATTAGGGTATCCATGACTCTTGAAGAGAATGAAATGTATACATAATTGCTAAAGAAAAATCTAGATGTATTTTCTTGGAATTATATAGAAATGCCAGGTCTTAATCCCAATGTTTCCACTCATCATTTGAGTTTTCCAGAAGAACATCGAGGATTCAAGAAAGCAGCAAGAAGAACACACCCAACTTATGCCTCCAAAATTGAAGCTGAAGTTGATAAGATTATCAAGGATAACTTCATCAAAGAAGTTCAATATCCCAAATGGATAGCTAATATTGTCCCTGTGAAAAATAATAATGGACAAATTAGAGTTTTGATTGAATTCATAGATCTTAATCAGCATTGTCTCAAGGATGATTTTCCAATTCCAATCACCGAACTCTTAATTGATCAACAGCTGGCTACGAAGCTCTTTCTTTCATGGATGGTTACTCTATGTACAATCAAATATAAATGGCCCCATAAGATGAGGAGTCTACAGCCTTCAGAGCTCCTCAAGGTGTGTTTTTCAATCGGGTAATGCCATTTGGCCTGAATAATGCAGGTGCAACGTAATAACGTTCCATGCACCATATCTTCAAACCCTTTTTTGGGAAATTTGTTAAATGTTATGTGGATGATTTGGTGGTTAAATCTAGACAACGTTCTGATCACTTGGCTGATCTAGAAATCATATTCAACAAACTTCAACAACACAATTTAAATATGATCCCCTTGAAATGTGATTTCGGGGTAACCTACAGAAAATTTCTCAAATTTTTTTATGCCATCAGGGTATTGAAGTTGATCCTGAGAAGAAAAAATCAATAATTAACATGTCACCTCCTAGAAATTTGAAGGAATTAATAGGACTTCAAGGACACTTGGCCTATATTCAGCGTTCCATTGCAAATTTGGAAGGCATGTGTTTACCCTTCGCCAGATTAATAAAGAAGGTATTCACCTACCAGTGGACTGAAGAATGTCAAGAAGAATTCGATATCCTCAAGAAATATATCTTGATTCCATCGGTATTAATGCCACCTATTGAAGGAAGACCACTTAATCTCTATTTGACAGCTTTAGAGTGATCATTGAGTGCCTTCTTTGCTCAAAAGAATGATGCTAGGAATGAAAACAACCTTTACTATCTCAGTCAGACTATGCTTGAGGCAGAAACTCGATATTCAAATATTGAAAAGTGTTTCCTAGAAATAATATTTACAGTTCAGAAATTGAGACACTACCATCAACATCATGAGGTCCAATTGGTATCTCACAATAACCCACTCATATTTAACCTTAGTCATCCAATGCTTATAGGATTTCTGGAAAGGTGGTAAATTATTTTTGCAGTAGTTTGATATCCAGTATGTGTCTCAAAAGGCAATAAAGGGCCAAGATCTGGCCTATTTCCTTGTTGAACACCCATCTGTAGAAGACGCATCTTTAAATATTGAACTTCTTAATGAGGAAGTCTTATCTATTCAAGATAATCCTAAAACAAGGGAAATGTACTTTGATGGTGCCTCCAAAAGTCCAACAAGGGAGAAAATGAAAGATCCTAAATTCAAAAAAGTTGGGTTAGGAATAGTGATTATTTCCCCAGAAAAGGCAGTGCTACCCTATTCCTTCTAATTGTTGGATGGAGGTACAAACAACGAAACAGAATATCAAGCTCTCATCACATGCTTGGAATTGGCGCTTCAGGAACAAGTGAATCACATGAAGGTAAAAGGTGATTCAGATTTGGTAATAAAACAAATTAATGGGGATTATGCCATCAGAAAGGAAGAGTTAATCCCATTGTGTGATTATGTCAGAGAGTTAATTGAGTAATTTCCCTCGGAATTGACATTTTCTTATGTCCCGTGATCACAAAAATGCCCAAGTTGATGCACTAGATAATGTGTCCACATCCCTGGTAGATCCAAATCAAGACAAAACAATCCTCAGTTTTTTCCACCATCGTGTAGTTTCACCTTTTGTTCAAATCAGAAAAAAGTAAATTAATGAAATCAGTCCCATTTCTGAACCATATGGTCATACTACAGGATGGATGACACTTATCAGGGAATACCTTCAAAATGGAAAACGCCCACCTAATAGAGCTGGGAAAGAACAAGTCCAGCAACACGTGGTTAATTTTACTCTTTATAATAGCCCAGATCAAAAAAAATTCTCTACAAGAGAGGTTTTGATGGAATTCTCTTCAGATGTATTGATGGTGAAGAGAAAATGGATGTCATGAATGATGTACATGTAGGATTTTGTGATTCCCACCAGTATGGACATAGAATTTATAACCAAATGTGAAGGCTTGGATACTTATGGCCTTCAATGATACAAGATTGTCAGGAATAAAATATTAGATCCAACTTTTGTTCCTCATACCATATTGAAGGATAATGGAATATTGACAGATAATGGCACCAAATTTTGGTGTTCCTCATACCATATTGACGGATAATGGTGCTAAGAATACAATATCAGATCCAACATCATTACCAGATTTGGTATTCCTCATACTATATTGACAGATAATGGCACCTACTTTTATTCATTTGAGGTAAGAAAATTATATCAAGAATACAATATCAGATCCAACCATTCATCTCGGTATCATTCAATGGACAATGGTCAAGTAGAGGCTTTCAATAAGACTCTTTCAAACATACTTAAAAATATGGTGGATAAAGATAAGAAGTCATGGCCTTATAAACTTTTTCATGCTCAATGGTATTATTGGACTACCACCCATACTGTTACAAGATCAAATCCATATTCATTGTTATATGGAACGAAAGAAGTCTTGCCTATTGAAGTCCAATTACCTTCTCTTAGAGTCTCCATTTGTGATCAGTTATCTACAGATGAAAAATCTCAAAAGTAATTGGATGAGTTGGAACGACTAGATGAAAAAAGGTCGTTCACACTGCACCATTTAGAAGTATATCAGAATCGAATAGCATGAGCTTTCAATAAAAAGTTTTTCTTCGTTCATTCATTCAAGGAGAATTGGTATTAGTCCTCAGAACCCCAATGATACCAGGAAAGAAGCCTCCAAAGCCTGATCCAAAGTGGAAAGTACCTTATTCAATACATAAGGTCTACTCTGATGGAGATTATTCTTTAATCTCAATGGATGGAGAACTCATTACAACTCCAACCAATGCAAGATTCTTGAAGAATTATTTTTTGTAACACAAATACACCCATTTTCCATACTTTAGGACATTAAACTACATAGACCCCTTCTATTGTCCAACATGACATTAAACTGTGTCCCTCTATCATCCAACATGATGTTAAACTATGCATCGTTCGAGCTGCAGGATGTTAAACATCAAAGCACCCCATTTCTGTGACACATGACATTAAACTATGATCTCTACATGTACAATGGTCTTTTAAACTCTGTTCCCATTCATGCCCCAGGCAGCTAACCATGAATATTCCCTACACCTTCCTTCGTGGTCACATCTTTCACAAAACAATCATCCGGTCAGTTGCTGCCTCTTGTTTCTCACACTGAGCATGACTCACATGAGCTTAGAGTAAGCTTTGACCGTGACATCTTCTCTGGGCCTCTAACCATTCTTAAGTCCCAACATCATCTTTGGGTCATTGTCCTCAAGTAAACCCTGATCTTCTAGTCCCTCTCAATTGAACGATGCAGACTTTGATCCTTGCCTTATAGGCCAGGTACGTTAGCCACCTTCTGAGGTTCAAGCCTGAGACCACTTTCTTCACATCGATTCACCAACATCCCATAGGATGTTGATCCGTGAAGCCCCCATTAACCGTCTTATTCATATTGGTTCACTTTCGTCCTACATGACATTAAACTGTGTACATCCGAACGTCCTAGCTATATGACATTAATTTATACAGCCCCTCCTTGTCTTTGCTGCAAGAAATTAAACTGCATAGTACTGGTCCATGCATATGACCTTAAACTATTTTCCCTTTTTCCCTATATGAAAATAAACCACAACAATCCATGATACCCTCACTCGAGATGAATCATCATTGACATGGTCTCCAAACATATCATATTTCAAGAACTACGTATGGCTTGATACTCATCCTTATGAGATACGTAGTGACACCCAAGTCTTTAATCTTGGGTCCAGATATAATTGCAATACAGTCCTATTTACCCCTCATATATACGAACTAAATCTATACAAAGGACATTTCAAGAACTATGTGCTGCTTGATTCCTATCCTCATGGGATACGTAGGAACTCTCGAGCATTCCTTGAGTCCAGCCCTGAGCCTTTGGGCCTTACCCCAAACTCCACTTTCAGTCCCCTGGCTAAAAAGTTCCCCTGGGAGCACATGGTGTGATATGGAACACCCTGGTCTTTATTCACATCAGGTTTATAACAAATGCACGATGTGTCTCCCTCACTATAGTCCAATCTCTATGAACCTAAACTAAGATCTTACATGCTCTCATCCTGCATGACATTAAACTATATTTCAAGAACTATGTGTGGCTTGATTATCATCATAATGAGATACATAGTGAAATCCATAATCTCAATTCAAGACCCATCCGCAACATTATAAAAATAATATTCATGATCTACATAACCCTTTTCTTGACTTCTGGTCACAAAATTTCTAATACCTGAGATTTCTTTTTCCTGACTATGCAGCACGTGCCCTTAGGTGGCCGTGCATAAGTTGTCTACATAACAGACTTATCATCCCAAAAGATGCTACTATTTGACTATACATCTTATGCCCCAGTTGACCCTGCATAATTCAACCTCCATAACGGGTTTGTCAAGTAATGGAAACTTCATTTTTTGGAGAATCCTCATTTGTCCCTATTGGTATTAAAGGTGATATGTAGGGATCTGCAAAAAAACTGTAATCTTTAAAAAATTTGTTCCATACTCTTTTTCATGATCTGAAAGTACTATGTCGTATAATGTTTCTATCTCTAGTTTTAGTCATACGATTTAAAACCACAGATAACTTTTTTCCTAAGTTTGGGTCAGACCTTTGTAGAAGTCACATTCCTCTAATTCATTGAAAATTCTGATTGGAAATATCCTCTCCATATTCAAGTACTTTTTTTCATAAAGCAGACTCTATGATTTGAAAATTTTGAATCCCCATAAAACTTTCTTCGGCTTTTAGCAATAAAAAATCAAATTTCTAAGAGTTCTTTTGCCCGACTATGCAGCATGTGCCCATATGTGGCCTTGCATAAGTTGTCTACATAACGGACCTATCATCCAAAAGATGCTACTATTTGACTTTGTAGATTATGCCACAGTTGTCCCTATATAATTCAGCCCCCATAACATGTTTTTTTAGTAGTGGTATCTTCATTCTTATAAAATACTTCCTCTAATGCATTTTAGCTCTTTTCCCATGTCATTCCTCATATTGAGAATTTCTCAAGTCATAGTTTACAATTTCCTCCCTCCATACATGAATATGGTAATATGTTTCCAAAAAAATTATGAATAATTGAGTCAACAGCATCCATTCAGTCAAAGATATTCGACCTTAAATATTATCCTTTTTATATTCCAACATGCATAAATTTAATCTTCCAATAACAAAAGACATGGTACTCATTAAATTGTGAACCTATAAAGGGTACTCAAAACAAAAGTCAAGTCCCATCTCGCTAAACATACATTTTGTATGATTTAGGAAATATTGGGCAATTAAAAGATGCAAAGTTGGTAGGGTTGTTTATAGTAAAAATCAAGATATGTTTACTAGGCCCATTGGATTAGGTAAAAATAAGATCAATTATCATGAAAATGATGGTACAGATGATTGAAGATGAACTGTTTTTCATTGATGAACAATATTAGAAGAACATCCATAGACTCGAGTCTCTTCTCATTTTTCAGAAATTATAGAAGACTTTAAACATGAATTTTCATCTGTTTCATAGCATCCCAAGATTCATCAGCAGCCACTTGAAGTTCATTTACTCGACCATCTTCACTCTCTTCAGCTTGAGAAAGTGATTATTTGGCATTTGTGATCGCTTTTATACCATCTTCTTGGACTTCTTCCAATGAATTATGAAGTTGGTCAAGCTCCCCAGAAACAACATCTAGCTCTTGCTGAAGTCACAACTGTTGTAAAATCTTCTCCTTGATCTTTTGCTTCAACTCCTCCATCTTTACAGCATGATCAGCCTCATCTCGGGACACTGCAACCTGAAATTCACTGATATTGGTCAGTAATCTATCTCTAATAAGGTCTTGATGACACCTTTTCTCTTGGTCCCTCCTTCAAATGACTTGTTTCACTGCGACATGGATATCTTGATATCCAAAACCGCCAAGTCCCAGCATGATAAACATGGATGAAAGTATTGGAATTTTTGAAGGTAGCTCTTCAAGAGGAACCTCAGATATTATCTTCCATATATTTTTCCATTCCTTACGACATGAGAATTGGAGAGCCGTTTTCACCTCTAGGTATGATTCGACATCACTATCATAGGGAGGAACATAATCTGGGGTTAAAACACTTAAGTAAGTTCCATATTCTACTCCTTCCCTGACCCTGGTTGCTTCACCTTCTACTACTGTTTGGGCTGAGGCTGAGGCTTCACCTTCAGATCTAGCCATTGAAGTTGATAGCCCTGTTTGGTCAATTAAAAGTATGGTTAGTTTCAAAGAATAGTAAAATTTTATTGATTGTCTTGCAGTTTAAGTAAGCTGAAAATATCATCATATTTTACCTAACAGTAGATTAGAAACATGTGAAGACTCCTCTCTATCATTCCTAGAATCAATAGGATTTTCAGAATTTTTTTCAAGAGGATCTGTCATGTTAAGTTCCACTTGAGCCAACTTTTCTGCAATAACAAGGTTGACATCAATGTCTACAACCATTTCAAGAATTGTTGGGTCAAAAATTTCTTTAGATGGAACTATACATTTTTTTACTCAAACAAGGTTAGAAGTGTAATCATGTGAAGATTAATAGGACAAATGATAAAACTCACGTGTAGTTGATTCTATAAATAGATCTTCAAAATCTTCCAAATCACATGGTAATTTAACATGTTCTAAAATTTCTTCAAATTACATGCCAAGATTCATCATATTATCCAATAATGTCCTAGATCCCAGGTTAGTCTCACCAGTGGGAGCACTCAGCATGTATTCTTCGTGACTTTCATCTGGAAATCTCTGACCCCGGATAGCTTCTTCAAAGACAGTTTTGGGGTCAGCTGTGGTGGATTCCAAATGTTCTAGTGAATTTGTTAAACCTAAAACATTTCATAATGTAAGTCATTTGTTGTCTCATTTGAGTTTCTATGACGTATTGTTAATTTACCAGAAGTCTTTCCTCTTCTGGCATTAGAAACAGGAGTGGTGTTGGGAACAGACAATGGCTCATCTGCTCTCAGTATTTCTTCAGGAACAACCATTTCATCAGGAACTTGTGGTTGTTCTAAAACCCCATCTGTTGTACTCTGAGGATGGTTAGTCTTTTCCCTTAAAGGGGAAACTAATGAATCCCCCTTAAATATGGAGAAGTTTGATCACTTTTTCATAAGTTAAGATTCATGACTACAAGAAAGACATACCACTACTGATAAAGCATTTGACGATGGTCTTCTTCTTTTGATGCCTTTTCTTCTTGGACTTTTTGGGTGGACTGGCGTCATTATCTTCGAAAATAGGTATCAAAGACAATAATGACCTTTTTAACTCCTCATCCATGACTTGCTGGCCTAGAGAAACTTCTCCCAGCACATGAGAAGATTCAGTGGCTCCAAGAGCGGTGCCACCAGGGCTATAACATGACGAAAGGATATTAGTGGTTATTTCCTTTACAAAGTGTAGGATGAAGAATATTATTTCCTTGAATAACAAAGCTTTGGCTAAATTAAAATTTCAAAGAAAATAGAAATATGATAAAAAGAAAAGTTACATCTTCAGGAGCCACATAATCACGCCACTCTTCATCTAATGAAGGACAAATCCCCTCAGTGGTACCACGGTCCATAATTTCCTTCACCTTATTCATGATAGGAACTGACTCATCTGTTACATATATGAGAATTTCCAGCTCTTTGATGTAATCCCTCACTTTATTGGGGTTTTCCTCAAAAAGAATATCAGAGGAAGCTCTGAGATTCCCCACTCCAGGGATATGCATCCCTTTGCATAAGTCCATCTAGGAGGTTTCATCGTCACAATATAAACTCCACCATGTCCAGAGAGCCTCTAGTCGTAAATATTCAGAATGTTCACTAGAAGTCCATGAGGAGGGTCCTGCAATCTGGGACTTCAACTTCTTCCCAGCTCCTACAATCACAGATAAAGGATAAGAAAATGATACTTGTTTCTCTTTAAAATAATGCCGACTAAATTTCCTGAATGATGTAACCCACCATGAGTCAATGAAGTAGGTATCTTTACTCTGGTAGGAGGATTATATCTAGAATGAGGCCACATTGACACATTTTGAGCCTCATCATCCTCATCCTGGGAATCTGATGAATCAGCTCCGGGTGAGGAAGATTCACCTTCCAAATGAATAGCTTTGTTCCTAAATATTATCTTCTTTATACCCACCTGAGAGACCAGATGATTTAGTACCCCTTCAGGGTATGATTCTATCCAACTCTCGGCATATCATATAGTCAATTGAATTGCCACGTCAATAGCTAGTAGATCAAATACCACCCCAATCATCTCCATAGATGTCAGCAACCATATTTGACGAGCATCCATCGGATGTTGCTCTAACCTAACATGCACTAGAGGGGATACAATAATTTGCTACATAAATTTGAATTTATGTGAAAATCTTTATGGAACATAGGCCTCGCATATAATCTCTCCATCAATCCTCGTGGCCAATGTACCATCTCTACATGCCAGTATATATTCCCTTAACTCCAGGATGGTTGTTCCATCATCAACAAATCACCCTATTGGGGGATTTTTAAAATGAAAGAATTGAAACTTCTTGAACATGCTCAGCCTTATTTTGATATCATAAGTGTTGAGGGATAAGGGAGAAATTCTAGAAAAGGCCTGAACAGACGGCTAGAAAGAACTTCCAGGAACCTGTACCCCACTTTGTACACCATATGTCATGAAGTTGGGGATGATCCATCCCCATAAAACTTGGAATGGTCCCACTATTCTTAGAGGAGACTTACCCATATAAACATGAACTAGGATCCTATGAATCTCTTCCAGAACTGGGGTGGGCAACCCAATCATCTTCCTTTCAGCCAGCTTGGCTACAATGACAAAGGTCCCTGGACTCACACCTCTTTTTGAATCATGAACTGGTAAAAGGTAAATACTGAGGCACAAGTCCAAAAAACCTTCCAGATGGGTCTTCGCTGGAATTTTTTGGTTCACTTCATACCCCCACTTATCAAACTCTCCTGCTTCCAGAGTTTTCCAAAATGTACCCAGAGCACCCCTCTTTTCTTCTCTAGGGAAACTAGTAAGACGAGTGCAGGAAGGTCCCTTATATCTCTTCATAATCAAAAATATTTCCATCCATTCCTTTGGATGAATATCTTTTCTGGAGTGGGTTTTCATGGTGGTGGTATTCTTAAGCTTGTAGAAAATTTTCATTAACTCTCGAGCAAAATCAGGTGTCTTCTCCGAATCATTCCAAGTAACCTTAGGGGGATTAATTCAACATAAATATCTCACAAAATTGGATCCCTTGAAATATTGTAGACGTCCCATAAACAGATGCCTACTTCTCCATGAGTAATATGGAAAGAATTCATTTCCATAATCCAGCGGCTAATTAACTCCGGAACAAAATCGTCATTCATGTAGACATATGTCTGCCCATCCTAGATAGCTTCATATATTTCAGCTCCCTTTAGATCATTGAAAAACTCTGTATAGGTTTGTCGCACCCAATATTCCCACATCCAAGTCAGCTTCACACCTTCGCCAGGACAAAAATCCCAACTCTTCTTCCATCACATAGATTGGTCCATCTGAGAATTTTGGAAAATAGAGGGATAGAAATGTGGCTGTAGCTCAGGTGTGTGAGGCTTCAGTTCTAGAGAACATGGGCTATGATGAATTATGTATTCCTTCTCCACTTTCCTGGCATTGAAAAATGATCCTTTAAATGAGACATTTGCCGAAAAGAAGTTGGTGTAGGTCTGAAACCAGGAATGAGGGATATAATTCTTTGCCTCAGGAACGTTGACTCCTCATAGATGACAATGGCCATACAAGGGCAAGTAGATGCTCTGTGGGAAATTGACATGATATTTCTTAGAGTACTTATCCAAATCCAGTAGAGTGTTGTCACAGATAACATAATAGTCAAGGTCGATGATGTTCATCATGTCATCTATTATCTTTCTGGCCAACTCATCAGCTAATCCAATTCTTTTGGGAGCCATTGAATCTTCACAAAGATCAAACCATCAAATTTTAATTGAGTTTGTTTTGTGAAATTTTGATGAAGTAAATCAAAAAAATGACAAAGGCATTAAGGCGCGCAAGTCCCAACGTGGCACGTAAGTCAAACCAGTTGTGAAATTTTCTCCACCCTAGTCATGGCTTGCAAGTACAATACCTTTTGAAGAAGAGAAACTCAATCCAGAAGGGTGATTCACCAAAGAGATAAGCACCATGCGCAATGAGAGCTCATGTTGCTGAAAGCCGAAAGACATTGTGCGAGAGTGAGCCTTTATATATATTCAATCCAGACCACCTTTGTGCCATACCTGTGCTCCCCAGCATCTTCACGCCAAACATGGGTTCCACAGACCCTTGATTTCTCCAACTATACCTCAGAGTCAAATACTCTTTCCTTTTCGAATCCAACTCTGAGGGGGGGGGGGATTTTGTTGACACACCTTTCTATAACAAATTTTAACAAATGGCAAAGGGGAATTCCTTGAGGGTCACCCTTTGAAGAACATAAAAAAAATTGACGAAGGCATGGACCATAAGACCATGTGGAGGGCAGCGCACAAGTTGCTTGCTTGCCGCCTATGGGTCGTGTAGATCACTTGCGCGCCCTATTTGGTTTTTCACCAATGGTGCAAGGTGGCCTATAAATAGCCCCTGTGGACCCCTATTTCACGAGGGATTTTTTCTAGAAGTCAAATTCAAGCTCTGGTCACCCATGTCTTCAACTCCAATCTTCCGAAATCTTATTAGGTAACTTTTTACCTAGAATGGAAGACTTGAAGGAGTATAATAAGGCCTAAGTGTTTATAATTCATCAACACTTGCATGCCTAAGTGTCTAAACCTCCTTAAAAACTGAAACACATGTGCGCCACCCTACCCTTTCGATGAAACTTGTGTGCCACCCTTTTTGAAACATCATAGGACAATAATAAAGGCTTGAGTTAAGTCTTGCCCAAGTATTACCCTACAGATTCTTTGTCGCCCAGGTGAACCCATGCCGCGCAAGTAGACTTACGTGGACATGACTTTTGCACCAACATCATTTGTGTGCCTCTCTCCTGTTCACCTCTCCTCTTCAAGTTATTAGCCCTCGAACCCCTTTTCAAAGCCATTTATGGCATGGTTCCTTTGTTGGATTCCTTATCTGAAAATAATTCTGTGAGAACCTCTCTCAAAACCTTGTGATTTACAAGCTTTATGTCACTACAGTTAGAGGTTTCCTCCATATAACCTCATCCTTTCAGATGAGAAGATCCTTTAATTTGGGCATCCTCTTCAGGAGTAATCCCCAAGTTCCCTTATCTCGGGACTCCTTCTTAGGAGTAAGCCCCAGTCATAAATTCCATTAACAATGGGCATCCTACTCAATAGTAATCCCCAATCATAATTTCTTTTGAATTGGTCATCCTTCTCAAGAATGATCCCCTTTCATAAGTCCCTTTTAATTTAGGCCTCCATCTCAAGAGTAAGCCCTAAGTTATAAGTCCCCTTTTAATTTGGGCCTCCTCTTTAGGAGTAAGCCCCAGTTTAAATCTCCAAATCTCTATAAAGTAAAAATACCTTTATGGACCCTTCTCCTAGGCTTATTTCCTAAAGTAAGTCATGATCTTCATATACTTTGGCAGTCATACATACGTAAGCCCCACATCATTTCTTATGACTACATCTTTCATGGAACAATGGTCAAGTTCACTGATACCTATTGTTTCTCACACCGAGCATGACTCACGCGAGCATAGAGTGTAAAAGTAATCATGAAATTTCTTTTTGGGCCATTAACCATGTATAAGACTCATATTTATTCACCCAAACTACGTGTACTTTGATCTCTACCTTAAAAGTAGAGTACGTAGGAAGCCTTTCCAAGTTTCAAGCCCATCATTCATTAATTCATTCCTGTCTCATATGACGATAAACTATATTCTTCTTCTCGAACTACGTGGTTCTAATTTATTTTTAACGAGGATACATAGGTAACCCATATGTGGGTACGTTCCCAACTCTGAAATAATCTATGTACTTTAAATGACAATAAACATCAAGTACCCCACTGTATAGCTTTAACCCCAGTATGGTCACCATAATGACCAAGAGATTTCTATATAATGTATTGAAGGAGACCGTTGACTAATAATCTCTCGTACATATGGATGATTCTCCATCGATGAAGAACCTAAAATACTTTTAAAGGATTATTTAAATCCAAAAAATATTAATCATCAATTTCCAAATCATAAGTAAAACTCATTTTCATTCTAGGTGAATTAATAAGGATTCGTGAACATAGCTTAAATCTATAAGAGAGTCTTGGAGTAGGCAATAATGCCCCCCAAAAAGGTGTGATGAGCGTGACCTCCCATCCTATCGACCAATGAAAATTATTAAGCCTCATCGGTCTATAACTAATGAGAACCTACCTTTGGAATGTAGATCCAAATGAATATAGAATCATTGGGTGTTTCCAGATCTACGAATAAACCTGTTAGGAACTGATTTGAAAGTTTAATCCTTAAACAAACAAGGTCTCCCCATTTCCACACGAAACAATGTACAACCAAGAAATCTATTTTGATGAATTAATGGATTTTTTAATTAAATATTATTTTAATAAAATATTATTATTATTATTTAATTAATTTTTATTAAATATAAATGATCCTCTAATTTTATGAATGCAATTGTAATTTTTATTAAGGTTTGAAAGTCATTTTCGTCAAAACCCATGAATTATTTATAAATGTAGGTTTTAATTTTAAAAGTTAAAATTAAAATATTTAGAAAATTATTTAGATAAGATTAATATTATTTCTGGAATCAGGACATCGAAATTATCCAATATTGAATTTTTCATAATTTTCTGAGACAGTCAAATTTTTGAAAAAAAATTAAATATAGTTTAAATTTATAATGTGTGTTATGACATAATAATGGCCCAATAGTGATTTAATAAAGTACAATAAAATTTATTTTCGGCCAATATATGTTTTAACATTAAAATAATATGATTTCGGGTTTGTTTGATTTATTTTACAAAGTTTTAGTGGACCCTTCCAGACTTACAAAACATTTTGTCTTTTTAAATTGTTTTCTCTTGGAGTGTGACTCGCCTCAACATAAGAAACCACATTATTTTAAGAATTTCAAACTTTGGATATAAAAAATATTGTTTTCCAATTCCATTTTCTAAAAACCATGGGCAAAAACCATGGTATTGTTTGTGGTTTGGATTAGTTTAAGGTGAGGTGTCCCAAACGTAAATAATAAATAATTCCCTCACCTTTCCTATATAATCCCACCCAAGATCCTACATTAACCTCTCTCAAATCCTTTTTAGTTCGTCCAACATTATATCTCCTCTCTATAGAATCCTACCAAGGTGCCCCAAGCTCCCAATAATCCTCTCTCAATCCTCTCTCAAGTATTTGGAAGCACACTTCCAAGTAAGGGTTTTTCTTCCTTTCTCATTTTTGTCCAATATTCATTAAATTGTTATGACATTTTAATTTAAATTATATATATTGGGGTATGGTTTTGAACCTTCCCCATATATCCCTCTTTATGTTTTAATTACTGGATACCTCTTTCTCTCTCATTAATTTCCTCCGATGTACACCCATTACTATGCTGAAATTCTGAAAGGAATTTCTCTCTCCTCATTTACTTTCAAGAAATTCTTTTGTTTCTTGAATGTAAATTCCATTAAATTTGTTGGGACATGTTTATATATTACCCCATTACTGTCCATGTCATTTAAATATGATGATACACCCCTTCCTCTCTCATCAACTATTTTTAGGAGTTCTTAAGTCAAGTCGTTATGCTGCCGAAATTGCACTGCACTTTTCCCAAGCCAAAGTCATTATGTAGAGAATAACATTCCCATTTCTCTATAAAGGGTATTCACCTTTATGCACATTTAATTATTGTTTAAATAATTTCATGTATTTATTACACATTCTTTTATCATGGAGTAAAATATTATGTTGAATGATTCAATGTTTTATGATCCTAGTGGAACACTTACGCATGAACTGAAATATTTAAGAAGGGTGTTCCCTTATAGAGATCCAATGCATTAGGTAAAGTATAGTAACATGATATGTCATGTGAAATGGGTGTTTACTCATTCTAATTCAAGTTCAATGAGGTTTTACTCATGCTTCATGTGAAATGAGGGTTTACTCATGCTTTATGTGCAATGAGCAATGGCTATACTCATTCCATGTTAAGTGTTGTTGCCACATTTCCATGTGATGTTTATCATGGATTATCATGCTTTTATGTTTATGCTTATATTGTTCTCTATTGATATTCCTATTGTCTAACATGTATTTTATTCCTCATTTTATTCCATTATTATTCTCTTACTGGGCTTTATAGCTCTCCCTTTTCTTAAGCAGGTCCTCAGGTTATCCCATGCTATGATAAGTACGAGGGAATGTAGTGGTCATGTAAAAGAAGTTTTCAATAAAGATGTTGTTTTTTTCATGTTTGAAGTTGTTATGTAATGATACTAATCCCCAAAGACACTATACCTCTCAATCTTCTATGTTGTATCAAGTGAATATTTTATGTAATAAATCAGGTTTAAGTGTGTAATTAAAAGAAAGGTTTTCATAGTTGGTATTAGAGAATAGGCTTAGTTATTTATGGGATTAGGATTAGAAAACCCTAGTAATGCCTTAGAGACACGAATAAGTATAATAAAAACATCTCTAAAATTTGGTTAGTATTGAGTAAGTGGTTTATCAAGCAAATACATCCTTGTATGGATACGAGCAGGTCAAGGAGGCTCTGGTATAGATGTATCCTAGGGGTAAAACCCAAAAACACCACTTTGAGCTAGACTTCAATGGGAACTGGTGCATGAAAACAGGAATTGTTGTAATCTTTGGTATGAAACTCCCAGGGGATATGCTTTGGTAAATTCACAAGCTTAGTATGAACCATTATTAAGGGACAAAAAAATGCCCTAATAGTATATGTTAAAAAGTAGATCATTGATAACATAGACTGGAGCCAATAGATTCATATGTTAAGGTAATAAAAGTTATTTATAATTCATCCATTTTGTCCTTGTATTACCCTTTATGTGTTATCCCTAACTTTCCTTTTATTATACAAAATGGACGATAATAGGAGGACTCGAGCTAACAACCAATGTGACGATCAATGTGATGAATATACTAATGAGATGCCCAATCCAATGGGAGTGGGAATCATGAACTATGTCATGCTTCTCTCTCAGCTAACACAAGATTTGAATAGAAACATGGGTCAAGAAAAATGTTCAACCCCCCCCCCCCCCCCTAAGAAAGAACAAGTCGCTATCGAGAGCTTCATGAGACAAAGGCCTCCTACTTTTAATGTATCATCTGATCCCTCAATCACTGAACAATAGATCAACTCCATTGAAAAGATCTTCTTCATACTTAAATGTTTGGAACAAGAGATGGTTCTATTGGATACTTATCGTATGGTGGGTGAAGCTGATCAATGTTGGACGTTGATCAAAAAATATGACGCCTGAGGAGGAGATCGACATGTTGGAATGGAAGAATTTTCGGAAGATGTTTTTTGATAAATATTTTATGTGCACCCTCCCGCTTAAGATGGAAAGGGACTTCCATTCCCTCAAGAAAAAAGATGAAAAATATATAGGAGCGTATGAGGCGAACTTCAAAAGGCTTGCACGATATGCCTCTAACCTTTTGATTACCCATGAATGCAAGTTTGACCGCTTCTTTGGTGGGATGACACCTAGCCTGCAGAAAGCCCTGGCGATCAGTGACTTCGGAAGCTATGAGGAAATTTTCTTATGTACCATCATGGTAGAAATGGAGATCAGAAAATCTTAGTGATATAATGAGGATAATAAGCGTAAGGTGGACTTCAATTCTAGTGGTCCGATGGATAAATCCAACAGTACTAAGAAGATCCAACACCCCACTTGCCAAAGGTGTGAAAAGAAGCACCCTGGAAATTGCCTGAAGGGGACGAGGAAATGCTTTAGGAGTGAAATAGAAGGGTACCTAGCTGTTAACTATTGTCATGAAAGACCCATTGTAACACCCCAATCTTCCACGGTACATTTCCCTTTGAATAATGCAATAGCTTTCATTGTACACAACTTCGAGATTCTAACACACTGTGATCAATCAAACTAGCTGTTATGGATAGTAATACCACCATGTTGAAATTTTATAAATTTTATCTTTCAAAATGGAATTCATTTTTTGGATTCGGAATATCGAAATTATTCTAGGGTGAAATTTTTGTATTTTTTTGAAAACATTCATATTTTGATGAATAGTGAAAATAACTAAATCCACTATATATACTAAAGCTGGGTTCCTCAAGCCTTACTTGTCGCCTCCACAGGCATCCACGTCACCAAATCTACACTTCCCTTCCCAAAACTACCCTCACACCGTCGGGATTTTGCTTGGATTACCTAGGGTTTCCGCAATACTCCACGACGCTGCGATCCCTCATTTGCCAGAATCTCATCTCCAGCCGACTGCTCCTCCACCGCGTGCTCCGCCTCCGCGTGCTCCGCCTCCGCGTGCTCCGCATTGGCATGCTCCGTCTCTGCCTGCTCCAACTCCGCGTCCTCCGTCTCCTCCGCATCCGTGTGCTCCTCTTCTTTGTGCCCCTCCTCTTTGTGCTCCGCCTCCACGTGCTCCGAGCGATGCATCACCGCGACCCATCTTCTACATTAGGGTACCTCGCATCCAGCTTCTTCCTCGCGCGTCCTCTCGCACTACTCCTATTCTCTCCATATCCCTACGGTTGTTGCTATGGTTATCCATCCCAAACCTGCTTCTACTCCTGCAATCCATCGACCGCATTTACCTCGCAGTTTCAATCCTTCCTTACATCACGAGATTCTTCTACAATTGACTGGTAAACTCCCTCGATTTTCTTTGTTCAACTTCTGATGTGTGGATTCTTTTTATTTCAGGAGTTGGGTTCACATAAGCAATAGGTAAATCTATGGGAGATGCATTAAATAGGAATGCGATGAAGATTGGTGAAATGTACCACCACATGAAGGTTATTTTTTTTCATATACATTTTTACATATTTGTAATTATCAGTCATTTATTTCATTCTGATTTCTTTATCAAACACCATTGTCAATTGTGCATTATTCAAAATTGGTAATTTTTTAAATGATCCTCATATATATTGAAACTGTTTATTTTTTAGCAACTTTGAATGATGTTTTGCAACTTTCTTATACTAGAAAACAACACTATCATTCTGTTGGTTGGGTGGGTGTCATCATTTTGATCTGTTTTGAAGTGTCACCTACACATTTCTCTCTTTCATCGTTAACAGTTTTATTTGAGGTTGTGGTTTTTAAATGTTCTATGCTCATTTAAGTGACTTTAATGTTAGTTTTATTTACTGCTTATAATTTTACTGACTACTATTCTCATCCTCACATAGCAAATAACATATTTCCTAATGAATGTGCATGGGTTTATGGAATGAATGTCTTCTATTTACGTGCATGGAGGAAGACAAACATAAGATACACATCACTTATGGATCAAGGAGGTTGGATCCTGGTGTTTTTTTACCAACGCATTCTTTATATGGATTTGAATTATGGATAAGGACTGAACAATTTTATATTGTTCAGAACTCATGGATATAATGATTCAGCGATAGTCATGTGCTTCTTCAGTTTGACAAGACAGTACTTGAATATGACTTATTTGGGAAGGAATGGGTTTTTTTGGTTGTTTTTTCCAATTCATAAATGTTCATTATGTAATATATTTTTTCAGCAGGCATGGTTTCCTTTTTTATTTTCAAAATATCATGCTTGCATTTCCTTGTGTTTTATTTCATTTTATTTTGGCTTAAATTAATCTCACTGAACATGTTTTGTAAGCCCAGTTTTATATTTTTTAGTAATTTTAATTAAGTTTCTTATCTTTTTAACTTTCGAATTATGCTGGTTATTTTCATTAAATATCTTTGAGATTTGAAAGCTTGTAATCTTATGCTGGATTAAATTTAACTTGCTGAACATGTTTGGCAATCCCAGTTTTCCCAGTTTTTAATCATGTCAATAAAACTCCTTATCTTAGAAAATTTCTATATATCTTGGTCATTTTTTTAATAATTTTTAGATTTGAATGGTTGTCATTATATAAAGTCTTATAGTGAACTTGCTGTGTACATGTTTGGTAAGCTCATTTTTTCCAGATTTTAATCATTTTAATGAAATTGCTTATCTTTGTAAATTTCTAAATATACTGGTTATTTTCATTAATCATTTTTTAGATATGAAATGTGGTAATTTTATGATGGGTTTATTACTTATTTTCATTGAAACCGAACAATCACAAAACATTACATTTTTTTCATTACTATATAGGAAGATCAAACCAGTGGGTGTTCAAGAGTAAGCAGTGGCGTTGATTATATCCAGGTATCATATCATTCAATTTTTCCAATTTCTTTCTTTAAAAAATTCTTATCACATTACTGACATTCTTTTTAACATTTCATGATCGGTCCATCAAAGTGTTAGTTCTTCTCCTGGGATATTAAATATTGGCACAATATTTCATATGTCAACATCGATCATGTCTTCAACTGGGGTATATAACTCCTCTTTACTATGTTCTTAATTCTTTCGATTATTACAATAAAATTTTCTATAAACTAATTTATATTCTACTTTTTAATTTTTTTTAAAAACATTTTCCTTTCAATCATGACCTATATACTGTTAAATAACAGTTAACTGTTAAATCATTGATATGTGTTTCACTACTTTGAATTGCTACAGATTCAATCATCAAATCATCTAACAAAAATTTCTATGTAGAAAATTCTGTCACATGATTTTGATAATGAGGATGAACTTCGAGACTGTCCCCATTTTTCGACACAACAAGGCTACTCCGATACATTCTATTGAATTACACACCTGAATGAAGGGAAATGTAAACTGTAGAACATAAAAACAGACTCAAATGTGATGCTGGAAACTAATGGGAAACATACCTGTTCAATGTTTAATTTGTTTTCTTTGCTGTTTTTTAAATTCCTATTTGAAGGGTGACTGTCACTTGATTTAGGAGAATACACCATCATAAAAGACTACATCAAGGGTATATTTTCAAGAATTGGGTCTTTTTTTCAATTAATAGTTTATTTTACATGTATTAAATGTGAGTTGTCATTCATTTTTTGCACCGCATGTACTCTCATTCAAGTAGTGGATGTTGTGGACCATAGACCTGGGGCTGAACCTGCTACTTTTTATTCTGCACTCTTGATACTTTTCCATTATTTATCAATCAGATGCTTAAATATTTACTATAATGGAAATTATAAATGGGTTTCTTGTGGTAGGGGGAGAACTGGTGGTGGCCATATAAATGTTAGTGCAAAGATCATTCATTAGGAGGTAGGTCGGGTATGTCAAACTGGGGATTTTTCTTTGATGAAATGCGCCCATTTCAGTGTTGAAGTAAAACAAGGACTGTTGTTGCTTAGCTGTGCAGATGCATGGTGGAAAACTGTTGAGGGAAATCCACCGTTTGGTTATGATGGAGTTCAATGTGTCTTTGGTGATGGGTCTTCTCTTGAAGAAAAGTAGTGGTCTCTTCTGCTGGGATTGATGATATGAAGGTAGCACAAAATTGTTACTGCTGAAGTGGAATCGGATTTGGGACAACTGTTGAGTATTGAACACGGTATAAAAAATTATCCTTGGTGGAAAACTTATATTGTTACAAGGTGCATAATGTTAATCATTCATGATGTCCTCTTCAAACAGACCTTCAGGGAGGGTATCTTCGTTGCGAATGCATTAGCTTCTCAAGGAACTATCGCCAATAATTGTATCATTTATGATGAAGAATGGACCTTTCCATTTATGAATTACTCCAACGTATTTTTAGGTATAATTCCATATCTATAAACACATTTATTTTTTGTTACCATTCTTCCAAACTATCTGTTTTCAAAGAAGTGGATGTTTAGGAGTCAAGTGCCACAATGACAAAGGATTTGTTATAGCAACTACAAATTCTTCCTCCACTTGGGTATTAGTATATTTATCTTCATCATCTTTTATTTTCATTACATCATTTGAATGGACATTATTGATTTTTTGACATGTCTACTTTGAATTATTTTTCAATTTCAGCATGTCAGTTGCCTAAAAAGTGTGCTGCATTTCAGGTGTACATAATTGGCGGTGATTGCACAGAGATGAGCTTCTGTGATTTTTTAGGTATTGTGATTTTACATCATTAACCAGTCTGATACTGCTATTTTCATGTTGGCGGTGATTGAACACAGAGAGGAGCTTCTGTGATTTTTTAGGTATTGCTATTTTACATCATTAACCAGTCTGATGCAACTATTTTCATGTTTTAAGCAATATTGTTCCCTGAGATCATTTTGTTTCGACCATTAACGTATAGGAAATAAGAAGGCGCGACATCAAAGTTGTAGGTATTCTTGTGTCCATTAGTACATATATATGGTACGTAATGTTATAATTTCCTCAAAAATTAAATCAAGATTCTGTTACAATAATTTGTTTCTAAACTCCATCCATTTCATCATCATCTGATTATGTTGATGGTTTCAAATTCCATAACACCATTATATATCTTTGATTTCATAAAAACCTGTAGTGGAGATCATGGAAAAAAATAGTTTCATCCATTCTGTATTCAATGATTTTTATAATTCAGTTGGTTAACATCAATCTCCTTCAATTGTTTTTTCATGGTTAGACTTTTGAGGTTATAAATTCTCAATCCCATTAAAGTATGAATTATATTGTTCTTCTCCTGTTTGTTACTTGAAAAGTTGAAAAAAATTGATTGTTGTGCCCATCAATTTCATTGGTTTCTTCCACCAACAACCTTCACCAATGATCTTCAAGTTAAAAAACGATTGTTGTGCCCATCAATTTCATTGACTGTTTTCTAATTGTTTTCTCAGTGCATGTGAATACTTAAACAAGAATTGGAAATGAATGCATGTAATTTGTCCTAAAATCGTGGAATTGACCTCCCTTCTGTACAATATATGAATAAAGGTAATTTTTCTTCACTATTGAATCCACTATATATTGTTTTTTATGCACTAAAAAAATATGAAACCGACGATTGTTATGCTTTCATCCTTGACCACAACAACATTTCATCCAGGCCCTGCTTTGGTGTGGCTTGACCAACTGCTTTGCTTTGTTCTGGGGAGTTATCTCTGACTCATTATCTCTATAACATATATTTATATTGACTTCCATTTGATTTTATCAAAAACAGGACCATAGAAAGTGGAGGATATCCAAAGAAGAGGCCCAACCATTCCTGCAAATTATGCACCCACAGTTTTACTTCTGGTAAAACTATGGGTGGCCATATTATGCACAACATAATATATGGATTTTCACCCAAAGGAGAAGGAAAGGAAAATCCCTATCATGATATATTTTGTAATGGATAGGGAGGGAGAAGCTAGATGGGGAGTAATCCAGTGTTATTTATGCTGAAATATAATTGACTACAAAAACATTTCATCCAGGCCCATGAATACGAGCCTGCTTTGGTATGGCTTGACCAACTGCTTCGCTTTTTTCTGGAGAGTTATCTCTGACTTATTTTTCTGTAACAAATTTTCCTATTGAGTTCCATTTGATTATATCAAATAAGGACCATAGAAATTGGAGGATATCAAAATAAGAGGCCCAAGCATTCCAGCAATTTATGCACCGAGAGTTTTACATCTGGTAATTCTATGGGTGGCCATATTATGTACCACGTGATGTATGGAATCTATGTATGGGTAATGCTGTTATTTTTTGACTCAGCAGTGAACTGTCCAATGCTTTTATTGTTTCAAAATATATGAACAGTTGTGGAATACCCCCGGATTTTTATAGCTAAAACATTTTGATTGAAGTGTTTTCCCCAACTGGGGATCCTGAGAAAGGATTGCGCTTAATTGTAGATAATAGTTCGGAGTAGTGTGTCGATTTATTTTGATGCATGTGCTACCTAATTAGATGTTATATATGGTTTGTTTATTGTTTTTATGTTTCTTGATCATTTAAATGTCACCCAATGTAATTACATGTCTTCTTTAATTAAGTTTTTTGCACACCATCTCAAGAATGTAACATGCAATCATCATGTTTTTAAGGTGAAACATCAATAATGACTAACTATTGTGGCTAAAGGATTTGATGTCTTCTCAGAGGTATAGTTGAATCCTTCTAAAACTTGTGATTGGTAAGAATTCATTATGTTTTTCACTACATTATATATACACTACAGTAACTGTTATGCCCAAATTTGAGATTTGTTATTCAGAATCACAATTTTACAGATTTGATGTACAGAATCATTAAACATTTCCATCGTTTTAATTAATTGCTTCCATTAATGCATCCCCTGTATATTATTTTTTCTGTTTCAATTATTTTGAACTCCAGTTTCAAAAATTAAAACCTCAGTTATCATTATCTTGTAGATGTAATGCATATTTTGTGTCATTTGTTACATATTTTAGTCAATAGTACATGATTTTGCAATATCCTTTTCTGTGTTTTTTCTTTTATTTAGTAGCCCATTCAATATTACCTTTCAATGATGCAAAATTTGTACATTATAAAGTTTTCCTTACTTTTTTTCAATGCAGACCATGGGCAGCATACAATGTCCACTTGCCACAGTGGGATGACTATTCATGTGTCGAAGAAGCATTGAGGGAAGATTGTTCCCCCTTCACGATGTTTTTTTTTTGAGTAGGTAATCACTGCTTTCTCAGTTGGGGTTTTAATTGCAGCCATCCATTCATGGGTTCATTGTTTTGAGTGGAGATTATTTTTATGATATCATAAAATGAAACTGCTTCCCATAATCATAATTGATGTTTTTATCTTTGTTGACAGCAGTAGTGGATGTGGCTGAATCATGTCTGAAGTTCTCTAGAACAGTTCATCTCATTTAGATATTTCATATGCTTCTATTATTTCCAGGAACCCAAACAGTAAGTTGTTTATTGATACGAAAATACTATTTTATGTTTAACAGAATCTACTTTTATGTGAAACACTTTTATGTTTAACCAAACAGCTGTAAGAATCTACTTATTATGTGAATCAATTTTATGTGAATCACTTTTATCAGCAAACTGAACCACTTTTATGTTTAACCATACTCTAAGAATCTACTTATTATGTTTTAGGCATTCGGCAAGCTACTAGGTGAATTTTTATTGGTTTAAGTAGTTAATCTCTGCAGGGATAAAAATAGGCCGTGTTTGGTTATGGAAAACGTTTCCTGTTTTCATTTTCCACAAAATGTATTAAAACATCTGTAGAAAATAATTTGGATATGAAGAAAATATATTGAAAACATGAAAACATGAAAACATTTTTTGGAAAAACATGAAAACATTTTTTTTTGTTTTCTAAAAAACTCCCATTTTATTTTTCATTTTCCAAAAAATGTCTTCCATTTAAAGAATTTAATACATTTTTATAAAATGAAAACAGAAAATGTTTTTCATAACCAATTGCATCCTTAGGTTTTCTACTCCCAACAATCTTCTAAACTTAGCTTATTCTTGTTTAAAAGCGGCAAAACCTCTTATTGTTCTCTGATATTTAACCACTTTTTAATGCATTCAGTATGAGCTGTTGGATTGTCATATGCTGTGTATTGAGGAACAGGTTGAGAGGGCACGTTCAATGTCAGTTTCTTGGACCCTACAAATTATAATACTGGAATGATTCTCCTTTTCTTTGTCTGTTGTTGTGATGTTTATTCATATTTAGTGCTTTGTTTTTTTATTTTAAATTTTTGATTTATCCATTTGAATTAATTTTTTCATTAATATCATTGATATCTCCATCTTGAACACTTATCATAAAAATGTTAGGCCCTCTCCAGGGACTTCAAACATTGGCACACGATTTGATACTTCAACCTTGAATATGTCAGATACCCAGGTATTACAATTGCCTTATATACTGGCTGGAAATTATTTTACCAGTCTTGTGTTTGGTTTTACATTCTTTAAACAATGTAACAACTTGAATTTTATTCTCTACATATAGCATCCCATGTCTCAATATAACTTAATGACCATTTTGTTTTCAGTATTCTCAATGTTTCTAGCTTCTATTTTATAAAATAAATTACTATTATTTCAGTTAATTCTATAATTGTAGTCGTTTAATACCTTTCAATGTGATTTATCTTGCAATTCTATCTTTGTTCATGTACATAGTTTGTCTAACAATTTCTATAAATTTTTTCATACCACCTGTATGTTTTATAACCATTTTGGTTATTATCACCTCCATCTATTTTTACGGTTTCTCCAAATTTTATCACCTGCATCTATTCTCACGTGCACCTATTATAACACTTTCTCTAGATTGTGTCACCTTCATCTATTATCTTATCACCTGAATCTACTATAACTGTTTCTCTAAATTATATTTTAACACCTGCATCTATTAAAATATTTGTACTTTTTTAAATGAGACTCCTACATCATCAATTATCTGAATAAAACTTCTGACATGGATGTTAATATGTTTTGATCTCTTTGAATCACTAACCGTTGGGGGGAGGATTCATCCTAGAAATAGAACCATATATTTGTATGCGTTTATATTTCCTTTGAATTGTTCATCTGTAAACAATTCATCATCCCTGTAGTCTGAATTTTTCATCTGTTAACAAGTCATCATCCCTGCAGTATAAAGATTTAAATTTATTTTCATCAATGTGATCTTCATTGAACAAATTATCAACTCTATTTGAGACCTAATTCTCACTATTTCAATTTTCAAATTTCAGTATTCCTTTAACAACGTGGTTGCCAATAATGATGATGAAGACATAACAGGAAATGAAGGCAATTTCCGAGTTATAGATCCATGGGTTTTATTGGAATCTTGGACCATATTGATGTTACCAGCATGATGACACCACCTTTGTGTGATCATTTAGTGCTTTGTATCACATTTTTATTGATTATTTGTATGGTTTTTGAAAGTAAAAAAACTCAACAGCAGGGGGAATAAATCTTCATTGTAGTGGGTTTGACAATTAAAAAAAAACTTACGTTGGGTGAAATGTTCTACTGCATATTTGATAATCGAAAAGGGAATTGTAGTGGTTTTATCTTAATAGAAGTTATAAGTTGAATATTTTCTGTGAAATGGAGTGCTTCTAATAATAATTTCTTGTGTTGTTGTAGTATAGTCCATATAATTTTGAATCATAATAAGTGGTTCAAAAGTTACTTTTCTTAGAAATAGAGAGTTTAAATTATTTTCATCATTTTCTTTCAGATGATTTTGTTTTCTTGATGAAATCTTTATTCTATTTGAAACCTGTTGACATCTCTTAATGTACAGAAACCTGTTGACATCGCTGATATATACCCCACAGCGAAAATGATCGACGCAGACAAGGAACGGGAGAGGGAGTGAATGAGGCTGAGTGAGGTCTCCAATGGCGGAGGAATCAGCGCCGAAGGAGAAACCGATGATGGTGTTGTTGATGGATGAATGATATCACAGCGTGTACGCTCTGGGGTGGACGCTTGATCACTTCTTCTTTCCTTTCACTTCCAATCCCCCTTTCAAGCTCACCGTTATCCATGCCAAACCTTTGCCCGCCAGCGCTGTCAGAATTGCAGGCCCCAGTACACTATGATACCTGAGTATTTTGCTAAACCAAAATCTGTTGATCCTTCATCCATGGTTGCAAAAGAGACATGATCATAAACAAATTTATTGGAATCCTTGGAAACTCCCCAATCCTTCCACCATTTCATTGGAATTTGTTAGAACTTTCTGCGTTGACTCTCTTATAATTCTGCTCATATATCTGATTCTTGTAGGGGCTGCGGAGGTGTTGCCATGTGTAGACATAGATCTGAAGAAGATAGCATATACTGTTATTGAGAAAGCCAAGAAAATCTGCATCAAAAAATCATTGAAGTTCGACTGTATCTATTTGAAAATTTCATCTGCGATGAAGCATGACTGATTGATATCGATTCAATTTGCTCTTCATCAATTGAGCTGAATCGAGTCCTTGAACTAGAATTGGGAAAGACTATATGAATATCTAGAATCAAGTTATTTAGGTCTGTTTTTAACTTCCCAGGGACGACGAACAGCTTTTGTTGATGACTATGTTTGTGTGCAGTTGAATGAAGCGTTATTTGTGGTGGTTGAAGGTGATGTGAGGACTGTGTTCTGCGATGTGGTGGAGAGGCATCATGCTTCAATGCTGGCAGTGGGTAGTCACATTTATGGAGCCATAAAGAGGTATGAATTCCTGCCATGGAGGCGTAGATTCAAGGATGAGTGATCTTGATGACTAGGTTTGTTTTGAAAATACGAATGCAGGGTGGTCTTGGGGAGCATAAGCGATTACTGTGTCCACCATGCACACTGTTCGGTGATGATTGTGAAGAAGCCCAAGAACAAGCACTGAAAAAGGCTTCATCAGAGTGTGTGTGCGTGTGAGAGGTCATATCAGCCATCCCTGTTAGATAATGCTGATGTTTTTTATGTTTGTATGTAAATGATGCACTTTATTGTGCGTTTTTTTCTGTTGTTCCTTTAATCATACTCATATGATCCCTCCTCGGATTACAAAAACATTGCAGTTCCACTTCTTGAAGCTGAAACTATCTTATGAACCACTTGATTTCCATCAGTATAAATCCACCATGTTCTATCTGTTGCAAAATACCTACTTATATAATGTGGGTTTTTCTTTAGAAACATGTCAATGGACTCAGCAATTAGTAGAAAAATAGCTGGGTCTGCACTAGAAATGTCCCCCTTAAACTTGGAAAAGTAAAGGACACTCTCCAGCACAATAATCGAGTAGTTATGCTTCCTCTGGACCATCCTGTTTGCAACATGATAATTAATGAAGCTATGTACTCCAGTTATGATGAGGTTTTTGGGTGAGTATGCAAAAAAATCACAGTATTCCATGTAAAATTGATTCAATCATATCTTTTGGTCACCGGTATTTCATGTCTTCCATTAAATGTATGTTTTCATTCCTAATTTTGGATGCAAGTTTGTTAAAACATTGTTCAGTTTTGTACATGTATGATTTTTTTCTCTGTATAGAATTTGGTTATGTTGTTCATTATTTGATATCATGAGCATATGTTTTCCATTTTATTCTTCAATTTTCGAATTTCATGTCTGTGTTTTTTTGTAATTAAATAAAAGACAATTTTTTTGTATTTTTAAAAATTGATATGAATATCTAAATTATTATTATTCTATCTCTACTGTGATATGTTACATTTTTATGTAGTGAAATTGAACTGATTTGTTTTTTGTATTGATTATTTTTCATGTCGGTGCGACTTATGATTGGTTTATCAGCGGGAACAGCTGTGTACAACCCACAGTCAAGAGGCACAATCCATTCGTGGTAATGAAAGAGAAGGAATATGATGGTAAATATTTATTCATGTTACATTTTTTGGGTATGCTAACTTTCATCTCTCAAACCAACAGCCAACCAACCTCTACATCCCCCTCAACAACACCATGGTCGCCGCCTTCCGCTTCAACCACACACTTGCCCACCAGCTCCCGGGCCTCTGCAACACTTCATCCGACATCTCCACATGTTATGGTAATTTGATAAATTTCGGTGATATGTACTTGATAACATGCCACTCATCTTTCTATTGGGTTTTTATGAGAAGGAATTTCATTGTCTCCACATGGTACTGCACCCAATTCTCAGGCTCCCGAAGCCACGAGTGTCGGTTACTGGTCGCCTGCTGGTATGGATTCATCTCATCGGCATGACATACATGTACCTAAACCAATTGATTGTGCATTAATGTTAATTTTATTTTTGTAAATTTTAGCTCCCCGCTTGGGTCAAGCTGCTCCAGGACACAACACCATGGGACTACAGTTTGGCAAGAGCTCTAGCACAGGTTTAAAGAAGGATGCAAAACTAGGAGTGGCAGTGAAACCAGCTTATCTTTTCATATCAGTATTGTACTGAAACATTATTTCATATTGCATTGAGATGGTGCTTCTATTATGTATTGGTTATAACCCACCAGCAGCTGGGTTTGCTAATTTAGGAAACCAAAAAATGATGTAATTTTATGGTAATTGATAATCAAAATTATTCAGTTAATTTCAACATTGTTTATTAATTTTCCTTTCCTCTATAGTCTATACTGTTAATATATTACATAGATATTCTTACCTTGTATTATTCACATTTTTTATGAAAATGTTCTTCCTATCAATGAATTATTTCCACTTAATTTATGTTACTAATTACTAGTCATTGTACAGTTAACAACTTTCCCAGTTTCATTTATTTTTTCAAAATATTTTATTGCCTCTATAAAAGCAGTGAACCATATCGTCTGGAGAACGCATGAACTAAGAACTTTGTTATATCACCGTGCAAGTGCACGGGCGAGTACTAGTTTTAATTAAAAACAAATTTTTTAATCGAAATAATTAATAGTGATAAATTATGAATTTTACTGGTTTTAAAGTATATTTATAATATATTTTTACCATTTAATAAAATTTTGGTCATTGGACATGATTTCACATTTAAACCGGACATAAACAAGTGCCAATCTTATGATAGTTATTATTTCTTAAAAACACTCTTTTTGTTTTGAAAACGGGAATTAATTTTAAATTAATTTATGCACTTCTGTGTTTCGAATTTAGAAAAATGGATTCCATATTTAGAATCAGGAGGACCCAATTTTGTAAATAGGTAACTTTTATTTTCAGACATTTTGAATAATTACTTTCGTAAATATTTTATTTACCATGGTTAAAGGGTAAATCCAGTAAATAAGGGTAAAAAATAATATTATAATAATAACAAATTACCCTAAAATTCATCCTAACCCTATTGGTTGATACATGTCCGACCATGGGCATCTTTGTATCGATCTTGGGACCCCATGGATCCACTTGTAAGTGATAATGACACTTTATATTAATTAAGTTAAAGTAAATACAAAAATGACATAAGCATATATCTTATAGAAAAACAATTTTTACATATGGTTATATATGATATCTTTTCAACTATAAATATTCATTAAAAATATAAAAATATTTCTACATCAGGGTATTTGTTTTATAATTTTTATACATCTAATAAACTAAATTATTTATGACACAATAATGATGTAGTGTTTACCTCATTAATAAATTATTTAAATAAATAAGATTAGAAAGACCAAAATAATACCCAAAACCAATCCAATTATTATTGGATGATTTAATTTCGATAATGAGTCATATTATCTTCATCTTTAATGAGTATTGTACTTTTAGAAACCAAATATCATTATATAATAAAATAATATTTTTAATCTTTCTTAAAGAGCCCTTGCTCCCCCTTATAAAAGGACATCACTTCTAACAAATTCCTCACACCTCTCAAGCCTTTTGGATCATCAGACCTCTGAAAAATTAAGCTCTCTACATCCCTCCCCTCCTCCTAGAAGCCTTACCTTAGGTATTTGGCACATCCAGAGTCCTTTTTTGTTCAAACCAATGGGAGTTACCCAAATTAAAGGCAACGATTTCTCTTAGCTTCGTTTCTTTTATTTTACTTATCCAACCCCAAAACTCTTCTTATTTTTTATTTTTAAAAAAACCAATATCCTAAATATACTAGTATATTTTTATGATAAGTATTTGAACTACACTTACACACACCTCGATCTAATGGGTGAATAAAATTATGTTTCTGCGGATGGCATCCAAACGCATCACGAAACGATGATTGTCCAATTATCTGCTACCACCTCTCATGGTGGCCATTATGATGGAACTATAATTAAACATCATATCAATGATATTTATTTTATATACAATCTTCTGTAATTCCATTTTATATCATACCATTATTCATTTCGTGTTGTATATATGTACGATAATTTCTTTTGAGGAAGTGCGGACTACTGCCCCCTCAAAGTGATCTGAATCGTTCATACCATACATGGAATGTATAAAAGACGGTGCTAATAAACTTAATTAACATATATAAGATATTATATTATACTGTAATAATAATATACCTATGTATCATTTGGTTTTTATTCCTTTTAAAATGAAAAATGAAATGGAAGTAGCGTTCGTGCGTACGTACGGATTACCGTCTCCACGAACACGATGAGAATCATTTCCCCATAATATCCATTCAAGACTAATTCTCATTTGATGATTAAAAGTAATGTTTAAGGACTTGATATCATTCTGGATAAGAATAAGTTACAACCTATCCATAACAAACATAGCTTACATAACAAATCGTATAAAGGAAAATGAATCAGTTAACACCTGAAACGATGATAACACTAAAATATTACTGACAAAGAAATATTAAAAGATCATATATGATATCATATTTATATGATTCTTGTATAATTTAATAACAATTATTTAAATATTATACTAGATTTTAACCTACCCTCGACCAAGTAAAAGTACAAGGTAAGGGTTTATTTCACAATCTCTTCATTATCTGAGGTTGTTTATACGTAACTATCTTCTAGGACCTCTTTATCATCCACATCCATGTTTCTTAAAAATTTATTTCAAGTCATTATTACTATGGGTTAAGGTAATTTATACCCTTTTTGACTTTTTATAAGATTTCTATAAAGTAATCTTTCCATCGTTTTCCAAACAAGGTCCTTTTTAACTTTTTCGACAGAATTAAGTTAAGAATGCAATTTTTAACTTATACGGCAGGTGCGGCTATTTTCTGCCATTATAAAATCATCTAATCTTCCCTTAAAAGCTTATAAGAATATTTTCTAATTAAATGTTTTATTTTATAATTATTTGACTTTTAAATGATTTAAAAAAACATATATTTCTCTCAAATAGTTTTGATTTCATCTATGTCAACAACCTTTGATGGATTTTAAGATTATTTGAAGTTGATTTATTATGATACAAAACTTACATAAAGTATTTAAGGTTTTTTTATAAGTTTGAATGTAGATGTGTTATTTTTATACCATTCATGGTTTATGGATAAAGTATTGACATTTCGTATGCTAGTTTTAATACAAATGTTTACATTATGTTTAAACCTATTCATATGAGGAATGCATCGGACTTAATAAGTGACGGATGGATCCCGATATAGATCCTCGATGCATCAGTATGTCTCATGAGACAAACTAGTGTCTTAGAGAAAGGACTTGACAAAATCTTATTTGTAGTCTTGGCACAAAGCCTTGACTATGTGGTTATGATAGTTTGACATTATGCATTCCATCATTATGAAAGTGGTTATTGATATTGTATGTGATTATTAGATTAGAAGAATATCCATGTGAATAAGTAAATGGAATAATTTCATTTTATCTTTTCCATATTATGTTGAAGATCAAGTTTAAAAGTATTTTGTTTTAGTTATACATTGCCATAAATGTTTATGCTTATTTATAAAAGTTTCTGATATATTGTTATCATTACTGGGCATCTGATCTCACCCCTTTCTATGTTTTATTTTTCCCAGGATTTGAAGAAGTAATTTATGAATGACCTATAGGGATAGTATGAGGGGATAAGTGTGTGGAATATACAGACTATGTTGTTGTAGTTTTCATTTTATGATTCAATTAAGACTGATGAATGTATCTAGTGATTCAAAGGATACGAAATTAATCGGTCTTTCGAGACATGATCTTTTGTGATCATGCCAATGTTATGTAATAATGCATGGACTCTGGGTAACTGGGGTCGGGGCGTTACAGTTGGTATCATAGAAAGTTTAGTACAAACATTGGAATCTATATTTAGATAAACTCTAATTAGAGCACATAACCTTAAGATAAACCTTGAAAATTAGTATTGAAGAACATCCTAGAATTTTGGTATTGTACAGATTTTGTGAGTTTTCTAAGCAATACATCCCTGTCTGGATACAAGCAGGTAGAGGTGGATCTGGAACAGATGTGCCTAGGGGTAAAACCCAAAAACACCGCTTTGAGCTAGACTCGAACAGGAACTGGTGCAAGACAATGGGTCTTGCTACACTCTTGGTTACGGCAATCCAAGGGGATATGCTTAGGATAATTCTCATTTTCATTACAAACCATTATGAAGGGTTTATGAGTATATACTTCATCAAAGAAAACATTTTTTATGATTATGGATTATATCCATAAATAGTTTAATTTATGTTAAGTGTTTTACAATTTTGGATTTATGTATTGTGATTCATAAACTAATCTAGTGTAAGACATTGTTTAGAAATGGCACCTAGTTGAAGGAATGGAAACTGTATCAATGCACGCACTCTATCTAGAGATTTCCCTCCTTCTCAAGATAATTATAGTGAAGCTGGTGATGCAACTGGTGCTGATCAGCTAATCACCGTACTAGGACAACTCACTTAGGTTATGAATAATAACCTTACCCATATGGAGCACTCTGATCCATAGCATGGAGGATAAATGTTAGATATCTTCATGAGGAAACAACCACAAACATTCAATGGGAGTAAAAATTAATTAGTAGCTGAGAAATGGATGAATTCCTTAGAGAAAATATTCCATTCTTTGGGGAGTAGTAAAAGGGAAAAAGTTATCATGGCAGTTTACCTCCTCACTGGAGATGCTGATCAATGGTGGTAAGGGATTAAAAACATGAAGGAAGATGATGAAGTATCAAATATGAAATGGAGGGAGTTCAAAGAGATTTTCTTAGAAAAGTACATTCCTCATGACCATTGAGCAGATATGGAAAGGCAATTTCTGAGTCTGAGACAAAAGGAGGATGCGAATGTCGCAAAGTATGAGGCTAACTTTACAAGGTTAGCAAGGCATGCTTCATATTATATAATTAACCCAAGAAGTAAGATTTATCATTTCTTCGATGGGTTAAAATCGTTTCTTCTTCGATCATTAGTCTCACAATCCTTCTCATCGTATGAAGATATTGTCTCATGTGCTATCAAGACAGAAAAATAATTCTCTGTTTCTTACTACTTTAAAGAAAAGAAAGAAAAGAAGAGATCTGATGATCACTTTGGAAATGGAAATAAGGGGAAGAAGGGAAAAGTTGAATATCCATCCTGCAGTAAATGTGGGAAGAAACACCCCGGTACTTGCTTCAAAGGAATGGTAGTCTGTTACAAGTGTGGTGAAAAAGGCCACCAAGCTAGTGAATGAAAGGGGAGGAAAGAAGCTACCGATGTTCAATGCTACAATTGTAGGGAGATGGGACATTATGCAGATGAATGTCCTAAGTGTTAGGGGAACTTACGTCAAAAAGGCCAAGGGATCAAGGCCAAGATTATTCTATCACTACTGCTGAGGATGAAGCTCTGAAAGACGTGGTGGCAGGTAATTTAATTGTTTCTTCAAGTTTAGACAATGCTTTATTTGATTCTGGATCATCGCATTATTTCATATCTTCCTAGTTTGCTATGAAAATTAGATATTTCCAATTTTATTTAACAAGAGATTTTTCAGTTAAAACTCTTAAGGGAAGTATCATTGCTACAAAATTCTATGGATATATTCCCATTAGGGCATATAGATGTTCTTTATCTACTGATCTCATCGTCATACCCATGATTGAATTTGATATAATCCTCTGTATGGATTGTCTTTCGGACCATGATGAAAAAAATTATTGTAAGAAGAAGGAGGTTACGATTTTTGATGATGATGATAATTAACACCTTATCTTTAGATCAGAATCATCACCACCTAATTCTTATCTAGATCCACCCCCATTAGCTTAAATAAATTCAATTATTGGGGAGGAAGAGAGTGAAATAGCTGCGGGTGAAGAAAGGAATGTTCAAATAGAGGATGTACCTATTGTGATAGAATACATTGATGTTTTTCTAGAGGATTTACCTGGACATCCTCAAGAACGAGAAATCGAGTTTTCCATTGATTTAATTCATAGATCAAGGCCCATATCGAAGACCCCTTATAGAATGGAAACTATGGAATTAGTGGAACTAAAGAAACAACTAGAGGAATTGAGTAATAAGGGATTTATTCGCCCTATTCTTCCTCCATGGGGAGCCCCTGTCCTTTTTGTTAAGAAGAAAGATGGATCTATGAGGTTATGCATCGACTATAGGGAGATCAATGCTATAACAATAAATAACAAGTATCCCCTACCTCGCATTGATGATTTATTTGACCAACTGCATAGAGCTCAATACTTTTCAAAGATTGACCTTCAATCTGGATACCATCAGTTGTGTGTGAAGAAGGAAGACATTCCGAAGGCAGTATTTCGAACCAGGTACGGGCATTATGAGTTTAGAGTAATGCCTTTTGGGCTGACTAATGAACCCTCCATATTCATGGATCTAATGAATAGAGTTTTCAAGGAATATATCAATGATTTTGTGGTGGTATTTATTGATGATATCTGGTATATTCCAAAATCTACGGAGATCATGAAAATCCCTTGCGCGTTATCTTGAAGACTCTTAGAAGACATGAGTTATATGGAAAGTTTAGCAAGTGTGAATTATGGCTTCAGGAGATTTATTTTCTTGGGCATACTATCTCCAAATATGGAATCTTTTTTGATCCTTCTAAGACCAAGGAAATCCATGAATGGCTAGCATCGACGATTATAACTGAGGTACGCAGTTTTATTGGTTTAGCAAGTTATTATCGACGTTTCATCCAGAATTTTTCTCGATTGGAAAACCCATTAATGAAGCTCACAAGTAAAGAGGGTAATTTTTTTTGGAAAAAGGAGTGTGAATAATTTTTTGAAAAAATAAACAGAAGATTAGTCAATACTCCTATATTGAATCTACCATCGGGGAATGATGGGTTTGTTATTTATAGTGATGCATCGAAGAAAGGACTTGGTTGTGTACTTATGCAGAATGATATGGTTATTGCCTATGTATCATGATAGCTAAAAATTAATGAGTAAAACTATTCTATTCATGATCTTGAGTTAGCAGTTGTAATCTTTTCTTTGATGATTTGGAGACACTATCTCTTTGGTAAAAAATGTGAGATTTATACGGATCACAAGAGTTTGAAGTATATTTTCTCACAAAAATAACTCAACATGAGGCAAAGGAGATGGCTTGAACTACTCATGGATTATGATTTCACGATACACTACCACCTGGGGAAGGAAAATAAGGTGGAATATGCTTTAAGCAGAGAGGATCATTGAGTTTTGAACAAGATGAGAGTTAAGAGGGATCCTATTTTCATGGATCTAGTAATTGTGATATGGGAATAACCATGGAAGGTGAAACATAGGTACTTTTTCAAATGATTACCAAACCATATTTACTAGAAATGATAAAGAGTTCTCAAACCGATGATAAATAATTTCAAAAGAAGATTAAAGCTGTGAATGATGGGAGATTTAATGACTTTGTGTATGAAGATGGAATTCTGAAATTTGGGAAGAGACTTTATGTTCCCGATATACCTGATCTAAAAATGGAATTGTTGGACGATGCTCATAGTTCCAATTTCTCTATAAACCCTGGGAGAACCAAGATGTACAGATATTTGAACAACCATTTTTGGTGGGACAACATGAAGAGGGAGATTTCTGATTTTGTGTCAAGATGTATGGTTTGTCAACAAGTGAAAGTTGTAAGGCAACAACCTCGAGGAGTCATGCAACCTCTTCCCATACCTGAGTGGAAATGGGATAATATCACGATGAACATTGTCATGGGACTAAAAAAGACTCCTAGAAGGAACGATGCAATATGGGTCATTGTTGATTGTTTTACCAAGTTAGCACATTTTCTTTCTATAATAAAGGATTTATTACTTGAACGTCCAGCAAGAATATATATTAATGAAGTTGTGAGACTTTATGGAGTACCCATATCGAGTGGTTCTGACCGTGATCCATGTTTCACATCAAGATTTTGGAAAAGTCTTCAGAAATCCTTGGATACTGAACTTCATTTGAGCACTTCCTACCACCCTCAAACATATGGAAAATCCAAACAGACTATTCAAAACCTAGAAGATATTTTTAGATCATGCTCACTTGACTTTCAGGGTATGTGGGATCAATATTTACCTCTGGTAGAATTTTCCTATAACAATAGCTTCCATTCAAGTATTCGGATGGCACCGTATGAAGCGTTATACTGAAAGAGATTTTTCACACCAACCTATTGGGATGATGTTGGTGAAATTAAACTCATAGGCCCAGAAATGGTGGAGGAAACAATGTAAAAGGTGAAGGTAATCCAAAACCACATCAAAGCATCTCAAAGTAGGTAGAAGAGCTATGCTGAAAACTGAAGGAAGGATTTGGAATTTCATGTAGGAGATCATGTTTTCTTGAAGGTATCTCCAAGGAAGGGTGTTATACATTTCAGTAAGAAGATTAAATTGAGTCCTAGGTAGATCGGACCTTTCAAAATTCTAGAATGAATTGGGGATGTAGCTTACTAATTGGCAATGTCGCCAAGTCTCTACATAGTTCACGACGTATTCCACGTATCACTGTTGAGAAAATACATGCCTGACCCAACGCATATACTCACCTATGAGGAATTAGAATTGGAACCCGATCTGTCTTATTGCGAACAGCCCATCTGGATTCTTGATACAAGAGAACAAGTGCTGAGAAACCGTACGACTCGTCTGGTAAAAGTTCTATGGAGAAACCATAAGATGGAAGAGGCAATGTGGGAACCCAAGGATCTTATGATGAAGAACCACCCGAGTCTTTTTATGTAGTAATATTCTAGAAATTTTGAGGATGAAATTATTTTAAGGAGAGGAGAATGTAACACCCCAAGCTTCCACGGTACGTTTCCCTTTGAATAATGAAATAGCTTGCATTGTTTACAACTTCGAGATTCCATCACACCGTGACCAATCAAACTAGTTGTTATGATTAGTAATACCCAATTTTTGAAATTTTATAAATTTTATCCTTCAAAATGGACTTCATTTTTAGCGTCGGAATATCGAAATTATCCTAGGGTGAAATTTTGGTATTTTTCTTGAAAACATTCATATTTTGATGAATAGTGAAAATTACTAAATTTTAATTAAAAACATCTTTTTTTAATTGAAATAATTAGTAGTGATAAATTATAAATTCGAGTGTTTTTGAAGTATATATAGAATATATTTTTAACATTTAGTACAATGTTTGTCATTGGACATAATTTCAAATTTAAATCGGACATAAACAAGTGTCAATCTTTTGATAGTTATTATTTCTTAAAAACACGCTTTTTGTTTTGACAGCGGGAATTAATTTTAAATTAATTTCTTCTACTTCTGTATTTAGAATTTAGAAAAATGGATTCCATATTTAGAATCAGGAGGTCCAAATTGTGTAAATAGGTAACTTTATTTAGACATTTTGAATAATTACTTCGATAAATATTTTATTTACCATGGTTAAAGGGTAAATCCGGTAAATAAGGGTAAAAAATAATATTATAATAAAAATAAATTACCCTAAAACGTGTCCTAACCCTATTGGTCGACACATGTCTGACCATGGGGATCTTTGGGTCTATTTTTGGACCCCATGGATCCACTTGTAAGTGATAATGACACTTTATATTAATTAAGTTAATGTAAATACAAAAATGGCATAAGCATATATCTTTTAGAAAAACAATTGTTACAAAGGGTTATATATGTTATCCATTGGACTATAAATATTAATTATAAAGATAAAATGATTTCATACATCATGTTATTTTTTTATAATTTTTAGACATCTAATAAACTAAATTATTTATGACACAATAATGATGTAGTGTTTACTTCATTAATAATTTATTTAAATAAATAAGATTATAAAGACAAAAATAATACCCAAAACCTGTCCAATTATTATTGGATGATTTCATTTCGATCATTAGTAATCTTATCTTCATTTTTAATGAGTTTTGGACCTTTAGAAACCGAATTTCATTATATAATAAAATAATATTTTCAATCCTTCCTAAAGAGCCCCTCCTCCCCTTATAAAAAAACATCACTTCAATCCAATTCCACACACCTCTCAAGCCTTTTTCCTTATCCCAACTCTGACCCATTAAGCTCCATACATCCCTCTCCTCCTCTTATAAGCCTTACCTTAGGCAGAAGGCATTTCAAGAATCATTTTTGGTTCAAACCAAAGGGAGTTACCCAAATTAACGGAAACGATTTCTCTTAGCTTCTTTTCTTTTATATTACTTCTCCAACCCCTAACTCTTCTTATTATTTTCCTTTGTATAAAAACCAATATATTAAATATACTAGGATATTGTTATGAGAATTATTCTAAATAAACTTACACATACCTCCACTTAATTGGTTAAGAACATAATGTTTCTGTGGATGGCAACCAAACGCCTCACGAAATGATGATTGTTCAATTATCTCCTACCACCTCTCATGGTGGAAATTATGATGGAACTACAATTAAATATGATATTAATGATATTTATTTTATATATAATCTTCTGTAATTCCATTTTATATCATACAATTATTCGTTTCATGTTGTATATATATACGATAATTGCATTTGAGGAAGTGCGAACTACGCCCCCTCAAAGTGATATGACTCGTTCATACCATACATGGAATCTATAAAGGATGGTTCTAATAAACTGAAGTAACATATATAAGATATTATATTATACTTTAATAACAATATACCTATGTATAATTTGGTTCTTATTCCTTTTAAAATGAAAAATGAAATCGAAGTAGCGTTCGTGCGTACATACGGATTACTGTCTCCGTGAACACGATGAGATTCATTTCCCCATAATATCCATTCAAGAATAATTCTAATTTTATGATTAAAATTAATGTTTAAAGAATTTATATCATTCTGGATATTAATAATATACAACCTATCCATAACAAACATAGCTTACTTAACAAATCATATAAAGGAAAACGAATCAGTTAACACCTAAAACGACGATAATACTAAAATATTATTAACAAAGAAATATTTAAAGATCATATATGATATCATATTTATATTATTCTTGTATAATTTAATAAAAATGATTTAACTATTATACAGAAGTTTAACCTACCCTCGACCAAGGAAAAGTACAAGTTAAGGGTTTATTTCACAATCTCTTCATTATCCGAGGTTGTTTATACGTAATTATCTATTG
This sequence comes from Viscum album, assembly GCA_963277665.1. NCBI lineage: Eukaryota > Viridiplantae > Streptophyta > Magnoliopsida > Santalales > Viscaceae > Viscum > Viscum album. The sequence continues at coordinate 1,102,617,314 of OY728131.1, read as the reverse complement.
GGCCCTCTTTATCATACACATCCATGTTTCTTAAAAATGTATTTCAAATCATTATTACTATGGGTTAAAGTCATTTATACCCTTGTTGACTTTTTATAATATGTTTATAAAGGAATCTTTCTGTTGTTTTCCAAACATGGTCCTTTTTAAACTTTTCGACAGAATTAAGGTAAGAACGTCTTTTTTTAACTTATACGGTGGGTACGGCTATTTTCTGCCATTATAAAATCATAGAAGCTTCCCTTAAAATCTTAAATGAATATTTTCTAACTAAATGTTTTATTTTTTAATTATGTGACTTTTAAATGATTTCAAAAAAAGAGATATTTCTCTCAAATATTTTTGATTTCATATATGTCAACATCCTTTGATGGATTTTAAGCTTATTTAAAGTTGATTTATTATGATACAAAACTTCCATATAGTATTGAAGGTTTTGTGATATGTTTCAATGTGTATGTTTTATTTTTATACCATTCATGGTTTATGGTGAAAGTATTGACATTTTGTATTCTAGTTTTAAAATGAATGTTTACGTTATTTTTAAACCTATTCATATGAGGAATGCATTGGACTTAATACGTGAAGGGTGTAGCCCAGTATAGCTTCTCGATGCATCGGTAGGTCTCATGAGACAAACTAGTGTCTTGGAAGAAGGCCCTAACAAAATCGTTTTTGTTGTCTTGGCACAAGGCCTTGACTATGTTGTTAGGATAGTCCGACATTATGCATTCCATCATTATGAAAGTGGTTATTAATATTGCATGTGATTATTATATTAGTAGAATATCCATGTTAATAAGTAAATGGAATTATTTAATTTTATCTTTCCCATATTATGTTTAAGTTCAAGTTTAAAAGGCTTTTGTTTTATTTATACATTTCCTTAAATGTTTATGCTTATTTATGAAAGTTTCCACTATATTGATATCCTTACTGGGCATCTGAGCTTACCCCTTTATATGTTTTATTTTTCCCAGTATGTGAAGAAGTAATTTTTGAATGACCTACAGGGATAGTATGAGGGGATAAGAGTGTGAACTATGGAGACTATGTTGTTGTAGTTTTCATTTTATGATGTAATGTAAGACTGATGAATGTATCTAGTGATTCCAAGGCTACTAAATTAATCGGCCTTTAGAGACTTGATCTTTTGTGATCATGACAATGTTATGTAATAATGCACCGACTTTGGGTAACTGGGGTCGAGGAGTTACACCCACGGTTGTGACAGAGGAGAGTAATGCTCCATTCAAAACTGAACGCGTGGTTCATTTCTACAAATGCAAAGAACAAGGGCATCTTGGAAATCAGCATCCTAAGCCATGGGTTTTCAGAGGCAACCAACAACCTCCAAGGAATCAGGGGTGATATTTTTCCATCACTACTACCAAAGTGAACCCCGAAAACTAAGTGGTGACATGTAAGATAGTTATTCATTCAAGAATAGCAAACATACTTTTTGATTCGGGTTCTATGCATTTTTTTATATCTTGAATGCTTTTTAGAACAATCCCAATACCACCACAAATCATGGAAGTAAAGAAGTCTGTGAGTATGGAAAATGGGAAAATCATTGAATCTTATGAATATGACACCTCCCCTGTCAAAATCTGTGGATTTAACTTCCCAATGAACCTCATCATACTCTTTCTGGTGAGATTTGATGTGATTCTTAGCATGGATGGGTATTCCATATATCAATCCAATATAAATTTCCAGGAGTGGTAAATCACTATCTATGTGTATAATCGACCCTCGATTCTATACAAGTGCAAGGAGGGAGATGAATCTTCTTTATCCCCATCATCTCAAGTGTGGATTTCACTAACCTATGATCATGCATATTCAGCTCAGATGAATGAGTATAAGGAGGTAACCATCCTAGAAGACATGCCTATTGTGAGGGAATTCGCAAAAGTGTTTCTCAAGAAATTTCCTGGTCTTCCTCGTAGAAGAGATGTTGAATTTTCAATTGATCTTATACCTGGGACATTTCCAATATCCAAGACTCCATATAGAATGGATGTTGTGGAGCTTGAGGAGCTAAAGAATCAACTATAGGAGAATCTGGATAAAGGGTTTATAGGCCCAGGTGCTTCACCATGGTGTTCACCAGCCATCTTCATCAAGAAGAAGGAGGGGTTAACACGCCTTTACAATGACTATCGTGAGCTCAAAAAATAACAATAAAGAACATGTATCCTCTCCCAAGAATTTATGACTTATTCGATCATTTGTGTGGATCACAATACATCTCCAAGGTGGATTTTTGACTGGGATATTATCAAGTAAGGGTGAAGAAAGAAGATATCCCCAAGACTGCTTTTTGTACAAGATATGGGAACTATGAATTCATAGTAATGCCTTTCGGACTCACTAATGCTCCATAAATATTCATGGATTTGATGAATATAATCTTTAGAGATTACCTCGAAAAATTTGTGTAATTCACTATAGATGATATTCTGATATAATCCAATACTAAGAAGGATCATGAGGAGTATCTAAGAACTATACTAGAGACCTTGCGGAAGGAGAAGCTCCATGAAATGTACAACAAGTGTGAGTTCTAATTGAAGGAGGTCTCATTATGGGGCCATATCATCACGAGCAATGGGATATCTATGGATCCCACCAAAACAGATGCAATTGAGGGATGGACGATGCCAACGTCTGTAACAGATATCCTTAGCTTCTTGGGGTTAGATGGATATTATCGATGGTTTGTGAGAAATTTCTTACGATTGTCCAACCCTCTTATCAAGCTAACTCAGAAGGTAGAAATGTTTTCATGGAGTGATGTATGTGAAGAGAGATTCAAGGATTTAGAAATGAGGCTTATCACTACACCCGTGCTCACTTTACCCACAAGTGGAGAACTTTTTGTGGTATTTAGTGATGCTTCAAAGAAGGGCATGGGATGTGTGTTGATGCAAAATAAAAAAGGCATTGCCTATGCTTCAAGGTAATTGAAATTTCATGAAAAAAACTATCCAACACATGACCTTGAGTTGGATGTAATGATATTCGCATTTAAAATTTGGTGGTATTATCTCTTTGATGAGAAGTGTGAAATATATATTGACAACAAAAGCATCAAGTATATATTCACACGGAAAGAGTTGAACATGCTCCAATGAAGATGGTTATAGCTGATCAAACACTATGACTGGTCAATCCATTACCAACCTAGGAAAGAGAACAAGGTGGTGGATGACCTAAGTAGAAAGGACCCAGAGATTCTATCATTGATGAGAATTGAATATGATACCATCTTCTTATATTTGATGAAGATGGACATGGGAATCATAAATAAAGGATCATCATTAATACCATTACAAATTATTGCTTCACCGTTACTTTTGGAAAGGTTAAAGGATGCTCAAAAGGATGATGTGGGAATTTATGAAAAAGGTGGAAGCTATCGGAAAAGGGAAATCCTCGGAGTTTAATGTTAATGAAGAAGGAATTGTTAGATTTGGGAAAATATTGTGTGTTCCATAAAGTCTGGAGCTGAAGAAGGAACATTTGGATGATGCACATAGTTAAAATTTCTCTATTCACCTAGGAAACACAAAGATGTATCAAGATCTCCGAGAGAATTATTGGTGGGATAATCTGAAGAAGGAGATCAGTGAATATACATCAAAGTTCCTGGTGTGTCAGCAAGTGAAGGCAGAGAGGCAGAAGTCTAAGGGGATGATACAACCATTGCCCATATCAGAATGGAAATGGTAGAACATCACCATGGACTTTTTCACTGGACTTCCGAAGACATCCAAAGAAAACAATGCAACCTAGGTTGGTTTGGATCATCTTTCAAAGGTTACACACTACATTGATATTCCAGAGGATTTCTCATTGGATCAACTGGAACATATATATATCAGGGAAGTGGTAGGGCTTCATGGAGTACCACTATCTATTGTGTCTGATCAAGATCCAAGATTTTCCTCTATGTTTTGGAAGAGTCTCTAACATGCTCGGAATATTGAACTAAACTTCAGTATGACCTATCATCATCATCAAACTGATGGCCAATCCGAGAGGACTATCCAAACACATGAGGATATGTTGAGAGCGTGCTCAATGGACTTTAAAGGAGGACGAGATCAACATATTACTCTAGTAGGGTTCTCTTATAATAAGAGTTTCCACTAGAGCATCAAAAGTGAACCATATGAAGCCATTTATGGGAAATGTTGTAGAACACCAGCGTGTTGGGTTGAGGTTGGTGACGGTAAGCTGCTTGGACTAGAAATGGTCGAGGAAATGGAAGACAATGTGAAAACCATTCAGCAGCATATCAAGGAATCCCGGAGTTGATAGAAGAGTTACGCAGATAACAGTCGATGAGATATTGAGTTTAAAGTTGGATACATGGTATTTCTATGCATATCTCCATGGAAGAAGGTCATGAGGTTTGGAAAGAAAGAAAAGTTAAGTCCAAGGTACATTTTCCCCTTCGATATTCTTGATCATGTCGGGACTATGTCCTATCGACTAGCACTTCCACCTACCATGGCCAAAGTATGTGATGTATATCATGTATCCCTCTTAAATAACTACATATCGGACCCTTCACACGTACTTTCTTCAGAGGTGGTATAGTGAGAGGATTATCTTTCTTATGAGGAGCAACCAGTAAACATCTTATGTCGTAGAGAAAAATTTCTTTGAAAAAAGTCAATGCCCCTCATCAAGGTGTTGTGGCGAAACCACATGTTTGAAGAAGAAATGTGGGAATCAAAGGAAATAATGAAGCAAAGTTACCCACATCTGTTTTAGTGGGGGAAAAGGAAATTTCAAGGTCAAAATTTCTTTAAGGTGGGAAGATTGTAATGACCCAAAATTTCATTAATGGAAATCCCTCTTGATCTAATTAAATGTATATTTATGTAAAATGATTATATAAAATTTCAACTTATTTGGTTTTATGTTTTTGGATTTTAAAATACTATTAATAATAGTGACAGTTTCTAATATAGTCGTTGAACTGTGATCACATTATTAGTATAAATATAGGGCTTCAACAAATGCAATTTACTGAGAAAAAGGATGAAATGGCCTCATTTAGTAGACATACCCCATACAAATCCCATTTGTTGGAACATGTAAAGGAGGTGGAATCATTGGGATTATCTCTTGACCAATCTCATGCTAATCTTGAACATGTTAATCTTGAGCGGAACCACCTACGAGAAAAGTGGAAGTTGATAGAGATTGCCACCCAAGCAATGTTATCCAAGCCACCCCAAGAGTTTGTCACCATCGCACAACTCACCCTTCAGTCTAATGAAAGTGTTTTAAGGGGTTATTTAACATGACCCTAGTACTTTGGTAATTTACATTATTTTTTTATATAATAATGAATATATTATTGTTACCTTGTAAATAGTTTTTAAAGCGCAAATAGTATTTTTAGTTAATGTATAACTAAGAAATCTATTTTGATGAATTAATGGATTTTTGAATTTAATAATATTTTAATAAAATATTATTATTATTATTAAATTAATTTTTATTAAATATAAACGATCGTATAATTTTATTAATGCAATTTAAATTTTTATTAAGGTTTGAAAGCAATTTTCGTCAAAATTGATGAATTTTCGATAAATGTCGATTTTTATTTTAAAAGTTAAAATTAACATATTTAGAAAATTATTTAGATAAAATTGATATTATTTATTAAATCATGATTTTGAAATTATCCAGCGGTGAATTTTTCATAATTTTCTGAGACAGTCAAATTTTTGGGTAAAAAATAAATACTGTTTAAATATATAATGTGTTTTATGACATAATAATGACCCAATAGTGATGTCATAAAATACTATAAACTTTATTTTCAGAAAATATATATTTTACCATTAAAATAATGTGATTTTGGGTTTGTTTGATTTATTTTACGAAGCTTTAGTGGACCCTTGAAGACTTATTAAACATTTTTCCTTTTTAAATTGATTTCCTTGGGAGTGTGACTCACCTCCACATAAGTAACCCCATTATTTTAAGAAGTTCGGACTTTGGAATTATAAAATATTGTTTTCCACTTCCCTTTTCCAAAAACCATGGGCAAAAATCATTGTCTGGTTTGTGGTTTGGATTAGTTTAATGTGAGGTGTCCGAAACCTAAATAATAAACAATTCTCTAACCTTTCCTATATAAACCCACCAAGCTCCCACTTCCATTTCACTCAAAGCCTTCTGAGTTCATCCAACCGCTTCCCTTATCTCTTGATAATCCTCCCAAGGTTCCCCAGGCTCCCAATAATCCTCTCTCAATCCTTTGGAAGCATGCTTCCAAGTAAGGGTTTTTCTTCCTTTCTCATTTTTGTCCAATATTCATTAAATTCTATTGCCCTTTTAATTTCAATTATAAACGTTAGAGTATGGTTTTTCATCTACCCCGTACATCCCTATTTATGTTTGAATTATGGGAGACCCCTTTATCTCTCATTAAATTACTCCCATGTACAACCGTTACTATGTCGAAATTTTGAAAGGAATTTCTCTCTCCTCATTTACATTCAAGCAATTATTTAGTATCATGAATCTAAATTCCATTACATTTGTTGGGACATGTATCTATATAAACCCCTTACTGTCCATGTCAAGTAAACATGATTAGACACCCCTTCCTATCTCATCATCCATTTTTATTATTTCTTATGTGACGTCGTTATGCTGCCGAAATTGTACTATGCTTTCCCAAGCCAAAGTCATTGTGCAGTGAATACCATGCCCATTTCTCTATCAAGGGTATTCACTTTTATGCACATTTACTTATTTTTTAAAAAGTCTCATGTATGTACTCCACATTATTTTATCGTGGAATAAAATATTATGTTGAATGATTTAAGGTTTTATGATCCACATGGCACACTTATGCATGAAATGAGATGTTTAAGAAGGGTGCACCATTATAGCACTCCAATTCATTGGGTAAAGTATAGTATCATGATACATCATTTGCAATGGGTGTTTAATCATGATAATTTATGTGCAGTGATGGTTTACTCCTACTTCATGTGCAATGAGGGTTTACTCATGATCCATGTGCAATGTGCCTTGGCTCATGCAAATTCCATGTTAAGTGTTGTCGCAAAATTTCCATGTTATGATTACCATGGTTTATCATGACTTTATATTTATGTTTCTATTATTCTCTATTGATATGCCTATTGTCTAATATGTATTTTATTCCTCATGTTATTCCATGATTATTCCCTTACTGGTCTTTATATCGCACTCTTTTCTTATGCATGTCCTCAGGTTATCCCATGCAATGCTAAGTATGAGGTAATGTATTGGTCATGTAAAAAATGTTTTCAATAAAGATGTTGTTTTTTTAATGTTTGAAATTTTATGTAATGATCCTAAGCCCCAAAGACACTAGACCACTTGATCTTCTATGTTGTATCAAGTGAAGATTTTGTGTAATAAATTAGGTTTAAGTGTGTAATAAAAAGAAGGGTTTTTATAGAGACCCTGAAGGTCTCAAAAAAATCCACCAAGGATAAAGCACAAAGTATGAAATCAATAGATAACCCTACATAGGTATATGCCCAAATATATACCTTAATTATAAAGTAATATATCTCAATCATGAAGGAACATAGAGGTTATGACTCAGATCACACTAGTTATATATTTAGGTACATAAGTAGAGATGATTAGATATAACTACTAAATCATCTTACTTCATTAAGAGGCTTTAATGCTAACCTGCACAGAATCGCTAGGAGCTGAACCACACAGAATCGCTGGAGAGGTCCCACATAGGATCGCTAGGACCTGACCCACATAGGATTTCTAGGAGCTGACCCACACAGGTTCTCTAGGAGCTGACCCACACAAGATCACTAGAGTTAACCCACACAGGATCGCTTGGAGATGACCCACACATGATCGCTAGGAGCTGACCCACAGAGCATTGTTGGAGTTGACCCAAACATGATCACTAGGAGCTGACCCACACAGGATTGCTTGGAGATGACCCACACAGGATCGCTAGGAGCTGACCCACATATTATCGCTGGATCTGACCCACACATGATTTCTAGGAGCTGACCCGCACAGGATAGCTAGAAGCTAACCCACCCAGGATAGCTAGGAGCACTTTTCTCGTCACAGCCAGTTACTAGGTTTCTGCACTAGGCTTGCTCATCCCCAGGAGAGTCTGTTCCCCAAGCCACTAGTCCATAATCAAACTACCACGAAGTCCCATGAAGAAGTATTTCAAAGGTTCTCCATGTCAAAGGGGTCTCAACGGAACAGATGGCGCATCAATCGGATGCTCGGTCTGTGAGTTATTAGCCTTTTAGTCCCAACGGCCCGATTGGATTTGTGCTCGATCCAACCCGATAGTTTCCCAAATTTATCCAAATCTGTAGTGGGGTATACTCAAAGGTACCATCTTGCTCTAAGATTTCCAGTGTTTCTGATGGTTCATCAAATGGACGTTCGGTGCTAAAGTTATGGCCCAAGAAAAGTAAATGGTCGTAGTGGGCCTGGGTCTGGTCTGACTCAGTTGAATCGACCCGAACCGACCGGACCTGGGCCGACCTGGTTCGGGTTGACCTAGCCTGACCAGTAGAGTCCAACCCACTAGATCCATCCCAGCAGGCCATGAGGGCCCCCGGGGGGGGCGCGAGGCTGCGGAGGGTGGCGTGAGGGCGCGAGGCCGCGGGGCGGCTATGCCGGGGCAGTTCGGTCGGAAGGGTAGCGGCGGCATGGGCAGCGGCTCGGCCCGAATGGCGGCTCAGCCTGGCGGCAGCAGCTTGGTAGCAGTGCGTCCCGGACAATGGCAACATCTCCGCTTAGACGGTGGCGGCGACTTGGAATGAATAGCGGTAGCGGATTAGATGGCAGCGGCAGCTTAGACAATGTTGGCGGCTCGGACGATGACGGCGATGCAAACAGCGGCTCAGGCCAGTGGTGGCGGCTTGGCCCGGAAGACAGTGGCGACTCGTCCTGGATGGTGGCGGTGGCTCGGACGGCGGAGGTGACTCAGCCCGGACAGCGTGGAGTGGTGGAGGCTGTGGGGCGGTGATGATCATGGGGCTGCAGTGGCCGCGGATGGAAGAGCGCTGCAGGGCACGGAGTCCACAGGGTGGTGGGGCACTGTGCCTTCATTGGCGGTTCTCAAGTTCCACCGATGCCGACCACCATCACTGGTCGCTGTCACCAAAGTCACCTTCTTACATCACGAAGGGTACACCATTCAAGAAGAATACCATAGGGGTCATACCATGTTCGTTTGGCCCGCACCCTCTGCATTAGATCGGTAGCAAGCAGCTCAACAAGAACAAGAATGCATAAGGAAGATATTTAAGAACTTCAATCCCCATAACCTTCATCAATCACTAATCCCATTCCCAAAAAATAAACGTAGAAGGGAAGAAAATGGGAACAAAACCCCAACCTCATTTGATTCGTCGATGGAGATCATGAGGGAGTGTTGAGTCAATAAGGTTTTCCTTATGACTTTTCCATTCCTTTATGTTTGGGGGAGATTGTTGAGTTGATAAGGTCTCCTTATGACTTTACCTTTTCCTTCTTATTTTGAAAATCACAAACACCTTATCTTAAGGAAAATATCATTCTACCCAGTGTTTTACTTCTCTAACGAAAATTTTCCTTCCCCAAGGAAATTTATCCTTACCATGTTTTTCATTGTTCATTATATTGTCTAAGTATAAAATTCAGTTTAGTAACCAAAACCTCTGAATCGTATAATACTTAGATGAAGAGCATTCTATTTTCATACTCCGAATTCTGAATCTGAGTTCTCTGAATTCATACTCCTAACTCTTCTGTGTTCTGACTCCGAGTTCTCTGAATTTAGACTCCGAACTCTTCTGAGTTCTGACTCTGAGTTCTCTGAATTCAGTCTCCAAACTCTTCTGAGTTCTGACTCCGAATTCTAATGAATTCATACCCCTAACATTGTAAGTTCAGACTTTGAATTCTCATGATCTCTGACTCCAAACTTTGTAAGTTCAGACTCTGAATTCTCATGAACTCTGACTCCAAAATTTGTATGTTCTGGCTCCGAATTCTCATGAACACTAATTCCGAACATTGTAAGTTCAGGTTCAGAACTCTTGTGAATCCAGATTCCGAATTTCCTTGAAATTATTACTCCATAATTCTATAGAGTTCAGGTTCCAAATTCATTAGAAAACAGAATCTGAATATCCTTGTATTATAGACACCGAATGTGTTTTTGGTTAGACATTGAACTTTTATTTTCTTACATTCTGAATAATTGATTTTGGTTATGTATCCATATTTTTACTTACACTTATTTTTGTTATAAAAATATGTTGTGTATTCAGTTACTAACTAACCCTTGTTTGAGTGACGTGTGTACAGGTCCCTCCAAAATTCAAGGAAAGATATGACCGTTGGAGGAGGGAGCTAACCATTGGTGTTGTGCTTATAAATAGGAGCTCATTTGAAAGAGATTAACACAGTTCTATGACTTTAGAGATTACATGCTGTTGAAGTGATATCTAGAGAGACTCTCATTGCTTTGTGTGTACTAAAATTCTTGTTCAAATTTTCTTTGGGCGACTCCAATTGTTGTTGTGTACAATCGAGGGCTTCCAGGGATAGAAAGACAGAGGTGCCAACTACCTTAAAGTAGAGGGATTCCTTGCTGAGGAAGACAGAGGTGTAGACTACCTTGAAGTTGAGGGCTTGTGGGGATAGCAAGATAGACTCTGATCTTCGTATCAATGGCTTACCCTAGTGTGGGTGAGATAGACTTTCTTGAAAGTATAAATCAAGGGACCTTTTTCCAAGGTTGTTGGATACCCTTCTCTTTTGGTTAAAAGATTTACTACTCATTACTTGTTTTGTTACAATTTTTCCACTACATTTTATTTGTTTTGGAAAGTATAACAATCTTGTACTTCCTTATACTTGTACTCTGATTTAGTGAGATTTTATATTCTTTAAAGTAGAATCTTTATCTTTGTAAACTTTCATTAAGTTGCATTTTTCGGAACCATCTTTCCAGATTCAATTTCTCAGAATCATATTTCTAGAATCTAGAAAGTGTATTGAACTTAGGGGTTTTGTGAATTACCTTGTTTAACATTGTTAAACAAAATCATCCTTAAAACTTCCAAAGGAATTTTTTAAAGAATACAATTCACCCCCCCCCCCCTCTTGTATATTGAGCATCATTAGATTCTATATATAGTATCTATATTATTTTGATCCTACATTTGGTATTATAGAGTATATCATACTCACACATACCATCTCAACAATTGATATGAAAAGACGTGACCTTGAATCCTGTACCAATTCAACAATTGGTATTATTTCATTGCCTCAATCTGAATTAATCTCATGATTAGATTCAGAAGATAAATCTTCTTCTTCTAATTTTTTCGGAATCATATTTTCAAACTCATTAACTTTGGATTCATATTTTTCTAAGAAACACTGTAGATTTATTTTCCTTAATGAAGAGTATTTTTCTTTTTTTATAAACTTTTTCTATTAACAAGTTTTTATGGAAAGATTTTTCTTTAAGATGGCAGGAATCAATGTTGGTTCCATAGACAATCTCAATCCAAAAAGACCTCCTATTTTTTATCGGAATGATTACGAATATTGGATAGATCGCATGAAGACATTTATTATCAATACTGTTGTTGATAATTTTGTTATGCTTACTGGAGGATTTAAAATCCCTAACAAGGAATTTAGTACCTTCACCAATCAAGGAAAGCATGAGTATCAACTGAATTATATGGTACGCAATACATTTCTTTGTTCTATGACTAGAAATATATATAGCCAAATTTCATATTGTGTGGCAGAAAATTGTATTTGGAAGAAACTTTAATTCACCCACTTTGGAACTTCCAAAGTTATTTAAACTTGAAGAGCTATGTTAAGAGCTAAATATCATTGTTTTTGTTTTCCTTATGGAGAACCCATATGTATGGTGCCACAAAGATTCATGACTATTGTGAATAGTTTACCATCTATGGGTGAGAAAGGATTAGATGATAAAGATCTTGTTGATAAGATCATAGACATCATTCCCAATGAGTGGGAATCCAAGATATGTTCTATTGATGAGAATAGAAAGGTCACACAGATTTCTCTTGATGATATTTTTGGAACTCTTCTTCAACATGAGACCAGAATGAAGGGAGATGCTAATAATGTAAAGAAGAAGAATGGTAATGGTAGTGTTTCTTTAACTATAACTTCAAATCACTTGAAATCCAAGATTCCTAAGAGAGTTACTAGATCCAAATCTAAGAATATTGTTATCCAGTCCGAATCTAGTGGAAGTGAATCTTCAGAAAATGAGTTATCCAATCTTTCTCGAAGGATGAACAAGATTGTAGGATAGAAGAACTTTCAATCCAAATATAAGAAGAAGGAAATAATAGAAGAGATTTTTTTAGAAGTTACATGTTATGAATGAAAGAGAGATGGACATATAAGACCCAATTTCCCTATGCTTAAAAGAAAATAAACAAAGGAAAGACATTCTAAGAGAGACATAAAGAATTAATAAAAATCTAATGCTAAGAAAGTCTTGAAAGATAATAAAACCTGGAGTGCTAGTGGTGGTGACTGTTTAGATGAATCATCAGATTACGAATCTTCTGGATAGAATAATCTTGGTCAAATAGCAATATAACCTATTGAAAATCATTTCTTGATGGATAAGGTACACAATGATGATTCAATGACCAATATTTCTTTAAATGAAAATTATAGTAATGATAAATATTATAAATTGTCGGATGAAGAATCTTCTTCTAATGAAGATAATATTTTACCTACCAATGAAGAATTTTCTAGGTTTTCCAAACTCTTTGAGATTGAGAATTCAAAACTCATGAAAAATCTTGATAAGGAAAATTATAGGAATATTATTCTTACTAAGGAAATATCAGATCTTTCTAAAGATATTGAGAAAAAAAATTGTTTATTTTGAAAGTATTTCAAAAAATCTTGAGGAAGTAAATTCTGAGAAGGTTAAACTTTCCAAAGATCTAGAAAATTTAATTTCTAACAAAAAAATTTTTGAGCCTAACTCTAGTTAGAAATCAAATGTTATAGAAGATAAGAACTTAGTTATCAAACTGAAATCCAAAATTTTTTCCTTGAGGAAGTGTTTTTCAAACATTAACTTAGGTAAGGAAAATTTTGATAAGATGCATTCTCAAATATGACCTCTAAGGAATATTTTTGTTTTTGGGTATACTAGTTCTAAACCGATTTTAGCAACAACTATTTTTTTCCTCAAAGTGATCCATTCTGCACTATGTGTCAGTGTGGTGGACACTGGGAAAAAATGTTCCTTAAACAAAATCCAGTCTTTAGGATTTCATAAATCCTATTTTTCTAAGAAAATGTGGGTGTATAAGATTTTTCTTTCTTAAATTTCCAGATCCAAGAAATTTTGGATTCTGAAAGTCTAACTCTTTTGTTTTTAGAAAAATAGAGTGAGTACCAACAGCAATACTTGGTATATGGATAGTGGATGTTCCCAACATACGACTGGTAACAAAAACTATTTTGAAAATATTATTAAGAAGAATGGAGGAAAAGTAACTTTCAGAGATAATGCTCAGGGAGAAATTATTGTTATAGGTAACATCGTTCTTCTTGGAAAAACTTTTATTTCAAATGTTTTATTTGTTAAGGGTCTTAAACACAACCTCATTAGCATAAGACAATTATGTGATGAAGGTTACCTTGTGAATTTTAGGAATGATATGTTCTTAGTACACAATTATAAGGAAGAGTGTATTCAATCTATCCATAGGCAATAGAATGTATACACATTAAACATAGAAGACCTTAAAAGACAAGATCTATCTTGCCTTAGTGCAATGGATGATCATTATTGGTTGTGTCATATAAGTTTAGGTTACTATAACCTTAAGAACCTATGAAAACTTTATAAGAAAAGATTATTTAAGGATCTACCGGAGCTTAGATTTGATTCTTCAAAAGTTTTTGATCCTTGTCAATATGTAAAGCAACATAAATAAAGTTTTAAATCAGTCGGTGAAGTCTCAACTACTGATGGATTACAGTTAGTTCATATGGATCTCTTTGGTCCTACACAAACTGGAAGCATTAGAGGCAAGTATTATGTATTTGTTTTAGTTGATGATTACTCTAGATTTACGTGGGTCTATTTTCTAGAAAATAAGTATGAAGCCTTATTGTTTTTTAAATGTTTTAGTTCCCAAGTGAAAAATGAGAAAAATCTTCCATTGAGAAGTATTCATAGTGATCACGGTGGAGAATTTTAAAATTCTGATTTTGAAAGTTTTTGTAGTAGAAAAGGAATTACTCATAACTTCTCAACACCTAGAACTCCTCAATATAATGGTGTTGTTGAAAGAATAAATAGAATTCTTCAAGAGACAACTAGAACCATGTTGAGTGAATATTCTATATCCAAACATATTTGGGCGGAAGCTATAAGTACTTCTTGTTATAATATAAATCGAGTTTTAATTAGACATTTTATTAATAAAACACCTTATGAGTTATGGAATGGTAGAATACCTAGACTTTCCTACTTCAAGGTTTTTGGTTGCAAGGTATCCATTCTGAATACTAAAGAAAATCTACACAAATTCGCACCATAATCTAATGAAGGAATTTTCTTAGGCTACTCCACAAATTCTAATACTTATAGAGTTTTCAATAAAAACACTTGTACTATTGAAGAGACATTACATGTCAAATTTGATGAAACTGATCCTTTTTTTAAACAACCTCAACCTACATCTTCATATGTGTTTTCAAAAACTGATTATCAAACAGTTATAAAAGAACCTTCTGATAAGGAAAATGCCCAAGAAAATGTTTCTGAAGCATTTACCCTAGAATATTTCATACCCAATGTTGATGAACAGGTTTTACAAAACCCAAATCAGTTGATTCTAAAGAATCATCACAGTGATAGTATCATTGGTGATGTAAATAAACCTGTAAGTACTAGAAGTTCCTTAAGAAATGAAGTAGATCATCTAGCATTTCTATTCCAATTAGAACCAAAAAGCACTAATGAAGCTTTAAGTGATGATGATTGGATAAAAGCTATTCAATATAAACTAAATGAATTCAAAAGGAATAAAGTATGGACATTGGTTGAAATACCTAAGGAAACTTCTATAATTGGAGTAAAATGGGTCTTCAAAAATAAGTGTGATGAAAATGGAATCATAGTGAGAAATAAATCTAGATTAGTTGCTAAAGGATATAATCAACAAGAGGGAATAGACTATAAAGAAACCTATGCTATAGTAGCTAGACTTGAATCTATTCGTATATTACTTTCCTTTGCAGCATTCTTAAATTTCATACTTTTTCAAATGTATGTAAAATGTTCATTACTCAATGGATATGTTGAAGAGGAATCTTTTGTTGAAAAACCTCCTTGTTTTGAAGATACAAAACATCCTGATCACATTTTTAGACTTACCAAAGCTTTGTATGGACTTACGCAAGCCCCTTGATCCTGGTATGATAGACTTACAGGATTTCTACTTTAAAATAATTATGTTAAGGGAAATGCAGATCCAACCCTTTTTATAAAGAATGATAAGAAAACATTTTGATTTTTCATAATTATGTTGATCATATTATATTTGGTTCAACTCAGAAATCTTTAACTGATTCCTTTACGGATCTAATGAAATATTATTTTAAAATGAGTATAATGGGTGAGTTAACATTTTTCCTTGGTTTTCAAATTTCTCAAAACCCAGAATGAATCTATATATCCCAACATTATTATATTAAATATATTCTTAAAAAGCATGGATATAACAACACTAAGAGTATAAGTACTCCTACAAGTACCTCAAATACACTTGATTTTGATGAAGCTGAGAAACTAGTAGATCAAACATATTTTAGAGGTATGATAGAAGTTTACTTTACTTAACAGCTAGTCATCCAGACTTAATGTTTTCATTATGATTATGTGCAAGATCTCAATCTAATCCTAATAAATCTCATTTAAAGGTAGTGAAAATAATTTTTCACTACCTAAAGGGAACCATAGATTTAGGACTCTTCTATACTTCTGGAAATGATTTTGTTTTGAAAATTTTTTCAGATACTGACTTTGGTGGTTGTAGAATGGATAGAAAGAGTACATCCAGAACTTACCATTTCTTAAGAGATTCATTAGTTTCTTGGTTATGAAATAAGTAACACTCAGTAGAACTTTCCACTGCTGAAGCTGAATATGTAGCATTTAGAAGTTGTTGTGCTCAAGTGTTGTGGTTGCAACAGACACTCACAGAATATGGTATGAGTTTTACCAAAACAAAAATTTTGTGTGATAAGAAAAATGTCATTTCCCTTAGTAAAAACCATGCACATCACTCTCATGTAGAACACATAGATATTAGGCATCCCTTTCTTAGGTATCACACACAAAAAAGAAGATATCATTCTTCAATTTATTGGAATGCAAGATCAACTTGTTGATATTTTTAAAAAATATTTACCCTCCGATAGATTTGAATATATTAAATAGAATTTAGGAATGATAACCGTAATTAATCATCTTTGTTAACTTCCTGTTGAAATAAATCTCCTTATAGTAATAAACTCTTTTTCATAGGGGGAGTAAATTTTCTTGTTAATTTTTCAAGTTTTTCGTAATGAAGTTTTTCAAGTTTTTCATATTGTAGTTTTTCAAGTGTTTTGTAATGACGTTTTTCATGTTTTTCATAATAAAGTTTTTCAAATTTTTCGTAATGAATTTTTTCAAGTTTTTCGTAATGAATTTTTTCACGTTTTTTCAAAATGAAGTTTTTCATGTTTTTTAATAATAAAGTTTTTTAAGTTTTTTTCATAATGAAGTTTTTCATGTTTTTCATAATGATGATTTTTGTAATAGAGTTTTTTTGTTTTCATTTTTTTCGTAATCAAAATTTTCAGAATCTAAATTTCTTCAAGAATAATTTTTCCTCAATAGGAATAATCTTCCTGGTAATTTGAATGGTATGATTTCTTTCTTAAGTTTTCGTAAACATCATTTACTTACTAGTATTTTCTTTTGTGTTTTAAATTTTTCAGATTCTAGTTTCCTTAAATATAAATGTTTTCCTTTAAAACCCTCAAAAGATTAGATCCTGCCAAATTTTTCTTGCAGCTATCCTTTCAACCGTCATATCTAATCAGAATATTTCTCAACCGTTGGATTATCTTTGGAACTTCAACTATCATTTCGAACGCCTATATAAATGACCCCCAGAAGGTGATCCCACATTGGATTTCAAGGCTTTGTGTGTTGAAGATCTTCCCCCCTTTCAAAATCCCATTATGAACCTCCCAAATCTTGCTCAAATCTAAATGTATTTTGAAGTTCCTTCTCAAGAGATGTAAATTGTCAAGTCAATTTTGGAGTGGCAGATTTACAAAGAGAGGTTGGTGCATCCAAATTTCTTTTCCAAGTACGATTCCATTATATCCAAGAACATTAAGTTGAATGGATGGTAAATCATTTTCAAATCAAATCCAGGAGCTCAAGATGTAGTATATCGGGATCTGCTTGTGGAATTTTATGAATTTGTGTGATTTTTCAAAGAAGAAGAGAGGAATAAATTTTCTTTCAAAAGCTTTGGAAAAACTTGTTCCCTTTCATACACCAAGGTTGCTAGCTTGGTGGGGTTTTCTTATGAAGGGGAAGCTGAATTATGTTCCCATAAATTGCCGGATGTACAAGGAAGTTTTCTCAAGGTAAAAGCTATGGAGTGTCTTGGACTTTCAGATGTCAAGACTCTAAAGATTTCTCATTTGTATACAAATAATAGGATCCTTGAATTTTGGGTTCAAGGTTTTATCATTCCAATAAAAGGTGATAAGGACACCTTGAAGAAGAGAGACATGTAAATTTTATATTTTCTGGTGAATCTGAGAAAGATAAACTTGATGAAGCATATTACCATTACGATAGAGAATCTCAAGAATGGAAACTTGAAGGCTTAGATTATAATGTATCCTACCATCCTCTTCAAGTTGATTATTCTGCATTTGGAGTCTTTTAAAATACCTTGTAGTTAAAAGATGAGAAATTGAAAAGTCATGTTAGTAAGTGATGATACATTAAAGAGAATGAATATTGGTTTCTCTAAAGATTTCAGAGAATTCTATGACTTACCATAGGAAGAGGCTGAAGCTGTTCTGAAGGAACAAGAAGTTCCTAAACTATTGAAAAAATGAGGAAAGAAGAGGAAGTTGAAAGAACTAGTAATTAAAGATAAAACACCAGAGGCTAAAGGAACCCAATCTGCACCTCCAAAGCCCAAGAAGTAGGAATCTTATCCAGATGAGGTTGTATCCAAGTGGAGGGAAGACAAAAAGTATAGGAAATAAGGGGATCCAAGTTTTGGTTTGGATCCTGCTGAGGCCAAGGATTTGAAATAGAAGACAGCTGATGATATTGAGAAGCAAGCTATGGAAAAGAAGAAAAATATGAAGATGTTGGAAGATGAAATTGTGCAATCCCTTCTTAGGGATACTGAGAAATCATCTGAGAATATCCCTGTACCAAAATCCTTCCTGGTGGAACCCTTACCTGAGACACCGGGGAAGAAAATTCTCACTCTGAAAAAAGTACAAGAAAATGTTGTTGAAGAAAAGAAAGTTGTGGAAGAAGAGGAAAGCAGTGGTGAAATAGAAGACCTCATGCAGAAAGTTGAAGAATTTCATGAGAAGGAAAGTGCATTTGAGAAATTTCCAATCTAGTCTTCTCAAGCCGGATCTTCGAATCTTTCTACTCCTGGGTTAGATGAAAAATATGAAGATGAAGTGAACAATCTTTCTGAGGAATGAAGTTATAATCATCATTTCATTCACCCAGAATATGCTGAGGAAGAAGCTGATAATGAGAAGATAGATGAATATAGAATTATTTAGCTGTCTGACAGTGAACAAGAGTCTCTTAATGAGGAAGTTGTTTCGAGAAATAATAATGGGAAATAGGTGATTGTGGATACACCTATTAAAGATTTTTTAATGAAAAAAGAATTTGATGGATCTTCGAAGAGGAATATTGTCAAACTAGAGAAAGATCCTTCCCTAAGAAAAGTCTCAAATTTGGAATCATCATCCCTATGACATGATTTTGTCATTCAATCACTAATGAAGCTTTTTGACACTATTCCAATCTTTCCAAGAATTAACTTGAGATTTCAGATGCTCCAACACAGCTTGAATCAAAAATTGGATTCTTTATCCATGGTGATGAATAAGTGTGTAAAACTTGAGGATGACTTCAAGAACTTCTTAATTAACTATGATTCCCACAAAAAATATTGTAAGAAAGTGATTAGCTAGTCAAAGTATATAGTTGAAGACTTGAGAGATCATGATGAGTTTCAACATGATGTTAAGGAAGATTTTGATAACGAAGATAGTAAAATCAAGGATCTCATGACTAGCTTTGAGGAAAAGGTAACTCTTGAGAAGAATAATCAGATTCAAGAGGTAAAGGATATGAATGGGAAGCTATATTCTGTTTCCCAATGTTGGAAAATGTAAAGGGCTCTTCGGATTGAGATCAAAGAGAAGCTAGTTAAGCAAGATGAGTTGTTGAAGGCTCAGGTAGATGCTCTGAAGGCTTAGGATGAAATGATCAAAGCTTTAGAGAAGAAAGCAGTGTATTAGGATAAACTCCTAAATCAAGAAGAGGAAGACCATAAGGAACTCAAAAGGCTGAAAACCATAGTGAAGAAATTGATACCCAAGGAGAAGGAAGGAAAATAGATCCAATCCGATCTTTTATTGTATTCTTTCCTTCTACAAATTCTTCTTATCTTAATGAAATTTTGGTTTCCTATTTTGGTTTGGATGCTTTGTACAAATATTTTAGGTACTACAATTTCTTTTACATTCCCTTAAAAAAAACTTCAAATCACAATGGGGGAGAAAGGAAAAATAATACTAAGAAAATAAGAAATATCCCTAAGTAAGGGGGAGTTCATCTAAGAGGGAGTTTTCATTACGAAGATTTCTGTATTCAAGAATATGTAAAATCTAATTCCAAAAATATAGAATACAATCCTTAGAGTTCCAAAGCCTAAGGGGGAGTTAGAATTATTCATTATTGTCCATGTGTAAAGGGAGATAAGTTTTATTTCAAAGTCTAGAAATATTTTTTCTAAGTCCTTATATTCTTTTTTGTAAGGATGTTTATGCTTTCCAAAAGGGGGGATATTGTTGAGTCAATAAGGTTTTCCTTATGAATTTTTCATTCCTTCATGTTTGGGGGATATTGTTGAGTTAATCAGGTCTCCTTTTTACTTCACCTTTCCTTCTTGTTTTGAAAATCACAAACACCATATCTTAAGGAAAATCTCATTCTACCCTGTGTTTTACTTCTCTAAGGAAAATTTTCCTTCCCCATGGAAATTTATCCTTAACATGTTTTTCATTGTTCATTATTATGTCCAAATATAAAATTTAGTTTAGTAACCAAAACCATGGAATCATAAAATACTTAGATGAAGAGAATTCTATTTTCAAACTCCGAATTCTGACTTTGAGTTCTCTGAATTCAAACTCCGAACTCTTCTGATTTATGACTTTGAGTTCTCTGAATTCGGACTCTGAGCTCTTCTAAGTTCTGAATCCGAGTTCTTTGAATTCAGACTCCAAACTCTTCTGATATCTGACTCCAAATTCTAATGAATTCATACTCTGAAATTTGTAAGTTCAGACTCCGAATTCTCATGAACTCTAACTCTGAACATTATAAGTTTAGACTCATAATTCTCATGAACTCTAACTCAAAACATTACAAGTTATGACTTCTAATTCTCATGAACTCTGTCTCCGAACTTAGTAAGTTTAGGTTCCAAATTCTTTTGAATATAGATTCCGAGTTTCCTTGAAATTCAGACTCTGGAATTCTATAGAGTTCAAGTTCCAAATTCCTTAGAAAATAGAATCTGAATATCCTTGTATTATTGTAACATCCCAGGTAAATAAATAATATTACATTCTAAGGTTTATCAATATTTGTGAATAAAATTTTAATATTACTTTAAAGGGAATTCTATGCTCGATGGCATACCCAATACGCAACAACGAGTTTCGTTAAAATCTTACGTTGCACACTAATAATATAATAATATTATAATAGTTAACGCATAGCCGTTGTAATGGAGGGAATGAACATAAATAACTAATAAATTATTACATATGTTTGTTAAATATTTTTACATTTATCCAATAAATGTTAGAGGCTTAAAACCCAAATGAATCCAATTTTAAGAATAAATACTCTAATATTTTTTTTAAAAGATTATTTTACTCCCTTTTGATGGCGAACCTTTTTTAAATATAACTTCTGAAAATTTTATAAGCTCTATTTGTCAAAATAAACTTATTCTTTATGATTGGGACATTGAAATTTACTTTGGATAAATATTTGATATGTTTCTGACAATGTTCATTTTTTAATGAATAGTGAAAAATATTGCATTTTACATCAAAACTTATTTTTCATCTAATTTAAATAAATTTTTAGATTATGTTTTTAATTGGTTTTAAAGTTTAATTACAATATATTTTTACAATTTAATTCAATGGTGTTCATTGGAATTAATTTCACTTTGAAAATGGATATAAACAAGTGCCAAACGTTTCATAGATATTACTTCCAAAAAACCCGCTATTTGTTTTGATAGCAGGAATTAACTATATGATTTATTAATGAAACTTATATGTTTTGAATTTGGTAAAATGGAAATAATTTCTGAATTTGAAATATAAAATATAGACTAGGGTTAATTTTTGGTATTTTTCTGATAATGCTTTTTTTAATGAATAGTGAAAAATACAGTTTTTAATTCAAAACTGCCTTTTCATCCAATTTATTTATATATTTAGATTGTAATTTTAATTTTATTTAAAGTGTAATTGAATTATGTTTTTATCAATTAATAAAATTTTATTCATTGGAAGTAATTTCACTTTTCAATTGGATGTAAAAATAAGTCAATCTTTTGACAAATTTTACTTCTTAAAAACTCGTCTTTTGTTTTGACAACAGGGTTTACTTTTTAAATTAATTAATAAAATTTATGTGTTTTGAATTTGATAAAATGGATTCCGTATTTGGAATCAGAAGGTCCAAATTATTTAATTAAGACTCTTTTGTTTTTTGACATTATGAATAGTAACGACGGTAATTATCTTTAATTATCGTGTTTAATTAGTAATCAGGTAATTAAGGGTAAGAAAATAATATCATAAAAATATAAAATGACCCCAAAATGTGTCCTAATTCTATTTTTTGTGTCTTTTCTGACCATGGGATGCCTTGTTCCAACCTTGTGACCCCATGGAATCACTTTAGTGTGATAGTGACCTTTTATCATATTTTTTTTAAAGAAAGGAAAATGTAACCAAAGTATGTAACACCTAAGTAAAATAATTTTCATTTTGTCCACATAAAATATCTCTTAGACTATAAATAGTCATTAGAAATTTAAAAATATTTCCTACATCATAGTATTTTTTTTATAATTTTTAGACATTAAATAAATTAAATTATATATGACATCATGATGATGTAGCGATTACCTCATTAATGAACGATTTAAATAAAATGAAAAGATAATGTAAAATATAAGACTTAAACTTGGAAAAAACCTATTTTAGGAGTATATTTCTAACCCTTATCACATTATCCAAGAAATATATCAATGTGGGTTCCTTAAAATCCAAAACTCTTTTTAAAATAAAGTAACATTTCTTGACATTCCATGAGTGCCCCTCCTCTCCTCTTATAAAAGGTCCCCACATCTACCTCCTTACCCACACCTCTCAAGCCTTTGACTCGGCCAACCACTACCCATTTCACCTCTCCACATCCCTCTATTCATCATTGAAACCTCACCTTAGTCATAAAGCTCTTCAAAGAACCCTTTTGGTTCAAATCAAAGGGAGTTACCTGATTTAAAGGTAATGTCTTCTCTTATGTTCTTTTGTTTTGTTTTGCTTCTCCAACCCCCTAAACTCTTTTTATTCCTTTTTTTTGTAACAAAACCAGTATCATAATATACTAGGATTTTTTTATAATAATTATTAGAGCTACACTTACACACAAATTAGTCTAATGGTTAAAGAACATACATTTTCTGTGGATGGCGAATTACTGCCACACGAAACAATGATTGGTCAATATTCTTTTAACACCTTTAAAGGTGGCCATTATGATGTAACTGTATTTTATATATGATATATATGGTATTTATGTTTTATATATGCTTCTGTATTTTATATTTAAATCATACCTTTATTCTTTGCATGTTGAACAAATGCGATAATTTCATATGAGGAAGTGCGGACTACAGCCCCCTCAAGTGATGTGACTCATTCATGCAATACATGGAATTTATAAATAATGAAATTAATGAACTTATGTGACCTATATAACATATATATTATACTTTAATTATAATATACATATCTCTCAATTATTTTTAATTCCATTAATATGACAAAGAAATGAAAGTAGCGTCCATGCATACGTACGGTCTACCGTCTCCATGAGCGGTGCATTTTATTTATTTTTATCTCCAAATGTTATGGAATAGTATAAAATGAATATGTACTGGATATATATGATATTTAAATCATTAATACTCTTCTGGAGATTATGTACTTATAACTACATGAACGATTCCTTTCAAACAAGTTCATTTTTGACTCATGTACCAAACATCGACAAAAACATTTGATATGAACTCACATAATTAACTAATTATTATAACATTATAATATGTGATATGAATTGAATAATAAACTTTAAAGGAGGTCCTTAAGAAATTATAAATTGAGAAAAGTTTATTATTCAAGAATATAAAGAAACAAACAAGACAAGTCGGACTTGAGGTAAGGGATCCTACCTCTCTCTTTCTTTTTAAGTACTCTTTTTATGTAACTCGCTTTAAGCTCCTATTTCTTATGTTGGGGGATGTTCTTTTATATTCCTATTTATGTTATTTCTATGTTCATATAAATAGAGACCATATTTTATTTCATCAATCCATTTTTTTTGGAAGTTTTATGTGGCGCTGTTAGGCTACCAAGTTTTTGTAAGGGATTTTTCATCTCACTTTTATTCCCGTGAGATTTATGATAAATTTGCCACTATTTGTTTTGAGTGGTGTATGTACTTCCCATTATTCTAATCTTTGTGTAATATATTTTCTTTTGTGTTTTTTTACGTCAACGTTGTACGGTCCTTCTTTCATGGTGCGAACATTTCGAAAGTTACCCAAATCGGTAAGGGAACCTTTCACCCTCCTATTTTTAGAAGACTTATTTTGTTATGACTTTTAATTTACATATTTTTATGTTGGGATATGTTCTTCTATATCCTTATTGATTTAATTTTATTTCCAAGTGATGAGATACCATTTTCTCTCTCATCAACTAATTTTATGAATTTTAAAGTGACGTCGTTAGGATGTAAAATTTTACCAAGGGAACTTCTTAACCCAATTTCGATTTCTTTGGGTTCAACATGTAGTTATTGAATATGTCATCCTTTGAATATGTGTGAATTACCTTTGATTTTTTTACACTTAATATCCACTTATATTGGGTTTATTTATATTTGTCACACATAATTATGAGATTGATTTATCCTTAATTTAAGGATACCTTCTTTATAATGGATTTCATCTCATTTTACATTTCAATTGAGACTTTATTGTTGTTATGCACCAGTTCACTATTATATGGTGTATATACTATACTTTGGAATATTATATCTTGAATCCCTTTATTCTCATGATATTATAAAGTTATGATTAAATTTTATTCCTCAATTATTGTATTCAAGTGTCTCTCATTTTGTTAAAAACCCTTTAACTAAAATATCATTTTAAATGTTTTATTGATTTATTCTTATAAATATTTCTAATTAATATCCATGTTTTCAAAATGGTTTTACGGATTTATTTATATGTATATTAATGGTTTAAAATGATAAAAGATTCAAAGTGGAATGGGACACTTTGATTCAAAAATCTCTTTATTAAATGGTTTTAAATGGTTTTGAAAATGGTTTTTTAGAATGGATTAATTATTTCAATATCTTAAAAGGTTATATTGTTATTGCAATGTGGGAATGTTATCTTTCCTTTATGTTTAAGTTATGTTATGTGATTATGTTATGGTTCTTGGTCATTGTTTATGAATATGGGTGGTTCTATGATAAACTTAGGGCGGGTGAGCCCGATATAGCTCTCTAATGCATTGGGTAACGCGAAGGAGTTAAACGTTAAGGTTTCTCTGAAGAGGTTTAGGGAATATACTGTGATGGGTATTCCAAACATTACCATGAGGGTTACTCCCTACATAAGAATGTTATGAATTCCTCAAGTTACCTTTATTCCTTATGATTTCTATTGAGTTATGCATAAATCTTATGATTTCATGAGGTATGTTAAATTGCTTATCTTTTATGAGTAAAGTATGATTTCATTGATTTTTATGTATACATGAACTGATGTTTTATTTCTGTGCTGTTATAACCTTTACTGAGATTTTTATGCTCATCCTATGTTTTTGAAATGTTTTCACATGACATAAAGTTGAATAGGTTCAAGGATGGGATCAACGAAATGTCAGGCTGTTTAAAACAAGGAACTAGACATGACTCTCTTGTTCAAGAGTTTTTATTTTGTGGAAAAAATGTCAACTGAGTAGATTTGTCTACTTTATAATCTTTGAGATGTAATAGTTATGTTCTAATTCACTAAAACTCTAAACCTGAATAGATCCTAAATGTGAATTATTCATTTTAATTCAATATTAAGTAAGGTTTAAGGTTGGGTCCTTATAGTTGGTATCAAAGGTTGGTTTAGATAACTCTAGAGGTTAGAGTGTTTTTTAAGAAAAAGTGACAAGTTGTGTATAACCACAATGCTTAGTATATTAGATCGAGTCATTGTTTTTTTATGTTAGAATGAGTTTGAGATAACTTGGATAAGTATATATTGGTGTTTATCTTCCTCTTTATTATATGATGATTTTAATGATATACTCACACTGAACTTTTTCATTTTAGTAAATGGCGGGATCTAGAGGGCACCAAAGTAACAGTGGATTTGAAGAAAACTGTGACATTTTATGAAAGAACAAATGAATGATATGGGAGCTGCAATGAGAACTCTTGTGGTTATCCTCAACCAACTATCTGGAGTCATGATTGACCATATAAACCTTAGTGATTTTTATAAGGAATCATATATGCGAGGAACAAATCCCTACAGAATTTCAGTTAATAATCATAAAGGTAAGTATGTTCAAAAATCTATGTGTCAAATATGTGGAAAGAAACACATAGGAAAATGTTTCAAAGGGACAGAAAGATGCTATAGATGTGGAAATGAAGGTCATAAATCAAGAACCTTCCATGGAAAAAGGAAGCATCTATTTGACTATAGGAAAGGGAAATAAGTTCTTTCTGAAGGATTAATTGACTGTTTTAAATGTGGTGTGCATGGTAATTATGAAAACACATGTCCTATGAATAAGTTTCAAGAATGGGGTCACCAAGATCGTACAAATATTCATTTACCAATAACTAATTCCATTCTAATTGAGGATTAAGAAAATGATAATGACTAATGAAAGGTATGGATTATTTCTTAACATATGTTTTCCTATTATTGGAATCTTAGGATATGATTCATGATTTTGTTTGTAGGAAATAATTATTTCAGAATAAGTTGAAAATGAATGGCTAATGGATCATGAAGAATGTTGAATGAGTAAGAAGTCAACATATAAGGGATTCAAGAGTTATGGTAGATTTTAGGATGGTGAAATTCTTAGATGTATTAAGTATCTTTTGATTATGGGGTTACATTAGAAGACTTTTTATAGTAACCCTGATGTTTGATATATAAAAATTTTATTCAAGGAATAATTATCCTTTCTTTTGTGGATATAGTTATAAAGAACCATTTGGGTTTATATGATCCTTTAATTTGAGGCAATTACTGGTTAATACATTTTGGGTTGCAAAATGAACATTATTATATAACCATTGTGGTTAAAATATGTTATGGTTATTTTTAAAGATTTTATCTCTTTTAGGGGGGATGTTTTAAGAATTATATAGTTTTGGAAAAAGGACAAAACGAAGACCGTGTGACAACCCGTCGCGTCAGACAAAGCTGCGGGAATTGAACCCACAACCAAAGTGCAACTGGTATTTATCACCTACCACTGGACTACGTGAAGTCCCTGTTTAGTTTTAATGATTATTTTTAGTTAGATGATTTTATGAATTAAGAGTAAGTTAATTTTGGGTTATCAATGGAAATTATTAACCTATCATGGAGGATATGTGATTAGGTTAATTACTTTTCAGTATGAGACTATAAGAGTAACTGATGTTATTTTAGAGAAAAATGTTATGATTTGTCTTAGGAGACTACGTGATTAAATCCTTCAGAGATTTGGTTTTTAATATTAGTTTGGTTTACTTTGAAGAATTTTATGGATAGATGTTTATTGAATGGTCTTTGTTTAACTTTGGGTTTTGTTTGACAAATTTTGGATATTAGGAGTAGTTTTTATTTTTGTAAAAAAAATATCTTTTTCAGGTATTATTTGATCTCGTACTAACCTTTTTGGTTTGGTTTTTATTGAGATCTAAATACATGGGAAATATATA
The DNA here is from genome assembly GCA_963277665.1 of Viscum album. Lineage (NCBI taxonomy): Eukaryota > Viridiplantae > Streptophyta > Magnoliopsida > Santalales > Viscaceae > Viscum > Viscum album. The sequence continues at coordinate 1,102,589,575 of OY728131.1, read as the reverse complement.
GTTCTCTTTTGTGGATTAGGTGATTCTCAAGAAGTTTATTATAGTACTCTTAATGAGAAAAAGTCTTCATAAATACTTGTCTTTTGGAGAAAATATGAGTTTGATTAAGGAATCTAGTAAAAGATGAAAGTCTACGTGAAAAGTATGTTTCATTATGATTTAGTTAATCTCAAAAATAAATTCCTCAATGAAAATTGACTTAAAACAAAAATGTTGTCTGTTAACTTTTCCTACTGGGGAATCAAATACTGTTTAACCCATCAAAAGTTTGTGATTTTCTTGTGGTTAACTTTCTCCTAGACATGTTTACTATCACACTCCATCAGAACATGACCCTTTGTTTTCTCCTCCATATCCATATTTTCTTACTTGGAATCCTAGTATGGGTTAACTCAGGTGACCTTTGTACTTATCTCTCTTTCTTTTAAAGTGATAGTTTTACTGACTCTTGTTCCGATGTGGGACTTTCAATGAAGTTTCCAAGCCCAATTTTGAAATTGCGAGGACGCAATTCCCAAAAGGGGGGAAGGATGTAACATCCCAGGTAAATAAACAATATTACATTCTAAGGTTTATAAATATTTGTGAATAAAATGTTAATATTACTTTAAAGGGAATGTTATGCTCGATGGCATACCCAATACGCAACAACGAGTTTTTTTAAAATCTTACGTTGCACACTAATATTATAACAATATTATAATAGTTAACGCCTAGCCGTTGTAATGGGGGGAATAAAAAAAATAACTAAAAAATTATTACCAAAGTTTGTTAAATATTTTTACATTTATCCAAAAAATGTTAGAGGCTTAAAATCCAAATGAATCCAATTTTAAGAATAAATATTCTAATATTTTTTTAAAAAGATTGTTTTAATGCCTTTTGATGGTGAACCTTTTTAAAATCTAACTTATAACAATTTTATAAGATCTATTTTTCAAAATAAAATTATTCTTTATTATTAGGAAATTGAAATTTACTTTGGATAAATTTTTCGTATGTTTCTGACAATGATCATTTTTTAATGAATAGTGAAAAATATTGCATTTTACATCAAAACTGCTTTTTCATCTAATTTAAATATATGGTTAGATTATATTTTTAATTTTTTTTAAAGTTTAATTAGAATATATTTTTACAATTTAATTCAATTTTGGTCATTATAATTAATTACACTTTGAAAATGGACATAAACAAGTGTCAAACGTTTCATAAATATTGCTTCCAAAAAACCCGCTATTTGTTTTGACAGCGGGAATTAACTATATGATTTATTAATGAAACTTATATGTTTTTAATTTGGAAAAATTTAAATAATTTTTTAATTTGAAATATAAAATATAGCTTAGGGTTAATTTTTGGTATTTTTCTGACAATGCTTTTTTTAATGAATAGTGAAAAATACAGTTTTAAATTCAAAACTGCCATTTCATCCAGTTTATTTATATATTTATATTGTCATTTTAATTGTTTTTAAAGTATAATTTAATTATGTTTTTATCACTTAATACAATTTTTTTCATTGGAATTAATTTCACTTTTCAATTGGATGTAAATACAAGTCAATCTTTTGATAAATTTTTCTTCTTAAAAACTCGTCTTTTGTTTTGACAACGGGATTTACTTTTTAAATTAATTACTAAAATTTATGTGTTTTTAATTTGATAAAATGGATTCAATATTTGGAATCATAATTTCCAAACTATTTAATTAAGACACTTTTGTTTTTGGACATTATGAATAGTAACGACGGTAATTATCTTTAATTATCGTGTTTAATTAGTAATCTGGTAATTAAGGGTAAGAAAATAATATCATAAATATATAAAATGACCCCAAAATGTGTTATAAAGATATTTTTGGTGTCTTATCCAACCGTGGGATGCCTTGTTCCAACCTTGGGACCTCATGGAATCACTTTAGTGTGATAGTGACCTTTTATCATATTTTTTTTAAAGAAAGGAAAATGTAACCAAAGTATGTAACAACTAAGTAAAATAATTTTCATTTTGTCTAAATAAATGATATATTAGACTATAAATATTTATTGGAAATCTAAAAACACTTAATCATCATAGTATTTTTTTTATAATTTTTATACATTATATAACTTAAATTATTTATGACATCATGATGATGCAGTGATTACCTCATTAATGAACGATTTAAGTAAAATGAAAAGATAATGTAAAATCTAAGACTTACACTTGGAAAAAACCTATTGGATGAGTATATTTCGAACCCGTATCACCTTATCCTCGAAATATATCAATTTGGGACCTTTAAAATCCAAAAATAGTTTTAAAATAAAGTAACATTTCTTGACTTTCCATGAGTGCCCCTCCTCTCCTCTTATAAAAGGTCCCCACCTATACCTACTTAACCACACCTCTCAAGCCTTTGGCTCGGCCAAAAGCTACCCATTTAATCTCTCCACATCCCTATCTTCATCATTTAAGACTCACCTTAGGCAGAAAGCTCTTCAAGGAACCCTTTTGGTTCAAACCAAAGGGAGTTACCCGATTTAAAGGAAATGTCTTCTCTTATGTTCTTTTGTTTTATTTTGATTATCAAACCCCCTAAACTCTTTTTATTACTTTATTTTGTCAAAACACCAGTATCTTAAATATACAATGATTTTTTTATAATAATTATTAGTGCTACACTTACACAAACACCCATCTAATGGTTAAAGAACATAGTGTTTCTGTAGATGGTGAATTACTGCCTCACAAAATGATGATTGTTCAATATTCTTTTAACACCTTTAAAGGTGGACATTATGATTTCACTGTATTTTATATATGATATATATGGTATTTATGTTTTATATATGATTCTGTATTTTATATTTAAATCATACCTTTATTCTTTTCATGTTGTGCAAATGCGATAATTTCATATGAGGAAGTGCGGACTACCGCCCCCATCAAGTGATGTGACTCATTCATGCAATACATGGAATGAATAAAGAATGAAATTAATGAAATTATGTGACCTATATAACATATATATTATACTGTAATTATAATATATATATATATATCTCAATTATTTTTAATTCCATTAATATGACAAAGAAATGAAAGTAGCGTTCATGCGTATGTACGGCCTACCGTCTCCATGAACGGTGAATTTCATTTCTTTTTATCTCCAAACGTTATGGAAGAGTATAAAATGAATATTTACAGTATATATATGATATTTAAATCATTAATACTATTCTGGATATGATTTACTTATAACTACATGGATGATTCTTTTCAAACAAGTTCATTTTTGACTCATGTACCAAACATCGACAAAAACATTTGATATGAACTCACATAATTAACTAATTATTATAACATTATAATATGTGATATGAATTGAATAATAAACTTTAAAGGAGTTCCTTAATAAATTATAAATTGAAAAAAGTTTATTATTCATGCATCTAAAAAAACGAACAAGACAAGTCAGACTTGAGGTAAGGGATCCTACCTCTCTCTTTCTTTTTAAGTACACTTTTTATGTATCTTACTTTAAGATACTATTTCTTATATTGGGGGATGTTATTTTATATTCCTATTTTTTTACTATAAATTTTCATATGAAGAGAGACCATATTTTATTTCATCAATCCATTTTTTGGAAGTTTTAAGTGGCGCTGTTAGGCTGCCGAGTTTTCGTAAGGGATTTTTCATCTCACTTTTATTCCCGTGAGATTTATGCTACATTTTCCACTATTTTTTTTTGATTTGTGTATGTACTTACCATTATTCTACTCTTTTTGTAATATAATTTCTTTTGTGGGTGTTTACATCAACATTGTACGGTCCTTCTTTCATGGGGTGAACATTTCTAAAGTTACCCAAATCGGTAAGGGAACCTTTCACCCTCCTATTTTTAAAATACTTATTTTTTTATGTCTTTTAATTTACATATTTTTATGTTGGGATATGTTCTTATATATCCTTATTGATTTAAATTTTATTAACAGGTGATGAGATACCATTTTCTCTCTCATCAATTAATTTTATTAATTTTAAAGTGACGCCGTTAGGCTATCGAATTTTACCAAAGGAACTTCTTAACCCAATTTCGATTTCTTTAGGTTCAACACTTAGTTATTGAATATGTAATCATTTGAATATGTGTGAATGACCTTTGATTGTTTTACACTTAATATCCACTTATATTGGGTGTATTTATATTTGTCACACATAATTATGAGATTGATTTATCCTTAATTTAAGGATGCCTTTTTTATAATGGATTTCATCTCATTTTATATTTCTATTGAGACTTCATTGTTGTTATGCACACGTTCAATCTTATATGGTGTATATACTATCCTTTGGAATATTATATCATGAGTCCCTTTATTCTCATTATATTATAATGTTCTAATTAAATGTTATTCCTCAATTATTATATTCAAGTGTCTCTCATTTTGTTAAAAACCCTTTAACTAAAATATCGTTTTAAATGTTTTATTGATTTATTATTATAAATATTTCTCATGAATATCCATGTTTTAAAAATGGTTTTAAGGATTTATTTATATGGATATTAATGGTTTAAAATGTTAAAATCTTCAAAGTGGTATGGTACACTTTGATTCAAAAATATCTTTATTAAATGGTTTTAATTGGTTTTGAAAATCGTTTTTTAGAATGGATTCATTATATCAATATCTTAAAAGGTTATATTGTTATTTCAATGTGGGAATGTTATATTTCCTTTATTCTTAAGTAATGTGATGTTATTTTGTTATGGTTCTTGGGAATTGTTTATGAAGACGGGTGGTTTCGTGATAAACTTAGGGCGGGTGAGCCTGATATAGCTCTCCAATGCATTGGGTAACGCGAAGGAGTTAAACGTTAAGGTTTCTCTAAAGAGATTTAGGGAATATACTGTGATGGGTATTCCAAACGTAACCATGAGGGTTGCTCCCGACGTAAGAATGTTATGAATGCCTCAAGTTACTTTTATGCCTTATGATTTCTATTGGGTTATGCATAAATCTTATGATTTAATGAGGTATGTTAAATTGCTTATGTTTTATGAGTAAAGTATGATTTCATTGATTCTTATGTATACATGGACTGATGTTTTCTTTCCGTACTATTATAACCCTTACTGAGCGTTTTATGCTCATCCCAAGTTTTTGAAATGTTTTCACAGGACATAAAGTTGAATATGGTCAAGGATGGGATCAAGGAAATGTCAGGCTGTCTAAAATAAGAAACTAGACGTGACTCTTTTGTTCAAGAGTTTTTTATTTTTTGGAAAAAAATGGCAACTAAGTAGATTTTTCTACTTTTTAATCTTTGAGATATAATAGCTATGTCCTAATTCTCTAAAACTATAAACCTGAAAAGATCCTCAATGTGAATTATTCATTTTAATTCAAGATTAAGTATGGTTTAAGACTGGGTCCTTATAATTATAGACACCGAATGTGTTTTTGGTTAGACTCCAAACTTTTATTTTCTTACATTCCAAATAATTGATTTTGGTTATGTAACTATATTTTTTTCTTACACTTATTTTTGTTATAAATGATTTAGTGTATTCAGTTACTAACTAACCGTTGTTTGAGTGACATGTTTACAGGTCCCTCTGAAATTTAAGGAAAAATATGAGCGTTTGAGGAGGGAGGTGACTGTTGGTGATGTGCCTATAAATAGGAGCTCATTTGAAAGAGCTCGACATTGTCCTATTAATCTATAGATTACATTTTGTTGAACTGATTTCTAGAGAGAGAATCTCATTACTTTGTGAATACTAAACTTTTTGTTCAGATTTTCTTTGTGAGACTCTTATTGTTGTTGTGTACAGTCGAGGGCTTTGAGGGATAGGAAGATAGAGGTGTCGACTACCTTGAAACTGAAGGCTTCCTTGCTGAGGAAGACAGAGGTTCCTACTACCTTAAGGTTGAGGGCATGCGGGGATAGAATGACAGACTTCGATCTTCATATTGAGGGCTTACCCTGGTGTGGGTAAGACATACTTTCTTGAAAGTATAACTCAAGGTACCTTTATCCAATGATGTTGGATACCATTCTCTTTGGGTTAAAAGATTTACTACTTATCACTTTTTTTGTTACAAGTTTTCCACTGAATTTTATTTTTTGAGGAAAGTATAACTATCTTATACTACCTTATACTTGTACTCTGATTTAGTGAGATTCTATATGCTTTAAGGTATAATATTTATCTTTGTAAACTTTCATTAAGTTTCATTTTATGGAACCATCTTTTTGGATTCACTTTCTCGAAATCATATTTCCAGAATCTAACAAGTGTATAGAACTTAGTGGTTTTGTGAATTACCTTGTTTAACCTTGTTAAACATAACCGTCTTTAAAAGTTCCAAAATAATTTTTTAAAGAATACAATTCACCCCCACCCCCTCTTGTATATTTAGCATCATTAGATACTTCATATAGTATCTATATTATTTCGATCCTACATTTGGTATTATTAAGTATATCATACTCACACATACCATCTCAACATGGAGAATATGACTTCATTTGCGAGGGGAAGACGATCGTCGATTAAATACATCCCACATTGGAGGATGTCCCGAAGAAGAAAGTCAAAGTCAAGGTTGGCATTCTTTATTGGAGAGATTTCGCCCAAGTTCTCTAATGATCTCTATTTTTCCAAGCCTTTTCTCCAATTCCACCAAAATGAAAATGTATCCCAAGATAATAGATTGTGATATCTACTATTTAGTTTATTGAAACCAATTAAAAGTAGATTAATTAATTAAATAGAGTTTTCATAGTAATTGTTGGAGGAGTTGAAGAGGCTCCCCCACATTTAATAGGAAGTTTGAGGGTTTCTCCATTAAAGGGGAGTTCAAGGGGGTTATACCCCGGGTGGTCCCCACCACTATAACATCTCATGAGATGTTAGTTCGGGTGGTCCCCACCATCATAACCTCTTATGGGGGTTTAGGTCTAGTGGTCCCCACTTCTCAACATCAACATGGAATAAAAATAAAAATAAAAGCTACACAATTTTATTTTTATTTTATTTTTTTATAAATATGTGAAAAGCTAGCTTCCACCCTCGACCTACTACAGTCAAGGTGAAGGTCTCCTTAAGCGAATAGTGGTGCTGAAAGTTCAATAGTGCCCTCAGATTTCAATTATGAGAATTGGTTCAAATGTTAAAAAAATCACTCGCACATTTACTGAATGTACCCAAAATAATGTTATGAAATTCATTTCGGGCACTCCGGGCCTCAGAATCACGCGCTGTAAAAAAATTTGGACTCATAAAATTTCCATTTATTTAAAAAATAATTGCATTGAAATTATGGGTATTTAAATAAGAAATGTTTTTCTAAATGTCCTAATAATTTAGTAAAGAAATACATAAGTCATTTGTGGCTTACTTGAATCAACCACACATCAATTTGATTCACATTTAGTTCATTATAACTAAATGTGTGTTTTTTATTTAAACTTGACATTTTAGATGAAAACACACTTCACATTCTCCCAACTAAGAAAAAACACATGGAATTAATTGATATTTTGGAAAATGATCCATAAGTCATTTATGACATGTAGAAATTAGGTTCACGTCAATCTGACATATGTTGTGGCTGGTATCACTCAATGTGTATGGTTTTAGTTTAAATGAAAAATTTTAGTTCAAAAGGTGTGTGAAATACTCAAAATCAAGAAAATATTATTGACTTGTCCTGATACTTTAGAAAAAAACATAAATCATTTTTTAGGTGTATTAATTTTCTTTATCTCAATCCGATACTCTGTGGGACAAGTATGACTCGAATTGTTTGTTTTTACTTTAAAAGATACATTTTTTTAATACCATGGATAACTCACTACAAACCTAGAATTTTTTAATATTTTCTTGTTACTTTAGGAAAATGATCTATAAGTCAATTTTGATATTAAACAATTAGTTGCACATCAATCTGGTACATGGTGCGACCTATATGACAGAAAGTTCTTGTTGATAATTTTAAATGAAATTTTTGTTGAGAAATTTCCACTCACTAGTAACCAAGAAAAAATACTCATGTCATATTTATGTTTTAAGAAAACATTCCTTAAATAATTTTTGATTGGTAGTAATCAGTTGCACATCAATCAGTTACATGATGTGATCGATATGACTCAAAGTGTATGTTTCTGGTTTAAAAATGAACTTTTAGTTAAAAATGTGTATTACTCACTAAAAACCAAGAAAAAACACATATTTTCTTGATGTTTTAGTAAAACGATCCATAATCCATTTTTAACATGTAGGAAACAACCACATGTCAATCCATCATACTATGTGGCCAAAATAACTAAAAGTTCATGTTTTTTATTTAAAATCGACATGTAAGGTCAAATCACACATCACAAACTCAAAACAGAGAAAAAATTCTAGGATTATATTGATACTTTATGAAAATTATCCATTGGAAATTTTTTATGAGTACGAATCTCTTATATGACAATACAAAAAACAATGTACCCGTTATGACTCAAAATACATGTTTTCAGTTTAAAAATAACCTTTTAGTTCAAAAGGTATGATCCTCATTGAAAACCAAGAAAAATCATTGGGATTTTCCTGATACTTTAGGATAGTGATCCATAAGTCATTTGTGATATATGGGAATAATATAAACATTACTCTTACACATGGTGTTCTTTAACCAACTCTATGTGTGTGTTTTCATTTTAAAAGCCACATTTTAGTTTAAATCCCACATCACATACTCAAAACTGGGTAAACTCACTCTGACTGACTTTATATTTTAGAAAAATAATCCATAATTCATTGGTAACCTATATGAATCAACTAAATTTCAATATGATACAAAATGTTCCATGTATAACTCAAAGTGCATGTTTTCATTTTAAAAGTTTTATTTTAGTTCAATAACGTGACTCACTATTGAAAACCAAGAAAATTATCTCGGATTGTTTTGTTTCATAAAAAACAACTCATATTTCATTTTTTTATATATAGGAATCAAACATACAACAATTTTATCTACATTTTTTCTTATATGAACTTAAGTGTGTATATTCAGTTTAAAAATCACATTTTAGTTAAAAAAACATACATCACACACTCAAAACAATACAAACCAACTGATATTGTCTTAATACTTTAGAAAAAATATCTATATTTATTTTTTTTATTTTAAGATTTAATCTCAGTTCAGTGTGATACATGGTGTGTTCTCTATGACTAAAATTGAATGGTTTTATTTTAAATCAACATTTTAGTTCAAATCAAACATCACATACTCAAAAATGAGAAAAATAACTTATATTGTCTTGATACATTAGGAAAAGGAACCATGTTTCATTTTTTACATGTGCCAAAAAATGTACAACAATCTAGCACACAATGTTCTAATTATGACTTAAAGGGTGTTTTTCAGTTTAAAAGTGTCATTTTAGTTAAAAAATTTGTCACAAAATGAATACTAATAAAACCCAAGGGATTATACTAATACATTAGGAAAAATATCACAATTATTTTGATGTGTAGGAATCACTCATACATCACATCAACACATGGTGTGCCCTGTATGACACTATATATGTGTTTCAGTTTAAAGGATACATTTTTGTTCAAAACACACACCATAAACTCAAAACTGGTAAAACTTTCTAGGATTGTATTAATACATTATAAAAATTATCCATAAGTAATTTTTTATGTGCATGAATAAACCACACATCAATATAAAATACAATGTTCCTAGTATTTATCAAAGTGTGTTTTATTTATTTAAAAGTTATATTTTAGTTCAAAATGCATGTTACTCCCTGAAAAACATGAAAACACATTGGGATTGTTTTTATTCTTTATGAAAATGGTCAATAAATCATTTTTGAAATATATGAATCAACCACAGGATACCCTAACACACTTTATACCCATTATGACTCTAGGGGAATGTTTTTATTTTAAAAGTTACATTTTAATTCAAAAAACACATCACATACTCAAAACCAGGAAAACATGATTGAATTTTCCAGATATTATTAGAAAAAAATAATTCATTTATGACATTTAGGAATCAACTACATGTCAATCTAACAGATTGTGGGGATGGTACAACTCAAATTGAATGTTTTCAATTTAAAAAGGGCATTTTAGTTCAGAAATGTTTATCACCTACTAAAAACTAAGAAACCCTGCTCAGATTGCATTTATACAATTATAAAAATGATCTGTAAGTCATTTTTGACATGTAAAAATTAACTGAATTTTAATTTGATGCATTGTGTGGCCATTATGACTAAAAGTTCATGTTTTTATCTAAAATTGATATTTTAGATCAATACACACATAACGAGCACAAAAATGAGAAAATGTAATCGATTATTTTTATACTTTTGGAAAACTAACCATAAGTCACTTGAGACATATACGAATCAACCAAAGCTCAATTTGTCATATAGTGTTCTCAGTATACCCAAAGTGTGTGTTTTTAGCATAAAATGATATTGTATAAATCCATTGTAACATAATTATGTTTAATTTATTTTACAATAGTATTACTAATATAAGAATTTTTTTTTATATAGGTGACCTCATGTTTATGATGGGTGGTTTTTTCAGATACTAGTAGCATGGTTAAACTTGTTTAAGGAGGTCTAAAGATAATGAAACACTGATTTTGAGTTTGTTGATGTTTCTTATAAATTGTATACGTACCAATGTAAATGTACGTACCAATATAACAAAATATTCCAGTGTTTTAAAATTTTCTATATAGTTGTGAAGGATATCAATCATCCTATCGTGAAGGGTGCATGGTCCATGGTTAAAATACTTATGTGGAAAGAAATTATGTAAATACTTGTTTTAATGGAGAATTTTGAGATTATATATATAATACAATTGATAAAAATATAGTTATTAATTATATTTTTGTATTTAGTAATATATATTATATCTTTTTCTATAAATATATATATATTTGAATATAATTATACACTTATGTTATTGATGATACTTTTTTTGTAAAATATTAATTAATTTATATAAATAATAATATTTTTCAAAATAATTTATAATTTTTAAACATAAGTAATAATTGGGTTTATTTTTTATATATATAATGAATGAAGTGACTATGGTATTAATCACCTCCCTGCATAATCTAAACTAAAAACTCTAACTACTAAATTCATCTTTATTTCTCCACAAAGATGACTTTGATCATAAATTAATAGTTGAGAAAATTTAGAACACATTCCAAATCATGTCCCATGGTAAGGGCTTGGAAAACCTAAGTGGAGGAAAACAAGTTTATTATGTCTAATCTCTTCTATCTTCATATTTCATGCAATTTATATCTTTGATTTCACTCTGCCTTAAAGTAGACCAGGTCAATAATACTCGATGTTCCCATCCTTATGTGGGATCGATCAATAATATCTAGAATTCTTATTTTTAATTTGGTTTTCCTACCTTAGTGTGCATTTGATGAAGTAACTTCACATTGGCCAGTTTGATAGTGAGAACCAAAAATACCCAAAGGTAATTATTCATAAACTTTTTTGAAATCAAAGTCATTTTTCTCAAAAATCTCAATATCTAGATGTTTATTATTAACATGACGTTACTTAGATTAAAACACTATATTGAGTTTGGATGGTTTTGATAAATATATCTACACCCAAAATGTGGTGGAAAAAAACTTATTTCACAAGATTTATCATGAGATATTTATAAGAATAAAGTTAAAAACAAAAATAACATATTTCTATAGACATCAAACCATAACTAAAATGATTAAGGAAGATCCTTAAATGAAAAACAATGACTTGTCACCTTAAAATGTATCCACATGTTTTGAAAATATTTTCAAACTATTCATTGTAATATTTCTAATCCACTTTAAGTCCTAATAGAATCTTGCTATTGATAGATAAAGAGAAATATATAAGCTTCATATTAGGATTTCTCAAATGCACACCATTATATTTGGTTTATCCTGCCTCACATAATCCCCCTTTGGACACTGCATGAGATCAAATGAATATCTAGAGAATTTCATAAATTCTCCTAACAATACAACACTTCAAATGTATGTTATTAACTCAACATATAATTAATGAATGTTTAACGCTAAAACATTCATTATGATGTGATATAAATCCCATAAATATTAACGTATGATAATATGTTGAATGTTTGATAGTTTTCATGGAATAATATAGATGTAAATATGTGTTATACTATATCACATGCATATTGTACCATTTGACGTGCCTCTATTTCTCTCAATTTTAGATTCCACATGATCATATCTCTTCGAGCGATAGGTCTTCATTTCTCTTATTTATATGTTTCTACCACTCCTAGTGGTTGAAACCTTACCACTATTTTCCTCTAAGAGTTATAATCATATCACATGGAACACCAAAATTTCACATATAATTATATAATTATATTATAGTCTATGACACAACATACTTATATATGATATCCTCTATTCACCAACATTTAGTAAATCATCCAAAATTTTATATACACCTTACCCTATGTTATATTACATGTAAAAACTTATAAAACCATATATGAAACTATTTCAGATATCTTCTAAAACACCTTTTTCATAAACAGTTAAATAAATCTATTGGTTTTGTACAAATTAATTTTTACATAACACATCCTTGTTCACATAAACTTTTTTTTGACCCTATTGACCAGGTAGTTCTCACATTAATTCCAAATTAATTACCATATGAAAAGAGTTTCCTCCAGTATGGTTTCAGTAAGACTCAAGCTACAATGAGATCTAGAGTGATATCCATAAAAAATGATATTAGATGGGCTTATAAGGATTGAACAACGCCTATTTAAGGCATCATAATACATTATAAACCTCATCCCTATGATCACTATGTTTTTAATACCCAAAACCATGTATAAAAAATGATGAACATGTACTTTTCAAAGAATATTGTTAATTATGCTTTCTTTAATAATGTGATTGATAAATATCACCGAGGAATAAAAAATGAAATCTAATGTCTAGGGTTATAAATAGGCTGAGCGAATCACTAAACACATGGGTTATATTACCCAAAACAATTAAAATATACATGTATAACATGGTAACTAAGGGAGATATTGAAATTGATATTCAAGAGTGATAGATAATCATCTAGATGCTATATCAAGGATCTCACACCCATTCCCATTGTGACTATCTCCTAATATAGGTCTTAATACACTTATGATCCTTCTATATAATTTATTTATATGGTCATAATGTAAGAATAAATTTATTATAATAATAACTTCTTGTAACCTTATCCTGTACAAATCAAATTCATTTTGTCATATAAAATATCAATAATCAGTGATAGCTAATGTGGAAGATGATTCAAATGTAAAAAACTTGTTCTTTAACTGAAAATATCAATTATAGGGTGTAATATAAATCATATAATATGATTCTTAATTCCCAATGATATAAAAAATTCATGGGATATGATAATCTTAATTAATGGTCCTCGAATATCTAATTCATGACATACGATATACCCCAAATAATGGCATATTATATTCCTTGGTTTCCCAATGTTGTACCATACAACCCACACACACACATGTACACAAACACAAATAATATACATATATATATATTTATTTATTTATGTATATGTATATGTATATATATATATCATAAAATATGATATATTCTATTTTACATCATATATAAATATGGTTGTATGACATATCTCTTTCAATATCCCACATGCACAAAATCCTCAAAGACTTTGTTACATTTCACTTTATATTATATCATATACAATAGATAGTAAAACTGTATTGAAAATTCATTTTTTTGGATATTTAAAAAACTATTTTGGAATGAAATTATCTATTTCACCTCGTAACACATCATATGTAATACTTTATGAATATCCATCCAGAACTCCTTGTTGATAAACTCTACATGCCTTTTTGATATGGCACTTATGTTTTATAAAAAATACATATTCATTCATCAAAAACATTTCAACCAAATATATTTTTAGTAAAAAATTTACTTTTCTAATTCATAAATGTAATCAAATAGTGGTCATTAGAAAGACCTTGAGGATAATAAAACAATAAAGGGATCTATTGTGCTCTCCATTAAACACATGTATCTATGTACTTATTTCCACTAGTTTTATCATATATAATAATGCATTTTCATATGACCCCTTTATCCAAGACAACCAGTAAAAATGGGAAATGGTGTATGTGAATCCCATGTAACATACTCATATGTTCTAGATTATCTATGAATAGAGTGATGAGGTCGACCAATATATTACATGTCATTCAGACTTATAAATTCTAATATCACATACCCCTTATCCAATAGATAAGAATATCACATTTATTATACGCGTACAACCATACAATTATTCAGTCCATCTCAATAGGGGGTCCATATTTCATAGTAATTATACAAGAGGAAAATAAAATCTTGATTAATTCTCAACTAATGAAATGATTAGGAACATACACAATAACCCCCTTATTATCTAATCCTCATGGAATACGTACGAAAGGTATAAAAGTATAATGTTTCACATTCTAGGTATATTAAAAAACCTTTGGTGTGAGGAAATCCCAATATGAAACACATACCCCTAGTATTACAAAGACATAGTTTATGACAATCTATGTGGTATACATTGGTGGTCATCCTTTAATACCCTAATATTTTAAAATAATAATATTATATTGGGTAGTATATATGACATGTAACACTAAGCCTAATCGAACCGAAATATACTATTTAAACATTACAATTATAACCAAGCAATAAATTTTTTAAGTTTTGAATCGGAATAACCAGTTTTTGAAAAATGTGTGTAAATATTTTATACTAAGAAAACATATTGGTAAATAAGGACTTAATTTTTAGTATTGTATTTAAATTATTCAAAAAAACTGCATCAAAAATATTTTTATTGATTTTTGTGAGAAAATAAAGTAATTAATTTCTTCCAAATTTAAAAATTTTATTTTAAAAATTGAACATAATTTTTATAATCAATATATCAAAATTATATTAGGGTGAAATTTTGGGTTGTTCTTGAAAATACTGCATTTTCAGTGAATTGATGAAAATACTACTTTTGTTACAACAATTATTTATTTTCAACAAATTATGTAATTTAAAAGAAAAATTATGATTTTTATTTTATTTAAAAATTACATATTTATTATTTATTTATACTTAATCCAATTAATATCATTTTAATCTTATTTATACCATATTTTATTATATGATTATTTTTAGGCGTAAAAATATATTTTTCTGAAAACTATTTTTAAGTGCATAATTTTTATATATTTTAATTATTTAAAATAACTCCTAGTGAGGAAATATTTAAATTAAATTTATATTATATATATATATATATATAATTTAATATATGATGATTACTAGTTATAGAGTTAATGTAAGATCATTTTATTCATAAAAAATACATTTCATGAAAGATAGTTTTTTAGACACGTTCTTCATGTTCGTTTTTAAATTAATTTATTCAAAATATATTAATTTTATTTCATAAAATGGATTCCATATTTTTAATTATAATTATTAATATTTGGTAATAAGGTCAACTTAATATTTGGTCATGATGAATAGTAAAAATAGTAAAAAAATTGTCACCACAATAAAAGGGTAAACTAAGTGATAAGGCCATAATTTTTCATATTAAATATAATTTTTTGATTTTATATCAACCCTGATCACCTAATTCTTAAGATTTAATTATTTATGGGATACATTTCCAGAAAAGTGACCTATATAATAATTTTTTAAAGAAAAAGATGAAATGTAACCCTCTTTCTTTAAAATGTCTATTTTATGTTCACATAGTGATAAAATAAGTGGTGAATAAATATTAAAGTTTATTTTTAGTATAGAGAAGTTATTTTATGTTATGGTAATATACCTTTAATTTTTAGTTATTATATATTTTCCTTAAATTCTTATACACTGTTGACACAACGCTTGTGCAAATAGTGAAAAAATCAAGGTAGATAATTTCAAATGCATTAAGAAGAAATGTATTTCGGATGAGTTATGGTTCCAATAGACTTATATATTTAATAATTATCTATTATTTATTATTAAATATATTATATTTAAAATTAAATTTTATATTAATTTCATCAAATTCAAATTAAATTAACAGTATTATAAATGACATTAATGATATTCTATTTTCAATAATATTTTATTAAATTAATTAAAAATAATAAATTTTTAAAATTAGAAAATTAGGATTATTAATTACATAAAATTTAAATCTTTTCCATTTATGATCAAATTTATATTTTATAAGTAATATTATAGCTCTTTCGATTTGAAAAATTTGGTACCACAATTAAGGTTAAAACAGGGTTTTGTGTGGTAGATGTGTTCGTGTTAAATTTATTTTTCCACAAACATAAAATTTTAATTCCAAAAATTGTATTCAATGTTTATAATTAGTGTGTATAAATTATATAATAAGGCACATTTTTGTTTTTATCTTAATGGATAAATTACTTAAGAAAAAAACTAGTTACCATGGTGAAAAATAAATTTGTAAAAGTGAGTAACCCTAGAGTTTAAGGACAAAAAATGTTTAAGACATGTTTAATTTTAGTTTTGAAGGTTTTTATAGACCATATATTCCCTCCAAACAATTATTTTTCAATTTTTTAGGCACTTTGTGTGATAATGACTCACCAGTGTTGAATAGCTTATGGTATTTATAAAAATGCCACTCCTCCTCACTTATAAAAGGGAATCCCCTATCCTATAATATCCACACATAAAATACTATTTGTTTCATAAAATTCCATAAAAAATAAATTATTTACTTCCATTTCCACATTATTTTTTTATTTTTTATTATAAAACCCTCCTCTAATTTTTTTTGTGTAAACCAAAAGAAGTTTTTCAGAGAAGAGGTATCATTATTAACTGAATATTTTTATTTTATTTCCTTTAAAAACTCTTTTAAATATTATTAAAACATGATAAAATAATAATACCAGTATCTTAAACATACTAATATGTTACTATTTTAATTTCATAACTTATACCCATCTCCTCTTCCAACAAATGGGAAATGAAACCATCATTTGTGTGTACGGTAGACTATCGCCTCACGAACTGATGTAATTCATTTTCCATCACTTCCTATTATATATAGTTGTAATTATTTATTTAATATATATATATATGATATTAATTAAATATTTATAATTAGTAAAATATAGTATATCATTTACTTATTTATTTTTCCATTCATTAAAAAATGATATCATTGTTTGTGTATGCGTGCAGACTACCACCTCCTAAAAACCATGTGATTAGTTCTTCATCACCACATCACATGGATGATGTATATGAGTATATAAAAAGAAATAATATGGTATTTAATATATTACTATGAATATGTAAATTTAAAATAATACTTAACATCATTCCATATTTATCATTGAAAATGGTAACGTTACTCAAGCGTACGTATGGTTTATTGTATCTATGATTGTAACATAGTTCATTTTTTCATAACCAAATTTAATGGAAGGTTTAAAAAGTATAATTTATTTATAAAAATATATAATTATTACTTGATTAATATTATGTATATTATATAAAAAATTACCTATTTTTCTGTAATCAAACTACCGAAGTAATTTTAGACGTATAAACAGAATATCATCAAAACATTTGATTAGAATTTAATATATTAAGTAATTAATTATAAAATGATAATATATAACATATAATATATAATAAACTTGTAAAATTTTATTAATAATGTAAATAATTAACAAAAATTTATTATCCAGTAAGATAAAGAACATACATTATGAGGTAGACTTTAGGTAAGGTATTATATATCATTTTCATTTCGCTAAGGCATGTTTTGATATTATGCATGAATTTCATTTATAAGGTATATATACATCCCTTTTATATATTATATCATGAATATTTTATAGTTCATGATATTTTAAATTAAAATTTTAATTATTTTTTCAAAGGGTATTTGACATTAAAGTAACAAATTTTAAGTGGTTTTATAACTCAATTTATTATCTTAGGTTATATTAATTATTAATTGTATTTTATATCCTATGATTATGTCTATGATGAATTTTAATTATTTTATGATGTATTTACACTTTTTTATGTGGTTATACATTTTATTCACATAATCAATTCACTTATTAATTCTCACATCAATGTTATGATCGTTATAAGAGTTCTTCGTCTCGAATAGTTCTCTTTGAGAAAAATGCAATTTTAAACACCTATATTCTTCTTTAAGGTGTATTTACTACCCAATTGAAATTTTATATCATGAAAAAACTTATACTCAAGGAATTTTATTTTTTATTTGAATTTATTTATTTAATGAGGAAGATGATTAGAAATTTACCAAAGTGGCATGAGATTAATGTTTCTATTTAATTATAAACGAGATTTTTTATGCTTGAGTTTCCATTGAACGAAATTATATTATACATATGATAAAACTGTTTAATTTTATTATCATTTATTTCATCATTAAATCTTTATGTAATATTACTATTTCCATCTCTGGGGTACTTTAAATTATTTAGAAATTTTTTTAATAAAATTTGACTTTGTTTCTCTCACCGGTTGAAAATCCTTTTTCTTATAAATACATGTATTATAAATGTGTTTTCATGAATGTTTTTAGTATTCACTATTTATTTATTAAATTAATTTTTGGACCTTTTTTGACGTTTATAAAATGTTTTAAAATTAATCTTCCTATCATTTTTTGAATGAGGTGATCTTTAACATTTCTTTAAAAAAATTAAAGGAGTATTTACTTTAGCATACTCATTGTGAACATAATTTTATTCTTTGATGAAAACCCAACGATTTGATTATTCCTTTATAAGTATACATGTTTACTTTAAAATAAATTTTTTCCTAATATTCTATAAATTTTATGTTTTGTACTGTGGTTTTCAAATTTAAATGGTCATTTTCCTCATGAAAGTATTTAATTATATTTTTATGCTATTTCTTTTCATGAATGAAAATAAAACTTATTGTATTCCACTGGGGATAAGTTGTAGTGATATAATATTTCTTATTTCTCTGGATGGTTTATAATAAGTTTGAATGTGAAATGAATTAACATCCATATGCTAGTTTTATAAAACAAATTTGTATTTTAGTTATGTATTTAATTTTCCTTCAATACTTTCATATAAAGAATTAATTTGACTTATTATGTGATAGTTGGGGCCTGATATAGCCCCTTGATTTATTAGTAGGTCTCCTAAGACAAACATGTTTGTCAATTTTGATGGGGCCTTACACCATTATGTAAAATTTCCTTGAATAGGTCCTTTCCAGTATGTGTATGTTTCATGGTATAATGAATTCCATCATTATAATATTTTTTATTGATGTCCAGGTGATTATTCTAATTATTATGATATCTAAGGATAAGTTTCAAGATCATTGTATTAGTTATATTACTTTATTTTATCATCATTTATTCCCTCTATATTATTATTTATGATCAAATTATTTATTAAATGACATTTGTTTTTAGTTATTTAACTTTCCATATTGGATATTCCCTATTTAACTATATTATATTATGTTATACGTAACATGTAATGATCATAAGAGATCAATATTTATTTTTTCCTTTAAATGATAGATGAAGAAGGAATAATTAAATGACATTAAGGGTGAATATTATTGACTTTCACTATGTTGTAATTTATGTTTTCAAATGTAATTTGAGAATCAAATATGTATCTAGTTTTCTAAGACTACTAAACTATTCAGTACTTTGAGATGTGAGTTCTTGTATCTTATTCCAATTTAATAAATTAACCATTGATTCTTGGATACTGGATATGGGGTCTTTATAGTTACTATCAGAGAATGTTTAGTATAAATACTGGGAACAAGATTTAGATAAACATATATTAAAAAAAATAACCCTATGAAAAACATTAAATAAATTCCCCAATGACACTAATTTTAAGTTTATAATAAATATTGTTTTATATTTTTTAGTATAATCATGGATTAATATGTTTAAATATGATTATAATTTTAAAGGCACAGATTCCTCTTATGAGATTTTATGTGGTGGAAGTTCTTTGGACACATTTATTGAGTTTTAATAGATGTTTGAGGTATATGTAACCCTTATGTATAACATGAATTTTAGAGAGAAGGTTATTTCGTGATTAATAATTTTATATTTTTGGACAAAAGTTTAATCTTATTGATATCCTTTAGGGTTGATATTATCGTTGATGTTAAGGAAATAATATTCAATTAATATTTTTTGAATTTTTCAAAAACAAAGTGCACTAGAAAACCATTGTTGAAAGAAATTGATTTGATAGCTAATGTTATTTATTAGGATGTCAATTTTGGGAACATTACTGAAATTATATTAATATTTTTTTAGAATTATGACATCTCAAAATCAATATGACAGCCCTTCGTGTTCAAAAATGTCAAGGGACTTTAACTCAGAACAAAATGGAAACAAGGTTTTAGCACCTACCACTAGCCTACGTGATTTCTTTGTTAGTACAAAAAAAATTCATTAAACAATTTTATAGATAAATATTACGTTTATTTTGGGAAAAAATATTCTAGAATAAAATATTTTTTATTTTCAGGTGATTAATGATAATTTGAGAGACTTTTTATTTGGTTGCGGTATATAGAGACATTAGGTTTAATATAAATGAATACTTGTGAAGAATGAATTTAAATTTTTTTGGATATAATTTAAAAGGTATGAGACCACCTTGAGGTGAAAAAATTCTTTAATGTTGTGAATATTCAATTTATTTGGGATATATGTTTATTTATTTATGGAATAATCTAAGTTTAATCTTTGGTATAAATTTTAATGTATAATGTATTATTACTTTATATGCAGGTTTATACATTTTTGTTATTATCTTAACTTATTGAAACCATTTTAGTTTTGGTTAATGTTTAAATATATTAGTAATACATTATTATTCTTTTATGGATCTTATGATTCATTAAAATTTAATTTTAGTGCTCTAGGATTAAAAATTACTATTGGATATCTGTTCCATGGAGTATGTGATGAAGTAAAAATTGATCAAATCTTAACCAAATGATAAAATAAAGCATATGAAATATAAATATATCAATTAAGTATATTCCCTTATATTCATAGTCAATATGGTAAAGTAATTCCATATCTCTTGCAAAAGGATCTTAAAACAAAAAAAAATTATCATATTATATTCATTTTAGATGAATTGATTGTATTTTACCTTATTGTTAGACCAAAGTTGTTTTGGGGTTGTATTTTTTTCAATCGATCATTATTTTAAAGAAAAATGTGTGTTGAGAAGGATTAGGGATGGAAATTGTATTGATGATTGTCTTCAAAATATTCAGACTCACCCTTTAAAAAGAATCAGACTCACTTTGTCCATTGTAATGGGAATAAGTTGTTTAGAAAAAAAGATTTTGATCAGAAACACTTTGGGTCTGGAATGGGAGAAGATCGTAATAAGTGAGTCTACATAAAATGTTCATCAAATTCACATTGGATCTGGTATGAAAGAAGTGTCTGTTTTGATGAGTAATTGGAGTCTACATAAAATCAATTTATTTAAAATGTGATGATACTTTGTTTTTTGGTAATTGTAATAAATCATAAGTTAACTAGATAACTTACGATGCAATATTAGTGACATATATGGGGAGTAAAAAATATTCAGGCCAATTGTATTCTGAGAAGAATACGTTGTTGGGGGATTGGAAAGTTTCAATACATTCAATTGTGATTTAGGACCTATATAAAATGATCCAAAAACATATTAAAAGGAATGAGGGTGAGGTTTATTTGAAAATATAAGGATGTCTTAAGTGGTGTCGTATCTGAGTGGAACAGAAGAAAGAGATGATACTGATAAAAAAGGAATTTTACCCAGATTTATCATTTCCTAGTAAAAGTGAAGGAGATGTTGCCAATAGAAAAGGAATTGTACCTTGTACCATCGTACTCAGGCACTTTAGCATCTGATCATCCATCGTATGCATAAAAATCTTTTCATACCCAAGATGATCATACTCATGATCGGGAATAAAAAGATCTTACCCAGTACGATCGTATTCAAAATGATCGTATCCTGGTTAATCATAATATGAAAAGATTTTACTGAGGTTAAGAAGAAAAGAAAGAATATAGAAGGAATGGGAGGTTATGATACTTTCCAATTGAAGTCCAAAAAAGATGAGTTTTTTCTCAAATAAATTTAAATTCATGAAGGAAGTCATGATAAAGGCATTGGTTTGTGAGTGAAATAAGCAGCTAAAGTTGAAATATGTAGACACCTGTCCATTACATTCGGAATTCCATAATACTTAGAATTTCACCATACTCTGTAAAAATTATTTTCAACTAGTTATTATAAAAAAGGAATTGTGTTGAAGCTGTAAAAAATCTCAATTACTAAAAAATCAACAATGTAGTCAACCATTTAAGATGGTTAAATAATTTTCTGATGGAAAAGCTAGATGAAATCTGTTTTTTTTTTCAAATAAATTCATCAACTCAGTCCATATTTGAATCATATTGTTCACTTATTAATTTGAATTTCCAAGTGAGTTAATATAATGAAATGTTGGAGATTATATTTATTTCAAGTGGTTCAAGAGAAGAGGTGAATAAGTAGATGTGGATCAAAGAGAAAATATGGATGAGTTTGCTAAATTTTCTCTCAGGGGGGTCATCATTCAAAATGATTATTGTATTAATAAATCCGGAGTGGTATCTATTTCTTTATAAAATTTCATACAATTGTTATAGATAATTGCTTAGAAGAAATCAGATGTAAAAATTGGAATGATGTATTAAAATAAAACTGGAAATTGAAATGAGAGTCTAAAGGATAAGTGAAAATTGTATAAGAATCGAGAAGCTTTGAGAAGAGTTGAAAAAAATCAAAATAAACACAAGATATTAGGGGAAATAGAGTTTAAGGTGAATTTTATTAAGAGGGAATTTTTTTTCATTCCGACCAAACCCAATAAAGGGTCACCTATAAAAGGTTAAAAGTATATTGTACTTCACTAGATGACTAATGTCTTGTTCATGAGAGAGAGGCTCCAAGTTTTAGTGAGAATAAGAAGTTTCCATATTCACTTTGGTTGAAAATTTTTTGAAGGATTGAATTTAAATATAAGAGTCAAGATCGCAACATTGTATTCAGCTAATCATCATACTCAATGTTTAACATACTCAGTTGATTACCATATTTGACTTGTTAATTATATTCAACTGATAAACATATAATGCTGGATTAATCAGGTCAAGATTTCCATACTAGGCTTTCTAGAATAAACAAGAAATAGAATTGAAGTGGTTCTGATTCATCTCTATTGTACTATATCATAGTTTCATTTTTAAAATTGGGGAGAAAATATCGGGATGTATCATACTAAGAATAATCAAACCAGGGAGAATCGTACTCAAAAGAATTAGACTGGGAAAATTAGACATGAAAAAATGGACTGATTTTAGATAATAAAGTCCAAGAAGTTATTACCATCCTATGGGTAATAAATTGAAGAAGTGTTCTCAATTTAATACATTTTTGAAATTAAAAAGAATTGTAAGAGGGTATACATACACTTTTGGATTATTTTCAAAGATCTTCATGAGTGAAATCATATATCCTACTAATTTTAATTCAATTATTTTTTTCTAGTGGATTGTGTGGTATTGTATTTTCTCCAAACCATACCAAGGATGTAGCTATTATTTTTGAATAGTGAACCTTGTAAATAATTATGTTTGGGTGGATGTGTGTTTTAATTGTTTTCAGTAGGGAATAGAATTTTTAACAATAGGCAATGTTTTTTCATTTTCATGGAAACATAAAAGAAAAAGTATCATGGATTCACCCCTCCCCCCTTAGTGATATAATCATCTTTGTTGTCACTTTCATGTTGTATCAGAGGGTGGGTTCCCTTCCCTTATTATTTTCTAAAGTATTTGGAGAAGGATTTTTGATATATTATCTGAGTTATGTGAATAGTAAAAAAATTCTAATCATAAATGATAGTAATTATATTATCTAGAATGGAATAATTCAACCATATTATATGTCTCTTGGGTATAATGTTTCAATATCTGTTAATGATAGTTTCTCACATATTGAGAATTATCTTCTCACTAAGGTTGATAAGGAAAACCTTTAGAATGATGGAAGAGATAATAATTTTTTACTCTCATCACATTCTGAAAGTGAGTTTCTCAGAGTAAAAGGAGTTTCCACTAATAAAAGAATTTAGAATAAGTTGAATAACATTTATGAAAGAAATTCAAAAGTGAGAAAGGAAAAGTTACAAATGTAGAGATTGAATAGTGAATACATAATGATGGGTGAGCATGAATCTGTCAATGACTTCATTACTAGGGTAAATGACATTGAGACTAGGATCAAATGTCTTGGTGAAAAGTTAGAAGATTCTACTATTGGTTAAAATATCTTTAGAATTGTTCATTATAAGTTTGATTTTAAGGTTTCACCGTTTGAATATAGATATCTAAAAAAATATCTCTAGATGACTTTTATAGTAATCTCATTAATTATAAAAGGATAAGGTAGAATGATATGAAAGGAAAAAACATAATTTTATAGAGAAATTTATTTCAATGCTTCAAAGAAAGAAAATTCAAAGAAGATTATTGAAGAAGGTGAAGATGGAGATTTTTATTCAAAAATTAATGTATGAAATAATCTTAATAATATTTTATCCTTGTTTTGTAAAAATTTGAAAATTGGTATAGGAAGTTATAAATGGAACTTTCTCTTAAAATATTTTGGATTTGGAGATGTTGGGAATTTTGTCTCCAGTTGTCTTAAAAAATGTAATGAAGAAGAAAGTGATGCAGAAGAGAGTGATGAAGACGAAAGAAGACCAAGAAGATCCTGGTAAAAAAAAGGTGATAAACAAAAAAACAATATCCAAGAGGGATGATAATAAGCTCTCAAAATCAAAAAAGAGAAGATTTATATTTAAGGAAGATGTTATTTATGAGGTAAAAATGATGTTCAAGATAACAAGTTTATTTCAATAGTTAATGAGGAACGTTATTCAAACAGGGAAAGTAGTTTTTCTGAAGAAGAACAAGAAGACCGTAATGTTGAATCCAAAAAATATATTAATAATTCTTGGGAAAATACTTATATTACAATATTGAATGATGAAGAATTCATAATTATTAGTTCTGATGAATAAGAAACTCATCATGAAATTCATTTGAAAGAAGAGTTGAAAGAATGTTTTAGAATGATCAGAAGACTTGAAAAGAAAAACAAGTATTTGGAAGATGAATATTATTTAAGAATAAATCAAGATTGTATTCCAGATGAGAGATAAATGTTGTTAAAAGATATTAATGATTTGAATAAATCTATATAATATTAAAATAATTATAATGAGTATCCGGAGGTGAAGATAAAGAATAAATAAGAATAGTTGGAACTTTTCCAGAAAAAACTCTCTAAATCTAAACAAATAAATATAAGTTTCAAAGACATTATCTTGGAAAATGGTGAAATTTCTAAAAAATAGAAACCTGAGAAGTATTAAAAAAATATATCTTTAATTTTTGAAAATAATGATGGATTTGTTTCTGAAAAGAATAAATCATGGAATTTATGTATGTTTCCAAGACCAAAAAAATGGGAATTCAAAAGTCTCAAAAGAATCCTATGTCTGAATTTTTTTTGAAACAATATTAATTCAAAAAGGAATCAAATAATTATGGTTCTGATAAATAATAAAAGTAAAGTAAAACTCTGATTCATAATATATAGTTTGTAAACTCAAAAAATAAAGTATAGAAGGTGGATGAGAAATGTTTTCACAATTCCAGCCAGCATGGAAGCTTTGGAGACAAATACTCATTTTATATATATTTATTTTATTATGGAGTATTTTTACATAAAGAAAATATGTGTTGGTTAAATAATAATCATTACTATTATTCCACATATTATGAAATGAAAGGTTAGAGGGAGATAAAATTATCTCAAAATAAGATGTTTGAGAAGATTGTTTTAAAGAAACCTGAAAAGCTTGGAGTAAAGATTTAAATTATGTTCCAAACCCTAAAAACTATTTTTGAAATATGTGAAAAACTGGATATCTTGAAAAAAGATTTATAGGATTTTTACTGGCACAAAGAAGGTTCGTAACAATTCTTTGAAGCCAGATGTTTTGGAAGTAAATAAAAACATATTTGTTCAGTCTGAAAAGACAGAGTGCTTAGTTATCTTTCCAGAACACATTGACTTGGCTATGAAATTAAGAGCATCAAAAAAATTAGTGAAAGAAGATATGAAGAAATGAAATTCAAATTATATAAAAAAATTGACAAAAAAGTATCAATGGATTGTGGATATATTCCAGTGAGTCATGATATTAAAAGTTTTTCAACTATCTTTCAAGAAGAAAAGAGATGCGTGGGAAAAATATTATTAACTAATTGTAAAAAAGTTGTTTTTTAGGTGAAGAAAAGTAGACATCCTCATAATAAGATTATGTAGATAATAAAGAAGTTGTTAAAAAACTGAGAAGGGTTAATATAAAGAAGAAGTAACATCAAATGAAAAATCCAAGGAAAATAAGAGGAAAGAAATACTGATAGAGGAATCTTAGTCTGATTGTGGTTTCTATGAAACAATCATGGTTTCCCCTTACTCCGAAATTTCATTATATTTATACTAACATGTAGGTAATTTATGATGTAGAAATAATGAAGATGGAATTGATGAGTCTCTTACTATTCATGTAAAATAAAGTAATGAGGTTATGAAAATATGAGTTTTTTATTAAACAAATTGTGTTTTTTAAACACCTAAACATTCTGATATGTTTTTTGAGATGGGTGAAAGTTACTTTTATCTTAAACAAATTCTTTCAAGGACTTACCCAATAAAAAAATTATGGAATGAATCATGAGAAGGGTATTACATGAATATTGTGTTATGGAAAAGATTGATCACCATGACTATACACTCTTGTTTTCTACACCGGCTTCACCCACGTAGACTTAGATCTGTTTAGTTAAAAGTTATTTATTAATAAACTAATGTGGTTCTTATGTTTAAGAAGAGTTACTGTAACATCCCAAGTAATTAATGAATAATAGATATTTTTATCTATGTCTATTAATGATTAAGATAGTGTTTTAGAGGCTTAAAATGAAAATAAATCCAATCTTAAGCATGGAATACACTAATATTCTTAAAAGATTGTTTTACTGCCTTATGATGGAAAACCCTTTTTAAATCTACCTTTTGACAATTTTATAAACTATGTTTGTCAAAATAAACTTATTCTTTATGATTGGGACATCAAAATTTACTTTTTGTGAATTTTTGGTATTTTTCTGACAATGTTCATTTTTTAACGAATAGTGAAAAATACTGCATTTTACATCAAAACTGCTTTTTAATCTAATTTATTTATATGATTAGATTATCTTTTGAATTGTTCTTAATGTGTAATATGAATATATTTTTACCATTTAATCCAATGGTGGTCACTGGAATCAATTTCACTTTGAAATTGGACTTAAACTAGTGTCAATCTTTTGATACTTATTGTTTCATAAAAACACGCTATTTGCTCTGACTGTGGGAATTAATTATTAAATTAATTAATGTGACTTATATGTACTGAATTTTGTAAAATAGAATTCATTTTTGAATTCGTAATATCAAATATAGCATAGGGTGAATTTTTGGTAATTTTCTGAACAACATCAATTTTTGATGAATAGTGAAACCACTAAGTGGTAGTTAAAGAAACTGATTTTTCGTTTAAATGAAACTTTGCCAATTTTGTGTTTTTAATTTCAAAAATATGACATACATGGTTGTCATTAAGAAGTAAAATTTGGTTCAATGGGATTAAAATAATTTTTTGATGAATAGTAACTTATTAAGTTTTTAATCGCGATTAGTGGTAATTAGGGTAGTTTAAGGTATAAATAATGCTTTAATAATATGAAATGACCTAGACACATGTCCCAACCTTATTGGTTGTGTCATGTCCGACCAAGACAAGCCATGGGTCAACTTGGGGACCCCATGGATCCAATTTGGTTGGGAAATGACATAAATTACTTTTTATTTAATGTAAAAGTAAAAATGACAGAAACATAATATGTTTTACGAAAAAAAATTTACATGGGGTTATAACGATAATATTTTTTATTATAAATATTAATTGGAAAGATAAAAAGATTTCCTACATCATAGTATTTTTTTTATAATTTTTAGACCTTAAATAAATTAAATTATTTATGACATAATAATGATGCAGTGATGACATCATTATTTGACGATTTAAATAAAATGGAAAGATAATGTAAAATATATGAACTACACATGTCCAAAACCAAATGGATGAGTTTATTTCGAAGCCTTATCACCTTATCCTCGAATTATAGCAATTTGGGACCTTTTGAATCCGAAACTCTTTTTAAAATAAAGTAACTTATCTTTACTTTCCAAAGTGAGCCTCCTCTCCTATTATAAAAGGCCCCCACCTCTACCTCATTTCACACACTCCTCAAGCCTTTGGCTCAGCCAACCCCTACCCATTTACTCTCTCCACATCCCTATCCTCATCCTAGAGGATTATCTTTGGGTAGAATCCTTTCAAAGGAAGACTTTAGGCTCGAATCAAAAGGAGTTACACTTTTAAAGGTAATTCATTCTCTCATGTTCATTTGTTTTATTTTGCTTCTCCAACCCCCTAAACTCTTTTTATTTACTTCTTTTGGTAACAAAACCAGTATCTCAAATATACAAGGATGTTGTTATAAGATATATTTGAGCTACACTCTCACACAAATACATAAAATGGTTAAAGAACATACGGTTTCTGTGGATGGCGAAATTCTGCCTCCCGAAACGATGATTGTTCAATACTCATTTAACACCTTCAAAGGTGGCCATTATGATGTCACTATTTTTATATATGATATATAATATGTTTATGTTTTCCTTAAGCTTCTGTTTTTTTCATTTTGGGCATACCTTTATGGTTTCCATTATGGGTAAACACGATATCTTCATTTCAGGAAGTGCGGACGACCGCCCCCTGAAAGTGATTTGATTCGTTAATACCATATGTGGGATGTGTAAAGGATAAAGTTAATGATATTATATATGTTATTATACTGGAATTATAATATACTCTTATATAATTATGATTCCATTCCAGAAATACAAAATAGAAATGGAATTAGTGTTCATGCGTACGTACGGCCTACCGTCTCCATGAACGGTGCATTTCATTTCTTACCTATAAATGTGATGTAATATTATAAATACATATATATGCTGAATATATATGATATATATGTTATCCAAATCACTAATATCATTCTGGATATAATGAACCTTTGACCAAATTAACAACATGTAAGTGTAAGAAGTCTATTTTTGACTTAAGAACCAAATACCGACAAAATGAACACTATTAACTTAAATGATTACATGATGTTCATAACATGGTATAAAAGGAATAATGAACTTGAAAAAGGTTCATAAGCAAGTAGATATTAACTCAAGTTTATTATTCAGGAGATTAAAGAATGGTCGGGTCAAGTCGGATACGAGGTATGGGACTTCGTCTCAATCTCCTTTCATTGAGGCATATTTTATTTTATACACAACTTTCTTTTATACGGTGTATAAACCCCTTTGACTTTTACATTTATTCAAAAGGAATATTTTTTATACGAAGAATTTACTAAACGACAAAAGGGAATGTTTTTGTCGTACGTATGCGGCGACAATGACTTCTCCGCCGTCGTGACCGTTATTTGAGTTTCGGCTTCCTCTACAAGCCATACCTTATTTTTAAAAGAAAAATAAATACCATGTTTTACTTTTATTTTATTTTGGTATTAAAAATGGTTTTCACAATGTTTTTGTGTTGAATTGATATCTTGTGATTGAAATGTGGAAATGTTATGTTTCCTTTATGCATGTTTTATGTGATACGATTATGTTATGGTTCTTGGGCATTATTATGAAGATGGGTGGTTCCGTGATAAACTAAGGGCGGGTGAGCCCGATATAGCTCCCCAATGCATTGGGTAACGCAAAGGAGTGAAACGTTAAGGTTTCTCCGAAGAGATTTTAGGGAATATACTGTGATGGGTATTCCAAACGTAACCAAGAGGGTTACTCCCTACGTAAGAATGTTATGAATGCCTCAAGTTACCTTTATGTCTTATGATTTCTATGATTTATTCATGATTTGATGAGGTATGTTAAAGTTCTTATGTTTTATGGGTAAAGTATGATTTCATTCCTATGTATATATGTACCCTTATTTACCCTTATTTCCTTTCCATGTTTTTTTATAACCCATACTGAGCTTTTTATGCTCATCCCATGTTTTTTTGAAATGTTTTTCACAGGTCAAGGGAAAGGTACATGATATGATGATAATGTCAAGGAAATGTCAAGAATGAATCCATGTTTTATTTTAAATATGTTTCCATTGATGGGAATGAAGAATACTATCTTTATGTAACCACTTTTTTTATATGTGGAATGTAATGCAAGTTTTATGATCTAATTCTCTAAAACTATAAACCCGAAAAGATCCTCAAGATTAAGTAAGGTTTAAGGCTGGGGCCTTATAGTTGGTATCAGAGGTCGGTTTAGATAACTTTAGGAGTTAGAATTATATTAAATGATTATTCAAAAAAAAATATTTGAAATGATATAGTATTTTAAGATTACCATGTTGCTTCATCTAAGACATGTTTGTTCAGAATGGTTTTCCGCAGAGGAAACAGGGAAGCAGTGCTAGGAAGGCATACAGAAGGAAATAACCTTCCGAATCAGCATCCAGAAATGGTCGGAATTGGAACTGAATTGTTTGTTGCAGTGATGGAACAGTTGAATCAGGATATAAATGGTGGTGGTATCCATGCACGACATGAGCCAGATCAACCGCAAAGGAACATGTCAGTGGTGGAACATTTCATGAGGAAACATCCACCATCATTCAGAGGATCATCTGACCCTGTGCTAGCTGAAGGGTGGATTAAAGCACTGGAGAAGATTTTTGATGTCATGGGGTGTTCAGACAATCAAAAGGTTAGTCTTGCTATTTACCGTTTGGAGGGTGAAGCAGATCAGTGGTGGTCTATGGTTAAAAATATCAGGGACGTCGATGAGATTGATGCTCTTGACTGGGATGAATTAAAAGGTATGTTTCTTGAGAAGTATTTTCCTAAGGCTGTTCGACTTAGGATGGAAAATAAATTCTTGGAATTGAGGCAAGAAGAAGACTCAGTGGCTGCCTATGAAGAAAGGTTCACTCGATTGGCAAGGTATCCTCCAAATTTTATCCGAGACCTTGATAGTAAAATCAATCGTTTTTACTCAGGATTAAAGCCAAAATATTGAAGGGCATTAGCTTCTCGTGAGTTTAAAAGTTATGAAAATCTTGTTCGATGTGATGAGAAGGTGGAAATGGAGTTTTTCGATGACCAAGTGTTCTATAACAACCAGCAGAAGAAGAGACCGAGGTGGTAGGAGAAAGGTAAGAATTTTTCAAAAAAGTCTGATGGTAAGAGAACTAAGTTTTCAGTTTGTGATAAATGTGGAAAAAGGCATGTTGGGGAATGCCTTCTGAATTCTGGAAAGTGCTACCGATGTGGTAAGATGGGACATAAGGCTCGTGATTTCACTGAAAAGGATCAAGGTGAAGGTAAGAACAAATTTTATTTACAGTTAGTGAAATGTTATAAGTGCAATGATATGGGCCACTATGCAAACGAGTGTCCGGAAAAAATCTTGAGTGATGGGAAGCAGTTAGACTACACGCAGAAAGGGGTGTTGAAATCCTTTTCAACTACTTCAGCAGATGTCGGGCCATCAAATGATGTTGTATCAGCTCCAGGGAGCTCAGTTTTTTTCAAAGATTGACCTGAGATCGGGGTACCATCAGCTGAAGGTAAAGGAGGCAGATATTCCGAAGACCGCGTTTCGTACGAGATATGGCCATTATGAATTTGTAGTAATGCCTTTTGGGATAACCAATGCACCTACTGTATTCATGGACTTAATGAATAGAATTTCCATGATTTCTTGGATAAGTTTGTGGTGGTTTTCATTGATGATATTTTGGTGTTTTCTAAAAGTAAAGAGGAGCATGAAAGACATTTAAGGGTTATCTTGCAAACCTTAAAAGAAAAGAAATTGTATGGGAAATTCCACAAGTGTGAGTTTTGGTTACAACAATTTTCTTTCCTTGGTCACATTGTTTCTAAAGATGGAATAACTGTTGATCCTGCAAAAACAAAAGTTGTGGAAGAATGGCCAAGACCCACAAATGTAACCGAGATTCGTAGCTTCCTTGGTTTGGTGGACTATTACCGAAGGTTTGTTAGAAATTTTTCACGGTTATCTAGTCCAACGACTAAGCTAACTCAGAAGGGTGTTAAGTTTATCTGGACAAAAGAATGTGATGATTGTTTTTAGGAATTGAAAAGAAGATTGGTGAATGCTCCAGTTTTGGCACTACCTTCTAGGAATGGTGAGTTTGTTATATATAGTGATGCTTCATTGAAAGGACTTGGTTACGTCCTAATGCAGAATGATCAGGTAATTGCTTATGCTTCACGACAGTTGAAAACTCATGAGGTAAATTACCCTACACATGATTTGGAATTAGCTGCTGTTGTTTTTGCTTTAAAAATTTGGAGGCATCATTTGTATGGAGTAAAGTGTGAAATATATACCGATCACAAAAGTTTAAAGTATATATTCACTCAGAAAGAGTTAAACATGAGATAGAGGAGATGGCTAGAATTAATCAAGGATTATTATTGTACAATTCATTACCATCCGGGAAAAGCAAATAAAGTGGCTGATGCTTTGAGTCGAAAAAGTAATGCTTCATTAACAATGTTGCGTTTGGAACATGATCCTTTGGTTAAGGATTTGATGAACTTTGGCATAGAATTTTTTGGTGCAGGAAGTCCTTCTATTTTGTTTCAAGTATCATTGAGATCTTCTTTATCAGATAGAATCAAGCAAGCACAGAAGTAAGACAGTGAGTTGCAGAAAAAGGTAGAGCTGGTTCAGAAAGGTAAGTTGCCTGAATTCAACATTGATAATGATTGTGTTTTGAGATTTGGGAAGAGATTGTGTGTGCCTTGTGATTCACAGTTGAAGAGAGAGTTGTTATGTGAAGCTCATAGTTCTCCGTTTTCAGTTCATCCGGGCAGTACTAAGATGTATAGAGATCTGCGGGAGTATTACTGGTGGGATGGAATGAAAAGAGACATTGCTGATTTTACTGTGAAGTGTTTGACATGTCAACAGGTTAAAGCAGATCGGCAGTTACCGAAAGGGATGCTTCAGCCTTTACCAGTGCCAGAGTGGAAATGGGAGAATATATCCATGGAATTTGTTGTTGGATTACCGAAGACATCTCGAGGTAATAATGCAATCTGGGTTATTGTTGATCACTTGACCAAATCTGCTCATTTCCTTGCTATACGAGATACTTTCTCTCATGATCAAATTTCCCGTTTGTATCTTAAAGAAATAGTCAGGTTGCATGGAGTTCCTCTCTCCATTGTATCGGATCGTGATCCCAGGTTTACTTCTAACTTTTGGAAAGGCCTTCAGAAGTCGTTGGGTACTGAATTAAATTTTAGTACAGCTTTTCATCCTCAATCAGATGGGCAGTCAGAACGAACAATTCAGACATTGGAGGATATGATACGAGCTTGTTCTATGGATTATCAGGGAAGTTGGGACCAACATCTTTCTTTGGTTGAATTTTCATATAATAACAGTTTTCATTCCAGTATACAGATGGAACCATTTCAGGCATTATATGAGAAGCGGTGTCGAACTCCAGCTTTCTGGGATGAAGTGGGTGAATGGAAGTTGATGGGAACAGAATTGGTAGAAAAGATGGCAGAAAAAGTTCAGCTGATTCAGAAACACATGAGAACAGCTGAGAGCAGGCAGAAGAGTTATGCAGATAACCGGAGGAAGGATCTATCTTTCGAGGTAGGTGATCATGTTTTTCTCAAGGTTTCTCCTTGGAAAAGTGTGATGAGATTTGGTAAGAAAGGAAAGCTGATTCCAAGGTTCATTAGACTATATGAAATTCTAGAGAGAGTTGGATCAGTTGCATACCGAGTGGCTTTACCTCCGAGTTTATCTCAGGTACACAATGTCTTTCACGTTTCGATGTTGAGAAAGTATATGCCAGATCCATCTCATGTTTTGAGCCCAGAGGTAGTTCAGCTAGAAGAGAACCTGTCTTATGAGGAACAACCGGTCCAGATTCTTGACCATATGGAGCAAGTGTTACGGAATAAGGTGATTCACCAGGTAAAGGTTTTGTGAAAAAACCACATGATTGAAGAGGCAACATGGGAATCTGAAAATGCAATGAGGGATAAGTACCCCCATTTATTCGATAAGTAAATAAATTGTGGGGACGCAATTTTCTAAAGGGGGGAAGGATGTAACATCCCAAGTAAGTAATGAATAATAGTTATTTTTATCTATGTCTATTAATTATTAAGATAGTGTTTTAGATACTTAAAATGAAAATAAATCCAATCTTAAGCATGGAATACACTAATATTCTTAAAAGATTGTTTTACTGCCTTATGATGGAAAACCCTTTTTAAATCTATCTTTTGACAATTTTATAAACTATTTTTGTCAAAATAAACTTATTCTTTATGATTGGGACATCAAAATTTACCTTTTGTGAATTTTTGGTATTTTTCTAACAATGTTCATTTTTTAACGAATAGTGAAAAATACTGCATTTTACATCAAAACTGCTTTTTAATCTAATTTATTTATATGATTAGATTATCTTTTGAATTGGTATTAATGTGTAATATGAATATATTTTTACCATTTAATCCAATGGTGGTCATTGGAATCAATTTCACTTTGAAATTGGACTTAAACTAGTGTCAATCTTTTGATACTTATTGGTTCATAAAAACACGCTATTTGCTCTGACAGCGGGAATTAATTATTAAGTTAATTAATGTGACTTATATGTATTGAATTTTTTAAAATAGAATTCATTTTTCAATTCGGAATATCAAATATAGCATAGGGTGCATTTTTGGTAATTTTCTGAACAACTTCAATTTTTGATGAATAGTGAAACCACAAAGTGGTAGTTAAAGAAACTGATTTTTTGTTTAAATGAAACTTTGCCACTTTTGTGTTTTGAATTTCAAAAATCCGACATACATGGTTGTCATTAAGAAGTAAAATGTGGTTCAATGGGATTAAAATAATTTTTTGGTGAATAGTAACTTATTAAGTTTTTAATCGCGATTAGTGGTAATTAGGGTAGTTTAAGGTATAAATAATGCTTTAATAATATAAAATGACCTAGACCCATGTCCCAACCTTATTGGTTCTGTCATGGTAGACCAAGACAATCCATGGGTCAACTTGGGGACCCCATGGAGCCACTTTTGTTGGGAAATGACATAAATTACTTTTTATTTAATGTAAAAGTAAAAAATGACACAAACATAATATGTTTTACGAAAACATTTTTTACATGGGGTTATGACAATCAGATTTTTGATTATAAATAGTAATTGGAAAGATAAAAAGATTTCCTACATCATAGTATTTTTTTTATAATTTTAGACATTAAATAAATTAAATTATTTATGACATAATAATGATGCAGCGATGACATCATTATTTGACGATTTAAATAAAATGGAAAGATAATGTAAAATCTATGAACTAAACATGTCCAAAACCAATTGGATGAGTGTATTTCTAAGACTTATCACCTTATCCTAGAATTATAGCAATGTTGGGCCTTTTGAATCCGAAACTCTTTTTAAAATAAAGTAACTTATCTTTACTTTCCAAAGTGTCCCTCCTCTCCTCTTATAAAAGGCCCCCACCTCTACCTCATTTCACACACTCCTCAAGCCTTTGGCTCGGCTAAACCCTACCCATTTACTCTATCCACACCCCTCTCCTAATACTAGAGGATTCCCTTTGGGCATAATCCTTTCAAAGGAAGCCTTTAGGCTCAAATCAAAAGGAGTTACACTTTTAAAGGTAATTCATTCTCTCATGTTCATTTGTTTTATTTTGCTTCTCCAACCCCATAAACTCTTTTTATTTACTTCTTTTGGTAACAACACCAGTATCTTCAATATACTAGGATGTTGTTATAAGATTTATTTGAGCTACACTCTCACACAACTACATCAAATGGTTAAAGAACATACGGTTTCCGTGGATGGCGAAATTATGCCTCCCGAAACGATGATTGTTCAATACTCATTTAACACCTTCAAAGGTGGCCATTATGATGTCACTATTTTTATATATGATATATAATATGTTTATTTTTTCCTTAAGCTTCTGTTTTTTTCATTTTGGGCATAACTTTATGATTTCCATTATGGGTAAACACGATATCTTCATTTTAGGAAGTGCGGACTACCGCCCCCTGAAAGTGATTTGATTCGTTAATACCATATGTGGGATGTGTAAAGGATAAAGTTAATGATATTATATATGTTATTATACTGGAATTATAATATACTCTTATATAATTATGATTCCATTCCAGAAATACGAAATAGAAATGGAAGTAGCGTCCATGCGTACGTACGGCCTACCGTCTCCATGAACAGTGCATTTCATTTCTTACCTCTAAATGTGATGTAATATTATAAATACATATATATGCTGAATATATATGATATATATTTGATCCAAATCACTAATATCATTCTGGATATAATGAACCTTTGACCAAATTAACAACATGTAAGTGTAAGAAGTCTATTTTTGACTTAAGAACCAAATACCGACAAAATGAAAACTATTAACTTAAATGATTACATGATGTTCATAACATAGTATAAAAAGAATAATGAACTTGAAAAAGGTTCATAAGAAAGTAGATATTAACTCAAGTTTATTATTCAGGAGATTAAAGAATGGTCGGGTCAAGTCGGATACGAGGTATGGGACTTCGTCTCAATCTCCTTTCATTGAGGCATATTTTATTTTATACACAACTTTCTTTTATACGGTGTATAAACCCCTTTGACCTTTACATTTATTCAAAAGGAATATTTTTTATACGAAGCGTTTACTAAACGAAAAAAGGGAATGTTTTTGTCGTACGTATGCGGCGACAACGACTTCTCCGTCGTCGTGACCGTTATTTGAGTTTCGGCTTCCTCTACAAGCCATACCTTATTTTTAAAAGAAAAATAAATACCATGTTTTACTTTTCTTTTATTTTGGTATTGAAAATGGTTTTCACGATGTTTTTTTGTTGTATTGATATCTTGTGATTGAAATGTGGAAATTTTATGTTTCCTTTATGCATGTTTTATGTGATACGATTATCTTGTGGTTCTTGGGCATTATTATGAAGACGGGTGGTTCTGTGATAAACTAAGGGCGGGTGAGCCCGATATAGCTCTCCAATGCATTGGGTAACGCGAATGAGTGAAACTTTAAGGTTTCTCCGAAGATATTTTAGGGAATATACTGTGATGGGTATTCCAAACGTAACCAAGAGGGTTACTCCCTACGTAAGAATGTTATGAATGCCTCAAGTTACCTTTATGTCTTATGATTTCTATTATTTATTCATGATTTGATGAGGTATGTTAAAGTGCTTATGTTTTATGGGTAAAGTATGATTTCATTCCTATGTATATATGTACCCTTATTTACCCTTATTTCCTTTCCATGTTTTTTTATAACCCATACTGAGCTTTTTATGCTCATCCCAAGTTTTTTTTTAAATGTTTTTCACAAGTAAAGGGAAAGGTACATGATATGATGATATTGTCAAGGAAGTGTCAAGAATGAATCAATGTTTTATTTTAAATATGTTTCCATTGATGGGAATGAAGAATACTATCATTATGTAACCACCTTGTTTATATGTGGAATGTAATGCAAGTGTTATGATCTAATTCTCTAAAACTCTAAACATGAAAAGATCTTCAAGATTAAGTAAGGTTTAAGGCTGGGGCCTTATAGTTACAATCCTTAGAAATGAGAGCATTAGTGGGAAACTTTTATGGACATCCCCTTTAAATTTTATAGTCAATAAGGGGGGAGATAAGAGAAAGGGTGTAAAGACCTGGAAATTTTAAGGAAATTTTTTTCTTAAATACTTTGGAATTTTATGAGTCCGTAGTTTCTGAAGACGCCTGATTCTGAGTCCCGGTGTGCCGGGAATCAATTTCTGAAGTTTTGTTTGGGTACGCTCAGTAAATGTACGTGCGGGTTTTTCTATCTCTTGAACCGGTGCTCGGAATTGAAATCTGAGGACACAGATAAACTCGTAGCGTTGGTATTTTCTTAAGGAGACCTCTACTGTAGTTGTGTTCATTCGAGAGTGGAAGTTAATTTTGGGGATTCTTAAGAAAT
This sequence comes from Viscum album, assembly GCA_963277665.1. Classification (NCBI taxonomy): domain Eukaryota; kingdom Viridiplantae; phylum Streptophyta; class Magnoliopsida; order Santalales; family Viscaceae; genus Viscum; species Viscum album. The sequence continues at coordinate 1,102,551,007 of OY728131.1, read as the reverse complement.
TAAATAAAATTTATGTGTTACATAATTTTATTTAGTTGGTGGTTTTTATCTCCAAAGAGTAGTTGGAGGTGTGGCCCACCCTCCACATAACCTCCCATGGGAGGATATTGTGTGGTGGGTCCCACATGATCACCTAACCCCTCAACTCCCCTTAAACCCCTTTAACTCCCCTTGAATTAAATGAGCCAACCCATTCTTCATTTATTTTGGGTGAACTCTCCACCTCCCCCACCCCCCCTTAATTGTGCCAACACAATTAATTAATGCCATAATTAATTAATTTGTGGTGTGATGAATTATTTTGAATTGCATGGCATATTTAATAAATGAGGGAGCCTATTATTGTTTATTTGCTTGGAAAGTATTCTTTTGGGAGGCTTTAGGAGAATTAAGAAGAAAGTGTTCTTCCACGAAATACATCCTCTCCACTTCTTCAATCGGGGCAAGAACGTGGGGTGACGCCCACGTGGAAAACCCGTCTTCCTTCCTCTTCCTCTGCGTCAAGGGAGAAGATGTTGGTCATGAAGAATGTCTCCAACAACGATGCTTCCTCCTCTGACGCACCCCAACATCAATGAATTGATTCCATCATCAATGAACGAACTTCGAATCAAGGTAGGGGAATTTGGTTTATTTATTTGAACGTGTGAATTATACCCTCGTACTTTGGTGATTATATTTAGATTGACGGTGGCCAATTACTTTTTTATCACTTAACATGGAGGGAACGGGCCGAACAAACATGGTCCGACGACCCTCTATTGATTCTTGATTAGGTTAACAATGGTGGTGGAGCAAAAAGGGTGTGGTGTCGTTACACCGTGTTGAAGGAAGAAGACCACGACCATGAGGCGGCGGCGACCGAAGGTCGGGGCAAGGCCGGGCCGAGGCGGTGGTGGACCAGCACTGTCACGCCAGCCACATGGAGGAAAACTACAGCTCGAATCCGCGGTCCGGTCGATCAGAGAAGAACTGGCCAGCCTCATGCTGGCTGAACTAGAAGAACCATTTGACTATGGCTGGTCGGGATGAAGGATCACGGCGCCGTGCGGCGGGGGAACCACGACCCGCAACTAGGGGCCGCTCGTCAGGCGAACCGACCTGCAGCCTACTGGTCGGGCAGAAGAACTGTGGCACCGCTTGGCGCTGTGTGGGAGGAACAGCAGCCCGCTGTGCGGGCCGCTCACGCTAGACAAAACTGATTGGCTTCAGTCGGCCAGGTAGGGAGAGGCGGCACCGCTGGGCGCCGTCGGGGGAACCAGACCGTCCCGCTTCGCGGGCCGGGTCCGTAGGTGGGCCGCGCCCCACCTTGCCGGGCCTACCCCCAGCTAGGTCAGACCCGCCAAACTGGGTCGGGATGACCCTCAGCAGGGTCGGACCCGTCGAGACGGGTCGGACCGGCCCACCAGCCCACTGGGCATGACGGGTCAGGCCCGGCATCGCCTAAATGCGAAAATCTTCAAGACCGCGTGTCCGAAAAACGCGCCATCTGTGGAACTAGGACCCACGTGACAATTCAGTCCTTTTTCAATACTCTGAGTGATTTTTGGAAAAATTTGGGAAATGGCCGGTTTTGGAACGAGTGTAAATCCAAACAGGCCCTTGGAACGGAAAAGCTAATAACTCTTAGACTGGGCGTCTGATTAACGCGTCATCTATCACGTTGGGTTCCTTATGATGAGATAGAACATTGGGATACATAAACTCAGGACTTCATGATAGTTGATGTATCAACCCCCTTTGCTCGAGGAGCGGACCCTCCCGGAATCGAGCGTGATGTGTACGGGAACCCTAGAGCTGACTGTGATGACTACTGTACTGGAATCCCCCGTGGGCCGATGATGATGACTACCGTAGTAGAATCATATGTGGGTTCGATAGTTATGACTTCTGTTCCTCTATCCTATGTGGGTCTGATAGAATATCTGGTCCTGTATCTTGTGTGGGTCCGACATCTCAGATGAATTATAGCTGGTCTTGTATCATATGTGAGTCTGACAGCTTAGACGAGATAGCTTGTCCTGTATCATGTGCGGGTCTGACAACTTAGCTTGTCATGTATCATGTGTGGGTCTGATAGCTTAGACAAGATAGCTGGTCATGTATCCTGTGTGGGTCCGAAAGCTTAGTTGGTCCTGTATCCTCTGTGGGTTCGACAGCTTTGACGAGATAGCTAGTCATGTATCTTGTGTGGGTCCGACAGCTTAGTCGGTCCTGTATCCTCTATGGGTCCAACAGCCTAGATGATACAGTGGATACATCTGAATATCTATATCTCTCTACCGTTGTGTCATACTTGTGTGAGATGAGTCATGTCTTTCAACCATTTTCGTCGTGGTGATTGACTTTACTTCCTTTGTGGAATTGGTTTGTTCTTGGGCTCGAGAGTTGGAGTCGGACTGAGATTGGTAACTTAGGTATATGTATGGGCATATACCTAATTAGGGTTGGTTGATACATCGTGATTGTATCTTTCTTCTAATGTTTATCCTTAGAATATATTGTAAGACCTTGCGGGTCTCGGGGTCCCTACTGAGCATCGTTATACTCACCCCTGCACAGGCTATGTCCACACCTCGTTGTGTTGGATGCAGATGACAGACAGTGCTGATGGAGGATGAGAGCACCATGACTGGAAGGTGCCTGGAGGTGGACCTTGAGACGAGTCGGCACAGGGTGGAGACTAACAGACGTGATTGCTGAGGTGTCCATCTATACCTACCCTTCAGGTAGGAACCCCGGAGGATGATCCAAGAGATGCTCTTACTTTCAACTGTTTGTCCCTTTTTACTTGTACTTGTTGTTCAGTTGGGTTTGTATACTGGCCCATTTACTTTCCAACACACTCTTTTGTATTCATTTTTATTAGTGTTTACTTCATGTTTCGTACTCTGTTGTGTTTGATTACTTTAATAAAGACAATTCCTTCCCAGCTTAGGGATTTACGCCTTTGGTGCTAGTCACCAGCCCCTGGATATGGAAGGCGGGCTTGGGGTACTCACAGCTCAGGCCCAGAGGATGCGTCGTGACAAATTGGTATCAAAGGAGTTAGTTATATCATTGAACTTAGACTCTTATTCCTTTAACGACTATAGTGATAAGTGTTTTGGGTGTGGTTATCAGTTTTGGGAAACCAGTTTTGGTGCGGTGGCCGACGTATCCACACACTAGGACTCTGACCTCTGATTTCCAACTCAGTGCACAAAAAAACTGATTGCGTGTGTGTTTTAGGAGTTTCCTTCATGTTCTATTTGAGTCATCTCACCAGGTATAACTTATTGACCATGGCGCACCTATTCCTTTTCAGGATGCCGCTGCAAAGATAGCCAGCAAGGGTTCCTGAGAGAGTACACGATGATGGCCACCGAGCAATGAGGCTCCGGTTTATGGACCTCTTTCTACGTTGGCACCTTTGGGTGGTGTACTAGAAGCACCACCACTAGTTGGGAAAAAGATACCACCAGTCTCTTTGGAGGACGGTGCACGCCGACTGTATACGGTTCTACAGAGAACCTTAGTTATTGAATATTCTTTGGCTGAGCGGATATAGCCAGTGTATGTTCGTAGTGGGAAGCTTTGAACTGGTTCCAGTCTCAGAGACTTGGGCATGTGTGATGTTTCAAGAAGAGGAAGTGTTAAGGACAGGTGAATCTTCAGGGCAGTAGACGTGGAAGTGGAGATAGGAGATTAGCATGAGGTGGTGAACATTTCAACATGTTACAACCACCCGCCTTTGTAATTCCTGCTAGGCTCAAGGAGATGGAGGGTAGGGGAAGAGAGAAGCTTCATGCGGTCAAAGATTGTGACCTATGGGATCTGGGAATGATTTGAGGTACAATATATCTCTACTACTAGATTCTGTATCAATAGACATAAGTAGCAATCATTCCTTCCTACCACAAATCTTGTCCCAGACCAAGAGTTTCTGATTAAGTCGTTGACTTGACCCTCACGTCTGGAGATACCTTTGAGAGGAGACTCGATAATCACACTTACGTTGACGGTGTGATATGACCCTTGAGGTGAGAGTTTTGGTTGGAACCTCTTGGTCGCAGCATCAAGGCCTTATGACATTAGTTTGGGTATGGACTAGGCAACCACAGTTCATACATAGTTTGACTGTATTAGGAAAAAAGGTTGTGGTTTATCTACAACTTTCGGATGGGTTTTCCATGGTCAGTGAAAAGTAAAACCTAGGTAGCATAGGATGGAATCATGCATAAGAGGGTGCAGTCGATCACTCCGGAGTCGGCCAGAATTACCTTTGTGCCAGACTTCTCCAGAGTTGCAGCACCACTATCAGCTTTCACAAAAAAGGGGCAACCCTTCATATGGTCAGAGAGATTCCAGCAGAGCTTTCAGGAGCTGAGGTAGAGGTTGACTAGTGTTCTCATCTTGAGGCTACCGGAGGAGAGTGTTAGGTATGTAGTTTACTGTGACGCATCAGGGACCGGACTCGGGTGTGTCCTGATGCAGGAGCGAGCAATGATCACGTTTGGTTCTAAGTAGTTGAGACTACCCGAGCAGAACTATGCTACCCATGACCAGGATTTAGTAGCAGTAGTCTTCAACTTGAATGTAAAGACCCTTAAAATTCAAGGGAAATTTTTTCTTAATTTTATTTTGGATTTTGCATGAACGCAGTTTCTGACGGCACCTGATTCCGAGGCCCGGTGTGCCTGGAATCATTTTCCGAAGTTTAGCTCGAGTACATTCAGTGAACGAACAAGCGCGATTTCCTAACTTTTGAACCGGTGCTCGGAAGTGAAATCTGAGGACACCGATGGAATCGCAGCGCCGTTATTTTCTTAGGAACACCTTTTCCGGAGTTACATTTGCTCAGGTGTGGTTATTAAAATTTTGGGTTAAGTAAAAGAATAAAATAAAATGGTGCAACCAATTTTATTTTATTTAAAGTAGTTTAACCTAAGATATGTGGTTGGAGTGGGACCCACTATATCCTACACCACTAGGTAGGATATTTTTGGGGTGGGTCCCGCACGAGCCCCACCTATTCCACTTCCTCAAACCCCCTCCTTTAATTAGGTAACGCACCTGCACCCCCCTTTAAATGAAAGTCAACTCTTGCGTTTATCTAAATATTAAACGCCTCTTTAATTGGGCAGTTTAAACTTCTCAATTTATTCAATTAATTGAATGATTCAAATTTTGAATTTCAAAATGTTTGGCATGAGTAATAAACTAAGGCAATGCTTATTTTATTAGTGTTTTTTTGTTTGTGTGAGAGGATTTTGGAGAGGATTTGCTCTAAGTCTTGAAGTTATTCTCCCACGATGAAGAACGCGAAGAATGTCGAGCATTCGATGAAGAACTCTGTCACCAAAAAGGGGAGTTCGACGTACCGTCTTCTTCCCTCTCCACAGCCAGTGAGAGATGCCATCCTTGGAGATCGACGACGTGACGCCGACGAATATTTTCCCTGTGACGTCGAAGATCCTCCTTCCACGACACCTTCTTCCATGATGTTCAATTCCACGACGATCCTTCGTTCAACCTTTTCTTCGAGGTAGGGGTTTGGTTTTATGTTGTGAATAATTTTGGGCATTCATCGATTAACTTTTAGCTGCATGCTATCGATTAACGGGAGGGGGCTGGACCGCACAAACACGGCCGACCCCCCTTCCTTATTATTGATGTCCTTCATTGTGGATTGGAACGGAGATGGCGCGGTGCCGTCACACCGCACGGAAATGAGAGAACCGCGGCAAAGGAGCGTGGCGCCGTTGCGCCGTGCTGGGGAACCATGAGGACACTACGACCGGAGCGGGGGTGCAGTGTCGTCACGCCGCGCCGGTCAGACCAAGGTCACAGCCTTTGGCCGCGGTGGAGTAGGGATCGGTGGCCGGCTACCGGTCGCCAGTGCCGGAGAAGGAGAACGGTACCGCGGGGTCCCGCGACAGCAGCACGGTCGGCCAGCCGGGCCGGCCGAACGAGGAACCGGAGGTCGTAATCCCCAACCGGCCGAACGAGCGGCCCCCCATAAGGGGGTCGTAGTTTTCCAAATAGGGGGGCAGAGCCCCCCCCCCCCCCCCCCCCCCTTCCACTCGGCCGTTACGGCCGAGCCGCCTGGCCACGCTGGCCAGGCCGATCACGCCAGGCAGGGCCATCAGGCCGGGCCGCAACCAGGCCAGGCCGGGACACGCCGGCGGGGTCAAGCCGCGCCCACTGGGCCGGATCGTGCCCTATTGGGCCGGAATCGGACCCTGGTTGGGTAGACCCAGTTCGGGCTGACCCAAAGGGGTATCGGGCCGGGTCGAACCGGGCCTGAACCCCCTATTTCCGGACCTCTTTTGGTCTTTTGCCCATAACTTGGGCTGCAGACCTCCGATGGACGCACCATCAGCTGTGATGCAATCCTTGGATTGAGATGGTCATTTCGTTATATTACACTCAAGGTTTCGAAGAATTTTGGGTTCGGCCGGGTTGGTTCGTACACGAAACCAACCGGGCCCTCGGAGCGGAAACACTTATAACATGAGCTCCGAATGTCCGATTGACGTGTCGTTGACTTTGATGGATTCCTCTTAGTGAGACGGCCCTTTTGGCTTACTCCGCATGAGGTTTGGACGTAGTTAGAGTACGGTCAGGTTGGTTTTGACTTAAAAACCAACCGGGCCCCTAGGAAGAAAAAGCCAATAACTCTCAGACCGGGCGTCCGATTGACGCGTCATTTGTCACATTGAGTTCCTATTGACGATACCAAACTTTGGGATACATCAACTCTGGAATTTGTGTCAGTTGATGTATCAGACCATCAGATCGTGGAGCGGACCCTCCCAAAATGAGCTTGCTGTGTGCGGGAACCCTAGAGATGGCTGTGACTACGACGACGATGAAGACTGTATGGGAATCCTCCGTGGGTTCGACAGCGACAACTACAGCACTCAGCGATCCTCTGTGGGTCAATGCCTACCGATCCTGTGTGGATCAAATCCTGTGTGGGTTAGCGCTCAACGGTCCTGTGTGGGCCAATGCATACCGATCCTGTGTGGGTCAGATCCTGTGTGGGTCATTGCGGGGGTTAGTACCTATCGATCCTTTGTGGGTCATTACGGGGGTTAATACCTATCAATAATTTGTGGGTCCAATGGCTTAGATGATTCAGTGGCTATATCTAATCATCTCTATCATCTTACGAAGAAGTATACCTATGTGAGCTAAGTCTTAAATTTCAATCATTATCTTCCATATGATTGACTTGTTATCCTATGTGGATTGTATTGTGCTATCCTATGTGGACGTGATCAAACTTGGGCTCAGATGCTGGAGCCGAACTGGAATTAATGACTTAGGTATATGTATGGTCATATACCTAAGTAGTGTTGGATGTTACTTCTTAATTGTATCTTTCCCTTGTGGATTACACTTTGTGGATTCTGGGAGACCTTCGGGGGTCTCGGGGTCCCTACTGAGTAGCTTATACTCACCCCTGCATGGGCTATGCCCACACTACTTTGTGTTGGATGCAGACAATGGACAACGCTAATCATGGTGGAGGCTTGTGGTGCAAGTCGGTACCTAGAGGTGGACCACTAGGCGGGATGTACACGGAACGGACTACTAGACCCGTAGAGATGAAAAGGTTATATGTACCCACCCTTCAGGTGGGACTTCCTATGGACGGCACGACGTTGCGGCTGTATTTTTCAGTTGTTATACTTTCTTTCCAGTTGTACTTTACTTTCAGTTTGGGTTTGTATTCTGGCCCACTTACTTTTCCGCACTTACTTTTGTACTCAGTTTTACTTAGTGTTTACTTCTGTTTTCTTACTCTGTTGTGTTTGTTTATTTTACGAAGGCAATGCCTTCCCTTCATTTATCGAGAATTATGCCTTGGTGCTAGTCGCCAGCCCCTGGCCTATGGAAGTCAGGCTTGGGGTAGTCACGGCATGAGACCTGAGGTCGGGTCGTGACAAATTTGTATCAAAGGAGTTCGGTTTTACCGCAGAACTCAGGACTCTGATATTTTTCTATGTAAAGAAATAGTGTTAAGTGTATTGAGTGTGGTTATCAGTCCAGGGAGTCCAGTGTTGGTGCGGCGGCTGACGTATCCGTACACCAGGACCCTGACTTCTGATTTCTGACTCAATGCACCAAAACATTGATTGCATGTGTGTTTCAAGTTTTCTTTGTGATTACTTTGTGTCATATCACCAGGTATATTGTTTGATTGTGGCGCACCTGTCTCTTTTCAGGATGGCCCCATGACGGCATCCAGCTAGGGTTTCGAGTTTTTTACGTGACGATAGCCCACCGAGCGATGAGGCCTCGGTGAAGGGCCCTTTGACAGCAGAGGCACCGGAGGTACCTCTACCCACCGAGTCACCGATGCTACCAGCCCCAGCCGCTGATAGTGCATGTCACCTTAGTGAACTCCATGAGTTTCAGTGTCAGAGACCGCCCAGGTTCCGCGGGGAGATGGACCCCCAGGCAGCTGAGGATTGGCTGGAGGTAGTTGCACGAGTTTTCCGATTGGTAGGGAAACCGGCAGACCTCATGGTGATCCTTGCAGCGATTCTCTTGCACGCGGCAGCAGGAAAATGGTGTAGCTTGATGCTCCAGGTGCACGACGAGGAATATCTCATTTGGACGGACTTTGAGATCCTCTTTCGCTCGGAGTTCCTTCCAGCCACCCTTCGTGCGGTGCGCATCCAGGAGCTACTACAACTGCGACAGGGTAGCTTGTCGGTTGCCCAGTACTCGGAGAGATTTACCGATCTCTCGGGATATTCTACGGACATGGTACGTGACCCATTCTTCCAGGCTCGGACCTTCGAGCAGGGATTGAGTCATGAGATCAGGGCATCGCTGATCTTCCTCAGCATTCCGACATAGGAAGGGGTACTGGAGCGAGCCCTTCTCCTCGAGATCTTTCTTGCTGAGCCTACATCAGCAGTGAGACCTACGGCAGGGCGGCACGTAGCAGAGTCTTCTGCAGCTGGCAGTCAACGGACGACACATGGGTCCAAGCAGACCAGACCCTCAGGCGGACGACCTCAGGACACTGGCTCAGAGGTGCGGGGCACACAGCGCAGAGCCAGTCTTTCGAGAGGCATACAGTGCTACGCATGCGGCGGGCAGGGACACATGGCTCGTGACTTCCTGACCCACCGTGTGGAGGAGCAGCAGACGGTTGAGGGACCACCCAAGCAGAGGTAGAGGGTCGACCGTGCCGGTCTGTAGGTAGCAGGCGGACGAGGCAGAGGAGCTGGCCGAGCAGTAGGTGGTGGGCGACGTTTTGAGGCTCTACCACCACCACCACCAGGAGGTCCACCCCGACCACAGGGAGCTGGCGGGCAGAGACAGGCACGACTTCAGGCAGTGGAGGCCTACGACCACGGCGCGCCCGAGATGATTCGAGGTACTATCTGTGTCTATTACACCCTTTCTTCAGTTCTTATAGACACAGGAGTGAGTCATTCTTTCATTATCGCTACCCTTGTTCGGATCTCGGAGATTCCAACGGATCCGTTGGCTAGATCCTTACGGCTAGAGACTCCTACAAGAGCAGACTCGATGATTACGCACTAGTTCCAACAGTGTGAGCTTACTCTAAGAGGTGAGAGCTTCGGCTAGGATCTTCTTGTAGCGGCGTCGAGGAATTACGAGGTCATCTTGGCCATGGATTGGTTATCTACATTCCATGCTAAGATTGACTGCATTAGGCGCAAGGTGTGATTTGTTCTCACTGATGGGAGCAGGTTCACCTTCACCGGTGAGAAGGGAGCCTTTTCAGTGTAGGATGGACACACGCATAGGAGAGGACAGCCCATCACTCATCAATTGTCTAGCCTCATCCTAGGAGCAGTTGACGTGCGGAGTCCTGGTTTTCCTACAGTGGTTGATCAGTATGCGGATGTTTTCCCTGATGACGTCCTAGGGCTACCTCCTTGTAGAGAGGTAGACTTTTATATTGACATGTACCCCGGGGCAGCCCCGATATCCACCCCAGCATATCGGATGACTCTCGTCGAGCTTTGAGAGCTACGGTTACATCTGGAGGACTTGTAGGGAAAGGAATTCATCTAACCCAGTGTTTCACCCTGGGCTTCCCCGATATTGTTTGCCAAGAAGGCGGACGAGAGCTTGAGACTGTGTGTTGACTATCATCGCCTGAACCAGGTGACTATGAGGAACAAGTATCTACTACCGAGGATTGATGACCTCTTCGATCAGCTCAAGGGAGCACGGTGGTTCTCGAAGATAGACCCCAGATCAGGCTATCATCAGCTCAGAGTTCGAGACGAGGACATGCAGAAGACGGCCTTCAAATATCGGTATGTCCACTATGAGTTTTTGGTTATGCCATTCGGTGTAACCAACGTTCCGGCAGTGTTCATGGGTCTCATGAACATGATCTTTCTGCCATACCACAATCGATTTTTTGTGGTCTTCATCGACGACATTTTGATATACTCGACCACTTAGGAGGAGCACACCTACAACTTACGGGTTGTACTAGACACACTCCAAGAGCACCATATTTATGGAAAGCTCTCGAAGTGTCAGTTATGGATACGTGAGGTCCACTTCTTGGGACACGTCATCTCTGAGGCAGGAGTCACGGTGGATCCTGTGAAGATCGAGGCAGTGCTTGCTTGGGAGCCACCCAGAAGCTTGAAGGAGGTGCAGAGTTTCATGGGGATAGCTGGGTACTACCGGAGATTCGTGCCAGACTTTTCTAGAGTTTCGTCACCACTCTCAACTTTAACGAAGAAGGGTAAACCCTTTGTATGGTCAGACAGATGACAGTAGAGCTTCCAGGAGCTGAGACAGAGATTGACCAGCGCGCCTATCTTAAGGCTACCGAAGGAAGGAGTAGGGTACGTAGTCTACTGCGATGCATCAGGAACCAGACTCAGATGTGTCCGGATGTAGGAATAGTCTGTGATCGCCTATGGATCATGTTAGTTGAGGTAGCATGAGCAGAACTACGCTACCCATGACCTAGAGTTAGCAGCAGTTGTCTTCGCTCTGAAGATGTGGCGACACTATCTGATGGGCGAGTGCTTTACAGTCTACTCTGACTACTAGAGTCTCAGATACATCTTCCTGTAGAAGGACCTGAACCTGAGACAGTGGCGATGGCTCGAGTTCCTCCAGGACTATGACTTTGAGATAGTCTATACTCCTGGAAAGGGGAACGTAGTAGCCGATGCTCTCTGCAGGAGGATGGGCATTCAGCTACTTGGGGAGGCGACAGATCAGCTAGCCGCTTTGCTGATATCCTTCGTGGATAGAGATGGAGCAGCCTTTCTGCAGTTACTCACAGTCACTCCTCCACTTCTACAGTGGGTCAGAGAGGCACAACGTGGGGACGTTGATTGTGAGATGCGGCATTCACATATATCCTCAGGACAGGCACCTGATGGATTATCTATGGGACGAGAGCACGTCATCCTTTTTAGAGGATGTACCATGGTACCAGCTGATTTACAGGAGAAGGTGATAAGGGATTTTCACACTTCCGCTTTGGTAGTACATCCATGTGTGGCAAAGATGTACCAGGATCTCAGGCGACCGCACTGGTGGCCGGGTATGAAGAAGGATGTAGGAGAGTTCATTTATCGATGCCTCACCTTCCAGTAGGTGAAGGCAGATCACCAGGTTCCAACAGGCTGGGTACAGCCCTTGGAGGTCCCAGAATGGAAGTGGGACGGGATATATATGGATTTCATGACTGGAATTCCACGCACTTCCAGAGGTCACGACTCCATTTGGGTGATAGTCGACCGACTCACCAAGTCGGCCCACTTCTTACCCATGAGAGAGCAGGGCTCAGTAGATAGATTGGGATGTCTCTACATTTAGGAGATTGTACAGCTTCATGGTGTGCCAACATCTATCGTCTCTGATCGAGATGCTCGCTTTACTTCCCGGCATTGGAAGGGGTTGCAGGAGGCATTCGTGATATAGCTACGTCTGAGCACCGCCTTTCACCCTCAGACGGATAGTCAGATGGAGAGGACCATTCAGACTCTTGAGGACATGCTCCGTGCATGTGTCCTCGACTTTGGTCGAAGATGGGAGGATCTCCTACCCTTGGTGGAGTTCGCATACAACAACAGTTACCACTCCACCATCGGGATGGAACCATACGAGGCATTGTACGTCCGACCTTGCAGATCACCGCTGTGCTGGACGGACCCTGGTGAGTCAGCAATTGTGGGACCAGAGATGGTCTAGGCCACGACAGAGAAGGTCCAGGTCATCCAGGAGCGGATGAGGACAGCTCAGAGCTGGCAAAAGTCTTATTCTGACAGGATGCAGAGGCCACTAGAGTTCGAGGATGGCGACCAAGTCTTCTTGTGGGTCTCACCTCGACGTGGATTACTTAGATTTGGCTGAGGCGGCAAGTTATCTATGTGCTTCATCGGACCATTCCAGGTCCTCAACAGAATAGGTGAGGTGGCTTATCACCTGGCTCTACCACCTCAGTTGCACCGGGTGCACGACGTCTTCTGCGTATCTCAGCCGAGGAGATACGTGCACGACCCGACTCATATCATTGACCATGGAGAGCTGGACATTGATGATGGGGTGACTTTTGCGGAGGTCCCGGTGGAGATTGAGGATCGACAAGAGCGGGTCCTACGTGGACGGTCGATTCATCTAGAGTGCATCAGAGTGAAGCATGGGAACCTCAAGGAGAGCAATTGGGAGCGGGAGGCTCAGATGCATTCTCAGTACCCACATTTGTTTCCCTAGTTTATGATGTATCTTTACGGGGACATAAATCCCTGAGGTGGGAGTAATTCAAAGACCCGTAAAATTCAATGGAAATTTTTTCTTGATTTTTTTTTTGGGTTTTACAAGAACGCAGTTTCTAACAGCATCTAATTCCGAGGCCCGGTGTGCCCAGAATCATTTTCCGAAGTTTAGCTCAGGTACGTTCAGTGAACGAACGAGTGGGATTTCCTAAATTTTGAACCAGTGCTCGGAAGCGAAATCCGAGGACACGAATGGAATCGCAGTGCCAGTATTTACTTAGGAACACCTTTTTAGGAGTTGCGTTTTCTCGAGTGTGGTTATTAAAATTTTCGGTTAAGTAAAAGGATAAAATAAAATGGTGCAACCAATTTTATTTTATTTAAAGTAGTTTAACCTAAGATAAGTGATTGGAGTGGGACCCACTATATCATACACCACTAGGTAAGATATTTGTGGGGTGGGTCATGCAAGAGCCCCACCTATTCAACTTCCTCAAACCCCCTCATTTAATTAGGTAACGCACCCGCACCCCCTTTTAAATGAAAGTCAAATCTTGCGTTTATCTAAATATTAAACACCTCTTTAATTGGGTGGTTTAAACTTCTCAATTAATTCAATTAATTGAATGATTCAAATTTTGAATTTCAAAATGTTTGGCGTGAGTAATAAAATAAGGCAATGCTTATTTTATTAGTTTTTTTTGGTTGTGCGAGAGGATTTTGGAGAGTATTTGCTCTAAGTCTTGAACTTCTTCTTCCACGACGAAGAACGCGAAGAACGTCGAGCCTTCGATGAAGAAATCCCTCACCGAAAAAAGGAGTTCATCGTACCTTCTTCTTCCCTATCCACAGCCAGTGAGAGACGCCATCCTCGGCGATCGACGACGCGACGCCGAAGAATATTTTTTCCACGACGCCGACGATCCTCCTTGCATGACGCATTCTTCCGTGACATTCAATTCCACGAAGAACCTTCGTTCAAACTTTTCTTCGAGGTAGGGGTTTGGTTTTATGTTGTGAATAATTTTGGGCGTTCATCGATTAACTTTTAGCCGCATGATATCGATCAACAGGAGGGGGCCGGACCGCACAAACACGGCCGGCCCCCCTTCCTTATTATTGATGTCCTTCGTTTTGGATTGGAACAGAGATGGCGTGGTGCCATCGCACCGTGCGGAAACGATAGAACCACGACAAAGGGGCGCAGCACCGTCGCGCCGCGCCGGGGAACCATGAAGACATCACGGCCAGAGAAGGGTTGTGGCGGGGGGAGCGGCGTCGTCGCGTGGTGTCGGTCGGACCAAGGCTGTGGCCTTTGGCTGCGGCGGAGCAGGGAGCAGTGGCCGGCTATCGGTCACCGGTGCCGGAGCAGGAGGGCAGGACCGCGGGGTCCCACAGCAGCAGCACGGCCGGTCAGCTGGGCCGGCCGAACGAGGAACCGGGGGTCGTAACCCTCGACCGGTCGAAGGAGTGGCCCCCCACATGGGGGCCGCATTTTTCCAAATAGGGGGCACCCCCCCCCCCTTCCGCTCGGCCGTTACGGCCTAGCCGCCTGGCCACGCTGGCCAGGCCGAGCGCGCCAGGTCGTGCCGCACCGGCTAGGCCAGGCCGCGCCCACCGGGTTAGGCCACGCCCTATTGGGCTAGACCCGGACCCGGGTCAGGTCGACCCGGTTCGGGCCGACCCAGGGGTATCGGGTCGGGTCGGACCGAGCCCAAACCCCCTATTTCCGGACCTCTTTTGGTCTTTTTCCCATAACATGGGATGCGAACCTCCGATCAATGCACTGTCAGCTGCGATGCGATCCTTGGATCGAGACGGTCGTTTCTGTATATTACACTCAAGATTTCGGAGAACTTTGGGTTCGGCCGGGTTGGTTCGTACACGAAACCAACCGGACCCTCGGAGCGGAAACGCTTATAACTTGAGCTCCGGACGTCCGATTGACATGCCATCATATTCGATGGATTCCTCTTAGTGAGACAGACCTTTTGGCTTACTCCGCTCGAGGTTTGGATGCAGTTGGAGTATGGTCGGGTTGGTTTTGACTTAAAAACCAACCGGGCCCCTAGGACGAAAACGCCAATAACTCTCAGACCGGGCGTCCGATTGATGCGCCGTTTGTCACGTTGAGTTCCTGTTGACGATACGGAACTTTGGGATACATCAACTCCGGACTTTGTGTCAGTTGATGTATCATCCCCTCAGCTCGTGGAGCGGACCCTCCCGAAACGAGCTTGCTGTGTGCAGGAACCCTAGAGCTGGCTGCGACTACGACGACGATGAAGACTGTACGAGAATCCTTTGTGGGTTCGACAGTGACGACTACGACACTCAGCGATCCTCTGTGGGTCAGTGCCTACCGATCCTGTGTGGATCAGATCCTGTGTGGGTCAGCGCTCATCAGTCCTGTGTGGGCCAGCGCATACCGATCCTGTGTGGGTCAGATCCTGTGTGGGTCAGATCCTGTGTGGGTCATTACGGGGGTTAGTACCTATCGATCCTTTATGGGTCATTGCGGGGGTTATTACCAACCGATCCTTTGTGGGTCCAACGGGTTAGATGATTCAGTGGCTACATCTGATCATCTCTATCATCTTAAAGTATACCTGTGTGAGTTGAGTCTTAACTTTCAATCATCATCTTCCATATGATTGACTTGATATCCTATGTGGACTGTATTGTGCTATCTTGTGTGGAAGTGATCAAACTTGGGCTCGGATGCTGGAGCCGAACTAGAATTAATGGCTTAGGTATATGTATGGGCATATACCTAAAAAGTGTTGGAAGTTACTTCGTGATTGTATATTTCCTTTGTGGATTACCCTTTGTGAATTCTGGGAGACCTTCAGGGGTCTTGGGGTCCCTACTTAGTAGCTTATACTCACCGTGCATGGGCTATGCCCGCACTACGTTGTGTTGGATGCAGACGACGGGCAGCGCTGATCGTGGTGGAGGCTTGTGGAGCAAGTCGGTACCTGGAGGTGGACCACAGGGTGGGACATACACGGAGCGAACGGCTGGACCCGTAGAGGTGAGGAGGCTATCTGTACCCACCCTTCAGGTGGGACTTCCTGTGGACGGCACGACGTTGCGGTTTTACTTTTCAGTTTTTGTACTTTCTTTCCAGTTGTACTTTACTTTCAGTTTGGGTTTGTATTCTGGCCCACTTACTTTTCCGCACTTACTTTTGTATTCAGTTTTACTTAGTGTTTACTTCTGCTTTCTTACTCTGTGGTGTTTGTTTATTTTTCAAAGGCAATTCCTTCCCTTCATTTATCGGGAATTATGCCTTGGTGCTAGTCGTCGGCCCCTGGCCTATGGAAGACGGGCTTGGGGTAGTCACGACATGAGCCCCGAGGTCGGGTCGTGACATTGAAGATGTAGCGACACTATCTTATGGGTGAATGTTTTACTATATACTTAGATCACAAGAGTCTCAGGTATATCTTCTCTCATGAGGACCTGAACTTTAGACAGCGACGATGGATCGAGTTCCTCCAGGAATATGACTTTGATATAGTCTATACTCCTAGGAAGGGGAACGTTGTAGCAGATGCTCTCAGTAGGAGATTAGGAATTCAGATGTTAGGAGAGGCAACGGAGCAGCTGGCCGCGTTACAGATATCCTTTTTGGATAGATATGAAGAAACCTTTCTTCAGTCTCTTACAGTCACTCCCCCACTTCTTCAGCATGTCAGTGAGGCATAGTGTGGGAATGCTGACTGTGATACACGACCTGCTCAGATATCCACCAGACAGGCACCAGATGGATTTTCTGAAGGTGGGGAACACGTCATACTCTTCAGAGGACGGACCATGGTACCAATTTCACTATAGGAGGAGGTGTTGAGGGAGTTCCACAATTCCCCTCTAGCAGTACATCCAGGAGTGGCGAAGATGTATCAGGACCATAGACAGTAGCACCGGTGGCTAGGTATTAAGAATGCAGTAGAAGAGTTTGTCTCTCGATGCCTCACTTTTAAGAAACTGAAGTCGTAGCACCAAGTTCCAGCAGGCTTTGTTCAGCCCTTAGCGGTTCCAGAGTGGAAGTGGGATGAGATATCCATGTATTTTGTGATGAGACGTCCACGTATATCCAGAGGACACGACTCTATCTGGGTGATCTTAGACTGACTAACCAAGTTGGCCCACTTCCTACCAATCAGAGAGTAGGGCTCAGTAGAGAGCTTGGTATGCCTCTACGTTCAGGAGATCATACGGCTTCATGGTGTGCCATCGACTATTGTCTCCGATCGAGATGCTTGTTTCCCTTCCCAGCTATGAAAGGGGTTACAGGAGGCTTTTGGGATGCAGGTTCTATGACAAACCTGCTTTTTATTACAACATAAACATGATTTATTACCTAAAACATCACTTGATACAAAAAATAAGATCGAGAGGTTTAGTGTCTGGGGATTAGGATCATTACATAAAAACTTAAAACATGAAATACAACATCTTTATTGAAAACTTCATTTATATGACCACTACATTCCTTCGTACTTATCATTGCATGGGATAACCTGAGGACATGCATAAGAAAAGGGTGAGTTATAAATCACAATAAGGGAGTACACATGTAATAACATGAGGAGTACAATACATGTTAGACAATAGGCATATCAATAGAGCATAAGAGAAACATGAACATAAAGGAATGATAAAGCATGATAATCATAACATGGAAATGTGGCAACAACACTTAACATGGAATTACCATGAGCCAAGGCTCATTGCACATGGATCATGAGTAAATCCTCATTGCACATAAAGCACGAGTAAACCCTCATTGCACTTGAATAATCATGAGTCAAAACTCATTGCACATGACGTATCATGATACTATACTTTACCCAATGCATTAGAGCGCTATAAGGGTGAACCCTTCTTAAACATTTCATTTCATGCATAAGTGTGCCGCATGGATCATATAAGACGATCCACAACAACCCAGATTGTATTGTTGCCTTTGGATGTCTTTGGAAGTTTGGCGACAAAGTCCATGGTGATGTTCTCCCATTTCCATTCTGGTATGGGCAATGGTTGCATCATCCCCTTAGACTTCTGCATCTCTGCCTTCACTTGCTGACACACCAGGAACTTTTATGTATATTCAGCGATCTCCTTCTTCATATTATCCCACCAAAAGTTTTCTCGGAGATCCCGATACATCTTTGTGCTCCCTGGTTGAATAGAGAAATTTGAACTATGTGCATCATCCAAAAGATCCTTCTTTAGCTCTGGACTTGATGTAACATGTATTCATTTCCCAAACCTCACAATTCCTTCTTCCTTAACATTAAACTCTGAGGATTTCCCTTTTTTGATAGCTTCCACTTTTTCATGAATTTCCACATCATCCTTTTGAGCATCCTTTAACCTTTCTAAAAGAGATGGTTGAGCAATCATTTGTTAAAGGATTGATGATGTTCCCTTCTTTATGATTCCCGTGTCCATCTTCATCAAGTTTAAGAAGATTGGATCCTTCTCAATTCTCATCATTGATAGAATTGTTGGGTCCTTTCTACTTAGGGCATCTGCCACCTTGTTCGCTTTCCCAGGGTGGTAATGTATTGAACAGTCATAATCCTTGATGAGCTCTATCCATCTTCTCTGGCGCATATTAAGCTCTTTCTGTGTGAATATATATTTAAGACTCATGAGGTCAGTATATATCTCACATTTCTCTCCATAGAGATAATGCCGCCAGATTGTCAAGGCAAAGATCACCGCTGCCAACTCCATATCATGCATTGGATAGTTTCTCTCATGGATTTTCAACTGCCTTGAGGCATAGGATATAACTTTATCATTCTGTATCATCACATAGCATAAGACCTTCTTTTAAGCATCACTGAAAACAACAAAAAGTTCCTCACTTATGGGTAAAGTGAGAACGGGTACAGTGATAAGCCTCCTTTTCAACTCCTTGAAGCTTTCTTCGCATTCATCACTCCAAGAAAACTTTACTCCCTTTCGAGTTAGCTTGGTAAGAGGGTTGGACAATCGTGGGAAATTTCTCAAAAATCGTCGATAATATCCAGCTAACCCCAAGAAGCTACGGATATCCGTCACCGATGTTGGCCTCGGCCATCCCACAATTGCATCTGATTTGGAGGGGTCCTCAGATACCCTATTTATTGTGATGATATGGACCAAGAATGAGACCTCCTTCAACCAGAACTCACACTTTTTGTACTTTGCATAGAGATTCTCCTTGTGAAAAGTCTCTTGTACAGTTTTTAAATTCTCCTCATGATCCTCCTTGGTTTGGTATTATATTAGAATATCATCTATATAGACTACAAAAAATTTGTCTAGGTAATCTCTAAAGAATCTATTCATCAAGTCCATGAATATTTCTAGAGCATTGGTGAGTTTGAAAGTCATTACTATGAATTCATAGTGCCCGTACCTTGTACGAAAAGCAGTCTTGGGGACATCTTCCTTCTTCACCCTTACTTGATAATACCCCGACCGCAAATCCACCTTGGAGAAGTATTGTGCTCCACACAGCTGATCAAACAAGTCATCGATTCTTGGGAGAGGATACTTGTTCTTTATCTTGATTTAGTTAATCTCGCGATAATCGATGCAAAGCCACATTGACCTATCCTTCTTCTTGACGAAGAGGACTGGTGCACCCCATGGTGAAGCACTTGGGTGTATAAACCATTTATCCAGATTATCTGGTAGTTGTTTCTTCAGCTCTTCAAGCTCTACAACAGCCATTCTATATAGAGTCTTGGATATTGGTAACGCCCTAGGTATAAGTTCAATTCAGAACTCAACATCTCTTCTTGGAGGAAGACCAGACAGTTCCTCGGGAAACACTTCAGCGAATTCCCTCACAATAGGCATTTATTCAAGGATGGTTACTTCCTTGGACTCAATCATCTGATCCAGATACACGTTCTCATAAGGTTTTAATATCCATGCTTGAGATGATGGATCTAAAGGAGATTCACCTTCCTCCTGACACTTGTAAAGAATCGGGGGCCGATTCTCCATATGGAGTGTAATTCCCCTCTCCCGATAATTTATGTTGGCTCTATATATGGAAAGCCAATCCATGCCAATAATTGCATAAAATTACACCAGAGGGAGTATGACGAGGTTCACTGGGAAATTCAATCCAAAGACTATAACAGGGGAGGACTTATATTCATGGTATGCAATGATTTTCCCATTTTCCGTTCTCACCGATATCTTTACTTCCATGATTTGTGGTGGTGTTGTGATTGTTCTACTAAACTTTAAAGATATAAAAGAATGCGTAGAACATGAATCAAAAAGTACATTCACTATTCTTGAATGAATAACTAGCGTACCTATCACCACTTCGTTGTTGGGGTTCACTTCAGCAGAAGTGATAGCAAAATCTCTTCCTTGCTACCTTGGAGGTTGTTGGTTGTCTCCGAAAACCCTTGGATTAGGGCACTGATTTGCAAAATGACCCAGTTCTTTGCATTTGTATCATTGAACAACGCGTTGAGGTTCGAACAGAGTGTTCCTCTCATTTGTCATAGCCATGGTTCTTTCTTTCCAATAGTTAACAGCTAGGTGTTATTCTCTTCCACACCTGAAGCATTTTCTCATCCCCTTAAGGCAATTTCCAGGGTGCTTCTTTCCGCACTTTTGGAAAGTGGGGTGCTGGATCTTCTTAGAACCATTGTATTTATCCATCGGCCCACCAGTATTGAATTCCACCTTACGCTTCTTATCCCCATGATACCCCTGTGATTCTCCAATATCCATTTCGACCTTGAGGGCACATCGGACAATTTCCTCATAGCTGTCGAAGTCATGGATCACTAATTCTTTCTGCAGGCAAGGCTTCAGCCCACCAAAGAAGCGGTCAACCATGCATTCGGGGGTAATGACAAAGCCGAAAGCATATTGTGGAAGCCTTGTGAATTTTGCCTCCTACGCTCCAAAAGATTATTCATCTTTTTTCTTGAGGGAAAGTAAGTCCCTTTCCATCTTAAGTCGGAGGGTGCGCAGAAAATATTTATCGAAAAACATCTTCCGGAAAACCTTCCAATCCAACGCCTCAATCTCCTCCTCAAGCTTCGTATTTTTGATCAATTTCCACCATTGATCAGCTTCACCCTCCATACGATAAGCCCCCAGGATAACCTTCTCTTGTTCAGAACATTGAAGGATGGAGAAGATCTTTTCGATGGAGTTGATCCATTGTTCAACGATCTTGGGATCAGATGATCCACTAAAAGTAGGAGGTCTTTGTCTCATGAAGCTCTCGATAGTGACTTGTTCTTTCTTAGGGGGGGTTGAATATTCCTCTTGACCCGTGTTTCTATTCAAAACTTGAGTTAGCTGAGAGAGAATAATGACAAAGTTCGCGATTCACGCTCCCATTGGATTAGGCATCTCATTAGTACAGTCATCACACTGATCTTCACAACGGTTGTTAGCCCGAGTCCTCCTATTACTGGCCATTGGATGGAATAAAAGGAATATTATGGGTAACACATAAAGGGTAGTCCAAAGACAAAAGTTGATGAAATATAAATAAACTTTTATTTCCTTACTCAAGAGTCTATAGGCTTCAATCTAGGCTTTTCATGATCTACTTTCTAACATATATTCGTAGGGGCACTTTTTTTAATTCCCATAATAAGGGTTCATACTAAGCTTTTGAATTTATCAAAACATATCTCCCGAGAGTGTCGTAACTAAGAGTGCAACAGGGCCTGTTTTCATGCACCAGTTCCCGTTCGAGTCTAGCTCAAAGCGGTGTTTTTGGGTTTTACCCTTAGGATACATCTGTGTCAGAGCCGCCTCTACCTGCTCATATCCAAACAGGGATGTATTTGTTTGATAAATCACTTACTCAGTACTTACCAAAACTTAGGGATTTTTTTATTTTACTTAGTCTTTTATCTAAGGCTTTACTAGGGTTTCTTAATCCCAAAAATAACTGAACCTATCCTCTGATACCAACTATGACAACCCTGATTTTTATTACAACATAAACATGATTTATTACATAAAACTTCACTTGATACAAAAAAGAATATCGAGAGGTTTAGTGTCTTTGGGGATTAGGATCATTACATAAAAACTTAAAACATGAAATACAAAATCATTATTGAAAACTTCCTTTACGTGACCACTATATTCCTTCGTACTTAGCATTGCATTGGATAACCTGAAGACATGCATAAGAAAAGGGTGAGCTATAAAGCCCAGTAAGGGAGTACAAATGGAATAACATGTGGAGTAAAATACAGGTTAGACAATAGGCATATCAGTAGAGCATAAGAGAAAATGAACATAAAGTCATGATAAAGCATGTTAATCATAACATGGAAATGTGGCAACAACACTTAACATGAAATTAGCATGAGCCAAGGATCATTGCACATGGAGCATGAGTAAATCCTCATTGTACATAAAGCACGAGTAAACCCTTGTTGCACTTTAATTATCATGAGTCAACACTCATTTCACATGACGTATCATGATACTATACTTTACCCAATGCATTGGAGCGCTATAAGGGCACACCCTTCTTAAACATTTCATTTCATGCATAAGTGTGCCACATAGATCATAAAACATGGATTTATTAAACATTATCATTTATTCCACGATAAAGGTATGTGGAATTCATACATGAAACTTAATAATAAATAAATAAATGTTCATAAAGGTGAATACCCTTGATGGATAAATGGGCATGGTATTCACTACTCAATGACATTGGCTTAGAAAATCGGTGCGATTTCGACAGCGTAATGACGTGACGTAAGAATTCATAATAAAAAGGTTGATGAGAGAGAAAGGGGTTCCTCATCATATTTACATGTAATGGATAGTAAGGAGTTCATATATATACATTTCCCAACAGTTGTAATGGAATTTAGATTCATGATACAAAATTATTTCTTGAATGTAAATGAGGAGAGAGAAGTTCCTTTCGGAATTTCGGCATAGTAACGGGTGTACATGAGAGGTATTTAATGAGAGAGAAAGGGGTCTACCATCATTAAAATATAAATAGGGAAGTATGAGGGAGGTGCGAAACCATACCCCAACATTCATAATTGAAATTAAAAGGCAAAACAACTTAAAGAAAATTGGACAAAAATGAGAAAGGAAGAAAAACCCTTACTTGGAAGTGTGCTTTCAAAGGCTAGAGAGAGGCTTGTGAGAGGATTATTGGGAGCTTGGAGCACCTTGTTAGGATTCTGCAGATATTAGGGCATAGGTTGGACGAACTCCAAGGGCTTTGAGTGAGGAGGAAGTGGGAGCTTGGGTGGGTTTATATATGAAAGGTGAGGGAATTCTTTATTATTTAGGTTTGGGACCCCTTATATTAAATTAGTCCAAACCACAATCCATCCCATGGTTTTTGCCCATGGTTTTTAGAAAAGGGAATAGGAAAACAATATTGTATAAGTCCAAAGACCAAAATTCTTAAAATAATAAGGTTGCTTATGTGGAGGTGAGTCACACTCCCATGAAAATTAATTTAAAAAGGCAAAGTGTTGAATATGTCTTGAGGGGTCCATTAATGCTTTGAAAAGTAAGTCAAACAAACCCAAAATCACATTATTTTAATGGTAAAACATATATTGTCCGAACATAAAGATTATAGTATTTTATTACACCACTATTGAGTCATTATGATGTCATAAAACACATTATATATTTAAACGGTATTTAATTTTTACCCAAAAATTTGACTGTCTCAGAAAATTATGAAAAATTCACCGTTGGATAATTTCGATGTCCTTATTCTAGAAATAACATTTATTTTATCTAAATAATTTTCTAAATATGTTAATTTTTACTTTTAAAATAAAAACCGACATTTATCGAAAATTCACGGGTTTTGACAGAAATGGCTTTCAAACCTTAATAAAAATTTTAATTGCATTCATAAAATTATGAGATCATTTATATTTAATAAAAAATAATTTAATAATATTATTATTATTTTATTAAAATATTATTTAATTCAAAAATCCCTTAATTTTAAAAAATATAGATTTCTTAATTAAATAATAACTAAAAAAACCATTTGTACTTTAAAAACTATTTACAATGTATCAAAAATGACTAGAAATTATATTCATTATTATATACAAAAATAATGTACATGAACATAGTACTACTTATTTGTTACATAACCCCTTAAAACAGCTGCATAAGACCTAAGGGTAAGGTGTGCGATGGTGACAGGCTCTTGGGGTGGCTCGGATAACATTGCTCGAGTGGTAATTTCAATCAACTTCCACTTTTCCCATAGGAAGTCACGTTCGAGCTTGACATGATGAAGCTCAGCTTGGGCATGGTTACCAGAGAAGCCCAAAGACGCCACCTCTTTTCCGAGCTCCGACAAATGGGCTTTGTATGGGGAAATTCTACTGGATGAGGCCATCGTTTCCTTTGTCTGAGTAAATTGGATTTGTTAATGTCCTATATTTATAATAATCATGTGATCACTGTTCAACGACTATATTAGCAATGGTCAAAATTCTTAACATATAACCAAAGAAGTTGACATTTTATATAAACATAAAGAGACATTTAATTAGGTAAAGAGGGATTTTCATTAATGAAACTTTGGTTCGTTACAGCTTCACTTGAGCACCACCTTTCATCCTCAGATGGATGGTCAGAATGAGAGGACAATTCAGACTCTTGAGGACATGCTCTGTGCATGTGTCCTCGACTTTGGTCATAATTGTGAGTATCACTTACCCTTGGTTTAGTTTTTGTACAACAACAGCTACCACTCCACTATCATTATGACCCCTTGTGAGGCACTATACGGCTGACCATTCAGATCACCTCTATGCTGGACTAACCCAGGGGAGTCAGCACTTGTAGGACCAGAGACGGTGTAGGCTATAACGGAGAAGTTTTAGATCATCCAAGAGCAGATGAAGACTGCACAGAGCAGACACAAGTGCTATGCTGATAGGAGATGGAGACCACTGGTGTTCGAGGATGGCGACCATGTCTTCCTACGGGTCTCACCTCGATGAGGTCTATGGAGATTTGACCGAGACGACAAGTTATCTTTGTGTTTTATTGGGTTGTTCCAGGTCCTCAGCAGAGTAGGTGAGGTGGCTTACCACCTGACCCTTCCACCTCAGTTGCACCGGGTTCACGATGTCTTCCACATATCTCAGTTGAGGAGATACGTGCATGACCCATCCCACATCATCGACCACAGGGAGCTGGACATCGATGATGGGATGAATTTCACGGAGGATCCATTAGAGATTGAGGATTGATAGGAGCATGTCCTGTGTGGATGGTCGATTCATCTGGTGTGCATTCGCTGGCAGAATAGGAACCTCTAGGAGAGCACATGGGAGAGGGGGGCTCAGATGCGTACTCTGTACCCCCATTTGTTTCCCTAGTGTGTGTTGTAGATTTACGGGGACGTAAAGCCCTAAGGTGGGGGTAATATAATGACCTATAAATTCCAAGTAAATATTTTTCTTAAATTCTTCGGAATTTTATGAGTCTTCAGTTTTTGACGGTGACTGATTCCGAGGCCTGGTGTGCCCGGAATCAATTTCTGATGTTTTGTTTGGGCACATTCAGTAAATGTAAGTGTGGGTTTTTCTATCTTTTGAACCGGTGCTTGGAATTGAAATCTGAGGACATCGATGAACTCGCAGTGCCGATATTCACTTAAGGAGACCACTACCGCAGTTGTGTTTGGTCGAGAGTGGAAGTTAATTTTGGAGATTCTTAATAAATTAAATAAAATTTATGTGTTACATAATTTTATTTAGTTGGTGGTTTTTATCTAAAAAGGGAAGTTGGAGGTGGGTCCCACCATCCACATAACCTCCCATGGGAGGATAATGTGTGGTGGGGCCTGCATGAGCACCTAACCCCTCAAATCCCCTTGAACCCCTTTAACTCCCCTTGAATTTAATGATCCAACCCATTCTTCATTTATTTTGGGTGAACTCTCCACCTTCCCTCCCCCTTAATTGTGCCAACACAATTAATTAATTCCATAATTAATTAATTTATGGTGTGATGAATTCTTTTGAATTCATTTGAATTTCATGGAATCTTTAAAATATGAGGGAGCCTGTTATTTTTTATTTTCTTAGAAAATAATCTGTTGGGAGGCTTTGGGAGAATTAAGAAGAAAGTGTTCTTCCACGAAGAACATCCTCTCCACTTCTTCAACTGAGGAAATAACATGAGGCGACACCCATGAGGAACACACATATTCCTTCCTCTTCCTCTGCGTCAAGGGAGAAGACGCAGCCCATGAAGAATGTCTCCAACAATGATGCTTCCTCCTCAGAAGCACCCCAACGTCAACGAATCGATGTCATCGTCAATGAACGAACTTCGAATCAAGGTACAAGAATTTGGTTTATTTATTTGAGAGTGTGAATTATAACCTCATACTTTGGCGATTATATTTGGATTGATGGTGGCCAATTATTTTGTTATCACTTAACGCAGAGGGAACGAGCCGAACAAACATGGCCCGACGACCCTCTGTTGATTCTTGATTATGTTAACAATAGAGGCGGAGCGAAAAGGGCGTGGTGTCATTACACCGCGCCGGAGGAAGAAGACCACAACCATGAGGCGGTGGAGACCGAAGGTCGCGGCCAGGTCGGGGCGAGGCAGTGGTGGACCAGAACCGTCATACCGGCCGCGTGGAGGAAAACTATGGCCCGCATCCACGGGCCGCTCGGCCGGAGAAGAACCAGCCGGCCTCATGTTGGCCGAGCTGGAAGAAATGGCTGGCTACGGCCGGCAGGGCTGTAGGATCACGGCGCCCGCAGGTGCCGCTCGGCGGGGGAACTGCGGCCCGCAACCGCGGGCCACTCGCCGAGCGAACTAGCCATCCACCTGCCGGCCCGCTATGCGGGCCGCTCGCGCCAGCAAAACCGGCCGGCTTCGGCCTGCCGAGCAAGGAGAGACGGTGCCGCTCGGCACCGCCAGGACGACCCCCTATCCGGGTCAGACCTGCCAAACTGGGCTGGGCCGACCCCCAGCCAGGTCAGACCCACCGAGTCAGGTCAGGCCGACTCGCCAGTTCACTGTGCTTGACAGTCCGGGCCCGACATCGCCTAAATGTGAAAATCTTCAAGACCGCGTGTCCGAACGATGCGCCGTCTGTGGCACTAGGACCCACGTGAAGAGGAAATCCTTTTTCAATACTCTAATTAAGTTTTGGAAAACTTTTTAAAACGGTTGGGTTTGGAATGAGTGTAAATCCAACCGGGCCCCTGGAACAGAAAAGCTTATAACTCTTAGACCGGGCGTCTGATTGATGCGTCGTCTCTCGTGTTGGGTTCATTATGATGAGACGTAACTTCAGGATACATCAACTTAGGACTTTGTGATATTTGATGTATCGACCCCCTTTTCTCGAGAAGCGAACCCTCCCGGAATCGAGCGTGTTGTGTGTGGGAACCCTAGAGCTTGCTGTGACGACTACTGTACTGGAATCCTCCGTGGGTTTGATGACAACGACTACTGTACCAGAATCCTGTGTGGGTTCGACAGTTCTGACTTCTATTCCTATATCCTGTGTGGGTTCGACAAAATAGCTGGTCCTGTATCCTATTTGGGTCAGATAGATCAGATGAATTATAGCCGGTCATGTATCCTATGTGGGTCTGACAACTTAGCTGGTCCTGTATCTTGTGTCGGTCCGACAGCTTAGCTAGTCCTGTATCCTATGTGGGTCTGACAGCTTTGACGAGATAGTTGGTTATGTATCCTATGTGGGTCCTACAGCTTAGCTGGTCCTGTATCCTGTGTGGGTCTGATAGCTTAGATGATCCAGTGGCTACATCTGAACATCTATATCTCTCTAAAATTGTGGCATACCTGTGTGAGCTGAGTAATATCCTTCAACCATTATCATCAAGGTGATTGACTTTACTTCCTTTGTGGAATTGGTTTCTGCTGGGGCTCGAGAGTTGGAGCTGGACTGAGATGGGTAACTTCGGTATATGTATGGGCATATACCTAAGTAGGGTTTGTTGATACTTCGTGATTGTATCTTTATTCTTTTGTTTATCCTTAAAGGATATTGTGAGACCTTGCGGGTCTCAGGGTCCCTACAGATTATCGTTATACTCACCCCTGCACGTGCTATGCCCGCACCTTGTTGTGTTGGATGCAGATGACAAACTGCGCTGATGGAGGCCGAGAGAGCCACGACTGGACGACACTCATAGGTGGACCTTGCGACAAGTCGGCACACAGAGGAGACTGACAGACCTGAGTGCTGAGGTGGCCATCTATACCTACCCTTCTGGTAGGAACCCTGGAGGATGATCCTGGAGCTTCTCATACTTTCAACTGTTTGTCCCGTTTTTCTTGTACTTGTTGTTCAAGTGGGATTGTATACTGGCCCATTTACTTTCCAGCACACTCTTTTGTATTCATTTTTACTTAGTTTGTACTTCCTTTTGCGTACTCTATTGTGTTTGATTACTTTTATAAAGGCAATGCCTTCCCAGCTTAGGGATTTATGCCTTTGGGGCTAGTCGTCATCCCCTGGCCTATGGAAGGCGGGCTTGGGGTGGTCACGGCTCGGGCCCCAAGGATGGGTCGTGACAAAAAGTCAGAACTGTCTAACCCACATAGTATTCCGGTACAGTGGTCATCATCATCGAACCCATGGAGGATTCTAGTATTGTAGTCATCGTAGCCGGCTCTATAGATTTACGCCTTTGGTGCTAGTCACCAGCCCCTAGCCTATGGAAGGCGGGCTTGGGGTATTCATGGCTCAGGCCCTGAGGACGGGTTGTGACAAAGGGGAGAGTTAAAAGAAATAGTGGGAGAAAGAAAAAATTGGAGAGAATAAAATGTAAAAAGAAAAAACAATATCGATTTTTGTTTACCAGTGGCTGAAGTGGTTGAAGTGGGTATTGAAAAAAATATACAAAGGGTGAGATTGTAAGGCCCAAGTCATGTTTTTGATATATTTTTTGTCAAAAAATTTATATGATGAAGAAGTTAATTATGTTGATAAAGATTATGGAAGGAAATTTTATTGATAATTTTTTTCGAAAGAATCAGACTCACACTTTAAAAATAATCTAACTCACTTTTTCAATCATATTAAAAAGAAGGTATTTGGAAGAAACGTTTTTGATCAGACTCACGTTGGGTCTATAATTGGAGATGAACGTAATAAGTAATTGATTGTTATATGGAAGGATATAATTAGTCAAATGGAGAAAAAATAATGCTGGAAGTAAATGGTCCTCAGATTCACTTTGGATCCGGTATGAAGGGAGGTGATTTGTTTTATGAAGAATCAGAGTCTACATGACTATAATTTATTTTAAATGTGATGATGCTTTTCTATTTTTTAATTTTAATAAATAATAATTTAATTAGATAACTTGTGATGAAATCTTGTTTAAATAAAGGGGTTTGGAAAAAGATTCAGGAAAAATGTATTCTGAGATGAATTAGTTGCTGGAGGATAGGAAAGTTTCAATACTTTCAATTGTAAGTCAATAACTGTATCATCTAACCATAAAATGTATTCAAAGGTATGAGAATGGTGTTGATGAGAAAATATAAACAAGTTTCAAGTGGTATCATATCTTGGTGGAAGAGAATAAATAGATGCTACTGATCAAAAAGGAATTGTTCCTAGATTTATAGTATCCTGGTGAAAGAGAATAAAGAGATGCTACCAGTTAATAAAGAATCATACCAAGTACAATCATAATTAGTAACTATAGCATCTAATCATCCATTGTATGCATAAAAACGTTTCATACCCAGGATGATCGTACTTAGTCTTAGGAAGAAAAATATCATACCCAGTATGATCATATTCAGAATGATCGAATCTAGGTTACTCATACACAGAAAAAGTCTTACTCAAGCTGAGAAGAATAGAAAGAAGATGGATTGAATGTAATGTTCTGATACATTCCAATTAAATTCTGATGATGCTAGAACTGTTCTAAAATAAATTTAAATTCATGATGTAATTCATGATACAAGAATGGGTTTCAGAGTGAAG
The DNA here is from genome assembly GCA_963277665.1 of Viscum album. Classification (NCBI taxonomy): domain Eukaryota; kingdom Viridiplantae; phylum Streptophyta; class Magnoliopsida; order Santalales; family Viscaceae; genus Viscum; species Viscum album. Next base: position 1,102,521,250 of record OY728131.1, on the reverse strand, counting down.
GAATCCACTACATTTGAAAGCTATTTACAATGGTCCATCGTATTCAATATTCTATCATGCTCATCATTTCATTGTACTCATGTATAATTTTTTTCAACGAAGTATTATAGAAAAGGAGTTGAGGTGAAGGAGAAGAAAATTTTAATAATAGAAATGGATCAGAAATTTAGTACACGAATTAAGTTCGTTGAATGATTTTCAGAAGGAAGAGATAGATGAACATGTATTTCTTTTCATATTTTTCATCAATTGGGTTAAGAATTCAATTCCTTTTTTCACTTTTCAAGTGAATTTTCATGCTAGTTAGGAGAAATAAATGAAGGAGATGATGTGTATTTCAATTGGGTCGATAGAAAAGGTAAATAAGTATAAGTTGTTTCAAGAGAAGAGTTGAAGGAGTTTGATGAATATGCTATCAAGGGGGAGATCATCATTAAAAAATTGATTGTATTTATAATTTAGGTGTGGTATCTATTTATTCATACACATTCATATAATTGGTAAAGATAATTGTTTTAATGAAATCTAATTCAGAAAATTATACTCTTGTATCAAAATTGGATTAGAAATTGAAATGAGAGTTTGAATGAGAAATAAAGATTATAGAAGAATTGAAAGGCCTCAAGAAGAGTTGATGAAGTCAAAATATAACCGAAATTTTAGGGGAAATCGAGCTTAATGTAAATTTTATTAGGTGGGAAAATTTTTGAGATTCCTTCCAAAGCCAATTGAGGGTCATCTATAAAAGGAAAAATATACATTGTACATGGTTGGATGAATTTTGTACTATTAATGGGAGAGAAGCTCCGAGTTTTAGAGACAAGAATATGTTTTAGTATTCACATTTGTTGAAAACGTTTTGATGGATTGAAGTGAAAGAGAAGAGATAAGATCACAATTTTTTACTCAATTGACTATCGAACTCAATGTTTATTATACTCATCTGATTACCATATTCATCATGTCAATCATATTTGGATGATAATCATATCAGGATGGATTAATCAAATTGAGATTTATGTACTGGTATTTCCAAACTGAGGAAGAAGGATGATTGAAGTGGTGTTGATTCATCTCTGTCATATTATATCAGAGTATCATTTTTTGTATTGGGGAGAATTTTACTAGGACATATCGTACCAATAAGTATCATACTAGGGAGTATCATACTGAGAATAATCGTATCGAGGAGAATCATACTAGGAGGAATAATATTGTGAAAATTGGGTAGGGAAAAAATAGACAGATTTTTCATAAAAAAGTGTAGGATGTTCACACTATGTTCTTGGTATGAAATTAAAGAAGTGTTTTCAATTGAATACTTTTGTGAAATTTAAAATCAGAACATGTAACATGAGTTTTTACAAAAAAAATTCCCTCTATTTTGGATAAGAGGGTGTGCATGAACTTTTGGATTGTATTCAAAGTGTAACATGAGTGAAAGGGTATTTCCTACTTATTATAATCCAAGGATTGTTTTCAAATGGATTTTGTGGTATTAGATTTTATCCAAACCATACCAAGGACATAGCTATTCATATTGAATAGTGAACCTTGTAAATACTTGTTCTAATATAGATGCACTACTAGATTACTGGTCTTTAGAGACTACCAAATGAAGCTTCTAAAGGTATTTAGCGGCTACCTTGATACCGCTTTTGGTGGTCACAGTTCATCCATCGGTAAAGACCAACAGTGACCGCCTAAGGCGGCACCTAAAAGTCAACTATGAAAACACCTGTGTTCTAGGGGTATTTGGTGTTTCTTACACAACAAGGCAGCGATGGGTGTTGGGGGAGGGAACCCAAAGCTTCACCGCTGGCCATGGTGGATATGCAGTGGCCTGAGAGAATCAACTACCCCGACGAACATCGATGCGTTGATAGGGAATGTCTTGAGAATGATGGAGGACCACTCAGAGTAGTTTGGGGGTGTCAGGTTGTGATCGGTGGGTGTGAGGGTTTAGCATGAGGTTCATGGTAGTGACGGCGCAATGGTAGGGTGGGGGGGAAGGGTTGATGTTGCAGCAGATTGTATGGGAAGAAGATGTTGGAGGTGAGAAAAATTCCATGCTAATTAATTTCAGCAATAGAGACCGCTTTTAGCGGTCTCCCATTCCACATAGCACAAAAGCTCAAATTTGTGGTAGTTATGTGTTTTTGAATTGTTTTTGGTAGGGAATAATTAATTTAAAAGGTTTAAAATGTTGTATAATTTTCATGTAAACATAAAATAAAAAGTATCACTAATTCAAACCCTCCCCCTATAAATGTTAAAATCATCCTTGTTGTGCACTTTTACCTATAACATATTTATATTTTTTGGTTGTTAACTTTTTATTTACCATGTTCTCTGTCTCTCTCTCTCTCTCTTCCTTAGTCATTAGAATTTATTTTCCTCCTCCAATTCAATAATTTCACTCCCTGGTAATTTAATTATATTTGGATACATGGTTTTGGGTTATTCTATACAACTTTTTTATTTTTATTTCCCTCTTTAGAAGAAGTTTTCTTAACCATTTTACGGTGTGGGATTTCCACAAAAGAATTTTCAAATGTTAAAAACTTGATTTTTTTATATGAATTTAAAATTGTGAGGATAAAATTTATTGAAGGTGATTATAATGTAACATCCATATATTTTAAATGAATAACATTATATTCGATAGCGTATACGGCATGTGACATTGATTCAAAACGAATCACAATATACTATTTAAATAAGACGGATATAACCTTGCTACTAAAATTAGAGGTTTGAATAGGAATAAATAATTTTTTAAAATTATGTATAAATATTTTAGAGGATGAAAAAATATTGGAAAATAAGAACTCAATTTTCATTAATGTCATTACAAGATTCAAAAATATATTTTCCCTTAAAAATGTTTTTATAAATATTTATGAGAAAATAATATAACAAATTTCATAAATTTTAAAAATTAAAATATAAAAAATGAACATAATTTTTAAAATAAACATATAAAATTTATCATAGGGTGATATTTTGGGTTTTTTTTCAGAAAAGAGTGATTTTTCTATGAATAGTTAAATTACCACTTTTTGTAAAACTGTCATTTCATTTTAATAAAATAATTAATTTGAAAATATCTTAATGGTTTGAATTTAATTTCAAAATAACATAAGTATTAACTGACATATTTAATCCCATTAATTACATTTGAGTGATATTTATTACCTATTTTAGTATAATTTTATTTTTAGGCTTAAAAACACATTTTTAGGAAAAAAAATTTAAGGGCATAATGAATATCCATTTTAATAAATTAGAATAGCCCATATTTACTAATTATTTAAATTAAACTTTTATATTATACATATATTTAAATATTAATTTAAATTAATATAATTATTATTACCCATCATTGAGTTAGTGTTTGATCATATTATGCTTGAAAAATACAAATATTAAAAAGAAATTTTTTAAACACATTTTTTGGGTTCATTTTTAAATTAGATTCACACACTTATAAGAATTAAATTCGAAAAGAATGGAATAAATATTTTCAACAACAATAACTAAATTATGTAATAATTTCCAATGTATTTTTGATCAAAATCAATAGTATTAATAGTAATAAATTTTTCAACACGTTAAAAGGGTAAATCAGGTCAAAATGGGTTAAAAATAAGTTATAAGGCCATCATTTTACTTCTTAATTCTTATTGGATGAATGAATTTATAACCTTATCACAGTATAGTTGAATTGAAATCATTTATGGGTCACGTTTCCAAGAAATTGATCTATATAAAAACTTATGTAAAGAAAAATATAAAATGTCTCTCTCTTTCCATTAAATGAATCTTATATGTTCACATAGTGGTAAAAATAATTTGTTGAATATTAAATGTTATTTTAATTATAACGGAATTATTCTCATTATGTTATTTTATTCTAAATTTTTAATGATTATATAGTTACTATGAACACTTATGCAATACTCACATAGAGTTCGTGTAAACAATTGAAAATTGAAGGTATATAATTTTAAAAACATTAAAAGTAATTTATTTGGGATGGGTTACGGTTATAAAATAATTTCATAGTTAATAATTGTATAATAGTTATGGTGAAACAGATTATATTTTAAATTAATTATTATACTTTTTTCTTTAATGTAGAATAAAACAAATAGTATAAAAAATAATATTAAAGATATTTTGTTTTAAAAAATATTTTATTAAATTATTTGAAAATAGTGAAAAAAGAGGGAAATTAGGATTATAAATAGACTAAAACTTAAACCCTTTTTCATTTATAATACAATTTTTTTCTTATTTGAAGAATTATAACTCTTTTAGTTTGAAAAATGTGTCACCCTGAATAAAGTTGAAACAGGGTTTCACGCATTACAAGAGTTTCTATTAAATTTAATATTTCATAAAAAGTAATATTATTTGAAAAATTGCATTTTAAATTTCGAAACAGTGGTTCCAAATTATCTAATAAGACTCAATTTATTTTTATTCTTAAATTATAAATTACCTAAGTAAAAAAACTAGTTACCATGTTGAAAACTAAAATGGTAAAAGTGGGTAACCAAAGAGGTTAATGGAATGAAATGTTTAAATCATGTTTCTTTTTATTTTTGGAGATTCGTATTAACCATATATTACTTTTAATACATTATTTATCAATTTTTTTACACTTGGATAGAGATTGAATTCCCTTTGTTTAATAGTTTTGGGTATTTATAAAAATGTCACTCCTCCCCACTTATAAAAGGTTATTCCCTCTCCTCTCCTCTCCACACAAAAATAAAATTTTGTTTTATCAAATAATGAATAAAATAGATATATTAATACCCCTAAATTTTAATATATTCCTTTTTATTAGAAAAACCTCAGATGATGGATTTTAGTGTAAGCCTAAGGAAGTTGTCCAAAGAAGAGATATCATTTTTACCAATAATTTTTGTTGTATTTTTTCTTCCACCTACTTCAAATATTATTCAATGATGATGAAACAATACAAAAATTATATTCCATATACTATGATGTTATTATGTTAATGTAATAACTTATATCCATCTCTTCTTCCATCAAATGTAAAATGAAACCATCGTTCATGTGCACGGTGGACTGTCATCTCCTGAATTGATTTAATTCATTTTTCATGAACTCCTATTATAGTTAGTTGTAATGATAGATTTAATTTATATATATATATATGATATTCATGACTCATTTATCATTCTTAAAGTATAACATATCATTTAATTTCTTACCTTTCCATTCACTGAAAAATTGTTGTGTCCCTCATACGTACATGTGGACTACTATTACAAGGTAGTGAGGTGATTCATTCTTCATCATCACATAACATGGATTATATATATATAATGAAAAAATACGTTCTTTATGATATATTTATCATTTTTGTAAGACAAAATAATACTTACCTTATTTCCAAAATGATCATTGAAAAATAGAAACGTTACTCATGCATGCGTATGGATTACCATCTCTATGATTGTAATATAGTTAATTTTTCATAACCATATTTCATGGTCGGTTTAAAAAGTATAATTATTGTATAAAAATGATAATTATTCCCTGATTATTCTTCTATATATGATAGAAAAATTGAACTCTTTAATTTAAAATACATTTCAATGAAAGAAAAACTTTATCATTAGATAAATATCATTTTTAAAGATATAATATACATGAGAAGAAAACACATATCCAAGGGCATGAAAGGTTACATGAATACAAAATTATGGTTAAAAAATCATAAATAGACTTCTACATGTTTCCAAATTTTCATGCACTATTGTCATCTGAATTTATTTATTTGTTTATTTTAAATGAATATAATTTTATTATTATAAACAAATATATTTTTATATGATTAATAAAAATATAGTCTTGTTTAATATATTTTTTTTAATTTTTAAGAATTAATATTTGATTTTGATTGCAAACAAATACTTCTACAGTTAAATAATAGATATTCCAGGATCAATTCTATGATTAAACATTAAATATGAGGCTAAATAGATCTGATATTTTTACACTCACCCCTAGAAACTTTAGAATTCTAGGTCCCAGTCCAACCCATAAAAAACCCATAGTTGTTGTTACCTTTATTATATGCGATTTTTTTGTTTTTTTATTTGAAATATATTTATGTTGACATAATAAATTTAATTAAATTTTAATTATGGTGGAAAAAATTTAATATGGGGTCAATTCGACAAATTTATGGATAAATCTATCCAAAAAATAATGTGTAGTTAATCTATTAGAATAAATTTCATTCATTCATCTTACTATAATTCATTAATTTGATTCTTCAATCACATTTTTTCCATACTAAATATTATTAAATTTTATTTTAATTAATCTTATGTAATTTAACTCCAATTATTTATCATACAAATAAATTTTAAGAAATAGAACATGCATTATTTACACTAAGGATCATGCCTTCATATACACATGTAAAATCCTCAGAGCTTCTACACCACATATCCTTTCCTCTATAATAGTTTATTTTTTCCTCTATTTCCAAATTCATCTCATTCATTCTATATACATTCCATCCAAGTACCATTTCCATAGAAAAAACCTATCATGATCCCCACTTTCATTTTGGTCAGATTCTTATTTCTTCCCCATATATCCTTTGCCTCACATCACTTCACTCGAATAGTGCCTTGGAATGTTCTTCTCTGTGAAATCATAATAGAGAAACCCTTAGAAATATATTCTTCAAGATTCCATTAAGTTCATTATTCTCTATAAATGTTGACTATTTATCTAATATAACCCTCCAATGATGAGCTTCCTTCCTAACAGAATAATACATTATACTGGAAAAATTAGAAATTTCATTGTTCCTGTAGTCCACCATGACCTCACTTATATGGAAACTATAATACCATATTCCCATCACCAAAGCTCACCACTCCCCTTTGTTATTCCTAGAAATCATGGTAATAAATCACACTACCATCTATTTTTGACTCCCTACCATGACCATCTCCTCAGCTTCATCATGAGAATCAACACAATCTAAAAAACATGAAATCACTTATTATTGGAATTTATTATTGATCTTCCTTAAAAATTTAATAATTTACATTTGGATGTTTCCCATTCCTATTATTCATGTTTTCTTATTGAGTATTTTCAATTAAACTAATTTCCATTTGGTTATTTCAGTCCTTCCACATCATTTTTTTATTCCCTCAAAAATTAATAATGATTTCCCCCTCTAAATTAATTCTCCTTGCTACTCTCATGAATTATCATATCACCAGATGATTTTATTTTTATATTTAGATATTATATTCTACCATTTTTTGTTTTTTATGTTCTCTACTATGATATAATCTTGAATTTAGTTCACATGTTCATGTTTTCCATTAAGAATTTTGATTTCATATGTTTTTATGGATCTTCATTAGTTTTCGTTATACATTGTGTATTGTCTTGCATGATTATACATTAGTTTTTATATATTTTGGTAAAATTAATTTTTTTAATTTCCAAACTTTCTTTGCAATATTACATCATTTAAATTAATATTCCTTTGTTTTCACTTTTTTAGTTATGGAAAAAAATAGCAATTGTTTTTTTCTTTTATGGTACACAATTCTTGTCATGATGAATTCCTTTTGTTCTCAATTCATGGATCATGAGAAACCTCGCCAAGGAAGAATTTTTTGTAGTAATTTTATTTGTTTCATATTTAAATCATATGGTTTTATCTAGTATTCCAAAAAATGGGACTCTTTTTAGAATATTATTGTCAATAAGTCTCAATAATTGATCGGTCCTTTCAAAAAAATAATGGATATATATTATACCATGTATGTATTAATTCTTTGTTTTTAATTAATTGTGTAAATTTTATCATGCGGGGAAAGGTTATATTTAATTGTATTATTTAATTGTTTTTTATTTCATATGATTAAATTAATATTTTTTAGATTTTACTATATTATATTTAAAGTTCCAATAAATTAACTTAAGAGTAGAATTCCATCATCTAATGTGGTAACATTAGTGATATACAATTATACTGATAACAATTTTTCATTACAAACTCAAACATTTCCTTCAAGTACTATTGCATTAGTTTCATAATATATTGATATTTATAATTTTTTATTATTTAGTACACTATGTCAAGTCATATCTTTGAATGTAATATTCATTTTGGTGAAGATCCTATTGAAAAAATCAATTTGGTCATTACACCAAAAACATTTTAAATTTACATGTTTTTAATTTATTTATGACTGTATGATGATTCTTGAATTTTTTTCTCCGTTAATACACACATTGGTATACTTATAAATCCTTATATTTAATATAATAAAATACAGAAATATGGTTTAAATTCCACTTAAATCAGATCAAACATTATTTTTTAACGGTTTTATTATATGTAGAAAATGTATTTTATTTATTAGAAACATAATTTTATTTATTTTAAATATTTTTATTATTCTATTCATTATCAAAATTAGAATCAACAAAAATTGTTTTTGAGGTTAATCAATTTTTATAACAAAATTTGTTCATGGTATTTTGTGAAGAAGAACAATGCTTTCGTAACATATATATTTTGATATATATATATATATACACATATATATATTTATGTATATATATATATGATGTATATATATATATATATATGCTAATTTCTACAAAAAATATGGAACTATATACATTCATAAATAAAATACATAACATGTATACTATATTATGATCAAAATTACTTTAGAGATTTATTATAAATAAAAATATTATATCATGACTCATTTTATATTTTGTTCATTGTTTTATACTAATAATTTTAAGCCTCTATTTGACTTCATATGAATATAATTGGAAATTGTAGGGTTAATATTCTATGTCTACAAAGGTTTCATTTCATGATGGAGATCCTAAAAATGTATATCATACATTTAAGTAATCAATGGGTTAATATCCATTTTCTGGTCAAGATTTTCTTCCAGTCCCTAGTACGCCTACTCTATTTTATCATTTTACTTTGATTCATGGTTAAATCATATTCCTTTTCACCAATGAAGACACTATTTTTATTTTCTTTTTGAACTTGCAAACATTGTTAGGTTGTTCTTGTATTTTGTTATTCCTTTTTCTCTTAATTATTAAATCATCAAGAACCTAGTAATGGACTTGAATACATTATCAATTCTATCTATCTCACATTTAACCTCAAACATTTTATATATAATTCTCATCTATGGACCCCTTATCAGTAGATTATTATTTATAATTTTCAGGTATCAATGGGACTTTTTAGAATTTTGTAATGGTTATATATTATACAATTAATTGTTTACATTACAATCATATATTTTAAATATATGTTAGCATCAATATTGAATAACTACCATTTCAATTATTTCAACTATATTTTCTGCTTCAAAAAATATCAAGGACATTCACTACCGAAAAAAACTAATTTCAAGGCATATTTTTGAAAAGGTTTTAAAAATCGACAGAAAATTTTATTAAGTTTTTATTAATTTTTTCTAAAAAAATAGAATTTATTTTTAGTAATGGTTTTTAAAAAGCCTCAAGGAAGTAGAGGTGGTTTTAAAAAACTGCTGCTAAATTAAAAGACGAAAAATAAAAAAAATAAAATATATATTAATTATTTATTATTTATTATTTACTATCATATATGGTTTATTATTAATAATTTTAATTAATTATAATGTGTTAAATAAAAAATATTTATAATTATTTTTTAATATTAATTTGAAACATAAAAAAATCTTCAATAAGTTAAAAATCAGAATTCAACATCAATTGACCATAACTTTTCATCTTGGAGTCCATTTTAACACCACAACCAGTCAAATCAAAGCATATGAAATGAACTAAAACCAAAATGGATGAAATTTTTTTAATAATTAAAATAAAAAAATTTATTAATGTTGCAAATAAGTATGCAATCAAACTTGAACTTCAAATGACCATAAATCTTGATGCAGGTGTCTGTTTGGGCTCTAACACGTATCAAATAAAAACCTTTAAGAAGATCTACACAATAAGGACACGGGGAACCCAGAACATTTTTTTCAAGGCCAAAATATATACATAACGCCTCCAAAACTGTGTTTCTAGTTGGGGTATCCTAATTTTTTAACATTAGATTGAATTTCAACCTACTTTAAGGGGGTATTATTGTCTATTTTTTATGGGGATTGAATTATACCTAGGGATTACATTCATTTTTTTATTATGGTTTTGAAGTTTTATTATTTTTCACTATGTAGTTTTATTTATAATTAAATATATGCATATTTTCTTATATTTAATTATAATAAATCACATGTATAAATACATATATACATAGAATTGTATTTTTAAACATATAAATCATATGGAAACAAATATTTTTTATTCATTTCATTTAAAATAAATAATTATCGATTTTATTTAGCTTATAAAAATGCATTAATGTGTATATATATACTTATATAAGTAATGTTTATATATAAACATGTGTGTGTCAATAACAAATCTATATTTATATGTATATTCTAATATATGTAAATAAATACATATATATTTGTAATTATTTTTGTGTGTATTTGGAAAATATAAATATGTACTTGTGTGTTAATAATATTTTACATCATATATCAATGTATTTTTATGTAAATATACCTTTATCCTTAAATATAGTATATAAATGAATTTACATTAAACCTATATGAATATATATATATATATATTGTTAATATATACATATTCTTGTCTATTGATAAACAAATATATATTTACAATAATATTCTAACATATGTAAATAAATATTAACATATAAAATATTTAAATAAATTTATTTAATTATATATATACATATCATACACATTCAATTGGATTTCATCATCATTTTGGAGTGCCTTTATATACTTTTTATGTCATTTATGATTTTATTCCATTGATTTACATTCTTCTTGATTTGAGGGGGTTGAAATTATTATTATTTCCCCTATTTTGGTAATTTATTATCAATTATATATACATTTTTATACGAATTTTTTAATATTTGTGTATATATATCAATTGTTAAATATTTAAACATATTTATGTTTATATATTGTTATATCATATATGTGTAAATATATATATAGAGATATTTATATCTACTTATATATATATATATTAATATTAATGTTAAATTATATACGTAAAAGTTATATCGAGAAGCATTAAAACTAAGGTAAGAAAAAAATTAGAGATGGATATGGTCACTAAAATGAATAATTATATATCCGATGGCGTTTATATATATTTATGTAACATAAATGTGTGTTTATATATATCCAATATGTTGCTTGTGTGCAACCCATATGAACCTCCTCTTCTGCATGCCACCTAGCCCATCGCCTCACCGGATTTCATGTTAGTGAGTCAGAGAAAACGTTGAACCACCACCCTCGCCATCGAGCGGGGGTTCATCGGCCTCATCCCTTCACACCATCAGCTTCACTCCCACCTTTTAATCTATCGTTTATCAGCAGTCGCACAAGTGTCCAGTATGCCATAGTATTCAGGCGCCCCCATTCTTTATCAACCGCCTTGCCAGCCGTCGTCGTCACAGTGCTTTGTCTTCCATCAGCTTGTCTGAGGAAGCCCATCCTTGCTCACAGACAATCACGGTCCGATGCTTACAAGATCTTGCTTTGATGTTTCTTGCTCACAGACAATCGCAGTCCGATGCTTACAAGATCTTGCTTTGATGTTCCCACCTTCCATCATCGACCGACCCAACCCCAGTCCGGCTAATTGAAAACCCTTCATTGAGTGGGGGATCACTTGTCTCATCCCTTAACAACATCGGCTTCACTCCCATATTTTAATCTCTCCTTCATCATCTGTAATATCAGTCAAATAAAATCGGCCATTTCCCCGCTCCACTCTGTTTCTTTTGTGCAAAGCGGATGAGCCTCCTCTACATACCAGCTATCCCATCGCCTCATCGGATGTCATTTTAGTAACTCAGAGGAAATGTTGAACCACCACCCTCTCCATCGAATGGGGGTTCACCTGTCTTATCCCTTCACACCATCAGCCTCACTCCCACCTTTTAATCTCTCATTCATCAACAGTTGCACATGTGTCCAGTATGCCACAGTATTCAGGCACCCCCATTCTTTATCAGCCGCCATACTATCTGTCATCATCATAGTGCTTTTTCATCCATCTGCTTGTCTGAGGAAGCCAATCCTTGATCACTGACAATCATAGCCCGATGCTTACAGGATCTGGCTTTGATGTTTCCACCTCCTATCATTGACCGAACCAACCCCAATCCCGCTATTTGAAGACCCTTCATTGAGAGGGGGATCACATGTCTCATTCCTTCACAACATCATCTTTACTCCCATATTTTAATCTCTCCTTCATCATCCGTAATATCAGTCAAATACTATCGGCCATTGCCCCGCTCCAATCTGTTTCTTGATTGCAACCTGGATGAGCCTCCTCTGCATACCAGCTAGCCCTTCGCCTCACCAGATGTCATGTTAGTGACTCCGAGCAAACGCTGAACCACCACCCTCGTCATCGAGCATGGGTTAATCTGTCTCATCCCTTCACACCATCATCTTCACTCACACATTTTAATCTCTCGTTCATCAGCAATCGCACAAGTGTCCAGTACACCACAGTTTTCAAGCTCCCCCATTCTTTATCAGCTGCCATGCCAACTGTCATTATCATAGTGCTTTGTAATCCATCTGCTAGTTTGATGAAGCCCATCCTTGATCACCAACAATAGCAGCCCGATGCTTATCGGATCTGGATTTGATGTTTCCACCTCCCATCATCGACCGACCCAACCCCAATCCCGCTAATTGAAGACCCTACATTGAGCGGGGGATCACTTGTCTCATCCCTTCACAACATCAACTTCACTACCATATTTTAATCTCTCCTTCATCATTTGTAATATCAGTACAATACTATCGGCCATTGCCCCGCTCCAATCTGTTGCTTGTGTCCAAACCGGATGAGCCTCTTCTGCGTACCAGCTAGCCTATCGCCTTGCCGGATGTCATGTTAGTGACACAGAAAAATGTTGAACGACCACCCTCACCAGCAAGCACACGTTCACCTGTCTCATCCATTCACACCATCGGCTTCACTCCCATTTTTTAATCTCTCCTTAATCAGTCATCGAAAAAATGTCTAATGTGCCCCAGTATTCAGGTGCCCCATTCTTTATCAACTTCCATGCCTGCCGTCATCGTCGTAGTGCTTTTTCATCTATTGGATTTTCTGAGGAAGCCTTCCTTGCTCACCGATAGTCGCATCCTGATGCTTACCAGATTTGGCTTTGATGTTTCCACCTCCCATCATCGATCGACCCAACCCCGGTCCTACTAATTAAAGACCCTCCATCGAGTGGGGGTTCACCTATCTAACCCTTTCACACCATCGGCTTCACTCCCACATTTTAATCTCTCTTTCATCAGATATAATATTAGTCCAATACTATTTTTCATTGTACCGCTCTAATATGTTGCTTGTGAGCAACCTGGATGAGCCTTAACAGCATACCATCTATCCCATCGCCTCGCCAGATGTCATGTTAGGGACACAGACAAACGTTGAACCACCACCCTCACCATCGAGTGGGGGATAAACTATCTCATCCCTTCATACCATCGAATTTACTCCCACCTTTTAATCTCATTTTCATCAGTCATAACACAATTGTCAAGTACACCATAGTATTAAGGTGCCCCCATTCTTTATCAACCGCCATACCCGCCATCATCATCATAGTGCTTTTTCATCCATCTTCTTGTCTGAGGAAGCCCGTCCTTGCTCACCAACAGTCGCAAACTGAAGCTTACCGGATCTGGCTTTATGTTCCCACCTCTCATAATCGACTAAACCATCCCTAGTCCTATTAATTGAAGACCCTCCATCGAGCGGGGGTTCACCTGTCTCATCCCATCACACTATCGGTGTCACTCCCACCATTTAATCTCTCATTTACCAGTCATCGCACAAGTGTCCAGTATGCCACATTATTCGGGCGTGCCCCCTTTCTTCATCAGGTGACAATCATCATCTTAGTGCTTTTTCATCCATATGCTTGTCTGCGGAAGCCTGTCCTTGCTCATCGACAGTCGCGGCCCGATGCTTACCAGATCTGGCTTTGATGTTGCCACCTCCCATCGTCGACCAACCCAGCCCCAGTCCCGAAAATTGAAGACCCTCCTCCGTTTGGAGGTTTCCCGACTATCGTTTCCAGCTAGATTCGGACATCCCTGCTACCACTCATGCTTCCATAGCCGCTATTTTGAAGACCCTCCTCTGTATGGAGTTCGCCCGATCGTCGTCCCCTCAAAGCTTGTCGCTGTTAGGGCTGCCGCCCTCCACACCTGTTGTCCCTGATCGCTGGCATCAAATGATGCCATCGCACACAGGAACACCGCAATTTAATTGGGGCCCACAATTCTCTATGGTGGGAGTCAAACCCCTATCACCAGATGGTTGAATGGGGAGCTGAACAAATCCAATGCACCCCAATCTGCTACAATACTAATATATTATATATTTAATATTATGTATTTTTTATTTACTATTAGTTATATATTATTTATTATCAATTATCAATTATTTATTATTTATTATTTACTATTTATTAATCACCACTTATTACCATATTATTTATGAAATTATTTATTTTTCATTTATATTTTATTTATTAATTAGTAATTATTAAATATTAATAATTAAATATTAATTATTAATTATATAGTATGTATGTATTTGTTATGTGTTATTTATTTAAAATCAGTATATATATGTGTGGGTGTGTTTATTAAATGTTAATTATTCCCCACATGAAGAGTATGTTGTAGTGGTAATGTCTTTGGAAAACAAGAAAGAGGTAAGGAGCTCAAATCTCACATCACAAAATTTCTATAGATGGGATATGCAAGTGTGTGCAACATAATAATAAATAAATATTAAAAAAAGTAAATTTAGGTTATTAAAAAATTTTAAAAAAAAATTACGAGAATAATAAATAATAAATAATGACAATAAATTAATTATGAGAATAAAAAAATAAAAATATATAATACCTATAATAATTATAATAATAATAATAATATAATAATAATAATAATAATAAAATAATTAATTAATAATTAATCATGAGAATTATAAAATAAAAAAATAAAAAAATAAAAAAATAATTATGAAAATAAATAATAATAATAAATAAATAATTAATATATTAATTATGAGAATTATAAAATATGAAAATAAAAAAATAATTTATTAAGAAAATAAAAAAATTAAATAAAAAAAACAAAAAAAAAACTCATAGGAAATGATTTAGTGGCGGTTCAAAGCGCCACTAAATTATTCCCTTGATTTTAATAAACCACCTCTAAATCGTTTCACAGTGGTTTTGAAAAACTGTCGCTAAATGCATACGACACACAATTTAGCATCAATTTTCCTTACTGTTATGAAAAGATTTAGCGGTAGCTTAAACTACCGCTAAACGCCAATTTTGGTGTAGTGATTCTATATCGCTACATTATCCTGGAGCTGATACAGTTTGAATCGATAACATCTTATGTTTTGACTACTTCCCCTTTTTCACTATTTCAAGATTTTGATTTTCCAATGTCCAAGTATCTTTTTATTATTTTTGACCTTTTATATTATACTTACATGTACTCTGACATTTAAGTTGTTGGGAAATTGTAATTTTTTTAACATTGAAGTGAATCATAATACAAGAAGCCTTATAGTTTAAGAAATTTAATTCATTAAGATGCATATTAAAATAAAATTTTGTTCATATATTTTTTTTCACACCTCCTTAATTACTTTTTGAAGATGTTATTTTTCAATTACATTCATATAAGAAAATTATTCCTTGGAGAAGAACATGGAACAATATAAAAAATTTCCTAGATAATAAATGGCTATTTAACATACAAAATTTCTTTCTAGATGCATGTAATTTACACTTGGTTGAATATAGATATTTTGTTTTAAAAAACTCTAAGTGGTGTAATAATAAACCATACACTATTTGATGCTTTCACCATACACATATGCTCTATCATAAATTAAAACTCTCATAAACTAATTTTTTAATGATGTTATGGGTTTTTGTTAAGCTTATAAGACTAGGATATCATCAATATCAATGTGTCATTTATTTACATGTATATAAAAAACCTGATTGTTCAAACAATTTGATATTTTTAGAATATTTTCATTCATATATTGTCATTATTACTACTATCCTTAAAGGGAAAAAACCAATGTTTAATCCTAACATTCCATCTCTGGAGATGTTATATCCAAGTGACTTATTTTGTTTAATCTATACATTCTGCAAAACTAATACTCTACTTGATTGTTCATGTTCTTCGAATTCTTGTATATTGTACAAATCACATGCTTCTACACAGTATTTGTAATAATTGTTCATATATTTGATTTTTCAAGATCATCAATTTCAGGTCATAACATCTACCACCTTCCTAACTTATATGTCTAACATCAACGTTAATTTGGACAACATATTCTACTCCATTTTTAAGTATCATAATATAAGAAAACCTTACTTGAAATGATTAAATGCTTAGAGGTATCTACCCAGGTAAGTGAGCCAGAGGTGAAAGACCCCTGACCATTTATTAAAAGAAATAAAAAGTACAGTAGAAAAAGAAAAGGATGCGAGCGAACATCTTGCCCACATCCACCCATCAGATCCAACAGAAATGAGACAGTTACATATCATAATATTCAAATCCTTCACCACCTTCATAATCATGAGTTTCCTCTGCAGTAGAAACTATTTTCATATCATTTTCACCACATCTATTATTGTCCCATAGTATGAAGAATAGGTAATGTTAATCTAAAACAAGGTGTCTTTCATATTTAATTATGGTATAGAATTTAATTACCTTTTCACACAGGCATTCAAAAACAAAGATATTGATACAAAATTCAGTGTTTAAACTAGCTCATTTAGAATCCCTAAAATCTCTTTAATATTTTTTCTTACATTGGAGTCCCTCTTTATTTATCTGACAACATGTTGACTTGTATATTTAGATTCTACGCAAAAATATGTATCCAATAAAAATTTTATATTATGTTTTTTTTCTATAATGCAATATCTAATTTTAATTTGATACTCAATTGTACCAGGCTTATTTATGCCAATATTGAATATGTATATAATCATGAATTATTCATTTTATCTATTACCATGTATTAATTATAATAATTATATTGGTTTGTATGAATGCATAACTATCCATATGTGTTAACAATTGTAATTATTATTACAAATACATTGTGTATTTTATTTTAATTAATCCCTATTAATCTTAAATATTTTCTTCAAATGAAATTATTGTATTTTATGATGTTGTAATTCAAATAATATTTACATGTACTCCAATATCGATATCGTTCAACTACAGTATGGGTGAGACTCAACTGATTTCATATTTATGTTGTTCATGCTATATTATTTATCTTATTTTCCAACATGGAATTTCACCAACATGTTACTTCATGTATTCATTATAGTGAAAAAATTGATTTTAACTAGGATAGTTTTAGTGAAATAGAATAAGTCATAACTGATTTCCATGGAGCCACTTCAATAATAGGGGAAATTCAAAAAAAAAATCTATATTTATGAAAGATGAAAAGAATGATTGGAAACACTGACTAACCGTTAGATGACACATTTAACTATTCTCTAGAATTATAAAGGGATCTAATCAACAAACTATTTTATATTTAATTGCAACTCTATTTTTTTGTTTATTTTTTAAGTATTTAATAATATTTAACCCCATTATCCCTATGTTTTCTTTTCATGTTGCATCATATATGAGAAGGATGCTTACTAGGATTCACACAATTCATACATGGGATTAACTAACTCGGATTTCAGTATTTAACAGTCCCATCGACTTTGTATTTTCTATGGTTTAGAAAAAAATATATTCAAAGTCATGTGGGATGAATGCACACTATCAAGTAATTGAGTTACTTTAACATATTTATTCTTAAAATTTGTGTTTTTTCAAAATATTTTAGGTGACTTGGAGGCCCTTAAAAATATTATTTGTATACTTACCGAATTTTAATTCACTCAAATACATTTACACCTTAAATTTCATTGGACATTATATTTTTTTCCTGTAAAATGAAATTCATACAATTTAGTTTCTCAGTATTAAATAACATGAGGGATTAAGGGAGTGATTCATGTTTTCCAAGCCTTTTCATCCATGTGGTTATTTATTCTCAGTAACCATTGTGGATTTTTATATTAACTGGCAATAATGACTTTTAAATTTAAATGTATCAAAGTTTGTTATGTTTTAAAAACCTGATGCTCTTTCATAATTTTTTTTAATATGTATTATATCATTTGTCTCTATTACCTCAATTTAACATATAATTTCTTTAATTATTTCAATTTTGGCGTACATGTATTTATCATCTCTAGATTTTTCTTCTCACAATTTCTTCCATCAAACTGTATATAAATAAGGTGTAAAAATAAATAGATAAATACATATACATTTATGTGTATAAACCATATGATGATTCCTTAAAATAAAATTATATATTGTATATTTCCTTAGAAACTTTTTCATATATTCATTTCCAGGAGATATAAAACATTTTTTAATATAAATTAAGTATTTCTAAAGGAGATGATGACATAAAATATTTTAAAAATGGAATTTCAACATCAATATGAGACTTAGAAATAGTTCACATTAAAGAAATATTCTCAAGAAAACAATTTTTTAAATGTATCAATGAATATCTTTTTATATCTTCATGTGCGTGCCTATCCATATTTATCTGATTTACCAGGAAACACACCTTCAATTAAATCAAACTCATTGCATTCAGTTTCATTTTCATTTATTAATTTTTATTTTAGCATTCATTTTTATTTTTATATTATATCTTACTATGTTGTTTTATAAATAATGGTTAGATTAATTTTTATATACATTTCTATGTATCATGTAAATGAAAGGGTGGGGATACTATTTATTTATGTATTAGCTTTTCATGCTTTCAATCAACCCATTCCATGTTCAAGGCACTCAGTCCACCATTAGGATTCGTATCTAGAAATAAGGATGAAAATACTTGTTTTAATGAAGAATTTTTAATAGTGTTTGTATATATATACTACAATTGATAAAAATTTCAATTAATAATTATATTTATGTAATTGGGTAATAAATATTTTATAAATTTTTCTATAAATATAAATATTTTTGAATATAATTATAAATTTATTTAATTAATGATACATTTCTTAAAAATATTAATTAATTTATAAAAATAATAATAGTTTTCAATAATATTTTTAGTTTTTAAACGTAATTAAATTTTGGGATTATTATTTATATTTATATATATAATGAAAGAAGTGTTTTTAATATTAGTCATCTCAAGACACAATACAATCCAATAACTCAAACTATTTTGGATTGAAAAAAACTTGTTCAAGGCAACATAATAGATTATAAACCTCTTTCAAAAGAGAAATAAGCGATGAAAAACCAAAACCAGTTATAAAAAATTGAAGAATAAGTACCTTTATCTAGAAATCATTGATTCTATTGTCTTTAATCATGTGTTTGGTAAAGATTACTCAGGAATAACCAAATTTATCTTCTGTCAAATGAATATCCATAGGCTGATCAAATCATTAAATTATTAGGTGAGATTCTAAACAACTCTTATAGTATTTCGGTACAACATGATATTTGAGTGAGTTAGAGAAAGTTATATTCAAACGAGGTATAAAATCATATAAATGCTTTCCTAAGTATTACACACCCATTCACAAGGTGAATACCTCCATATATAGGTGTCGAGACTCTTCTAATCCTTCTATATAATTTATTTATATATTCATAATGTAAGAATAAATGGATTGGAATTACAATATCTTTTAACCATCATCTGATACACCTCTCATTCCTTTCACTATATAAAATATCTATAATCAATGTTTGGTTATATGGAACAGGATTATTTTTTTAAAAGGTTGGGGTTGAAGCCTCATTTTATTATTAAAGAAAATAAAAGACTTCTTTTAACTAGGTAGAGGGAGACCCATTACATAGCCTGAAATCCCAGTGGGGTTGTAGCCCATTACATATCCCGTAAGCCCAATTTTTTTGCCCAATTTCCATTCTGTGAATAGTAACCCGGCTGCTACAGTACCGCAGAGTACCGCCAATACTACAATGCCACTACAGTACTGCTATAGTCTGTGCCCAATGGGTTTTGAACCCCCATTTTTCATGTAGGATTACGGGGTGCTTACCACTAAGCCAAACCCCAACTACATGGAAGAGGATTAAAATGTTAACACATAGAATTCAATTGATAAGATCAATTTTATAGTGTAATATTAATCATACAATATGATTCTTCATTCCATATGATATAACCAAGTCATACAATACGACTTTCTAAAAGAAGTGTCATTAAATATCTTATTCTTGATATACGATATACCCAATATAATGGAATATAATATGTTTTGGTTTCCCTAATATCATATCATATGATACACACACACACACACTTGCACACACACACACAGATATAAATATATCATATAATATGATATATACTAATTTAATTCATATGTAAATATGGTTGTATGATATATCTCTTTGAATTTCCCACTTTCACTAAAGCCTCAAAGAATTTATGCCATTTCACCTTATATTATATCATATAAAATACATTTTAAAATGATATTTAATATTTTTTTGGATATTTCCAAAAAACTTTTTGTAATCTATCATTAATTTCACATTGTATCACATCATATTCAATACATTATGAATATCAATTCAAAAATCGTTTTAGATAAACTCTAAACACCCTATTGAGAATCTCTATGAGTTTTATAAAACTTAATTCCTATTTAGACATCCAAAAATTTTAAATCATGTTCTTTCTTAGCACTAGAAACAAATAAAAATATTTTAATTCCTAAATTTAAGAAATGAGTGGCCTTTAAAGAAGCATCTGTGCTACTCAAGAAATAAAGAAATTTAGTGTGATCTACATCAAACACATGTATATCAATACTTGTATCCACTAATTTTATCATATAAAATCATGCATTTTAATATGATTCCTTTTTCTAAGACAATAATTAAACATGATAAATAAAGTATTTCAATCCCATATAATAGAACATATTGTTTGGTACTGTAGTAGTTGGAACTATTAATCTGTATGGGCCTCTGGGCCACCGGTTTAGTCCTCAGGTCATGCATGGATTTCAGGACACCCATGGCCTTCATTCCAGTTGTCTCTCAAGGCCTTAGGGCCACCTTAAGGTCATATGGCCACACCCAGCCCTTTGGGCCACGTGATTATGCAGATGTACCAGTTAAAATACATGGGGTGAAGCTTTAGATGAGGATTCAGGGAAAGAACATTCACTGAGAAGAGGTTACCAGAATTGGAAGAATGAGAGGTTATGACATTGCCATCGGTATTATTCATGTGAAGCTTTACATGCTAATATCATGACATATGCTGGAGAGGAGCATTTCTAAGTTGTCTTGTCTAGGTGATTCCCTCTAAGTCATATGGGTCATGTAATTGTCTCTAAGACTTCGGGCCATGTAAGGGTTCCACATCACAACTTGAAAGGTGTATTATCAAAAATAATAAAAAATGAAGGCCTTTGCGCTATTTTGACCGAATCCCTTATAACCTACTCATATGTTCTTGATTCTCTGAGTTTAGATAGATGAGGTCGATAAATACATTGCATTTCATTCACCCTTATGAATGGGCATATCACATACCCCTAATCCAATAGATAATAATACCACATGTATTATCTAGGTACAACCATATACTTCTTTAGTCTATACCAATTTCCAGTATAGATTTCAAACTCATTATACAAGAGGAAAAATTACATTTTGATTAAGTCTTAACCTATGAAATGATCAACAAAATACCCAAGAAAACCCTAGTTAGATTCGGCTCTAGGATTTCATGATATAGGTATAAACGGATAAAGTCTCTGATTCTAGGTATATTTAAAACCTTACATATCAAGAAATACCAATATGAAACACAAAACCGTAGTATTCTAAAGGAAAAGTGTATTACACACGTTGTGGTACACATGGGGGGTCGTCCATTGCACAAAGCCTCAAGAGAATATTTCATACATAACACTCAGAATCTAGTAACCCAAAGCTAGTGTTTATCTTATTATATTAACACAACATTAAAAATATCACTTCATGAAGGACTGGATAGTTTAGGAGTCCTGGGAGACTAGATACATACATGATTCTTATATAACATATGAAAAGAACAAATAAAATGTAAAATTATACTAAGAACCTTGTTATTTGATCTGTTATACCCTTGAAATCATTCATATACACGTTATCGGTATCCTAGGGAAAGGAAAAAGTATCAAAGTGTGATATTAGATTCTTAGTAAGGGAAATCATACAAAAGAATCTATCAATGAATAAATAAAGAATTAATAATATATAGAGGTAAAAAATAATCAAATATTATATATAACTATGATCATAAAAGGTAAAAATATCAATGGAGGACATAATAACATTAATAATCCAATTTATAAAAAGTATTAATTTCATAATGATAAAATTCTTGATGTTTTACAAAACAATCATACAATCAAGGTCATCCACCAAGACATCATACATAAATATGTACATTGTAGCAACCTGACCCTAAATAGCTCCAGGCCAGTGTCTGTTACTAATTATATGGATAAGATTACAAGGAACCAAATATCTAAGGAATAATATTTTAGTAGTCTTTGTAAACCAGATACATAAATGAGTCTGGTATTACAAATGAATACACTATTTACAAAATAAAATTTTCCTTCTTTCTATGTAATTAACTTTACAACTAACTTTATTCTATTCTATATATCTCTATATATATTTCTTAGTACACTTCATGGATTTTTGTGGAATGAAACATAATAAGGGTGAGTTTAATGATCAGTAAGGGTAAAATATAGTTGAATAAATATTGAATCATTTAGAATAATAATTATAGAATGGTAAATAATAGAACCTGCATGCCATATATTGATAAAACATTGATGGAAGTGATTAAAAAATATGGAAAGGTAATAATTGGAAACACATTCCTTTAAAAAAACTAGATATGGGAAAATAAATATGGAAATTTAAGAAACTGAAACACTTGTCTTTTAATCAATAAACAGAAAATGAAATATATCCATATATATGTTGACACAAAATCATATGGATGAATAATAATGGAAACTAATATGAAGGAAATGCTTAATTATTCAAGGTCGGTTTCTAGGAACATGATACCTTTACCATAAAGAGAAAATTTATACTTTTCTAATTGGAACAACTAATTCGTCCCATGATAATTCTGATGCATCGATTAGAATTTATTAACCAGTACTCAACCCATTAAGCTTTTATTAACCAGTCTCTAACCTATATGGTGGGCATTAACTGGTCCCCAACTCGTATAGTGCATGTCTAAAGAATTTAAAAAAACAAGGTTCCATATAAAATATTCATATTGAATAATGTATATGGGTTTATCAATCTTTCTCTAAATAATCATATAACTTTCAATGTAAATATCCTATGAATAATGGTATATAGTTCAAGAAATAATCATATCCATGAGAAATGGTATGGATAATTAGGGTAAATTTAGTGTTCAATAATCATAGAAAATTGAATATTTCATGGGGACAAAGGAAATCAAGGAAGTGAATGTGAATACTATCCTTTTCCAAATAAATCATAAACTATCCAACGGATTTATATGGATGGTATCAAAAAAATCCCAAGTAGAGTGAAATAAAGGGTGGTTGTCGTTGATGCATATAAATAAAATGATCTTTTAAAAACATTCTTGGGGAAAATATCCTTTCTTTTAAGAAACCTTTTGAAAATAATTTTTTAAAACAAATTATTTTAAATGTAAAATTTTAATCATCCAAGGTATGCTTAAAAAATGATGGTGGGTAAATCCATACAAGTTGTACGAGGTAAAAAGAACATTTGTTTTCCACGGTTAAAGGTTAAAAAGATGTTGTGTTCAAAAAGTGAACAGAATAATACTTTATCAACATTAGTGAATGATGGAAGGGTAAAATGTATATAAAAATCATTTAAATTTATATTGAAATTGTTTTAATAAAACATGGTTTTTATAAAACAAGGTTCTCCAACTAAGATTGGAATAAAGTCAGGGTTTCTAAAAACAATATCTAAAACATATTGATAAACGTAGAGTTGAAAATATGAACTAATAATTGAAAATTTTAATTAAAAACCTGAGGAGGATAAAATGAAATAATTTATTGAAAAATAATCATATAATTTACTCATACAAAAATAAAATTGAAAGAACATTAATGTTATTATTGAGTAAAATAATCTTAAAAAATTACAAAGTGTCACATACTACTCTGAAACATTTTAAATCACAAGCCTCTTGAAAGAATAAAATTAAATAAATGTTATAATATCATTAGATTAAATAGATTCATGATATATCATGTAAAAGTGCAGTATAAACACCATAAAAAGAAACCAGGTGAATGACAACAAATAAGTCTCAATGGAATTTAAATTGAGATGAAATCCATTACTATATATGAATTGGAGAACCCAAAAGTATTAATAATAAAATGAAACATTTAAATACCATGAAGATAATATAATTTAGTATATTAATTTAAAAGCATAAGTATATACACCATATTTAATAAATTAGGTTCACAACAATAAATTATGTCACACTGAAAGAAAAGTGAGATAAGAATCCATTACCTTGAGTTTCCTTTCGGGTGAACATCCTTTAACTAAATTTATAATAAAATTATGATAATTTTATAGTTTCTTCAAGAAACTTTTCATTTTTATCATTAATTTTATTTCACATATTACTATATTGTACACAACTAATGAAAACAATTATGTTTACATCAGTTATTTTGACCAAATTTGGTTTATATGTCAAAACAATTTTGTAGGTCAACTACGGTAAAAGGGTTCATTATATAACATCCCCAAAATATTAAACCTGAAATAATTATCATATTTATATGTAAATAATAATTTTAAAATAAATCAACAAATATGGTTATGAAAAATGAGTCAACATTACAATCATGGAGACGGTAGGTCGTACGTACACATGAATAATGTTCTCTTTTTTCAATGATTGTTATAGAAAGAAATTAATTAGCATTATAACATTCCATAATGATAAATATATAATAAATAACATAATATTTAACCATATATACTCATATATTGAATTAATATGATGAAAAATGAATCACGTCATGTTGAGGAGGTGGTAGTCCAGACGTTCACGAATAATGTAATCACATTTTAAGTGTGTGAAAGGGTAATAAAGAAAATGATATATATGTTTATATATTTTCATGAATGTAATTATTTAAATAATATTATATATATGATTTTTATTTCACAAATTTTTAATTTAAACCCTAATTTATAAGTTTCATGTATAGTGTGAACGAATCACATCACTTCGAGGGGGTGGTTGTCCAAATTTTCTCAGACAATGTTATAATGTTAACGTAAAACAAAATTTATTAACGGTATGTTCTATAAAATAATTATATAAGTATAAATAAATAATATAAATAATATATATAATATATAAACATATTTTCAATCATAATGTCCACCATGTGAGGTAATAAAGGAAAAACATGAACAATCATCATTTTTTGATGTAGCAGTTGACTGTGTAAAAAAATGGCATGTTCATTACCCATTAGAAAGAAGTGTATGTAAGTGTTGGTTAAAAAAATTATATAAAAACATAATTTTATGTTGATAATACTGTATTTTTCATTAAAGTATATAATAATAAGATATTAGGGGTTTATAATAGAAATAAAACTGAAGAGGTTAAGGACAACTATTACCTCTTAATCGGGTAACTCATATTGGTTTGAACTAAATGGCTTCTTTGGAAGGATTTTTCACCAATTTTTGCCTCAAGGTATATTTTAGGGATTTTGGGAAGTTATTTGGGAAAATATTGGATGAAACTATGTTTTTTTAGAGTTGTGAGGAAGTGAGAGAGGTGGTAGCCTTTTATAGGGAAGGAAAAGGACTCACGTGGAATTGTTGGAAATAAGTTAGGTGTACACATGTTCTTTCCTAAAAAAATTCATAAACAACCAAACTAAATAATTTAATGTTTATGGATGTGATATCAAAATAAAATGGGTATTATACAAGTTTCTAGGTCACTTGGTCCCTTGAATTAAAGGTTTAGTCCTTTATTAAGCTTAATTTTACCTTAATAATTATAATTAATTTAAATTACTTTTGAAAATGTTTTTGGTCAATTATTTTTTGATTTATTAGACATTATAAATTATTCATATTACAAATATTTAATCCATTTCTCCAAATTTCAGTCATATATGTGGCATAAATTGATTTAAATTTAATCCCGCAGATGGGACAACAATGCAGGGTTTTAAAGTAAAAATATACTAAAGTTTGCTATGATTTTATAATCAATTTCAAAGTGAAATTGATTCTAATGGAATAAATTTTATTAATTTATAAAAAATCATCTAATCATTATTTAAACAATTTTAAATTTTAATTTAACCATATAAATAAATTAGGTGAAAAGGCAGTTCTGAACTAAAATTCAGAATTTTTAACTATACATTAAAAAATGAAATGTTTTAGAAAATTATTAAAAATTAACCCTAATATATTTATTATGTTAATATTTAAAATATAAATTTAATTTGACATATTAAATCAATTAAATAGTCAAAATTAATATTTAAAATGGGTTCTCCATTAAAATATAATAAAATTCCCATTATAAAAATATAGGGTTTTTATGTATAGAGTAGAGTTTGTTCTTATATTATGTCTATCAAACCCAATGGATAAATATAAAAAATATTTTATGGAATATATAACATATATATTTCATTAATGTCATTAATTAATTTTGTTTAATATTGTTTATTAAGACATAAATCTTTTGGAAGCATAAAAATAAAAAATATTTCTTTTTATATCTAATTGGTTCTTATTTTAATTTCTCATTAATTTGTAACCCATCAATTGATTTTATATCTATATGAACTATAAATTTTAATAATATGTAAAATATTATTCTTTTCCACTAACATAACAAGTAGGATATATCATATTATATTAAATAATGATATTTTAATAATATATTGTTACTTGGTGAAATGTGGTATTCCGTATAACACAAGCTATCTATGGAGGTCACTCTTTAATGTAACACATGCTATTGAGGAAGTTCTCTCTTGCGTGTAACACACGCTAACTTGGTATTACATGCATTGAAATATATAAAATCTATTTTAAATATTAAATATATTTTTAATTCAAGAGATATTATATGTCGTTAGTAGCTTAGTGATTTGTGTCATACATGTTATCCAATACAAAGTTGTACTTTAGAATTTTAGGGTGTTATATTTCTCCCCACAATAATTGAATGGTGTCCTCACAATTTAAACTTTATCTTGGTGATTTATTTATTTTAATAATTCCTATATTTTAAATCCCACATCATGAGAAGGGTTCAAAATTCATATTCTATAAAAGAGAGAATGGAAAGAAAAAATGGCACATGGACTACCATGTAACTAGGTCTTTATGTAGGAGAACATTAATGGAAAGTAGAGATATGTACATGGTGTAAAAGCCTAAATATTTATAGGTAGTGAATGATTTCATCAATAAAAAAATTAAATGACCAATAGAATATTGAGGGCCTCAAATCTATAAATCATTGATGATTTAAAAGACCATCAGTTCAACATAAATTAAGGTATTAAGAAAATAGTTTATTTCTAAGTCATTTTCCAAAATTTGGATAATTATTATACTAACCTATAATATTAAGAAATATTATTACATGATAGGTTTCAATTTCATATGAACAATCCAATCATTTGGTTATTCTTTGATCAAATTCGAATTCATTCCTTTATTACAAAAAATTAATTTTCAATAATGATTTTCTAGGTCTTAATCACTAAAAGAAACTTTTAAAGTATCATAAAGCCTATAAAAGAGTGACATTACTAACTATATTTCACAAACTATCTTCCAAAACCAATATGGTTAATATATAAACCTATAAACCTCAAAATTGACACTACTGGTTCATCATTAGCATTTTTTTGTAAAATTGTTTAACTAAAAAATGTAAAATTAATTGGGAAATCATGTAGGTCCGTGGTTGGCATGAAACCCTCATCATCCTTATGTCATGGGTTCAAGACTTGTGGCCTAGCCGGATTTGATTGGTTGTCATCGTCTTATATTTCTTCCTTTTCTAAAACCATATAAATATTATTCTAGAAATAAATATGATGGACCTAATTGAAATAAGGTGGGTCAATAAATATATTTTTAACTAAGGTTTTCATTACATCCTCAATAAAAATATACCTTATCCATTTTATTTAAACATAATTCTTTCTTGGTATAATGTTTACCCATTATATTATTTATAATATTTTTAAATTATGACACCTTATTTTACATCTAAAACACCTTAGGATTAACCTTAATAATTTTTGTCCTTATCTATTAAAATTATTCTTAATGGTTTGAAAAAAAAATAGATTATCCTTCTCATATCCCCTAGGAGTGTTAATACAGGTGCTTAGTAAGGCCCGTTTTCATGTACCATGTTATCCCAAGTCAAGCTCAGAATACATTGTTGGAGTTATTACTACTAGGTACATCTGTTCCAGAACCACATCCACTTGTAGTATACAGATATAGATGTATTTCTATTAAACACCACATAATCTCTACCTTACCCAAATTATAGTGTTTCCTTATATACTAATCATAAAATTCTACACTAGGGTTATTTCCTCTAACTTATGTTTTCTTAAATCTAGTTCCCATGGTTGATACCAAACTTACTTCGATACAAACTATAGCGACCTGACCCTGTATAGCCCGAAGTTGGAGTGTAATACTAATTACATGGGAATTATTAAAAAGATTGAAATATCTAAGGAATTATAGGTTAGTAGTCTGGGAAAACTAGATACATAAATCAGTCTTGTATTACAAATGAATGCACTAATTAAAACATAATTTTTTTCCTTCTTTCTAAATAAATATCTTCAAAGGAATATTTATTCCATATAGTATATCCATGAATATCATTCATTGTTTTCTTCTTTGATTCCTGGTGAAAGAAACATAATAAGGGTGAGATTAAATGCTCAATAAGGGAATAATATAGTGTAAGAAATAACTAAACAATGAGATTAATAAATATTTTATGGTAAATAATAGAACACACATACCATATAACTAAAAAACTGAGAAGGAGGTGCTTAAAAAAAGGAAGGAAATAAATGGGAACATGTTCTATTAAAATAAATATATAATGAAAAATAAATATGGAAGGTAAGAAGCTAAAACACATTCCATTTAATCAATGAACTAAAAATGAAATTTATCCATATATATGTTGACTCAAAATCTCATGGATAAATAAAAACTAAAACTAATATGACGGAAATTATTAATAATTGAACGTCATATTTCCTAGGCAGAAGATACTTTTACCATCAATTGAAATTTTAAAAATTTCTAATTTTGGCAACTAAAAAGTCCCATGAGACTACTGATGAATTGAGGGGCTTTAATTAACAAGTCCACAGACCTGCAGTGCCTGAATTAACCATTTTCTAACCCATAGGGATTTTAATAAATGGTTTCTTTGAAAAAAAATTTTTGAGAACATTTTATTTTTTAAATTAACCTTTTAAACATGAAAAGAAAGCATCAAAGAAATGATAGTGGGTAAATCTATAAAAGTCATACGACATAAAAAGAACATTCCTTTTTCACTGTTAAAGGTTAGAATGATTCCTTGTTCGAAAAGTGACTAGAATATTCCTATGAAATCATTTATGATAGAAAAAAGGGTAAAATTTTATTTACCAAATCATTTTATAAATATTTTTGGATACATTTTAATTCAAAATGGGTTTTAGAAGAAAACAAGTTATCCGAATAAGAGAGGAACAAAGTCGTGTTTTCTGAAAAACATTTTCTAAAACATTTTGAGTACCAATGAGTGGAAAAATCATACTAATACATGAAAAATGTCAGGAATAAATAGATAATAAAAAATTAAATGATTTATTGAACAATAGTAATATAATTTCCATGAATGGAAAAGACCTTGAAATATCATTAAAGTTATATTTGAAGAAAATAATCTTCAAACATTCAAAACTGTCCCATAGCACTTTGAAGCATTTTAAATCATAAGACTCATAAAAGAATAAAAATAAATTAATTTTATAATATCATGTGAGTAAATAGAGTCATGATATATCATGTAAAAGAACTTTACATACACTATATAAATGAAACTATGTGTATAACAACAAATAATTCTCAAAGGAATCTAAATTGAGACAGAATCACTTACAACATATGAATTGGAAAACCCAAAAGTAGGGATAATAAAATGAATCATTTAAATATCATTAATATAATAAAATAAATTATATTAATTTCAATGTGGAAGTACATACACCATATATAATAAATTAGGTTCACAATAATAAATCATGCCTCACAGAAAGAAAGGTGAGAAAAGAATCCCATACCATGAGTTTTATTTTAGGTGAACTTACATTAAAATAATATATAGTAAATTTGTGTTTATTTGATAATTTATCCAGAAACTTTTTTCATATTTATCATTAATTTTATTTCACATATTACTATATTGTATACAACTACTTAAAAAATTAATTATATGTCGGGTGTTTTGACCAAATTTGGTTTATGTGTCAAAACAACTTTTATAGGTAAAATGTGGTCAAAAGTCCTTATATAACTTCTATAGAATAATAATAAAGGAATAATTTTCATTTTTATACATCAATAATACTTTTAAAATTAGTCATTAAATATTCTTATAAAAAACAAATCAATGTTACAATCACAGAGACGGTAGGCAGTATGTATGCATGAGTAACACTTTCATTTTTCAATGATCATTATGGAAAGAAATTAAGTAGCATTACATCCTATCATAAGGATAATTATATCATATATAACATATTATTTAATCATATATACTTATATATGGATTTTTTTTGATGGAGTAGGAATCACATTGTGTCGAGGAGGTGGTAGTCCACATGTCCAAGAATAACGTTATGACTTTTTAAGAGTGTGAAAGGGTACTAACAAAAATAATATATATATATATATTTACTTAATGGTAGTTATTTAATGAATATAATATATAGGTTTTTTATTTCATATATTTTTAATTGAAACTATACTTTATACAATCCATGTATAGTGTGAAAAAATAACATCGCTTGGTGGGGCGGTAGTCCACACTTCTTCAAACGGTGTTATCATATTGACATAAAATGAATAGTAATAATGGTATGTGTTATAAAAGGATTAAATAAGTATATATAAACAATAAATATCATATATATAATATATAAATAAAATGTCCTCTATAATTTCCCCCATGAGAGGTGGTAAAGGAAAAAATGAACAATCATCGTTTTGTAAGGCAGTACTTCGTCGTACACAGAAATAGTCTGTTCCTTACCCATTAGATGGATGTGTGTGTAAGTGTACCGAAAAACCATAGCATAAAAAAATTATTGTATATTGGTGATAATTGCTTTATATAATTTTTTTTAATAATAATATTTTAGGGGTAGGATAATGGAAATAAAACTAAAAAGGTTAAGGTAAAATGATACCTCTTGATTAGGTAACTCCTTTTGGTTTGAACCAAAAGGATTCCTTGGATGGATTTTTGACCAAAGAGAGGATTTGAGGTAGAGTGTAGAGATTTATGGAATATATTTGGGTAGATCATGCTCGAACCTAAGTATTTTTAGTGGTGTGAGGTAGTTGGAGTGGTGGTGGCCTTTTATAGGGAAGGAAAAAAGACTCACTTAGTATTTTGGGAAACATGTTAGTTTACACGTGTTATTTACTAAAGAAAGTCATAAAAAACCAATAAATAAATAAATAATGGAATATTTATGGCTGAGATATTTCCGTATAATTGGATTTTGACAAGTTTCTATGTCAATTAGGCCCTTGAATTAAATGTGTAGTTCTTTATTAAACTTAATTTTACCTTAATAATTGTAATTAATTTTAATTACTTTCACTACTATTATTGATAAAAAAATTCAGTCTTAATAGAAATTATAAATTATTATGATTCCAATTATTAAATCCATTCTCTCACATTCCTATCATATAAGTAGAGAAAATTTATTTAAATTTAATCCTGTAGACGGGACAACAATGCGGGTTTTTAAAGTCAAAACGTCCTAGAATTTTCTAGATTTTTATAATGAATTTCAAAGTGAAATTAATTACAATGACATAAATTTTATTAATTTATATAAATATGATCTAATTAAACTTTAAAACCAATTAAAATTATAATTTAACCTTATTATTAAATTAAATGAAAAAGTAATTTTCAACAAAAATTTAGAATTTTTCACTATTCATTAAAAAATGAAATGTTTCAGAAAAATATCAAAAAATCACCCGAACCTAGTTATTATATTTAAATTTAATATATGATATATATTTTGACAAATTAGATCAACTAATTTTTCAAAATTCACATTTAAAATGGGTTCTCCATTAAAAGGCGTTAAAATTTCCTTTATACAAATATATGTTTTTATGTGTCAAATAGATTTTGTTATTATCTTGTGTTTATCAATCCTAATGAATGAAGATAAAAAATATTTCATTAAATATATAGCATATATATTTCATTAAAATCAATAACTAATTTAAATCAATTATTTTTATTAAGACAAACTCCTTGGAAAGCATATTAATAATAATATTTCTTATTATATACAATTGGTTTTTATTTTCATTTCTCATTAATTGATTACCCATTAATTCATTTTATTTTTATATTAACCAATAATTTTAATAAGTTAGTAAATAATATACATATAAACTAACATAATGGGTAAGTTATATCTTATTATCTTAAATAATAATATTTTAAGATTACATTGTTACTTGGTGAAACTCAGTCTTGCATATAACGCTATCCATTGAGGAAAGTCACTCTTGTGTGTATTGCAAGGTGTCAAGGAAGGATGATATTTCATGTAATGAAAAATAAATCACTGTTTCATGCATTGAAATATATAGAATCTATTTTAAATAGTAAATATATTTTTAATTCCCAAGATATTGTATTTCCTTACACACTTGGTGATCTGTTCCATACATGCTATCAAATAGAAAGTTATACTTTATAATTTCATTATGTTCTATAAAGAATACACCAAATACCTAAACTAGTTTGTCTCGTGATATATACCAATTATTTTAGGGGCTGTAATGAGATTCACCCATCACTTACTATGTCCAATACATTCATCATATGAAAGAAATAAATAATAATTCAAATCAACAAAAACATTCATAATTAAAAATAGAATATAAAATTTCAATAATTACCCCAACAAATAAATAGAACAACGTAGTCATAATCCATCCAGATAAAAAAGGGTTATTATAACATTAGAGTATAACCCTGGTAAATTATAATATTTATCAAAGGATGTTGGCATAGATGAAAATAACTTCAAAATAAAATTTGGTCTTTTCTTTGAAAACGAAGTGAAAATATCCTTATATTTTGGTATAATTTTAAATACAAATTTCTTAAATATTAAGAAAATAATTTTATTTAAGAAAATGGAAACATATAAATGAATTTACCAAGAAAATTTTATTCATTATGGGCAGAAAATTCATTCAGGTGGTATATGTTAAAACAAATATTTTGTTCATACATTTGGTAGAAAGTACCTCATTCAAAAAACAACAAGAAGAATCCTTTTGATTTTTTTTATAAAAAGTAAAACATGGGTAAAAATTACTTTAGTAAATCATTATAAAATACTAAAAAATTATTGAAAACACTTTAAATAAAATATGTGTGTGGAAGAAAAAGATTCCCTACCGAAGAGAGAAATAAAGTGGGTTTTCCTTAGAAACATTTTTTCTAGACTATTGAGTACATAAAAAGATTAAAATGAATTGAATTTATAGAAATAATCAGAGGATAATAAAATTTTTTTTTTGAGATATATATCATAAAATATCGTCAACATAAATTTAAGCCTAATTAATCCTCCTAAAAAGTGAGATTGTAAAATAAAACACTTACCGCTTTGGTGACCTTGGAATCTTAAACCCCCTTGAAATAAATAACATAAAATGAAACATCTAATACCATGAATATTAGTATATTAATTATATAAAATATCAAATGCAATGTATATTCACCACATTAATAAAACAGGTGGTGATATATATCCCATAGAAACAAAAGCAAGATTAGAAACCCTTACAACGTGTCTGAATAACCACATATGTAATTTAACTCCTACATAAAAAAATAAGATTAATTTTATACTAGATTAATATAATTTTTAATTTTTTTTCCATTTTCATAATCTCTTTTATTTTCTTTATTACTATATCATATATAGTTAGTAAAATTGGTTAATTTCTCATTGGACAATTTTTGGTCCTTTAGTTTATAACATCAATAAAACATTAGGGTGTTGACCTTGAACAAAAGGAATATGGTTCCATTACCTAAAGAATATTTATCATGAAATAATAATATTTTTTATTCATTAAATACAATTTTATTCTCATCCAATAAATTCACATGTGGAAAATAATCACATCTCTTCATGGAGGTGGTAGTCCACATGTACGCATGAGCGACATTATCATTTATTAATTGGTGGAAGGGTAGAAAGGTAGATGATATATTATATTCAAAGAATAATAAATATGTCATAAATATAATATATATTCATTAGTTTCATATTTTTAAAAATCCAAGTAAAGATGTGATGAATATTGAATTAAATCACTACGTGGAGATAGTAGGTTGTACATATTCACGAGTGATGATTTCATTTTCAATAGGATGGAAAAGAAGATGATAAAGAGGTATTCCATCAACATAATGAAATTTAATTATAAGGAATTTACTATTGTTATCATATCATTGTGGTTGTAGAATATTTTAATGGATTGAAATAAGAAATAAACATGAAAACACACGGTTAGGAGCTATACCTCTTGTTTGAGAAATATCATTTATCATATGCCTTAATACTTCTTAAATTGGTCTTTGGGTGAGATCATTGTTACAACCTGTCCCCCAGGGCGCATGCCATGACTACACCAAGCCCGCCTTCTATATACCAGGGGTTGGCAACTAGAACCGGAAAGACATGTCCCTAAAAAGGGAAGGAATTTCCTAAAAAACTTGTACACACCCAAATAGGGAACACTATTGAAAAGTAAACACAATAAATAAATAAAGGTACAAACAACATTAAAACCCACCACTGTGTGTAAAAATGAGTACTGAAAGTAAAGGGTCCACAATTCATGCCCAATTGAAATAGAAGTATAACAAAAATGGAAAATAGAACCTAAGGTCATTCACCAAGGTTCCTACCAAAAGGTTAGGTACAGATCATAGACATAGCTCTCCACATCTATCGGTCACCTCCATATACCGTCTGTTAATCACCTCTAAGCACCATCAAGCCCAGACCCCACAAGAGTCAGTATAGGTGTTCATCATCTAGACAAGACACAACAAGGCATGGGAGAAGCCCGTGCAGGGGTGAGTATTCCAATACATAGTAGGGACCTTGAGACCCCCGATGGTCACCCAGAATTCCACAAAAAAAAATACACAAAGCATGATCTTCATCACAATGCACAAATCTAATGACATCTCAGACCTTGTTTAACTTAAATACAGAAGTATAGATGTTTAGTCATAAAGCTAGATCATATTATTCTATTATGAGGCTCTACTGCTGACCCATATAGGAATGCTCGATGATGATCCACATAGGATCACTCGATGCCGATCCACACAGGATTACTCGGTGTTGATCCACATAGGATTTCTCAGTGCTGATCCGAACAGGATCTCTCGGTGTTGACCCACATAAGATCATTATTAATTCTTCACATCTCAACCATCCACTAGATTTCCACCCAAAGCACACATGATTCATGGAGTATCATCTCCTCAATCCATTGGTCATATGTTAATGGGAATTAAGTCCCACAAATAAATAACCCAATTATCTACCATGTCATAAGGGTTCCAACGCAACAGACGGTGCACCAACTAGACGCATAGTCTGTAAGTTAAAGGAATTTTAGTGCCAAGGGACCTGTTGGATTGGGGTATGATCCAAACCTTCCAAACACAAAATTTCTCCAAAACTCTTGTGCTGTATCTCAAAAGGATGACCTTGTCTTTTGGGTTCCATAGCCATAGACGGTTCGTCAAATAGACATCTGGTTTCAGAGATTTTCCCTTTTAAGTGTAACTAGGCCAAAAAGGGTCTGGGTCTAGTCCGACCCAACCTGGCCCATAGGTCCTGTCTTGAAGGGGATGGGCTCAGCCTAGTTTGGCTTGTCCTGGTCTGGATCACTGGGCTAGGGGCTTGGCCCACTGGCTACGGGCTAGGCTCTTTGGGCCGCGGGTTTGCCCTAGCCCACCCGGTTGGGCGGGGCCCGCCAGGACTCGGAACCACCCGAACCACTGGACGAGCATGAGGGCTGCTCCCCTCCAGAATGTCTGAGCCATTTGGGCATTCAAAGAAGCGGTTCCAATTGGCACCACACCACCTGGATGGTCTCATTGGACCTGTCACCTGCGCAACCCGCAGACAGGGGGTCCGCCCTCTATCGTAGCTCGAAGTCGTGGCCTTCCTCCATGGTGTGCTGCCATAGTGCAATTCCCTGCTGAGACGCGAACGATGGTAGCTGGCCACCACCTCCTCTGATTGTCGGTTCTTCCACACTGGTGATGCTTTCGTGGGCCACCAGTGAAGCTTCGGTGGTTCGATTCCTTTCCCTTCTAGACCAACGGGCCTCCCAAGATGGCACCTATACTATACAGCCTGATGTTTCTCCTTGTTTCCATATTTCTCAATCACCCAAGAAGAACACCACCAGCCTAAGATCGGCAGAGGGTCCGACCCTTGTTCAGCTCGGTCCGCGCCCTCCATGTTAGCATTATAACAGGAGAAGTATTATTTAATCATAAAAACTCTCATAAAGAAACCCTACATTATCCTCCCACATTAAAGAATGAAAATGTGTATCAACCCATAGAATGGTTGATCTGTGTTTTTCATAATATTCATGAATGAGAAAAAGGGATGAATTAAGCACATAACCCCTACCTCAAGTTCGTTGAAAGACGTTGTGGATGAGAAAGGAGTGTCCATGTCTGAGGGTGTTGCGGATGAAGGATAAGGTTCACGTCCTTTGGTGTTCATCGTCGATTCCTCTAATGGTCATCAAAGTTCCTTTCAATATTGGTGGAAGACGTCATCAGCACTTTGTCAGAGGTTCCCCGCTTTAGTTCCAAAATCCCATGCCCGAGATTTGTTTAAATAGTAGAAAAGATGAGATCAACCCACGACACAATTAATGAGTTTCATTAATAAATTTAATTAATAAACATATTAATTCTCCCAATAGTGTAGTTACCCAACCTAGTGTAACCAGAAATTAAATGGCCTGAAAACCTAGAGATCCCACTTCTGCCGCTCAATAGTAGCAAAGAAATAAATAAAATAACTCGTTCAGTTATTTTATTAATTTTTTGTAAAGTACAAAAATTAACTTTTGGTCTAACCCTTGCCAATCGAAGTTAATATTCACAAAAGACAATCCTAGTGCTGTGAATTAAACGGTGCTCATGGATTTTCAATCCGAGAACCAGTTCAAATGATAGACATCGCCGCTCGCACATTTTCAGAACATACCTTAAAAAAAGTTCAATCAATTATTAACAGTCACCCTTGAACCACACTAGTCGAGGTTAGGATTTTCCTAAAGGGAACACACCCTCACGAGCTCAACGGTACTCTCAGATTTCCAATCCGAGTAATTGTTTTGGAGTTGAAGATTTTTAAAAATAAAATAATTGTTACTTAATTATTTTATTTATGGCCAAAAACTAACTCCCACTGTTGGCTCGTGCCGGCCAATGTTAGGATCTGAAAAAGGAAAGCATACCCTCATGATTTTAGCGTTGGCCTTGTATTTTTAATCCAAGTCACCATTTGTGAATTAGAAGCATTTGAAAAATATAATAATATTATTTAATAATATTATTTATGATTATTTCATTATCATGTTTTCTCACTAGAGCCTTATGGAAACTAAAATTAAGTCATACCTGGGGTAAACCTACCATCCTGAACACAACGACACCCTTAGATTTCTGATCTAGGAACTCGTTTAAGAGTTATTCCACTTTTCCAGGAAAACTTCTTAAGCACGTTATTTAGTGATTAACATTTCTTGACAGATCATTCCAGGAACTCCAGGCCTTGAAATCACATTCTGTAAATTTTTTCAGTCTCATAATAATTCCTTATAATTAAAAAAAATTATGTGGAATTTTTGGGTCTTTACATTCTCCCCACCTTATGGATTTATGTCCCTAAAATACAAAACAATGTAATATCAAACAAGTGGGGTAGTGAGCATGAATCTCAGCCTCTCGCTCCCATGTTCTCTCTTGGAGGTTTTTGTACTTCGATCGAACTCACCCAAGGGGAATCCACCATCCATGGAGGAAGCGATCCTATTAATCCTAAATCTCTACTAGGAACTCTGAAAAAGTTTCCCCATTGTCAATTCCTAGCTCGCCCGAGTTGATGACGTGAGATTAATGATGCACAAATCCCATAGCTGTGACATGTGGAAAACATTATGCACCCGGTGCATCTGTCGGATAAGATATATGTAGTATGACACCTTGCCAACTTTGCTGAGAAACTATAAAGGTCCGATGAACCCATGAGATATCTTGTCTTCTTAGACAAATCTCCTCAATCCTCATTGGGGTGTGACCCATAAGAATAAATGGTCTCACTCATTGAACTCTAAGGGTCTACTTCTCCTATTGGAAAAAGACTCCAGCCTACTCTGTATAGTCTTCATCCTCTCCTAGACTATCTGAAACTTCTCAATGGTAGAATGTACCAACTCTGGACCCAAAAGTAATAACTCCCCAGGATCTTTCCAGCATAGAGGTGATCTGGACGGTCGCCCGTTCAAGGACTCAAATGGTTCTATGCTGATGGTGGAGTGATAACTATTATTGTATCCAAACTCTACCAGTGTTAGGTGGTCCTCCAAACTATGGCCAAAATCGAAGACATAAGCACGAAGCATGTCCCCAAGTGTCTATATGGTCTACTTCATTTGACCATATGTCCAAGGGTGAAAGGTGGGGCTCAAGCATAGCTGAATCCTGAATGCCACCTATAATACCTTTCACAACCGAGATGTCAAACGAGAGTCCTGATCTCAAACGATCATCAATGGCACCCCAAGAAGCTGTAAATTATCTTGTACGTAGTGGCATCCCTGGACCTCTACTAATCCTTACTCTCAGATGGGTAGGAAGTTTTCCAACTTGGTGAGTTGGTCAACAATCACCCAGATGGAATTGTGGAACCTGGATGTATGTGGTAGTCCTATAATAAAATCCATGGAGATACCTTCCCAATTCCATTCCATTTCCTCTATTGGTTGTGCTAATCCTGAAGGAACCTGATGCTTGTCCTTCACTTGCTGACAAGTGAGGCATCATGAAATGAAATCCACCACTGCCTTTTTCATCCCTGGACACTAGTACTGACACCAGAGGTCCTGGTACATCTTCACCACACCAGGATGTACTACCATATGGTATGTATGGAACTCACTCATCACCTCCTCTCGTACCATCACTGTTACCATGGTGCGTCCACTGAAATGGATGATGTGCTCCCCACCTTCAAAAACTCATTCTGGAGCCCGTCCTGAGGATATTTGTGCACATCTGGCCTCGTAGTCAAAATCCCCATGTTGTGCCTCCCTTACTCTCTAAAGGAGTAGGGGAGTGATAGTCATAGACTGGAGGTATGCTACTCCATCACTATCCATGAAGGATAACTGCAACACGACTAGCTATTTTATTGCCTCACTCAGTAACTATAACCCAAAACTCCTATTGAGTGTGTCTGTCACCACGCTCTGCTTCCCATGAGTGTAGACTAACTAAATGTCATAAACCTAGAGAAACTCCATCCATATTCATAGTCTCAGGTTCTTCTCATTAGGTAAGAAGATATACCTGAGACTCTTGTGATCAGAGTAGATAGTAAACTATTATCCCAACTATACTCTCAACTTCCGGAGCTCTGCAGGAGCCATCTGATATGCAGTTTTAGATATTAGTACCATCCTTGGGTACAATCCAACAAAAAAGTCCCTCTTCCTATGGGGAATTAATCCTAGAAACATATTTTAAAAGGATGTTCATGAACTCTATACTACTATTGGGAAATGGAATCTCAAAACACCTTTTTCCAAGAGGGTAAGGCTGGCCGACTCAAGAGTGATCGGTTGTACCCTCCTATGAATGAGATTATCCCGTGCTGCCTTGGTTTCCCTTTTAACCAACCAAGGAAACCCCCATTACAATGCTATATATATACCACAACATTTTTTCCAAAAACAGTCAATCTGATCATGAACTCTGGATGACCAGTCTATACCCAAACTAACTTTGTAAGGCCTCAATGCTACAAACAAGAGGTTCCAACTAAAACACCCACCTCAAGGGTCAGATCACACCATCAGTATAAGTGTGATTATTGAGTCTCTTTCCATAGGTATCTATATACATAAGGGTCAAGTCAATAGTTTAACCAGAAACTCTAGGTCTTGAACAAGATTTGTGATTAGAAGGAAAGACTAGCAACTATTCCTATTAATTCAATATCTAGTAGTAGACACAAGACATACATTGAATCATTCCTAGAGCCCTTGGGTCACACTCCTTGACAACATGCAACTACTCCCTTCCCCTATCCTGCAACTCCCTAACCCTAGTGGGGACCACATTGGGGTGGTGGTTATAACATGTTGAAAAGTAAACCACTTTCTGCTACTATCCAAGATCCCCTTCCACATCTACTTCTCTACGGATTCATTTATCCCTATCACTTCCTCTTCCCAAAACATTTTACACATCTATGTCTCTGAGATTGACGTTAGTTTCATGTTTTCCCAA
Organism: Viscum album; assembly: GCA_963277665.1. Lineage (NCBI taxonomy): Eukaryota > Viridiplantae > Streptophyta > Magnoliopsida > Santalales > Viscaceae > Viscum > Viscum album. Next base: position 1,102,479,874 of record OY728131.1, on the reverse strand, counting down.
TGCTGACATTCACTAGATGCATCTACTCAGCCAAAGAATTTTCAACCACAATTCTCTCTAGAACCCTAACATAAGTATGAATGCATAGAGTAATTGTAATTTCTCAGATGTCCCTACACACATCTCACTCAGATGTACGAGCCTTGATGAACTATGTGTATCATATTCATCGAGTACCTAGAATGGTCGGTACAACTTGATGAATACTCAATTAACGACATGTTGTCCAGTCGAAACTGTAGAATCTCTTATGAACAAAACCCCTTAGATTTTCATGGAAAGATACCCCCTTCTCTGAGGAAGGTTCTCAAGCTCTATACACTAAAAAAGTCACCTCATCGTAATATATAAGAAATATAAACCCTGCCATTGCCTGATTAAGCCACATAGACTGATCACTGCCAAGACCACCATCTGATATAATGGTTCCCTGGCTAGATGGAAACTCGATCACCACCTCAATCCAGTCCTTAGTCGCTTGTGAGTTGGGATTTCCTCAACATATGAGAGGTATCTATCACTGAAACTCGTGTATAGAGCTGAGCTTATATGTGTCCCCTACTGGTAGTTCCGGTAGTAACTTCTAACCAACGGGCAGCGGTATTGCTGGGAAACTGCATGAAGGTACCATCTCAGGCAATAGTCCTTATACTAAATCCTCATCACATAGTGGACCATCCTCAGGGTCACGCAATGGAATCCTGGATGGCTGGCTATGTGGAGGCATCTTGAAGGAGAATCTAGATGAACCACGGTCAATAATTTATACCTGGTGAGCTGATTCAAAATAAATCAAAATAAAAACATTTCAAAAACACAAGAAATATGAGTTTTCATGTACCGAGTCAGAAAATAGAATTTAGGATCCTAGTTTATGGATTCGTCGGTGGCCGCACCAACACTGGACTCCCTGGATATAAATCCGTACTCAAGACACTTAACACTATTGATCCATTAAAAACATAGACTATTTGTTCTTCTGGTAGAACTATCCTCTTTGATACCACTTTGTCACAAACCATCCCCCAGGGCATGTGCTGTGAATACACCAAGCTCGAATTCCATTGGCCAGCGGTTGGCATCTAAAACTAGAAAGGAATATCCCTAAAATGGGGAGGCATTGGTTTAAAACCTGTGCACACACTAAGAGGGAACACTACACACAAGAAAACACAGTGGAAGAAGAAAGGTACAACCACAACTAAAAACCAACACTGTGAGTAAAATTGAGTACTGAAAGTTAAGGGGCCATAATACAAGCCCAACTGAAATGGACGCACAAAAAATGGAAAACAGCTCCTAAGGTCGTCCTCCAAGGTTCCCACCGTAAGGGTAGGTACATCTCATCGCCACAGCTCTCCAAATCTATCGATCACCTCCGTACACCATCTGTCAATCATCTCCGAGCACCATTAAGCCCTGACTCCTCCAAACTCAGCCTAGCTATCTATCGTCTGAAGAAGACACAACAAGGTGTGGGTGAAACCCATGTAGAGGTGAGTATTGCAATTCCCAGTAGAGACCCCGGGACCCCTGATGGTCTCCCAGAATTCCACAAAGGGAAATCCCTAAAGCACGATCTCAATCACAAAGCACAAATCAAAAGACATCTCACACCGGGTTTAACTTAAGTACAGAAGTACAAATGTTTGGTCATAAAGCTAGATCATATTATTCTATCAGGAGGCTCTACTGCTGACCCACATAGGATCGCTCAGTGCTGATCTAGACATGATCACTCAGTACTGATCCACACAGGATTGCTCGGTGCTGATCCACACCGGATCGCTATTCATTATTCACATCTCAACCAGCCACTGGATTCCCACACAAAACTCGCACGATTCTGAGAGGATTCACTCCTCAATCCATTGGTCATATTTCAACCAGAAAAAAGTCCCATGAAGAAGTAACCTAATGAAATTTCATGTCATTAGGGTTCAAATGAAATAGACGACACGTCAACAGGATGCTCGGTCTGTAAGTTAAAGGCATTTTGTGCCGAGGGCCCGGTTGGATTCGGGTATGATCCAACCCAGCCAAACTCCAAATTTCTCCAAAACTCATGTGGAGTATTTCAAATGGAATGACTCATCTTATGGGTTCCGGTTCTATAGACGGTTCATTAAATGGACGTCTGGTTTAAGATATATTCCTATTTTAGAGTAACTGGGCCGAAAGGTGTCCGGGTCTGGTTCGACCCGGTCGGACCGACCCAAACCAGCCCACTGGGCCTGGCTTGGTTCGGCTGGGCCCTGTCTTGCTCGCTGAGCTACGAGATCGGCTTTCTGGGCTATGGGCTCGGCCTGATGGGCCGTGGGTTTGGCCCAGCCCACCTTGTTGGGGGCGGCTTGTCGGACCGCAAAACCTCCCAGCCCACTGGCCGAGTGTGGGGGTCTTCTCCCCTCCTGAAAGGCCGAGCCATTCAGGTATTTAATGCAGTGACGCCAGTTGGCGCCGCACCACCTGGCTAGTCCCACTGGACCGGTCACTTGCAGAACCCATAGACCATGGGTCCGCCCTCCATCGTGGCTCGAAGCTGCAACCTTCCTCTGTGGTGCACCCCCATAGCGCGCTGCCCTACTCCAATGCGGCCATCAAAGAATGACTGCCCCTTTGTCCTCCGTGATGCCTTTGGGTGCCACCACTTTATCATGGCTGATAATACCCAGTCGTTGCCTCCTCCGGTTACTAGCGCTGATGCACCAACAATTCTTCCGCGGGGCACCAACAAAGATCGAGTGGTCTGATTCCTTTCCCGTTGGTTCCAACAAGCCACCTGGGATGGTGCCTACACTAGACAGCCTAAATTTTAACCTTGAATCCATATTTCTCAATCTCTAATGAATAAAACCACCAACCCTAGATCGCAGAGGGTCCGGCCCTTGTTTGGCTCGTCTGGCACCCTCCGCGTTAGTGTTATAACATGGGAAGGATTAAGTAAGCATAAAAACACCCATAAAAAACCCCATATTATCCTCTTGTATTAAAGAAAAAAATTTAGATCAACTCGTAGGATGGTTGATCCATATTTTTCATAATATTCAAGAACAGAAGAAAGGGAGGAATTAAGCACATAACCCCCTACCTCGAGTTCTTTGGAAGTTGATGCGGATGATGAAGAAGTGTCCACGTTTGAGGGTGTTGTGAACGAAGGATAAGGTTCACGTCCTTTGGTGATTGTCATAGAATCCTCTAAATGTCGTCGAAGCTCCGTTCTACATAGGTTGAATATGTAGCCAACACTTCTTTAGAGGTTCCTCTCTTAAGTTCCAAAAAACCTTGATGGAGCTTTGTTTAAATAGAAGAAAAGAGGAGATCAACCCACCACACAATTAATGAGGTTCATTAATAAATTTAATTAATTAACCTATTAATTCTCCCAATGGTGCGGTTACACAACAAAACGTAAGTGTCCATTAAGTCGACTAACAACCCAGTGGTCCTACCACCACCACTCAAAATTTACAATGAAAGAAATAAAATAACGTGTCAAGTAATTTTATTAATTTTTTGTATAGTCAAAAAATTAACATTTTCGTTCAAACCTTAATGATAGAAGTTAAGATTTACCTAAGCAAATCTCGACATTAATAATTCATCAGTGATCTCATATTTTCAATCTGAGCACCAGTTCAAAAGATAGAAATCGTTGCTCGCACGATTACTGAAGGTACCTCAATAAGAGTTCAAAAAATTGTTAACAGTCACCCTCGACCCACGCCAGTCGAGGATTGGATCTTCCTAAAGGGAAAATACCCTCACGAGCTCAATGGTACTCTCAAATTTTCTATCCGAGTTACTGTTTAGGAGTTAATGTATTTAATAATAAAATAATTGTTACATAATTATTTTATTTATTTCTAAAAACTAACTTTCACTGTTGGCCCATGCCGGACAATGTTAGGTTCTTCCCAAGGAAATCATACCCTCACGAGTTCAGTGTTGGACTCAGATTTGTTATCTGAGTCACCGTTCATGATTTATAATCATTTAAAAAATAAAATAATTTTATTTACAGTTATTCCATTTTCAGGTTTTCTAACTAAATCCCTACACCGACTGAAATTAAGTTGCAGATAGGGTAAAACTCCCATATTGAATGCAACAGTGCCCTCATATTTTTGATATGGGAACCCATTTAAAAGTTATTCCACTTTTTTGGAAAATTTCTCACATGTGCTATTTAAAGCTTAACATTTTTTGACAGATCATTCCAGGCACTCTGGGCCTCGGAATCTCATGCCTTCAACTTTCAACGTCTCTAAATAATTCCATATAGTTAAAAAATATATAATTTCTAGGTCTTTACAACCTTTAACTATATAAAATTGTGAGGAAGTGTTTATTGTGTTTGTGAAGATCTTGGAGAAGATAAATGTCTCAAATATTGTGTACAATGTAAGAGAGATGGTACATTTTTATATGTGTGGTGAGTGGAACACATGTAATTATTCTTAAAAACTAAATATTATAAGTTTATTACTCATTGATAAGTGGAAATTAAAAATTTAATTTTCAATTATGAGATGATAATGGTTGAAATAAAATTATCCAATATGAATTAAGACAACATTTTATGATAACATTACAATGTTTTAACAATATTTAACTCATTATACCCTTTTAAATATGTGGAAATATTTTTACCATGGTTACTTTACATAATGAAAAAAATGATGTTATAATAATTACTAAATTTGAACATAATAATTTAAATTATTTGGTACATTTTTCAAGATTAACTTGTAGAGGCGACAGAAATTAACATTAATATAAGTCCACAAAGCATAATGAAAAATAGTTCTGTTATAAAAATGTGCTTTTAAGAATAAAAAAAAATCTTAAACCAAAACCAAATATAATGCAGATTACTTTCATGAACCAACCTGGTTCAACCCTGGACCAGTCACCTAATTTAGTCTGCGACATGGCCTAAAGGGTTCCCGATCCCCATGGGCTGACAACAACTATCAGACATCAAAATTAGATAGTTGAGAATGAGTTGGCCTCTAAATAGAATATAGATAACTAAATATAAACTGAACAAAATAAAAGTAACACTTAAAGCAGAAATAAAAATAAACTAGGTAGAAAAATATACCTCAAGTTACAACATGGGTCACTATAGAACACAAAACCACACTTGCTCCCAGAATGATCCAAACTAAAGGAACCCAGAACTAAAAAATAATGTAAGATTGAGCACTGAGATGCTGAGTCGGAATTCAAAGGAAAAACAATGCCCTATTCCCTTACCTTTAAAAAGAAACCCAATTATGCTAGTTTGAAAATAAAACATATTAAAGTAACTTTTTTCATTCATTTCAAATTCAAGAAACAAGTTCTCATTTTTAAGTAAAGCATTTCTAGACCACAATATTTTCAAAATATACTCCATGCATGCATTAATGTTTATAAATGAAAAGGATGTAGTTTTGATTGAAATATGGTTTTTCCCAAATGAGGTAAAAAGTGTGAAACAACTAAAATGAAAATCAGATCATAAGCACCATGGGAAATCTTTAAGAAACTACTGTTAATAGTGGACCAAGGAACCTCATACCTCAATGAAAATTGGTATAACAACCACAAAAAACTCTTTTCTCAAGCATGGGACAGTAGTTTGGAACACACCAATAACCTAGTGGTCTCCAATCATCATAATGTTTAGTTACTGTTGTAGTCATCAATCCTGTTAGATGAAACCAAGATGAACCACTTCTGAATCATCTAGTATACTAGTCCTAGTCTACCCACCTAGGTACCCAGGGATACCCATGTGCTCTATTTAAAAAGGTGGAGAGGATTTATGAAGGAAAAATAAATGAAACTTTATTTATCCAAAACTCATTCAACCTATCTCCATCATTCTGTCTCCTTAAGTGTATTCCCCCTCATTCATGTCACACAATGAATAGGCCTCAACACTAGGCACATATCATAAATCACTTGTTAACACCTGCATCACATTTATTAAAAAATGAGGAATTCCTCAATAGGGGTTTTCCTTTTTCACCAACCACACTTAATGTTCCAAACATGATTAATTATTTGTATGTAATAATTTTCATTTAATAACACATAATCACTTGAAAATTTATTTTCTCAAATCATTTAAAAGATCAATTGAACAACCAATATACTACACATTTAAAATCAGGATTGAACCCATGCTTAAAATAATGCAATTATTTAAAGAAATTAAAACCACCATTTGAGCACAGGTTCACACCAAAACCCATCCTTGGAAATCACATTGGTGATTTTCTTGAAAACCCAAACATGTCATTACTGTTTTAATAAGAAACCCACCAAAAGGGAAAATGACTTTGGAAATATCCATTACACATTAAAAACCAAATTCCACTTCCAAATATGACACACGGTTCCAATCAGGACTTTTAGTTTTCCAACATAAAAATACACTTTTCTAATGGAATTTAGAATATCCAGAATAAAAATGCTCAACATCCTAAAAATGTTCCAAATGGGCCAACTCACTAATAATACATTACACCAAACATTTGAGTTCCATGAAATGCACTAGACAACTAAAAATCATTTAGAAAACTATTTTACACATTTATGAAACATTAAATTTTAATACAAAACATAACCAGTCTTAGAAAAATAATATAGATAAATAATAAACAAAATTTGAGAGGCAAAAACAATTATACCTAACCTATAAATATACCACAATGACATGAAATTATATATTTAAAATGTTCAGTAAATCAAGGATGTTAAATTAAAAGCTCAATCATAGGGTACCTACCTCAAGACATTTTGATTTAGATGATGGAAACCCAAGACCACTTCACCTACATGTATATACATTTCAATATATATATATATATATAAACCTTTTCCCATGTACATATTACCCATTCCATGAGTGACTATATGCAAGGAACATACATATATATACATGCTTACCCATGTATATACAGACAATTATTTGATACTGATGACTTAATCCCACATCACGATGACCGAAAAACTATAATTATTAAATAGAGTCTAAAATTTACCAAAGTCTCCAATTAAAATTAAATTTAACAAGGAATTAAGAGAAACCTCACCCCAACTGGTGATTGTTGAGTTGAAATGGACCAAATCCATTTTAATTCGATAGAAAATGTAAAAACACGAAGGAGGGGACCCGAGATACTTGTTGCAATCCCTAGAAAGGAAAGAAAATCTCATAAATCATCCCCCACGGAACCCTAGGGTTCGGCCAAACCTAGGTGGGGTGAAAAGGATGAGAAAATGGGAACAAATAGGGAGAAAGTGAAAGGGGGATGAATTACCATGGAGTTTCTAACCAAAAATCCTCAAGAACTGGGTGCATCACTGGGAGAAGAGGTAGTCAAATGGGATGGAGCAAAGTGGCTGGATATGCAAGGGAAGGGAGGCACAAGAAAATATCCTGGAGGAGGGGAGAAAGGAGTGGGAAAAAAGTTAAATAATAGAAGGGAAAAAATGAAAAAATAATAAAATAAAAATGAAAACCTAATAATAATAATATAACTAACAACAATAATAATAAAAATATTGGTCCAAAAATTTAATATAGAAAAATAAAATACAATATGCCAGTTCAAGGCATGAAAATTCTGCCCACCATGACACTTTATGCTCCTAGAAAGTCCCAAAAGACTTGGCTAGTCAAAGCTTGAAATAAGGACACAACGATTCTCAAAATGAAACCCTAGCACTTGAGTATTAATCATTCACCTTCCACCTAAGACATGAAACCTTGAGATGTAGACTACCAATTTAATGAACCTACAATATGGGAATAACATTTACAAACACAACCACAATATGGAACACCACGAACCCTAAATTATAAATCACTAGAGTCCACTCGAGATATCTAATGAACATTCACCATACCACCCATCGTTTGGGATTGTTTTTTACATTAATCAAGGTCTAGTGGAGTAGAGGAAAAGAGTTTCCCTGACAAGAAAACCTTGAATACTACGTTATCCTCAAATTTTTCCTATGTTGGTCTCCCCACCATATTAGGACTCTATCCGAATACTAACTTTCCAAAATCAAAACAAATCAAAAATCCAATCAAGACCCCTGATGCTGGTGTGACCACTTAACTTCCTGAGTCTCATCCGACCAGCATGAGGGGAGATATTGGTGAGACCCATAGTTGTTCTCCCCCCCCCCCATATTAGAAACTGAAAAGTACAATGACACCCACATGGGAACTATCAATTCTATTTCCACAATGTGGATTGAATCTCCCATCACAAACCCAAAAACCTAGTCTGGTCCCAAACAGAGGTATAAACATCAACAAAGACCATCCTGAACCCCCAATTCATGGGGAATCTAAAAAAAAGATACACTGGACATATTCCAATCCCAACCATGAATCTTAAGATCTATAAAACACAGACATCTCCAAACAATAATCACCTAGAAGTTGTAATTGGTCCAAAGAAACCCCAACCTTTTAAAGTTTACACTAATAAGGCAAAACAATTGAAATATTATAAAAGAGGCCACCAAGACCTACAAAATAAGACCATCCCCCAAATAGACAAACACATGAAGAAAAAACCTAACTAGTCTATTCCCTAATATTAGAGATGACCAGTTAGATGTGCATACCTCGCACTTGGAAGCCACTTGATAGTGTGAGAAGCTTCACTTAGAGATTTATGTCTTGTGCTTTAATGTATTAAAGTATCTGATGCACCACATTCAGGAACTAAAAACCACCCACTAAGGCTTCATCGTCTTGAAATTCCACTTACAGACTTCTCCAAGTGAGACGAATAGCCACAGAATTGACAACACTTCAGAATATTACAACGAACTGCTTTGAGTGCGCAAAACAACCACATCAAAAAAAATAGTTAGTGGTAATAAGAATGAGAAAAAAGAAATGATGAAAGGATAATGATAAGAAAATATTCCCATGGTTCACCCTCTACACCAAATGGGGAACCCTTTGCATTCACCCTGAAAATAATGATTTCAATTTGTTACAGTTCACTCGCTGTGACCCCAACTTGCAAGGAGAATGTAGAAACCACCCTTCTCTAGACCAAACATGACTCTTCAATTAAAATCTAGACAACATTACCTTCAAAACATATAGAGTTACTAAGGACCCAATGAAACACTCGACTTCATCGAGTTACACCACAACCCCTATCAAACCGTGTATACCACAGAGAAAACAATAATCAATGAAAAGAAAATAACTGCACCACTCTACTGGGGGTCTAGGTAAAACTCACAACTAAAAATGACTCCTGAGGGACCTTTGGACATTTCTGGGAAGCATACATTAAAAAAGAAGCACAAAACCAACCTTAAACACATCACAAAACTAGACTCCATATTTTTACATAAATGAGTAACTCAAACTCAAAACATCATTTCAACCATGAGAAAACAGCTCAAAAACAAGAATCAATCCCATAGACTAAAAAATCCAAAAACCAAACCAGAACCAAATCAAATATCAATCAAAATAATACCAAAAACACATCACCAACCAAGCCTAAACCCCTATTTCACAAATGAACATTTTCAAAACTATCTTTTTTAAAAACCATCCAAATGATAAAACCCCCTTCTTAAAACACACCTCCCTTTTTAGAAATTTCTTAAAAAATCATTCCAACATGTCAATAATCCAATCATGATATTGGAAAACAAAACACACCTTGAAAATAGAGCAACCACCACTGGTATTCCATGAAACCTCACACACATACGTTCTCATCCCAACTTGGGCACCCATCCACGCATAACAAAAAACATTCACATCCAATTACATTCATCTATAAAAGTGGGAAGCCATAGAAATACCAAATAAAAAAATACATTCTCATTTGTAAAACCAAACATCTATCCCAAATTTGAAAGTCCAGACTAGTTTTGAAGTCATCCTTTACAATCCTAAAATGAAGCATCTCCAAATTATTGTTTCCATGAAACTTCTTTTTTAAATTCCACAATAACTTCCAAAAACACCCAAAAACTTTACAAAACATTTTTAATTTAACTTTTCATAAAACATTTCATGACCTCAAAAGATTTTCTAAACCACTTCCATCTATATAAAAACTCATCACATTTTCAAAAAAACCATGATTTTCATTTTGGAAATCCAATTTTAAAAGACCAATGATCAATTTTAAAACCCACGAATGTCACCACAAAACCAAATAAAAAATACTCCAAGAACATCCCACAACAACCAATTCACTCAATGAATCATGATTCTAAATTCTCAAATAAACAACTACTACACACGGTTGGGTCACGCAGTTTGGAAGATCGTGCACCAATAAGGTGAGCACATAATTAGTCATCATTGAAAATTCCATGGTCTACACATGGATTCAGAGGATGTGCCCAGAAACCATGAACCCCTCTAAAATGAACAATAAATTTTAATACCTACTATAAACAACCAAACATGTCTAAGGACCTAAAAAAAACCAATAACCAAACACGGACATGGAGGAAAAACCATACCAGACCACCCAAGAAATTCAAGTTTCATTCTAAAAATGTGGTGATCAAGAACCTACCTTCAATTGACCACCAGGATTCCAAAGATACTAACTCAAACATTCAAACATCCCCAAAAGACATAGGATAAACCTCCCATGATACCATTTCTTCATGAACCAACCCGGGTCAAACCTGAACGGGTCACCTGAGCTAGTCTATCACATGGAACAAAGGGCATTCCCAATTTACATGGGATGGAAAATACTATTGGGCATAAAAATGAGATAGTTGGGAATGGTTTGTCCCATAAAATAAGATAGATAACTGAAAAAAACTAAAAAAAACCAAAACAACACTAGCAGTGGAAATAAAAATTAACCAGCAAAACATACCTCAAGTGACATCATGGGTCAACATGGAACACAAAACCATAATTTCCCCAAGAGAGATCCAAACTAGAGGAACTTGAAAGTAAAAAAATAAATTAGGTGTGAGCATCGAGATGGTCAGTAGGAATTCCAAGGATAAAAAACACCCTATGCCTTTACATTTAAAAAGAAACCCAATTCTGGTAGTTTTAAAATATGACATATTAATGTAATATTTTTCATTCTTATCAAATTAAAGTCACAAGTTTACATTTTCAAAAAAATAATTTCTATTACACTATTTTTTTAAAATAGACTCCAAGTATGCAATATCATTTCCAAATGAAAAGGAATTGGTTTGGGTTGAAATGTGGTTTTTTACAAATGAGACAACAAGTGTGGAACAACTGAAATGAAAATACGATCACAAGAACCATGGCCAATACCTATAAAGGAAGTGTTATTTATAGACCTAGGATACTATTACCTTAGTTAAATGTGGTATATAAACCACAAAAAAACTACATTCTCATGCACAAGCCACTAGTATGGAACACACCCATAACCTAGTGGTCTCTAATCATCATAATGTTTAGTTAGTGTTATAGTAATCAATCCTGATTGAAGAAACTGGGACAAACTACTTCTGAATCATCTATCATATTAGTCCTAGTCTTCCCACATAGGTAACCAAGCTTACCCATGGGATCTATTTCAAATGGTGGTGAGGTTTTATCAAGCGAACATAAATGAACATAACAATTTCAATATCCAAAACTCATTTGACCCCTCACTACTATTCTCCCTCCTAAAAAGAATTCCCCTGTTTTATGTCACACAATGCATAAGCCTCAACACTAGGCACGTATCAAAAATTACATGTTAACATTTGAATAAAATTTCTCAAACTAGGGGGAAATCCTCAATAGGAATTTTCCTTTTTCACTAACCACTCTTAAAGTTCCTAACTAAATTAATTATTTACAAGGAGTACTTTTCATTTTAGAACACATAATCACTAGCACTTTAAAGATTCTAAAATCATTTAAAATATCAATTGAAAAACCAATGTGTTGCACATTTTAAAACATGCTTGAACTTATTTTTACAATGATGTAATTCCTTCAAGAAATACAAAACACCTTTTGAGCATGAGTTCACACCAAAATCCATCCTTACAAATAAATTTGGATATTTTTTAAATAAAAAACATGTCATTACACTTTTATTAAGAAACCAACCAAAAGGAAAAACTGTCTTTGGAAACATCCATTACACATTCAAAATTGACTTCCACTTCCAAAACTGGCATAAAGTTCCAACCAAGCCTTTACATTTTCCAACATAAAAATACACTTTTCCAAGGGAATTTCCATTATCTAGAATAAAAATATTCAATAATGTAAAAATGTTCCAAATTGGAAAATTCACTAATAATTCATTATACCAAAGATTTGAGTTTCAAGAAATGCACTTGACAACAAAAAATCATTTCGAAGTCTATTTTACACATTTTTGACACTTTAAATTTTAAGTCATCACATAACCAGTCTGAGACAAATCATACAAGTAAATAATAAACCAATTCCAAGTGGTGAAAAAATTGTACCTCACATTTATATATATATATAACACAATGACCAGAAAATATATAATTAAAATGTTCAAGAAATCATGGACTTCAAATTAAAATCTCAAACATAGGGAACCTACCTCAAGACACATAACTTTAGACGATGGAAACCCTAGACCACTTCACCTACACATATATACATTATAATATATATATATATATATATAACCATTGACCCATGTACATATTTCCCACACTATGAAAGAATTTGTGCAAGAAGGATACATATATATACATTCTTACGCATGTATAAATGTATAAGTATATGATATCGACAACTTGAACCCACACCACGATGACCAAAACACACTACAAAGATGATGGATAGACTGAAAATTACCAAAGGATCCAAATAAAACTAAATTGAATAAGGAAACAAGAAAACCCACACCATAATTGGCAACTGATGAGTTGAAACAGACTGAATCCCTTTTTTCCATGGACAATAAATGTAGAAACATGAAGGAGTGGACCCAGGAGACCCATTGAAATCCCTATAAAGGAAAGAAAACATCAAAAATTAGACCCCACGAATCCCTAGGGTTAATCCAAACATAGGAGGTGGGGCTGGGAGGAGAAAATCAGACCAAATAGAGAGGAATAGAGAAGAACAGGGCTTACCATGGAGTTTTTTACCAAAATTCCTCAAGAACTAGGGTTGTTGGGTGAAGAGGGAGCTGATAGATAGGGACATGTACAACTGGAGAGGTTAGGGAGGAGGGGCTCACACGACACAATGGTGAGAAAGTGAGAATAAATAAAGAGAGTAAAAAATTAAAGGAAAATAATTGATATAAATAATAATAATAAAATAAAAATGAAAACCAAATAATAATGTAACTAATAATAATAGCACAAAAAACTTATAATTAACAAAATACAACGTGCCAGGTCAGGGTGCGTTAATTAATATAGAATTAATTAGATTATATTTAATCATTTTTATATTTAATTACTATAAAAAATAGAAAATATAATGTAACTTTTAAATTTATTTATTTGAAGAAAATAAAGGATAGTTCTCCAAAAATTGGTATTTTTCACTATTCAACCACAAATCATCTATTCCACAAAAATAAAAAAATGAAACCAAAGCTCAATAGAATTTCAAAACACCATAATTATATCCATTTAATCTCTAAGAAATTTTAAAATTTATGAATTTTAATTTCAAATATAAGCATGAACTATTTCTATTATAATGATAAAATAATAGAATTTGTTTTGGAAAATAGTATATGGATGAATGTTTACCTGTCATATATTGATATTGGGCATTTCATTCTACCCCTAAAATAATATCATCCTAAAAATTTTCATACAAGTGAGTTATTAAAAAATGTGGGTAATACATCCTCATATATTCTTCAGGATCCCATATTGCCTCTTCTTGTTTGTGATTTCTCTAAATAAACATCACCAATTGAGTTTATAGGTTCTATAATAATTTTTCTATAGTATCAAGGATTTCGATAGGCTGATTATTATTTGATAAATTAGGTTTAAATTCTATTTCCTCATATGTGGTGACATTCATTCAGTCTTGCATGTACATCCTTAGTAATGAGATATAGAACATTTCATACCTTTATAGAGGCCAGGTGGAATTTCCATAAGACAATCCACAACTCCCATTATTTCCAAAATTTCAAAAGGCCCAATGTATAAAGGGATATAAAGAAAAATCTTCTTATAGGTATAAAATTAGTGATTCATTATGAAAATTTTAAATTCATGGATACCTTAGATCGAGTATACAGATGCAACTTTAATTATGGTTTAAATTTTTTGTTTTAATAATATCCTTTTAAAGGAGTATTTGGTTTTATAACCACAACTCTAAATTTTTATTTTGAATTTCTATTTTGTTAACTCTTTCATCAATAATATTTATAATACTAGTCACATTATTTACACCATTCTTATAAAATTTCATAATTTTTATAATTTTTTTACTCCAATTTTTGATTTGATTTGAAATATGAAAAACTGATCAACATAATACTTATAAATAAGGAAAATTTTATGTTTATTTTAAAAATAAAATTCACCCCCTCTTGTATTTTATTATTTATCATACCTCAGTACAATGCTTTAATCTAAGGGTTTTTTTCTATATCCTTTATGTTATTGAAACAATCATATATCCATTATTCTATATAGTATAAATACATTAAAAATTATAGGATGTTTACAAATAATTTTATTCCATGTAACACCTCGTTACCTTCCTTTGGGTAAATTTTTACACTTGTTTTGGTTTTTCCCTTTTTTTTTGTGTGCATTGAGGGATTCTCGAGGATGTTGAGACTTTAATGAGGGGAATGACCTAAATTATAGGGTTGTATATTTGTTTGAATTTATTTATCCCTCATTTAATTTTTTAAATGTATTTAGAGGGTGCTTCTTGGGATCAGAGAGCCTCAATAATTGGCTTTGGTATTTTTAATAGGAAATGGTACAATACAATTCCTATTGGACATATTCACATCTTGAAAGTGTTAGAGAACATGAACCTATTGTAGGAGAGTTCTCATGAGTTTTATTCAGATCATGAAAATGTACAAGCCTCGAAACTGTTACATGTCATGAATTAGTGGATTGAGATTTAATTTAACATAAGGAAACAACTTTTAAGAATACTTGAAATTCATGGAATTTATTGTATGAAAGGGGTTCATGATGTGAATTCTTCAAGTTTAGTAGTTTTAACCATGCTACACACATAACAATTTATGTTATCTAGTGTAAAGACCTCCCTTTCAAGTTTTAGGGTTATTTTTGGAGATCTCCCACCATCCATATTTCTCTTTTTGGAACATGACACATGTGTGGTTGTGTTACATATCCCAAGAAAGGTTTATTCCTTCTTATTTTCTTCCATTTGATGTAGAAGTGATGTTGGATATTTTTTTGATTCATATTGTGATTGGTTGGTGTTTTATATCAACCCTTTTTAGTTTTCTTTCATGTATGGTCTTTCAAAGGTCAATATTTTGGTTTCCATTCTCCATTATTGAACGCCTTTAGGTTTCCAAAATTCTTGAGGTAGTTATATATATACAAGTGGATATAATTCTTGATTTTCTATATGGTATTGCCAATTTCAATGGGTTACTGAATGAAAATTAAAGTGTTTACCATTTAATGGATTTATTAGATAGGGTTTAAATTTATAAGGGTGTTCAAATAGAAAAACACATTCTATTTTATTGTAAAAGGTTTTGTTAATTGTGGTCATGGATTTTCAAATTGTTTTGACAAACATAGTGAATTAAGAACCTTAGGTGCATTAATAAACGTACATGTCACTTTTGTTTGTGTGACACCACATGAGGTTTTGTGATATGAAAATACCATGGAAAGAATCGATGTCAGTTGGAACCAATATATTCCTAGTTAGGATTCTTTTATGACTCGTACATATTCCTTTTTTCTTGGTCCAAAATGGCATGATTTGTCATTTATATCTGTTTTATTGGATGGTGGATTAGTTCATGGATATTTTCCCACATGACATCTGATGGTGTATGCATGGTTGGATTTCCCTATGCTTAAATAATTTTAATTTATAGTTTAATTATGATTATATTATTTAATATAGTTATTCATTTATTGAAAATGATGGATTGTTCACAAAATGATTTCTTTTTTTGAAAATGATTTATAAAATGGATTTTGATTTAAATTTAGAACTTGTGAATTCTTGATATTATAACTTGTATAGATTCTTTAGTGGTATCCTACTATGCTGTGTTTCACGCCCTACTTTTTTTATTTGGGTGGTTTTAGACCTTTTTTATGGAGTCAGGTAAAGGGAAGGGTATTATGTAGCATGTTAGGTTCTCTTGTTGTTCATCACCTTTGTGGTGGGATGGTTTGGTGGTGATGGATGGACACATGAAAACATCTTTAGTCTGGTCTATATTATCATTCTAGATTAACCTATTTGGATTGAATTTGTGTGTATCATGGATATGTATTCCTTTTTTTTATGTTTTAATTTTATGTTTATTTGGTTATATATGATACTTGTGGTTCTTTCTGTATCTCACCATGTAGAAACCCATCATCGGTGGCTTGTCTTGTGGACCTAGGATGGTTCTTCACAAATTAGTATGAGAGGGAATTCCCATATTGAAATGTTATTAATACTTCCTAGGTGTGTTTTAGAGTTTTGGTAAACTATAGTTAGTAACATCGGATTTCAGGTAGTAAGTGTTAGAAACATAGGACTGGCTATCTCACATTCATGTCTGAATATGAGATACTATGGGTGGTTATGGATATATTTCAAATCTTGAGACTTTCTGGTTGAGGTTGTTAGAATAAACTAGATATAGTGTTTTCTTAAATAGACACATTTTTCCATTTATTTATTCCTTGTTTGAATAATTCATAATTTCGTTAAATTATTGTTGTTGTAAGGAAATGATATGGGTACCTCAAGTTGGTCCTATTATTTTGGAATCTTCTTGTGAATGATTGGTTTTTTTCTTCAGATTATTAAACAATGCATCCAATAAGAGCTATTTAAAACATGAGTGATGAAGCTGTGATGTAGGTTCTGTAGGTGAATCCTTTATTGGAACCTTCTTTGATAGAAGTTTTAATTTTCACTATTTAGAGTATGGGTGAAGTAGATTTCCAGAGCCTTAGATGATAAGTGGATCACAGCTCAGAATTTACTAGGTATTATTCAAAGGTCTTCCCTGGTGACAAAGTACCCTAGGAATTTAAATAATTTATTGAGTGGATTTAGCAGATCTTCAACTTTGTAAACCCTCCTAAGTATTAGAGGGTGGGTTTTCCACATATATACTTTAGGGATCATGAAGGATATAGTGGGACACAATAATGTAAGCTATGTTTTACAATGATACCACCTAGGTATCCCTAATGAAAATATTCAACCAGAGTTTTTATCATGGGACATAATGAGTGAAAAGTACCTAAGAGTTTCGGAACATAGAGTTAGGATAGAATATCATTATAGGGAATTTCACCCATTTTTATAGGTTAGTTCACTTGTCATGGGAGATAATCATCAAATATTACATGGAGGATTAGAGTTTTGTGTTTGATTTGATGGATGATATTTAGTCAATTATGATTTTCATGTTCCTCCTGAAATTTGCAGCGGTAGTCAATAAGGTTGCATTGGAAGAAGATTACATAGTGGGAAATAAATGTTTGGGAGGATCTTCAGTTGGTACCATCATTAGCCAAGGCGTATTTTCATGATAGAAAAGGAAGCGCAAAGGTCACCAATTTTCTTAGGGACTAATTTCTGGGTATTCATCTAGAAAACAAGAGGTTGTTTTCTATTAGAGTGGAATTATTGGTTATACCAATCCAAATATTATGGAGTCTCCCATGAATTTTTAACATTGTGGACAATCAAGCCATTTGACTCATTTTTCTGAAAGGATTTCCTAAGGAAGTAAGGTTGGATCCACTCACAACAAGGGATGGTAGGCTTATACAGATTATTATAAGGGTTGTTAGTCTTATCCTAAGTCCAAGAGGAAGTTCATGTCCCTAATAAATCTTAGGGATGATATTAGACCAGGGGTATTTTTGCAGTTGAGTATGCACAAGAGTAATCGAAAGTAGGGCTAGCTATAGTTATAGGTATAGTGTTTATTTCGTCTTCTAGGGTGATAGTTTTTTTGGACATAGGTGATACTCATTATTATATATCATCAATGTTAGTGATCATGTTGGGATTGTTTTTGGAGATTATACCATTCTTTTTGTATCCTTACACACCATTGTTAAATATGTTGGAACATGGTTTTAATTGTCTATAGTTTTATGTGATGATAATTGACCATGAGTTAGAGTGGGACTTCTTGTTTATTGATCTTTATATCTTTGACTTGATTATTTTCATTTATTAAATGATCATCAATATAAACTAGAATGGTTATTTTTACCATGAAGTTAAATTTATACCTCTGGATGGAATCACTCAGGTATTTCAAGGTGATTGGGTATCCATGTATGGGGGAGAAGGGCATGTTGTTCTTTATGCTTGGTTGATATCCATTCATCAATTTGAATTTTTCTTAGATTTAATTTATCCTTGTTTGAGTAGTCCAATTCCCACGCTGGTGTGTGTGTTCCCAGAGGTCTTTCCATTGGATTTTTTAGTATACCTCTATAGATAGATTTCTAGTATACCACAATCTTTTACTTGATATGATACCCATTTATATTCCATCTTATTGTGTGGTGTCAAATGATTTGGTAGAACTTAAGTTCCAGCTTGTGGATCTTGAGGCTAAGGGATGTATTCATCCTAGAATTTTGCCATTGGATTAACCTATCCTCTATGATAACAAGGTATATGGGAGCCTAAAACATTGTATTGATAATTGAATGTCAAATCAGGTGACCGTCAAGAAAAAATATCACATAAACAATATTGATAATCTATATGGTCATATTAGAGGGGTTTACTAGTTTCCAAAGATATAACTTCTATTAGGGTACCAAAAGATGTGATTATGATAAGAGGTTATACCTAAGGATGTGTTTAGGAGTGATTGTTGGTATTTCTAGTTTCTGTTAATTACATTTGGTATTACCAATACTCATGCGATATTTATAGTGTTAATGAACCAAATCCTTAATCATTTCATAGACTATTTTTTTGTTATGTTTATAAATTATTTTTAGGTTTATTCTAGTTTATAAGAGGAGACCATAGATTATATAGGTATCATTCTTATAAATTTGAGGGAACATTGCTTGTATGGTAATATTTTTAAATGTGAGTTTTGGATTCAAGAAGTAAATTTTAGGGGGTATGTTATATCTGAGAGGGTTGTACAAGTGGATCCTGAAGAGGTATATATAGTTATGTCTGGGGAGTTTCCTAGAAATTTTTGTAAATAGATAGATTCTTGGGGTTGTCTGGTTATTACTAGTGATTTTTTAAAACTTTTCCAATATTTAATCTCCAATAAAGATTTAACCCATAATAGTGTAAATTATGAGTGCAATGAAATATTTTAGAGGTCCTTTCAGGAACTAAATGTGAGAATGAATTCAGTTTCATTTTTTATTCTTCAAAAACATGGTTCTATATATGATGTTTTATGTGATGCTTTTGGAATGGTTTTATGGTGTTTCCTGATGAAGGGGAGATAGGTAGTAACCATTAACACTATCCATTTACGACCTCATGAGAAGAACATCCCTACACATGATCTTGAGTTGGAAACAGTTATAAATGTACTCAGAACATTGTGTTACTACCCCTTTGTAGAGCGGTTTACAATATATTCTGATCATAATAGACTAATCTATATTTTCACTCATAGGGATATGAAATTGTAATAGTGATGAATGGTGTGGTATCTCTAGAATTTTGATTTTGATATTTTTTATAGTCCTAGGAATGGTAATGTGATCACTGATGGGTTGATAATTAATTAATGACATAAGTAGTGAAGGAATCAGTGGAAGAGTAGTATCTGATGAGTTTGTTTTCTAAGTTGATCTTGGGAATATAAGAAGCTAGTGGAAATGTATATTTGGTTTTTATGAAGTATGAATAATCTATTGATGAGCCAGTTTGGCTCGAGAAGATATCTAACCCCGAGTGTTAAAGCATTAATAAAACCCATTATGGCGGGGAGACCTTGGGTGAGTGATATTGGTCATTAAACAGTCCTTCTTGTTTTCAAAATAGGTTGTTTGTTAATTTTTCATCGAGGATGGAGTTGATGGAAAATGTACACCATTCTTTTTTATCAGTACACACAAGAACTAAAAAGATATATCATGATTTGAGACATCGATATTAGTGGCTTGGGATGAGATGGTCTATTATGGGGTTTGTATCATGATGTATTACATATCATAGAAATAAGTTTGAGAAATAGAGATATAATGCATTTTTTCAACTCTTAACAATTCCATTATTGAAATGGGATCATATTTCCATCAATTTCATCATTGGTTTACCATGGAATCCTAATGTGAAGGATGAAATTTGGGTGGTCATTTATCGACTCTAGAAATCAGTGCATTTCCTCCCTATCAAGGAGACAATGAAAGTGGAACCTCATGGGTACATGTATGTATGATATATTGTGAGTATTCATTGGGGTTTTTAGTGGTTGTTTCTCATAGGGTATTATGGTCCATATAATGGTTTTGGAAAGGTTTTTAGGAGATGATGAGTTCCCATTTTAAATTGAGCACAACATATTTTCCATGGATGGATGGATAGATAAAGGGGTATATCTTTATTCTTGAGTATATAATTAAGGATATTGTGCTTGATTTTAGTGGTTCTAGGGGAAAAAAGTTTCCTTTAGTTGATTTTTCCTAAAACAATAGTTATCAGGTCTCAATCAAAATAGTTCTATTTGAAGATTTTAATGGGTAGGCATATAGATCTACCTTGTATGGGGAAGATATTGGAGAGTGATCCTTAGTTTGGTTAAGAACTATTTGGGAGATTACATAAAATGTGTAGCTGATATTGAAGATATTGATCACAACATAGAGTTTTTAGAAATATTATGAAGATTTCTTTCATCTACCATAGGGTTTGAGGTTATTGATCGCATCTTCCTTTGAGTTTAACCTTACTTGAGACATCTTTGGTTAGGTAAGTAGGGTAAGTTAGAATTTATATCTTTTTACCCTAGTGGAAAGGTGGCATATTGGTTACACTTACCATCACATTTCACATCAAACCCCAACATGTTTCATGTTCCCTAGTTAAGGTGGTATTTATCAAATTTTTCACATGTGATTGAGTGAGTGGATATTGATCATGAACCTGAAAATAGTATGGTTGAGTAACTAATTCAGATGATGGATCCTTGAGAGAATGTTCAATAGGGTAATTTTATTCATTTTTCTAATGTGGTAGTGTGGATGGGATAACCATGGGACATGAGAGTGGTAATTTTTTATTAGGAATTAGTGGACTTCACGTTTTTCAATTATAGGATCTTGAAGAATTGTTCGGGTCAAAATAATTTATTATTGGAAGATTGTAACTCCCTTTTACCTTCCTTCATGTATGTTTGACTCTTTTTTTCCTGATTTTTATGTTGCATTGCAGGCTTCTTAGGGATGGAGAGACATCGCTGTAGGAAATGAACTAAAGTCTGGGGATGTATGTTTGTTTGCATTAATGGATTCAATGTGTAATGGTGTAAATGGATTTAGAGGGTTCTTATTTTTTTTGAAGAGCCTCAAGAATTGGATTGGGGTTTTCTCTAGAAAAATTTATTATACACTGTCTAGTAGACATATTCACATCATGAATGAGATACATGATTTGAACCTATTACAGGGTAGATATCATGAGTCTTGTTCAGAGCATGATAATTTATAAGAAATTAAACCATTACAAATAGTTAATGGGTCGACCATGATTTAATTTAACTTGAGGTGACATCATTTGAGGATTACATTAAATTCATGGAATTTACCCCAAGAAAGGGGTTCAAGACTTGAATTCTTTCGGTTTTGTGGTTTTAAACACACTATATGCATAAACCTTTTTATTATCTTGTGAGTAGAGATCCCTCTTTATATTTAGGGTGATTTTAGGTGAACCTTCCCCCTTATGGATCACCCCCTCATCATTTGAACGATTGTATCACATATCCCTAGTAAGAGGTCTTCATGCTTCCTTATTTCCACTAGTCACAGATTTAGTATTTCCAATGTTCATGATTTAGATAATGATCAGTTGGTGTTTTATATTGATCCATTACAATTTTCATTTATTCCTTGGGTTTTTAAGGAAAAACTTTTTGTTTCTAATATGCATAGTCGAATTCGTCTAGGTTTCAATAATTTTTGAGGTTGATGTATCTATGAAAGTGGTTATATTTCATGAATTACTATATGTTATTATCAATTCCATTGGTTTATTAAATGAAAATGTATGTTTGGAACATTGAAAGTTTTCGTTGGAATGGATATACATTTCTAAATGAATTTGGTTTCAAAATTTGATTTTATTATATATCAAAAGGTTTTATTTAATGTGATCTAGGATTTGGAATTTTTTTTGAAAAGCATAGGGCATTGGGAGCCTTGGGTGTATTGAGAAGTGGAAATGTCACTTAAGTGTGTGTGGAACCACTAGAGGTTTTGTGATATCGACAGACTATGGTAAGAATCGATATCAATTGGATCTAATATATTTCAGGATTAGGTTTTAGATATATCTAGTACATATTCCCATATGCTAAATCCCAGATGGTGTGATTTTACATTTATAACTATTTGTCCACATGATGGATTAGTTCATGGATAATTTCTCACATACTTATATTATGGTGTTTCCATGGTTGGTTTTTTCTATCCTTACCTGAATTTTATTTATATTTGACATATTATTGTATTTTTTGAATATAATTATGCATTGATTGAAAATGATGGAATTTTTACAAAATGGTTTATTTTTTTGAAAAAGATTTATAGATTAGATTTTGTTTTAAAGCCCGAACATGTGCATTCTTGTTATTATAGTATGTATATATATTTTTAGTGAAATTGTAAATATGTTTGTTCTCACACCATAATTTCTTCATGGTATGTTATAGAAATTGTTTTATATGACTCATGTAATGGGAAGGAAATCATGTAGCATGCCAGACTCACTTTTCATTCATCACCTTCATAGTGGGATGGTTTGGTTGTGAAGAATGATCACATGGAGAATTTGTTATTATCATCGACATTATCTTTTAGGATTGGCATGTTTGTCTTTAATTTTCATATCCCATGTATATTTATTCCTTTTGTTTTGTGTATTACATTGATGTTTCATTAGTTATGCATGACACCTATGGTTCTTGTATGCATCTTACCATGTAGAGGACCATCGTGGGTAAATTTCCTAGTTTACCCATGCTAGTTTGTTAAATTCCATTTATCAACTGGGGAATTATTGGGAATTGGAATACTAGTTATTTCAATATAAATTGATTACTAAGGCATAATGACCATGTATTGTTTATTAATTATTTTCATTTCATGAATGCATTGGACTTATTTAGTGATGGTTATAACCAATAATTATATATCCCCATGATGGATTAATAGGTCTAATGAGACAAATAACTTGGTTATTTGATGCATGCCTTACATTTTATATATGATTTCTTAGAAAATTCCCTAATGGAAATATTTTGATGTCCACAATTTAACATTCAATCAAAATGAAATCATTTTTAATTTTTGATGTGACTATTTATGCATTTTTATATATTCCATGCTCATGTTAATAGTTTTATGGTATAATTGATCATTGTTTATTCTTTCTATACATTTAATTTTTTTAATTATGTGATAGATTCCATTGTACACTACCACTTATTGAGCATATGAGCTCTCCCAGTTCAATTTTTTCATTTTCTTTATAAATCTAAGAGAAATTTAAAAATAATCCCACATAAGTTCTTGTAGGAATACAAATGTTCAAAATGAGTTGTTAAGTTTTATTTTAAGATTTCGAATGAAATGTGTAGCCCATGTATCTATATATTCTTTCAATACTGCTAATCTATTATAAAATGTGTTATGTTATCTCTTATATTCTCTACCAATGTATTAATTTAACCTATAGCTCTAGGTTACTAGAGTCTGGGTTGTTACAGTTGGTATCAGAGCATGTCTATTGAAATACTTGGGAATAAGATATAGAGACACATATCCACATAGAATAAACATTATGATAAACCCTTATGATATTAATAATTTTTTCATGAATATGTTTTTATATAGGGATATTAATTTACGATTCAATATTCATAATTTTTGGAGATAACTAAATGTATGATTTTTTTAGAAATGATTTCATTAGGTCCTAAAAAATCAACATTCAAGAAGAAGAGAATAACATCAATGTCAAAAAATTATAGAAATAAAACCTAGAATAAGATTAAATAAAAAGGTTCAATGAGGTCAAAGACCTAAAGTATGGATTCATCCCACAAAGAAAAAATCACCTTATAGACCTACAATGTGCATGGAATTATACTGTTTTCTCAAAGCTCCCACAAATGAAATTCTTCAATAGAGGAGACGACGCCACCCATGCCCAAAAATGAAACCAATTTTTTTGTGGGTTTTAGTGGTGAATTCTCACCCCATGAAATTCCATTCATGAGAACTAAATAATAACATTATGGGGTGGTAACACCAATACTCACGAATGAATCATATTTATTTCTGGGGTCGGGCGGTGATTCCCTCCCTTAAAAATGATGGCCTCTTCTGTGAATGACCTCTCCCTACAGACTACGTTGTTTGTGGGATGAGGCATCATCCTTGGGATACCTCAAAATAAGCCTCATGGCCCATCATGGAAGACCATCCATGCAAGTGTCTAGTCCTTCTGTTCCTCTATAAAATAACCCCATGGGAAACTGAAAAAAGAAACTCTAATGAGATACCAGATCAAAGACCAGGATAGGTTGTTGGAGAAATCCATCCCACCCCAGAAACCGTTTTTGGATACTATATCATGAATCATATATAAAAGACCCCCCCCATAAAATATTCAATAAGAAGACCCTTTGGAGAAGATTCCATGGGGAGGTAGTGTCAATTTTGATATGAGGCATCATTTCTTGACCCCACTAATGAATACATTTCTTCACATATGGACCCTTTGTGGCCAACCCTTCAATGGAAATCCTTTTCATCTAGAACCTTCTAAAAAAGCTCCATTCATATAAAATTATTCACATGAACTTCTTGGAGGGAATCACCTTTATAGAATCTCCTTCACGGACGCTCCTTTGAGGTAAACCCTACGTGGATAACTCTTATACATCCAACCTTGTGTGGGAAATACAATTCACTCGCTAGTCCATACAATGGGGCATATACCACCACAATGCTATTTGGGATTAGTGATGGATTGTGGTCCCCTCCCTCCATGTTAGTACCTTCACTACCATCATTGGCACCATTGTAAAATAAAGAGTCACACCACAAACTATTCGAGGATAGATAATGAAATTTTGGGTTTTGATTTATATGGACCAAACATCCACCCCATATTATACAATGAGTCAAAACATTCATCACGAAACTCCTAAAATTCCATCACCTAAATCCTATTCCAGGTTGACCTAGAAATGGAACCTCTTGCATCAGACCCACACCATCCATTTCTAGACATCTTCCTCCTATTTACCCTAGCCACATGATGTTAAACAGTACATAAATCATCCTCATCACATGAAGTTAAACTATAAAAAACACATCCTAACTCGATTACATTAAACTATAAAAAACTCATATTGACCACATGATGTTAAAACATACTAAACTCATCCTAACCACATGTCATTAAACTTTTTGGAACACATCCCCACATCATGATGTTAAATTGTTCTACCATCATCCCCACTACACAAATATAAATATAGTATACCCTTTATGAAAAAATAGGATTCCTCTTGTGAAAAAAAGAGGTTCATTATATGATAGTATTAAGATGGATCCTATAATAATAATGAGAAAAAAAATAAACTAGTTGGGAATCCCTCCTGGATTAAGCCACTATAATTTCTTGTAGGAGGTGGAACTTTTTATCCTCTTCACCTTAGCACAGGACATAGCTGAATAGATCTCTATATGTGTCTATCAAAGTTACCGAAAAAGAATAGAAGACAACCACAATCTACTCCCTCTTCCTATATTTTTGGGCATTATAACCTCCTCCACCAGTGGATAGATGGGTTAACATGATCTTTAAATCTATTCCTTCTTCTTGTTTCTCACACCGAGCATGAATCACATGGGCTTAGAGGTTGGCGGCTATCATGAAATCTATAAGATCCAAAACCTCAACTGGGCCACCCATTCCATCTAATTCCCAATCATTCTCAAATCCATGGGTCTTCTCCATAGATGTATGCCCCAAAATCAATCTAAATGGTACACTTCCATGTGTAATCCCTGATCATGTCCCTTAAAATTTGAAGCTAACACGTGAAATCCCCAATTAACCGAACTAAGTGGGATTTGATTCCCAACTAATTGGGACACATATGAAGCCTCCCTGAGGTCCAAAACTAGCACCCAAATCCACTATAATGTTCTCCAGGCCACATCTATGGTAGGATTATATAAACCCAGGAGACCACATCCCTTTTGAAGACTCATTATTCCTCAACGTAATTACCACAACATCTATGACCATGAACCTTCCTCCTAGATTTCATTTTCACATGATGTTAAAATACATTGTTGGGTCCTCATCACAGAACCTTAAAAGGTGATGTTCCCTGACATGTTTCACCAAACTAATTGGGTTTTGATTTATCTCTTGAGTATATGTAAGAATTAATTTTTATGTGTTCGATCCTAACAGTAAAATAATACATGCCCCCCCAAGATGATGGTAAAATCTATGGAACCTCACAGTGTGGTTTAAAACCAGAGTTGTCCAAATAAATAGCCAAAAAATCAATTATCCTTCCATAAAAGGGTACCATTGATGGAGAACCTCAGATACCTACTAATGATTCCAAAACCCATGAATCTTCACAATGGTTCATTACCTCATGGTAATCCACATATTCATACTTGGGGATGAATAAATGATACATGAACATATCTTAAATCTATAAGAGATTCCAGAAATAGACAATAGTTCCCCCCAAAATTATGTGACCAGCCTGAATTCCCACCCTCTCAACCAAAGTGAGTTCTTAAGTGTCATTGTAAAAGTTACACAACTAATTACTACATTTGGAAATTAGGTCCATGAGTCCTGGACATGGTAGTTTTAATGACCCGACCCAATGAGGATCGAGCCGTAACTCCCAAAACTCACCTCTAAAAGGCTAGGGGTTGGTGACTAGAGCCACGTAGGCTATCACACACATGGGAGACATTATCCTATCATACTTCTATGCACACACCCACATACACCTCCATGCAACAATGAAGAGATATATAAAAACTTAAAGTAAAATGCATGCATACATCAATCTCAAACCAGAGTGCAACAGAAGTACAAAAATGGAAAATATAGGGCCCACCAAAAGAAAACCACAAAAGTGTCCAACCTACTTAGAAGGAGGGGATAAATATCAAAAGTACCTACCAGAAATTTTCCTCAGTTAAGCTCCACCCACTTCGGGTCCCCATGAGACTCCATCGAATGGAATGTGGTTAGCACAATACACAAAACATGTGTGGGAAAATCCCGTACAGGGGTGAGAATAAAAATACTCAGTAGGCACCCTAAAAAACCCAAAATAAGGGTGAGCAACTGAAAGGAAATAGTTAGGTCATCCCAGCTAGAGGGAACCCAAACGAGAGAGAAACTCCATCTCAAGACCATCGTAGGATAAACATGACAAGTCAGCTCAGCTCAAGTATATGGCTATACATATACCATGAACATCCAGATATACTCGTCTCAGGCACCAAGCCTCATGAGGTTCTGACCTCATAACCAGTGACAGGTTCTACTCAAAGCTCTAATTCTTATAAAAACTAGGAGAACACAATACATGAACTATGTCATCCTAAATGACACTCGGTCGAAAGATACACTCTAACAGGCCTCACACCACCATCCCAGATGGCACATTTGAGAGAAAACACTCATCAGAAATCATCACTAAGAACACCATGTTAAAACAACAGAAACACCAAACTCCTTGTACAAGGATCACTCATATGGCTCGTTAAGGGAAACATGAACCCACTCCGGTAACTCCAAGATCTCACAGATAATGGATTACTCCCAGGATCCACTGGGGGATTCCCAAATCTGATCTGACGGTCAATAGAACACATCACTCAGACAGAGGATCACTCTTGTGTAATGGTTCTCATAATGATACAGGAAACCCCATTAGGTATAACTTGAGAAATAGGGGATCGAACCTATGATACCGCAAACTATACCAAAACCATGTACTGAGTAGGGGATCACATTACCGACAATAACACAACCCTAAAAAAACCACATACTATGTAGAGGATCGTATACATGATGATACCTTAACCATACTAATAGGGCCCACCATGTAGGGGATCATATTTCTGATGGTACATCAAACCCTATGAGGTGGTCCTACTAGATAGAGGATCACTGCCCATGGATAAGTGGTCATAGCAATACAAAGAACCCTATCTAGGGAAGCGAAGCTAGAGGATCTCACTCTAGATTCGCCAGAGGGATTCCACAAATCTATCTGAAGGCATCCTATCGAGGGGACCACAAACATGTACTGGTGTTGTAATGACATAAAAACCCTCATAAAAACAAACCAAGGGAGTTTAATCAGCCAGTATTTGCCCAAACATCACTAACCCAAGCGACCCGCAACATTTCCACACTACGCACCTCCTAGGCTCAGATAAAGACCACCATTGTCTTATACATGAAAAAACACATAGGATAGGCTATTTGCTCACTCAAAATAGACAACCAGTGAAAAGGTATTATACACCATAAAAAGAACTTGTGGGGGCCACACCTTAATTCTAAAACTCATCAAGAGGATCATACTATTGCGATCCCCTCATAAAAACGTATGAGATCGTCTACTCGTCGGTCCAAAACGAACACCTGAAGAAAAATCACGTTTCTCCGTAAACACCCAAACTCAGCATAATGGGTCCCACAACCTAATCTCAGTCCCAACACCCAAAAAATATCCTGAAAATTATTCCTTATTATTAGGATCGTAACTCCAAAGATGGTGCACCAATCAGACTCTTCGTGCAGAAGTTATGGCTGGTCGAATTTCAATAATAATAAAATATTATTATTATTTCTACGTTTGGTAGCCTCAGTCCATGGACCTAACACATATAATTTACAAAGAAAACTCAAAAGTTCTTCCTCGAATCAAGGATAATGTTTACATAAATAGCTCACCAATCAGAATTTCGTTTTGTGAGTTACGGGGGTTTAAAGAACCCTCAGAAAATTCTTCTCGAACCAACTCCAGTCTCACTGGAAACCGCCGCGCCAGAGCCGGAATCTGCCACACTGGAGTCAAAACCCATCACTTCATCGCTGAGAAACTGTCACCATTGCTTGATTCTTCCATGGCTTCCATCAGAATCCATCTTTGCTGCTGGAACACTTATGGGAACCACTAGCAGCACCCTGATGCTTCAAATTCAGATCTGAAACATGTATCAGAAATCTCGGGACCCAAACTACACAACCCTTATAATGTTTTGAAGAAAAAAACACATAAAAAAGACAATATATTTTAAAAATAAAACTTCATGCCTTTGCATGGATCACCAATGCATTGCACGCTCTACTGCTGCAGCTGCACAATCTGGGAGAGTCCACCGTCAAGATCTGAGACCGACGGTGCTTCGTTTGCTTGGTTCGGTGATTCATCATCCAAGAATAGAGGAGGATGTCAGTATGGCTCCACATGCTATTCTATAACATGAAGGGTGGGGGGGGGGGTGATTGTTTTTAATTAATTTTTTTAAATCATTTAGTAATTAAATAATTCAACAACCGTTCACGCCCCCAACCAAACCTCCTGGCGCGGAAAAGATTCAGTCTCCCCTATGGTAAACATAGTGTTTTGAATGCAACGACATGTTCATAATTGAGATCCAAGACTCCATTAATAAGTTATTTGAGCCGACGCCCATAAATAATTTATTCATTTATTTACCAAAATGCCACTAGTCACTTTTTTCTACAGCATGCCCACACCCGCAAAGATTTCACCCTGCCTAGGGTAAACGACAAGCTACAGATGCAACCGTGATCTTGGATTTTTGATCCGAGCTACCATTTAGAAGATAAATCATCTAAACCATGTGAATTGTATAAAAATACTTAATATTTTTATAAAATTAATTCTGGGCACACCGGGCCTCAGAATCACATGCCGTCTTCACTCTTAGCACTGTAATTATTTGTTGGAATTTTTTAAATTCTAACAGTGTCAAAACCCAAGCTGCAACATCCTACCCACCATAGGAATTTTCATCCCCCAAAATACATCAACATGAGGAAAATAAACTGAACTATAAACTCGGTTTCCCACACCAGCGAGTTCACCAAAACCGCAACAAAGCCACCCAGGGTTCCCATTCTGCCAACCTAAACACACTATGGGGAACCCAAGGCTTTTCACACAAACTCCCAAACACACAACCATCCCCCTCTATCACGACCTGGACCAATGGGGCTCAAGCCGTAACTCCCCAAGCCCGCTACCAAAAGGCCAGGGGTTAGAGACTAGCGTCGATTAGGCTTTCACACACATGGGATGCCTTAGACTATCAAACCTGTACAGACGCACCCATATACAAATCCATGTAACAGTGCAGAGGTATATACAAACAGAATGTAAAATGCATGCATACATCTATCCCAATCCAGAGTGCAACAAAAGTACAAAAAGAGAAAATAAAGGTCCCACAAAAAACTAAAAAAGCGTCCAACCTACTTAGAAGGAGGAGATCACTGTCAAAAGTACCTGCCATAAAACTACTCAGCTAAGATCCACCTTCTTCGGGTTCTTCTGGGACTCTGTTTAAAGGCATGTGTTTTTTACAAGACACAAAAAATGTGCGGGAAAAGACCGTGCATGGGTGAGTATAAAAAATACTCAGTAGGCACCCCAAAAACCCCAAAATAAAATACAACAACTGAAAGGAAACAGTTAGCTCATCCCAGCTAGAGGGAACCCAAAAAAGAGATAAAATCCATCTTGATACCATCCTCAACTAAACACAACTAGTCATATCACCTTAAGTATATTCCCATACATATTACATGAACATTCAGATGACACTCCTCTAAGAGATAAACTCTATCAGGCCTCACACCACCATACCAGATGGCCCATATGAGAGAACATGATCATCAAACATCATCACTATGAACACAATGATGAAATAGAAGAAACAAAAAACTCCTCGGATAGGGGATCACTCCTAGGTTCCGTCAGGGGATACATGAACCCACTTTGGTAACTCCAAGATCACACAGATAGGGGATAACTCCCAGGATCCCCTGGGGGATAGCATAACCTAATCAGAGAGTCAACATAACACATCACTCAGATAAAGGATCATCTCTTTTGTAAAGGTTGTCATAATGATGATGGAAACCCCATCTGGTATAACTAGAAAAATAGGGAATCAAAACGACGATACCACAAACCCTACATGAAAGCATGCACTGGGTAGGGGATCACATTACTGATGATACCCCAACCCTATGAAAAAACTCATACTGAGTAGGGGATCGTATACCTGAAGATACTACAACCATACTAGTACAACCCACTGTGTTGGGGATCATATTCTCGATGATACCTTAAACCCTATGGGGTTTTCCTGCTAGATAGAGGATCACGGACAGTGGATAAGAAGTCACAACAATACCTAAAACCCAATCTAGTGAAGCGAAGCTAAAGAATCCTACTCCAGACTCACTGAAGGGATACCACAACTCAATCTGAAATCATACTATCGAGGGTATCACAAACCTGTACTGGGGTTGTAATCCCACATGAACCCTCACAGGAATAAACCAAGTGAGTTCACTCAACTTCTGTTGGTCCGAACGTCACTAACCCATGCAACCCACAATATCACCACACTATGCGCCTCCTAGGTCCAGAATAAGGCCACCATTGAGTTATATGTGGAAAAATATGCAAGATAGGTTATTTACCCTCCCGAAATGGAAAACCAATGAAAAGGTACTATTCACCATAGCAATCCCATGTGGATCCCACACCTCAATTCCGAAACTCTACGGGGAATATTGCACCATTGCGATCCCTTTGAAAAAACGTACGAGATCGTCTACTCATCCGTTTAAAATGGACACCTAACGAAAAGCCACGTTTCTCCATAAATGCCCAAAAACTGCCTCATTGGGCTCACACCCTGATCTCAAACCCAGTGCCTAGAAACTATCTTGAAATTTACACCAAACTATGAGGATCAAAATGCAACTAATGGTGCGTCAATCGGACGCTCGGTGCAGATGTTATGGCAGGTCGAATCTGAATAATAATAATTTTTTTTTATTTCATCATTTCCTAGCCCCAGACCTTGAAACTGACTCATAAAATTTCTAAATCAAACTCAAAAGGGCAGCCTCAACATAAGTATCACATCCCCACAAATGACATGCAAACTGGACTTTTGGTTTTCGAGTTACAGTGGTTTAAAGAACCCCTAGAAAATTCTGGCCAGACCACTGCTAGTCTCGCTGTAAACTGACACGCCAGAGCCAGAATCTGTAGCACTGGAGCACGAAACCACCTCTCCTTCATCGAATCACCACCTCCCTTGATATATTCTACCATGTCCACTGCCATATTCTATCCATGACACAAGAAAACTTCGTGAAACCACTGGGAGCACCTCGGTGCTCCAAATTCAGATATAAAACATGTTTCAGATTGCTTGGCACCCAAACTACACAACCCCTATAAATATTTGAATAAAAAAAATGCATAAAAGAGATCTGGGATTTTAAAACTCAAACCTCCCACCTTTTGGTGGATCACTGATTCTTTTCATGCTCCACTGCTGTTCTTGCATGATCCAGGAGCATCCGTTGTCAAGATCTGAGACCAACGACGCTTTATTTACTTGATTCGACGATTCGTCTTCCAAGAATGGAGGAGGAAGCCACTGCTGTTCCTACTACTTTGCTAGAATTTTAGGGGGATGGGGTTTGATTGGATTTAATTAATATTTTTTAATTAATTAATTAAATAATTGAACAACCATCCACACCCCCAACCAAACCTCTCGACACAGAAAAGATTATGTCACCCCTAGGGTAAAGGTGGTGTTCTGGATGCAACGACACAATTATAATGGTGATCCGAGACTCCATTCAGAAGTTATTTGATCTGAGGACCATAAATAATTATTCATTAATTTACTAAAACACCACTAGTCTCCTTTTTCAATAGCAGGCCCATGCCCACAAAGTTTACACCATGCCTAGGGTAAACGACATGATACAAACACAATTGTGCCCTCATATTTATGATTTGAGCTAGAATTTAGGAGATAACACATCTCTAAAACATGAATAGTATACAAATACTTAATATTTTTTATAAAATTAATTATTGGCACCCCAGGCCTCAGAATCACACACAGTCTTCATGCCTAGATCTGGAATTATTCGTAGGAATATTCAAATGTTTGATAGGGTCAAAACACTACTCACAACAGGAGTCATTGGGAATTTCTGGATCCATAAATAAACCCATTGGAGAGTTTTAGAAATTTTTTTACCTAACATCAGTGATCACACACCATTCAACCCCTTGGAATCAACTAGTTGGGAAAAAATAGTTTTTGTCAGAAATAAAATTATGAACCTGATGTGAATCTTTAACCAAGGTGGTATTATTATCCCACGTTAGCCCCTTTTCACCCCAAATGGACGAGGAAAAAAAGACCATTAATTACCCATGTGGTCATTAGATTCAACTTTAATGATAATTGTTTATGTATCTTTATCAAATAACACATGCACTCGTCAAATATCTCTTCAATCTAATGGAATCCAACCAGTTTTCATGAACATGCGCATCAACCACTGCACCTTTTAGGTCTTAAAAAAATAAAGGACACCACCACACACCCATCATCTTTAACATTGCATTTAGAATTCAAATGTTAGGTAGTACCACTAGAATGGTACTCTCCCTACCCTGGTGGTGGATAAATAGTCCCCCTACCTATGGAAATCATGTCCACCATCTTCCCAATGATGGTATGTGGTCCATAACCAAAAGAATACACTAGATATATCTAACCATTTCAAGATCCTATCCCAAGAATGTAATATTGAGTTCCTCCATTACCATTTGGAGTTTAATGAATTCATCACTAAATAATTCGTCCTAACAGTATAGTGGTCCCATCCAAGGGCCCCTATTAGAAATCATCACCCCCAACATCGTGTGGCCCAACATCCTCCCCAGGAATATGATATCACCCTTTAGGACCCACCTGATGTTAAAAATACCTATTTCCCTAGGATGAATCATAAAGGGAAATGATCAGACTGTCATGAACCAATTTTCATTCTTATTCTGACTGAATAATCTCACCATGCAAATATAGTGTCACACTATGGGAAGACACATGTTCATGATCTCTCTTATAAAGCCTATAACCCAAATACAATGTGAACTTATGAGAAGAATTAAATTCATTCTAATTATCAATAATTTTTATGGGAAAGTAGGAAAAAAAATTATAGGTAGACACATATCCTGGATAATAAACATTAAGCTCATCAGCCAAATATGATGGGAAACGAGCAGATGAAAATTTGTGATCATGAGTATAAAATCCGTTGGGAAAATATGGAAAAAAATTATTACTATACATATATTATTTCTACTTCATATGAATCTCATCGGTCAAATACAATAGCAACCATGGGCAGACACAAATCCCTACTCACAAATATGAATCCCACATGTCAAATATCATGAAAAATTATAGGTAAATGAAAAAACTTGTGGATGCCTATCAAGCCCATCAGTAAAATATAGTAGAAACCAAATAGAAGAGGAAAATTCATACCATCTCATATAAATACTATTAGTAAAATGCAGTAGCAATTGTAAAAATTAGTTGGTATTTCCCAATTGTGAATTGGGGGTATACTCATACATCTTCCTCCATAAAGGAGAATTTTTAGTATCCACTGGCTGGAAAATAAGGACTGGAGTGGGAATGTGTTCATGCTCTAACACTAGAATTGGAATATATTCCCATCTCCAACAAGTACATATATCCACAAATATTATCAATTATGTAGGATTAGATAATAATCCCTAAACATATAATACAAACTTGGAAAGATGTAATCACATCCAAGGAAATAGTAAGGAGTCAGGCTCACAATACCACCTCCACAAGTTGGGTGAATCATCTACACATTAAGGTGGTCACTCAGGAATGGACATGCATATCTAATCCCATCTAGGAAGGTTCTTCCAAAAAAATTATGTGATAAATGAAAAATAGGATCAGGCATAAATTCATGTTCCAACTAGGGGATATCAATCCACTTTTGTAGCCACTCCAGAGCAGGCATATACCTATTATAGAATTATAGAGGTTTACTAGAATAACATAGTAGAACAACTGGGGGCACTCAAATAAGAACCCATATATGAAGGTCATCACCTATAATAAGTAGCACCAGTTTCTCACAAGAGAGCACTTAAAAATAATCTTTTCCAAAGTAAAAATAAAAATGAGGAGAAAACCCATGTCATTTCTCTGCTAAAAGATGAAGTTCTTGATGCCATAAAACATGTATCAATTGTTTCTTAGGATCCTTCTGATCTATTATTAGTTTATGGGGTCTGTATTAGTGGTAGTGGTCCTCCCTACGACATTGTTACCAGCCAATCTATAGGCCCTCCCTTGATCATGTACCACCATTTCTTCCTTCATGGGCACAAATCGATTGATCACGAGAGCCCATATCCTTTTGATAATCTTGGAACCATCATCATGTATAGAAGATCAAATTTCAAAAAGGTCATCCCCTTGTTTTTATCTACCCTAAAGGTCCCCCATGGTATATTCTTCAAAAATTATCCATGTAGTCGAACATCGATCTATGATAGTAGTCCTCGCCATGATATCATGCGCTGTGAAGGACCTCCTTATAGTGACATATAATTATAGAAAGAATGTTCTCACTTATTTTTTTCACCATTAAGGTCCTCATCAAGGTATACACTGCAAAAATTCTTCATACAATGAGAATTGAGCTATGATGGCAGTCCTCACCATGATGACATGCACTGTGATTTTCCTCTATAAAGTGACATCTTATTATAGTAAGAAGGTCCTCCCCTTGATTTTGTACACTCATAAGTTCCTCCCCAGGGTATACACTTCATAAATTATCACTACATTTAGACATCAAGCTATGATAGTAGTAATTACTATGATGGATTGTGTTGCAAAGGTCTTCCTCCTAGTAATAACTTATTACAGTAAGAAAGTATTCCCCTTATTGTTGTATGTCATGAAGGTAATCCCCATATTTTACACCATTGAAATTCTACCTGAAGCTAGAAGTTGAGCTATGATGGTGCTCCTCACCATAATGGAATTTACTATGATGGTTCTCCCTATAGTGACATCATATTATAGTAAGAAGGATATCCCCTTGCTGTCATCAACTGTTAAGGTGATCCATAGTGTATATTCTACAATAAAAATCTCCCTACAGTTATGAATTGAGCTATGATGGTAGTGTTAGACATGATGGAATATTCTTCTATGATTCTCCATGTAGTAACATTTCATATTTTTAGTAATTACCTAACTTTTCTTAGAAAAATACAAGAATTACCTCATATTTTGTGGTTCTTTAAAAGACTGGGTTAAACACGTGAGATACCCTATCAGTGAAAAGAAACATACTTTATCAACCAGAAGATGTCATGGGGAAAAAATCATTCTATAAGCAACCCTTATACCATTTACATGTTAATGAGAACCCTACCAACCCTGATACTTATGACAAAACTGTCAACGACCCATTTTGTGCATATCAGGTAGATGAGTCTCTTGTAGAAGAATGAAAGTTTATGTTTCTTGTTCGAATAAAATTGGACATTAATGACATAGATATTATATTTTGGTTCTAAATTATTTCTATGTTCTACATAACAAGGTAATTGTTAGATGAATTCATATCGAACATTTATCTCAACCTATGGACAACTCTTCACCACTCGAAAGAAAAATACTTTCCATACAAAGGGTAGGAAGGCCATATTAAAATATTTGGAGAGATTCATTGTCAAATAGACTTTTAATCCATCCCATATAAATAGTTACCACTTTGAGAGAGGAAAAATAAATATCTCCACCTAACAAGCCTCAATGCATTGCATATGTTGGGTTATCTAATTGTTGATGTCCCTCCTGCTATTCACATATAGGGGTGAGGGGAAATTGAGATTTTCATTTCACCTAACACCCTATAGAGTAAAACCCACTAGAAATGACATAATTAAGGTAATTATCCCCATGTGGTTGCAAAGAAAAATCCCTACTCCAGAAAGGCAGCATGGCCAACAAGAATATTCCATGAATAAGTCTGAAAAGTTTCAGTACCGATGAGAGCAAGACATTGAAAAACTCTTAAACCAAGAAACCGTGAACATTATTCATTCTTTTCACCTATCAGAATCCAATAATCATGAATTGAATATTTCATCAAAATAAATAGTTTGTGTGATGACACATTATCATATCCAAATAACAATCAAATAGGGATACATGAGATCAAGAGAGTGATGACAGTAGTAGTAGCAGCCACCACGGTATGGGATTGGCCCTAACCCACCAAGATGGAGTCATTTTTACCAAAAAATTCCCCCTTAAGACTAAAAAATGTGACCGAGTCTCATAAAAAAGATAACATTAGAAACCCAAACCCTCAGCATTGGGGTCATTTTTAACCTCACCACCCATACAATGGAAATCATATTTTCCCATTTAGGGAGGACAACAAGAGGTATGGTATCCCAGATCACCGAGTATCATGACCCATTTCCTCTATAGGATAGGCATATGGCCAAACTACATAAAGGATGCCTCTAAGTTAATCTTGGCCTAGAATCCCAAAGGGAATCCTTGAAAGGAAGGGATATACCCATCAAAAGATGAAAATAACCCTCATATCATCCGACATCTCATATGATGACCACAATGTGTTATACATAGGTAAATGTCATGGACGTAAAAAATTAAAATGGAAATGAAGATCATGTGATTATTGAAGATAATGTTGGGTAAGGTTCCATTAGGGATATGGTTAACATAGAGAATAAAGGTGTGTGCACCCAGAACTAGAGAACCACCCATAATTTGGGTTCTCCCTCGATCCATACCACAAAACCTCCTATGTGAACCTATACTAGGGAGGAGAATAAAATAATGGTTATGTATAACCTAATTAGTCTTATAAATTAGTATGATATCCCTATTCCCAAAAAAAGATTCACTCAGCAGGATGAATAAATGGAAGAGTTGAGGCAAATCAATACTGGGTTGCTCTGAGGTAGTGTTCTTATCAAATACCCTCCCTGGGTAGAACCTCAATGTATGCTCCCAAAAGGTGTACCTTGGTCATAAGGGTTCATCCCAACAACTAAAGAATGGCCATGAAATTTTTAAAAATTGGTTCAAAGGCCATTAGTTCAACTGGACCCCATCATGGATGAATATCAATATTTCCCTCCATTAAGGAGACAGTTGAAATGAGTTCTAGATAATCGTCAAAATATTTCCCCAGCTGGATATCCACCTAAAATAATAGAATAATATACATATATAATCATACCCCTTTTTACACCCGTGTAAGGAAAAGTTCAATAGAACACTTTTCAAGGGATTATCGACACCATAGATTCATTAGGAGCTCGATTGGAATCCATTAAGGAACGACATGCACCAGTTCAACCAGAATGAAAACCTTAACCTAACTTGGTGAGTGACACTACACCACCACCAAATTATAAGAGTCTCATTTTCAAATATTCAATGGCTCATGTTACTCAAAATAGCACCTGGCCAACTATTCATACTATTTTGATCCCATAAAGGGAACTCCCATGAAAAAAGAAGCATCAAAACTCATATGCTTTGTGTGAACCTTGTAATGGCTAGCCTTCGTATGGTACACCAGTTTTCCATCATAGTTGATAATGGGATGGGTATATATTCATCATAAATTCCTATTTCAGTTCATCTTAATACTAATAATACAACAATCAGTGACATCTCAAATTGAAAATAGTGAGAAAATGAGAGGGTCTCATATTACATTACTACCTGGAAAGTGTTCAACTACTCCCAGAACTAACCACTTCTTGAGGAGAATATTCTCACTCTAGAGGTTGATAGCCATCATGAAGAGTTATGAATGAAACTCATCCTTATAAAGTATAAAAGTGGGTTTTGTGATTCATTTTCCATTTCCCAAAAAATTGAATCCTTTATATAGAAAACTAAGCTCAAGTCACAGATAACTCCACCAGTCCTGAGGAAAAGATGGGGATAGGCAGAGGCAATATCTATCACACATAACAAAACATTCATACATGCTCTATCTCCAAATACTGGGCCATATCGTGAAACACCCTTGGGGAATCAATAGAAACCCAATCCTTTCCAATAAGAGTATATGAGAACTGGAAAGAACCAATTCTATGAGTGATGAAACATAGTTTACTCATTCAGATATGATAAAATCCATAAAAATATTATAGCTTCCATGGAAAATGATTTTCTCCACATATAAGATACTAAGAGGCTTCACCTTCTAGTTCTCAATGACTAAAAGGATTATTTACCCTTTCACCAAACCATACAAGAATTATTTGTATTCAAATACCACTTATAGAAAATTGAAGATTCTGGGAAATTAATGTTGGGAAAGAAACTATAACATGTGGAATATGCTTCTTCCATTTCCCTTCAAGAAGAAGGTAAATGGAAAGAATTTTTTAGTAGAAGGAAATTGAAATATAATGGTTGGGTGACTCAAAAAATAATTAACCAAGATCATGGAATTATCCAATCGTAGTTGAAACAACCAACTATGACCCTAACCAAATCTGCTCCAACATAGCTGGTGCCATCATCACCACAAACCTCAAATGGCCAGCCTTTCAAAAAGAGGCTTGACCAAAAAGGGATAGATAAAGTGTAGCATGATTAAACTACATTAAGGACCATTTTTTGACTCTCCTGAATTTTATACACTTATATATGAAACAATGGGCCCCAACCCACCTAACTACACCACCAGATACGGTCACCCAGAAAAATTTCTCTTATAATGAGGATTTGATCTTTGGTTCCACTAATGCCATTCACTCAATGGACCCCTTATCAAATGATGAGTGTGGATATAAACCTAATATCCCTAAATATGATCAGGGAGATAGGGGAAGATACCACATGGGCCAAGGATATTGAGGAAGGCACAACCATGGAATAAGTCATACTTTTGGCTACATGCCTATTCATACTGTCAATATAGTAGAAACTCAAAGAAGAACTCTTTAGCGAGCATACCAAGAAAATGAAAATACTCCTGTATTGGAAAAACAC
The DNA here is from genome assembly GCA_963277665.1 of Viscum album. Classification (NCBI taxonomy): domain Eukaryota; kingdom Viridiplantae; phylum Streptophyta; class Magnoliopsida; order Santalales; family Viscaceae; genus Viscum; species Viscum album. The sequence goes on along the minus strand of OY728131.1, from coordinate 1,102,439,212 downwards.
CACCCTAACCCTATCAATTTGGAATATAAATTAGAATAAGAATTGGTGATAGATCTCCCTCGATGAGAATTCATACATAGCTTACCCTACCCACTAAGGACATGAGCACCCCCAAATCTTATCCTGAGTGATGATCCATCTACATCAAATATCCAAGCCCCAAAATCATCTGTGAAAGAGAATATATATTCATAGAAGCACATGGATTTAGACCAGAAACATGACATCCTAAAATATTTATCCTTGGTTCTCATCAATCTATCAATCCAGGATTCCCTAAGTTCATCAAAGGACCTCAGGGGAGTACTCATATAGACATTTTTAAGCCCCTTGGTGTTTGAAGCTGAAGTGGCCACTGATGAGGTCTATATGATAGATACTGATACCATGAAATTCCATATAGTTATATCCTTCCCAAATCAAGATGAATATTACATTATATTAGTTAATATCAGACCCATGTATGTTTTTGTAATAATAAAAGGTCTTGATATTTGCAAGGTGTTCATTGACAATGGATTTTTAGATAATCTCATTCTAGTGCGAACACTTATCTAGCTGGTATGTGATGAGAATAACTAAGAACCATCCACTATAAAATTACAATGATATGATAAAATTGAGCATAAGATATTGGGCTAAATCAATCTCTAGGCTTAGTTTAGGGACCCCATAGTTGACTCAGAACTTCTGGTGGTATGACGAACACAACCATCAATGTCTATCATGGAGGCCCCTAGTTGCATCAACACACAAAAATACCATCTTCATACCATCAATGAATAAAATACTGTATTAATAGGAAAATCAAGACTTTTTATGCTGATAAGGCCTCGTTCGAATATTATGAGTCACATTATATAGATGAAGGATTTTATCAAGGGAATGGGAAACAACCTATGATTGATAGTTTTGATTAGGTCACCATCCCAAATGGTTGGGAAATGATCTTAGGAAACCCATTAAAATATCTTGATGAAAAATTTATTTTCCCATTAATCAGGTCGAGCATATAATCCCAAATATCAGCACATATTCAACAATATTTTGGGTTTTAGGTAGGGCTGCTGAATCTAGTATTGTTGAAAATTTTTCTAACTCCCCATGGATTGGTGAAAGATGAACTAAAAATACCCCCATTAAATCCCCAAATCTATAAAAATTACCTTCCTCACCAATCAAGGAAGAATAGTTTGTCTCATCACCCACAGAAGATGAAGACACTTCTTCTCCATTCCTCACACGATCCTCCCCCGATCTTCATGGAGACCTTGCACTGTTAGTTGGGTCAGATGAAGTTTCTTTATATTTAAAATATCAATATATTTTCTCCTCTCCCAACTCTGGAGAAAAAATCCCAAGACTTTATTCCCCAATATAATAAAGAAAAAATGGTGAATAAGAGGTAGATGAAGAAGAGTAATAAGAAGAGAAGGACCTTATGAACTGCCCTCCATCATTTGAGAAGGGTGTATCTACAACCATTAATGCGATAAGAGAAATAAATCTAGATATAAAAGAAGACACATAACCCACCTTGATTTGAGAAACAATGTATTCTGAAGAACAAGATGTATATACCTCCTTCCTAAAGCATCATTTGGATGTAATCAACTAGAACTACAAAGAAATTTCAGGACTGGATCTGAAGGTTTCCACCCACCACCTTGGCCTACTATAGAACCACCGAGGCTATCAACATGCTTCCAAAAGAATACCCTTGATAAATATTTCCAAAAAGAGGCTGGTGTGGACAAGATTACCAGATCCAAAATTATTCAGGAGGTCCAATACCCCAAATGGATGTCCAATAAGCATCCTTCTCATGTGCATTGATGTAGAAGAACTTAGTGTAGTCATGAAGAACGTTCACATAGGATCCTAGAGTGATTAATATTTAGGTCTCAATATTTCTTGGAAAATTAGAAGGATCAGGTACCACTGGCCTACTCTAATGCATGACTAAACTAAATTCAAAATAAAGTGTCATTGCTTCCATGTTCATGCCAAATTCATCCACCAACCCCTAGAGTTTCTTCACAGAATGAAGTACTTCTGGACATTTTCTATAAAGGGAATGGATGTCGTCATGACATATCCTCCAACAAAATTCAATCAGTTTAAGTACATTCTTAATGCGACATAATTATTCTATGAGCAGGATGATGCTAAACCCCTCATAGAATAAGTGGAAAGTAACATTGTAAACTTCTTGAATACTATCATTATCACTAGATTTGGTGTCCATCATACAATACTAACAGAAAAAGACACCAATTTTTATTCTACTACATTGGATAAGCTATATCATGAGTATTACATGAAGCCCAACCATTCTCCCTACTACCACACAGCTACTAACAGACAAATAAAGGCCTTCAATAAGACCATATGAAATATAATCTATTAGATGGTATAAATGGATAAAAAATCAAAGCCGGAGGAAATCTTATATACCCTATGGACTTACCATAACATGACCCGCATCACCACACAAGAGACCCTATACTTGTTTTTATATGGGAAAGATGCAATCCTTCCTAGTGATTTTCAACTTCCCTTACTCTACAATTCCATCTATGGTCATTTATCCAGGGTTGATAAATACTACAAACTACTGGATGAGTTTTAGTGAATGAATAAAAAATGATTTCATACCTTTCATAATTTGGAATTCCACCAAAATAATATTGGGTGATACTTTAACAAAAATGTTCATCTCTGGTCTTTCATTAGAGGAGAGATGGTTTTAGTCCTCACGACTTCGATGACACCCTAAAAGAAACATCCGATGTTGGAACTGAAATGGGCGGGACCTTACCCCATACATAATTTAGACTTTAATAGAGATTATTCACTAATTTATATAGATGGAAAGTTTACTACAACACCCCCAACGTAAGGTTCCTAAAGGAGTATTTTAGGTAATCACAAGGATTATTCATCCCGATGACATGAAATTAAAATGCATGGTAGAAGGTCCAATCCTCATGACGTTAAGCTGTTTGATAAACTATCCCAGGTACACGACATTAAAATGCAAAATCGGTCCTCAATGCATGACCATAAAAGTAACAACATATTTTTCCATGTTTCAAGAAAATAAACTACAAGATATCAATGTACTCAATAAATGACATTAAAATGAACAAGAATCATCATTTTAAACAATGATTCACTTCACACGAGAAAGATATGTGTGGGAGAAATATGAAATTCCCTTGTTCCCACATGAGTTTCAGATCCATGTAAGGAGTCTCTTTCTCAAGAACTATGTGTGGATTGATTATTTCTCTAGAAAGATACATAGTGACACTCAGGTCCTTTCCCCTGGCCCAGATATAGTATTCCTTTCCTTGTTAGGTGACTCGCAACCTTACTACGTGATGTTAAAATACATATCCAACATTCTTGTTTCATAAAAATAAATTGAATGATCTTGTAGAACTACATATGGATTGATTCTCATTCCACTGAGATATGTAGTGATTCTCAAATATCTAATCTCAGCTCCATCTACAATAAAAAAAATCATGGAGTCCTTTTGTATGAGTCATTCCTGCACAGGGAACCTTTTGAGAACTGTGTATGGCTTGATTAATGCCATCGTAGGATATGTAGTGACACCTAGACCAAATATCTTGTGCCTAGCCATGAAAAAAAAGGAACAAATCCACCCTCTTCAAGGGTGTTAGACCAACATAGAGAGAATTGCTTTCAATACCTATGTCTGCTGATTTCTATCATCATTGGAAATATAGTCATGCATATACATCATGTGTTAGGACCATACTAAAATTTCCCTCCATTAATAATGAGGATTATCTTTCCAGTATTAAGCCTCGAGTTCTATTTTCACATAAATATTGGGGTTCTCAATGGTATAAAAAATCATCCTCCCTATAACTACAAGAAACAATCATCTACATTGCATGATGTTAAACTGCAAACCCAACACCATCCCCACCATACAAAATTAGACTATGTGTCAACATCCCAAGAATACAACATTAAATTGTGTGTTTAGTGCATGTGATATAGAATTAAACTCTTAAAAATGTTATGAAATCCATGAACATATACTATAAATCATAGTTTAAGAACCAAAACATTAAAATTTTTGTGATCCTTTCTCTGAAAGTTTGGTGTGGTGATGGGCCCCTCAGGCCCTCATTCACATTAGGCTTGTTACTCCACCATACCATAAATAACTATTTTGGAAATACTCCTTCGCTTGGACCAAAATCCATGACCTTAAACTAGAAACCAATGTCCCACTATCATAACCTAAAACTATATTCAAGCATCCTCAAAAATTCATATGTCGTGCGTGGACCTCCTTGGTCCTCATTTGCATCAATATTGTTATGCCACCACATTACCAACATCCATTTTTGGAGTATATACCCCATGATTTGAACATGGGATGCCTCATGATGATATTATGATACCTCAATTCCCTCACCATAGAGGATTTCCCCCACTAATGTTGGTCACTCACCATGCTATGTTCAATAACTATGTATTAATTGATTCTTATCCACACAGGTCATGTAGAGATGCAAAGATGTTTTCATCTTGGTCTAGCCACCAAAAAGAAAAAAACACCCTCTCTATGAATGAATCATACATCCATATGGATCGTTCATCAATAACTACATGTGACATGATTCATGTCATCATAGGATACATAGTGATGCTCAGATATCTATTCATGGGCCCAACCATGATGATGCTTCTTTCATATCAATTGACCCCCATACTTACTACACGATGCTAAACTACATGGTTCATCAAGAATAATGTGAGTATTGATTATAATTATATGAGATTTATAGTGACACTCAGACCTCAGGTACTAGGCCCGACCCCAAAATACCAAAATACCCCATACACTGCATGCAAGAAAAATTGATACAAGGGACTCCAAAGCATGTCATATTACAAGTCCATTCTAGAAAATCACCCCTTCCTTCACATGATTAAGAACTATGTGTGGAAAATTTCTTAGAACTACGTGAGGATTTATTCCTACCCACATAGAATACATAGTGATGACTAACCCTCTAATTTTGGGTCTAGATATAACATTTACCCTCTTTCTTACTGAGTCACCCTTATCCTCACTACATGATGTTAAAATTAATGAGGTCCCATAGCTATGTGTGTCTTGATTCCTGTCGTCATAGGATACATAGTGATTCCCAAACCTATAATCTCGGGTCCACCTAAAAAAATTCAAACAATCAATGGGAAAACATCCCCCCTCTTTCTACGAATCAGACCTTCCTAGAAAGTTCTCATTCATAACTATGTGTGGCATTATTCCTATCAACACAAGCATACGTAGTAAAGACCATATATTTATTATCAAGTCTAGTTGTAGTGAAGGATAAATAATTCTCTCCTCCCTATGTATGGGTCAAATCTTTATAGGGATATTTCTAAGAAGTACGTGTGTCTTGATCCTCATTTTGAAAAAAATATATTGCAACCCCCATATTCTTTATCTTGGTCCAGTGACAACAATTTTTTTTCTATCATTCATTACATCACCTCTTTATGGCAGAATAAACCTTTTCCACCCCTTATTTCTTACACCAATCATAGATAAATTGGGATTAGGAGTTTCATTAGTGGATTCCCCACATGATCAAGGTTTATCAATAAAAACCATGGCTTCCATTGTCCTAGAATAAAGACCTTTAAAGGAACACCAATTGTTCTTACCCCATGATGTAAAAATGCATGGATCGGAAACATCCATATTCATTCACATCATTTGAACCTATAGCTATATGCAATGTTAGACTATAAGGTACATTAATAACTATGTTTGGGCTGATTCTTGTTTTTACAAGATACATAGTGATTCATAAACCTTATTTCTTAGTCTCAGCTACAGGAAAAAAATGTCCTCATATCATGTATACAATCAAATATCTATGTAGGAGATCTCAAGTATGGGTTCAAAATTTAGAGATCTATCAAGGAAATATAAATGAACCCTATACATATGAGTCATATCTATGTATTGAAATTTACACTCCATGGATTATTTTGGTCTAATGTTTTTTTCATACAATGAACTGTTTCTTCCATTTATCACACTCTCGGCCATGGAAAATTTTATCTCTCTATAAACCTCCCTGACAATTAAAAACAGAGGGCCAACATCTTGAGTAAACCTTTTTTCTACTATTCCCAATATCCCTAGTTTTCACTACATAAGTTTACCTCAAAAAAAATTTCAACCAAAGGAAAATTCGTCTTCAGAAGAGTCTTATCCTATCTCTATATGACCCAACAACATCTATTCCACATCTCATTTCTCCTAATTCAAGAACCCCCTATAATCATGGATTATAATTTCTTTACCCCTCAGTTATGAGGCATCTCAGAACATACCACCCTGATGAGGCTCCAATTACTCATCAGTTCCATGACATATAGTTCTAGCCTCACTACCTACAGTTATAAGACCCCATTATATCCTAGTTGAATGGCATTAAACTACGCGACCGACATCCTAGTCACATAACACTAAACTAAAAGATGCCCAAAACTATGTGTTTCTTAACTACTTCCATAAAATGATACATAGTGACACCTACATATCCAATCCTAGGTCTAGCCACAACAAAAGATAGAAAGGCCATTAATATGAGCATGGGTCAGACCGGTGTAGGGAACCCCTTAAGAACTATGTACGACCAGATTATTACCATTGCGGGATATATAGTGAAACTCAGATTCCATATATGGTTCTAGCCACAACACAACAAAAAAATCCCCCACTATCCTATACTTTAGTCATAAGTTCATAAGAGAGACCAATATAATCCTCAACATCCTTCATGTGAACTAATACTAAAAAGAAAATCCCCTTCACCCCATGAATTAGTTCATTCAATTCATGGGAAAAAATTCCAAGAACTATTTTAGGCATGATTATAATTATCACATGATACAGAGTGACTCCTGAATTCTCAATACCAGGTCGAGACATGACATAAAAAAATTCATCACTTTTTTCATGTGTGTGGGTCAGACCTCCATATGATGTTTCCATGTCTATAACTACGTATGGAGTTATTCTCAGCTTGAAAATATTTGTATTGATGTATGGACTTCGCATCTCAGACCCAACTGTATCAAAAAAATCCTTCCAATATATGGGTCATACCTACGTAAGGAAAATATTTCTACATATTCTTAGAAATTTCAAAATAAAATGCTCCTTTATTATTCATGAACTCTTAATTCACTAACCAAACTCCAGGTGAAAAAAGTTATGAATCCTGATAATCCTCCTCAACCGTCGGAAGTAGAGGGCTAGTGTCTTTGGGACACCTTTTTTTGACTATTCAAAAGTTGCGCTAGTTGGATATGCATAAGTTTCCAACAAAAAAGGCCACTCAACCATTGTCAATTTTAGCTTTAGAAGAGGCTTCTCCTATCTCTATACACACGAATGATGTTTACATCCCATGTCACACCTAAAATTAAAAAACTTCAATATTAAATCATAAAATTTACTCGGTTTCATTTCTGAAGGAGATAGAACAATCTTAGACAGATTACTGTGAAAAGAAAAAATTATTTATCCCTTGTATAAAGCTAATTGACCTTAAACCATATCCCAAGAACATCCTCTCTATAAGACACTAAACTAAAAGTTTCATATCATTTTTTCATGATATTGGACTAAACCATTCTTTATCCCTCCATTACACAATCCAAATACTTGTATAAGTGGTTTCTCATTCCTGGAAAATGTTGATACAGATTTCCTAATTATTTTCAGTCATCATTCCATTGATAATCCACCCTTAATGATCTTGAAAATTCCAAATTTTAAAAAATTAACCAGCAATCGAAAGAGGGTCAATTTTCTTAGGGAACCTTTTCTTAATATGCATAATATTCTTTAGTTGCCCCTATGTAAGTCTTCCACAAAAAAGTCATTTCAACTAGAGGAAAATTTATCCCCACGAGAGGATTTTCCTAACTCTATATTCCCCAAAAACATCATTTTGGAAACCATTCTTACAATTACCCTACACGTATTTTCCCATTATCATGTGTCATATTCAAAAATCACAAAACCAATGTAAATAAAAATACCTCATTTATGTCATGAAAATATTAGGACATTCACGGTCAGTAAGACCTATTGGGGACTTCACCTCGTAATTCATGGTAAAACCTGTTCAACCTAAAACATCAGTCACATTAGTCCGGTTTGGAAGACTATAAACATCCCAAAAAAAGAGACAAAGAACTAGCTAGGTGGAATACCCTCAATGGGAATAATGGAGAAAAGTCAGGTTATAGCTTTCTAAAACTATGCTTTTCATGGTTTATGAAATAATATAGAAATAAAATTAAAATTAAAAAGGAAAAAAACATCTTAGGTCAAAAACCCAAAAAGGGTGGCCTTATAAAAATAAAATTTGTGATTGCAAGTCCCAAAACATAGTGGGAATAGAAGAAAATTATTGTGATAATTGAAAAGACACAATGTTTGAAGGGTTTTCCACAATCTCCTAGAAAATGATAATACTAATTTTGTTGCTTCCCATGGATAAAGAAAAAATTATAGCACTATCTGATCATTCATTCAGTTTAGGACTGCTTCTTCATTGAAACCACCTCCTCTTCATCCTGATCAGAGCCCATTATAATGGGGGAATTTGGTGAATCCTGAAAATTACACATTAAAAAATAAGATAGTTCCATTAAACTTGAAAACCATATAAATAATACCTCGAAGAAGAGTTAAGAAAAAGGTTCAAAGAGGTCAATTCCATGAAGGATGGATTGATCCCATGAAGCACAAATCACCTCGCAAACTACCTCTTTGCATGGAATTCCTCTATTTTTTTGAATCTTCCCACAAACGAAATAGTTCACTAGAGGAGGCAGTTCCCTAGATTCCCTAGAAAAAAACTACATTTGATTTCAGGGGTTCTGTGGTCATTTTCTACCCCAGAAATGATGGCCCCCTACATAAACGATCTCTCAAGAAAGATTAAGTTTTTCATGTGTTGGGGAATCCTCCATGGGATACCATAAAAGAAGTCCTACAATACATCAAAGATGAGTATCCATGCAGGTATCAAGTCCCTATATTCCCCAATAAATGAACCCTGGGGGAAACTGAAAAAAATGACCTCAAATGAGAGTATGGAGGAAATATCAGGATAAGGTGTGGTAGAAGTCCCCACCAAACTCAAAGAACATTGAGGACACTATCAAAAGAACTATATGTGAAAGGCCCTCTAAAAAATATTCCATGTGGAAGACCCTCCAGAAAATATTCTATGTGGATGCAATGTTGTTTTTGGAATGATTCATCGTTTTTGACCCTATAAATGAATAAATTTATTCGTAGATAGATCTTTTGTGGACTAACCTTCATGGGAAATCCACTTTGAATAGATCATTTATGGAAATATCCCTTCGTGGAAAATGTTTTGTAGAAAATGATTTATGGACCACCCCTTTTAAGAAGCTCTTTCACAGACACTCCTTCACATAAAATCCATTATGGCCAACCATATAAAGATAGCCCCTGTATGAACAACCTTTTTTGGAATATCCTATGTGATAATTGGTCCATACCACAAGGGTTGCACTCCCTCACCCCCTCGAGATTTGTGTCAAGATACAATCCAAACTCTTCTAACTAATAACATTTTCTACCATCACTCACCCTCAGGGAAAAAAGGAGAGTGAAACTACGGATTTTTTGGGGCGGGACAATGTAATTTTGGGTTCTTCTTTATATGTATCTAACATCCACCCCATATATTACCATGATTTGAAACATTCCCCATGAGACTCCTAAAATAACATCACCTAAAACCTATACCAGGTTAACTTAGAAAGGGAAACTCTTTCATATGTCCCACACCAGACATTGCCATGAATCTTCTTTCTAGTCCTCCTTTCCATGTGACGTTAAACAATATGGAACTCTTCCTAACCACATTATGTTAAATTATATGAAACACATCCTGACCACCTAACATTAAACTATACTGAACTCAACCTAACCACATGATATTAAACTATAATGAACTCATCCCAACCACATGATGTTAAACTGTATGGAACTCATCCATGCAACATGATGACAAACTATCCAACCTTGGTCCTTGGTACATGACTTTAAACTTTAGTATACCCTATATTACAAACATAGGATTCATCATTTGAAAAGCATAATATGCTTTATACAATAACCTTAGGATGACTCCTATAATAATCATGAGATGTCCATGAAACTATATGAAATTCCTCATAGAGTAATCCTCTATCACTTATTACAAGGGGATACACTTTTTCTCCTCTTCTTTTAAGCCCAACACATATCTGAATGGATCACTAGATGTGACCATCTTAGTTTAAAAAACAAAAGAGGAGACATAAGCACTCAATGCACTCTCAATATCTCTTTGGGCCTCGATACCTCATCCACCAGTGGAGAGAGGGGATCACATGATAATCATATTTACTACTTCAACTTATTTGTCACATCAATCATGACTCACATGGGATTATAGGCTGGTGGTGGTCATGAAATATGAATGATCCCAAACCACAAATAAGCATATCATTTGGTATATGTTCTATGTATTCCTAAATACATGGCATTATCCAAAGATTTAATCCCTGAATTCAATATAAAGAGTCTGATTCCATGTGTTATCTTTAATCGAATCCCATCAAATGGGTATCTCAAATGTGAAAGTCCCAACTATTCAAACTGCGTGAGATTCGATTCTTAACTAAATAAGATACATCAGAAGCCACCCTGAGGTCCAATCCCCGCACCATAATCCACTCTAATGTTCTCTAGGACACATCATTTTTAAGGTTATATCAACCCAAGAGACCACATCTCTTCTAGGCCCATCAGGCCACATCAACATAAGTCCCAAACCATCTTTGAACTTCTGTAGGGATGTCCCTATTTCATGATGTTAAACTGCATGGTTGGGTCCTCATCACATGAACATAAAATGTGAGGTGTCATCATAAGTGGCACTGAACAATGTGGGTTCTTATTCATCAAATGAGGATATATAAGAATCTTGTATTATGGGTCCGATCCTGAAATCAAAACAACTCTTATCCCCCTGGATAATGGTAAACTCCAAATCACCTCACCACAAGGCTTAAAACCAAAATCATCCCAATAAATGTCTAATGAATCGCTTATCTATCCCAAAAAGGGTACCATTTATGGAGAACCTCATATACATAAATATGATTCTGAACCAATGCATGTTCATAATGGACCTTTACCTCATTTTAATCCACACATACATACATGAGGATAAAAAAAGAATTCATGAACACATCTTAAATCTCTAAGAGAGTCCTGGAATAGGAAATAGTTCCCCTGAAAATGGCGTGATGACTACAAATTCCCATACTCTCGGCCAATGTGAATTTTTATGTATTATTAGAAATTTTGCCCAATGAATGCATGCCTTTGTAAGGTAAGTCCATGAGTCATGGATATGAGAGTCATTGTAAATTTATGACTCCATCAATAAACCCATTAGATACCATTCAAAAATGCCGTATCCAACATTAGTGATCACAGACCATTCAACCCATTGTAATAAACTTGTCAGGATAAAATATTTTTTAATGGAAATAGGTTCCTAGAAAAAGGGATTAAAACTGTATCAATGATCATATTTCACAAATGGATTTAATTCTTGAGTAGGTCAATGACATCAGAGTTATAGATTACTAGATTATAACAATATTAGGGAAGCTGACTCAGGGTATATCTAATAAAATTTCATGTATAGAGAAACATTTTGACTCATATCGTATTTTATTAATGTTAGACCATGTCATATGACAACAATCATCATAATTAAATGGAAACACTAATTGATTGGTATTTGAGCAATGGATCTTGTCTCTCAATAAAACAAATTCATTTGGAAAGTTTTAAAATGGAGATGGTTATTATAGGGATTTATCATCTAATTAGAGAATTTGATCAATGTTGGTCACTGATTTGGAACAACAAATAGGTATACACGATGGAGCGCATATAATGGAATAATTATATTGGGATATTCTTCAAAAATTGGGGTTTTCATGAGAAATGATTAGGTGTAGAGAGTAAATTATAAATTCAAAGTAAAAAAAGAGAGGGAATTTTTTTTGAGTATGAATCTAACTTTATGAGGGTAAGAATACATGTTGTGCACACCGTACATAACCCATAAAAAATATTGGTCACTTATTTTATGGCATGAAGTGGAGACTTCAAAGGGAATTAGTCTCTTCATACATTTATCCTATGATATTATTGTTGGATATATCCACTAAAACTATATTAATTATAAGCATGTATCTTCTCACATGGTTTTATCAATTATCAATGGTTTAAATGGCTTGCATATTCATTTGACTAGGATTGGATGAATAAATGAAAATGTTAATAAATATATAAAAATACAATAATTATGGTTGTTGTTTTTCATTAAATGAAACATATGTGGAATGAATATATAAAGGGATATGATCTATTCTGTAGTGAATATAAGATGCTTAAAACCTTATAATAATTTCTTCTTCTTGATCCTTTTTCATCTCTCCCTTAGAACGAACTAACATCCCTTTGAGATCTTTGGGTATCCTCCAATAGAGATCAGGATCCAAGGTTAGTGTAACCCCTCATTGGAAGTAATCCTTTCTATGTTACTTTAGAGATCGTTATCAATAATAGAACAACGGGGAATATAAATTAAGGCTAATTCATCTATAATACAGTTTCACAAATTTTATGTTCGTTATTTGTATTACGTGTTGACCCTATTCAGGATAAATTATACATTTGAGTTTTTATTTTTCCCACAATGTTAATATGATAAACCCCCAAAATCCATCAGTTGTATCATAACAAGGATTCTTTGAAGACTCAACATGTTCATTTTTTAAAGGAGAACACATTTACCAAATTTGAATTATCGTGGATTGAAAACCATGAGCCATGTTTAAAGGAAATGATAACTTTCATAAATTATGGTGATAAAGTCTACCAAGATCATGAATTAAAAAAAGGAGTTGCCAATGTTCAATTCTTTGACAATAAAGAGATATGGAAAAATTCAAATAAACAACCCAACATACATGGTAATTCTCTTTAGAAGAGGATAATGAAATATGGTTAATATCCTTCTATCACATCAACTAATGTTAATGTTTAGAATGATGTGATAACAGAAACTTTATCACAGAATAAAAGTTATATAATGATCCATTTTATTTTGGAACTACACACTCATTAATATCTTGTTTGTTTTCTAAGAACATTAAATCATCCATTGAATCACTGATAAATCAGTTCTTAACAAAAAAAACAAATATGAATCTTCTTTCATGATGGGTATATCTAGACATCCATATTAAGATGCATATATTCACACTATCTATAATCTTGATTGTTATACCTATGGTTGATTCTAACATAATTCTTAGTATGGATGGGCTCATAGAGAATAATGTAATAATTTTTTACAAGGAGAATAATTTCACTATTTCCAAATGAGGTACAAAATCACTTTTTAGGAATTGAATTCATTAACTATGTTCTGTATAGATTCACCTCCAGAATCCCACTTTCATTAAATTATAGGAGAATATGATTATAAAATGTAATCAATGTATGGAAAAAACATCTTTATAATGGGGTATATACTCATTACGAAATGATGCATTGATTTATTTCAAAAATAATGAATTGGACATCCATTGTGTGTGATGTTGAGTTTTCCATTGAACTTATCCCTGAAATTGATTACTTATTTGATCAACATCAATGAGATCGATAATTTTCAAAGTTTCATTATTATCATGGCTATCATCAGTGAATGGTTAATAAGGATTATATGCCAAGGATAACATTTTGTTTGAGGTATACAAATTATTAGTTTATAGTAATTCTATTTGGATTAACTAATAAAACCTTTAGGTTTATTGATTTGATAAAGTGAGTATTTAATAATTGTATTGATAGTTTTTCATGGTATGTATTAATGGTATTTTGTTATAATATGAAAGCTATAAAGAGAAAAATAATCCTTTTTAAGTCATTCAAAAAATTATAAAAAAAATTATTTTTTATAAGAAATACAATAAGTGTAAATTATAGGTTTATAAAGTTTCTTTTTTTGGCCATATTATCTCTATGTATGGTGTATTTATTGATCCTTCAATGAAAAGGCCGAACATGTAATGCACCATAGAAATGAATATAACTGAGATACATAGCATCCTAGGTTTAGTAGGAAACAATCAATGAATTTTTAAAAAATTTGTTGATATCCCAACCCATTAACCAAGTTGAGATGTAAAGGGGTTAAATTCACTTACAGATAGGAAGGTGATAAAAAAATTAGATTCGAATAAGAGTAGTCAATGCAATGATATAAAATATACACTCAGGAAAGTAAGTATTTGTGATTAATAATGATGAATAAGGAAATGATTGATATGTATCCTTTTTTATAATGATAGTGTGGTGTTTCAGGCATCAAGGTAATAAAATATCCATCAATAGAATTATCCAACTTGTGATATTGAGTTAGTAACTTTAATATTTTCTTGAAATATTAATATGCATTAACTATAGTGTGAAAGATGTGATATATATAAATATATATGAATTATATAATTCTTAAGTTTATATTCTCTTAGAATGTTTTCAATGTGACACAAAAGATATGGATAGAACTACTCAAGATCTATGAATGATCAATTCACTACCACGATGGGAAGGAAAATAAGGTGGTTCATGCATTATGTAAGAATGACCATAGATTTTTGACCATGATGATGAAAAATGAGTAAATTATATTAATGGATTTAATAAATTTACTTATATTAATTGTTAATAAATGGGAAACCTAAGTCATTTTTAAATTAACTGACAAACCATCTTTACTGGGGAAGATAAAGAAGTCCGAATAAGACTGTAAGGGATTAAAAAATAAAATTATATCTGATAATTATTGTAGATGATTTGAATTCATCTATGAATATGGTGTATAAATGTTAGGAAATTTTCTATGTGTTCTATATATACCTAATATGAAAAGGGAGTTACTCAGTGAAGTATATAGATCAACATTATCTATATACCCTAGTAGAAAAATATAAAGGTATTTAAGGGAACATTTTTGGTGTGATGATGTGAAGTGGGAAGTTTTGGAGTATGTGTCTAGATTCGTATTGTACTATATGGTAATGGATGAAAAAAAAATCCAAAAGGAGTTATGAAACCTCTCCCATGATCAATGTGGAAGTGGAAAAATGTTATAATGGAATTTATTACTAGACTTCTAAATACTTCTAGTAAGAATGATGTTATATGGGTAATTGTGGATTTCCTTACAAATTCCTCACATTTCTTAACAATATGGTAGGGTATAACCCTTGAGTAATTTTAATAAATCTATATAAAAAATGTTTCAAGACATCAATGCACACCTCTATTAATTGTATTTGATAATTATCCTTAGTTCACATCAAAATTTTATAGGAGTCAGAGGCTCTCAACACTATGATATATTTATGAATCACTAAACATCCTCAAATTGATGGTAATTAAAAAAAGACTATTCCAAAATTATAAGACATATTGGGATCTTGATCACTTGATTTTAAAGTATCATGTACCTTTACTATAATTTTCTTATAATAATAGCTTTTATTCTTGCAATTATATGTCATCGTTTGAACCATTGTATAAAAATTGATATCTTACTCCAACTTTTTTGGGATGAAGTTGGAGAAAGGAGTCTAATATGACTATAATTGTTTGAGGAGATAATTATAAAGGTTTTATATATTTAAGATCATATCAGGATATCTTATCAATATAAAATATATATGATGATAATCTAATGGAGGAATTGAAATATGAAGTGGGGGATTATTTATTCTTAATGGAATATCCGTTGAAGGGAGTTATAAGGTTTGGATAGAGGAAAAAACTTGGAAATATAAATAATTAATGATGAATAATTGAACACATTTATTTCTGAGAAAACATATATCACAAAATGTTATTATGGAATTATTTATTGTGGGGATAATGTAAGTCATGGGATTATTCTAATGTAAGTTGAATCTATATCCCTAAAATTTCTACACAGTAAAAATTCTATTGCCTTATAATAACAGAAAAATATAAAGATATTTTATTCATATATATATTTAATAGTTTTATTTTAAAAATTTATATTTAAATTTTGATAAAATTTTCCTCATTTTTGGATTCATAATCTCAAAATTACTTTGGTGAATTTATGTGATTTTTTTAAAAAAATTAAATTTTAAATGAAAATATTTATCTATTACTTATAATAATTTTTTGAACACTTTTAGAAATTGAATCTATAAAAATTTATTTTCTATTTGGAATAATAACATCCAAATTAGTCAACAAGGTCAATTTCATTTTTGATCATAAAAATAAGTTACCAAGGGTAAATGTTTGTCACCATAATAAATGTTAAAGAAGGTAATTGAGTTAAAATTAGTGTATAATCCAACAAAACCACATATATAATGGTTATATTAGGGATTTATTTTATATATAATAAAATAATACTCTATATATATCAATTTTGGATACAATTTACTTGAATATGATCTATTTTCATTTGAAGAAATTATATTTACAAAAGTGCCACCCCTCTCACCTATAAAAGAACCCCTCCACCTTCCCTCCTATCCTCAGATATAATGATTCATAACTCAAAATAAATCTAAGAAAAACTATACCAAACACCATTATTCACATCCTTTATGTTATAGTCTTATAAAAATATCACCCTTTGGAAGCATAATCCACTTAATAAAGTAGTCTTCCTAATAAGTAAGGAGAGAACTTCTAATTATTATTTTCATTTCCATTTTATTCTTCTACCTCCTCGAAATATAACCTACCAATAATAATGTAATTTCATTAGATTCATTAATATAATAAAATGTAATTATTTTTACTAGATTCATATTATCTTCTTTCCTCTGTACTATTTTATAAGGAAAGATACATCACTCATGTCACGTGAAGACAACCACCTCCATGGACAACGTACTTTGTTTTTTTCACTACCTTACATGGATGGTTTTATAAATGTATTTAAATAATATATAAAATATATAAAAAATTATTAGGATTATGGAATGATAAATATGTAATTATATAAATGAGTTTAACTTTAATTAATGATAGTAATTTTAATAACCGAAAAAAGAGCATATCGATACATATTTTAAAATTTGAATCTATTTTGATAATTTATGTAATTGTTTAACTCTTGTATAAATTGAATGATAAATAATTTAGAATTATAAATTATGGATATTAATAAACTATTTTATATCTCCTTTAATCATTTTGAAAATACCAAAGCATTTTTAGAGAAATTGATCGAACGACCTCAAATTGTCAATGATAGGAAAAACTATATAATTACTGAATGACATATGGTAATAAAAAGATGTTAAAGATGATATATATATATGAAAAATTTATGTGAAAAAAGTATTTAACAAACATAATTTGGTTATTCAAGATTTTATCTACATTTATGAAGCGACTTGGGATTCATGGTAAGGGAATTCATAACTAAATTACCTTTTATCATGTCATGATCAATATTAAAATTCTCTTCTTATACTCTTTTCTCCATAACAATGTAAATTATTACATGTTAGGATTCCTCTTTATATAATCATGTTTTTAAAATCTAAAATATTTTCTCATTGTTTTTTGAATATTTTTATTCTAGAAATAAAAGAAAAATAAGGATTCTCAATCCTCCTCATTCCTTTTTCAATTAAAAATCACTTATTCAAGTATCATTTAACATAAATTTTCATATGTAATCATTCATATAAATCCAAGGTTTAATCACCCATTATATATATATTTTTAGAGAGATATTACTTATTCTCTCTCATTTTAATTCTTCAATAAGTCATTGAAATTGTAAAAAATTTGAGGAAACTATAGTAATAAATAAAAAAAAGGTGAATGTTGTAAACTTTCTAAATAGTGGACAAATTCCTAGAAATTTCTTCCTTATATTGATAAAAATATTTGGATGCAAGCTCCAAAATAAATATTTCTTGGGTTAATAACCCCAAAAATGTGTTGTTGGTTATTAACTTGATCATCAATCTATATACAACTAGTTTTATTAACTATGGAACTTGTTTGTATGGTCTCATTTTTTTCAGGTGTGTGCCTTATTGAATTTTTAGTATGAACCTAGGTTTTTAGGTATTTTTTAGAGATGGGGATCCTTTTTTGGAAAAAATGACTTAATGTTTGGGGATGTTTTTTTTGAAATAATGGAGTGTTGATAAAAATTTCTTAAATTGGTTTACAAGGGTTTTCCTTTAATGGGAATTTTTGGAGGGGGTTTATGTTCTTAACAAGTGAAATATGCTATAGGATGTCTGTTGAGAAATTAAAAAATTTGTAATAAAGTTACATGATGGGTAATAGTTTCCAAAAACAATCCACGATCCTGGTTTGTGATGTAATATGAATACATGCTATATAACCGTTGCACATTACATAATGTTCATAAAATGTTAAAAATCACCTGAGGCAATGAATTTTTCCTTATATCCAACTAAAAATAAATAAACAACATGTAAATGGATTACAAGCCATGGAATTTTACAAGAATATATTTTAAAGGGTGTCATGTGTGAGATTGTTCTCATACCCCCATGTGAAACTTCCTCCTCTTGATCCTAGGGAAGCTTCTATGTGATTTTAGAGCCCCCTCTCGTTTCTGGATATCCTATTCAAGAAATTGATCCTTACTAAGTGGTTTTGGTTAGGTATTCCCTTGTTTCCCTTTAATATCCAATAGTTTTGGTGTAATTTCTCATGATGGATATTGTTTCTGGTTTTGAACATGATTGGTAATGATGTAGTATCCTCTTTACGATCATCTACAACTTCCCTCTTATTGGTTATTCCTACTATAAGCATTGGTTAATCGTATGTTTAATGTAGGGGTATAAACCTTAATCCTATGGTCTATTTAATTGAAAATTATCTATAATATTACAATTGAATGAACATAACATGTGCAAGAAAAAATAAAATGATGAATTGGATTATACTATTATTCGAGTGACAGAACCATTGTTTATAATTGAATTGATTAATAGATTAAAGTGTGTTTAGCATGACTTGAAATTCAGGTGATTCATTGATATAGTTTTACCTTTATTGGGTTGGTTATTGAAATGAAATGAATATTATTTTATTATGGCCAAATGATAAATGAAATTTTAAATTTAATGATAAATAGTAATTTGCATAATTAACCAATGAACCTTATGGAATGACATAGTGATATTCTTATTTTTGTGAAATGTGGTGTGTTTTCTATTCTAAAATTCTTAAATGTGGTGTTAGGTCAATTTGATTATTTATGTTTATATAGGGTGTTGGACTAATTTAAATGTTGAAATTCTTATAAACCAGAATTTCCCTTAGCACATGCTTAATTGTTTATATTGATGGATATTCCCAATGAAATATACTGAAATGTTTATATAGTGGTCTATTCGAGATGATTCATATTGAAATACACATATACTAGTCTTGGCCCTGACACATGCTTAAATTCTTATAAACCATGATCAGCCCTGATTGATTTCTGAAATTATTATATAGTGGATTTTGACCCATATTTGTGTATTGTTTTTCCATAGAAATATTGTTATTGTTGGCATGGTTGTGAGGCGTGCTCAGAGACATTCCTACATAGCATTGAAAAAGGTTATGCTATACCATTATTATATGGTTATCATTTCCTTGGACATGATACATGATCAGAGATATTCCAACATTTTTCCAAAGAAGGTTGATGTGGTATTAATTTAATTAAATAATTAATTAATACATCTGTTTATTGCATTACTGCATGCACTTATTATCATACTGGCTGTGTTTATAAATGGTGGGGTCGACCTAATAAGTTATACTGACTCCCTACTCAAGCCTTCATTATGTACCTGATAAGATAACATGTATGTGAGATTGGTCAAGGGAAACATACCTTGATGTTGATTGTTTTCTTACTATATGGGTTGGATTTTGGATTCAGGACCAAAATGAGGTTCATGATTGGGGAATTTTATGTCTTTAATGATTCTTCTACACTTTTATCTTGTATTCTACCATTACATGTATTTAAATGTAATAAAGATATTACATTATTCTTTAATTCTTTTATTTGATTATTTTTTAGGATTTTAATGTTGGGTTACCTCTATTTTGTATTGTTTCCATTATTTTATGCACTCTATTTTTTATTTATAATTGATATATGAATATTCAACTATGTCGTAACTCTGTAACCTAGGTATTTAGTCTCCCCACTATAAATATCACACCCCCACTTCTAGTTGGAAGCCTCTTTCATATAGGATGACATGCATGATGTCTTCTAAGAAACCCATTTCAGGCATGTGAAAGTGTTATGGATCATAGGATGTTACAAAGTGGTATCAAAGGAGGGTTACTTTCCATTTACTTATAATTTGGGAAAGAATTAAATGAGATTATTATATGGTAGGTCTTGGTTATGATATTGTGAATGAGATTATCAACCACTTTTATGGTGGTAAATCTTAGTGCCTAGGGGTGGATTTTTTTTTATATCGTTCCTTATTATATTTGATGTTATTTCACCCTGATTGATTCACATGTTGTGTGAGGTTATAATATCATGAAGTTATTAGTTCATGATATTTATACTTATTTCCTAGTATGGTGTGAGTTACTTATGAATTTATCATGATAGAAATATAGGAATATATATTGGCAATCATTGTTCGTGACAAGTACATATCTATTTCATGTGATATATACTTTTTTATTTGAACCGTGATATAGGATACCTATTATATCTAGAAAATGAAATGAAATAATTGTTATGATATTTTAAAAAACATACAAGCCATGTTTAGAGAGACCAGGGGTAGTGGTTCTCTTTTATTGTCAATTATTGTGGTTTACCCTATTGTAATAATAGTGTTCTAAGGAGAGTGGTTTTCTTGTAGAGAAAATTCCACTTCTTCAACTTCAGGTTGAGTGTTTGGATAATGGAAATAAACACACTCTTAATCCAGCTGAGCCGGATCGTCCTGTAGCTCTTGAGGATCAAATGTATGTTTATGGTAAATAAATCATCATGAGTTTCATGTGGTCCATGTAAAGAGATATTGTTCACATAGCTACAACATATGCTTATGTTCACTAGGGAGGGAGGCCCCTAGATAGCTGAGTTCTGGATCGAGTTGGTCCAGAAAATTTGTAATCATATTGATACACCCACAAATAAGAGGGAGAATCATGATGCATATATTCTTCATGGAACTTCCAAGTGTTGGTTAGATATTATGGAGAAGGTAAGGAAGCATTAGGAGTTATTATAGAAGTAAAACAAGGTAATGTTCATGAGCCATTTCTATCCTAAGACATTGAGGGATGAGAAGGATCATTAGTTAAAACACATGATATAGGAGGGAATGTTAGTGGTAGACAACATTGACAGTTTCACCAAACAATAGCGATTCTATCCTTCTTTAGTGGATGATTATATATCTATGGAGAGACATTTTCAAGGTGGTGTTCACTATGAGATCACGTCACATGTTAACATGTTTTGTATGAGAAGTTTTTATAGATGTGATGAATCAGACACTCATCACGAAAGGGAATATGAGATAGGCCCCAAGCAGTGTCTAGTCAATTTTATTAGGGAAAAATATGAAATGCTTTTCTAGTGTAAAGAATCATTAGTATGATTGTTTTTTCCAAGGTAACTATGGTCAGATCATTCAGGGCAGTGGATAGCCATCTGAGGACTATGTTCTACTATAGTACTATCAGTGTGTCAAGTTATAAAAAAATGGCCTCAATGTCTATATACCTTTTAATATTATCATTATTTTAGATTATTAGTCTAACTAAAAAGGTTTTATTGGGGCATATAGAAACAAATCAGTGGATGGGAATCCAGATGGGTACAAGAGTCTAGGAAGGACTCAATAAATCCTCAAAATATAGATAAGTGTTGTTCCATAGGATCTTCTAGTTGAGGTAGAAGATGTGGTACCCCATGCCGGAAAGAATGTACCAGGATGATGGTTTATCTCACAGGATTCATGATGGAGCCCAAGGAAGAGATGTTTCCTTGATTCACATTACATATACTACTCCATCAAGTGTGGATGTAGGCTCGTCTACTGTCGGAGGTATGATTCTTATATCATCTACCCTTTCTTGTGTTTTTTTGGATATAGTTTCATGAAATCACTTTTTATCCACTCTTTCTTAAACTATTTGGGCTTTAGTGTGGAACCCATGGATGGTGTTTTGACCATCGACGCACTTTTGGGAGTGCGGTCAAAGAATATCAAATGTAGAAATGCATGTTCTCTAGATATTTGTGGTTACAATTTCTTTTGGAAATTGTTCATTCTAGAAATGAAAGGATTAGATTTTATTCTAGGAATGGATTATTTATTTTTATACCATGCTCATAAAAGATTTTACCAGAGTAAAGTTACATTTTTATCTCCAAAAGGAGGCATCAATTCTCCCAAAGCTGAGTTGGATCTTCAGGCTGGTCGTGCAGGACCAATTTAGTGCAGATCAGATTATATCATATACCAGATAGTCAGTCTTACTCTAGATGATAGTGAAATGAATCAGGTTTTTTACTCCAATTATATAATATTTTTTAGAGGTTTGTCTTGATGAGTTTTATGATTCATTACCTGAGTGAGATATCAAGTTTATGATTGAGTTGGTGCTGGGAGTAGATGCAGTTTCTATCCAACCTTTTAAAATATCCCTAGAAGAGCTTTGAGAGTTATAAGTGTAGTTGGAATAAGTAGAAACTAAAGGATTAATATGGCCTATTACATCTCCTTGGGGTTCTATAGTTCTCTACTCTAAAAAGGCTAATGATAATTTATGTTTTTGTGTGGATTATCAAAGATTGAAACAGGTGAAGATTAAGAACCGACATCAATTTTTTTGCATAAACAATATTTTCATTTAGTTGAGATATTTTAATATCTTATAAAATATTTATTTGAGATTAGTATACAATCATTTTAGTGGGAAACCATCACACATACCTCATACTTATTTTAGGCACACGTATTTCTTGTATGAATTCATAGGGATTCAGTTTAGTTTGACTAATGGACTAGCGGTATTCATGGACTTGATGAATCGTAAGTTTCATCCTTTTATGGACTAGTTTGTGGAGGTTTTCATTGATAAAACCTTAGTGTACACCTATTCATCATATGACCATGTAAAACATATTAACATCTTCTTGATTACATTAAGTAAGCATCGTCTTTATGCCAAGCTAACCAAATGCATTTTATAGATTGATAAAGTGAAATTCTTGGGCCATTCTATCTCAGATGCAATAGTGTCAATAAACCCAAAGAAATTTTCATCCATGGTATCATTATATAAGCCCACAAATTTATCTAGATTCAAATATTTATTGGTATAGAAATTTAATATTGGTGCTTTATCCAGGACTTCTCCTGTATGGAAGCACTGATATCATGACTGACCATTAAGGGGGTGATGTTTTTATAGATTCTTATGAGATATGTTTTAAGGAGATACAAATTAAGCTAACCTTGTTTTCTATACTCACGTTACCTTGTTTTGGGTAATACATTTACAATATACTTTGATTCATTTGAAGTTGTATTCATATCATTTTTATATAGGAGGATCGAGTGGTTGTGTATGGATCTGGAAAATTGATAGCGTATAAGAGGAATAATAAAACTCATGATTTAGAGTTATATGTAGTGGTATATGAACTGAGATTTTTGTGGTATTATCTTATAGTGGAGAGTATTGTGGTATACTCAGACCATAAGAGCCTTAGGTACATCTTATCTCAAACGGTATGAAAAACATTGGTCCTAGGAATCCTCTTGAACTCTCCAATGACACCATTTCACTATAATACTTATATGGGGAATTAGAATAGTTAGATTTTTGAATTTTATAAAAGGCATTGTCCCAATCTACATGATGAGATTGACATATATTGGGATTTCCATGATGCATGCTGAAATAATTATATAGTGGGATATGCCTAGTGACACTTGCTGAAAATCTTATATAGTGGTCTATTCCCAATGATTCATGTTGAAATGATTATATAACATGATTGGAATTGTAATTTTATGAAATGATTATATACCAGGCTCGACCATGATTGATTGCTGAAATGATTATATAGTGGGTTTTTACCCCAATTTTGGTGATGTTCTACCATGGTTAAATGATTGTGGTTGGTATGGTTGTGTGACATTCTAAGAGAAATTCCGACATAGTGTTGAGGTGGGTAATTTTATCCCATGGTTATATGGTTATGGTTGACATGGTCATGGTACACACTCATAGATATTATGGAATGGTGCTGAATTAGGTTGAAGTGGTTCTAATTTAATTTCTTAATTATTAATACACCTATTTACTGCTTTATTATAGAAACTTAGTATCGGACTGGTTATGTTTAGACAAGGTGGTGATGAGCTAATATGTCCTACTCACACCCTACATGGTCCATCATTCGGTAACTGAGAGGAATACTTGAATGCCTGATTGGAGAAGGGTAAGGGACCTTGCTGTGGACTGATTTCTTTCTATATGAGAAGAAGTTTGGATACATGAATGACATGGGGTTCAAGACCAAGTAATTTTGAGTATTTATTGAAAATACAAGTAGTTTATCTTATATTACTTCTAACATAACATTTATTTACATTCAGGAATGACTTTACAATATTCCCTTAGTCTTTTGTTGGATTATTTAGTTGGATTTTGTTTTTGGTTTTACTCTATACTGTATCATTTAAACTATTTTATGCACTCTGATATTTATTATTATTGTGATATGATTATTAATCTATGTTGTTACTCTGTAACCTGGGGGTATAGTCTCCCCACTATACATATCACACCCCCACTGTTGGTCAACAACCTCTGGAGTACAAGGAGTTATGTTTGAGTCCTTGTAACCAACTCGCTTCGGCCATGTGAGAGAGTTCCATATTGGGGGATGTTACATTATTTGACCCTCTTGAGGAATATTATTTTGGATATAACAAATGATTCTCTATAAATAATAATGAAGGATTTGAATATATTGATTGTCAATTTATGTTATCCGTCCCTCCTCATTCCTATCTTGACATTCTTTACCTACCTAATGTCCATGTTTTCTAATTTCATGGATTTATTTAATATCATTTATATTATAGACTTAACCATATATCCACTATTATTTGTGTTATGAGTACCTTACATATTTAAGTATGTTTATAAAGAATTCTTATTTAATTTATTAATTAGATAATTTTTTACATTTTTTATATTTTTTATTTCAAAACAGATTGATTACTAAGGCATGATGATCGTGTATTTTTTTATACATTCCTTTAATTTTATGAATGAATTAGACATATTTTAGTGATTGGTGGGTCTCAAAATTATATAGTACACTAATGCATTGATAGTTATTAAGAGACAAAAATTCATTGGTATTTGGCATCTGGATAACCTGTTATGTCTGATGTCTTTGCACGAGACCTCTATAGTAAGATTAAGATGTTTGACATTATGCATTCCAACACTATGAAATTAGTTTTTATTATCCATGTATTATTTTTAATCACTAAAATACACTTGGATTTACTATGGGTTAATGTTTATCATCTCTAAACAAAAATCAATAATAAAGGAGATACATTAGCAGTGTTTATAAAGGTGTCCTTTATCATTGCTAAAAAACTAATAAAATGGTACCTTTTGTCAGTGATTTTAAGCACTGATAAAGGCATCCCTTTATCAGCTCTTTTTCCAGTGCTATTAAAATCCCCCCTTTAACAACACTAAAAAAGCACTAATAAAGGGAACTGTGAATAATTTAATTTATATATTCATATTTCTTTATTTTTAAAAATTATTTATATAATATATATATATGTATATATTATATAAATATTATTTATATTACCATATAATAATAAATAATTTATTATGAAATTTATTTTTTATATTTTTATAAGTAGAAAATATCAAATTTATATTAATAAATAAACAATTTTAATAATATATATACAAATATTATTAAATTTATATATAAATGTTATATTATGATATTTTATTTAAACAATTATATAAATATATAAATGAATATATATATTTATTTAAATATAGTACATATTTTAATTTAAATATTTATATCCATACTAAATAATTTAAAATATACACATACATTGGTATGTATGTGTATGCATGTGGATGTATGTGGATATATGTGTATGTATTCAAGTGTGTGTATATATGTGTATGTGTGTGTGTTTTTATGTTTTGTGTGTGTGTGTGTGACAATTTTTTTATTTTTTAAAGGTTGAGGCACTATGGCCTCTTTATTTGAAAAAAAAAATGAAATTATAAGTGATATAAAAACATCACAAAGGAACACAAAAAGTAATTAATACATTTTAGAGTGGGTTCTCATACTGTGAGAAGTGATGTGTCAACCTCTACCTCAAGGGTGACACCCTCTTCTCCAAGTCTTCACCTGTAACCATGTGCCATCATCATTATTGGAGTGTCCAACAACAACATCATATTTCCTGGATTCAACTCCAGCCATGCCAGCAACAACATCATCCATCCTAGGTTCACCTCCCACTACATCATATATTTTGTTCCCATATTCATCACTACTATAAGAATCAAGAAGGTCAAAATAATTATGCATTAAAAAATTTCTATTTACCTCAGACTTTCGAGCTTTAGAGGTGGAATTTATCAAAGAACCAACTGTATCTGACTTGATTTTCTTTTCTCCACTGGATATATCATAAGATGGTGTAGGTTTTTTTATTTCATTAGTTTATTATATTGTTTTCCCCTTGCATCCTTGCAAGTTCCTATTAATTGTTTTCTCAGGCTGTGGAAGTAATTCCATTCCACTGGGGGACTTACCGAAGGACTTGGTCACAATGTCAATGCCTGAACTATAGTGCATGAATGATATGTTAGAAAGAATTTCATTGGCATGGGTGGATTGAGAAACCTTATAATTTTGTCCAAGGACTGGTTGACACATGATGCCACTAAAGTAAGAGGGTGTGTTTTATAATGAGATATCATAAGGAAATGACTTCACCTGAGTAACTTGCATAAGAGACTCATGAGCAGACACTTGATAAATTTCTGGATGAATTCTATTTCCATTAGAAGTAGGATCATAAAAAATTATGATATTATTGATTGAGAACTCCTCCCATTGAGGTGATGTTGATACTACCACTTTAGAAGTGGTTTATCTATCTATAGATTCCACTAAACCACCTAAATTCCTTAAAGAGAAAAGATAGGCGGTAATATCATAAAATAAATGGGTTGATCAACCCTTTGGGATTTATTCATCTTTTACATCACGTAATCCTCCTTTTCATCAACCTTTATACATTTAGAATTAACTATAATCTACTCTTTCCACAACATTAAATAATCCTTCACTTGGGAATAATTCTCTTTGTCTTTTGGACTATCAACTGATTCCACTTCCTCCTCACCAGATAAACCTCTGGATAACATATCATTAAAATAGTCCTCTTTTGTGACATGATTTCTTACATTTCCATCTACTACCTTCTACTCATCATCAATAATATCAACCCATTTACATCGAGGGTTATCCAATATTTTAATAGAAGCAATGTAATCAGGACAGTCATGGGAAGTGCAACCATCCTTTAAGGTAGGGTCATCCTTATCAATATTTCCCTAGGATTCAACAAGATTAACATAGGAACCATGATTCTGATCAACATACTTTTGAACTATTTTAGATGTATCATCTTTATTAATAATAGTATTTACATACTTCGATACCCTCTGACAATGATGTTGATCATGTCCTTTAGAGTGATAATTAGAGCATAAAAATTCTATTCTACATGTCTCATTTGAGTGTCCTATAATTTCACAATGCTCATGGAAAGAAAGTGTTTTCTCATATTCCATCCTAAGACATATATCATCTTGTGGTGTGGATAAAACCACTATATCTATTGTTTTGGAACATAGATATACCACTACCAAAACACGTTCATAGCTCCCATAAGTAACTGATTTAATAGAATAATCCATTCTTATTGGTATGCCAATAGAAGAGGCTACATCATACAATATCTCTACATGCCCAAATTCCCAGTTATGTCCAGGAATTTTGATCCATACCTAGGTGCAGGTATCCTTGAATTCATGTAAGTTTAACTGAAGATTTCAATCATAAATTTAGAGTGTTTCTTGCATGAGGTTGATAGATCCAATACTTGAAGACCAACTGTTTAAATCTACCAAATGAATAAGTATATGAAAAAATCATTGGCCAAGGGATACACATTTGAACGCTGTAAAACCCCAAATTTTCACTAAATGGGAAACAAAACCATAAGATTTCCATGTCTTCATACAATTTTTCAATTTAATACGAATGATGATTGAATTTCTGCATAGATCCATTTGAGCCAAGATCGCAACATTTTAAGATGAAAAGTGCATAGTTGACCCTCATTTTATAATGCGGTGTGACACTTGATTCATGATAGGAACAAAGGAACCACTAGAAAATCTAGAAAAGGTGGAGGGACACTTCAATCCATCTTTATTCATTTTTATGATTTCCTATAATTTATTCATTTTAAAAATTTAT
Organism: Viscum album; assembly: GCA_963277665.1. Lineage (NCBI taxonomy): Eukaryota > Viridiplantae > Streptophyta > Magnoliopsida > Santalales > Viscaceae > Viscum > Viscum album. The sequence continues at coordinate 1,102,410,341 of OY728131.1, read as the reverse complement.
TCATTTTTAGTATTTATTCACTTAATACCTTTGTAATATATTCAATTTTGAGATTTATTTATACATTTTTAAATATTTATCATTTTAATTAAAATATACTATTTTTTTATGATTAAATAAATTCTAAAAGTTAATAATTAATTACATTTTTTATAAAAAATTAATACAATACATACATTAATAATTGAAGGTAATATTATTTTTTATTCATTCAATTTTTATGATTTTGTAATTCAAGTAATTAATGTTATGAATTCACCTTTTCTATTTTTTTTATTTAAACATGTTTAATATTGTGTCATTTAATATAATTTTTTTATTCATGATATTTAATAAATTTTTTAATATTTTTGGAATTTTTTTCATTTTTCAAAATTTATCAATGTTTATTTACTATGTTTTAATATTTTTAATATTTTTATAATTTGTATTATTCATATTTATTCATTTTGAATTTATTAATTTAAAAAAATTAATATGACTCAGTTTTATATAATTAATTTATTTAAATTCATTTTAATTTTAATATTCTTGTGATTAAAATAGTTAATATAATTCATTTTTTATAATTTTTTATTTTTAAAATTTATATTATTTATTTATTAATTTTTACATGTTTTGAATTCACTTAATTATTGTAATAGATTCAATTTTAAATATTATTTATAATTTATTTAATCATTTTAAATATTTATTAATTTAATATTAATTATTCATTTATAATATTTATTATCTTTTATATTTTTTGGAATTTTTTCATTTTTAATATTTATTTAAACATATGTTTTGACTAAGTCTTAATATTTTTTATATGATTTTAATTTACATGATTAATATTAATTAACTTTAAATTTTTAAGTTAATTTTTTTTAATGTTCTAAAAATTTATATAATTAACTTATTTAAATTCATTTTTAATATTTTTGTATATTATATAGTTATTATAATTCGTATTTAATAATTTGGTTATATGTATATAATTTATATAAGATATCTTTTCAATTTATTTGTTTTTATGTGTTTACAATTTATGTAATAAATATTCAAATTCACATTTTTAATTATTATTTTTTAATTTATTAAAAAAATACGAAATTTTAACATTCTTTCATTTAATATTATTTGTACATTTTTTATATTTATTGATTTCAAATTTCTTAGAATTTATTCTCTTTTTATTATTTATTTATGCATTTTTATTCGAAATGTTTCAATATTTTCAATAGGTTTGTAATTTATATTAATAATAAATATTCATTTTTTGTTAGGTTTTATTATTTTAAATATGGTTGAAATTTTTATAATTAATTAATTTAATTATATTTTCTTACTATTTTTTTAATGAAATATTTATTATAATTCTTTTTTTAAAAAATATATAAATAATTAATATTATTTATTTATTCATTTTTATTAATTTTTTAGGAGTTTGTAATTTATGAAATTAATGTTATGAATTCACTTTTTTAATATTTTTGTCATTTATTCATATTTATTTGCTAATTTTTAGTATTCATTAATTCAATATTATTTATTAATCTTTAACATTTATTATTTTTATATATTTTTTGAATTTATTCATTTTTTAATATTTCTTTATGCATATTTATTTATTAAGTTTTAATATTTTCAATATGATTATAATTATAATTTTTAATTTATTTAAATGCATTTTGAATATTTTTTAAATTTAAATAGGTAGTATTACTCATTTAACATAATTCTATTCTTTATATAATAAATATTATTTATTTTTATCATTTTCTCAGTGCTAGATTAATTTTTGATAAATGTTTATTTTATCAATGCTAAAAATTAAGTGATGATAAATGTGTATTTTATCAATGATAAAAATATAAATGCATAGAAATACCATTTTTGTGAGTGTTTTTTATGTATTGATAAAGGTATTAATTTATCAGTATTAAAAAAGAACTTACTAAATTGTTATTTCTGAGTGCTTATATTTTTAGCATTGATAAAATACACTTTTATCAATGCTTCTTGGTAAGAACTAATAAAACCCTTCACCATTTCAAAAAATAAACCCTAACTGAGCACCTTTTCTCTCGTTGCATTCAAGCCCTCATTGAGATAATCCTCTGTTACATCTGAATTTTTTTTTAGAAAAATCAAAACTCAAAACCATTGGAATGAGCTTTTGAACTTTTGGTTAAGGATTATCAGTCAGTCATTCATGTTTTGTTCATGTTTTTTTGATTTTTCTTCTCCTATTCATCAGCTATAACTGTACCCATTTAATTTGGATGAAATGAAATTCTTAACCAATTATATGATATTCCAAACTTTTCTTAAGAATTCATGGTCTATCTTTCTTGTTTATTCCATGGTTTTTTAGTTTATCTTCCATCATTTATCTCTAACATCTATTCCCCTATGAGTTCTTCTATAATATTTTTTTTGCATTTTCATTCCCTGTTTTTTAACGAGTCACCACGTTTAGGGTATTTTACCTTTTGGTTTTCTGATCTTGCATGATTTTTGTGATTTTATGGTTTTTATTCCCCATTTTATATATAAATATATACTATCAACATAGATTACCTACAAAATGATTAAAAAAATGTCTTATTTGAAATTAATTGAAAATTCAAATGGGGTTCAGAAGAATGATAATGGTTTTTATCAATTAGGTGGTGAATTAATAAGATAGGTAATTTTAAGACAAGAAATTAATGTTTGTAATTTTATAAATAAGTATTCACCTTATAAAAATTACTGGATTCAAGATTATTCATTAGGTAATTTTTTGGTCAAACTAGTAACTACATTGGAAATGAAAATGATCAAAGAGTATGATTAATGATTTTTTATAAAAATGTGACCTGAGAAATAATTTTTTCTTATATATGTATATAAATGTGTGTTACATTTGTTTTTATATATATTAGTATAAAAGTATATATATATATATATATATATATATTTCTTTATGTGTGTTTCATTATTTATATATGTTTCTTTGTGTGTTTATATATATTAATATGTTAATATTATATTATATTATATTATACATAAATCCATGAAATTTTATTAAAAAACCATCTCATTAGATCAGTGCATTGTGAATTAAATTACCTTCTCCAAACTAGGAAAACAACCCTCACTAATAGAGAAGACATAATTCTTTTCGAGGTTTATGATTTTTATATCATCCCATATGTGTGTAGATCAACAATTAAATAAGAATGTGGTGGTTTATGGTACTTTGTTATATTCAAGGATGATTTTAGTATATATAAATATTTTTTTCTAATGAAACATAAATATTAAATCATTCAAATGTTGAAAAATACCCAATAACTATGTAAAAATTAATATTAGAAATGTTATAAAATTATTTTAACAAAATTGAGGGAGTAAACACTTATGTAAATAGTTTAACAACTATTTATTGGGGTGTGGTATTGTATCACAACCTACTCATTTGGAAATATCATAATATAATAGTGTAATAAAAGAAATAAAATTATACATGGTTTAACCAATAGTGATTTTAGATTGATCATTCTATATTAATTTAGGGATAGTCTCTAGAAACAATAACAATCACATTAAACCATGTTTTAGGCATAAAAGCTACAAATAACCCATACGAGATGTACACATGAAAGCATTAATTTTTTTAAAAGTATTTGTACTTCCAGGTGACTGCCAATAACTTTTGAGGTCCTTTAAATCCATAGATGAAGTGTACTAACAAGAGATGGGGATCTCCATTTCAAAAGTTTTCATTATTATCTCAGTTAACAAATCCATTTAAAAAACGATTTATGGTTTGAAAATTTTTTATAATAACAAATAAGTGTTATAATACTATAAATTTATATAATTCTTGGCCTTTATATGTTCAAAAAATTTGAGGATGAAATGATAATATATATCAAATATGATGATTACATGTGTGTTTGTATTTAAATAAAAACATTTTAGGATTCTAAGATCATACCTTCTGTGTATTTTTCTTAAAATGTGAATATTATTGAATCAAATAGGATAGATATAAATAAAAAATGTATGGATATCAATTGTATAAAAAAGGGTATGATGATGGTTTTGACTTCCATCGTGCTTCTATTTTAATGATCATGATACTTTATTTTGTTTGTATCATATTTCAAGTAGTATCTACTCTTTTGTTTAGTAATAATGATAGGAAGACATCTGATATAATGATGGATTATAACAACCCCAAATAGAATATTCCTACTCAGGAGCAATAGTGTAACATGAACTAGCTAATAGAATATGATAGAACTTGGAAATTCCTAGAAGTCCCACCAGCAAGCCAGTGCTCGAAGATAAACTACGGGTCCCTCTATATATACCACTTGTTACCCATTGGTGTCAAGAATTCTAGTCTGACGTGGCATTTTTTTATGGTAAAAATATAACCCTTTCTTGTTTTAATTTCCTTAGATCAATTAATTAGAACCTAAAACCCAATGGTTTATATTTAATGAGTACTCTAAAGGCGTGTACCTTCATCTAAACATTTTTCATCTCAATTGAAATGATCTTTGATATTCAATGTCTTCATAATCTCTCATGATCTCCAATGTTCCATCTTACCCATCGTTTCTCAAATTATATGCTCAAGGTGATAATCATATGATGAGAGATCAAGTCACCAAATCAAGAAGGGTGTGTTCTGGAAATACATTATCCTAAGAACCTTTGATATTATTTTTCAACCTTGTTGTGACTCTTTCTCACTCCTCCCATTTCGCTTATTTTGTAAAACCCTTTTCCACTTTCTTCATATCCTTTAACCCCTAATTTTCTATCCTGTTATAATTATTTCAAGGAATATTATTCTTTTTAAATTTCATGAAATTAAGTAAGTCATATATCAATTTTATATATCAATTTATTTTGTTCATGGTTATCCATTAATCCATGGTTTTTAGTTCTTGGTTATCTGTTCAAACCAATGGATTGAGGTTCTTACTAATCCAATAAAATAATGGTTTTATGGTTCATAGTTTCCATTAAATTAAAGGGGTTTTAGTTTCTTTCTTCCCATTGAAACCACGGGGTTTGGTAAATTTGAAAATAATTGTTCTTGTGGGGAGAAGCCTTAGGAGAACCTTGAGGTACTATTTTCAGAATTCATTAACAAATTTTCCCTATCCAATTACTTTTCACATCACTAATGTAATATTTCTTTATTATTATTTTTTCTATTATTTAACTTTTATTTTTTCGATTCCTTGTTTGTATCATCATATCTCTTATATTATCGATCATTTTATTTTCTTTTATTTTTTAAAATGAAATTCACCCCCTCATTCCATTTTACCTTTACATCCGAACTAAATTTATTATCGCATGAGTTTTTATTTTTTAATTTATTTTTTAACCAATTATTTAGAATTTTTTATTTTTAAAATCAATAATTTATATTTAATATATATATATATATATATTTAAATGGATTATTAAAAAAACCATAGTGGTCCTTAAGGAAACACTTTGGGTTATGCTCTAATTTTTATGGTAATAATTATTGTTATTGGGAAACAAACTTGTATACTTTTATTAAATATATTTGCTATCTTTTATATAGATTTTTGTACATGTATTTATTCTTTCAAATATTTTGGTAGAAAAGTATACTCTCAAAGACATATATATAAATAAAATTTATTGAAAATATATGCATATTTTATATTATGGATTAAATAGAAATCAATTATATCATAGTTCCTTATGAAAAATGGCTCGTGAATTTTGAATAGTTTTAGAAATTTCATATCAAGGTACAAATGAATACATTGTATCTAATAAATTAAAAATGTCTATCAACATCAATACCATCAATGAAAAGTCTTAAAAAATTGATATTGAAGACAATATCGATCAATGGGCCAAGATGAATGATCAAAAGGATGTTAAAAAAGGTTATAAAGTTACTTTATTTCATCATATTAATAAGAATTGTTTCTTGAAAAATAGTATGAATAAAATAATAAATTGAAGAAGGATTTAAGAGTCTCAACATGGAGTGCTAGTGACGATTCCATAAACTCATCCTCTATGAGTGACTCAAGACTGAAATTATATTTAACATAATTTATGGTTAAGATAAATTTAAATTCTAAATCTTCTACCACCTCATCATATTTTTCTTGATAATATTATTAAAAAAAATTAAACTAGTAATTTTTTCATGTTATCATTTAAAAATATGAAAAGGTTTAATTGATATATAAATGTGTTCTTAATGGGAATTGTTTTATAATGAAATAGGTCTTCTTTTAAAGGAAAATGTTGATTTTTTTATTAATTAAAAAATCAACCCATTGTGGACATTTAAAATATAAAATATTGGATCTAAAAATACCTAATTCAAAATTATCCAAAGGTAAACAATATCATAATATGTTCCTTGGTTCTCAATGAATTAAAATAAATAATCATGGTTTTTGTTTTTCAAATAATGATGAAACTTATCCAAAAACAATTCCTTATTTAAAGGTGTTTCTCTATATAAAATTTTCAATTATTTTTATATATATTTTCATATAAACTGTTAATGAAATTTTAAAAACTATTGATATGTTATAAAATAATTATTCATCATTCTTCTCAAATTCAAAAAATTAATTCTTATTCTAAAACAATTTGGGTTCCTAAATCACTTTTAGCTAATCTTAGAGGAACCAAAATTGTTTCACCTTCACAATGTTTATTAGGTCTCACTATTTAACCAAAAATATGCATATTAAAGGGAACTTGTTTCTTATTTCCTGAATGGTTTTTCCACTAAACCCCATTAATCTATGAAATAGTGGATTTTTTTTAAAAAAAGGTCTTTTCCCATGATGTGATTGATAAATGTTTTTCACCTTGAGATTAATGTTCTATGCTCCAAGTGAGGGGAATCCTAGCACTTTACTCACTATAGAAGCTTTGGAAATCAACCATGACCATTATGGAAGAAGGTTCATTATTATTATTTATTTTAAATTCTCTCATGAATATATTTTCAAAATATCTTCTCTCCTCTATGATTTATATCTAGTAGGGGATGATTTTTTATATTTTGTATTATTTTTAATTTTTATCCTTTTTTCATTCTTTTTTGTACTTTCCACTCCCTATCTAGAATTGTTATCTTATTTTGAGAGTTATGTAAATTAAAAGTTTTTTTTTAAAATTTCTTAATTACTTCTTCAATTATTTTTTAATGTTTATTTTTTAAGTATTTTACAAAATTTCATTATATATTCTTTTTATTTTCTTTTTAATCTTTTGTTTATATTTATATTTTGGTAATGATGAATTTTTATAAAATATTCTATCTTTTGAGGGGGGATCCTTATTTCATTTAATTATTTTAATTTATTAAAATATTATTTTAAAATTATATTTAAATATTGGATTCATCTCATATATTTTTTAGACAGTATTCAATGTTTTATCCCCATTTATTTTCAAAAATTAGAGTCTTATATCAATTTTATTGTATGTTCTACATATTTTACATAAGGTGAGTTGTTTTAGTGATCTTATCAATATCTCTTATATCATATCTAAATATGTGTAATTTATTTTTTAAAATCATGTTTTATTATTTTATCTCTTTTCAGGATCTCTATTTAAAATTATTTGTAAACAAATTTAAAATTATTATAATGTATTTCTGCATTACTTGTAGAGCTTTATTTTTAATATCTTTATAAATAAGAATGTATGTTCTAAAATTATCTTTAATTTCTATTATCTTTTCTATTTATCTAACCCCCAAAGTTTGAAAGTTCATTTTTGAAAATCCCAATGTTTGAGATGTTTTTAAATAGGTATAAGTGTTTTATGAATTCAATAGATGTAAGATTATTTGTTTCAACTGATGTTTAGTAAAATTGGAGGAATTTGATTCAAAATGTAAAAGAAGGAAACATGGTTTCCCTTTTATTTTGTAAGTTACTTTTTTCATTTTTTCTTCCTTATATTGAATTTTATATCAACTATTTGTGATCATCAAAATGCGGGAGATAGTTGATTATCGTCATTCTTTTGATTTATTGACAACTACAATTTAATTTTTTTTATAACCTATTTCAAGTTTTGTCTAGTGTTTCAGTATAGTTATAATGAAAGGATATAATATAGTCTAAACATGAGTTCAAAAAAAGCTCAAATATAATTTTCTTAGTATCATACAATAGTGCATCACTGGTTACTTAGTTTAATATAGAAGAAGAAAATTTCTAGAAAGTCCATAAGCCTGCTGGTGGAGGTCACCATCTATATAGTGGTAGTAAAAAAATATAGGTTTCTTTAGGGAGCCCACTGGTGACCCATTGGAGGCTACTAGGTATTCTATGGCATCAAGAAGTCCAGAAAGGTGAGGAACTTTTTATATTAAAAAATGTAAGTTTGGGGTCTTAATTTACTTGGTTCAATTAATTGGACCCCAAAACCCAATGGATGATATTTAAATAGTCTTTGTGAGGAACGAGACATCATCAAAACATTGTGTTTATCCAGTGAAATGTACTTTGATCTTCAATGACTTAATAATATTTAATTATGTAAAAAGTTCCATCTCCCACATCCTTTCAAAATATATAATCTCAAATAGAATATCATCATAGGAGATCAAGAAACCAGATCAAGATGTGCATGTACTTCAACGACATCATCCTAAGCACCATCAAAATTTTTGTTCTATCTTCAAATGACTCTTTCTCTCTCCTCCTATTGAGCCTATTTTATATTTCTCATTGGCTATCATTTATTATAATTTAGTCTATTGACTTCCATATTTTTATAATAAAATCAATAGTGAGTGAATATCACACATTGTAAAGGGCTTGCAATTAAGTAAGTCAACCATTTATTTTCACCATATATTTCTTTGGTTACTGGTTATAAATTCAAACCATGGTTTTTGGTTCTTGGTTCTACATTAAATTCAATGGATTGAGGTTTTTTATATTCCATTAAAAGACAATTTTTTTTAGGGTTCTTGGTTTCCATTAAAACCAAAGTTTTTTTTTGTTTTTTGGTTTCTTTTAAAACCAATGGATTTTATACATTGAATCTCATGATCCTTTTCATTAGGATGAAACATAGGGGTACCTTTGGGTACTATATTTTAACTTATTTAAAAAATAATTCATGTGAAATTATATTATTCACTTTAATTTCCACATCATTTTCAGATTATTCCCATATTTTTATTTCCACTTTACTTAACTTTGATTATCTCGATTGATTTTTTATATCATTGTGTCTTTTCTAGCATAAATTTATTTATTTAGATTTATTTTTTTAAAAATTATTTTTTCCCCTACTTACCATTTTAACTTCCCTTTAAGACATACAGATGGGGTTAAGGAGTTCATCATGTTTTAAAAAGATCATTCACATGAACTTTCTGAAATAATTTATGAATGTTTAAACTATTTCTATTCAAGATTATTTAGTCCAGAGGTGTTATAGGAACATTTGATCCATCACCAAATATAATAAAGTTATAAATGATGTAATAAACCCTATGAAGAACTACATTTAGCTACTGATTATTCTAAAACTGCATTTCATGGATAATATGATAAGATTACAAGTGTGAACAATGATAAATATTGTATTGAGGATATGATTAAAGGTTTAAAGGACTTAAAATATTGTATTAAGAAAAAGACAATGATAATTGAAAACGAAATTTATTATTGTATAAAGCTATTTGAAATTTAAAATAGACATACGAAGATTCAATTGTATACTGGTTGTACTAAATACTCCATACTTCCATCCATACTGAATCTATATAATATAAAAGTATATAACAGATGGAGTGACACTATCATTAATGAACTATTTTCAATATTGAATGATATGCTACTTGAATAAAATTATATTACTTATTGAAAATATGATATTAATCTAATTATACAATGAATGGGTATGATCTATGAGTGAATATTTTTTTCCAAATGATTGTATACTATTTAAAAAGATCATGAATCACTTAAAAATTCCCAAAGTGAGGTGTTTCCTAATACAAGAAAGATTAATCAATTCCTTATAATTATGTATGTTACATTCTAATCATTATAAGGTTTAGGTTTCTATATAAAAGTGATGAGGCTGTAAAGAAATTGACAAGGCATAAAAATACATGAAAATAACATGGGAAACTTCATCACCTAGAAAAATATCCTCATTGAAATAAAATTGATCACGAATATTCTGAATTTTGATAAGAGTAGAGAAATGTTTTTTACACAATCTATAGATAGAGTGAATTATTTTCTTTTCAAAAGTTTCACACATAATACATGTCTAGTTTTGAAACTAAATTATAACTTTCCTCCATGGTTTTGAAAGGATAAATAGTAAATTTTATTTTATTTTCTTATATATGGACCAAAACCATAGGTAATGATATTGATTCTTATTATGATTTGTTGATCTAAGATCAATAATTAATGTATGATTCAGGTGTTACATTTTTTAATATTTATTAAATGAATATTTCATATTAAAAGTAATGGGGTATAGGGTGGTAAATAACATTCATAATTATGAAACTTTTCTAAATATAGTTTTAAAATAACTCAATGGTATCCCAATTGTGAATATGGTACACTATCAATAAGGTCAAAACATTTATAAAAGAATGTGTTTCTTGGACATCAAAAATTTATACCTTTATAAAATAAATACCAATCTTAGATGAATTTATTCAATGGGAATTCAGAATAAGGTACAAAATCATATCCACTAACAAGTGATCAACTATTTCAGAATGTAATTAATATGGTCACTACTTTCGATAAAACTTATTCAAAAAAATGTTAAAAAAACTAATTGAAAAAAGTGTTCATTGTTTTTGTAATTACCATAGTATAATTGTTATTACATCAAAAAATTTATTAATATCATTGATATTGAAAAAAATATATGTGTTATTGTCATTTAAATGTTATTAAATGAACCTAAAAAAGGATGACATTAATCTTGGTTTCACACTATTGACATGAGGATATTGGAAGATTTGGTGCTATTAAAGGGTTAATGGTATAATTTTCTTTCTCTAGTTGCTTACCCTTTTTCCATGTAATAGAGATATCTATTTTTCAACATTTTAAATGGCATAAAGGGTCTATAAGGGTATTCATAAAATATCAAGAATATCATGAAAATTATTGATTTAAAGTTAAACATCCTGAAATAATATGAATTTCATGTTTTTATGAATGATTTAATGCTGGTAGCATTACATTTCATTTTTTTTTTGAAAAATGTTGGTCATGCATCAATCAAGCATTGTGTCTTTTTTAAATCTATATGCACCAAACATTGAGCCCTGAAAAAAAAATCCAATTTTGGAAAAAAAATTGATTTCATATTTTTTAATTAGACATGTTCTTCCCACCATCATTCTTTTATATGATGGTTCAATTGATTGTTAAATTGGATAAAAATATCTGAGTTCCAGTGCATTATAAATGTTTGTACCTCATTTAATGGTATATAAACATTTCTTGAGGTCCTTTTAAAAAATAATTCAGTCATGATATTGTATTGTAGAATGATATAATGTTGAATAAGTTATTTAATTCTAGAAAAACTCTCAATCTAATGTAGAGATAATTGGTCTACTAAAATATGATCACAAATAATGACTGGGGGTGAAATAATTTCAAGAACAGTTGTTGTCGCAATTACCATTATCGTGTGAGATTGGTCACACCTTCATGGTTTAGTTAACATTTTATAGGTTATTCTATATGTTTAAACCTAAAAATTAATTCTTAAACCATTGAATCCAACAAGGGATAAAATCTAGATATCAAAACACATAAATCACTAGTTTATAGGATGGTTTCAAGGAAATATTATGATAAAGAAAACTGTAAATTTGACATCAATTTCATAATGACTTAGATGGACAAGAATATGTCGAAGTGTTATTTTATTATATTATAATGTTTTTGTAATTAATTATTATATGCTACATATAAAAGAACATGATGAACACAGTACAGTGAAAAATATTTAAGTTTCTATTATAAAAAAACTGATGCTTGTTTCTAGTACCAAGGAAAGAAATCCAATATATGAAAATAAGTCAAACTTAGTCATTGTTAAACAAATATGGCAGTTGTATTATACAATATTCCATCTGCTTATTTTTCAATTTAAGTATGTTGGCTACATGAGTGCTTTTAAAATTCATGAATTGGGATTTGTAAAAGTGGTTTTCATTAAGTAATGTTATAATGAAATTTTTTAAGATGTAATCACAAGAAGAAAAAGTATTTTATGTCACATAACTTGTAAATAGATAGTGGTCACTTTTTCCATTATTTACCAAAACCAATGTAGGTTCAAATGTTAATTCAACTATAGACAACAATTTCATTGTAAATTTGCAATAAATTTTTATTTCCCCAATGTTTATTGGTTCTTGTAATTTAGAGTATACCATAATGATTAGTCTTGGATACATGATAGGAGGGTAAAATATTCTAAAACTTTAAAGAAAAAACGATATTTCAATAATCAGGTGAATGTTTTTCAATATAAATTTTATTATGTGTTCACTAATATATTTATGTAATTTTTAAAAAATGGTTGACCACTTATATGCATAATGTCTTTTCCACATTTCAATGAACTCAATATTCAGGAAAAATAGGTTTCTCAGCATATTGATGCTCCCAATTTAGATGAATAATAGGTTTCTCCACATGCTCATACTACAAATCTCAGGGAATAACATATTGATAAGATTGAAACCAAGGAAATGTTAGATGGTGAACAACCTATGTCTGATAATTTTTTTTATCATTACAGTTTTATAGTATTGACAATAATTATTATTTTGAGAAATATAGGAATAAAATTTGAGGTTGGATGGAATGCACAAGATCTTATTCACCCCAACAAGTCCATTTTTATTAGTTTCATTGGTTTCACCACTCTAATACCTATGTTGACTGATGTTGATATGTGTAATAGTGTTGTGACTATTATAGAGGCACTGATTTTTGAAGATATTAGAGTAAAATTATGATATACATTCAATATTTTATTTAAAAAACAAAATAATGAAGTATTGATTCACTATTCATTAACCCTTACAGAGTACATTTATACTATATTATTGTGGAATGAAATTTATATTAATGGAAAATATAATGTCACATATATCCTTTAGGATAATTCTTAGGAAGAATAATCACATGTATAATGATGGGAATGTAAACCTACACCAACTATATATATTTTCAAACATGATAAACTAGAAAACCAGGAAAGCATTTGTTGGTCATCATGAGCATACATCAATTCAGGTACATAGTGATTGGTAATAATTTTCTTGGAAATACATGGATTAATAACAATGGATAAAAATTGTTAATTTATGAAACAAAAAATAATTTCTATAAATAATAATAATGCATCAAATCCAACATAACCTACTATAATGAAACTATGGGGTATGATTCACTTGAAAAAATGGATTGTAGTTTAAATATATAATAATACATTTATATAGCCTAAAACAACAACATAATTAGTTTTCTGGGTTTATATGTTGATATATTAAAAAAATTAAATCTAACTCTACCCTTATCATGTGTTATGGAAGAAGTATTGTGTAAATAATATAGAATTCTATTATATGAAAACATACAAAGAGTTTGGAAATCATGTGTAAGTATAATATACTAAAAAAATATTCTTTAAATCAATATTACATAAGAATGACTAATTTATTTCCATTATTTTTAACCATTTTATATATAATAATCATCATAAACTATACCCAATGAGCGGTTACATTCAGTAGGTTTGAAGAAGCCAAAAAAATGGTTGTGTCAGAGGTGTTCATTTTACAGTGTCTGCTTAAACACATTTTGAGACAAATAAATGCACAAGGGAATAAATATTAAAAAATGGATAAGATGTAAACAAAAATAAATTTCCTAAAATAAATAATTATATAACAATCTGAGTTGTTAGAGAATATTATGGGAAAGAATCAATAAGAATGACAACACAACAAGAACCATGACTTAATAATACCCCCTAGAGGTAACTGTCATGTATTATGGAATAAGGCTTTTGTAAATAATGATAGAATACTAGTAGATGAAGAAGCACAAGGAGTATGGGATTCATGTGTGTGTTTGATATAAATATTTCTTCAAAATGTAAATCGAGCAGATATTTCAACCTTTATTACCCTAAAATTATATAGGGTGAAATTGATTGTCATTAATCTCTATCAACACCCACCCATCACATTTTTGGAGGGTTACAGTGTATAATATCAAAGGATATATTCAACACATCAAACTATATGTGTTAGTGTTCTATAAACAATATTATTTACTTTGGATTACTTATATATTATAAGATGAGAATATAATTTTAACATCTTATTACTTACTATTCATTATTATGCATGAATTTAATGTAATAATGATTTAGAGTGTATGTCACACAAAAAAGGGTATAATAGTTACTCACTATGATGAGAACCTTTGAATTCTGTAATCACATTCTTAAACTGATTTCTATGGTCAGATAACATTTTATAACGGTGAATATAGTTTGTTGATTATTTGGTGTGAGTACTGTAAGTAAATGAGAATTCATATCACGAAGTTCACACTTGGTAATCTCCAGGCTGGGAGATTATGAAAGCAAACCTACTAGTAGGAATTCTACATTTTTAATTTTCAACATATATTCTTATTTGTGAATCTGTGCAATGGTGCACATACTTTAAGATTATTATTAATTCATGATAGGAGTCACACACTTATATTTACTAACCAGTGTTATGACATAATATGTTTATGGAAAGTAGGGTATGTTGGCTCCATCATGAATTATATGATATTAATTAATAAGTTGTGGAATTTTTCCCCTTCTATATTTATGTAGGTTTATATCTATTACATTTTATTGAAATAAAATTGCTGGATTAAATTACTTAGTAATGGTGTAATGATAAGTTTATTTTAGATTTCCAATGAACGATGTATAAAGCACATTGGTTGATGATATTGATGATAAACCTGCTTGATGAGACATCAAGACAAAGGTATTATATCACATAGTGAGTTCTCTTATGTGGTCGTCGATGATGCAACATTTACTTCTTTCTCTTGGGCTCTTTCACACATTTCTACATAGTAATCTTGGACTTTATGGAAGCCTGGTCAATTAAAATGAGAAATAATCTTATATCATCATGAACTAAGTGTTTCTTTTGATCTCAATTAAATTTGGTTTGAATTTACTTATTATAATAAATATTATTCTCAATACCAATGAATAATTTTATTCTAGAATAATTTATTTATAAATTAAATAAATATTTATTTATATGTTAGAAGTTAAATTATGTGGATATGTAATATTTATTAATTAATTAAATGCATTAATATTTAATTTATTTAGTGTTTCAATAATTTTAGAGGAGGAATAGTAGACCATGATTATTTCTAGTGAAAAATATTAATTTAAAATTCGATAAAAAAATATTTATCATTGATCTAGTCAGCACACATCACGTAATAAAATAATTTTTCTATTTTAATACATGGAATTAGGTGTGAATTTGGTCTTTCATTTTGTTAAGGGAACTTGTGTAATTAATTTAATTTTAAACCCAAACATAATATCTATAAATAGACTACTAATACATTCTATGAGAGGTAAATCAAGAATTGTTGTGCATAATGGATTTTTCTCTGAAATCCTCCTTTTGTTTCCAAAATACTCTTACAAATGATAATATAAAGAGATTTTATTTAATACCAAAGAAACATGAAGTGATCAAAATGAAAAATGAAATCTGATCTATTAACTATTCTAGCACCTGATGATTCATCGGTTTCATTCGGAGAACATTGGAGCACATATGGATCACCGCTAGAAAGACTATACACTTGGATCATATAAGAGAAATGAAGGATTATCAAAAAGGTGTTATGATGATCTTCATATACAATGAATAAAGATCTCAAGAATGAGGAAATCTCTCATCTGATTTAATTAAATTAAATAAATATTTAATGTGAAAATATCTCTGCTTTGATTTAGTATATTTCATTTTCAATATTCTATTCCAAAATTTCATTGATCATGTCATTCATATCTTGTACAATATTTGAATAACCCATCGTAATATACATTTACTAAATTTAGATCAGCTTCAATTATAATTTCCACAACACTCAAAACCATTAAGTTGTATCATAGTATTCACACTCAAATTTATAATTATATATATTATTGTTGATCATTGCTCATTTAAAAGTAAAAAATTGTATTTCATCTTTTAAATCAATATTGATTCATTATTGAAATATCTTCTTCTTCTTTATTATTTCTCACTAATTTTCTCTAGATCTATTAATAATTAATGAATATCATATTAAAATAACCCATATGGAGGTACCAATAATTTTGGAAGAATAATACAAGACAACATGGCTTGTACTCCTTTGTTACATGTACTGTATCCCTTTTAACTACACATGGTTTCCAGAGTGTATTTTGAGTCTTCGTGTTGTTATCACATGCTTCATGCAATAAATGAATCATGTGTTGACCATCTTTGGTGGAACACATCTTTTTTAGAGTACACACTATATAGATTGGCTACAATCCATGTAGTCCATGTGTTTTCAAGGTGAAAACCCTAGGGTTGAACTGTTTCATGTAACTAACACACCATGGGTATTTAATACATGATGTGTATAGATTGGAAGCTATGTCACTTGAAGTAAATTCCACATATTTTTCAACATGTTAGGTAATTCATAAATATCCATGATAAGTACACACTGAGTCCTTAGGTTTGTGCTATGGATATCTGGTGAAGATAAATACACATTGTATGGCGGGATTGTATATACCGTGTACTTTACGAATTTATGTGTAAATATTAAATTTAATTTATTACTCCATTAAAACTCATTGAATTTGGTTTTGTGGGTCATTTAGTTGGAAGTACATTTCATTAATTAAGTTTTACACTATATTAAATACATAATTAGTTGTGTGTAGTATTTGAAACATTTAATTATGTATTGTTATGTATACTAAAGAATAAGTGTAGTAAATTATTAATGTTATGTAATTCAAATGTGGTCTTTGTGGAATTAAATTACTGTTACATGTGGTGAAATAATGACACAGTCTATGTACATGTTATAACATATGTGTGTATTGATTTTAATTACAACCATACTCAGTAGTTCAGAAAAGTAATCACTGAGTTTATTCTAAGTAAAATATTGTTTACTATTTTATTGAGTTTTAAATAAAATAAAATATTTTATTTTATTTAAAATCATAGCGGATTGGAAATTGTGGCATGACACACCATATACCCTGAGAGGGAGAATATATCAAAAATAAATAGAGGTGGATAGATATTCATTGTTGAAGTCAAGGCTCAATGTATAAAGGAGTTGGACAACATCATATTCCATAAATTTCCAACGAAGATGAAGCTCTATAGACACAAATATTGCATAGGAGTAAAAGAGATTTTATGGAGCTTAAGAGATATGGGTTTCTAGTCACTAAGGACTGTGACTTATTTCTAATTGATAATAATGATATTGAAACCTAAATTAATGTAGTAATTGGTACAACTTATTCCAAGGGGAAATAATCTTTGAATTCTTAAATGGATTCCATGTATCAAAAAAAATGTCAGGATTTTGGTACACCCTCCAGTGGATGTAAATCCCCTTGGTTTCAAATGGGTATTCAAGAAAAAATAGTACATGGATGGAAATGATAGTACTTATAAGGCATGAAAAGTTTCAAAAGGATTCAAATAGCCCAAGTCATATATTACGATGAAATCTTTTCCCATGTTTGAATGAAAAAATACATCAGAATTCTACCTAATGTAGCAGCTTACCATGAATATTAGATTTAGAAAATTAATTTCAAAAAGTCCTTACTTAATAAGAACATTATATAATATCTCTATATTACACAACTCGAAGGGTTTTAGATTCCAAAGGATTCAAACAAGGTATGAAAATTATAAATATTCATTTACGGATTGAAGAAAGCATCCAAGCCATAGAACAATCAGTTGGATGAATCCATAAGATAATTTTGTTTCATAAAGAATGAATGTGATCCTTGTGTCTATAAGAGTTTTAGTGGGATTTTGGTAATTTTCTTAATAGTTTATATCAATGACATAATTCTTATTGGAAAAAATAATATTTTTATTGTTTATTAAAGCCTATTTAAATATCTGATTCTTCATGAATTACTATAGTAAAGTAGCATATATTCTTGGGATCAATATACATAATGATGGATCCAAAGGACTACTTGTTCTATGTCAAATGACACGAATTGATAAGATACCTAAGAGATTCAGTATAGAATAATACAAGAGGGAATTGTTTCTAGTGTCACAGAACATTCTTCTTTCCAAAAAAATGTGTCCACAAACTCATAATGAAAGAAAACGAATGGAATAGATTTCACAAACGTCAGTGATTGTATTTTTCATCTATGCTATGATATGAACTAGGCTAGATGTAATCTATGAGTTATGTCTAATTTGAAGATATCATATTGAACTATGTGACCACTATTAGATGGTATTCAAGACTATACTTGAGTATTTGAGATGAAATAAAGATATTTTCATTGTCTATGAATGAGATGAGGAACTATTAATCAGAGGATATGTATATTATTGTTTCCAAATAGATCAAGATGATCTTAAATCATATTATAGAATCATATTTAACCTTAATAAAGGTTTTATGATCTAGAATATTACATAGAAATCCATGGTATCAAATTCTATAGAGGGGTCCAAGTATATTACAGATTTTGAGGTAGCTAATGAAGCATTTTGGATACCTAAATTCTTCCAAGAGATTGAAATTTTTACTAGTAGTAAAGACCCTATCACACTCCATTATGAAATTTCTATATAACAGAATCTGGGAAAGGATCTATGGTCACATCTGTGTGTAAAGGAAAAACGTCAAAAGTATCATGTCTTGAAGGATTTTTTCAAAGAGGTAAATTTACAGTGAGAAGAGTCTACAATGAACTAAATCATGGTGGATACCCTAATTAAAGCATTTATGTAGTAGAAACATGATCTTCATTTTAGGTATAACATAATAAAATTCATTGGAAGTTGGATAAAGTCAATGTAGGAGTCTATTGGAGTTGGTATTATAGAACCAATTATTTTTACTTAAGATAACATGTATATAAAAAGTGGTGAATATTATTTTTAAATATTACTACTATATACTGATAATTTTTTTTCATGGATTTAATGTAATAATATCCTATAGTATCTATCAAATTGAAAAGTGCATACTATTTCTCTACTATGATGATAACATTTAAATTCCATGATGATATTCTTCAACCAAGTTCTATAGTTGGATAACTTTCCATTATGGGTGTATATGTTAAATATAATGTGTGAGTACTCATAAGCATATGACACTTAATCTCATGATGTTCTTACTAAGTAATCTCAAAGAATGGTGATTCTTAGAACATATCTTCCAATATTAATTTTGTATGTTTTTATGTCATAGAATATTCCAATATGTGAGTGTTTGTAATTGTAATTAGAATTTAAAATTATTATTAATTCATGTCATGAATCATGAAATTATATTTAATAACCAAAAATATGACACAATATGTTCATAGGAAGTAGGATATGTTGTGTAAAAACTTGGACTAGGAGCCACTATAACCACTACAGCAAGTCGGTTATCCAGATAACCTCAAGCCCACCTCCCCAAACACTATAGGTTGGTGACTAGTAGGAAGGGTCTAATGAAACAAGTACAAAGAATATAACCTATTTACTAGAGTAATAAAACAATGAGAATAAAGATAAATATGAATATGAAATAACAATAAACACCAAACCAACACATACCATGTTCCCAAATAGGAGAATTACTTACAATTAAATATAATAAAATATGAAATTCCATGGGAATATGCTGTTTTGAATGTAAATTGAAAGTAAATACACACCAAAACCTCCAAATTTAGGTCATAACCCTATTACTAGTCTCCTCATCCATTATCTAGATGGTATCAACTATCTAACATAGGGAATTTGAACTTATCCTAACCAATAAACATTACGTCTTCTCAGGTACACAAAATAGGGCCAACAAGGGTTTGAGTACAACTCAGTAGGGCCCCACAAATGGGGTCTAAAATATTATCTATTGTAATGGTTATGTATACAAAAGTACAAATAAGTATGAAAATAAAGTAATTAAAATATTTTTCATTATTTAATAGTTTTTAAATTAACAACACCTATTATTAATTCCTAGTGTCAGATATCCTTATCAAACATACTTCAACCTAATTTCCTTCATTTGAACTATTTTTCAAAGGGGTCAAATGTTTAAAAATAGGAAAAATCAGTCCAAGTATCCAAGTGTCATTTGTAATGATGTATCTAAAAATCCCAACCATGATATGGAACACCATGTTCATAACCATGGATCCAGAAGCATTAATACTTTCTCTGAAACTTATTATGCATATGGGAACATAGAGCATCATTCCATACCACCAAATGGATCAGAGAATCATTCCTATATCCCAACCAACCATTCATTTACATTTTAAAGGCCTGTCATCATTATCATTTTTATAAAACAAGAAAAAAACAGGTGCATCATTTCATTTATCATGATTCCCTTGTTCAATACATTCAACATATTAAAAATTCCCAAAATTAGACTATTTTACCATTAAAATGCCATTACAACCAATTATCAACCATTTTAATCCAAGTAACACATTTATAATCCATAACTCATTTCACTTATTCAAGTAACCCAAAACACCTCCTTATTCTATTCCAATGTTCTTACCAAAATTTCAATTGGATTAATATCGTAAAACCATGAAATAATCATTTAGAAACATAATTCTCATGTTTAAGGAAGTGTAACATCCCATAGGTGATCATAGGAACAACCTAGTCAACCTCAACGAACCCAACGATGATCGATAGGGGTTCAAAAAACCATTTACACTCCCAATTTATCACTGGTTATTGAGGATTAAAATGTGAAAAATACCGAAACAAAGGCACAACCACATAAACATAAATTAAACACCAATACTATGGGATATAACTTATATACCACCTTCCTCATGTCCATAGAAAAGTACTCTCTCAACCTCAACCCTTGATTCAAAATCAAACAACCCTAAATGACCAAAATAATAATCATCTTTAAAATAAAGGTCTTGATGATTCAAAAGTTAAAGAACACTTATAGAATTCATCTTCCATCAAATAGAAGAAATAATAGTGGTAGACTCACTTGGAGCTCTGATTCACACACAATAATGCTTCAAACAACACAAAATTGAGGGAGAATAATCCTTGGAAGAGGGGAGAGATCATGATTCATCAATCATGCCACTTGAGGGGAGATGGTAAGAAAATAGAGAATGAAATCTTAAATCATTAAGGTGAAAATAGAAAGTTTTATCATTTAATGTGCTGCACGATTTGGTTGTGTGGTTGGCCCAACAGTGCGCCAACCATGATCCACCCTTAATCTAATGGGGGGAATAGGATCCATGGTCTCATGGGGATCCTATATGGTTTTTCAGACAATGTGGAGGCTGTATATTTAGATCTTTCCAAAACTACATGGTTTCTAGGTTCCCCTTCCTTGATTTTTTAATCGAACACCCTCCTTCTATAGGTAGCATGGTTATGGTGCACAGTTAGTACTAACCATGCACTAATAGCATCTCTTGTATAGTATGACCTCTTTTCTTACAATTTCATTCCCCAAAACCCCATGAAACCCTAATGTCCCCTCATATTCTTGATAAAATTTAAATTAACCAAATTTAAGTGAGTTAACCAAAAATTTAAACAAGGACATACCTCCCTAGAAAGTCAGAATCATACAACATCCTTAACTTACAAGAGTTATTCCTTAAGATACACTCCTAAAACCAATAATACACTAAGATAAAAAGATCTTACCCCTTTACAATATCACCACACAAAACATTCTTACTATAATCCAAAATATGAACTAGATGCTCTACAATTGATGAATCAACCTCTTGGCCAACATCCTCAACATCAATCACCTTAGAAGGGTTGGGGTGATACTATTGAAGCCGTGTTACTTGAAAACCACCATGCATACCATTTAGATGATCTAGTAATTTTTCCATTGGTTTGATCCTCTTCATAATCTCAAATGACCCCCATACCTAGGTGTCAACACTGTTAGTTTTTGAATCTAATAGTGGCCCAATCTAGGTGACACCCAAATAAATACATGGTCACCCATGGTTTACTCAAGATGTTTCTAACATTGATCAACATAAAACCTTTTTTATAATATATGTCATAGAAAAATGTTTCTGAATCAACTGAACCTACTCAAATTTCTCTTTCATGAGATTTAGCACAAAAAATCATGACTCCCCTAATTCCATTCAACATAACAGATATCTACATGGTCTACCATAGAGCACCCCATATGGTTCCATCTAAATAGTCACATGTTAACCATTGTTATAAGAGAAATCGATGATTGTTATGTATTTCTCCCGACACACACGAACGTCTTGGATTAATTCCCTTAACATGTCCTCTAGCAACAAAATAGTATTCTATGATTTCCCATATGTCTGTAGGTGAAAATCCACACTCAGAAATACCTAAGTAATCGATGACTTTTGTAAACCATTCCCAAAGCATGAACTAAACTGAATTTCATGATCTGAGGAAATATTATTTGGTAACCCAAGCATACATACTATTGTTTGAACATTCAGGCACCTAACTCATCCATAGTGAAAGTTTCTTAAATAAAAAATAAATGAGAACCCATTTTCAACTAATCCAAAATCAGCCAAATCACATCATTATTCTAAGGGATCCACATAATACCTACAAAAAAACACATGGTATCATCATAAAACTTACATAATGAAATGGTCAACATCTGTAGAAGTCCACCAGGTAATGAGTGCTCATCCTTCACCCACTAACAAGTGTACAATAATTTCATCAAACCAACAATTTATTTTTTTCATTCCCATCCAACAATATTGTCTCTGAATATCTTAGTACATCTTGGTCAAACAAGGTTCACCAACAACTTTGAATCAGGAATCTTACATATCATATATTCTCATATACAATTAGGTATAACAATATGGCCATGAACATAGACAATATAATATTCATAAATATTTCAATTGAATGGTGGCTTCCCACCATCAAAACTGACTCTCAAATCCATTCATTTTGAATCCTCATATTTCCTTATCTTAATAGGGTTTAGAAGAGATCTATAAATAGGTAATAACATGAGTGTCATCCGATCTGGATCTTCCTGAACACAAAGATGTATCTTAATAAAAAAATCTTCATTTTCTGCTTATAAGAAGACCCATAATCTTCCTGATTCTATGCATTTTTTATCAAGGCATCTACAACACTGTTTCATTTCCCTAATGTACAATACAATTCCAAGTCAAAATACTATCTGTAATCAACCCAAATTTTCTATTTAATATTTAAATCACACTAGGAAAATATGCATTTAAAGATGGTTTTCATAAATAACAAGATTCTCACTCAAAAGATAATGGCGCCAACATTTCATGTCATAAACCACTTTGAAAAAGTCAATTTTTTGTGTAGGATAGTTATATTCATGTCGCCTTAACATTCATTATTTTTATTCCATGACTCGATTTCCATGCATTAACACTACCCCAAGGCCAATTCTAGATGCATTAATGAATAAAGAGAACTATTAACCTAGTTGGGTAAGATAATAATTTTTATTGAGGTCAATAGCTCCATTAATTTCTAGAAATAATTCTCACATGATTAAGACCATTAAAACATATTATCATTCTTGGTCAACCCCAAGAGTGGAACTACCATCTGAGAATTTTTTTTGATGAACCTCTGGTAATACCCTACTATACCAAAAAAAACTACATACATCAAAAATATTCTTGGGATTCTCCCAATGAACCACTTCTTGATATTTTTCTAGGCCCTACAAAACCCCTTTCTCAAAGATATTATGCCCTAAAAAAATGTACCTTATCAATCTAGAAGTGTCACTTTGATTGCTATGCCTACAGTCTATCCTCTCATAGTGTACTCAAGAAGATATCCAGAGGTTGGGAATGATTGTCATGAGTCTGAGAGTACACCAAGATTTCAACCACAAAAAACTACAAACTAATATAGGTGAAGGTTAAATATTCATTTCATTGAGTCCACAAACACTACAAGAGTGTTTTTTATCCCAAAAACCATTATGGTGAAGTCATAAAAACCATTACTACTTATAAAATGAGTAAACGATATATTAGAAGGTATCACCCTTATCTGTTGATACCTTGATATAAAATTTATATTGGATAACACATAATAAACCTTTATATTTACAAAGAGATCATCAATACATGTAAGAGGGAATACCTTCATAAACACCATCTGATTCAACTTCTGATAATCAAAACACAATTATAATGTTCTATTAGCCTTCTTAGAAAATTAATGGAGATCCTAATGGGTGTACATGGATGGATAAACCCTTTATTATCTAATAATTGCAATGGTGTTTTATGTTCTTCATACTCTGCTGGTGTCACCCTATATAGCGGATAGAAACTAGCTTAGCTCTAAGCACAATTTCAATCATGAACCCAACTTATTTCTCAGATGGAAACCCTGAGAAGTCCTTAAGAAATGAGTCCTGAAACTGATACACTTCAAGAGGGAACACGTCATTTCCCACTCCATCATCATAAAAAAATTCACAACTTGAAATTTGTTTTCACCTAGTTGTTTAAGAACTGACCCTACATGTCCTACCAAGATATCACATTCTTCGTGATGGACATAAGTGTCCCCATCCAGAGACACGAAAATCACACTCCTATGGTAACAATCAATTTGATCCTTGTATATAAAAAACCAATCTATCCCTACTGTCAGGTAAAATCCTAAAATATGAAGCATTTACAAGTCCCAAAGGATTCAGTACTCACCATCCTCTCGAAAAAACTCCTTGTGTTATCGGATATTTTTTTCTCATACTCCAATGATATGTCAATATACATAACCCCACAAATATATTCCACCTTTTTACCCAATTTTTTTTAATATTGGTTAGATATAAAATAATACAAGGCCCATAGATCAAATAAATCCCTATAAATCAAAGAATCTACAAGAATAATACCTCAAATATTCATTGGTCGTGCCTCCCTACATCCACGTAAAAGATGTAATTAATGAAGCTAATGGAACTCCAATTTATTGACTGATATGGTGTAACAAACCCCCTTCAGGTGCTCTATACTAGGAAGATCCTCTACCACTGCCATCTTTTTATGGATTCTTATAGAACCTCTATATGTGACCCATCCTGCAATATGATTAACATTCCAATAGTGGTTGAGGACACTGATCTAGCATGTGGTTCAGTCTAACACAATAATACAAAATGACTAAAATACCTTCCTAAGAGATAGTTATTCTTCCCATACTACTTTTTATGCTATAGGTATGGTGGAAATTATCATAACAGTGCTTCATACTATCAGTAGAAATTTTACTGGATCACCCAACTAAAATGGTATTTCCACCACATTAATCCTCTTTCAGGTTCCCTTCATATATGAGAGCCTGATATACAACCTTATAAAACATTTTCAAATTAAATATATTTACTTAGGACCTGATCTCACATCTATGTAAATCCTAAAAACACCAAGGAATAACTACCTCATATACTACCAATATCGAAGTAATATTACGAAATCCTATGAAGAGGAAAACATAATCATTCACCATCATAACTCCTTGATTAAATTTTATAAATAGTTTACTTTTCTTCTTCCTCAAGGTCTCAGGGAAAAAGTTTTCTTGTAAGTTATCCTAAAATTCCTTCCACAGTGTACCATATTCCTACATTGTCTGAACTTGTATATCCTAATATCACTTCAATGGTCATAGAAACATTTACACTCTAATTTTGACCATCATTTCAAGAGGATTATTTAAGTGGTATAATATCATCTGGATCGACTCAATCTAGAAACCAGAAACCTGAGGCACACCCACTCCATCAAATGTTATTGGGTGCCACATCTGGAACTCTATCATCTGTTCAAACATACTCGTCAAATCCCACCCCGGGTCTCTCTCCATAAATCATATAAAATAATATTTTTTTTCTTGTATCTTCTCTTCCCCTATATTATCTAGAACCAATGGGGGTACTTTCCCCACTATTGGAGGAGAATAATTTCTATTATCCTCTAATCACACAACTGATAGGTGTCATCATGTTGGGATCTCTATAAAATTCAAAAAAAAAACATCTAAAAAAATAACAAAGGTTCCCACAAATATGAAAAGGAGGGATCATATATAGTCATAAAAAATTACTCTACATAAAGTATCACAATATTTACAAAAACCACCCCATAAATACCATCAATGATCACATTCTTCATCCATGGTAAACAATGTGAAAATCAAACTTATGTAATAAAAAATCCTTCATTAAACTCCCTTTTGACCATTTCACTTCTAAAAATTAAATATTCCTTATTAATTCACAATTTTCATCATTCCAATTCTACATTTCAAAATTAAACCCACTTTTAAGTCTTTTTTAGGAACCAATTGAACCATTTCTATTTTAAAACCATTACAATTTTTAAACAGTTGAAACAAATTTATTAGGAACCAATTATTTAAAACTATAAGGAAAATAAAAATAATTTTATCTCTCACACCCCACATAACATTCCTTGTACATGCCTATCAAGATGCATGTCACATAAATTGTTAAGTTTCTATAATCATAAATGTATACACTACATCATTTCATTCTGTCCCATGATAAAAATCTCATGCAACGATAACATAATATATAAAGGATATCAACTAAGGTGAAATAACATCCAACTGTAAAAAATATCATAAATAACAATAATCCCAACCCAGGATACTTGGGTTTTCCCCCACACATGGATTAGCTACTCCCATAGACAAGCTCATGACCAAGGCCCAACTAATCATAGTCTCTTTTCTACCATTATAAGTTGATAATGTAATAGAAAAAGACTCTTATGTTACAAATTTTCAATTTCTGAACCAAGGTTCCACTATAACTAGTTCCGTGAAGCTAGTTTTCCAAATAACCTCTTGTGTTCCTCTCTGTACACCATAGGCATGTAACTGGAAGAAAGGTTATAATGGAATGTATAGGGAGACTATAACTAATTTAACATAGTAATATGATGATTAAAATCATGATAAATATCACTATGAAATAATAATAAACACCAAAACAACACACATGGCATTCTAAAATAGGGGATGTAGTAACAAGTCAATACAGTAAAACATTCCATGCCATGAGAGTCTACTACAGGAAAGGTAAAATAAAAAAAAGGCACTTAGATGAAATCCCATGTTAGGTTGCTGTGAAGATTCTATTCCCACATCCATGCTATAATCCATATCAACCATCTCTTATAGGGCTGTTTCCCTTATCTTAAACTAAAATCATTAATTTTTCTAAGGTACCCAACGATGGCCTAAGAAGGATGTGAGTAAAACTTAGTTGGCCACCACCAATGGTGTTTAAAATAATATATAGTCTAATGATATTGGATAAAGAAGTAAAAATAATAATGGAAAGGTAGTATGTAAAACAATTTTTATTTTAATCTCTATTTAAAATAACAACACTTGTTCTCAGTTCCTAGCCTCACCTATACTCTTTAAAATTGCCTTGATCCAATTTTGGTCCTTTAAACCATGTTTAAAAGGGGTATCAATTTGGGAAACAAACAACATAAGTCTAAGAATTCAATAGGGATTCAGAATCCAATGTTCGACCATCCCAACCATGATGTGGAACACCAGGTTTATACCCTTAGAGTCTCAAGCTTCATTCTTTTCCTAGATACTTACTATGCGTAGGGGAACTTGGAGCATTAGTCTAGCCCACCTAATGGATATGATGATTAGTCCAACATCCCAACCAACTATTCATTCCCATTTCAAATTCTCATAATCCCTAACCATTTTATAAAAAAACCACACATGTGAACCATTTCATTTATCATGATTTCATTTTTCATTTCATTCAAGATATTGACAATTCCCATAGATAGACCATTTCACCCATAAATAACCATAAAAACCATTTATCACCCCTTTAAATCCAATTAATCACATGAACTGGCCCCTTTAATCATTTCTCTCATTTAAACATTTAAAAACCATAACTCATTTAACTTATTCAAGAAAATATAAAGACTATTTTATTCCATTACAACATGGCTACGACAATTATAATTGGTTTAATCTTAAAAAACCTCCAATTAAATGCATAACAACTTAATTCTCATGTTCAAGGAAATAGAACACCCTATGGGTGACTATAGGCCTGGTCTAATCAACCTCAATGAATATAATAGGTATCATGAGTGGTTAAAACTCCATTTAAACTCCCAATTTATCATTTATTGCCATAGATTCCAATTTTTAGAACAACAAAACAAAGTCACAACCATGTAAAACAAAACTAAACATCAATACTATGAGATATAACCTATATACCACCCACCTCATATTCTTAGACAAGTAGTCACTCAACATCGTCCCTTGATTCGAGATCAGACAACACTCAATGACCTACATGTGAATCTTCTAGGAAGTAAGGGTTTTGAGGATTCCTAAGGAGAAGAAATATTATACAAGGCCTCTTCTAGAAAATAGAAGAAAGGGGAGTTGTAAACTCACCCAGATCATTGATTATCACCCATTTGTGATTCAAATGAATCAAAAATTAGAGGAAAATGATCCTTAGAAGTGGGGAGAGTTATTGGTTCATCATTCAATCTAATAGAGGTGGATATGGGAATAAAATCATGTAATAACCCATAAATAACAATGAGTAAAATGGAAAATTAAATCTTTTAATGAGGTAAAAGATTGTTGGAAAAACTATGCACAACCCTCTATTCAAGAGGGGAAATGGGTTGTACAGTCTCCTAGGGATCCTGAAAAGTGTTCTAAGCCATGTGAAGGCCCTAAATTTTGCTATTACAAAAACCCACATGTTTTCTAGGCTCCCCTTTCATTGCTTTTCAACCATTCACCCCCTATAGGTTTCATAGATGAGGGTCAATGTTAGTATTAATTATTCACCAACTAAGAATCCTAATTGTATACCCTTTTTTTTAATGACTTGAACCCCCAAGACACCTCTGAGACCCCTTATATTCTCATGAAACATTTCATTAACCAAATTAAATGGATTTAAATAAAACTTTAACCCAGGACGTACCTCCTAAAATGGTTGGGATATTACATGTTGGGTGAATCATGAATGACGAAATATTAATTTATAATCAAATGAAGGATTTATGCCTTTTATATTTCTTGTAGTTGTTATCTCAAACCACTGATTGAAATATAAATTTGACATTAAATTCCATGGGAATAGTGTAATGTGGATATTATTTCATATAGTCAAAGAATTATGTACCAAGTATATAGTTTGATGACATGGGTGGGTTTATATTACATAGGAAGTGATCATAAATGATTTTTGATGTTGCGACATTAAATTCTTTCTCCTAGATTCTGTAACTAATTGTTCAATAGCAACCTTGGACTATAGGAAAACCTCCTTAATGATAATGAGAAATTTTTATATAGGGTCACATACTATGAAATTTTATTGATCTCAATTAAATTCTATTTGAATTTAATTATTAGAATAAATATGATTCTTAAGACCATGGAATAATTTTATTCAACAATTAATGTTCTCATAAATTAATTAAATATTTATGCACCAGGTAATTGTTAAATTATGAGGATATATAATATTTATTTATTTATTGAATGAATTAATATTTAATTGATTTAATTATTTAGTAAATTTTTAGGATAACTAGATCACCAATATTTAGTCAGGTGATAATTATTAATTTATAAGCAACTAAAATAATATTTATCATTGCACCAGTTAGCGCACAACATGGGAAAATATTATGAATTTAATACATGAAATGGGATAATACATGGGTTTAACTTTTTATTAAGGGTACCTGTGTAATTAAATAAATTACAAACCCTAATCCTTGGTCAATAAAAAAATATTAATACATTCTAAGAGGGGATAATAGATAATTTTTGTGCATAATTAATTTCTCCAAAAAAATCCCCTTTTTTCCTTCTCAAATCCTCTCAAGAATTAGAAGATAAATATTATTTCTTCAAGAGAGAACAAACATGAAGTAATCAAGAATAAAAATGTTATCCTTTCAATCAACCTTTGTAGTATATGACGATTCATTAGTATAATTCAATGACCAAAGAAGCTTGTTTGAATCACTGCTAGATGAATTTGACACATGAATCATATAAGCACAATGATGGATTATTGAAAAGGGTTTCAAAAGATCAACATATACTATAAAGAAAGATATCATGAAAATTGTAAATGTTATTCAAATTTAATTAAATTATTTATAAATTTAACATGAAAAAAAAATCCTCTTGGTTCCAGTGTATTTTGTTATCAATATTTTTTGTAAAAATTTCATTATTTCTGACATTCATGTCTTATAAAATATAAAAATGATCCATAATATCTGAAATTTTTTAGTCAGGATCGGCCCTAATAATCACTTTCACCACACTTGAATCCATAAAAAACAAATTCTAAAAGATCATATGAGAGTTGAGATTCATGTAGCTCAAGAACTGAGTTCCAAGTTACATATTCCCCTTAATGATATATAAGTTCACATGGTAAATCTTTCTATTATAACTTTCATAGAATGGATGAATGATATTATAAAAATACATCTAAATAATGAGGTATGGCCTTTCCAAATATATCATTTATGAAAAACCATTTTAGATGAATGAGAAATTCGTGAACTTGGGAATATTATTATACATGGATAAAATTAATGGTAAATGTAAGGTTGAATAAAATAATATAAAGGATCAACAAATCATTGAAAATTATGTTTAGAAAGTATACTTACCAAAATAATTCATCCATTGTATTTACTAACATTATAAGTTTATTTAGATACAAAGATAAAATATGGTAAAACAATCCCAATTGATTTTGATGAACTATTGAATGGATATTCCATTGTGAACTATTTTGGTCTTGAGAATTTAGAGGAAATTATCAAGCATTGATGGTTGGGAGTCTCGGATGTAAATGTATACCTTAGCAACATTTTCATACACTATTTTTATAATATTTGATCTAATATGTTAAATATATTTAAATACTATTCATATTTTTGTAAAGTGTATATATTAGACCTATCAAAAAAATAAAAAACCTATTAACATAAATTTGGACACATAAGTCATCAGATCTCTTATACATAGAAAGGGTCATTATAAACAAGAAATATTTAGAAATAGTGGACCAACGAACTGTAATATTTAAAAATAAAATTACTAACAACAAAATATTTTTAATACCCATGATGTAGGGGTAAAACTATACAATCTAAATGTATCAAATATATTTTCATTTCTTTAATTAATTCTTCTTTTTTTTCTTTTGAAGCACTGGTTTCTCATCTCAATCAGTTTAGGAATTCCAATTATTGGCCTTTTTGGTTTTAAAGGATGGATTACTAAAAAATAGACCATATATGAAAATATTTATCAACTATTAATATAAAATAATCATCATTTTATAAATAAACATCATGTAAAATGTTTAAATAATGTTTTAATGAAACAAAATTATGATAAGGTGGTGTTTAAATATCATCAAAATAAAGGTATGAGGAAGGTACATGAGAATATTAATCATATATAATTATACAATTGGATAAGTATTATGTTATATATTATAATATTTCACTATAAAAACATATATTAAAATAAATTACTTATTTTTTCAATGTTTATGTATTGTTGAAAACAAACTAAAAGCAGTTATTGTTGTGATTACATTTGAAATATAATGAATGACTTTGTATTCCATCAACAAACTAATGTCCCCAAATATGTATATCCAATGGAAATAAAAATTTCATTTAAAATATTTATTAATCTTTTGAATATTTATATTTTTTCAATACTATCATGACTGTCAACAGTTCATGTATTCAAAATTGGAAATAAATTTGTTCAGAAATGAGTGGGTAGAATACACGATGTTAGAATGTATACAGACATCATGAAGATGTGATTTCATACTACATATTTAGTTAATTTTCTACTCATTTTATCTATATATTTTTAGTTAATTTTCTTATAATTTTTATCTACTAATTATTTAGTTCATCTTTACAAAGATCATGAAGAGTTGACTTTTTTAGTAATTGATTATTCTAAAAACATTTTATTCTTTAAAAATAGAACAAAATGATTGGAGAACATTCAAAACTCAGTGAAGTATTCAAAAATTATTATACAATAATATACTATTTTTTATATTCATAGACCAATTTTTTCTTTATTTGGTCTTTTTATGTTCAATAGTGTGCGTTTTTAGATTAAAAATTATTCAAAGTGAGTGTTTTCTATTTATAAATAATTATTTATTTACAAAAATAACAAATCACTAAAATAAAATCAATAATGTCTATATTATATATATTCTTTATAAAAATTACCAATAATTAATTGGTGATTTTTAAAAATTAGAAGGACATAAATCCAACACACGAAGCACCCAGTATGACTTAAAGTGCCTGTTTTCAGTTTAAAAGTAACATTTTAATTAAAAATGAAAGTCACTCAAAAAATCTTATAAAAAAATCATATTATATTGATTATTTAGAATAATTATACACATCTAATTTTTTATGTATGGGAATCAGTGGCATGTTAACATGACAGACGATGTGGTTGGTATGATTGAAAGTGCGTGTTTTTATTTAAAAGTGGCATTTTAGTTCCAAACATAAATTACTCACTAAAATCTAAGAGAACACAAAATATTAGACATAATAAATTATAAAAATTATCCATTAGTTAATTATGACTTATAGAAATCAATTACTTGTCGATCTGACACATTGAATCCTCGATATGATTGAAAGTGAAAATTTTTGATTTAAAAGTGACATTTTAAATCAAAAAACACATCACTCATTAAAAATGGAGTAATAATTATTTTATTTCATTGATAATTTAGGAAAATTATTAATAAATAATTTTTTACATGTGTGAATCAACCACATGTCAATTCTACACACTATGTGCCTGATATGACTCAAAGTTTTTTTTAATTAAAAGTTACATTTTAGTTCAAAACATGTTTCAATAACTTTAAACTAAGAAAGCGCACTCAAGAGGTCCTGTTACATTATAAAAATGATCTATACACCATTTTTTACTTTTAAGAATCAATTTCACATCATTCTGACATACGCTGATCCCGATATGGCTCAAAGTGTATTTTTTCTGTTTAAAAAATAAATTTTAGGTAAACACTTGTGGCGCTCACTAAAAACCAAGAAAAACCCTATTATTTCCTTAATATTTTATGAAAATTATCTATATGAAATTTGAGACATGTAAGAATTGTAGGAATTGTCCAAACATTAATATAACACATAGTGTGGCTGTATAACTCAAGGTGTATGTTTTAGTTTAAAATTGATCATTTTATATAAAACACGTGTCACATATAAAAAATAATAAAAAAATTCTTGGATAGTCTTTATACTTTATGAAAGTGATCCATAAGTAATTTCTAATGTGCAAGAATCCATTCCATATCAATCTAATACACTATGTCTTATATATGATTGAATTTGTCTATTTGGATTTAAAATCAACATTTAAATTAAAAAAAGGAATCACATATTCAAAACTGATAAAAAATGATCTAATTACATTAATGCATTATTAAAATGATCCATAAATTATTTTTACATGTTATAACCATTTAAGCATCAAACTCACTCTTGGTGTGCTTGGTAAGACTCAAACTATGTGTTTTTAGTTTCAAATTATTATTTTAGTTCAAATCACACATCACTCATTGAAAACTAAGAAAAAAAACTCAGAGGGTCTACATCATTTCATAAAATCATCTCTAAAACTTTTTTATGTATATTAATATTTTCCACATTAATTTCACACATGAAATGTCCAGCAAGAAAGAAAATGTGTGTTTTTATTTAAAATAGAAATCATAGTACAAAATTTTCTTTACATACTCAAAAATAACAAAAATAAATCAGATTGTCTTAATAATTTTAGAAAACAATACATTTCACTTCTAATGTCTATAAATTATCATCACATGAATCTGTTAAATATTGCATCTGGTATGACTCAATGTGTGTGTTTTTAGTTTAAAAATAACATTTTTGTTCAAAAAATATGTCACAGATGGAAACACATAAAAACACACTTGGATTGTCTTGATAATTTAGGAAAATGATAAAAAATACATTATGACGTCTATGAATCAACCACACATAAATAAGATACACAATTTTATTGGTATGACTGAATGTGTGTGTTTTTATTTAAAATGACATTTTAGTGTGAAATTCACTTCACATACTCAAAACTGAGAAAATGTGCCTAGAATGTATTGATGCTTTGGAAAAATGATCCATAAGTCATTTGTGAAATGTAGGAATTAGGAACACATTAATCTGACACATAGTGTGGCTGGTATAACTCAAAGTGCATGTTTCCAATTTAAAAGTCACATTTTAGTACATATTATGAATACTATATTCAAAATCAAACAAACCTGATTAGATTGTCTTGATACTTTACGAAAAAATACATAATTTATTTTTAATGTTTAGGTATTAGCATCATGTAAATATGATACACAGTTTGATCAGTATGACTCGATGTGCCTGTTTTCATTTTAAAAGTCACAATTCAGTTAAAATTGTTGACTTTCTTGTTTTAATGATCCCAAAATCATGATTCTAATGATATTAATGAGTTTCATGTTTTTTATATAGATTATAATATGATACTTGTGATAAAATTTCCTAAGTATATGTCACCATTGATGTTGAAACACCATTGAAGATGATTCACTATCAAGAAAGACTCACCTCCAAGCTAACACACCACCATAAATGTCACTACCAAGACAAAATTTTGATAGACTTTGAGACCCCATCACATATGATTCATCATTTCATGAATAACCATTAGCATAGAAATTATACTAAGTCTGAGACATTGTCAGACAACATACCACTAGAGTATAAAATTAGTAAATAATGTCTCACCAGCATCTAGAGCTACTTTCAGAAGAGACCCCACCAACAAAGTAAAATTTTGGCCAAGTACAAGACATAACCAGCCCGGAGACACCATCAGCCAAACACCGCTAGACATGAAATTTGGAAAAGTACAAGACACAACTAAGACTAAGACACAAACACTATTTCTATACTTTACATTCTCATTTAAATTATTCTAATGGCTATATTATTGAGGTTAATACCGATTGATATTTTAATTATTATCTCTTAAATGCTCAATATAATGTATTTAAGATGATGTTAGGCAATATGTACATGGAAGGATAATATCCGAATGCACGTGGATATTAATATTTCTACTAATGATAAAAGAGGTAGTAGATTCCATTGTACGAAGATGTGTGGAATGTGTGTAGTGTGAATATCAATATAGAAAGGGACACACACACATAGAGATGAAGCTATGTACAACTAAATCCTAAAAACACTCGATTGAGGAAGACAAATCTTAATACAAATCTATTTTCCTCCTTCTATCAAGAACTGAATTGTCTACGACACACTATTTTGCCTATGTTTTAAGACCTCGAATCGAGCATCATTTTTAAAATTCTTTTAAGGAGTCATGAGATTCACTAAATATC
The DNA here is from genome assembly GCA_963277665.1 of Viscum album. Classification (NCBI taxonomy): domain Eukaryota; kingdom Viridiplantae; phylum Streptophyta; class Magnoliopsida; order Santalales; family Viscaceae; genus Viscum; species Viscum album. Next base: position 1,102,374,357 of record OY728131.1, on the reverse strand, counting down.
CAATGAAGAATATATATCCCTTAATAAGATTAGATTATTAATTTTGTTTATTTCTTTCTACATTATGAGTAGTGTGTGATACACTCTATTTTATATATGCACATTGTTTTCCACTACAAATCAAAAGATACATGATATCTTCTCAAATCTCTTTTATCTGTTTTCCCACAAAAAACTATGGTAGTTGTCCATGTGTGTCCTTTTTGTTTGTACTCCCACATATAACTGTGGAAGAGGTCATGTGTGACCTGGAAAACTTATAAGTTGTTGTAAAAACCAATATAGGTTGTGGATCAACATGTTTATTTTATATAAAAATCTTGGTGAAAAGTGATCACTATGTGGAGAGGACTAAGTCTTGATCTAATATTGAAACTCCAATATTCAATCTTTCCACTACCTATTTTTGTTTACTTTATTTTATCATTTAAAATTGAAACTGGTTTATAAAAAAAACTAATACTTTGATATTTATTATTTATTAGTGTTTTTATAAGATTTTAATTAAGTAAATTGATTTCAATGGACTAAGTAATATTTTATATTACTTACTCAAGAAATAATCAACATTGAAGTAACCTTTTTAATAATTTAAACTTATAAAGATCTACTATATTGATTAACTAGGCCATTTTAAGGTAATTGATGGATTTCAAACTAACCAATTTTGAATAAAAATTTTATTGGATACTCAATCAACCCCCCTTTTTAGTTACTCACTTTAACCAACATTTAGTATTAGAGGATATTTTCTTTGGTATATAAGTCATAAAATCCTTTCTAGTTATGATTTTAGTCATGATTTAGAGATATAAATTATCTATTATTTTTAAATTTAGTTATTTAAATGGATTTTAGAAAATAAGGTTCTACTACTAACATACCTCCCTTTTTAAATGGTAACAATTATGCTCAATTGAAAATTAAAATGAAAATTCACATTGAAAGTATGGGATTTAAAATTTGTACTACAGTAGAAGATCAATATATTATAACTGACACTTGTAGAATAAATTCATAAGATTCTACAAATATTTCTTTCAGTAATAATTATAAGTAAATGAATTCATTATAATGTGTACTCGTATATTAATAGTTTAGTATATTTGTTTCTGGTAAAATAGCTTATGAAATTTGGGATACTTTGTTTATTTACCATTAGATAACATAAAATGTTATGTAGATAAGAATTTACACATATAGTATTAAATATAATAATTTCAAAATGATTCCTGATGAACCTATTTCTAACATGTATCTCATGTTCAATAAAATTGTTAATACAATGAGAATTAATTGAAATCCTTTTTCAAATAAGGATTATAACCTGAAATTGTTAAGATGTCCACCATAAAGATAGAGAGTCACATCTGTCTCCATTAGAGAGACTTGTGATATAAGAAATCTACTTATCAAGGAGCCAATTAGTAAGATTAAGATGTATTAGGAAGTGATAAAAGTAATATAAGAAGATGATACTGAACCTAAGAGTATCTTTGTGGCATTTAATGCTACGGAATCTAGACAAAAAGGGGCGGAGAGAGAAGAAGAGAAATTACAAGATGTAAGTTCAAGTGATGGTGAGTATATACTAGAGAGTGAAGATGAGATGGCTCATCAAGACATAAGATTCAAGAAATTTTATATGAAAATGTAGTTTTTTTAGAAAGGATAATTATAAAGTGAAATATGATACTAATGTCAATTGGAAGAAAAACTTGAAGAAGCATGACAACAAAATTGCCTATTTTGATTCTAAAATTAAAGGACATGTTTGAGATGATTGTACAAATATAAAATAAAAAAATTTATATGATGATAAGGACCAAAAGTATAAGAATGAAATGAAAGCTACATGGAGGGATTTTGAAGATAGCTCTAGTGATCCATATACATCACATGATGATAATTTATATAGATAAAACATATTATTCATGAAAAAAGTAAATGAGGTACCTACTATTTCTAATGTTTTACATGTGAACAACGATGGTATTTCTAATAATTTTGAGAATAAGAATAATGAATATGATTTGTCTCAGGATGAAATTATTCAATATTTTAAAATCATAGGAGATAGTTTTAATGAACTAAGATACAAATAGAAAGCTTTTAAAGGACATAATTCTTTATCTGTAAAATTGAAATCTGATCTGTCTATTGAAAAGGAGAATATTTCTCAAATCTTAAGGGAAAATGCAGAACATAATATGTCAAAACAGAAGATAAAAAAAGGCCTATTTTTTTTAAAATGATATAGAGACAAACACATCGATTTTGGGTAATAATTTTTCACCACAATATGTTACTGTAATTGAATATCAACCTGGATAGAGGAGAGTAACGAAGAAAAATTTTGTACCCAGTTCCAAAATAGAAACTTATTCTATGAGGAATTTTTATAAAAGGAATAATAATGTTGTTATTAAGAAAATTATTCAATAATTTTATTGAAAACTCATAAATAAATTTTGGGTTCCTAAATATTTAATTACTAACATCTCGAGATCCAAATTTTTTTTTGGACCAATGTCATTTCTTGCATAAGTTTTGTTTTATAGGAACATTATTTGAATACATTATATAAAATTCTATGGTACATTTATAATGGATGTTCAATACATATTATAGGATATTATTCATTCTTCAAGAGCCTTATTAAGGTTGATGGTGGCCAAGTCACCTTTGGTGACAATGCGAAAAAGAAAAATCATTTTCCTTCACTAAATCGGTAATAAAAATTGAATTTTTATTTCTAAAGTGTTATTAGATGATGGATTAATATAAAACCTATATACCATCTCATTATTATGGGATGATGGTTTTTATTTTACAATTGAAAATAATGATTTAATGTTTTTGATTCTAAAATTATTTGGTTTTCACTTATTTGAAAAATGATAATGTTTATATAGTTGAGTTAAATTATTTAGTTTCTCAAAGTGTTTCCTTCTTAAGTGCCGTTAAAAACGATTCTCATATTTGGAGTAGGATACAAGGTAATTACAATATCCTCAATCTTATTAATCTTACTAGGAAAGTGTTAGTTATGGATCTACATAAACTTTAGTTCCCAACTTATTAAGTTTTTAACTCCTATAAAAAAGAAAAACATCACAATGTTTCTTTTAATTCAAAGAAAAAAGTGTCAAATTATCAACTTCTCAAGTTGGTTCACATGGTTTTTTTAGACCCTATAGTTTTTATAGTATAAATGGGATGCACTATGATTATGTTCTTGTCAATGATCTCTCTAAGTATACTTGGGAATAATTTATAGCTCAAAAAAGTGAAGCTTTCTATTACTTTACCAAGTATTAAAAGTCTATATAAAATCATATTGGACTTAGAATTAAGATGTTAAGAAGTTACCATGTCCATGAGTTTGAATATAAATATTTTAAATGTTTTTTCTCACATAACAGTTTCACTCGTAACTTATCAACTCTTTGGACACCTTAGTAGAATAGAGTTATTAAATGGTGAAAAATAACTCTACCTGATATATCTTGGACCATGTTAAATGAGTATGACCTACCAATTTATTTTTGGAAATAATCTTTCAATGCATCATTTTACATCATAAATATAATGTTAATCTGACATATTCTTACGAAGACCCCTTAAGAAATTTAGAACTATAGGAATCCCAAGGTTAAATACTTTAGAGTTTTTTGTCGCAATGTATTTATTCTTAACACTAAGGATAATTTAGAAAAAATTTCATCTAAAAGTGATGAAGGAATTCTCTTTAGTTATTCAATCTATAGAAAATGATGTAGAGTTTTTACTAAGAGATCTAAAACTATGGAAGAATCTATCTATGTCAAATTTGATGATATTGATCCACATTAGCCTAAGACCTCCCTAAAAGACCTTATGGATTATTTTTCCTCTCAATAATTAAATTTTAAACCATATAATTCTTCTATAAATCATTATGAAAATTCATCCAATTTTGAAGCATTTCCATAACATCCTGTACCCAAACATGTAGAACAACTAGAAGTAACCATCCCTTATTTTTCAAAATATGTTAGAACTCTTAAGTATCACACATTATATGTTGTTTTAGGAGATCTATATCGAGGTACATAGATAAGAGATTCTCATAGAAGTCATGTTTAACATCAATCATTATTGTCTCAACTAGAAACTAAGAACATCAATGAAGCTATTAATGGTGAACTATAGTTGATGGAAATGCTAGAATAATTCAACCAGTTTGAAAGAAACAAAGTGTGGGATTATATATATTGACCCAAGGACACCTCGACTGTTGGAACTAAATGGTTGTTTAGGAACAATTTTGATGAGTCAAGTACTATAGTTAAAAATTATGCATGTCTTTTTACATGATCTAATATTAAAAAAAGTGATAGACTAGGAGCAAACCTTTTTTACATGTAGCCACACTTGAGTATATAAGAGTCCTTATGTCTTATATAATGCATCTAGATTTAAAACTTTCTCAAATGGATGTAAAGAGTTAATTTTTGAAAGGTTTTATAGTTGGGTATTTTTTTAGAACAAACCCCTGGTTTTTAAAATCCCCAATTTATGTAACATGTTTTCAAGTTATCAAAATATTTATAGGGTTTGAAAATAGTATCTAGAGTATGATATGATAGACTGGATAATTTTATTATTTTAAATGGTTTTCCAAAAGTTATAGAAGACTATACCATTTTTATAAAATGAATTTCAAAAGATGTTTTAGTATTAAAAATCTATGTTGATGATATTTTTTTAGATATTCAAGAAATTCATTATGTACTAATTTTAAAAAATTATGAACAATGAATATGAAATGAGTTTAATGGGTGAACTAAAATACATTCATAGATTTTAGATCATTCAAAATAAAGATATAAATATTTTCAATCAATGTAAATAAAAAAAGGATATTCTAAAAAAATTTAACATGGAAAAAACGAAGAGTATTGTTACTCCTATTGTAATGCCCCGACACCAGTTACCCAGAGTCGATGCATTATTACATAACATTGGCATGATACAAGGAATCATGTCATGAAAGACTAATCAGTTTAGTAGACTTGGAAGTACTAGATACATACTTAAGTTTTAAAATACATTATGAATTGAAAAAGAAAAATTGTGTCTCTGTAGAACACACTCATATCCCTTAGCTTATCTCTACAGGTCAGTCATAATATACTTCTTCACATCCTGGAAAAAATAATACATAAGAAAGGGGTGAGGTCAGATTCTCAGTAAGGATAACAATATAGCGGAAACTTTCATAAATAAGAATAAAAATTTATAGAAATTTATAATACTAAATCACCAGACTTTTAAACTTAATCTTCAGCATAATATGGAAGAGGTAAATCAAATAATTCAATTTAATTATTTACATAGATATTCTACTAGTCGAATACTCACATGTAATATCAATAGCTAATTTCATAATGATGGAATGCGTAATGTCGGACATCATAACCCCATAGTCAAGGCCTCGTGAAAAGACTAAAAATAAAATTTTTAACAAGGCCTTGTTACAAGACACTAATTAGTCTAATGAGACATACTGATTCATCAAAGAGCAATAGAAAGCTCCACCCGTCAATTATTATATCCAATGCATTCCTGATACGAAAAGGTTGAAACATAACATAAATATTCATATTAAAACGAGCATACAAAATTTCAATATTTTATCCATAAAACATTAATGGTATAAAAATATCACATCCATAGTCAAAATATCACAAAACATTCAATAAAATATGGAAGATTATGTCATAATAAATCAACTTCAAACAAGCGTAAAATCCAACAAAGGATGTTGACATAAATGAAATGAAAACTATTTGAGAGAAATATATATTTTTACTTTGAAATAATTTAAAAGTAATGTAATTATAAAAGAAAACATTTATTTTTAAAATATTCTTATAAGCTTGTAAGGTATTATTTAAATTTTTTATAACTACAGAAAATAGATCACCCACTGTATACGTTATAAAACATTCTTTAGTTAATTTTCTAAAAAGGTCATAAAGAACCTTGTTTGGAAAGCGACAGAAAGATTCTTTTGAAACCATTTTATAAAAAGTCAAAAAATGGTATAAATGAATTTAACCCATAGTCTATTAAATTGTAATTATTTTTGAAATACATTTTTAAGAAACATTGATGTGGATGATAAAGAGGTCCCAGTAGATAATCACATATAAATAGATTTGGATAATAAAGAGTTTGTAAAATTAACCCTTACCTTGTATTCTTCCTTAGTTGAGGGTAATTTTACCTCCTTTATAATGGTTAAATTGTTTTTATAAAATTATATAGTAATCCACATACACAAGTTTGATATTATATCATATCTTCTAATATTTATTTGTTAATAATAATTTCTGTAGTATCATTGTTTTGGGTGTTAACAGATTCATTTTCCTTTATATGTTTTTCTACTTAAGTCGTGTTTGTTATGGATATGATGTATTTTATTAATATACATAATGAAATTAAGTTCTTAAACATTATTTTTAATCATCAAATGAAAATAATTCTTTAATGGTTATGATGGGAAATGAAATCTCATCGTGTTGTGGAGATGGTAAGCCATACGTACACATGAGCGACAATATCATTCTATTGATAGTGAAATAGTTAGTAATTGGATGGTATATTATATATAAATAATAATTATCATGTTATATTTATTATTAACATTAATTATACTCATTATTATACCCATCCATATAATGAAATGTTGAATAATAAACTACCCCACGACGTGGAGACGGAAAGTCGTACGTACGCACGTATGGTGACTTTGTCATTCATAAGATGGATAGAATAATGAATATGGTTTTACCATATTTATAATAACATAAAAATATGTAGAAGGTACTGGATTTATAAATTTGGTATGGAAACTAAAAAGAAAGGGGAAGTGGAAGTGGAAAAGAACTTTGAAAGAGGTGATGAACTAATTACCTCTTCTTCGGGTTCTTAATTTTTGTTTGAACACAAGGTCTCCATAAGTTAGATTTATGATCAAATTAAAGACTCTAGGTTGAAGTGAGAATAGTTGGGAGGGGATTTGATTAGGGTTTGGCAGATCCAAATGGCTTTGGAGGTGTGAAATTAAGAGAAGGGGAAGTACCCTTTTATGAGAGACGTGAGGGTCACTTTAGGAAAATCTTGAAATATTGATTTATTATAAAGTAATATTCGGTTTCTAATGGATCCAAAAGGATTTATTTAGATTATAAGGTGGGTATGGGTCAAAAAATCTCAAAAAATAGGTTTTAATCACATTTAGTTCACCAAATTAACCTTATCTTTTAGATTTAACTCTTGGTTAAATAGTTTAACAATAAACTAACTATAAAATTCAAAGATAACCTCAAGTGTTTAATTAATGATATAGATATCATTATATATGTCTTTTGGAAAAACCTTATATTTTTAGGATTATTATATCATTTAACAAAAATATTATTCGTTTTAAAAACACATTTATGTCAATTTTTGACACTATTTAGTTTTTGGTATTTGTGAAAGTTAGAAAAACATTATAACTTTGAAAAAACTTTATTTAATCAACTATAACATGAAATATTTACCTAGAAAATTTGTGGAATTCATGAAAAGTCTCAATTTCTATTAATTTGAATATTTATAATATCAATTATATTAATCTTTCATTAAAAAGGTAATCATTATATCATCATTGTGTAATAAATAAATTCTATTATTTAATGTCTAAAAATTATAAATAAAATACCATGATGTAGGAAATTTTTTTATATTTTTAATGAATATTCATTGTTGAATTTATATAATGTATAACCCTATATTAAAATTTTTTAGTCATTAAAATTTGAATTTAATACATTTAACACTTCTTTAAATAAAATATAACAAATGTCCTAATATTATAAAAATGGATAAAAAAGGATCATATTTAATTCCAAAGATTTATTTTGGTCTAATGAAACTTATCCAATAGAATTATGACATGTTTTGAACTAGGAATTAAGTAAATAGAAAACTCAATTTCTCATTCTAGAGGATCTTCAGGTAAATCCTCTAGAAACACGTCATCATATTATTGCAAAATATGTACATACTCTATTTGAATATTCTTTTCCTTTCCCATAGTTATTTCACTACCTTCCTCCCCAATAATTAAATTTAGTAGAGCTGTTAGGGGTGGATCTAGATGAGAATTATATGAGGACATTTCTTCTTCAAAGATAAGGTATTCCTTATCATCATCAAAAATAGTAACCTCCTTCTTATTATAATAAATTTTCACATCATGGTACGAAATCCAATCCATGATGAGGATTATATCAAATTAAATCATGGGTATATTAATTAGATCAGCATATAAAACACATTTATATGTGATAATGGTAACTTATTCACAAAACATTATTGCAATGATACTTCCCTTAAGGGTTTTAACTGAAAAATCCCTTGTTAAGTCAAATTGTAAATATCTAATTTTCTTGGAAAACTAGAAAGATATAAAAGAATGTGATGATCCAGAATCAAATAAAGCATTGGATAAATTTTGGGAAATGATTAATGTACCTGTCACCACATCATTCAGAACTTCAACCTCTATAGTTGTGATCTCATAAGCTTGGCCTTGCACCATTGGCCTTTTTTATATTATGTTTCCTTGAATCTTAGTACAATAATTTGTATAATTCCCCATTTCTTTAGAACTATAGAATTCAAAATTGAGAGCCTCTTTCTTCCCCTTGAAATCACAAGCTTGGTGGCCTTTTTTAACACACTTGTAACAAATTACTATTCCCTTCACAAAAGTACCGTGGTGTTTCTTCCCATATTTACTGTAGGATGGAAATTCAACCTTTCCCGTCTTCCCCTTATTTCCATTTCCAGAGTATTCAGTAGATCTATTCTACTATCACTTTTCTTTAAAGTCATAAGCCTTAGATAATTCTTTTTATGTCTTGATATCACTTGAGACTATATCATCGTACAATTAGAAGGATTTTGAGACTAATTCTCGACAGAGAAATGATTTTAACCCATTAAAAAATTGATCAATATTACTCCTTGAGTTATGTATATAATATGTATCATTCCTTTACATCCTTGTAAACTAAGCCTCATACTTTGTGAAATTCTTATCCTCCTTTTTCCTCAGACTCAGAAATTGCCTTTTTGTATCCTCTAAATGGACACAAGGAATGTATTTTTCTATGAAAATATATTTAAACTCCCCCCATTCCATATTTTATACTTATTCATCCTACTTTGTGTTTCGAATTAATGACCACCATTGATCTACATCTCCTGTGAGGTGATAAACTGCCATGACAACTTTTTCTGTTTCACTACTCCCCAAAACAAGAAATATTTTCTCAAAGGAACATATCCATTTATCAGATATCGATGGATTTGTATTCCAATTGAATGTTGGTGGTTGTTTCCTCATGAATCGGTCTGACATTGATCCTCCAAGTTATGGATCAGGGTCCTCCATACGGGTAATGTTATTATTCATAACCTGAGTGAGTTGTCCCAGTATGGTGAAAATTTTTGAGCACTAGTTGCATCAACTGCTCCACTATAATTATCTTGTGTAGGAGGTAAACCAGTACATTTATTATTTATGTTGACAAAGTTTCCATTCCTTCCACTAGGCTCCATTTCTAAAAAATGGCATAGACTATATCAATTTATGAATAACTATACATAATTACAAACTAGTAAAATACCTAACATAAATTAAATAGTTTATGCATATAATCCATAATAATAATAATATGTTTTTTAGGAATTATTTAGTCATAAATCCTTTATAATTATTTGTAAATAAAATTTGAATTATCCAAAGAATATCCCTCAGGAGTGTCGTAACCAAGAGTGTAGCAAGGCCTGTTATCATGCATCAATTTCCATTTGAATCTAGCTCAAAGGGGTGTTTTTGGGTTTTACACCTAGATAAATCTGTGCCAGATCTACCTCTACATACTCATTTCCTGACAGGTATATATTTTATAGAAAATTTAGAAAATCTATACATTACCAAAATTCTTGGAAGTTGTTCTATATTAATCCTCAAAGTCTATCTTGGGGTAATGTTCTCTAATCAATTTTTTTTTTCTAAATCTAACTTATAAGGTTTGTAATAAACTTACTATGATACCAACTGTAACATCCCAAACCCAGTTACCCAGAGTCAGTGCATTATTACATAACATTGGCATGATACAAGGAATCATGTCCTGAAAGACATATTGGTTTAGTACCCATGGAATTACTAGATACATACATAAGTTTTACATTACATTATGAATTGAAAAAGAAACATTGTGTCTCTATAGAACACACTCATATCCCTTATCCTATCCCTGTAGTTCATTAATAATATAATTCATCACATCCTGACAAAAAATAAAACATAATAAAGGGGTGAGCCTAGATGCTCAGTAATGATAACAATATAGTGAAAAATTTCATAAATAAGAATAAACATTTAAGGAAATGTATAAGACTAAAAACTGTGCCTTTTAAACATAAAATTCAGTATATTGTAGAAAAGGTAAATCAAATAATTCCATTTACTTATTTACATATATATTCTACTTGTTCAATAATCACATGTAATATTAATAACTAATTTCAAAGTGATAAAATGCATAATGCCGGACATCATAACCACATAGTCAAGGCCTCATGCCAAGACTACAAATAATTTTTTTGTTAGGGCCTTATTCCAAGACACTACTTTGTCTCATGAGACCTACCGATGCATCAAGGAGCTATAGCGGGCTCCACTGGTCACTTACTATGTCCGATGCATTCCTCATATGAAAAGGTTGAAGCATAACATAAACATTCATATTAAAACTAGCATACGAAATTTCAATACTTTATTCATAAACAAAGAATGGTATAAAAATAGAACATCCACATTCAAACATATCACAAAACCTTCAATACAATATAGAATATTGTATCATAATAAATCAATATCTAATAAGTGTAAAATCCAACAAAGGATGTTGAAATAGATGAAATCAAACTATTTGAGAGAAATTACTCTTTCAATTTTAAAATCATTTTAAATTTATGTAATTATAAAATAAAAAATTCATTTTGAAAATATTCTTATAATATTTTAAGGGAATCTTCGAATGTGTTATAACGGTAGAAAATAGCTGCACCCTCTGTATAAGTTAAAAAAAACATTAATTCCTTAATTTGTCAAAAAGGTCATAAAGTACCTTGTTTGGAAAAAGATGGAAAGATTCCTTTAAAAACATTTTTGTAACGCCTTGAGCCCAGTTACCCAGAGTCGGTGCATTATTACATAACATTAGCATGATCACAAAAGATCAAGTCTCAAAAGACCGATTAGTTTAGTATACTTGGAATCACTAGATACATTCATAATGTTTACATTACATCATAAAGTGAAAACTACAACAAAATCTTGTCTCCACAATCATATCCCCTTATACTATCCCTGAAAGTCATTCGTAAAATACTTCTTCAGATCCTGGAAAAAATAAAACATAGAAAGGGGTGAGCTCAAATACCTAGTAAGGATAACAATATAGAGGAACCATTCATAAATAAGCATAAACATTTAATCCAATTTATAACTAAAACAAAATCTTTTTAAACTTGAACTTCAGCATAATATGGAAGAAATAAAATGAAATAATGCCATTTACTTATTCACATGGATATTCTAATAGTCGAATAATCACATGCAATATCAATAACCACTTTCATAACGATGGAATGCATAATGCCAGACTATCATAACCACTTAGTCAAGGCCTTGTGCCAAGACTACCAATAAGATTTGGTCATGGAATTGTGCCAAGACACTAGTTTGTCTCATGAGACATACTAATGCATTTAGGAGCTATAACGGGCTCCACCCGTCACTTATTAAGTCCAATGTATTCCTCATATGAACATGTTTAAACATAATATAAACATTCATATTAAAACTAGCATACGAAGTGTCAATAATTTATCCATAAACCATGAATGGTATTAAAATAACACATCCACAGTCAAACATATCACAAAACATTTAATACAATATGGATGTTTTGTATCATAATAAATAAACTTCTACGCTTAAAATCCATCAAAGGATATTGACATAGATGAAATCAAAACTATTTGAGAGAAATAACGATTTTTTTGAAATTATTTAAAAGTAACATAATTATAAAAGAAAAAAATTACTTTGAAAATATTCTTATAAGATTTTAAGGTAAGATTCGACAATTTTATAATGGCGAAAAATAGCCGCACCCGCCATATAAGTTAAAAAAAGACATTCCTACCTTAATTTTGTCGAAAAGGTTAAAAAGGACCTTGTTTGGAAAATGATAGAAAGATTCCTTTATAAACTTCTTATAAAAAGTCAACAAGGGTATAAATGACTTCAACCCATAGTCTGTAAAATAGTAAGACTAATTTGAAATACATTTTTGAGAAATAAGGATGTGGATGATAAAGAGGTCCCAGTAGATAATTACGTACAAACAACCTCAGATAATGAAGAGATTGTGAAATAAACCCTTACCTTGTACTTTTCCTTTGTTGAGGGTAGGTTAAACTCCTGTATAATGGTGAAATAATTGTTATTAAAATATAAAATAATCATATATATTAATATTATATCATATATGATCTTTTAACATTGCTTTGTTAATAATATCTTAGTATTATCGTCGTTTCGGGTGTTAACTTACTAGTTTTCTTTTATATGTTTTGTTACATAAGCCCTGTTTGTTATGGATAGGTTGTATCTTATTTATATCCAGAATTATATCAAGTCCTTAAACATTATTTTTAATCATAAAATGAAAATTAGTCTTGAATGGAAACGATGGGGAATGAATCTCATCATGTTTGTGGAGATGGTAGTCCATACGTACGCACGAGCGACAATATCATTATTTTGATATTAAAATAATGTATAATTGTATGGTATATCATATATAAAGAATCATTATCATGCTATATTTATTATTTACATGAATTACACATCATTATTTTACCCATCCAAATAATAATGTATTGAATAACAATTACACCACGACATGGAGACGGTAAGTCGTACGTACGCACGTATGGTGACATGTCATTCAAGGGATGGATAAAATAATGAATTTGGTTGTTCCATATTTATAATAACATCTCAGTATATATAAGATACTGAAGTTATTATTTTATAATGGAAATAACAAAAAAAGAAGAAGTGGAAGAAGAAAGGAACTTGAAAACGGGTGGTGAAAACATTACCTCTTCTTTGGGTTCTTCCTTTTGATTTGATCAAAATGGATCCTTAGGTTGTCTTTATGAATAAAGTAGGACCTCTATAATTAAGTTAGGATAGTTGGGAGGGTATTTTGGTAGAGGTTGGCCGAACCAAAAGGCTTTGAAGGTGTTAAGAATCGGTTAGAAGTGGTGTCCTTTTATAAGGGGGGGGGAGGGACTCTTTAAGAAAAACATAAAGTATTATTTTATAATAAATTAATATTTGGTTTATAATGGATCCAGAGTAGATTATTAAATGTATAAGGTGGGGATATGTCTAAAACTACTCAACCAATAGGTTGTAGACAGGTTTGGGTCACTTTATTAACCTTATCTTTTAGTTTTAACTCTTAGTTAATTAGTTTGACACTTACCATGTCACTTAGTATTTTTATATTATATAGTTAATAAAATTACTATAAACTTCCAAGAGACCCCCAAGTGGTCCATTAATAATACACCTATCATTATTTATGTCTTTTTTATGATCCTTAGATTTTTAGGAATAGAATATCAATTAATAATATAATATTTGTTTTAAAAACACATTTATGTCAATTTTGACACTATTTAATAATTGATTTTTTTTAAATTCATAAAAACATTTTTAATTCGAATAAAATTCATTTAAGAAATAATAATATGTAATATTAACCAATAAAATTCATGGATGTCATCAAAAATTTCAAATTATATTTATTTTAACATTAATAATACTAATTATTTGATTCTTTCATTAATAAGGAAAATACTACATCATTATTGTGTCATATATAAATTTAATTATTAAATGTTTAAAAATTATAAATAAAATACCGTTATGTATTAAATCCTTTTATATTTATAATGAATATTTATAGTCGAAAATATAACATATATAACCCTATATAAAAATTGTTTTTTCTAAAAGATATATGCTTTTTTTATTTTTGTATTTATTTTAACTTAATTAATATAAAGTGTCATTATCAATTACAACTGGATCCATGGGGTCCCAAAATCGACCCAAATATTCCCATCACTACAGGAAAATAGAATATTTGCAACGGGCGATTTCCGACGGGATCCTGTCGCAAAAGGTCTTTTGCGACGGGGCTCCGTCGCAAATCGCCCGTTGCCGAAAACGGCGTCGCAAATAGGTGTTTTTGCGGTGGTCCCGTCACAAAAAATAGTTTTTGTGATGGTATTTTTCCCCGTTGCAAATGGTTTTTATTTTATATAAAAAAATGTATTTGCGATGGGTCGTCGCAGATAGATTAGTTGCGACGGGTTTCTGACCCATCGCAAATGCGAAATTTAAAAAAGGTATTTGTGACGGACCGTCGCTGAAATGTTTTCCCGATGGGTATTCTTCCCGTCGCAAATGACAGAGTAAAATAATATTTACGATAGGAAATCCCGTTGCAAATATTCCCGTCGCAAATACTAAAAAAATAAAAAATAATAAAATAATTAATAGAAATCATATAATATTATATAAAAATAATAATAATATTAATAATATAAACAAATTATGTTACTATAATATAAATAAAATAATATATAAAATATAATTATGAAATATTAATATAAAATAATAATAATATGAATATAAATAATATAATATAATATAATAATACTAATATTAATAATTTATAAAATTAATATAATATTATTAATATTAAATTCTGTATATAATAATAATAATAATAATAATATGAATAAATTATATTATTATAATATTAATAATAAAAAAATATATAATATAATTATGAAATATTAATATCAAAAAATAATAATAATATGAATATAAATAATATAATATTATATATTATGAAATATTAATATCAAAAAATAATAATAATAGTACTAATATTAATAATATAAAAAATTAATATAATATTTCTATTATTAAAATAAACATACATATTTATGAAAAAATAATATTAATATTATTAATATTAATAAAATTATAAAATTATAAACTTCTCAATATTAACAATAAATATAAAATATTAAAAGTAATATTACTAAAATAAGCAGACATTAAAAATAATACTAATAAGTAATAAAATATTAAAAAAATAAAAACAAATTAAATCATGCAATATTCTTACCAATATGAAAGAGGAATTTTAAATAGTTAATATGACAATAAACTATGAACTCAAATGATTATTACATCTAAAAAAATCACTAGGGGGTGAATAATCTGGAGGACCTGGAGGAGGTGGTGGAGGAAACTCCATCCCTAAACTATGAGTCAAACAACGCATATACTCCATATACTCCTGATGTTTCTCCTCATATCGACGTCTCTCCTCATCCTGCTGCTGACACATCTGCTCCTGCCATCGACACATCTCCTCATCGTGCTGTTGACACATCTGCTCCTGCCTGTGACGAAAATCCTATATAAGATGACTCTGAGCACACATCTACTCCTGATACTGTGAGGCAGAAGATGATGTCTCTTCACAAGCTCCTCTCGAGCTGGACGCCGATATCACAGCAGTACCATAATAAGCTACAGGAGTCAAATGAGAGCCGATACCAACTACTCAGCCCTTTTTGAAGCCATACTGGGTCGCCTGCATCTATGCCGTCTCATCAAAATGGTGGGCACTAGTCTGATCACCCGTCTCGTCTTGACTCTTAGCCTGTGTCTGAGAGGTCGCGGCCTCATATGACTCCTTAAGTTTCAATTAAAAATTAAAATAATGAAAAGATTATATGTATTTAATTTTCAAACTGAAAAGAAAAAAATAATAACCACAATCTGACGCTGGCGGTCACCTCTAATCTCTCCAGTAGCCGGGTCTGTGTACATCCTCCGATAAATGATGTACATCGTAATACTAGGCTACTTGGATTCCTATATAAATATAAATAAACTGTTTATATTTAAAGTTGTATAAAATATTAAAAAAAACTACTTACCAGACGCTCTCTATGCGCACTGAATGTACAACTACCCGCTCGATGCGTCACCTCTTGTCTCCCCCAATTCTGTCGACCCAATGCAGATCTCTTCTGAAACCCGCCACCCAACCAGTGTGAACATAATCCATCCCAAACGTGAGATGAAATGTACTTTGGTTGGTGGGCTCTACAGGACTCATCAAATTCTGTCACTCTGGCTTTATTCATAGCCGTCTTTCTCATATTATGAAAAAACTAACGGAAACAGTCATGCATAGACACCACCCATGACGTGTGGATAGTGGCACACGTGCTCTCGTCAATGGGATACCATAAACCCTGATATAAAGTTATTATTGAATTAAATTTCAAAATAAATAATATTTAATTACGTACCAACCAATGATCAAACATGGCGGCCTACACATCAGCAGGAATCTGATCCCATGTGAGCCAGGGATGAGAAAAATAATTGCGCAAGATAGCGCTCCCCTGGCCAATAGCTATATGCGTAAAACTGTGGAAAAAGAAAAAATAATCAAAAAATTAGAATATTAATAAATTATAATTAAAGATAACTAAAATACACAGGTTACCATACCACCACGTGTGCGTTTCGAATCCAAGAGGTGGACGTCACTCCGGGATAGGATCTGGAATCATCAGTCTGGCAAGACCATGCCCCCTCCGAGTGCTCCCTGTAGTGCCAAAAGCCTGAGGTCCAGATGACTCAAGAACCTCATCATCCATAGGTAGATCAACCTCCAGTAACTGAAGAAACGTTTCCGAGTCCATCTGAAACATGAAATGATTATTATTAGCAAACAATTGAAAATAAATATTATGTATAGATATATATTTGTTATTATTCTAACCATCATTTTATTGTGTCAATGTTCATTTCATCATCATCTTCATAGTTGTCAATGTCAATGTCTTCATCTTCCTCATCAACATAATCAATTTCCATATTAGTTTCACTTTCACCATCTCATGTCATTTCAAATTCAGTTGTAACATCATTGACAACATCGTCACCATCAACCCTTAACTGTGGGGTGTCATCCTCGATATTCATGTCTCTTTGTGAAAAAGTTGTGTTTTGAGGAGTGTCCTGAAAAATTTATTTTCCTTGCACTTCAGTGGAACCAAATTCAGTTTGAGTAAACTGATTTTCTAGAGATTTAACTTTTATTATAATCCACCAATCATCCAACTCTTTTGCAGTAGCACAATATTTTGCATAATAAATTTGATGTGCCTGATGAGCCAATAAAAATGGTTCACTTACTACAAGAAGACTTTTATGTTTAATATCAAAAATTCCATGAGTCAGATGAATACACAAGCCTCTCTCAGTATCCAGCCATCGACATTTAAACATTTTAACATAATTCTGTCCCAAATAACACAGTTCAATAATTTCTTCAAGCATGCTATAAAAGTCAACTTCAATATCTCTATGATCTGATCCCTTTAAACAAACACCACTATTCATTGTTTTCTTTGATTCCCCATATGCACGTGTATGAAAGCGATAACCATTCACCACATATGCATTATAAGATTTAACCATTTTGGATGGTGGTCTACTCAATATACGCAATCGACTACCAATCTTATCAGCATGTACAGATACCTGAATATTTGTAAAACATTTATCACTATTATAAGTAATAAATTGATTTTACATGTAAAACTAAAGAAGAATGTATGTTACCAGTTTTTGAAACCAGTAGGCAAATTTTTTTTGCCAACATTCTTCTAAGCCATCTGCTGTAATTTGTGGAAATTGTTTCTTGATATGATCATCATATAACCTAAAAATACAATATGATTAATTTATTATAACAGAATATATAGAATAAGGGATAGGAGCACTCACTGTACACTTGGTGAGATTTCTTCACAGTTGAGTAGAACATATGTATGATCTCTATGATGTTCATCATCTGAAATCCATCTATCATGAACTCCACCAAAGCCATGTTCGGGCTGATTGACAACTGATAATTGATTGTTCATATCATCATCAACATTCCTCTCGTTCTGTCCCTTGCGGTTAAATTTTGAGGGATATTCAGATTCAAAATAATGAGAGCAGAATAAAGAAATTTCCACTTTCAAATAAGATTCAGCAATTGAGCCTTCAACTGATGCTTTGTTACAGACTTTTTTCTTCAATTTCTGCATGCATCTCTCAAATGGGTACATCCATTAAAACTGAACCGGACCTCCACATTTTGCTTCATGTGGAAAATGTAAAATCAAATGTTCCATTGAGTCAAAGAAATCCGGTGGAACGATTTTTTCCAATTTGCATATAATTACAACAATAACTTCTTCTAGTTTGCTTAGTGTATCGTAGTCTGTTGTCGCCGCACACATGTCTCGGAAAAAATATGATATATCTGTTATCGAATTCCAAATCTTAGAATTTAACAAACCTCCTAATCCAATAGGCATAAGTCTTTCCATTATAACATGCCAGTCATGAGTTTTTAATCCAGTAATATGACCATTTTTAACACATCTGCCCAAGTTGGAAGCATAGCCATCTGGAAGTCTCAAATCTACAATCCACTCACAAAATAATAAGAGACTCTCTTTGGTCAGTGTATAAGCTACTTTTGGATTCATTAATCTCTGTGATCTGACATTTTCAAACAATTCATGTTCTGGTCGCCTGTAAATTTGGGCAAGATCTAATCGTGCCTTTACATTATCTTTGGTTTTACCCGGTGTATCCAAAACTGTATGAAATAAATTATCAAAAAAGTTCTTCTTAATATGAATGACATCCAACATGTGTCGGACCAACAAATCAGACCAATATGGCAGATTCCAAAAAATGCTCTGTTTTGTCCAATTGTGTTCTTTCCCAAAGCCATGAATTTTCTGTTGGTTTATTGTCGGTCCAAAAGTGATGGATGGTAATGAAAATACAACTGATTGTAACTCTGTACCTGAGATCATTTTTAGAGTTTCATCTCTTTCAATTCAACCTTTTCTGAAATTAGATTTATTCCTCCAAAAAGGATAATCGATTGGACAAAATCTGCGATGACAATCAAAATAACAAGGTTTTTTTTTCCATTCACGAGCATAAATGCTTTGTTGTCTCCCATACAGTAAAGACATGATTTTGGACCATGTGTACTCCAACCAGATAACTTGCCATATGCCGGGAAGTCACTAATTGTCCACATCAAAGCAGCTTTCATTACAAAATTCTATTTCGCTGCAGCATCATATGTACCAACACCATGACTCGGAAATAAATTTAACTCATCAATCAATGGTTTCAAATAAACATCAATATTCTTTTTCGGATGTCATGGGATTAATAATGCCAAAAAGATATAAGGCTCTTTCATCAACATCCATGGAGGCAAATTGTACGGAGTTATAAAGACAGTACAACATGAATACTAACTACCAAAAGATCCAAATGGACAAAAACGGTCAGTAGAAAGATCCAATCGCACGTTCTGGGATTCTAAAGCAAAAGACGGATGCACTTGATCAAAATGTTTCAATGAATCACCATCAGATGGATGAATCAAGATTTTACCATTTGAAATATTGGTTTTGTGCCATGACATCATTGTCGCTGTGTTATGAGACATAAATAACGCTGCAACCTGGGTGTAAGCGGGAAATATCTCAACTATTTTACAGGAATCAATCCAGACTTCCCTGATTGAGCTTTTTTATACCTCGATTGTCCACATGTGGGACAACTATCCAATGAATCATTTTCACCAGAATATAAGATACAATCATTTGAACATGCATGGATCTTCTGATAACTAAGGCCCAGATTATGAACAAGTCTCTTTCTCTCATAATAATTAGCAGGCAACACATTTCCTTCAGATAAAAGTGCATTAACCAAAGAAAATATCTGATCAAAACAGTTATTTGACATTGCATTATCTGATTTAATAGCAATAAATTTTGTAACTGCTTCTAATTTTCTTATCTTGCAACCAGGATATAATGCATCCTCAGCAGACCTGAACAACTCAGCAAATTCAGATGGTGCCAACTCGAGAGGTAAATCAACATCATCCTCGATTTCAGTTTGTTGAACGGATGACCCTGCAACATCATGTACTAAATTCTGAAACCGTGATGGATCTAGAATCAAATTATTAGTATCTTCTCTGGAACTGCGTTCACCATGTTGATACCAAAAAATATAATTTGATTGAAAACCATAACGCAAGAGATATTGTCCAACGATGTCAAATGTCTCAAACATTCTCAAAGAACATTTTTTACAAGGACACTTAATTGTCTCTTCTGAAACAAATTCCAGGTTTGATGATGCAAATGATAAGAAAGCTTCAACACCATCAACATATACAAGATTTAAACTAGAACCATTTGGATTTCTGTGCTGATTTATCCAAGCACGATCATCTAATAATGATTGATGTCGATTTCCTTGTTCCATATTCATATATATGTTTCTAAAAAATTTAAAACCATTACAGTTGTTAGATAATTTGATATAAGAAAAACAATATCCTAAAAAGAGAAGATACATAATTATAGTTATTTCTTAGTAATTACCAATAATTATAGGCGACACAGTTAGTTTGTAATCATCCCCACTAATTATTATTAATTTAGCAATACTTAGCAGTAATTGAAAAAATGAAATATGCTTGAATAATGAAATAAAATTTTGTAATCATCGTTGTGGAGATTATATTACTAATTATTCTAATTTTTTTCCAGTAGATTCCCGATAGCTCTTTTAACTAACGACTCATCTCTTTGTAAAGAGATTAGTCGTCAGGGAAAAGAGCCTCTTTTGTCTGACAACTCATCTCTTTTTAACTTTCTCCCGACTAAAATCAGTATGAAAAACTTGCTCTGACATACGTGAGAGCACGTTTTTCATACTAATTTCAGTGGAAGAAAGTAGCAATGATATGAGACATTGAACAAAAGGTAGACGCCAATCCGCTGGAAATTGTGCCAATTTATAACCATGTACTTGAATTTATTTGATTTCTGATTAATTATTTCTAATTATTTCTAATTATTACTAATTATTACTAATTATTAAAAATCTCAATATTTCCAACAGATTTTGCTTTATTCTTAACATGTTCAAATATTAAAGATTCGTCAATTTTCAGGTCATGCCCAATAAAAATTTTGCATCAACCATGTCCAATTTAAACTCTATAATTCTCCTTACATAGTTGATCACCTTGCAAGTAGTGTTGAAATAGGATGACACAAGTAATGTCGTTCTCGACTTTAAGAATCATTTCACATGACCCTTTACATATATCATTCTTTCTTAAAAAATTAAGAGAACTTCAGTAGTTTTCCATTAATTTTTCCATAAAGAATGGTCTATTTAAAAAGTCATGTGATATGATTCTTATAGATGAGAAAGACATGACTTGGATTGTCCTATTGCAACGCTACTTGCGAGGTGATCAACCAAGCAAGAACAATTATAGAGTTTAAATTGGACACAATTGACGCAAACTTTTTATTGGGCATGACCTGAAAATTGGTGACCTTTTAAGATTTGAACATGTTAAGAATAAATAAAAACTTGTTGAAAATATTGATAATTGTAACAAACGTGATTGACCGCTCATCTACGTCAATTTTCTTTTCATTTGTGCGTTGAGGTTGACACGAAACTTCTACCTCCACATGTAGTATTTACTTTTACTGTTAAAATTATAAACCTCCTCACCTCTATGCTGGTGAGGAGGTTGATAATTTTGAAAGTAAAAGAAAATAGTACATGTGAAGGCAGAAGTTTCCGGTCAAGCCTCAACACACAAATGAAATGAAAATTGAGGTAGATGAGCGGTCAATCACACTTGCTAATTGTTTCCTAATTATTTTATTTATTTCCCTAATTTCTAATTGTTGCCTCTAACTATTTAATTTCTAATTGTTTCCTCTAACTATTTAATTTCTAATTGTTTCCTCTAACTATTTGATTTCTAATTTTTTCCTCTAACTATTTAATTTCAAATTGTTTCCTCTGACTATTTAATTTTTAATTGTTTCCTAAGTATTTAATTTATAATTGTTTCCTAAGTATTTAATTTCTAATTGTTTCCTAAGTATTTAATTTCTAATTGTTTCCAAAGTATTTAATTTCTAATTATTTACTAATTATTTAATTTCAATTTGTTTCCTAATTATTTAATTTCTATTTTTTTTATAATTATTTAATTTCTATTTGTTTCCTAATTATTTAATTTCTATTTGTTTCCTAATTATTTAAATTCTATTTGTTTCTTAATTATTTAATTTCTATTTGTTTCCTAATTATTTAATTTGTTTCGTAATTATTTAATTTTTTTCCTAATTATTTAATTTGTTTCCTAGTTATTTAATTTCTATTTGTTTCCTAATTATTTTATTTCTATTTGTTACCTGTTTCCTAATTATTTAATTTGTTTCCTAATTATTCAATTTTTTTCTTAATTATTTAATTTGTTTCTTAATTATTTAATTTGTTTCCTAATTATTTAATTTTTTTCCTAATTATTTAATTTATATTTGTTTCCAAATTAGTTTATTTATATTTGTTTCATAATTATTTAATATCTATTTTTTCCTAATTATTTTATTTATAACTATTTCCTAATTATTTTATTTCTAATTGTTTCCTAATTAATTATTTCTTAATTATTTAATAATAAAATAATTATTCCTAATTAAATATAACTTTTTCTAACTATTTCTAATTTAATATATTTATTTCTAATTATTACAAAAACATCCTTCGGGAGTGTCGAACCAAGAGTGCAGCAAGGCCCATTGTCGTGTACCAGGTTACCCCGAGTCAAGCTCGAAACACCTTGTCAGAGTTTTCACTCCTATGTACATCTGTGCCAGAGCCGCCTCTACTTGTTCTTATCTAGAAAATGACTATTTGGTACAACGAAATAATCTAATTATACTATATAGCTATATAAACATTCTATTAGAAAAATTAAAATTAACAATTATAAATAAAATTAACAATTAAAAATAATTTAAACTATAAATACCTTCTCAGTTTGCACCTTCTAACTCCTTCTCAGTTTTCACCTCCTAACTCCCTCTCTTCTCTTCCCGTAAGAAAAAATTAAAATAAGAAAAATTCTACTTAGAACAGAAATTTAAAGAGAGAAAAGGAAGAATAAGAAGACAGATCTGAATGATTTGAAAAAAATCGGATGGAGGTATATATAGGTTAGAATATTTGCGACAGTCTTATTTGTGATGGGTTCCCATCGCAAATAAAGATTTTGCGATGATATACCGTCACAAATACCTTCACCCGCATTAATTACGGGAAGCGGTTAAAAGGGTTTTTGCGACAGGCCCGTCGAAAATAGCTGCCTGCCGACATACCATTAGCGACGAGTGAATATCTCCGTCGCAAATTTCTATTTACCGCCGTCGGTATTTGCGATGGGACCCGTTGCAAATACCTTCACCCGCATTAAATATCAGCAGCAGTTAAAAGGTTATTTGCGACGGGCGGACAATTACCTGTCACAAAAGCCTATTTACCGCCGCCGGTATTGGCGACAGGTCCCATCGCAAATAACACCTGCCGAATAGTTTGTTGCAATGGGTAATTGTCCGCCCGTCGCAAATAGTATTTACCACCTCCGGGTACTTGTGACGGGACAAATGCCACCGTCGCAAATAGGCCTCCCGCGTTTTGGCGTGCAAAACACGCCATACATATTGCGACGGGTCCTGTATTCCCATCGCAACTAACTTACCTTTTGCGACGAGAATTTATTCCCATCGTAAATACGCTTTTCGACGGATTTATTGCGACGGGAATAAATCCCATCCCAAATAACCCGTCGCAATAATCTATTTTTCCCGTAGTGCATGGTCTGACATGTATCAACCAATAGGTTTAGAACACGTTTTATGGTAATTTATTTTTATTATAATATTATTTTTACCCTTATTTACTGGATTTACCCTTTAACCATGGTGAATAAAATATTTACCGAAGTAATTATTCAAAATGTCTAAAAATAAAAGTTTCCTATTTACACAACTTGGATCTCCTGATTCTAAATATGGAATCCATTTTTCTAAATTCAAAACATAGAAGTGGCAAAAATTAATTTAAAATTCATTTCTGTTGTCAAAACAAAAAGTGTGTTTTTAAGAAATAATTGCTATCAAAAGATTGACACTTTTTTATGTCCGGTTTAAATGTGAAATTACATCCAATGACCAAAATTGTATTAAATGGTAAAAATATATTCTAAATATACTTTAAAACCACTCAAATTCATAATTTATCACTATTAATTATTTCGATTAAAAAAGTTGTTTTTAATTAAAATTTAGTGATTTTCACTATTCATCAAAAATTGAATGTTTTCAGAAAAATACCAAAAACTCACCTAAGCTAATTTCAATATTCTGAATCCAAAAATGAAGTACATTATGAAAGATAAAATGTATCAAATTTCAAAAAGTAGGTGTTTTAGTCATAACGGCTAGTTTGATTGGTTGTGGTGTGTTGGAACTCGAAGTTGCGTACAACACACGCTATTGTATTATTCAAAGAGAAGCGTACCTTGAAAGCTTGGGGTGTTACATTCTCCCCTCCTTCAAATAATTTCATCCTCGAAATTTCTAGAATAATACCACAAGAAAAGACTCAGGTGGTTCTTCATCATTTGTTCCTTGGTTTCCCACATTGCTTCTTCCATCTTATGGTTTCTCCATAAAACTTTTAACAGACAAGTCGTCCGGTTTCTCAGTACCTGTTCTCTCGTATCAAGAATCCAGACGGGCTCTTCGCAATAAGAAAGATCAGGTTCCAGTTCTGATTTCTTATAGGAGAGTACATGCGTTGGCCCAGACATGTATTTCCTCAATAGTGATATGTGGAACACATCGTTAACTTTGGAGAGACTTGACAACATTACCAAACAGTAAGTTACAACCCCAATTCCTTTTATAATTTTGAAAGGTTCGATGTACCCGAGACTCAATTTACCCTTTTATCGAAACATATAACTCCCTTCCATGGAGATACCTTCAAGAAAACATGATCTCTTACCTGAGATTCCAAATCCTTCCTTCGGTTATCAGCATAGCTCTTCTGTATACTTTGAGCTACTTTGATGTAGTTTTGGATTACCTTTACCTTTTCCATTGTTTCCACCACCAGTTTTGGGACTACAAGTTTTCTTTCACCAACATCATCCCAACAGGTTGGTGTGTGACATCTCTTTCCATATAACGCTTCATATGGTTCCATCCGAATACTTGAATGGAAGCTATTATTATAAGAAAATTCTACCAAAGGTAAATATTGATCCCACATACCCTGAAAGTCAAGATAAAAAAATCTCAAATGTCTTATAAGGTTTGAATAGTTCGTTCTCATTGTCCGTCTGTTTGAGGGTGGTAGGTAGTGCTCAAATGATGTTCAGTATCCAAGGCCTTCTGAAGACTCTTCCAGAATCTTGAAATAAAACGGGGATTACGATCAGAAACAATCGATAGGGGTACTCCCTGAAGTCTTACAACTTCATTAATATATAGACTTGTTATACGTTCAAGTGGTAAATCTTCCCTTATAGCAAGAAAATATGCTTACTTGGTATGATGATCAACAATGACCCATATTGCATCGTTCCTTCTAGGAGTCTTTGGTAGTCCCATGACAAAGTCTATAGTGATATTATCCCATTTCCACTTAGGTATGGGAAGAGGTTTCATGACTCCTCCAGGCTATTGCCTTCCAGCTTTCACTTGTTGACAAACCGTACATCTTGACACAAAATCAAAAATCTCCCTCTTCATGTTTGTCCCACAAAAAATTTTCCTTCAAATCTCTATACATTTTGGTGCTCCCAGGGTGTATAGAGAAATTGTAACTATGAGCATCATCCAATAATTCCCTTTTTAGATTAGGTATATTGGGAACACAAAGCCTCTTCCCAAATTTCAAAATTCCATTTTCATACACAAAGTCATTCAATCTCCCATCATTCACAACTTTAATCTTCTTTTTAAATTCTTCATCATCAGTCTGAGAACTCTTTATCCTTTCTAGTAAATATGGTTTGGCCACCATTTGAAAAATTATCGATGTTTCACCTTCCATG
Organism: Viscum album; assembly: GCA_963277665.1. Classification (NCBI taxonomy): domain Eukaryota; kingdom Viridiplantae; phylum Streptophyta; class Magnoliopsida; order Santalales; family Viscaceae; genus Viscum; species Viscum album. The sequence continues at coordinate 1,102,348,009 of OY728131.1, read as the reverse complement.
GTTATTCCCATATCCATCTTTACTAGATCCACGAAAATAGGATCCCTTTCAACTCTCATATTGTCCAAAACACCATGATCCTTTCTGCTCAAAGCATCTACCACCTTATTTGCCTTCCCCAGGTGGTAGTGTATAATGCAATCATAATCATTGAGTAGTTCAAGCCATCGCCTTTGTCTCACGTTGAGTTCTTTCTGTTAGAAATGTACTTAAAACTCTTTTGATCAGTATAAATATCACATTTCTCACCATAGATATAGTGTCTCCAAATCTTCAAAGAAAATATTACAGCTGCTAACTTAAGATCATGCGTAGAATAGTTCTGCTCAGGAATTTTCAGCTGTCGTGATGCAAAGGCAATAACCTTATAATTCTGCATAAGGACACAATCAAGTCCTTTTTTGATGCATCACTATAAATAACGAACTCATCATTCCCCGATGGTAGAGTCAACATAGGATCATTGAATAATCTTCTCTTCTGTTTTTCAAAACATTCTTCACATTATTTTGTCCAAAAAAATTTAACCCCTTTACGTGTGAGCTTCGTTAATGGGTTAGCCAATCGGGCAAAATTATGGAGGAAACACCGATAATAACCAGCTAAACCAATAAAACTGTGTACCTAAATTATACTCATCAGTGCTGTACATTATTGGATTGCCTTGGTCTTAGAAGGATCAATATAGATTTCATCCTTAGAGAAAATATGGCCAGGAAAAGAGATATCCTGAATCCATAATTCACACTTGCTAAACTTCCCATATAATTCATGTCTTCTAAGAGTCATGAGGATAATGAGCATGTGATTTTCATGATCTTCGTAACTTTTGGAATATACCAAGATATCATCAGTAAATACCACTACAAAGTCATCAAGATATTCCTTGAAAACTATGTTCATTAGATCCATGAAAATAGAGGGTGCATTAGTCAGCTCAAAAGGCATTACTATAAACTCGTAATGCCCGTACCTGGTTCGAAATGCTGTCTTTGGAATGTCTTCCTTCTTCACACACAACTGATTCTATCCAGATTGAAGGTCAATCTTTGAAAAGTATTGAGCTCCATGCATTTAGTCAAATAAATCATCAATGCGAGGTAGGGGATACTAGTTCTTTATTGTTATAGCATTGATTTCCCTATAGTCAATACATAACCTCATAGATCCATCTTTCTTCTTAACAAAAAGGACAGGGGATCCCCATGGAGAAACACTAGGGTGAATAAATCCCTTATTACTCAATTACTCTAGCTGTTTCTTTAGTTCAACTAATTCTACATTGTCCATTCTATAAGGGGTCTTCAATATAGGCCTTGAACCATGAATTAAATCAATGGAAAACTTAATTTCTTGTTCTGGAGAATTTCCAGGTAAATCTTAGTGAAACACATCAACATATTCTCTCACAATAGGTACATACTCTATTTGAACATTCCTTTCCTCACCCACAGTCATTTCATTCTCTTCCTCTCCAATAATTTAATTTAGTTGAGCTACTGGGGTGGATCTAGATAAGAATCTGGTGTTGAAGATTCAGATCTAAAGATTAGGTGTTCCTTATCATCATCATCAAAAATCATAACATCCTTATTCTTATAATAAATATTCGCATCATGGTCTGAAATCGAATCCATACCGAGGATTATATCATACTCAATCATATGTATGACTATGAGATCAACAGATAAAGAACATTTATGTGCTCTATTGGGGACTGATTCACAAAACCTTGTTGCAATGATACTTCCCTTAGGAGTTTTAACTGAAAACTTCCATGTTAAATCAAATTGGAAATATCTAATTTTTTTAGCAAACAGAGAAGATATGAAACAATGCAATGATCGAGAATCAAATAAATCCTTGGATAAACTTAAGGAAACCATTAAATTACCTGCCACCACGTCTTTCAGAGCTTCTACCTCAGCAGTAGTGATAGAATAAGCATGGACTTGATCCCTTGTCCTTTTCTGAGGTATGTTCCCCTGATGGTTAGAAATTTCATTTGCATAATGTCCCATCTCCCTGTAGTTGTAGCATTGAACATCGATAGCTTCTTTTTCCCCTTGCAATCAGGAGCTTGGTGGCCTTTTTCACCACACATGTAACAGACTCCCATTCCCTTTAAGAAAGTACTGAGGTGTTTCTTCCCACATTTACTGAAGGATGGATATTCAAATTTTCACTTCGTTCCCTTATTTCCATTCCCAGAGTGATCAGCAGATCTCTTCTGCTCTTTCTTTGCTTTAAAGTCGTAAGACTTAGAGAATTCTTTTTCTGTCTTGATAGCACATGAGACAATATATTCGTACGATGAGAAGGATTGTGACACTAATGCTTGACAAAGAAATGGTTTTAACCCATCAATGAAATGATCAATCTTACTTCTTGGGTTACGTATATAATCACCAGCATACCTTGCTACCCTTTTAAAGTTAGCCCCATACTTTGGGACATTCTCATCTTCCTTTTGTCTCAGACTCAGAAATTGCCTTTCCCTATATGCTCGATGGTCACAAGGAAATTATTTTTCTAAGAAAATCTATTTGAACTCTCTCCATTTCATATATGAGACTTCATCATCTTCCTTTGTGTTTTGTATCAATGACCAACATTGATCATCATCTCCAGTGAGGCAATAAACTGTCATGATAACTTTTTCCCTTTCACTACTCCCCAAAGCTTGGAATATTTTCTCTAGGGAACTTATCCATTTCTCATCTACCAATGGATTTGTACTCCCATATAATGTTGGTGGTTGTTTCCTCATGAAGTGATCTAACATTGATCCTCCACGCTGTGGATCAGGGTGCTCCATACGAATAAGGTTATTATTCATAACCTAAGTGAGTTATCCTAGTATGGTGATAAATTGATCAACACCAATTGTATCACCAGCTCCACTATAATTATCTTGAGCAGGAGGATAATCCCAACATGGAGTGCATGCATTGATACCGTCTCCATTTCTTCAACTAGGCACTATTTCTAAACAATGACATACACTAGATTAGTTTATGAATCATAGTACATAAATCCAAACTTATAAAACACTTAAAATGAATTGAACAATTTATGGATATAATCCATAATAATAAAAATGTTTTTTTGAGGAAGTATATACTCATAAACCCTTCATAATGGTTTGTAATGAAATTGATAATTATCCTAAGCATATCCCCCAGGAGTGTCGTAACCAAGAGTGCAGCAAGGCCCGTTGTAGTGCACTAGTTCCCGTTAGAGTCTTTCTCAAAGTGGTGTTTTCAGGTTTTACTCCTAGGTAAATCTGTTCCGGAGCCGCCTCTACCTACTCATTTCCAGAAAAGGATGTATTGGTCGAAAAACTCACAAAATCTCTACAATACCAAAATTCTAGGAAGTTCTTCTATACTAATCCTCAATGTTTTTCGTAGGGCTACGTGCTCTAATCAGAGTTTTTCTAAATCTAGCTTCCATGGATTGTACTAAATTGCCTCTGATACCAACTGTAACGCCTCGAACCCAGTTACACAGAGTTGGTGCATTATTATATAACATTGGCATTATCACAAAAGATCATGTCTTTAAATATCGATTAGTTTTGTAGCCATGCAATCACTAGATACAATCATAAAGTTTACATTACATCATAAAGTGAAAACTACAACAACATCTTGTCTCCACACACATATCCCCTTATACTATCCCTACAGGTCATTCATAAAATACTTCTTCACATCCTGGGAAAAATAAAACATAGAAAGGGGTGAGCTCAAATGCCCAGTGAGGATAAGAATATAGCGGAGACTTTCAAAAATAAGCATAAACATTTAAGGCAATGTATAGCTAAAACAAAAGCCTTTTAAACTTGAACTTCAGAATAATATGACAGAAATATAATGAAATAATTCCATTTACTTATTCACATGGATATTCAACTAGTCGAATAATCACATGCAATATCAATAACCACTTTCATAAAGATGGAATGCATAATGCCAGACTATCATAACCACATAGTCAAGGCCTTGTGCTAAGACTACAAATTCAATTTTGTCTAGGCCTTATGCCAAGACACTAGATTGTCTAATGAGACCTACCGATGCATCTAGGAGCTATAGCGGGCTCCACCTTTCACTTATTAAGTCCAATGAATTCCTCATATGAACAGGTTTAAACATAAAATAAACATTCGTATTAAAACTAGCATAGGAAATTTCAATACTTTATCCATAAACAATGAATGGTATTAAAATAAAACATCCACAATCAAACATATCACATAACCTTCAATACAATATGGAATTTTTTTATCATAATAAATAAACTTCAAATAAGCTTAAAATCCATCAAAGGATGTTGACATAGATGAAATCAAAACTATTTGAGAGAAATGTCTCTTTTTTTTAAATCATTTAAAAGTCACATTATTATAAAAGAAAAAATTTACTTTGAAAATATTATTATAATCTTTTAAGGGAATATTAGAAAATTTTATAATGGCGGAAAATATCTGCACCCACCGTATAAGTTAAAAAAAGACATTCTTACCTTAATTTTGTCGAAAAGGTTAAAAAGGACTTTGTTTGGAAAATGACAGAAAGATTCCTTTATAAACTTATTATAAAAAGTCACAAAGGGTATAAAAAACTTTAACCCATAGTCTATAATATAGTAAGAATGCTTTGAAATGAATTTTTAAGAAACATGGATGTGGATGATAAAGAGGTCCCGGTAGATAATTACATATAAACAAACTCGGATAATAAAGAGATTGTGAAAGAAACCCTTACCTTGTACTTTTTCTTCATTCAGGGTAGGTTAAACTCTTGTATAATAGTGATATAATTTTTCTTAAATAATAAAATAATCATATACATTAATATGATATCATATATTATCTTTTAACATTTCTTTGTTAATAATATCTTAGTATTATCGTCGTTTCAGGTGTTAACTTACTCGTTTTCTTTTATATGTTTTGTTACATAAGCCATGTTTGTTATGGATAGGTTATGTCTTATTCATATCCAGAATTATATAAATTCCTTAAACATTATTTTTAATCATCAAATGAAAATTAGTCTTGAATGGATTCGATGAGGAATGAATCTCATCGCATTCGTGGAGACGGTAGTCCGTACGTACGCACGAGCGACAATATCATTATTTTGATATTAAAATTATATATAATTGGATGGTATATCATATATACATAATCATTATCATGTTATATTTATTATTTACATGAATTACACATCATTATTATACCCATACAAATAATAATGTATTTAATAACAATTACCCCACGACGTGGAGACGGTAAGCCGTACGTACGCACGTATGGTGACATGTCATTCAAGGGATGGATAGAATAATGAATTTGGTTGTTCCATACTTATAATAACATCTCAGTATATATAAGATACTGAAGTTATTATTTTAGAATGGAAATAACAAATAAAGAAGAAGTGGAAGAAGAAAGGAACTTGAAAAAGGGTGGTGAAAACATTACCTCTTCTTCGGGTTCTTCCTTTTGATTTGATCAAAAGGTATCCTTAGGTAGGATTTCTGACTAAAGTAAGGCCTCTAGGATTAATGGAGGATAGTTGATATGGTATTTGGGTAGATATTGGTCAAACAAAAAGGCTTTAATGGTATGAAGAATTGGTTAAAAGTGGTGTCCTTTTATAAGGGGGGAGGGGCTCTTTAGAAAAAACATAAAGTATTATTTTATAATAAATTCATATTCAATTTCTAATGGCTCCAAAGTAGATTATTAAAATAATATGGCGGGGATAGGTCGAAAAGAACTCAACCAATAGGTTTTAGACAGGTTTGGGTCACTTTATTAACCTTATCATTTATTTTCAACTCTTAGTTAATTAGTTTGACACTTACCATGTCACTTTGTATTTTTATATTATATAGTTAATATTTGTTTTAAAAACTCATTTATGTCAATTTTGACACTATGTAATACTTTATTTTTGTTAAAGTCATAAAAACATTATTAATTCGAATAAAATTCATTTAAGAAATCTTAATATGTAATATTAACCAATAAAATTCGTGTAAGTCATTAAAACTTTCAAATTATATTTATTTTATCATTTATAATACTAATTATTTTATTTTTTCATTATTAAGGAAAATATTGCATCATTATTGTGTCCTAAATAAATTTAACTATTCAATGTCTAAAAATTATAAATAAAATACCATTTTTTAGAAAATATTTTTATCTTTCTAATTAATATTTATAGTCGAAAATATAATATATATAACCCTATGTAAAAATTGTTTTTTAAAAGATATATGCTTTTGTCATTTTTTTATTAACTTTAATTTAATTAATATAAAGTGTCATTATCATTTACAAGTGGATCCATGGGGTCCCAAAATCGTCCCAAAGATGCCCATGGTCGGACATGTATCAACCAATAGGGTTAGGACACGTTTTAGGGTAATTTATTATTATTATAATATTATTTTTTACCCTTATTTACCGGATTTCCCCTTTAACCATGGTAAATAAAATATTTACCGAAGTAATTATTCAAAATGACTAAAAATAAAAGTTACCTATTTAAAAAATTTGTACCTCATGATTATAAATGTGGAATCCATTTTTCTAAATTCAAAACACAGAAGTGGCAGAAATTAATTTATAATTAATTCCCGTTGTCAAAACAAAAAGCGTGTTTTTAAAAAATAATAACTATCAAAAGATTGACACTTGTTTATGTCCAGTTTAAATGTGAAATTACGTCCAATGACAAAAATTGTATTTAATGGTAAATATATATTCTAAATATTCTTTAAAACCACTCAAATTCATAATTTATCACTATTAAAAATTTTGATTAAAAAAGTTGTTTTTAATTAAAATTTAGTGATTTTCACTATTCATCAAAATTTGAAAGTTTTCAGAAAAATATCAAAAATTTACCCTAAGATAATTTCGATATTCTGAATCCAAAAATGAAGTCCATTTTGAAATATAAAATGTATAAAATTTCAAAAAGTGGGTGTTACTATTCACAACGGCTAGTTTGATTGATTGTGGAGTGTTAGAACTCGAAGATGCGTACAACACGCGCTATTGTATTATTCAAAGAGAAGCATACCGTGGAATCATGGGGTGTTACAATTTTATAAAAATTAAAACAAGGGTATAAATGACTTTAACCCATAGTTTAGTAAATAGTGAATTTTTTTTGAAATACATTTTTAAGAAATACGAATGTGGATGATAAAGAAGTCCTAGTAGATACTCACATATAAACGGCCTCAGATAATAATGAGATTGTAAAATTAACCATTACCTTGTATTATTCCATAGAATAAGGTATGATAACCTCTTATATAATTGTTAAATAATTGTTATTAAATTTTACAAGAATCATTATACATAAATATGATATCATATTTGATCTTCTAATATTTCTTTGTTAATAATATTACATTAGTATCATTGTTTCGGGTGTTAACTGATTCATTTTCCATTATAAGTTTAGTTAGGTAAGTCAGATTTGTTATATATAGGATGTATTTTATTCATATAAATAATGATATTATGTTCTTAAACATAATTTTTAATCATCAAATGAAAATTATTCTTGAATGGTTACGATGGGGAACAAAATCTCATCATGTCATTCAGTCGGTAAGCCATATGTATGCACGAGTGACAATATCATTACATTGATGTTGAATTGTATGTAGTTGGATATTATATTATATATAAAGAATAATTAACATGTTATATTTACTATTTACATCAATTATACTATTTATTATACTCATCAAAATAATAAACTGTTGAATAACAAACTACACCACGATGTGGAGACGGTAAGCCGTATGTACGCACGTATGGTGACGTTTTCATTCATAGGATGGATAGAATAATGAATATAGTTGTAACATATTTATAATAACATAAAATTATGTATAGGGTACTAGATTTATTATTTTGGTTTGGAAACAACAAATAAATTCGAAGCATAAGAAGAAAATAACTTTGAAAGATGTGATGAAATAATTACCTATTCTTTGGGTTATTTTTTATGATTTGAACAAAGGGATCCTTATATTGGATTTAGAATCAAATTAATTCCTCTAGGTTTAATTGAGGGTATTTGGGAGGATATTTTCTTAGGGTTTGGATGAGTCAAATGGCTTTGGAGGTGTGAAATTAAGAGAAAGGGAAGTACCATTTTTTTAAGAGAGGTGAGGGTCACTTTAGGAAAAGCATGAAATATTAATTTATTATAAAGTATTTTTAGTTTATAATGGATCAAAAAGGATTTATTTCATGGTTAAATTGGGTCTGGGTAGAAAAAATCTCAACCAATAGGTTTTAGACAAGTTTAAGTTACCATATTGACCTTATCTTTTAGATTTAACTCTAGGTTAAATAGTATAACTTTTACCATGTCTTCTTGTATTTTTATATTACATGGTTTATAAACTCACTATAAAATTCCAAGAGAACCAAAAGTGGTTCATTAATGATATAGATTTCATTATATAAGTCCTTTGGCCGAACCTTATATCTTTTAGAATATTATATCATTTAATAAAATAGTATTTGTTTTAAAAACTCAGTTTTTATGAAAGTCATAAAACCTTATCACATAGAAAAAAATTTATTTAATAAACCCCAACATGTCATATTAATCTAAATAATTTGTGTAATTCATAAAAAGTATAAATTAACATTTATTTTAATATTTATAATATCAATTATCTTAATATTTCATTAATAAGTTAATTACTGCATCATCATTATGTCATAAATAAATTTAATTATTTAATTCCTAAAAATTATAAATAAAATACCATGATGTAGGAAATATTTTTTTCTTTCTAATGAAAATTTATAGTCAAATTTATCTTATGTGTAACCCTATTTTAATAATGTTTTAGCTATTAAAATATAAATTTAATATTTTTTACTCTTCTTTAAATAAAATATAATAAATTTAATAATCTAAAACAAGTGGATAAAAAAGGATAATATTTTATTTATAAGGTTTATTTTGGTCAAAATGCACTTATCCAACAGAATTAGGACATGTTTTGGGGTACTTATAATATCATTTTTACCTTTAATTACCCTATTTAATTTTAACATTGGTAAATAAAATTCAAAAGTTACTATTCTACAAAATTTATTTTCATTTGATTAAACCAAATTTTACATACTTATTTAAACAATGTCTCTCATATTTTTTAAATTCAATTCATAGTAGCAGTAAAATTACGTTTTATACAAATTTTCAAATGTTCCTAGAAGGTGGGTAAAAGATGGTAAAAAGTTCAACAAAATTTTATATATGTAATAATATTATAAAATTACATAAATGAATGAAATTGGACAAATATAGGTATCATGTATCAATTTTGGATTTAAAATAAATATAAATTAAAAATAATTATTTAAATAAAAATTCAGTTTAAAACAATAACACGTTGTTTTTCACAATTCATCAAAAATTGCAAGTTTTCAGAAAAAAACCCAAAATTCACCCAAATCTAATTTTGTTATTAAGAATCCAAAAATTAAGTCCATTTTGAAAAATAAAATTTATAAAACTTCAAAATGTGTGTATTATTATTCATAACTGGTTTTAAAATGGCTAGTTTGATTTTTCGTGGTGTGTTAGAACATGAAGTTGCATACACTACAAGCTATTTTATCATTCAAAGGGAAATGTACCATGGAAGCTTTGGGTGTTACATTCTTCCTCCTTCAAATAATTTCCTCCTCAAAATTTCTAGAATACTACTTCATAAAAAGATTCGGGTGGTTCTTCCTCATATGTTTATGAGGTTCCCACACCGCCTCATTCATTTTATGGTTTCTCCAAATAATTTTTACTAGGTGAGTCATCTGGGTTCTCAACACTTTTTATATGGTATTAAAAATCATGATAGGATCTTCACAAAAAGACAGATCATGATCCAGTTCTAATTTTTATATGAGAGTACATGCATTGCGTTAGGCATGTATTTTCTCAATATTGATATGTGGAACATGTCATGAACATTGGAAAGGCTTGGAGGAATTTCCAAATGGTATGATACAAATCCAATTTGTTCTAGAATTTCGAAAGGTCTTATGTACCTAGAACTTAATTTACCATTTTTACCAAATTTTATAACACCCTTATATGGAAGTACCTTCAATAAAACCTGATCTCATACTTGAAATTATAAATCCTTTATTCAGTTATCAGCATAGATCTTTTGCCTACATTGACCTTATTTGATGTGGGTTTGGATGATCTTCACCATTTCTATTGTTTCCTCAAAAACATCTGGGCCTATGAGTTTTCTTTCACCCATATTATCCCAACAAGGTTGTGTGCGACATCTATTTCCATATAACGTTTCATATAGTGCCATCTGAATAATTGAATGGAAGCTATTTTTATAGTATAATTCCACCAAAGGTAAATATTGATCCCATATACATTGAAAGTCATGTGATAAAGATCTCAACATGACTTCTAAGGTTTTAATAGTCCGTTCTGATTGTCTATCAGTTTGAGGGTGGTAGGCGGTGCTCAAATGAAATTCATTATCTAGGTCTTTCTGATGACTTTTCCAGAATCTTATTGTAAAATGGGGATCACGATCAGAAACAGTCTATAGGGGTGCACCATGAAGTCTTACAAATTCGTTAATATATATTCTTTCTAAACATTCAAGTGTTAAATCTTTTCTTATACCAAGAAAATGTGATGACTTGGTAAAACAATCAACAATGACTCATATTGTATTGTTCTTTCTAGGAGTCTTTGGTAGCCCCACGACAAAGTCCATCGTAATATCAACCCATTTCCACTTAGGTATGGTAAGAGGTTACATGACCCCTCAAGTATGTTGTCTAATAGCCTTCACCTATTGAAAATCCCTACATTTTGACACATAATCTGAAATCTCCCTCTTCTTATTGTCCCACCAAAAATGTTCCTTCAAATCTCTATACATCTTAGTACTACCAGGGTGTATAGAGAAATTGAATCTATGAGCATCATCCCTAAATTTCCTTTTTAGATCTAGTATATTGGGTACACAATGTATCTTCCTAAATTTCAAAATTCTATCTTCATATATGAAGTCAATCAACCTCCCATTGTTCATAGTTTTAATTTTTTTTGAAACTATTCATCATCAGTCTGAGAAATATTTATCCTTTCTAGTAAATATGGTTTGGAAACCATTTTAAAAAGTATTGATGTTTCACCTTCCATGATTATTCCCATATCCATATTTACTAGATCCATGAACATAGGATCTCTTTAAACTCTAATCTTGTTCAAAAATCCATGATCCTTTCTACTCAAAGCATATGACACTTTATTTTCCTTCCTATGGTGGTAGTGTATAGTGAAATCATAATCTTTTAGTAGTTCGAGTCATCACCTATTCCTCATATTGAGTTCTTTTTGTGAGAAAATATACTTCAATCTCTTGTGATCAGTATATATCTCACATTTTTTACCATAGAGATAGTGTCTCTGTATCTTCAAATCAAATATTATAGATGCTAACTCATGATCATGAGTAGGATTTTTTTGTTCCTGAATTTTTAGCTGTTGTGATGCATAGGAAATAAATCTATCATTCAGCATAAGGACACAACGAAATCCTTTATTGGATTCATCACTATAAATGACAAACCTATCATTCCCATATGGTTGAGTCAAGATAGGATAATTGACTAATATTATGTTCAATTCATCAAAACATTCTTCATACTCTTTTTTCCAAACAAATTTAACCCCTTTACATTTGAGTTGGGTTAATGGGTTATCCCATTGGGAAAAATTCTGTATGAAATGCCAATAATAACCTACTAAACCAATAAAACTGCTTACCTCAGTTATACTCATCAGTGTTGGACATTCATGTATTTCTCTTGTCTTAGAAGGATAAATAGAGATTCCATCCTTAGAGACAATATGGCCAAGAAAATAAATCTCTTGAAGCCATAATTCACACTTTCTAAACATCCCATATATTTCATTTCTTCGAAGAGTCATTAGAATAACACCCAAGTGATTTTCATGATCTTCGTATATTTTTATGTATACCAAGATATAATAAATAAATACCATGAAAAATTCATAAAGATATTCCTTGAAAACACTATTCATTAGATCCATGAAAACAAAGGGTGTATTAGTTAATCCAAAAGGCATTACTGTAAACTATTATTTCCCATACCTGATTTGAAATGCTATCTTTAGAATATATTCCTTTTTCATGCACAACTGATGGTATCCAGATCGAAGTTCAATGTTTGAAAAATATTGAGCTTCATGAAGTTGATCAAATAAATCAATAATGTGAGGTAGGGGATACTTGTTCTATATTGTTTTAGCATTGATATCCCTATAGTCAATCCACAACCTCATAGATCCATCTTTGTTATTAACAAAAAAATAGGGGATTCCCATGGAGAAACACTCAGGAGAATGAATAAATTAGTACTCAATTCCTCTTGTTGTGTCTTTAGTTCAACTAATTCCTTAGTGGATATTCTTTAAGGGGTCATCAATATGGGCCTTGAACAAGGAATTTAGTTAATAAAAAACTCAATTTTTTTCTAGAGGATGTCCTAGTAAATACTTTGGAAACATGTCAACATATTCTTGCACAATATGTGCATCCTCTATTCGAACATTATTTTCCTCACCCATGGTTATTTCACTCCCTTCCTCCCCAATAATTTAATTTAGTAGAGCTACTGTGGGTGGATCTAGATGAGAATCAGATGGTGACGTTTCTTCTCTAAAGATAAGGTATTCTTTATCATCATCAAAAATGGTAACCTCCATCTTCTTACAATAAATTTTTTCCTCATGGTTCGAAATCCAATCCATACCGAGGATTATATCAAATTCAATCATGGGTATGTTTATGAAATCAACAGATAAAGAACATTTATATTCCATAATGGTAACTGATTCACAAAATATTGTTTCAATGATACTTCCCTTAAGAGTTTTGACTGAAAAATATCTTGATAAACCAAATTGGAAATATATAATTTTCTAGGAAAACTAGGAAGATATAAAAGATTATGATGATCCAGAATCAAATAAAGCATTTTCTAAATTTGATGAAACGATTAATGTACCTACCACCACATCATTCAGAACTTTAACCTCTACAGTAATGATTGCATAAGCTTGTCCTTGAACCCTTTTCCTTTTCTGAGTTAGGTTTCCTTGAATCATAGGAAATTCATTTTCATAATTCCCCATTTCTTTACAAATGTAGCATTCAACATTTATAGTCTCCCTATTCCTCCATGTAATCATGAGCGTGGTGTCCTTTTCACCACACTGGTAAAAAATTCATACTCTCTTCAGGAAAGTATTGGGGTGTTTCTTCCCATATTTACTACAGGATGAAAATTCAACTTTTCCCTTCTTCCCCTTATTTCCATTTCCAGAGTGTTCAACAAATCTCTTCTTCTCTTGCATTGCTTTAAAGTTTTATGAAATTGAGAATTCATTTTCTCTCTTGATAGCACATGAGACTATATCTGTGTACAATGAGAAGGATTTTGAGACTAATTCTCGATGGAGAAATTATTTTAACCCATAAAATAATTGATAAATAATTCTCCTTGGGTTACATATATAATCTGCAACATTCCTTTCAAACCTTGTAAAGTTAGCCACATACTTTTCAAAATTATTATCCTACTTTTCCCTCAAACTCAGAAATTTCCTTTCCATATCCTCTCGATGGCCATGAAAAAAGAATTTTTCTAATAAAAGCAGGTTAAACTCCCACTAATCCATATTTGTTACTTCTTCATCCTTTTTTGTGATTTGAATTAATGACCACCATTGATCTGCATCTCCTATGAGGGGATAAACTGCCATGAAAACTTTTTCTCATTCGCTACTCTCAAAAGCATGAAATATTTTTTTGAAGGAATTTATCCATTACTCCGCTACAGATGGATTTTTAATCCCATTGAATTTCTACTGTTGTTTCCTCATGAATCTGTCTAACATTGATCCTCTAAATTGTGGATTAGGGTACTCCATATGGGTAATGTTATTATTCATAACCTGAGTGAGTTGTCCCAGTATGGTTAAAATTTGTTCAGCACCAGTTGTATCACCAGATCCACTATAATTATCTTGAGTAGGAGGGAAACCTCTAAATAGATTATGTACATCCACAGAGATTCCATTCCTTCCACTAGGCACCATTTCTAAACAATGGAATACACTATATCAGATTATGAATCACAATACATAATTCCAAAATAGTAAAATACCAAACATAAATAGAATAATTTATGCATATAATCCATAATAGTAAAAAAATTCTTTGAATAATTATTTTCTCATAAATCATTTATAATGGTTTGTAAATAAAATGTGAATTATCCAAAGCATATCCCCTGGGAGTATCGTAACCAAAAGTGAAACAAGGCCCATTGTCATGCACTAGTTTCCGTTCAAGTCTAGCTTAAAGTGGTGTTTTAAGGTTTTACCACAAGATACATCTATTCCAGAGCTTCCTCTACCTACTCATATCCTGAAATGGATCTATTTCTTGAAGAATTCAAAAAATCTCTACATTACCAAAATTCTAGGAAGTTTTTCTATACTAATCCTTAAAGTCTATCTTGGGTTAATGTTCTCTAATCAGTGTTTTTCTAAATCTATCTTCCAAGGTTTGCACTAAACTTCCTTTGATACCTAGTGCAACATCCCAAACCCAGTTACTCGGAGTTGGTGCATTGTTACCTGACATTGGCATGATACAAAGAATCATGTCTCGAAAGACAGAACAATTTAGTACACATAGAAGTAATATATACATACAAAAGTTTTAAATTACATTAATAATTGAAAAGCAACATTGTGTCTCATTAGAACACACTAATATCCCTCATCCTATCCCTGTAGTTCAGTCATAATATACTTCTTCACATCCTGTGAAAAATGAAACATAAGAAAGGGGTGAGCTTAGATGCTCAGTAAGGATAACAATACAGTGGAAAATTTCATAAATAAGCATAAACATTTAAGTAAATGTATAAGACTAAAACACAAGTATTTTAAACATAAAATTCAAAATAATATAGAAAAGTTAAATCAAGTAATTACATTTACATATTTACATGGATATTCTACTAGTTGAATAATCACATGTAATATCAATAACTAATTTTAAAATGATGGAATGCATAATGTCGGAAATCATAACCACATAGTCAAGGCCTCGTTCCAATACTACAAATAAAGTTTTTTTCAAGGCCTTATGCCAATAAACTAATTTGTCTCATGAGACCTACCGATGCTATGAGGAGTAATAGCGAGATCCACTCGTCATTTACTATGTCCAATGCATTCCTCGTATGAAAAGGATGAAACATAACATCAACATTTGTATTAAAACTAGCATTCAAAATGTCAATACTTTATCCCTAAAAAAAGAATGGTATAAAAATAGCACATCCAAATTCAAACATATCATAAAACAATAAATACAATATGAAATACTATATCAATATAAATCTATATCAAATAAGAGTAAAATCCAACAAAGGATGTTGACATAGACGAAGTCAAAACTATTTAAGAGAAATAACTCTTTAAATTTTGAAATCATTTAAAATTCATGTAATTATAAAAGAAAACATTTATATTGAAAATATTCTTACAATCTTGTAATGGAATCTTCGACGGTGTTATAATGGTAGAAAATAGGTGCACCCTCCGTATAACTTAAAAAATACATTTTTTCATTAATTTTTCAAAAAGTTCATAAAGTACCTTGTTTAGAAAGAGACAGAAAGATTCATTTCAAACCATTTTATAAAAATTAAAATAAGGGCATAAATGAATTTAACCCATAGTCTAGGAAATATTAAAAAAAATTGAAATACATTTTTAAGAAACATAGATATGGATGATAATGAGGTCTCAGTAGATACTAACGTATAAACAACCTTGGATAATAAAGATGTTGTAAAATTAACCCTTTACATGTATTCTTCCTTAGAAGAGGGTATGTTAACCTCCTTTATAATATTTAAATAATTGTTATTAATTTTACAAGAATACTCATACATAAATATGATATCATATATGATCTTCTAATATTTCATTGTTTATAATATTTTAGTAGTATCATTGTTTTGGGTGTTAACTGATTTATTTTTATTTATAAGTTTTTTAGGTAAGACATGTTTGTTATGGATATAATTTATTTAATTCATATCAATAATGATATTAAGTTCTTAAAAATTATTTTTAATCTTCAAATGAAAATTATTTTTGAATGGTTACGATGGGGAATGAAATCTCATCGCGTCGTGGAGATGGTAAGCCGTATGTACGCCCGAGCGACAATGTCATTACATTAATTGTAAAATCATATGTAGTTGGATGGTATATTATATATATATAATCATTAAGATGTTATATTTATGATTTACATCTATTATACTCATTTTTATACCCATCAAAATAATAAAGTGTTTAATAAAAAACTACATCAGGATGCGGAGACGGTAAGCCGTATGTATGCACGTATGGTGACTTTGTCATTCATAGGATAGATAGAATAATTAATATGGTTGTAGCATATTTATAATAACATCAAATCATGTATAAGGTACTAGATTTATTATTTTGGGATGAAAACCAAAAAGAAATAGGTCGCAGAAGAAGAAAAGAACATTGAAAGAGGTGATGAAATAATTATCTCTTCTTTGGGATCTTCTTTATGATTTGAACAAAGGGATCCTTAGGTTGTATTTTGGATCAATTTAATGAATCTAGGATTAATTTAGGGAAGTTTGGAGGAGATTTTATTAGGTTTTGGATGATTCAAATGGCTTTGGAGGTGTGAACTTAAGAGAAGGTGAAATACCATTTTTTAAGAGAGGTGGGGGTCACTTTAGGAAAAACATGAAATATTAATTTATTATAAAGTGATTTTAGGTTTATAATGGATATAAAAAGATTTATTTCGAGGATAAGGTGGGTATGGATCAAAAAATTCTCATCCAAAAGATTTTATTCAAGTTTAGGTCACCATATTAACCTTATCTTTTAGATTTAACTCTTGATCAAATAGTATAACTTTTACCACATCTTCTTATATTTTTATATTAAATGGTTAATAAATTCACTATAAAATTCCATGAGATCCATAAGTGGTTCATTAATGATATATATGTCATTATATAAGTCCTTTTTCTGAAACTTATATCTTTAGGAATATTTTATAATTTAATAAAATGGTATTTGTTTTAAAAACTCATTTAGGTCAATTTTGACACTATTTAGTAATTGGTTTTTTTGAATGTCATAAAAAATTTATCACTTAGAAATAAAGTTATATAATCAACAATAATATGTCATATTAATCATGAAAATTTTCATAATTAATCAAAAGTGTAAATTTATATTTATTTTAATATCTATAATATCAATTATTTTAATCTTTCATTAATAAGGTAATTATTTCTTCATCATTGTGTCCTAAATAAATTTTATTATTTAATGTCTAAAAATTATAAATAAAATACCATGATGTAGGAAATATTTTTATACTTCTATTGAATATTTATAGTCAAATATATCTTATGTTTAAACATATATTAAAAATTTTTTAGTTATTAAAATTTGAATTTAACACTTTAAACCCTTCTTTATATAAAATATAATAAATGTCCTAATGTAATAAAAGTGGATAAAAAAGGATAATATTCTATTACTAATGATGATTTTGGTTGAAATGAACTTATCCAATACAATTAGGACATGTTTTGGTGTACTTACAATATCCTTTTTACCTTTAATTACCTTATTACTTTCAACTGTGGTAAATAAAATTAAAAACTTACTATTCACCAAAAATTATTTTTATCCTATTAAACCACATTTTAATTACTGATGTCAACCACATATCTTGGATTTTTGAAATTCAATTCACAGAATCTGAAAAATTATGTTTTATGAAAATTTGTCAATGTGCCTAGAAGGTGGGTAAAAGACGTTAAAAAGATCTATAAATTTTTTTATATCTAATCTTATTATAAAATTACTTAAATTAATTAAATTGGACTAATACAGGTATTATGTATCAATTTTGTCTTTAAAATAATTTTAAATTAAAAATAATTATTTAAATAAATTGTTGGCTTTAAACAATAACATAGTGTTTCTTACTATTCACTAAAAATTAAATGTTTTCAAAAAATACCAAAAATTCACCCTAAGCTAATTTTGATATTCCGAATCCAAAAATAAAGTCCATGTTGAAAAATAAATTTTATGAAATTTTAAAAAGTGGGTATTACAATTGATAACTACATTTAAAATGGCAAGTTTGATTTATCAATGTGTTCTAGAACTCGATGTTGCATACAACGTAAGCTATTGTATTATTCAAAGAATAACATACCATGGATGCTTGGGGTGTTACAACTATTATTACTACCTGTAATCTAGATCTTGATGAAGTTGAAAAACCAATGATTCAAACGTGTTTTAGAGGTATGACTGGAAGTATTCTCTACGTGATAGCTAGCCGACCTGATATAATTTTTAGTGTGTGTATGTGTTCTCAAAAGATTCAAACTACAATATTATTAAATGAATTTCAAAATATCTCAAGTTGATAACCAATTTAAGGCTTTTCAAACTACAGGAAAATCATTTGATCTAGTGATTTATTAAGATGATGATTCTTATTGATTCATGTTAGATATAAAAAAACCTCAAGAACATTTAAACTTTTAGGAAAGTATCTAGTTTCATTGTGTAGTAAGAAAAAAAAATTATTTTTCATTATCTACTATAGAATATGACAACATTTTTGTATGTAGTTTTTGTGCACAAATTTAGTGGATGAAACACACTTTAATAGACTACGGATATCAATTATTACATGTTCTAATAAACGTTGACCCCAAAAGTTCAATAAATATTTCCAATAATATAGTTCCAAAATTCAAGGTCAAAGCACAACAATATAATAAATCACTTTTTGAGAGACCATTTTCTAAAAGGGACTATCAATCTTCAGTTTATTTGAATAGAACATCAGTTAGCTGATATATTTACTAGACCTTAAATTTTGAGAGAATGAACTATATCAAACATGTAGTATAAATTATTATCTTTAACTGAGTTTATTTTTATTGGATATGACACATCATTGATATGACACACAGTTGGTATGACACACCATTGGTATGACACACTTTTGTGTATGGAACACCATTATGTATGACACATTGTTGGGTATGAAACACTTTTGGGTTGTATCACCAATGTTGTCTCACCATTGTTATTGTCTCACCATTGGATTGTCTCACCATTGTGGTTGACACATATTTTTCTTGTCACACCATCAATTTCATGTCTTTGGGAATTTTATTTTCCTAATGATTTTGAACCCTCAGTTTATTATCTTTTGATTTATGTCTTTTTTACAACCTGATACATGTATTTTTTCCTGATTTTCAAATTTGATTTAAATTATTGAATGCAAAATGTTACAAATTATACAAAAATGAAACTTTTTTTATTTCTAACACACCTCTACTCTACCGCATTTCTCTCTTGAACCCAGTATAACCTATCATCTCCTGACCATCAAACATGCAAGCTTTTTCATTACCTTCACCAAAGAAATCTAATCCAATTTGTATATAAAGAATAAATTATACTTAAAATTCTTTGTCGAAATATTTGTATCCTAGTAAGAAACTAAAAAGTATAGTAGAGTGTTCATCCTGAGCTATAAAAAAATTTAGGGGTACCTAAGAAGGGAGTGTAAGCTAGGTGGATATAATCAAGTAAATATTTAGTTCTATAAGTCATTTAGAAACAGGGATGGTTGGACTAGTTATCTTCAAATGAGAGACATTTATACCCTATGTTAGGACATTGGTTTTACCATAATTTAGATTTTTGTATTTGAGTAAGTGGAAGAGTACGAAATCTAAATAAAACATAATGGTCATAGGATCATGTTTTCTTCATAGAAGTGGGAAAACTGTCTAAAATTCCCTATTTGGGGTGCATTAAAGGACTATCAAGGAACCATTCTTAATAAAGATGTTTTTGTTTAGAAAGAATCACATTCATAGTTAAAAATTCAAATAACTGTTAGAAGGCCATTTTCTTCAATGTTGGGGAGATGTGTAGGTTTCTCTTCATGTTTATTCGACAGATGACCAGCCCCATGAAAAGTGATATTTTTACCTTGACAAATTATGATGTATATTTGTAATGTCCAATGAAAAGAAGACTTAGGATTAATCTATGAAGATATCTCATGGTTCATCTGTTTGATATGATTAAACTGACATCAAGATTTAACTCCATTATTGACTTGATGATTATTTCAGTCATGCTAAAAAATAGTAATTGATGAAATAGTTATTTTAGGATTTAACTCATATAATGATGAAATAGTTATTGATTGTGGTGTTTTTCACAAATAAAAATCTATTTGATCATGAATAAGGATTATATGGAACCCCTATAAGAAACAATTGGTAACTAATAATGATAATTTTTATGTTGAGTTTAACTTGTTGGATCATCCCACTAGACCGAGGGACATAGTTGAACCTGGTTTAGATCTAGATGAGATTGTTGTATATATAGTTGATGTAAAAGAATATGTGGTGGAAGAATAAATGGAAAAGGATCCTCTACTTGATGAAGGAAGTGACCCAGATTTTTCTCCAAAATCACCTATCATTTCTTATGAAGCTTCTATCCCACCTAGGAGGCTTCTAAAAAGTGAAAAGATTTTAAAGAGTGAAGAAGAATAAATAGAGGATTCTGGGGAAGATCAATTTTAAAGAAACTCAATGTTTGATGATGAGTAAGATAATGGTGATGATGAAGAAAATGATTAGAATAGAAAAGGAAATGAAAGTTGTAATGGTAATATAGATTATAAAAATAGTCGTGATAGTGAAGAAGATGATTATTATTTTGTCCCAAGTGATTCAGTTGGGAGATTTAGATGGAGACATTTAGCGATACATGTTGAAATTCATGTTTCACCTAATAAATCTATAGATAAACTAGATCTTTCTACAAAAGTGGAGACAAATATCAAAGATAAAAATGGACTTGTCAATGGGGAAAAATACCTATATATGGAAATATTATAAAGAATTTCTATCTATTGAAGGAGTTGAATCTAGCTATGATGGTGATGGTAAAACATTTTCTTTTACTTATATGGTGGAAATTATGTATGTGATTGCTGCTGTTGGGAAGCCTACAACTAAATAAAAGAAAAAGGCTCTTGTTGAGGAAGAATATTGAACTAAATAGTTTGGTGATAAACATGATCGTGGGCCTCCTTTGTATATGAATGTGGAAGTATAATCTTGTGTTGATGGTTAAAATTATAATTTTCATATGATAGAGCCACCAGATGTTGTTAAAAAATAGACTGTTAGACTTCCATTGTTGTTGCATAGACTGAAAATGCTTAGAATGTTAAATTTACTATTAATGTACTAGCTTTGGTTGTTCCTGATATTGTACCTATTTTTTATAAAACAACTTTTTATAAAGACAAAGGTAGCTTGGTTGATCCTATGTTTTAAGAGTGGGACAAATTATCAAGTGATGTAGGTTTTGCATAAAAGAATAGAGGACCTGAGGTTCAAAAAGAAATTGATCTCAAATGATCACTAGTTGAACATGTTGATGTTGCTAGATTGTTGATTTTTTTTGTTTTTTATAGGCCACCTGAACCTTCACCTACTGCTCCTATCCTAGTTAACTTAGTCACCAAGGGTGATGTGTAAAATTTAATAGGGGAGATTCTTTCAGATTTTGATAGGTTTTTGATGATTCATGCTCCACTGTTGAAAAAGGTGAGTGAGAATGATTCCATATATATTTTTGTGTTATTTATTCATCACATTCAACCTAAAATGATTAATTACATCTAGGAAATTGTGATTTAAAATAAAAGTATAATAAGAAAGATTTAGTCTTCCATGTCATTAATTGAGGAGATGGAATCTTATTTTAATTCTTATATAGATGGTATTCCAATGATTCTTGAAGATTTATCCTCAGATAGTTTTATTTCTCCTCCTCCTTCTCCTATAATATTTTATGGCAAGGAAATCAGATATGCTATCAGATAAGAGTTGGGAACTGCCTCATCCAGTGATTCAAATTTTATTCTTGACCAAACCCAAGAAACATTGAGTTAGATAAGATACAATAGTGACCATGTTATTAAGTTTATTTCCTCATTCAATTGGTATATAAAATCCAAAAGATAGAAAATTACCATTTCCATCCAATTATATCTCTCTAGGATTTACAAAAAGCATTCCAGGGATACTAACTTTTTGTTTTGGTATAAAATTTCAGAATTCCCCTTTTATTCTTTCCTTAAAATCATAATCTAGGGAATTAAAAGAAGTGACTCAAATGGTTTAATTACTTATAGAAGAAAAAGGTGATTTCGTTAGTGCCATGGAGAGAGGTGGACATATCATTATGGAATTTATAAAACTCACATGACCCTTTATCTATGTTCATGGAAAGTCTTTTGTTGCTCATGAACCCATTCCTATTACTCCATAGTTATCTTTCAGACCCAGAGTGACTAGAGATCCACTGCCACATTTTCTTGGTAGATTCCAACCTTTCCCACTTCATAATTCTTAGGTTAGGACACAACTAAGGCTATTTATTATTGAAGAGGATAAAACTACTCAAGATATATTTGAAATCTCAACTACTGATTCTTATACCTCAGATCGGGAAAAATAAAAGGCCAAAGGAAAAGAACTTATGGATCTTTCTTCCAAACCTTGATAGTATTGGACTGGATTTTCAATCCTTGATGGGATATTTTCATGAACCTATTTTGGAATAAATTTTGGATAAACACTTTTTTAATTCATTTCATGGAACATTTTCTAATTATATTTATTCATGTATCCTTTAATTACTATTTTTATTCCTATTATGTTCTACATTTTTTATAATCCTAAAAGGGGGAAAATTATTCTAGAATATTTATATTGGAAAACATATTGTCCTTTATTTGTCTTTAATACCATGTGAATAATATGTATTGATTTTTTTTAAACTTTCCTCGTTTTTTCATTAATTTGGTTATCTTTGATACCACACATTTGTTACATTTTATTCCATGATTTGTGATCATCAAAATGGGGATATTGTTGACCTCATTATTTTGATGGTTTCAAAATCAATATTCTAATGATATTAATGAGTTTCATGTTTTCTGTAAGTATTTTATAATCTATGAAAGGTGATAGAAATTTCTGAGTATAAGTCATCATTGAAGTTTAGACACCAATGATGATGACTCACCAAAAAGACTGTCTCACCACTGAGATAACACATCGCCAGACACATCCCCACCAAGACAGAATTTTTTAAAGTATAAAATATCACTGCATATGAGTAACCATTTTCCATGACTCTCTATTGGCATGGAAATCTTGATAAGTCTGAGACATCATCAAAGACACACCTCCAGAGTATAAAACCAGAAAATTATGACTCACAACCAACCATACCAACCATTAGAAGAGACATCACTGAGGAAGTAAAATTTTTGATAAGTATAATACATCGCTAGCCATGAGACACTGTATGGCAGACACTATTAGACATGAAATTTGGAAAAGTGAAAGACACCACCAAAACTAAGTCACCACCACTATTTTTATCTTTAACATTCTCATTTAAATTATTCTAATGGGTATATTAGTGATGATAATGATGGTTTATATTTTAATCATTGTCTCTTAAATGATTGAAAGAATTCATTGAAGAGGATTTCATACATGCTATCAAAGGAAGAAGAATATCTGAATTCAAGTGGATATTCACCATACCTCTACTGATAAAAAATAAGCAGAATCCCTCTTATGAATTAATATGGAATGTGTGAAGTGTGAATATCATCAAATAAAAGGATATGCACACATAGATTTAATGATCTGAATAGCTGCATCCAAAAAACACTCGACTGAGGACGCCAAATCTAAATACACAGCTATTACTTTCCTACTATCAAGAACAGATGTGTATACAACACCATGTTTCACTAAAATTTCAAAATCCCAACTTGATATGCATTTTAAAAATGCTCTCAAGGATTCACGATCTTGAAGAAAATATCAAACAGATCATCTCTATCCCTTTATACATTTATTTTTCAAAGTTAGTTTATTTATTTTTACATTAGGAGAAGTGTTTCATATACTCTATTCTATATACTCACACTGTATCCTACTACCAACTATAAGATACTTGATATCCTTACAAATATTTTTTTTCCTATTTTACCATGAAAAAATCTGTTTGAAGTCCCAATGTGACATGTTTCTTTGTACTCTCACATATAATTGTGGAAGAGGTCATGTGTGACCTAGACAGTTCCTAAACTATTATAGAACATGGTCCAAGTTTTGGATGAAATTGTTCATTTTATATAAACTTCTTGGTTCTAAGGGATCACTAATTCGAGAAAACTATGTCTTGGCTTGAGACTGAACCTCTTGTAATCAAACTTTCTGATGCGTATTTATGATTACTTTTTTTAGAATATTAAAACTAAATCTATTTTTACCAAAAAAATTAATTCATTGATATTAAACATGTATTAGTGTTTTTAAAAGATTTTAATTAAGTAAATTAATTTCAATGGACAACGTAATATCTTATATTTCATACCTGACAACTAATTAATCCTTGAAAAAACTTTTAAAACTTTATAAGTTATAATGGACACCTATATTGATTAACTGAGTCTCTTTAAGGGATTTGGTGGATTTAAAAGTAATCCCTTTTGATGAGAAATTTTATTAGGTGCTCAATATCCCCCATTGAGTTACTTACTCTAACCAAAAAATGTATCACTCACTAAAAACTGAGTGCATGAATTTAGATTATTTTAATATGTTAGAAAAAAAATCCTTAATTGATTTTGGAAATTCATCAATCAGTCTCATATCAAACCGATATGTGTGAACCTCATGACTCAATGTGTGTATTTTTATTTAAAATGAAATTTTAGATAGAAAAATATCACTTATTGAAACTTAGGAAAAAAATTTATTGTATTCTTATAATTGGAAAATGCTCCATAAATAATTTTTGATGTGAATTAATCATCCATATGTCAATCCTACCCAAGATATGATTGGTATAGCTTAAAGTCTTTGTTTTCAGTTTAAAAATGATATTTTAGTTAAAAACATGTATCAATTAGTAAGTTTCCTGAAAACACACTCATATTGTCTTGTTAATTTAGTACAATGTTGAATGATTCATTTTTAACAAGTAGAAATCAACCACATGTTAATCCAACACACTGTCTGGCCAGTATAATAGAAAGTGTATGTTTTTATTTACAATCAATATTTTAGTTCAAATCTCATATCACAAAATCAAAACAAAGAAAACATGCCAATAATTTCTTGATAGATTAAGGAAATTATTGTTAATTATTTTCTTATTTGTATGAATCCACCTCACATAAATTTGATACATAGTGTTCCCGAAATGACTCAATGTATGTGTTTTCAGTTGAAAAGTGTCATTATAGGTCAAAAAATGCATCACTCACTAAAAACCATGACAATATATCTGTATTTTCCTGATGCATTAATAAAATTATTACTAAATCATTTGTGACATGTATAAGTCCACATCACATCAATTTGACACACAGTGATCCCTGTATGACTCTAAGTGCATTTTTTCAATTTAAAAGTCTCATTTTAGTTCAAAACACACATCACATACTCAATAATAATAATTTCTTTTATATTTTCATTATAATTTATTAAAATGATCCAAAATTCATTAGTGACATGTATTAATCAACATCATGTCAATCTGATACATGGTGTGCATGATATAACTCAAAGTGCATGTTTTTAGTTTAAAAGTAGCATTTTTGGTTCAAAAACGTGCATCACTCATTGAAAAATAAGAATATGTTCTATGTTTAATTTGATACTTTAGGAAAAAAATTTATACTCCATTTTTTTAATGTAGGAATCATCAAAATGTCAATCTGAAAAATAGTGTACCCGGTATAACACAAAATGCGTGTTTTCAGTTTAGAAGTTATATTTTAGTTGAAAAACCAGCATCACTCACTAATAACTAAAAATTCTTATATTATCTTGAAACATTATAAAAGTTTTCCATAAATCTTTCATGATGTGGAATAATTAAGCTCACCTTTTTCAGACACATGATGTGTCAAGTATGACTAAAAGCACATGTTTTTATTTAAAATTGACATTTTAGTTAAAATTTCACATCACCAATGAAAAAATGAGGAAAAATTTCATATTTACGTTTTAATTTATAAAAATTATTCACAATTAATTTTTAATTTGTTTTAGTCAATTACATGTCAATTCGACACTTTGTGTTCTCAATGTGACTCAATATGTCTGTTTTCATTTTAAAAGTGACATTTTAGTTCAAAAGAGCTTCTAATCACTGAAAAAACCCATTGATATTATCCTAATAATTTCTAAAATCTAAACATAAATCATTTTTGAAGTATATTAATCATTCACAAGTCATTATGATAAAGGGTGATCCCTGTTGGACACTAAGTGAATGTTTTTAATTTTAAAAGTCACATTTTTTCTCAAAACAAACATCACATACCCAAAACTAATCAGACACACAAGTATTGTCTTGATATATTAGAACAATCATACATAGGTCATTTTTTATGTGTTCAAATCAACTGCACTTCAATACTAAATAGGGTGTGCCTGATATGACTCTAAATATCTATTTTTAGTTTAAAAGTCCCAAAAAATTTTGAAACCCACATCACATACTAAAAATTAAAAAACAAGTTAAGATTATCATGATATTTTATAAAAATGATATATATATATATGTCATTTTTTATAATTATTAATCAAATTTACATAAATCCAACACATGGTGTTCCCCGTATAAATCAAAGTGCATGTTTTTAGTTTAAAAGTTACATTTAATTCAAAAACATGTTTCAATCGATAAAAATTGAAAAATTCCAATCATATTTTATTTATACTTTTATTAAAATGATGAAGAATAATTTATGACATATACAAATTTACCACACATAAATCCCAAACAAAATGTGACCGTGATGATCGAAACATCAAGTTTTTATCTTAATTAGACATTTTTGTTCAAAACACACATCACAAACTCGAAACCAATAAAACTTATTCTTATTATATTGTATGTTTGAACAAAGATTCATAAGTAATTTTTGATGTGTACAAATTACGAACAACTTAATTTGACATGCGATGTGCCTAGTATGACTGAAAGTATGTGTTCTCCATTTACAATGACATTGTATTATTGCATTTTATCAAATATATGTTTAATTTATTTCTTTATAGTATTACTAATACAAGTATTATTTTCCTATAAAGGTTCATTGATATTTTCAATAAAATGGGATTTTTTTGACAACTGGTTTCATGATCAGACTCTTGGAAGAGGTTTTTAAGACAATTAAACAATGTCTTTGAATTTTTTGATGTATGAGAAAAACTTTATAAGTACCAATATAATTATACGTACCAATTTACTTTTAAATACACTTGTATAAATTGATTGCAAGAATTGTAAAATATTTCCTCGTATCTTGTATGGTAACTTTAATTGAAATTTATTTAAACCATTTATTGTTGTAGTGTTTGGTAAATTGTAGTCGTACACTACTACAACTGGGATTTTATCAGTTCTATAAAAGAGATGAAAAAATTACATTCATCAATGCTAATAAAGGGCCCAATTTACCAGTGTTTTTTTAGTTTTATAAAGGTATCTTTTATTAGTGTTATTTTTATCATTGATAAAAGACACCAATTTTTTAAAGCGCTTATAACATTAGTGCTTTTTTAGCATGGATAATGACCATTTATGGCTTATATAATGGTCGTATCTGTAGTAGTGATTTATATGGATATATTTCATGCTCATGTTAATATTTTTATGCAATTATTTTTTATTTTCAATTCCTACCATTCAAATACCACCTTATAATTACATAAAATATTCCACTGTACTCTATCCCAAACTGAGCATCTCATCTCCCTATTTTATAGTTTTTTCTTTTCCCCATGAAACCCAAGGGAGAAATCACACTAATTTTATAGTTGTTTTAGAATTAATAATAAATTTCTCATTGAGAGAATAATTTTTATTTTATGTTTTCAAATGTAATATTTAAGAAATCTATTTGTCTGGTCTTCCAATACTATTTAATTGTTGGATCCTATGTTTTATAATCCCATTTATTTTATGCTAATTTAGTAATATAACCACAAACATTAGGCTACTAGAGTTTGGGTTATTATATGTTTATTTTTTGAATTTGTTGTCATAATGCATGAAATATATGTCATATGATAAAAGAGATAAGTACATGATTTTTTTTAAGTATAACATGCTAATGAAATTTATCACATTTCAAATATGAGTTAAATTTTATTTTTCAAGGGTTATGATTGAATTACAAGTCTAATTATTTTAACATGTACAAGTAAATTTTATTTTCTTACTATATAATACATTTATCTCATGGCGTACATGAGTATATTTTGTTAACTATATATAACTGTGAATGAGATAAATTTCATTCATTAAAAAATGAAACTAAGCCTGTAAAATTTTTATCATATCATAAATGAAATAAATTATATTTTCTAAAAACTTTAATAATTTCAATGAAATATATCTCATAATTTACATGAGATTAATTTCATTTTTTAAAATATTTCATTATTCTTTAGATAATGGTCAAATTTTAAAATATATTATAATATGAAATTTATTTCATTCCTTACATAAGATAAGTTTTAATTTTATTTTTTTTATTTCAATTAAAATTTATCCCATCTACTGCATGAGATAAATTTTATCTTATTAAATATGTATCATTATATGTAAATTTTTTCTAACCATATATAAATCCATTTATAATTATGTAATATAGTATGTGGATTTTATCTCATCTAAAAACATAATATATTTAATTATTTGAAATATGTTTCATTAAAATAAAAACATGTTCATTAGATAAATATCATTTTTAAAAGGATACATTATTTTATATGTAATTTACCTCAAACCATACTTGAGATAAAATTTATTTCTTATAAGATATAACATAATATGTAAAATTTATGTCGACATGTATTGTTCTTTAATAATTATTATATAATTTAATTTTTGGAATTTTTTAAATTTTGATTAAAAATGTATAGTTTTATGGGTAATTCATATATAGACTAACTTCACATCAAATCTAAGACCAAATAGATAGGATATTTTTATACCCGACCCATGAAACATTGGACTTCTATATTCAAGTCCATTTATTTATTTATTTATATGAAATTAATTAAAATTTCCTTACTAATTTTATATAAATATTAATGATGGTAGGATAAGTTGGTGGTAATATTACATATATGATTCAATTCAAAAAATTTATGCGTAAAATTGCATTACTATTATTTATGTATGATTTTTGAAAGATTTCATCTTCCCATATCACATGGAATGTAGGGTGGTTGGTCCATAGTTAGGATTTTCAGGTGGAAAATACAATTAGAAAATAATTTTAATGTTTTGTACTTAAAGACTTATCTTAACAATTATGGGTGGTGAAAAAAAATTAAAATACATGGTTAAGCATTCGGGGGGGGGGGAGTTCATTATGATGAAAAAATTAAATCTTCATATTTTAAAAAATTTCAATATTCAATCTCATTACACATAAAAGTAGTCACAGTCAACAATACTCAATGTTCCAATCCTTAGGTTAGATCTAATGATAATATCTAGGATTCCAAATTTTATTATGCTTTTCCAACTTTAGACAGTATGTCAAGAAGTAACATGACATTGACCAGTCAGATGGTGAGAAACAAAATTTCTTGGAGGGTATTAGTTATAAAATTAATTGGAATAAATGTCACTCAACATGGAAATACTATTATGAAGATGTTTATTCTTGATATGACTTCACTCCACTTAAAACCCTATTTTGAATTTTAAGGGTTTTGATAAAAATCTCCATGCCCAAAATGTGGTGGAAAATATTAAAAAACATAATTTCAAAATATTTATCATGAGTGATTTATAAGAATAAATAAAATACCACTAATAACATATTTATATAGATATTGAACCATTACTGTAATGGTTAATGAAGATCCTTCAATGAAAAAAATGACATATCACTTTCAAATGTATCCAAAAGTTATGAAAATAATTTAATAACTATTATTTTTATGATTTCTCATTAACTTCACAACCTTCTATAATACTGCACTTAATAGATAAGGATAAAGTTAAAATATTTATATGAGGATAAAAAAAACTCATAAAATCATATCCAAAACAATTTCAGATATCCTCTAAATCAAATTCTGGATACACTATCAAATAAATAAAATGGTTTTATATTAAATAATGGTAACATAACACATCCTCATTCATGTAACCTTTTGTATGAGCGAATGACATTTATAGTGTTTAACATGATTATAAATTCATAATTAATAACCATATTAATATAGTGGCCTCTAGTAGAGTTTCATTGTGACTCAAGATACTGGGAGATCAAGTGTGATCTAGATCCAACACATGTTAACTGATCAGTTTCTATGTAATGATCAACACTTTTTCAAGGTATCATAAGACATTAATAACCTCATTTAGAAGATAACTATTCTATGAAAAACCAAAACCATGCATATCAAAATAAAGAACAGGTACCTTTCACCAAATGTCATTGATTATCCATTCCATAATAAATAATTTAAGAAAATATATCTAATGAATAAAAAAATGAATCTTTCATATAAGGTTTATCCACTAACCAATCGAATCACTAAATGCTTTGGTAAGATTCTACAAAAATCCCATGGTAAATAAGCCACTACTAGTTATTGAGGGGGATAAAGAAAGTGAGATTAAAGGGAGAGAGAGAATCATCCAAATGCCTTCTTAGTGATCTCACATCCATTAATATGCTGACTACCTCCTAATATTGGTCTCGAGACACTTATGATCCTTCTATATGATTTACACATATGTTCATCATGTAAGATTAAATTCATTTCTGTTAAAACTTATTATAAACTTCAGCCAATAAAACTCCCAATCCTTCCATCATATAAAATGAATGATATAAATTGTTGTTTATGTGGAAAATTAGATGAATTCTAATAAATATTATTTAACTGGAAAGACTAATTTTAGGTTTTAATATGAATCATACAATACAATTCTTCATTCCCTATGATATATCCAAGTCATACAGTATGATAAGCTTAAGGAAGTGTCAGGAAATATCTCTTTAATGCCTTATGATATACCCAAACATATGGCATAGAATATTATTTGGTTTCATTAATGTAATACCATATGACACACATGAATTCACACACACACACACACACAAACACACACACACACACACAGATATATATCTGTGTGTGTGTCTTTATCATACAATATGTTATATTACAATTTTCATCATATATAAATAGGGATATATATCACATCTCTTCCAATATCCCACCTTCACTAAAACCTCAAATACTTTGTTACATTTTATCTTATAATGTATCATATAAAATACATTTTGAAATCATATTCAAACCTATGTTTTGGATATTACCATAACAATTTTGGGAATATATCATCAATTTCACCATATATCACATCATATTAAATACCTTTTTGAATATCTATCCCAATCTTATTATAGATAAACATTAAACACCTTTTTGAGATTCTATTTGAGTTTTATAAAACTTAATCCATATTCATTCGACCAAAAAGTGTGAACCCATGGGACATTCTAGTATCTAAAACAACAATAAATTTTTTAATTCATAAATTTATTCAAATAAATAACTTTAGAAAAGCATCAATGCTACTCAAACAATAAAGGGGTATAACATGATCTACCTCAAACACATGTATATTAAAAACTGTATCCACCAGTTCTATCATATACAATCATGTATTTCTATATCATCCCTTTTTCCATTAAAACAAGTAAAAATGAGAAATGGTGTTTGCTAATCCCATATAATCTACTCATATGTTCTCAATTTTTTGGGTATGGACTAACACAATCAATGAATAAATAATATGACACCCTATTTTGTTCACTAGGGAGTCATCCATTGCACAAATGTTTTTTATATATCATGAGAGTATTTCATATGTAACACCTCAACTCCATTAACACAAATATAGAGGTTATTTAACTATATTGTTACAATATACAAGAAATCACATCCTGAAGGATCAAATAGTTTTGCAGTCTTAAGAGCCTAGATACATAAATGATCCTCACATTACATTCTAAAATATGAAATAAAACATAGAAATCTTGTGAGAAACTTATTATTTATTCATTTATATATGTAAAATCATTCATTTACACTTCCTTGGTATATTGGGGAATGGAAAAAAATTATAAATAGTAAGCTCAAAGGCTTAGTAAGGTAAACTATACAACAAAATCTATCACAAAAATAAAAATAATAATGAATAATACAAAGAGTTGAAAAACAATAAAATTTTCAATATAACTAATATCATAAAAGATGAATATATAAATGGATGGTATAATAAAATAAATAATCCAGTGAATATGAATAACTAATTTCATAATAATAGAATGCAAAATGTCAGATATAAAAATCCTATCATTAAGGCCTCATGCCAAACATCATACATAAATAGGTAAGGCATACACCAAATACCAAAACTAGTTTGTCTCATAAGGCCAAACAATGCATCAAGGGAGTATAAGAGGAAATTTTCATCACTTACTAACTCTAATTAAAATATCATATGAAATAAATTAATATATATTCATTAAATAATAAAAATAAACATTCATATTGAAAACTAGAATAAAAAATGTTAATATTTTCCCAGTCAAAAAATGTCACACCCCATGGTTTTAAAAATAAATTTAATTGCATGAAACGTTATTTTACATAGATATTTATAACTATCCTTTAAACATAATTTTTCTGCTTTTCTGTTTTGACTTTTGATAAACAAACCTCTATAATTATGATCAGTAAGTTATTTGGAGACTAAGAGAACCAACTTGATTTTGGGTGAATAGTAACACACCCTTATGAATAGTAATATGAATAGAAATATGACCATAATGAATAGTAAATTGTATTATTATTTTATTTTCTTAAGGATTTAATATAATGAAAACTTGATTAATTTTTAATGGTGTTAAAAATGAGTTAATGATCAAAAAATTTTATGTTGGAATAAATTATGATTTTATATAAAAATTTAATTTATAATATTTTGAAAATTATTTTCAAAAAATGGAGGTCATTTTTTAATTATTCATGTTGAAAAATGGTTAGGGTATATTTTTGGGATTTTTATGAAATTCTTGAATTTTTTATGAATAGTATAATATGATAAATTATGATATATGCTAAATACTTATTTAACTACATCATAGGTGATTTAAGGCTGAGGTAAGAACACTAGTTTTAAAATAATATGAATTGTTTATTATTTTTGGTCACATGACTCAATACTATTCATATTTGTGAGAAAAATATTAATATAATGATTAATATAATTTAAAGTCCCTCCTCTCCTCTACTATAAATACCTCCCTCATTCCCCTCTTCCTCTCACACCTCCCAGGACTTGAGCATTGTCTATGTTCTATCAAATAACCTCACCAAGGCTATTTCCCATGTTCTAGATCTACTGGTCTTACTAAAAGGCCAAAACCAAAGTCCATAAGAATGATCTCAAGGAGAAGAGATCAAGAGGTAAGAATCCTCTTCCTTTTTCATGTGTTTTATTTCTATTTCCACTATTTTCTTATAATCTCTTCCCCACCACTTATAAATGAGGTTTTAAATCTATAGAAACTTATTTATTCTTTATGTTTCCATTTTTATGTAAAATATTCATCATATTCCTTCCTATCCTCTCCCACATGTTCTAAAAATAAAAACACCATCCACAATGTGTCAATCTACCAAAATCATGGATGATGTGTTTGTAATATCCATTACATCCTTTAAAGATGATTATAAAACACTTTTAATGGTTGAAACAAAATATTATTTTTATTTTTTTACCTATTTTATGTTCTATAATAAAATTATATTCATGAAATTAAATTATATAATGAAACAAGTTCAGGATTATCGACGAACGACAAAAATGATCTAAAAAACTTCATTAAAGTTTTATCTAATGATCCATTATCATATGTGATAAAAAACAATTTATGGTATCATTAATTATTCTAGAAACATATTAATTCTATTTAATTCCACTTCTCTAATTTCATTTCTATATGAAAATAAAATCAAATACAAACCATCCATGGAAATCATGTAAAGAACACACCCAAAACAATGGAAGGAATAAAAGGAAAATAATTAAAGGGTGAAACGATGTTATTAAATGATCATATAATGTGTTATAAACATTAATATATTTCTTTAATACATTAATAAAACTCTTTAAACCTTTATACAGGAGGTTTAAACGAGTTTTAATTAAGAAAAACCTGAGGTAAGTGAATTCTTAACCCAATTTCCATTTTTTGGGTTAACCTTCTACTTCATTATTTACATGTTATTAAAATAGTCTGTGAGATGAATTTTGTTTATATTATGTTTAATTATTTGTATATACAATGTATATAAATATTATATCCACTCTATTAAGTCTCACATCAATTATATGATATTTATAAGAGACTATTCTTATAAAAAACCTCTTTTAAAATTCTATTTTATGAAATTCAAAATAAATGTTATTTTGCAATTATTCATGTTTTATGATTGTGTTTTGGTTAGTGTGAATTATTTGTGATGAAATTTGGGACCCGTATATCCCTCCAATTCATTGGATATGTGTAATTTTGAGGTCTTATGTACGGTTACTCCAAATGTAATTGTGATGGTTACACAAATTGTAAGGTAGTCGTGGGGGTTACAAATTATAAGGTAGCCGAGAGGGTTTCAAGATTATGTAATTAATGAACCAAGATACCTTTATGGTTCTATTTATGTTCATTAATTTTTGTGGGAATCGTGTGTTTCATAATGTAAGTAAATACGGGTGACAAGTATGTTTTTTTAAAATGATTTCATGTGTTCACAAGTATTCATGGACTAACGTTTACTTTTCTTCTTTTAATATACCTTACTGATCCTTTTGTTCTCTTCCCAAGTTTTTAAATGATTTTCACCAGTTATAAGGTTATGTAATACCAATAATGAATCCATCTAATTTTTTTGAATATCTTTCAAGGAAATATTGTTTTATTTGAAAAGTATTATATTTTGGAAGAAATGGATAGTGTTTATGTGGTATATTCTCTATATGAATGTGGAATGTTATGTATGTATTATATCACAATTCTATAAAACTATAAACTTGAAAAGATCCTCAAAATTAAAGTAAATGAGTTATTAACAAAAATTCATGATTATGTAATGTAATAAGGTTGGGTCCTCATAGTTAAGGTGTAAAAAATGAGTTATAGATTAATTTTTTTTTATTTTGGAATAAATTATGATTTTATTTAAAAATTAAATAAATAATATTTATAAAATAATATTCAAAAAATGGTGTCCATTTCAAATTTTTACACATCAAAATTTGGTTTGGGTGAATTTTGGGAATTTTCCTGAAATTCATGAATTTTTTTTATGAATAGTAAAATGCGATAAATTATGATAAATGCTAAATACTTGTTTTATTGCATCATAGGTGGTGCAAGGTGGTTGTAGGCCCAATTTTTTTTTGAAATCACATAATATTTGTACTATTTTTGTACACTTTAATCATTTCTATTCATATTATGTGGAAAATATATTAAAAATTATTAAAATAATGTAAAATCCCTCCTCTCCTCCACTCTAAATACTGTAACGTCCCGGTTCCAGAAGCCACCCAGAGGTGCCCCATACCCAGTTGGTTACAAGGCCTCAAGCACATTTCCCCAAATGTCTGAGGCTACTGACTAGCAGCAAGGTCCTTGAGTGTGATAGTGGGGAAACTATGCCTTCATTGGCAGAGTACACAGCGGAAGAAAAACAATAGATAGCAGCAGAAACCATAACCATTATACAAGAGTAAAAGATAAATAGTGGAAGACTAATAGAAAACAACTAGGGCATGCACAC
Source organism: Viscum album (assembly GCA_963277665.1). Classification (NCBI taxonomy): domain Eukaryota; kingdom Viridiplantae; phylum Streptophyta; class Magnoliopsida; order Santalales; family Viscaceae; genus Viscum; species Viscum album. Next base: position 1,102,311,720 of record OY728131.1, on the reverse strand, counting down.
ATATATATATAACTATTCATGATACATATTTCTAGGAAAGCATCCAAACAAGTCACAATGGTGAATACAATACTAAACCAAAGTGAAAAATAAAATAGGTAAAACTCTTAGCATCACAAGCCACATCTTGATCTCATGCTCTCCAGCTCCACAACAAGTCAAGTACCTGAAGTAGAAGGGCACCTGCCCTTATCTATACCTGCAACAACATAAACTGTTTGGGCCCAAAAGCATGACCCAAATAGGGTGTGAGACAAAGTCCCAATAGAAAACTACCCAAAGATCTGTGCCTAACAGTCAGTGAATATATGGCAGGTAAAGTACAGTAATAAGTAAAATGGATAAAACACAGCAGTAACAAACCATAGTCTCTGGAATATAATCTACCAACAAGTAACAGCCACTCAAGCAACTAGAACAAAAAGGTAACCTCTAGGTATCCCTCATAGCCTAACCCCTAAGGTTCAACCTAAAAGTTCTAGCAACCCTCTGGGGGGCACACACAGTCCCACCCCTCTGGTTCAGCTAAATAATAGACTCTCTGAGGAAGCACTCACCATAAATTCCCCCTATTGTCTCGTATCATACTAAAAGCTCTCTGGGGAAGCACTCAACGTCTATTTCCCCTGTGGCCCATGTCGAGGAACTACAGACTCTCTAAGGAAGCACTCAACGTTAATTCCCCATGTGGTCTCGCATCGTAAATTAAAGACAATATGGAGCATCCCTTACGTCAATTCTCCCTATGGTCCACTACACTAGGTTCTCACAGCCCTGTGTAAAATAAACATGCATAGCATGCGTATTGGCCCATGTAAAGCTCAAGAACTACATTGATATCATCCTAAGGCACAAAAAAATAATAGTACAACAGTTCTACTATCTTACAACTAGGCATGGAAACTGAAAAAATGCCGAACAAACAAAACAGGCAAGGTAAAACATCCAGAGCATAATACAATTACTTTATTCCCAAACAATTACCTCTACTCAAGCAATAAAGCATAGCAGGCAAAAACAAGGAAAAAACAGGAAACACGCAATACCCTGTTCAAGGGTATTGGTGGAATTTGCACAAAATATTCATAGACGTCCTATGGAAAGACACAAACCACCTAACGCGATGCTAGGAGAATGGTATACGTGAACCATGATGATTGATTCTCCTTAAAACGTTGAGGATCTGAGAAAACGTCCAAAACATTCAACCCATGATATCTTGATAAAGAGGGGGAATTGGAAATCAACGCTCTAGGAGAAGAAAGAACCCACCACTTTAGTTCCAATGCAATCGATGACGGTTGATTCAGAGCACGGATGGAGGCTCGGGAATCCGGAGAAGAATCGTGGTTGTACGGGTCGCTCTTGGACGAAGAACCTGAAGAAGGAGTGCGTTCTGTCCATCAGGCGTGACCCTGGTCCATTTAATGAAAAAAATAAAATACATGGCGTGTACTTCTGGGTTACATGGCGTGTACTCTGTTTTTCTGTACTCCTCTTTAATTGGCCCACACATCACCCCTACACACCATGTGTGTGGCCTGGACATGGCCAGCACATGGCCTGGCGCAGCAAGGGAGCACACGACGTGTACTCAAAAAGTACAGGGCGTGTACTTTAAAATTTTTCAAAAAAACCCCACTTTTCTCAAAAACACCAGGAATGAAAGAAATACCTAAAATGAAGATCTGGGTTCTTACAAACTTCCCCCCTTAAAAAAAATTCATCCCCAAATTTCCCTAACAAGGTGGAGAAGAAGAAACCCTGAACAACACCAGCCACTGTGATCGTACATCGTCCTCCCTTTCCCACGTCTCGTCTTATACTCGCCTATGCTACCATAGCACCCGTACTAGAGGAACCGACCACTCATGAAGAACCTTAGTACTGTGATCGAAAATCTAGATAGCATGTAACACCCCAGGTAAATAAAGAGTACGACATTTTCACATTTATCCATATTTGTGAATAAAATATTAATATAACTTTAAAGGGGACGCTATGCTCGATGGCATACCCAACACGCAACAACGAGTTTCTTGGGAATCTTACGTTTCACTCTAATAGTAAAATAATATTATTTTAAATGGTAGTTAACGCCTAGCTGTTGTGATGGCGAGAATGAATAGAACTAACTACAAAATTATTATATATGTTTCTCAAATATTTTTACTTTTTACAATAAATGTTAGAGGATTAAAAATGCGAATGAATCCAATTTTAAGCGTAAACACTCTAATATTCTTTGAAAGGCCGATTAAACGCCTTTTGATGGAGAACCTCTTTTAAATCCACTTTTTGACATTTTTATGTGTTATATTTGAAAAAATAAAATACTTGTTTAGAATCGGGACATCAAAATTTACTTTGTGTAATTTTTTGGTATTTTTCCGATAAAGATCATTTATTTAATGAATAGTGAAAAATGTTGTATTTTAATTCAAAACCTCTTTTTAATCTAATTTATTTATAGGATTATATTATCTTTTGATTTGGTTTTAAAGTGAAATTAGAATATATTTTTACCATTTAATCAAATAGTGGTCATTGGAATTAATTTCACTTTGAAATTTGACTTAAACTAGTGTCAATCTTTTGATATATATTGTTTCATAAAAATACACTATTTGTTCTGACAGCAGGAATTAATTATTAAATTAATTAATTTAACATATATGTTATGAATTTTCTAAAATAGATATCATTTTTTAATTCGGAATATCAAATATAGCTTAGGGTGAATTTTTGGTATTTTTCTGAAAAACTTCAATTTTTGACGAATAGTGAAACCACTAAGTGGTAGTTAAAGAAACTGATTATTCGTTTAAATGAAACTTTGCCACTTCTGTGATTTGATTTTCAAAAATCCGACATACATGTTTGTCATTATGATGTAAAATGTGGTTTAATGAGATTAAAGAAATTTTTTTGGTGAATAGTAACTTTTAAGTTCTTAATCGCGATTAGAGGTAATTAGTGTAGTTTAAGGTAAAAATAATGTTTTAATAATATGAGATGAGCTTGAGACATGTCCTATCATCATTGGATGTGTCATGGCTGACCAAGACAATCCATGGGTCAACTTGGGGACCCCATGGAGCCACTTTGGTTGGGAAATGACAAAAATAACTTTTTATTTAATGATAAAGTAAAAATGACACAAACATGAGATGTTTTACTTAAAAATTTTTTACATGGGGTTCTAAAAGTCGTATTTTTGACTATAAATATTCTTTATAAAGATTAAACTATTTCCTAAATCATGGTATTTTTTTATAATTTTTAGACATTAAATATATTAAATTATTTATGACATCATGATGATGCAGCGATTACCTCATTAATAAAGGATTGAAATAAAATGAAAAGATAATGTAAAATCTATGACCTACACATGTCCAAAACCTATTGTATGGGTATATTTATAACCCTTATCACCTTATCCTAGAATTATATCAATGTGGGACCTCTTAAATCCGAATCTCATTTTAAAATAATGTAACTTTTCTTTACTTTCCAAGAGTGCCCCTCCTCTCCTCTTATAAAAGGACCCCACCTCTACCTCTTTACCCACACTTTCAAATCCTTTGTCTCGGCCAACCCCTGACCATTTTTTCTCTCCACATCCCTCTATTACTCCTTGAAGCCTCACTTTGGGAAGAAGTCTTCCCAAGGAATCCTTTGAGCTCAAACCAAAGGGAGTTACCCAATTTTAAGGTAATGTCTTTACTTGAGTCCTTTTGTTTTATTTTGCTTCTCCACACCTAAACTATTTTTATTCCTTTATTTTGTAACAACACCAGTATCTTCAATATACTAGTATGTTGTTATGTTAAGTATTCGAGCTACACTTACACACACCTTCATCTAATGGTAAAGGAACATACTGTTTCTGTGGATGGCGAATTACTGCCTCACAAAACGATGATTGTTCAATATTCTCTTAACACCTTTCATGGTGGCCATTATGATGTCACTAAATTTATATATGATATATAATATGTTTATTTTTTCCTTAATCTTCTGTATTTTTCATTTATGGCATACCTTTATGGCTTCCATTATGGGTATACGAGATATCTTCATTTTAGGAAGTGCGGACTACCGCCCCCTCAAAGTGATTTGATTCGTTAATACCATATGTGGTACGTATAAATGATATATTTAATGATATTATATATGATACCATACTGGAATTAAAATACTATTATGTATCATTATGTTTTTATTCCATTAAATATGAAATAGAAATGGAAGTAGCGTTCATGCGTACGTACGGCTTACCGTCTCCATGAACGGTGCATTTTATTTCTTAACTCTAAATGTTATGAAATATTATAAATGCATGAATGTACTGGATATATATGATATATATGATATCTACGTCATGAATAAAATTCTGGATATAATGGATATTTGTCCACATGAACAACTTGTAATTATAAAGAGTTTATTTTTTACTCAAGTACCAATGATCGTTAAAACGACTGTTATTAGCTTAAATAATAACATAGTGTTCATGACATGGTAATAAGTGATATAAAAGGAATAATGAACTTGAAAAAGGTTCTTAAGGAAGTATAAATTAACTCATGTTTATTATTCAGGAGATTAAAGAACGATTGAGTCAAGTCGGACCCGAGGTAAGGGATCCTACCCCTCTCTTTCTTTTTAAGTACACTATTTTATGTCATTCCTTTTAATCTCATCTTTCTTATGATTGGGATGTTATTTTAAATTAATCCTACTGTACTTTTTATGTTCATATGATGCTAGACCCTATTTTCTCTCATCAATCCATTTTGGAAGTTTTGAGTGGCGCTGTTAGGCTGCCGAATTTTCATAAGAGATCTAACCTCTCTCTTTCTTTCTAAGTACTCTCCTTTATGTCACTTTTTTTATGCTCCTCTTTGTTATGATGGGGGATGTTATTTTTTATTTCTCTTTCTGTAAATTATATTGTAATATGATGAGATACCATATTTGTTCTCATCAATCCATTTTTGGATGTTTTAAGTGGCGCCGTTAGGCTGCTGAGTTTTCGTAAGGGATTTTTCATCTCACTTTTAGTCCTGTGAGATTTATGCTACATTTTCCACTATTTCATTTTATTAGGGTATGTACTTCCCATTATTATACTCTTTTTGTAATATAATTTCATTTATGGGTAATTACATATTCATTTTATGACCCTTCTTCAATGGGGTGTACGTTTCGAAAGTAACCCAAGTCGGCAAGGGAACCATTCACCCACCTCTCTTTAAAAGACATATTTTGTTATTTCTTTTAATTTACATACTATTATGTGGGTATATGTTCTTTTATATCCTTATTGATGTAAATTTTATGTCCAAGTGATGAGATACCCTTTTTATCTCTCTTCAACTCTTTTTCTGAATTATGAAGTGACGCCGTTAGGCTGTCGAATTTTTGCAAGTGAACTTCTTAACCCAATTTTGATTCTTTGGGATAAACTTTTACTCTTTGAATATGTCATTCTATGAATATGTGTGAATGTCCTATGATTGTTTTACACTTAATATCCACTTATATTTGGTGTATTCGCTTGTCACACATAATTATGCAATTGATTTATCCATAATCCAAGGATACCGTCTTTGTATGGAACTTCGTCTCAATCTCCATTCATTGAGGCATATTTTTGTTTTATACACAACCTTCTTTTATACGGTGTATAAACCCCTTTGACTTTTACATTTATCCAAAATGAATCTTCTTTATACGAAGCGTTTTACTAAACGACAAAAGGGAATGTTTTTGTCGTACGTATGCGGCGACAATTACTTCTCCGCTGCCGTGACAATTATTTGAGTTTTGACTTCCTCTACAAGACATACCTTTTTTTAAGAAAAATAAATACCATGTTTTACTTTTCTTTTATTTTTTTATTGAAAATGGTTTTCATAATGTTTTTATATCAATGTGTTGAATTGATATCTTGTGATTGAAAAGTGGAAATGTTATGTTTCCTTTATGCATGTTTTATGTGATATGATTATGTTATGGTTCTTGGGAATTATTATGAAGATGGGTGGTTCTGTGAAAAACTAAGGGCGAGTGAGCCCGATATAGCTCTCCAATGCATTGGGTAACACGAAGGAGTGAAACGTTAAGGTTTCTCTGAAGAGATTTAGGGAATATACTGTGGTGGGTATTCCAAACGTAACTAAGAGGGATACTCCCTACGTAAGAATGTTATGAATGCCTCATGTTACATTTTATGTCTTATGATTTCTATGATTTATTCAGGATTTGATATGCCTATGTTTTATGGGTAAAGTATGATTTCATTATTATGTATATATGAACTCATGTTTCTTTTCTATATTTTTATAACCCTTACTGAGCTTTTTATGCTCATCCCATGTTTTTTTTGAAATGTTTTTCACAGGTCAAGGGAAAGGTACATGATATGATGATAGTGTCAAGGAAGTGTCAAGAAAGAATCCATGCTTTATTTTTAAATATGTTTCGGTTGATGTAAAAAAAATGAATACTATCTTTTATGTAACCACTTTGTTTAAGTGAGGAATGTAATGAATGTTTTATGATCTAATTCTCTAAATCTCTAAACCTGAAAAGATCCTCAACGTGTAATCTTGTAATAACTCAAGATTAAGTAAGGTTTAAGGCTGGGGCCTTATAGTTGGTATCCAAGGTCGATTTAGATAACTTTAGAGGTTAGGGTATTCTCTAAGCATAAGTGACATTACCATAATGGTTAGGATTTCAGAAAGAGTCCTAGTTTTAGATAAATTGAATGAGTAAGTATATCTTAGTGTTTATCTTCCTCATTAGTACATGATGGTTTTGTTGATATACTCACACTGACAATTATGTTTTTAGAATGGATGGATGTAACTGACACCAAAGTGACAATAGGTTTGAAGGAAACTGTGGTGGTTCTCTGATTAAGAGACTGGATGAAATGGGGGATTCAATGAGGAAACTCGTGGTTGTTCTAAACCAACTATTAAGGAGTCATGATCAACCACTTGAACCTTGGAATGATCTGTAATGCATCATTTATGAGATGACCAATCGATGTGGAAGTTCAGGTAATAATTATGAAGGTAACCATTAGGGTTTATATGATCCTTACTTTTGAGGTAATTATGGGTTATTATATGTCATGCTGGAAAATGAAAGGCATGAGATAAACTTGAGGTTAAAATATGTTATGATTATTTTTGAAGATTTTAGCTCATTTTGGGGAATTTTTTAAGAATTATATAGTTTTGGAAAAAGGACAACACGTAGACCGTGTGACAACCCGTCGCGTCGGACAAAGCTGCGAGAATCGAACCCACAACCAAAGTCCGACTGGTATTTATCGCCTACCACTGGACTACGTGAAGTCCCTGGATAGTTTGACTAATTCTTTTTAGTTAGATGATTTTAGGAATCAAGAGTAAGTTTATTTTGGGTTATCTATGTAAATTTTTAACCTATCATGTAGGATATGTGATTAGGTTAATTACTTTTCAATATGAGAATTTAAGTGCAACTGATGTTATTTGGATATAAAAGATAATTTGTACCTTGGAAGACTATGTGATTAAATCCTTCAAATATTTGGGTTTCAATCTTAGTATGGTTTACTTTGAAGAATTTTATGGACAATTGTTTATAGAATTGTCATCGTTGAACTTTGGGTTTTTTTTTGGACAAATTTTGGAGATTAAGAATAGATTTTCTTTTTATAAAGGATTATACGTTTGTGGATTATCTGATCTCATACTAACAATTTTGGTTTTGGATTTTGTCTAAAGACATGGGAAATATATAGTTCTCTTTTGTGGATTAGGTGATTCTCAAGAAGTTGATTATAGTACTCATAATGTGAACAAGTCTTCCTAAATACTCGTCTTTTGGAGAAAATATAAGTTTGATTAAGGAATCTAGTAAAAGTTGAAAGTCTACGTGACAAGTAAGTATGTTTTATTATGATTTAGTTAAGCTCAGAAATAAATTCCTCAATGAAAAGTAACTTAAAACAAAAATGTTGTCCGTTAACTTTTCCTACTGGGGAATCGAATACCATTTAACCCATCACATGTTTGTGATTTTCTTATGGTTAACTTTCTCCTAGCATGTTTACTATCACTCTCCATCAGAACATGACCCTTTGTTTTTTCCTCCATGTCCATATTTTCATACTTGGAATCCTAGTATGGGTTAACTCGGTTGACCTTTGTACTTATCTTTCTTTATTTTAAAGTGATTGTTTTACTGACTCTTGTTCTGATGTAGGATTTTCAATGAAGTCTCCAAGCCCAATTTTAAATTTGCGAGGATGCAATTCCCAAAAGGGGGAAGGATGTAACACCCCAGGTAAATAAAGAGTACGACATTTTCACATTTATCCATATTTTTGAATAAAATATTAATATAACTTTAAAGGGGACGCTATGCTCGATGGCGTACCCAACACGCAACAACGAGTTTTTGGGAATCTTACGTTGCAGTCTAATAATAAAATAATATTATTTTAAATGGTAGTTAACGCCTAGCTGTTGTGATGGAGGGAATGAATAGAACTAACTACAAAATTATTATATATGTTTGTCAAATATTTTTACTATTTACAATAAATGTTAGAGGATTAAAAATGCGAATGAATCCAATTTTAAGCGTAAACACTCTAATATTCTTTAAAAGGTTGATTAACCGCCTTTTGATGGTGAAACTATTTTAAATCCATTTTTTGAAAATTTTATGTGTTATATTTGAAAAAATAAAATACTTTCTTAAAATCGGGACATCAATATTTACTTTGTGTAAATTTTTGTTATTTTTCCGATAAAGTTCATTTTTAATGAATAGTGAAAAATGTTGTATTTTAATTCAAAACCACTTTTTAATCTAATTTATTTATATGATTAGATTATATTTTGAAATGGTTTTAAAGTTAAATAATAATATATTTTTACCATTTAATCAAATAGTTGTCATTGGAGTTAATTTCACTTTGAAATTTGACTTAAACTAGTGTCAATCTTTTGATATATATTATTTCATAAAAACAAGCTATTTGTTCTGACAGTGGGAATTAATTATTAAATTAATTAATTTAACATATATGTTATGAATTTTTTAAAATAGACATCATTTTTTAATTCGGAATATCAAATATAGCTTAGGGTGAATTTTTGGTATTTTTCTGAAAAACTTCAATTTTTGATGAATAGTGAAACCACTAAGTGGTAGTTAAAGAAACTGATTTTTCGATTAAATGAAACTTTGCCACTTCTGTGATTTGATTTTCAAAAATCCTACATACATGGTTTTCATTAAGAAGTAAAATGTGGTTTAATGAGATTAAAATAATTTTTTGGTGAATAGTATCTTTTAAGTTCTTAATCATGATTAGAGGTAATTAGTGTAGTTTAAGGTAAAAATAATGTTTTAATAATATGAGATGAGCTTGAAACATGTCCTACCCTCATTTTATGTGTCATTCCCGACCAAGAAAATCCATGGGTCAACTTGGGGACCCCATGGAGCCACTTTGGTTGGGAAATGACATAAATAACTTTTTATTTAATGTTAAAGTGAAAATGACTCAAACATGAGATGTTTTACTAAAACAATTTTTACATGGGGTTATACAAGTCATATATTTGACTATAAATATTCATTAGAAAGATAAAACGATTTCCTACATCATGATATTTTTTTTATAATTTTTAGACATTAAATATATTAAATTATATATGACATCATGATGATGCAGCCATTACCTCATTAATAAAGGATTTAAATAAAATGAAAAGATAATGTAACATCTATGACCTAAACATGTCCAAAACCTATTGGATGGGTATATTTCTAACCCTTATAACCTTATCCTCGAATTATATCAATGTGGGACCTCTTAAATCAGAATATCATTTTAAAATAAAGTAACTTTTCTTTACTTTCCAAGAGTGTCCGTCCTCTCCTCTTATAAAAGGCCCCCACCTCTACCTATTTACCCACACTTCCAAAGACATTGGTTCAGCCAACCCCTGCCAATTTTGTCTCTCCACATCCCTATATTACTCCTTGAAGCCTCACTTTGGGCAGAAGTCTTCCCAATGAAGCCTTTGAGCTCAAACCAAAGGGAGTTACCCGATTTTAGGGTAATGTCTTCACTTGAGTCCTTTTGTTTTATTTTGCTTCTCCACCCCTAAACTATTTTTATTCCTTTATTTTGTAACAACACCAGTATCTTCAATATACTATGATGTTTTTATGTTAGGTATTAGAGCTACACTTACACACACCTTCATCTAATGGTTAAAGAACATACTGTTTCTGTGGATGGAGAATTACTACCTCACGAAATGATGATTGTTCAATCTTCTCTTAACACATTTCATGGTGGCCATTATGATGTCACTACATTTATATATGATATATAATATGTTTATGTTTTCCTTAAGCTTCTTTATTTTTCATTTATGGAACACGTTTATGGATTCCATTATGGGTATACGCGATATCTTCATTTTAGGAAGTGCGGACTACCGCCCCCTCAAAGTGATTTGATTCGTTAATACCATATGTGGTATGTATAAATGATATATTTAATGATATTATATATGATACCATACTGGAATTAAAATACTATTATGTATCATTATGTTTTAATTCCATTAAATATGAAATAGAAATGGAAGTAACGTTCATGCGTACGTACGACTTACCGTCTCCATGAACGGTGCATTTCATTTCTTAACTCTAAATGTTATGTAATATTATAAATGCATGAATATACTGGATATATATGATATATATGATATCTAAATCATGAATAAAATTCTGGATATAATGGATATTTTTCCACATGAACAACTTGTAATTATAAAGAGTTTATTTTTGACTCAAGTACCAATGATCGTTAAAACGACCATTATTAGATTAAATAATAACATAGAGTTAATGACATGGTAATAAGTGATATAAAAGGAATAATTAACTTGAAAAAGGTTCTTAAGGAAGTATAAATTAACTCAAATTTATTATTCAGGAGATTAAATAATGATCGAGTCAAGTCAGACCCGAGGTAAGGGATCCTACCCCTCTCTTTCTTTTTAAGTACACTATTTTATGTCATTCCTTTTATGCTCATCTTTATTATTATTGGGATGTTCTTTTATATTACTCATACTGTAATTTTTATGTTCATATGATGAGAGAACCTATTTTCTCTCATGAATCCATTTTGGAAGTTTTGAGTGGTGCTGTTAGGCTGCAGAATTTTCGTAAGAGATCTAACCTCTCTCTTTCTTTCTAAGTACTCTCCTTTATGTCACTTCTTTTGTGCTCCTCTTTGTTATGATGGGGGATGTTCTTTTAAATTCCTCTTGCTGTAAATTTTATTTTAATATTATGAGATACCCTATTTTATCTCATCAATCCATTTTTGGATGTTTTAAGTGGCACCGTTAGACTGCCGAGTTTTCATAAGGGATTTTTCATCTCACTTTTAGTCCCGTGAGATTTATGCTACATTTTCCACTATTTCCTTTGAGTGGTGTATGTAATTCCCATTATTATACTCTTTGTGTAATATAATTTCGTTTATGGGTATTTACATATTCATTTTATGACCGTTCTCCAATGGGGTGTACGTTTTGAAAGTAACCCAAGTCGGTAAGGGAACCTTTCACCCACCTCTCTTTAAAAGACATCTTTTGTTATGTCATTTAATTCACATACTATTATGTTGGTATATGTTCTTATATATCCTTATTGATGTAAATTTTATGTCCACGTGATGAGATACCCTTTTTATCTCTCTTCAACTCTTTTTCTGAATTTTGATTTGACGCCGTTAGGCTGTCGAATTTTTGCAAGGGAACTTCTTAACCCAATTTTGATTCTTTGGGATAAACTTGTACTCCTTGAATATGTCATTCTATGAATATGTATGAATGTCCTCTGATTGTTTTACAATTAATATCCACTTATATTTGGTGTATTCGTTTGTCACACATAATTATGTAATTGATTTGTCCTTAATCCTAGGATACCGTCTTTGTCTGGGACTTCGTCTCAATCTCCATTCATTGAGGCATATTTTTGTTTTATACACAACATTATTTTATACGGTGTATAAACCCCTTTGACTTTTAAGTTTATCCAAAAGGAATCTTCTTTATACGAAGAGTTTTACTAAACTAAAAAAGGGAATGTTTTTGTCGTACATATGCGACAATAATGACTTCTCCACCACCGTGACCATTATTTGAGTTTCGGATTTTCTACAAGCCATACCTTTTTTTAAAGAAAAATAAATACCATGTTTTACTTTTCTTTTATTTTGTTATTGAAAATGGTTTTCATAATGTTTTTATATCAATGTGTTGAATTGATATCTTGTGATTGAAAAGTGGAAATGTTATGTTTCCTTTATGCATGTTTTATGTGATATGATTATGTTATGGTTCTTGGGCATTATTATGAAGAAGGGTGGTTCCGTGAAAAACTAAGGGCGGGTGAGCCCGATATAGCTCTCCAATGCATTGGGTAACGCGAAGGAGTGAAACATTAAGGTTTCTCTGAAGAGATTTAGGGAATATACTGTGGTGGGTATTCCAAACGTAACCAAGATGGTTACTCCCTACCTAAGAATGTTATGAATGCCTCATGTTACATTTTATGTCTTATGATTTCTATGATTTATTCAGGATTTGATATTCCTATGTTTTATGGGTAATGTATGATTTCATTATTATTTATATATGAACTCATGTTTCTTTTCCATATTTTTATAACCCTTACTGAGATTTTTATGCTCATCCCAAGTTTTTTTGAAATTTTTTTCACAGGTCAAGGGAAAGGTACATGATATGATGATAGTGTCAAGGAAGTGTCAAGAAAGAATCCATGCTTTATTTTTAAATATGTTTCCGTTGATGGAAAAAAATGAATACTATCTTTTATGTAACCACTTTGTTTAAATGTGGAATGTAATGCAAGTTTTATGATCTAATTCTCTAAAACTCTAAACCTGAAAAGATCCTCAACGTGTAATCTTGTAATAACTCAAGATTAAGTAAGGTTTAAGGCTGGGACCTTATATAGTATGATCCTCAAAATATGCATTCGATTTGAGCTCAACCTTCTTAGGCTGAAAGACATGAGATGTGTATGAAAGGTAACGTCAGAGTTTGGAGACGTGGAAGATTTCGTGCATGGCCCGGTACCTCTGAGGTAACTGCAACCGATAGGCAACCAGTCCAACTCTATCCAATACCTCAAACCGCCCGACGTACCGCAGTGAAATCTTACCCTGTATCTAAATCCTCTTGTGTCCCAATCTCGGTGCGACATGAAGAATAACATGATCCCCGACCTCGAACTCCAGAGGTCGTCTTCGCTGATCAGCATAAGATTTCTATCGAGACTGAGTTGTATCCATCCTCTTCCGAAACAACTCTATCTGCTCTAAGGTCTTCTGAACAAGATGAGATCCCAGCAAAGGTGGCTTTCCTATCTCCAGCTAGCATAAAGGTGATCAGCATGGCCTACCGTAAAAAGCCTCATAAGGTGCCATCTGAATAGTCTACTGAAAACTGTTGTTGTATGTGAACTCCACCAGAGGGATATGCTTCTCCCAAGAACCGCCAATGTTTAGAATACAAGATCAGAGCATATCCTCAAGCACCTGGATCATATACTTGGATTGGCCATCTGTCTGGGGATGGAATGCTGTAATCAAAAGTACATGTGTACCCAAAGCCTTCTAAAGCCCCTACCAGAACCGAGAAGTAAAGAGTGCATCTCTATCTAAAACAATGGAGTGTGGAACTCCATGCAGATGTACAATATCAAGGATGTATATTCATCCTCGATCATCAACACTGAAGGTCTCCTTGATCGATAAGAAGTGAGAAACCTTCATAAGCATGTCGATGACAACCCAGACAACATTGTTACCTCAGGGCGACCTCAGCAATCCAGTCATGAATTACATCGTGACAACGTTCCACTTCCACTCCAGAATGTGTAACTGCTGCAAAAGGCATGCTGGTCGCTGATACTCCGCCTTCACCTGCTGACAAGTAGAACACCTCAAGATGAAACCAGCAACATTCCTCTTCATACCTAGCCACTAGTACTGGCGATGAAGATCCTGATACATCTTGGTGAAGCTAGGATGAACTTCCCAAGCTGAGGAATAAAAATCCTGCATCATCTCCTCATGTATGTCTTCTAGAACCCATACACATCCCTGGAAATGAAAGATCTCATCCTCACCCACTGTCCATCCAAGAAGAGGGTCCTCTCCTAACACACTCTCCTGCAGGACTAAGCCTTCTGAGTCTGATAGCTGCCTCATCCGCACTCAATCCAGAAGTGTAGAGGTAACAACTACAAAAGATAAAAAAGTCTATCCCTGTCTGTCGTGCACCTCCAGATGCATCACAGAGAATAGAGCCATAAGCTGCCACTCATTGCTGGCCTCCTGAACAGCCTGAAACTGAGTTCTCCTGCTCAACGCATCTACCACTGCGTTGCCCTTTCCCGGTGTATAAGCAAGCTCGAAATCAAAAGACTTAAGATAATCAACCCTCCGGCTCTGCCTCAGATTCAGATCACGCTGAGTGAAGATATACTTGAGACTCTTGTGGTCGGTGAAAACCAAAAAGTGCTCTCCTAGAAGGTAGTGTCTTTAACAGCGTAAGGCATGAAAAACAGCTGTTAACTCTAGATTGTGCGTCAAGTAGTTCCTTTCATGTGGCCTCAACTGTCGAGACCTGTACGCAATGACTCCACCTCCTTGCATAAGCACAGCGCCCAACCCGATACCTGAAGCATCACAATAGACTGTATATCTCTTGACTGGATCTAGAAATATGAGTATCGGTGCTGACGTCAACCTTCCCTTCAGCTCCTAAAAGGATGAATCATAAGAATCTGACCATAAGAACTTCACCCCTTCTTTGTTAGACCTTTAAAAGGTGCTTCTAGGCATGAAAATTCCTGAATAAAGCATCTGTAGGATCCAGCCAGGCCTAGGAAACTCCGTTCCTCAAAAATGTTCTTAAACTGCTCCCATGAAACTACAACTCTCACTTTCTCTATGTCCATAGATACTCCTGCCTCTGAGATGACGTGACCCAAGAAGTGAATCTGATCCATCCAAATGTGGCACTTTGAGAGTTTTGCATAAAGCCGATTCTCTCTCAGTGTACTCAGAACGATCGCAAGATGGGTATCATATTCGTATCGAGTGTGATATTAGACAAAGATATCATCCACGAAGACCACGACGAATGAATCCAAGTAAGGATGGAACACTTAGTTCATCAGTTCCATGAAAACTGCTAGCGCATTCGTGAGACCTAATGGCATAACCGTATACTTGTAGAGACCTTACATGCTCCTAAAGGCTGTCAGAGGTATATCTGATGGTCTAACACGCAAGTGATGATAACCGGACCTCAAATCAATCTTCAAGAACACACAGTCTCCTTGAAGCTGATCGAAGAGATCATCAATCCTTGGCAAGGGATATCGGTTCTTGACCGTCAACTGGTTCTGCTTCCGATAATCCACACATAGCCTAAGGGTACCGTATGCCTTCTTCACAAACAGGATAGGCGAACCCCAAAGAGAAGTACTGGGTCAGATGAAACCCTTTTCCTGTAACTCCTCCAACTTCTTCTTGAGCTCCTGCAACTCAGGTGTAGCCATCCTATATGGAGGAATGGACACTGGTGCCACTCCTGGCACGAGCTCAACAGATAAGTCTACCTCACGCTTTGGAGGCAAAACTAAAAAGTCCTCTGGAAAGACATCCCTAAAACGATCTACCACTAGAGGAAAGTCCAACTTTGAAGTCCCTGGTCATCCAGATAAAGACTAGAAATCTGGGCTGTCACCCTTCCTATCCCATGATGCTCGAGTCCTGCTCGACTTGCCCGAACATACCATTTGCCTCTATGAAGAAACGACTCACCCTCTGGTGAGATAAAACTCACCCTATGGTGATAACAGTCGATGACTGCTTGGAAGGGAACCAAACAATCCATCCCAATAATTTAATCATATCCTGTCATCTCTAGGACATATAGATCCCATAAGAAACGATACCATGCAACCTCGAGAGGGCACTATCTGCACTGACGTACAGTAGATGTCCTCGTCCCCAAAGGTGTGTCTAGTGTCAACAAGTTGGTAGAATAAAAGTTGCGAGCTCAAGGCTCTCCACAAAAGAAACATAGATAAATTTATGCGTATCAAAAGTATCAAAAAGAGATGAAGATAAAACTGAGGCTACTAAAATTGTACCTTGAATGGTAGAAGTTTTGGGATCCTTCTCCAGATAGGTCTACTCCACCACAAAAGTCTGTCTTGCCCCGTGTCCCTATGACCCTTCCTGAACACTCTGAGATGATCCTCCATACTGATGCTGAAGGACTGGTGACTGACTGCCATAGCCTCTACCTCCACCTCATCCCAAACAGTCGGAAGAACTCTAGTTTCCTGACTGGTGAGAAACAGGTGGTGCTTCTCCTGAACGAGGAGTCATGGAAGAACCCTTGTCACCAGCTACTGGTGAGAAAACCTGGAAGAAACACTGAAGGTAACCCATCTTGCCGCAGGATCGGCACTCTACTGGGTATCTTCGGCACTATGGCCTCATCTACCCTGCCCCTCCACACTAGTAGCATACCACCTGGTAACCTGAATATGTATCTCACCTCCTCAAATCACCGCGTGTAGACTCCCTACGACGCTTCCTACTGTCAACTGGAAGAACACTAGCTCTAGAAGCAGAACTTCCATGGCTCGTAGTTCCGAAGTCTCTCATATTGCGCTCTGTAATCAGTGCTAGTTGATGATGGAAGTGATGGAAGTCAACTGAAAGATATTCACCTGCGAGCGGATCTCCCGCCTGAGACCATCCTCAAACTTCCTTGCGAAGAACATCCCACTTCCATGCTGAAGGGGTGTGAAATGCTGCAGGTCAGTTAAATGTGAGGAATACTCTAGGAAAGAAAGAGTACCCTACTCTAGACCCATGAACTCCTGGGCTCGATCGGCCCTCAGGGTCTATGGATAGAAGTATTCATAAAACACGCACTAGAACTCCTCCCAAGCCATAACCTACTGATGAACCACCTATGAGATCACATCCCACCACCTCTTGGTGGAGTCTTATAGCATGTAGGTAGCGAGCTTGACCGGCCTCTTTGGAGGTGTTTCCAGATGCTCAAAGATAGTCAGCATGGCTTCCAGCCATGACTCTGCTGCATGTGGTCCTCCTTCCCCCAAGAAAGTAGGAGGATACTCCTGCTGGAAAAACCACGTCAAGTATTCCATAGATGTGGAAGGAGGTGGTTCTCCCTAGAAGGTCTGTATTATCCTCATAAATCCTTCCCTGAACTTCAGATCAGTGCCCGCAACTCGTATGACAGTCGGTGCCAAGGCTGGCCCAACTGGAGGATCGGCAGGAAGTTCCTGATCAGCCATATCTGGCGTCTGATCATTGCCTGACAACTGACGTACAACCGGGGGACGTCTCGGGATCATAGCTCTGAAAGATCAAAAGCATACATTAGATCAAGAAAACAAGGATAGATATCAATGGAGTGAAAATGGAAATAGGAGAAGAAAACACTCCAGATTTACAAAACATAACTACACGGTGTGTATAAACTCTACACGACATGTACTTAACTCTATTCCCCTGCCAGTGCCTCCTTGCACGGCTAACCCACATGGTCTTCTTAAACAGAGACCACACGGTGTGTTCCTAGTGGACACGGCGTGTAGTAGACAAGGTTTCAACGACCCGTGTTGTTAGTTACACGGCTGTGTACACGTCTGAGACTACACAACGTGTTCCGAACAAACATGGCGTGTACTTGAAGATTTATTCCGACCCGTGTTGTTGGAGACACGACCAAGTACACTAATGACCCTTACATGGTGTGTTCCGATCGAACACGACGTGTATAGGAGGAGAGGACATCATCTCGTGTTGTTTGTGACACAGATGGGTACTGAGAACAGGATACATGGTGTGTTCATACACAACACTGTGTGTATGACACAAGCTCCCCCGACCAGTGTTGTTAGTTACACGGATGGGTACACAACTTACTACTACAAGGCATGTACCTACCGTACACGGCATGTTTCTGGATATTTTCACAACCCATGTATCTGCTCACATAGTCAGTGACACAGTTTAAAACTACACGACATGTATATATAATGTACATGCCCTGTATTCTGGGTTTTTTCGGGCAGTAGCTCAGAAACTGCACTAAGGCCCAGAAAACACAGAAAACAAGGCAAGGAGGTACCAAATTCTAATCCGTGAGGGCCCATACTCCCCACGAAACAAATATTTTCATCCAATACAGTCATATGTAAGGAAAACAGGTCAATGATTCAACAATTTCCGATTCAAGAGGGCCCATAACACCTCGAGAACAAAAATTTGGTGTTCATTTATGCAAGTTACAAAACAAACAACCCTTCTATCAAACTGCATAGATTCTATCAAGCACCTATCACAACAACATGAATAATCTACACAAAGTCTATCACAACAACATGCAATCGCTAATGCACCCTAGATGGCATGGAATAAATGCATGGCATGTGATTTCTAACAAGTGCCTATATGATGCATGAGATGGAATACCCTCATCTCATCGGGTTGAGACAGAAATAGAACCACAATATCAACATCAATAGCAACACAAATCATGTGAATCACTCTTGTTAAAATCATATAAATTGTAAAATCTGAAAACCAGAAGCTGCAATAATCGAGGTAGTATGGATTTTCCCTGTACACGGGTTAGCTACTCCCGAACACATCATAATACCAAGTACCAAATCCATCCTATCCCCAGCTAAAGGCTCTAAACAGTAAATCAAGAGAAAAGAACTCCTTTGATACCTCTTTTTAACGACCCGGTTCTGGAATCCACCCAGAGGCGCCTCGTACCCGATTAGTCACAAGGCCTCAAGGGCATTTCCCAAAACTCTAGAGGCTGCCGACTAGCAGTGAGGGTCTTGGGTGTGATAGTGGGGAAACTATGCATGGGACCAAACATGGTGTGAGGAAAAGTCTTAATAGGAAAACACCAAAAGTTCTGTACCTAACAGTCAGTGAATATGTGGTAGGTAAAGTACAGTAAGCAGTAAACGGTAAGCAGTAAATAGGATAAAACATAGAATTAACAAACCACAGTCTCTGGCATATAATCTACCAACAAGAAACATCCACTCAAGCAAGTAGAAAAAAGGCAACCTTTGGGTATTCCACACAGCCTAACCACTAAGGTTCAAGCTACATGTACTAGCAACCCTCTGGGGGGCACACACAATCTCACCCCTCTAGTTCAGCTAAATAATAGACTCTCTGAGGAAGAACTCACCATCAATTCCCCCTATAGTCTCATATCATACAAAAGGCTCTCTGGGTAAGCACTCAACGTCTATTCCCCCTGTGGCCCGCATTGAGGAACTACAGACTCTATGAGGAAGTACTCAACGTCAATTCCCCCTATAGTATCACATCGTAAATTAAATACACACTGGATAATCCCTTATGTCCATTCTTTCTATGGTCCACTATACTATTTTCTCACATCCTTGTGTAAAATAAACATTCATAACGCGCGTATCGGCCCAAGTAAACCACAAGAAATACTTGGATATCATTCTAAGGCACAACAACATAATAGTACAACAGTTCTACTATCCTACATCTAGGCATGGAAACTGGAAAAATGCCGAACAAACAAAACAGGCAAGGTAAAACATCCAAACCACAATACAGTTACCTTATTCACAAATAATTACCTCTATTCAAGAAATCAAGCATAGAAAGCAACAAAAAGGGAAAAACAGGAAACACGCAATACCCCGTTCAAGGGTATTGATGGAATTTGCACAAAATATTCACAGAATTCCTATGGAAAGGCACAAACCACCTACCTGGATTCTAGGAGAACGATATATGTGAACCACGATGACTGATTCTCCTTAGAATGTAGACGATCTTAGAAAAAATCCAAAAATCTCAACCCACGATATCTTGAGAAAGAGGTGGAATTGAAAATCAATGCTCTAGGATAAGGAATAACTCACCAATGCATTTCCAACGCAATTGACAGCGGTCGATTCAGATCACGGATGAAGGCTCGGGAATTCGGAGAAGAATTGTGGTCGTACGGGTCGCTCTCGGATGAAGAACCTGAAGAAGGAGTGCCTTCTGTCTGTCAGGCGCGACCCCGGCCCGTTTAATGAAAAAATGAAAATACACGGCCTGTACTTTTGGGGTACACGGTGTGTACTCTGTTTTTCCATACTCCGCTTTAAGTGGCCTACACATCACCCCTACACACCGTGTGTGTGGCCCAGAGATGACCAGCACACGGCCTGGTGCGGCAAGGGTGTACACGGCGTGTACTCAGAAAGTACAGGGCGTGTACTTCAAAATTTTCCAGAAAACCCCACTTTTCTCAAAAACACCAGGAAATAAAGACATACCTGAAACGAAGATCCAGGTTCTTACAAATACCACCCTCATTCCCCTCTTCCTCTCACACCTCTAAAACCTTGAGCACTGTATAAGTTCTGAAAAATCACCTCCCCAAGGATCTTTCCCATGTTCTAGATATTATGCTATCACCAAAAGTCCAAAACCGGACTTAAGAAGGATCTCATTGAAAAGAGATCAAGATGTACGAATCCTCTTCCTTTTTCATGTGTTTTTATTCCAATTCCCTTCTTTTCTTATACTCTCTTTCCGTACACTTATCCTGGATGATAGAAATATCCTGAATATTATATATTATGTATGTTACCATGTTCTTGTAAAATATTAATCATCTTCCTTCCTCTCCTATTTTACTTGTTCTAAAAATAAAATCACCATCCCCGATGTGTCGATTTACCAAAATCATGGACGATGTGTTTGAAATATCCATTACATCCTTCAAATATGATCATAAAACCCTTTTAATAGTTTTAAAAAAATGTAAATTTTATATTTTAACCTATTTTATGTTTTGTAATAAACTTCTATTCATGTAATTAAATTATATAATGAAACATGTTCATGATTAACGAGGAACCACCAAAAATTATCTAAACAAACATCATTAATGTTTTATCTAATGATCCATAATCATATATGATAAAAAATTATTTATGGTGTCATTATATATTCTATAAACTTATTAATACCATTTATTTCCACTTTTATAATTTCATTCCCATATGAAAAGAAATAAAATACAAACTATCCATGAAAATCATTTAATGAATGCACCCAAAATAATGGAAGGAATAAAATACTAATAATAAAAGGGTTAAATGATGTTATGAATTGATCATATAAGGTGTTATAAACCTGAATATGTTTCTTTAATACATAATTAACACTCTTTTAACCATTATAAATTAGGTTTAAGCAAGTTATAAGTAAGACAAACCCATGGTAAGGGAATTCTTAACCTGATTTCCATTCATTATGTTAATTTTCTACATCATTATTTACGTGGTATTAAAATTGTTTGTGAGATGAATTTTTTTAATATTATGATTAATTATTTTTATTTATAGTGTATATATATATTCAATCTACACTATTATGTCTCAATTCTATTATATGATATTTATAAAGGACTTTTTAAAAAAAAACCTCTTTTAAAATTATGTTTTACGACATTCCAAAGTAATGTTTTTATGGAATTATTCTGGTAGTATGATCATATTATGGTTGTTGGGAATTCTTTTTATTGAAGGGTGAGACCTATATCACTATCTAAAGCATTTTTTATGTGAAAGTTTGTGGTCAGCCGTATGGTTACTCCATGTCTAACAACGATGGTTACATAAATTTTAAGGTATCCATGAGGGTTACAAATTATAAAGTAAATGAGAGGGTTACAAAATTATGTATATAATTCCTAAAGATACCAATGTTGTTATTTTTATGTTCATTATGTGTTTTTACTCTCACATTTTACAAAGTGAGTATATATGGGTGACAATTGTGTTTTTTTAAATGCTTTCCTGTGTTTATAAGTATTCATAGACTAATATTTTGTTTTCTTCTTTTTATATCCCTTACTGATCTTTTTATGATCATCCCATGTTTTTAAATGATTTTAATAGGTTATAAGGTTTTGTAAGACAAAGAAGGAATCCAAGTTAAATGTTATGAATATTTTTCATGTAAATCATGTATTATTTGAAAAGTTATATATTATTGGAAAAAATGGATATTGTTTATGTTGTATTTTCTCTATATGAATGTGGAATGTTAAGTATGTATTTTTATCCCAATTCTGTAAAAGAATAAACATTAAAAGATACTAAATAGTAAAGTAAGTCAGTTATTAACTAAATTTCAAAATTATTTAATGTAATAAGGTTGGGCCCTTATAGTTAAGGTTTTAAAAATGAGTTATTGATTTAAAATTGTTATTTTTAAATAAATTATGATTTTATTTTGAAATTAAATTAATAATGTTTAGAAGATTATTTTAAAAAAAATGAGTTCATTTTTTAATTTTATAAGTAGAAAAATGGTTAGGGTAATGTTTTGGGATTTTACTAAAATTCTAGAAATTTTTGACGAATAGAAAAATATAATAAATTATAATAAATTCTAAATACTAGTTTTACTACATCATAGGTGATGCAAGGCTGATGTAAGACAAAATGATTCAAACTCACATGAAATATTTACTATTTTGGGTCACATTAATCAATACTATTCATAGTATTTAGAAAAAATAAGAAAATAATGATTAAAATAATGTTAAATCCCTCCTCTCCTCTACTATAAATACCATCGTCATTCCCTTATTCCTCTCACACCTATAAAGCTTTGAGAATTGTCTATGTTCTACAAAATCCACCCACCCAAGGCTCTTTCACAATTCCTAGAGATTTTGGTGTCACCAAAAATGCCAAAACCAAAGGCCTTAAGGAGGATCTCAAGGAGAATAGATCAAGAGGTGAGAATCCTATTCCTTTTTCATGTGTTTTATTTTCAATTCCTTTATTTTATAATACTCTCTTTCCATACAATTATCTAGAAGCTATGAAATCTCTATAATCATATATATTCTTAATGTTACCATGTTTATGAAAAAGATTCATCCTCTTCCTTCCTCCTATCTCCCACAAGTTCTAAACAAACGTTGTCCATGATGTGCCGATTTACCAAAATCATGGACAGTGTGTTTGCAATATCCATTAAATCCTTAAAATATGATTAGAAAACCCTTTTAATGTTTGAAACAGAATTTAAATTTTATTTTGTAACCTATTTTATGTTCTGGAATGAAATTTTAGGCATGACATTAAATTATATAATGATACAAGTTCATGATTATCAAGGAACTGCCAAAAATGATCTAAATTCTTCATAACATTTAACTTGGATTCTTTATTTGTCTTAAATAACCTTATAACCTGGAAAAATAAATTAATAAATTAGTGTGAGCAAAAAAACTTAGTAAAGGATATAAAAAGAAGAAAATAAAACCTTAGTCCATGGATACATATAAAGGAAAAAAATCATTTAAAAAACATACTTGTCACCCATATATACTTAATTTATGAAAAATGAAATTCCAAAAAATAATATAATGATAAAAAAATAGTACTATAAAGGTATCTCAAGGAATTACTTACATATTTTTGTAACCCTCTCAACTACCTTATGATTTGTAACCCTCACGACTACCTTACAATTTGTGTAACCATCATAGTTACACTTGGAGTAACCCTATAGTAGACCTCCAACATACACATAACGAATGCATTCGAGGGAGATATAGGTCCCACCATTCATCATAAACAATTCCCAGGAACTAGAGAACGATCATAAACATTGAATAATTTCATAAAAACTTCGCTTCTAAATTTCTTAAAAAATAATTTTGAAAGAGTTTTTTTAAAAGAAATATCCCTTATAAATATCATATAATTTAACTGAGGCTTTATTGGGTGGATGGAATATGTATAAACACTATAAATAAACTTTATTAAACCAAATATAAACAAAATTAATCTGAAAAACAATTTCAATACCACATAAATAATGAAGTAGATGGTTAACCCAAAGAATGAAAATTGGGTTAAGAATTCACATACCTCAAGGTTTTCTTACATAAAACACAATTAAACCTCATGTATAAGGGTTAAAAGAGTGTTATTAATATATTAAATAAAAATATTCATGTTTATAACACGTTATATTATCATTTAATATCATCATTTAACCCTTTAATTATTAGTATTTTATTCTTTCCATTGTTTTGGGTGGGTTCTTTACATGATTTCCATTGCCAGTTTGTATTTGATTTTCATGTCGTATGGAGATGAAATTACATAAGTTGAAAGAAATGATACTAATATATTTAAAAAATATATAATGATACCATAAATAATTTTTTTATCATATATGATTAGGGATCATTAGATAAAACATTAATGACGTTTGTTTAGATCATTTTTTTTGTGATTCCTTTATAATCATGAACATGTTTCATTATATAATTTAATTTCTTGAATAGAAGTTCATTACAGAACACAGATTTGGTTAAAAATTACAATTTAAATTCTTTTTAAACCATTAAAATGGTTTTATGGTCATCTTTGAATAATGTAATGGATATTTCAAACACATCGTCCAAGATTTTGGTAAATCAGTACATCGTGGACGGTGTTTTTATTTTTAGTACAAGTGGGATAGGAGGGGGGGGAAAGATGATTAATATTTTATATGAACATGGTAACATACATAATATGTAATATTATGGAGATTTAATACCACTTGGATAAGTTGAGGGAAAAGGATTATAAGAAAAGAAAGTAATTGGAAATAAAACACATGAAAAGAAAGAGGATTCTTACCTCAGGATCAGTTCACCTTTAGATCCTCCTTAATGCATTTAATTTTGGCCTTTTGGTGTGACCAAAAACTCTAGGACGTGGAGAATAGCCTTGGAGAGAGGATTTTGAATAACTTAGAAAATAATCAAGGTGTGAGAGGTGTGATAGAAAGAGGGGAATGAGGGTAGTGTTTATAGTGGATGAGTGGATGAATTTTACATTATTTTAATCATTATTTTAACATATTTTCACAAGACTATGAGTAGTCATGATTTATGTGACTAAAAAACATAAAAATTACATGTGAGATAAAAAAGTGGGATTACATCAGCCTTGCATCACCTATGATGTAGTAAAAAAAGCATGTAGCATTTATTGTAATTTATCGTATTTTACTATTCATCAATAAATTCATGAATTTCATAAAAATACCAAAAATTCAACCTGACCATTTTTTAATGTGGAGAATTCAAAAATGAACTCTATTTTTTAAAAATATTTTTTTAAAATTTTTTAATTTAATTTATAAATAAAATAATAATTTATTTAAAATTAACAAATTTAAATATATAACTTATTTTTAACACCTCGAAAAATTAATAGAGTTGTCATTATCATATATCCTTGAGAAAATAAAATAATAATACTATTTACTATTCATTATGGTCGTATTAATATTCATATTACAATTCATAAGGGTATGTTACTATTTTCTAAAAATCAAGTTGGTTCCATTAGACTCCAAATAACTTACTGATCACAATTGTAGATGACCATTTTCAAAAATTCAAAACATAGAAGGGAAAAATTATGTTTAAAGGAATGTTATAAATTTCTACATAAAACAAAGTTTCATTCATTTTAATTTATTTTTAAAAAAATAGGGTGTTACATTATCCCCACCTTCTATAAATTGCAGCCTCATAATTTTATTTACTTATTAAACAGGTGAGGTTACATTTCCCTCATAGCATTTTTAGATTCCCATGTTGCTTCTTCAACCATGTGATTTTTATACAACACCTTTACCTGGTTTATTACCTTATTCTATAATACTTGTTCACTTCTACTAAGAATCTGAACTTTTTTCTCATTATAAGAAAGGTTCTCTTCCATATGAACTACTTCCATGATTAAAACATGAGATGAATCTGGCACATAATTTCTCAACATCAAAACATGAAAAACATTATGTACCAGAGATAAACTCAAAGGAAAAGCTACTCAGTAGGTGACTAGTCCAACCTTCTATGGGATTTCATATGGTGCAATGAATCATGGACATAACATTCCTTTATTACCAAAATGCAGAACACTCTTCCAGAGTGAGATTCTAAGAAACAAGTGACCCCCAACCTTGAAAGAGAAGTCTTTCATCTGGTTTTTTGCATAACCTTTATATCTTTTTTAATCTGTCCTCATGTGTTACTGTATCATCTTCACTTTCTCATCCACTCCCTCTACTAATTCTGGTCCCCTCAACATCCTTTCCCCAACATCATCCCAAAAATCTGTAGTTTGAAACTATTTCCCATACAATGCATCTAAAGGTTCCATTTATATACTGGAATGAAAACTATTTTTATTAGAAAACTCAACTAAATAAAGATATTGATCCCAACTTCCCTGGTGGTCTATTGAACAAGATTGATGCATATCCTCCAATTCCTGAATCGCTCATTCTGACTGCCCATCTAACTGAGGATAAAACATTGTACTTAAATTTAATTCTATGTCCAATAGCTTCTGAAGGACCTTCTGAAAGTTAGATGTGTACTACGGATCTCGATCAGATAAAATGGAAAGCAGAACTACATCTAAACTAACAATCTCTTTGAGGTACGGTCGATAAAGCTGATCCAAAGGCATTGTACCTCAAATATAAATAAAATGTATATATTTTGTCATTCGATCAATAACAACCCAAATCACATTGTTACCTTGATAATTATTAGGTTTTCCAACCTCAAATTCCATGGATATATTCTCCCATTTCCAATCTGGCGCTGGAAAGGTTGAAGCATTCCCTTCGATAACAGTCACTCTGCTTTAACCTATTGACATGTCAAACATTTCATGGAAAAATATGAAATATCTCTTTTCATTCCATCCCACCGATAATACTCCTGAAGGTCTCTGTAAATCTTAGTACTTCCAGGATGAACTTCAAATGGAGAACTGTGAGCATTGCATAAAATATATTTCTTCAACTATGAATCAAAAGTCACCCAAAACCTTTTACCAAATCTTAAAACACAATCTTTATCACGTTAAATTCTGGGAACTTACCCATTTTAACCAATTCTACATTTTTCTATAGCTCACAGTCTTTATTCTACACTTTGTTAATTCTATCTAATAATGAGGACTGCATTGAAACCTAAAAAAATAGAGTTATTTCCTACACCAAAAACCTCTAATCCAAAATTCATCATGTCATTAATCAAGGGATCATGTTCAAACATAACATGGTTAATGATGTCTAATGTTTTCAACTCAAGGTATCTGCCACTTTGTTTGCTTTTCTTGGATGGAAATTGATCATGCAATTATAATACTTTAAAAGTTTGAGCCAACTTATCTCCCTCATATTTAAGTCCTTTTGAGGGAATATATACTTCAGAATTTTATGGTCAATATATATTTGACAATTGGATTCTTATAAATGATGCCTCTAAATACTCAAAGAAATAAACCACTACTTCTATTTCCAAATAATTTGTGGAATAATTTAACTCATGAGGTTTTAGTTTTCATAAAGAATAAGAAATTTTCAAATCATTCTGCATCAGAAAACAAACATGTCCCTTTAATGAAGTTTCATTGTAGAGGAAAAACTCACCATCTCAGGAAGGAAAGGACAAAACTAGAGCATTAACCAATCTCCTCTTCAGGTTTAAAAAAAATCACATTCTTCCCTCTAAATTTTTTTTACCCCTTTTCTCTTTAACATAGATAACCGACCAAATAACCATGAAATGTTTTTAACAAACTATCAGTAATAACCAGATAATCCAATAAAAATATGATTCATTGTAACATTTTAAGTTCTTATCTATTCATCAACCACTTTTTTTGGAAGGATCAATTGTTATACCATCTTTAAATACAATTTTACCAAGAAAAGAAATTTGTTGCAACCAAAAATCACACTTATTGAATTTTCCATACAGTTTATTTTCCTTTCTGGTTTGAAAAACAAGCCTTATATGTTTATCATGATCCTCTTTTGTCATAGAAAATACCATAATGTCATCAATAAACAGAACTACAAACCTATGAAAGAACTCATGAAATATTCTACTCATAAGTTCTATGAATACAACAGATGCATTAGTTAACCGAAACGGCATGACAAAAAACTCATAATCTCCACATCTAGTGGGAAAAACGTTTTTTTGATGTCACCCTCCTTCACCTTCAGCTGATGGTATTTGGATCTCAAGTTAATCTTGAAAAAATACAGAGCTCCTAGGAGCTGATCAAACAAGTAATTAAAATGAAGTAAAGGATACTTGTTTTTAATAGTGATGTTATTCAAAGCTATATAATCAATGAAAAGTCTCATGGAACCATATTTCTTTTTAATGAAAAAAACAAGAGCACCCCATGGTGAAGTGCTTGGATGAATGAATCCTTTATCAAGAAAAACTAATAATTGATTTTTCAATTCCATAAGTTCTATTTGAGCCATTCAATCTGGGGGTTTTTTATATTAGATTATCATTAGGAACTAACTTAATTGTGAATTCGAATTCCCAATCAAGTATGACACCAGGAACCTCATCAGAAAAACTAGCAAGGTATTTATTTAAAACGGTCACATCATTAATCTGAATTGTTCCCTTGTTTTCAACAATATGAGAAAGATTACTTTACTTTCCATATTTCTACAGTTTTTAAGCTTCTAGTTATGTTATCAATTGTATCGGTTTATTCTTGTATGCGAACTAACACTTTTTATGGAAAACAACTTATTTATCCCTACAGTCAATCTTAGCTTGATATACATAAAGCCAATCTATTCCCAAAATGACATCAAACTCCACTAAGAGAAAAAAAACAAAGTTTTCATGTAATGTATTTCCACAAACCACAATAGAAGGATTATTATAATTCTACTTATCTATAATGTTTCCCCTAATGTATTAACAATAAGTTACAACCTCATTTTTTCAGGTGATATTTCCAATTTAGCAGAAAATTCCTCATAAATAAAGGAATGTGTAGACCCCATATGAAACAAAACATTAGAAAAAATTTAGTAAACAAACAAGGTACCTGATAAAAATTCATTGGATGGCCCAAAATCTATTGACATAATCTCAAAGGATCTCACTACACCTTTTTCTTTTTTTCTAGTTTGTTTTTATAATTTGGATCTCTATTTGGTAAGGCATTGGCATAATGACCAATCTCCCCACATTTAAGAAACTTTATAGTTTGATTATCAGGATTAATATTAGGATAATTTTTATTATAATCTCAGGCCATATATCTAAATTTACAACATCAGAAATACATCCTAGTTTTGGTAAGTCAATCTCCAAGGTGATTTTTTCCACACCTTTTACAAAATGTAAACTAGAATTTCTTACCATCTGATTTCTTGGGTTGATTCTTACCCATTTCTTTCTATATAGACCTCTTTATATCCTTGTTTTCAAAGTGCATGTGATCATCAGAAAAATCCATCTTTCTCCTCTCACCACATTGGACAAGTTTTTCATAACTTTTGAATTCAAGGGAGTCCAATTCCCTTCGAAACCTTGGCATTAATCCAGAGTAAAAGTGTTTTATTTTTATATCAAGATCTAAAATAAGATTTGTAGCATACCTCTCTAGTCAGGTGAAATTTCTTTCATACACATATACTAAATCTTTATCCATTTTATTCAATTAAAAGAATTTCTTTTCCATCCTAATTCGCACCACCTTAGGAAATTTTTGTTTTCATGGAAAATACTTTTAAATTCATCCCACTCTAAGGCATCAATCTCCTCCTTATCTCAGATTTTTTTACCATTGACCAATACTGATTAGCTTCACCTTCGAAACAATAAATGGAAAGACTTGCCTTTTTATTATCTAAATAGCCCATAGCAGCAAATATCTTTTCAAGGTCCTTAATACATTCTTCAGCCGCTACTTGGTTAGAAGATCCATTGAAAGTAGGAGGGTGTTGTCTCATAAAATGTTCCACTTTTGTTATGGTCAATTGTGGTACCTCTATTTATTCTCATGCATGGATTACACCACCATTTATTTACTACATCAGATGATTCAATACTGTCACAAACTACTCAGTTCCATTCCCTACCATTCCGAACTACAGATTCAGAACGATCTCATTAGGTTGGTCCCTCTCGTCTTTATCTACCTTGTTTCTTCTGCGAAAAATCATTATAAATAAACATATCATTGTTGAATCAACATGGAAAAACTTAAAATATATATATTTTCAAATTATCCATAAATTAAAAAATCATTTATGGTATTCTATAAACATCATCATAGCCCCTAAAATTAACTAAACTATCCTCGGATGCCAACTATAAGGACCCGAGCATATTACATGGCATAATATTGAATTTTAGTCAAAATCACTTCCTTTCATATTGAGGATATTTTCAAGTTCAAAATTTTAGATAATAGGTATATAATACAAGCATAACATTACACAATCATATAAAGAAGATACCATATAAACAATATCTATTTCTTCCAAAATATAATACTTTTCCAATAAAACATGATTTCCTTGATAGATCTTCCTAAAATTTAACTTGGATTCCTTTTTTGTATTAAAAAATCTTATAACCTATGAAAGTCATTTAAAAACATGGGATAAGCACAAAAAATTTCAGTAAGGGATATAAAAAGACGAAAATAAAGCATCAGTCCATGAATAATTGTAAACACATGAAATCATTTAAAAAAAACATACTTGTCACCCATATATATTTACTTTTTGAAACATTAGATTCCCAAAAAACATAATGAACATAAATAGAACCCTAAATTAATCTTTGGTAATTACTTACATATTCTTGTAACCGTCTTGGCTACCTTATAATTTGTAACCCTCAGGACTACCTTACAATTTGTTTAACCATTGCAGTTACACTTGGAGTAAACATATGACTGACCTCTAATGTACAAATACCCAATAAATTGAAGAGAGATATATGTACCACCCTTCATAATAAAAAATTCCCATGAACTAGAACACAATAATAAAACATTGATAATTTCATAAAAAACATTGCTTTTGAATTTCGTAAAATTGAATTTTAAAACCGGGTTTTTAAAAAGAAAAGTCCCTTATAAATATCATATAATTGAAATGAGACTTAATAGAGTTGATGGCATATTTATATAAATGATAAATAAACATAATTAAACATTATATAAACAAAATTAATCTCAAAAAAAATTTAAATTACACATAAATAATGAGGTATAAGGTTAAACAAAAGAATGAAAATTGGGTTAAGAATTCCCTTACCTCGGGTTTTTCTTACATAATACTCAGTTAAACCTCTGGTATAAAGGTTAAAAGAGTGTTATAAATATCTTATAAAAACATATTTATGTGTATAACACATTATATGATCATTTTATAACATCATGTCACCCATTATTTATTAGTATTTTCTTCCTTCCATTGTTTTGGATGCATTCTTTACATGATTTCTATGGCCGGTTTGTATTTGATTTTCTTGTCGTGAAGAAATGAAATTCCAGAAGTGGGAAGAAATGGTATTAATATGTTTCAAGAATATATAATGATAACATAAATTATTTTTTATCATATTTGATGATGGATCATTATATAAAACATTAATGATGTCTGTTTAGATCATTTTTTGCAGTTCCTCAATAATCCTAAATTTTTTTCATTATATAATATAATCCCATGCACATAAGTTCATTATAGAACATAAAATAGGATAAAAAAACATTAAATGATATTTAAATGTTTTAAAGGGTTTTAAAATCATATTTAATGGATTTAGTAGATATTGAAAACACATCGTTGATGGTTTTTGTAAATCAGCACATCATGAATGGTGTTTTTATTATTAGAACAAGTTGGAGAGGAGAGGAAGGAAAATGATGAATATTTTACATGAACATGGTAACATAAAGAATAAATATGATTTTGGACAATTTTTACTTCTTGGATATGTAACTCCCCAACCCCAGTTACCCTGAGTTAGTATATTATTACATAACATTGGCATGATCACAAAATATCAAGTCTTGAAAGACCGATTAGTTTAGTAGCCTTGGAAGTAGTAGATACATTCATAAGGTTTACATTAAATTATAAAATGAAAAATACAATAACATTGTTTCCATAGACCACAATCATATCCCCTTAGACAATCCCTGCAGGTTCGTTATAAAATATTTCTCCGCATCCCAGGAAAAATAAAACATAGAAAGGGGTGAGCTCAGATGCTCAGTAAGGATAACAATATAGTAGAAAATTTCCTAAATAAGCATAAACGTTTGAGGCATTGTATAAGAATAAAACAAAAGCCTTTTAAACATTATCTTCACCATAATATGGAAAAGATAAAGTCAAATAATTTCATTTACTTTCTCACATGGATATTCTAATAGTCGAATAATAACAAGCAATATCAATAGCCACTTTCATAATGATGGAATGCATAATGTCAGACTTTATATCCACATAATCAAGGCCTTGTTCTAAGATTAAAAATAAGATTTTTTCAAGGCCTTGTGTCAAGACACTAGTTTGTCTCATGAGACCTACCGATGCATTGAGGAGCTATAGTGGGGTCCACCTATTACATACTAACTCCAATGCATTCCCCATATGAAAAGGTTTAAACATAACATAAGCATTCTTATTAAAACTAGAATACGAAATGTCAATAATTTATTTATAAACCATGAATGGTATAAAAATAAAACATCCACAGTCAAACATATTACAAAACCTTCAATACAATATGGATGTTTTGTATCATAATAAATCAACTTCGAAAACACTAAAAATCCATCAAAGGATGCTGACATAGATGAAATCAAAAACTTTTTAGAGAAATATCTATTTCTATTTTGAAATCATTTAAAATTCATATAATTAGGAAAGAAAACATTTATTTTGGAAATATTATTATAAGCTTGTAAGGAACGATTTGATGATGTTATAATGGCGGAAAATAGCCGGACCCGCAGTATAAGTTAAAAAAAGACATTCTTACCTTAATTTTGTCGAAAAGGTTATAAAGGACCTTGTTTGGAAAACGATGGAAATATTACTTTATAAAAATCATATAAAAAGTCAAAAAAAGGTATAAATGACTTTAACCAATAGTCTATACAATAGTAAGAATTTTTTGAAATACATTTTTAAGAAACATAGATGTGGATGATAAAGAGGTCCCAGTAGATACTTACATATAAACAACCTCATATAATGATGATATTGTGAAATTAACCCTTAAATTATACTTTTACTTGGTCAAGGGAAGGTTAACCTCATGTATAATGATGAAATAATTGTTATTAAACTATACAAGAATCATATAACATTGCATTGTTAATAATATATTAGTATTATCGCTGTTTCGGGTGTTAATGGATTCGTTTTCCTTTATATTCATTGTTATGTGAGTCATATTTGTTATGGATGGGATATATCTTATCCATATCAAGAATGATATCAAGTATTTAAACATTATTTTTAATCATCTAATGAAAATTAGTCTTGAATAGATACGATGGGGAATGAATCTCATCGTGTTCGTGGAGACGATAATCCGTACGTGCGCACGAGCGACAATTTCATTATTTTGATATTAAAATAATATATAATTGGATGGTATATCATATATACAGAATAATTATCATGTAATATTTATTATTTACATCAATTACACATCATTATTATACCCATCCAAATATAATGTATTGAATAACAATTACACAATGACGTGGAGACAGTAAGCTGTACATACACACGTATGGTGACATGACATTAAAAGGATGGATAAAATAATTAATATGGTTGAAAAATATTTATAATAACATCACAATATATATAAGATACTGTAGTTATTATTTTATAATGGAAACAACAACAAAAATAAGTGGATGAAGAAAGGAACTTGAAAGAGGTGATGAAATATTTACCTCTTCTTCGGGTTCTTCCTTTTGATTTGATCAAAAGGGATCCTTAAGTTGGATTTATAACTAAAAAAGGCCTCTAGTATGAAGTTATAACATTATAGAGGGTATTTGGGCAGGGTTTGTCTGAGTCAAATGACTTTGAAGGTGTTAATTAGAGAGAAGGGTGAGTTCCCTTTTATAAGAGGGGTGAGGGGCACCTTAGGAAAGCTAGAAATATTATTTTATAATAAAATTATTTTCAGTTTATAATGGCTCTAAAATGAATTATTTAATGTCTAAGGTGGGGATGTGTCTAAAACCACTCAACCAATAGGTTTTAGACAGGTTTGAGTCACTATATTAACTTTAAATTTTAGATTTTACTCTTAGTTAAATAGTTTCACATTTATCACGTCTCTTTGTATTTTTATATTATATGGTTAATAAACTCATTGTATACTTCCAAGAAACCCCCAAGTGGTTCATTAGTGATACACCTATAATTATATAATACTTTTTTCTGAACCTTAGATTTTTATGAATAGAATATCAGTTAATAATGTAATATTAGTTTTAAAAACTCTTTTATGTCAATTTTGACACTATTTGGTATTTTGTTTTTTCTAAATTCAGAACAATATTATTACTTCCAAAAATATTCATCTAACCAAACCTAAAATGTAATAATAACCTAGAAAATTAGTTTAAGTCATATAAAGTCTCAAATTACATTTATTTGGATATTTATAACATCAATTATTTTAATATTTCATTAATTAGGTAATTACTGCATCATCATTGTGTCATAACTAAATTAAATTATTTAATGTCTAAAAAATATAAATAAAATACAATTATGTAGGAAATATTTTTATATTTCTAATGAATATTTATAGTCGAATTCAGCTTTTGTATAACCCTATATTAAAAATATTTTAGTTATTAAACATTGATTTTAACTCTTTTAACTCTTCTTTAAATAAAATAATAATAAGTGTCCTAATCTAATAAAAGTGGACCAAAGAGGTTCATATCTTATTCCTAAGGTTTTTATGGAGGAATTATACTTATCCAATATAATTAGGACATGTGTTATGGAAATAATAATATCATTTTTACCCTTAAATACCCTATTTACTTTTAACCGTGGTAAATAAAAGTATAAAGTTACAATTCACCAAAAATTATTTTTATCTCATTGAAACACATTTTTCTTACTGATATCAACTGTGTCTCAGATTTTTGAAATTACACTCATAGAAGAGGTAAAATTAAGTTTAATGTGAATTTTCAAATTCTCCTTGGAGGTGGGTAAAAGACGGCGAAAAGTTCAATAAAAATTTTATATATATAAAATTATTATAAACTGACTCCAATGAATTAAATTGAACTTATATAGGTATTATGTATCTATTTTTGCCTAAAATAAATTTAAATAAAATAAATAATTATTTAAATAAAAAACCGGTTTTAAACTATTACTCAGTGTTTTTCACTATTCATCAAAATTTGAATGTTTTCAGGAAAATACAAAAAAATAACCCCAAGATAATTTCGATATTCTGAATCCAAAAATGAATTACATTTTAGAAGAAAAAATTTATAAAATTTCAAAAAGTGTGTATTACTATTCATAATGGTTAGTTTGATTGGTTGTGGTGTGTTAGAACTCGAAGTTGCGTACAACACACACTACTGTATTATTCAAAGAGAAGCGTGTCATGGAAGCTTTGGGGGTTACATTCTCCCCTCCAACAAATAATTTCATCCTCAAAATTTCTAGAATATTACTTCATAAAAAGACTTGGGTGGTTCTTCATCATAAGTTCCTCAGGTTCCCAAATTGCCTCTTCCATCTTATGGTTTCTCCATAGAACTTTTACTAAACGAGTCGTCCAGTTTCCCATCACTTGTTCCCTTGTATCAAGAACCTTGAAAGGCTATTTGCAATAATACATATAAGGTTTTAGTTCTAATTCCTCATAGGTGAGTACATGCGTTGGGTCAAGCATGTATTTTCTTAATACTAATATGTGGAACACATCGTGGACTTTGGAGAGACTTAGTGGAATTTCCAAATGGTAAGATACAACACCAATTCATTCTAGAATTTCGAAAGGTACGATGTACCTGGGACTCAATTTAGCCTTAATACCGAAACATATAACACCCTTCCATGGAGATTCCTTCAAGAAAACATAATCTCCTACCTGAAATTCCAAATCCTTTCTTCGGTTGTCCGCATAGCTTTTCTGCCTACTTTGAGATTCCTTGATGTAGTTTTGGATTACCTTCACCTTTTCTATCATTTCCTCCACATGTTCTTGGCCTATGAGTCTTCCTTCACCAACATCATTCCAACAGGTTGGTGTGCGACATCTCTTTCCATATAATGCTCCATATGGTGCCATCTGAATACTTTAATGGAAGCTATTGTTATAGGAAAATTCTACCAAAGGTAAATATTTATCCCACATACCTTGAATGTCAAGTGATAATGATCTCAACATGTCTTCTAAGGTTTGAATTGTCCATTTAGATTGTCGATCAGTTTGGGGGTGGTAGCTAGTTCTCAAACAAAATTCAGTATCCAGGGATTTTTGAATACTTTTCTAGAATCATGATGTAAAATGCGGATCATGATCAGAAATAATCGATAGTGGTACTCCATGAAGTCTTATAACTTCATTAATATATAGTCTTGCTAAACGTTCAATTGGTAAATCTTTTCTTATATCATGAAAATGTGCTTACTTGGTAAGACGATCAATAATGACCCATCTTGTGTCATTCCTTCTAGGTGTCTTTGGTATTCCCATGAAAAATTCCTTCGCAATATTATCCCATTCCCACTCTGTTATGGGAGGAGGTTTCATGACTCCTCCAGGATGTTGCCTTCCAACTTTCACTTGTTGAAAAACCATATATCTTGACACAAAATTAGCAATCTCCCTCTTCATGTTGTCCCACTAAAAATGTTTCATCAAATATTTATACATCTTAGTGCTACCAGGGTGTATAGAGATATTGGAACTCTGAGCATCATCCAAAAATTCCCTGTTTATATTAGGTATATCAAGAACACAAAGTCTCTTATCAAATTTCAAAATTTCATCTTCATAAAAAAAGTCACTCAATCTCCCATAATTCACCGTATTAATCTTCTTTTTAAACTCGTCATCACTGGTCTAATAACTCTTTATCCTTTCTAGTAAATATGGCTTGGAAACCATTTGAAAAAGAACTGATGTTTCACCTTCCATGGTTATTCCTATATCCATATTTACTAGATCCGTGTATATTAGATCCTCTTAAACCATCATCTTGTTCAAAACTCCAGGATCCTTTCTACTCAAAGCATCTGCCACCTTATTTTTCTTCCCCAGGTTGTAGTGTATAGTGCGATCATAATCCTTGAGTAGTTCAAGCCATCACCTTTTCCCCATGTTGAGTTATTTTTGTGTGAGAATATACTTAAAACTCTTTTGATCAGTATATATCTCACATTTTTCACCATAGAGATAGTGTCTCCAAATCTTCAAAGCAAATATTACAGCTTCTAACTCAATATCATGAGTAGGATAGTTTTTATCATGACTTTTTAGCTATCATGATGCATATGCAATAACCTTATAATTCTTCATAAGGAAACAACCAAGCTCTTTCTTTGAAGCATCACTATAAATAACAAATCCATCATTCCCCAATGGTAGAGTCAATATATAAGAATTGACTAATATTTTCTTTAGTTCTTAAAAACATTCATCACACACTTTTGTCCAAACAAATTTAAACCCTTTTCATGTGAGCTTCGTTAATGGGTTAGCCAACCAGCCAGAATTCTGGACAAATCGTTTGATAATAAACTGTTGAAACAATAAAACTGTGTACCTCAATTATACTCATCGGTGCTGTCCATTCTTGGATTGCCTTCATCTTTGAAGGATCAATTGATATTCCATCCTTATAGACAATATGGCTAAGAAAAGAAATATCCGGAAGCCAGAATTCACAGTTTCTAAACTTCCCATATAATTCATGTCTTCTATGAGTCTTCAGGATAATGCGCAAGTGATTTTCATGATCTTCATAGATTTTGAATTGTACCAAGATATCATCAATAAATACCACTAAAAAATTATCTATATATTACTTGGAAACTCTATTCATTAGATCCATGAAGATAGAGGGTGCATTAGTCAATCCAAAAGGCATTACTGTAAACTCGTAATGCCCATACCTGGTTTGAAATGTTGTCTTTGGAATGTCTTCCTTATTCACGCCCAACTGATGGTATCCAAATCGAAGGTAAATCTTTGAATAGGATTGATCTCCATGTAGTTGGTCAAATAAATCATCAATGAAAGGTAGGGTATACTTGTTCTCTATTGTTATAGCATTGATCTCCCTGTAGTCAATGCACAACCTAATAGGTTCATCTTTCTTCTTAACAAAAAGGATTGGGGCTCCCCATGGAGAAACACTAGGGTGAATAAATCCCTTATTTCTTAATTCCTCTAGTTGTTTCTTTGGTTCCACTAATTCCATAGTGGCCATTCTATAAGGGGTCTTTGATATGGGCCTTGAACCTGGAATGAAATCAATGGAAAACTCAATTTCTTGTTCTAGAGGATATCTAGGTAAATACTCTGGAAATACATCAACATACTCTTGCACAATTGGTACATCCTCTATTTGAACATTCTTTTACACACCCACATTTGTTTCATTCTCTTCCTCTAAAACAATTGAATTTAGTTGAGCTACTAGGGGTGGATCAGGATAAGAATTAGGTAGTGATGATTCTGCTCTAAAGATAAGGTGTTCTTTATAATCATCATCAAAAACTGTAACCACATTATTCTTAGAGAAAATCTTCACATAATGGTATGGAATCCAATCCATACCATGGAATATATCATATTCAATCATGGGTATGACGATGAGATAAGCAAATAAAGAACATTTATATGCTCTAATGAGAACTGATTCACCAAACTTTGTTGCGATGATACTTCCATTAGAATTTTTGACTAACAACTCCCTTGTTAAATCAAATTGGAAATATCTAATTTTCTTAGAAAACTATGAAGATATGAAAAAAATGTGATGATCTATAATAAAATAGATCATTTTCTAAACTTGAGGAAACCATTAAATTACCTTTCACCATATCTTTCAAAGCTTCAACCTCAGTAGTAGTGATAACATAAGAATGGCCTTGATCCCTTGGAATTTTTTGAGGTATGTTCCCCTGAAGCTTAGGATATTCATTCGCATAATGCCCCATTTCTCTACAGCTATAGCATTCAACATCGACAACCTATTTCTTCCCCTTGCAATCACGAGCTTGGTGGCCTTTTTCACCACACTTATAACAGACTCACATTCCCTTCAGGAAAATACTAGGGTATTTCTTCCCAAATTTATTGCCAATAGGGATATTCAACTTTTCCCTTATTCCCATTATTTCCATTTCCATGGTGTTCAACAGATCTCTTCTTCTCTTGCTTTTATTTAAAGTTTTATGACTTAGAGAATTATTTTTCTGTCTTGATGGCACATGAGAATATATATTTGTATGAGGAGAAGGATTGTGAGACTATTGCTTGATAGATAAATTGTTTTAACTCATCAAAGAAACAATTAATCTTACTTCTTGGGTTACATATATAATCTGCCGCATGCCTCACTAACCTCGTAAAGATAGCTTCATACATTGGGACATTCTCATCCTCCTTTTGCCTCAGACTAATAAATTGCATTTTTATATCTGCTCAATGGTCACGTGGAAACTATTTTTCTATGAAAAGATATTTAAACTCCTTACATTCCATATTTTATACTTCATCATCTTCCTTTTTTTGAATCAATAACCACCATTGATAAACATCTCCCATGAGGTGGTAAACTGCCATGACTACTTTTTCCCTTTCGCTACTCCCCAATGCGTAGAATATTTTTGCTAAGGAATTTATCCTTTTCTCGAAGACTAGGGGATTTGAACTCCGAATTAATGTTGGTGTTTGTTTCCCAATGAAGTGATCTAACATTGATCCTCCATGCTGTGGATTAGGGTTCTCTATACAGGTAAGGTTATTATTCATAACTTGAGTGAGTTGTCCCAATATAGGGACAAACTAATCATCACTAGTTGTATCACCAGATCCACTACAATTATCTAGAGTAGGATGGAAATCCTTATATGGAGTGCATTAATTGATATGATTTCCATTCCTTCCAGTAAGCGCCATTTCTAAATAATGGAATATACTAGATTAGTTTATGAATCAAAATACATAAATCCAAACTTGTAAAACACTTAACATAAATTGAAATGTTTATGGATATAATCCATAATCATAAAAAATGTTTTCTTTGAGAAATTATATACTCATAAACCCTTTATAATAGTTTATAAAGAAAATGAGAATTATCCTAAGCATATCTCCTGGGAGTGTCGTAACCAAAAGTGCAGCAAGACCCGTTGTCGTGCAGCAATTCTCATTCAAGTCTAGCTCAAAGTGGTATTTTCAGGTTTTACCCCTAGGTAAAAATGTTCCAGAGCCACCTCTACCTGTTCGTATCCAGATAGGGATGTATTTCTTAGAAAAATCATAAAATCACTACAATACCAAAATTCTAGGAATTTCTTCTATACTAACCCTCAAAGTCTATCTTAGGGCTATGTGCTCTAATCAGAGTTTATCTAAATCTATTTTCCAAGGTTTATACAAAACTTACTCTGATACCAACTATAAACCCCTAACCCCTGTTACCCAGAGTCGGTGCATTATTACATAACACGACATGATCACAAAAGATCAAGTCTCGAAAGACCGATTAGTTTAGTAGCCTTTCGAAGTACTAGATACATTCATAAGGTTTACGTTACATCATAAAATGGAAAAATAAAACAACATTGTTTCCATAGACCACAATCATATCCCCTTAGACTATACCTACTGTTCAGTCATAAAATACTACTTCAAATCATTGGAAAAATAAAACATAGAAAGGGGTGATCTCATATGCTTATTAAGGATAACAATATAATGGAAACTTTAATAAATAAACATAAAAGTTTAAGGCAATGTATTAGACTAAAACAAAAGCTTTTTAAACTTGAACTTTAACATAATATGGAAAAGATAAAATCAAATAATTCCATTTACATACTCACATGGATATTCTACTAGTCTAATAATCAAATGCAATATCAATAGCCACTTTCATAATGATGGAATGCATAATGCCATACTTCATAACCACATAGTGAAGGCCTTGTGCCAAGACTACAAATAAGTTTTTTTCAGGGCCTTGTTCCAAGACACTAGTTTGATTCATGAGACCTACCAATGCATCGAGGAGCTATAGTGGGCTTCACCCTTCACATAATAAGTCCAATGCATTCCTCATATAAAAAGGTTTAAACAAAACATAAACTTTCGTATTAAAACTAGCATACGAAATGTCAATACTTTATCTATAAACCATGAATGATATAAAAATAACACATCCATGGTCAAACATTTCACAAAACCTTCAATACAATATAGAATTTTTGTATCATAATAAATAAAATTCAAATAAACTTAAAATCCATCAAAGGATGTTGACATAGAAGAAATCAAAACCTTTTTTAGAGAAATATCTCTTTCTATTTTGAAATAATTTAAAATTCATATAATTATAAAAGAAAAAAATTATTTTGGAAATATTATTATAAGCCATTAAGGGAAGCTTTGATGATGTTATAATGGTGGAAAATAGCCACACCCACAGTAAAAGTTAAAAAAAGACATTCATACCTTAATTTTCTCAAAAGGTAATAAATGACCTTATTTGGAAAATGACAGAAAGATTCCTTCATAAAAATAATATAAAAATTAAAAAAAGGGTATAAATTTATTTAAACCATAGTCTATAAAATAGTAAGAATGTTTTGAAATATGTTTTTAAGAAACATGGATGTGGATGATAAAGAGGTCCTGGTAGATAATTACATATAAACAACCTCGTATAATGAAGAGAGTGTGAAATTAACCCTTACCTTGTAAGTTTCCTTGGTTAATGGTAGGTTGACCTCTTTTATAATGGATAAATAATTATTATTAAATTATACAATAATCATATAAATTAATATGATATCATATATGATCTTTTAACATTGCTTTGTTAATAATATCATAGTATTATCATTGTTTCGGGTGTTATCAGATTCGTTTTCCTTTATATTATTTGTTATGTGAGTCATAATTGTTATGGATTGGATTTAACTTATTCATATCCATAAAGATATCAAGTCTTTAAACATTGTTTTTAAGCATCTAATGAAAATTAGTTTTGAATGGATACGATGGGGAATGAATCTCATCGCGTTTGTGGATATGGTAATCCGTACGTACGCACGAGAGACAATATCTTTCTTTTGATATAAAAATAATATATAATTGGATGGTATATCATATATAAAGAATAATTATCATTTTATATTTATTATTTTCACCAATTTCACATCATTATTATACCCATGAAAATAATAATGTATTGAATAACAATTACACCACGACGTGGAGACGGTAAGTCGTACGTACACACCTATGGTGACATGTCATTCCAAGGATAGCCAAAGTAATGGATTTTGTTGTACCATGTAATGGCCTGGGGATTTGGGGTCCTTTACTTGGTGAAAATATGATGTTTGGGGTGTTATGGGTGCTCTGGAAGCCATCCCAGCTTCTTGTTGAAGCTTAAGAATCCTAATGGTGGCCTCAGCCTACTGGTGGCCTCGGCCTACTAGTGGCCTCGGCCTACCAGTTCCCTCGACCTACTGGTGCCTCAGCCTACCAGGGGCTCGGCCTACCGGTCGCTCGGCCTACTGGTGGCCTTGACCTACCGATAGGTCGGACTATGGGTGGCTCGACCTACCGGTCGCTCGGCCTACCCGTAGCTCGGCCTACCTGTGGCCTCATCCTACCGGTAGCTCAGCCTACCAGTAGCTCAGCCTACTGGTGTCTAGGCCTATCAGTAGCTCGGCCTACCGGTCCCTCGGTCTACCGGACGCCTCGGCCTACCGGTAGCCTTGGCCTACCGGTAGCCCGGCCTACCGGTGGCCTCGGCCTACCGGTGGCCTCGGCCTACTGGTAGCTTGGTCTACCGGTAGACATACCCTACCGGTGACCTCTCCATGGGTTTTTCAGTAGTGCCTACTTTGTGAAAATTGTTTTGTAAACCATGTTTTGACCCCCTTTAAGCCTGTTTTAAAGACCATTAATGGCGTTTAATAAAGTGTTTGGTGAGGTACCCACCTTAAATTAAAAACCAAGCGTTTTGGTCATGCCTTTAACCGTGTTTTCAGAAATGCCTCTACCTCATCCTATGAGGAGTCCTTCCTTGGTTAAGAAGGTGTGCGTCAGTTTTAACCACCCTGCAGGGCTAGGACCTTTTAAGTTGTACATGTGGGGTGGCCCAACCACGTGGTCAACCCACGATTCCGCTTCTTCAACGGTTTCTAGTTTTTCTCCATATCTTAACCGTCTCTGGATACTGTATATCAACCTTTATAACCTAAAGCTTATCTTCTCCCTATGTTCCTTTTTCTCGATCACCCTGCGCTCAGAATACCCATCCTCCGAATGAGTTTTACCCCCGCGAAGGTTTCCTTGATCGCATTTTGTGGAGTTCCTACTGCTCTTAATTTCCAGTTTCCACGCGGGAACTTAACATCGATCCTTGATCAATCAGGTAAGGATATTACATTTGTCTGTACTTTATGTGCATCATGAGGGTGGGTATGATTTTTTCTCTGTGGAAATTGATGAAACAAAACTTAATGAAGATAATGAACGGACCTCTAAATAAGGAAGGGGGGTGATCGATGTTCTGTTGTACTCTTTTATGTTGATATGTGATGTGAATTATACGGGCCTATGCTCACTGAAAATAATGGCTGTTGGTGGTCTTTCTCTATGAACTAGTGAACCTCGGTGCTCCTGGATGTTTAAATAAATGTAACATTTAATTGGTTAATTATGTATACTCAGTTAAATAAATTGAAATCACCAGGAAAACCCTTTTCTGTGATAACTCTGGTTCAAGCCCAGTTGAATTGAAACCATGGAGTGTGTTAAATATTTTAAATCTGAAAATACCTGCAAAGGCTTGCTTTGTTTTAGTGGTAGTGGTTTGGTTTTTTTCTTTCACGGGCTTAGATTTCTAGGGTTATATGGGTGGGACTGAGATCCCCTATTGTTATACTTTCGCTGGTTGTGAATCTGAGGCTGTGTGGTTGCTCTGTTGTGACACGAATTTGTGTGGGATCCTCTGTTGTTGGGAAACCGTTGGCTCCTGAATTTTTGGGGACATGGGGCTGTGTCTTGGGTTTTTTCTGTTTCCATTACTTTGAGGGATCTCACTTGGTCCCTAGTTATTGGGACCTTACAAGAGAACCGGGTGTGAATGCTTAAATTACCTGATGGTTTTCCTTCCTGCTTTATTTTTGTTTCGTCTGTGAATGTTCCTGTTAGTTTCCCAATAGTTAAGGGATTAACTCATACTAAACTATTATGAAATGATAACTTGAATAGGGAAACATGGAACTGTTTGTTGTGTTCCTATTTTCTAAGGCACCGGTGCTTGGGCACCTTCTTGTATCTGTTTGAGGAGCCATAGGTTAGGCTGTGTGTTGGAATATATATGTGTAACTGTATGTTTTGTGTTTAGTCGCACCCCACCCACGTTTGGATCCTAGTGTCGGACACTCCATTTCATGGGGAAG
Source organism: Viscum album (assembly GCA_963277665.1). NCBI lineage: Eukaryota > Viridiplantae > Streptophyta > Magnoliopsida > Santalales > Viscaceae > Viscum > Viscum album. Next base: position 1,102,266,890 of record OY728131.1, on the reverse strand, counting down.
GGTGTTTTTCCCTAGTTAATCTCCTTACTGATACCTCTTCCCTCAGATGTGATAGCTGGAGGAGACCATTCACCCAAGATTCTTCGGGTAGGTTTCGATTGGTGTGTTGTTAGACCAGGACTCTTCGAGCAGGTTTGTTTTCCTAGGTGTCTTCAGGATGAGGCACAGGTGTGTGCGAGCAGGGATGGATGGTTGTGAGTCCCATGTATGTGCGGGAAGGGATGTGTGGTTGTGAGGCTCAGGTGTGTGTGGGCAGGGATGTGTGGTTGTGAGGCCCAAGTGTGTGTGGGTAGGGATGGATGGTTGTGAGGCCCAGGTGTGTGTGGGCAAGAAGAGCGTGGTAGTGTCAGGATGTTTGTCGTTACGGATGAGCAACTAGCTAGTGGGGGAAATGGTGGTGTGGGGTACCTAAATGATTTGTTCCTTATTATTATCTTACTGCTTGTGTTATATGGTGAGCGTGGCCAGTGAGGTGGGATGGATTGATTCCGTGATAGATTATGTTTCTTTTTCTTCTCACGGGACTTTAGGATGTCTCCCCCACTAGTGCACGAGAGCTTTAGGTTTTCCTACTAGGTATACTTTGTATGCTCACCCTAAATTTACTTTCAGGTTTCTAGGAGGGATTCAGAGGCCGTACGAGACCTTACTAGTCTAGACATTGGAGTAGCTGTTGGTCTCTTTTGGTTTCTGCTTAGCCTTTTCCTTTCTTGTTGGGTATTTTACTTTAGAGTCCTTGTACTTTGTTCAGTTTTATTATTAAAACATGCATGTACTTTGGTTTTTACCTTGAGTTTTCTATACTTGGTGGTGTTGGGTGTTGACTCATTCTTTCTCCCAATCTTGGTTAACTAAAAAGGGTAATGCCTCCTAGATTGTAAAAATTTTATACCCTTGGTGCTAGTTGCCACTCCGGGGCCTACTGGAGGTGGGACTTAGGGGTCATTATCTCTCCTTCAACTTAAACAAAGGAATGACTTGGCAGTCTGCTTTCCCTTCCCCCCTTTTTGTGAAGGTGGGTCATGACATACCATATTTATAATAACATCAAAGTATATAGAAGATACTGGATTTATTATTTTAGAATCGAAACAACAAAGAAAAAGGAAGTTGAAGAAGAATGGAACTTGAAAGAGGTGATGAAATATTTAACTCTTCTTTGGGTTCTTCATTTTGATTTTATCAAAAGGACTCCTTAGGATGGTTTTCAAACTAAATTAAGGCCTCTATAATGAATTTATTAAATTTTATAGGGTATTGGGGTAGGGTTTGGCTGATCCAAATGGCTCTGAATGTGTGAATTAGAGAGAAGGGGGAGTTCCATTTTATAAGAGGGGTGAGAGGCACCTTAGAAAAAGCTAGAAATATTATTTTATAATAAAATAATTTTAGGTTTCTAATGGCTCTAAAATAAATTATTTAAATTCTAAGGTGGGGATGGGTTGAAAAACACTCATCCAATAGGTTTTAAACAGGTTTGTGTCACTGTATTTACTTTATCTTTTAGATTTAACTCTTACTTAAATAGTTTGACATTTACCATGCCTCTTTGTATTTTTATATAATATGGTTAATTAAATTACTATATACTTCCAAGAGAACCCCAAGTGGTTCATTAGTGATACAAATATCATTATATAAGTCCTTTGGCCGAACCTTATCTTTTTAAGAATAGAGTATTAATTAATAATATAATATTTGTTTTAAAAACTCTTTTATGTCAATTTTGACACTATATGGTATTTTGTTTTCTCTAAATTCATAACAGCGTTATTAATTCAAATAAAATTTATGTTACCAACCCTAACATGTCATATTAACCTATAAAATTAGTTTAATTCATAAAAAGTCTCAAATTACATTTATTTGGATATTTATAATATCAATTATTATAATATTTCACTAATTATGTAATTATTGCATCATCATTATGTCATAAATAAATTACATTATTTAATGTTTAAAAAATATAAATAAAATACCATTATGTAGGAAATCATTTTATCTTTATAATGAATTTTTATAGTCTAATTTAGATTATGTGTAACCCTATATTAAAATTTTTTAGTTATTAAACATTGAATTAATAACTATTGACTCTTCTTTGAATTAAATAATAATAAATGTCCTCATCAAGTCGAAGTGGACCTAAAGGATCATATTTTATTACTAAGGCTGTTTCTGGTTGAATTACACATATCCAATAGAATTAGGAAATGTGTTAGGATAGTAATAATATCATTTTTACCTTTTATTACCCTATTTAATTTTAACCGTGGTAAATAAAATTCATAAGTCACTATTCACCAAAAATTATTTTCATCTTATTGGACCAGATTTTTTTACTAATATAAACTGTGTCTCTCAGATTTTTGAAATTCCACTCACATAAGTGGTAAAATTAAGTTTTATGTGAATTTGAAAATTATCCTAGGAGGTGGGTAAAACACGGTGAAAAGTTTAATAAAATTTTTATATATCTAAAATTATTATAAACTGACTCCAATGAGTTAAATTGAACTTATATAGGTATTATGTATCTATTTTGACCTAAAATAAATTTAAATAAAATAAATAATTATTTAAAAATGAATTTGGTTTTAAACTATAACTCAGTATTTTTCACTATTCATCAAAAAATTGAATGTTTTTAGAAAAAAACTAAAATTCACCCTATGCTAATTTTGATGTTAAGAATCCAAAAATGAAGTCCATTTTGAAAGATAAAATTTATAAAATTTCAAAAAGTGGGTATTACTATTCATAACGGCTCGTTTGATTGGTTGTGGTGTGTTAGTACTCGAAATTGCATACAACACATGCTACTGTATTATTCAAAGATATGCATTCCCTGGAAGCATGGGGTGTTATAAGATATGTGTATGGAAAGATAGTATATGAAAATAAAGGAATTGTAAAGAAAAAAAATATGAAAAAGGAAGTGGATTCTTACCTCTTGATCTCTTCTCCTTGAGATCCTCCTTGAGGCCATTGATTTTGGCCTTTTGGTGAGACCAGCAACTATAGGATGTGGGAAGAGCCTTGGGAAGGGGATTTTCCAGAACATAGATAATTCTAAAGGCTTTAGAGGTGTAAAAGGAAGTGGGGAATGAGGGTGGTATTTATAGTGCAGGAGAGGAGAGGTTTTACATTATTTTAATCATTATTTTAATATTTCTTCTCAAGACTATGAATAGTCTTGATTCATATCACAAAAAATAGTAAATATTTCATGTGAATTCGAAACAAGTGGGCTTACATTATCCTTGAATTACCTATGATTTAGTAAAATGGGTATTTATCATTTATCGTATTTTACTATTCATAAAAAAATTCATGAATTTCAGAAAAAATCCACAAAATTCACTCTAAACATTTTTTGACATGATGAATTTAAAAATGAACACCATTTTTTGAAAATAATTTTCTAAATATTATTAATTTAATTTTTAAATAAATCATAATTTATTGAAAAATTACAATTTTAAATATATAACTCATATTTTAAATCCTTGAAGAACTAATCAAGTTTTCATTATCTTAAATCCTTAAGAAAATAAAATAATAATACAATTAACTATTCAATAGGGTCATATTACTATTCATATTACTATTCAAATGGGTATGTTACTATTCATAAAAATGCATGTTGGTTCCATTAGACTCCTAATAACTTACTGATCACAATTTTAGATGAAATTTTTTCAAAATTCAAAACATAAAAGTGGTAAAATTATGTTTAAATGTTAGTCATAAATATCTAATTAAAACAAAGTTTCATGCATTTCCATTTATTTTTAAAACCATAGGGTGTTACATTAGCCCTACCTTCTAGAAATTGCTCCATCAAAAATTTATTTACTTATTAAAAAAGTTAGGGTACCTTTCCCTCAGAACATTTTCAGATTCCCATGTTGCTTCTTCAACCATGCAGTTTCTACCAAAAAACCATTAACTGGGGAATTACATTATTCCACAATAATTTCCAATTTTGATCATGAATCATTACAGGTTTCAATTTATAGGAATGGTTCTCTTCCAACTGAATTTATTTTGAGATCAAATCACGAGATGAATCTGGTGCATTTTTTCTCAACATAGAAACATAAAAAACATTATGGACTTGATATAAAATCTGAAGAAAAAATTTCTCAGAAGGATATTGGTCCCACATTCTCCGGGACATCACAAGGTCCAATAAACCATGGACATAACTTTCATTTGATACTAAAATGGATAAAACTCTTCCATGTAGAGATTCTAAGAAAAATAAGATCACCTACCTTAAAAGAGAAGTTTGTCCTCCTATTGTCTACATAACCATTCTGTTTTCTTTGAGATGTTCTCATGTGTTGTTGGATCATCATCACTTTCTTAGACACTTCCTCTTCTAATTCTAGTATCATCCACTTCCTTTCCCCATCTTCAATAAAAAATATTGTGTTTGAAACTGCTTCCCATACAATGCCTTAAAAGGTTCCAACAGTAAATTAGAATGAAAACTCTTATTATAAGAAAACTCAACTAAAGAAATATGTTGATCTCAACTTCCCTTGAAGTCTTTTGAAAAATATTAAAGAATATCTTCCAATTTATAAATCATTTGATCTAACTGCACATCTGATTGAGGATAAAAAGTTGTACTAATATTTAATTCTATTCCCAATGACTTCTGAAGGCCTATTGAAAAGATAGAAGTAAACCTAGGATCCCAGTCAGACACAATGGAAAGTGGAACTCAATGTAACTTGAAAATGTCTTTGAGGTATTGTCGAGAAAGTTGATCCAATGACATTGTATCTCGAAAATAAAGAAAATGTGATGATTTTTTAAGCTGATCAACAACAACACAAATTTCATTATTACCTCGAGAAGTCTTACGTGGTCCCACCAAAAATTCCATGGATACATTCTCCCATTTTCAATCAGGCATTGGAAAAGACTGAAGAATACCCTTTAGTAATTTATTCTCTTCTTTAACATTTTGACAAGTCATACATTTCATGGTGAAATATGCAATATCTGCTTTCATTCCATCCCACCAGAAATAATCTCAAAGGTCTTTGTACATCATAATACTGCTGGGATGAACTGAAAATGGAGAACTATGATCTTCACACAAAAAATATTTCTTCAACTGTGAATCAAAAGGAACACACAACCTTTTACCAATTCATAAAACACAATATTTATCAATGTTAAATTTTGGAAACATACCCATTTTAACCAATTCTACCTTTTTTTGTAGCTCATGGTCTTCCTTATGCACTTGCTTAATTCTCTCTGATAACGATGAATTCTCTGAAACATAATACAAAATAGAGGTATTTACTGCACCAATAACTTCTAATCCAAAACTAATGAAATCATTAATCAAGGGATAATGTTATAAATGTAACATGGGTAATGAAGCATGATGTTTTTTACTCAAGGAATACAACACTTTGTTTGCTTCTCTTGGATGGTAATTGAACAAGAAATCATAATCATTTATCAATTCAAGCCAACTTCTATGCCTCATGTTTAGTTCCTTCTATGTCAATATATATTATAGACATTTATGGTCAATATATATGTGACATTTGGATCTATATAAATGATGCCTCCAAATTTTTAATGAAAAAACCACAACTCTAAATTCCAAATCATGTGTGGGATAATTTAACTCATGTGGTTTTAGTTTTCTTGAAGCATAATAAATTACCTAATCATTCTGCCTCAGAACACAACCATGTCCCTTCACTAAAGTATCATTGTAGAGGAAAAAATCACCTTTTCAGGAAGGCATGGAAAAAACTAGAGCATTCACCAATCTATTCTTCAATTTCTAAAAACAAACATAACAGTCCTCTATCTAAATAAATTTAATCTCTTTCTATGTTAACTTAGTTATAATGATAGATAACTGCAATTTTTTTAACAAATCTCCAGTAATAACTGACTAATACAATAGATCTATGAATCTATGTATAATTTGTAGGTATTTCCCATTCATCAAACACTTTTGTTTTGGCAGGATCAACTAATATTCAATATTTACTTACAATGTGGCCAAGAAAAGAATTTTTTTTAACAAAAAATCACACTTTTTAAATTTTTCAAACAATTTATTTTCCTTTATGGTTAAAAAACAACACTTATATGTTTTTTAGACTCCAATTTACTCTTAAAAAATACTAGAATTTCATCAAGAAACACAACTAAAATGTTATCCAAGAACTCATAAAATATTCAATTCATAATATCTATTAATATATTAGGGGAACTAGTTAACCCCAATGGTATAACAACAAACTCATAATGACCATATCTAGTATGAAAATCTATTTTTGAGATGTCATCCTTCTTCACCTTTAGTTGATGGTATACGAATCTCAAGTAAATCTTGGAAAAGTACTGAGCTCCATAGAGATAATCAAACAAGTCATCGATATGAGGAAAATGATACTTGTTTTTAATAGTTATTTTATTCAATGCACTATAATCAATTCATTATCTCATGAAACCACATTTCTTTTAATGATAAAAACAGGGGCACCCCATGGTGAAGTGCTAGGATGAATGAAGCCTTTATCAAGAAAATTTGTGAACTGATTTTTAAATCAAAGAAGTTCCATTTGAGCCATTAGATATGGGGTTTTTGAAATTGGATTAGCATAAGGAACTATGTAAATTGTAAATTCAAGTTCCTGGTCAGGAATGACACTAGGTTACTCCTCAGGAAAAAAAATCAAGGTATTCATTTACCACGGGAACATCATTAATCAAAATTGTTCCCTTGTTTTCCGAAATATGAGAAAGAAAACCTTCATTTCAATATTTCAATAGTGTCTCAACTTCTTGATATGTTATCAATTTTATGGGTTCGTTCTTTTTACAAACTGAAAAAATTTCTTAAAAAAATCTTTATCTCTATAGTCAATCATAGAATGATAGAAATAAATCCAATCCATTCCTAGAATGACACCAAATTCTACAAAGGGAAAAACAATAAGTATTGCAGGTAAAGTATTTCCACTGACCATAATACAAATATTCTTATAATTACTCTTTTCTATATTATTTCCCTTAAAGTTGTAACAATATGTTACAATCTCATTTGTTGAGGTGATATTTCTAATTCACCAGAAAATTCCTCAGAAATTAAGGAATGTGTAGACCCCGTATCAAAAAAAACTTTAGAAATATGTGAGTAAATAAACAACATACCTATTATAACTTCATTGGATGGCCTGAAAACTATTGACGTAGTCACAAAGGATCTCACTACACCTTTCAGCTTATATTCGGGCTTTGTATCATTCAAATATCTCTTTGGACATGAATTTTCATAATAACCCATCTCTCCATATTTAAAACACATTATAGTTTGATTGAGATAATTAGTCTCATGATCGCTTTCATTAAAATATTAGGCCATATGTCTAAAACTACCAAATCAAAAACACTTCCCAGTTTGGGTAAGGAATTCCCCAAGGTTTTTTGCCACAACTTTCACAAACTGAAAACTGGAATTTCTTACCATTGGATTTCTTTGGTTGATTCATACCCATCACTTTCCATATGGGCCTCTTCTTCTCCTTATTTTCAATGTGAACGTGATCAAAAGAAAACTTCATCTACACCCTCTCAGCACATCAGACAAGTTTATAACGAATTTTGAATTCATGGGATGCCAAGGCCATTCGATACATTGGATTTAATCCTCAGTAAAAGTGGTTGATTTTAATTTTTTGATCCAGTATAAGATTTGGAGATTACCTGACCAGTTGGGTGAATTTTCTTTCATACACATCCACTAAATCATCCTTTCTTTTCTTCAATCCAAGGAATTAATTCTCCATCCAAGGTCTCACCACCTTAAGAAAATATTTTTCAAGGAAAAGACTTTTAAGTTCATCCTACTCTAAGGCGTTAATATCCTCTCCATCCCTGATTTTTTTGACCATTGACCACCACTGATAAACTTTACCTTCAAAAAAATAAATGTAAAGACTTACCTTTTGATTATTTGAACATCCAATAACATTGAATATCTTTTCAATGGACTTAATCAATCCTTCAGCTACTATTGGGTCTGAATTTCCATTAAAAGTACGAGGGTGGTGTATCATAAAATGCTCCACTATCGTCATGTTCCATTTTCATACCTATGGTTTTTCTCTTTCATGGATGACACCACCATTTATTTCATGCATTATCTGATCCATTACTATCACAAACTGATCAGTTCCAATCCCTATGATTCCGGCCTATAGATTCATAAGGATATCATTTTGTTAGTGCATCTTCTCTTCAGCTTCCCTATTTATTCTGCGAAAAACCATTTTGAACCATTATATCTTAGTCAAAGAAACATGGTAATAATTAAATTATATACCATTTCAAATTAACCATAAAGTAAAAAATCATTTATATTATTCAATTAACAACATCTTAACCCCTCAAGTTATCTATACCATCCTCTGATACCTACAATAAGGACTTGACCTTATTACATTACATAATCTAGAATTTTAGTCAAGAACTCACTTCCCTTCATATTGAGGATCATTTCAAGTTTAGAGTTTTATATAACTGGGATGCAATACATACGTAACATTCCACAATCCAATAGAGAATATACCACATAATCAATATCCATTTTTTCCAAAACATAATACTTTTCAAATAAAACTAGATTTCCTTGAGAAATCATCATAACATATAGAATGGATTACTTCTTCGACTTACACCAATATATAACCTATAAAAGTCATTTAAAAACATGGTATTATAACAAAAATGTTACTAAAGGATCTGAAAATAAGAAAATAAAACATTTGTCCATGAATACTTGTCAACTCATGAAATCATTTAAAAAAAACATTCTCGTCACCCATGTATAATTACTTTGTGAAACACTTGAATATCACAAAACATAATGAACATAAATAGAACCCTAAATGAATCATGTTGAATTACTTAAATAATCTTTTAACACTCTTGGCTACCTTATAACTTGTAACCCTCCTAGCTACCTTACAATTTTTCTAACAATCGTAGTTACATTTAGAGTTACCATAAGACCAACCTCAAATATACACATACCCAATGCATTGAAGGAATATATAGGTACCACAAATAATCCTAATTTTTTTTCAAGAATTAGAACACAATCATACCACATGAATAATTCCATAAAATATTTCTTTCGGATTTTGTAAAACTGAATTTTAAAAGATGTTTTTTAAAAGAAAATACGCATTTAAATATCATATAATTGAATTGAGACTTAATAGAGTGGGTGGAATTTTTATATAAACTCTAAGTAAAAATAATTAAACATAATATAAACAAAATTAATCCCACAAAAAATATTAATACCCAGTAAATAATGCAGCAAAAGGTTAACCCAAAGAATGGAAATTGGGTTAAGAATTCCCTTACCTCAGATTTTTCTTACATCAAACTCTTTTAAAACTTATGTATAATGGTTAAAAAAGTGTTATTAATTTCTAAAAAAAATATTCATGTTAATAACACCTTATATGTTAATTTCATAACATCATTTCACCCTTTAATTATTAGTATTGTATACCTTCAATTTTTTGGTTGCGATCTTTACATGATTTCTAAGGCCAATTTGTATTTGATTTTATTTTCTTATGGAAATAAAATTAAAGAAGTGGAAATAAATGTTATTAATATGTTTCTAGAATATATAATGATACCATAAATCATTTTTATCATATATGATGATGGATCATTAGATAAAACATTATTGATGTTTGTTTAGATCATTTTTTGTGGTTTCTCGATAATCATGAACTTGTTTCATTATATAATTTAATGTCATGCATAAGAAGATCATTCCAAAACATAAATAGGTTAAAAAATACACTTTAAATTATGTTTAAACCACTAAAATTATTTTATGATCTGCTTTGAAAGATGTAATAGAAATTATAAACTCATTGTCCGTGATTTTGGTTAATTAGCACATCATGGAAAATGTTTGTATTTTTAGAACAAGTGGGAGAGGAGAGAAACAAAGATGATTAATCTTTTACATGACCGTGGTAACCTAAAAAATATATAATATTATGGATATTTCATACCTCCTTGATATGTGGAGGGAAATAGATTATAAGAAATTAATGGAATTGGAAAGAAAACACATGAAAAAGGAAGATGATTCTTCACACTTGATCTCTTCTCTTTGAGATCCTCTTTAAGGCCTTTGGTTTTCACCTTTTAGTGAGACCAGTGGCTCTAGGATGTGGGGAAGAGCTTGGGGAGGGGATTTGGAAAAACTTAGACAATGCCCAAGGATTGATAAGTGTGATAAGAAGAGGGGAATCAGGGTGGTTTTTATAGTAGAGGAGAGGAGGGATTTTACATTATTTTAATCATTATTTTAATATTTTTGATCAATACTATTAATAGTCTTGATTCAGGTACCCAAAATAGTAAAAATTTTATATGATTTCAAAAAAGGTGGGCTAAATTAGCCTTAAATCACCTATTATGCAGCAAAACAAGTATCTAGCATTTATCAAAATTTATCATATTTTACTATTCATCAAAAAATTCAAAAATTTCAGAACAATCCCAAAAATATACCCTAACCACTTTTTTATGTGTAGAATTAAAAAATTATCTCTATTTCTTGAAAATTATTTTTTAAATATTATAAATTTAATTTTTAAATAAAATCATAATTTATTTCAAAATAACCATTTTAAATTTATAACTAATCTTTAACACCATGAGAAATTAATCAAGTTGTCATTACCTTAAACCCTTAAAAAAATAAAAAAATAAAATGATTTACTTTTCATTATGGTCATTTTCGTATTAAAATTAATATTCATAAGGGTATTTTAATATTCATCAAAAATCATGTTTATTCCATTAGACTCCAAATAACTTACTGATCAAAATTGTAGATGACAATTTTTCAAAATTCAAAACATATAAGCAGAAAAATTATGTTTAAATTATAGTTTTAAATATATACTTAAAACAAAGTTTCATGAATTTCAATATATTTTTAAAACCTTGGGTTGCTACATTATCCCCACCTTCTAGAAATTGCACCCTCTTAATTTTATTTACTTATTAAACAAGTGATGGTACCATTCCCTCATTTCATTTTCAAATTCCCAAGTTTCTTCTTCAACCATGTAGTTTCTCCACCAAACCATTACTTGGTGGATTACCTTATTCCACAATACTTGTTCCATTTGACCAAGAATCTGAGCTAGTTTCTCTTCATAATAAATTTTTTACTCCAACTAAACTGATTATCAGCTCAAAACATGAGATGAATCTAGAACATACATTCTCAACATCGAAACATGAAAAACATTATGTTCCGGAGATTAACTTGGTGGCAAAGCTGCTAGATAGGTGACTGTTCTAACCTTCTCCAAGATTTCATAAGGTCCAATGAATTGTGAACTTAGCTTTCAATTCATACCAAAAAACCTAACACTCTTCCACTGTGATATTCTATGAAAAACATGATCACCTACCTCAAAAAAGAAGCCTTTCATCCTATGGTTTGCATAACATTTCTGTCTGCTCTGAGCTTTCCTCATGTGTTGCTGGATCATCTTCACTTTCTCAACCACTTCCTCTACTAATTCTGGCCCCATTACACCCTTTATCTGACTTTATAAAAAAACTGGAGTTAGACACCACTTCCCATACAATTCCTCAAAATTTTCAATCTCTATACTCGAATGAAAACTGTTATTATAAGAAAACTCAACTAAAGAAAGATGTTGATACCTAGTTCTTTAGTAGTCCATTGAAAAACCTTGAATCATATCCTCTAAAGTCTGAATCATCCATTCTGACTTCCCATCTGATTGAGGGTGAAAAGCTATAATGAAATTTAATTTAGTTCCTAACAACTTTTAAAGGCCCTTCAAAAAGTTACAAGTGAACCAGGGATACCGGCCAGATACAATGGAAAAAGGAAATCCATGTAACCTGAAAAATATCTTTGAGGTAGAGTCGAAAAAGATGATCCAAAGATATTATATCCTAAATTAAAACAAAATGTGCAGATTTTTTCAGCCGATCAACAAAAAACCAAATAATGATGTTACCTCGATAAGTCTTAGGTAGACCCACCACAATGTCCATGGATACATTATCATTTTTCCACTCTGGCACTAGAAAAGGATGATGTATCCCCTTTGTTAACAACTTCTCTACATTAACCTATTAACATATCAAAAATTTCATGGTAAAATCTGCAATATCTCTTTTCATTCTATCCTACCAATAATACTGCCAAATGTCTCTATACATCTTTTTACTTCCTGGATGAACTGAAAATTAAGAACTATGAGTTTCACACAACAAATATTTCTTCAAATGGGAATCACAAGGAATAGACAACCTTTTATCAAATCTTAAAACACAATATTTATCAAGGTTAAATTTTGGAAACATACCCATTCTAACCAATTCTACCTTTTTCTATAGCTCACAGTCTTCCTTCTGCACTTTCTTCATTTTTTTGGATAACGATGACTACAATGAAACCTGAAACAAAACCGAGGTATTTCCTACACCAAAAACTATTAATCTAACATCCCTAAAATCATTAATCAATGGATCACGTTATAAATGTAACAGGGTTAATGATGCATGATGATTTCGATTCAGGTCATACACCACTTTTTTTTTCATTTCACCGATTGTAATTGATAGTTCAATCATAATCCCATATCAGTTCAAGCCATCTTCTCTTCCGCATGTTTAATTCCTTCTGATTGAATATATACTTCAGACCTTTATGGTTTGTATATATTTGACATTTGGATTTGTATAAATGATCCCTCCAAATTTTCAAATAAAAAACCACTGCTTTCAATTCCAAATCTTGTGTGGGATAATTTAATACATGGGGTTTTAGTTTTCATAAAGCATAATAAAAGACCTGATCATTCTATATTAGAACACAACCATGTCCCTTCAATGAAGCATCACTATAGATGAAAAACTCACTATTTCGGGAAGGCACGGCCAAAATTGGGTTATTCACCAATCTCATCTTCAGTTCCTGAAAAGAAGCATCACATTCTTCTTTGTACTGGAAATAACTCTGTTTTGTTTCAGGTTTCAGTACAGTCATTATTATCGGAACATATAAAATAATATTAAATAATGTTAGATCATAATTATAGAATCTATAATGTTAGTGAAGTGATTTTAAATATTTTCTTATGTTTTAGTATCTTACATGAAATGAACATATTACATTTATAAATATTATATTTTAATGCATGATGAATCAGCCCCAACGAATACTATTAATTGTTAATGTTTATGATTTAATCTGTTTGAAACATCCATTCATTAGTGTATGGTTTAAACATGAATGATAACTATCTTAATTTCAAAAACATATATTTTAGTATATTAAATTTTTTCTTTCATGGAACAAGGGTATTAAATTTAAGAGTTATTATTTTATGTGAAAAACCTCAACAATCAATTATTTTATGTGCGCTAGTTATCATCACATGTAAATTTCTATTTTTTTGTGCATGTCATTGATAAATTTGATATATATATAGTCTAAAGTATAATTGACCAACTATGCAGTTTTTAGATTACTATTTATAGTTAATGAACGATTCAATTTATTTATGAATATAAAAATTAACTAGAAAATGAAATTTATCTCTTATGATAACTTATGAATTAAAATTTTAATTATTCAAAGTGGTATGTGAAACTTTGAATACGAGACATAATTATTCAAAGCAGTATGGGACACATTGAATAAAATTCACAATTAAACTATTCAATGTTTTATAGGACACATTTAATAAAATATATAATTTAATAAATCAAAGTGGTATGGGAAACTTTGAATTAAATACATATTTAGAAATATGAGGAATGAATAGGATTTGTTATGTGATGGGTGAGGCCTGCTATAGCCTATCGATGAATCGGTAGGTCTCATGAGACAAACTAGGTTATGGAATGAGGCCTTGATAGAATGATTTTTTATATTCTTAGCATGAGGTCTTAACAGAATGTTTATGGTTGTCCTGCATTATGCATTCCCTCATTATGTGAGTATTATTTAATCAAACATGTGATTATTTGACTAGTAGAATATACGTGCTCAAGAATTTTGTTTGTATGATTATGCTAAAAAATTCACTTGGCATAATGATGTAAGTACATAAAAAATCATTTATAACGAAATCTTAGCATCTATTTTTAGAACGTTAATAAAAGAATTAGAGAATTATTCTATCACTTCATGAATTGCATTTTATTTGATAATTGATTTATGATATTTTTTCTTGTCTAATTGTAAGAACGTATTATTTCATGTGTTAATTTGTATCTACATCTTTTCATGTCACCCTTAATTTAGTTTGACCAACTCATGAATTATATGCTGCATTCCATGCATTTTTTACAAGTATGCATACTCTAAAATGTGTTCTACATACATACATCAAATAAATATATAAATTATTGTGTATGAGATTTAAATAAAAGTCTTTTCTAGTAACCTTTTAAAAATTATGATGATGTGATATAAAAAATGTTGTTTTCTTTTTAAGGTAATGTTTTATGTGTGAATAATTATTTCAAAGAGATTTTAAAAAAAAGTCTTCTCAGGGATTATTTTTAAAACCCTATGATGAGTGTTTTAAATTCTCATCCAATTTTTTCAATATATTTTAGCAGGATTGGTTTATTTGTCATTTTTGAGTTCTACTATTTGGTGGAATCAATATAATGCTTATCTTGTACAGTTCTGAAGAAAAGTATTCATAGTATCTGGTTTTCCAGAACCTAGACCATGGTATTAAAAATAAATTGAAATGCATGAAACTTTGTTTTACGTAGATATTTATAGCTAGCCTTTAAACATAATTTTACTGCTTCTATGTTTTTAATTTCAAAAAATGGTCATCTAAAATTGTGATCATTAAGTTATTTCAAGTCTAATGGAACCAACTTGATTTTTGATGAATAGTAACATACCCTTAAGAATAGTAATATGACCCTAATGAATAGTAAATTGTATTATTTTTTAATTTTTTTAAGGTTTTAAGATAATGAAAAGTTGATTAATTGAAATGCATCAATCTTTGTTCTAAGTAGATATGTATAACTATCATTTAAACATAATTTTTTCGCTTCTATGTTTTGAATTTCAAAAAATTATCATCTATAACTATGATCAGTAAGTTATTTAGAATCTAATAGAACCAACTTGATTTTTATTGAATAGTAACATACCCTTATGAATAGTAATATGAATAGTAAAATGACCCAAATTAATATTAAATTCTATTATTATTTATTTTCTTAAGTCTTAAATATAATGACAACTTAATTAATTTTCGAAGGTGTTAAAAATGAGTTATAGATTTAAAATTGTTATTCTTGAATAAATTTTGATATTATTTAAAAATTAATTTAATAATATTTTGAAAATTATTTTCCAAAAATGGAGTTCATTATTTAATTCTACATGTAAAAAAATGGATAGGGTGAATTTTTGGGATTTTTCTGAAATTCCTGAATTTTTGATGAATAGTAAAATTTGATAAATTACGATAAATGCTAATTACTTGTTTCACTGCATCATAAGTGATGCAAGGATGATGTAAGCCCACTTTTTTCAAACTGACATGCAATTTTTACTATTTTGGGTCACATTAATCAATACTATTTATATCCTTGATCAAAAGTATTAAAATAATGATTAAAATAACGTAAATCCCTCCTCTCCTCCACTATAAATACCACCCTCATTCCTGTATTCCTCTCACACCTCTAAAGCCTTGAGAATTGTCAATGTTATGTTGAATCCCCTCCCTAATGATTTTCTACATTTCCAAGAGCTATTGGTCTCTTGAAAAGTTCAAAACCAAAGTCCTTAAGGAGAATCTCAAGGAGAAGAGATCAAGCGGCAAGAATCATATTCCTTTTTCATGTGTTTTTTTCCAATTCTTTTCTGTTATTATACTCCCTTTCCCCCCATTTATCAAATATGTATGAAATATATAGAATCTTATATATTCTATATGTTACCATGTTGATGTAAAATATTCATCGTCTTCCTACCTCTCCTCTCCCTCTTATTCAAAAAATAAAAACATCGTCTATGATGTGCTCATTTACCAAAATCGGGGACAATGTGTTTACAATATCCATTATATACTTAAAATATGATCATAAATTCGATGTAATGGTTGAAACATAGTGTAAATTTTATTTTTAACCCAATTTTATGTTCTGTAATGAACTTCTATGCAATAAATTAAATAATATAATGAAACAGGTTCATGATTATCGAGGAACCGCCCCAAATGATCTAAACAAACATCATTAATGATTTATCTAATGATACATAATAATATATGATAACAAAATGATTTATGGTATCATTATATATTCTGGAAACATATTAATACAATTTCTTTCCACTTATATAATTTTATTTCCAAACGAAAAGAAAATAAAATACAATCCGTCCATGGAAATCATGTAAAGAATGCACCCAAAACCTAGAAGGGATAAAATTCCAATAATTAAAGAGTGAAATAATTTTATGAAATGATCATATAAGGTGTTATAAACAAGAATATGTTTTTCTAATATATTAATAACACTTTTCAACCCATTATACGGGAGGTTTAAACAAATTTGAAGTAAGACAAACCTGATGTAAGGGAATTTATAACCAAATTTACATTCTTTTGGTTAACCTTCTACTTCAATATTTATGAGGTAGTAAAATTTCTATTGAGATTAATTTTGTTTATATAATGTTTAATTATGTTTATATATAGTGTATATATGTATTCCATCCACTTTATTAAGTCTCAATTCAATTATATGATATTTATAAGGGACTTTTATTTTAAAAAATCTCTTCTAAAATTCTTTTTTAAGAAATTAAAAAGCATTGTTTTTATGAAATTATTCACAATGTATGATCATGTTTTAGTTCATGGTAATTGTTTATGATTAA
This sequence comes from Viscum album, assembly GCA_963277665.1. Classification (NCBI taxonomy): domain Eukaryota; kingdom Viridiplantae; phylum Streptophyta; class Magnoliopsida; order Santalales; family Viscaceae; genus Viscum; species Viscum album. Next base: position 1,102,249,873 of record OY728131.1, on the reverse strand, counting down.
GTGTTGGAACTATATATACCTCCAATGAAATTGGTATGTGTAAGTTGAAGGTTGACTGTATGGTTACTCCAAGTGTATCTACGATGGTTACAAAAATTGTAAGGTAGCCGTGAGGGTTAAAAAAATATAAAGTAGCTGAGATGGTTACAAGATTATGTAAGTAATGTATCATGATTATTTTATGGTTCTATTTATGTTCATTATTATTTTTGAGAATATCGTGTTTCACAAAAAATGTATATATGGTTGGAAAATAAGTTTTTTTTAAATGAATTCATGCTTTTACAAGTATTCATGGACTAGTGTTTTCTTTTCTTCTTTTTATATCCCTTAATGAGATTTTTTGTTCCCATCCCATGTTTTTACATTATTTTCATAGGTTACAATGTTTTGTAAGACAAATAATGAAGTCATGTTAAATGTTATGAATTTTTTTCAAGGAAATCATGTTTTATTTGAAAATTATTATATTTTGGAAGAAAATGGATATTATTTATATGGTATATTATCTATATTATTATGGAATGTTATGTTTGTATAATATGACAATTTTTTAAGACCCTAAATTTGAAAATATCCTCAATATGAAAGGATGTGAGTTCTTTACTAAAATTCAAGATTATGTAATGTAATATGGTCGAGTCCTTATAGTTGGTATCATAAGATGGTTTAGATAACCTTTGGGGTTAGGATGATGGAAATAGAATACCATAATTGATTTTTTTACTTTATGGTTAATTTTTAATGATATAGAATTTAATGATTACCATGTTGTTTTGAAAAAGATATGTTTGTTCAGAATGGTTTTCCACAAAAGAAATAGGGAATCTAAAGAGGAGAGGAACTGACAGAATGATATCCTTCTAAATCTGTAGCCCAGAATGGTAGGTATTTTTACCAAACAGTTTCTGACAGTAATGGCTCAGCTGATGTAGGAAATAAATGGTGGTGGAATCCATTAAAGAGAACAACTAGAGATACCATAGTGGAATATAATGATAGTGGAACATTTTATGAGACAACACCCTCTTTCTTTCATTGGATCTTCTGACCTAATAGTGAATGAATGATAGATTAAGGCCCTTGGAAAGATATTAAATGTTATGGGATATTCAGATAATCAAATGTAAAATCTTTCCATTTACCATTTTGAAGGTGAAGTTGATCAGTGGTGGTCAACGTTCAAAAATACCCAGGATAGATAGGAGATTGATGCCTTAGAGTTGGATGAATTTAAAAGTATTTTCCTTACAAAATATCTTCTTAAGGTGGTGCAACATAGGATGCAGAAGAATTTACTTGAATTAAAGAAAAAAGAGGAAGATATAAATATAATATATTATTATTTCATTTAAACATGTATATAAATATATAAATGAACATACATTTTTTAAATATAGTTCATATTTAAATTTATATATTTTTATTCGTATATAATAATTTAATATATACATATATATTTGTATGTATGTGTATTATTCTTAATTTAGGTGGATGTATGTGTAAATCTCTATGGGCATGTATATATGGGGATGTATGAGTATATTTGTATGTATGTGTTTGTATGTGTTGTATATGTAAATGTATATATATATATATATATTGTGTGTGGGTGTATGTTTATATAGATATATTTTTGTGTATGTGTATGTTTATGTTAATGTGTATGTGTATGTATATATGTTTTGGTGTGTGTGCATATGTTCATGTACTTGTTTGTGTTTTTTATAAGTGTGCATGTTGATGTACATGCATCTATGTGTGTATATGTGTGTCTTTTTGTGTGTGTATGTACATGTATGTTTATATATGTGTATGTGTTTATGTGTGTGTATGATTATGTATTATGTGGATGATTATGAAGTATGTGAATGTATTCATATGTATATTTATATATTTTTCTAGGTAAATTTGTGTTTCTATCTATGTATTTCCATGCCAACCAGCCCGTACCCGAGTGGTAAGGGCTCCTGCTTGGCATCCAAGAGACCCAGGTTCAAAACCGGGTGGAAGAGAATTTCAGGTTTACTCTAGCAGTCACTGTAGTAGTACTGTAGCGGTCACTATAGCAGTTACTATTCGTTATTGTAGCGACCAGAACTATTCAACCAATTTGGGCTTTCGGGCCACTGGTTTGTGCCTACGGGTCTCTAGGGCCTTCAGGTCATCAAAGGCCTTCAGGCCACAAGGCCTTCAGGTCACATAGACCATGGAGTATCCCAGTTCACACAGAACAGGCCCCATAAGAGGATCAGAGCAACAGGAGTAGCAGCCACCAGATGTAGAGCTAACCGGATTGGAAGAATGAGAGGGTATGGCAGCCGCCATCCGGACCAGGTACCGTGCAGATTTGTACGGGGAAATGCTAGATGATCAGCAATGTAAGGTGGGGAGCTAGGTGATCAATGATGCAAAAAGCTGGGGAGGGACAATTCATGTGGGCTGGGCCTACGGGTCATGTATTGGGCATGGTATACCTCTGGGCCTTCAGGTCATGTATTACGAGTTTGTCGGGCCTTGTGCCTTCGGCCTACAGGTCATGTATGGGTTCCCCTTAAACCCTTAAAAGGGGGATTATCCATAATAAAATAAACATAAGGCCTTCGGGCCATTCGGGCAATGTATTTCTATGTACTGACCCAGCAAGGCCCTACTTGGCTAGGTAGTAAGTTGAGTGTGACACCCCAAACACACCTCCAATAGGCTAGGGGCTAGCAACAAGAGACAATTAGCCATATCACTGAAATGTGAGGCCTTATATTAAAGTTCATACACACACACAACATGCTCCATGAAACATTTCAAAGATATATTGAAATAACTAAATTTATAGAGTGTAATCCATGTATGAAACAACCTCTAGAATAAACATTTCAAAGTACAACAAGTTAATATAAAAAATAAAAAGGGAAAAAAATACATGTATAACCAAAACTGAGGTCTCAATGAAATAACTACTAGGAAAGAGGAAAATTGAAGATATTATAGCTCCTAATCTCTAAGGCCAACTACCAAACATAGTCATCACCTCCATAAAAACTACTCTCTTATGAAACTATGTACACAAATTTCCCCACTGATATGCCTATCATCTTTATAAAACACAACATGTGTGTAAAAAATCTCTTGAAGGTGTAAGTATATACATACCCAGTATGATTATTTAAAAACCAATAGAGTATAAATATAAAGAAACAATCGGCTTAAACCATAAAGTAAGAATGAAAAGAAACAAAACTTTATACATTCTCTTGAAAAACAAATGTAGAGAGAATGGGGATCTTTATCTTTACAACCAGCTAAGAAATTTGATGTTTCTACATGTAGCTCCAACGTTCCCATCTCTAATTCTCAGCACTATGATCAACCTCATGAGAAAGAGTGAAGGGACCGCTCCTCGTTACTGTGCTTCATAGCTAAGGGAGCGCTTTCTCTAGTGGAGGACCCACTCCCTACTGGAGCTCGAAGAAAGGGGAGTACCACTCCATAGATAGAGGACCCATTCCCTCTTTAGTATAGGGGAGTTCGGAATCTACCAATACAAAGAGTATGGGGGACCCATGCCTCGGCACTCTAGGTGAGTATAGAGCACGACATCACTCTAATAGTCAAACTTGATCTATGTCATCGGTCAAGCATCATTGTAAGAATGTTCACTCTCATAACACCTCATGTCATCTCTATGATGCCTAAAAAAGGATTCCATCATGACTTCTATATAAAAATACTTAGGATAGGTAACTTGTGGGCCCAAACATGAGTCTTGTATAGGAATATACATGAGGTAAAAGTTTTTGGAAAATTACAAGGTGTGTGACTTCGCATGGACACCTAGGGGTTTCCTCCCCAATAAAAATCAATGAAAACCATGTGAATATACACAGAGAGTCCATAATTTTACACATTTTTTACATTTACTTTGTCTTTGGGCCGTGTACTTAGGGTACATGTCTTGGCTAGCTATGCCCATCCACACAACATGTACATATGGTTACACGATGTGTACCTCCAACCAAGTCCCTAAGTTTTCACTCATGCCACATGAAATGGATTTCTAGGGTGGGTCACACAACATATTTTCAAGGAAACATTGTGTGTGATATTTAACTTGGGCCAAAACCCTAGTTGGAATGAGAACCAGTGCAATACAACTTGTGTTCCTCTATGATACATGATGTGTAGTCAAGTTTTTGTGTAGATAGTGAAGCCTCTTATATATGTAGATTATATATCTTTGATTACCATTGCATTCTATAATATTTGAAAAAAAATCTATTATAAACCAAGGAAATCATCCTTATTGATGATTTCTAGACTTCGGTTTGGGGAAACTAGAACATCGATCACTCCTATTTTACCTATCACATCTCTCATTACCGTTCGGGGTTCCAATACATGAATAAATCACCCTTATACAAAAAAAACCATCTTGATTCATCTAGAAAAAATTTATTCCTAAGTCATTCACACATATTCCATAAATCTATGGGTTTCTTCGAGCTCAAATCCATCCCAAAAATGTCAAATTGTGACCCCAATGGACCATAATGAAGAACCTGAAGAATTATGGGTATAAAGGGAAAAGAATGAGGTAAAATTATCATAGGCCAATTTTATATCAAATCATTATTACATAAAGTTTAAATATGGGATAACTAAAGGGTGTAGAATAAATGAAAAATAGTTTTGAGAAATCTATTTTAAAATCTTCCCAGGGGAAGAATGTAAATCCCAAAAAAAAATAAGATATGAAATTTGTGCTCATCAAATTATTCAAGAGTGGAAAAAAATCTATGATTCATACGTCAAGAATGGATATGTCATTAATGGATAATGTTTCCTCTAGGGAATAAGGTAAAAATATTGTTAGATTATTCATTCATCTCTTTATTCTCCTGGATCATTGTCATCGATCAATGTTCTCAATTCTTCAATTCCAATAGATCTCTCATCCTCCTTTATAGTCTCCTAAGTCTATGTGGATAAAACTATAGATTTTGAATAAATTAATTTTTATTGGAGGGTGTTAGTGTTTTTGGGAATTTATTTAAAATAAATAAATAATTTATTTGTTTCATTTAACACAATCACCAACAGTCATATTTAAATTAATTCCAGATATCGACCAACATTATGTTGTTCCTTAGATAAAAAGCATATTCCAAAAACAAAAAAAAACGTTATATTTCCCATATGATTTTTTAAACATGGAAACAACCATTTTTACCAAAAATATTTGGATGTGTGCTTTAATATAAAGAGTTTTTTAAATTTATTAATTTCAAGGTCCTAAGACACCCAAAACATTATGAAATCTCCAAGGAAAAATCTTGATATATTTATTGAACTATAAAAAGTATCAAACTATATAAATTAAAGCTATTATATTATCTCCTTCACTACATCTTCTCAACAATAAAAGCACTAGCTACTTAGAAAGGTGGGGGTACTGAGCCCAAATCTATCTATCACATTCTCAGGAGCACTCTTGCACAATCCCATGCTATCACACTCACATGAGAACTCTTACACACTACCATGAAATCATAAAACTCAAACTAGAGGAATGGTCCATCCACTCAAAATTCTCTCTTGTTTTTCCTCAATAAACATTTGGTACTTTGAGAAGGTGAATTCATCCTTGATGCCAATATCACTATATTTAATGACATGTGATAGGTCATTCCTTTTTTTCATCTGCTATGAATCATGGATGATTTCATGAGATCTGTCTATTTTTGGGGTCATGTACAAGTGGTATGAAACCTCATCAACCCTTTAAAGTATTTTTAATGGAACGGAAAACTTTAGGGATAGTTTGATTCCCTATACAAATATAAAAAATACCTATCATGGGGAGACTCTTAGGAAAAACAATATCTCCCTTCTTGAACACCAGAGGTCTATGGCATTGGTCTACATAAAATTTCAGTCAAATCTGGGTTGTTCTCGTATTCTATCATATAACTTGATCTTTATCCTTCGCTACCAGGGTCAACTCTAGACCAACATGATATATCACAACAATCTCAGTCCAACACAAGGGTGACCAACATGGAATATCGTAGATGGACTCCAAAGTTGTTAAGACAATAATAGATTGATATATATTATTATAGGAAAAATCCACCAATGAATAGTGATCAACTTAGCTCCATTTAAAGTATAACACATAGGCTCTCAACATATCCTCTCAAACTTGGATGGTCAGCTCAGTATATCAGTCCTAAGAGTGAAATACTGCACTCATCCATAACTGGGTCTCAAAATCCACTAGAAAACCTCTTCAAAATTTTGAAATGAAACAATAACCGTAGCTAGAGATAACTATCTTGCATACCCTATTAATCCAGATAATCTCTTACACAAACATCCACCCCAAAATCATGACTGAACTATGGTCTAGAATAGAAATAATGTGGGTTGACTAGGTAAGTCGAATGATAATCACTCATAGATAATCAAGACATATCGATATTTGTGGAATCCCTATTATAAAATCCATCAATATTCCACAAAAATCCATTTCATGATATCAAGATGTTGATTCAAATATGATAGAACCTAATTTTTAGGATTTACCTACTGATATGTAATGCATCAAGAAACAAACTTGGAAACTCACTACCTAATACCATCCCACAAAAAAAATACCATGATGTTCCTTATACATATTCGACACACAAAGTTGTAAAACCATGGGGGAAGTATGAAACTTCATTAACACCACCTCACATAAAGAGACAAGAACCATGGGTTTTCCCTAGAAAAGGATGATGTCATTCCCTCTTTTTGAAAATCTGTATAGTGAATCACCTGAGGATATATAGTCACAAAAAAATCATTGTCTAAATCTCTTAATTGAGTATCTCTCACACGGTGAAGAAGTTGTTGAGCCAACAATATTAGTTGAAGATAATCAACACCCCTCTCCTTTACCAGTGTTAGATGTAATGAGGTAAAATATTAAGTTTCCTTCTCCACTAATCAAGAATAATATTACTTACTAAGGTTATATTCCAACATGTTTCCCTTTCCTAAAGTATATAATATATTGATGTGAATGTACTAAAATAAATCTAACCAATTCCTATTTATTAGGTTGAGATCTCCCTAAGTGAATTTTTATGTAAGAATTAGGTGATATGAGTAAACAAAGAAAGGATCTCCCAAAAGGAAATGTATCAATATATTCAAGGAAAAGATTACCACTTCAAACTCTAAGTCATGGGTCACATAATATTTATCATGGGGTCTCAACTTCCTTGACCCATAAGTTATCACTAACTACCTCCACGTCAAAAAAATATGATCTTATCTCTAGAGGCGTCATAAAACACCATGTACTCAAATCCATCCTTCAGTCATTGAAATATATGAGCACTGGTCATCCTCTTCCTCGACTTCTTAAAGAATCTATCATACTACTATGTCCCATAAAATGAATTCCATTTCTATGATAAGGCAATAAAATGGTATTATATCCTATAAAATTATACCATGAACCTCAGATATTACCCCTCAAAATCAATAAATCTCTTCAAATATGACTCACTATTGGGTGGTTCCAAAAAGATAATTGCACCAATCTTAACCAAATCCATAACTACAATATTCCTAGAGATGACATTCCCTGAAGGTAAACCTAAGAATCCAAAAATGACCCTTTAAAATCTTACAACATAGCTAGAGTTTCTAGAGTATTTATATGACCATCCTCAAATGATTTTCATGCTCCTCCTCTAACACAAAATATATCAGAATTTCATTGATAACGACAACTAAAAATCAGTACAAATATGGTTAGAAGATCTGTTTTATAAGAGCAACAAACACATCATGGGAATTAGTCACATTGAAAGGAATCACTTGAAACTCATAGTGCTCATAGAAACATATAGATTATATCATTATAATATCATCCTAAAAAAGATAAACTAATAGGAGTCGAACCTGAGATTGATATTTGAAAACCAATTCATACCATTCAACTAGTTTAAAACTTCACAAACACTCAACAAGGGGTACTTATTGTTGATATTCTCTAGATTCACGTAATGATAATTAATGGAAATCCACAAACTCCCATTTTATTTTTTCATGAACGAACATGATCCACCTAGGGGAAACATTGGGTCTAATAAAAACTAATCTTAAAGGACTTTAAACATCACCCTCAACTCGTATATCATAGTAAGGGGCATCTGATACATAGTAAATGATATGGATGTGGACCTTGGTTGTGATTTTATGTAGAAGTTAATCTCCAACCTCTAAGGTAGCCCTATAAAATCTTTGGGAATGACATCCAAATAATCCTACACTACCACACGATGTCATACACCTAAAGAGAATGCTACTCCAAGAGATAAAATCTACAACTTATAGGTAATAGGTTGAGGATTCTTGCTCATGAACCATACTCAGTTAGACAAAAGATACCTTTTACCCATGAAGAAGAATATCATCCCATCTGCATGATTACATATAACTTTCTTGTGATGATAGAATATAAGGGAGAAAACTACTAAAAACAATCTGTTATTAGGATAAAGTTATACGGCTTCTTCAAAATATCCATGTGGTACAATAAGAAACTCTCTCTACTGAGCACAAACTAGCACTACTGGTGGATATGAAATATAGAAGAGTTATTAAATATTAGAACCTATAGCCATAGTTGATGGAATAAAACATTATGGGAATTTTAAAATCCCACAAAAGAAATATAGAGATAATTTAATGATTTCTTCCAATGACTAAAAGTACTAGAGATAAACTAGAGAACACATAGTTTATACCTTGAATCATCCCATGATTATCCTGATCACATCCCTCAATAGCCTATAAATATCTTCACTATCTAGCACAAGAACTCTGAGCCTAAAATGCTTCACTAGGTGAGGGTGGTGGGAGTATTTTGTAGCATCTTCCTCTACCAGAAACGCCTCACTATAAAGTTCCCCCTGCTCCACTATCAGAAAAACCTCCATGGGGGATGCCCTTACAATGTTTAGGAGATACCTGATCATGATGTTTCCTCTTCCAAGGAGGTCCACCCACTAAATTTCCACACTCTAGAGAATGGAGAGTTATGATATCAATATCCATGCGACATTGCTTGACCAAATTATATCATCTTCCCTCTCTGGTCTGACTGGATCCTTTTCATGAATGTTATGTTATAGATTCACATTTCTATGTTCAGGAATGAGTATGATTTCTATGTCTAGACCCTGAAAACTGACTTCTACTATATACTATATATGGCTTATCCCCATGATTTACACTACTATATTTTGTCTCATCAACATCTATCATCAAGAAATTTACCTATAACCAAAGTCCTCTCCAACACTCCATCTTAAGTAAGAATACATAAGCAGACCGCAATAGCCCAGATGAATCTATGAAGGCCTTGAAAAATATTTTGTGACTAAAATTATCTCAATTTCACCACATCAAGAGAGTAACACATGAGGTATGTAAACCACATGGTGTACACAAGAATTGACATAACACCATTTTTTTGACTCAAGTTCCTCTTGTATCTATACATGGTGCAATCTAAAAGGGTAGTAATCATAAGAGAACAAATTTTGAAAGTCCAAACATGAGATCATCAACTCATCCTGAGTTTGAGTGATTAGACCACACTAGTTACCTTCTGCTCTATGAAAAAGATTGGTCTCAAGTGAAACCATCTGATTGTAAAAGTTTTACAAACATTATAAAACTTGGACCACAACCTCAATCTAATCATTAATTTCTTATTTGTCAATATCAACATGAAACCTGAATAGTATTTATTACTAAAACCTATATAACATGATAATCCTACATGAATCATCATCCTAACCTTTTAAAGCTACTAGAAACTCAATAAATAGTTGATCTTCCTCTCAAACCAATATAGGTGAATCCATGTGATGTCCATTAGGTTGAATCAAAATTATAGGATCTCCAAGTAGAAATAAAACAAGAATGGGTTTTTATACTGGGGCCTTATCACCCAACTAGTCGTCATGACCATTTATGAGTATCCAAACTATATCTTATCATGGATTCATCCTGAATTTTAACAGGATATTCCACTGTTATATGAGAATATCTAGGGAGATGACACACAAAGTATATTAACATCAAAATACCTAGACCTATATGATGGATGCACCATTGGTTCCCTTGTAACTAATGTCTCAACATGCTGAGTCAACAATTAGGTGGTCAGAGCACTGGTGTATGGATATATCAGCTACCATACCATCAACATGTTCTTTGTCCTAAGATCATAACTCAAGATATTCATACATCATTTACCTATGTTACCAAACCAAACCTAAAAAAATGAAAATGTAAACACCAAACCAAGGATAAGACACCATTGATACCACTATATCATGACTTGAAAAAATGTGCATTTCTTGGTCCATCCATATTCTATGTGTGACACCCCATGCCAGCCTCCAATAGGATAGGAGCTGGTGATAAGAACTAAGTAGGACTATCATAGAAATGGGAGGCCATAGCCTAAATTACATGTACAAAAACACAAAATGAGCACCATAAAATAGTTCAGTGATATAATAAAAGATTAAAACATATAGTTTATAATACATGCCTGAAACAGACTTTTGGAGAAATATATCAAATTGGTGTAAGGTAATATAACATATAAAAATTAGAAAATAAATTCCTATCTAGAAATGAAGTCCCAACATCAAAAATATTGGGAATGGGGAAAACTAAAGATATAAAGTCTCTGGATCTCCAAGGCCAACCACTGAACACAGACAAGCCCTCCAAGTACTTTTATGATCCAATAAAACCAAGTCCATAAATATCACTATTGATCTTCATATCATCTTCATAAAATAACATGTAAGGAAAAATATTATATAGGGGTGATTTTATGCATAACTAGTAGGATGCACCACAGACCAAGATGGAATAAATAGAAACAAATTGTTAACTCAATTGAAAAAGAAAGTGGGTATAGAAACCCAATATTAGACATGATCAAGAAACCCAAGTGTAGTGATAAAGAGGATATCCATATTGGTAGATAGAAAATAAATTTTATGAGTCTTCTTGAAGCTAAAATGGTCCCATATTTGATTCCTAACTCCACGTGCATCCTCAAAAGATATAGTGTAATGGGTCCTCTCCTGAATACTGGGATCCACATCCAAGGGAGCACTATCTCTGTTAGAGGAACTACTCCCCACCAGAGCTTAATAATGGGGGAGAACAACACCATATAAAGAGGAAACTCACCCTCTATAGTATGGGAGAGTATATACCGTACCATTATAAATATTATGGGGTTCATGTTCAATAGTTTTCTAGTGGAGTTACGACCCCAGCATCTCTCTAATGGTCGAACCCACCCACTATCATCATTCGTGCATAACTAGACGAATTACCATTATTGTAAAAACTCTTTTAATATATTTTGTTACAAAAAAAGGCTACCATTATTTCATAAAAGGAAACATACTTATAATATGATACTCATGATCCCAAATCCTAGTCTCAAAGAAGGAGATACATGAGGTAGAAGTTTCTAGAAAAGTATACAGTGTATATGTAGTGTCACACGACATGAGGATTATCCTGGAAACATGGGCCTATCCACCCTTGGGCATGTCTTGGATAGATATGTGGATCTAATCAACTTGTACATAGGGTTACCAGGTGTGTACCTTCACTCGGGTTCCTGGTTGTGTACTAAAGGAACATGAATCGATTTGCCACATGCATTTACATGATGTGTACATGAGGTTACATGGTGTATACCTTCAGTCAAAGTCCTGGGGATGTACTCATGACATAGGGAATGTATACCCTATTATATTATTAAGATATGAGGACCCTTACATGTGGAATGTTATATTAAACTTAGGCTGAAACCCTAGCCACTGCAAGAACCCACACAACGTGGCATGTGTTCCTATAGGATACAGGGTGAATAGTCACATTTTTATAGGCAGTGAAGTTTTTTATTCATGAGGAAACCAAATCCATGACTCCCACTAAATTCTTCAACATTTGACCATAAAAATCTCATAAAAATGAAGGTATATGTCCATGATTGATGATTTTTGACTTATGATGGCCAGAATCGGAACTCAAATAACTTGTGTGGTAGTCGACACAACTCATGTCACTTTTTGGTTGCATGATCCATGAAGACATCAAATAAATCCTAAAAATACATATAGACATGTCTCTAAAACACTAATTCCCATGTTGTTCATGCATCCACCACAAAGTTTGGGTTTTGATTGTGCCCGAATCTGACCCAACAATGTTGAGTTGAGACCCAATGGGTTAGTGATGAAGAACACGGAGAATAGTGGGGATAAAAGAAAAAGAATGGGGGAATCAACATTTTCAAATGTAATATCAAACAATGATTACATAAAGAATAAATAAGATTGAATTCAAGGGAATATAAAATATAACAATTAGGTTCAATTATGCAATTTAAAAATTAAATCATGCAAAGAATTTAAGTTACAGTAAAACTAAAAGAAGATATAAAATACATGATCATCAAATTATTGAAGGATGGAAAACCCAAAAATAACAATCCCTAACATAAGAACAATTTTTTTCATTAGTGAAGATTTTTTTCTCCATTGAATATGGGGAAGATCAGATTGTGTTCATAATTTATTTCTTGATTCTCCTTGACCATTTTCATCCATCCAAGTTCATCGATCATCGATGTTATTGAATATGTCCTCCCCTTAGATAAAATCTCAGGGTTATAAGTCCAATCGTGGATATTTTCCCTAATAGATTTTTTTAGAGGGGGATTAGGGTTTTTGGGAATTTATGTAAAATAAATAAATTATTTGTTTGTTTCACTTAAGGCACTCACCAACGGTCTCCTTCAACCAAACACCCAATTTTAATATACATTTTGTCATTCCAAGGGTAAAACTTGCATTGAAAACAACCATGGTCTCAAATTTTCCATCCATGGTCCCAATCAATGGAAAAAACATTAATAAAAAAAAGTGTGTGTTCATGATATATTATATATGAATATTTTATTATAGTAATTTCAGGTTCATGTGAGGCCCAAAACATACCAATAAATCTGATTAAAAATTCAAATATATATGTAGATATATTAAAAGAATCAAACTATAAAAAATAGATATGTTATATGTATACATGTGTGGATGTGTATGTATGTGTATATACATGTATGTGTATGTTTTTGTTTATGTATGTGTACTTGTTTGTGTGTTTATTTGTGTATGGATTTATATGTATATTTCTATATGCATGTATGTGTGTATGTGTATGTATGCAATTTGTTTTTCTATTAATTCGTTTAATATTGTTAATTCATTTTAAAGAAATATTCATATTTAATATTTTCTATAATTAATTCATTTTTAATATGTATTAATTTATTATATTTGTAATATATTTAGTATTGATATTTATTTATGTTTTTTATATATTTATAAATTTAATTAAATAATCATATTTTTATTTATTATTAAAATTTATAGAGGATAATAATTATTTATATTTTGTATATGAAATCAATGAAATACATACATTAATAATTATATATTATATTGATTATTTATTCATTCATTTTTATTCATTTTTATGAATTTTCAATTCCTCCAATTAATATTTATATTTCACCTTTTTAAGTATTTTTTAATTTATTCAATTTAATTTATTCATTTTTAGTATTGATTCTTTTGATTTTATTTTTTCATTTTTAGTTTTACTAATTTTTAATATTTTTTGAATTTATTCATTTCTTGAAAATTTATTCATATTTATTTACTCAGTTTTAAAATTTTCAATATGGTTATAATTTATATGTTTTTTAATTATTTATTTATTAAGGTTTATTTTTTTAATATGTATGAAATTTATATAATTTCTTTATTTAAATTTCTTTATTTTTTCTATATAAAAAGTTAATATAATTCATTTTTAATAATGTTTTTATTTATATAGTTAATATATTAATTTATTAATTTCTATGTGTTTTTATTCCATTGATTAATGTTAAAAAATCACTTTCTAGAATATTTTTGTTAATTTATCCCATTTTATTTATTAATCTATAATATTATTTCTTTTAATATTATTTATTCATTTTTAATATTTATTAATTTTCAATATTTTCAGAAATTATTCATTTTTTATTATTAATTTATACATATTTATTTACTAAGATTTATTATTTTTATCAACATTTTAATTTCTATGATTAATATTTATTCATTTCTATTTATTATGTTTTAATATTTTAAAAATGTTTCAAATTAATATAGTTAGTTTATTTAAATTTATTTTTTAATAATTTTGTAATTTAAATTGTTCTTATAATACATTTTTAATAATTTTTTATTTGTATAATCTATATTATTTATTTATACATTTCTATTCATTTTTATGTGTTTATAATTTATGTTACTAATCTTAAGAATTCAATTTTTAAATACTTTCTTAATTTATAAAATTTTATTTATTCATTTTAAATATTCTTTAATTAAATATTATCTGTTACTTTTTAAAAAAAATTATTTTCAAAACTTTTTGAATTCATTAATTTTTTAATATTTATTTATACATATTAATTTACTATGTTTTATTATTTTTAATATTATTTTAATTAATACGATCAATATTTATTCATTTTTTATTAATTTTTAATATCTTTAATATGTTGGACCAATATTTAATTAATTTATGTCAATGTATTATTTAATATTTTGGTAATTTTAATATTTAATATAATTAGTTTTTATAAATATTTTATTTGTATTTTTAATATTATTTATTTATTTATTTTAATTAATTTTTATTGTATTTGTAATTTATGTTATTAAAGTTTTGAATTCACTTTTAAAATATTTTTTTAAAATTTATTCAAATTTATTTACTAATATTTTGTATTCATTCATTCAATATTTTTTTTATTTTTTTTATTGATTTTTAGTAGTTTCTAAAATTATTCATATTTTATTATTTAATTATATATATTTCTTTATTAAGTTTTAATATTTTCAATATGATTGTAATTTATATTATTAGTTAATCTAAATGATTTTTTAATATTTTTTTTATTTTAAATAGTTAGCATAATTCATTTTTTTTATTTTTTTATTTACATAATAAATATAATTTATTTATGGTTTTTTCTTCTTTTTTTACATGTTTATGAGTACTAGATTACATACTAAAAAAGCATTTTATCATTAATAAAAATTAAGTGTTGATAAATGTGAATTTTTTTAGCAATAAAAATATATGCATCGAGAAATATCACTTTTTTGTGGGATTTTTTATCACTGATAATGGTATTAATTTATTAGGACTAAAAAAATGCTAATAGTGGTATCTTAGAATGCTTAAATATTTAACACTAATAAATTATAATAATAATCAGTGCCTCTCAATATTCATTGATAAAATCCATTACCCTATTTTAAAATAAACGATAACAGATCATTTTCTATCCCTCCACATTAATGATCTGATAGAACTGATCCTCTACAACATTTGAAGTCATTTTTTGTGGACAAATCAAACCTCAAAACCTTGGGCATGAAATTCAGTACTTGTTTTTATGGATTCATAGTCTACCTTTCATGTGTTTTCTTATTTTTTAGTTTTTCTTCTCCTATTCATCTACAGCAACTGAAATCATTTTTTTAAAACAAATCATACATATTAATTGAATGTATGATATTCTAAACATGTTTTTAAGGATTCACATTTTATCTTTCATGTCTTTAGATGCTTTTTTGAGATCATATTCCCTTTTTCATCTGTAACAGTCCTTCCCCTATGTGTTCATCTGTAATTAGTTTTGTGCCTTATTTTTCCCTATTTTTTGGATGAATGAATAATCTTAGGGTGTTTTACATATTAGTTCACCAATCCTACTTGATTTTACCTTTTTAGGTTGTAATATTATTTCAGAATTACGATGATGAAGACATAAGAGGGGGTGAATCGTGTCTTTCTAAAAATATTAACAATAAAATTCCCTCTTTAAATAATAAGATTATTTACTTATTTGTTAAGGATAAGAAAAAATGGAATATAGATAATATAAATAATAAGAAAATTCATGTATAGTTGTTCATGGAAAATAAATCCTCTATTCCACTCCACGAAATCTCTATATGTGTTTCGAGATTTTTACTAAGTATATTATCTTCTCATGGACCTTGATAACTGAGTATAGGTAGTTGACACCTTATTTAAAGGATTTTGTATTTCCTTTAGATTATTTTATAATTAATCTTGATATCCACAACTTATTAGGAGAATTTGAAACTCCACCACAACTATGTCCAAGCATTCAAAACATCAAAAAAAAAGAGATGATATGTATATTGTTGAAATAGCTTCAGTACAGAGTTGTATAAAAAATTGGAAGATGTAGATTATCTTTAATAAAGCACAATAGTAGAAAATAAATTCTTCAATTCCATATAGGATTATTATTTTTACCGTGATATAATAATGATGTATATAGAATTATTTTGACTCCTTTTCCAAGGTTGAACAATAATATGAAAATTTTACAGTTCTTTAATTCATAAGTGTTTTCACATACTTCTCATCCATGTTTTATTATACTTCTATAGAAATATTTATATATACAAATAAGAAACATATTCTAATAGTTTTTTCACCTCTTCATCCTATGGATATTCAAAATAAATTCAGACAATAGGTTTCATAAATATCTCCAACAAAATCATAGCAACGTTGTACTCTCTTTTTTTAAAATAATCTTCAAAATAAACTCAATTAAATGAATTTATATTATTTTGAAATTCTAGAAAGGTTGTCGAGTGATCATTTGAAATATATTCAAATACCCATTCAAATATTTATTTAAATAGAAATTCTTAAAAACTTACAACCACATCTATATGAAAAATCAAAAAATTTAATTTAAGTAACCTACTGTCCTCAGACCTCTCTTTAAAAAATGACGTTAAAATAATAAAATAATATTATATTTTAATTCTCCCCCAAAACCTTAAAATATATTTTGATCACAATCCTTGGATTAATGATAAATTATCTGAATTATAAACCACAAAAAATACTCTTGATAAAAATGTATAAGATTATAATACCAAGAATATGGAAAAACATAGTATTATATTTTGCTTATCCTTTTATTTCATAGTTTCTAATAAAATGATTAATACTACATCCCTTTCTATATCAATGAAAATATCTCAATATTGGATATTCTCATATTACCGATCAACCGATCATCTCATCTTCTTATTCATAATATATTCAGCATGAAGGTAAGATTCCTTCTATAAAATGATTTATAGGTGAAATGTTCTATATGAAAATAGATTATCCTGATCAAGTTTCTTTAATAAACCTTCAAAAGGTCTCAATATTGAGAATATTCACCATCTCAAACTCTATGAGAGATATTATAGTGGGTTCTAGTTTATGTAGCATCACTATAATGTTCATTGATTGAGACGATCACCTCTAACCTATTGTGGCATTCTAGAATAATTGAGGTGAAACAATTTTGGTTGATAGATACTTCTAAATAAATAAATCTCCAGTTCATAAGGTATTTGGAATCTTATTCAATGAATAATTTATTGTTCCATTATGGTGAGACATTTCCATATCGTCCAGTTCTTATGTAGTGACCCTTAGTAGATCGTGACTCCTCCTTCTTTCATCATGCAGTTTGACATCCAACATGTTGTTATGCAGAAGATAGTGGGTTCATAAAAGGTAGAAAATAGTATTATTTTTATAGACTAAAATAGCATTCAAAAATGGTATTTTTCAAATAATAGCATTAATGGTGTGAATATACACTTGGATTTGCAGAAAGAAACATCACCCTTTTTATCACTCTAATACCTTAATACATATGAGTAAGTCGCATTATGTAAGAGTTTATTTCTTCAAAAACATCATCATCTTGAGTAGAGTTCTTTATAATACAATTAATTGAGTCATCTTCTTCATGATTTTTTTGTAGAAAATATAGCAGGATATATTACACTATAGTAGAAGCAATGTAGGTTTCAACATTGACATAACGTAGGGATCAACTCATTCTATCATCGAGAAAAATCTATATGGTTTTATGTTGTCGATCCATAATGTTTTTTAATGATAAGGTTTCTTAAAAATAATTTTAACTTATACTTAGTGTTCATCCAACGTAGGGATGAAAATACTTATGAAAATTGAACAACTATACTACATTATAAACTCTCAATTTTTAGATCCTTTTAACAACATATTCTGAAACTAGTCAAGTATACTTATATTTAGATAAATTTGATTTCTTTTTAATGGATCAAGAAGCACCATGTTGGTCATGATTTAAATATTTATTGATCACATAAACATTGAAAAATGGTATCTATCCTAATCTACAAACTATATAATCCATGAAATGTTACAGAAAATTTGCAGAATTTTTAGAACACAAAAGAGATCATTTCAAACTTCCTTTTAAATTAATTATATTTAGAAAAATATATTGGTAACCCAAAATGATAAGTTTCATAAAAATATGAGTGTTTTATATTGATATATTTTCAAAAATATAGAGGTGACATTAAACTGATAGATTTCAATGTCACTGAACAACTTATAACTGCATTAAATAATTTTCCCACATAAAAATAGCAAGTTTAGCTTTTGATATAAATAGATAAAATAAAAATAATCCTTTTATCTTTCCAAAAGAACAAATTGAGAAATATTAAAATCTATATCTATTTATATATACAATAAACACAAATACTTAATAAATCTAAAATCCCTAAAACAAACACACTAGTAAGAAAAATGGGACAACATAATTATAAAACCCAATATGAGAATGGAAGGGCAAAGTTCCACTCAAAATTCTCCCCTATTTTGATAATTACAAAACTCAAACTCTCTCTCCCTACTCTCTCCCCAGTTTTAAGGATAAAAAGAATGAGTTAATGATAAATGAAAGAAAAATATATTCCTAATACATGCAATATTATAAACTCTCACAAAGTTCATTCTTCCATTAAAAGAATAAAAATTCAGACTCAAGGAGCCACAAATAACATGTAAAATATTATTCAATAAACAAAAAAATATTTTTAGTGAATTAAAATATGTATCAAGCATATTTATTAATTCCAAAATAATAATATGTTTAAAAAAATGTCAAAATTTTAAAATAACCCCCCTAGGCCTGTGTATAAATATTTAATAAATTCAAATAATTATAATAAAAGATTTTTGTGTATGAAATTCATGAACATAACATTTTTATCTAATAATAGAACATTTCATCACATATAATAATAGATTATTTTATCATAAGAAATATATTTTATTAGTAATACATTAAAAACATTCTTACAAGTAAATCAACTTTTAATATATTCACACAGTCCAATATAAAAATTTAAAGAGCGTGACTAATGTTAAAAAAATAATTCACTGAATTAATTAATCATAGTAAATAATATATTGATAAAATATTTAATAGTTCAAGAAAAATAATAATAAAATGTTGAATAAAAATATATTAAACATTTAAAAACCCTTTTCACCCCAAATAAAAAATATAGGGCATTAAAAATAGAAAATAAATACTTCTTTTTATTTTATCAGTTCGATATCTAAGGATATTTTTGAAATATCAAACTACTTTAGAGTTGTAAAATCATTATAAGCCAAAATAAATATCCATATATTTTATGTATCCACATAATGTTATAAGAATATATTCTAGTGGAACAAACCATCAAAATATCAAATACAAGTGCCTTTTGGTACCCATATTCGTTTTGGTTTAGTAGTGTTAGTAACTAATGATTTAGGTAATAAAATATGTTTGTTTTGAGAAAAATATCAAATACATATTCAGAAAATGATTTTCAAAAATGATTATACTTAATACCACGAAATTGTGAATTTCTAAAAAAAATATTTATTATAATAATGTAAATTAATACCATGATAAAAACATTTAACAATAGGTATGTTTTTTATTTTAGAATGATGAAAAAAATCTTATATAATTTAGACATTTACTCATTATACCAATACTAATATTGAATTTATTAATTTTATTCCTGCCAAAAATTGGTTTTAGAAAACTCTATCTCTTTTTTAATAGAAATAGTATCATAAGTTTTTTTTGAGTTCTCTATGATCATTATTTAAGGAATCAAATTTATCTTGAATAATAAAACAATAATCATTAAGTTCATAAAAGGAGAAAAATTAGTATTAGAAAATTGAGAGAAAAATTATTATACCTCATCAACAGGATCCATAATACATAGAATTATATTTTTTTCATGATCAACTTCATTGTTTATAGTAGATTGGCCAATAAATTATTCAAAATCACATTGAGTATCCTTTATGTATTTCTTATCCTTTTTATAATTATCTTTCTTTTGATATTTATGTAAAGAATAGTCAGATCTCAAATAACCTTTTTTTACATTCATAACATTTGATATCTTTCTCTTTATACTTCTTTAATTTATAATTTCCCTTTTTTATAGCTATCTGAATTTTTTAGCAAGATCTGATAGATAATCAATTAAACCTGAATGAGTATAACTTTATTAAAAAATAATGCATCCATACTTTGATTGATACATTTTCATTTTTCATAGAAATATGAATTTCAAATTCAGGTTGCATTTCAAATTCAAACACCATCAAGGTTCCAATCAACTATTTCATATTTAAATTTTTAACCATTGTGGATTATTGAATAGAAGTAGATATTCCATTCCACATTGATGGTAAAACACCCAGTACCATTAACACATGTCTAGTTATATAATTTGAGTTCCAAAGGCAATAAAATCATTGAAATCTTTTGTAAATATTATATTTATTTGGGTAATTATTTCATCTTACTACATCCTGAATGTGTCAAATTTAAACTTAGTAATATTATAGATCAGTTTAAGAAAACTATAGTTTCCTTCATAGGTAATTGAAATGGTTTACCACATTTCATAATTTTTGGAACACTATGATAATAAATTAATATTTTCTTTTCCTCATCCAGAAATAATTGCATTCAGACCTCTTCAATCATTATCAGTCTCTTGAGAATAATTCCACCTCTCTGGTTCTCCTTTAGAAATTTAATAAGGCTTCAATACATTGTAATAAGATTTTATCCCAATATTCCTCAAATAAATAATCATGATATATTTCCAGAAACCATAATATTCTACAATAAAATAAAGAGCATGAAACAATGACATACCTTCTCTATAATCGTACATTTAAAATTTTATTCTTCCAGATAATTATCTCATTCTTGATAGAGAAAAAAATTCATCAATATTTTGATAGGGAACAACCTTCTTATACCACTTGTTGGTATCATAAAGAAACAAAAATATATATTTAAATATTTTTAGAAATAGAAATATATCCAATAGATCACAGTCTCTGATACAAATCATTATTTTAGAAATATAATGATGAAGACATGAGGGGGTGAATTGTGTTCTTTTTAAAATATTGGCAAAAACAATCCCCCTTGAAAAAAAATGATTCATTCTTTATTTATAAAGATGATTAAATAAGTATAAAATATATAAGGAAATAATAGAAAACCAAATTTTATAGTGGTTCAAAAATATAAGTCCCCCAGTCAACTCCACCAATTCTCCCTCCACTAGCTTGGTGATTTTTACTATGCATTTACTTTTCCTAGGGACCTCATCAACTGAGTGTAGGAAGTTGAAACCCTATAGAAAGGATTTTATAGTGAATTAAGTTCCATTTAAAATTATTCTTGTTATCCAAAAATTAGTATTATAAGTTTAAACTCCACCACAATTGAGTACAAGTAGTCAAATATTTAGTGGAAATAGATGATATGTTGATTGTTAAAACATGCTCATCACATAGTTGAAATAGAAACTGACTGATGTAGATGATCTTTAATAAATTCTAGAAATAGTAAATAATATCTTTAATTCCATAGAGTATTCTTCTTATTTTTTCTATGATAGATTAAAGTTGTACATAAAAATATTTTCCCTCTTCTCCAAACATCAAAAAAATTATAAAAATTATATAACACGTTCTTTATAAGTTTTTTAGTCTCTCTCCACCTGTGCTGAATTATCCTTCCATAAAAATATTTCTATATAGATAGAAGAAACATATTCTTATAGTTTTATTAGCTACTCCTCCTTTAGATATTAAAAATAAATCATATCAATGGCATTCATAAATATCTTCAAGAAAATCATAGCACTGTTGCACTCTCTTTTTTCAAAAATAATCATTAAAATGAACTCAGTCAAATGAATATAAATTCATCTAGAATTATAACACTATATTTGAATGATCCTCTAAAACAAATTCAAATATATATTCAAATATTCCTTTGAAAAAACATAAATAATTTCTAAATTCATGAAACATATTCATATGAGAATTTAATAAATTGAATTTATGTAACCTTATGTCCTCCGACATCTCTTTAAAAATGACATTAAAATAATTCCAAAATATTTATCTTTAAATTTAGAACCAAAACCTTTGCAAATAGTTCAATCCATATCCTTATATTAAATACGAATTATCTATCAAATAAAATATTGGATATAATCCTGTTAAAAAAACATTAGCATAAAATACCAAAAATATGGAAAAATAGAGTATTCCATTTTTTTCTCCCATCATGGCATTGTTTTTAAAATAAATGATAAATACTCCTTACATTCTAATAACTAAAAAATATCCAAATATTTTCTATTATCATATTACAGATTTTTTTTTAATATCATCATCTTATTTATACTGGTTCTCATAGGCCAAGCGATAGTGCTGTAAAATGATTAATCGGTGAAACATTCTATATAGAAAGATCTGGAATTCATTGAGTTTATTTAATATTCCTTCATAAGGTCTTTATCTTAATCACAGGCACTATCTCAAACTCTATGAGTGGTATTGTAGCAGCTTACAGTTCATGCAACATTAGTATATTCTTCTTGCAATGTGAAAATGATCTCCAACCTATTATAGCATTCCAGAATAATTGACATGCAATATTTAGGGTTGGTGAAACGTACTGAATATAAAATTTTCCAGTTATTAAGGTATTTTTCAACTTTTTCGAGGCATATGATCAGATTATAGCATGGTTAGATGTTTATAGACTGTTAGGTTCTCTTGCAGTGGGCCTCATGTAGATCAAGACACCTCCTCCATTCATCATGCATTTTGGAATCTATTTTATAGTTATGTGGGATATCATGAGTTCATGTAAGAAGGAAAAAATGACATTTTTTCATATCTAAAAAATATCCATTAATGTTTTATTTTACTCCACTATATAAATAGAGTGAAGAAATAGTGTATTGAAGTTATATCCAGAATCCTTCTTCCATTTTTCACTCTAATACCGCTTCACTTATGAGTAGGTTACTGATAGGCCCAAAAGGCATCATTATTTCCCTATCTATTTAACAAAAAAAATAATTTATCAAAATTCAAACATTAAAATTAATTAATTAACATGAAAATAGAATCAGGTCGATGTTAAACCCATAGATACAGTTAAATTAGTTTAATTAGGGGTTTTAAAGAATTTATTTAACTAAAATTAAGAAAGAGTTGATGAATAGATGGGTTTGATTGATTTTAAGGAATCCAAACAAAGACAAAGAAGATTTTTTATCTAGAAAAATAATATTTGGAAAGTATGTTAGGTTTTTTTAGTTTTAGGGTTTGAGTTTAATTATATTTTAGAAATAAAATTAATTAATCTAAGTTTGGTGTGAGTGTCAAGACAACATGCATCTAGTGGTTACAATATTCTTTTCTAATCCTATAAAACCCCATTTTTTAACTCTTAGGCAATTGGGGCACTGTTGAGTCGAGTTTTTATTAATACCATATTTAAACCCAGTTACCTTGAATGTGGTAGTGGTAATGCCTCAATTTAGGGTAACTATTAATGAAATTATAATGTTCCTTTCATATTTATTAACTAATGGATTTGATTAAAAAAATAATGATATTGGAAAGGATAAAAAATTATAGCAATCTAGAACATGAATAAAAATAAATAAATCCAACGACACATTCCCCTTTGGCTATAAAAACATAGAACAAGGTGGGGTTTACCCCCTCATCCTTGTGATGAGATAGTAATTACAAGGGATGAAATTAAAATAAAACATAAAGAATATAGTGGATATATCAAACTTGTGAGGACCCTACACGACATATCTTCTCACTCTAAGTTTTGGTGTCTCAATATTCTAGAAGAATTTATTAATACCACTATTTATAGATCCCAAATTCCTTGTGTTGTATTAAATGGCATCATAATTGGTTAAAAAGTGATCTCATGTGGTCTTGGGGTTATAAAACTGGTCTTCACCCTTAATTGCATCGAATATGGCCATTTGTTTGTCATCCAGACACTTTATCCATGTGTAATGTTTCCCCTTGTGTAATTTTTTCAACCTGAAAGATTATTTCATGTCCTAAATTAGTCTCCCATCTTAAATGGTTGCCTAGCTTCAAATGGTTTCACAAACTGAAATCATTCTTCATTGTGGGAGGCCTCTTTAAGTGTAAATCATGGTCTTTTTCACACATTTTTCGCATTTCCCATAAATTAATTCTTCTTAAAAAATATTAAATATATCTTTCAATGAGAGTAAAAAAATTAATAATTTAACACATAAATTTATTTTATTTTAATATCAAAAATAATTCATGAAATTTACATATTAGAATCCCCCCACAGATGAATTCAAACTTGTCCTCAATGATAGAATATCAACACAGTATAAAGGTTGTTCACCTTACCATGATTTAATCTCAATATCAATAAGAGAAATTAATAAAATGGGGAATTAAAGTTTCAAAAACAATATCAAAAAATTCATCAATTCCTCACTTTTCAAATAAAAAACCTTTCAAGTACTTTACTTTTCCACTTTTAAATAGCTAAGCATTTTCATTAATACATTTTTATTTTACAATTAATTATGAATATGAATTCCATTTTAAAATCTTTAAATTATTCCTCTCATCATTAGGGAATAATTTTAAATAGATTTTAGCATAAACCTCATTAACATTTCACATACCATAGGCTTTCAATGCATCTAATTTTTCCACTACAAAAGAAAAAATCACAAATAATCATGAGGGAATCATCATTTTAGATCAAATTACACTGAGTGTTAGGTCATTTAATTAAATGATGTATAATATGTAAGTCTCAAAAAATGGATTTTTCTCTAATTTAATTTTCATGATAATAAAAAAACTCAATTAAAGTCTCATCTCCCCCACAAGTATGTCAAATCATGTTTATAAAGAAATTAAATGAAATAAATTAAACAACCGCTTTTATTATTTATATATTTTTTTCATTTTTATTATTTCTTAAGTTGTTTTTGGGAAAATTATCAAATAAACCAAACAACCACAAAATTATCTCTTCGTGACACTATTTGTAAAAGTTATAACAAAATCATTATTCATGAAATGGTGATTTTGGAATTTCCCAAGGCACAATCCATTTTTTTCGATCAATTTATTAAGTGGGTGTCCATTAATTACAAAAAATTTTCCTTCTAAAAATAAATTGAAAATTATCCCTACACTTATCCATTATTAAATGTGAATTCCTTCCACCAGTCTCTACACCCCATACACTTAAATTTAATAGTTATGAAAAATACTAGAGCATGGTAGGAATGGAAAAAATGGTTTTTTAACACAGATCTTTCTTAAAGAGGTTATTTATGGATTATATGGGTTTTAAAAAGGGTTACTGTAATATGGTACTTAGGATAAGGTCTAATCAATTAAATTTTATTTGATCATATTAAATGTTAATTCTGTACGATTAGAGCTTTGATAAGATACATAGAATATTCTAGAAGTAACCACGCCTGAGTCTCTAAAGAGATATACTATAGAAGGAAGGGAACATATTGGGATTAGAGTATGTCTTGATAATGAGAACATAAAGATGAGATCATCACTCATGTCAATTCACAATAATATTAAAACCAATTAATGAAAATATCGTAAATCAAATACATGTCCAAATCGCAGAAAAATTTGATTTCCAAAAATCAACCAGTATCATTAAATTATGATTTTATAAATCCTAATCCCAAGAGTTATCCCTATTAATTCCTTTTCACATTTTTCTCATTCAAATATATTAGAAAAAATTAAATTTTTAACACTCCAAGCTTCCACGATTTTCTTCTCTTTCAATAATGCAATAGCTCGCATTGTACGCAAGTTCGAGATTCTAACACACCGCGACTAATCAAAATAGACCTTATGAATATTAATACCCACCTTTTGAAATTATATATATTTTATATTTCAAAATGGACTTCATTTTTGGATTTGGAATGTCGAAATTAGCCTATGTTGAATTTTTTGTAATTTTCTGAGAACTCCAAAATTTTTATGAATAGTGAAAAATAATTAAAACAACTTTTTTAATAAAAATAATTTATAGTGATAAATTATAATATTGAGTGGTTTTAAAGTATAATTAGAAAATATTTTTACCGTTTTATCCAATGGTGTTCATTAGAATTAATTTCACTTTGAAATTAGACATAAACAATTGTCAATCTTTTGATATATATTGTTTCTTAAAAACACTCTATTTGTTGTGACAATGAAAATTATTTATAAAATTAATTAATGCAACTTATATGTTTGGAATTTTGTAAAATATACATCATTTGTGAATTAGGAATATCAATTATAGCTTAGGGTGAAATTTTGGCACTATTCTGAAAAACTTCAATTTTTGATGAATTGTGAAACCACTAAGTGGTAGTTAAATAACTGATTTTTTTCATTTAAATGAAATATTACCACTTATGTGATTTGATTTTCAAAAATATGACATACATGGTTGTCATTATGAAGTAAAATATGGTTCAATGGGATTAAAATTTTTTCTTGGTGAATAGTAACTTTTAAGTTTAATTAATCGCGATTAAAGGTAATTAGTGAAATTTAAGGTAAAAATGATATTATAAAAATATGAAATGACCTTGAAACTTGTTCTAATAATATTGGATGTGTCATGGTCGACCAAGACAATCCATGGGTAAACTTGGGGACCCCATGGAGCCACTTTTCTTGGAAAATGACATAAATAACTTTTATTTAGAGTTAAAATAAAAATGTCAAAAACATAAGTTGTTTTACTAAAACAATTTTTAAATGGAGTTATACAAGTCATATTTTTGACTATAAATATTCATTAGAAATATAGAAAGATTTCCGACATCATTAAAATTTTTCAATAATTTTTAGACAATAAATAAATTAAATTATTTATGACACCATGATGATGCAACGATTACCTCATTAATGAACGATTTTGATAAAATGGAAGGATAATGTAAAATCTAAGCATTACACTTGTCCAAAGCCTATTGTATGAGTATATTTCGAACCCTTATCACCTTAGCCTAGAATTTTATAAGTGTCTGACCTTTAGAATCCGAAAATCATTGTATAATAAAGTAACATTTCATTACTTTCCAAGAGTGCCCCTCCTCTCCACTTATAAAAGGACCCCACCTCTACCACCTTACTCACACTTTAAAAGCCTTTTGGCTCAGCCAAACTCTACCCAAATACTCTCCCAACTTTCCTCCCTTACTCCTAGAAGCCTCAATTTGAGCATAATTCTTCCCAAGGAAGCCTTTGGCTAAATTCAAAAGAGTTACCCGATTTTAAGGTAATGTCTTCGCTTATGTTATTTTGTATTATTTTGCTTATCCAACCCCCTAAAATCTTTCTATTCATTTATTTTGTAAAAACACCAGTATCCTCAATATACTAGGATGTTTTTATAAGAAGTATTCGAGCTACACTTACACACACCTACATCTAATGGTTAAAGAACATACTGTTTCTGTGGATGGCGAATTTCTACCCCACGAAACGATTATTGTTCAACACTCATATAAAACCTTCAAAGGTGGCCATTAAGATGTCAATCTATTTATAAATGATATATAATATGTTTATGTTTTACTTAAGGTTCTGTAATTTTCATTTATGGCATACCTTTATTGTTTCCATTATGGGTAAACGCGATATTTTAATTTTAGGAAGTGCGGACTACTGCCCCCTCAAAGTGATTTGAATCATTAATACCATATGTGGGATGTATAAAGGATGAATTAAATGATATTATATATTATATTATACTGGAATTATAATATACCTTTATATCATTGTGATTTCATTAAATATGAAATAGAAATTAAAGTAGCGTTCATGCGTACGTACGACTTACCGTCTCCATGAACGGTGCATTTCATTTCTTACCTCTAAACGTTATGGAATATTATAAATGCATGTATATACTAGATATATATGAGATATATGATATCTATATCATGAATATAATTCTGGATATAATGGATATATCACCACATTAACAACTTATAATTATAAGAATTTTATTTTTGACTCAAGTACCAAAGATCGACAAAATGACCGTTATTAACTTAAATAATTACATAATGTTCATAAAATGGTAATAAGTGATATAAAAGGAATAAAAAACTTTAAAAAGGTTCTTAAGTAATTATAAATTAACTCTAGTTTATTATTCAGGAGGTTAAAGAACATTCGAGTCAAGACAGGACGCAAGGTAAGGGAACTTCTTAACCCAATTTCTATTCTTTGGGTTAATATCCTACTTTCAAATTATGTCATGATATTATTATGTCCTATCTTGTATTTGTAATTCATTTATGTGTACTTGTAGTGAATACACATAATAGATCTACTTTATTTAAAAAAATGATCTTTGTAAGGGTCTTCGTCTCAATCTCCTTTCATTGAGGCATATTTTGTTTTATACACAACTTTCTTTTATATGGTGTATAAACCCCTTTAACATTGAATTTTATTCAAAAAGGAATATTTTTTACAAAGCGTTTCACTAAACGAAAAAAGGAATGTTTTTGTCTTACGTATGCGGCGACAACGACTTCTCCGCCGTCGTGACCATTATTTGTGTTTCAGCTTCCTCTACAAGACATAACTTTTTAAATGAAAAATAAATACAAAGTTTTAACTTTCGTTTATTTTGGTATTGAAAATGGTTTTGAAAGTGTTTTTATTATATCCATGTGTTGTATTGATATCTTGTGATTGAAATGTGGAAATTTTATGTTTCCTTTATGCACGTTTTATGTGATGGTTTATGATATGTTTAAACCTGTTCATATAAGGAATGCATTGGACTTAATAAGTGACGGGTGGAGCCCGCTATAGATCCTCGATGCATCGGTAGGTCTCATGAGACAAACTAGTGTATTGGCACGAGGCCTTGACAAAATCTTATTTGTGGTCTTGGCACGAGGCCTTGACTACGAGGTTATGATAGTCTGGCATTATGCATTCCATCATTATGAAAGTGGTTATTGATATTGCATGTGATTATTCGACTGGTAGAAGATCCATGTGAATAAGTAAATGGAATTATCTCATTTTACTTTTGCCATATTATGTTGAAGATCAAGTTTAAAAGGCTTTGGTTTTAGTTATACATTTCTTTAAATGTTTATGTTTATTTATGAATGCTTCCGCTATATTGTTATCCTTACTGAGCATCTGAGCTCACCCCTTCCAATGTTTTAATTTTTCCAGGATGTGAAGAAGTATATTATGAATGACCTACAGGGATAGTATGAGGGGATATGAAGACAAGATGTTTTTTTAGTTTTGTATTACTTTATGATGTAATGTAAAACTTATGAATGTATCTAGTGTTCCAAGGCTACTAAACTAATCGGTCTTTCGAGACTTGATCTTTTGTGATCATGCCAATGTTACGCAATAACGCACTGACTCTGGGTAGCTGGGGTTAGGGCGTTACAGTTGGTATCAAAGGCAGTTTAGTACTAACCTTGGAAGCTAGATTTAGATAAACTCTGATTAGAGAACATATCCCAAAGATAGACTTTGAGGATTAGTATAGAAGAACTTCCTAGAATTTTGTTATTATAGAGATTTTTTGAGTTTTCCGAGCAATACATCCCTGTCTAGATACGAGCAGGTAGAGGTGGCTCTGGCACAGATGTACCTAGGGGTAAAACCCAAAAACATCGCTTTGAGCTAGACTCGAACGGGAACTGGTGCACGACAATGGGCCTTGCAGCACTCTTGGTTACGACACTCCCGGGGGATATGCTTAGGATAATTCCTGTTTTCTTTACAAACCACTATGAAGGGTTATGAGTATATACTTCCTCAAAGAAAACATTTTTATGATTATGGATTATATCCATAAACCATTCAATTTACATTAAGTATTTTACAAGTTTTGAATTTTTCATTGCAATTCATAAACTAACCTAGTTTATGCCATTGTATAGAAATGGTGCCCAATGGAAGGAATGCGAACTCCAGCAATACGTATGATCCAAAGTGTAAGAAGGATCATATCTTTCACGGTATTATTCCAAAATTTAGAAGGGAAATAATTTCCCATGTGTTCTCAACATATGAAGAAATAATATCATGTGTTAATAAGATAAGTAAAGAATTCCTTGAGTCTTATGGCTTTGAAGGGAAGAAAGAGAAGAAAAGGATGGAAGAGAGAATGATGGAAAAAGGGACGTGGGAAAAGAAGAATTTTCCAATATGTGATAACTGTGGGAAGAAACACCTTGGAACTTTCCTGAAGGGAATGGGAGTTTGTTATAAGTGTGGAGAAAAAGGACACCATGTGCGTGACTACAAGGGTAAGAAAAAGGTTTCAAATGTACAATGCTTCATCTGCAAGGAGTGGGGACACTACGCAAACCAATGTCCAAATCATCAGAGTATACCCCAAATGATGTTATTCGATAATAATCATTTTATGATACTACAACATATGAGGAGGAACGATTAGAGTTCTTATGTTGTTATTAAATAATTTTGTCATTTGAGTGTTGTATCAATGATGTACTAGTTATAATAATTATGGAGTATATAAGGATTGTACTGCAGTACTATTTCATCAAGGACTTGAGATTGTGTGGAACCATGAAAAGTGACTCCACAGCAGGTTAAATTTTTGGAAAATTTATGGTTGAGAGAAAGATAAACCGTAATATGGTTCTAATATCGAGATAGTGATTTTGGAATAATACATGATTGATTTGGATAAATTATATTGGATATTCTTAACTTCCTTGAAACTGATTAATGATTTGTATGCATTTTTGGATAGAAGGAGTATATCTAGTATTATATAAGGAATAAGGGATCATGAATGTAATAAATAAGGATTTATGGTAATTCAGTATGTTGCAGTGTTTTAAAAGAATACATGATGAGGGTGTTCACATGTTTTTACGTGGAAAAAAGGATCTTCATTATGTTTATCTTCCTTATAAAATTTGGACTGTGAGTTGGGAAGAAGTATTTTGGATAACTATAAAGGTTGGAATGGATTAAGTTGATCTTTGGATAGTATTGTTTAAGGTTAAAACATTTCTAAAGATTATTTTTGGAATATTATAATACTATAGTATTAGGAAAAGGACAACCTGCAGGGTTGGGCGATAACCTGTCGCTTCGGACAAAGCTGCAGGAATCGAACCCACAACCATATTGCGACAGGCCTTTATGACCTACCAATAGCCTACAGGAAGTCCCTGGTTATTACAAAATAGTTTTCGTAATCTAATTGGTATGTGTTAATATTTTGAACCTTGTACGATTAGGATGAATATAATATTCTTGAGTTCTATTATCTTTTTGAGTGAAAGATGTGTTTGTGGTAGAAATTAGTTGAAGGTTGAAACTCTACTTGTCAAGCATAAATATATATATATACCTATATCCTATTCTATGAATAAATTAATTCTTAAACTTTAGTAAAGGGATATTAAAACAAAAAAAATTTGTTATCCTAATACCTTATGTCTTATTGAACTGATGATATTTTAAATTAACATAGATTGAAGGCTTTTTGGCCCTCAATTTTACACTTGTTTGTGATTGATGACCTCAATAACTCCCTAAAAATATTTATGTTTTTCCTCCAATTATATGTCTCTAATTTCCACCAATGTTCTCCTTATCAAGATCATAATTTGGTGGTGAGTTTTTCATTTCCATTTCCCTCTTATTAAGGCTAAATTTTAATAACCTTATTTCTGATTTGGGTTTTCCACAAAGGTATTTTCTATTTTCAACCTTTTATTTTCAAAGAAAAATTTCAAATTGCGAGGACGCAATTTATTGAAGGAGGGGATAATTTAACACCCCGAGCTTCCACGATATGCTTCTCTTTCAATAATGCAATAGCTTGCATTGTACGCAAGTTCGAGATTCTAACACACCGCGACTAATCAAAATAGCCCTTATGAATAGTAATACCCACTTTTTGAAATTATATATATTTTATATTTCAAAATGGACTTCATTTTTGGATTTGGAATGTCGAAATTAGCCTATGTTGAATTTTTTGTAATTTTCTCAGAACTTCCAAATTTTTATGAATAGTGAAAAATACTTAATTTTTTTTTAATCAAAATAATTTATAGTGATAAATTATACTATTGAGTGGTTTTAAAGTATAATGAGAATATATTTTTACCGTTTTATCCAATTGTGTTCATTAGAATTAATTTCAATTTGAAATTGGACATAAACAATTGTCAATCTTTTGATATATATTGTTTCTTAAAAACAAGCTATTTGTTGTGACAGCTGGAATTAATTATAAAATTAATTAATGCAACTTATATGTTTGGAATTTTTTAAAATAGACATCATTTTTGAATTTTTAATATCAATTATAGCTTAGGGTGAAATTTTGGCACTATTCTGAAAAACTTCAATTTTTGATGAATAGTGAAACCACTAAGTGGTAGTTAAATAACTGATTTTTTCATTTAAATGAAATATTACCACTTCTGTGATTTTATTTTCAAAAACCCGACATACATGGTTTTCATTAGGAAGTAAAATGTGATCCAATGGGATTAAAATAATTTTTTGGTGAATAGTAACTTTTAAGTTTAATTAATCGCGATTAAAGGTAATTAGTGAAATTTTAGGTAAAAATGATATTATAAAAATATGAAATGACCTTGAAACTTGTCCTACTACTATTGGATGTGTCATGGACGACCAATACAATCCATGGGTAAACTTGTGGACCCCATGGAGCATCTTTTCTAGGAAAATGACATAAATAACTTTTATTTAAAGTTAAAATAAAAATGTCAATAACATAAGTTGTTTTACAAAAAACAATTTTTAAATGAAGTTATACAAGTCATATTTTTGACTATAAATTTTAATTAGAAATCTAAAAATATTTCCTAAATCATTATAATTTTTTAATAATTTTTAGACATTAAATAAATTAAATTATTTATGACACCATGATGATGCAACGATTACCTCATTAATGAACGATTTTGATAAAATGGAAGGATAATGTAAAATCTAAGAATTAAACTTGTCCAAAGCCTATTGGATGAGTATATTTCTAACCCTTATCACCTTAGCCTCGAATTATATAATTGTGGGAACTTTAGAATCTGAAAAGCATTGTATAATAAAGTAACATTTCATTACTTTCCCAGAGTGCCCCTCCTCTCTACTTATAAAAGGCCCCCATCTCAACCACCTTACTCACACTTTAAAAGCCTTTTGGCTCAGTCAACCTCTGCCCAAATACTCTCCCAACTTCCCTCCCTTACTCCTATAAGCCTCACTTTGAGAAGAATTCTTCCCAAGGAAGCCTTTGGCTCAAATCAAAAGAGTTACCCGATTTTAAGGTAATGTCTTCGCTTATGTTATTTTAATTTATTTTGCTTATCCAACCCCCTAAAATCTTGTTATTAATTTATTTTGTAACAGAACCAGTATCCTCAATATACTAGGATGTTGTTATAAGAAGTATTCTAGCTACACTTACACACACCTACATCTAATGGTTAAAGAACATACTGTTTCCGTGGATGGTGAATTTCTACCCCACGAAACGATTATTGTTCAACACTCATATAACACCTTCAAAGGTGGTCATTAAGATGTCACTCTATTTATACATGATATATAATATGTTTATGTTTTACTTATGGTTCTTTATTTTTCATTTATGGCATACCTTTATTGTTTCCATTATGGGTAAACGTTATATTTTCATTTTAGGAAGTGCGGACTACCGCCCCCTCAAAGTGATTTGAATCATTAATACCATACGTGGGATGTATAAAGGATGGAGTAAATGATATTATATATGATATTATACTATAATTATAGTATACCTTTATATCATTATGATTTCATTAAATACAAAATAGAAATGAAAGTAGCGTTCATGCGTACGTACGGCTTACCGTCTCCATGAACGGTGCATTTCATTTCTTACCTCTAAAATTTATGGAATATTATAAATGCATGTATATACTGGATATATAGGAGATATATGATATCTATATCATGAATAATATTCTGTATATAATGGATATATCACCACATGAACAAATTGTAATTATAAGAATTTTATTTTTGACTCAAGTACCAAAGATCGACAAAATGACCGTTATTAACTTAAATAATTACATAATGTTCATAACATAGTAATAAGTGATATAAAAGGAATAAGAAACTTGAAAAAGTTTCTTAAGCAATTATAAATTAAATCTAGTTTATTATTCAGGTTGTTAAAGAATGGTCGAGTCAAGACAGGACGCAAGGTAAGGGAACTTCTTAACCCAATTTCTATTCTTTGGGTTAATCTCCTACTTTCAAATTATGTCATGATATTTTTATGTCCTATCCTGTATTTTTAATTTATTTATGTGTACTTATAGTGAATACACATAATAGATCTACTTTATTTAAAAAAATGATCTTTGTAAGGGTCTTCGTCTCAATCTCCTTTCATTGAGGCATATTTTGTTTTATACACAACTTTCTTTTATACGGTGTATAAACCCCTTTGACTTTGACTTTTATTCAAAAAGGAATCTTTTTTTACAAAGCGTTTTACTAAATGACAAAAGGAATGTTTTTGTCTTATGTATGCGGCGACAACGACTTCTCCGCCACCGTGACCATTATTTTTGTTTCGGCTTCCTCTACAAGCCATAATTTTTAAAATGAAAAATAAATACACAGTTTTAACTTTCGTTTATTTTGGTATTGAAAATGGTTTTGAAAGTGTTTTTATTATATCCATGTGTTGTATTGATATCTTGTGATTGAAATGTGGAAATGTTATGTTTCCTTTATGCACGTTTTATGTGATGGTTTATGATATGTTTAAACCTGTTCATATGAGGAATGCATTGGACTTAATAAGTGACGGGTGGAGCCCGCTATAGCTCCTCGATGCATCGGTAGGTCTCACGAGACAAACTAGTGTCTTGGCATGAGGCCATGAAAAAATCTTATTTGTGGTCTTGGCATGAGGCCTTGACTACCTGGTTATGATAGTCTGGCATTATGCATTCCATCATTATGAAAGTGGTTATTGATATTGCATGTGATTATTCGACCAGTAGAATATCCATGTGAATAAGTAAATGGCATTATCTCATTTTACTTTTTCCATATTATGTTGAAGATCAAGTTTAAAAGGCTTTGGTTTTAGTTATACATTGCCTTAAATGTTTATGTTTATTTATGAAATCTTCTGCTATATTGTTATCCTTACTGAGCATCTGAGCTCACCCCTTCCAATGTTTTAATTTTTCCAGGATGTGAAGAAGTATATTATGAATGACCTGCAGGGATAGTATGAGGGGATATGAAGACAAGATGTTTTTGTAGTTTTCTATTACTTTATGATGTAATGTAAAACTTATGAATGTATCTAGTGTTCCAAGGCTACTAAACTAATCAGTCTTTCGAGACTTGATATTTTGTGATCATGCCAATGTTACGCAATAACGCACTGACTTTGGGTAGCTGGGGTCAGGGAATTACAAAATTCATTGCATAGAATGTATCCTAAATATGTTTTATGTTTACTATTTATGTTGAGTAATGAAAAAAATATGGTATGTAATTGGAAGATAAAAACATAAAAAATTAAATATGGGGAATGTAATTGAAAAATAAACAATTTAAATTCTAACTCCCATTTTTAATGACATTTTGAAGTTGGGTGTATAGTTTCTACCAACTCATGATTCATGTCATGTATGGATTTTAAGATGTGTAGTCTCTGTATTGATGACATAAATTGTGTTCATGACATTTATTGGTTCTATATATTAATCTTAAGGGTTATTCTTATTTTTGTCTTCCAAAGACTTGATAATTCTACAACATAAGAATAAAAAGATGAAACCTCATGCCATTATTAGTGAATTTTAAATGATTTTCTGGTGAGTGCATGCACACCTCTAAAAAATAAAAATATAAAGAAATTTGGTTGCCTCCCAGAATGTCTTTTATTTACAATCATTGGCTTGGACTTACATCATTTAGATTTCACTAAAATTATGGATGATTGTAAATAAATTACCTGGTTGGGGTCTATAAATGGGCTATTTTGTGACCTGACCACATAGGATGGAAGATGTCAATATTATCAAAACATCTTAATACTTCCGCATGGTAGCACTTTCTTGAGTTCCATCAGGCCAATGCACAATTTATTCCCCAATAATTATTAACTAAATGGTTGTTTATATATCAACTATACCTATTAGAATTTTTCAAACTCATTGTAGTCATTATCTCCTCTAGTTTTAGTGGTTTGGCCTTTCATTTTTTTATTCTTCTTAGTACTTTTATTTTTAGTATCCTCTTCCACAAAAACACATAACTCATGCACTTATTAAAAATTATATGTACCATTAATTATAGGTATTTTATATTCTCCAAACTCGTTGTATTATATCACATCACATATATTCATTTCTCAGTGGATACTGAAATTTACTTGTTCACAACCAACACTTAGACAGATATCTCTACTTCGTACATTGATCAGAGCTCAATCAATGGCTAAAAATAATCTCCCTAGAATGAGTGTATTCCAATATTATTCCATTACTAACACTAAGAAGTCAATGGGGGAAGAATAATTGATCAAATTTTCTAAGAATATATTTTATGGACCCTCATGTTTACATTGCTTACAAATATACTAATATAAGTGAAACTCTTATAGGATTTAGTCTCTCTATTCATACACTCTTGTAAGTGTTGTATGACATAATGTTGAAATTCACAACTAAGTCAAATAAATATTTTCAAAATTTATTAGCTCTAATAAATATATGAATTGAAAAGATACATGGATAACATTACATCTTAGGTTAGTCCTTTAAGGCCACTACTGATCACTCATGTGTGAGCTAGATGGTATCAATTTCCTCCATCTTCTTATTGGTTATGATCTCTTATATAATTTTTTCATAAATTAGCATGTTCATGAGATCCTATGAAAAATGAATTTTAATATATATTTTTTTAAAGTGTCTAGTAAACATACCTTGTGTGAATTGATATTCACTTGTGCCATTTATTTTGGAAAAAGGTAGTCTCAGCTTGAATTAGGGTGATTTGTATTTTTTAACTTCTTCTAATTCTTATTCTATTATATTTTATAGATCTCATTTTTTATTCTTCTAATTTTCTTGGTTTGGGATGATCCCAACTGATTTTTTGACTTCTTAGATCTATGAATTTCAAATAATCATGTGGGCATACTTCAGGTCATCCATGTGATTCTTCTCTTTGTCTATCTCTGAGTTTCTCATTGATTTTTTCTAATTAGCATTCATGTTTTCAGAGTTCCACCCTCAGATATATTGATGAATCCATATGTTTATTTATTGAAGAAATTTTATCTTTTTTATAATCGATAATTTATTTGATAGTTGTTGTGGTGGAAGTTATGAATGTATCCAAGGTCACCTTTATCGAGTGGACCTAACTTGTGAGTGATGGTACTTGGTGTTCTTGGAATCCCAGTGCTCTCTATTTATATCCTTGTACTTCCTGTTGTTGTTTTATTTACCCATGAAAATTATTACCATGATTTTAATAAGAATAATTTTCATCCTTTGAAAATGAATTTGGTGTTATTTTTGTTGTTGGTTCATCAATGTTTCCATTTTTCTCATCATAGATTCCATTTGTGTCATCATCCATCTATTTTTATCAATCACATGAATGCCTCTTTGATATGTTCCTTCTCCATCCCACAAGATGCATTTTCTTTTTATTTCATCTAGTAGGTTTTATATTTCATTTGGTGATTTTTTATCAATGATATTCCACCAACATCGTCTGTAATCAACCTATTAACTTTCGTAAGAGCCTTATAGAAGGTTTGTATTAGAATACAAGTTTTTTTTACTATGATGAAAAAAATTTCTTGTAATGTCTTTGTATTTTTTCTAATAAACATAGAGGGATTCTTCTTTAAAATTTATCAGAGTTCAAAATGTTTACTCGGATTTCTATTAATTTTGAAAATGGTAATAATCGAGTGAGAAAGTGTTTTTAAAGCTTATCCCTTGAACTGATGGAATGGGATAAGAGGATTTAAATCCACTCCTGAGCTCACTCTCATAAAAAGAATAGAAATAGGTGAATTTTCACCGCAACACTTCAAACATTCTAGAATTGAAATGTATCAGTTATCTCAAGTAAGTTCCCCAGATCATGTTTGGGTCTTCATGATGTAGGATAGAAAAATGTAACATGTTTTAAATCATCTTAATGTTTACTTGTGTAATATAGAATTGATTTAAAATGAAAGGTGGTTTTGGGATATTGGGTTTAAATATTATATTTTATTGCTTCACATATTCTGTTAGAGTTTACAACCCCAAACATCTTTAAATAAATCTAGAAAATTGGTTGATTTATCCACCCACTATAGTAGCAGTTCTGTTCTTTCTTATGATTCACCTAGGTTTGAAATTGAATTTAAAACCATCCTTTACTATTTTATGTGTGTTGCGGTCAGGCATTAAAATTTAAGATCCTGAAAATTATAGTAGGAAAATACCCAATGTAAAATAGAAAAAAATAAAATAAAACAGATGAAATTAAAATCATCCTAAAAACTAATTAGAAACTATCTACGACAACAATGCCAGTTTTTATTGGCCTAAAGTGCATTGTTATTTCCCTATAGGTCTAGTCAGTATATACAATTTTTAAAAACAAAATCTATGAAATTAATAAATTAAAATGAATATATAATATGGTCAAGGTCAGACAATTAAAATTAGTTATATTAGTTATATTTAGTTTTTAAAATAATATATTTAATAAAAATGATGAAGTAGGAGAAAAAGATACGAGTTTGATTGATTTAATGGAATTTTAATGATGATGTAGCATATTTATTTTTTTATAAAAATAATACCTTGAAAGCGTGATGGGGTTTTTTTATTTCAGGGTTCAAGTGAAATTGTATTTTAGAAAATAAATTTATTAATCCTTGTTTGGAATCAGAGTCCAGATAAGCTGGATCCAATGGTCATGATATTCTCTCCTCAACTAGGAAGTCATTTTTTCTCGTGGTAAGGTAATTATGGAATTGTCAAATCACATTTGCCTCGATATAATATTTAAAACTGGTTAACACTAATGAAATAATGGACTTGTCTTAATTTAGGGAAGCTAGTTTCATAATTATAATGTTCCTTTAAATTTCTTTTACCAAGAATCATAATTAAGAAAAATAAAGTTATTTGAATTAAATATTAAAATTGAAGAAAACTATAAAATGAATGAAAATAAATAAATATGGAACCTTCCCTTTTGGGTATATAACCCTAGAATTAGGTGGGTTTTAACCCCTAATCATAGTGATAAGAGAGTAAGAGTTAAGGAATAATGTAAAAAACATAATGAAAATAGTAGAGACGTCGAATAGGTGAGGACCCTACACAACACAACTTCTCACTCCAAGATTTAGTCTCTGAATTTTCCAGAAACATTATCTTATTTCTCTATCTATAAAATCCCAAAGGGAAAATGAATAATTCAATGGTATCATAATGGGTGAAAAAGTGATCTCAGATGGTCTTCGAGTCATAAAATAAGTCTCCACCCTTCATTCCATCAAATATGGATATTTTTTGGGTTTTCCCGACACTTTCACCACATGTAATGTTTTCATCATGTGTAATGTTTTCACTATGTGTAATGTTTTCACCACATGTAATGTTTTCACTGTGTGTAATTTTTTTACCATGTGTAATGTTTTCACAATTTGAATTGGTTTCACAACCTGAAATGTTTTCCCAGCCAGAAAGAGTTTCTTTATTCAAATGGCCTCACAGCCTAAAATCATCCTTCATTGTGGGAGGCATCCTTTATGTGAAATCCATGGTTGTTTTTTCTTATTTTTTGTCAATAATCAGAAATTAATACATCCTACCAAGTATGAATGCTATCATTAAATAACCTAGAAATAATTAATCAATTAAATCACTATGTATTGTATTTTAAAATAATTAATCATGCATGAAATGTATGTACCAATCAAATTCTATAAGTTTGATGTTCTATAAGAACATAATCATTCTAAGTTGATTACATTGTATAATAACAGTTTGATCCATATTCTTCATTTTTTTGTATCAAAATACATGAGGTTAAATTCTACTGTAATGACTATATCTTTTTTTTCAAAAGAACATAGGTATCAACTCTTTTTATTGTGGTAATGTATAGTGTTATGTTATAAATAAATTATTTTATTTAAAACTAGGTATACTTAACAATATTTTTAACTTTAATCTAGGGTTTATCCAAATTATGCATGAAAATTGTTCCTAAAACTAAAGATCATACCAAAATAAGATTCTATTAATTTTTATAGAACATTTAAAATAGATTTAGAAACTGGACCACAAGACTTGTATTAATATAAAATAAATACCTTTATAATAGATCAATCAGAACCATGTTATACATGATTTGTATATTTTTTCCCATGTAAACATTGAAAAATAATAGTCATCTAAATATATAGATTTCATAATCATTTAAATGTTGCCGTCACATCGGTGAATTATTAGACAAATAAAGAGAACATTTCATACATCCTCATAAATTAATAAAATTTATATATATATATATTGTCTATCTAGTGTGAAAAGTTTCACTCAAATATTATATATCTATATTAATATATTAAGAAATATAGAGATGACTTTAAACTAAAAAAAATTTCACTGAACAACTTATAATAGATTCGTATAATTTTACCCCCATATAAAAAAAATTATATTTCAATATAAATAGTTAAAAAATATAATCACTTTATCCTTACAATAAAAACAACATCATAATAATATGATAAATATCTCTTTGAATATAATATAATCATGGATTCATAGTAAATATAAAATCACAAATAAAACTATTAGTAAAAAAATGGGTTTAAGTAATTATCAAAGAAAATATAATAATGTAAAAGATAATGGGACACTTAACATATTATTTAGATTTTTATTTATAAATAAATATTTTATATATGTATTAAATTTAATCTATTTAAATAAATTTTTTATTAGATCTTAATTGAAAATTTAAATAGGTTCAATGGAATAAAATTGGATTTATTTAATTTTCTGGAGAATTAATAGCTTAGGTGAAATTTAGATAAGAAATAAATGTTAATAATTTTATAAATAATTATTGTCCGTATAAATTTTAATAGATTCAATATTATTCATTGTGTTACGGTTTGGGTCAAAATAGTAACTATATTTGAGATGAGAATGATCAAAGTGTATGATTAATGGTTTTTTATAAAAACATGACTTGAGATATAATATTTTCTTAGATATGTAAATATACATATATATCTATGTGTATGTGTGCATTTGTGTGTTTAATTTATTTTTATATGTACAAGTATAGAAGTATTTATATTTTTGATTATGTGTGTTTGAGTGTTTATGTATCTATGTCTATATGTGTGTGTGTGTACAATATATATTTATATGTTAATTATAATTTTCATTATATTTAAATCCAAAAAATTACATGAAAACCAATGTCTTTGGATCATCATAGTGTGCCTGATGTTACCAACTCCACAGTAGGAAAACAATTTATACCAAAAGATAAGACTAAATTTTTTCCAAAACATTGGCTTTGTTATATCATCACATATGTATGTTGATCAACAAGTACACAATATGGTTGTGTTTTATGGTACTTTTTTCCCTTCGTGGATGATCTTATTATATATAAATATGTATTTGTAATGAAACAAAACTATTGAATCATTCAAATGATTCAAACATTCCAATAACTATGTAAAAAAATTCTTGGAAATGATATTAAATAGTTTTAACTAAATTGAGGGAGAGAAAACCAAATAGAAGAGTTAACAAACTATTTAAGGGGATGTGGTATTTTATCATAATCCACTCATTTTTAAATACCATAATATAATTTTATATAAAAATAAAAATATTTTTTTAAACATGGTCCAACTAAATATGACTTAAGTTTTAGATTCTTATATTAATTTGGGATTATTCTCTAGAAACAATAGCATTCACAATTAACTATGTTTTATGCATTACAATAAAATAAACTACAGAAGATGTAGACCTAAAATAATCCAATTTTTTTAAGTATTTTTTCATAAAGGTTAACCCATATGACTTTTGATGGCCTTGATGACCTTTAATAAAGATAACAAACTTGAAATGCTCATCTCAATTCTAAAATATTATAATATTATCACCGTTGATGAATCCATTTTAATAAAATAGAACGTTTTATGTTATATGAATTCTTGTAATAAAAAAATAAGTTTTATAATACATTTTATTCATATGTATTTTTTGTATTTATATGTTATAACATGTTTTTTTAAACAATGAAAAATTATAGCAAATATAATTACTACATATCAGTTTATATAAAGAATATCCATTTAGGATTCTAAGATAAATACTTTTGGGTATTTTTGAAATATGAATATTATTTAATCAAATAAAATGGATGAAAATAAAAAATTTATGGATTCAAATAATATAAAAAAAGTATATAAAGATTTTTTTAACTCCCATTTTTATTTCGTCTTAATTATCAAAAAACATTAATTTTTTTCCAACCTATTTCTTGTTGTATATAGTGTTTTTATGTTGTCAAAATGATAGGGAGTAATCTAGCCCAAATATGTCTAAAAAATTGGTTTATAGGGTATTTTCCAAGACATGTGTGGCAGTGCAGCAATAGATTCCAAGTGTTAATCTACTACCTATCTAATGGCACATAAAAAAATAAAGTAATTCCATTAAGGTCCATCAGCTCGCCGGTGGAGGCCACGGGCCAACTGATGGTAGGATATAGATTGTAGGTTTCTTAAAGAAGCCCTCTGATTAATTAGTGGATTCTATTATGTATCTGGTGGCATTGGATAGACTATACTAAGGAGGAATTCATTATGCACAAAAATTTTATGTTTCAGGTTTTAATTTCCATGTTTTGATTTCTTAGATCCTTATACCATATAGAGGTTATTTATAAAGGATTTTGAAGGCATGGAATCTTATCCAAGCATTGTACGCAACATGTGAAAATATCATTAATATTAAAAGAAATTATAATCTCTCAAGATCTAGAATGTTCTGTCCTCCTCACCCTTTCTCAAATAAAAATCTCATAGAGAACATCATTTGAGTAGATCAAGGCACTGAATCAATGAGGGTGTGTTCTTTAATGTCTTTATCCTAATCTCTATCAACATTATTATTATATCTTCTTTTGATTCTTTTGATTGAATATAATTGATCCTATTTTGAAAAATCCCATGGGTTTATATTCTTATACTTCACTCTCTTCATCTCTACCTTGTTCTAATTCTTTTAGGAGTGAGTAAGGATTGTTCATTATAAAGGGCTTGATAATAAGAATAATTTCTTTTATTTTATCCCTCTATTTATTTGGTTCTTTATTATCTATACAAACTAAGGTTTTTGGTTATTTTTTATCCATTCATAATAAGATATTTAT
This sequence comes from Viscum album, assembly GCA_963277665.1. NCBI lineage: Eukaryota > Viridiplantae > Streptophyta > Magnoliopsida > Santalales > Viscaceae > Viscum > Viscum album. Next base: position 1,102,205,815 of record OY728131.1, on the reverse strand, counting down.
GTTCTTGTTTTTCTATTAAATATTTTATTTTTGGGGTTTTTATCTTTTTTTTATTGTGTACATTTATCATCTCATCTTGCATAGCATCGATTGTTTTATTCACTTTTACTTACAAATAGTAAATTCATCACCCCCACCTCTTGAAATTTATCTTTCCCACTAAAACCTACAGTTTGAATCAAATTATTTTTGATTTTTTAATTGTTTTGTATTCAAATTCATTCAATGATATTAGTTTAAAAACATTTTCTGATTTTACACTAAATATATATTTTTAAATGGATTTTTTAACACCCATTGCGTTCTTAAAGGACACTTCATTGGTAATTCTCCATTTTATTATGGTAATATTTATTTTTATTGGAAATATATCATGTCAAAATCTCTTGTATCCATTGGATATCATATTGGAGGAATTTTAATGAATGTATTTCAAATTTTAAATATATTGGAGGAGAATTGGAATCTTTAATACATTAATCCTATTGAAATTGATAAAAATCCATATATATTATATATTATCTCATTAATTTAAAATAAATTCAGTTAAATTTCTATATGAAAAATGTGACATCAAATTTTTAATCTTTTATAAGTATCTTATCAAGGTATAAATGAATTTTTGGAAGCCAATAAACAAAAAGAGAATATAAACATCAATACCATCAATGAAAAATATTCCAAAATTAATGGTGATCGAAGGCTCGATCAATGTAAAAAAATATAATATCTTATTGAATTTCCAAAATTTACTTTCTTTAATCTCATAAAGACAGATTTTCCCTTGACAAAAAGTCTAATTATAAAAATAATGAGAAGAAGGATCTAGGAGTATCATCTTTTAGTGCTTGTGATGATTCCATACACTCATCCTCCTCAAGTAACTCAAATATAAAATTTCTATAGGTAGAAGTCGAGGTAAATAATAATTTTAATTCTAAATCTTCTTCCACATCATCCTAATATTTTCCCCTTGATAATTCATAAAATTAAATTGGTATTTTTTGTAAAGAAATTATTTCAAAATATGAAAATATTTAAAATATATATGTGTGTGTGTGTTCTTAATGAAAAAAAAGTATTAATAATATAATATATATTCTTTAAATGAAAAGGGTAATTTTATTTTCAATTTAAAAAATAATCTAGATGTTGATATTTTCAAATATTAAATCATGGATCTAAAAATTACTCCTTTAAAATTCTCCCAAGGTGAACAATATCTTAATACGATCCTTGTTTCCCAATAAATTAAAATAAATAATCATGGATCTAGTTTTAAAAATAACAAATCATATTATTCATAAAATACTTATTTTTTTAATGTTATTCCTCCGAATAAATTTTTCAATTATTTTCATAAATATGGTCAATTAATCAATGAAGGAAATTTTAAAAATTCCAGATATAGCATACCAAAAATCATTCATCATTCTCCTCAAATTTCTAAATGAAATTATTTTTATAAACATGTTTGGGTTCCCAAATCACTTTTGTAAAATCTTTGTACACCCAAAATTGTTTCACCTTCCCAATCTATTTTAGATCACACTATGAGGCCCAAAATTTTCATACCAAATGGAACATGTTTTTTATAAATTATAGTGATATACCAGTAAATATAATTAGCTTATCAAATGGTGCCCTATTATTTATTAATTTTTTTAAACCCTTGAAGGGGTTGATCAACTATTTCAACCTTGAGGTTACAGTTCTATTCTCTAAATGAGCAAGAGCCTAGATTTTTATCTCTTATAGAATATTTGGATGTCATTCTCGATATTCAACAAAAATAGTTCTTCATTCTTTTTTATTTTAAGCTATCTCTCGAATCTATTTTTAAAAAATCTTCTCCCAGCTATGCTTTCTTTATCAAAATATAAGAGGATATCATTCTTTATTTTCTATGCTTTATATTTTTAATTTTTTAAATGTTTTCTTTCTTATTTTTTCCTTTCCACTCTCTCTCTATAATTATTAAGTTATTTGGAAAATTATTTAAATTAAAATGTGTTATTAAAATATCTAAATTACATTTTAAATTATTTTTTAAAATTTATTTTTCAACTATTTTTTAAATTTATTTATGTATTATTTTTCTTTTAATTTTAAACATTTACATTTCTCTTTTTTTTATAAGATCCCATCATCTCAATTTTGATATATTTTTAGGAGGACCCTTATTTCTTTTAATTATTTTCCTTCTTCGATATTTTATAAAATTATCTTTAAATATTGAGTTTCACTTCATATTTTTTAACCAATATTCAGTGTTTTACCTCCTTTTCTTACGTAAAATGATTTACTTCTATCAATCTTATTTTATTCTATATGAATTTTACAATGAGGGACTTATTTTATTGATCGTATCATTCTCTAATATATCGAGTATAATAATAGGTAATTTATTTTTATAATAATGTTTTATTTTAATATTTGTTGACAGGATCTCTGTTTCACATTATTTGTAGATCCTTCAAAAATTCCTTGAATATCATTCTACATCAATCCTTGAGATCAATTATTTAATATCTTTAACATAAAACATGTTTTTTATGAAATTCTCCTTAACGTATATTATCATATCTTATCTCCCTAACCCTCATACTCTGAAACTTACTTTTTAATAATAAAAAAGGTAGACAAGTTTGTAAAGGGGGATAAGTGTTTGATGAAGGTAAAATATAAAAGATTATTTGTTTCAATTGATGCTTCATCAAGGTGCATTACTTTGTTTCAAAATGTCAAAGGGGGAAACATATATTCTTCTTTATTTCATAATAAACTTCTTTATTATATTTTACACTTCTTTTATTGATTTTTAAATCAAGTAACTGTGATCATAAAAAAGGGGGTGATTTTTCACTTTTTTTTAATGGCCATACCACTTTAATTTTTTTTAACCTAATTCAAATTCCATATAGTGTTTATTTAGTCATAATGTTTTTAAGGTATTAGGTCTTAAAATTGATTCAAAAAGGTTCAAAGGGAATTTTCAAAGTCTTGAGCAATAGTACAGCACCGTCCAACCAGTGCAGTGCTACTGGTATACTGGAAGCATATTATTGAACTAGGAAATTCCCTAAATATCCATCCGGTAACTAGTGGAGTTAACCAACCAGCTGATGTAATAGATAGATTTTAGGTTCATTCAGGTAGCCCATGAGCTACCCGGTGGAGTCTACTGAGTATCTGCTGGTATCAGGAAAGCTATTAAGTGGAGTAATTTATTATAATCAAAATGTGTTCATTTTGGGTCTTAATTGCATTATCTAAATTCATTGGGCACCAAAACTCAATTTAGGCTATTTAAGGAGGCATTGGGATTTATGTAACTTCATCATTTTACTGAATGTATCAATTAAAATGATATTAGATATTTAATAGCTATATAATATAGCATGATCTCCAAATTTCCATCCTCCTAATCCTTTCTCAATAGAGAAGATCAATCAAAAAACGTCTAAGGAGATAAAGGAACTGAATTATAAAGGTCATGTTCTTCAAAAACATCATCCTAAGAACCATTGAAATTATTATTTTATAATCTTTTTCCTCTTTTTATCTCCTCCTATTGATAATATTCTGCAGAACCCATTAGCACTAACTACTTATTTTCACTCTCTCAATTTCTATCATGATCTAATTATTTCAAGAGTGAGTGATGATCATTAATTATAAATGCATTGAAATTCATAAATTCATCTATTTCATTTATCCTTATATTTCTTTAGTTCATTGTTGTTCATTTAAACCATGTTTTTTGGTTATTGGTTCTCTATTAAAACCAATAGATTGAGTTTATTATTTATATGATACAATCAAGGCCTTTGAGGTTCTTGGATTCTATTAAAATAAAGTGTTTTTGAAATATTGGTTAATGTACAAACCAAGGGGTTTAATATATTGAAACTAATGATCATTCACATGGGGTTGGGTGTATAAGGGTACCTACCGGTACTATTTTAAAACATCTTAAAAATTTTACCCAGGTCTATTTACATTATACACTTTAATTTCCGCATAACATTCACATTATTGTCTTCTTATTATTTCCACTAAACTTAATTGTGACTATGTCGAGTCATTTCTTGTACAACCATATCTTTTATATCATAGATTGTTTTATTCACTTTTATTTTTTAAAAATAAATTCCACCCCTCTTTCCATTCCACATTCCCACTATGTCCTTTATATAGGGTTAAAGAGTTAATTGAGTTTGTAAAATCTCATGCATATGACCCTTCTCAAATCCATTATATATGTTTAGTATGCTATTATTCAACACAAATTAGTTTATATGACTTGTAAGAACACTTTATCTATCATGGAATAGATCTAAGTTATAAATGTTTGACTAAACATGATGAAGAACTAAATGTAACTATTGGCTGAGATAACTCTTCATTTTATGGATCATCTGATATGATTACAACTGTGGATGATGATGAATATTGTTTCAATGAGATTATTATTGGAGTAAAAAATGATAAATATTTCATTGAAAAAATAGAAATGACCGTTGAATATATACTTTTTGATTAACCAAAAAAAATGTAGAAGTTAAAGAGTAATGAGAAGATGCCATTTTATGCTTGTTTTACTAAATATACAACACCGTTGGCTATACTGAAAACATATAATGTAAAATCTTGAAATAGGTGAAGAGACACTGAATTTACTCAAATACATACTCAATTGAATGATATGTTACTAGATGATAATGAACCTTTTCACCAAACATATGATTCTAAACTAACGTTATGTTTTATGTGTATGATCTCAGAAAGGAAATGCCTTTCCAAATGAATGTATGTTATTTTTTAAGGAAAATCAATCTCTTAAAAAATATTAATGCATAGTGTCTATTGGTAAAAGAAATATGAATAATATCCTTTAAATTATTTATGGTACATTTTAATCATTCCAAGGTTTAAATTCTTATGTAGAAGTGGGGTTAGTGTAATGAAATTTACATAAAATACAGATACATAAAATCCTGATGGCCTAAATGTTTTTCTTTTATGAATGAGGTACACACTCAGTTAGGTTAAAAAATTCATTCAAGACTATGTCATTGGCATGTTACCAAAATAAACTAACAAGACAAAGGAAGATATTAAGGCTTAGTTTGACATGATTGAAACAGGGGTATTGGAATATTTTTTTTCCAATGAATCGTGAAAGAAGGACTTTTCTTCCTCAAACTACATTTACTCTTTCTAGGTATGAGGGATATTAACTTTTAAATTTCATAAATGATGAAATGGTTTCATAGGGGTTTTCATCAAATATCAAGAATTTCAAATCAATGAATGATTTAAAGTTAAATTTCCAAAAATCAAATGATCCACATGTTTTGACTAAATATTTAATGTCTATAGTTGTACATTGAATTTCTTCTCAAAATGTATGTTAAACATTAATCAAGATTTATTTATTTTTCAATGATATATGTAGTAAATTTATTGTCCCAATGAAATTTCCAATAATAAAAAAGGAAATTTATATCATATTATGTGAATTTTATATGTTCTTCCTACCATCATTCTTTGATATGATGGTTTGTATGATAGTTTATTGGGATAGAGATATCAGACTGTGTGTTCTTATATATTACAGTTGGAATCACCTAATTGAATTATATATGAATATTTTGAAGGGTATGTCAAAAATAGAAGTCAGTTAATGGATTTTATTATAGAGTGATATATTTTTTATAAATCATTGAATTTTGTACTGACTACCTATTTGATGTGGAGATCAACAAACTATAAAAGTATCATCACAATGGGTGACTACTGGGTGAATGAATTTCCAAAATATATTTTGTCTCAATTTCCATTATAAAGTGTAAAAAGTCTCACCTTTACATTTCATATAGTATTTCATAGGTTTTACCTTATGTTGAAACCTATAAAGTAATTCTTAGGAATTTGAATCCATTAAGGGATGAATAATGGATGTCAAATATACATTATTGATAGTTTAAAGGATGATTTCAAGACCATACTTTAAATGAGTTGACTTAAAATAAAAATTCAATTTGTTATCTACTTTGATTTCTATCTAGAGGACTAATTTTACATGTATTACATTATAATGGTTATTGAATTAATCTTCATATGTTTTATATGAAATAACTTTTTAAACACAAGACCATGAAAAATATTAGAGTTACTCATTATAAAAAGTGATGAAAGTATCTTTCAGAAAGTACAAAAGTCAAATTTACATGAATATTTCGTACTTTGAATCATCAAAAAAATATTGGGGTTGTATTGTATGACATTCCATGTGACTATCCTTCAATGCAAGTGGGTTGATAACATGACTGCAGTTAAAATTGATGACTTTGTATTTTTGAAAGTTTATTTCTATAAGGAGGGATAAAAGGTTAAACCATTCATAATAGAATCACATGTAATAGAATCCTCTAATCAAAAATTGATCAATAATTCTATCTTCAAAAAAAACCACTATAGGTTCAAATGTTAATTGAACTAATGATAGTCCTTTCATTTGGATTTCAAAACATTTTATACTAGTCCCAATATTGATTGGGTATTGTATGTATTGGGAGATCATAATGAGGGAATTTATATACCCAATATAGGGGTCAACTCCCATGAACCTATAAAGAAAAAATAGAGTTTAATAATCAGGTCAATGTTTTTTTAATATATATTTTGTTACCTCATAGTATTATGTTTTCACAACTGCATTTATATAATCTAAATTAAATGTTCAACCACTTATGTATATAATGTATTCTATATATCTTGATGCACCTAATTATTTGGAATAACAGGCTTATCAACATTTTGATTCTCCCAATCTAAAGGAAAAGTAGGTTTATTCACATTTTGAAGATATATGGATAATGTTGAAACCAAGGAAATTGTATAAGGTGAAAAAATTGTGTGTGAGAAGAATTATTAGCATAATATTAGGATAGTTTTAATAAAAGTTATTATGGGGGAAATATATGCATAAAAGTCGACGTTGTATGGAATACACACAACCATCCTATTAACTCGAATAGGTCCATTTTTATTAGTTAAATTCGGTCCAACACTCAAATGCATATATTGGTTGAAATAGATATGTTGAATATTTTTTTCCTTTTGATGTAGGTAGGAATTTGGGAAGATATTTGAGTAGCATTATGATATACTTTCTCTATTTTATTAAAAAAATTACACGTTGATTCACTCTTCATTATTCCTTCCAAAGTGAATTTATATGAGATTTATATCAAATAAAATTTCAATTAATGGTCACTAGAAAGGATCATAGAGCCTTTCATAAAATTATTAAAAAGAATCATCTCAAGGATGCTAAATAAAAAATTAAACCCACACCCACATCAGACACACACACACACACACATGATAAACCAATAAATATGAGATGTGTTTATTGGATTTTATTAGGATACATCAGTATAGGTACATTGTGAGTGGTTATAATTTAAAAATAATATATTTATTCATCAATTTTATTAAGATTTTTTAATTTATGAAATAAAAAATGACTTCCAAAAATAATTAGTTTGCATCAAAACCAATGTACCACTATCATAAAAGAAATATGTGATGCACTTCACTTGAGAAAAAATTGTATGTATTTCAAATATATAGTGATAATTTTATATGTAATGAAACAATAAAATAATCGTGTTCCTTTATTTATATGTATATTGACAAATAAAAAATTAAAGAACCTTCCATCCCATGTCATGTGCTATAGAAGGAGGATAATTTAAATAATTAAAGAATACTAGTAGATGAAAACACACAAAATGTAGGCAAATCATGTGTAAGTGTGATATAATAAAAAATATACATCAAATCGGTATAACATAACAATAAATAATTATTTTCCTATATTTTTATTCATTTTATACATAAGAATTGTCACTATCTCTACCCGATGAATGGCTAATTTTAGTGGTCTTTAAGTGTCAAAAACAATGTGGTTTTCTTAGAGGTGAAGTTTTTGGAGTGTCTCCTTAAACATGTTTTTAGAAAATAAATGTACAAGGGGATAAACATAAAAATAATTTATAATATTTAGGCATGTATAAATTTTATAGAAGAAAAATAAAATTATCATTATTGGTTTTTAGATAATTTTATGGGAATGAATTAAATAGAAGGAACAACATAATAACAACCACTACATAAATACCCTTGAAGAGGTAATTGTCATATGATATGGAAGGAGGCTCGTGTAAATAAATATATAGTAGATAAAAACAAAAAAGTGTATGGGAATCCTATGTAATTATAATACAATTATTTATAAAAAATGTGAATCAAGAAGATATTGATACCTTCGTTGTACTAATATTTTATAGAATGAAATTTATTATGATTTATCTCTATCAACTCTCACACATATCCTTTTTCTTAGGGGTATAGTGTAAAATATACAAGGATATGTTCTACACAAAAATAGATTCTAAAATATCATGTGAGATTGGGGATTCACGTAGCTCATTAGTCGATCACCGAGTGACATATTCCCCATAATGATTCATATATTCAAATGGTTAAACTTTTTATTAGAACATTTATATCATAATAATTTGATCTTGTAAAAATTAATTTCAAAAATAAGTTATGTCCTTTCCAATTTTATCTTTTGTGAAAAACCATTAGTAGTTAATGAAAGAAATTGAACCTATGAATTTTATTAAATATGGATAAAGGGAAGGTGAAAAGGATGGTCAAATCAAAATAATCTATAGGATTGACCAATCAATTAAAAATACCTTAAGAAATTACCTTTTCCTAGATAGTTCATATTTATCATTTACAAATATTACATGTCCATGTAGATAAAATATCCAATCATGGATAGTTGTGAGTCACAGTTTTGAAATGTTAACAGGAGGTGCTTTTTCATAATCTAATTATCCAATATTGATCTACTATTTAATTATAGTTAAATAATATTCTTATTTTTTACTAGAATATATGTCTGAACTATGTGAAGGGAAAACCTTGTGATTTTTTAACTCATTAGTCCTTACATCACTTCTACATAACAAAATGCATTGAATAAAAGGAATATTTAGGAATAGTGGACCAAGAGACTATAGTGTTTGAAAAGAAACTTAGAGAATAAAAATCATATTAATTCCCTGGATATTGGGTTAAAACTCAATAATATTATTATATAAAATATAATTTCATTTCTTTCATTACTTAATCAAAAATTTTAGGGATTATTAGTTTCTCATTATAATCAATTTGGATACTCCAAAAGATTTATTATTTGGATTAAATGCATGAATTACCAAAAAAAATTGACAATACATGATGAAATTTATCAGTTTTTAATATACTAATTTCAACATTTTAAAAACATACATTCAGTTATACATTTTAAATTATGTTTCAATGAAAATTTTGTTATGATAGGGAAGCATTAAAATATCATCAAAATCAAGGTTTCAGGACGGTCCACTAAAAAACCAATATAATTATACATCTAGATAAAAATTGTGGTATGTATAATAATATTTTACTATTAATATATATATATATATATAAATAAATGAATTATTTTTCTCAATATTTATGTAGTGTCCAGAAAAACTAATTTCATATATTATTGTTATTATATTTATAAATTAATGAAATATATCATATTCCATCAACAAACTAGCATTCCCAAATAGGTATTTTGATGATAATTACTATTTCATTTAAAATATTTAATAATATGTTTTTAATTTATATTTTTTAATTATTAAATAGAATTCTTACAATCCATGTATTCAAATGAGTACATATATTTGTTTTGAAATAAGTTTGTAAAATACATGGTGTCTGAATGTATACAAACATCAGAAAGAGGTGGATTCCTCTTACTATTTTAGTTGTTTTATTATTTTTTTAAATAATTTTTAGTTATTTTTCTTATGCATTTTATCAATTACTTATTTACTTAATTTCAATGAGTTCATGAAGAGGTTAATTAATCTTGAATTTATTCTTCTCTAAATATTTCATTCATAATAATGTGAACAAAATGCTTGGAGAAGAATCAATTATCAGTGATGTATTCAATAAGGATGAGGCACTTGTGTACTATTATTATCTTCATAGATATATTTATTATTTATTTTATATTTTTATGTTCAATAGTATCTGTTTTTAGTTTATAAATGTCTTAAACTACATTCTATAGGTTTACAAATGAAATTTTAGATAAAAACATGTGTCTATCACTAAAAAAGTAATATGGGCTAGTATTAACTTAATACTTTAGGATAATGTCTGATAAGTAATTAGTGACATGTAGGAATTAGACACACATAAATTTGGAACATTTTGTACCTAGTAGGACTCAAAGTGCTTGTTTTTAGTTTGAAAGTAATATTTTAGTTCAAAACACATTTCAATCCTAGAAAACTAAGAAAACACACTCACATTATCTTGATACTTTAGTAAAATGATCCATTTTTCATTTTCAACAAGTAGAAACTAGTACCACATAAATATAACACACATCATGGATGGTTTGATTTAAAGTTAATGTTTTTATTTAAATGCGACATTTTAGTTCAACACATGCATCAATAAATAAAAATTACACAAACACACTCTGATTATCTTAATACTTTAGTTAAAAGATTAATAAGTTATTTGTAACATGTAGTAATTAAAAATCATCTACCAAACACATGGCATGTTCAATATTGATAGAAGAGTATGTTTTATATTTAAAAGTTACATCTTAGTTCAAAACATATGCATCTCACTGAAAACCAAGAAAGCATTCTCATATTTTCTAAATACTTTAATAAAATGATCTATAAATAATTTTTGACTTATAGGATTTAATTTCACATTAATATGACACGCGGTGTGTCTGGTATGACTTGAAGTGTTTGTTTTTTTAGTTTACATGTGTTATTTTAGTTCAAAAATTATTTCACACACTATAAACCAAAAAAATCAACAAGAAAGTCCTGATACTTTTAAAAAATGATACATACACTATTTATACATATAGTAATCAATCGTACATAAATTTAACCGCAATGTACCTGGAATGACTTGAATAATATGTTTTAAGTTTAAAAAAGTTGTTTTATTTATAAATGTGTGAAACTCACAAAAAATAGAGAAAACACACTAAAATTACCTTGATATTTTCATAAAGTGATATATAAGTCATTTGTGATATATAGGAATTGAACACACATTAATCTGGAACATTATGTGACTGTATAACTTAAAGAGCATGTTTTTAATTTGAAATTTACCATTTAGTGTAAAACATGTGTAACATATTCAATATTGAGAAAAATCATGAATTTTCTTCATACCTTCATAAAATGATCCGTAATTCATTTTTATTGTGTAAGAATTAGTTTCACATCAGTCTAATACAAAATGTTTTATGTATGATTGTAAGTGTGTGTTTTGATTTAAAATTTACATTTTACTTCAAAACATGCATCACATAATAAAAAAAAGAAAAAAATGGTCAATTTATATTGATAATTTTGGAAAATTATTCATAAATCATTTTGTATTCGTAAAAATGATCTTCACATCAATTTGAAAAATGATGTGTTTGGTATAAGAGAGTGCATATTTTCAGTTTAAAAGTATCATTTTAGTTCAACATGCATGTAACTTAGTAAAAACCCATAAAATGAACTCATATTTTATTTATAATTTTTAAAAACAATTAATATAAAATTTTGAAATATAATAATTATTCACACACCAATTTGACACACAGTGTGGTTGGTATGACTAAAACAACATGTTTTCATTTGAAATCGACATTTTAGTAAAAAATAAACTTCACATACTCAAAAATAAAAACAACATTCATATTGTCTTGATACATTAGGAAAATGATAAATATGTAATTTATTATGTTTATAAATTAGGTTTACATCAATCTAATACATAGTGTGGCTGGTATGACTTAAAGTGTGTGTTTCTAGTTTAAAAAGTAATACTTTTTTTCAAAACATGTGTCAATTTCCGAAAACCATGAAACATAACTCATAATGTCTCAATATATTATAACTAATGATACTCAAGTCATTTATGATGTATATGAATCTGTCATCCATCAATATTTCAAACAATGTGGCATTAATGATTGAAAGTGTGTGTTTTTATTTAAAATCACATTTTTGTACAAAACAAACTTCAAAAACTCAAAATAGAGTAAAAACACTCATATTTTATTAATAATTTTATACAATGATCCATAATTCATTTTTTACATCAAGGAATTAGGCGTATATCAATCTGACACACGATGTGGCTGGTATTCCTCAAAATGCGTGTTTTAGTTTAAAAGTCACATTTTCATTCAATAGACATGCAACATACTTAAAGTTGATGAAACCCAATATTATTTTCATTATAATTTATAAAAATGTCCCATAAATAATTTTTGTTGTGTATAAATCAGTTTCATCTCAATATGATACACAGTTTGATCGGAATGGCTCGAAGTGTGTGTTTTCAGTTTAAAACTGGCATTTTAGGGAAAAATGTTACTCACTAAAAACTAATTAAACACATTTATATTGTTTTGATAAATTATTAAATGATCCTTAAGTCATTTTTTATTGTTATGAATCAATATCAAGTCTATATGATACATGTGGTGACCCAAATGACTCATGGAACATGTTTTCAATTTAAAATAACATTTTAGTTAAAAACATGCCATGCATTAAATACCAAGAAAAAACAATTGTATTATCATCATATTTTAGGAAAATGATCCATAAATATTTTTTTGTGGATATTAATTATCCTCATATCAATAAAATACATGATATAAACATTATTACTGGAAGTTCATGTTTGCAGTTTGAAATGATATTTTAGTTTAAAACATGTACCACTCACTAAAAACCAAGAAAAAACAAAATTATTTTCTTGATTAATTATTAAAACTATGAATAATTCATTTTTAAGTTTTGAAATCAACCTAATGTCAAGAAACACATGGTTTGGGCCATATTATTGATTGTATATGTTTTCATTTAAAATTGACAATTTAGTTCAAATCACACATCACATACTCAAAACCAAGAAAACAAGCTTGTATTGTCTTGATGCATTATGAAAATGGTCTATGAGTCATTTATGACAGGTTCTAATCATTTTAATGTCAATCTGATACATGGTGTTCTTGGTATAACTCAAAGTGCTTGTTTTCAGTATAAAAGTGGCATTTTCATTCAAAACATGCATCACTCACTGAAAACCAAGAAAACCCTTTAGGATCATCCTAATAATTTAATATAATGATCCATAAATAATTTTTAAAAAATATTAATCAACATTACATCCCTCCAACACACTGTGTTCCCTATATGTCTCTAAGTGTGTGTTTACAGTTTTAAAGTCACATTTTATCTCAAAATGAACATCACATACTCAAACATGAGATTACATGATTATATTGTATTTATACATTAGGAAAATTATTAATAATTCTTTTATAATGTGTATGAATCAACCTCATGTCATTCCAACGCAGGCTATGAATAGTATGACTCAAGGTGCTTGTTTTTAGTTTACAAGTGGCATTTTTGTTCAAAAAATGTGTGTCACTCATTGACAAATGAGAAAATGTTCTGGATTACCTTGATAATTTAAGAAAACAATCAATGAGTCATTTTTTATATGTAGGAATAAATTTCACATCATATAACATACAATGTCGACGTAATGACTCAAAGTGATTGTTTTCAGTTTAAAATTCATATTTTTGTACAAAAACACGCATCACTCACTGATAACTACAAATCCAAAATCTTATTGTTCTAATAATTTAGGAAAACAATCCATAGTTCATTTATTATGTTTAGTAATTAAACTCACTTAAATCCAACACATGTTGTGATTGGTATTACTGAAAGTGCATGTTCTTATTTAAAATCGATATTTAAGTTCAAATCAAACATCACATACTCATAAGTGATAAAATATGATCACATTATATTGATAATGTAGTTTTAATGATCCATATTTCATTTTTGATGAGTAATAATAAATCCTACATCAATGTGACATACAGTTTTCCCATTATGACTCAAAGTTCATGTTTTCAGTTTAAAGTGACATTTTATTATAAAATGTTTATCAATCACTGAAAACTAAGAGAACTCATTTACATTGTCTTGATATTTTATAAAAACTATCAATAAATCAATTTTTTGTGTAGGAATTAGTCTCACATCACTCTGAAACACGGTGTGTCCATTATAACTCTATATGCATGTTTTCAGGTTATAAGTTACAATTTAGTTCAAAACACACATCGCCCTCTCAAAACTGATCAAACTCACTCATATAGGTCTGATACTTTAGGAAAAATATCCATGAGTCATTTTCTATGTGTAAAAATTAAATGAATATCAATCCAACAAATAGTGTTCTTGGTATGACTCAATATTTGTATTCAATTTAGAATTTAAATTGTAGTACCCCCCGGTTTCTGGTATGTAACCTTTACTTGATTCTTTTCATGGTTTTAATGTTAAGGGTGTTGAATGGGAGAGTCCGGAGAACATGGAATGATGTTTTGAGGTAAAGGGAAAGTCACACGGGAGGTGCACGGTTTGTCAAAACCATTCGGCCAAACCGTGCACAGTGGGTCTTGGAGGCAGTGGCTTTCGCACGGTCAGCGCATGGTTTGTCTAACGGTGAAGCCAAACCATGCTATAAGGGTAGTCGAGGTAGTATCTAACGCACGGTTAGTGCACGGTTTGTCAAACTGTGCGAACTAATCGTGCATGCACTTAAAGAAGATCATTAAATTGTGGATCTCACGTGTTTTTGCCTCTAAATGCATCATTTAATCTCATAAGCAGTCCTAACTCGAGATTTTGCTTCTCCTAAGGTCAAGGAGGGTTATCCCATCATTCTGGAGGCAATTTTAAGCCTTCACATGGAGAATCGAAGCCAGATTCTTGAGGTATGTGATCGTTCTTGTTTGGTTTCTTAGATCTACTTAGATCTACTTCTCCTCTTCTCTTGGTTTCTTATATCTATGCCCGTTATGGGTATATCTAAGGGTTTGGATGCTAAATATGATGAGTTTTGGTCTTGGTTGTGTTAGGAGAAGAGATCTAAGGAGGATCCTTGGTGAATCAGCTGTGTTTTCTTGTGCGTTCTCTATTTGTTAGGGTTTTTGTAAAAACCTTTGAGGTAGGAGGCTTCTCTCTCGAATCCTCTTATTAAAATTGATTGGCCTAGTTTCAAATTAAGTTATTTGAATGAAATTTATTTTTATAAAGCATAGAATTAATCTTTTTTTGGGATGACATATGGTTTTGATGAAGTTGTGAAATCTTGTTGAATTTTTGCGCAAAGTGATTTGGCTTCTTGAATTTAAAATGTTATTTTAAATTATGGATTTGTTGGAATGGTAAATGGTTTGATGAACAATGGGTTTTCAATAAAAAGGTTGAAGTATTGAAATTATTTTTTTATTGAAATGGCTTTGATGAAATTGGTTTATTCTTTGGTTTTCAATAAAAGTACATTTTTATTGGAATGGTTTGATTTGGTTGAACAGACATGGTTATGATGGAAATAATTTTCAATAAAAGGTGTTTTATTGAAAGGGTGTTTTTGGCATGATTGTTGGGAATGTTTGGTGTGTGTTCATATTGCATTCATTACGGATAAGGGTTAGGGGTCTCCCCCGTCATTTTCAGATGGATAGGGGTTAGGGCTATCCCCCTTCAAACATTCATATTTCATTCAGGACGGATAAGGTTTAGGGGTCTCCCCCATCATTCTGGGATGGATATGGGTTAGGGATCTCCCCTGTCAAACATTCATATTTCATTCGGGGCGGATAACGGTTAGGGGTCTCCCCCATCATTCTCAGAAGGATAAGGGTTAGGGCTCTTCCTCGTCAAACATTCATATTTCATTCGGGATGGATAAGGGTTAGGGGTCTCCGCCATCATTTTGGGATGGATAAGGGTTAGGGATATCCCTCGTCAAACATTCATATTGCATTTGGGGTCGGATAAGTGTAGGAATTATGACCCATTATTCTAGTATGGATAAGGGTTAGTGCTTCCCCCTCTTCTAGGTAGCATGCATGGTTGGTTGCATGGGTTTATTGAATGGCTGGGTGTGCCAAAAAAAGGGGAATGTTTGAAAAACTTTTTTAAAGCTTATTTAGTTATTTTTCTGGAAAAAAAATAACTTGCTGGAAAATTGTTTTCGATTTCACTTGTATGTGTTTGGTAATGAATGGTTTTAGGAAACTTATTATATTTAGTTATAAACTGTTTTTGAGAAATTGTTTTATATAATTGTTGCTAACTCTTCTATCCTAGTGGATTGAGTAGGGAAGTCCTTGGGGAAAAACTGCTAAGTTTTATACTCACCCCTTCTTTGGCTCTTTGGTGCTCTTGTAGATGTTGTATTCCAAGACACAGGTAAAGGTATGGCATCTCATTACTAGTGTTTTGTGGTGATGCTTGGGAGATGTGGTGGTGCTTGGTGCATGGATCTCGGTGTGGAGCCATGGAGTGTGTCTTGGCTTGTTTCGGGTCTTTTGTTTGGTCTTCCACTTAGTACTCTGATATTGTGTTGGTTGTGTATTGGTTTGTGGAATAGTGTACTTCTTTTTTGGTAATGCAAGATTTGGTTGTTTCATTTACATGAATCATATAGTAGTTGTTAATGACGTTTGGGTTGGTTTATTTCTCAAAGGGTAAATCATCCCCCACCTGCATTGAAACCCTTCGGCTTTTATTTCCAGGAATTGGTGTCTTGGGGATGTCACTTAAGGCCTAGTAATGACTCGTTGATCTCTCAAGCCAGTGGGAATTTGCAGGTCATTACAAATTGTATCGGCTTGTTCGGTCCTTGCCTAACAAGTGGTCATCGATGTTCTTAGTCTTGGATTTGAAATTCATTCTTGTCTATTCCTTGGGTGGAAATCTTAGATAAGAGAAGGATTGTCGGAACTTGAAATGTATAGTATAAAAGTACGTAGCTAACCCGTTTATGCAGAACTTTAAGTTACTAGGTTGTTAAGTACATAAGTGTTTTATATATACTTCTTGAATGTTGGAAATCTCATTGTCATGGGTTCAGCCAATGAGATCAGCATGACATGCATTGTAGAGGAATGACTTCCCACTAGGATTTCATATCTCACTGTGAGGAATGAGTAAGAATTTTGCGCAAGGTGTGAATTTTTGAAAAATGAAGAATTTTTTTTCAAGTGAAATATTTGGAAAACATGGTATTTGGTGTATTTTGAAAAGGGGATGATTTTCAAAAAACATGTTTAGTGTTTTCAAAAATGCCTAAACATGGGAAAATGTTGTTTTAAAAACAATTTTGTGATAGATGATATGTTAAAATTTGAAATGTTAATCCATATGTTTCTAGAGAGTGAGATTGACAGAGTTTGTTGTTGGATTAGGAAATGGCAACTGTTAGGCATCATAAAGACCAATCGAAAGAGGGAAGTGAGAATGTGGTTTCACATGAACCACATGTGAACCAACAGTTGGTCCAAATCATCGCTTAGGATTTTAAAAACGTTGAGTTGGGACTACAAACAGATACTTTGTTTACGACATCAGTCACTGCTAAAAATCCAAGTGCAGGAAGTACGATTATCTTCACTAGAGAAGTTGAGAACTCTAACACTAAGAGTAAGAAGAAATCAGAAACCTTTTCTCAAGGAGAAAGAACACAATGTAATCATACCACAGGAGAAATTAACCATTCTCTGAGACCCAAGATCTAGCTTGGATGTTTCCAGTATGGATCTACGAGCCACATCAAGCGGGACTGTAAGGCACAACCGAGTGCACGCCACAATTGCAACAAGACGGGACACATTAAGTGATTTTATCACACTGCTCCAAGTTCGGGTGTCAGTTTCACTTATCTGGTGTCACAAACACCATATGCTTCAATGAAACGATTTCAATCCATAAAAAAGGAGCAAAGTGATACAACAAATCAATTGTATGGAGCAGAGAAGAAGGTTGTCGATGATCAGGCTAGACCATCTATAGTGTGAGGTATGATTCTTTTGAATTCTATCGTTGTGCAAGTTTTGTTTGATGCTGGTGTGTCACATTCCTTAATTGCTTCTTGTGTTGTTGACTTGATATGTTTAAAACTGGAAATGATGTGTTCTGTATTGAAACTAAAAACTCCTCTTGGTGAAAGAGAACGTCAAGCCTTTGTGTGTAGAGCATGTGCTATAAGTGTTGATGGAGCTGAGTTAAAATTGGACTTCTCGATATTGGAAATGGATGTCTATGAAGTAATATTGGGTATGGATTGGTTGACAATGTTTAAGGCTCACATTGACTATTATCGGAGAATGGTAAGTTTCACGACTTAGGACAGAATCAACCATCTCTTCAGGGGAGAGAGAATGGTAAAAAAGGTGCAAAGATCTTGTCGGCACCAATGGTGGGAATGATCTCTTATCAACTGGCGGTGTTAACTCTCGCATCAATGGAAGAAATTGATGGAAATATTTTTCCAGCTGTTGTGGATCAATTTCCAGATGTCTTTCCCAATAACTTCTCAGGGTCACCACCTCTAAGGGAAGTGGAGTTTATGATTGATCTCCTTCTGGGGACCAGAACTATTTCACTTCCATCTTATAGGATGGCACAAATAGAGTTACGGGAATTTAAAGTGCAATTAGAGGATCTGGGAAGTAAGGGTTTCATTCGACCAAGTACTTCTCCATGGGCAGCACCAGTGTTTTTGTGAAGAAGGTAGATAGAACTCTTCGGTTTTGTGTTGATTATCATAAGCTTAACTAAGTTACGATAAAGAATAGATATCCACTTCCACGCATTGATGATCTGTTCGATCAATTAAGGGGATCTCAGTGGTTCTCCCAGATTGAGTTGCGATCAGGATATCACCAATTGTGAGTTAGTAAGGAGGATATTCCAAATACATCTTTTAGAAGAAGATATGGACACTACGAATATGTATTCATGCCTTTCGGTCTAAAAAATGCACCAGTGGTCTTCACGAATTTTCTTCAGACGAATGGTAGTTGATGTCTGTCTTAGCCGACATGCATGTGGAATATGAATACTGAGGTGATGTTTCAATTTTATTTTCAGCAACACTTGTTCCTGATTTGGCATGCATGATCAAAAAAGCACAAACATTTAATGTAGAATGTCTGGCTGTAATTTCAAAACTCAATGGTGGGGAGACCATTGATGGATGGAAACCTGATGGGGGTTTAGTTTTTTGTTTCAAAGATTGGATGGTTGTACCTATGGTTTTTCAGGAACAACTCTTTCATGCTTACCACCATTCCATATGGGGCGTACACACAGGTACATAGAATATGTATAAGGAATTGAAGGCGCAGTTTTTGTGGAGTGGCATGAAAACAAAGGTGGCCAAGTTCGTCTCGCGATGTTTAACTTGTCAGCAGGTCAAAGCATAGCATTAGAGACCAGCTGGTATGTTACAATCTCTACCTATCCTGGTGTGGAAATTAGATCAGATAGTAATGGATTTTGTTATAGGTCTTCCAAGAATGGTCCGGAAACACGATGCCATTTGGGTGATAGTGGATCGTCTAACCATGTCAGTCCATTTCATCTCTATTCATGAAACTCATACAGTGGAAGATCATTCAAAAATATATATCTGAGAAGTAGTAAAGAGGCATTGTGTACCTGTGTCTATAGTCTCAGATAGAGATCCAAGGTTCACATATTGTTTCTGGAAATCATTACACCCAGCCCTTGGGACTCAGTTGACTATGAGCACGGTGTATCATCCTCAGACGGATGGGAAATCTGAGCGGACGATACAAACATTGGAAGAAATGTTACAGGCCTTTGTAATGGATTTTGGTGGCTCATGGGAGGATCATATACCCTTAGTGGTGTTTTTATAAAATAATAGCTAACAAGCCTCGATACGCATGGCTCAGTTTGAAGCATTGTATGGGTGTCCTTGTCGTTCTCCACTATGCTGGGTGGAAATTGGTGATACTTTTCTAGTTGGGTTGAGCCTTGTCCAAGAAACAACAGAAAAGGTCTAGTTGACTAAAAAGAGAATGGATATGGCTCAGAGTCGTTAAAAATCTTATGCAGATCACCTTCAAAGACCGTTGTCGTTCGTTATGGGTGATCATGTCTTCTTGAAGATCTCTCCAAGGCATGGACATCGTTGTTTTGGGAAGAAGGGAAAGTTATCTCCAAGATACATTATCCCTTTTGAGATACTGGAATGCGTTGGAGAGGTGACATATTGGTTGGCATTATAACCACGGTTTAGTTCAGTGCATAATGTGTTCCATGTATCTCAATTGAAAAAGTATCATCCGGATCCTGACCATGTGATCACAAGGGATCACGTTAGCCTAGAGTCAGATTCTTCATTGGTACATATTCCAGTACGGATTGTCAATAGGAAGGAGAAAGTCTTGCGTGGAAAAAGCATCGGTCTAGTGCGGGTTTTGTGGCAGTATAGTCAGATTCAGGAAGTGTCTTGGGAAAGTGAAAAGGAAATGAAAGAGCAATGGTCGGAACTCTTTTAGCTGGGTGAAGGGTTTCTAGTTTCTGGGAACGGAAAGTCCAATGGTGGGGAGAATTTAGTATCCTCAATTTCTGGTATGTAACCCTTACTTGATGCTTTTCATGGTTTGAAAGTTAAGGGTGTTGAATGGGAGAGTCAGGAGAACTTGGACTGATGTTTTGAGGAAAAGGGGAAGTCGCATGGGAGGCGCACGGTTTTTCTAAATCGTGTGGCCAAACCACACACAGTGGGTATTGGAGGCAGTGGCTTCCGCACAGTCAGCGCATAGTTTGTCTAACTATGCGGCCAAACCGTGTGAGAAGGGCGGTCGAGGTAGTAGCTAACACACTTAAAGAAGATCCTTAAAATTTTAGATCTCAAGTGTTTTGCCACTAAGTGCCTCGTTTAATCTTTTAAGAAGTCCTAACTCGATACTTTTCTTCTCCTAAGGTCAAGGAGGGTTCTCCCATCATTCTGGAGGCGATATGAAGGCTTCTCTTGGTGAATCGAAGCCGAATTCATAAGGTGTGTGACCGTTCTTGTTTGGTTTCTTAGATCTACTTAGATCTACTTCTCCTCTTCTCTTGATTTCTTAGATCTACGCCATTTATGGGTATATCTATGTGTGCTGATGCTAAATATGATGAGTTTGGGTCTTGGTTGTGTTAGGAGAAGAGATCTAAGGAGGATCATTGGTGAATCCGTCGTGTTTTCTTGTGAGTTATTTGTTTGATAATATTTTCGTCAAAACCGTTGAGGTAGGAGGTTTCTCTCTCGACTCCTCTTGTTAGAATTGATTGGATTAGTTTCAAATTAGGTTATTTAAATGAAATTGATTTTTTCAAAGCATATAATAAATCATATTTAGTGATGACTTATGGTTTTGATGAAGTTGTGAAATATTTGTGAATTGTTGTGCAAAGTGATTTGCCTTCTTGAATTTAAAATGTTGATTTAAATTATGGATTTGTTGGAATGGCAAATGGTTTGATGAATGATGGGTTTTCAATAAAAATCAAGTTTTATTAAAATGATTTTTGTATTGAAATGTCTTTGATAAAATTGGTTTATTCTTTGATTTTCAATAAAAGTACATTTTTATTAAAATGGTTTGAATTAGTTGAACACACTTGGTTTTGATGGAAATGGTTTTCAATAAAAGGTGTTTTATTGAAAGGGTGGTTTTGGCATGATTGTTGGGAATGTGTGGTGTGTGTTCGTATTGCATTCGAGACAGATAAGGGTTTGGGGTCTCCCCTATCATTTTGGGATTGATAAGGGTTAGGGATCTCCCCCGTCAAAAATTCATATTTCATTCGGGACGGATAAGGGTTAGGGGTCTCCCCCATCATTCTGGGATGGATAAGGGTTAGGGATCTCCCCCGTCAAACATTCATATTTCATTTGGGAAGGATAAGGGTTAGGGGTCTCAACCATCATTCTGGGATGGATAAGGGTTAGGTCTCTCCCCCGTCAAACATTCATATTTCATTCGGGATGGATAGGGGTTAGGGGTCTACCCCATCATTCTGGGATGGATAAGGGTTAGGGTTCTCCCCCGTCAAACATTCATATTGAATTTGGGGTCGGATAAGGGTAGGAAGTTTCCCCCATAATTCTGGGATGGATAAGGGTTAAGGCTTTCCCCTCTTCGAGGTAGCATGCATGGTTGGTTGCATGGGTTTGTGGAATGGTTGGGTGTGCTAAAAAAAGGGGGAATGTTTGAGAAATGGTTTTAATGCTTATTTAGTTATTTTTTTGGAAAAAAATAATTTGCTGGAAAATTGGTTTTGATTTCACTTGTATGTTTTTGGTTATGAATGGTTTTGGGAAACATGTTATATTTAGTTATAAACTACTTTTGAGAAATTGTTTTATATAAAATGTTTTATATAATTATTGTTAACTCTTCAATCATAGTGGCATGAGTAGGAAAGTAATTAGGGAAATCCTACTGAGTTTTATACTCACAGCTACTTTGGCACTTTGGTTCTCTTGAAAATGTCATATTCTGAGACACAGGTATAGGTATGGAATCTCATTACTAGTGTTTCTTGGTGATGCTTGGGAGATGTGGTGGTTCTTGGTGCATGGAGCTCGGTGTGGATCCGTGGAGTGTGTCTTGGCTTGTTTCAGGTCTTTTGTTTTGTCTTCTACTTGGTACTCTGATATTGTGTTGGTTATGTATTGGTTTGTGGAACAAGTTAGTTCTCTTTTGGTAACACATGAGTCGGTTGTTTCATTTACTTACATCATATAGTAGTTGTTAATGACGTTTTGGTTGGTTTATTTCTCAAAGGGTAAATCGTCCCCCACTTGCATTGAAACCCTTCAGCATTTATTGTCAGCCTTTAGCGTCTTGAGGATGTTTCTTAAGGCCTAGTAATGACTCGTTGAGCTCTCAAGCCAATGAGAATTGGCGGGTCATTACATAAATTTTAGTTTACTTTTCCATCACTAAAATAAAACCACAAAAAAATTGGATTGTCCTGATACATTAGCAAATTTATATATAAATCGTTTTTTAGGAATCAACCACACATCACTCTGACAGAATTTGTGCTCTGTATGAATCTAAGTGAATGTTTTTATTTTCAAATTCATATTTTAATTCAAAACACACATTACATGCTGAAAGCTATGAAAAATTTACTTGGGATTCCATGATATTTAAGGATAACAATCTATAAATAATTTTTAACATATACGAATCAACTTCATGTCAATCCAATAGACTATGTACCCAATGTGATTCAAAGTTCTTTTTTTCTATTTAAAAGTGGAATTTTAGTTCAAAAGCATGTTTCACTCACTAAAAACCAATAAAAACACTCGTACTGTATTTATATGTTTTTCAAAATTATCCCTACTCATTTTTGACATATATGAATTAAACACACATCAATCTGAAACATGGTGTGTCTGATATGACTGAAAGTGTGTGTTTTTATCTAAAATCAACATTTTTTCTCAAAAAAACACATCACATAACCAAAACTAATAAAATGTGCTCATATTTTCTTGATGATTTAGGTAAGTAATCCATAAGTAATTTTTTACATGTTCGAATCAATTGAAGGTTATTTTGACAAATGATGAGCCCAATATGACTCAAAATATGTGTTGTTAGTTTAAAATGACATTTGATTAATTCATTGTATAATATTTATGTTTAATTTATTTCATTATAGTAATATTAACAAAAGATTTTTTTCTATATAGGTACACTCATTTTTTAATTGGGGGAGATTTTTTTAGGAACGAGTAGCATGATCAGACTCTTGGAAGGGGGTCCAAAGTCATTGAAACAATGTTTTTAATGTTTTTTTGATATTTTTCATAAATTTAATATGTAACAATGTAATTTTACATAAAAATGTATTTTTACATATCAGGATTTTAAATTTTGGTAAGAATTGTATTGTTTTTATTTGTATATTGTAATGTAAATTTCATTGAAATTTATTTAAACTATTTATTATTGTAGTATTATATAAATTTTAGCAACACATTATTGTAACTGATCTTTTATCAATTCTAAAAAAATTATGATAAAGTTCAAATTTAATTATGTACAATGTAACATCTAGATAATTTAAAAGGAAATACTATGTTCAAGATATTCCACATTGATCTTAAATGAAAAACTAAATTTTATTTAAATATGGTTGTTATAACCTTGCCAAAAAATTGGATGGTATGAATAGGAATATTAGATTTATGATATGAATTTTTTTTAAAATTATGTAATTACTAAATTATGAAATTATATTATAAAGAGTATACAAAAAATATTCATAACATTTAAATTATATTTAATTTCATGATAAATATGAAAATAATTTTTAATACTGACGGAGTGCTTTTGCATCCCAAGAAAAAGTAAAATTTAGATACTTTTAGCTAATAATTAAGATTTATAAAGTCTTATTATGAAATTTTTCTTAAATATAATCTAAAAATGATTATTTAAATTGATAATTTTTTATTTTGGAGTTATATAACAATAATCTAACACAAATTAATATTCAATCTAGGCACACGGTAGAAATGTCAAATTAACAAATTAAATATGTTGTATTCACATGGATATGAGTAAATATACATAATGAATTTATATAAATTATTATATTGAGCCTAATTAATTTATTATTATTATAGTAATTTATTATTAATTTTTATATGTAAAATAATTTCCATAAATGCTTATACAACACTAATGCAGTGCTTGTGAAAGCATAAGAAAAATCTGTAAAATGATTTTAAAATCTCTAATGTTAAAATTATAAGTTATATTAAATAACTAAAAATATTAAATAAATCCTATTATATGATTATATATAAAAAATGGTCATCCAATGGTCCCATTTATGACCTTTTGATGCCACATGAATGATATTATGACCTTTATAGTATTTTATTTTAAGAAAAGTCAAACATGTCACACTCTTGTTTTTAATAAGTGTAATATTTTTTTATAGTGATATCAAGAGTATATGATTGGATATAAACTGTAACACCCCAAGCTTCCACAATACGCTTCTCTTTAAATAATGCAATAGCTTGCATTGTACGCAAGTTCGAGATTCTAACACACCGCGACGAATCAAAATAGCCCTTATGAATAGTAATACCCACTTTTTAAAATTGTATATATTTTATATTTCAAAATGGACTTAATTTTTGGATTTGGAATGTCGAAATTAGCCTATGTTGAATTTTTTGTAATTTTCTGAGAACTTCCAAATTTTTATGAATAGTGAAAAATACTTAAAACAACTTTTTTAATCAAAATAATTTATAGTGATAAATTATACTATTTAGTGGGTTTAAATTATAATTAGAATATATTTTTACCATTTTATCCAATGGTGTTCATTATAATTAATTTCACTTTGAAATTGGGCATAAATAATTGTCAATCTTTTGATATATATTGTTTCTTAAAAACATGCTATTTGTTGTGACAGCGGGAATTAATTATAAAATTAATTAATGCAACTTATATGTTTGGAATTTTGTAAACTAGACATCATTTTTGAATTTGGAATATCAATTATAGCTTAGGGTGAAAGTTTGTCACTATTCTCAAAAACTTCAATTTTTGATGAATAGTGAAACCACTAAGTGGTAGTTAAATAACTAATTTTTCGTTTAAATGAAATATTACCACTTCTGTGATTTGATTTTCAAAAATCCAACATACATGGTTGTCATTAGGAAGTAAAATTTGGTTCAATGAGATTAAAATATTTTTTTGGTGAATAGTATCTTTTAAGTTTAATTAATCGTGATTAAAGGTAATTAGTGAAATTTAAGGTAAAATTGATATTATAAAAATATTAAAATACCTTTACACTTGTCCTACCCCTATTGGATGTGTCATGTCCGACCAAGACAATCCATGGGTCAACTTGGGGACCCCATGGAGCCACTTTTCTAGGAAAATGACATAAATAACTTTTATTTAAAGTTAAAATAAAAATGTCAAAAACATAAGTTGTTTTACTAAAACAATTTTTAAATGGGGTTATACAAGTCATATTTTTGACTATAAATATTTATTATAAAGATAAAAATATTTCCTACATCATAATAAATTTTTTATGATTTTTATACATTAAATAAATTAAATTATTTATGACACCATGATGATGCAGCGATTACCTCATTAATTAACGATTTTAATAAAATGGAAGGATAATGTAAAATATAAGCATTACACTTGTCCAAAGCCTATTGGATGAGTATATTTCGAACCCTTATCACCTTATCCTATAAGTATATAAGTGTGGGACCTTTAGAATCCGAAAACCATTGTATAATAAAGTAACATTTCATTACTTTCCAAGAGTGCCCCTCCTCTCCACTTATAAAAGGCCCCCACCTCTACCACCTTACTCACAGTTTCAAAGCCATTTGGCTCGGCCAACCTCTGCCAAAATACTCTCCCAACTTCCCTATCTTACTCCTAGAAGCCTCACTTTGGTCAGAATTCTTCCCAAGGAAGCCTTTGTCTCAAATCAAAAAAAAGTTACCTGATTTTAAGGTAATGTGTTCTCCTATGTTATTTTGTTTTAATTTTCTTCTCCAACCCCCTAAACTCTTTTTATTCATTTATTTTGTAAGAACACCAGTATCATAAATATACTAGGATGTTTTTAGTAGAATTATTAGAGCTACACTTACCCACACCTACATCTAATGGTTAAAGAACATACTGTTTCTGTGGATGGCAAATTTCTGCCTCACGAAACGATGATTGTTCAACACTCATATAACACATTCAAAGGTGGCAATTAAGATGTCACTATATTTATATATGATATATAATATTTTTATGTTTTACTTAAGCTTCTGTATTTTTCATTTATGGCATACCTTTATGGTTTCCATTATGGGTAAATGAGATATTTTCATTTAAGGAAGTGTGGGCTACCGCCCCCTCAAAGTGATTTGAATCGTTAATGCCATATGTGGGATGTATAAAGGATGGAGTAATGATATTATATATGATATTATACTAGAATTATAATACACCTTTATACTATTATGATTTTATTCCTGTAAATGTGAAATATAAATGAAAGTAGCGTTCATGCGTACGTACGGCTTACCTTCTCCATGAACGGTGCATTTCATTTCTTACCTCTAAATGTTATGTAATATTATAAATGAATGTATATACTGGATATATATGACATATATTATATCTAAATAATTAATATAATTCTGGATATAATGGATATTTCACCACATGAACAACTTGTAATTATAAGAAGTTTATTTTTGACTCAAGTACCAAAGATCGACAAAATGACCGTTATTAACTTAAATAATTACATAATGTTCATAACATGGTAATAAGTGATATAAAAGGAATAATGAACAAGAAAAAGGTTCTTAAGTAGATAGAAATTAACTCTAGTTTATTATTCAGGAGGTTAAATAACGATCGAGTCAAGTCGGACACGAGGTAAGGTAATTTCTTAACCCAATTTCCATTCTTTGGGTTAATATCCTACTTTCAAATTATGTCATGATATTATTATGTCCTATCTTGTATTTATACTTTATTTATGTGTAAATATAGTGAATACACATAATAGATATATTTTATTTTAAAAAATAATCTTTGTAAGGACTTCGTCTCAATCTCCTTTCATTGAGGCATATTTGGGTTTATACATAACTTTCATTTATACGGTGTATAAAACCCTTTGACTTTTACTTTTATTCAAAAGGAATATTTTTATATGAAGCGTTTTTACTAAACGACAAAAGGAATGTTTTTTTCTTATGTATCTGGCAACAATGACCTCTCCGCCACCGTGACTTTTATTTGAGTTTCGGCTTCCTCTATACGCCATAACTTTTTTTTAAAGAAAAATAAATACCATGTTTTACTTTTCTTTTATTTTGGTATTGAAAATGGTTTTGATAAAGTTTTTATTATATCAATGTGTTGTATTGATATCTTGTGATTGAAGTGTGGAAATTTTATGTTTCCTTTATGCATGTTTTATGTGATACAATTATGTTATGCTTTATGATATGTTTAAACCTGTTCATATGAGGAATGCATTGGACTTAATAAGTGACGGGTGGAGCCCGCTATAGCTCCTCGATGCATCGGCAGGTCTCATGAGACAAACTAGTGTCTTGGCACGAGGCCTTGACAAAATATTATTTGTGGTCTTGGCACGAGGCCTTTACTATGTGATTATGATTGTCTGGAATTATGCATTCCATCATTATGAAAGTTGTTATTGATATTGCATGTGATTATTCGACCAGTAGAATATCAATGTGAATAAGTAAATGGAATTATCTCATTTTACTTTTGCCATATTATGTTGAAGTTCATGTTTAAAAGGCTTTTGTTTTAGTTATACATTGCCTTAAATGTTAATGTTTATTTATGAAAGCTTCGGCAATATTGTTATCCTTACTGAGCATTTGAGCTCACCCCTTTCAATGTTTTAATATTTTCTAGGATGTGAAGAATTATTTTATGAATGACCTGCAAGGATAGTCAGAAGAGGATATGAGTGTGGACTATGGAGACTTTGTTATTGTAGTTTTCACTTTATGATGTAATGTAACATTTATGAATGTATCTAGTGTTTCCAAGGCTACTAAACTAATCAGTCTTTCGAGACTTGATCTTTTATGATCATGCCAATGTTACGATGTAATGCACCGACGCTGGGTAGCTGGGGTCGGGGTGTTACATAAACAAAATTTTAAAATATATTATATTTATCTTCATCATTCTAATTTATTTTTAATTTTTAGTAAATAAAAAAATACCATAAATGTTTCCACAACACTAATGCAATAATTATTTAATTAATGGAAAAATTAAATAAATAATATAAAAAATATTAAAATAAATATAAGTATATATAAGGAATATAATAAATTAATTTTTCAGATGTTATTTACATGTTTAGGATATATTAAAATAGAAGGTTCTAATTTTAATTGTTGTCTTGACATTTTTAAAATCAAATTGATGAATAGTATCAAAATTGATAATAATGATATTTTATGGAATTGACATTTTATAAAATTGTTTAAAAATCATAAAAAATATTAAATAATCCAAAGGGGTAATATATATTCTATAATTTCATCACATGTGTATTTATAGTCCATTTGGAAAAATTTTATGTAGAATGGTCTTATTATATTCTAGCATTTTGAAAAATTCCAAGAGTACCCCTCCCCTTTCTTATAAAAGGGAACTTCTTATTAGTAATATTAAACACTTAAAAATCTATTTAGTTTGTAAAATACCTACCAATACACACCTATAATCTATACCTACATTATTTAGGTCTGTTTTGGCTTAATTCTACCCTTTGTATCCTTAAGGTGTTATATAAATGAAGATTTCCTAATAAGAGGTATAGTTTTTATGTTTATGCCTTAGTTTTGATTCTTATTCCACAACCATAAAAATATATTAAAAAATTATGAAATAATAAATCCCTTATACCTAATATACTGATATGTTATTATGTAAATATAATCATATAAATCCATCTCATTTTCCTTCAAATGGGATACAAAATAATCATTCATTTGTATGGTGAACTAACACCTCACGGACAGATATCGTTCTTTTTATATTATCTCCCATAGTGGATTTCTATAATGAAGGAATTAATTTATATATATGATATTAATAAAATATATATCATTCTTCACAAATAATATAAAATTTACATTCTTACCATTCCATGCATAGAAAAATGATAATGACATCTGTGCGTACGTGTGGACTACCACCTCCACGAAGTGATGTGATAAGTTTCTCATCAACAAATCACATGGATAAAATATATAATTATATTTAAATAATTAATATTATATATATGATATTATTATAATTTTATAAATATAACATAATACTTACTTACTTTTTTTAATCATCATTGAAAATTGGAATCGTTATTCATGAATACGTACCACCTACTATCTCCATGATTGCATCATAGTTAATTTTTCATAAAAATTTTAATGGATGGATTTAAAAGTATAATTGATTTATATAAATTATAATTATTATTTATATGTCAGAATAATTATCTCTTTGACCACAGTCCACATACTTAAGTCATTTTGGACTTCTAAACCCAAAGTCGTCAAAACATCCGACCTGAACTTAAATGATTTAGTAATTTTAAATGAAATAATAATAAGTGATATAAACGAAATAATAAACATTAAAAATGTTATTAATAAATTAAAAAGTTCACATAAGTTTATTATTCACAAATATAATGGTCATACGTGATGATTCGAAGTCACGGGTAGGGACTTTATTTTAAAAATACTATTTTAATGTTGTTTTTTCAACACCTTTTACAAAATTCAAAATGTTTTTTTACTTATATTGAATAAGAATAATTTCCCTCCTTAGTTACACCATAATTATTTGAATTTTACTTTACAATTATTCATGTTTAATTTCAATGAAAATTCCTTCATTTAAAAGTGTGTGGTTTTTAAAAAATGAAATGATTTCAAAATAGAAATGTTATTTTCTTATAGAATGTTTTTTATGATACTTTATTCAAATAAAAAACCTATTTAACTTTTCATATATATTTTGGTATTGAAAAATATTATTTAAATTAAAAGGTTATTTTAATATCTTAAGGTGTTTTCATGTGGGTTTTAATGAGTTTTTCATATGTTTTATGATGAAATTTTAATGTATAAAATGTTTTATTAATGATTTGGTACTTGACCATTATATGTGAAATGGGTGATCCCAATACAGCTTTTATGAAAGGTTGGTCCCCATTATAGCTCAAGGTTGAGACTGATGTAGATTATATGTAGGGTTCTTCCACATTATATCTCACAAGTGAGCTCAATATAACTTATATAAAGGGTTGATCACCACTATAGCTCATGAAAATGGGTGAGCCTAATATAGCTTATATAAAGTGTGAGCCCCATTATACACCCCAATTTATTGGGTAATTATTATGTTCTTTGGAAAATTATATTGTATGTCTATTATATGTTTATTAGGATTTAAAGGGTTTAAAAGTATTTTTATCGATCTGATGCTCTGAGTTATATAAATGGGATTTTATTTTCAATTTATGGGTTTTAAAGTTTTAATTTGAGTAAAAGTGTGTGTGTTTTTCATGTGTAAATGATTTATTTCAAACACTCAAATAAAATTAAATGGGTTTCCATTTATTACCCTAGATGAACATTTATATTTATTTATATCCATTACTGATATTCTTTTTACATCCCTCATTTTAATTTTTATCAAATAGATTTTATGATGAGTAGGGAAAAGGATGATCTCCAGATAAAAATGTAAAATATTTTTCATGAAAAGAAATCTTATGTTATTTTAGGGACTTTTGTTTGGTTGGAAAAATGGATACTGAGCAGAAGTTTTCACTCGTAATGTATGGTTTTACTATGTAATAATTATTCCAAATTCCCTAAAACTCTAAACATAAAAGATATTTTGGAATGAAATAATGAGAATTATTGTCTAAAATACCTAGAATATTTAATGTTTATGGTTGGGTGCTTATAGTTGCTATCATAGATGGTGTTAGAAAACCTTGTAGATTAGGATATTTTCTTATGGGGTTTTATTAGGAGATATGGATATCATAATTGGTATATACCTTTAAGGTTGATCATAATTTTAATGCCTTATAAACCCATTTTGAGGTGTTATGTAATAAAATTTTTAGTTTAATAATTCTATCTTTGGAGACATTTATTTTGAGATAATTATGGGTTATTATGTCATTTCAATTTTAGTTTAACTAATTTATTGATGAAGAATAAGTTGATTTTAAGAACATACATTTTATCACAGGGATATCCATGAGATTGAAATTTGATTTGGTGATTAAGAGATATATGTTATGTGGAAATATGTACACTATTTTATAAACATTGTAGTATTAAGGTAAATAGACTATTAAGGGATTGTATTTGAGGAGTCAATATTGAATTATCTTTTTTATGTATATATGATCATAATGTGGTTTTATGGTGATTCATATTATATACAGAAATTATAAGAATATCATGGAGATTATTTTTATAGTATTCACATTTTGGTATAAGACTTCAACAACAATTGATTTTATTTGTAGAGAAATGTTAAAATTTATCTTCAATGAATATTTAATAAAACCTTTATGAATTTTTTGTTTTTATCATAGTCAATAATATTTTTGAAGAATTTTAATGATTGTGAGTTTTTGAATGATCTATATTGAAATTTGGGTATTATTGATGAATTTTGGAGATTATAATGATTTTTCATCATATAATGGTTTATTATTTTTATATAATTATCCTTTCTTGAATTAAATTTTATGGTTTTTTTAAATTCCTAAATGAATGCGGAATATATTTTTTTATTTTATGGTTTTTTTAACCAAAACTTTTTATTCTAGTTCTTCATGCATGAAAAATTCATCTTCAAGTCTCATCCTTTGATGAAAAAGAAGATATTTTTGGAAGAAATTTATTAAAGGATGGAACAATATTTTTAAAGTAAGTATATTTTCTTATATTCTTAGTATATATGTAAACAAAATTATTTAACTCTATGAAATGTATTTTAAAAGAAAACTAATTTATTTACTTTTCTTATTGATAAATCAATGACCTTTTAACCTACAAACAATTTATGATTTTTTGGATGTTAACATTATCATGCCAACTCTCTCTATCAATATCTATCAATACTTTGGAGTTATATTTTTTCCTTCATGTCCATTTTTTCCTAAATGGAAACCTCGTATGTGTTGTCTTAGGTACCCTTCATACTTTCATGTATCTCTTTTCGAAAGAAATCAATATTGATCATTTTTATGATGTGGGTTTTCAATAAAGGTATTTTGAAAAATAAAACCCTGCTTACCAAAATCGAGATAAAATTGGGAGGGTGTTATTTATTAAAGGGGTGGGGAATGTAACATCCAAATATTTTAAAAGTAAAGAGTATGTTTAAGATAAGCCACATCGAGCTTAAACAAACAACTAAAAATTATTTAAATACAATAGTTATAACATGTCCGTTAAATTGGAGGGTGTAAATAAGAATAAAAAATTTATGAAATAATTAAATATGTCCTAATAAAAATAAATTTATTATTAAATTATTATAGAATAATATTTTTTTTAGTAAATTCATTTTATTCATCATGAATACATTTTCCTCAAAATTGGTTATTCTTCTTTTTTATGATTGAATATTATAATTAATTTCTTAAATTTTATAATTTTTTTGATAAAATCAATTTAATTTTTAAAGTCATATTATAAAATTTTCAATAAGGTGAAATTTTTATAATTTTTTGAAAACTTTATATTTTTGGTGAATAAAAAAAAATGAAATTTTTTAAATATGGTATCTTTTATGATATCATCAATACCTAATTATGAAATAAAAATTTATTAAACATATTTAATGAATAAATTATTCTGATATATTATAAACATCATATAAGAATAATTGTTAGACTATAAATTAAAATTAACTTCATGATAGATATGAAAATCATTTTTAGTGCTGACATAGTGCTTACGCAACACTTTAAAAGTCAAATTCAGTGTCTTATAGCAAGTTATTGAGAGGTAATAAGTATTTTCCTAACCTTTTTTTAAAATATAACATATAAATGATTATTTAGAGATATAATTTTTAATTTTTTAGTTATATTACAAGATTATTACCCAAAAAATTTTGCAATGCTTGTGCTATGAGAGAAAAGTCAAATTAACAAATTAAATAAGTTGTCTTGACATGGATATGATTAAGTATATATAATTAATGAATAAAAATGGAATATATTGAGCCTAATTTATTTATTTTTATGATATTAATTTATTTTTAATTTTAAAATATGAAATAATTATCATAAATATTTATGAAACACTAAGGGATTGTTTGTTTAAGTAGAAGAAAAATTAATAAAATTATTCTAAAAACTCTGAAATTATATTGATATAAACTATTAAATAAGAAATAAACTTAAATAAAACATATTTTATGAGTATATATCGATCGTAACCTTCCAAGGGTCGAATTTCAGACCTTTTAGAAACACATGGTTGAGATTATGACCTATATATTATTTTATTTTAAGAAAATACAATCATGTCTTACTCTTGTTTTTAATAAGTGTAATATTTTTAATATGGAATTATCTAAAGGATATGTTTGAATATAAATATTTTTTCTAAATAAAAAAGATTTATATTAATGATGTTGATTTATTTTAATTTTTTTAAATAATTAAATACCCTAAATGCTTCCACAACACTGATTTGGTAATTATTTAATTAATGGAAAAATTAAATAGATGATATTAATTTTTTAAAATAAAAATAATTTAATATATTTAATTTTATCGATAAATTTTATATATTTACTTTACATGATTATGATATAATTTAATAGTTATTTTTAATTTGAGTTATTTTTATGATGTTTTTAAAATCAATGTAATGAATTGTGTCAAAATTGATAAAAATGATATTTTATAGAATTAATATTTTAATAAATTATTTATAAATAATAAAATATTAAATAAGAACTAGTGGTAATATTTGTTATAAAATTTCTTCCCCTATTCATTTATAGTCCATTTAAAAGAATTTGGATCTAGAATAGTCTTATAATATTTTAATGTTTTTGAGAAATCCCAAGAGTTCTCTCCCCTATCTTATAAAAGGAAACATATTATTCTCAATCCTACTCACATAAAATCCTATTTTGTTCAGAAAAAACCAGAACAAATACATTACAAGAAAACCTTCCCACATTTTGGATGTAATTTTTTTAAATAATTCTAAACTTAGTATCCTTAAGGTGTTAAGAATTAGAATATTTCAAAATGGGAGGTATAGTTTTTATTAGCAAGTCTTAGTTCTATTTCTTCTTACAGATCCCTAAAAAAATTATAAAACATGCTTTAATAAAAACTAAATTATCCTCTATATACGTAGATTTTATTTTCTTTAAATCATCACCTAAACCTATCTCCACTTTCATCAAATGATATACAAAATCAACATTCATGTGTATGACGGACTACCACCTCATAGACTGATGTCATTAGTTTTCCATTATCACCACTCATGACTTGATATAATGATGGAATAAATGTATATATTTTATATTCAAGACATATTAATCATTATGTAAATATATTATACCATTTACATTCATACCATTCCATGAAAAGAATAATGATAATGTTATCCATGCGTACGTGTGGACTACCACCTCTACAAACAGATGTGATACGTTTTTCAACACCACAACACATGGATAATATATATAAGTTTATTTAAAGAATTGATATGATATATATGATACTATTATAATTCTATAAATATAATATAGTACTTAATTTATTTTCGTAATGATATTTGAGAAATGGAAATGTTAATCATGCATACACACAACCTACCATCTCCATGATTGGAACATAGTTAATTTTTCATAACCATTTTTAATGGCTATATTTAAAAGTATAATTTAAGTATAAATATTATAATTATTTTATTATTATTATTCTGGATAAGGTGGAATTTGTGACCACTTTAACCATAGTCAACATACCTATGTCATATTGGACTTCTGAACTGAATTGCATCAAAACATCTAATGTGAACTTAAATGATTATATAATTGTATTTAGCATGATAATAAGAGATATAAAATGAATAATAAAAATGAAAAATGATATTAATAAAGTATATAATTAAAATATGTTTTTTATTAATCAAGATAATGGACATATGTGATCAATCAATCTCAAGGTAAGGGACTTGCTTTTAAGAAACCTATTTTAAAGATACTCATTAAAATCATTTTAAAAAATTGAAAAGGAATATTTTTTTACTTGTAAAACATGATTGTATTTTTCTAAATTCCTTAAAAATAAATTTTTTGAAGTTTTCTTTATAATTTTATAGGTATATTTCCAAATAAAATGTTTTAACTTAAAAGTGTGATTTTTTTTTAAATGAAATGATTTCAAAATAGAAATTACATTTTCTACAACAAATTTATTAATGATATTATATTTGAAGAAAACACATACTTACCATGTCTTGGGTATTTTGGTATTGAATTTTTTTTACATAAAATGATATTTTGATGTCCTAAAGTATTTTTTATAGGGATTTTAATGATGTTTTCAAAGGATTTATGTTGAAAAGTGAAAGAATAAAATGTTTTTTTGTGATTTCGTACTTGATAATTATATATGAAATTGGTGAGATTTATATATCTTATAATAAGGGATAATCCAAATTACACCTCACGAGTGAGCCCAATATAGCTTATACGGGGGTGGAACCCCATTATATATCATGGGCGAGACCGATATATCTTATATGAATGGTTGAGACCCATTATCTCTCATGAAAGATGGGTGATCCTGATCTAGATTATAAAATGGGTTAGACCCATTATATCTCTCAAATAAATTTTTTAATGTTTATATTCTCTATAGAATTATATTTCATGTCGGTCTTATGGTTATACTAATTTCAAGGGTTTGAAAGGGTTTAATGAATGTGATTCTCTCAGTTACAAAAAAGGGTTTTATTTTCATGTTATGGGTTTTAAAGGTTTTATTTGAGGAAAAAAGTGTGTGTTCTTCATGTGGAAATGATTTATTTCATGAGATCAAATATCTTCAATTTGGTTTTCATGATTTTCACAGGACTAACATTTTTATTTTTTATGTCTCTTATTGATCTTTTTGTGCTCATCCCATGTTTCAAATGATTTTTTCATGATGATTTAATGATGATTAATGATAATTATGAATTCTAGATCAAAACTGTAAAGTTTTTTATTTAAAATAAATCAAGATTTATTTTAGGAAATTTCATTTTTAGGGAAAATGTGTAACACTATAGTTAAATAAAGAATACGACATTTTTATATTTATCATTTTTTTAATAAAATGTTAATATTAATTTAAAGGGAACGCTATGCTTGACGGCTTACCCAATACGCAACAACGAGTTCCTTTGAAATCTTACGTTGCACTCTAATAATAAAATAAAATGATTTTAAATGTTAGTTAACACGTAGCCATTATATTGGAAGGAATGAATAGAAATAACTAAAATATGATTATATATGTTTGTTAAAAGTTTTTACATTTATCCAATAAAGGATAAAGGCTTAAAATACGAAAAGAATTCAATTTTAGGCATATATACTTTAATTTTCACTAAAGGTCCACTTATCAACTTTTGATGGAGAACCTTCATTAAATATAGTTTTGGTAACTCTTACACATTATATTGGACCAAATAAAACTCTTCTTTATAATCAGGACATCAAAATTCACTTTGTGAAATTTTTTGGTATTTTTCCGATAAATATCAATTTTTTAATGAATAGTGAAAATGTTGTATTTTAATTCAAAACCTCTTTTTAATATAATTTATTTATATGATTAGATTATCTTTTGAATTGGTTTCAAAGTGAAATTAGAATATATTTTTACCATTTAATCCAATAGTGGTCATTGGAATTAATTTCATCTTGAAATTGGACTTAAACTAGTGTCAATCTTTTGATACTTATTGTTTCATAAAAACACGCTATTTGCTCTGACATCGGGAATTAATTATTAAATTAATTAATGTAACTTATATGTTTTGAATTTTGTAAAATATACATCATTTTTGAATTCTGAATATCAAATATATCCTAGGGTAAATGTTTGGTAATTTTCTGAAAAACTTCATTTTTTGATGAATAGTGAAACCACTAAGTGGTAGTTAAAGAAACTCATTTTTTCGTTTAAATGAAACTTTACCACTTCAGTGATTTGAATTTCAAAAATCTGATATAAATGGTTTTCATTAAGAAGTAAAACGTGGTTCAGTGGGATTAACATAATGTTTCGGTGAATAGTAACTTTTAAGTTTATTAATCACGATTAGAGGTAATTAGTGTAATTTAAGGTAAAAATAATGTTTTAATAATATGAAATGAACTAGACACATGTCCTACCCTCATTATATGTGTCATGGCCGACCAATACAATCCATGGGTCAACTTGGGGACCCCATGGAGCCACATTGGTAGGAAAATGACATTAATACCTTTTTATTTAATGTTAAAATTAAAATGTCACAAACATGTGTTTTTTTACTAAAACAATTTTTATATGGGGTTATACAAGTCATATTTTTGACTATAAATATTCATTGGAAATATAAAAATATTTCCTATATCATAGTATTTTTTTAAAATTTTTAGAAATTAACTAAATTAAATTATTAATGACACCATGATGATGCAGCGATTACTTCATTATTTAACGATTTAAATAAAATGGAAAGATAATGTAAAATCTAAGACCTAAACATGTAAAAAACCTACTGGATGAGTGGATTTAGAACCCTTATCACCTTATCCTAGAAACACATCAATGTGGACCTTTAAAATTCGAAACTCATTCTAAAATAAAGTAACATTTCCTTACTTTCCAAGAGTGCCCCTCCTCTCCTCTTATAAAAGGCCCCCACCTCTACCCCCTTACCCACACATATCAAGCCTTTGGCTCTGCGAAACCCTACCCATTTTGTCTCTAAACATACCTCTCTCACTCCTAAAAGCCTCACTGTGGGCAGAAGTCTTCCCAAGTAATCCTTTGAGCTCAAATCAAAAAGAGTTACCCGATTTAAAGGTAGTGTCTTCTCTTGTGTTTTTTTTGTTTCATTTTGATTCTCCAAACCCCTAAACTCTTTTTATTCTTTTAATTTGTAACAAATACAGTATCTTCAATATACTAGGATATTTTTATAAGAAGAATTCGAGCTACAATTACACAGACCTACATCTAATGGTTAAAGAACATACTGTTTTTGTGGATGGCGAATTTCGGCCTCACGAAACGATGATTGTTCAACACTCATATAACACCTTCAAAGGTGGCCATTAATATTTCACTATATTTATATATGATATATAATATGTTTATGTTTTACTTAAGCTTCCGTATTTTTCTTTTGTGGCATACCTTTATGGTTTCCATTGTGGGTAAAACACGATAATTTCATTTTAGGAAGTACGGACTACTGCCCCCTCAAAGTGATTTGATTCGTTAATGCCATATGTGGGATGTATAAAGGATGGATTTAAAGTTATTATATATGATTTATGTTACATATAAATGATGAATACAATTATTGAAATAAAATATACATACCTATCATTTGGTTTTAATTCCATTAATATGACATAGAAATGAAAGTAGCGTTCATGCGTACGTACGGCTTACCGTCTCCATGAACGATGCATTTCATTTCTTACCTCTAAATGATTATATAATATTATAAAAACGTGTATATTCTGGATATATATGATATATATGATATCCAAATCATAAATATCATTCTGGATATAATGAACCTTTGACCACACGAACAACATGTAATTGTAAGAAGTCCACTTTCGACTTAAGAACCAAATATCGACAAAACAAACATTATTAACTTAAATGATTACATTATGTTTATAACATGGCAATAAGTGATATAAAAGGAATAATGAACTTGAAAAATTTTCTTAAGCAAGTATAAATTAACTCAAGTTTATTATTCAGGATGTTAAAGAACGATCGAGTCCAGTCGGACCCGAGGTAAGGGATCCAACCTCTGTCTTTATTTTTATGTACTCTCTTTTATTTCATTTATTTTAAGCCCGTATTTCTTATGTTTGGGGATGTTATTTTATATTCCTCATACTTTACTTTTATGTTCATATTCTGGGAGTCCCTATTTGATCTCATAAATCCATTTTTGGAAGTTTTAAGTGGCGTTTTTACGCTACCGAGTTTTCGTACGGGGTTTTTCATCTCACTTTTATTCCCGTGACATTTATGCTATGTTTGCCACTATTTCCTTTGATTGGTGTATGTACTGCCCATTATTATAAACTTTGTGTAGTATAATTTCATTTATGGGTATTTACATCTTCATTGTATGACCCTTCTTCCATGGGGTGCACTTTTCGAAAGTTACCCAACTCGGTAAGGGGACCTTTCACCCTCATTTTTTTTAAAAGGCGTATTTTGTTATGTCTTTTAATTAACATACTATTATGTTGGGATACGTTCTTCTATATCCTTATTTATGTAAATTTTATGTCCAAGTGATGAGATCCGCTTTATCTCTCTTATCAACCCTTTTTGTAAAATTTTATGTGACGTCGTTAGGCTGTCAAATTTTACCAAGGGAACTTCTTAACCCAATTTCGATTTCTTTGGGTTCAACATGTAGTTATTGAATATGTCATCCTTTTAATATTTGTGAATGACCTTTTATTGTTTTACACTTGATATCCACTTATATTTGGTGTATTTATATTTTTCATACATAATTATGAGATTGATTGATCCTTAATTTAAGGATACCTTCTTTATAATGGATTTCATCTCATTTTACATTTCTTTTGAGACTTCATTGTTGTTATGCACCAATTCACTCTTATATGGTGTGTATGTTGTCCTTTGACTTATTATATCATGAATCCCTTTATTCTCATGATAGTATAATGTTCGTATTAAATGTTATTCCACAATTATTTGTATTCAAGAGTCTCTCATTTTGTTAAAAACTCTTTAACAAAAATATCATTTTAAATGTTTTAAAGATTTATTATTCTATATCATTATCTTTAATGTCCATGTTTTCAAAATGGTTTTCAGTATTTATTTATATGGACATTAATGTTTTAAAATTATAATTCCATTAAAAGCTTCAAAGTGGTATGGGACAGTTTGATTCAAAAATCTTTTTTAAATGGTTTTTGAAAATGGATTGGTTAATTCAATATCTTGGAATTACTTATTGTGATTGAAATGTTTATATTTTCAATATTTTATGTGTAATGATGTAACTTGGACATTTTACGGGTGGTTATGGGATAAACCATATGACGGGTGGTGTCGTGAATACCAGGATGGGTGGTTACATTATAACCTCCAATGCATTGGGTATGGAAGTCAGCCATATGGCTATTCCATTAAGTATGTGGGGAAGTCGACCGTATGGTTATTCCATTTAAGTATGTTTGTCTCCCAAGTTACCGTTATATGTTATGTGTTCTTTATATATGTTTTATGGTAACCTTTTGGTTAAAAAAGGGGTAAGTAATGATATTTTATTCAGTGGAGAGTTTTTACTACTTCCTAAAGTTGAAAGGTATTAATTTGATAATGTATACAAGGTTTACATGTTGCTTTGAAAAACTAATAGTTTTCATTCTTTGTTTATCCCTTTCTGAGATTTTTATGCTCACCCCAAGTTTTTTTTTGAAATTTTTTTCACAGGACATAATGTGGAATAGGGTCAAGGATGGGATCAAGGGAATGTCATGCTATCTAATACATGGAACTAGACATGTTTCTTTTTAAGAGTTTTTTTATGGAAATTTAGTAGAAGTGACTACTTTGTAATATTTTGAGATGTAATAGTTATGTCCTAATTCTCTAAAACCCTAAACCTGAAAAGATCCTCAATGTAAATTATTCATTTAATTCAATATTATGTAAGTTTTAAGGCCGGGGCCTTACAGTTGGTATCAGAGGTCGATTTAGATAACTTTAGAGATTAGGGTATTCTCTAAGAATAAGTGACATTACCATAATGGTTAGGATTTCAGAAAGAGTCCTAGTTTTAGATAAAGTTAATGAGTAAGTATATCTTAGTGTTTATCTTCCTCATTAGTACATGATGGTTTTGTTGATATACTCACACTGACCTTTTTGGTTTTAGTAAATGGCTAGATCTAGCAGGCACCAAAGTAACAATGGATGTGAAGGAAACTGTGACAGTTTTCTGAGCAAGCAACTGAATGATATGGGAATTTAAATTAGAACTCTTGTGTTTATCATCAACCCACTCTCTGGAGTCATGATTTACCACCTAAACCTTGGTGATTTCTATAAGGCATCATATATGTGAGAAAAAAATCCCTACGGAACTACAGGTAATAATAATAAAGGTAAGTGTGTTCAAAAACCTATGTGTCAAAGATGTGGAAAGAAACACCTAGGAAAATGTTTCAAAGGGATAGAAATATGATATAGATGTGGAAATGAAGGTCATAAAGCAAGAACCTTCCATGGAAAAAGGAAGCATCCAGTTGACTCAAGGAAATGGAAAGAAGTTCTTTCTGAGGGATCAATTGAATGTTTTAAATGTGGTGTTCATGGTCATTATGAAAACACATGTCCTATGAAGATGTTTCAGGAATGGGATCACCAAGATCATACAAATATTTGTTTACCAATACCTAACGCCATTCCGATTGAGGATGAAGAAACTGGCAATGACCAATTAAAGGTATGGATTATTTCATAACTTTTGTTTTCCTATTTTGGAATCTTAGGATATGATTCATGATTTTGTTTGTAGGAAAGGAGTATTTCAGAATAAGTTGGAAAGAAATGGTTAATGGATCATGAAGAATGTTGAATGAGTAAGAAGTCAACATATAATGGCTTCAAGAGTTATGGTGAAATTCTTAAGAGTATTAAGTCTCTTTTGATGATGGTGTTACATTAGAATACTTTTTATAGTATGTGTAACCCTGATGTTTGATGTATGAAAATTTTATTCAAGGAATATTTATCTATTCTTTTGTGGACATAGTTATAAAGAACCATTTGGGTTTATATGATCCTTACTTTTGAGGTAATTATGGGTTACTATATGTTATGATGGAAAGTGAAATCCATGAGATAAAATTGAGGTTAAATTATGTTATGGTTATTTTTGATGATTTTATCTCTTTTTGGGGAATGATTTGAGAATTATATAGTTTGTAAAAAGGAAAATACGCAGACCGTGTGACAACTCGTCGCGTCAGACAAAGCTGCGGGAATCGAACCCACAACCAATGTGTGACTGGTATTTATCGCCTACCACTGGACTACATGAAGTCCCTGGTTAGTTTGACTGACTCTTTCTAGTTAGATGATTTTATGAATTAAGAGTAATTTGATTTTGGGTTATCTATTGAAATTTATTAACCTATCATGTAGGATATGTGATTAGGTTAATTACTTTTAAATACGAGACTTTAAGAGCAACTGATGTTGTTTGGAGATAAATGTTACAATTTAACATGGAAGACTGTGAATAAATCCTTCAAATATTTGGGTTTCAATCTTAGTTTGGTTTACTTTGAATAATTTTATGGACAAATTTTTTATCGAATGGTCCTCGTTGAACTTTGGGTTTTGTTGGAAAAATTTTGGAGATTAAGAATAGATTTTCTTTTTATAAAGGGTTGTCCTTTTCTGGATTATCTGATCTTGTACTAACCTTTTTGGTTTTGGTTTTGGTTAAAGTCTAAAGACATGTGAAGTATATAGTTCTCTTTTGTGGATTATGTGATTCTCAAGAAGTTGATTATAGTACTCTTAATGTATACAAGTCCTCCTAAATACTCTTCTTTTGGAGAAAATATGTGTATGATTAAGGAATTTAGTAAAAGTTGAAAGTCTACGTGACAAGTAAGTATGTTTCATTATGATTTAGTTAAGCCCAAAAAAATAAATTCCTCAATGAAGAGTAACTTAAAATGTTGTCTGTTAACTTTTCCTACTAGGGAATCGAATACTGTTTAACCCATCACAAGTTTGTGATTTTCTTATGGTTAACTTTCTCCTAGACATGTTTACTATCACTCTCCATCAAAACATGACCCTTTGTTTTTTTCCTCCATGTCCATATTTTCATACTTGGAATCCTAGTATGGGTTAACTAGGGTTACCTCTGTACTTCTCTTTCTTTCTTTTAATGTGATTGTTTTACCGACTCTTGTTCCGATGTGGGGCTTTCAATGAAGTTTCTGAGCCCAATTTTAAAATTGCGAGGACACAATTCCCAAAAGGGGGGAAGGATGTAACACCCCAGGTAAATAAAGAATATTACATTTTTATATTTATCCTTTTTTTGAATAAAATGTTAATATTCATTTAAATGGAACGCTATGCTTGATGGCTTACCCAATACGCAACAACGAGTTCCTTTGAAATCTTACGTTGCACTCTCATAATAAAATAAAATTATTTTAAATGTTAGTTAACACATAGCTGTTGTATTGGAGTGAATGAATAGAAATAACTAAAATATGATTATATATGTTTTTTAAATGTTTTTACATTTATCCAATAAAGGATAAAGGCTTAAAATACAAAAAGAATTCAGTTTTAGGCATATATACTGTAATTTTCACTAAAGGTCCACTGATCAACTTTTGATGGTGAACCTTCATTAAATATAGTTTTGGTCACTCTTATACATTCTATTGGACCAAATAAAACTCTTCTTTAGAATCGGGACATCCAAATTCACTTTGTGTAAATTTTTGGTATTTTTCCGATAAAGATCAATTTTTTAATGAATAGTGAAAAATGTTGTATTTTA
The DNA here is from genome assembly GCA_963277665.1 of Viscum album. Taxonomy (NCBI): domain Eukaryota; kingdom Viridiplantae; phylum Streptophyta; class Magnoliopsida; order Santalales; family Viscaceae; genus Viscum; species Viscum album. Next base: position 1,102,161,259 of record OY728131.1, on the reverse strand, counting down.
ATTCAAAACCTCTTTTTAATCTAATTTATTTATATGATTATATTATCTTTTGAATTGGTTTCAAAGTGAAATTAGAATATATTTTTACCATTTAATCCAATAGTGGTCATTGGAATTAATTTCATCTTGAAATTGGACTTAAACTAGTGTCAATCTTTTGATACTTATTGTTTCATAAAAACACTCTATTTGCTCGGACAGTGGGAATTAATTATTAAATTAATTAATGTAACTTATATGTTTCGAATTTTTTAAAATATACATCATTTTTGAATTCGGAATATCAAATATAGCCTAGGGTAAATTTTTGGTAATTTTCAGAAAAACTTCATTTTTTGATGAATAGTGAAACCACTAAGTGGTAGTTAAAGAAACTGATTTTTTCGTTTAAATGAAACTTTACCACTTCTATGATTTGAATTTCAAAAATCCTACATACATGGTTGTAATTAATAATTAAAATGTGGTTTAATGGGATTAGAATAATTTTTTGGTGAATAATAACTTTTAAGTTTATTAATAGCGATTAGAGGTAATTAGTGTAATTTAAGGTAAAAATAATGTTTTAATAATATGAAATGATGTAGACACATGTCCTACCCTCATTGGATGTGTCATTGCCGACCAAGACAATCCTTGGGTCAACTTGGGGACCCCATGGAGCCACATTGGTAGGAAAATGACATTAATACCTTTTTATTTAATGTTAAAATTAAAATGTCACAAACATGTGTTGTTTTACTAAAACAATATTTATATGTGGTTATAAAAGTCAGATTTTTTACTATAAATATTAATTGTAAAGATAAAAATACTTCCTACATCATAGTATTTTTTTTATAATTTTTAGACATTAACTAAATTAAATTATTTATGACACCATGATGATGCAGCGATTACCTCATTATTTAACGATTTAATTAAAATGGAAAGATAATGTAAAATATAAGACCTACACATGTCAAAAACCTATTGGATGAGTGTATATCGAACCCTTAACACCTTATCCTCGAAACACATCAATGTGGTACCTTTAAAATCCGAAACTCATTCTAAAATAAAGTAACATTTTCTTACTTTCCAAGAGTGCCCCTCCTCTCCTCTTATAAAAGGCCCCCACCTCTACCCCCTTACCCACACCTCTCAAGCCTTTGTCTCGGCCAACACATGCCCATTTTGTCTCTACACATCCATCTCTTACTCTTAGAAGCCTCACTTTGGGCAGAAGTCTTCCCAAGTAAGCCTTTGATCTCAAATCAAAAAGAGTTACCCGATTTAAAGGTAGTGTCTTCTCTTGTGTTCTTTTGTTTTATTTTGCTTCTCCAACCCCATAAACTCTTTTTATTATTTTCTTTTGTAACAAATACAGTATCTTAAATATACTAGGATGTTTTTATAAGAATAATTCGAGATAAACGTACACACACCTACATCTAATGGTTAAAGAACATACTGTTTCTGTGGATGGCGAATTTCTACCTCATGAAACGATGATTGTTCAAAACTCATATAACACCTTCAAAGGTGGCCATTAAGATGTCACTATATTTATATATGATATATAATATGTTTATGTTTTACTTAAGCTTATGTATTTTTCTTTTGTGTCATGCCTTTATGGTTTCCATTGTGGGTGAAACACGATAATTTCATTTTAGGAAGTGCGGACTACCGCCCCCTCAAAGTGATTTAATTCGTTAATGCCATATGTGGGATGTATAAAGGATGGATTTAAAGTTATTATATATTATTTATGTTACATATAAATGATGAATATAATTCTGGAATTAAAATATACATACCTCTCATTTGGTTTTAATTCCATTAATATGACATAGAAATGAAAGTAGCGTTCATGCGTACGTACGGCTTACCGTCTCCATGAACGGTGAATTTCATTTCTTACCTCTAAATGATTATGTAATATTATAAATACTTGTATAATATTGATATATATGATATATATGATATCCAAATCATGAATATAATTTTGGATATAATGATCCTTTGACCACACGAACAACATGTAATTGTAAGAAGTGCACATTCGACTTAAGAACCAAATTTCGACAAAACAAACATTATTAACATAAATGATTAAATAATGTTTATAACATGACAGTAAGTGATATAAAAGGAATAATGAACTTGAAAAATGTTATTAATCAATTAGAAATTAACTCAAGTTTATTATTCAGGATGTTAAAGAATGATCGAGTCCAGTCGGACCTGAGGTAAGGGATCCAACCTCTCTCTTTCTTTTTATGTACTCTCTTTTATTTCATTTCTTTTAAGACCATATTTATTATGTTTGGGGATGTTCTTTTATATTACTAATATTTTAATTTTAATGTTCATATTATGGGAGACCCTATTTGAACTCATAAATCCATTTTTGGACGTTTTAAGTGGCGTCGTTAGGCTGCCGAGTTTTATTAAGGGATTTCTTATCTCACTTTTATTCCCATGACATTTATGCTACGTTTGCCACTATTTCCTTTGAGTAGTGTATGTACTACACAGTATTATACACTATGTGTAGTATAATTTCATTTATGGGTATTTACATCTTCATTGTATAACCCTTCTAACATGGGGTGTACTTTTCGAAAGTTACCCAACTCAGTAAGGGGACCTTTCACCCTCCTTTTTTTAAAAGACTTCTTTTGTTATGTCTTTTAATTCACATACTATTATGTTGGGATATGTTCTTATATATCCTTATTTATGTAAATTTTATTTCCAAGTGATGAGATCCCCTTTATCCCTCTCATCAACCCTTTTTGTAAAATTTTATGTGATGCTGTTAGGCTGTCAAATTTTACCAAGGGAACTTCTTAACCCAATTTCAATTTCATTGGGTTCAACATGTAGTTATAGAATATGTCATCCTTTGAATATGTGTGAATTAACTTTGATTGTTTTACACTTAACATCCACTTATATTGGGTGTATTTGTATTTTTAAAACATTATTATGAGATTGATTTATCCTTAATTTAAGGATACCTTCTTTATAATGGATTTCATCTCATTTTACATTTGTTTTGAGACTTCATTGTTGTTATGAACCTATTCAATCTTATATGGTGTTTATAGTGTCCTTTGACATATTATATCTTGAATCCATTTATTCTCATGATATTATAAAGTTCGTATTAAATGTTATTCAACAATTATTTGCATTGAAGAGTCTCTCATTTTGTTAAAAACTCTTTAACAAAAATATCATTTTAAATGTTTTAAAGATTTATTATTCTAAATCTTTATCTTTAATGTCCATGTTTTCAAAATGGTTTTCAGTATTTATTTATATGGTAATTAATGTTTTAAAATTATAATTCCATTAAAAGCTTGAAAGTGGTATGGGACACTTTGATTCAAAAATCTCTTTTAAATGGTCTTTGAAAATGGATTGGTTAATTCAATATCTTGGAATTACTTATTGTGATTGAAAATCAAAGGTTGTTATTGAAATTTTTATATTTTCAATATTTTATGTGTAATGATGGTACTTGGACATTTTACGGGTGGTTACGTGATAAACCATATGACGGGTGGTGCTGTGAATACCAGGACGGGTGGTTACGTTATAACCTCCAATGCATTGGGTATGGAAGTTGGCCATATGGATATTCCATTAAGTATGTGTAGAAGTCGACCATATGGTAATTCCATTTAAGTATGTTTATATCCCAAGTTACCTTTATATGTTATGCGTTCTTTATATGGGTTTTATGGTAACATTTTGGTTACAAAAGGGGTAATTAATGATATTTTATTCAGTGAAGAGTTTTTACTAGTATTTAAAGGTGAAAGGTATTACTTTGATAAAGTATACATGGTTTACTTGTTGATTTAAAAAACTAACAGTTTTCATTCTTTTTGTATCCCTCGCTGAGCTTTTTATGCTCACCACAAGTTTTTTTTTTGAAATTTTTTTCACATGACTTAATGTGGAATAGGGTCAAGGATGGGATCAAGGGGAAGTCATGCTATCTAATACATGGAACTAGAAATGTTTCTTTTTAAGAGTTTAATTTATTGAAATTTAGTAGAAGTGACTACTTTGTAATCTTTTGAGATGTAATAGTTATGTCTTAATTCTCTAAAACTCTAAACCTGAAAAGATCCTCAATGTGAATTATTCATTTAATTCAATATTAAGTAAGGTTTAAGGCCAGGGCCTTATAAAATGGAAACTGAGTAAAAGTTTCCACTTGTAATGAATGGGTTTTCTATGTAAGAGTTTGTCCAAATTCTTTAAAACTATAAATCTAAAATATATTTTGGAATGAAATAAAAAGAATTATACTTTAAAATCACTATAATTTGTATTTTTTATGTACAGGTCCTTACTTTCTAATTCTATAGGTGGAATAAATTACTTTTAATATAAGCATATAAATCACAGTAACCTATTTTTAGGAAAATACCTGATTTAACTATAAAAATAATCTTACCATAAAATCATGTATTAAATTTGTTTCCATGAAAATTTTGGTTTAAAAATTAAAAAATTATTTCTTATAGAATTTTTGATCATGTCAAAACTAAATGGAATCTTCCCACTAATCCATTAATTGCAATTACCCAAAAATTGTTTTATAATTTGAATAAAATATAACTTATCTTCTTAAAAGTCAATATTGGGTTTCCAAAATTAAAAATAATTTTTTAAAATAAAATAATTTACTAATTAATAATATATTTTATTAAACACCACTAACACAATAGGTTAAATTAAATATTTAGAGATATTTTTAAGCTTTACCCCATACTTTTAACCCAAATTTGGGTGATTTATCCTTATCAAGGTGAGAAATATTTTATATGGTTGCTATTCATAATGAGAAAAAATAAAAGAGACATATTTACCAAGATTTAACCTCATAATTATATATATGGAATCTAATTTCCAATATTCAAATTTAATAAGTGCCATAAATTAATGTGAGATAAAAATATAAGATTCAATGAATTATTTTTATAAAAATATATTTTTAATCCCAAAAAATAAACATATACCAAAATAGGGTATAATGAATATTCAGGTGCAATAAATTAAATTATATATAATTAAATAAATATTATGTAACTTTAATATGGATTTAAATTATAATGGTAATTTTCAATGAAATGAAATTATATTTTTACAAAAAACAGTACTTTCACTATTAACTAAAAAATCTATCATTTCATAAAACACACAAAATTTTAGTATAATATAATTTTGAAGTGATTATTTAAAAAATTATATAATTTTTATAAAATACCATTTTTAAAATTTGAAAATTTAATTTATATTATGTCCACACAAAAATAAATAAAAATCAAATTTTAAGAAAACATATTATTGAAGCATAAAATGAATTCTCTAAAATTTATGTACTTATTTATTACGATTTAATCAAAAAAATTAGATTATATAAATACTTTAGAAATATATATCATAATATGTTTATTATAATTCAAACCATCCAATTTAACAGCTAGGATATAATGGTCACATTTAAATAATAATATTTTTATATTATATTGAAATTTTCTTAAATATCAGTGTTATATGTTAAGAAAGCTATCGATCATAGTATTATTTTAAAATCTCAGGGTGTTTCATTGTACCACCCTAAACTAAATTACATATTTTATATTTTATCTCATTCCTGATAAAAAAAATATTAATGTTTTTGAGAAATAATTACATTAAGAGGAAAACAAACCATATAATCAAGAAATGAGAACCTTTTTAATATTTAGAAATTTATTTATTGAAAAAACATACCATAAAAAGTGAAAATAAAAGATTATTTTGAAAATATTATAATGTAAATATAAATGTAAAATGAAATTCCACATCATCATGTTCCCAAAATAAAAAGAACATTAGTGGTATGTGAAAATATGGACATGAAGGGAAATAATTAATGACCAAATAATGATGGAGAGTGACAGAAAACATTGATAACAAGAAAGTGAATGATCATGATATATTTAATAACTATAAAATAATAAATCTTTATAGGATAAATAATACCACCAATTCATAGAAAATAAATGTATTAGGTTAACATTTTTATTTCAAGATCATTTTCATAGAGTTTAGGAATTCCATTACCATTTTGACTCGTTACTTAAGTAAATATACATACATGATAAGTATAATTTCATCCTTTCATAAATTTCCAAAAAAATATCATATTTTCTCCAAATAGTGAGTATTAAATATCATGTTTTCATGGTCAAAGTGAAAAAATTATCTTCTAATATATCACATAATCTATAAAAGTATAATAAGATATTTCTAACATATTTAGACATTAATTAAAACCAAAAATTTCATCACAGTATAAGATAATATCCAAAATTTATATGCCTTTATATAAATAAATAATTCATTAATCGCCAAAATTTCCACAACAACAAAAAATGGTTCAAATTAGATCATTCAATAAATAAATAACCTTGTATCCTAATTAACTTCAATAACAAAAACTTGAAAGAATGTTTTAAACTCAAATTTTTTCTCATAACTTTAAACTTACATCATTAAAAATTGTAATCGTATTATTCCTAAATAATCCTCCACATTAAAATAGTGTGATACATATACCTCTACCCAACTAAACATCTCCCAAAAAATATAATTAATCACCATAAAATCCCATACTTAAAACCTCAAAATGGGTCTCTATTCCTTTTAACATATAGTAAAACATTACTAATAAACTTTTTATGGTTTCAATATCATTTAATTTAAACTCACATGAAAGAATCATAATCTCCAAAGCTATATAAAGTCTACTCTAATACTAACTATAACATCCAAGAACCCATACTCCTGTATCTGGTGCTAAAAATATAATATTTACATTTATGACTCTCATAATAGAAAATTTAAACCCATTTTATCCATCCAAAACATAAACAAATATTGAAATATTGGATCACTTACATACTCAAGGTTCTTTTAGGTTTATAGTTTAAGATAATTTTGACAAACTCATACATTACAATACTCATGTCTTTATATGGGAATTCCCCCATATACCAAGATTTTATTTTTTGAAATTATGTCTTCAGTATATACCCTAAAAAATTTTCACACATGAATCCTTTTTAGACCTAATTAATTTAAAATCAATCTTATTAAACTAGGGAAATGGAAAAAATAAGAAGGGTGAACTCAAACACTAAGTAAGTGTAAACACATGAATTAACAATTAATTGTCATTAGTGACTGTAAGATTATAATAAGATAAAAATAACATAATAAAATTATGTGAGAAAAACATAAGAGAATTCATACCCATAAAACAAGTATCATAAATTATAAAACAGGTCATAAATCATTAACACAAGAAAAGAGTCATGTAATTCAACAATAATGAGCTATGTGAAAATAATACTTGGAAAAAGGATCCATTATAAAATCATAGAATGAATTGAAAAAATGTGTTGTTATCTTGGAATATCAATAACATATCACTATAAAAATCAATTTAATAAATGGTATAACATTCCTTGAAATTTCCAAAAAAACCTTAGGAGAAACCTATAATCAGTTAACTTGGTCTCTTTATTGATCGTATTGGAGGGCTATAACAGAACCAGGCATAACATATCAAAAAACTCCTTTAAGTACTTGGGTTCACTCCCTAATTCTACATTCATTAATAATTTCAAAATTCAATATCATGACACAAAAAAGTACTTAAGGGAGTTTTTTTATGTACTTTTTTTTTTGAGAAAAGTGAAATATTATATAATCATGACATAATATAATCAATGAAGAAGTGATATAACCCAATTAAAGGAATTTTAGTTAAGAAACCAATTTTTTAATTGGTAAATTTCAATTTAAATCCATTTTGATAAAATAAACTGACTTGTAACTTAAAATCCCATTAATTATGAATTATTCATGTTATAAAATATAAATCGGGTAAGTGTATACAACATGGGAAATAAATTAGGTGCATAACATTATAACGTGCCTCACTGAAGGGAAATTGAGATGAAATCCCTTACCTTGAGTCCAAAGTTTTTATTTACATCCTTTAACTCCAATTATATATTTTAATATTAATTATTTACAATTTTTATAACCTTTGATAACTGTATTACATTTTAATTAAACCTTTTATTTCAATTTCATATTTAATTACTTAATCCGTTAGTTCTGCATCGTGTGTTTTGAGTACGTTAAGTTCATAAATGAAAAAAGAATTTGGTATATATATACACATTTCATATATATATACATATAAATAGATTAAATATGTCATTTTAACCATCTATTAGTGGTTGTATTAAAAAATAATTCCATCAGTTCGTGAGGTGGTAGTTCATCATACATACGAATGATGATGTAATTTCTTATCTAATGGAATAAGAAGATGGATTAAGGTTACACAACTAAAAAAATAACATATCAATAAATTTTATACACTCATTATATTATATTATAGTCATTGGAATAGTTTTTAAGGAGGTAAAATAATAAATAAAATTAAAATATTCAGTTAAAAGATATATATATTATTTGGACAACCTACTTTTCATTTTACCTTAATCTATCTAAGGTCGGTATTATTCTCAAAATAAGACCTCTAGGATATTTTTAGGAATATTGGGGGGAACATGGGTAGGGATTGGAAAAACTAGATTTCATAAAATTTATGAGGAAGAGAGGATATGAGGTGACCTTTTAATTGAGAGAATAAATACACTTCGAATTACTTAAAAGAATAAATTATATATATATATATATATATCATGTAAAGTGGTGCCAAGGAACCCATAATTTGGATAAAAAAAGTGATTTGGTTGAAATAAACTCTACCAATGATATTTAGAAATGTTTTGGAACATTTTAAGTCATATCTCTTTGTTAAACCACTTTAAACCAGTTTTAACCTTAACCGTCAAATCATAACATTTTAACATGATAAAATAAATATATAACCAAATTCATACATGATAATTCTAAAATTAGAATCAATTTTTTCATGTTTAATTTCTATAGGTTGAATGCATTACTGTTAATATATGAACAAAATTTGAAAAAACTATTTTAAGGAAAATACCTGATTTAGGCCTAAATATAATTTTACCTTGAAATCAAATAATAAATTATTTTAAAGGATTTTTTGGTTAAAAAGTAAACAAAGAATTTTTTTAGGCCTATTTTGAAATTAAAAACATAATTTAATCTCCAAGATAATCTCATTTAATGAAATAACCCAAAATAGTTTTTAATTTAAATAAAATATAACTTATATTCTCAAAAGTAAATCTTGGGTTATCAAAAACATAATGTTTTAAATAAATTATTAAAATAATTAAACTTATATTTTTTCTAAAAAAAATAATCCAATAGTAAAAAGCCATGTGTTAGAAGGATTTTAAAGATTTACGCCATAGTTTTAACCTGGCATTACCTAATTTATCCATACTGAGGTGTTAAATATTTACTATTATTATTATTCATAATGTCCAAAAATAAAAGTGACCTATTTAAAAAAAATATAACCATATTATTAATTATATGAAAACCATTTTTCAAGATTCAATTTCCATAAGTGGAAAAAATTAATTTAATTTAAAAATGAAAAATGCAATGAGAAACTATTTTTTCGATAAATGTGTTTTTAAGCCCAAAAATAAACATATAAAAAATCAAGGTATAATTATTATTCAAATGTAATTAATTATATTGTATCTAATCAAATAAGAATATTTTTATTTTACAAACACATTCTAATAATAATGCCACTTTTTAATGAAAATATGTGATAGTTTTATAAAACATGCTATTTTCACTATTTACTGAAAAATTAGTCTTTTCATAAAACTCCCAAATTTTTCCTCTAACATAATTCGGACATTATGATTTCAAAAATTATATCCTTTTTATAAAATAAAATTTCAAAAAGAGGTAATAAGATATTATATTATCTATATGATAAATTAATAAAATTTATTTTTGAAGAAAACATATTTTTGAAGAATAAAAGGACTTTTCAAAAAATTGAGTACTTACTTATTATAAATTAATCAATAAATTAGTTTTATATAAATCCTTTATGCATATATTTTATAATATAGTAATTACTATTTATATCTTCCCATTTAACAACTAGGTTGTAATGGTCACATGTAAATAATAATAATTTTACAGTTTGTCATTTTTTTTAATGCACAGGGTTGCATGTTAAGAACTCTATCAAGCATAGTATTATTTTAAAATATAAAATTGTTTTAATAAAATATAATATTATTAAATATATTTTCATTTATTTCATTAGTTAATCATTTTTAGGGAACAATGGTTACTCATTGTAGTCAATTTATATACTCACAAGATTTATTTTTTTGTATTCAATGCATGTATTACCAAGAAATCATCCATACATGATGGTGATTATCAATTTTTAATACACTATATTCAACATTTTACTAATAAAGTTCAAGTTATATATTTTATATTATCTTTCAAGGAATTTTTTTATTATAGCGTGATATTTAAATATCAACAATATCATACTGTGTGGATGGTCCATGAGCTCATAAATCCAATATAATTCAAGAAAAAGATAAATATTATGATATATATAATAATATTTCACTATAAAAATATATATAAAAATTAATTATATTTATTAATTTTTTGTTATTTTCAAAACAAAATAATGGTAATGATTGTGATCATTATGTTTGGAAATTTATGAATGATTTCATATTCTATCTACAAACATGCATACCCAAAAAGGTATTTTTGATGATAACTAAAATTTAATTTAAAATATTTATTAATATTTTGGGTATTAATATTTTCCATGTACTACCAGGTCTTTCGACAGTCCATGTATTCAAAAGAGAAAATAAGTTTTTTAAAGGATTGGGTAAAATTCATTATCTCAGAATGTATCAAGACAAAATGAAGCAGTAACTTCCTAATACATATTTATTTAATTTTATGGCCATTTTATCTCCTTATTTTTTAGTTAATTTTCTTATCATTTTTAACTACTACTTATTTAGTTAATTTCTATAGATATTATGAATATGTGACTTCTTCAAGAATTCATTCTTCTCTAGTCATTTTTTCATTATGAAGGGAATAAAATTCTTGGAAAATAATAAATTATGAATGAATACTTCCACAAAGATGATGCACTCCTACAACATATTTAATATTTATAGAGTTATTTGTTCTTTATGGAACTGTTTATGTTTAGTTGTGTGTTTTTTCAGTTTATAAATGATGGAATAATGTGTTTTTAGTTTAAAAGGGAAATTTTTGATAAAAAATAATCCACTCAATAAAAAACAAAAAACAATATTCTTGGATTACCTTGAGGATTTAAGAAAATTACCCATAAGTCATTGGTGATGTGTAGAAATCAGACGCACATAAATTTGACACATAGTGTACCCAATATGACTCAAAGTGAATGTTTTAAATTTAAAATTAACATTTTAGAAGAAATGAATATCACTCACCAAAAACTAAGAAAATAGACTCATATTATCTTTATACATTAGTAAAATGATCCATAGGTCATTTGCGACATATAGGAACTATAAGAACATCAATCAGACACATGGGGTGAATAGTATGATTTATTGTCCATGTTATTATTTAAATGTATCATTTTTGTTCAAAATACATCTCAATCACTAAAAACTTAGAAAAAATAGTATGATTTTCATTATACATTGGGAAAATTATCCAGAAGTAATTTATAACTTGTATTAATAACCCACATATCAATCTAACACACGATGTGGCAAGTATGATTGAAATAGTGGGTTTATTGTTTAAAAGTGACATTTTAGTTCAAAAATATAGCACATACTGAAAAATAAGAAAACATAATTTTATTATCATGATACTTTAGAAAAATGATGCAAAAATAATTTGAGATATATAGGGATCAACCACACATCAACAGGACACATGATATTCCTCTTTAAAAAATGGGTAATTGGCTGTGGGTTTTTGGTTTCCAAGTGGCAGTTGAAACTGTTGCCTAATAATTTCTTGGAAATTTCTAAAATAACCACATATTTAACGGTCTCTAGTAATTTAGAAGTGGTTTGTGGTATTTAGTTGTGGATTTTTAAGTTTCATTTTTGGGGAATTTAGAGGTAGTTTTCATTTTAATTAGCGTTGTTTCATTAATTTATACTGAGAATATAAGTAAAATAAAATTAACTATTTCCATGAATTTAGAGGAAGTTCTGTTTTGCGATGGTTCCTCATAACTTCCACAACAAAAATTTAATTTTATATGTTTAGGGGCAGTTACTACAAACCTCCTAAAAAATTTTTTTTATTAAAAAAATATTTAATAAAAAACTATAAAAAAATTAACATGGTATTAACTAAAACATAATTATATAAAAACCCCATCATTCATACATCGTACATCCATAGTCATATACTTACAACCACTATCAAAATAACCAAAGTCTATGTCACCCCATAAATTTAGCAATACGTCGATCACAATATATACATATAAAACATTTCCAAGAATAACCCATTCCCAATATACATCCATTTCAAAACCTCTATTGCATATATCTTTTTCCACATATAATAAATTGAAACCGAGTAATTCATCTCCTCAATTGTAACAAAAAATGAAGAAAAATAAAACTAAACATAATAAATTAGAAATACATTAAAATAATTGAAAGAAAATTAACATTACATGAAAACTAAGAACTATCATGACTGCTTTATAAAGAATTTTGTGGATCGGAAAGGTTAACCTCACGCCTACTGCTTGTATCCTCCACCAATAATGGAAAAAAACATTTAGGAAATGATATATGAAAGATAAAATACAAAAAATATATTCTCAATGTAACACATAAAAAATGTTATTTTTTTAATCAAACAGAATAAATTTTTACATAAAACACATAGAATATAATGAAAAAATCATTTGAAATAGAAATACACTTGTTTAAGAAAATATTCAACACTTGAAACTGAAAAGGTATAAGTAAATATTCCAATTTATTTTTAAAGCGACGTACGGTGTGTCTGAAATTTATTTTATAAGTAAATTTTAATGATTTTGATTTCACATCATGTCATATAATTCAAAATAAACTAAGTGGTGGTTGTGTCATTATTTCACATCAATATGAGATCATTTTCTAGGGTTTTGACAATTCCACACATGTTTTAGTGTATTGAGACAATAAGAACGTGTTTACAAAAAATGAGAAAACCACTATTTGGAATGACGTTTCATCTATTCGTACATTACATAATTAAATATATGGTGGTTGTACCCTAATTTAAGGGAAATATGAGTTTTTTTATTTTGACCCCCGACATTTGTTTTAGTGTTTTAAAAAACAAAATATGATTTTACATCCATAACTAGAAAACTATCATTTAGAATGACAAGTCATCAGTTCCTACATTTTAAAATTTAATGTATAGTTGTTTTCCCATGATTTTTGAGGAATGAGATGTCCTTTTCCTAGTTTTTACTATTCTAGGAACATTTTAGTGTTATAAAAAACTAAAAACTAGTTTATGGACATAATAGGAAAACCTTTATTAGGAATGATATGTCATTGGTTACTACATTTTTAAATTAAATCTATTGTGGTTGTCCCATGATTTTAAAGAAATATGATGTCGTTTTCCTCATTTTGAACATTCTAGGAATGTTTTAGTATTTTAAAACACTAAAACTGAATTTATAACCATAACTGTAAAACCATGATTCATAATGATATGTATTCAGTTCCTTAATTTCAAAATTAAATATTTAGTTGTCTTCCCTTGATTTCTAGAGAATATAATATATTTTTGTAGTTTGGATTGCCCAAAACTTGTTTTAGTGTTTTAAATCACTAAAACTGCATCAATGAACATAACATGAAAACCAATATTCTGAATTATGTTTCTTTGGTACCTAGATTTTACAACTAAATATTCATTGGTTTTACATTTATTTTAGGAAAATCTTCAACGTTTTCCTTGTTTTGACCCCTCGATACTTGTTTTAGTGTTTCAAAAAACTAAAAATATGTAACACCAATAACAGTATAACCATTATTCAGATTGATTTACTATCAAATTTTAAATTTGAAAATTAAATCTATGGTCTTTGCCCCCAGATTTTAGGGAAATCCAATATCATTTTCCTATTTTTGATCATTCAACACATGTTTTAGTGTTTTAAGACACAGAAAAAGTGTTTACAGTCATAATGGGTAAACTGACATTCGAAATGATGTGATGTATGTTCCTCAATTTCACAATTAAATCTATAGTGGTTTTCCATTGACTCTATAGAAATCCAAAAAAAATCCTAGTTTGACCATTCCACACACATTTTAGTGTTTTAAATGACTAAAAGCATGTTTACATCCATAACAGGAACACCGTCATTTGAAATGACATGTCATCAGTTCCTAAATTTCACAATTAATTATAATGTGGGTATACTATAATATAAAGACAATATGAAATAATTTTTCAAGTTTTTACCCCCCCCCCCACACCTCTTTTAGTATTTTAAAACAGAAAAAACACGTTAAGAGACATAACAAGAATAACATCAGTTGGTATGGTATACCTTTAATTTATAAATTATAAAATTAATTATACGGTGGTTTTTCTATGATTTCAAGATATTACAACATCGTTTTCAAATTTTTTTTTTCTATAACACTTCTTTTAGTGTTTTAAAACACTAAAAATTCATTTACATCCATAATGGAAAAAACATCATTCTAAATGACATTTCATCAATCCCTATATTTTGAAATTAAATCTATGGTAATTTCCCACCGATTTCAAGGAAATATTACATCGGTTTCCTGGTTTTTACCATTGCACGTGTGTTTTTAAAACACTAAAATAGTGTTTATGACCAAAAAGGGAAAACCATTAGTCAGAATGACATGTATTTAGTTACTACATTTCAAAATTATATCTACAATGTTTATATGCATATTTAAGTAAAATCTATCATCGTTTCCCGGTTTTTATCCCCCAAAACATTTTTTAAAGGGTTCTTTAACTTTTGTAATTGTTTAACATGTTAAAACAGAGGAAACAAGATCATATTATTTTCAAACTTATAGATAACGATCTATAATTTATTTTCGATGTGGAGGAATCAACCACACATATATATGAAAAAATATATAGACTTCATAACTCAAAACTCATTTTTTCAATAAAATAGTGTCATTTAATTTTTTTAATGAAGTTTTATGTGTTCTTTTCAAAGTCTATGGGAGTGAAACTAAGTCAAAGACATCAAAATCAAAAAAAAACCAGGAAATAAAAACATAAACATTATAAGTTTATTTAAAAATTTACTCATGTATTTTAAGTTATTTATCAAAGAATATAAAATTAATATTACCTTTACTTAATTATCAAAGACCTCATTTTACAAGCTGTTGGAATATGCCTCCAATCTTTATAATTAATGGGAAAGCTCACTATCTTGCAAGAAAACTGCCCAATAATCTTCCCATATATTCTCGGAATTCCTACGTTTCAAATGGTTAAGGTATATTAAATATATAAATAATGTAAAAATAAAATATTTTTACAGAAAAAAAAGAAAAGAAAAACTAGAATAATGTATAGATGTATAGAACACTTATCAATGAGAACTTGTAAAATAATTTCATTACCAATTTAATACATTCAATTATCTTCATATTCGTTATCTTAATTATTATCAACCTCTATTATGATGAGTCCTTCATTTTCATTCTATCTTGTATGTTCTACCATTTTAATATTTTTATGAAATAATAGTTCAATAATTTTTGGTTGATGATATAAGGCCCCAGCCTTAAACCTTACTTAATCTTGAGTTATTACAAGATTACACATTGAGGATCTTTTCAGGTTTAGAGTTTTAGAGAATTAGATCATAAAACTTGCATTACATTCTGCATTTAAACAAAGTGGTTGCATAAAGATAGTATTCATTTTTTCCATCAACGGAAACATATTTAAAATAAAACATGGATTCTTTATTGACACTTCCTTGACATTATCATCATATCCTGTACCTTTCCCTTGACCTGTGAAAAACATTTCAAAAAACATGGGATGAGCATAAAAAGCTCAGTAAGGGATATAAAAATATGGAAAGGAAACATGAGTACATGTATACATAAGAATCAATGAAATCATAATTTACTCATAAAACATAAGCACTTTAACATACCTCATCAAATCATGAATAAATCATAGAAATCGTAAGATGCAATGGTAACTTGAGGCATTCATAACATTCTTACGTAGGGAGTAACCCTCTTGGTTACGTTTGGAATAACCATCACAGTATATTCCCTAAATCTTTTCAGAGAAACCTTATCGTTTAACTCCTTCGCGTTACCCAATGCATTGGAGAGCTATATCGGGCTCGCCCGCCCTTAGTTTATCACGAAACCACCCGTCTTCATAACAATTCCCAAGAACCATAACATAATCGTATCACATAAAATATGCATAAAGGAAACATAACATTTCCACATTTCAATCACAAGATATCAATAACACAGTGATATAATAAAAACATTATCAAAACCATTTTAAATAGAAATAAAATAAAAGTAAAACATGGTATTTATTTTTCTTTAAAAAAAGCTATGGCTTGTAGAGGAAGCCGAAACTCAAATAATGGTCACGGCGGCAGAGAATTCGTTGTCGCCACATATGTACAACAAAAACATTCCCTTTTGTCATTTAGTAAAATGCTTCATATAAAAAATATTCCTTTTGGATAAATGTAAAAGTCAAAGGGGTTTTTACACCGTATAAAATAAGGTTGTGTATAAAACAAAATATGCCTCAATGAAAGGAGATTGAGACGAAGTCCCATACAAATATAATTTTTTAAATAAAATAGATCTATTATGTGTATTCACTATATGTACACATAAAGAAAGTACAAATACAAGATATTACATAATAATATCATGACATAATTTGAATGTAGAAGATTAACCCAAAGAACGGAAATCAGGTTAAGAAGTTCCCTTACCTCGGGTCTGACTTGAGTCGAGCATTCTTTAATGTCCTGAATAATAAACTTGAGTTAATTTATACTTGATTAAGAACCTTTTCAAGTTAATTATTCCTTTTATATCACTTATTACCATGTTATGAACATTATGTAGTCATTTAAGTTAATAACGGTCGTTTTGTCGTTATTTGGTACTTGAGTCAAAAGTGAACTTCTTATATTTACAAGTTGTTCACGTAGTCAAATATACATTATCTCAAGAATGATATTCATGATTTATATGACATATATTTAATATATATCCAGTATATACATGAATTTATAATATTACATAATCATTTAGAGGTAAGAAATGAAATGCACCGTTCATGGAGACGGTAAGTCGTACGTACGCATGAACGCTACTTTCATTTCTATTTAGTATTTTATGGAATGGAATCATAATGATATAAAGGTATATTATAATTCCATTATAATATCATATATAATATCCTTAAATATATCCTTTATACGTACCACATATGGCATTAACGAATCAAATCACTTTGAGGGGGTGGTAGTCCGCACTTCCTAAAATGAAGATATCGTGTTTACCCATAATGGAAACCATAAAGGTATGCCATAAATGAAACATACAGAAGCTTAAGTAAAACATAAACATATTATATATCATATATAAATATAGTTTCATGATAATGGCCACCTTTGAAGGTGTTAAAAGAATATTGAACAATCATCGTTTCGTGAGACAGAAATTCACCATCCACGGAAACAGTATGTTCTTTAACCATTAGATGTAGGTGTGTGTAAGTGTAGATCTAATAATTCTTATAACAATATCCTAGTATATTGGAGATACTGGTGTTGTTACAAAATAAATGAATAAAAAGAGTTTAGGGGGTTGGAGAAGCAAAATAAAACATAAGAACACAAGAGAAGACACTACCTTTTAATTGGGTAACTCTTTTTAATTTGAGCTCAAAGGCTTCCTTGGGAAGACTTCTGCCCAATGTGAGGCTTCAAGGAGTAAGATAGGAATGTGGAGAGACAACATGGGCAGGGGTTGGCCGAGTCAAAGGCTTTTGAAGTGTGGGTAAGATGGTAGAGGTGGGGGCCTTTTATAAGAGGAGAGGAGGGGCACTCTTGGAAAGTAAAAAAATGTTACTTTATTTTAAAATGAGTTTCGGATTCAAAAGGTCCCACATTAATATAATTCGAGGATAAGGTGATAAGGGTTCGAAATATACCCATCCAATAGGTTTTTGACAAGTTTTGTTCTTAGATTTTACATTATCTTTTTCATTTTATTTAAATCCTTTATTAATGAGGTAATCGTTGCATCATCATTATGTCATAAATAATTTTATATATATAATGTCTAAAAATTATAAAAAACTTATCATGATGTATGAAATATTTTTATCTTTCTAATAAATATTTATAGTAAAAAATCTGACTTGTATAACCCCGTGTAAAAATTGTTTTAGTAAAACAACTCATGTTTGTGTCATTTTTACTTTTACATTAAATAAAAAGTTATTTATGTCATTTACCAACCAAAGTGGCTCCATGGGGTCCCCAAGTTGACCCATGGATTCTCTTGGTCGTCCATGACACATCCAATGAGGGTAGGATATCTGTCAAGATCATCTTATATTATTAAAACATTATTTTTACCTTAAACTACACTAAATGCCTCTAATCGCGATTAAAAACATAAAAGTTACTATTCACCAAAAAATTATTTTAATCCCATTGAACCAAATTTTACTTCTTAATGACAACAATTTATGTCAGATTTTTGAAATTCAAAACACAAAGGTGGTAAATATTCATTTAAACAAAAAATCAGTTTCTTAAGTACCACTTAGTGGTTTCACTATTCATCAAAAATTGAAGTTTTTCAGAAAAATAGCAAAACTTCACCCTAAGATATATTTGATAGTCTGAATTAAAAAATGATTTCTATTTTATAAAATTAAAAACATATAAGTTACATTAATTAATTTAATAAATAATTCCCGCTGTCAAAGCAAATATCGTGTTTTTATGAAACAATAAGTATCAAAAGATTGAAACTAGTTTAAGTCCAATTTCAAAGTGAAATTAATTACAACGACCACTATTGGATTAAATGGTAAAAATATATTCTAATTTAACTTTAAAACCAATTCAAAAGATAATCTAATCATATAAATAAATTAGATGAAAAAGCAGTTTTGATGTAAAATGCAGTATTTTTCACTATTCATTAAAAAAATGAACATTGTCAGAAAAATACCAAAAATTTATCCAATGTAAATTTCAATGTCCAATCATAAAGAATATGTTTATTTGGACAAATAGAGATTAAAAATTTGTCAAAAGTATGATTTAAAAGTGGTTTACCATCAAAAGGCAGTAAAACAATCTTTTAAAAATATTAGTGTATTTCATGCTTAAGATTGGATTTATTCTCATTTTAAGCCTCTAAAACACTATATAATTCATTAGTAGACATAGATAAAAATATCTATTATTCATTACTTACTTGGTATGTTACATCCTTTCCCCCTTTAGAAAATTGCGTCCCCGCAATTTATTTACTTATCGAATAAGTGGTGGTATTTATCCCTTATCGCATTTTCAGATTCCCATGTTGCCTCTTCAATCGTGTGGTTTTTTCACAAAACCATTACATGATTAATCACCTTATTCCATAACAATTGCTCCCTGTGATCAAGTATCTGTACCGGTTGTTCCTCATAAGATAGGTTCTCTTCCAGCTAGACTACCGCTGGACTCAAAACATGAGATGGATCTGGCATATACTTTCTCAGCATCGAAAAATGAAAAAAATTGTGTACGTGAGATAAACTCGGAGGTAAAGCCACTCGGTAAGCAACTGATCCAACTCTCTCCAGAATCTCATATGGTCCAATGAACCTTGGACTCATCTTTCCTTTCTTACCAAATCACATCACACTTTTCCATGGTGAGACTTTGAGAAAAACATGATCACCTACCTCAAAAGATAGATCCTTCCTCATGTTGTCTGCATAACTCTTCTGCCTACTCTGAGCTATTCTCATGTGTTTCTGAATCAACTAAACTTTTTCTTCCATCTCTTCTACCAATTCCGGTCCCATCAGCTTCCTTTCACCCACTTCATCCCAGAAATCTGGAGTTCAACACCGCTTCCCATATAACGCCTCAAATGGTGCCATCTGTATATTGGAATGAAAACAGTTATTATATGAAAATTCAACCAAAGAAATATGTTGGTCCCAACTTCCCTGATAATCCATTGAACAAGCTCATATCATATCCTCCAAGGTCTGAATTGTTCATTCTGACTGCCCATCTTATTGAGGATGAAAAGCTATACTAAAATTTAATTCAGTACCCAATGACTTTTGAAGGCCCTTCCAAAAGTTAAAAGTAAACCTGGGATCACGATCGGATACAGTTGATAGAGGAACTCCATGCAACCTGACTACCACTTTAAGGTACAATCGAGAAAGTTGATCTGGAGAGAAATTATCTCTAATAGGAAGGAAATGAGCAGATTTAGTCATGCGATCAACAATAACCTAGATTGCATTATTACCACAAGATGTCTTCAGTAATCCCACAACAAATTCCATAGATATATTCTCCCATTTCCACTCTGGCACTGGTAAAGGCTAAAGCATCCCTTTCGGTAACTTCCTCTCTGCTTTAAACTGCTGACAAGTCAAACACTTCACAGTAAAATCAGTAATATCTCTTTTCATTCCATCCCACTAGTAATACTCCCGTAGATCTCTGTACATCTTAGTACTGCCAGGATGAACTGAAAATGGAGAACTATGAGCTTTACATAACAACTCCCTCTTCAACTGTGAATCATAAGGCACACATAATCCCTTCCCAAATCTCAAAACACAATCACTACCAATGTTGAATTCGTGCAACTTACATTTCTGAACCAGATCTACCTTTTTCTGCAACTCGCTGTCTTGCTTCTGTGCTTTCTTGATTCTATCTAATAGAGAAGATTTCACCGATACCTGAAATAAAATAGAAGGACATCCTAAACCAACAACTTCTATTCCAAAGTTCATCAAATACTTAACCAAAGGATCACGTTCCAAACACTACATTGTTAATGAAGTATTACTTTTTAGACTCAAAGCATCAGCCACTTTATTTGCTTTTCCCGGATGGTAATGAATTGTACAATCATAATCCTTGATTAATTCTAGCCATCTCCTCTACCTCATGTTCAATTCTTTCTGAGTGAATATATACTTTAAACTTTTTTGATCGGTATATATTACAAACTTTACTCCATACAAATGATGCCTCCAAATTTTTAAAGCAATAACAACAGCAGCAAATTCCAAATCATGTGTAGGGTAATTTACCTCATGAGTTTTCAACTGATGTGAAGCATAAGCAATTACCTAATCATTCTGCATAAGAACACAACCAAGTCCTTTCAATGAAGCATCATTGTAGATAACAAACTCACCATTCCTGGAACGAAGTGCCAAAACTGGAGCATTCACCAATCTTCTTTTCAACTCCTGAAAACAATCATCACATTCTTTTGTCCAGATAAATTTAACACCCTTCCGAGTTTTCTTAGTCATTGGACTAGATAACTATGAAAAATTTCTAACAAACCTTTGGTAATAGCCTTCCAAACCAAGGAAACTACGACTCTCATTTACATTTGTGGGTCTTGGACATTCTTCCACAACCTTTGTTTTTGCAGGATCAACAGTTATCCCATCCTTAGAAACAATATGTCCAAGGAAATAAATTTGTTGCAACCAAAACTCACACTAGCTGAATCTCCCCTAAAATTTCTTTTCTTTCAAGGTTTGTAAAATAACCCTTAAATGCCTTTCATGCTTCTCTTTACTTTTATAAAACACCAAAATATCATCAATGAAAACAACCACAAACTTATCCAAGAACTCTTGGAAAATTCTATTCATTAAGTCCATGAATAAAGCAGGTGCATTGGTTATCCCAAAAGGCATTACTACAAATTCATAATGGCCATATCTTGTACAAAATGCAGTCTTCGGAACATCTGTTTCCTTTACCTCCAGCTGATGGTACCCCGATCTCAGGTCAATCTTTGAAAAATAATGAGCTCCCTGGAGCTGATCAAACAAATCATTGATATGAGGCAAAGGATATTTGTTCTTAACAGTGATGTTATTCAAGGCTCTATAATCAATGCAAAGTCTCATAGAACCATCATTCTTTTTAACAAATAAAACAGGAGCACCCCATGGTGATGTGCTAGGTCGAATGAAACCTTTCTCTAATAAATCTTGCAATTGATCCTTCAAATCTAAAAGTTCAATTTTATCCATTCGATAAGGGGGTTTTGAAATTGGCTTAGCATCAGGAAATAAGTCAACAGTAAACTCAACTTCCCGATCTGGTATTATTCCAGGCAACTCATCAGGAAAAACATTAGGATACTCATTTACCACTGGCACATCATTAATCTGAACAGTTACTTTACTTTCAACGATGTGTGCAAGGTAACATTCATTTCCATATTTTACAAGTTTCTCGGCCTCTTGATATGTTATCAAAAGTAAGGGTTCATTCTTGTACACAAATTGAAAGTATTTCTGAAAAGAAACTTCTTTAGCTCTACAGTCAATCTTAGCATGGTAAATAGAGAGCCAATCCATACCCAGGATAACATCAAACTCTACTAATGGTAAAACAATAAGGTTTGCAAGTAGGTTCTTTCCACAGATAAGGATAAGAAGATTCTTATAAATTATTTTTTCCTCAACATTTCCCCCAGGTGTTTTTACCACAAGTTTAGGAGTCATTTCATGATATGGTATTCCCATTTTACTAGAAAATGTTTCAAAGATGAAAGAATGTGTAGACCCCGAATCAAACAACACACTGGCATAATCTTAAAAAACAAACAAAGTACCTGATACAACTTCATTTGACGGCCCGACATCTGCTGAAGTAGTTGCAAAGGACTTCACCACCCCTTTCTGCTTGTAGTCTAACTGCTTCCCATCACTCAAGCTCATTATCGGACACTCGTTTGCATAGTGGCACATCTCATTTCACTTAAAACATTTCACTAGTTGTAAATCAAATTTGGTCTTACCATCACCCTGATCTTTTTCAGTGCAATCACGAGCCTTATGTCCCATTTACCACATCAGTAGCACTTTCCAGAATTCAGAAGACATTCCCCAGCATGAATTTTACCACATTTATCACAAACTGGAAACTTATTTTTCTTACCGTCAGACCTTTTTGAAGAATTCTTTCCTTTCTCCTGCCACCTTGGTCTCTTCTTCTGCTGGTTGTTATAGAACTCTTGATCATCGACAAACTCCATTTCCACCTTCTCATCACATCAAACAAGATTTTCATAACTTTTAAACTCATGAGAAGCTAATGCCCTTCGATATTTTGGATTTAATCCTGAGTAAAAACGATTGATTTTACTATCAATGTCTCAGATAAAATTTGGAGCATACCTTTCCAATCGAGTGAACCTTTCTTCATAGGCGGCCACTGAGTCTTCCTCTTGCCTCAATTCCAAGAATTGTTTTTCCATCCTAAGTCGAACAACCTTAGGAAAATACTTCTCAAGAAACATACCTTTGAATTCATCCCAGTCGAGAGCATCAATCTCATCAGCATCCCTGATATTTTTAACCATCGACCACCACTGATCTGCTTCACCCTCCAAACTGTAAATAGAAAGACTAGCCTTTTGATTGTCTGAACACCCCATGACATCAAAAATCTTCTCCAGTGCTTTAATCCACCCTTCAGCTAGCACATGGTCAGATGATCCTTTGAATGATGGGGTATGTTGCCTCAAGAAATGTTCCACCACTGAAATCTTCCTCTGCAGTTGATCTTGCTGATCTCGTGCATGGATACCACCACCATTTATCGCTTGAGTCAACTGCGCCATTACTGCAACAAACTGTTCAGTTACAATTCCGACCATCTCAGGATGCTGATTCAGAAGGTTATTTCCTTCTGTATGCCTTCCTAGCACTGCTTCCCTGTTTCCTCTGTGGAAAACCATTCTGAACAAACATGTCTTAGATGAAGCAACATGGTAATCTTCAAATGCTATATCACTTCAATTTGACCATAAAAAAATATTTTTGGATAATCATTTAATAAAATTCTAACTCTTAATGTTATCTAAACCGACCTTTGATACCAACTGTAAGGCCCCAGCCTTAAACCATACTTAATCTTGAGTTATTACAAGATTACACATTGAGGATCTTTTCAGGTTTAGAGTTTTAGAGAATTAGATCATAAAACATGCATTACATTCCACATTTAAACAAAGTGGTTACATAAATATAGTATTCATTTTTCCCATCAACAGAAACATATTTAAAATAAAACAAGGATTCTTTCTTGACACTTCCTTGACACTATCATCATATCTTGTACCTTTCCCTTGACCTGTGAAAAACATTTCAAAAAACTTGGGATGAGCATAAAAAGATCAGTAAGGGATATAAAAATATGGAAAGGAAACATGAGTACATGTATACATAAGAATCAATGAAATCATACTTTACTCATAAAACATAAGCACTTTAACATACCTCATCAAATCATGAATAAATCATAGAAATCATAATACATAATGGTAACTTGAGGCATTCATAACATTCTTACATAGGGAGTAACCCTCTTGGTTACGTTTGGAATACCCATCACAGTATATTCCCTGAATCTCTTTAGAGAAACCTTAACATTTAACTCCTTCGCGTTACCCAATGCATTGGAGAGCTATATCGGGCTCACCCTCCCTTAGTTTATCACGGAACCACCCGTCTTCATAACAATGCCCAAGAACCATAACATAATCGTATCACATAAAACATGCATAAAGGAAACATAACATTTCCACATTTCAATCACAAGATATCAATAACATAATTATATAATAAAAACATTATCAAAACCATTTTAAATACCAAAATAAATGAAAAGTAAAACATGGTATTTATTTTTCTTTAAAAAAAGGTATGGCTTATAGAGGAAGCCGAAACTCAAATAATGGTCACGACGGCGGAGAAGTCGTTGTCGCCGCATACGTATGACAAAAACATTCCCTTTTTTTGTTTAGTAAAATGATTCATATAAAAAAGATTCCTTTTGGATAAATTTTAAAGTCAAAGGGGTTTATACACTGTATAAAAGAAGGTTGTGTATAAAACAAAATATGCCTCAAAGAAAGGAGATTGAGACGAAGTCCCATACAAATATAATTTTTTAAATAAAATAGATCTATTATGTGTATTAACTATAAGTACACATAAATAAAGTACAAATACAAGAAATTACATAATAATATCATGACATAATTTGAAAGTAGGAGATTAACCCAAAGAACGGAAATCGGGTTAAGAAGTTCTCTTACCTCGGGTCCGACTTGACTCGATCGTTCTTTAATGTCCTGAATAATAAAATTTAGTAAATTTCTACTTGCTTAAGAACCTTTTTCAAGTTAATTATTCCTTTTATATAACTTATTACCATGTTATGAACATTATGTAGTCATTTAAGTTAATAACGGTCGTTTTGTCGTTATTTGGTACTTGAGTCAAAAGTGAACTTCTTATACTTACAAGTTGTTCACATAGTCAAATATCCATTATCTCAAGAATGATATTCATGATGTATATGACATATATTTAATATATATTTAGTATATACATGAATTTATAATATTACATAATGATTTAGAGGTAAGAAATGAAATGCACCGTTTATAGAGACGGTAAGCCGTACGTACGCATGAACGCTACTTTCATTTCTATTTTGTATTTTATGGAATGTAATCATAATGATATAAAGGTATATTATAATTCCATTATAATATAATATATAATATCCTTAAATATATCCTTTATACGTACCACATATGGCATTAACGAATCAAATCACTTTAATGGGGCGGTAGTCCGCACTTCCTAAAATGAAGATATCGCGTTTACCCATAATGGAAACCATAAAGGTATGCCATAAATGAAAAATAAAGAAGATTAAGTAAAACATAAACATATTATATATCGTATATAAATATATTGTAATCTTAATGGCCACCTTTGATGGTGTTAAAAGAATATTGAACAATCATCGTTTCGTGAGGCAGAAATTCGCCATCCACGGTAACAGTTTGTTCTTTAACCCTTAGATGTAGGTGTGTGTAAGTTTAGCTCTAATACTTCTTATAAAAACATACTAGTATATGGAAGATACTGGTTTTGTTACAAAATAAATTAATAAAAAGCGTTTAGGGGGTTGGAGAAGCAAAATAAAACATAAGAACACAAGAGAAGACACTACCTTTAAATCGGGTAACTCTTTTTGATTTGAGCTCAAAGGCTTCCTTTGGAAGACTTCTACCCACATTGAGGCTTCAAGGAGTAATATAGGGATGTGGATAGACAAAATGGGTAGGGTTTGGCCGATCCAAAGGCTTTGGATGTGTGGGTAAGGTGGTAGAGGTGGGGGACTTTTATAAGAGGAGAGGAGGTCCACTCTCGGAAAGTAAAGAAATGTTACTTTATTCTAAAATGAGTTTTGAATTTAAAAGGTCCCACATTGATATAATTCGAGGATAAGGTGAAAATGGTTCGAAATATACCCATCCAATAGGTTTTTGACAAGTTTAGGTCTTAGATTTTACATTATCTTTTTCATTTTATTTAAATCCTTTATTAATGAGGTAATCGTTGCATCATCATGATGTCATAAATAATTTAATTTATTTAATGTCTAAAAATTATAAAAAATATATCATTATGTAGTAATTCGTTTTATATTTCTAATGAATAATTATAGTAAAAAATTTGACTTGTATAACCCCATGTAAAAATTGTTTTAGTAAAACAACTCATGTTTGTGTCATTTTAACTTTTACATTAAATAAAAAGTTATTAATGTCATTACCCAACCAAAGTTGCTCCATGGGGTACCCAAGTTGACCCATGGATTGTCTTGGTCATCCATGACACATCCAATGAGGGTAGGACATGTTTCAAGCTCATCTCATATTATTAAAACATTATTTTTACCTTAAACTACACTAATTACATCTAATTGCGATTAAAAACATAAAAGTTACTATTCACCAAAAAATAATTTTAATCCCATTGAACCACATTTTAGTTCTTAATGACAACCATGTAATTTGGATTTTTGAAATTCAAAACAGAGAGGTGGTAAAATTTCATTTAAATGAAAAATCAGTTTCTTAAGTACAACTTAGTGGTTTCACTATTCATCCAAAATTGAAGTTTTTCAGAAAAATACCAAAACTTCACCCTAAGCTATATTTGATATTCAGAATTAAAAAATTATGTTTATTTTACAAAATTCAAAACATATAAGTTACATTAATTAATTTAATAATTAATTCCCGCTGTCAGAGCAAATAGCGTGTTTTTATGAAACAATAAGTATCAAAAGATTGACACTAGTTTAAGTACAATTTCAAAGTGAAATTAATTCCAACGACCACTATTGGATTAAATGGTAAAAATAAATTCTAATTGAACTTTAGAACCAATTCAAAAGATAATCTAATCATATAAATAAATTAGATGAAAAATCAATTTTGATGTAAAATGCAGTATTTTCACTATTCATTAAAAAATGAACATTGTCAGAAAAATACGAAAAATTTATCCAATGTAAATTTAAATGTCCCAATCATAATGAATATGAATATTTGGACAAATAGAGATTATAAAATTGTCAAAAGTTTGATTTAAAAATGGTTTGCCATCAAAAGGCAGTAAAACAATCTTTTAAAAATATTAGTGTATTCCATGCTTAAGATTAGATTTATTCTATTTTTAAGCCTCTAAAACACTATCTAATTCATTAGTATACATAGATAAAAATATATATTATTCATTACATACTTGGGATGTTACGGATGAGGTCTACTATCACAAATTACCAATTAATCTTCATTGCCCATATCATATAATTCTATATGCTTTAAGTTTACAGTAACACTCCAACCTTTATGTATTTCATCTTCCACATAATAAACCATCTTCGGTTATAAATCCAAGATAAATGGAGCATACTATACACACTCACCGATATCAAGTGAGAGGAGTTGATAGAAGTAAAATGTATTGAGTCTTTCATTATAACCCTATAAATGTTATCCCACTTGCATTTAAATAAGACAACTAAAAACTACCCCTGAAAATTTACATCAGTTATATCAATCAGATTCCCATAGTATCCAACCTATATAAATGTAAATACACCACTATTTTGAGTTTTCAAGTCTTCTTCATGATTAATTATATGAAACATGATTCCATTAATATTGTGGGCATCAAATCTCTTATCCTTCCTAAGATGACTTAAATCCAAAAACATCAAATCATTCAATATTTTAACTCAGTTTTTAACATTAAATTTCTAGGAAAATAGATATAAGATGTTACTTTTAACATAGACAATATTACTACATTCCAATAATATGAATATGAGTATATACCTACATGATGGGTGAACCATTCAATGAGATCCTTATTAACAATTTTTTTTTAATTCCATCAAATTTCAAAAACAAACCCTAAGTCACCTCTTCTTTTTCAGTCACAATTCTTCAATAAATGGATCTAAAATAACACTATTGGGTTGCACATATCTATGTTCTTGTACCAACTCCAATTCAATTAGTGTAAAATTTGACCCCTTTTCAATTGGTCTTCTAATAGTCAGAAATACCGAAGACAAATTTTAAGAACTAGAATTAGTGGAGATGTCTTTAGCACATCAAGAACAATTGAATCTAGTCTTAATACAATATATATATCTAGAACAAGCGATCAAGAACCATTCAGATATATAACCTTCTGTAATAGAGCCTTCTGGTTGAGATTTATTCCTCACAAATGATTTCAAATGACTTAAGTACAAGATGAAAAAAAATAAGAAACCTAATAAAAAAATTAAGTAATGATTTGATAAAATTAAATTCACCAATGAGAATAAAAAAATATCATCATATCTCTCAATTGGATACATACATTGATTAGGTGATGGTCCACTATGTTTTGCTTATTCAACCAAATGTATAGTCAATTGAATCATTACTTTGAAGAATGAAGGGGGAAATAACATCTTCAAATGACATAGTGTCAAAACAATTTTTCTTGAAAATTATCTACTCGGTTGGATTTAAATGTTTTCTAAAAATATCTCTGAAAAAGGTAAAAAAAATAATCTAAAACCATAGTTACTTTTCCAGGTAAATTATTACATAATGCTAATAGAAACTACTACTCCATTAAAATATGTGAGTCATGACTTTTCAATCCATGTGACTTTCAAAGTTCTAAGTCAACACACCTAGATATATTTCTTGAATATCCATATATCACTTTTAAATTCATTAAATTTCAAAAGAATATGTATTTCTCATGATTTTTCAATGTAAAAATAGTTGAAGGTTACTTTAAATTCTCATTTTCCCACAAACCAAGCCTTATATTAATTGACTCCAAATCCTTATGATCATTAAATATGATTCTTCAATTTATCTTAACAATTAAGCACAATAAAAATTTCATAGTCATGGACATTCTTCTCAATATGCATTACATCATGATTATCTTGTATCAAATTAAACTCCCAGTAAATTCTTTAGTGACATTCATTAATTGTCCAATGATTTATAAATAGATAACACCTTTGTTGACTTTATCATTTCAATATATTCATTGAATCATATCTTTTCATACCTGAATTTATGAGAAGCATCAATAAATTAATGACGACACATATAATACCATTTTCTACTATGATGTAATCATTGAGGTTCAAAATCAAAATTACAAATTGGAAAATCAAAACCAATATGAGTGTTCCAACCAGACAAATTTCCTTGTCTGATAAAGTCACTAATTGTCTACATTAAAGAAACATAAATTTTGAATAGTTATCTTATTGAATCATCAAATGTTTTCATGAGAGAATCCCATAATTCTCAAAATTATTCGATTAGAGGTTGAAGGTACACATCAATGTCATTTTTTTGGAATTTTCTTTCCAGTAATAATCATCGAAGTAATGAAACAATTCTTCTTCATAAATATCCATGAAGTAAGATTATAGGGGATCAAAACAACTGGACAAATGCTATAATTATTACATAAAGTACCATAAGGGTTAAAACCATTCAAAAACCAATCCCAAATGTATACTCATTGGATCCAAGGAAAGATCTATATATGGTGAATCAAAACTCTTCCATAATGATGAATATTTTGGACACATTATCAAGCCATCGTTATTATCCTAATCATGCCACTTCAGGTCTTCTAAAGTCTTAGATGACATGAATAATGATTATAAGCACGGTTTCAGTGGAAATTATTGCAATACCGTTGCATTAGTTTTCCTATACTATTTCTTCCTAGGGTTTTAATGATTTATACTCTCACTTTTGTTCTTTGAATTCTATCTTCTTCTATGAAATCTTAGGAAATCTTCTTTATTAGACACTTCTCCCCAATAAAGCATGAAATCATTTGGGAATTCATTTATATTTGTATAATCAAGCCCATGTTTTTTATGTCTTTCTTTATCTAATATAATGATTCATTTATATTAGCCTTACTAAATGCATCATAAAGCAAATTTAAAATCATGGAATTTGATTTTTCAATAATTCCACAGAGACACTTGATATGATACAACATAATAATGAAATAAAACTTTGAATAAATGGAACACCCTTCATACAATTCATGTTTTTCATCTTCAACTAATTGCTAAAAATAATTTTCTGGACACATATGTTTTGAACAAGAATAAACTGCTCATGATAAACTGAAGGTTCTGTTGATCTATTGAAATATTTTACATTGTATTCTACAAAAAAAACTTTATTTGGCACATTTTATACTAAATTCCACTTTAACATGTCACTTTTTAGTTTGTTGATAGTATTTTCATTATTTGAACTTTCTATAATATTTTATTCACCATGACAAATCCAATAAACAAATTGAAGAGGAAACTGATTCAATATCAAAATCTGATATATTTTATTTCTATTCAACCATCACTCAAATTTATAAATTGGTCAAGTAAATTTTATTCTACTATCCATTGATCGGTTTAAAATTTCATGTTCTAAAAATTCATCCAATCCCATGGCATACTGAGGTGTGTTTTGAGATAAATTAATCCAAATGTTATCAATAGGTATTGGATTATAATCTCCTTATACAATAAAATATAAATATATAAATGTTTAATCAAATAAGTACAATAAAAATGAAAGAAGAATCTATACGTGATAGAATAAGACTCAATACCATGGTATTTGAACTTAGATACATGCTGGAAATGATTAATATTCAATGATGATAGTGTGAAAGAGACCTCTATGTTAAAGATAATAAATATATAATTTTTTTTTGAAATTTTATATGTTGATGATATTGTTATTATGGGATAAATGAATAATTTTTCATTCTACATTAGTTTTGTAACTAAGGAGGGTTCATTCCATTGAAAAATTAGCAACATTAATCAATGTATGAACCATTTCCTGGGGCCTAACTAAGACTAAGAGTACCCCTTTAAAAATATGAATGCATAGTATAATTTATTTCGATATCACACACTATTGTATGTATAGAACCAATAAACACAAAAGTTTTAGGTTGTTATATGTTCTTATACTTCATTTTACTTTTTAAGGTCATTTTATAAGTGCACCTAAATTTCTTGCAAAACTGGATAGGGAGGGGAACCTTTTACTATACATGTATAACACCCTATTAGTTAGTGATTTCAAAGAAAAATATATAAAATTATAAAATTTATCCAATGTAATAAGTACAAATTCTTGAAGCATAATCTAGTTTTTTGGAACTTTTACCATGTTTATATTAAACGTAGTGGAAGATTATGTAAGATAGATAAATACATATTTCTTCTCACCATATTTATTTTGGTAATTTTTAATCTTTAGGATTGGTGTTTTTAGAATTTGAATTTCTTATTATATAATGTGTATCCATGAATATTCTACGGAAGAGAAAGTTATTAAATCCAAGAATAAAATTTAAACTATAATCCAATGATTAAGAATTTATTATGGAAGAAAAATGAAGGAAGAAAATGAATAGAGTTAATCAATCTCATGGAGTATAATAAGTAGTGAAAAGAGGAAAACTGAGGCAAGGAAATCTCCGAGTGTATAATTTACCTTAATTTATATAGGTATAACCAAGTTTCATTGTGACACCAATTTTTGTGAAAAAATTCAACATAAATCAATAGATTCCAATTATGTATATTATAAATAATAAAATAATTTTTAGGGATAGAGAACACAAGGGAATACACTTTGAGAGGCTTCATTATAAAATATCCTATAAAAACTCAAACACTCAATCATCATAAGTCACTATATTCAAATTAACCCAACATTGGTTCTTAAAAATCCATGCACACCCTTAAAAGTCATGAGTTTCTATTAAAAATTATTTTAAGAACCAAAATAACTATTAAAGTAATGAAATCACATAATAATATACATTCTACTATTTTATAAAATGTTATGTGTGTATGGTAGTTGAAAAATGAAGTAAAAAATGAAAATTTTCATATAAAAATCCTATGCATTCAATGGAAAACAAGAGAAGCATGGTTTCCCATTAAATTATATTTATGTACACATAACATAATTTAATTATAAATATAGAACCTAACTTAAATATGCAATAAATTAGTAATTATTAATTAAAGAAATATTTAATAGAGAAAACCAACCTCTGATCTACCACTTCCACAACACGGGACACTAAATCACCAAAACAAGGATAAAGTGTCTTTAAGAGGCAATGAAGAGGAAAACCAATCCATGGAGAGGGAGGTAAGAGGGGGTTTTGTGTCCCTATTGGGGAGGGGAATTTCTGGGGATAGAGTGGTCTGAGAGGTGTGGGGTTATGCAACACTGTTGGCAAGAGGGAGGTCATAGGGGGTTTTCAGGGTTGGGGTTTCCACCAAGGATGATGGATGGAGGTTAGATGTGGGGTTTCATGTCACTTTTAGAGATAGGGATGTCATAGGGGGTATGAATTGCCATTATGTATTGGAACCACTTGGGAGGGGGAGGTCGGGGTAGGGGGTTCTGTGTCACTGCCAAAAAGAGAGAGGTCATAAGGGGTGTTGTGGTAGCCATAAAGGATAGAGGATGGAGGTTAGGGGGGATTCATGTCGTTGTTGGGGAGAGGGAGGTTATGGGGTGGGGTCGTGGGGTTAGGGTCATGTGAGGAGTGGGGGAGGAGAGGTGTGGGGGTCAAGTCATGGAGAGAGAGGGGGAGGGGAGAATTTGATTATTTTAAAACATTTCATGGTGGTTTAATGGAATAACTGAAAATTATAAAATAACTAAAAATATAGCAGCGATTTTATGAAACTGCCTCTTTATTATTAGTATTTTTAAACTGGATTTATTTAAGAGTAGTTAATAAAACCAAAGATAAAAAACCACTGATAACCAGTTCTTTTTATAGTGTTCGCATTATGACTTGAAGTGTGTATTTTCCATTTAAAAGTGATATTTATTTAAAAAAAAATTTGTCACCCACTATAAACTGAGAAAACACACTTTTACAGTCATTATAATTTAGTAAAATTATCCATACACATTTTTTGACATGTTATAATTAACCTCACTTCAATCAAACACATAGTGTGCCTGACATGAAAGTGTATGTTTTCTGATAAGAATAAAAATTTAGATAAAAATAGGTTCTGCTAACTAAAAATAGAGAAAATACACTAATATCGCCTTTTTTATTTTAGTAAATCGATGCACATGAGCCTAATCCCAATTGGTGTGGCCTCTATAAGTGCATTTATGAGACCCAGGTTCGAAACCAGGCAGAGGAATATTTCTGGGTTATTGTAGAACTATTGTAGCAGCACTGTGTGGTACTATTGCAGGTATTGTAGCAGTTATTGTAGTAAGTGTTGTAGTAGTTACTATAGCAGATACTGTTTGGTACTGTAGCATCCAGAACAATTCACTTTGGGCCTCCAGTTTGGGCTTGGAGTCCTTAAAACCCTCAAGCCACCTAGATCTTTGGGTTATTATGGATTTTGAGCCACCTTTGAGTCCTTCGGGGCACCTCAAGTCCTTCGGGGCACATGATCAGTGCAATTTCCCCAGAAAAACTCTACAAAAAAAAGAGCAGACCCAATGCAGGATTCAGAGCAAGGTGCACTCACCAGAGAAGAACCAATGGATTTGGAAGAATGGGAGGGTATGGGTACACCATTGGGATCAACCTGTGCTTTTATGGGAAGCTTATCTAGACGGTCATGCAAAGGTGGAGAGATACCATCATAATACAAATGCTGGGGCGGATCAGTTCCTTGTAGTTATAGTCTGGTTGAATTCCCTAAGACCTTCAGGTCATGTAATATCTCTTAAAGCCTACAAGAAATGTATTCTTTAAGCCAACATTTCTTGTGAGGGTTCCCCCTTATCCCTTGAAAGGGTGGTTATCAAAAAATCAATAAAAAATGAAAGCCTTCGAGCCATTTTGGTATTTTAGTAAATTGATATATAAGTCATCTGTGACTTGTAGTAATTGAACGCACCTTAATATGACAAGTGATGTGCTTGTGTAACTCAATGTGATTTTTTTAGTTTAAAATCGACAATTTATGGTAAAACATGTGTCACAAAGTCAGTACAAAGAAAACACACTCATATTTTTTTGATATATTAGGAAAATAATACATAATTCATTCTTAAAAAGTAATAATCAGTCACATGTCAATCTGATACATTGTCCACCTGGTATGACAGATTTTTTTTTGATTTAAAATCAACATTTTAGTTCAGAACACACATCCCAAAATTGAAACTATGAAAACATGCTCATATAGTTGTGATACTTTAGTAAAATTATTTATAAATATATTTCGACATGTAGGAATCAACTGCACATCAATCTCACACATGGTGTGCTTGTTATGACTCAATGTGTATGCATTCATTTTTAAAAGTATTATTTTAGTTCAAAATGTGCATCACATACTAAAAACTAAAAAACGAACAAAGAATTTATTGAAAATTTAGGAAAATATAAATATAGATTTTTTTATATAAGAATTATCAACACATCAATTTAACCCATGTTGTGGCTAGTAGGACAAAATATGATTGATTTTTTAAATTTAAATGTTATTATAAAATAGATTTCACATACTCAAAACTAAGAAAAATTTATCAAATTATCAATATAATTTTTTTCAGTGATACTTATGTCATTTTTTTACATTAAGGAATCCACCACATGTCACTATGATATATGGTGTGTCTGGTATGAATCAAAGTATGTGTTTTCAGTTTAAAAGTAACATTTTAGTACCCCACAACTTTCACTAACTGAAAAGCATGAAATCACAGTTGAAATATCATAATAATTTAGAAAAATGATACATAAATCATTTCAGATGCATATGAATTAGTTGCATGTCAATTTAACACACAATGTGGTCGATATGATTAAAAGAGTGTGTTTTTATTTAAAATCAACATTTTAGTACAAAACACACTTCAAATACAAAAAACTAAGAAATTTCTTTCATATTTTCTTAATACTTTGTAAAATTATTAAAAATTCATTTGCAATATATATGAATTAGGTGAATGTCAATTTGATACACAGTGTGGCTGGTATGGCTCAAAGTGTGTGTTTTAAGTTTCAATGTATTATTTTAGTTCAAAAGGTGCATACCATACTCAAGATTGGTAAAACCTACTTATATTGTCTTGATAATTTAGAAATATAATCCATAATTCATTTGTGAAAATTTGGAATTGGTTGCATCTCAGTTTGATACACAATGTGACTGGTGTGATTCCAAGTGGATGCTCTCAGTTTAAAAGTGGAATTTTAGTTTAAAACATGTGCCACTTAATGAAACCCAAGAAATTTCATTTAGATTGATTTGAAACTTTAAGAAAAAAATCCATAAGTCATTTATGACATTTATCAACTATTTTCACATCAATAAGATACATGGGGTGATCCATATAACTTGAAGTGCATGTTTTCATTTTAAAATGACATTTTATTTAAAAATAAAACACTCACTGAAAACCAAGAAAAACACTTGGATTGACTTCATATTTTAGTAAAAATTATATATAAGCCATTTTTGGAAATATTAATCATTCACATATCAATTTGTTATATGATGTGTCTGGTATGACTCAATGTTCTTGTTTTCAATTTAAAAATAACATTTTAGTTAAAAAAACATGTATCAATCGGTAAAAACCAAGAGAAAAAACTCATATTTTATTTATAATTTATTTAAATGATTCATAAGTTAATTTTAACATGTATGAATCAATAGTATGTTAATTCTATACACGTTATTTGTGCTATGATGAAAAGTGCATATTTTTATTTAAAAATAATCATTTTAGTTTAAATCAAATTTCACATACTCAAAATTGAAAAAAATAACTCATATTTCTTAGATACATTAGGTAAATGATCCATAATTCATTTTTTATTTTTATGAACCAATCATATGTCAATCTGATACACAGTGTTCCCTGTATGACTCAAAGTGTGCAATTTAAATATAATGGGATATTTTCGTTTAAAACTTGCATCACTCATTGAAAACCAATATAAACCAATGGTATTTTCATAATATGTTATGAAAAGAATAAATAAATCGTTTATAACATAAATTAATCAACACCGCATCACTCCAACATACAGTGTGCCCTTTATAACTCTAAGTGAGGATTTCAAGTTTAAAAGTCACATTTTAGTTCAAAACCCATATCAAATTCATAAAACTTATTATACATGATTATATTTTCTTTATAATTTAGTAAAATTATTCATAACTCATTTTTTATGTGTATGAATCAATCACCCATCAATTTGGAACACAGTAGGCTCGGTTGACAAAAAGTGCATGTTTTCGGTTTAAAAGTGAAATTTTCGTTTATAACATGTGTCACTCCCTAAAAACTGATAAAAACCAATCATGATGTCTTAAAACGTTATTAAATAATCCATAATTGTTTTTTGATTTGTATAAAATCAACCACTTGTCAATACAACACACATTGTTCTCAGGATGACTCAAAGTGCATCATTTTAGTATAAAAATTACATTTTAGTTAAAAAATGTGCATCACTCATTAAAAATTAAACAACCCCTCTCATATTGATTTGACAATTTTTGAAACTCGTCCATAATTCATTTGTGTTGTTGAATAATTAACCTCACTTCAGCCTAACACACAATGTGTCTTCTCAGACTAAAAGTGCGTCTTATATTTAAAATCAGAATTTTAGTTCAAATAACACATCCCAAACTCAAAACCAAGAAAATGTGCTCGTATTTTGATGATAATTCTGTATATAAATCTATAAGTCATTTTTGATTTGTTTGACTCAAACACATGTCAGTATGACACCCTATGTTCCTGATATGACTCAAATTGGTTGTTTTCAGTTTAATAGTGACATTTTAGTTCAAAACATCCATCACTCACTCTTAACCAATACA
The DNA here is from genome assembly GCA_963277665.1 of Viscum album. Taxonomy (NCBI): domain Eukaryota; kingdom Viridiplantae; phylum Streptophyta; class Magnoliopsida; order Santalales; family Viscaceae; genus Viscum; species Viscum album. Next base: position 1,102,123,599 of record OY728131.1, on the reverse strand, counting down.
ACCCATCAGTACTACTCCAATATATTATAAAAAATATCCAAAAATAATTTTTGAACTGTATGATTTAGTCTAATGTCAGTCTTACACTCAGGGAGCCTAGTATATCTCTATGTATGTTTTTTCATTTAAAAGTTACATTTTTTACAAAACACACATCACATACTCAAAACCAAAAAATGAAATCTGATTTTCTTAAAATATTAATAAAATTATTCATAAGTCATTTGAGTCAATTTTAATCAAACACATGTCAATTTTACACACAGTGTACCTGTAATGACTCAAATTGAGTGTTGTTCATTTAAAATGACATTTTAGTTCAAAATCTAGATTCTAACCAAAACCAATAAAATACAATTTTATTTTCTTGATAATTTATAAAAATAATCCATAAATCAATTTTTTTATGTATGAATCATCCACACATCATTCTGACACGTGGTGTGCCTGGTATGACTCTAAGTGTGTTTTTTTTATATTATAAGTCACATTATAATTCAAAACACACATCACATGCTCAAAATAGATAAAACATTATTTTATTGTCTTAATACATTAGTAAAATGACTTATAAGTCATTTTTGATTCTTTTGAATCAACTTTATGTAAATTCGACACATAGTGTTCCCGTATGACTCAAAGTACCTATTTTCAGTTTACAAGTGACATTTTAGTACAAAAATGCATGTCACTCACTTTAAACCAAGAAAAATCACTAAGATTGTCGTTATAATTTTTTTAAATATTACATAATTAATTTTTGAAATGTATGAATTAATCATATGTCAATATGATAGATAGTGTGGCTCTATGACTAAAAGTGAATGATTTTTTCAAAAATTGTGTTTTTAGTTCAAAACACACAACACATGACACCCCTATTGTAAATTATATAAGGGGGAATCTGATGAATGTTTTTTCCACATGAGGTTAAGGTGCTTTTAGATGAAAATATGAAAATTTGGGGACTTTTTTCTTAGTCTCAGGATTAGAACATGGTTAAACTAACCATGCAACCTAAGTGTGTATCCTCTTATAGTAGTGATATTCACAGTCACCTCATGGTTTTCTTAACTGTGTGGGTAAACCAGGTCCCCACTTAAATAGTATTATTTTTACCATTTAAACTCATTTTCAATTTGGGATTCCATCCCAAGCCACACCCATTTAAACCAGCTGACCCAAAAGACATTTTAGGCATTTCCCACCTTCTTTAAGCTTATCCAAGTGGATTTAAAGGGGTTTCTTAATGAATCTTTACCTAGATCAAGAGGTTTTCACTCCCATATACTTATTCTTTTGTTTTATCCACTTTCACATTCTCTAATAACCCTATTTGTCATCCTTGGATAATTATATTGGTTAGGGTTGGTAAAAATTGGGGATTTTGGTTTGGAATGATTGTAATCCATAGTAGGAGTTCCTTTCTAACATATTTTATAAAACAAGATAAGGTTCCACCACTTGAAGTAGTTTTTCAATTTATTTTCATTTATACAATATTTCCATTTATTCTTGATGTTTTAAATTCATGTCTAACCTATTTAATGATGGTGTGGGTAATCTAGGTTTGGTTTTCTAATGTTTTTTTTAATGTTTGTTGGGTTTCATATAGAAAATATTTGGACTTCCATGTTTTAATAGGGGATTGGTTAGAAATGGGTATTTTGGGCTTTCTAAATGTTTGATAAAATTCTAATGATGGTTTTCTATAATAAAATGACATGTTTATTGGGTTTTAATCCAAATTTGGTATTCAAAGTTGATTTACCTTTTTTTACTTCAGAAGGTTTCCATGTTTTAAAGAGTTGTGTGGTTTAATTAAGATAAATAGGGTGTCCCTTGGGTTTATTTGTTTGTGATTTTTGATTATCATGATTTAATTAGAATTGTGTATAAATTCCATCTGGTTTTAAACAGGTATTTCCAATTTTATAAGATATAAGTGAATCCCTGGTTGGAACTTGTGATGTGATATTGATTGTACCCTAATTGTTCCCCCAAGTGTTTTCATTGATGTTTTGTTATCCATGTTTTGGAATCTTTGTTATGTGATTCATGTTGTATGCATGAATTTTGGAACATATTAAGGGAATTTTGAGAGATGGGCTGGATTTGATTATGACGTTAGCCTCAGGGGTTTAGTTATTTTCATATGATGATATTATTTTCTCATGACCACCTTCATTATTATTCCATGGGGAGACTGTGGATGTTAAGTGGGAAGTGGTGGTTAATTATTTGGCTAGTAGATTTTTATCATTTGTTATTCCCCCTAGTTGTATGTAACACCTGGCTATGGGGATTTTCCCCAAGGATACTACTTAGAGTGCTCCGATTTATTAATTTGTGATTGTGAACCTACTGGTAGTAGGTCCACCTGTACGTGTCTTGTGATATCATATTAGTCCTCATTTTTTATACTCATGATATGTATCATATGTTATTCTTTTCATTTTATATTTGTTGGGTTGTGTGTAACTTATTACTTGAATAGAATTTCCTTGATTATTACATTCTCATATGGTTTAGAATTTTTTGGCTAGTGTCATTCCATCTATTTATTTATCATGTTTCTTCTTGATTACTTAACCATTTTTCCTTGATTTACTTTATATTGGGTGTGTGAGATAATTTAACGGAAAATGGGGAATTTGTTTTTAGGTAGATTTTATTTGGTGAAAATTATTTTGAAATGTTCTAAATCTTAGAAGGAGTTGATTTCAAAAGAATGTGATTTTTTAAGGAAAGGGGTCTTGGTTTTCTTTTTAATTTTTATTATTTTGAAAAGGCACCATCTTTGTGAAATGGTTTTAAAAATGGGTATCTTTGAGGAAATGTGCGTTTAAAATTAGTTTTGTTACCATGTTTTTGGTTGAAAATGAAAAAAACACATCACCATGACTTTTTTTTAAACTAACATAATTGGTTTATTTTTTGAATGAAATAAAATAGACTCGGGGTGGTATCCTGATTGCTTTTGATCAAACCCTACAAACTCACATTGGTGGGAATATAGTCTTCATGTCTTGGGTAGGTATTTTCTGGTTGGCCTGTGGCCTCTCTCCATTGGAAAGAAAGTGTTGTTTGGGTGATGGTGGTGATCGGAGAGTCAAATAGAGTTGGCGATCAATCCATTAGTTTAGAGAAAATAGTTTGGTAAATTTTATATGGAATTCTTTCATCATAACTTTGTTTATTTTATCTTTTTATGTAGTAACGTAGCTCTATTTTAAATTCTTTATTATATGAGAGGTCACCAAACATGTATCTTTTCCCTTTATTGTTATTCATTTTTTTTAATGTTTTCATTTGGATTTTGTGTGTGAGACCATCCACAACAATTATGTTTGTTAACCTTAATTCTTTTCATCAGTATGGGGGGGAATGACTATGCTCTTTGGGTATGTAGTGGGTCATATTAAAAATATGATAGACGGATATGGTAGGTTATTTAATTAAAAAATGGTATCATAGGCCTATGTTCTTGAATGGGTTCCAAGGTCATTGAGACCTGCCCTCTAATTATTTGGGGTTCAATATTATAAAGAAGATATAACCACCGGGACTTAGGTGGAAAGTCCAGGGAAGTTTTTGTCCCACTCTTCCTTGAATTAGATCACGAGTTTTAATGGGTGGTCAGTATCCTTATTTTATTTTTTGAGGTTATAGTTAATTTTTGTTGAGATATTTTGGTGTGGAGTGCTACTACTCTGATCCATAGGAATATTTCTGGAGAAATCCCAATAAATTAGTTATTTCAAAGTGAAATTGAAAGGGTTTTAGGGGGTTCACTGTTAATGTGAATAGTTTGTAAAATTTTGCACATTCTATGAAGAAAAGTTTAGATAAACTTCTATTAGAACTCTCAATGTTAGTACATAGTATGAAAAAATGGCTGGCCAAACCTTTTATAGTGGAGAAAGTTTTGATTTTCTTGTGTTTCCCCTTTAATGATTTTAGATCCTTCTTTAACTGATAGTGATTGATATGGTTGTTTGAGTGAAGTCTATTTTTTTTTATTTTTTTCAAATAAAGCTTTAAAACAATTTTTTTAATGATTTATTAGTTGACCTTTTAAAAAAAATTAGTGCAGTTGAGGTGTTTTTGTGTAATGTTTTTAACCCCAATGTATGTGATTTGAGTAATGATGGTTATATTGGGGTGATGTTGGTTTCAAAATGATTTGGATGTGTGGTATGAAATTTTTACAAATATTTTGCATAGAACATTTAAAATTTGATGTTTTTGACCTTGAGTTGGTTTCTTTGAGATTTTCTTCCCCTTGAGCGAATTTTTTTTAAGTCATTTGGTAATTTTGGTTTAGCTTGTATTATTTTTAATTTTTATGTCTGTGTTGAATTTGAAAGTGGGTTGATTGAGGATTTTTTTGTGATGTTTTAGAATGAGTCCCTTGGAAAAGAACCAGATTGTCAAAAAGGGAATTCCTTAGGTAATTTTCCTAGTATTCCAGCATTAGTCTTTCTAGTCTTTGACTCATACCAGACTCATGATGGAGTGGAAGTGGAAAGTTCTTCCTAGATTATGGATTATGCAAGAGAGTTTCTAAAGCATTATTCTAAAATAATCTATGATTAATGAGGTTCCCGTGAAGATATTGAGTGAAAAGCCAATTTTGAAGGGACTTTCAACTTTCTACGCACTCCTAAAACCTCTAGGGTGAGGTTCACTATTTCTTTTTTTATAAGTTTGATCATGTAATGATGAAAAATCTCTATTCATACCCATATATTTAAGTTTATCTCTTAGGGATACTTCCAGGTCACCACAATTCATCATTTTGTCCTAAATAAGAGATATTCTATAAAGTGATTTAATTTTTGGGTACCTCCAATGTGATCAATCAGTGAGAGGCTATTTTAAAAATTTAACTGCCCTAATACCCTTCTCCCTAGAGTTTTATATTTCTAACTTGAAGAATTAATGGCTATTTTCTCAATTTAATCATCAATAATTTTATTTTCTAGTGCATTAGTCAGTCCAAACTACCTTTATAGAAGTATATTATAAGTCTGTCATTGTTGAGGAAATCATAGCAAGATAACCTATAATGGGTGGTTCTTTATTTCTAGTGAGATATGGTAGAGACGAATCTACTATAATGAAGGGGAAATAAGGAGTTAGTGGTGATGGAAATCCATATTCACAACCTACCATTATTGTTTATGTAAATTGGATATCAAAGGTGTATTTTTAGGGTGTTCTATCTAGTAATTTTCAACCATCTAACCAGTTAGCTCTGAAGACCTAACATATAAATTTCTATAATGGTTACATACATAGGTTTTGTGAGTTGGTCATGAATCAAAAAAATAATTCTTGAACCGATTTTGGATCTAGCTATTGTTCTAAGTTGTTTCTTCCTTTGGAGAGTTTTAAGATAAGCATTGTTTGGGAGTATCTTCTTTCATAATTTTATTTCATTTTAGGACTTGTTATATATTTATTTCATCCAGTAATTTTTTCTATAATGGGTTAAATGGATTTTGAACCTAATTTTGTATCTTTATATATTTTCAATCCTTATTAATTCTCATTTCCTTTTTATTCTTATATTTCATTGGTATAGACATCGGAATGGCCAAGGGAGAATGCCTTGATTCTTTGGGTATACTTTTGTTTCCATTTGAGTTGTGGGCTATAAATATTTTTTCTTTTGATTAGGATTTACATGAGATTGTATTTCAAGGAGTAGGATCTATACACACTCAAATGTCACATTCAACCCTTAGGTTAGTTTCAGGATGTTTCTTATGAAGTTATGCACTTTTTGTGCTTCTTTTTTCATATTCCTTAAGTTTTGATGATCTATTTTTGAGATCCTTTGGTATTTTTGTCACTTATGTTCTTCTATTAGTCTCTATTTGGTTTAGTATGGTTGGTATTTATTCAAGTGTTGTATTTAGAGATTCCAAGAATTCAGTTTCTCAGTTTCATCCTCTTATTATGAGGATAGAAGATGTTAGTTGAATAATTATTTTATATTAACTCTAAATGGTGGAGAGACTGATCTTTGATCTTAGTCCCATATAATATTTTTCAAAATGAGTTTTTGATTTGGTCTAGTGACCTTATAGTTTTTTTATCAATGATGTCCCCTTTTGTGGTTTTTTGAGATGGTTGTTGTGGTCAGTGGAATCATGTTTCTATAGAGATGGTCTTCCTTTTTGGTGTTTCTATCTATATTTCACCACTATAAATGAAATATTAATAGGTGGGGGACCTCTTTTAGGTATCTATGTGTATATTAATGTAATTTTGAGGTGATCCTTTGGGAATCCTTTGGTTAGGATGTAAATTAATTTGGCTCTAGTAACCTCATATGTTAAAGAGGTAGTTTTTTTAATTTTTTCAAATGATCTAATTGGGAACTCAGGAGGATATTAGGATAAATTGTGGGTATCTTAATGATTCTGAATTCAAGTAAGATCATAGGAGTGGTTATCCCAATTCGTATATTATTTAATCCTCATGTTAGTTTAGTGGGGAGTCCTCCTCTCATGACCTATAGTGCATCTCCTTGTGGTTATTCTGAGGGAATAGGGTTTTCATTCCTCATGACATTTTCTTTGAGGTTTTATATGTTGGTTATAAATTGATCCCTAATTAGTGAATTTGTATTCTTTTAATTCCCACATTTAAAAAGTTTTCATGGACCGTATGGGGGTAGAAAGTGACATAGTGGGGAGTTTATAACACCCTCTAAGTCACTTTTATTTTAGGGTATTTTTTGGATGGGTTTTCCCCTCGAGTTCAAGGTGTTTTGGGCTGAAATATGAAATTTTGGGGATATATTTCTGAGTCACAAAGTTGGAACATGGATAAACTAACTATTCATCTTAAGTGTACATCCTCATATAGTGGTGATTTGTACATTCACCAATTGGTTTTGTTAATAATGTGGTTAAATCATGAAACTCATTAAAAGATAGTTAATTTTTCTATTTCAACTCTGTTTTAATTAGGTATTCCACCAAAATCCAACCCAATTCAAACCAGCAGATCCAAATGCCTTCCAAGGGATTTTTGTCACCTTCTTCAAGATTACCTAGGTGGATTCAAGGTTATTTCTTAGTGAATATTTACCTGATTCAATATACTAGGGCTCCCATATAATTTCTCTTTGGGTTTAACATCTTTTTGTATTCTTCTCTAACCCTAGTGGTCATTATTTTAGGATTTTAATAGTTAGGTTTGGTATAAATTCATAATTTTGTTTTAGAATGGTTGTGAAACATAATAAGAGTTCATTTCCAAGTGATTTCATTAAAGGTGACAAGGTTTCACCACACGAGGTAGGTGTTTCCATTTAATTTTATTTTATATATGATTTCTATTGATGATTTATGTTTGAAGTTCATTTCTAAACTAGGTAATGTTGGTTTGAGTTATCTAGGTTTTTTTTACAAAAAAAAATTCTTATTTTTTTGTTTTTTATATGAAAATAATGTTAAATTCCAAGTTTTAAATTGTGCTCGGTTGAAATTGGGTATTGTATGCATTTTAAATGTTTTATAAAATTCCCAGGATTGTTTTATCTTAGAAAATAACTTGTTCATTGGGTTTAAATATTAATGTTTTTTTCAAAGTGGGTTTACCTTTTTTTGTTTAGAGGGTTTCTATGTTTTAAAGGGTGGTGTGGTTTAATTAAGTGAAATGGAGTTTCCTTTGAGTTTGTGTCTTTGTGATTATAGATAATCTTGATTTATTTGGAATTATATTTGAAATATAACTTTTTTTAAAATGTATTTCAAAGTGTATATAATATAAGTTAATGATCATTTGGAACTTGTGATGCGATGTTGATTGTTCCCTTATTGATCCTATTTTCATTATTGATGATATTGTTTTATCCATGCGATGAATTATTTTTTATGTTGCATGTTGTTATCATGGATTGGGGATCCTATTAATTATAGTGCAGGAGGCAGAATGGACATGATTATGGTGTTAGACCAAGGCATTTTGTTATTTTCATTTGATGACATTTTTTTCTCATTGAATACCTCATTAATTATTCTATATTGAGAATGAAGTCGTTAAGTTAGTAATAACTGGACATTGGTTGGATTGAAAAAGTTTAGCACTAGCTATTCATCCCTAGGATTACATAACACCTAGTTAGGGGGATTTTCCCCAAGGAGACTACTTAAATTATTCTGATTGGCCGCTAACCTGAAAGTAGTAGTTCCACTTGTACATAGATTTTATTTCCCCATTAGTCCCCATGGTGTTTCCTCATGAAATATATCATTTTATATCATTTCATTTTTATATTTATCGACATATGTGTTTATTATTACCTAGATGGGATTTCCTTGATGATTTAATTCTTGTATGGTTTATCCTTATTTTTTCTTTGTGTTATTCTATCCATTTATTTAGCATGTTTCTTCTTGATTACATACTCTTGTTTTATTATTTTCCTTGATATATGGAATATGAGAAATTTTAAAAGAAATGGTGGAAGTTGTTTTTAAATTTTCTTGTCTTTGGTGGAAATTATTTTGAAAATATTTAATCCTTGGGAGGGTTTGATTTCAAAAGTGTGTGGTTTTGTAAGGAATGGTATCTTGGTTTCCATTGAAATTAGCATTTTTTGGAAAAGCACCATCTTTATGAAATGGTTTAAAAAGTGGTCACTTTTAGGAAGTTTATGTTTATAATTAGTTTTATTCCTATGTTTTGGGTTAAAAATGAAAACCTAATATACCATAACATGTTTTTAAACTATCATAGTTATTTTCTTTTATGAATGAAATAAAATAGACTCATGGTGTTATCCTACTAGAATCGGATCACACCCAACATATTAACATTTGGGGGTATGTGGACTTCGTGTATTGTGTGGGTATCTTATGTTTGGATTTTCAATGCTCTCTATTGGAAAATTAGTGTTGTTAGAGTCATGGTAGTGACTGGAGAGTCACAAAAAGTTTTTTATTGATCCCTTAGATTCAAGAAATTGTCTATCTTGAGTTTATTTTGGATTTTCTTTGTCTTTTGTTTTTGTTTATTTCATCTTTAATTGTAGTTCTAATTAACTATATTAAATTCTTGCATATATCATATGCCCCTTGGAATGTATATATTCTATTTATCTTTTTGTCGTGTTTGGAAGTTTTTGTTTGAATTTTGAGGGTGAAACCATTCCCAATGATAATGTTTGATACCTTAGATTCTTGTTGTCATCTCGGGAGGGGGGGAGGGGATAATGAATCTCTTTGGGTATGTAGTGGGATATCTCTGAAATCCAACAGATGGATATCCCATTTTTGGCTCATTAAACATCACATATTAAAAACATTGAAATTGTGATAAAACTTTCATGATAATTTAGGAAAATTATCCATAAGTGATTTGTGATGTGTAAAAATCAACCACTAGTTAATCTGATACACGGTGTGTCTGGTATAACTCAAAGTGTGTGTTTTGAGTTTAAAATGACATTTTATTAATTTATTTTAACATATTAATGCTTAAATTATTTCTTTATAGTATTAATAATTTAAGAATTTATTTCTATATAGTTAAAATATTTCATTAAAGCACTAGTTAGTTTTCCAGAAACTGATAGAATGATCAGACACTTCGGTGGGAGTCTAAAGAAAATGAAACAATGTTTTTAAATTTGCTGATATTTTTTATAAATTTTATATACCCAAATATAATTGTACATGCCAATGTTAATGTATTGAGAAATGTTTGAAATGTTTGTAAGAATTGTACAATGTTTTTCATATATTATAATATAAATTTAATTAATATTTATTTAAACAATGTTTTGTGGTAGTGTTCTATAAATTGAAGCATCTCACTACTATAACCGATCTTTTGTCAACAAAAAAAAACTAATGAAGGATCATCTTTATTAATTCTATGAATTGTGTAGAAAAATGGTTCACTTTATAAGTTCCTTTTACCAATAATAAAAACCATGAAATTTTAATATATTTTACAACATAAGATCTTTTTTAGTGGTGATGATGACCATTTAGAGAACTGATAAATATAATACCTATAGTAGTGGTTTCTTTGTATATATTCACTGCTTATGTTAATAGGTTTATGTCATAATTAATTATTCTTTATTTATTCTTTACCTATCATGCCTCATAAGTAAATGATAACTTACACTATAAACAACCCTTAGATAATTATTTGAGGCCACTCATTTATATTTTTTTCCATTCCCTAAGAAACTTAGGGGAGAAATAAAAATAATTTTATGAATATGCTAAAATGAATAATAAATTTCTCACTGAGGGACTAAGGATTATTTAAATTATTAAAATGTAATTTGTAACCCATGTATGTATCTATTATTCCAAAGCTACTAAACTATTGGATCATTTGTTATGAGATCTATTTTATTTATACTAATGTAAAAATATATCCTCCAGCTTCGGGCTACTGGAGTTTGGGTTATTATATATTTATTTTTAGATTGTTGTATCATTGCACCTGAAATTTTTCTCATCTGATATATGTGATAAAGTTCCCAAGAATTTTTATTTTACATTAAATTTTTTTTTAAAGTATAAAATTATAATTAAATTTAACTCATTTTAAATGTGATTGAAATTTATGTTTTAAAAGGAAAACATTCACTAAAAATTTGACTATTTCATCTTATACATATAAATCATATTTTTTTATTATAGAATACATTAATCCCATGTCATACATGAGTTAAATTATATTTTTCAAAATGTTTATAATTGTTCATGAGATAAATTTTATTCATTAAAAAATAAAATGATATATGCAAAATTTATCTCATATTGAACGGTGGATAAATTTCATTTTATAAAATATTTATTTATTTATTTAAAATTTATCACATAATGTAGATGAGATTAATTTCATTTTTTAAAAATGTGTCATTTTAGTTGAGATAAATTTCAAATTTTAAAATTTAATATAAAGTGAAATTAATTTTATTCCTTACAAATGATATATTTTAATTAAATTTTTTATTTCATTTAAAATTAAGATCATTTGATGCATGAGATAAATATTATTTTACTAAATTTGGATCATTTAATATAAATTTTTTATATCCTTATATGATTTTTATTTTTATTGATGTAATATAATATGTGAATGTTTTTCTCATCTCATAAATGAATATATTAGATAATATAAAATATGTTTCCTTGAATGAAAAACATGTGCATTAGATGAATATCATTTTTAATAATATTTATTAATATATATAAAATTCATCCCAAATAATACATGAGATGAAATTCATATTTTAAAAGTTATAACATAAAATTTGAAATTTATGTCAACTTGTATCTATGAAAAATTTCATTTTTGAACAATTTTATTATTATTTATGAATTATATTAGTAACATATTTATTTTTTTTAAATATATATTTTACATAAGAAGAAAACCAATATCCTCGGGCTTTCAAGGTTACATACATACACTATAATGATAAAATAAATCATATGTATCCTACTGTATGTTTCCCAAGATGCTCTCACTCTTGTCATCTGAATATTTTATATATTTATTTTAAATCAATATAATTTTTATGATAAACCTATATATTTTTTTATGCTAAATATAAATAAAATTTTCATTAATAATAATTGTTTTTATTTTTTTAATAATTTATTTTAAATTTTTATTTTAAATGAAGGTTTTTTTAGTTAACAAGAGCATTGTAGCATGATAGTCTTAAAAAATTATTAAAGGGATAAGAAGAGGAATAAAATTTGAAGTTGTATGGAATGCACAAATCCATATTGTTAACTTAAATAAATCAATATTCATTAGTAAAATTAGCGTCACAAATTGAATCAACATGGTGATTTATGTATATATTTTTCATGGTGTTGCACCTGTGATGAAGGAAGTGATTTGGGAAGAGGATAATGTAACATTATTATATGCTTTCTATATAATATTAAAAAATAAAATAACAAAATATTGATTCTCTCTTCAATATCTCTTAAAGGGTGCATTTATACTAGATAACTATTGAATTAATTTTTTATTAAGGGTAATTAGAATGACTTATAAATTCGCTAAGACAATTATTATGAATCAAAATATCATAGATGCTAAAGGGAAAGTAAACTCACACCCACCACAGATATAGGCACACATGATAAACCAAGAAACATAGAATACATTAATTGGTCATCGTGAGGATGGATCATTTTAATTATATAATTATTGGTAATAACTTACATGGAAATATTTTTATTAATAAATTTGATTAATAATTTTTAATTTATAAAAAAATGAGTGCCTAATATAATCAATGTTCATCCAAACCAATTTACCCCTAACATAAAGCAAGTATGGGGCGGGCTTCAATTGAAAATAAATGGTATTTATTTTAAATATACAGAAATAATATTACATAGAACGAAATGAAAACATAATTATGTTCCTTTTTTATATGTGGATTAATGATTAAAATTTTAAATCCACTCTCATCCCACGTCATGTGCTATAAAAGGTGGATAATGTTAATAAATACATAATACTAGCAGATGAAAACACATAAAGAGTATGGGAATCATGTGTATTTATAATATAAAAAAATTATTTTTCTTTAAACTCGTATTATAGAAAAATTAATAATCACTTTCCTATATTTATTATCCATTTTAGACAAAATAATAATCATCAGTTCTACTCGATGAACAATAAGTTTCAATGGCCTTGAAGTGGAAAAAAAGATAGTCCTCTCAAAGGTATGAGCTTTGGAGTGTCTCCTCGAAAAAAAAATTGGGAAAAAAATACATATGGGAATGAAGACAAAAAAATTGATAAGATATAGGCATGAGTTAATGTTCTATAATAGAAAAAGTAATCAGCATCCTGAGTCGTTAGATACTGTTGGGGGAATAAATCAAAGGAAAAAAAACACAACAGCAACCACTATATGAGCATCAACCGCTAAAAACCCAAAGAATTACCATATTTTCCCTTTATAATTTATTGATTTTTTTATAGATTTATTTATACAAAAAATTATGTGATTTTTATAAATTTTAGCTTTCTCTACACAGAACACCAAGGTTAGCATGCATTACAGGAAATAATGAGTTTTACCAGAGAATAATATATTATTAAAAATATTATTATTTAATATAATAATATATAACCTAGATGTTAAATAGTTTATCACAGGATTAAATAAATTATAAAAACATATAATTTAATTAATTGGTTAAAAATTAATTAGAAATGAATATAAGAAACAATTGAATATAAAGGGCATGTTTTTATAAAAAAATATTTTTTTGCTCAAAATGGGTTTTTCTAATAAATAAAATTAAATAAAATTAGTGATTGATATTAATATAGTTTATATATTATATTTTTTATAAAAATTATATTCATTAAATATATTTTAAAGGTATAAGATAAGAACAAGCCTGATATCTTACATAAAAATCAATATTTTTCAAAACGCACTTTTTACACCTTTTAATGGATTACCTATTTTAAATCCAATTTTTTGGATATTTTCAAAATCTCATATGTCAAAATAAAATAAATTTTGGGAAATATAAACCAAAAAGTTTATTTAGGGTGATATTATGGTATTTTTTGTGATGTTTCATTTTTTAATGAATAATGAAAATTAATGAATTTTAATTCAAAACTATTTTTTTGTCTAATTTATTTATAATTTTAAATTATATTTTCTTAATGGTTTTAAATATTAATTAGATTAATTTTATATAAATTAATCCAATTTATCTAATTTTAATCAATTTAATTTTGAAATTGAATATAAAAACAAATTAAACTTTTAAATATTTTTACATTAAAAACTTGTATTTTCATGTCGTCAATAGGACTAAATTTAAATTAATTTCTATCCCTTATGTGATTGGAAATTGTTAAAATGGATTCCATATTTTTAATCATAATAATTTATAATTTCTAATAAATTAAACTTATAATTTTAAAAAAAATATTAGTGAAAGTAATTAACATTAATTATATCAATTAATGTAAAACAAAGCTTAATAAGGGACTAAACCTTAATCTTATGTGTAAAAATTACCTATAAACATGTAAAAACATATTTAACGGACATATTTATGACACCTCACATATAATGATCCATAATAGTCTATTTTAACACTTTGGGGACATGTAATACTTGGGAAACACATAATTCTTTCAAAAACACCAAGTGTGTCCTTTCCCTCCGCTGTAAAAAGGCACTCACCCCTCCCACTTCCTTGAAACTATAAATAAACATTTTATAAACCAATATCTACCAAAATATATCCTTAAAATACATCCCCTAACCTAAAATCCCCACCCTTGGTATAAATCCATCCAAGGAAGCCCTTCGGTGTAACCGAAAAGAAGTTACCAGAATAATGGGTAGCATCCATCCTAATGATCATTTGTTTTATTTTCCTTTACAATCTTAATATTATCCTTATTTTATGCCTCTATAACAAAACACCAACCCTAAATATACTGATTTTTTTTATTTTATGGTTTTTACCTACACTTCACATACTTCTATCTAATGGGTAACGAACTTACCATTTTAGTGAATGACAAACAACATCCTCATGAAAAAAAGTTGTTCGTTTTTAATTTAACACCTAACATGGGGGGTATTGTGATGGTAACTATATTAATATATGATATTTATTATGTATTTATTATTTTTTTAATTCATTTATAACACATACCTTTATGCATTCCATTTTGTGTAAATATGATAACATCGTTTCTAGAACTGTGGACTACCACCCCCCTCAAAGTGATGTGACTTATTCACACTATACATGGAACATATAAAGTATGGATTTAATTAAATATATGTAAATTAATTAAATATATATTATATTCATGAAACAATAACCTTTCTGAAAACATAATATATCCTTTTATTTTTTTTATCTTTTTTACACCTTAAAAAGTGATAACGTCGATTGGGGACGTGTTGACTACTACCTCCCCAAAAAGTTGTGATTCCGTTTACATCAATAGAACTATATTTATAAGTATATAAGATTAAGTAACATTGTATTAAGGATATAATTATCACTTTATAATTATGTAATTTTTCTTACCTTCTTTCCATAATGATTATTGAAAATGGGAACTCTTCTCATGGGTACATACAGTCTACTGTCCTCATGATTGTAACTTTGGATCATTTTTCATAACTATATATCATGAATGATTTTAAAATTATAATATATATATAAATATTATAATTATATCCTTTTAATTATTCTGTATATTTTTATATAATGTCCCCTTTGACCATAGTCTACCTAACAATGTTGTTTAAACACATGAACCGAATTTGTTCAAAACACCCGACAAAAACATAATTGATTAAGTAGTTATTTAAAAAATTGTAATTAGTGAAATAAAATTAATTATAATAATGAAAAAGGATATGAATAAATTAAATAATTAACATAAGTTTGTTATTTAGGAATATAATGACACACATGTCATGCCAGACTTAAGGTAATGGATTTAGTCTCGATTTACATTCCATAGAGACTTATTTATTATTATGAACACATTAACTATTTTATGGTATATATAATTACCTTTTAGACATTATATCATGAATCTACTTATTATTATGAAATTTTATGTTTCATTTAATTTTATTCCTTCATGGGGATTATGATTCAAATGTTTCAAAGTGGTATGGATTACTTTGGAATGTTTAATGATTATTTTCCTCATGAATGTTTTCATGATCTTTAAATGGTATTTCCGTTCATCAACATAAACAAATCTTATTGTTAATTATCCTTAATTGAGAAATTATTGATAAAATCATATTATCTATTAAATATTTTTAATTGATGATATGGCATAATTTTTATTAATTAAATTGATTATTATACATATGAGGAATACATTGGCTTTCTTATGTGATGGGTGGGGCCCTCTATATCCCCACGATGCATCAGTTGGTTTCATGGGAAAAACTATATTTGGGTATGGAAAAGTACATACCCATTTATTATATTATTGTCATAAATCTTTGATTGTACTATATTCTTGTCATGAATCCTTGACAATAATAGATTCTTAACATGAAGCCTTGACAATATTTGATTCTTATCATAAAACCTCAATGATATGTTTTAGATATCCATCATTATTAATTCCATAATTATGTATTAATTTAGTGTTATTCCATGTGATTATTTAATGTTTTATATTACCCATGGTGAAGTTTCATTCTCAGATTATTGATTAAATTTATTGTGTTTCATTTATCTTCCTTTACATATTGATTATTCTTTATCTAGTTATTTTAATGGCTTGTGCTATCCGTTATTTACCTTTCCATGTTGATTTATTCTCATTGTTTCATTATATTTTCCACTTTACATTCACTTACTTGTCATTAATGTTCATCTTTATTTTGTTTCCATTCCCTAATTTGTGAAGAGGAATTCTTTGAATGTGTTTTCAAGTAGGTTGTCCAATTCATTTTATTATGTATCTTGTTTTATTATCTATTTTCCAATGTAAAATGGGATTCATGTATGTAATATGGCCTTCCAAAACAGCTAAACTGGTTGGTCCTTTGAGATTTGATTCCTTGTAATCATGTAAATCTAAAAAAATAATGAATCGGCTCTAGGATTCTGTGGTTAGGGTATTACAGTTGGTATCAAAGGTAAGATTAGTAAAAAACTTGGAAACTAGATTTAAAAAATTCTTGTTAGAGAACATGAACCTATGATAGAATTTGATGTCAAGTATAGATGAAAATCCTTGACTCTTGGTATGGAAGAGACTGTGTGGTAATTACTAGAAATTCATCCATGTATGGATACTAAAAGTGGGAGTGGTTATGGAATAGATTTATCTAGGAGGAATAACTCTGACAAGATGTGTTGGGCCTAAATTGGTGTATCTTGGTACATAAAAATAGACTTTAATACACACCTAGTCTGACACTCTCAGGGCATATACATAGGATTATTAATGATTTATTTACAAAACATTGTGGATGAATTAAATATATCCCCAAAGAAATCATGTTTATGCTAATGAAATTATCTATGCATAGGTTTTTCAATTTATCTTAAGTGATAGTCCATATTAAGAATTATACAAAGTTAATAAATTTTATGATTTAATATATTATATTCTATTTTCTAGAAATAGAAACTAAAAGGAATATGTGTATTAATACTCATGGTAAATATTGAGGTTTCGCTGCTGAGAATGTCAATATATCTAGTATTGGAACTGAGCAAGATATAGACATATTGGTGATTCTTAATAAGGTTATGACATGTAACCTTTCTTATATATAGAAACTCATTCCACAACGAGACTCTATTATGTTGGATAAATTTATACGATAGAGGCCCCCACTAATTAGTGGGACTCTTGATCTAAATACAATTGAGAAATAGATTAAATCTTTGGATACAATATTTGCGCTGTTGAGATGTGGTGAAAATCAAAAGGTTACACATGCAATGTATTTTCTCAGAGATAATGCCGACACATAGTGTTCATTGATCCAAAATACTAGGGAAGAATATAATATAGAACTCATTAAATAGAAACCTTTCAAGGAGACATTATTCAATAAATAATTCCCTTAGGAGAAATAAATTTGAGATGAAGATAAATTTACTTAGTTTAAATAAAAAATAGGAAGAAAGTGTGGTGGATTATTAATATACCTTTACAAGGATAAAAATGTGTTCAATTGATTTCATACACAACATGAAATTCAATATTGAACATTTCTTTGATGTTCTAAAGACAAATATCTCAAGGGAACTGGTGTCTCAGACATTAGTCTCATAAAACAAAATATTTTTATGTCCTGTCCAGACAAAGAAAGAATACTAAAAGTATTATGGAATCAAAGGGAAGTAGTATAATAATATGTATGTAGTTAAAATTTTGGATAAAGAGAGAATTGGTAATAAGGATTTTCTACCATTTGATATTTGAGTAAGGAAACAAATTGGTACATTATCAAAATAGAATTTAGTTTTATTAAAGTGCGGAGAAAAATGCCACAATGTTCACTGTTGTAAGGGAAAGATATAAAATTAAAATTCTCAATGATTCTAATATAAGGATAGGGGACACTAAAAAAATAAATATCTTCTACATCGAAGGAATATACAAAAAAAAGAGGCTAATGGATCATGGTTAAGATTATGCAGCTACCATAGATGAAAACGAATGATTAATGTTCTTATATTTGGATTCAAGAATTATTTCATTTGAGTATTTTATCGATGATGTACTGGTTATAAGAATTATTGAATATATGTGAATTGTACTATAGTAATTTTGTGTTAAGGATTTGAGATTATATGCTGAATTGTACTAAGACAAGTTATTCAGTAGAATGTATTATTTTTGAAAACACATGGTTGAGGGAGATAAAAGCCTTAATATTTTGATAATGTTGATAAATTTTTTTGGGATGATGAAATGATTGATTTGGATTTTTGATTAATACCTTGGTAGAGATTAATTATTTGTCAACAATGTTGTTTATGCCATCATTGATGAAGTTTATAACACTTTTTTATATAAGGAATATATCCAATAACATGTTTTTTTTACTTTAGGAATAAGTAATAATGCATTTTTGATATAAAGTTTTAGCGTAATTTAATTTACTACCATATTTCAAGAGAATACATGATGACGGTGTTAACAAGTTTGGTATGTTATGATTAAAGATATAATTCAAGTTAATTCAAGGATAATGAAAAGTTACTTTTTGAAATTTGGTGACCTTCTTTATATTGTGTTCGGTAATAATCTTTTGGAAACATTATCAATTTAATAACTGTTTTAAGTTGATCTTTTAATGTGGTTTTAGATATTAATGTGTTACTTCACTATATGAAGCATCTTGTACTAAGAGATGAATTAGAAATAGTTCAAGGAACAAGAAAAGGATAAGATTTTGTTTATGACATAGAATAATATGTTCACTTAAATTCGTATAGAGTGAATGAATTTCTAAACAAAAGGAAATAGGGGTTTGAAACAAAAAAAATCCAACTATCGTCATTTTTTATGATATCAATGATATTTTCAAAATATTAGTTTAAGATGTTGTGGTCCTAAACATTAAACTGAACATGTTCTCTAGAACTCTACATCAGAATATGATTGTTATATTTTTCTTCCATATCCATGTTTCCATTTCCCACCTATGTTCCCCTACCAGAAACCTAGATACGTAACCATACATTCCCTTATCTCTTATTAACAAGATGTGTCATTAACTCTATTTATGATGTTTTTTTAACAATAGTTTATTTTCCAATATCAATACCTTGATTACCTAGATCAAGTATAACTTGCAAGGATGCAATTTATTTAAGTTGGGGAGAATGTAACACCTCAAAACAATAAAATACTTTCCATTTCATATAAATTTGATTTTCCCCAAATATATTTGTATGAAAACAATAAGTTATGCTTATAATGTTTAGGTACTTCTATAGAAGGCATCGAGTTTATCTTGTGTTACATGAAAGACCAAGTTTTACCTAACAATAATATATTATTAAAAATATTATTACTTAATACAATACGATATAACCTGGTCAATAAATTTATGATTATATGAAAATGTACCTTATGAAAATATATGTCTAAATTCATTGGTTAAAAATTATTTAGAATTGAATATAAGAACCAATTTAATATGAAGGGAATGTTTTTATAAAAACTATTTTTATGCTCACAAAGATGTATTATACTAATAAATTAAAGTAATTTCAATTATTGAGAGATATTATTACAATATATATATATTTATTTATTTAATTAAATATTTTTTATATTAATACAATAAATTTTATAATCATAATATAAGAACAAACCCACCAATTCACATAAAAATCAATATTTTTTAAAGGCACTTTTTACACATTTTAATGTAAAACCTAATTTAAATAATTTTTTTTGAACTTTTA
This sequence comes from Viscum album, assembly GCA_963277665.1. NCBI lineage: Eukaryota > Viridiplantae > Streptophyta > Magnoliopsida > Santalales > Viscaceae > Viscum > Viscum album. The sequence goes on along the minus strand of OY728131.1, from coordinate 1,102,103,614 downwards.
TAAATATTATATATCAAAAAAATATTTTTTAAAGATGAACATAAAAATTATGTTTGCTTTATTTTTTTGGTATTTTTATGTGAAGTTTCATTTTTTTTAATGTATAGTGAAAAATAATGAATTTTAACTCAAAATTGATTTTCATTTAATTAATTTATAACATTAAATTATTTTTTAAAATGTATTTATGTTTAATTGGATTAATTTTTTATAAATTAATCCAATTTAGGTAATTGGAATCAATTTCACTATGGAATTTATTGTATAAACTTTTGAAACATCTGAACATTTTTACTTTAAAAACTAGCATTTTTATCCCATCTATAGGATTAAATTTTAGTTAATTTATCATACTTAAATTATAGAAATTTGGAAAAATAGATTAAATATTTGGAATTATAATAATTTATAATTTATAATAAATTCCATTTAGTTTTTACCAAAAATATTGGTGAATGTAATTAAAATTAATTATATCTACAAAACTAAAATTAAGCTTAACATGGGACTAAACCTTAATCATAAGGAGTTAAATGACCTATAAATTTGTCTAAATTTTTTTTTATGAAAATATTTATTCCTGAACCCTGATAGGTTTAATGATATTCTATTTAAATACTTTGGGAACCAGTCATACTTATGGAACACATAATTCTTCTAAAAAATACCAAGTGTGTCCTTTCCCTCCACTAAAAAAAGAACTCACCAATCTCACTTACTCACAACTCTGAAGACACTTTTTATCAACAAAAATCTTCCCAATTAGATCATAAAATTCTATCCCATAAAACTAAATGCCTCAAATTGGGCATAAATGCATAAAAGGAATCTCTTTATTGCAAACCAAAAGGAGTTACCAAAATTAGAGGTAATATCCTTCCTCAAACTCTTAAGTTTTATTTATCTTTCCACTCTTTCAATTCTCATTAATCCATTATTGTGTAAAAATAGTATCCTTAATATAATTAGATGTTTTAATGTTAAGTTTTATACCTAAACTTGCACAAAATTCAATGAAATGGGTTTCAAACTTACCATTCTAATGTACGATTAACTACCTCCTTAAGAAAAAAAAGTTGTTTGTTTTCCCTTACCACCTCACATGGGTATAAATTATGATGAACACACTAATAATATATGATCTATATTAAATTTATTATATATTTTGTCTTCTATAATTATTTTGTAACACATACCATTATGCATCTCATTTTATGTTAATACGATGACAACATTTGTGGAAATGTGGACTACCGCCCCTTAAAAAGATGTGAATCATTCACACTATACATGGAACATATATTGTATGTTTTTAGTTATTAGTATTTTATATATATTAAATATATTTTATTTTAATGAAATATTTACCTTTCTATAAACATAATATATCATTTTATTTATTACCCTTTCAGTGTACTAGAAAGTGATAATGTCCATCGTGGACGTGTAGACTGCTGCCTCACCGACACGATATGATTCCTTTTACATCAGAAGCCTTATATGTATAATTATATATGATTAAAATAATTATTTATTATATAATTATCATTCTATAAAGATATATTTTTACTTACCTTTTTCCGTAATGATCCTTGAAAAATGAGAATGTTGCTCTTGCATATGTATGGCCTACCGTCCCTATGATTGAAATGGTAGTTTATCTTTCATAACCATATTTCATGATTGGTTTTATAAGAATAATTGATGTATAAATATGATAATTATTCCATAATTATTATTTTATAGAGTTTTATATAATTACCGCTTTGACTATATTCGACCTAGAAAATTTGTATTAACACATGAACCGAATTGTGTTAAAACCCTTAATGTAATCATAATTTTTTAAGTAGTTGTTTACAAAATTATAATAAGTGAAATAAAGGTAAATATACACATAAAAATTTTTCAAAAGAAAATAAATAATTTATATAATTTTATTATTTAGGAATATAAATACATGCATAAGAAGTTGGACTCAAGGTAAGGGATTTCATCTCAATCTTCATTCCATTGACACATATTTCTTATTATGAACCAATTCACTTTTATATGAGGTATATAATTTCCTATGAAATTTCATATCACAAATATATTTATTATGATGATATTATATGTTTCATTAAATTTTATTCCGTCATGGAGATAATGATTCAAAAGTTTCAAAGTGGTAGGAGACACTTTGGAAAATTTATTAATTATTTTTTCCAACAATATTTTAATGATACTTAAATGGTATTTACATTCATAAACATCAATGAACCTTTTTTTAATTATCATACATTGGGGAATTATTGATAAAATAATATTTTATATTCAATAAAAATATTTTATGGTAATTCTCATTTCTATTAATTAAATAAAATTTTCTAAATATGAGAAAGTCATTGGATTGCATATGTGATGGATAGGGACCAATATAGAAACTTGACGAATAAGTAGGTTTAATGGAAAAAAAGATATGGTTTTAGCCAACCCATTACCCATTTGTTATATTCTTAGTATTAAGCCTTAATAGTATTATATTCTTCTAAAGAAGCCTTGACATTTTTATATTCATGGCATAAAGGCTTGACAGTATTAGATTCTTAGAATAAATCCTCGACAATATGTTTTAGATATCTATAGTTACACATTACATCATAATGTATTACATTATTTTTATTCAATTTGATTATTCATTCAATTATAATATCCATGGTTAATTTTCATTCTCATATTATTGATTAAATGAAATGTGTTTTAGTTATATACCTTACTATACTGATTATTCTTTATATAGTTATTTTAATGGCATGTGTTATTAGTTTTTTACCTTGATATGTTGATTTATTTTAATTTATCCATTATTTCATTAAATTTACATACCCTTACTGAGCATTTGATCTCACCCTTATTATGTTTCATTTCCCTAGGTTATGAAGAGAATTATTTTAAAAATATTTCAAGGATGATTTTCATTTCTTATAATTATGTATCATTTTTTATTCCCCACTTGATACTATAAAAAGGGTATCATGTTTGTAATCTGTCTTTCCAAAACTTCTAAAATAATCAGTCCTTTGGGATTTTTTCCTTGTAATCATGAAAATGTAATAAAATAATGCAACAACTCTGGGATTCTAGGGTCGGGGCGTTACACCCCCCACCCCTAAAGGTAACTATAATATGTTATGTAAATAGGTTTATTTAAATAAATATGATATACTATTGGATAAAAAAACACAAATAATATAATAATCATTTGTAAGTATGATATAACCCTTTCGGTGAAATATGAATAATGTAGATACTGATACCTTTATTGTACTAATATTATAAAGGGTGACATTGATTATGATTTATATCTATCAGAACCCACCCAAATCCTTATTGTAAGGGGAATGATCAACAACATCCAAATAAATATTCCACATAGGAAAAAACTTTTAAAATATCTTGTGATAGTGGAGGGTCATGTAGATTTTGAGCTGAGTGTGGAGCTGTATTTTCCCCTTAATGATATACATGTTCACAAGGTAAATAGTATTATTAGAATATTTATAGAATGGAAATTTGATCTTGAAAAAATACAATTCAACAATGAGGTATGTCCATTACTATTTATTATTTTATAAAACCCTTTAACAATTATTGAAAAAGCTGTGAACCAAGTAATGCCTTTGTAGATGGAGAAAGGGAGGGGGGACAGAAAAGGTCAAATCAAAACAATCTAAAGGATCAACCAATAAATCATATACACATACAAAGAGTAACTTTTACCTTCTAGTTCAAGTTATATATTTACTAATATTAAAAGTTAAAATAGATATATTGTTCAAGATGGTAAAACAAACACCATTGATTTTGAAGAAAAAATGTACAAAAAGCATGTCACATAATATCATTATCTTGATATTATAGATGAATTCATCAAGTATGGATACTAGTCTTACCACTCTCTATTTCTACGTATTATCTTAGAATAATATATGGATTGTTTTTGGAGCTAGGAACTGAGACACTATGATATTCTGAGGCCCAATGATAATGAAATTATTTTATGCAATATATTAAATATATTAATTATTAAAATTTCACAGTTTTCTTAAAAATGTGTAATAACTATTAAAAATATGATCATATAATAAATTTGAGTCTCTTGTTGAGTTAATATCACGGGATTTACTCTAGGAACAACATAAAATTGTCATCATTGGGTGTTTGTGTAAAATTCATCATGTGGGTAAATAATTAAATAAATTAATCTCCTAATTTATTTTATTAATTGAAGCAGTGACCTAATATTTTATCTATTTAAACATGATTGTGACCAATTCTTAGATATGGCCACATAATCCTAAGAATTTTCAAAAAGAGCATTGGATAGAGCCTTGGAAAATGATTATGACAGATCATGTATTGTTTACGATTATGGAATTCGAGGATCTTTCCAACGACAACAATAAAGATTTTTTCCTCATCAGAGATCAATTTATCTCTAGGTATAATGTTTTTTATGTATATTTAAACTTTTTTTCTAATACTATGATGAACGTGAATCAATCTACATATGTATTGATTCACAGATCATTTATATTGTGGGTATGTGTTTATTTGAGGAAAATTTTGGAGAAATTGTATATTAGTTTTAGATCTCTATTCATCATTTTAGTAGAAATGGATTGAGGTCAACCCAAACATGGCCAAGGTTTGTTCCACTTTAGTATTTCTTGGTTTTCTCCCATTGTTCTCTATTCATTCATCATCGATGTTTCATTTGATTGGTGGTTTAACAAATACTCAGAAAATCAATTGGTGTACACTCATCTCTTGCTACAATGGATTGATACCACATATCAGCATCCAGTTTGATGACAAGGTCAAGTTACGATGATGGGTGATCGATTGAGGATGGACTTAGTGATACCCATTATTTTAATATTTGGCATACAGTGATGGTGTGGCTAAATAGTGTATTTCATTGAAGATCGAGTCATGATTTCTAGTGACCATGTAATGGTGAGGCTTAGTCGAACTAGATTCATGATCACTAAGCGAGGTCAGAAGTGGAACTAGAGGTGAAGGTGGTGCGAGCATATATTATGGAAGAACCCATGGGTTCGATGAATTTTTAAAAAAAAACATATAATCCCAAATTACACTTTGTGTTGGACCCCCTGTGTGGTGCTAAGGTTTCCATGGGAAAAAGAATATCACATGGCATGTGACATCTATCACATGACATGTGACCTATAAAAGGTGGCTCAACAAATACCCCAAGAGGAACACAAAAATGACCAGAAGTAAAATGGATCAGACATTCCATGTACTCAAACACATACACATTATGGATTACGCTAGAACATATACATTATATTATGAGACATGGACACAGACAGGGTTTGTGATACATGGGTAGGACCTAGTGTTGAAGGGACACACTATGTACTTACTGTATATGTTATTTACATCTTCAAAGTTTTATTGGGGTACTTTTTCTTTTCATCATGGAAAAGTTTTTTTACTATACAATCCTTTGATCCATTCCCTGAAGATTTATTATGGAGTTGCATCATATCTATAAGATAGTGATCCCATATTAAGAACTCCATTCCTGTATAAAGTAATTGGAATCCCTCTATTAGGCCTGGAGAGAGATCCTCTATCATCATATTTTCCCTATGTGAGGTTCATAGTATCATCATAACCAACAATATGTTGGAATTTATCCCCTTATTTACATGTTAATCATGATTGGGTTGTTGGTATACTCCATGGACTTTGGTGTGATCCCCATATGTGTATCGTTCTCTTTAGACTTTTAGCATGTAATGCTTATGGTGATAATCGAATACCACATCATCTTAGATGAAATAAATTAGTGCTATATTTATTTTGGAGTGTACTATCATAAATTATTTTTATGTGGAACCTTTGAGCATGAATCCTTGGATGAAAATATAGTTACGATCTTACATGAGACTTTGTGTCAATTATGAGTATATCTAGATGTTCTTGTTATATTCCAATGGCATACACCTATGATGATTTTATTATTATTCTTAATTATATAAGATTGGTGAATTTGCGGTGTCCTAAAAGGAATTTATTTACTCATGCCTCCATAGGATTTGGCTACACATGTCATGTCTTATATAGACGACTGACCTTTTGATGAAGTCTGAGAGGGATGAGGACTATGAGGATCTTAGTGAGCCAGACAGACCAAGGAGTGTTCCCATGATTAAAATGATATTTGTCCCCTTCAACAGTTTTATGTTAGACGTTTTCTCAATTTCATTTGGTTGGGCTTGTATTTGGCCCTTTTTCTTTCCAGTCCTTGTTTTTATACGCTGACGATGGGATTTTAGAAGTATGCAAGGATGGTTATTGGTTTTTTTACATTTAAGCATTCTATGGTCTTAGAGACGTGTGTGTAAGTAAATTTACATCAGGATAAGGCCTCCCATGTGTGTGATATGACTACACAGTAATTGTCACTAGCCCCTGGTGTATTGGAGGTGGTCTTGGGGTAGTCACAGCATGAGCGTCGTTGGGCTAGGTCGTGATAGGTTGGGATTCATAGTTATAAATGTATATATGAGGTTCATTTTCATAATATTTTTATCCAATAGTTTATCTAATATGTTAATTATAGTTAAATACTATTAATATTTGTTTGGAGGAATATACATTAGTATTATTTGAAGGGAAACCCCTGTGAATTTTTTTTGGACACATTAGTACTCACATCACTTCGATATAACAATGTTCATTGGAAGAAAAGGAATATTTATAAATAGTGGAACAACTAACCTAAATGTTTGAAAAAAAACATAAAGATGAAAAAATATTATTAAAACTCATGATGCGTGGTTAAAAATCAATAATCTAACCATATCAATTATATGTTAATTTCTTCCATTATTTTTTCCTTTTTTAGGGAGCATTATTTTCTTATTAAAGTCAATATAGATACTCAAAAGATTTATTTTTTCGATTTAATACATGGATTACAAATAAATCGACCATACAGTATTATTTTTATCAATTCGGAATAAACTACATTCAAAAAAATTTAAAGAAAATTTAATTTATATTATTCATATTTTGTTTTATTGAAAATTTGGTTATGATAGGGAAGTGTTTAAATAACATCAAAATCAAGGTATGAGGGTAGTCCATGCGCACAAGAAACCTCTGAAATTCTATAACTAGATAAAAATTATGGTATATATAATAATATTTCACTATCAAAACATATATCAATGAAAATTTCATATTTTTATCAATGACTTTATAGTGTTAAAAACATACTAATGGAAAATATTGTGGTTATTACATTTGATAATTTATGAAATATATTATATTCCAAAAACAAAATAGTATCCCCAAAAATGAATTTTTTTAGATAATTAAAATTTCTTTTCAAATATTTATTAATTTTATATTTATTGATATATTTTCATTTCTACTAAGACTATTGATCGTCTAAATAATAAAAATAAAAAATATATTAGTTTATAAATGAGTGGTTAGAATACATGGTTCTAGAATGTATATTGACATCATGAAGAGGTGACTTCCTACTACTTATTTAGTTAATTTTCTAACCATTTTAACTAATTATGATTTACTTAATTCTCTAATCATTTTTACCTACTATTTATTTAATTATTTTTCATATAGATTTTGAATATTTGACTTTATTGGGAATTTATTCTTATAATATTCTTTTGGGATTTATGAAGAGTACAAATTTTCTAGAGAACAATCAGTTCTTGAAGAATTATTCAACAAATATGATGCACTCATGGACTATTTTTTTATATAGTTATTTATTATTTATTTGATCTTTTTATGTATCTTTGTTTCTGTTTTATATTTACAAATGACTCAATGTTTGTGGTTTTAGTTTACAATTAAAATTTTACTTAAAAACATGCATCACACACGAAATCCCAATCAAACACACTTTTATTGTCTTGGTTCATTTCAAAAATGACCCATATTACATTAGTGACATGAAAAAATCAGTTAAACTTCAGTCTAGTAGAATGCATACATGGTATGACTCAAAGTGCATGTTTTCAGTTTAAAAGTATCATATTAGTTCAGAAAATGTGTCACTCAATGAAAACTAATAAAACCCAGGCATATTATCTTCATACTTTAGTGAAATGATTAACAAGTTATTTTTTATGTATAGGAATCAGTCACACTTCAATACAACACACGGTATGGCTAGTATGATTGAAAGTGAATGTTTTTTAAAAGTGAAATTATTTTCCAAAACATGTGTGACTGACTAAAAAATAAGAAAAAACACTCTGATTGACTTGATAATATATGAAAATAATAAATTAGTAATTTTTTACACATACGATTAAACCACACGTCAATACAACACAAGATGTGATCATTATGATATAAAGTGCAGGTTTTTAGTTTAAAAGTGACCTTTTTGTTCAAAACATGCACCACTCACTGAAAACTAAGAAAAAACATTCAGATTGTCTTGATACATTATGATTTTTTTAGAAATTAGAATTAAACCACATTTTAATCTGACACACGGTATTCCAATAATGATTTAAAGTGCATGTTTTCAATTTAAAAGTGAACCTTTAGTTTAAAACATGTGTCACTCATTTTAAACCAAGAAAATTTTGATCTGTAGTCTTTATAATTTTGGAAAATTATATATACACCAATTTTAACACATTTTAATCAACCACACATCAATTTGAGACATGGAGTGCCTGATATGACTAAAAGTGCATGTTTTCAATTTAAAAAAAAACATTTTTGTAAAAAAAATGTGTTTCAATAAGTAAAATAAAGAAAACATGCTCGTATATCAGTGATATATTAAGAAAATATATATATATTTGATTTTTTACTTGTAGAAATTGATCACCCATTGATCGAGCGAACAATGTGCTCGTATAACTCAATGTGTGTGTTTTCAATTTGAAATTGACCATTTTGTGTAAAACATGTGTTAAATAATTAAAAAGGAAATGAAATTCATGAGATTACATGATAATTTATAAAAATGATCCATAACTCATTTTTTATTTTTAACAGATTGAAACACATCAATATGATACACTATGTTCCCAATATGATTGAAAGTGTTCTTTTTCATTTAAAATGGGAATTTTAATTCAAAAAATGTGTTCCATAATTGAAAATAAAAAATGATTGAATTGTCATTATAATTATATAACAATACCCACAAATATTTTTTTATGTGTAGGGATCAACCGCATATCAATCTAATACATGGTGTTCCAAATATGAATAAAAGTGTGAGTTTTCAATTTAAAATGAACATTTTAGTTTAAAATAAGAATCACTTTTAAAAACCAAGAAAATACACTCAAATTGAATTCATAATATTTATAAGTGACCTATAATAAATTTTTTATATAATAATAATTAATCACACATAAATTTGATCCATGGTGTGGTTCGTAAGACTAAAAGTACATTTTTTTATTTAAAATAAAAAATTTTCTTCAAAACACACATCACATACTCAAAATAAAGAAGAAAAATCAGATTAATTTTATATTTTTTTAAAATGATCAATATATCTTATATAATGTTTATGAGTCAGTTTTAATTCAATCTAACATAATATGTATCTAGTATGACTCTAGGTGTGTGTTTTTAGTTTAAAAGAAACATTTTAGTTCAAAATGTGTGTCATTGATTAGAAACCATGAGAAGACACTCAAATTTTCTTGATAATTTAGTAAAATGATACATAAGTCATTTTTTATGTATATGAATTAACCTCACATAAATATGACATAGGGTGTGGCAGTTATGATTAAAAGTGTGTGTTTTTAATTAAAATCAACAGTTTAGTACAAAACACACTTTACATACTCAAAAGTGAGAAAAAGAAATCAAGTAATCTAAATACTTATGGAAAAATTCATAAATCATTTATGAAATGTATGAATCATCTATTGATCAATATTACACACGGTGATATTGATATGACCCAATGCATATATTTTTTATTTTAAAATTCACAATTTAGTTCGAATGACATGTGACATACTCAAAATCAGGGAAACCTACTCATATTGTCTTTATACATTAGTAACTCCATCTATAATTCATTTTTGACATTTATAAATTTTTGGAATCTCAATTTGATACACAATGTGACTAAAATGACTCGAATTATGTCTTTTCAGTTGAAAACCCAAATTTTAGTTAAAAATGTTTGTCACTGACTAAAAAATATAAAATTCATTAATTTTTTTATAATTTAGAAAAATTATCCATATGTCACTTGTGATATTTATCAGTAGGTTTCATGTCAATCTAATACACGGTGTGACTTCAATAACTCAAAGTGCATATTTTCAGTTTAAAATTACATTTTTGTATAAAATAATTCACTTAATAAAAAATGACTTAAAACACGAGTATTATCTTTATATTTTATTAAATATATATACAAATAAATTTTGATTGGTATTAATCTACTATACATAAATCAAATACACAATTTTACTTATATGATTCAATGTTCATGTTTTCAATTTAAAAATGATGTTTATTTAAAAATATATATCACCCAATAAAAATGATTAAAAAACACTCATATTATCTTAATATTTTACTAAAATGATTCATAAGTCATTCTTAAAGTGTAGGGATTATCCACATCTCAATCAAACACACATTGTTGATGGTATGACTGAAGGTACGCGCTTTTATATAAAATCGTGATTTTAGTTAAAATCACACATCACAAGATCAAAACAGATAAAACAAGATCATATTATCATGATTATTTAGAAAAAATATCCATAATTTAGATATGAAATTTATGAATCAACCAAACATAAATCTGATACATAGTGTTCCAGGTATGACTGAAAGTGCATGTTTTCAATTTAAGAGTGATATTTTAGTTCAAAATGTCAGTAACTCATTAAAAATCATAAAAACCCATTATATTATCCTAATACATTAAGAAAACATTACATACATAATATTTGACATTTAGGAATCAACCGCGTGTCACTCTAATACAAGGTGTCCCCTGTATGATGTTAAGTGTTGGTTTTTTCTGTTTAAAACTCACATTTTAGTTCAAAACACACGTCACATAATCAAAAATGAGAAAAAATGATTATATTATCTTTGGAATTTATTAAAATGATTCTTAATTTGTCTTTTATGTATATGAATCAACTTCCCATCAATATAACACACTGTGTGTCCTATATGACTTCGAGTTCTTGTTTTTAGTCTCAAAGTGACTTTTTAGTTCAAAAACATGTGTCCCTCCCTAAAAACTGAGAAATCACACTCATATTGTATTGATAATTTTGAAAAACAATAAAAAAATTAATTTTTGATATATTATAATCAATATCACATCAATATGACACATGTTGTGCCCGGTATGACTAAAAGTACATGTTTTCAGTTTAAAAGTCACATTTTACTAAAAAAAGGGTGTCACTCATGAAAAATGAAGCCTACTCAGATTATATTGATTATTTAGTATAATAATCTATAATCCATTTGTGGTGTTTAATAATTACCCTCACTTTAGTCTGACACATGGTCTGTCTGGTATTACTTAAGTGCGTGTTTTTATTCAAATTAGACATTTTTTAAAATTACACATCACATAATCTAAATCGAGCATATGTTTTCAAAATGTCTTTATTATTTAGTAAAGTGATACATAAGTAATTTTTGAAATGAATCAATCTTCCACGCATCAATCTAAAACATGGTGTGTCTAGTATGACTCAAAGTGTGTGTCTTCGATTTAAAAGTGACATTTTAGTTCAAAACATATATCACTAACTAAAAAACACGAAAACACAATTGGATTATGTATTGACTCTGGTTTTTTTGTTTATAACTTCATAATATTATTAGGAATATTTTTTGATATAGGTGTAGAGATGGTGTGAGATTTCAAGGCCTAGTGTGCTCAAAAAGGATATTAAAAAAATACTGAATATATTAATATCACTGACTTGTAGTTTTTCCAGAATAATTTAATAACCTCTGATTGGATCCTTGGATTGAAAATATGATATCATTGTTGATTCTAAGATTTGGAATTTATCCTAGTTGTGACTTAACGTTGGTCAACACAAGATTTCAAGTTGAGGTATCTGTTGGCGAATGAGTTAATTAAAATAAATAAACAATTTTTTATTTGATTTATTAAATAACTTATTTGAAATCCCCTATAAATTATATATTATGAAGTTTTTCCATGGTTTTTCCACATAAATCATGGAAAATTTTAGAGGAGGTTTAGAGAATTTCCCATTGGAGAATCAAAATCGGACAACGAACAAACAAATGGATCGAGGTGGATCGAGAGGGAGAGGATGAAACAGGTCTTATCCTTCAATAGAAAAATAATTATTCACCAAATATTAATCTTTTTTCGTGGTGGGGAAAATAAATTTTTTTTCCACCTTTATTAAATGATTGATCATGGATATATTTCTATCTTCTTTAGATAAGGCTTTTCCCACCCATCACATGATCCCATTGATTAATTAAATTTTTTTATTCAATTAATTTTTTTATGCCTTGAAATAACCCTAGTTTTCTTGCAATACAGTCCTTAGTTGATAACTCTAGGTCAAAAACGTGTATCACCCTTATTGTTGTTTCTTTCTACCAACATTCTTTATTTTATTCACCATTGGTGTATAGGGTCATGGTTTATCTTTTTCTGGGTTAGTTCGAGTACTATCAAACCCTTGAATTCATGGTGGTTGGGTGAATGATGACTGTGATGTTGATTTTTATATGGATTGATATTCTTTATGAGGTCTGTGTGATTATTTCCATAGATCTGGGATCTGGTATAATGATAGGCAGTCCAAAAAGCATGCGACGGACCACCGAGGGTGTTTGGGATTCTATTTTGGGCCATTGGAGGTCTACAATCAACAATCGGATAAAAACCTTCTAATTTTGGGTGGTCAAATGGTTGGATTTATAGTAGTAGGTGAAGATCTGTAAACCATGTGTAATAACTTCAATTTCAATAAAAAAATCAACTACACATTGTGTAGTTTGATGAACACATGTCTTATAGTGCCCTTATGGCTATGGTTCTATGGTTTCATGGAATATAAGAATCACAAGCCATTTGGATAGGCCTTCACACCATGTGAACCTACCTGCGTGGCTATGAAATGTGATAGATACACATGACTAGTAACCCAAGTTGGTGGAAAAGCCATTAACTATATGAGTATATGGGAATGGGCCAGTACCCATCCATGACTAGGTATATGGTTGTGGCTCTATGAATATGGAAATGACCAAGAACCCATGGGTAGGCCATATGTGGTTGATACATAGAGTTCGGGCCCCCTTACATGTCATTTATAGTGATATAACCTCTAAACTGTGCCAAGAAGGGAGCACGAACAAGAACTAGAGTGGGACCGCATAGTGTGTGGACCCTATACACATGTGTACCCCCTTTTGAGGAACATTAACCTTACATATATCATTTTCCTATACTCAAATTTGGTCCCACGAGTAGCCTATCCTAACAATTTATTCATGTAGATTATAATGGTATCCTTAGTATTGGATTTCAAGATATGACATGTAATGTTATGAGAATGACCCTTCTATAGGATATTCTTGACAATGGTAGTGATCCTACGAGGTCATCATATAGAGGTAGAGGTTTAAACTCCCATATTTCACAAGAAAGTGATCCCATGTACTCTTTAGTTAGGTTGAAATGGTACTCCCTTATTCACGGTGCATGTCTATTATCTATAGGGATAGTAATTCCCTATGGAACCAAGGTTTGGTTCCCCCATATTCTTTTGTTAGGTAGAGACAATACTCCCATATTCATGGAGTGAGTCCTCTATCTATTATGATGATACCCCAATATAACAGAAGGGTATAACACCCTTGTACTCTTTAGTTATTTAGATACGATACTCCCCTATTCGGTTTATGTTTCCATGATCTATGGGGATGGTACTCCCCTATCACCTAAAACATAGTTCCCCCATACACTTTAGTTAGGTAAAGACAATACTCCCCTAATCAAGGTGTGGTTTATGTATCAGTAGGGACAATACTCCCCTGTTATACCAAGGTTTGGTTCCCCATTCTCTTTAGTCTGTTAGAGATGGTACTCCCCTATTTAGGTCATAGGTCCTCTATCTATGGGCAAGGTACTCCCATATCACACCAATTCATGTGCCCCCTATACAATTTATCCAAATAGGGAAGTTAATTCACTATTCATGTTGTGTGTTTTCTATCTATGAAGGAGTACTCCCCCATCTTCAAGCTCTGATGAGGTGAAGGTCCTCCACAGAGCATGTATCCCTTAGATGTAGATCATAGTGGTGAAGACTGGGTCCCACCACACATATTTGGGTGTGTTTTATTTTGTTGTTGGTAACTTGTTTCAGACTTATGGAGTTGTAGGATCACTCATTATTCTTAAATGGGATATGGATATTGAGATACCCTTTCTCTCTTATTTTATCTTGTTGTTCAGAAAATTTTCCTATTTATGGTTTTTTATCAATTTAGGATTGATATTCCTTCATTCGGATGAGCTTAATATTTTTTTTATCTCTCTATCACTCTCTTTTTTTATAGTTTCATACTGGGAATATATTTACTCACCCTTACATGGGATTTTATTAAACATGTTGTGTCTTATGTAGATGATGGACAGATCGATGGTGATTTCAGTGGGTTATAGGGATACTCAGTTGTATAGTCCATGTTCAGTGGATGGGCTTAGATATCTAGAGTCAGTCCCTCTCAACTATTTTTTATTCTAGTTTTTGTTAGGTTGGGACTACATTTTTTATTCTAGTTTTTGTTAGGTTGGGACTACATTTTTGGTTGGGCATGGATATTTTCATCCTTCAACTTATAGTATATTTTTTGTACTCTAATTTATTCCCTAGTCAACGAGCCTGTACCCGAGTGGTAAGGGCTTCTACTTGGCATCCAAGAGACCCAGGTTCAAAACTGGGTGGAGGCGAATTTCTGGGTACTATAGCAGTTACTGTTCGGTACTGTAGCAACCGGAACTATTCACCCGATTTGGGTTTTCGGGCCACCGGTTTGTTCCTACGGGTCTCCTGGGCCATCGGGTCATCAAAGGCCTTCGTGCCACAGGGCCTTCGGGTCACGTAGAACATGGAGTATCCCAGTTCACACAGAACATGCACCAGAAGAGGATCATAGCAACAGGAGTAGCAGCCACCAGATGCAAAGCTTACCAGATTGGAAGAATGAGAGGGTATGGCAACCGCTATTGGGACCAGGCACCGTGCAGCTTTGTATGGGGCAATGTAAGTTGATCAGCAATGCAAGGTGGGGAATCTAGGTGATCAATGGCGCAAAAATTTGGGGAGGGGCAGTTCAAGTGGGTTGCGCCTACGGGTCATGTATTGGGCATGGTATGCCTCTCATTTATTCCCTACATTTTATTATATGCATGTTTTATCTCTATTTGTTACTGTATTAAAATTATATTCATCTTCAGCACTTTATATAGATGGTTGGGTTCATGTGTACATGTACATTAGGTAAAGACAACCCATTATAGTTATGTATTATCAGTTCTTGTCGCTAACCCCTAGCCTATGGAGAATGGATTAGGGTTGTGGAGGACCCTCTATTATCTAGCTTGGAAAATACCATTAGGATAGTATGTTATAGAGTGGTATCATAGGTGATTCTTTCTTTAAGATTGTGTTCATGGTTTTCTCCTTAAGAGGATTGGTTGGGACCTGGGTAAATGTTTTTGGAGTGCCTTAAGTTAGGATTTCCATCAAGGGATCCTGTTGTTTTTTTTTTGGTAGCTAATGTATCCATACACCAGGACTCTAACTACCTGCTTATTGACTCATTATACCAAGACATCAGTTGCAGGGAACATGGTATGGTCATCATATAGTATTGAGACCATTTAATAACCTTCTTGAGATAGCTCTTCAGATATGTTCATTGGCCATGCTACATCTTGATATCTTTTGAGATTTATATGTGAATAAAGTTAGCTAAGATTTTGAGAAAATGTTGTGAAGATGGCTAGTTTAGTGATGAGACTTCATTCCATGGACCAGTGTATGAGGTGTTTTTCATTATGTAGGAACCAGGTAGTGTTACCACCTATTGAGGAGTGAATGTATCCTTCTATGTATCAAGTAGACGATCATTCACATGTTGATAATTCAATGAATCCAGTGGGATAGGACCATGCTTCGTGTAGGATTAGCACATTATAAATGTTCTAACGATTTAGACCACCAAGGTTTCATGATTAGATAAAACCTCATGTAGTAGATTTTTGACTCGCGGTAGTGGTTCTATTTTTTCTTCTTATGTAGACCTCAACCATTCAGATGATTGCATTAGAAACCAGTATTCTCTATGGAGCAGTTGTTGGCTCTGAAGTTACTAAAAAATGAAGTACCTATGTTGAGTGTTCATCACTGGTTCAGAGATATAGATCTCTATGTTTCATAGTTGACCAGATCCCCCTTTCTCATTTGGTAGAGGAATTGATATAACCTTTTGTGCAAGTTCCTTGTTAGGATATGACCCCTCCTGATGGTGGTCATGGTGGGGATACTTCTCCAAGGTGACATAAGGCATTAGAAGATCCATGTGTTGGAGATTTTTGAAATAGAATCAAACATTGGTTATGAGCTTGTAGCTAAGTGGTTTTGAGCATGGTTCAGAGTACGACATGTGTCTCCACTTCTCTAATTAAAGTTATTGCATAGAGTCACAAGCCACAAATCCCTGGATTTAGCCTCTATTTGACACATAGTGTTACTAGTGGAGGTCTTTTTTCTCGACCATAGTCATGGATGATCCTTTATAAAGGATCAGTGATCACCCATTTTTTATAACCATGTGACCCAACTCTATAAAGGGAGATAGATCCTTATATAAAATATTTTATATAGTGGTTGTGGGACCCTAAATTATTTTCCTCAATATGGACTTCTCATTTACAATAAATTATTAGATGATTTTACTAATTAGTTTATTGTAACACCCCAAGCTTCCACAGTACGTTTCCCTTTGAATAATGCAATAGCTTCCATTGTACGCAACTTCGAGATTCTAACACAACACGGTCAATCAAACTAGCCG
This sequence comes from Viscum album, assembly GCA_963277665.1. Classification (NCBI taxonomy): domain Eukaryota; kingdom Viridiplantae; phylum Streptophyta; class Magnoliopsida; order Santalales; family Viscaceae; genus Viscum; species Viscum album. The sequence goes on along the minus strand of OY728131.1, from coordinate 1,102,086,448 downwards.
TTAAGAATATTAATACCCGCTTTTTGAAATGTTATAAATTTTATTTTTCAGAATGGACTTCATTTTTGAATTTTTAATATCAAAATTAGCTTAGGGTTAATTTTTTGTATTTTTCTATTAAATTTCAATTTTTGATGAATATTGAAAAACACTGTGTTATTGTATAAAACCGACTATTTTAAATAAATAATTATTTTATTTAAATTTAATTTAGGTCAAAATAGATACATAATACCTATATATGTTCAATGTAATTCATTGGAGTCATTTTTTAATAATATTAGATATATAAAATTTTATTGAACTTTTCACCGTCTTTTACCCACCTCCTAGGAGAATTTGCAAATTCGCATAAAATATAATTTTACCACTTTTGTGAGTGTAATTTCAAAATTTAGAGAGACAAAAATTTGGTTCAATAAGATGAAAACAACTTTGGGTGAATAGTAACTTTTTACTTTTATTTACCAGGGTTAAAAGTAAATAGGGTAATTAAGGGTAAAAATGATATTATTCTAACCCTAAAACATGTCCTAATTATATTGGATAAGTGTAATTTGACTAAAAAAACCTTATTAATAAAATATGATTCTTTAGTTCCACTTGGATTAGATTATGACATTTATTATTATTTAATTCAAAGAAGAGTTAAAAGTGTTAAATTCAAAGTTTAGTAACTAAACCATTTATAATATAGCATTATACATAAGATAAATTCGACTATAAATATTCATTAGAAAGATAAAATGACTTAATACATAATTAAATTTTGTTTATAATTTTTAGACATTAAATAATTTAATTTATTTATGACACAATGATGATGCAGTAATTACCTTAATAATAAAATATTAAAATAATTGATATAATAAATATCCAAAAAAATTAATTTAAATTTTTTGATGAATTAAAATAATTTTATAGGATAATATGAAATGTTATTATTGAACATATAAATTTAGTTTGAAGTAATAAAGGTGTTAGGAATTTAACAAAAATCAATTATTAAATAATGTCAAAATTGACATAAATGAGTTTTTAAAACAAATACAATATTATTAGTTGATATAATAATCCTAAAAATATAAGGATATTCCAAAAGACTTATATAATTATAGTTGTATCATTAATGAACCACATGGGGTTCTCTTTTAAGTTTATTGTAAGTTTATTAACCATATAATATAAAAATACAAAGAGACATGGAAAATGTCAAACTATTTAACTAACAGTTAAATATAAAAGTTAAGGTTAGTATAGTGACCCAAACCTGTCTAAAACATATTTTTTGAAAGGTTTTAGACCCATCCCCCTCTTATACTTTAAATAATTCATTTTTAAGCCATTATAAACCGAAAAATATGTTATTATAAAATTATATTTCAATCTTTTCCTAAGGTACCCCTCACCCCTCTTATAAAAGGGAACTTACCCTTCTCTAAAATTCACACCATCAAAGCCATTTGGCTCAGCCAAACCCTACCCAAATATCCTCCCAATAATCCTACCATCATCCTAGAGGCCTTTATTTAGTCATAAATCCATCCTAAGGAGCCCTTTTGATCAAATCAATAGGAAGAACCCAAAGAAGAGATAAATATTTCATCACCTCTTTCAAGTTCTTTCCTTCTTCCACTTCCACTTTCTTTCTTGTTTCCATTATAAAATAATAAATCTAGTATATTCTATATAATTTGATGTTATTATAAAAATGGTACAAGAATATTCATTATTATATCCATCATATGAATGACAAAGTCACCATACCTGTGTACGTATGGCTTACTGTCTCCACGCCATGGTGTAGTTGTTATTCAATACATTATTTTTAGATGGTTATAATAATGATGTATAATTGATGTAAATGATAAATAAAACATGTTAATGATTATGTATATATGATATACCATCTATTTACATACTATTTTAATATCAAAATAATCATATTGTCACTCGTGAGTACGTAAAGATTACCGTCTCCACGAACGCGATGAGATTCATTCCCCATCATAACCATTCAAGACTAATTTTCATTTGATGATTAAAAATAATGTTCAAAGACTTTATATAATTTTGTATATAAATAATATACATCCCATCCATGACAAACATGACTCATGTAACAAATAATATAAAGGAAAATGAATCAGTTAACACCTGAAACGACGATAATACTAAAATATTATAAACAAAAGCATTAATAAAAGATCATATATGATATCATAATTACTTATATGGTTCTTTTATAATCTAACAACAATTATTTAACTATTATACAAGAGATTAACATACCCTAGACCAAGGAAAAGTACATGTTAAGGGTTAATTCTACAATCTCTTTATTATCTGAGGTTGTTTTTACGTAACTATCTACTATGACCTCTTTATCATCCACATCCATGTTTCTTAAAAATTTATTTCAAAACATTTTTACTATTTACTAGAAAATGGTTTAAATTCATTTATACCCTTATTTGAACTTATATGTTTTCAACGGAATCTTTTAGTCATTTTCCAAACAAGGTACTTTATGACCTTTTGACAAAATTAAGGTAAGAATGTCTTTTTTAACTTATACGGTGGGTGTGGTTATTCTATGCCGTTATAACATCGTCCAAGCTTCCCTTAAAATCTTATAAGAATATTTTTAAAATAAATATTTTCTTTTGTAATTATGTAACTTTAAATGTTTTCAAAAAAAAAGAAAGAGATATTTCTCTCAAATAGTTTTGATTTCATCTATGTTAACATCCTTTGATGGATTTTATAATTGTTTGAAGTCGATTAATTATGATACAAATCTTCCATATTTTATTGTAGGTTTTGGGATATGTTTGAATGTGGATGTGTTGTTTTTATACAATTCATTTTTTATGGTTAAATTATTGACATTTCGTATGCTAGTTTTAATACGAATGTTTGTGCTATATTTCAACCTTTTCATGTGAGGAATGTATTGGACCTAGTAAGTGACGGGTAGAGCCCACTATAGCTCCATGAGTCATTGCTATGTCTCATGAGACAACTTGACGTGGAATTGGCTAAGGCATTACCCATTTTGATATATGGTTTTGGCTGAGGCATTAATCATTTTTAGACATCTTGGTAGAGGCCTTGAAAAATGTTTCAGAATGTCCGGAATTATACATTCCCTCATTATGAAAATAATATTGATGGTTCATGTTATCATTCGACTAGTAGAATAACCATGATTGTGTTTTATTATGGTGTTATTTACTCAGTTCATATTCCTACCATAAAGGTGTTCATTTTATTATTTGTAAAGGCATGAGTATTAAATTATTCACTATGCTAAATATTTGTGTTATCTTCTGCTCTATTGCTTACCCTTACTGAGCGTTTGAGATCACCAATTTCTTATGTTTCATTTTCCTAGGATATGAAGAAGTTAGTTATGAGTGAATTGCAGGCATAATCAAGGAGGCATGGATTTTTCTAATGGAATAAATTAGTGTTGTATTTCTTTTCATGTTGTAAAGTTGAACTTATGTATGAATCTTGTTTCCAATAATACTAAATTGATCGGCCATTCAGGACATGATTTCCTTGTGATCATGCCAATGTTATGTAATAATGGACCAACTCTGTGTAACTGGGGTCGAGGCATTATAGTTGGTATCAGAGGATGTTTAGTACAAACCTTGGAAACTAGACTTAGAAAAACTCTGATTAGATAACATTACCCTAAGATAATCTTTGAGGATTAGTATAGAAGAACTTCCTAGAATTTTGTTATTGTTGATATTTTGTGCGTTTTCCATGAAACACATCCCTATCTGGATATGATCAGGTAGAGGTGGCTCTAGCACAGATGTACATAGAGGTAAAACACGAAAACACCGCTTTGAGCTAGACTCGAACTGGAACTAGTACACGACAACAGGCCTTGCTGCACTCATGGTTACGAAACTCCTGGGGGATATGCTTAGGATAATTCTCATTTTTATTACAAACCATTATGAAGGGTTTATGAGTATATAATTCCTCAAAGAAAACATTTTTATGATTATGGATTATATCCATAAACAGTTTAATTTAGGTTATGTGTTTTACAAGTTCGGAATTATATATTGTGCTTCATAAACTAATCTAGTGTATGCCATTGTTTAAAAATGTCACTTAGTGGAAGGAATGGAAACTGTATCAATGCATGTAATCCATGTAGGTATTTCCCTACAACTCAAGATAATCATAGTAGAGATGGTGAAGCAACTGGTGCTAATCAGCTTATCACCATACTGGCACAACTCACACAGGTTGTAAATAATAACCTTACCTGAATGGATCACCCTGATACACAATGTGGAGGATCAGTGTTATACCTCTTCAGGAGAAAACAACCACCAAAATTCAATGGGATTAAAAATCCTTTAGTGGCGGAGAAATGGATAAATTCCTTGGGAAATTTATTTCACGCTTTGAGGAGTAGCGAAAGTGAAAAAAGTTGTCATGGCAGTTTATCGCCTCACAATAGATGTTGATCAATGAAGGAAATTGATTCAAAACACAAAGTAAGTTGAATAAGTGTCCAGTATGGAATAGAGGTATTTTAAAGAATTTTTCTTAGAAAAATACTTTCCTTCTGACCATCAAGCAGATATGGAAAAATAATTTTTTAGTTTGAGGAAAAAGGAGGATGAAAATCTTGCAAAGTATGAGGCTAAGTTTACATGATTAGAACGACATGCTACAGATTATATACGTAATCCAAGAAGTAATATTGACCATTTATTTTATGGGTTAAAACCATTTCTCCATTTAGAATTATTATCGCAATCCTTATTATCGTATGAAGATATTGTCTCATGTGCTACCAAGATAGAAATGGAATTATCTAAGTCTTACGACTTTAAAAAAAGTAAGAGAAGAAGAGATCTGCTGAACACTCTAGAAAAGGAAATAAAAAAATAGGGAAGAAGGGAATAATTTAATTTACAATCTGTGATAATTGTGGAAGGAAGCACCTCAGTGCCTGTCTAAAAGGAAAAGGAGTATGATACAAATGTGGACAGAAAGGCCATCTTGCTAGTAATTGTGAGGGAAATAAAGAAGCTACTAATGTCCAATGCTACAATTGTAGGGAGATGGGACACTATGCAAATGAATTTCCTAAACATCAAATAAACTTACCTTAGAAAAGACAAGGAATCAAGGCCAACCTTTTATGATCACTACTACTGAGGTTGAAGCTCCAAAAGACATGGTGGTAGGTAATTTAATGGTTACCTCAAGTTTAGACAATGATTTATTTGATTCTGTATCATCACATTGTTTCACATCTTCCCAGTTTTCTAAGAAAATTTGATATTTCCAATTTGATTTAACAAGGTAGTGGCCAGTCAAAACTCTAAAGGGAAGTATCATTGCAACAATGTTTTGTGAATCAGTTTCCATTAGGGATTATAAATGTTATTCATCCACGGATCTCATCTTCATACCCATGATTGAATTTGATATAATCCTCAGAATGGATTTTCTTTCAGACCATGATGTGAAAATTTAATATAATAAGAAAGAGGATACAATTTTCAATGATGATAAGGAGTACCTTATCTTTAGAGAAGAAACATCACCACCTGATTCTTATCTAGATCCACCACCAGTAGCTCAACAAATTTCAATTATTATGGAGGAAGAGAATGAAATAACTTTGAATGAGGTAAGGAATATTCAAATAGAGGATATACCTATTGTTCAAGAATATTTTGATGTGCTTCTAGAAGATTTACCTGGAAATCCTCCAGAAGGAGAAATTGAGTTTTCAATTAATTTAACTCCTGGTTCAAGGCCCATATCGAAGACCCCTTATAGAATGGCCACTGTGGAATTAGTAGAACAAAAGAAACACCTAGAGTAATTGAGTAATAAGAGATTTATTCACCCTAGTGTTTCTCCATGGGGATCCACTGTCCTTTTTGTTGATAAGAAAGATGGATCTATGAGGTTGTGTATTGACTACAGGGAGATCAATGCTATAAAGATAAAGAACAAGTATCCCCTACCTCGCATTGATGATTTATTCGACCAACTTCATGGAGTTCAATATTTTTCAAAGATTGACCTTTGATCTGGATACCATCAGTTGGGTGTGAAGAAGTAATACATTCCGAAAATAGCATTTTGAACTAGGTACGGGCATTACGAGTTTACAATAATGCCTTTTGGGCTGACTAATGCACCCTCTACCTTCATGGATCTAATGAATAGAGTTTTCAATTAATATCTTGATGAATTTTTAGTGATATTTATTGATTATATCATTGTACACTTCAAAATCTATGAAGATCATGAAAATCACTTGTGGATTATTCTAAAGACTCTTAGAAGAAATGAATTATATAAGAAATTTAGCAAGTTTGAATTCTGGCTTAAGGAGATTTCTTTTCTTGGACATATTTTCTCTAAGGAAGGAATATCTATTAATCCTTCAAAGACTAAGGAAATCCAATAATGTCCAACGCCGATGAGTATAACTGAGGTATGCAGTTTTATTGGTTTAGCAGGTTATTATCGACGTTTCGTCCATAATTTTTCCCGGTAGGCTAACCCATTGATAACGCTCACACGTAAAGGGGTTAAATTTTTTTGGAATAAAGGGTGTGAAGAATTTTTTAAGAACTAAAGAGAAGATTAGTTAATGCTTCTATATTGAATCTACCATCGGGGAATGATGGGTTTGTTATTTATAGGGATGCTTCAAAGAAAGGACATGGTTGTTTCCTTATGCAGAATGATAGAGTTATTACCTATGCATCATGGTAGATAAAAATACATGAGAAAAACTATCCTACTCATGATATTGAGTTATAATCTGTAATCTTTGCTTTGAAGATATGGATACATTATCTCTATGGTAAAAAATGTGAGATATATACCAATCATAAGAGTTTGAAGTATATTTTCTCACAAAAAGAACTCAACATAAAGAAAAGGAGATGGCTTGAACTACTCAAGGATTATTATTTCACTATACACTACCATCCGGGGAAGGAAAATAAGGTGGTAGATGCTTTGAGTGGAAAGGAACATGGAGTTTTGAACAATATGGGAGTTGAAAAGGATCATATATACATGTATCTAGTAAAGATGGATATGGGAATAACCATGGAAGGTGAAACAGCAATGCTTTTTCAAATGGTTTCCAAACCATCTTTACTAGAAAGGATAAAGAGTTCTCAGACTAATGATGTGGAGTTTAAAAATAAGATTAAAGTTGTGAATGACAGAAGATTGAGTGACTTCGTATATGAAGATGGGATTTTGAAATTTGGGAAGAGACTTTGTGTTCCCGATATACCTTATTTGAAAATGGAATTGTTATATGATGATCATAGCACCAATTTCTCTATACACCCTGGTAAGACTAAGATGTATATAGTTTTGAAGGAACATTTTTTGTGGGATAACATGAAGAGGGAGATTGCGGATTTTGTGTCAAGATGTATGGTTTGTCAACAAGTGAAAACTGGAAGGCAACAGCCTAGAGGAGTCATGCAACCTCTTCCCACACCTAAGTGGAAATGGGATAATATTATGATGGACTTTTTCATGGGACTACAATGGACTCCTATAAGGAATTATTAAATATGGGTCATTTTTGATCATCTTACCAATTCAACACATTTTCTTTCTATAAGATCTGATTTACCACTTGAACATCTTGAAAGACTATTTATTAATAAAGTTGTAAGACATCATGGAGTACCCCTATCAATCTTTTCTTTTCATGATCCCCATTTTAGAAATCTTGGAATAGGCCTTTCCAAATTGGTAGGTCTCATGAGACAACTAGACTTTGAATTGGCCAAGGCCATTCCGAATTTGATATATGGTTTTGGCCGAGGACCTAATCATTTTTAGACGTCTTGGCTGAGGCCTTGAAAAAATGTTTTAGAATGTCCATCATTATACATTCCCTCATTATGAAAATAATATTGATGGTTCATGTGGTCATTAGACTAGTATAATACCCATGATTATTTCTTATTATGAAATTATTTACTCAGTTCATATTCCTTCCATAAAAGTGTTCTTGTTTGTTATTTATAAATTCACGAGTTTTCAATTATTCACCATGCTTAATATTTTTTTTATCTTCTATTGTATTTATTACCCTTATTGGTCTTTTGAGCTCACCCCTTTCTTATGATTCAATTTCCCAGGAAATGAAGAAAGTTAGTTATAAGTGACTTGCATGAATAATCTAGTAGGATTCGATGTTTCTAATGGAATAAATTAATGTTGAATTTATTTTGAATTTGTAAATTTGAACTTATGTATGAATCATGTTTCCAATAATACTAAACTGATCAGTCTTTTGGAACATAATTTCCTTGTGGTCATGCCAATGCTATGTAATAATTCACCAACTTTAGGTAACTAAGGTCAGGGTGTTACACGTATCATGGATTCGGGTTTATATGGATTTATTTTTTCCCCTTTAATAGGGTGTGATCCTCAGGAAGGGCAGGATGAGATCATTTGATGAAAGTTATAACTTCTTCCTTATCAATTGGATAATATTACACATAGATTAGCAGATTCTATGAACATTCAGTTTTCTAAGATGTTGGAAGAGAATGAGGGTGTTCATCTTTATGACATGATGTGAAAACATCCCCATCGAGAGTCGTTTTCTACAAGGACATGCACCAATGATGACTCGAAATTTATGCTAGAAAATAGGATGACCCTATATAGTTTTGGGAGATAGCGTCGTGGTTAGAGGAGTCTATAAAATGGGGACTTTTTAAGAAACATTATTTTTCCTAGGATTCCTTTTTTTATTCTCCTAATAGGTGAATGATAGATTGAGGTCTAGTGTGGATTGGATTCACCTAATTTAGTTGACTATCTGAGAGTAATATCTACTACAGAGAATTCATGACCTATTCACCCAATGGATGGAGGAAAAGTGGATCAAAGAGTTGAACCCATGATGGACTATCACCAACTCCAAGTTCTAGTGGTGGATGTATTGAGCGAGGATTCCTAGATACGTTGTAGTATATTTGAGTTCCTAGTGATAACCTTCTGTGTGTTGAATTCCCCAATGGATATCATGAGACTTATCAATCATATCTATAACCTTTCTTGCATTAGTTCAAGGTAGTATTATATGATTGTACCCTTCGATCCTAAGTGTCAAAGTTAGATCATGTGAGACACTATATGATGGTGAAGGATATGCTCTGGGAGTTCTAATAGTATATTATCTTTCATGGAGTTAGTTTTACATTCAATGTTACACTTCTCAGGTTACATCTTCTCAAATATGTGAGTGAAAATGAACTTTTTTTTGGTTGAGGTGGCGTTTTATTGGGGGCCACCCTGGGCGTAGTATTGATAGTAGACACTCACTATAATATTTTTTTTCTATTGTTTTCAAGTAAGGTAAGAGAGCTGTTAACCTATTTTTAGCTGAACCATAGAGTAGAGGATGGTGAAACATACCTCAAGTCAATGGTTATTACCCATCCTATTGTTGAACAATTGAGGGAGGCACAAATTCGGGATATGGACTGGGAGATCTTGTGTGACCAAACATCTACAGGATATGTCATTGATGGATTTTGTGTAGGTGGAGAGAATAACATCTTTGTTCAAGGATGGTTGGTGGAACTAGTCATACTATGGGAAAAGGGTATTGAGGAGGTTTTTTCCCTTAGTAGTAAACCCAGAAGATGGTTTGTTATACCAAGATACATTGGATTTGGGTTTGGTGTCCAAGGATGTTTCATCTTTTTTCTAAGTTTAACTCTCATCATATCACCTGCCTATAAGTAAAGACCGAGATTCTAAATGGAAGTGTAAATAAGATATTGTCTCTGTGGTTCTTATGACTGGGATTCCATGATTGACAAGAGTTCATGATACTAATTTAGTGTTCATAGAAGGACCCACTAGTTTTACCCACTTCCTTCTCATTCAAGAGTAGAGCATATTGGATAGTTTTGTATGCATATACATATAGGTGGTAGTTCGACTTCATGAAATTTCCTCAAAAATCATTCAGACTATGGTTATTATTTCATGTCACAATTATGGAGATAAATGCATGAGGTATTTTGGGAATAGTTTTAATTGACAATAGTTTATCTATAATATCTCATTACCTACTTTCATGTATTTACCTCCTCTTTTCTTATTTTCCTCTTAAATTTGGTCTGTCTTGGGACTCCTTAGAATGGCGAAAATTTTCTATGAAAAATACCCAAAATTTCATGGATGTATGTTTTTTTTAACTAATGGAGTTAGAGTATAAGTTTTCTAATATATTTCTTTGTCTCTCCTCGATTTTAGAGAACAACCATGTTCGTTTTGGGGTTTTGTGTAAGATTCTGGATTTTATGTTGTGTGTTGGGAGATTACATGGTCTTTAAAGGGGTTACATGATGTGTACATGGTCTCAAGACACAATTTGGGAACTACTTACATTGTGTGAAATGGGTACACATTTTTTAATGGTTCTACGATGTGTAATGTTGATATATCAGGTTTCAATGAAATGAAATTGTGATTTTAATTGTACTTGAACCCTTTGGATTACTTGACATGTAAAATGTTTACTGGCTGTGTAACTATTGAGAGGTCATCTTTTAAGGTGTTTCATCGATATATTTTTCATTATTTCTTGAACAACCCATATTTTTATCAACCTAGGGCTCTTATCTAGAGATTTTGGGAGCCTCCATTTAATCTATAATGATTTTCTTATTGTTTGATCACCATTGTGATTGGGTTGTGTCTCTCCAACTAAGTAAAATTTTCTACTTACTCATTACGTGGACAGTGGTAGTGTAATTGAATTTTTTATCTAATCCATTTACCCATGTTGATGTATCATCATGTTTATCTCTATATATATTGTGTGATTTCATTCCATGTGTCATTTACTTGTCGATTGTGGTGTGGTGGGTGTGTGGTCATGAGGTATGTATTTTTCCTCTTCTCTAGAAACCCTTTTTTCTAATGGGATCAATTTTAATATGTGTATATTGATTCTAGGACCTCCTTTTTTTTATTTCTTCATATTTGTGGATCACTTTTTGGGTGTGTGCGACCAAAATTTGGATGTTGTTGGTTTTGTATCTATCAGGTGTTGATGAAATGAATTTATCCGGTTATTGATAATAAAATTATTAAATTAAATTCTAGGATATGACTGATTTTTTATATTTGTGTGGAACTAGGTTTTTATAAAATATAGTTTACCACCAGTTTTGGTAAATGGAAATGGTTTTCAAAGAATTGTGAAATGGTTTTGTGAAATGGTATTCAAAACATGAAAATATGAAATTGTTTGATGAATTGATTTGAACAAAATAGATCGCATGGTAATCCTTTAGTGCTATGGTGGATGCTATAGAAATAGATCTCCTCCACTGTTGGGGGTTTTCTCATGGGGCTTTCCTTTGCTCCCTAAAAATGTTATTCTAGGTACTTGTTATAACTATTTAGAGGTTCACTTGATGGTGTGGTACTCTACTATCTATACATTATATATATATATCTAGTGACATGATTAATATGTGATTTACCATCTTTAGGTTTGAGTTTCCAAAATATCCTGACCTAGTGTGATCCTTGGTGTGTTGTTACCTATACATATACTTTTGTTTTTTACAATTATGTTGTACTACCATAGATTTGATATGACATGTGATGGATTCCTTAATTTTATCACATGATATATCTATTGTGATATATGGATATAAAATTATTTATAATTGATTTACCTAATTTATTTGGAACCGTGGAAAAAGGGAAATTAAACTATCTTTCTAGGATTTTGATATAAAAACGGTTATACTGTTATCAAGTTTTTTTCACTTTAAAGTTGAGATTGCTTGGATTATTTTTCAGAAACATTATATGGAACACCTGGGTGGGATCCTACTGAACCCATTTTCTCACACCATGCATACCAATTGGGAAATGCATAAAACTTAGTTTGTCTTTCAATATAGGGAAAGGGAATGTGTTGTAGTGAGGTGGTGATGTTTTTTGTCAGCTGAGTTGGGTAGTTTGTGGTGAGATTGTGGGAGTTTTCCCACACTATCATATGGAGTAGTATCTTTTTCCTATTTTAGTAGTCCTTTTTGGTTGGAACTGTACATAAAGATTGTTTCTACTCATGATTTTTTTGGTTTCCACTATATTTTTTTAGTTATGAAATATATGTATATTTTTAATGTTTTATTAGTTGAATATATTTGTTATTTGTTGCTCTAGGTTGGGATAAATCTTTCACTCTGTTTGTTGTTTGATGTCTAGGTGCTCGCCTCCAGCCCATGGGGACAAGGAATTCCCTTATGGTAGGTGATGTATCAGGCCGAGTACCAGTTTGAGAGGTTATTGGGGTCGGTTCCATTAAATTTGGAATAAGAGGTAGTCAATCCTCTAGATCCCCTCTCTTGGGATGTTTGGTAGACTAGAGATAGTCTTATCATAACTTGAAAAATATATTGTCGTGAGTTCCTAGCCAACTCTTTCCATGATGAGACTCAAGTTACCAGGGGATGTTTTGATGTGTTTCTCCAGTTTTTAGTTCTTTATGTTAATATCAACTTATTATTATGGGATTTCTAGTTTCAACTGAGATTTTTTTATAATCTGATCATTTCATTTGTTTTGGGGTGCAAGATTAAGACTTCAAGAGTTGTTCTATGAGCTCCTCAGAAGGGTGTAGTTGATTCTCCTAAATGGAATCCTCATATAGATCAAAACATTATCAAGGATATCATTTTATCAGTTCAACCCTTGGATAAAAATATAATTCAAGCTCAGAATGTAGTTGTTGAGATACATCCAGGAGCTATAGGCGTATGAGATCAATCATGGGAGTACTTGCACAAGAATCCAGCATCCTATAGAGGTGTCAATAAAACTCAAGATGAAGAGAACTGAATTTACAAGATTGATCAAATCTTTGAGTTCCTAGATAAATTTAAGAGTATTAAAGTGAAATTTGTAGTATTCGTACTTGAGGATTCTATAAATCATTAGTGGGATTCCATAGTATAGTAGGATAGACAAGTGGGATTTTACTAGAAGGGTTTCAAAACCCTCATCTTCCAGCAGTTTTTTTCTAGAGTTGTTGATAATAGGGAAGTCTCTAGAGTTATTTTATTTATATTTAGGATCTCATTCGGTGTCGATGCACACTGATTCCTTTGCTGAGTTGGTTCATTTTTCACTAGAGGTTATGAATAATGACCAGCTAAAATCTCAAAAGTACCTACACAGTTTTTGATCGAATATTAGATTGCAGATATTTATACAGTAGCCTTCAACCTATGTGGAGATAATGGATAGAGATATGTTGGAATAACTAATAGTGGTAAATGTAAGATATTCTTCCCCTTTTCTTCCACCTAGTGGTAGCTTCCGTGGTGCGCTAGGGAAAAAGAGAAAGCAGAAGGATCGTCATAAGAGTGGATGAGGTGGTTCTCGCTAGCAAGCCAATTCAGTAACTCTAGCTGCGTCTAGTAGTGTGCTTATGACTTTCTGTAACACCCTAAGGTTTTAAAAATAAATTAAAATGAATGAAAAAAAATTTAATTAGATATTTATAACTATCCTTTAAACCTAATTTTTCTTATTTTACGTTTTGAATTTCGAAAAACAATCATCTACAATTGTGATGATTAAGTTATTTGGTTTCTGATTGAACCAACTTGTTTATTTAGTATAGTAACACACCTATAGAGGCTCGAAATCTTGACGTACATGGACATTACATTACTTGTGCAGAATACTTAATACATAACAAAAATAGACACACAAGGACCGTAATAGTTTAGAGTCTTTGGAAACTCGAAACATAATCTTCTAATCGTGTTGAAAGATCTTCAACATCTCCCATAAAGATCTTCCCCTTTTGTTTTCTTACCTAAAATCTTTCTTTAAATCCAGGGAAAAAGAAGACATATAAAGGGTGGGCTCAAATTCTCAGTAAGGGTAAGCATGGATAAAATAAAACAAATCATATACATTTGAACTTAAAAACATGAACATAATGGTTAAACATAAAATTCTTGTGCAATGACATAAAACATGGAAGTTCATAAGGCATAGATCATAAAGAAACATTAATCATGATAAAATAGCCTGGAAATAAAACATGTAATTGTGGAAAAACATTAAGCACATGATATTATTTCCATAGTATCCAAGGCATTGCTGCCAAGACTATCTTAGTGGACAAAGTCCTTTACTGAATCGGGTTTACTTGTCATTCCAGCCCTGTATTACTGAACTGGATTTACTTTCCATTCCATCCATGTCTATATCATGAGATATAAATCTTTAACTAATGAATTGGAGGGAGATATAGGTCCCACCCATCTAATATTGAAATCATTCTTACGTGTGCCAAAAAACAATCATAAATCATTCATCATAACCCAAAGAACAAATTGGATTTTATAAACTTCATTCCATCATAACAAAATCCTTATAAAAAAAATGGATATCATTTCATCATAAGAAAAGTGAAACCATATAAATTATAGAGACATTATACTTGAAACATACACATACAAAATAATGTCATCTTAGATGGAAAATGGTTTTTATAAAACACTTGAAATGAATTCTTGAGAAAAATATCCATTCTTCTTGAAAATAATTTTATTTTCACAAAATGCCATGCAATTTTAAAAGAAAGATATTTTGTTGAAAATAGTCATGAAATATTTTGGAGAAAGCTTTATGAAATTAAGGCTTTATAAAACCGTAAAAATCCTTTCATGCTGTATAAGTTAAAAAACATTCTTCTCGTACTTTTGCCGGAAAAGTCAAAAATCACCTCGTAACGTAAACAAAAGAAAGATTCCTTACATACCATGTAGTAAAAGTAAAAAATGGGTAAAAAGGACTTTAAAGATATATGAAACCATTTTTAGAAAACAGGGACATGGATGATAAATATAACCCTACTGAATACTTACGAATAAATAATCTCGGATAAAAAACGAGATTGGAGAAATTATCCCTTGTCTTAGGTCTAATATGCTTCGTATGTATCTGAACCTCCTGTATAATTATTTAAATAATTTCATTGACTTATTACAGAATAATATTAATTTTTATGATATCATATATGGTTTACTTATGACTTTATATTACCCGTTTTTTGTAAATCCCATGTTAAAGCAACGTTTTGGGTAAAATCGTCTTATTTATCGTACGTGTTTGGAATTGTTGTTATTGATGTTATTATTACTTATATCATGATTTACTTACATAAAGAATGAAAATAATGATTTATATATCATATATATTCATTATATATCTAGAATATACATGTATTTATAATAGTACATAACATATGGAGGTAAGAAATGAAATGCACCGTTCATGGAGACGGTAAACCGTATGTACGCATGAACGCTACTTTCATTTATATTTATTATTTTAATGGAATTAAAACATAATGATACATAGGTATATTATAATTACAGTATAATGTCATATATAATATCATTAACTCCATCCTTTATACATCCCACATAAGGCATTAACGAATCACATCACTTTGAGGGGGCGGTAGTCCGCACTTCCTCAAATGAGATTATCGTATTTACCGACTATGGTAACCATAAAGGCTTGATATAATTGGTAATTAAATAAGCATAGGGAAATAATAAAAATAATATATATCATATATGAATACAGTGCCATCATAATGGCCACCATGAGAGGCGGTATGAGAAAATCGAACAATCATCGTTACGTGAGGAATTAGTTTGCCATTAGAGAAACATTATTTTCTTCATCCATAAGATGTAGGTGTGTGTAAGTGTAGTTATAATAATTCCCATAAAAACATCTTAGTATTTTTAGGATACTGTTTTTGTCACAAAATAAAGGATTAAAAATAGTTTAGGGGTTGGAGAAGTAGAATAAAAGAAAATAACTTAAGAGAAACTATTACCTTTAATTTGGGTAACTTCCATTGGTTTGAACCAAAAGAACTTCTTAAAGTTCCGTGTACCTAATTTAAGGCTTCTAAGGGTAGTAGAGGGATGTAGGTAGCTTATTTGGGAAGAGTTTGGACGATAAAAAGGCTTGAGAGGTGTGAGGAATTTCATAGAAGTGGTCTCCTTTTATAAGGGAGTGGAGGGGCTCTTTCGGAAAGTGTGAAAAAATTATTTTATTATAAACTTATATTCGGTTTCAAGAGGTCCAAAACACATTAATGTTGAAGATAAGATGACTCATATTCGAGATAAAATCACTCAATAGTAATTGGACCGGTTTTGGATGATATTTTAATCATTATAATCTATTTATTTAAATCATTTATTAATGAGGTAAATACTTCATCATTATTGTGCCATAAATAATTTAATTTATTGATGTCTAAAAATTATAAAAAAAATACCAACATGTAGAAAATATTTTTAGATTTCCAATGAATATTTATAGTCGAAAGGATAATTTATATATCCCCTTATAAAAATTAATTACTTAAGGATTTATGTTAATTCCAATTTTGTCTTTACATTAAATTAATTAATCTAATGTGTCATTGTCTTTCATAAGTGGATCCATGGGGTCCCAAAATCGACCCAATGATTCCCATGGTCATTTATTACTCATCCAATAAGTTTTGGACAAGTGTTAAGGTAATTTGGAATTATTATAATATTCTTTTAACCATGAATTACCCTATTTACTTTTAATCGTGGTAAATAAAAGTAAAAAGTTACTTTTAACCAAAAATTATTTTTATCTAATTGAACCACATTTTACACCTTGATATTAACCGTGTCTCTCGGATTTTAGAAATTCAACTCACATAATCGGTAAAATTAAGTTTTATGAACAGTTGCAAAAACTCCTAGGAGGTGGGTAAAAGACGATGCAAAGTTCAATACAATTTTTATAAATCTAAAATTATTATAAAATGATTCCAATGAATTTCATTGAACTTATATAATTATTATGTATCTATTTTGACCTAAAATAAATTTAAATCAAATAAATTATTATTTAAATAAAAATTCGGTTTTAACCAAAAACTCAGTGTTTTCACTATTCATCAAAAATTGATGTTTTTCAGAAAAATACCAAAAAATCAGCCTAAGATATATTTGATATTCCAAATTCAAAAATGATGTCTATTTTTTCAAATTCAAAACATATAAGTGGCATTAATTAATTTTAAAAGTAATTCCCGTTATCAAAACAAATAGTGTGTTTTTAAGAAACAATAACTATCAAAAGATCATCATTTGTTTTTGTCCAATTTCAAAGTGAAATTAATTCCAATGACCAACATTGGATTAAATGGTAAAAATATATTCTAATTACACTTTAAAACCCATTAAAAAGATAATATATCCATATAAATTATTGCGATGAAAAAAGTTGTTTTTAATTAAAATATAGCGTGTTTTTACTATTCCTCAAAATATGAAAGTTATCAGAATAATATGAAAAATTTATCCAAAGTAAATTTTTATATCCTGATTCCAAATAATAATTTTATTTTGTCAAATTGAACTTATAGACATGTCAAAAACAAGATTTAAAGTGGGTGCACCATCAAAAGGCGGCAAAACTACATTTTTTTAAAAATACTTATTTTACTCAAAAAATTGATTTTGTTCTCATATCATGTTGTAGAAAATATGTAAGATGAATATTAATGTTATAAAATTAAAAATGTAGTTAATACTATTCATAACGGATAGTTCATAATAATATTATAACCATATATCATTGTTTAGTGAAACTCAGTATTGCGTACTACACACGTTATCGAGGAAGGTCGTGATTGCGTGTAATGCAAGCCAAGTCAGGGTTGCGTGTGATGCAAGACTCCTTCTTTGTTTTGTATAACAGAATCCAACAATATTTAATTTATACATTGAATATATATATATTTATATACACACTCAATGTTGCGTAGAATAACTACTTTCAAAATTGTGTGTGACATGATCCAAGAATAGTGTTGCGTATACTGCAAGCTAATACGGTGTTGAGTATAGTGCAAGGTAATCTTGGTGTAGCATACAACACAAGACATCAATGAAATTGAAAGAATATTTTTCATAAAATATCAGGGTGTTACTTTCTACCACCCTTAAAATGAATTTCTCCCTCGAAATTCATCGGGGTTATAAATCATTTACTATTCATAGAAACCCACATCGTAAAAAGGAATACTAAAACTTGATTTTTAAAAACTAAAGTAGGAAACGTAACGATTACCCAAAGTAACTCATCACTGGGTTTCCATATAGGAGAACACAGGTGAAAATATGGATATGGAAGAAAAATCAAACCATCAAGTTCTCATGGAGAGTGGTAGAGAACATGGCTATGAAAAATCCAACAATCACAAAGCCATAAATTTGTGATGATCTAAGGTACCATCTGGTTCATCGGATATGAGGGCACTAGGAAAACATTTTTTTTGGTTTTCAATTTCCCTAATGTTGATGAATTAAAATAAATACTTACATGATTTCGGTACCATGTCACTGTTGTTCGTGCCTTGAACAATTTCCACTTCATCTCTTAAAGAAATGAAGTTGAATTTGTTATTCGTGAAGTGTTAAAAGATCTTGTGATAGAATGATGGGTCATTCCACCTGTTTCAAACAAAAGGTTAGAAAAAGTTATCAAATATACATAAGTTCATCTATGGTGAGGTTAATCGTATATGATTCGAAAAATGGACTTATACTTCAACCATTATACTACTTAATAAAATAAAACTAATTTCTACTAACCAGAGACTTCCTGTAGGCCAGTGGTAGGCGATAAAGGCCTTTCGCACATCGGTTATGGGTTCGATTCCCGTAGCCTTGTCCCACGCGACGGGTTGTCACCCATCCTGCAGGTTTTCCTTTTTTTTAAAACTACACTATTATAACATTAGAGAAATAATTTCGAAAAAAGTTCTTGCCTTAAACAATACTATATGATGTCTGACATAAACCTTTACAATATTTAGACTTATCCCAAATACATATGTCCAAGGTTGTAGTATAAAGAAAAAAATTACTGGAAATGTCACGTAACAAGAACGTGAATAACACCATTTATTATACAATATGTCTCGTTGGTCACATTCCAAACATATGAATTCCTTTATCATTTATTCTATTGCAACATGAATTACCATAGAACCTTAGTTGAAAACATGAATGTCGTCAAAATTTGTCTCTTTCCACATTCCAAAATCCCAAAAATTATATATACTCAAACCATGATACCACTTAGTCCTTATATCAATCATGAGCTCATGAATACTATCAAACATATTAGTTTCTCTTTATCCCTTCATTATGCGCATATCATCTGCTTTCCAAAAATATTTCAATCACTTTTCATGGTTACCGATGCCATATTCTTATGGAAAACCACAATGGAACAATACATAGATATTCCAATATACCATAAAAGTACCTCAATAACATTATTCTTGAATACCAATACATAAACACTTCAAACCATCATCTTCAATGATTGTCATGGAACAAGTCCTTCCATGATTTAGAAGTAACCTCTTAGGTCAGGGCATTGAGTTGGGTGCCCATGTTCTCCCCAGATAAGACATTGAACTCCATAACAGTTTGTCACTCTATGACCCTTCTCTCCACACAGAGAACATCTTCCCCTCCATTTGAGGTATTCCTCAAGGTTCTTGTTCCCTTGTTTAGAAATCTCAATCTTCCTTTCTTTATGCTCCTCAACATACGAACATGCATAAAAGTCTATCTTACTCTTATTTGATGAATTAGGAATACCACTAAATTTCACCTTGTTAATCATATATCGCGATGACAGATTCTGAATAATCACAATATCATTATCTCTAGGCATTACGCAATTTTTTTGATCATAGTCACCAATTTTTTCATTTGATTCAATGTTAAATGAATTCCTTCTGGTTCCCTCCATTGACTAAAACACAAAAAGAATTCAGTGAGAGGCAAAAATCATGATAGGTAAAACAACATAATAAAGGGGGAGTGACTTCATTATCTAACATCTTAGGTTTAATTATAAGATCGTTACCGTAATTCTAGGACTATAACTTATAATTATACTTAAACTTAGGGACATCCCTAGACATACCTTAGAAATATCTATAGAGATCTCACTAAAGTTTTGGCATCCTAGTTTCCAAAGGTTAACTAAACATTTCCTCTGATACCAACGGTAGAGGCCCGAAATCTTGACGTACATGGACATTACATTACTTTTTCAGAATACTTAATACATAACAAAAATAGACACACAAGGACCGTAATAGTTTAGTGTCTTTGGAAACTCGGAACATAATCTTCTAATCGTGGTGAAAGATTTTCAACATCTCCCATAAAGATCTTCCCCTTTTGTTTTCTTACCTAAAACATTTCTTCAAATCCTGGGGAAAAGAAAACATATAAAGGGTGAGCTCAAATTCTCAGTAAGGGTAATCATGGATAAAATAAAACAAATCATATACATTTGAACTTAAAAACATGACCATAATGGTTAAAAATCAAATTCTTGAGCAATAACATAAAACATGGAAGTTCATAAGGCATAGATCATAAAGAAACACTAATCATGAAAAAATAGCATGGGAATAAAACTTTTAATTGTGTAAAAAAAATAATCACATGAAATGATTTCCATAGTAGCCAAGGCATTGCTGCCAAGACCATCTTAGTGGACAAAGTCCCTTACTGAACAGGGTTTTCTTGCCATTCAAGCCCTGTATTACTGAACCGGATTTACATTCCTTTCCATCCATGTATATCTCATGAGATATAAATCTTTACCCAATGCATTAGAGGGAGATATAGGCCCTACCTATCTCATATTGAAATCATTCTTACGTGTGTCATAAAACAATCATAAATCATTCATCATAACCCAAAGAATAAATTGGATTTCATAAACATCATTCCATCATAAAATAATCCATATAAAACAAATGGATATAATTTCATCATAAGAAAATTAAAACCATATAAATCATAGAGACATTATACTTTAATCATACGCATATGAAATAATGTCATCTTAGATGGAAAATTGTTTTGATAAAACACTTGAAATGAATTCTTGAGGAAAATATCCTTTCTTCTTGAAAATCATTTTCTTTTCACAAAATGCCATGCAATTTTAAAAGAAAGATATTTTGTTGAAATTAGTCATGAAATCATTTGGAGGAAGCTTCCTGAAAATAATGCTTTATAAAACCATAAAAAAACCTTTCATTCCGTATAAGTTAAAAAGCATTCTTCTCATACTTTTGCCAGAAAAGTCAAAAAAGAACCTCGTAATGTAAACAAAATAAAGACTCCTTACATACCATGTAGTAAAAGTCAAAAAATGGGTAAAAAGGACTTTAAATATACATGAAACCATTTTTAGAAAATAGGGACATTCATGATAAATATAACCCCAGTGAATACTTACGAATAAACAATCTCGGATAAAAATGAGATTGGAGAGGTTATCCCTTACCTTAGGTTTGATATGCTTCGTACGTATCCGAACCTCCTGTATAATGATTTAAATAATTTCATTGACTTATTACAGAATAATATCCATTGTTATGATATCATATATGGTTTACTTATGACTTTATATTTCCTGTTTTTTGTACATCCCATGTTAAAGAAACATTTTTGGTAAAATCGTCTTATTTATCGTACGTGTTTGGACTTGTTGTTCTTGATGTTATTATTACTTATATCATGATTTACTTACTTACAAAATTTAAATCATGATTTATATATCATATATATTCATTATATATCTATCATATACATGTATTTATAATAGTACATAACATATAGAGGTAAGAAATGAAATGCACCGTTCATGAAGACGGTAAACCGTACGTACGCATGAACGCTAGTTTCATTTCGATTTATTATTTTAATTGAATTAAAACATAATGATACATAGGTATATTATAATTCCAGTATAATATCATATATAATATCATTAACTTCATTTTTTATACATCCCACATAAGGCATTAACGAATCACATCACTTTGAGGGGGCGGTAGTCCGCACTTCCTCAAATGAGATTATCGTATTTACCGACTATAGAAACCATAAAGGCTTGATATAATTTGGAAGTAACGAATCATAAGAAATTAATAAACATAATATATATAATATATGAATATAGTGCCATCATAATGTCCACCATGAGAGGCGGTAGGAGAAAATCGAACAATCATCGTTTCATGAGCCGTTAGTTTTCCATCACAAAAACATTATGTTCTTCATCCATTATATGGAGGTGTGTGTAAGTGTTGTTATAATAATTATAATAAAAAAATCCTAGTATTTTTAGGATACTGGTTTTTTTACAAAAGAAAGGATTAAAAATAGTTTAGGGGTTGGAGAAGTAGAATAAAAGAAAACAACTTAAGAGAAACTATTACCTTTAATTTGGGTAACTTCCTTTGGTTTGAACCAAAAGGACTTCTTCAAGTGCCTTATTCCTAATTTAAGACTTATAAGGGGAGGATAGGGATGTAGGGAGCTTAGTTGGGAAGATTTTGGATGAGACAAAAGGCTTGAGAGGTGTGAGGAATTGCATAGAAGTGGTCTCCTTTTATAAGGGAGTGGAGGGGCTCTTTAGTAAAGTGTGAAAACATTATTTTATTATAAACTTATCTTCAATTTAAAGATGTCCAAAACACATTACTGTCAAATATAATATGACTCATATTTGAAATAAAATCATCAAATAGGAATTGGACAGGTTTTGGATGATATTTTAATCATTATAATCTTATTTATTTAAATCATTTATTAATGAGGTAAATACTGCATCATTATTGTGTCATAAATAATTTAATTTATTTGATGTCTAAAAATTATAAAAAAAATACAAACTTGTAGGAAATACTTTTATATTTCCAATTAATATTTATAGTATAAAAGATAATTTATATATCCCCTTATAAAAATTAATTACTAAAGGATTTTTGTTAATGCCAATTTTGTCTTTACATTAAATTAATTAATCTAATGTGTCATTGTCTTTCATAAGTGGCTCCATGGGGTCCAAAAATAGACCCAAGGATTTACATGGTCGGACATTACTCATCCAATAAAGTTTGTACAAGTGTTAAGGTAATTTGGAATTATTATAATATTCTTTTAACCTTGAATAACCCTATTTACTTTTAACCGTGGTAAATAAAAGTAACAAGTTACTATTCATCAAAAATTATTTTTATCTAATTGAACCACATTTTACTCCTTGATATTAACTGTGTCTCTGGTATTTTTAAAATTCAACTCACAGAAGCGGTAAAATTAATTTTTATGAACAATTGCAAAAGCTCCTAGGAGGTGGGTAAAGGACGGTGAAAAGTTCAATATAATTTTTATAAATCTAAAATTATTATAAAATGATTCCATTGAATTTTATTGAAATTATTTAAGTATTATGTATCTATTTTGACCTAAAATAAATTTAAATCAAATAAATGATTTTTTAAATAAAAAGTCGGTTTTAACCAAAAACTTAGTGTTTTCACTATTCACCAAAATTGAAGTTTTTCATAAAAATACCAAAAATTCAGCCTAAGATATATTTGATATTCCGAATTCAAAAATGATGAATATTTTTTCAAATTCAAAATACATAAGTGGCATTAATTAATTTTAAAAGTAATTCCTGTTATCATAACAAATAGCGTGTTTTTAAGAAACTATAAATATCAAAAAATCATCATTTGTTTAAGTCCAATTTCAAAGTGAAATTAATTCCAATAACCAACATTGGATTAAATGGTAAAAATATATTCTAATTAAACTTTAAAACCAATTAAAAAGATAATATATCCATATAAATTATTTCGATGAAAAAAGTTTTTTTTAATTAAAATATTGCGTGTTTTTACTATTCATCAAAATATGAAAGTTATCAGAATAATATGAAAATTTTATGCAAAGTAAATTTTTATATCCTGATTCCAAAGAAGAATTTTATTTTGTAAAATTTAACTTATAGAGATGTCAAAAACAAGATTTAATGTGGGTGCGCCATCAAAAGGCGGCGAAACTTTATTTTTTGAAAAATACGTATTTTACTCGAAAAATTGATTTTCTTCTCATACCATGTTCTAGAAAATATGTAAGATGAATATTAATGTTAAAAAATTCAAATTTTAGTTAATAATATTCATAATGTCTAGTTCATAATAATATTATAACCATATATCGTTGTTTAGTGAAAATCGGTATTGTGTATTACACACGCTATCGAGGAAGGTCGTGATTGCGTGTAATGCAAGCCAAGTCAGGGTTGCGTTTGATGCAAGACTCCTTTTTTGTTTTGTATAACAGAATCCAACCATATTTCATTTATACATTGAATATATATATATGTATATACACACTCAATGTTTCATAGAATAACTACTATCAAAATTGTGTGTAACATGATCCAAGAATAGTGTTGTGTATACTTCAAGCTAATACGGTGTTGTGTATAGCGCAAGGTAATATTGGTGTAGCGTACAACACAAGACATCAATGAAATTGAAAAAATACTTTTCACAAAATCTCGGGGTGTTACAATACCCATATGAATAGTAATATGACCCTAATGAATAGTAAACTGTATTATTATTTTATTTTCTTACGGTTTTTAGATAATGACATCTTGACTAATTTTTAAATGTGATATAAAATCATTTATAGTTTTATAATTGTTAACTTTTAAATATAGTGTGATTTTAATTAAAAAAAAATTAATAATATTTATTAAATTATTTTTTAAAAATAGAGTTCATTTTTGAATTCTATATCTTGGAAAATGGTTATGGGGAATTTCTATTATTTTTCTAAAATTCTGGAATTTTTTATGAATAATAAAATATGATAAATGATAAATACTTGTTTTACTGCATCATTGGTGATGCAATGATGATTTAAGTGCACTTTTTTCAAACATAAATACAATTTTTTATATTTTGGGACACATTAATCAAGACTATTTATAGTCTTGAGAAAAAATATTAAAATAATGATTAAAATAATGTAAAATTCCTCCTCTCCTCTCCTATAAATACCACCCTCGTTCCCCTCTTACTTTCACACCTCTCAAGCCTTGAGAATTGTGTTATTTCTACCAAATTCCCTCCCCAAGGATCATCTCCCATTCTAGAGGTGATGGTCTCACAAAAATACCAAAACCAAAGGCTTTAAGAAGGATCTAAATGAGAAGAGATCAAGAGGTAAGAATCATCTTCCTTTTTTATGTGTTTTCATTCCAATTCCTTTCTATTATTATAATCTATTCCCATCCACTTACCAAAAAGGTATGAAATCTCCATAATCTTATATATTCTATATGCTATCATTTTCATTTACATATTTGGCATCTTTCTTCCTCGCCTCTCCCTCTTGTTCTAAAAATAAAAAAACCATCCACGATGTGCCGATTTACCAAAACCATGGATGATGTGTTATCAATATTCATTACATCCTTCAAATAAGATCATAAAACCCTTTAAATGTTTTAAAAATAATTTAAATTGTATTTTTTAACCTATTTTATTTTTTGTAATGAACATATATGTATGAAATTAAATTATATAATGAAACAAGTTCATGATTATCGAGGAACCACCAAAAATGATCTAAACAAATACCATTAATGTTTCATATAATGATCCATAATCATATATGATAAAAAATGATTTGTGGTGTCATTATAAATTCTGAAAACATATTAATACCATTTAATTACACTTCTGGAATTTAATTTCCATGTGACAGGAAAATCAAATACAACCCGGCCGTGGAAATCATGTAAAGAACACACCCAAAACAATGGAAGGAACAAAATACAAATAATTAAAGGGAGAAATGATGTTATTAAATGATCATATAAGGTATTATAAACATGAATATTTTTATTTAAGATATTAATAACACTCTTTTAACCATTATACATGAGTTTTAAACAAGTTTGAAGTATGAAAAACTTGAGGTAAGGGAATTATTTAACCAATTTTCATTCTTTGGGTTAACCTTACACTTCATTATTTATATGGTATTAAAATTGTCTATGTGGTGGGTTTTATTTTTATTTTGTTTAATTATGTTTATTTACAATGTATATACATATTTTATCTACTCTATTAAATCTCAATTGAATTATATGATATTTGTAGTGGGATTTTGTTTTAAAATTCTCTTTTAAAATTATGGTTTATAAAATTAAAAAGAAATGTTTTTATGAAATTATTAATGTTGTATGATTATGTTCTAGTTCTTGGGAATTGTTTATGATGAAGTGTGGGACCTTTTTCTATCTCCAATTCATTGGGTATTTGTATGTTGTAGGTTGGTAGTATGGTTACTTCAAGTGTAACAACGATGGTTACACAAATTGTAAGGTAGTCGTGATGGTTACAAATTATAAGGTAGATGATATGGTTACAAGATTATTTAAGTAATGCCCCAAGATACCTTTATGGTTCTATTTATGTTATATATGTTTTTTTAAATCTCATGGAAATATCAACTTTAATAAATGAAGTTTATATGGGTAACAAGTGTGTCTTTTTTGAAAATGATTTCATGCATTGCAAGTATTCATGGACTAATGTTTTATTTCCTTATTTTTATATACCTTACTAAGATTTTTGTGCCCATACTAAGTTTTTAAATGATTTTCACAGGTTATAATGATGTGTAATACAAATAAAGAAACCATGTTAAATGTTATGAAGACTTGTCCAATGAAACAAGTTTTATTTAAAAAAAATTATTTTGGATGAAATGGATACTATTATTTTGTTTTATGCTCTATATGAATGTGGAATGTTATGTATGTTTTATATCAAAATTCTATAAAACTCTACACTTTAAAACATACTCAATTTTAAAGGAAGTGATTTCTTGACTAAAATTCAAGATTACGTAATGTAATAAGGTCGGGTCCTTATAATTGTTATCACTATGAAAAGGTTAGAAACACAACTAGTTATTTTCCTTCAATTATAAAGATGTGTAACCACTGTGGATGATATGGTCATCTGCAACATTTCTATCAGGATATGTCTACATGTTGATATAGTTAGGGATCATCATCTCCAAAGGCTATTGTGGGGTAGTCAAATGCTTCAAATACTATAAGTATCCATCCATAGGCCTCAGGTGTGAAGCACCTTCATGTAGTAGATGATTTTATAGCAGGCGTAAATGCGGGTCTAATGGTAGTAAGAGGTGACATCTTTATGGAATCTTTGATAACAGTTTCTCTTTATGTGTAGATTCCCAAAGCTTGACCTACATAGACATTACATTAATTTTTCAGAATACTTAATACATTACAAAAACAGAAGCCCAAATACCGCATTAGTTTAGTGTCTTTGGAAACTCAAAACATAATCTTCTAATCATGGTGAAAGATCTTCAACATCTATCATAAAGATCTTCCCCTTTGGTTTTCTTACCTAAATCCTTTCTTTATATCATGGGGAAAAGAAAACATAGAAAGGGTGAGATCAAATGATCAGTAAGGGTAAACATGGAGAACATAAAACAATCCCTAAACATTTGAACGTAAGAACATGAACATAAAACATCAAAATCTTGAGTAATGACATAAATCTTGGCAGTGCATAAGGCATAGTTAAAAAAGGAACATTAACCATGATGAAATATCATGTGAATAATACATTTAATTGTGGAAACCATTAAGAACATGTTATGATTTCCATAGTATCCAATACATTGCATCCAAGACCATCATAGTGGATAAAGTACCTTACTGAATCCAGTTCAGTCCTCGTTCCAGTCCTGTGTCACTGAACCGGATTAAATTGTCCTTCTAGCCATGTCTATCTCATGAGATATAAATCTTTACCCAATGAATTGGAGGGAGATATTGGTCTCACCCATCTCATAATGAAATCATTCTTATGTGTAACACAACATAAACATAAATCATTCATTATAACCCAAAGAATAAAATGGGTTTCATAAACATCATCTCATCATTACATAATCCATATAAAACAAATGGATATCATTTCATCATAAGAAAAGTGAAACCATGTAAATCGTAGATACATTATACTTGAAATGTATACATATGAAATAATTTCATCTTATATGGAAAATAGTTTTGATAAAACACTTGAAAAGGATTCTTGAGAAAAATATCCTTTCTTCTTCAAAATCATTTTCTTTTCACAAAATGCCATGAAATTTTAAAAGAAAGGGATTTTGTTGAAAATAGTCATGAAATATTGTTGATTAATATTCATTAAAATAAGTAGTTATAAAACCATAAAAATTCATTCATTCCATATAAGTCAAAAAAACATTCTTCTCGTACTTTTGTCGGAAAAGTCAAAAAGTACCTTATATGGTAAAAAAAAGAATGATTCCTTCCATAACACGAAGTAAAAGTCAAATAGGGGTAAACATGACATTAAATATACATGGAAGAAAATTAAACACTTTATTAAAGACATTTTTATGGACATGGATGAAAAATATAACCCCAGTAAATACGTACATATAAGCAATCTTGGATAAAAATGAGATTACAAAATTATCCCTTACCTAAGGTCCAATTTATTCCGTACGTGTCTGAAACTCCATTATAGTGGGTTTAAATATATTATTAACTTGTAACAGAACCATAATAATATTAATGATATCATATATGATTCACCTATGACTTTATATTACCCGTTATTTTGTTAATTACATGTTAAAGCAGCGTTTTGGATAAAATCGTATCATTTATCGTAAGTGTTTGGACTTGTTGTTCTTGATATTATTATTACTTATATCATGATTTAATTACTTCTAGAATATAAAACATTATTTATATATCATACATATTTAGTATATATATAATAGATAGATAAATTAAATGAAACACACCGTTTATGGAGACGGCAGGTCGTATGTATTCATAAATGTTGTTTTCCTTTCCTTATTGACTTGAATGGAAGTAATTAGATGACATATATATTTATACATAAATCTAGTAGCATTATTATTTCATATATAACATTAATCTTCATTACATATACTTTAATAATAATTCTTGAATGGTTAACATGGAGAATGAATCTCATCGCGTCGTGGGGACGGTAATCTGTACGTATGCATGAGCGATGATATCATTCCCATTATTATTGAATGGAATTGGAGTGGATGATATAATATCTCATAATCAGTATCATGTTATAATAACCATATATAGTAATTCTTTACACCATTATACGCATCCAAGTAAGGTGTTGGTGGAAAAATAGATTACACCACGACATGGAGACGGTATTCCGTACGTACACACGCGCAGTGATTTCTTTTTCCGTAGGATGGATAGAAGGTGAAATAGGGTTGTTTCATATTTATAATAAAATATATTATTTATAATTATATTTTTACTTTATAATGAAACAAATAAAGAAGAGGAAGTATAAGAATAATGAAACTTGAAAGAATCGGTAGAAGAGATTACCTCTTCTTTGATGCACCTCCTATTAACCTCCTCTTAGGGCCCTAAAGTTGGAGTCTGAAGAATACCAGAACCTCCCGAAGGTGTATATGGAAGTGGAGAAGTGAAATTTTCAGGTTTTTTCTGATCTTTAAGGGTCAAATTTGTGTGAAGAGGAGAGGGAGGAGGTGCCCGTTTATAAGGGAGGAGAGGGGAACCTTCGGAAAAACTTAAAATATTATTTTATAATAAATTCATATTCGATTTATAATGGTTCCAAAGTGACTTATTTCAAGTATAGGGTGGGTATCGGTCGAAATAAAATCAAAAAATAGATTTTAGACAAGTTTAGGTTACCATTTTAACCTTATCATTTAGATTTAACACTTAGTTAAATAATTTATCTTTTACCGTGTCTTCTTGTATTATTTAACTCTATGGTAAATAAACTTACTATAAACTACCAATAGAACCCCAATTGTTTCATTAATGTCATATATATTATTATATAAGTCTTTTGGCCGAACTTTAGATTTTTAAGACCATTATATCAATTAATAATATAATACTTTGTTTAAAAACTCTTTTATGTCAATTTTGAAACTATTTGGTATTGTATTTTTTCTATATTCATAAAAACATTATTAATTAAAAATAAATTGATAAAACCAACCCTAATTTGTTATATGAACCTATAAAATTAGTTTAATTCATAAAAAGTCTCAAATTACATTTATTTGTGTATTTATAATATCAATTATGTTAATATTTCATTAATAAGGTAATTACTACATCATCATTGTGTCATAAATAAATTAAATTATATAATGTATAAAAATTATAAATAAAATATCATTATTTAGGAAATATTTTTATATTTCTAATGAATATTTATAGTCTAATTTATCTTATGTATAACCCTATATTAAAAAAAATAGTTATTAAACTTTAATTTTAACTCTTTTAACTCTTCTTTGAATTAAATAATAATAAATGTCCTGATCTAATCCAAGTGGACCTATAAGGTCATATTTTATTCATAAGGTTGTTTTTTGTAGAATTAAACTTATCCAATAGAATTATGACATGTGTTAGGGTAATAATAATATCATTTTTACCCTTAATTACCCTATTTACTTTTAACCGTGGTAAAAAAAAGTTAAAAGTTACTATTCACCAAAAAATATTATCTTATTGAACCATATTTTACTCCTTGATATTAACCATGTCTCTTGGATTTTTTAAATTCAACTCACATAAGTGGTAAAATTAATTTTTATGTAAATTTTCAAATGCTCCTAAGAGGTGGGTAAAAGACGGTGAAAACTTTAATAAAATTTTCATATATCTAAAATTATTATAAAATGAATCCAATGAATTATATTGAACTTATATAGGTATTGTGTATCTATTTTGACCGAAAATAAATTAAAATAAAATAAATAATTATAAAAATTCGGTTTTAAACTATAACTCAGTGTTTTCCACTATTCATCAAAAATTGAATATTTTCAGAAAAATACCAAAAATTCACTCTAGAATGATTTTGATATTCTGAATCCAAAAATGAAGTCCATTTTGAAAGATGAAGTTTATAAATTTTCAAAAAGTGGTTATTAATATTCATAACGGCTAGTTTATATAATATTTTAAAAACATATCATTGTTTAGTGAAACCCGGTATTGCGTACTACCCACGCTATCGAGGAAGGTCCCGATTGTGTGTAATGCAAGCCAAGTTAGGGATGCGTGTAGTGAAAGTTCCCTTTGGTGTTGCATATAACATAATCAAAACATATTTCACTTATACATTAAACAAAATCTATACTTAATGTTGCATATAATAATTTCCACAAAACAAACTTGAAATTGTGTGTAACACGAGCCAAGAAAAGTGTTGTGTATACTGCAAGCTAATACGGTGCTGTTTATAGTACAAGATAATCATGGTGTAGTGTATAATAGAAGACATCAAAGAAATTAAAAAGAATATATCTCATAAAATCTCAGGGTGTTACATTCTACCCACCTTAAAATGAATTTCACCCTCGAAATTCGTCGGGGTTATAAATCGTTTACTACTTGAAAGTTTCATTCATAGAATCCCACATCAAAAAAAGAAATACTAAATCATAATTTTAAAAATGGAACATTAGAAACATAACAGATACCCAAATTAAATCATCACTAGGTTTCCACATAGAAGAATATAGGTGAAAATATGGATATGGAATAGAAATCTAACCATCATGTTTAGATGAAGAGTGGTAGAGAACATGGATATGAAAAATCCAACAATCACAAAGCCACAAATTTGTGATGATCTAAGGTGTCATCTGATTCATCAGATATGAGGTCACTAGGACAACATTTTTGGTTTTCAAGATCATTTCCCTAATGTTAAATAATTTTTGAATTAAAATAAATACTTACATGATTTTGGTACAATCTTACTATTTTGTGTGCCTTCAATAATTTCAACTTCATCTCTTAAAGAAATAAAGTTTAATTTGTCTTCGGTGAAGTATTTGTAGATCATGCGATAGAATGATTGGTCATTCCATCTATCTCAAACATAAGGTTAGAAAACTTTATATACATAAGTCCATCTTGTGGTGAGATTAATCGTATATGGTTCCAAAAATGGACTTATAATTCATCTATCATACCTCTTAATAAAATAAAACTAGTTTCTACTAACCAGGGACTTCTTGTAGGCTAGTGGTAGGCGATAAAAGTCCGTCGCACTTTGGTTGTGGGTTTGATTCCCGCAACCTAGTCCAACGCGACGAGTTGCTGCTCATCCTGTAGGTTGTTCTTTTTCTAAAACTACACTATTATAATATTCCAGAAATAATATCAAAAAAAAAGTTATATCCTTGAACAATATTAAATGATCTTCAAATTAATCCATTTCAAATATTTATGCTTTTCCAAAATACTTCTATCCAAGTTCATAGTATAAAGAAAACTATTACTAGAAATGTAATTAATCAATCATGGGAATACCATCATTTATAATATGATATATCTTGTTGGTCACATTCCAAACATGTGAATACCTTAATCATTTATTCTCTTGAAACATAAATTACTATATAACATTAGTGAAAACATGAATTCTATCAAAAGTTAACTCTTCCCACATACCAAAATCCCAAAATTTCTATATACTCAAACCATGATATCACATTGTCCTTAAATCAGTATTGATCTCAATAATACTATCAGACATCTCATTATCTCTGTATCCCATCATTATGCGCATATCATCTACTTTCCAAAAATATCTGAATAACCTTTCATGGTTACTAGTACCATTCAACATATACTTTCAAGTACTTTAGGAAAAACAATAGTGTAATAATCCTTAGATGTGTCTTTATTCCATAGTACCATTACCTATACAACATAACTCTATATAAACATAAGTCATTCCACTACCTTCTTAAACCATTGACCGAGCTTCAACAATTCTTTAATCTCACATATCATTTGTAGTATCTTCATCATCATCAATATAAATACTACCCATACGGCCATGATTATTCTCTTCATGAGACTTTATCTTAGGTCATTGGTTTGCATAATTCCCATACATTCCACATTTAAAACATTTAACCATTTTTGATGTCTTAGCAATGCCATTATCCTTGTCCATGGTGTTAACTAAACATTTTCCTTTGAAATTATTGGCTTTGTTTCCTTCTTTTCCACACCCAAAGAATCTTCTAATTCCTTTGAAACATTATCCCTGATGCCTCTTCCCACATGATTTACATGAGGGGAATTGAACTTTCTTTCCTCTATGATCATCATGAAACTCCATCTTTCTCTTATTATATGATTCGGGATACTTACCAAAGTTGAGATTATTTATCGTATTATGAGATTGTTGATTATGCATAATAACGATGTTTCGACTTACAAATTTCATTTCATTTGGTTTCTAATGAAGAATGTCATTCCATTGTCCATCGTATCCTCCATTATCGTGAATTTTCATGTTTCCAGCGATTTTCTAAAACCCAAAAAAGAATATTGTGAGAGGAAAAAATCATGCATGGAAAACAACATAATAAATGGGGTGTAATTTCAATATATAACATCTTATGTTTAATTCTAAAATCTTTACAGTAATTCTAGGACTATAACCTATATGTATACTTATCTTTAGAGACACCCCTAGACATACCTTAGAAATATCTATAGGGATTTCACTAATGTTTTCGCATCCTAGTTTCCAAAGGTTATCTAAACCTTCACTCTGATACCAACTGTAGCGGTCTGAAATTATTTCCACTGGACTAAAATTGATACCTATAAGAGCATCCATGGGTAGATACACCCCCTGGGTGGGACAAACCACCATCCCCAGTGGCATCCATTTCCTCATGAAGCCCTTGGGTGGAGAGCCATGCTTCGTCCAACGTTCAAATGTGAGAGTTCCCAATGATTGGATTCATTCCTACCTCCCTTTCTTTGATACCAACTATAGATACCCAAAGCTTGACGTACATAGACATTACATTAATTTTTTGGAATACTTAATACATTACAAAAACAGAAGCACAAAGACCTTATTAGTTTAGTGTCTTTGGAAACTCATAACATAATCTTATAATCATGGTGAAATATCTTCAACATTTCTCATAAAGATATTCCCCTTTGGTTTTATTACCTAAAACCTTTATTTATATCCTGGGGAAAAGAAATCATAAAAAGGGTGCGCTCAAATTCTCAGTAAGGGTAAACATGGTGAACAAAAAACAATCCCTGAACATTTGAACATAAGAACATGAACATAAAACATCAAAATCATGAGTTAGACATAAATCTTTGCAGTGCATAAGGCATAGATAAAAAAGGAACATTAACCATGATAAAATAGCATAGGAATAAAACATGTGATTTTGTAAACCATTAATCACATGTTATGATTTCCATAGTAGCCAAGACATTGCTACCAAGACCATCATAGTGGACAAAGTCCCTTACCGAATCGAGTTCACTGCTCATTCCAGTCTTGTATCACTGAACTGGATTAACTTTCCGTTCCAGCCATGTTTATCTCATGAGATATAAATATTTACCCAATTTATTAGATGGAGATATAGGTCCCACCCATCTCATAATGAAATCATTATTACGTGTGCCACAACATAAACATAAATCATTCATCATAACCCAAAGAATAAAATGGGTTTCATAAACATCATCCTATCATAACATAATCTATATAAAACAAATGGATATCATTTCATAATAAGAAAAGTGAAACCATGTAAATCATATTGACCTTATACTTGAAACATACACATATGAAATAATGTCATCTTAGATGGAAAATGGTTTTGATAAAACACTTGAAATGAATTATTGAGGAAAATATCCTTTCTTCTTCAAAATCATTTTCTTTTCACAAAATTCCATGAAATTTTAAAAGAAAATGATTTTGTTGAAAATAGTCATGAAATATTTTAGATTAATCTTCATGAAAATAATGCGTTATAAAACTGTAAAAAACCGTTCATACCGTATAAGTTATAAAAACAATCTTCTCATACTTTTTCCGGAAAAGTAAAAAAGAACCTTATATGGTAAACAAAAGAAATATTCTTTCCATAAGACAAATTAAAAGTTAAATAGGGGTAAAAATGACTTTAAAAATACATGGAAGAATATTAAACAATTTATGAAAAACATTTTTATGGACATGGATGAAAAATATAACCCCAGTAAATACTTACATATACGCAATCTCGGATAAAAATAAGATTGCAAAATTATCCCTTACCTTAGGTCCAATTTCTTCTATATGTGTCTGAAACACCTATATAGTGGGTTTAAATATATTATTAACTTTTAACAGAACCATAATAATATTTATGATATCATATATGATTCACTTATTACTTTATATTACCCATTCTTTTGTCAATTCAATGTTAAAGCAGCGTTTTGAGTAAAATCGTATCATTTATCGTACGTGTTTGGACTTTTTGTTCTTGATATTATTATTACTTATATCATTATTTACTTAATTACAGAATTTAAAACATGATTTATATATCATATATATTCCTTATATATATATAATAGATAGATAAATTAAATGAAACACACCGTTCATGGAGACGGCATGTCGTACGTACGCATGAACGCTAGTTTCCTTTCCTTATTGACTTGAATGAAAGTAAGTAGATGAAATATATATATATATATATACATAAATACAGTCGCATTATTATGTCATATATATAATTATTATTCATTATATATACTTTATAATCATTCTTGAAAGGTTAACATATAGAATGAATCTCATCGATTCGTGGAGATGGTAATCCGTACGTACGAACGAGCGATGATATCATTCCCATTATTATTGAATGGAATTGTATTGGATGATATAATATCTCAGAATTAATATCATGTTATAATACCCATATATAGTTATTCTTTACACCAGTATACCCATCCAAGTAAGGTGGTGGTGGAAAAACAGATTACACCACAGCGTGGAGACGGTATTCCGTGCGTACGCACGTGTGGTGATTTCTTTTTCCGTAGGATGGATAGAAGGTGAAATGGGATTGTTTCATATTTATAATAACATATCATTATATTATTTATACTTATTTTATAAATGTATAATGTTACAACTAAAGAAGAGGAAGTATAAGAATAATGAAACTTTAAAAAATCGGTAGAAGAGATTACCTTTTCTTTGGCGTGCATCCTCTTTACCTCCTCTTAGGCCACTATGGTTGGTCTTTGAAGAAGAATATAACCTCTAGTAGGTTTATATGGAAGTGGATATGTAAAATGGGTAGGGTTTGGCTGAGTTTGAAGGCTCAAATTTGTGTGAAGAGAAGAGGTAGGAGGTGCCCTTTTATAAGGGAGGAGAGGGGCACCTTAGGAAAAATTTAAAATATTATTTTATAATAAATTCATATTAGGTTTATAATGGATACAAAGTGAGTTATTTCGAGGCTATGGTGGGGATGGGTCGAAATACACTAAAACAATAGGTTTTAGACAAGTTTAGGTTACCATTTTAACCATATCGTTTAGATTTAACCCTAAGCTAAATAATTTTACTGTTACCGTTTCTTCTTGTATTCTTAAAATATATGGTTAATAAACATACTATAAACTATAAATCTAACCCCAATTGGTTCATTAATGTAATTTATATTATTATATAAGTCTTTTGGGCCAAACTTATATTTTTAGGACCATTATATATATTAATAATATAATATGAGTTTTAAAAAAATCATTTATGTCAATTTTGACAGTATTTGGTATTTTGTTTTTTCTAAATTCATAACAACAATATTACTTCGAAAAAAAATAATCTAACCATCCCTAATATGTTATATTAACCTAGAAAATTATTTTAATTCATAAAAAGTCTCAAATTACATTTATTTGGGTATTTATAATATCAATTGTGTTAATATTTCATTAATAAGATAATTTATGCATCATCATTCTGTCATAAATAAATTAAATTATTTATTTTCTAAAAATTATAAATAAAATTTAATTATGTATGAAATATTTTTATATTTCTAATGATTTTTATAGTCGAATTTATCTTAAGTATAATCCTATATTAAAAATGTTTTAGTTATTAAACTTTAATTTTAACTATTTTAACTCTTCTTTGAATTAAATAATAATAAATGTCCTAATCTAATCCAAGTGGACTTAAAGGGTCATATTTTATTCCTAAGGTAATTTTTGGTCAAATTACACTTATCCAATAGAATTGTGACATGTGTTAGGGTAATAATAATATCATTTTTACTCTTAATTACCCTGTTTATTTTGAATCGTGGTAAATAAAAGATAAAAGTTATTATTCGCCAAAAATAATTTTTATCTTATTGAACCAAATTTTACTCCTTGATATTTACCATGTCTCGTGGATTTTTGAATTTCAACTCATAGAAGCGGTAAAATTATGTTTTATGTAAATTTGTAAATGCTCCTAAGAGGTGGGTAAAAGTCGGTGAAAAGTTCAGTAAAATTTTTATATATCTAGAATTATTATAAAATGACTCCAATAAATTATATTCAACTTATATAGGTATTGTGTATATATTTTGACCAAAAATAAATTTAAATAAAATAAATAATTATAAAAATTCGGTTTTAAACTATAACTCAATGTTTTTCACTATTCATCAAAAATTGAAAGTTTTTAGAAAAATACTAAAAATTCACTCTAGGATAATTTCGATATTCCGAATCCAAAAATTAGGTCCATTTTGAAAGATAAAATTTATAAATTTTCAAAAAAAAAATTATTACTATTCATAACGGCTAGTTTATATAATATTTTAATAACATATTGTTGTTTAGTAAAACCTAGTACTGCGTACTACACACGCTATCGAGGTAGGTTGTGATTTCATGTAATGCAAGCCAAGTTAGGGTTGTGTGTAGTTCAAGCTCCCTTCGGTGTTGTGTATATCATAATCAAAACTTATTTCATTTATACATTAAACAAAATATATACTTAATGTTGCGTAGAATAATTTCCACAAAATGAACTTGAAATTGTGTGTAACACGAGCCAAGAATAGTGTTGCGTATACTGCAAGAAAACACAGTGTTGTGTATAGTACAAGCTAATCTTGGTGTAGTGTATAATAGAAGACATCAAAGAAATTAAAAAGAATATATCTCATAAAATATCTGGGTGTTAAATTATGATTCTGGTGTTCCCCACTCGATTATATATGACCATTTTTTATATTATCATTCTTATAATGGATATCATGGCCTTTTTTATAGATTTATAGACACTTTTTAGGAAAAGGAAAGAGTAGGGGTCTCAGTGTTATACTGTCTAATCGATAGATGATGTGGATTTGGTCTAGTATTTTCTCATTCTTGATATGGACCTATTTGAAATGATTATCAGGATGGACTTTCTTGTTGATCATCTTGTTGAGGATAATTTTTATCACTGTATTTTTTGTTTCTTGTGATTGAGGGGTGCTCATGGGTGTTTCAGGGAGATTGGGATTTGAGTTCTGGTCATACATAATCTTTCCACCAAGCGCTCAAGAGTTGTTTCTCTATGGTAGTAGTTGTTCCCAATGACGTCACTTAATTTTTTGATTTTACCATTATTTTT
Organism: Viscum album; assembly: GCA_963277665.1. Classification (NCBI taxonomy): domain Eukaryota; kingdom Viridiplantae; phylum Streptophyta; class Magnoliopsida; order Santalales; family Viscaceae; genus Viscum; species Viscum album. The sequence continues at coordinate 1,102,047,801 of OY728131.1, read as the reverse complement.
TAGTATTTTCCAGATGTCTTACCAAATGATTTATTCATCCTTCCTACCGATAGGTTGGTAGAGTTTACGATTGACATGGCTCCCGGTACACAACTGATATTGAAACCTTCTTATCATATAGCTATAAAAGAGCAAAATTAAAGCAAGTTTCAGTTGGACAATCAGGTGGTGAAGATTTATTTCTCCTTAGTGTTCACCTTTGTCATCCCCAGTTCTCTTTAACTAAAAGGAAGATGGTTCACTTCTATTTTGTGTGAACTGTTGGAAATTGAACTGTTAATAGTTAAGAAAAAGTATCATTTTCCTCATGTAGATTATTTTTTTGATAATTTAAATGGAGGAAAGTGGTTTTTGAAGATTTATATCCATTTATTTTATCATCAGATCAGGGTTAGGTATCATAATATAAAAAAGAACACTTTAGGGAGTAGGTAAGGCCATTAAAAATATCATGTGATGTTGCTTAGTTTGACCAACACTCGTGAATTTTTCATGGCTTGATGAATCATATTTCCATCAGTATCTTGAGACTTTTGTGGTATTGTTCATGGGTGATATTTTTGTCTATACAAGATCCAATAGAAATCATACGAACCATCTGAGTTTGGATTTGGAAATCCCAAGGAGTCATTGTTTTTATGGAAAGATTTCCAAATTCATTTTCTAGATACTATAAGTAATGTTCTGTGGTTAAGAGATTTCTGGTAATGGCTTGTCAGTTAATCCTAAGAAGGTAAATTCAATCTTTTAATGGGAATATCCTTGGAATTTCTTTTAAATTTGGAGCCTCCTTGGCCTTTTTGGATAACATAAATAGTTCATCCAGTATTTATCTAAGCTAGAATCGCCTTTAACTTCTCTTACTAATATAGAGGTTAAATTCACATGGGATATAAGGTGTCAGTTTTTATTTGATTAGTTGAAACATCATCTTACATCGACACCTATTTAGATCTTACAAGATCACAGTAAGGTGTGTGTGGTTTTTTTATGCTTCTGGCACAGGTTTTGGTTGTTTGCTCAAGATGGATGATCATGTGGTGTCTTACAACTCTCATCATATTCTACCCCATGAGAATAATTAAACCACTCATGATTTAAATATTTTTGTAGTTATGCATGCACTTAAGTGATGGTGGCATTATATTGTTTGGGAAATGTTCACGATATTTTCAGACTATAAGAGGTTGAGTTATATCTTTTCTCAGAATTACTTGAATCTTAGATATAGTTGGTGGTTGTAATAAAAATAAGCACTTTACTTCTAGAGGATATGCTTTGTGCCTGTGTCTTGGATTTTGATGGATCATGGGACAGCCATTTGGGATTGGTTGTGTTTTCTTATAAAAATTGGTATTAGTCAGTAACATGAATGGATTCTTTATAGTCTTTTTAGAGATTCCTATTTATATCATCACTTTGTTGGGTAGAGGTGGGAGAAGCTTCTTTGGTGGTATTGAGTTTGGTCTAAGAGTCGTCTTTGAGGATTCAAGACATACATCAGTGTTTGGTTATAACATAGATTCAAACGAAACCATATGAGTATCAATGACATTGTCATTTGGAATTTACCATAGGTTACATGGTTTTCTTGAAATCTTATCCTAGGTTGGGTCACCTTCAGCTTGGAAAGATGGGGAAGTTGGATCCAAGATATATCGGACTGATTGAGGTCATTGGGAGGCTTAGGAAGGTTGTATATTGGATGGCCTTTATTGATTATTTTACATGAGTTCATGATGTTTTCCACATATCACATCAGTGGAAATGTAATCCAGATACTGCTCTAGTTTTTAGTAGGGATGATATTTAGTTAGAGCCATATATTTGTATTATAAAGAAACCAGTAGATATCGTTGACTCTTAAGTGAAAGTCTTATGTGGTAAGTTTATTTTGTTGGTCAGAGAGTTATGGTAACATAGATCAGATTCTTATGTGAATTGGGACCATGAGTTGTTGATGAGGGATAAGTGGACCCACCTCTTTACCATACTTAATTCTTCCACATGACTTCTCAGGGAATTAAATTCTTATGGTGCGGAGTTTATAACATCATGTTACACAATTTAATGTATTTTTCTAATATTTTCTTATTTTCTTATTAAATTGGGTCCATATTAGAAATTTTGATGATGGAGAACATTTAATGAGAATAATTACCTAAATTTTAGGGTTCTATGTTTCTTTCAATTAACAGAGTCTGGGTATAAGTTCTTCAATAACATTTAAAGGTTATCCCTAGGTTTAGAGAACACCTGAGTTGGTTTGAGTGTTTTGTGCATGAATCAGTATTTTATGATGTGTGTTGGTAAATTATATGGCATGTAAATCAGTTACACAAATTTTACTTCATCACGAGACACAATTCATGAACTGTGTACACAATGTGCAAGGATTACACACTGTGTAATGTTTACACAACATTTCATGTTAAAATATTTGGTTTTAATTAAAAAACGTCATGTTTTTCAGCGTACCTAATCCCAGTGGATTACACGATGTGTAAAGTGGTTACACACCATGTAAATATTGCGAGTTTAGGTTTTAGGTTGTCATATTGAATGATTTTGGATTCATTCTTGTACATCCCTCCTTGTTATTGACCTAGGGATCTTATCTAGTGATTTTGAGAGCTTCTATTCAATTTGGATTGATTCATTTGGCTATTTATCAAAATTGAGGTTGAGTTGCATCTCTATGTGTGAGTAAACCTTTCTTCTTCTTCATTGATTTGATCGTGGTTCCATATTTTCATTATGTTATTGGATTAATTGACTCGTGGTGATGTTACATCTTGTTTCTCTCAAGATTTGTAGTCTGATCTCATTCTATGGGCCATTTCCTTATGGTTGTGGCACACTGGGTGTTATTTCTTGAGTTATGTGTACTTTACTCTTATATTCCAACCCTTTTGTTTAATTAAATCAATTATAAGATGTGTAGATTGATTATAGGGCCTCCATTTTCATTTTTTATTTCTTCTTGTTGGTGGATCCCTTTTTAGGCATGTGAAACCCTAAGTTTTTGGTTGGTTGTTTCGTCTCTATCCTGTATTGGTGAACCACATTACTCATATTTTTTATAAAAAAATATTAAATGAAATGGAATGGTATGACTGATTTTTGTGTGTGTGTGTGGAACTATGTTTTTATAAAATATGTTTTTCACTTATTTTTGGTAAATGGAAAGGGTTTTAAAAGAATTGGGAAATTGTTTTGTGAAATAGTTTTCAAAGAATGAAATGCTGAAATGAATTTGTGAAATGATTTTCATATAATGTAATGGTTAAATGGTTTAATGAATTGATTTGGAAAATAGAGAAAATGTAAAGCCTTGGGTACTTAGGTGGAAGTTACAGTAATAGGTATCATCTATTGTTGGGGGGTTTCCTCATGGGTCTTTCCTCTACTCCCTTCACCTATTGTTCTAGGAATTTATTAGACCAATTCAGAGGTTTACCTGATGGGGTGCTCCAATGATCTCTAGACATGATGTATATTTCTAGGTTATAGATGCGTATGATATTTTCAATGTTTAGGTTTGAGTTTCCCAGCTATACTAGCCTTATTTTATCCCTAGAATGAGGTTCCATGTTCTTCTCCTTTTGGTTTTTTCTATTTTATTTTACTTCAATATATATGATATGATATGTGATGCATGCTTCACTTTGTTTGTAAATTATATATCTGATATGATATATGGATATTAAATGATTTGAAACTGATTTACCTACTTTGTTTTCAACTATTCAAAAAGGGGAAACTAAACTAATTTTCCATGCTTTTGATATATAGACTATTAAATTGTTATCATGCCATGTTTTCATTAAAGGTAAGAATGCTTTAATTATTATTTGGAGACATGATATGGAAGAACTATGTGCATTCCTACTAAGCCACTTAGTTCACACCCTTTTTACCCCTTCGGTGGTGTGTAGACCTTTTGTGTCATTTTATATAGTGAATGTCAAGGTGCAATAGTGAGGCGGTGAGGTTTTCTATCAGTTGATTTGGGTAGATGGTGGTGAGATAGTGGAAGTATGCCCATGCTATAACATTGAGTATATGGTTTTTATTATTCTGATAGTTCTTTATTATTGGACCTATAGTTTGAGATTTTTTCCACTCTTTAGTTTTTTGGTTTCATCCATTTTTGCAGTTATTCCATATATTTATCCTCTCTGATGTTGTATCTATTGTATATATGTGTCATTTTTTTTAATGTTGCACTATTATAAAATATTCCCGTAACAATGATAGAATAAGACTTTATCAATGCTAATAAATCATTGAATACCACAGTGAGGAAAAAAGTCCTAGGATTTTATCAGGGCTAGAAAACCACTATTAAAAGGTTACTTTAATCGGGATAAAAAAGTGATATTAAATCACATTTTATCAATGTTTTTAGCACTATTAAAGGAACCTTTTAACATAATTTTTTAGCACTCTTAAAGGGAGTAAAATAATATTATTTTCAGACATCTATGACTCCAACCCCTTTATCAGGGCTTCCACGACCCCTTTAACAGTGCTCCACCCCCCCCCCCATTTATGATCACATTGTGAATTTTCATCCACCAATGCCAACCTGTATTCGAACCATGTGCCTCTTTTTTAAAGATGGGAAAATTTTACTAATGAACCATGTTATTTTATTTTCTCTTTACTGATATTTCTATTTATATATATATATATATATTCAAATATCTCTTTTCATCATATATTTATATAATTATTTTTAAAAACATTTATAAAATATGAGTGTGTGTGATATATAAATAAACTTATATTTATTTAAATATAATATATATTATATTCATTTACATATACTATAAAATAATATAAATATATATCATTTTATTAGTACACACATATATCTATATATAAACATTATATATATATCTGCATAATGTAAAAAGTGGATAGATATTGTTTTAAATAAATTGTTATAGTATGTATCCATTTAAATATATTAGAATATATATATACATATATATTTGTAATTATTGACACACACATGTTTATATATAAACATTAATTGTATATGTGTATATATATATATGAATTCCTTTTTATAATGTAAATAAAATGGAAAATATTTTACTTTCAAAAAATGAATAATAAATATTTATTTTATATATTTAAAAACTCATTTCAATAGAAATATATTGATATATGTATTTATATAAGTGATCTATTATATGTTAACATAAAAAAAATATGAATATATATAATTACAAATCGAATTACATTGTGAAAAACTATGAAATTTCAAAACCATAATATCGACATGAATCGAATCCATGGTAATAAATTCATTTACCAATGAAAGTGGGGGAAAACCCCTTAAATGAGGCTGAAATTCCATTGAATATTAAAAAATTAGGGAACCCCAATAAAAACTCGGTTTTGGGGGCCTCCAGGGCTCCTTTTGGCCTTGAAAAAATTGTTACCTAGGCCCCCACTAGTTATCATTAAATATATATCATTGAATACATTGATTTGATATTTTGTAGAGCTTAAATAGACACTGGATAAAAAGTTATGGTCTTCTGAAGTTTGAGTTACGTTTTCAAATCATTTCAGATCTTTTATTATTTTTTTATCTTTGAATTGTTATTAAAATATTATTACATGATAATAATTATAAAATTATTAATTAAATTTTTTTTAATTATTTTATAATCTATGTTCCCTAAATATATTATATATTAAGTGTAAGTACTTATTTAGCCTTATCTAAAAAATATTTAAAAAATTGATATTATATTTATATCAATGTCAATATATTTATATATTAATATATTTTGTTAATGGTTTTTATAAATATACCATTTTTTAGCACTATTAAAAAAGCACTGATAAATGGGGGGTCAATATCAACGCTTCTGAAAAAGCGCTCATAAAGACCCCATATCACCTCTTTTTTACTAGCACGGAGAAAGCCCCTCCTATCATTGATTTTTTACTAGCATTAATAAAGGGACCCTTTTAGTAGTGGTTTTATACTATCACTATTAAATGGGGGCTTTATCAGTTCTTTTTTACAAGCACTGATAAAGGGACCCCTTTAACATCACTTTTTTTCGCTGAAAAGGGGGGTCTTTAACAGCATCTTAGCTAGTGCTGGACAAACCCAGTTTTGTTATAGTGTTGGGTGAAATTATTCTTAATGGTTGTTTTATTAAGCATGTTTTCTAGTCCTCAAACCTATGGGGATTGGGAATTCCTTTTAGGTATGTGATTAATTGGGTTGGTTTTAAATTTGAGATGGTATTCAGGTCGATTCATTACATTTTCTACTCCAGACCAATTTCTAGGGAGAGCAGACCATTCATGTTCTGGATAATATGATTTGAGATTGCATGTTAGCATTTGGAAATATCTTGGGGGAGTGCCTACCATTTGTGGAGTGTGTATCATAGTAGTTATCACCCCACCATCAACGTATAACCATTTGAGGACATATCTGGGGGACCCTAAAGGTCACCTCTATATTGGTCAGAACCAGTGGGAGTCGGCACTTGTAGACCTATTATTAGTGCTTGTGATGGTTGTGAGAGGGGTGAAATAATCTAGGGGTATATTTGGACAACCAAAAAATTTAGGATTCCTTTGTGGACAGATAAAGTTGTTATTTTGAGTAAAATGATGAGATCATCTATTTTGAGATATCTCAACATATCGAGGATCACACAGATTTGGAAAAGAAAATAGGATATCTCTAAGGATATTGTGACCATTTTCTTGTCACTGTGTGGGGTTAATGAAGTCATGTACCACGTGAACTTGTTATTACAGTTAGACTAGGTGTTTAGTGTTTTCTTCTTATCATGGCTAAGGAAATGAGTGCATGATTCATTGCACTCTGTCAGCATAGATGAGATGGGAATGTGGTGTGGACATACCATTCAAGGAACCCAATGGTGGTTGTGAACTGGATTGGTAAGAAACATCTTAGTCATGTGGTTTTCTTGGGGGTGTTATTAAACATCCTCAGAGCATTCAGGAGAGCTCCTAGGAGTGGGATATCCAGATAGGAGCTCAATATCCATACCCTTTTGTTGAGTTTTTTCTTTTTTGGGTTCAAAAGACTTGAAGAGGGGAATAATTTACTAACACTAGTTTTTTCATGTAAGACTTTATAATATTTATGACAATATTTTTAGAGCCAGGTACAAAGATGGTGTGATATTTTGAGGCCCTATGATCCAAGAATTAATATCATAAAAACATTAAATATATTTATCCCACGCATGCAGATTTTAGGGAATAATGTAATAACTCCTAAATAGAGCATCAAACCATAAATTTGATACCACTATTGATTCCAGGATGCGGGTCTTACTCTTTCTGCAACTTATGGTTGGTCGGTGTTGGATGTATGGTTGAGGCATCCATCGGTGAGTGTGTTTAATTAAAATAAATAAATAATTTATTTCTTTTCGTAATTAAATAACCTATTTAAAATCCTCTGTAAATACCCTCTTATAGTGACAAGACACGGGTTAGTCACATAACCCTTATGAGATCTGAGATGAGTTTCCAAATGTTCCCTCATTGGTGAATCACAATCTAATGAAAAATGATGAAAAAATCAAGGTGGAACGAGAGGCAGTGAATGTAGAGATTCTTCTCTGGAAAACAGATTCTTCCCCAAAGATTGATCCTTTTTAGGTATGTTTCTCTCCCACACAATGTGCCCCCCCCCCCCAGATGGTTGTTTCCTATTCCAACTACACAAATCTAGGACCTCAAATGGGAGGGAATGTTGTGTACTCTTAGATTACATGGGATATGATAGTAGTCAAGAATGGACAGGTTTATGACCAGGTACACGGGCATGGCCTGACGAACATGAACACAACCAGGAGCACACGTTTAGGCCTCAGGTGGTTGAGACGCACCATCTGATCCCCTTAACATATTTTGAATGGTGAAATGGCCTATGATATTTGTCCTTAAGAGAACACAAATAGTAAATAGAGTGATACCACATGCCATTTAGAACCCATACATTTCATGTACCCCCTTTTGTGAAACTTCCACCTTGCATATCATCTTCATGTAGAATTAGATTTCTACTTGTGGGTAGCATATCCTAAGCAATTTTTTTTGTTTAATGTAATGTTTTATTTTATATTGGATTTAATGATATGATGTGTAATGTTACTAGAATGAATCTACTTTAGGAAACACATGATCATGGTAGTGATTAGGTAGGATCATTAGAGAGGGGTCGGGGTTGGAATCCCCCATGTTTCACCAATGTGCATGTCCCACAAACTCTTTAGTCAGGTAGAGACAATGCTCCCATATTCTGGGCATTATTCCTCTCTCTATGGGGATGGTAATCCACTATCAGACCGGGGGATGATTCCTATGTACTCTTTAGTCAGTTAGAAAAATTACTCCATTATTCAAGGCACGATTACACGGTAAATGGAGAAGATACTCCCCTATTGATCCAAGGTGCAGGCCCCCATACTCTTTATTCATATAGGGATGGTACTACCCTATTCTAGGACTGTATACTCTATATATGGGGATTATACTCCCCTATCACCCCAGGACACAGGTCCCCTAAACTCTTTATTTAGGTAAATGTAGTACTCTTTTATTTAGGCCATGAGTCATCTATCTATGGGGATGATACTCCTCTATCGCACTAGGGCATAGGTCCCCCATAATCCTTAGACATGTAGAAATAGTACACCCGTATTTATTCCATGGGTCCTCTATCTAGAAGTATGGTACTTTCCATCCACACTAGGGATTGGGTGCCCCATAATCTTTAACTATGTAGAAATTGTACTCCCCTATTCAAGGAAGATGCACTCTATCTATGGAGGGGTACTCGCCCATATTCGAGCTCCAATGAGGTGAGATTCCTCTACGGAGTGTGTATCTCTAGATTGTGGAGAACATTGGTGAGTACAAGTCCCTCCACACATATCCTGGCAAGGTTTCTTTTGATGATGGGTACTTGTGTTGGGCATTCAGACCTACAAGATTACTCATTGTTCTTATCTACAATGTAGAGATTGAGATCAACTTTCTCTCTCATTTGGGATTACATTTTATCATATCTGGATTTTTTTGGTTTTGTCTTAGATTTCTTTAACATGCATTCATTGGCCTGAGATGTCTATTGTTGTATCTCTCTATCGCTTGATTTTGGTTTTCAGGGCATCCTTATGGGTATGTATATACTCACGCATTCATGGGATTTTCCCACACATATGATGTCTTATGTAGAAGACGAACAGATGGTCTATGATTTTGGTGGAGAATAGGGATACTCAGGTGTATAAGTTTTGTTTGGTGGTGAATCTTTGAAATTAGGAGTTTTGACCTCTTAGCTATTTTCTATTCTAGTTCATGTCACTTTTTGATAATATTTATAATTGGTGTGTATTTTTTCCCCTTTACACTTTGGTGTGTAGGAATCAGTTACTTTTCACTCTAACACATTGTGTTCCAAGTATGACTCTGACTGCGTGTTTTATATTTAAAATTTAAATTTTAGTTCAAGACACACATTAAATACTAAAAACTAATTGAACAAGCTCAAATTGTCTTGATACATTTTGGAATCAATCCATAATTCATTTTTGACAAGTGTCAAGTTACCACACATCAATCTGATATATGGTGTGCTGAGTATGACTCAAATTGTTTGTTTTCTATTTAAAAGTGACATTTTAGTTGAAAACATACATCACTCACTAATAAACAAGAATGCACACTTGTATTTTCGTGATTCTTTTTTAAAATGGTCCATAAATAATTTTTGATGTGTATGAATTAGCTTCATGTCACTCTAACACATGGTGTGACTGGTATAACTCACAATGTGTGTTTTTAGTTTAAAAGTAACCTTTTAATTAAAAACACACATCACATACTCAAAACACAGCACGAACACTCAAATTATATTGATACTTTGGGAAATTTATCCACAAGTCATTTTTTGGAATGTATGAATTAATTGCATGTTAATATGACACATTATTTTCCCAGTATGACTCAAAGTGCATGTTTTCATTTTAAAAGTGGAATTTTAGTTAAAAACTTGGGTCACTCACTGAAAAATAAGAAAAAAATATTATATTGTATTTGTAAATTTGTGAAAATAATCCATATGTCATTTGTGACATGTATAAATTAATCGCATGCTTATCTGACACACAGTGTCATCGTTATGACTAGAAGTGTGTTTTTTAACTAAAAATGGAATTTTAGTTCAAAATACACACCACATACTCAAACCTGGGTAAACATGATGGGATTTTCTTGATTCTTTAAAATAATAATAAAACATACATTTTTATAAATGCATATCAGTCAAAGATTAATCCATCACAAGGTTTTTCTAGTATGAATTGAAGTGTGTTTTTTCAGTTTAAAATGACATTTTATTAATTTATTGTATCATATTTATGTTTAATTTATTTCTTTAGAGAATTACTGACATAATCATTATTTTCCTGTAAATTTAAATTATTTTTTTCATGTAGGGGTTATTTTTTTGGCAACTGGTTTCATGATCAAACTCTTGGGAGGGGGTCCAGATACAACTAAATACTACTTTTAAATTTCTCAATGTTTATCATAAATTGTATATATACCTGTGTAACTGGGCGTACCAATGTAGTTGTACATAACAATGTAAGAAATATTTATATGAATTATATATTGTTTTTTCTATATTTCAATGTAATTTTAATAGATATTTATTTAAACCATTTTTTGAAGTGTGATGTAAATTACAGTAGCACACTACTGCAACTAAGCATTGATCAGTGCTAAAATTAATTCTCATAAAATATACATTCATAAGGGTCAAAAAATCACTGATGATTGGAGACATTTATCAATGATTAAAATTTTACAAATAAAGGTAACATTTAATAAGAATATTTTTTTGCACCGATGAAATTATATTTTTTCTCATCTATTTTTAGCATCGATAAGATTATCCAATTTTTGAAAGTTATTAAAACATCATCACTTTTTCAGCATTGATTCTGACCATTTATAGTGATAATAAAGGTTATATCTACTATAGTGATTATTTTGGATATATTCCATGCTTATATTAATAGTTTTATTGAATAATTATTTATTATTTATTCCTATTATTCCTATTATTCCATGTAATTATGGGATAGATTTCACTATACACTACTCCAAACTGAGCATTAGAGATCAATCATTTATATTTTTTTCCTTTACATATGAAACTCAGGGGAGAACGTAGAATAATTTCATGGATATGATAGAAGAAATAATAATGTTCTCATTGAGTGATTAAGTTGTATTTTTAGTTTTCAAATTTAATATGTAAGATATGTATGTATCTAGTCTTCCAATGATACTCAAATGTTGGTTCTTGTGTTATGTGATCTCTTTTATTATCTAGTAATATAATATTATATCCTCTAGATTTTGGATACTAAAGTCTATTTTGTTATAAATCTAAGTTTTTTAAAGATGTATCATTATGCATGAATTTTATCTCATCTGATATATGAGATATATTTCACATGAATTATTATTGTACATTAAATTTTATTTTAAAAAAAATCATAACATGGTGATGAAATTTATATAATTTAAAATATGAGTTAAATATTATTTTTTAAAGGATATCATTGAATTCATAATTTAATTATTTCATCTTATATGTATAAATTTTATTTTTATTCCATTCAATACATTTATCCCATGTCATACATGAGTTGAATTAAATTTTTTACAATATATACAATTGTTCATGAAATAAATTTTTTTCATTGAAAAATAAAAAAATGTAAAATAAATCTCATGTCACACCTTAGATAAATTTCATTTTCAAAAAATATTTATTAATTTTGAAGAAATTTATCACTTAATGTGATATAGATTAATTTCATTTTTTAAATTGTCATTGTAATTGAGATAAATTTAAAATTCTAAAATATATAACAGAGTAAAAAAATTTAATTCCTAAAATAAGATAAATTTTAATTTATCTTGTTTATTCCAAGTAAAATTTATATCAAATGATGCAAAATATAATTTTAATTTTATGGAATTTGTATCATTGTGCATAAAATTTTTATATCTTCATATAATTTTTTTATGATGTAATGTAATATGTGAATTTTATCTCATCTCATAAATGATTATATTTAATTGATTAAAATATATTTCAATGAATTCAAAACATGTGAATTAGAAAAAATTTATTTTTAAAAAGATGTATTTTCGTATTTAAAAATGATATCAAATCATACTTGATAAAAAAATTCAATTTTTTAAGATGTAACGTTATATGTGTATTTGTTTAATTGTTTATTTTTTTATTTAAAATCAAAATTAATTTTTTATGATAAATATGGATATTTATTATATGATTAATATACATATAATGTTCTTTAATAATAATTTTTTTTATTTTTTAAGAATTTAAATTAAATTTTGATTATAAATAAAACATATCTGGTTAAAGTATAGATAGATTGGACTCAAACAGATATGATATTTTTAAACATAGACCATGAAACCTTGGACTTATATGTCTCGATCCAACCCTTAAAACACCTCTAATTATGGTTCCTTGATTCATATGTGATTTGTTGATTTATTTATTTGAAATTAATTTAATTTATCTTAAAAATGATAAGTACATTTTAATGATGGTGGGATAAATTACTTAGAAGGGTCAATCAAACAAATTTATGCATAAAACTATCCAAAAAATAAATGTGTTGTGACAATTTGAATAAATTCTATTCATTTAGTTTAATTTAATGTCTTGATTTTTATTTTAATCGCATTTTCTCCATCCCGAATAACATTTTAATTTATTTTAGTTAATAGTATGTAATTTGACTCAAAATATTTATCATATAATTAAATTTCAAGGAATATAATATTTTTAATGTATGATCATTACACACTTTAAATCATCTCATGCCATGTACAGGGTGCTCGGTCTAAGGTTAGGGTCCATATGTGGAAAAAATGATGAAAATATTTATTTTAATTAATAATTTAGAATATTATATATATTTAATACAATTGATAAAAATTCAATTAATATTTATATTTATGTAATTAGTAATATATATTTTATATCTTTTTCTATAAATTTAAATATTTTCGAATATAATGATATATTTATGTAATTAATTATATAATTTTTAAAAAATATTAATTAATTTATATAAATAATAATATTTTTCATTTTAATTTATTATTTTTAATTGTAAACAAAATTTAGCTTTATTATATATATATATATATATAATGAAATATATAGTTTTGATATTAATAATCTCACCAAACAATCTAAACCAGAAAATTGAACAACTAAATTGATCTTGAAGCTCTCGTCAAACATGACTCTCATCCTAAAAGAATAATTTAGAAAATTTATAACACTACATGCCAAATCATGTCCCAAGGTAAAGGTTGGGAAATCCTAAGTGGAGTAAAATAAGATCATTATGTCCAAAAACACTAATCTTCATATTTCAGGGAATTTCTATCTTTGATGTCATTCCACCTCAAAGTAGTCCTAGTCAACAATACTCAATGTTCCAATACATAGGTGGGATCTATTAACATTCCTGATTTTTAGTTTGTTTTCCAACATTGTAGAGTATTCCAAGAAGTAACTTGACATTGTCCCGCCATAAAGTGAGAACCAGAAATGCCTGAATGGTCTTAGTCATAAAATTAATTAAAATCAAGGCCACTTAGCACAAAACACTCATTATACAAATATTGATTCTTGATATGACTTAACTCCACTTAAAACCCCATTTGATCCTTAATATAAAAACAAAACTAATCTATTATGTTTAATGTGGTAAGTGATTTGAATATTAACACTTAGTGTTCAAATAAAAATATACATTTTATGCTGTAAAATGAATCATAGAATATGATTCTTCATTCCCTATGACAAGATTAAGGAAGGGTCATAAAAATATCTAATTTATGAACTAATATATACCCAAAATAAGGAAATATGAGGTGCCTTAGTTTCCTCAATTTCATATTATATGACACACAAACTCACATTCACACACGTACATTATACAATATTACACATGTCAATTTACATCATTTGAAAATAAGGTTGTAAGACATATCTCCTCGATATCCACTTCTATTAAATCCTCAAAGACTCTGTGTCATTTCACATTATATCTTACAATATATAATATATGGTGAAACCATATTCAATCCTATTATTAGGTTATTTAAATAATACATTGGAAAAGTTATCATCAATTTTACCTAGTATCACATCATTTGTAATAATTTATGAATATCCATCCACAACTCCTTTTAGATAAACTCTAAAAAGAGTTTTCATGATCTCTCTATGTCTCATAAAACATAATACCTATTCATTCAACCACATAGTGTGAACCCATGATCCTTTTTAGCATTTGAAATACATATTTTTTATTTTGAAATCTTTAATGTAAGAAAATATCAACCTTTAGAAAATTATCAGTTCTAATAAAAAAACAAAGGGATCTATCATGATCTCCATAAAATGGATATATCTCTATACATGTTTCAAATAGGTGTATCAAATTAAAAAATGCGTTTTCATATGATACCTTTGTCTAAGAAATAAACTAAACATGGGAAATAGTGTATACCAATCTCATATCGCCAACTCATATGTTCTCAATTCTCTGAGTATAGACTGGCGAGTTCAATGAATACTTTACACACTAATTGAAATATGGGAATTAGTGATTACCAAAAAGTGGAAACTTTTTATATTTCACTATCTCCTTTAGTGGCCTCCTTCTAGTGGCCACTAAAAGACTTCCCCCAAAATAGATGATTTTAGGTGATCGAAGCAGCCAATGACATGAGGGGATTGTGGGGGTGATGTGGGGGTGGGGGGGTAAAAAAAACCTTCCACCATCATCCATGGAGGACATTAATTGGCTGGAAAGTTATGGGGTAAGTTATTTTTCATGATGAGATGTTTATAGGGAGACTTAAAGGAAAACAAAGGTGTACTAGGGGTTTTAGATGATGATCGGGGTGTTTTGGGGGTCACCCGGGGTAACAGTAGTGGCACAAGGGGTGTTGTGGGGAGGCGATGGGAAAAATGAGTGGTTTAAGGTACTGCACCTAGATGGATTGAAATTTTTGAAAAATTTTGGATTTATATTATCTGATCAGTTGAATCTATAATCAAGAATCGAAAAGGAGTTTTGAAAGTTGGAATGTCTCAAAATGGTTTCTTTAGATGAGGAATTATTCTAGGAAGGTATTCAAGTAGTTTGAATTAGCTTCAGAGGCTTTGGGTTAACTTTTGGGAGTTTTTTGAGTTTTCTGCAAAGGGTTCACAGTTTTGTGTGCAAAGTTTAGGATAAACCACGAGACATCATAATGCTCGGGAGGTTTTTAGTTTACTTTTAACTGCGAATGGTGGAGTTTCATGGTTGGAGAACTATTTGGGGTAACCCATGTGTGGAAAAAGAATAAATTGTGGGAGGTTGAGGAGTTTCTAAGGCATAGATCATAGGATGCACACTGTTTTATAAAAAATATGCACTTTACTACAGAGGGGAGGCATTGATGACGACACTTTTGGCACATAGTTAGTTAAACTAGGCGGTACACCCATGTGAATTTGGGGGTGTTGGACGGTAACGGTGTTCACAATTGGTGCATGGTTTTTCCAACCATATTTCCAAACCATGAAAGTGGTGTCCTTGGATAGATCCAATCACATCGTTAGTGTAGAGTATCATAAATTGTGTGGCCAAACCATGCATCTACCCATATTCCTTAAAAATGAGTGATTTAACCAAAATACCCTTTCTGGATTATGGTTACTTCCACCCCTTCCTCCTTAATTTTAAGTTCATGAAGTAGGGGGTTCCTAACCCCTTCATCATACTCCTCCTTCCTTCAATTTTTAGTGTTTTCATAGATATTTCTTATCATTCGAGGTGAGTTCTCATTCTCTAGTGGATTCATTTATCCTTATTCTTTTTTTTTTCTATAATTTTGGGGATCTCATGTTTAGCTATTATTAAATATTATACTATATCATGGTGGAATCATCGATTTCACTTGGGTATTTTGGTTTACTTGGTGGAAGAGATCTCAGAATGCATTCTTCACTTCATCGCATGATTTTTTGTCAAATTTTGTGATTGTGGTGGATTTTATTAGGTTTTCACAACTATTTAAGTTAATTTTTTGTATATTTGGTATTACCTTTTAGAAAATTGTCCTAAAATTTGGTTGGGGTTGGGTCACATATCATTGGTGAGTGGTTGGATTTAGTTTCACTGAGGGATGATGACCCGATGAGTTTTCTAGCATTATGCCAAGTTGAGTTTTGGATAATTGATTCATTATAATTGTTATAATTAATTAATTATTGTCTCTTAGTGTGAGTTTAATTCATGGGTGTTTGAGATGATTTGGGCTCAGTGTCGAGAAGTTGGGGTGATGCTTGGACGAGCCTTAGTAAGGCCATTGTGCCTGGGAAACATCTTGGATATATTCTCTAATGAGCTAGGTGGTGTATGAGCTTTAACGTTGTCTTTTTATTTTTTTTATATGTGAATTAATGTATATGAATTAGAATCCCATGTGTTTTATACTTTCTCCCTTGTAGTTTTTGACCCTATATTGTCACATTGGAACTTCCACGTTGGATCTATAGTGATGTGAGACCGGATTTAGGGCCACCCAAGGGGTGTGAAAACCTTTGTAAGTGGAATGTTTTATGTGTTAAATTTTTGTGAGAATTCCTATGACACATTTAAATGTTTTACAATGTGTTGTTTGTATTTTTACCTAGTTTCTGGATCTCAAAGGGGAAGGGACATGATTGAAAAGATTCTTGTTTTTAAGAGAGGTGTTGACCATAAGGTTATTTGAAATGGATTTGAAATAGATTTAAAATTAATTTCAAATGTTGATTTGAAATGGGAGTATGGTGGATATTTAAATGGTTTCATTAAATATAAAGGTCTTGGAACTTTTTTGGTTTTTAAAGTAAAGTGCCCATGTTTTAATGGCTAGTTTTGAAATGTTTCATGTAAACATTTGTTTTTGTTGTTGGTGGAATTTAAATGGGTTATCATCTATTTGAAAAATGTGTTGCATTAAAGTTCCTTGGGACCATGATAAATTTTTTGAAGTGGAAGGTAAATGGAAATGGTTAATAACGGTGTGTTTTATTATTAAATGGTTTGGATAAAATTTAATAAATATTTATTTGAGTAATGGATGAAATTGTTTAATTTTGAATTTGGTTTAATATCATGAATGTAATGGATTATGGGAATGACGAAAAAAATGGAAATAATTTGTAATGGAATGATTGTGGATGGTCGTAAATGGAATTTGGAGTCCTAGTTAGATTTATGGATTTATGATCCATGTTTTTTAACATGTGATTAATAGTTTTGGAATGTTGGAAAAATATTCCACTCCCTGGTTTCAGGTTGGCTAGACTGATACTCCAGGCATCCCAGTGCACTGTAGTTTTTCAAGGTAATTACTAATGCTCTTAAAACCAAGGGTATGGACATGACATTCCATATCAAGTATGGCATGGTCGGACATGATGTTTTGAGTCATGGATGGATTCATGGAAAGATTATATGTGTTTTATGACTTGTCACCTAAGGGTTGGTGTGGTCAGACATTGTTTTCCGAGTCCGATTTGGATTTATAGACAGATTCTCTATGTTTTCTAACTTGTGACCTAGTGGTTGGGATGGTTGGACATGATATACCAAATCTCAGTTGGATACTTGGACTGAGGCTCCTTATTTACCCACCTATGACCCCTATGATTTAGGGATTTGATGACCAACTTAGGTCGTGTTAGTTTTGATCAAATTGGGTAATCATTTGGAATAAGAATAAAATTGATTTATTAAATATTCTAAAATAATGAATCCTATTTTATTTACCTTATTTTTTATTGTTACCCCTTTTCCTACATACTCTACTTTACTGATTGGTATTTACCTTAGATACTGTTGTCGGTGGCCTAATGATTTTTACCCACACCCTAATTAGGTCCCATTTCACTTGGGCAACCGAGCAGCTATCAAATGTTTATTTTGGGTACATGTTGGATGGAGGACTGTGTTGAGTATGTCATGGTCAAGCATGATTACTCCAGTGGTATTAGGTTATTTGATAGATTTTTAATGATGATACTATGGATCCTTCTGTATTTTATTTTATTTTGGTATGTTGTGTAACCATCCTAGTGGGTGGTCAGTTGAATGTAAGACATGTTTTTTGTGGGCCTTGGTGAATTTCACTTTGTTATAGAATGTTTTAGTTTCGGTTTATTTTTTATTTCCATGTAATCTGATGTGTATTATATTTGTTTATTTAATTCTAGTTGGGAACTCTAATATGAGGGTGTAGTCTCCTCATAGTTCCATTTTAGACCCCCGCTGTTAGTCGGTAGCCTTTCGCGTATGAGGAGGCATGCATGAGGTCATGTGGAAAATTTACATAGGGAACCAATTTAATGGTACCAAGGCTAGGATGATACAAAGTGGAATCAGAGTGGTCTATTTTTTTCATTTATTTTACTATTTGGGATATAGTAAACCAAATATAAAGGAATTTGATAGGGATTGTGATGGATACTAGGCCGGTGAATTGAGAACACCAATTTTGGTAGGGATTCAAATTTACTATGGGCTAAGATTAGAAATCTAGATATGTGATTTTATGGTTTCACACTATTTTCAATTCAATCGACAAACCTTTTTTTAGATTTGATAGTTTATGATGGATTTTATACTCTTGGACAATTAGAAAAAGGCTTGTGACTCGGTTTTGACTCTTTTCCAATAAAAGAAAGTGGTTTCTAATGAATAACACTAGGCACTTAGAATCTACATGTTATAGGAATTATATTGTGTGATTTTATATATTTTCTTCTAATGGTTGGTTATGTAGATCTATAGAGAGACACTTGTTGAGGACGTTGGTGTGGTCCTCCTATACGATTGGTGTAGCAATCTTGGTGGGTCGGTATGGTGTGATTATAAGATCATTGGAACTCTTGTGGGTGGTTTTTTAGGTTGGTTGTATGTTTGGGTCCTTTAGGGAGTGGTTTGATGTCGATATGCTCAGATAGGGTGGGATACCTAGTTCTTGGAATTTGGTCTGTATATAAACCTTTATGGTTTGAGAAACTAGAAGAGGGAGTGTTGATGCCATGATATGATGAGAAGGGTTCATGTTTGATGCCATGTGAGTTATGTCCATCTGTGAGATGGTGTATACCTTGGGTGGTTGGACCTAGTGACCTTCTTAAAGTGACTCCAGTTTTGGGAGTTGATGTCATGTGGCTTTTGAGGGTGACCTGTGAGGGTGTCAACTGAGTTATGTGTGTTTTTGTATGTGTAATTTAAGGATGTATTTTTTAGGGTTTTGATAATAGTAAACGAAGGTTGCAACTAACCATGGGGTTTTTCAATTCTAGATGTATTTGGTTTTGAGAAAGAGGACTTGAGTGAGAGTGGTTTAGCATTGTGGTCGGTTTCTTAAGAATCAATATTTTTGGGTTCCTAGACCATGTATTGGATGTGTAGAAGATTTATTCTTAATGGTTATGAGTTAGATCCAGATCATAATAGGTGTAAGAGGAAATGTGGTTTTATGTGCACACATTCACATTGAGTGGAAACTATTTATGAGAGTTGGTTTTATAGTAATAGAAACATGGAGGTGTAGGGTTTTCATGAAATGGGAAGCAGTTAGATTGTTCATGTTTTGGTAGATCATGTGGTTTATGTGGGCTAGACTTGCTAGTTTCATGACTTAGTTGAATCTATATGTGTCTATAGGAACGCTGTGAGAAAATAGTTGACCATAGATGAACTTTTGAATGACGCTCATGTTTTTGAGTGGTCCCATAAGTGGTTTTTGGATCATGGGTATATTTTGGTTTTAGAAGGAACCAAGGGTGATCAATGTTATGTGAAATAGGAATCTGAGGTGGGAATGAACAGTGGATAGGACTTGTGATATGAGGTTTCATGAAATTTGACTCATTAGAGTCAAAATCAGGATCTATGGTGGGATCACACTAAAGTGTGTGTGATGGTTATGTGATAATGGGATCTTAGAGGCATGAGAAGATAGTGATGTGTTGTGACATCTGGTTTATGGATCAGACTTTATGGGGTCATATTCCTAAATTTATTAGGTAGGGAAGCCAGACATGAGTAGGCTGAGAATCAATGTGAATGTTATGTGATGCTTATATGAATAGTGGACCACGACCATTACATAGGTTTGAAATTATCCTACAGATATAGGTGGTATAAAAATAAATGGGTTGTTGTGGCATTTATCAATGACATATTAGTGTACTCTTAGTTAGTAATGATCATGCCCACTAACTTATAATCATCCTTAGAATGATGGGATGGAAATGACTATAATTCTAGCCACCCTATTGTTATCTGGTTGGATATGGAACCTCTAGAATATTATTTCCATGGAGTGGTGTATGTGGAGCTGTGTGGTGGGAAGTACAACATTTACCAATTACGGGTGAGGTCCTCGAGGTGGACCAGATGTCTAAGGATACCATGGGTTCTATTCTAGGATTTCAAGAAGGGGAAACAGTTTATGTATTGTTTGGTCACTCATGTAAGGGAGATATGGATGCATCTGATTCTTAGGTTAGAAGTAGTTGGACAATGGGCTGAATAGATTGAGGGTGTTTGTGTAAGACATGGATGAAGATAAAGTAATGGTGGGAAGTTATGTATCATTTTCAGGGATATAAACATTTTTTTGGATGGGGCATGGGTATGTAGAACTTATTGTAGGTTATCCTTGGTTGAAATTAGAATATAGAGAGTAACCTTAATGTGTGTTCTTGGATTATTTAGGGAATTCTAATGGTTGATCAGTTATGGGGGATAATCATGTTGGGTGTTGGTCTTGGGGTCGGGGTGGTTTTGGAAAGTAGTTCAGTATAGACGTTGTCTATTCATCCACTTTAGTTAGTTTTTGATGAATTGTATGGGTTCCAGTGATGATTTTCGTTCTCATGGGTGTTGGGTTGTGGTCAGTTGAGAACCATGTAAAGCAATTGGTAGGAGCACAAGTTCAATGTTGGTTGGGATTTTCTTGATGGAAAGAGTGTTAAGTATCAAAAGTTGGTGGTTATAATACAAAGCTTATAGTGGGGAGCACCATAGATGGATGGTTGGTCTTGTGGTGTTGTAATAAATATTTCATTTTATGGTATTATTTAAACTCTATCTAGGTGTTTTGGTTTTTAAAATTGGTTTTAGCTCAATTTTTTCATTGTTTGAGGGCCTTGAGTTGGAAGTTGTGCCTTGGTATTGTTTTCGGCTACCGAAATCTAAACGAGGGTAATGAAAAAAATATGGTGACTGACATAGTTCATGTGTTTTAGATAGATGAACACTGAGGATTCTTGAGGATAATAAGTGTTATGGTCAGGATGTTGTAAGATCTCGCATTCATATGGATTGAAATTTATGATGGAATTTGAATTTTAATTACCGTATGGGTTAAATCATGAATCAAAAAATGGAATGGATTTAGTATAATTTCAATGACTCAATAGGGTATTTTTATATTAGGAATGATGATCAAGCGTTTTCTTTGGTGTTTGGATGATATTTAGAGGATTCGTGTTAAGTTTCAAGAGTTTTGGGTTTTTCTGTTGTGGGTGCATGGTTTAGGAGAAATTGTGTGGCACCTTAATGCTCAAGAAGATTTTAGTACATTTATTTAAAAATGCTTGAGTTTAAATGTTAGAGCATGGTTTTGGGTAAATAGTTAGTAGAAAAATGAGAAAATGTGTGAGGTGGGGGGAGGATCTAAGGCATAGAACATTGGATGCAAATGGTTTCATACAAACCATGGTCTTTTCTATAGCGGGGAGGAAACACTAACAATGCTATTGGCACATGGTTTTTCAAACCATGAAGAAAAACTAGGAAATGTTGGGGGTGTTGGATAGTACGGGTGTGCAGGGATGGTTAATTGTTTGGTCAACTGTGTTGCCAAACTATGCAAGTGGTGGCCATAGATAGATCCAACTCCATGATTGGTGCACGGTTTGGAAAGTTGTGTGGCCAAACTGTGTGGATTTCCATCTTTATTTATAAATATTTTTTTTACCAAAATTCCTTCTTTTGTTTTTTTGTGGTTCCACCCCATTTTCCCCAATTTTAATTTCATGAGATAGGGGGTCCTAACCCCATTCATCGTTCTCCCTCCTTCAATTTTAGTGTGTTTTCAGGGAGATTTCTTAGTGTTTAAGGTGATTTATCCTTATCAAATGATTTACTTTCTCATTTATCTTAATACCCTATAATTGTGGGGATCTCTAGTCTTGGTATTATTGATTATTCTACTAAATAATCAAGGAATAATCCATTTCTATTGGATATTTTGGTTGTATTGGGTAGAAGAGATCCTTGGATGGATTCCACAAATTGTTTCCTGACATTTTGTCAAGGTATGTCATTGAGGTGGACATTATTAGATTTATTTCCAATGATTTAATTTAATTTTTTGTCAATTTGTTACATAATCTTATAGATTTTGACTGAAATTTTGTTGGGTTGCATCATAGGTCGTTGTTTAGTGGTTGGATTTGGTTTCGATATAGGAAGATAACCAGATGAGTTTTATAGAAATATTCCAAGTTTTTTTTCTGGTTAAATGATTAATTATAATTATTATAATTAATTAATTATTGTTTCTTGGTGTGAGGCTAAGTCTTCGGTGTTTGGTATGATCTTAGTTGGGTGCTGAAGATTTTGGGTGATGCATGGATGATCCTTGGCAAGGCCACACTACCTTGTAAATATCTTGTAAAACTTCTCCAATAAGGTAGGTGGTCTAAGAGATTTACCCATATTCTTAATAAATATTTAACATGTGTGGTATGTGCCTTATAATCCCATGTGTGTTATTATTTCTCCCTTGTTTTAATAAATTGGTTTTGATCATATATTGACACCATAGAACGTCCACTAATCCATTTGAATCCTTGGCGATGTGATATTGGATTTAAGGCCACCCGTGTGGTGTATCAACCTTTGGAAGTGTAATGTTTTATATGTTATTTTTTTGAGAAAATTCATATGAGGCTTCGAAATGCTTTTCAATGTGTACTTCAGGTTTTGACCTAGTTTTGGGATGTCAAAGGTCAAGGGCCATGTTTTAAATGATTTTTATTTAGAAGTGATATTTTGACCATAAGGTAATTTTAAATGGATTTAAAACCGGTTTAAATTTTTCATTTGAAATGAGATTGTGGTGACTCTTCAAATGGTTTTCATAGAATTTGATATTCGTGTAGCTTGTTTTGGTTTTCAAGTTAAAGGGAAATTTTTAAAGGGTGTTTTTGTAGTGTTTAATGAAACTTTTTTGTTTTGGTTTTGGGGGTATTTATAGGGGTTATCTTTAATTTGTGCCATGTTTCCATTTAAATTTCCTTAGGACCATTATAAATTTTTTGAATTGGAACATAAATGAAAATATTTAAGATGGGTGTATTTGATTGTTAAATCGTTTGAAGAACATATAATGAATATGTATTCATGTAAAGGATGAAATGGTTTAAATTGTGAATTTGATTTAATGTGATGAAAATAATGGATTATGGTAATGGTGAAAAGATGGAAATAAATGATAATGAAATGATTGGGGATGTTTGAACATGGAATTCTTAGCCCCGGTTGGATTCATGTACTGATGCTCCATGTTTTCTAATCTATGATTAATGGTTTTGGGATGTTGTACTGATGCTCTAGTCCCCGGTTTTGGGTGGGCCAAACTAATTCTCTAGGCACCCAAGTACACTGCAATTTTTTGTGGAAGGACTGATTCTCCAGAACCCAAGGGTATGAACAAAGAGTTCAATATAAAGGTTGGGATGGTCAAACATGATTCTTTGATTCTTTATTGTATTCATGGAATGGTGTTCCATTTTTTACGACTTGTGACCTAAGTGTTTGGATGGTTGGACATGTATTTTTAAATCTCGGTTAGATTCATGGACTATTGACCCCTACTTTTTAATTTATCACCTGGTGGTTGGGATGGCCAAACAAGACATACCTGATCCTGGTTGGATACCTAGACTGAGGATCTTTATTTTCTGATCTACGACCCCTATGATTTATGGCTCATATGGCTAGTTTAGTCATATGCAATTTTTATAGAAATAGGTAAACATTTGGAATAAATAATAAAGGTTATTGGTTGAAAATTATCAAATAATGAAACCTATTTTATTTACCTTCTTGTGTACTATTATCCATTTTACTCCATACACTTCTATATAGATTGGTATTTTATTTAGAAATAATTGGTTTTGGACTATAGAGTTTTACTCACATCTTTCTTGGGATTCCATTTCACTTGGGTACCTGAACAGATCTGACGTGTTTATTGAAGGCATAGGTTAGGAGGAGGCCTGTGTTGATTATGGATTTGTAACGCCCCGACCCCAGAAGCCCAGAGTCAGTGCATTATTACATAACATTGGCACGATCACAAAAGATCAAGTCTCGAAAGACCGATTAATTTAGTATCCTTGGAAACACTGGATATATTTATAAGTCTTACATTACATCATAAATTGAAAAAAACTACAAAACATCTTGTCTTCATATCCCCTCATACATTCCCTGCAGGTTATTCATAAAATACTTCTTCACATCCTGGGAAAAATTAAAACATTGAAAAGGGTGAGCTCAGATGCTCAGTAAGGATAACAATATCGCAGAAACGTTTATAAATAAACATAAACATTTAAGGAAACTTATAACTAAAACAAAATCCTTTTAAACTTGAACTTCACCATAATATGTCAGAGATAAAATGAAATAATTCCATTTACCTATTCACATGGATATTCTACTAGTCTAATAATAACGTGCAATATCAATAACCACTTTCATAATGATAGAATTCATAATGCTAGACTATCATAACTACATAGCCAAGGACTCGTGCCAAGACTACAAATAAGATTTTGTCAAGGCCTTATGCCAAGACACTGGTTTGTCTCATAAGACCTACTGATGCATCAAGGAGCTATAGCGGGCTCCACCCTTCACTTAATAAGTCCAATGCATTCCTCATATGAACAGGTTTAAACATAACATAAACATTCGTATTAAAACTAGCATACTAAATGTCAATACTTTATCCACAAACCATGAATGGTATAAAAATAGAACATCTATAGTCAACCATAACTAATTCGATACAATATGGAAGATTTTATTGTATCATATTAACCTCAATCGAGAATAATGAAGGATCTTTACATAGATTAAAATAATCAACAAACTATTTAGAGAAATATCCCCATTTTTCTTGAAAATATTTAAAAGTCACACTGTTTTTCAAGAAGCCATTTAAAATAGATTTTTGAATCAAAGTGTTCATACCACTTTGAAAATTTTAAAATGATTTTTAATTTTAAAACATTAATGTCCATATAAATAAATCTTTAAAACCATTTTTAACATTGACATTAATGATAAAGATTTAGAATAATAAATATTTAAATCATTTAAAATGATATTTTAGTTAGATGTCCTAACCAAAATAGTGACACTTGAATAAAAATAATTGAGGTAATCAAAACATTATAATATCATGAGAATAAAGAGGTTCATGATATACAATGTCAAAGTACATTATATACACCATATAAAAGTGATTTGGTGTATAACAACAAAGAAGTCTCAATGGAATGTAAATTGAGATGAAATCTCTTATAAAGACCATATCCTTAAGTTATGAATAAATAAAAAACATAATTATGAGTGATAAATATAAATACACTCAATATTATTGGATATTATATGTAAATAAATCGGTGGACATTCACACATATTCTTGTAAAAACAACACCAATGAATTTGATATTTAACTCGACAAATGGAGATTGAGTTAAAATTACTCTTATCAAGTTCATATCAATGACTTGAAAATTTATCAATGGAGTTATTATGTAAATCAAAATTTTATCCACAGAAAGGGGAGTGGAAATTATGACATAATAAAATGAATAGGGATTCCACACATAATCTTGGAGTAAAATAATCACTGAAGTATGCGTAAAGTCGAATGAGTGGAAATTGAAATTTCAAATTCCCTTATTGATTTGGTAACTTATGAAACATACACCCATGAAAGAAGGATATTAAAATTATGATTTAAATATCCATAAAATAAAGTATATTACCCAATGAATACAATCATGGGAATTACACACACCACATGCAATAAATAAGTGGTGAACAATGGAAATCTCACGAAATTAAAAGTGAGATAAGAAACCCCTTACTTTGTACTTTTTCCTTGGTCGAGGGTAGTTTATCCTCTAGTATAATGTTGAAATAATTGTTATTGAATTATACATGAATCATATACCTTAATATGATATCATATATTCTCTTTTAACATTTCTTTGTTAATAATATCTTAGTATTGTCGTCGTTTCAGGTGTTAACTTACTCATTTTCTTTTATATGTTTTGTTGCATAAGTTGTGTGTGTTATTGATAGATTGTTTCTTATTCATATACAGAATTATATTAAGTCCTTAAACATTATTTTTAATCATAAAATGAGAATTAGACTTGTATGTATACGATGGGGAATGAATCTCATTGCGTTCTTGGAGACGGTAGTCCGTACGTACGCACGGGCGATAATATCATTCTTTTGATATTAGAATCATATATAATTGGATGGTATATCATATTTACAGAATAATAATCATGTTATATTTATTATTTACATGAATTACACATCATTATTATACCCATCTAAATAATAATGTTTTGAATAACAATTACACCACGACGTGGAGACGGTAAGCCGTACGTACGCACGTATGGTGACATGTCATTCAAAGGATGGATAGAATACTGAATATGGTTGTACCATATTTATAATAAAATCACAGTATATAGAAGATACTGGGGTTATTATTTTAGAATTGAAATAACAAATAAAGAAGAAGTTGAAGAAGAAAAGAACTTAAAAGAAGGTGGTGAAAACATTACCTCTTCTTCGGGTTCTTCCTTTTGATTTGATCAAAAGGGATCCTTAGGTTTGCTTTATGATCAAAATAAGGCCCCTATGTTGAAGTGAGGGAAGTTGGGAGGATATTTGGGAAGAGTTTGGCCGATCCAAAAGGCTTGATAGGTGTGAGGAATTGGTTATAATTGGTGTCCTTTTATAAGGGGGAGGAGGGGCTCTTTAAGAATAACTTAAAGTATTAATTTATAATAAATTAATATTCGGTTTCTAATTTCTCAAAAGTGGATTACTAGATGTTTAAGGTGGGGATGGGTCAAAAACCACACAACCAATAGATTTTAGATAGTTCTGGGTCACTATTGTAACCTTATATTTTAGATTTAACTCTTTGTTAAATAGTTTGACATTTACCATGTCCCTTTATATTTTTATATTATATAGGTAATAAACATACTATATACTTCCAAGAGACACACAAGTGGTCCATTAATGATACACATATCATTATATATGTCCTTTTTCCAATCATTAGATTTTTAGGAATATAATATCAATTAATAATATAATATTTGTTTTAAAAACTCTTTTATGTCAATTTTGACACTATTGGGTATTTTGTTTTTGATAAATTCATAACAGCATTATTACATCAAATAAAATTCATATAATAAACAATAATATGTCATATTAACCTAGAAAATTATTTTAATTCATAAAAAGTCACAAATTAATTTTATTTGGATATTTATAATAGCATTTATTTTAATATTTCATTAATTCGGTAATTATTGCATCACTATTGTGTCATAAATAAATTAAATTATTTAATATCTAAAAATTATAAATAAGTTACCATTATGTAGGAAATATTTTTATATTTCTAATTAATATTTACAATTTCATTTATCTTATGTATAACCCTATATTAAAAAAATTTAGTAATTAAACTTTGATTTTAACTATTTTAACTCTTCTTTGAATTAAATAATAATAAATATCCAAATATAATCCAAGTGGACCTAAATGATAATATTTTATTCCTAAGGTTGTTTTTGGTCGAGTTACACTTTTCGAATAGAATTATTACGTGTGTTAAGGTAATATTAATATAATTTTTACCTTTAATTACCCTATTTACTTTTAACCGTGGTAAATAAAAGTAAAAAGTTACTATTCACCAAAAAACATTTATCTTATTGAACCACATTTTACTCCTTGATATTAACTGTGTCTCTCAGATTTTTTAAATTACACTCACAGAAGCTGTAAAATTAAGTTTTACGTGAATTTCCAAATTCTCCTAGGAGGTGGGTAAAAGACGGTGAAAAGTTCCATAAAATTTTTATATATCTAAAATTATTCTAAACTAACTCCAATGAATTAAATTGAACTTATATAGGTATTATATATCTATTTTTACCTTAATTAAATTTAAATAAAATAAATATTTATTTAAATAAAAATTCGTTTTTAAACTATAACTTAGTGTTTTTCACTATTCATCAAAAATGAAAGTCTTCAGAAAAATACCGAAAATTCACCCTAAGCTAATTTGGATATTACGAATCCAAAAATGAAGTCCATTTTGAAAGAAAAAATTTATAAAATTTAAAAAAGTGGTTATTACAATTCATAATGACTAGTTTGATTGGTTGTGGTGTGTGTTAGAACTCGAAGTTTTGTACAGCCCACGCTATTGCATTATTCAAAGGGAAACGTACCATGGAAGCATGGGGTGTTACATTCTCCCCTCCTTCAATAAATTGCGTCTCCTAAATTTTTGAAATTGGGCTTGGGAATATAATGGAAAGTCCCACATCAGAAAAAATTCAATAAAACTATCACTTTAAAAGAAAGAAAGAGAAGTAAAAAGGTCGCCCGAGATAACCTGTACTAGGATTCCATGTAGAAAAACATGGATATGGATGATAAACTAAGTTTCAAGTTCTGATGGAGAGGGATAGAGAACATGATCAGGATAAAGTTAACAACAAGAAAACCACAAACTTGTGATGGGACAAATGGTCATTAGTTTCACAGTAGGAAAGGTAAACGGACAACAATTTTTTTGTTTTAAGTTACATTACATAAATATGTGGAATTCATTTTTGAGATTGACTAAGAACATAAAGAGATATACATACGTTTTTATTAAAGTTTCATTCTTTAAAAAATTCCTACTACAAACTCATTTTTAAACAATGAGTATTCAAGAAGACTTGGTCACACTGGAAGAGATAGAATAAACTTCTAATAGAATCACATGATCCACAAAGGATAAACTATATATTTACCTTGTCTTTGGAGATTAATCAAAGCCAAAATGGTTAGTATAAGATCTTATGATCTCCCAAAAGGATATTGAATTAGATAAAGATACAAGAGTCTTAATTTGTAAAATTAAACCAACAATACCCTAAAGGTAAATAAATATCATTCAATAAACAATTGTCCTTAAAATCCTTCAATATAATCCAAACTAATATTGAAACCCAAAACATATAAGAATTTGGTTATGTAGTCTTCCACGTTAAATTGTATCTCCAAATGAAATCAACTACTCCTAAAGTCACATACTTAAAAGTAATTAACCTCATCACATATTCTATATTATAGGTTAATCATTTCCATAAATAACCAAAATCACTATAAATACACAATAAAAACATGGATAAAAATCCACCATTACTCCTCAAATGAAAGCCCATAGTATTCTATTTTCCTTGGGCATATAGTGTTCCCAAAAAAGCGAACATCTTCCAAAATAACATTTATCACTTAATCAACAAATCATTTTCCTATACTAAGGGTATTCACTTGATAAGACATAAGATCCCAAATCAAATTATTATTTATTAATAAAATCATTTTACAAACAAAAATTTGTCACACTAAATAGGGACTTCACGTAGTCCAGTTGTAGGTGATAAATACCTATTGTACTTTGGTTGGGGGTTCGATTCCCATAGCTTTGTCTGACGCGACGGGTTGTCACCCGGTTTATGTGTTGTCCTTTTTCAAAAACTATATTTTATAACATTACCAAAATGAGATAAATTCTTCAAAATACCCATAACATAATTTAACCACAAATATTATCTCATACCTTGATTTTCATCACAAAATATAATAACTTGTAATTGCCACAATCCCAATGATCATATAAAACCAAATGGTTATTAATAACTATATCCACAATAGAAAGGACAATTCTTCTTCAAATATCATTCTCATATGATAAATTGCAGTGTTACACATATAAGAGAAAATTCACCCAAAGTAATCTCAACAACAAGGAGCACTAATACCTTTTAATATTTTGTCATCCATTTATTTCCACATAGGTTCTACCTTGACCATGTGGTTATCCTATAGAATAGGGCATTGACTTGGGTGATGCCAAGGTCCCTTAAATTTATGACAAATGACCTTAATTGGAATCTTGGGACCATTTTTATTTTCTTCCATGTTACTCTTCATTTTTTCTCTGCAATTATTTACTTTATGTCCTTCCTTCCCACACGTAAAGCATTTATTTGTTTCATTGAGACACATTCCTGGGTGTCTTCTTCCACATTTCCTGCATGATGGAAATTGAGGATTCTTTTCTCCATGGTCTCCACTGCTAGAGCTCTTATCATTCATCACCATTCTCTTCTTTGTTGAGTTCAAGAATTGGTTAATATATATATTGTTGATCATATTTTTATAAAATTTATTTGGCATGATGATGATATCTTTTACACCTATCAACATTCCATTTTATTGCTCAATTCCACCATCATTCCCACCTTGTACATCATTCTCAAAGTCACTATGACTTCCTTGGAATCCAGCCATTAACTAAAACTAGAAATCATTATGTGAGTAATAGTAGTCATAAAATCATTTAGAGAATATCATGTCACCATATTCTCAATTAGAAACACATTAGGATTAACCAAGGTCATTTACTATCATAGTACTTCAAATAGGTTTGTAAATAAAATGTAAATTATCATAAGCATATCCCCCGGGAGTGTCGTAACCAAGAGTGTAGCAAGGACCTTTGTCCCGCACCAGTTTCCGTTTGAGTCTAGCTCAAAGTGGTGTTTTCGGGTTTTACCCCTAGGTACATCTATGGCAGATCCGCCTCTACCTACTCGTATCCAGACAGGTATGTATTTCTTGGAAAACTCACAAAATATATACAATACCAAAATTCTAGGAAGTTCATCTATACTAATCCTCAAAGTCTTTCTTAGGGCTATGTGCTCTAATCAGAGTTTATCTAAATATAGATTCCAAGGTTTGTACTAAACTTCCTCTGATACCAACTGTAATGCCCCGACCCTAGAAGCCCAGAGTTGGTGCATTATTACATAACATCAGCATGGTCACAAAAGATCAAGTCTCGAAAGACCGATTAGTTTAGTAGCCTTGGAAACACTAGATATATTCATAAGTCGAACATTACATCATAAAGTGAAAACAAACTACAAAACATCTTGTCTTAATATCCCCTCATACATTCCTTACAGATCATTCATAAAATACTTCTTCACATCCAGGGAAAAATTAAAAAATTGAAAAGGGTGAACTGAGATGTTCAATAAGGATAACAATATAGCGGAAACTTTTAAAAATAAACATAAACATTTAAAGCAACGTAAAACTAAAACAAAAGCATTTTAAACTTGAACTTCATCATAATATGGTAGAGATAAAATGAAATAATTCCATTTACTTATTCACATTTATATTCTACTAGTCGAATAATCACATGAAATATCAATAACCACTTTCTTAAAGATGTAATGCATAATTCCAGACTATCATAACCACATAACCAAGGCCTCGTGCCAAGACTACAAATAAAATTTTGTCAATGCCTTGTGACAAGACACTAGTTTGTCTCATGAGACCTACTGATGCATCGAGAAGCCATAGTAGGCTCCACCCATCACTTATTAAATCCAATGCATTCCTCATATGAACAAGTTTAAGCATAACATTAACATTCCTATTAAAACTAGCATACGAAATGTCAATACTTTATCCACAAACCATGAATGGTATAAAAATAGCACATCCACAGTAAAGAATAACTAATTCGATACAATATGGAAGATATTATTCTATCAAATTAACCTAAATCGAGAATAATGAAGTATATTGGCACAGATTAAAATAATAATCAAACTATTTAGAGAAATATCCCCCTTTTTCAAGAAAACATCTAAAAGTGACACTATTTTTCAAGAAGCCATTTAAAATAGATTTTTGAATCAAAGTGTCTCATACCAATTTGAAACTTTTAAAAGGTGTTTTAATTTTAAAACATTAATGTCCATATAAATAAATCTTTAAACCCATTTTTAAAACATGAAAATTAATGAGAAATATTTAGAATAATAAATCTTTAAATTATTTAAAATGATATTTTAGTTATAGTTCCTAAATAAAAGAGTGACACTTGAATACAAATAATTGAGGTAATAAAAACATTATAATATCATGAGGACAAATAGATTCATGATATACAATGTCAAAGTACATTATATACACCATATAAAAGTGATTTGGTGTGTCACAATAAAGAAGTCTCAATGGAATGTAAATTGAGATGAAATATCTTATAAAGACCATATCCTTAAGTTATGGATAAATCAACAACATAATAATGCGTGATAAATTTAAATACACTCAATATGATTGGATATTCTGAGTAAATCAATCACAGTACATTCACATATATTCTTGTAAAAACAACACCGATGAATTTGATATTTAACTCAAAAAATGGAGATTGGGTTAAAATTACTCTTATCAAGTTCATATCGATGACTTGAGAATTTATAAATGGAGTGATTATGTGTATCAAAAGTATATACACATAAAGGGGAGTGTAAATTATGACATAATAAAATGAATAGTGATTACAGACATAATCTTGGAGTAAAGTAATCACTAAAGTATGCGTAAAGCCGAATGAGTAGAAATTGAAATTTCAAATTCCCTTATTGATTTGGTAACTTATGAAACATAAACCCATGAAAGAAGGATAATAAAATTATGATGTAAATATCCATAAATTAAAGTATATTACACAATGAATACAATCATGGGAAGTACACACACCACATGCAATATATAAGTGGTGAATAATGGAAATCTCACGAAATTAAAAGTGAGATAAGAAACCCCTTAATTTGTACTTTTTCCTTGGTCGAGGGTAGGTTATCCTCCTTTATAATGTTGAAATAATTGTTATTGAATTAAAAAAGAATCAAATACATTAATATGATATCATATATGATCTTTTAACATTTCTTTGTTAATAATATCTTAGTATTATCGTCGTTTCGGGTGTTAACTTACTCGTTTTATTTTATATATTTTGTTACATAATTCGTGTTTATTAAGGATAGGTTGTATCTTATTCATATACAGAATTATATTAAGTCCTTAAAAATTAATTTTAATCATAAAATCAGAATTAGACTTGTATTTATACGATGGAGAATGAATCTCATCGCGTTCGTGGAGACGGTAGTCCGTACATACGCACGAGCGATAATATCATTCTTTTGATATTAAAATCATATATAATTGGATGGTATATCATATGAATAGAATAATTATCATGTTATATTTATTAATTAAATGAATTACACATCATTATTATAACCATATAAATAATAATGTTTTGAATAACAATTACATCATGACGTGGAGACGGTAAGCCGTACGTACGCACGTATGGTGACATGTCATTCAAAGGATGGATAGAATAATTAATATCAATGTACCATATTTATAATAACATCACAGTATATAGAAGATAATGGAGTTATTATTTTAGAATGTAAATAACAAAGAAAGAAGAAGTTGAAGAAGAAAGGAACTTGAAAGAGGGTGGTGAAAATGTTACCTCTTCTTCGGGTTCTTCCTTTTGATTTGATCAAAAGGGCTCCTTAGGTTGGCTTTATGATCAAACTAAGTACTCTAGGTTGAATTGAGGGACGTTTGGAGGATATTTACGCATAGGTTTTTCCAGCCAAAAGTCTTAATAGGTGTGATGAATTGGTTAGATGTGGTGTCCTATTTTAAGGTGGGGGGAGGGGCTCTTTAGGAAAAACTTAAAGTATTAATTTATAATAAATTCATATTCGGTTTATAATTGATCAAAAGTGTATTATTCAATTTATAATGTTGGTATGGGTCTAAAAACACCCAAAAAATAGATTTTAGACATGTTTGGGTCACTATGGTAACC
Source organism: Viscum album (assembly GCA_963277665.1). Classification (NCBI taxonomy): domain Eukaryota; kingdom Viridiplantae; phylum Streptophyta; class Magnoliopsida; order Santalales; family Viscaceae; genus Viscum; species Viscum album. The sequence goes on along the minus strand of OY728131.1, from coordinate 1,102,013,448 downwards.
TTATCTTTTATATTTAACTCTTAGTTAAATAGTTTGACATTTACCATGTCTCTTTGTATTTTTATATTATACAGTTAATAAACTTACTATATTCTTCCAAGATACCCTCAAGTTGTCCATTAATGATACACCTATCATTATATTAATCCTTTTTCTGAACCTTAGATTTTTATGAATATAATATCAATTAATAATATAATATTTCTTTTAAAAACTCTTTTATGTCAATTTTGGCACTATTGGGTATTATGTTTTTGATAAATTCATAACAGCATTATTACTTTGAATAAAATTCATATAACCAATAATAATATGTCATATTGACCTAGAAAATTATTTTAATTCATAAAAAGTCTCAAATTATATTTATTTGGATATTTATAATATCATTTATTCTAATATTTCATTAATTCAGTAACTACAACATCACCATTGTGTCATAAATAAATTAAATTATTTAACGTCTGAAAATTATAAATAAAATACCATTATGTAGTAAATATTTTTATCATTTAGTGAATATTTACAATCGAATTTATTTTATGTATAACTCTATATTAAAAATATTTTAGTAATTAGACATTGATTTTAACTCTTTTAACTCTTCTTTGAATTAAATAATAATAAATGTACTAATCTAATCCAAGTGGTCCTAAATGATAATAATTTATATATAAGGTTGTTTTTGTTCAATATACACTTGTCCAGTAGAATTAATACATGTGTTAGGGTAATATTAATATCATTTTCACCCTTAATTACCCTATTTACTTTTAACCGTGGTAAAAAAAAGTAAAAAGTTACTATTCACCAAAAATTATTTTTATCTTATTGAACCACATTTTACTCCTTGATATTAACTATTTCTCTCGGATTTTTGAAATTTCACTCACAGAAGCAGTAAAATTAGGTTTTATGTGAATTTCCATGTTCTCCTAGGAGGTGGGTAAAAGACGGTGAAAAGTTTTATTAAAATTTTATATATCTAAAATTATTCTAAACTAACTCCAATGAATTACATTGGACTTATATAACTATTATGTTTCTATTTTGACCTTAATTAAATTTAAATAAAATAAATAATTATTTAAATAAAAATTCGTTTTTAAAATATAACTCAGTGTTTTTTCACTATTCATCAAAAAATGAAAGTTTTCAGAAAATACCAAAAATTCACCCTAAACTAATTTTGATATTCCGAATCCAAAAATGAATTCCATTTTGAAAGATAAAATTTATAAAATTTCAAAAAGTGGGTATTACTATTCATAACTGCTAGTTTTATTTGTTGTGGTGTGTGTTAGAACTCAAAGTTGCGTACAACACACACTATTGCATTATTCAAAGGGAAATGTACCGTGGAATCGTGGGGTGTTACAGGCTTGGTAAATCAGGATTGCTCGAGTAGTATCATAGGAGTAGATGGATTTGGATCAGTGATGTTGTGGTTTATTTTTTAGTTTCTCTTATTTTGGAATGATGTGTAATTTTCCCATTTCATGGTTGGTTAAATATATGACATGGATATCTAGGCCCATAGTTCATTTCATTTTATTAAAGAATATTTGAGTTTTTGTTTGTTTATTCTTTCCTTGTACTCTGATGTGTATGATATTTGGTTATTTTATTCACGTTGTTCACTCAAATTTGGGGGTATAGTCACCTCACTATTCTTTTTTGACCCCCACAGCTAGTTACAATCCTCTAGCATACAAAGAGGCATGCTTGAGGGAATGTGGCAAACCAACTCTGGGAACAAGTTTAGTGGCACCTATGATGGGTTATTATATGTGGAAAGTAGAAAAAATACAACTATCTTTTCACTATTTTCGCAACTGATATATGGAGATCTCTAATACCCCCATTCGTGATCACCAAATAGTGGTCGCTAATGTTCACCCACTTCCTCAGGCACAGATGTCATAACTTTTAGTAGTGACATGTCATTAAAATATTTTAATGAGAATATCATATTCCCCACATCCAATAGATTAGCATATCATAGGCCTTATCTAGGTACAAATATACACTTCTTCAGTTTATCTCAATCGAGGGTCCAGATGTCATACTCATTATACTAGAAGAAAAAATCAAATCTTTATTAAGACTCAACCTATGACATGATTAAAAACATAATCAACCACCCACTAATAAGCTAAGTCTCAATACTTGTGTATGAAAGGTGTAAAAGTATAAAGGTTCTCATTCTTGGTATATTTACAACCTTAGGTATGAGTAAATGTTAATATGAAAAATTCACACCTAGTATACCAAATCCATAGTGTAGTACATTCTATGTGGTATACATAATGGGTCATTCCTTACAAAAAAATTATTTTCTACCACATGATAATATTTCACATGTTACTCCCAAACACCAATAACTTGAATTTGCTGATTATCTTACTACATTAGCACAACATATAAGAGAGCACATCTGGAAGGATCAAATAGTTAAGAAGTCTTGGGAGACTAGATACATACATGATTTTTACATTACATTTGAAATTGTGAAATACATATTAAAATTCTAGTGATAACCTCATTATATCTTCAAGTATATCCTTGAAATAATTTATAGATCCCTTCTTGGTATCCTAGTTAAAGTAAAACATAATTAATAGTGAACTCATATTCTCAGTTAGGAAAATCATACAATAGAATCTATCAAAGAATAAATAAACCATGAATAGTATCTATTGAAAGACAATAATCAAATATTCTAAAAAACATTTATCATAAAAGGGTAATATATCAATGGATTACATAATAACATAAATAATCACATGGATAGTAATACCTAATTTCATAATGATATAATGCATAATGTGGGACATCATAATCCTACTGTCAATGCCTCATTCTAAGACATCATATATCATAAGTAAAGTGTACACCAATTACCTAAACTATTTTGTACCATGAGACAAACCAATGCATATATGGGTTACGATGGGCTCCTCCCATCACATACTAAGTCTAATGAAATTATCACCTGAAAAAATTTAATAAATATTCAATACATAATCAACATAAACAATCATATTGAAAACTTGCATACAAAATTTTAATAATTTCCCCATTTAATAAATAGAATAAAATAATATTAATCCATCCCAAGAAATAATTTGGATAATATAATTTGAATATATACCCTATAAAGTATAATAATCATCAATGTATTTTTACATATATTAAAACAAATATAAAATAACATTTGATCCTTTCGTTGAAAATGTGAGACAAATATTCTATTCTTTTGATAAAAATTTAAATAAAATTTTCATGACTATTAATAAAAAAAAATTTTATGAAAAAACCATGGAAATTTTTAAAGGGATATTCTAAGAAAAGATCAGTCGTAATTACTTGAAAATCTATTCATGTGATATACATTCAAACAAATATTTCATTCACAAATTTGGTAAAGAGTACCTCATTCTAAAAATGAAAATAATTTTAATTTTAATATTTTTATAAAAATTAAATCATGATTAAAAATTAATTTAATCAATCATTAGAAAATATTAAAAACATTATGGAAAGCATTTTAAAGAGAATATGTACATGGAAGAAAAATATTCCCAATCAAGGAATGAAATGAAGTCAGTTTTCCATAAATACATTCTTTCAGAATTTTGAGTACATAAAGAGATTAAAATTAAAAAAACATATAATTTATTGAAATAAACAAAGGATAATAATGGAATAAGTTATTTTATAGATATATCATATATTTTTTGGATCATAAATTTAATCATAAATAACCCCGGTAAAAAGTGAGATTATAACATAAAACTCTTTCTGCTTTGCTGACTTTTGAATCCTAACTCCTTGAAAGAAATTAATTCCAACAAAAACTTTTACACCATAAATACAAAGAGATTCATGATATAATATATCAATAGGGAATTATATTCCCCACATGAATTAAATAATAGGTGAATATGATGTTTTTCTCATAGAAACCAAAGTGAAATAAGAAACCCTTACCTCAAGTTCGAATCGCCAAATACATAATTTAAATCCAATATAAAAAAATATATTAATTTTTTGCTTGGTTGAAAAAAAATCAGTTTTATTCTCTTTTAATAATCCTTTTCATTTAATTTATTAATATATTTATTAAATCATTTATGTTCTCATTGGACATATTAGGATCCTTCGATTTATAACCTGAAAATGACATAAGTGTGTTGACCAAGATCAAAGAGGCTTTATTTCCATCATATAGATAATATTAATCCAGATATAATTTTAATTTTTATACAATAAATTCAATTTTATAATATTCCACGAAATTTGTACATGAAAAACAAATCACATCAGTTTGTTGAGGTCGTATTTCACACACACACATGAGTGAAATTATCTTTTTTTAACAGGTGGAAGGGTAGAAAGGTGGATAATATATTATATTTATAGAATAATAATTATTTCATAAATATAATATATATTTATTAGTTCCATATTTATATCCATACAATTAAATTAGTGATTAAAAACAAATTATGCCACTACATGGAGGCAGTAGTTCATACATACGTACAAGCGATAATTTCATTTTCCATCAGATGGAAATGGGGATGATAATGGGTTTTTTCAGTCAACATAATGAAATTTCAGTATATGCATGATACTATTACTATAATATCATCATTTTTATGGGATATTTGTGGGATCTAAAATAAAAAATAAACACAAAAACACTTGGTTAAGAGTTATACCTATTTTCTGAGAAACCTTATTTATCTAATATCTTAAGACTTATTGAAGTGGTCTTTTGGTGAGTTCGGGACCTCTTGGACAAGTTGATGGATGTTTAAAAGTAATTTTGGTAGATAATGGTCAAGATAAATGGAAAATTTTGTGTGGATAAGAGGGGAGAGAGGGTGCCTTTTTATAAGTTTGGTGAGTGGAACACTTGTAATTATTCTTAACTATTAATTATTATAACTGTCTTACTTATAGATATATGGCACTAAAAAATTAAATTTTAAATAAAAGAGGATAATTCTAGAAATAAAATCCCAATATAATAATTAATATGATATTTTATGATGTTATCAGAAATTTTATACCTTATTTAACCCGTTTAACCCTTTTACCAAGGGGAATATATTTTTATAAAGTTTACTATTCATAATGACCAAAAATTGAAATTGAACTCATCAATAAATTTAAAAATACTAATTCCAAATTTGTGGTATATTTTTAAATATTCAAATCACATAAGTGTTATAAATTGACATAAAAAATATTCAAAAAAGGCAATAAAAATTAGTTTTTTAGAAAAATACGTTTTTGAGCATAAAAATAATATTATACCAAAACCAAATATAATTATAATTACTATGGATTTAGTTAGATTATATTTAATAAAATAAAATTTTTATTACTTTAATAACAAATCCAAAACCTGATATAAATTTAAAATAACTTTACTAAAAGAAAATGAATGACAGTTTTGTAAAAATGGACATATTTACTATTCACCCAAAAGTCAACAATTTTTGAAAAATCCCCAAAATTCAACCTAAGATAAATTCATAATTCTAAACTAAAAAATGATATACATTTCTTATAATTAATTTATTAATTTTTTTAAAATTTTCTTTTAAATATAACCTTGAATTATTTCTATTATAATGATAATATAATAGGATATTCTTCATGAAATAGTCTAAGGATGTAAGGTTTACCTATCATAGGATGATATAGTGTATTAAATCTCCCCAAAATAATTTCATCCTAAAAATTATGATATAAGTTAGTTCTTTAAAAAATTTGGTTAATCCTTCTTCATAGTTTCTTCAGCCTCCCAAATTTCCTTTTCTCATTTTTTATTTCTCCAAAGATCCTTCCCCAGTTTTGTACCCAATTCCCTATAACTTTCTCCATATATTTAATAATATAGATAGGATCTTAACATAAGTATAAATTAGATTTCAATTATATTTACTCATATGTGATCACCTGCATTAGTTCTAACATGTGCATCCTCAATAATGAGATATGGAACATGTCAGAACATTAGAGAGACTAGGTGACATTTCTAAATGACAAACCATAACTCCAATTATTTATAGAAATTCAAAAGGCCCAATTTACCTAAGGGAATGAAGAAAAAAATTCTAATAGGTTTAAAATTTGGGATACCATAAGACTATTTTAAATTCATGGATACCTTGGATCTGATCTGTTGATCCATATTTCATTTTGGTTTGAAGGTTAAGTTTTAATAATATCCTTTTAAAGAAAAAAAATTATAGCAGGCACTCCACATTTTTCTTTTAAATTTTCATTATGTTTAATCTTTCATCAATAATATTTAAAATAATTTTCACTTTATTTAAACTATGCTAATTTTATTTCATAGAGTTTATAATTTTTTTTATAATATTTGGTTTTATTAGAAATATAAAAAATTGATCCACATAATACTTGTAAATTATGACAATTGTAAGTTTGTTTTAAATATATAATTCACCACATAATGTATTTTATTAGTCCACATACCTTAAGAAAACACTTTAATCTCATAGGTTTATGTAATATCATTTTATAATTAGATTAACTAGATATCCATTATTTTATATGGTATGAATATGTAACAAATTCAAGTATGTTTACCAAGAAATTTATTAAATTTATTAACTGAGGAAATATTTAGAATCTATATAATTTTTATTTCACTACAAATTGGTCACAAAGACATGATGATCATGTATGGTTTATTAATTTGTTTCATTTGATGAATGCATTTGACTTATTGAGTACTAGGTGGGGACTACAATTATATAGCCCCTTGATGGATTGGTTGGTCCCATGATATAAACAAGCTTGGGTATTTAGTGTATTCCTTACCTTTTATGTGTGATGTCTTGGAATTAGGACTCAATAGTATGATTTTTATGTCCATAATTATGAATTCCATCTCTATGAAATTATCTTTTATTTTCCATGTGATTATTTTATTTGTTTGAATATATTATGTGTTCATGTTAATATATTTATGGTATAATTGGTTATTATTTAATCCTTTTATGATTATCGTACTTTTTAATTAAGTGGTAGATTATATTTTACACTATCTCTTACTGTGAATCTAAGATCACCCCATTCTATTGTTTTCCTTTCCGTTATAAATCCAATAGAGAAATTATAATAGTTTCAGCGATAGGATAGAAGAAATAATAAATTTTTCGTTGAGAGATTAAGTTTTATTTTATTTTTTTAAAATGAAATGTGTAATACATGTATATATATAGTCCTAAAATACTATAAAACAATTATATCACATACTATGAGATCTATTTTATTTTTTAACATTGTATTAATTTACCCTCTAGCTCTGGGATATTATAGTCTAGGTTATTACAGTCGGTATCAAAGCAAGTTTCATAGAATCCTTTGAAACTATATATAGAAGAACATTTTTAGATAGAATAAAAATTATATTTAACCCTTAAGATATTAATGATGTTTTTCATAAAAATTATCTACACTGGGATAGTATATTTTGATTAAATATTCAGAATGTTATGAGCTAATTAAGTTTATTACATTGTTCAGAAATGGTGCCTAGTGATAGGGATGGGGACCGTATCAATGCTTGTAATCCATAAATGTATTTCCTTCCTAATTAATTCAATGAGGAATGAGTTGTATGTTAGTATATTGTAACAATATTATGGAAACATAATCAGGTTATGACTAATAAATTGTCTCGTATAGAGCATGCAATCAATTCATATCATATTGTATCAATTTTAGACAACTTTATATGAAAACAATCTTTATAATTCAATGGAAACACTAATCCATTGGTTGTTGAGTAATGTTTCAAGTCTCTTGATAAACAGTTTCTCATCTTGGAATGTAGTGAAAGGAATATGGATATTATAAAGATTTATCATCTAAATGTTGTTTCTAATCAATGGTGGTCATTGATTCAAAACATTGAGGATGTATAAGAGATAGAGTACCTGAAATGGAATAATATTAAGGTAATATTATCCTAAATGATTGTATCATGATAAAAATGATAGAATGGATAGTTAATTAATAAATCTAAGGAAAAGGGGGGAGGAATATGTTATTGAGTATGAGGCTAACTTTATGACGTTAGCAAGACATGTTTTTTCCAATGTATGTAACCCAAAAAGAAAAATGGATTGCTTATTTTATGGGTTGAATCAAAGTCATCAAAGGGAATTAGTCTCTTAAAGGTTTTCAACATATGAATATTTTGTTAGATATATTCACTAAAATCATATTAATTAGGTGCATGTATCTTTCCATGAGGTTTTATCAATTATGAATGGTTTAAATAGATTTCATATTCCTTGGAATAAGATTCAATGAATAAATAAAAATAATATTAAATGTATATAAATACACTGAATATGGTTGAAATGTTTCATTAAATGAAACACATTAGGAATGTCTATATAAGGGGATATGATCCCTCCTACTGTGAACATTTATTTCTTGACAATTTTCCAATAATTTCTTATTCTTGAGCCTTATTCATCTCTCTTAAAGAAATTCTTAACACCCCTCTGAGAGCTTTATGTATCCTCTAATAGTGATTGGTATCTATGGATGGTGTAATCATTCAGAGGAAGGAATATTTTCTTTAATACTTTGGGGATCATTTTCAAGTGTACTATATCTGATACTAAAGGGTGAGGCTACTGCATCGGTAATCCAGCTACACATATTTTATGTTCTTTATTTATATTAAACATTTACCCTATTAATGATAAATAATATATTTGGATTTTTATTCTGCTCAAATGGTTAACAAGATAAACCCCCAAAACCCATCAGTGGTATCAGAGTAAGGCTTATTTGATGAATCAACATGTTCATTTTTTATTGAAGAACACATTTTATAAATTTTGATAATTCTGGAATTAAAACCCATGGGGATATATGAAGGGAATGGGTATTTAATTCATTTATGGGGATAAAGTACACCAATATCATTAATGAAAAAATGAGTCCCCAATGTTTAATTATTAAATTTCAAGGAGATAAGGAACTATTTGAATCAATACCCCAAGAGACATGGGAATTAACCTTTGAATAATATAAAAGAACAAGGTCAAGACCATTCTATCAATTTATATGATGTTAATTTTTTAAATGATGTGATGGATGGTACTTTTATAATAGAAAATTTTAGATAATGATTTACTTGACTCTGGAACTGCACACTCATTTATATATTGCATATTTTCGAAGAACACTAAATCATCCCCTAACACACTAAGTAATTGGTTTTTAATCAAAACACTTAATGGGTATTTTATTGCAATAGGGATATATCTAGAAATATCTATTAATATGTATAGATATTCCCTACCTATAAACATGATTGTAATATCAATGGTTTATTTTGGTATATTCCTTTGTATGAATTGGATCATAGAGTATAATGAAAGAATTTATTGCATGGAGAAGTATATTTCTATTTATGAAGGATGGATAAGATCCATTTTTAGATAATATACTTCACTATCTAAATATCTTCTAGAAAAACCTCTAAGATCTCACTTTAATGAGATTCCAGAAGAATAAGAATAAAAAAACGTAATTAATAGATAGGGAAAATCCTTATAATAGAATACATACTGATTATTAAAGAATGAATTTATATATTTATGGAATAATAACATAGATATCCACCTGATTGTGATGTTTTGTTTTCCATTGAATTGATCCTGTATTAAAAATATGGGACCTTCTACCGAGTGTCCATAGTATAACTGGTGGAGTTAATTAAAAAAATACATGTATTTTGTGAAAAGGTATTTATATTCTCTGGTGTATCACCTAATATATACCTTAGTGTATTTTTTAAAAATACAGATGATTCTATGAATTTTTTCATCAATTATAAGAATATAGATGCTATTGATATAAAGAATAAGTGTCATTTACCAAAAATGATGAATTATTTGATCAAATTCAATGTGATATATACTTTTCAAAGAAATATTTTTACTTTGGTTATCATTAATAAAGGGTGAATAATAAATATATACCAAATATAACATTTTATTCTAGGTATAAAAATTATGAGTTTATAGTAATTGGTTTTGAATTAAATAATACACCCTTTGTGTATATAGATTATATGAATAGAGTATTCAAATATTATCTTCATAATCTATTTATAGTATGTACTGATGATATTTTGGTATACCCAAAAATTTATAAAGATCATAATAATCATTTGTGAACAATTCTTAATTCTCTAAAAAAATTGAGTTTTATAGGGAATTTAGTAAGTGTGAATTTTTTCTCTAGAATGTATATTTTCTTGGCCATATTATCTATAATGATGGAATATGTGTTGATCCTTCAAAGAAAAATTGGATTAATTAATTTCTCATAGCAAGGAATATACTGGAGATATGTATTTTCTTTGGTTTAGTTGGTAACTATTATCAATTTTTTTTAAAAAAATTGGTCGATCGGCCAACCCATAACTAAGTTGACAAGTAAAGGGTTTAAATTCACTTAGATAGAGGAATACAAAAATTGTTTTGAAGAATTGAATAATAGGATGGTCAATGAACTGGTATTAACTATACCCACAAGAAATGAAGTATTTTTTATATATAGTGATGTATCGTAGAAAATATTAGGATGTTTCTTTATGTATAATGATAGAGTGGTTTTACATGCATTAAGATAGTTCAAATACATGAATAGAACAATCCAACTCATGATCATGAGTTGTTAGCTATAATATTTTCCTAAAATATAAGGATGCATGGTCTCTATAGTGAAACATGTTATATATATATATAGATCAAAAAAATATTAAAGTATATATTCTCTTAGAATTGTTCAACATGAAACCAAGTAGATGGTAATAACTACTCGAGAACTGTGAATTCTTAATAAATTACCACCTTGAGTTGGAAAATGAGGTGGTGGATGCATTGAGTAGGAATGATGATGGAGTTTTGACCATGATGAGGATAAAAAAGGATCTTATATTCTTGTATTTAATAAATTTGAATATGTAAATTGTTAATAAAGTGGAAACATCAATCCTTTTCGATGAAATTTCCAAAACATATTTACTAAAGAAAATAAATAAGTCCCAGTAGGATGATAACTATTTATAATATAAAACTAAAGATGTTAAGGGAGATTGTTAGAATTCATCTATAAAGATAGTGTGTAAACTTCTGGAAATATTCTATGTATTTCATACATACCTAAGATAAAAAGGTAATTAATAGATGATGTATATAGAAAAAATTTATCTATACACCCTGGTAGAATAAATATATATAGGGATTTAAGAGAAAATTTCTTGTGGTATGATATGAATTGTGTAATTTGGGAATATGTGTCTATATTATTAGTGTACAATAAGGAAAATCCCAAAATAAATTATACTAAATGAGTTTTAAAACCTATCCTTACATTAATGTTGAAGTGGGAAAATTTTACAATGGACTTTATTATTATACTTACAAATACTTCTTGGAAAAATGATGTCATAAGGGTCATTTTAGATCATCATAATAAGTCCCCAAATTTTCTAGAAATAATAGAGTATTTACCCAAGTAGTTAATTATATAACTCTATATAAATTATGTTGTGAGGCTTCATGGTACACCTATATAAAGTGTATCTTATTGCAACCCTTGGATCACCTCAAACTTTTATAGGATCCTTTATAAGACACTAAAAAATAATATATATTTAAGAATAACCTATTATCCTCAAACTAATTGGTGGCTTGAAAAGACTATTTAGACCTTAAAATAAATTTTTTGATCATGTTAAATTTAATTTAAAGGAACATGAAAACAATATTGAACATTAGTTTAATTTTTATACAATAATATCTTTCATCCATGTATTTAGATTTCATTATATTAATAGTTTAATGTTTATACAATAATATCTTTCCCAAATAACGTATTAGTAAAGTGTCGTTGGAAACTTAGATCATAATCATCTAACTTGCTGAAAGATCTTCAAATCTCTCATAGTTATCTTCCCATTTTGTTTTCCTAAGTAAAAAATTTATGTATGTCCTGGGGAAAAGAAAACATAAAAAGGGAGATCTCAAATGCTCAGTAAGGGTAAAAATTGAGCACATAAAATAGACCATAAACATAAGAATTTAAAAACATAAACATAAAGTTTAAATATCAAAATCTTGAGTCAGGAAATAAATATTGACAGTTCATAAGTCGTAAATCATAAAATAACATTAACTATGTAAAAATAGCATTGAAATAAAACACGGAATTATGGAAAACAAATAATAATATATTATTATCTCTATAGTATCCAAGGAACTGCTTCCAAGACCATCATAGTGCACAAAGTCTATTACTGAATTGGGTTTACATGTCGTCCCTGCCCTGTATTACTGAACCAGATTTACTTTCTATTCCATCCATGTATTACTAAATTGGATTTACTTTTCATTCCATTAATGTTTATATCATGAGTTATAAATATTGACCCAATGCATTAGGGTTATATATAGGTCCCACCTATCTCATAATGAAATCATTCTTATGTGTTCCATAAAAAATCATAGTAGAACCCACAGAATAAAATGGGTTTCTTAAACATCACTCCATCTTAATCCACATAAAACAAAATGGAGTTCATAAATAGCATTCTATCATAAAAACTACTCAAAACATAGTTATTTTAGGGATAGAAACATAACCATATCTAAAGAATTTCATCTTAGATGGAAAATAATTTTTATAAAACACTTGGCATTAATTCTTGAGGAAAATATCATTTCTTCTTCAAAAACGTTTTCTTTTCTCAAAATGCCATAAAATTTTAAAAGAAAATAATTTAATTGAAAAAAATATTGAAATATTTTAAATAAATCTACATGGAAATAAGGAATTATGATAGCGTAAAAATAAATTTAGTCCATATAAGTAAGAATACATTCTTCATGTACTCTTGTTGGAAAAGTCAAAAAGTATCGCCTATGGAAAACGAAATAAATACTCCTTTTATACCATTTAATAAAACTTCACCAATGGGTAATATTTAATTTAAACAATAATATAATAATATAAATAATATTATATATTTAGGAAACGTGGATGTGGATGATAAATATACACCAGTAAATATTTACGAAAAAGAAATCTTGGATAATAGTGAGATTGAAAAATTATTTCATACCTTAGGTATGATTTCTTCTTTATGTGTATGAAACTGTGGTATAGTGGATTTAAATATATTTTAAACTTGTAAAATAACTATAATAATATCTATGATATCATATATAATTTACATATGACTTTATACTACCCTGTCATTTATCAATTCAAGGTTAAAGCAACATTTTGGGTAAAAATCATTTTATTTATCTTACATGTTTTGAATTGTTATTCAGGATATTAATACTTATATCATAATTTACATACTTATATAATGTAAAACAATATTTATATATCATATATATTTATTATATAAAAATATATAATATATAGATAGATGAAATGGAATACACTATTCCTCGAGACTGTATGTCGTACGTACAAATGAACAATTTTTCTGTATCCTTATTGAATTGAATAGAATAAAGTAAATAAAATATATATATAAATAAATCCAGTAGCATTATTATTTAATATATTTAATTATTTTTTATTATATGGACTTTATAATCATTTTTGAATGGTTAAAGTGGGGAATGAATCTCATCACGTCGTGGAGATGGTAGGTCGTACGTACGCACGAGCAGGTATATCATTAACATAATGGTTAAATGGTAGGGAATTGGATGGTATATTAATTATAAAGAATAATTATCATGTTATATTAATTATTTATATCTATTATACTCATCATTAAACCCATAAAAATTATGTATTGTTGAATAACAAATTACACCACGATGTGGAGACGGTAAGTCGTATGTATGTACGCATTGTGATATTGTTATTTGTTTGATGGATAAAAGGAGGTATAAGGTTTTCCAATAATTATAAAAACATATAATAATGTATAAAATACTTTATTTATTACTTTATTATCGAAACAACATAATAAGAGGATGTAGAAGAAGAAAAAAATTTGAAAGAGTTGATAAAATAATTACCTCTTTTTCGAGTATCTCCTTTTTTTTGCACAAAAGGTCTCCATAGGATAGATTTTTTAAAAAATTGTGGCCTATAGGAGTAAGGTAGGGATTTATGGAGGATATTTGGGTAGTTTTTGTCTAATAAAAATGGCTTTGTAGGTGTGGATAAAAGAGAAGGAGGTGTTCCTTTTTATAAGAGAGGTGAGGAGCACTTTAGGAAAGTCTTTAAATATAAATTTCTTATAATTTTATTTTCGGTTTCTAATGGTCCCAAACTAATTTATGTAGAATATAATATGATTATGGGTCTAAATTATCTCAAAAAATAGGTTTTAGACAAGTTTAGGTCACAACATTAACCTTATCTTTTATATTTATCCCTTAGTTAAAAACATTAACTCTTACCATGTCTTCTTGAATTTTAATAATTTTTGGTTACTGAAGTTACTATAAATTTACAAGAGAACCAAAAGTGGATAATTAATAAAATTTTTAAAATTATAAGTCATTTTTATGATTCTTATATTTTTAACACTATTATATCTTTTAAAATAATAGTACTTTCTTTAAAAACTCATTTTTGTCAATTTTGAAACTATTTAGTAGTTGATTTTTATTAAAGTTCTAAAAACGCCATTCCTTCGAAGTAAAAGAATTAACTCAAAGATAATATGTCATAAGAATCTATATAATTAGTTTATGGCATCAAAATTTTCAAGTTATATTTATTTTAATATCTATAATTTTATTTATTTGAATATTTCATTAATATGGTAATCACGGTATCATCATTGTGTCATAAATAAATTTATTTATTTAATATATAAAAATTATAAATAAAATAAAATAATGTATGAAATATCTTTATCATTATAATTACTATTTATAGTCAAAGATAAAAATCATATTACCCAATATTAAAAATGATTTTGAAAAGATACATGTTTATGTTATATTTCCCCTTTCTTTAAATTTAATTTCATAAAAGGTCATTATCACACGCCAGTGGATAAATGGGGTCTTAAAATATACTAAAGGATTCTAAAGGTCATTAATTTCTCATAAAATAGGATTAGGACACGTTTTAGGGTTTTTTTATAGTATTATAATATTATATGTTACCATTATTTACCTAATTTACCGTTTAAGCATGGTAAACAAAAATAAATAATAAAGTTGTTTTTCATAATTTCAAAAAATGAAAGGTAACTATTTAAAAAATTTGGAATTTATGATTCCAAATAAATAATCCATTTTTCTAAATTCAAAACACATAACTGCTAGAAATTAATTTAAAATTAATTCTCGTTGTCAAAACCAAAAAATAGGTTTTTAATAAGTCAAAACTATCAAAACGTTGACATGTGTTTATGTCCAATTTAAATGTAAAATTACATAAAATAACCAAAATTTTATTAAATTATAAATAATTAATCCAATTAAACTTTAAAACCCATTAAAAGGACAATATATCTATATAAATAGATTATATTAAAAGGTAGTTTTGAATTAAAATGTAGTATTTTCCACTATTCATTAAAATATGAATTTCATCAAAAAAAATACCAAAAATTAAACAAAAGTAAATTTTGATATCCTGGTACCAAATAATAAGTTTATTATTTAATGTATAATATATAAATATGTTAAAAACTATATTTAAAATGGGTGCACCATCATAGGATGGAAAAACTGCATGTTTTGAAAAATACTTCTTTTATACGACCAAATTGAATTTGTTGTTATATAATGTCTAGAAAATACATATGATTAATTTTAATGTTATATAAACTTAAAAATTTGTGTTATAATATTCATAATTTCTAGTTTACATCCCATTAAATAATAATATTTTAATAATATATCATTGTTTAGTGAAACTCGATATTGCGTACAACAAAAGCTATCAAGGAAGATTGCTCTTGCGTGTAACGCAAGCCAAGTCAATGTTGTATATAAAGAAATATTCCTTTGGTGTTTCATATAAGATAATCCAAACATAGTACTTTTATACATTGAACAAAATCTATACTCAGTGTTGTGCATATCATATGCCAACTCGATGTTTCATGTAACATACAATAAGTCGATTTAGTGTGAAGAAATGTTTGACTTAGTGCATTGCAAGATATAAATGAAAATTTTAATTTACTCAAAAAATAATGGTCCATAAAAACTCACTGTGTTAAATTACACCCCCTTAAAATGAATTTCACCCTCAAAATTCGTCAGGGTTATAAAATTTTTACTACTGGAATGTTTCTGTCATGGAAACCCAAATCATAAAAAGGAATACTAAAACTTCATTTTAAAAAAGGAAAGTTAGAAACATAACAGTTACCCAAAGTAACTAATCATTTGGTTATGACAGAGAAGAACATAGGTGTGAAGTTAAAAATGGATAGAGAAGAAAAAATCCAGCCATCAAGTTCTGATGGACAGTGATAGAGAATAAGGTTTGGAGAAAGTTAACAACCAAAAATCTATAAATCTGCAATGACTTAAGGGACCATCTGATTCATCGGATAAGAAGGTACTAGGATGAATTTTTTTTTCAATATCCTTTTCCTAAATTTTGACAACATAAAAATAAATAATTACATGATTTTAGTACAATCTGATCATTGCTCGTGCCTTGAACAATTTACACTTCAACTCGTATTCAAAGAAATGAAGTTGAATTTTTCATTCTTAGTCATGTGATCCATAAATAGAATGATTGGTCATTCCATCTGTATTTATCACAAAAAGGTTGGAACAAGTTATAAAATATACTTAAGTCCATTGATGATGAGATTAATCATATATGGTTCCAAAAATGGACGTATAATTCATCTATCATACCGCTTAAATAAAATAAAACTAATTTATACTAACAAGGGACTTCATGTATACCAGTGGTAGGCATTAAAGTCCTGTCACACTTTGGTTATAGGTTCAATTTTCATATCCTTGTCCAACATGATGGGTTATCTCACATCCTACAGGTTGTATTTTTTCTAAAACTATACTATTATAACATTCCAAAAATAATATTAAAAAAAATCAAGTCTTAAACATTATTATCTAATGTCTAACTTAATCCATTACAAACTTTATGCTTATCCCCAATACTACTGTCCAAAATCATAGTAAAAACAATTATAATAAAGGTTATATAACAACCATGTGAATACCTTCATTTATCCCCCATATATAATAAGATATATCTTTTTGGTCACATTACAAACATTTGAATGACTTCATTAAGTATTCTCTTGAGTCATGGTAATAACCAAAATTACTGTATATCCTTATTGAAATCATGCAAGTTTTTTTATTCCAAATTTTATTGGATATATTCTTTAAGTCCCAAAAAGTTGTATACTTCATCCATGAGAGCATAACCCAATTTTCAATAACTCCATAATTAGTTCCCAAGAAACTAACATCATCTAATTTACTTATTCAAATCCAACATATCTTTATCCAAACATCATTATATGAAGATAAGGGACATATTAAGGGTTATATTCCCCTTAATAATTTTTTCACCAAATATATCACCTTACCCTTAAATCACTTTTCTGTCTCTATAGAACTATTCAACATATCCTTTCTAATACTTAATTAAATACTTATACTAAAAATAATTATATATTTCATGATTCATATAACATAATATTTGAAATCTGAAACATATACACCTCAATAATCCAACTCTATTCTTAAAAAATTACTCAGTATCCATCATCTTCATCTTTCCTAAAATATGAATCGTGAATTAAGGTTTCTAAAACTCATGCTTCCTGGGTTTAATATAGACAAAACTAGAAGAACATCACATACCTTTCACTTGTCATTTATAATCTCTTTATCCACAATAGTATGATCCATAATAGTACCATCACTATGATTATCTTCAAGATATTTCCACTTAGTAAATTGATCTTCATTATTTATATAATTTCCACATCTGAAACATTCAATGGTTAACCATGTTCTATGTAGTTCTGCCTACTGATTAATACTTGAAAGAAAAGTGTGATAAATACATATCATAGATTAAAAAAATTAAGGTAAATTACTTATAATATTTCAATCTACAATATCTTAGGTTTAATCCTATGTTATTCTTGATTATCACAAAAAACTCTTGGATTGTAACCTATACTTGACTTATCCATAGGAAAAACCTAGAAATATCCTTATAAATATCTCCAGGTAACTCACTAAAGTTTTAGCATCCATGTTTCCAATGGTTGATTAAACCTTCACTCTATTACCAACTGTAATCACCTAATCTTGACGTGCTTCGAAATTACATTTCTTTTGTGTAATACTTAATACATTACACAAATATACGCCCAAATACCAAATTAGTTTAGTATTTTTGAAACTTGGAGTATAATATTCTAACTTGGTGAAAGATCTTCAACATATTCCTTAAAGATCTTCCCTTTTTTCCTACCTAAAACCATTCTTTATATCCCAGGAAAATGAAAACATAAAAAGGGACAGCTCAAATGCTCAGTATGGGTAAATATTCAAAACATAAAACAAACCATAAACATAAGAATGTAAAAAACATGAACATAAAGTTTAAATATAAAAATTTTGAGTCATGAAAAAACTATTGACCATTCAAAGGCATAGATCATAAATTAACATTAACCATGATTAAATAGCATTGGCATAAAACATGGAATTGTAGCAAACAAATAAGCACATATTATTATTTCTGAAGTAGCCAAGGCATTAGTACCAAAACCATCATAGTGGAAAAATTACATTACTAATCCAGGATTATTTGATGTTCCAGCCATGTATTACTGAATTGGATTTACTTTCCCTTCCAGCCATGTATTACTGTATTGGATTTACTTGTAGTTCCAACCCAATATTACTGAACCTAATTTACTTATCATTCCAACCTTGTATTACTAAACCAGATTTAATTTACATTCTATTCATGTATATATCATGAGATATAAATATTTACCCAATTCATTGGAGGAGATATAGGACCCACCAATTTTATAATGAAATCATTCTTATGTGTGCCACAAAAAAATAAATCATAGCATAACCCACATAATAAAATGGGTTTCGTAAACATTACTCCATCATAATCCATATAATAAAAAATGTAGTTCATAAATAGCATTACATCAAAAAAACTCAAAACAAAGTGATAATAGGGATAGAAACATAACCTTATTTAAATAATGTCATCTTAGATAGAAAATGATTTTGATGAGACACTTGAAATTAATTCTAGAGGAAAATATCCTTTCTTCTACAAAAACATTTTCTTTTCCCAAAATACCATGAAATTTTAAAAGAAAGTAATTTAATTTAAAATAAAATTGAAATATTGTAAATCAATCTACATGGAAATATGGAATTTTGAAATCATAAAAATCCTTTCATGTCATATAAGTTAAAAATCATTCTTCTCGTACTCTTGTAGGAAAAGTTAATAAGTACCACATATGTAAAATGAAAGAAATAATCATTCTATACCATTTAATAAAACTTCACAAATGGGTAAAATTGACATTAAAAATCATATAATAATATAATTAATATTATATATTTATGAAACATGTATGCAGATGATAAATATACCCTAGTAAATACTTACAAATAAACAATCTCGGATAATAATGAGATTGCAAAATTATCCCTTTCCTTAGGAGTGATTTCTTACATATGTGTCTGAAACTCTTGTATAGTGGTTTTAAATATATTATTAACTTGTAACATACCCATAATAATATTTATTATATCATATATGATTCACTTATGACATTATATTACCCGTTAATTTATAAGTTCCATGTTAAAGCAATGTTTTTGGGTAATAATCATTTTATTTATCATACAAGTTTTGACTTTTTATTCTTGATATTATTACATAAATCATGATTTAATTACTTTTAGAATATAAAACATGATTTATATATCATATATATTCATTATAAAAATATATATAATAGATAGATAAATGAAACAGAATACACCATTAATGGAGACGGTAGGTCGTACGTACGTTGTTTCTATTTCCTTATTGAATTGAATGGAAGCAGGTAAATAAAATATATATATATATACATAAATCCATTATCATTTTTATTTCATATATTTAATTATTATTTATTATATATACTTTATAATTATTCTTGAATGGTGAAAGTGGAGAATGAATCTCAACACGTCGTGGAGATGGTGGGTCGTATGTACGCACGAGCGACGATATCATTCACTTAATGCTTAAATGGTATAGAATGGAATGGTATATTAATTATTCAGAATAATTTACATGTTATATTCATTATTTACATCCATTATACTCATAATTATACCTCTCCAAATTAATTATTGTTGAATAACACATTACACCACGGCGTGGAGATAGTAAGTCATACGTACGCATACATAGTGATATTATTATTTGTATGATGGTTAAAAGGTTGTATAAGGTTGTACCATAATTATAATAACATATAATAATGTATAAAATACTTTCTTTTTTTACTTTATTAAGAAAACAACATATGAAGAGTCTGTAGAGGAAGAAAAAAATATTTAATGATGTGATAAAATAATTACATCTTTTTCTAGTATCTCCTTTTGATTTGAACAAAAGGTTCCCCTGTGACAGATTAATGCCCAATGTGTGGATTCTAGTAGTAAAGTATGGATTTTGTTAGGTGATTTGGTTGGGTTTTTCTCAAGACAAAGGGAATTGGAGGTGTGAATAAAAGAGAATTATGGGTTCCCTTTTATAGGATATGTGAGGGGAACTTTAAGAAAGTCTTTATATATAAATTTATTATAAATTTATTTTCGGTTTATAATGATCCCAAACTCATTTATTTCGATGATAAAATGAGTATGGGTATAAATACCCTCAAACAATAGGTTTTAGACAAGTTTAGGTAACAAAATTAACATTAACTTTTAGCTTTAATCCTTAGTTAAAAAAATTAACCCTTACCATGTCTTTCTGTATTATCATAATATATGGTTACTTTAGTTACTATTAAATGACAAGAGAACCGCAATTAGATCATTAATTTCATTTTTAACATTATATAAGACATTTTTTTAATAATATACTTTTATTACTATTATATTATTTAATAAAATAGTATTTGTTTTAAAAACTCATTTATGTCAATTTTGAAAATATTTAGTAATTGATTTTTGTTAAAGTCATAACAACTTGATTCCATATAAAAAAATCTTTAACTTAAAGCTAATATGTCCTAATCATCAATAAAATTCTTTTATGTAATCAAAATTTTCTCATTATATTTTTTTTAATATTTATAATATCATTTATCTGAATATTTCATTAATAAAGTAATCACTACATCATCATTGTGTCATAAATAAATTTATTTATTTAATGTATAAAAATTATAAATAAAATACCATTATGTAGTAAATATTTTTATATTTATAATTAATATTTATAGTCAAATATATATGTTATATTACCCGATATTAAAAAAAATTGTAAAAGTTACATGTTTTTTTTATATTTCCTTTTTCTTTAAATTAAAATTTATAAAAGGTCATTATCACACCCATGTAGCTCCATGGGGTACTAAAATAAACCCAATTATGATCATGTTCATCCATATCTCATCCAATAGTATTAGGACACGTTTTAGGGTAGTATTATTTAATTATAATATTATATGTTACCCTTATTTACCTAATTTACCCTTTAACCATGGTAAATAAAAATAATTACGGAAAATATTGTTCATAATTTCCAAAAATTAACGGTACCTATTTACACAATTTTTAATTTATAATTAAAAATTTGGAATAAATCTTTCCAAATTAAAAAAAAATATTGGCAGAAATTAATTTAAAATTATTTATCATTGTCAAAACCAAAAAGTGGGTTTTTAAGAGGTAAAAACTATAAAAAGATTGACTTGTGTTTATGTCCAATTTAAATGTGAAAATACATCCAAAGAAGAAAATTGTATTAAATGATAAAAAATTAATCCAATTACACTTTAAAACCAATTAAAAGGACAATCTAGCTCTGTAAAGAAATTATATGAAAAGGTGGTTTTTAATTTAAATGTAGTATTTTTACTATTCATTAAAATATGAATTTTATCAAAAAAATACCAAAAATTAAACCAAAGTAAATTTTTATGTCTTAATTCCAAATAATAATTTTATTTTTTCAATTAGAATATATAAAATTGTTAAAAACAATATTTAAAATGGGTGCTCCATCAAAAGGCAGTAGAACTGCATTTTTTGAAAAATACTTCTTGTATCTGAAAAAAAATTGAATTTTTTGTTATATAATGTCTATAAAATATATAATTTTAATTTTAATGTTATATAAAATTCAAATTATGTTTAATGTTATTCGTAAAAACTAGTTTATATCCCACTAAATAATAATATTTTAATAATATATCATTATTTAGTAAAACTCGGTATTGCCTACAATGCAAGCAATCGAGGAAGGTGTTATTGCGTGTAACGCAAGCCAATTAAGTGTTTCATGTTGTGAAAGATTCTTTTGGTGTTTTATATAACATATTACAAACATATTTCTTTTATACATTGAACAAAATCAATACTCATTGTAGAATATATCGTAATCCAACTTGGTGTTGTGCGTAACATACGACAAGTCAGTTTAGAGTGAAATGAATGTTTAACTTACTGCATTGCAAGATATAAATGAAAATTTTAATTTATTCAAAAATTATGGTCCATAAAAACTCATGGTGTTACAATATCTTAATCCAACTTGTTGGGATGGAGTTAGAGAAATAAACCTAGTAGGCCTAAAATTGGATGAGGATACAACATAAATGTTTGAGATATCCAAGATCGTATCAAGATAGCTCATTACAAAAAAAATAGCTATATTTATAATTGAAGGAAGGGATTGACATTTCATGTGGGGATCATGTCTTCTTAAAGATATCTCCATGGAAAGGAGTTATAAGGTATGATAAGAAAGTAAATATTTATCTTTGTTACAATGGGGCTTTTGAAATTCTAGAGATACTTGGAGTGATGGATTAACATTTGGATATTCCACCCAACCACTCTCAAGTGCATGATTTATTCCATGATTCACTATAATGGAGGTAAATGCTAGAATTAATGCACACACTAACCATTAAGGAAATATAGTTGGAACCTAAGATATATTATAATGAAGATTTTGTCTTGATTCTTCACGATATAGAGAAAGTATTGGAAAATTGAACAACTTGAACGGTGAATGAACTATGGAGGAATCACAATTAAGAGGAGACGAAATGGGAACCTAATGAAGAAATGATTAAGAACTATCCATATTTATTTGTGATATGACATATATAAAAATATAGGATTAAATTTTTTAGGGTGGGGATAAGTTAAGATATGATATTCTTCTACGGTAGTTGGACACTATATCGCCAAAATTATTGCACAACACACATTCTATTACCTTATCGTTATAGTAGAGTAGAATGGGATTTTATTCGTTCATATATTGAAAATTCATATTTTTAAATTGTTTAAAATGGGAATCATTTTTAGATTCAGAATATCAAAATTATTTTAGGGTTAATTTGTGATATTTTTCAAAAAAATATTAAATTAAAATATCATTTTATTACTTATATTAATGTTTTTTCACTTTTAGAAAATAAATCTAAAAAAATGGAATTTATACTTTGAATAATAATTTCCAAATTGTTCAATGATTTTAGTTTCATTTTTTGACCATAAAAATAAGTTACATATGTTAAAATTTAGTCACCATAATAAATTTTAAAGAAGGTAAACTAGATAAAATTATGGTATAATCCAACAAAAACGCATATATAATGGGTATATGATGGATTTATTAAACTAGCCTTATTTAAAGCTCTTTAAATATCTACTTTTCATCCACCCACCTTGAATATGAACTTTTTTATATTAAGAAATTATATTTATAGAAGTGTCTCCCCTTTGACCCATAAAAGGATCCCTTTACCATCCCACCTCTCTAGAAACTTAAATATTATTTACTCATATATATATATATATATACCTATTCCCAACACAATTATTCAGGGCTTATATGTTCTGGTCTCATTAAAATATCACCCTTTGAAGGCATAATCCACTTAGTAAAGTAGTCATCCAAAGAAGTATAGTGAGAAATTCTAATTACTATTTTCATTTATATTTTATTCTTATACCTCCTAAATATATAACCTTACCATAAAAATATAATAAAATAAATATAATTGATATATTGAAATGTTATTATGTTAATATTATACCCAATATCTACCTTCCTCCCACCTTTTTAAAAATAAATGAAACATCGCCTATGTCACATGCAGACTACCACCTCCATGAATGACATACATTATTTTTCTTGTCACCACCTTACATGGATCGATTTAATCAATAAATAAAATATTGATAATATTATTATGATTTATTAATGATAAATTTGGAATCATCTTAATCATATTAACATTAATTTATCATATTAATTTTAATCACCCAAAAATGAGTATATCAAGACATCTTTCATAATTTGATTCTATTTTGGTAATCTATATAATTTTATAAATATTTTATAACTGTAATTATTAAAATTTATAATTATAAAAATATAGACATTATAAATATATTTTATGTCTCCTTTGATCATGATGAACATACCAAATCATTTTAAGAGAAATTAACCAAACGACTTCAAATGGTCGATGAGATAAAAACATATTTGTTAAAAAGAGTGACATGTGGTAAAAAAACCTCAAAAATTAAATATATATTAAAAAATTGATAAATTAAGTATTTAAAAAACACAATTTTTTATTCAAGAGTTTAAAAACATGTATCAAGAGACTCGGGACTCGAGGTAATGGAATTCATAACTCAAATACCTTTCATCAAGTTATAATCATTTTTAAAATTCGCAGATTGTACTCTTTTTCTATAACAACGTCCATTATTCACTATTATGAATCCTCTTTATAATTTAATGTTTTTTCAAATTAAAATCCTTTCAAACAATTTTAGGAATTTTTCATTTTTAAAAATAAATTAAAAATAAGGATTCTAAATCCCCATTATTTCTTTTCAATTACAAAATTCATATTTTAATATCAGTTAAAATAATTTTCATATATTTTTTGTGATATTACATACATAGTTTTATCATCCATTATATAATTTTTTTAGAGATATATTACTTATTCTCTCTCATTTTACTACCTTCAATAGTCATTAAAATGATTAAATACTAGAGAAAACTTGACGAATTAATATAAAAATTGAGAACATCCTAAAATTTTTGTAAAGTAAAGAGTGTAGTTTTCCTAGAAATTACATCCTCATATGGATATAAAAAGATGGATTCAACTCTAACATAGATTAATCTAGGGGTAATAACCCTGAAAAATATTGGTTAGGTGTTAACTTGATCTTCACTAAATACATAACTAGTGGGCTTCACTACACATATTTTTTGACACACCCAAGGAATATGATTCAGATATTTCACATACTTCTCTATAAACAGTAATAAATGATTTCAATATATTTATTATCAAGTTATTTTTTCTATAACTCTTCAAAATTTTACTAACATTACTTTTCTCCTTCTTGTCTATGTCCTCTAGGATCATGGATTTATGCTATATAATTTCTATTATTGACTTAACCATATATATACTATTTTATATGGTATGAATACCTTAAAAATTGATGTATTTTTACCAATAATGTTATTTCATTTTATAATTGGGGAATTTTGGAAAATTTATATTTTTTATTTCAATATATATTTGTTAACAATGTATGATGATCAAGTACTATTTATTTATTCCTTTCATTTAATGAATGCATTAGACATATTTAGTGATGGGTGGGACCCAAATTTATATAGCCTCATGATGTATTGTTATGTATCATGAGAATAACTATCTTGGGTATTTGGCATATTTCTTAACTTTTATGTATGGTGGCTTTGCACATGACCTCAATAGTAAGATTAAGATATATGACAATATTAATTCCATCAATATGAAATTATTTTTTATTTTCCATGTATTATTTGTATTCGCTACTACAGATTTGGGTTTATTAATCACTAACATTTATTAGTGACAAACAAAAAGCACTTATAAAGGAGTGAATTTTATTAGTATTGATAAAATAGTTCCTTTTGTTATCACTTTTTTTAATACTAATAAATGTATCTCTTTTACAACGCTTTCCTAAGAACTGATAAAATCCCACTTTAACAGTGATGAAAAAGTGGTGATAAAATGAACCATGAATAATTTAACTTTTATATAAATATTTATATTTTTTAAAATCTAATTTATAGGATAATATATATATATGTGTAAATGTTATATATAAATATGATTTATATAACTATATTATAACAATATAATTATTATCAGTCTCATTTTCATAATTTTATATATACAAATTATCAAATTTATATTAATTAATTCAAATGTTTAATAATATATTTCAATATATTTATTATAAAATATATATATCTGTGTGTGTGTGATATATTGATATTTTATTTAAAAAAATATATGAATATAAAAACGAATATATATATATTTAAATATTGTTTATATTTCTATTTATATATTTTTATTTATATTAAATTAATTAAAATATATACATATATCTGAATGTATTTATATGCATGAGGATGTATATATATGTATGTGCAGGTCAATATGTGCTTATATAAATGTGTATGTCTGTGTGTTTATATAAATATATGATTTTTTATGTGGTTGGTTGTGTGTACGTGTATGTGTGAGTGTGTGTGTGTGTGTGTGCATATATATGTGTACATGTATGTGTATTTGCAAGTGTATATGTGTGTATATGGTGCCTCACTCTTTTGGGCACTCTCCGACCCTCGGCTCGGCTTCGGGTTTCCTCTCCTCGGTGGTGTTGACTTCTACTCTGATTTCATTGATTCTCTCTTCTCTTCACTCGGTTTGTTAGGCTTTGTTCTCTCTAGACCCTCTTCTATATATTTCTCATGGTTCTAATATGATCTCCATGTTTCACCTTCCCTAGATCCATTAAGATCTTTTTTACCACTTTTGGTACTTTGGCCTTGTGTTCCACCACTCCCCTCTAAGACGTATCTTGAGTGATGGGTACACTGAGGCTTTGGGGTAGTGGTTTAGTAATTGAGGATCCGCTATCCATCTCAGTTTTTCTTATTTTAGGGTTTTATACCCTGAACTCTTTCTATGGTTTTATCCCCTCGTATCACTTTTCTTTTTAAGTTCTATTTACTGGTTCATACAAGGGTTCAATCTGGTTTCTTCTTTCTCTCTCTCGGTGGTTTTGTTGTCCTCTATTGAGGGTTTTTTGTTGGAGGTCTGTTTTTTTCTTTAATTGTTGGTTAGACATTGGATTTTTATGGTGATGTGGTGATGTATTTGGGCCGATCTTGTATTGCGACAAGGATGACAGTGTCAAAGGTTAACGTCGACAGGATGGTATCTGGACAGGTTCTTCCTTGATTTGGATTCTTCATTGGCTCTAGTTTTTTTGTGGAATGTGGGTTCTTCCCAGATCTCGGGAGCTTTGTATCATGTTGTTGGAGGGTCTTGGTGAATCTGTTCTCTAACAGTTCTATGGCTTGGGGATGGTGTCGATGGTCACATCAGTGGGTTGGTCGAGGAGGTTGTTTTTTAGGTTTTCTTTGATTAGGATTTTTTCTGGTTTTCATTTCCCTGGTTCGAGGTCTCCCATTCAAGGATTTGGTTTTTCTCTCGTGAAAATAGTGTTTTCATTCTACAAGTGATGGTGGTTGGTGTGTTTTGATTCGTCCAATGTGGTTGAAGATGAGTTCAGATCCGGTGCTAATAATGATGGTGGTTGGTAAGGATGTGACTGACCGTACATGTGTGATGTGGGCTAGCTCATTATTTGAGATGTGCCTTTTGAATTTTTAAATTTTGAATGTCTCGATAGAAGATTTCTCAGGTGGGTGGTCCTTAATCATCTTGCGGGATTTGTGGGATTTGTCATGATGATGGTTCTCTTGAATTTTGAAACAAGCTATCTTGGAATTATGATGGACTATGTTTTCGGTTTTTAAATTTGAACTATGTAACATGAGTTTTTGTAGGGGTGTGACTTTTTGATGGAGAATTTTTTGTAGATTCCCACTTACCCATAAAGTGTCTTTTCAATAAAATAAAATAAAAAGGGTTTGTGGGGGTATGGGAATGTATACGTGTGTGTGCATGTGTACGTGTATATTTGTATATTTTTATATGTGTGTGTATGTTTATGTTTATATATGTGTATGTAATTGGGTGTTTGTGTATGAGTATACATGTGTGTATGTGTATGTTTGTGTATATGCATGCATGTGTATGTATTAATATCTATATGAGTATGTGTATGTGTTTGTATATATGTGTATATATGTGTACGAGTATTTCTATGCACATGTATGTGTGTATGCGTATGTATGTAACCTGTATGGGAGTTTATTCATTTAAAATTTCGCATTTTTTATTATTTTTTTAATTCATTCATTTTTAATATTTATTCATATAATATTTTTGTAATATATTCACATTCGATGGTTATTTGTAAATTTTTAAACATTTATAAATTAAATAAATAACAAAAATTCTTAATTATTAATAAAATTTCTAAAGGTTAATAATTAATTATATTTTTATATACAATCAATACAACACATACATCAGTAATTAGCAATAAAATTTTTTATTTATTTATTTACTTTTTATGTGTTTGTAAGTCATGTAATTAATGTAATGAATTCTTTTTTTTAAATATTTATTTTCAATTTAATTATTTTTAATATTACTTCATTTAATATTTTTTTTTTGAGTTTTTATATTTAATGATATTCAATATTTTTGGAATTTATTTGTTATTTTTAAATAACAGATTTATATAATAAGTTTCCATATTTTCAATATGTTTGTAATTAATATGATTAATATTTATTCATTTTTATTTATTAAGTTTTTAATATTTTTAATATGTTTAAATTTTATATAATTAAATTATTTAAAGGTATTTTAGTTTTAAAATTTTGTAATTTAAATAGTTCATATAATTTATTTTTAATACTTTTTTATTTATATAATTTATATAACTTACCTATACATTTTTTACATGTTTTAAATTTACTCAATTAATGTTAGAGTTTTGATTTTTAAATATTTTTTTATTTTTTTATTCTATTTTAATATTATGTAATTTTATATCATTTCTTAATTTTTAATATTTATCAATTTTAATAATTTTAAAATTTATTCAATTTTCGCATATATTTATACATATTTATTTATAAATTTATAAATGTATATTTTTTTTCAAATTTATATTATTTATATTCTTCTATTTTTTTTAATTAACCTTAAATATTTTAAAACATTTTAATTCATATAATTTTATTACTAATATATTTTATATAATTAATTGATTCATTTTTCATCATTTTATACATGTTTATAATTCATCTAATTAATCTCAGGAAATCACTTTTTTATTTTCTTTTATAATTCATTAAATTTTATTTATTCATTTTTAAAATCCATTCATTTCGTATTTTTTATTCATTCTAAAATTTTATTTTTTTTGGAATTTTTTAATTTTTTAATATTTATTTATACATGTTTATTTACTATGTTTTAAAATTATTAATATGTTTTTAATTTATATGATTATTTTTTCATTTTTGTTTATTAAGTTTTAGTATATTGAAAATGTTTAACATTTATATAATTTATTTATTTAATTTTATTTTCTAATATTTTTATAATTTAAATATTTTGTATAATCTAGTTTTAATAATTTTATATTCATATAATTAATATTATTTATTTATTCATTTTTTATGAGTTTGTAATTTATGTAATTATTTTTTATAATTCATATTTTTAGTGTTTTTATAATTTATTCAAAAAATTTAAATAATTTTTAAAATTAATTTATTCAACATTATTTATTAATTTTTAATATTTTGAAAATATATTCATTTTTAATATTTATTTATACTTATTTATTTATTATGTTTTTATATTTTCCACATGGTTATAATTGATATTATTAATTAATTTAAATACATTATTTTAATATTTTTTCAATTTAAATAGTTTCTATAATTTATTTTTAATAATTATATTATTTATATAATTAATATTATTTATTTATTCTTTTTTGTTATTTGTTTTACATTTTTTCAAAGCTAGATTAAGCACTGATAAAAGTTCATTTTAACAACGCTAAAAATTAATCACAAATAAAAGTTCATTTTATCAACATTAAAAATATAAGTAGTGAGAAATACCAATTTTGTTAGTGTTTTTTTAATGATGATAATGGTATTAATTTATCAGTATTAGAAAAGCTCTGAGAAAAATGGTATATCTCAGTGCTTGTATTTTTGGAACTAATAAAATACACTTTTATCATCGCTTCTCAGTAAGAACTAATAAAACCATTCACCATTTTTTAAATAAACCCTAACATATTGCTTCTTCTCCTGCCACATTCAAACTCTTGTGGAACTAATCCTCTATAGCGTTCGAAGTCATTTTTTGGAAAAATAAAATCTCAAAACCATAAGTTTGAAGTTATAAACATTTTTTATAGATTATCAGCCAATATTTCATATGTTTTTCATGATTTTTATTCTCATGTTTATCCCCTGCAACCAAATACTTTTGTTTTAGAATAATCAAACCTTTTTACAAAATGTATTATATTCTAAACTTGTTTTTAGGGATTCACAACCAGTCTTTCATATTTTCATGATTTTATCTTCCCATGATTGTGTATAATGATTCTCCCCTTTTGTGTTCATCAGTAAGCAGTTTTGGGCATTTATTATTTCCGATTTTTTTAATGAAAAGACCCTTTTATGGTGTTTTCCATTTTCGTTCTCCAATCTTACTTTATTTTCCTGATTTTTTGGTTTTTCTTCCTCTTAATATATATAAACATACACTATAGATATGGATTTCCTACAAAATAATTAAAAATATTATTTGAAAATAATTTGAAATTTAAATGGGGTTCTATGGAATGAAAATGGGTTTTATCATTTAGGTGGTGAATTAATAGATGGGGTATTTTTTAGATAATAAATCGACGTTTATAATATTATAAATAAGCATAGAATTTATAAATATTAATGGATTAAATATTATTCATTGGGTTATTGTCACGACCCATCCCCCGAGGCCTGTATCATGACTACCCTAATCCCGCCTTCCATAGGCTAGGTGTGGCGACTAGCACCAAAGAAATAAATCCCTAAACTAGTGAGGCATTGCCTTTATAAACTGAAACACACACAACAGAGTACGTGATGGAAGTAAAACACTTAACAGATATGTATACAAAAGAGAGCTGAAAAGTAAAGGGAAAGGAAATACAAGCCCAATAGGAAAGTACAATACAACTGAAATGCAAGTACAACAAAAGAAAATTAAAGCAACTACTGGGTCATCCTCTGGGGTTCCTAACTGAAGGGTAGGTACAGATGGCCTCCTCAGCACTCCACATCTATTCATCTACACTGTGTACCATCACGCCGAGTGGTCCACCTCCGGGTACCGTCCAGTCCTACTACTCTTTGTCTCAGTCAGCGTTGTTCGTCGTCTGCATCCAACACAACGAGGTGCGGGCATAGCCCGTTCAGGGGTGAGTATAATGATACTCAGTAGGGACCCTGAGACCCTCATGGTCACATAAAATCTTACAAGGATAAATCAAAAATTATGGGTTCAATTGATAACTATAACTTATGTATATGCCCATACATATACCTACGTTATCTAGTAACCCATCTCAATCATGATAAAAACAAAAAATACATTGACTCAGCTCAAACCAGGATTTATTCTAGGGGGTAGTATCAAGTAAAAACCCCAATCACGCTGTCGGAACCTCGGCTGATGGAGTACTCCTCCTCTATCAAGCACAGTGGGTCTGCCACATCACATAAAGGAGCATTCCACTATCCTTGGACTGTGGAGGTACTTCTCCTGTCGAGTACCGTGGGTCTGTTGCATCACATAGAGGCACTCCCCAGCACGGGTCTACCGCGCTCACACAGAGGCGCTCCCCCTCATATCCTGCTGAGGTACTCCTCCTTTCGAGTATCGTGGGTCTACCGCACTCACACATAGGCGCTCCCCATCATGGGTCTACCGCGTCACACAGAGGCGCTCCCCACTCGGCCAGTCGAGTCACCTCGAGTCGAATCGGTAAAGCATTCGTTAGGTCTCAGGCAGCTACTAGGTCTCCATACTCTGTCCACTCGCCCCAGGAAGGATCCGCTCCACAAGATACTAGTCGATACTCCCACTGTCATTAAGTCCTATGTAGAAGTTTTTCAAAGGTCCGCCTTGTCATAGGGGTCTCAACGTAAAATATAGCAGGTCAATCGGACTCCCAGTCTGTGAGTTATTGGAATTTCTGTCCTGGGGGCCCAGTTGGATTTTAGGTTCAAACCAACATTATTGTACCACAACTGTGTCCAAACCTCAAGTGGGGAATTCCAAAATAACTGTCTATCTCTATGATTTTTGTCACCGTAGATGGTTCGTCGATCGGACACTTGTAGCCCAAGATATGGGTGAAAAGGTGTATTCCGATCAAACGGGTTCAGACTGGGGTCTGACCCGGTCCGTGGGTCCGACCCAGTAAAAGGGTCCGACTTGGCCTGAGGGGGCGGCCCAGCCCGAGGGGGCGGCCTGACCCGAGGGTGGCCCGGCGTGGCCCGGCTCGAGGTTGGCCCGACCCGAGGGGGCGTCCCGGCCTGAGGGCAGCCTGCCCGGGGTGGCCCAGCCCGGCGGCCCAATGGCTCACAGGGTCCGCCTAAGCCGTGTCGAGGGGGGAAACTACACGCCCCCTGGAGATCCCGAATGGAGAAGTCATTCGGGTGGGAGCAAAACTGGCACATGTTGGTGCCGGTCCATGCAACGCGGGACCCTATGGGGTCCCGCTTCTCTTGGCTAGTCGAGCGGTGAGCCACTCCTGCTCCGTCGGTGGTCGGCCCAACACCAGTCGCCCCTACTCTTCCCCCGCAGCCCGCTCGGGCCACGGTTCTTCTCCTCCACGCGGCGCGACGGCGCCGCACTCTTCCATCATGGCCCGCCCTGGTCGCGACTCTCCTCCTCCACGCAGCATGGTTGTGTCGTGCCCTTTCGGCGACCCAGCGGCCTTGCGCCTCCAGTTTTCTTTGTGGTCGGCCAATCGCCGACCGTTGTTGCTCCGTCGCGGTTTACTCTTCCAGCGGCGCGGTTACACTACTACCGTCATCAACAAGTGAGGAAAACGAAGGGGGAGGGTCAGGCCGTGGTTGTGCGGCCCAAGCCTTCCACGTTATGGTTATATCAATCGGAAAAAACATCACCCAAAATTGAACAACGTAGAACAGAAACAAATTCAATCTCAAATTCCATACCTCGTATTGTTGTTCGATGATGATGTTGTGTAAAGGCAGATGTCGTTCCATTGATGTTGGAAAGAAGACGAAGAAGATGAGGACAACGTCGTCGGTGTTCTTTAAGGGCGCTGCTTCCCTTTCTTGCCCCGGTTGAAGATCGTTCTTAATTGGCAGAAGAGGCATTCTTCGTTGGGAGAATTTGTTACTCAAATCTCTTCCAACCCCTCTCCGAATCCCCCACCAAATGAATTTTCCAACCAAAAATAATAGGTTAATCTAACCCATTATTTAATTGTTGGCCAAATATTCAAAAGATTTCAACTAATTAATTAATGTTCCATTAATTAATTTTGAGTTGATTGGCACATTTATGAGGGAATTTCAAGAGTTCTCTCCACTTATGGGGAGTTTCAAGGAGGTTTAAGCCTGGGTGGTCCCCACCCCCTTTAATTGATAAGAGGTTTTTAGACTTAGGGTGGGACCCACATCCATAACCACTCATGGGAGGTTATGGTGTGGTGGTCCCCACCTCTAACCTCTTATTGGAGGTTTTAACCACCAAATAAATAAAACTAAGCTAACACTTTATTTTTATTTAAATTTTTATTAAAAACCCAAAATCTAACTTCCATTCTCGACCAACTACCGTCGAGGTGAAATTCTTCTTAAGCGAATACCAGTACTGCGAGTTCAACGGTGCCCTCATATTTCAATTTCGAGCACCGATTAAAAAGTTATAAAATATCACTCGCACGTTTACTGAGCGTACCCTAACAAAACTTCAAAATTTGATTCCGGGAACATCGGGCCTCGGAATCAAGTGCCGTAAATTTTCAAGAACTCGTAAAAATCCCATTTATTTTAAAAAAAATCCATGGAATTTCTGGGACTTTAAATTCTCCCGACATCAGGGATTTATATCCCCGTAAGCTAAAACTTGAACTAAGGGAACAAATGGGGGTAATGATCACGCATCTGAGCCTCCCTCTCCCATGTGTTCTCCTTGAGGTTCTCGTGCTGCCAGCGAATGCGTACCAGAGGTATCAGCCATCCCATAGGACTTGCTCCTGTCGATCCTCAATCTCCACTGGAACCTCTGTGAAAATCACCCCATTGTTGACGTCCAACTCTCCATGGTCGATGATGTGGGATGGGTAATTCACATATATCCCCAGCTGAGATACGTGGAAGACATCGTGCACCCAGTAGAATTGAGGTGGAAGAGATAAGCGGTAATCCACCTCGCCTACTCTACAGAGGACCTAGAAAGGTCTGATGAATCATGGAGATAACTTTCCGCCTCAGCCAAAACTCCATAGACCTCATCGAGGTGAGACCCGTAGAAAGATATGGTCGCCATCCTCAAACTCCAAAGGTCTCTGCCTCTTGTTAGCATATGACTTTTTTCTACTCTGTGTAGTCTTCATCAGCTCATGGATGATCTACACCTTCTCCGTGGTAGAGCGTACCATCTCTAGTCCCACTAGTGCTGACTCCGCTGGGTCTTTCCATCACAGTAGTGATCTTCAAGGTTGACTATACAAGGCCTAAAAAGGTGTCATACCGATGGTGGAGTGATAGCTATTGTTGTTGGAAAACTCTACCAACGGTAAGTGATCCTCCCAGCTGCGACCATAGTCAAGGACACAAGCTCTGAGCATGTCCTCAAGGGTCTGAATGGTCTGCTCAGTCTGGCCATCTGCCTGATGATGGAAGGCGATGCTCAAGAAAAGTTGTGTCCTGAAAGTCTCCTGCAACCCCTTCCATAGCCAGAAAGTAAACTGTGTGTCACGGTTAGAGACAATAGAATAAGGTACTCCATGTAAATGCATAATCTTCTGCACATAGAGGCATCCCACACTCTCTACTGATCCTTGCTCTCTGATTGGTAGGAAGTGGGCTGGCTTGGTGAGTCGGTCAATGATCACCCATATTGAATCATGACTCTGGGATTTACATGGAAGACCCATCAAGAAGTCCATGGATATCTCATCCCACTTCCACTTTGGGACCTCTAAGGGCTGAATCAAGCCTACTGGTACCTGGTGCTCTACCTTCACTTGATGACAAGTGAGGCACCGAGAGACAAACTTCTCTATCACCTTCTTCATACCTGGCCACTAGTGTTGTCTTCGGAGGTTTGGTACATCTTCTCCACTCCCGGATGTACCGCAAAAGGGGAAGTGTGGAACTCCCCCAACACTTCCTCCTGAAGTGTAACAGGTACCAAGGTACGTCCTCTGAAGAGGATGACTTGATCCCCACCGACTGAAAATCCATCAAATTCTTTCCCTGTGGATATCTGAGAACATTGTCTCTCACAGTCAGCGTCTCCACGATGTGCCTCTCTAACTCGCTGAAGAAGTGGAGGAGTGACTGTACGAGACTGAAGGAAAGCTGCTCCATCTTGGTACACATAAGAAATCTGTAAAGTAGTGAGCTGCTTTATTGCCTCTCCTAACATCTGTATACCAGATCTCTTTCTGAGTTCATCTGCAACAATGTTCCCCTTCCCAGGTGTATAGACTATCTCAAAATCATAGTCCTCGGGGAACTCAAGCCAACGCCGATGTCTCATGTTCAGGTACTTCTGGGAGAAGATATACCTGATACTCTTGGGATAAGACTAGACTATAAAACGATCACCCATCAGATAGTGCCTTTACATCATAAAGGAGAAGACCTCTTCTACTAACTCCAGGTCATGGGTAGCGTAGTTCTGCTTCTGTTTTCTCAACTGCCGACAACCATATGCGATCACAGCTCGCCCCTATATCAGGACACACCCGATCCTGGTCCCTGATGCATCGTAGTAGACTACGTACCCTACACCTTCCTCTGGAAGCCTCAAGATGGGGCCACTAATCATCCTCTACCTCAGCTCCTGAAAGCTATGCTGGTATCTCTCTGACCGCACGAAGGGTTTCCCCTTCTTCATCAAGGTTGATAGTGGTGCTGCAACTCTAGAGAAGTATATAATGAATCTCCGGTAGTATCCAGTCAAGCCTATGAAACTCGGTACCTCCTTCACACTCCTGGGTGGCTCCCAAGAAAGTACCGCCTCAATATTCACTGGATCTACTGCAACTCCAGCCTCTGAGATGACATGTCCCAAGAATTGAACCTATCTAATCTGAAACTGGCACTTCGAGAGCTTACCATAAAGCCAGTGCTCTTAGAGTGTGTCTAGTACTACCTTCAAATGGTAGGTATGCTCCTCCTTAGTAGTCGACTAGATCAGAATGTCATCGATGAAGACCATGACAAAGCGATCGAGGTAAAGCTGCAATATCCTATTCATTAGACTCATGAACACTGGTGGAGCGTTGGTTATGCCAAAGGACATTACCAAGAACTCATAGTGGTCATACTAACACCTTAAGGATGTCTTATTCACATCCTTGTCATGAACTCTGAGCTGGTGATAGCCTGATCTGAGGTCTATCTTCTAGAACCATCGTGCTCCCTTGAGCTGATCAAAGAGGTCGCCAATCCTCGGGAGTGGGTACTTGTTCTTCATGGTCACTTGATTTAGGTGATGGTAGTCGACACAATGCCTCTAGCTCCCATCCGCCTTCATGGAGAATAGAATCAGGTCTTCCCAAGGAGAAACACTGGGCTGGATGAATCCCTTCCCCTACAAGTCCACCAGCTATACCCTCAGCTCACAAAGCTCAGTGGGAGCTATCTGATATGCTGGAGTATATATCGGTGTTGTCCTAGGGTACAGGTCAATGTAGAAGTCCGCCTCTCTACGAGTAGGTAGTTCTGGAACATCGTTAGGGAAACATCCACATACTGGTCCACCACTACAAGATAAGTCGGACTCTTCACATCGACTGCTTTGAGGGTAAGGCAAGCCAACTGGTTAGTGATCGGCTGCACCCTCCTCCAAATAAGTTAGTCATGTGCTATAAAGGTTACCTTCTTGCCGGTGAAGGTAAACCTGGTCCTATCCATGCAGTCACACCACACTTTCCACCTAATACAGTCAATTTGAGCATGAACTGTAGATAACCGGTCTATACCCAAGATGAAGTCGTAAGGCCTCTACGCCACTACGAGGAGATCCCAACCGAAGATCTTACCTCCTAGAGTAATCTCACACTGCCAGCACCAGAGCGTACTCGTTGAGTCTGATCCCATAAGAGTATCTAGCCATAAGGATCAAGCCAACAGCTCCATCGGAGTCTATGAGATCCGAATGAGGGAAGTGGCTATGAAAGAATGACTGGCACATGTGTCTATAAGAACTGCAGCTAAGGTGTAGTAGACACAGATCGTACCTCGAATCATCTCTTTAGTTCCATGGTCATATTCCTTAGATGCCTAAAGGAGACATGTGGTAAGGATCACCATGTAGTCTTCTGGTGTCCCCACTAGCCTAAAAACTCTCACCATAGCCTCCAACCAGTCCTCAGCCGCCTGTGGGTCCGTCTCCCCCCGGATCCTGGGTAGCCTCTAGCACTGGAATTCATGCAACACGCTCAAGCGTCGTGCATCATCTACTACTAGGGCTGGTGGCATTGGTGGTATAATGGGAAGTGGTACCACTAGTGCCTCCGCTGGTAAAGGGCCCTGCACCGAGGCCTCGTTGCACAGTGGGCTATCAGAGCGTATGACTCTCAGGGATCTATGGGGAGGCATCTTGAAAGAAACAGATGTGACATTGTCAAAATATTATACCAGGTGAGATGACCTAGTTGAGATGACATAAGAAAACTTTTAAAGGCACACACACAATCAGTGTTTTCATGCACTAAGTCGGAAATTAGTAGTCAGGGACCCGGTGTATGGACATGTCGGCCACCCACACCAACATTGGACTCCCAGAACCGAAAATTACACTTAGTACCCTTAACACAACTATTTCACATAAAAGAATGATCAAAGACCTAAGTTCTGCTGTAGAACTGACTCCTCTGATACCAATTTGTCACGACCCGTCCCCCGAGGCCCGTATCGTGACTACCTCAGGCCCACCTTCCATAGGCCAGGGGCTGGAGACTAACACCAAAGGTGTAAATCCCTAAACTGGGAAGGCATTTCCTTTATAAACTAAAACACACACAATAGAGTACATGCTGGAAGTAGAACACTAAAAAAAGTTGTATACAAAAGAGTGATGAAAAGTAAAGGGGTCGAAAATACAATCCCAACAGGAAATTACAACACAACTGAAATTCAACTACAACTAAAAAGAAGTAAAGTAGCTATTGGGTCATCTTACAGGGTTCCTAACAGATGGGTAGGTACAGATGGCCTCTTCAGCACT
Source organism: Viscum album (assembly GCA_963277665.1). NCBI lineage: Eukaryota > Viridiplantae > Streptophyta > Magnoliopsida > Santalales > Viscaceae > Viscum > Viscum album. The sequence continues at coordinate 1,101,974,600 of OY728131.1, read as the reverse complement.
CCACGTTTGTCTGTCCGTCCGCTCTGTGTACCGTCACTTTGAGTGGTCCACCTCTGGGTACTGTCCAGTCCTACTACTCTCTGCCTCAGTCAGCACTATCTGTCGTTTTCATCCAACACAATGAGGTGAGGGCATAGCCCATGCAGGTGTGAGTATAATGATACTCAGTTGGGACCCCGAGACCCTCAAGGTCTCACAAAATCTGATAAGGATAAACCACAAAGTATGGATTCAATGGATAACTATAACTTAGGTATATGCCCATACATATACCTAAGTTATATAGTAACACATCTCAATCATGAGGAAAACAAAAAATTCATTGACTCTTCTAAAACAAGGATTTATTCTAGGGGTAGTATCAAGTCACAACCCCAGTCACGTTGTCGAAACCTCAGTTGATGGTGGGATCCTCCTCTATCGAGCACAGTGGGCATGTCGCATCACACAGAGGCGCTTCCCACTATCCTCGGACTGCTGAGGTACTCCTTCTGTAGAGTATTGTGGGTCTGTTGCGTCACACAAAGGCCCTCCCCACCACGGGTCTGTTGCGCTCACACAGAGGCAGTCCCCCACATAACCTGCAGACATACTCCTCCTGTCGAGTACCATGGGTCTACCGCACTCACACCAAGGCGCTCCCCACCATGGGTCTGCTGCGTCACACAGAGGCTCTCCCACGGGCCAGTCGAGTCACTCTGAGTCGAATCAGTCAAGCAGTCATCAGGTCTCATCCAGCTACTAGGTCTTTGTACTCTGTCTGCTCGCCCCTGGAAGGATCCGCTCCACGAGCTACTGGTCGATACTCCAACTTTCATGAAGTCCCATGTATAAGTATCTCAAAGTTTCGCCTCTTTATAGGGGTTTCAATGCAACATATGGCACGTCAATCAGATGCCCGGTCTGTGAGTTATTGGCATTTCTATCCTATGGGGCCCAATGGGATTTTAGGTTCAAACCAACCTGACCATACCGCAACTATGTACAAACCACAATTGGTGCATTCCAAAAGTACCGTCTCGCTCTAAGATTTTTATATCCATAGAGTGTTTGTAGATCGGACACATGTAGCCCAAGATATGGGGGAAAAGATGTATTTAAGTCAAACGGGTTCGGACTAGGGTCCGACGCGGCCACGGGTCTGACCCGGCTCGAGGGTGGCCCGGCCCGAGCCGAGGGTGGGATGGTCCGAGGGTGGCCCGGCCCAAGGGCCCAGCAGCCTAGCGGCTCACGGGGTCCGCCTAAGCCGCGTCCAGGGGGAAACCACACACCCCCTGGAGATCTCAAACGAAAAAGCCATTCGGGTGGGAGAAAAACCAGTGCCATGTTGGGTCGGTCCATGCCACGCGGGACCTAGTCGGGTCCCGCTCCTCTTGGCTGCCGGAGTGGCCAGCCACTCCCACTCCACCGGCAGCAGGCCTGAAGTCTTCCGCCCCTCCTCTTCCATTGCGGCCCACCATGGCTGAGGTTCTGCTCCTCCATGCAGCTCGACTATGTCGCACCCCTCTGCCACGGCCCGTCCTGGCCGCATATCTCCTCCTCTGCACAGTGCCCTTCCTTCGTGGCCTGCCCTGGAAACGGCTCTCCTCCTATGCACGGAACGGTGGTGGCGTGCCCTTTCGACGACCCAGCGGACTTTGGCCATCAGCCTGTCGTTGGCCGTCGTTGCTCCGCCGCGGTTTACTCTTCTGGCGGTGTCGTTGCACCGCTGCCATCCTTAACAGGAGAGAAAAACGAACGGGGAGGTTAAGTCCATGTTTGTGCGGCCTGAGCCTTCCACATTATGGTGATATCAATTGGAAAAAACATCACCCAAGATTGAATGACGTAAAATGGAAACAAATTCAATCTCAAATTCCCTACCTCATATTCTTGTTCGATGACGATGTTGCGAAAAGGAGGACGTCGTTCTGTTATTATCTGAAAGAAGACGAAGAAGTTGAGGGCGACGTCGTCAGTGTTCTTCAAGGATGGCGCTTCACTTTCTTACCCCAGTTGAAGATTGTTCTTCATTGGCGGAAGAGGTTTTCTTCATTGGGAGATTTTTTTCCTCAAATCTCTCCAAACCCCTCTCCCAATCCGCCACCAAATGAATACGCCAACCAAAAACAATTGGTTAAGATAACCCATTATTTAATTGATAGCCAAATGTTCAAAAAATTTCAAATAATTAATTACTGTTCCATTAATTAATTTTGAGTGGATTGGAACATTTATGAGGGAAGTTCAAGAGTTCTCTCCACTTATGGGGAGTTTCAAGGAGGTTTAAGCCCAGGTAGTCCCCACCCCCTTTAATTGATAATAAGTGTTTAGACCTTGGGTGGGACCCACCACCATAACCTCTTATGGGAGGTTATGGTGTGGTGGCCCCCACCTCTAACCTCCTCTTGGAGGTTTTAACCCCCAAATAAATAAAAATAAGCTAACACTTTATTTTTATTTAAATTTTTATTAAATACCCAAAATCTAACTTCCATTCTCGACCAACTATCGTTGAGGTGAAAGTCTTCTTATGCGAATATCGGCGCTACGAGTTCAACGGTGCCCTCAGATTTCAATTCCGAGCACCAGTTCAAAAGTTAAAAAATCTCGCTCGCACATTTACAGAACATACCCGAACAAAACTTCAGAATTTGATTCCCGGCACACCAGGCCTCAAAATCAAGCACCGTAAATTTTCATGGACTCATAAAAATCTCATGTATTTAAAAAAAATCCACATAATTTCTGGGTCTTTACAGTTATGGTATGGGTCAAACTTGTAACTATATTTGAAATAAGAATGATTTAAGAGTCTGATTAATGGTTTTTTTATAGAAACATGACTTGAGATATAAGGTTTTCTTGGATATATATATATATATATATCAATGGGTGTGTGTTAATTTTTTTATGTACAAGTATAAAAGTATATATATTTTTGTTTATGTGTGTTTGACTATTTATATAAATGTGTGTGTGCATGTTTTTCAATATATATATTAATATTATATTACATTGTATTTAAATCTCTAAACATCCTTGAAAAAAACATCACATTAGACCATCACATTGTGTGTGATTTTACCTACTCCACACTAGGAAATCAATCTGCACCAAATGAAAAGAATTAATTCTTTCCAAACATAGTCTTTGTTATATCATCACCAATGTGTCTAGATCAATAAGTATATAATCAAGTAATGGTTTATTTTACTTTATTATCTTCAAGGATGACTTTAGTTCATATAAATATGTATTTCTAATGAAACAAAAATATTAGATATTTAAAATGTTTCAAATTTTCAAATAACTATTTAAAAAAATAATATTGGAAGTGTATTTAAATTTCTTTAAAAAAATTGATGTATTGAATACCAAAGTGTAGAGTTTACCAACTTTTTATAGGGGTGTGGTATTATATCATTACCTACCCATTCATAAATACCATAATATAATTGTTTATTGATAGAAAAAAATTATTATTAAACATGGTTCATACACTAATAATTTATAATTGAGATTTTTATATTAATTTTGGATTATTATCTAGATATAATAGCATTCATATTTGAACATGTTCTATGCATGACATCTAAAAAATAATTATTTATGACATAAAAATTATTGTAACAGAAAGTAAGTGTTATAATAATATAAATTCATATAATTTTTTGTATTTAAACATTCTAAATTTTTTTTAGTGTAATGATAATTTATATCAAATGTGATGACTATATGTTTGTATATATAAAGAATAACCTTATTGGATTTTAAACTCATACCTTCTATGTATTTTTTAAATATGGATTTTATTGAGTAAAATAGGATTAATATGACTCAAAAATGGATGGATGTCAATCCTATGATAAATGAGTATGAGGATGATATTGACTCCCTTCATGATTTTGTTTTAATGATCACAGCACATTAATTTTTTTATAACATATTTCAAGTATCATTTAGAGTTTTTTAGTAATAATGACATTAAGATATTCGGCCTGAATATGGATTGACAATGGGTTCAAAGGAAATTTTCTAAGTATTTAGAATGAGTGAATAATCTGCTAACCTATATCATATGAAAAAAGTTAGAAATTTTGAGAAGATCCACCAACCAATCAATGGTCTCCGATAGATCAGAGGTTACTTTAGGTATCTGACTAGATAATTAGTGGAGGTTATTTAGTATCCAGTGGCGTTAGGTAGGCTAGTTCAACGAGGAATTTATTTTGTTGAAAAATTTCATTTTCTAGTATTATTTACCTTTTCTTGAATCATTGGACTCCAACATCCTATGGATTCTATTTAAAGAGTCTTTGATAGGCATGTAAATTCCTCCAAACAATGTGTATAAAAAGTGAAATGATCTTTGATATTTAATGGCTTCATTATTCCTCAAGATCACTAAAGTTATATCCTTCTCACCCTTTCCCAAAGGAGCATCTCAAAGAAAACATCATTTAAGGAGATCATGTCATCGAATTAAGAAGTGTGTGTTCTTCAACTACTTCATCCTAAGCACCATCAAAATTCTTGTTCTCTCTTGTTATATCTACTTCTCACTCCTCTCATTGATCCTACTTTATAAAATACCTTGGATCTCTTTTCTTATCCATCAAAAAATTTATTTCTATCTTGTTCTAATTATTTCAACAGTGAGTGAAGATCATAAATTATAAATGGATTGAAATTAGTTAAATCATATATTTATTTAATCTCTATATTTCCTTAGTTATTAATTATCCATTCAAACTAATATTTTTGGTTCTTAGTTCTTCATTTAACCTAAGTCATCTAGGTTCTTACTGTTCAATTAAAATCAAGGTTTTATATGTACTTTATTTCTATTAAAACTAAGGTTTTTTGGTTACTTGGTTCCCATTAAAACAAATTAGTTTAATAAATTGAACCTCAGGATCAATATTATGTGGAGGAGATATCAGGTTACATTTAGGTACTATTTTCAGACTTATTAAAAAAAATATACCACTTTCATTTACTTTTGGCATCAATTACACATTATTTACAAATTATTATTCCTTCTACACTAAACTTTTATTACACCGATTGTTTTATTGTGTAGTCATATCTTTTATAGCATCAAACTTTTTTTCGGTTTTATTTTTTAAAAGTCAATTCACACCACATTTTAATTTTACATTCCCACATAGACCTATATTTGGTATCAAAGGATTTTTTATTTTTTTAATTACATTATTTTAAAATTCCTTCAAAAAATTTATTTTCATAATCTTTAACCACGTTTTTAAATAAATAGATTTTTTAGAAGGATTTTTCAAACACCCATGGTAGTCCTGGAAGACACTTCATGGGTTATACACCATTATTTATTGTAATAATTATTGTTAATGAAAATATACAATGTATAATTTTGTTAGATAAAATGATCGTCCAATTTATAGAATTAATAGGTATAGATATAATGTTTTAAATATTTTTTTGGAAAATTAGAGTCTAAAATACATTTCTCTTATTGAATTTGATATCAAAGTGATGTATATTTTATATAGTGACTTAAATAGAAATAAATTCATTCATATTTCCTTATGAAAAATGGATCATGAAATTGGAATGGTTTTAGAAGTGTCTTATAAAGTTATAAATGATATCATGGTAGATAGTGAACTAAAAGAGACAATTGACTTCACTAACATCAATGAAAACTCTTCCAAAATTTATAGTGATGAAAATATTGATCAATATTCAAAAATTAAAGAGAAAATTTAAGATCTGATAGTGACTAGATTTGATTACATTAATCTAGATTGTCTATTGAACAAAAATTCTAAATATAAAAAGAAATGTAAGAAGTCTCCAAGAGTCTCTACTTGGAGTGCAAGTGATTATTCCATACACTCATCCTATTCAGGTGACTCGTGTTTGAAATGTCACATAGTTTAAGTCGAGGTAATTATCAAATAAAATTTTAAATATTATACCACCTCAACCTCTTCTTCTTTTTCCACTTATTTAGAAAATGAATTTTTTAATTTCTTCCAAAAGTCTATTTAAAAATATAAAAATATTTCAATGAAATATAAATGTGTTTTTGATGAGAAAAATATTATTTTAAATGAAACATATATTATTTCAAAGGAAATGGATTATTTTATTTTAAAATTAAAAAATCAACTAGACGATGGAGTTTTCTAATCTAAAATCAAGGATCTTGAAATATCTATTTCAAAATAATCCCAAGGTAAATATTCTATTAATATGATCCTTTTTTATTAGTTTATTGAAATAAATAATCATGTTTTGGGTTTCTAAAATAATAATAAAACTTATCCAAAAATAATTATTTTGTTAAAGGTATTTCTATAAATAAATTTTCCAATTATTTTCAAAAGTACGGTCATTTAATATAAGAATAAAATATAGAGAATTATAGATATTGTAGACAGAAGAGTATTCATATTTATTCTCAAATTTCTAAAATAAATTCTTATTCTAAACAAATTTGGGTTCCCAAATTACATTCATCTAATCTTAGTGGTTCCAAAAAAATAACCTTATCAATGTTCATTATGTCACACTACCCTACCTAAAACTTGGGTACCAAAAGATAGTTATTTTCATATCTTATAAGGTTATTCCACTGAACATCATTGCTCTATCAAATTACGTTTTTTATGGTTCTTTTTCAACTTGAAGTGATGGATCAAATCTTTCCAACTTGAGATTAATGTTTTATGATCCAGATGAGGGGGAGACTCTCTCTTTCATTCCTAAATAAGCTTTGGACATAAGCATTGATTTTAATAGGAAAATATTCATTGTTATTTTTTATTTTATGTTCTCTCTTGAATATATTTTATAAATATCTTCTATCATCTATGATTTTTTTCTCCAAATAGGATATGGTATATTTTTAGACATTATCTTCTTATCAATTTTTGTTCATTTTTATTTTTTAATATTTTATATATCATTTTAAAATTCCACTCTCTTTATTTTTATTATTTTATTTGGGGTGTTATCGAAATTGAAATGTGTTTTTAAAATTTATTAATTCCTTTTTTGATTCTTTTTAAAAATTTATCTATCAATTATTTTTGAAATTTTCTTTTTTAATTATCCTTAAAAACACATTTATATCTTATTTTTATTTTCATTTTAAACTATTTTTTCTTGTTTACTTATTACTTTAACCCCTTTATCTTAATTTGGTTATATTTTTTGGGGGGATCATTAATTATTTTAATTCATTTCCTTCTTCAATTTTTTAAAAATTCTATTTAAATATTGAGTTTCACCCTATCTTTTTTATATGATCTTGAATATTTTATCTCTTTTTATTCTCTTAAATATTTCAATCTTCTTTTATTCTCTTTTTATTTTACATAAGGGTAGTTTTTTAATTATCTTATCATTCTCTCCTCTCTCTTATGAAATAATGTGTAATTTAATTTTTTAAAAGAATGGTTTAATTTTTTATTTAGTGGGATGATATCTATTTCACAATATTTTTAAGTCTTTTATAAATTAATTGAGTATAATTCTGCATGGCTTATTAACTTTATTTTTTTAATATCTTTATCCTGAAGAGTGTTTTTTTATGAAATTCCATTCGATTTATATTATCTCTTATTATCTATCTACACCTAATTTTTGAAAGTTTCCTTTTGAAAATCTAAAAGGGAGAGAAGTTTTTGACGGGGGAGAATTGTTTGATGGAGCCAAAATATAAATGATTTTTTGTTTCAATTGAAGTTTCCTCAAAGAGGAGGAATTTTTTTCAAAAACTCAAAATTGGAGTCATGGTATCTCATTTATTTTATAAAATCCTACCTCCTAATATTTTCTTATTCCTTATCTTGATTTCTATATCAAGTGTTTGGGATCATCAAGAAATGGGAGACTGTGGACTCTCTTCATGATTTTTTATTTTAATGATCACAACACATTAATTTTTTTTCTAAACTATTTATATATTGTGTTTTTGTTCAATTATAATGATAGAAAGTCATCTATTCTTAATATAGATTTGAAATAGGTTCAAATGGAATTTTACAAGTATTGTAAAGTAGTGTATAACTAGGTTGATGATAAAATATAAAAAACCATAAAATTCTTAGAACAAACTTTAACTAGATACTGGAGGTCACTGAATAGATGGTGGTAGAATACAAATTGCAGGTTCCTTCAGTCAGGCCATCAATTACTCAATTAAGACAACTAGATATCTAGTGGAATTAAGTAAGCTAGTCTAGGGAGGAATTTATTAGGCTTAAATAATATATTTTTGGGTTTTTACTACCATGGAACAATTAATTGGACCCTAAAACCCTATGGATGATTTGGGAGGCATGGAACATCATCTAAACATTGTGCACATCAAGTGAAATGATCTTCAATCATTAAAAAATTCATAATATCTCAAGATCTAGAAAGTTACATCCTACTCATCCTTTCTCAAAGGAGAAGATAAAACCAAACATAATATTAGGATATCAATTCATAAAATCAAGAAGAGTGTATCATTTAATGAATTCTTACTATACACCATAAACATTCTTGTTCAATCTTCTTATTCTTCTTTTTCTCTCCTCCCATTGAGAATATTTTGTAAAACCCCTTGGAACCCACTTCTTATCCTTTAGTCTATCCATTTCTATATTTTTATAATTCTTTTGGTCTAAGTGATTATCTCAAAATGGGGGTGCATTGATTTCTTAATAAAAAATTCTATTAAACTATGTTTAAATAAAATCCCTAAAATAATTAAAACAACATAGTTAATCAAAATTACAGATTGATATAAATGTTGATCTTTAAAAAGATTTCTTAAAGAGTTATTATGTCTTAGTTAAAATCATGTGAAAAATATTTTAAATTTTGAAATAAATTTAATTAATCAAAATCATATATAAACCCAAATTAATATTAACTATCAAAGTAGTATTTTTGTTTATAGCTTTAAATAGATTCAGTTTAAAGCTTTAAAATGAACCAAAACAAAAAACACTATGGAGTTAAAAGAAGGGATTCAGTATCAAGATGAGGCCTAATACTATATTCTTAGAAATCAATTGATTTTAAGAATATTATATAAAATAATCCTGATCAATAAAATAGATTGTGTTTAAAAAATAGCTAACAAGTTGTCTATACCACAGAGGGACCACTTCCAGAACAATCGTGGGAATACAAAAATGTCTGACAAAAGGAAATATTCCACAATAACTTTGGTAAAAAATTATAAATAATATTTATAATATATAATATATCATCCAGTTAATTCATAGGATTCACTGTGTGTTGATACACAGTTTTAACAACACACTACTTGAATGAAAAAATCAACTAAACAGAAAGAGAAAAGAGTAAGAGGATAGAAATAGTGTTGTTGATTAGTCTTAAGTGGTTTAGATGGTTAAGACTCCTTAAATATAACATGTTAAGGATATTGATTTTATTATTTTAAAAAATGGGTTAAACAACGCATCGTGGTCTTTCTTTTTTTGAATATAGGAAAGGATTCAAATGTTTGTTGTGCTCCACTATTTTAATTTTAGGTGTAAGAAAGATGCACTTTGAAAATATATTTTCTAAATGGAATAATTGATTTTATATTTTTACTCATATATCATTCATGTATTGTCCCACTTGTGTATATATCACATGAGGGTATCTTCATTGATTTTATAACACTGCAAAATGGAGGTATGTTTTAAGGAATAATCAGATGTGTATTCAACATCCTCAAAATTAGCTCTGACGTACTATTTAATATTCCCCTAAACATTTTAAAAATTAACATTAAAATAATACTCATCATTAAATTTGATAATATCTCTATTAGAAACATTTGATTTAAATTAATAAGAACAATGACGGTAACTCCTCTAGTGGTGTGACAACTCTGGTGGTGACTCGTCCTGGAGGTGAATTATGTTAGTGGTGAGTCAGGATAACAGTGACTCATCTTAATGGGAACTTTTATTTGGTGGTAGGTATTCTGATTTTTGGTTAGGTCTGATAGTGATACATTTTAAGCAGTATGTCTTTTCAAAAATGCAAAATTTCTTAACAGTGGATAAACTCTGATGGTGATACATTCTTAGCTTTAGGAAAAGTCTGGTAGTGAATCGTCTCTGGTGGTGAGTATTTTATGAAATATGGTCCTTTCAACACTTTACCAAATTTCTATCTCAATGATGAATCAACTCAGACGATGATCCCTTTCAACACTTTTCTTAATTTCCATCCTGACAGTGACTCAACTTTGATGGTGGGTATTTCCTAGCAATGACTCCTCTTGAATGGTGAGTCATTTCTAGAGCTAAGTATAGTATAACGATAGGTATTTTTTGTACTTATACAATATTTATCCAAACTATATTATATTTTACGATTCTATAATAAAACATAAAAACTATTAAAAAATAATTAACATGATTTATGTGCATTAAAACTAGGAGGTTCCAACAATCATCCCCTTTTTGATGATCACAAATCCGATAATTTTATAACCATGTAAAGTGAAAATATTTACATAAAATATATATACTTGGAAAGTGTAGTTATATCATATTAACACTTTAAAATCTAATGTGAGGATTTAAACATAAAGTGTAACTTGAAAAAAATTGTATCAAAGTTATTAAATAAAAAAGGTATCAAACTGAAAGAGGTATCAATATTAATGATTGTATCAAAAGATAAGGATAATATCAAAGGATAACATCACAATAAAAATAGGAAATAAATTCCATTTTTATTATCCCCCTTTTGGGATTGTCAAAAATTGAAAAGAAAAAAATCGATGCAAAGAGACAAAATAACTGAGAAGAGAAATTCCATTAATGACAAAAAAGAGTATAAGTACTTTCAAAAATAGATACAAAAAAAGTAATAAAATTCCCAATTAATGACATAAAGTCTAATATGAACCCTTCTCAGACAAGGTAGTACTAATAGTAGATGAATTTACCTTTTCCATTTTCAGAGGTAGAGGGAATAGTGGTAGTGGCTGAGGCAACTGTAGTAGAGGTTATAGGGACAACAGGTGGAGAAGAAATTTCTTTGATAAAAATTGTCCTGAGATGATGGAAAACTTATTTGGGAGTGAGGCTAAAATGTGGGAACTGGGAAGGTAAAGTATCATTGAGATATAATGAAATATCTAGTTTAACTTACTAAGGAGTTATTTCTAGAGGAGTCAGATGACAAGTCATTGGTGTTGCCTCATGTGCTTCCACTGCAGTCCTAGAAACATGTAGAAAATGATTAAATAGATTTATAAATTCTATATTAATATTTATTCCTCTTTATGTGGAACTGATAAGGTCCTTTTTATACTCTATAAAAAACATTAGCAATGGGGTCCTCAATTTTAGTTTATTGACCAATTATTTTAAGGATAGAGTATCTGGTGACATTATAAAGTTCTCAATTGGAAACTTAAAGTGAGATTTGAGATCATGTTTAGTGTAGATCCTTTAAAGTTAATACTTTATAACCTTTTTAGTGGTATCAATATCAGATTTGGATTTACTGAGTCATTATCTTACCATATTATATATCATGGTTATTCATAATTTGTCTCAAACTCCCCTGAGGGATATCTGGGGAAACTCCAGAAATAGCTCGAATTTCCTCCCTAACCACTGATCTGATCAAATAAACATCCAAGGAAGGAAGTATAGCACTATAAATTGAAGGATTTGAAGGAATAATCTCCAAAATATCTATAAATTCATCCAAAATAGTATTAAAAAAATATGCATCCCTTCAAACATTGATCTCAAAGACTCAATCTCTTCATAAAGACATCTTTTCTCTATCTCCACTTCTTGAATATGATGCATCATCTTAGGATTGATATGATATATCACAAGATCAAAAAAGTATTTTTTATCTTGTTCCCTGGTCCTAGTGATAAGAGGTTCTTGATTTCTCAACATCATAACAAAATCAGAGGGAATCCTTTGTCTAAATGATTTTATCTTAGCTCAACAAGCACTAAGGAAAAGTTTGGTGGCATAGAAGAAACAACAATAAGAAAAGGTGTAGAAATAATGGAAGGTTCCTATGCAGGTTTATATATGGCTAGAATATCAGAATAAAATCTATATAACTCTCATGTAGTATCTATATGATCTACTATTGATCCCTTAATATTCATCTCTACTTGAATTGGTATAGTATGACAACCATGATTTGGTGGATTCATTTCATCATTTGAATCGGGGTAGTGCTAGCCGATCCTCACATACCCTAGATACTTATCCCATTCATCAGGATCTAGGTCCCCCAACCTTAGAGTAGACATTCCATAAGTCACAAAAACTATAAGATTGGTAATTTTAGGCTGACTATCCATATTCTCATCATCTTTCTACACATCATATATCTTCTCAACAAATACAGGCTAACTAGAGTCACCATCGGCAGGGTCAACATTATAAGGCTTGGGGATCCCCCAAATAGATTTTTCTAACTCATATCTACCAACTATTTCAACATATTTAACTTTTCTTGATCATTCTTTAGTCCTAGAAAAAACTGATAAACCTGGAGAAGAAACAAGTGTCATCTTCACCATTATTTCCCTTATTTTTTTTATCTCTATCTTCCTTATGTTCTTCTTCTTCTTCTTTATCATTTTCCTATTCATATTCTTTTCCTTCATCACCATTCTCACCATTTTCATCATCATTCCCATTTTTATTTCCATTTTCTTCAGAATATTTAGAAGATCTATTATACTATTCTAAAAACCACAGTTTTTTATTCTTCACTTCCTACTTTTAAATGAGTCCCTTATAAAGGAAGAGATCCAGGAAGACTATGTGCACCAAAATATATAGATGTAGAAATCTTAAAAATATCCAGACCACTACCTTCATCAACTGAGAATACGTAAGCCTCATTTCTTGATGTAGTAGTCCCCTATAACCCTTTATGTTCCTCATCAAAATACTATAATTCTTTAACACGAACCAATCTAGGATCTATAATATTTTTTGGCCATATTTGGTTATTAATAGGATTGAAATCCTCATACATATTGTCAGTATCAACAACCCATTGCCTCAACCATGGGTTACAACAAATATTCATTATCTTACAAATGAATATTGTAAGGAAAAATCCTCTACATTTTACTTCTTCTTATTAAACTTCATCTACCAATCCCTTATCCTCAAGCATGGAATAAATGAATTTAGGGTAGATAATAGAATTCTATTTCGATGATGTTTTATAGATATCTATCATATGAATAATTATATATCAATAAAAATTATTATTTTCTACTCTCTTCATAACAAATAAGTGATATATATCTTGATATCTCATTATCATAAATTCACCCTTATATGGGTATAGCATATATTGAATGAACTTGAATAATAAATGACATTATCCATCTATCTCTATTGTAGCTAGTCTTCTTATAATCCCATATCTTGTAAGCTCATCCAAAGCAACATCATACAAGAAGGTATCACTATCACTTGTTATATAACCTTGATAATCATTTTAAATTCCTTCATTAGTTACTTTCATACAACTATCCCATTTTCTTGAACATAACATAACTCTCTTCCCATATATCTTACTTAGAACCTAGTCTTTGTCTTCTCTAAAGATAAACTCAATATTATGATTAAACTGATGAACTTACCTCAGATATAATAACCTATCATTTTTTGAGAACCACTATATCCATCACTAGTCTTCAATTACTCTAAGAACCAAAGATCTACATGACAATAGCCACTCATCATTTACTACTTCTCTGGTGTTCTTATTCGATTAGTGAGATGTGGGTTTCCAAAATCGACTATAGGATGAATCAAATATCTTTTCGGGTTATTTAAAGGATGTGACTCATATGGAGATGAAATTTTTCCTCACTTCAATTTGACCATTAAAAATGGTTCAAATGAGTTCGAGGGAATGAGAATGGTCATAATATAAAGGTAGTGGAGAAGGTTTGGGAGAGAGAGAGTGAGCATTAAAATTGGACTAAGTCACTAGTTTATATCATTTAGTGATTTGTAAATCAAAAACCAAAATTACAATTAAATAAAAAAGAAATTAAATAATTAACATGAAAATAGAAAATAGAAATAGAGACATATTACTAATGGTGGATTATTCTAATGGTGGGTTGTTTCAACGATGGGTAAACACTAATGGAGGGTAAAAACCAACGGTGGGTAAACTCCAATGGTGGGTAAACACCAATGGAGGGTAAACTCCAATGGTTTTTAAACTTCAATGGTGGGTAAACACCAATGTTGGCTCCAAATAAATTAATATAAACCAAAATTAATCCGGACTAATTCCTGTTTGATGTATTTCATTCTCTCAGAATTCTATGGATTAGTAAAAATATTAGCAAGCTGATGTTCAGTACTAATGTATTAAAAATTTATATAACCCTTTGTAAAATGATATCTCAAAAATTGATTTCTTACATCGATATGTTTTTTTCAACTGTGAGATAAAGGTTTTTTAGAAATTTTTATAGCACTTTTGTTGTAAAATTTTATCATTACATTTCTAAATTGATATATATTGTCTAGAAAAGTGTGTTTTGTCCACAAAATTTGGGCACAACAGCTACCCACAGCTATGTACGCAACTTTACCAGCAAATATTGCAACAAAATTTTGTTTCTTTCTATATAAAAAAACTATAGACTATCCCAAAATATGGAATGTTCCCGAGGTTTTTTTATATCTACATTGAAACCACCAAAATCATCATCTAAACAAATAACTAAGTCAACTTCTTTTTTTCTACAGGGTATAATAATCCTAAAGTGGTTGTATACTTAAGTTATTTGAAAAATCCTTTTTATACCAAGTATTTGTAACTATTTTTGATTTTATTGAAAATGAACACATATACACACACTAAACATAATTTTCAGTCAGATAACAATAAAATAGAGTACAATACCAATCATACATATTTAACTAGTTGGATCAACTATTTTCCCAGCTCCATCAAGATCAAATTTATAGGTGGCACTCATGGCAGTGTCACTACTCTTTGTTTTATCCAAACTAAAATGTTTGAAAAGGTATTTAGTATATTTACCTTGATTTAAAATAATACCTTATTTATTTTGAAGAATATAAAAGCCAATAATGTATTTTAGTTCACCTATTAAACTCATTTGAATATTATTTTACAACATTTTTTAAAATTAAGTACATGAAGAATTTTTAGAAGATCCAACTATAATATCCTCTACATAGATTTGATCAACTAAAACATCTTTTGAAATTATTTTTATAAAAAGTGTGGGAACATTTATTCCTTTCTAAAAACATTAATAAATAAGAAATGATATGATATTATCATACCAAGCTCTATGATATTGTTTTAAACCATATAAATATTTTTTAGTTTGAAAACATGATTTTGAAAATGATGGTTTTGAAATCTAGAGGGTTATTTAACAAAAACATCCTCAATTATATAACCATTAAATAATTCACTTCTTATATCCATTACATATAGTTTGAAATCTAGATGATTAGTATGGGAAATTAATATTCTAATGGATTCAATTCTAGCCACAGGTGAAAAGTAGTCCTCATAGACTATACCCTCTTCTTGACTATACCTTTGTGCAACTAGTCTAGCCTTATTCCACCATATTATACCAGATTCATCAACCTTGTTTATGAACACCCATTTAGTGTTTATAGCCAATGTATATTTAATTATATCAATAAATTATAGACAATTATTTATTTCAAAATCATTAAGTTATTATTACATATCCATTACCTATAATTCATCATTAATAATAGTATTGATTTTATTTGGTTTAGGCTGTAAAAAGAATGATTGATGTCCAATTTGGTTTCTTAGAGAAGATCTAGTCTATGTACCTATATCTAATTCACCAAATAAAGAATATATAGGGTTGTATTTATGATTCTTAATATATGTAGAAAAATAAGGTATGGTAACCTCATGATCTTCTATAACTTCGAGTTCTAGAAATTCCTTAGAACTTGATGATTTTTCTACATGTTTTATTTTATTATCATTAGATTTTTCATTTATGTTCATATATGAAAAATCATCCCCAAGATTATGTAAAGGGGTCTTAGGATCATTTGGATTTGTCTCATCAAACTTAAAATGGATATACTCTTCCATAGTATTAGTTCTTTTGTTAAAAACACTATAAGATTTACTTGAAGTTGAATAACCAAGTAAAATTCCTTCATCGGCTTTGGAGGATAACTTGTCAAGATTTTATGTAGTGTTAATAATAATGAATTTGAAACCAAAAACTCTAAAGTAATTAAAATTATATTTTATTTTATTCCAAATTTTATAATGGATTTTCTTTAAAATAGGTTAATTAAAACAGTGTTAATTAAACAGCAGGATGTATTTACAGCATCTTACCAAAAGTTGATTGGTAATTCATATTCACTAATAATTATCTGAGATATCTCTTAATGTGATTTATTTCATCTTTCTAAAACTCCATTCTATTATGGGGTGGGGTCTTAGGAGCATAGAAGTTATGGTTATATCCTTTTTGTGGGCAAAAGTATTCAATGTCTTGATTTTCAAACTCATGGCCATGGTCACTTCTTGAGGTCTTACTTCTAAGTCCAATTAAGTTTTCAATAGATTTTTCATTATAGGTAAAGTGAGAGCAGGCTTCACTTTAGTGAGATAAAAAGAATATGAATGTATACTTAGAAAATTCATCTACAAGAACATAAAATAATAATTACCATTTAAACTAGATAGACTATATGGTAGAAACAAGTCCATGTGAACCAACACAAGAGTTTGAGAAGTTGAAATTTATTTCTCTGAATTAAAATAGATTTTATTTTATTTTTTTTCATTTTTGATAAGGGTTATAGACATTTTCACTAAGTAATTCAAGTTTGGGAAGATCTCTTACTAACCATTTCCTAGTAAGATTTTTATGTGATTGAGTATTATAGTGGTCGAGTCTCCTATACCAAAGACAAGATTCTATATGAAAGGAACTTAATAAAGAAACATTTTTTTGAAATTAAATAATCAAGACTTACAACTTACACATTATTATCTCCCAAAATAGTAAATACTAAATCATTTTTTAGAATCAAAAACATTAAAAGCATTTTTTTTCAAATATTAGATAAAAACCATCATTAAATAACTTGTGAGAACCATCAACAAAAAGTACTAATGAAATTAAAACTGAGTTAAAGTTACCAATTTGGCCAAGGCCAATTATTTTCCTTTAAAAGTTTCAACAAAGGTGACGTGTACACCACCAAACTTTATTAGGTTCTTGAAGCTCGGTCAATATCATTTCATATTTTTGAATTCACCATTTCCTAGGTACCCTTGAATTATATAGGATCTCTTTGAGTAGTTTCTTGATAAAATAATTTTAAACCAAAAATTATTTTGGCACCAAAAATTTCTTGGGTCCAAAAATGTTAGTAATCAAATATTTAAAAACCCATATTTTTCTAATCAGTTTCTTATTAGAATATTCTAAACTCTCTTAAGTAAAAACTTCATTATTTCTATTTGAATAAAAACTTTTAGTAGAATTTATAGAATTAGATTTAAGGAACAAAAGTGCTCTTAATAATTATTCTTTGTCATAGTTGGTAACCGATACCAGTAATATATTTAGAGGTAATTTGTTTTCATAGTATTTTAGTGAGATTTTCTCTTATGTTTTTAAATCTATCTACTTCTTTCTTTAACTTATTTGTTAAAAAATTTAGTTCGGTATTTTATTTCAACAATTGAGAATTATTTTATTTTTCTATAATAATTTTAGTATTAATAATAGCAGATATATAATGTTATTTCTTAAATATTTTGTATTTATCCTTAATATCAATAAAGGTATCTTCATTAATATTGAAATATTCAAACATTTCCACTTTTGACATATCATCATCATTTTTTTCATCATTGGAATTATCATAATTATGTATAGGAGAGATAGAAGGTACCTTAGATATATTTGTCCAGAAACACATATATTCTCTATCAAGATTATAATAATTAGTTGATTCTATGTCACTGGATCTATCCTCAGAGTCACACTAGGTGTCTTTCATATCATTAGTATACTTTCTATACTTATAATTATACTTCTTCTTGTACCTCAACTTGGGACAGTCTTCTTTAACATGACTTTTTCTCTTACACTCAAAACAGTTAATCTCATTTTCATTATCATCTATTTTCCAATATTTTTTCAATTATCTATACAATAATAATATACCTTATAGATTGTTTTTTTGAATAATATCTTCTTCTAAAATAATTTCTTAAAACTTATGACCAAATGGGCCATTTCTTTATCACTATTGACTGGTGTTTTCTCAGAACTAGAGCTTTCAACTTGACATTTTTATTTTTATTTTTATATTCATGTATTATTCTTGAAGGCTGCTTATTTACTCTTAGGTTTATCATCTGATTCATAATTAACTTTAATATCTTCCTTTTACATCATCAACATCCCAATAAATTCCTTAATAGGTTGTTCACCTATTTCACAAGATTTGATTATTGAAACCTATGTTATTCTCTACCTATCTAGAATAATTCTCAGTAGTCATATGATCTAATCTTTTTGTGAAAATAGATTCCCCAAGAATCTCATTTTGTTCACAATTTCATTAAAATTGAGATACATATCAAAAATCGGATCACTAGGTTTCATCTTGAATGTATCATATTTTAGTGTATAATTATTCAATATCATTTATTTAAAACTAATAGTTCCTTCATAAGAAATAGATAAGGTATTTTCATGACCCTACCCAACGAGACCTCAGTCACAACTCCCCAAGCCCATATCCAATAGGCTAGGGAATGGTGACTAGTACTAATTATGCATATCACATATATGGGAAGCATTTTTCTATAGTAAATGTATGCACACACCCACAAACCCCTCCATGAAATAGTTTAGAGATATAAAATAACGGAAACTAAAAAGAATGCATACATATATCCCAAACCATAGTAAAAAATAAGTATTGTGAGCATAAAAGGGAAAACATGCCTAAAAACTATAAAATCATCTAACCTAACTTGAAGGAGGAAATTTCTATCAAATATAATTGTCAGGTATCTCCTCAGTTTAGCTTCGGTAAACACCTTTATTGGTCTAGATCATTAAGCTATGAATGGTTCTGGTCCTTTGGGGACTCCATCAAAAGGCATGTGGTCTACACAATAAACCACAGATGCTGACAAAGAACATGTAGTTTTGAGTATAATAATACATAGTAGGAACACCAAAAACTCAAATGAAAAGGGAGAAATTGAATAGAAACAATCTGATCAACCTTGACAGAGGGATCCCAATCAAGAGAGAAACACTATGTTGAACCATTCTTTGATAAAAATGATTAGTTAGCTCATTCCATAAGGGTTTTAAACCCATACTTTTGAAAACACTATAATGACACCAAGAATCACCCATATATACTCATCTCATACTCCATGTATCATTTGTTTCTTACATCATAGCTAGATATAAGAGTTTACTTGAGGCCCAAAAGGTAAAACAAAACTAGGAGAACAAAAATACATGATCTCATCCATCCCTGATGAAACCCTATTCAATAGATACACTCCAGTGGGAACAATTCACTTGGTTCATCTCTAGTGCCCAGTAATAGAGGTTCCACTAATGTTAACTTTCTCCATGTGCAAGGTCTTAAGAATCTAAGTAGAAAGGCCCTCCCCTCACCACTACACAGATTTGAGGGAGAACTAATCAATGATAGTAATTGTATGTAACCTCTCTAATGAGTGAGAATATAGGGACCTGCACCTCTCTCTTTCCCTATAGTTGAGGGAGTACTAGATCCTATCAAACCTATGAAACCTCTATTGATCCTTTATGAAGTGACCCATAAATCAGTCCATCATGGGATAAATAACTACTAATCAGGTAACACATATAACTAGTGGAAGGGGATTCTCCTCATAATGATACTCAATAGCTGAGTGATCTCCAAATTCAAAGGGGGGCCTACTCTCCATTGTAACTCGATGACAGAGAGTACTACTCCATAGTTGAGGACCCACCACCTAGTCTGACAGGGGAGTATGACTCATAGGATAGAGTACATGCACACAAATATGATAAGGGACTACAAATCCATAGATAGGGGACCCACACTCTAAAGTGATAGGGGAGTAACAATATACCAACATGATTAATATGGGGTAATTACACCCTAATGCAACATGGGTGTACCGACCCCAAGGTATAGGATCCACTCCCTAGTACATTAGGGGAGTTCCAACTCTATTGGAACAAAACATATGGAGGACACGCACCCTGGAACAAAAGGGTATTTCTAACTTGAAGGATACAAGACCTACACCCTAACATGATAGGGGAGTACCCACACAATCTGTTCATAAATTATAGAGGAACTACACCCCAACATGATAGGGGAGTACTGAATCCATAGATATAATACCCACACCCAGGTCGAACAGGGGAGTACCTACTCTATCTAGCCAATGATTATGGAAGACTTTCACACTAGCATGACAGGGGAGCACTATCTCTAACTACAAGAATGATACAGTGAACCCATGCCATGGTTTGATAGAAGAATACCACTCCCAAGAGAACTAAAATTTGGGTAGATAACCCACAATTATGATTTGGGGGGTCCCATCTCGACCAAAGTAGCAAGGTTAGGGAAAATAGTGACGAATTGTGACAAGATAGCACCATCCCCAGTGTCTCTCACCAAGAACCACATAAATATCCAAGATTAGTTACACACCACTAAAAGGATCATCACTCCTTCCATTCCATTCTTCAAAACACTACCCTAGGTAGAGGACGCATGCCTTGATAAAAAAAGGAGAATCACTCTTCCAGTCCAGATAGTCTTGGGGACCCTCATCCTAAGGTGAAAGGGGAGGGTTATAACCTCAATGTCAACATATTGATCCACCATAATCACTACCAAAGGTTAATCATAGCTAATACAACATCATGATCAAAAAATGACACAACATATCTCACGGGCAATTATAGAGGCCACCATCATGTTCTATGTGGAAGAACTGCTCAGGATAGGATACTCGCAAGCTTGGATATGATCCCTAGAGAAGGAGATACAGAAGGCGATAGATCTCAGAAAAATCCCAAGAGAGATACATGGAGTTCACTTGGGTCCACATGGCTTGTGAAACATCATGATAACTTGGAAATTTCCTCACTTTACATGAATTGGATGGCCATATAAGTTTACACGACATGTATAGCCCGTACATGGTGTGTCCTACCTCACCAATCCCCCAAATGTATTCTTACTCTATAAATATTGGCTATCCATACCTCACACAAGGATTATACCATCTAGTACCCAACATGTCAATTCTAAACAACCACTTGTCCAGGTCATTTTCCCAGTCTCATTCCAGACACATCGTGTCCTTCTATTTTGTCCATGTAGTTTCACATGGCCATGTACTGTTACACAGTTACCCTAAACATGTTATTAGGCCACATGACATGGCTTCACTACATGGTGTGTAACCCTGATACACAACATGTAGTCCCAAAAATACTTTTTCCTCAAAGATAAAGAACACATGTCATCTCTCATTGGTTTTCACACCATGTAACTGGTAATTCTTATGATAATTACCTCACAAGTCACCCGATTAACCCCTGTTTTCCCTAAAAATTATAGATTTTCCTATAAAGGATCTATAACAATCTTAAAAGGTCTCTAAAACCTTAAAACAATGCATGAAAAATGGAATTAGGAGCAGAATAGAAATCCTCTTACCTTGAGGGAGAAACACTGAATCTTCGATTCCAAAATAATGCACGGATAATGCTACTCCTCGATCTAATGATGATAAGTATCAAGAACGAAGATCAGAAGCACATCATTTCTTCAATTCTACATTATTTTTTTTGCTCGCCAAAGGGGAGAGGAGGGTAGCACCTCCTTCTGTTTTATGGGAATCAAATGTGATGGGGAGGTTTAATAGGGTTATAATTTAATAAAACCAATTAAATCCCTTTTTATCTCCCCTTCTCCGAATCACTCCCTACCAAAAACTCAAAACTAACAAAATTAATGTTTCTCCTAGGGTAAAAACGACATTCTAAACTCAACCATAGTCTGTGAATTATGATACGAGACTCTTCATGTGATTTATTCCATTTTTCAATATAAACTATGTGCTAGTTACAAAATTTATATAATATTTTTAATATCATCACTCTGAGGCTCTTTGGGCCCCGAAATCCCATTCTGACTCATTTATGGTCATTGTAAATACTCTTAGGAATATTACAATGTCATATAGGTCAAAACATGATTCATTAAATTATCCCCACCTTAATGATTTTCTTGCCAAAAAAGTGAAATACTATGAAAAATGGAAACAAACTAAGATCTCCATTGGAACTCCCACACCAACAAGCTTACCAATGGTTCTTATACTTCTTACAAACATACACTCAAGGGAACCACCAAACAAAAACCACAACCAATTATAGCGACAAATATGTCGACATCGTGCGACAAGGGGCACAAGTCTCATTAGCTACACCAGATAGAAATCACTAAGCACCACAATCCATCTGTATTCATAGGTTCTTACAATAAACTACCTCACTATCATGATACAGATACCAATGTAACCCCACAGTTCACATGAACCCTTGGATGAACATACTCAAACGTTTTCCATACAAGGTTTATGTCGATCATGTGAGGGTATAAATGAAAAAATAGGGTTGTGCATGTGTAAACACTAGGTATTAATGTTCCAATCTTCAGCGAACCTCTAGTTGTAATACAATATTCCAACCAGAAAGACCCCCACACAAACTAGTGTAATCCTAAATAATTATAGATGGTAGGAAACCAATCCACACTATAGAAACATCATAGGGTCTAACTCCACCACTACAGAATCATTCCATGAAAGTCTCTCCCTCCACTGGGTCTTCTAAGAATAAGGTTCAAGTATAAAAAATCCACTTTCAAAGTCATTACCTGCTTCAACATTCTAGTGCAAAGCCTTTCCTCAAACACATAAGTCTATTGAACTCATCCACCACACCTTGAAATTTTTTTATTAGGGGTGAATTAACTCTCCTTCAAGGTTTTGATCATGTCATAAAAACAAGTCTTCGTGAGGAAGGCATCCATATTTTCCTTGAGTCCAAAGCTATGTCAAACAACACCCACAAAATATTTTACTGACGGCCCATATCATCTTGTATAAACAATGATCAATTAGTGGAAATAAAAGAGTACCTTACAATAGTCTCTAAAAATTACTACTATAGAAATTAGAAAGGACATGGATCTTACCTCTATTCCTTCTCAGATCCATGTGGTCAAAGACCTCTATGGCCTGCAAATATCATCGTCCTCATCCTCCACCTCCTTGAGACAAGCATGGACTATCTAGGGGTGGTGGTGGAAATAGCTCAAACTACATGCCACCTCTTGCTACTCTCCTAGATTCACTTCCATATCCTACATCATGTGTAGCTCCCTACTCAAAAATATACCTCTATCGATTTGGTCTATCAAACGGTTCCCTCTTAACAGCACTGTAGGTCAAAAATCTTTGGAAAGATGTCTTCATCTGTTGTAATTATAACACCACCTACCATGTGGATGACCTAATCACGGGCATAGCTCCGGCACTACATGACCACATGTATAAGTCTGAGCATGGGTATTCCTCTAACTTTGCAATCTTATCATCTATCATTAGCCAACTACTATAGACAGCTCAGCCTTATGACCACCACTCATACCACATCTTCACATCCCTCCACCAGGATGCTCTCTACTACTAGAACCCACTCCATTATCCCCATATAAGTGGGAAGAAACAAGAAAAATACACCTTATCATATATCCCTTTTGAGGCCTTTCTTAAAGGTCCAAGCTCTAAATAATGGGTCTTGAACTATATCTAGGGAGTATCTTGATGGGTCTGTAAACCTCATCGAATTGTCTACCACAATCATGCTACACTTCCAAAGATAAAAAACTTTTGGATACATACTAATATCAATGTGGCTGGGTAAAACTCTTCTCTAAATGTAATATTGAACTCCACCCATGTGAGAGCCACCTTGTCTTGGGTCATAATCACTATACTCCACCATCTCCAGACCAAACCTTGTAGAAGGCCCACCACTATAACCATCCAATAATTGATAGGTGTCCTCAAAAGGAGAAAAAAATGTGTGACTACCTCAATCCTGTCATCAGATACCTTGTGTTCTATATCACCTTGATACCTTATAGGTTACTACCTCAAGAACTCATACAACACAATCATCTTTCACGCATCCTTTGCCTAAACATCTAGCATAACCCACTACTAAATAGGTGGTGCCTCAAATGAAATACCACCCTGAGGTATCGCCTCAAAACGAGGTCCCTACAATGAAACATTTCAATGGGGTGTATCATAATTAAAATCTTACCATGGAACCCTATATTGATATCCTCATGGTGGAATCTTGAAATAGGATCAAGACACACCATGTTCAAAGATTATATTTGGGGAGATTACTCAAGATGGATAAGGTACCCAAAACCTAGTCATATATGATTCATGTACAATTACTTCCCTACAGACAATGTCATAATGTACTAAGTATAAAATCAGGTTATTAGAGATCTGATGAAGGGATAAATCAGCCTACACACCAATACTAAAACCACTAGCCTGAGATCAAAACTCAAAACACCCCAACACCATCTCTAGGAAACCCAAACCAAGATAACGACACTACATACCCAATGAGGAAATCACTTCTAATACCACTCATTCACGACCTGGCCCAATAGGTCCTAAGACACAACTCCCCAAGCCTACCTCCAATAGGATAGAGGCTTGAAACAACTGTTGATTAGGAATATCATATTTATGGGAGGCATTTTCCTAAGGTACCTATATGCATGCAACCACGAACACCTCTACGAAGTAATGAAGAGATATAAAAAGATGGAAATTAAAATGCATGCATACACCTATCCACAACCAGAGTAAAATAGAAACATTGAAAGAAAAAATAGGGGAAAACACACACCCATCATGAACTGTGAAACTATCCAACCTGTTCAGAAGGAGGGGATCACTATCAAATGAAACATTCAGAAAGCTCCTCGGCCTAGCTTCGATAAACACATTAGTCGGTCTAGCTACTAAGATATACCTACATAAGGTCCTCTAGGGACTCTGTTGAAATTATTGTGGTCTACACAAGACACAACACATATGGGAAAGTCCCATGTAGGGTTTAGTATAACAATACGTAATAGGCACCCAAAAACCAAAAATAAAAGGGAGAAACTGAAAGGAAATAGTCCACTCAACCTAGCCTGAGGGAAATTGATTGAGAGAGAAACTACATATCAATTCATCCTCAAATAAACTAGAATAGTCAACTATGTCTATAAGGGGTTTCATCCTAGATACATGAAAATATTGTATGGACTCCCAGAATCACTCAGATATACTCATCTCAGAATCCAAGTCTCATGTGTTTCTAATCTCACATCCAGCTACAAGATTTTCCTCATGGATCTAAAGGTAACACATAAATAGTAGAACACACTCCATGATCTTATCCATCCCAGATGGTACCCATTTGAGAGATACACACCATCCAGAAAAACTCACTAGGTTATCTCTAGTTCCCATCACCAAATGTTCTACCAACACTAACATGCACCCTGCGCAAGGCTGTAAGAACCCAAGTGGAGAGGACTGGCCCGCACCACTGAACACGATTGAGGGATCATTGGTCCAGGATATGCACCATGGGCATCCTATCTAATGAGAGATAATGGATAGACCAACACCTCTCCACTACCCTATAGTTGAGCGAGTACTAGCTCCATACAAACCCATGAAACCTCCATTGCTCTTATATGGAGTAGCCCACACCTCAATCTATTGAGGGAGAACTAAAACATAATTAGGTCACACACATAAATAATGGAGGGTCCCACTCCTCATAACTATACACAACAACTGACGGATCTCCAACTACAATGGAGGACCCACTCCCCACTACTAATTCAATACGGGGGAGTAATACTCTATAAATGTGGAACTGCACCTTTTATGAGAGAAGAGTAACATTAAAAGGATAAAGGACTTACAACCTAATATGATAGGTGATTAAAAATCTATAGATAGAGGATGAACACCCTGGAATTACCGGGGTGCACCAATCTACCAGCATGATTACTATGGGGAACCCTCACCCTGACACAACATGGTGGTACCAACCCTAGGATAGAGGTCCTGCTCCTTAGTGTGAGAGGGGAGTACCAACTCTTACAGAACAACATGTATGGAGGATACGCACCTTGTAATTATTGGGGAGTTCTGACACTGAGTATAAAGGACTCACTCCCTAATACAATAGGGGAGTACCCACTCTATCTTTTCCTCACATAAGGAGGACCCATGCCCTAACATGAAAGGGGAGTACTGACTCCACAGATTGAGGACCCACACCCTCATCCCATCGAGGTGTACATAATCTATTTATCCAATGTGTATGGAGGCCCACACCCTAGAATGTAAGGGAAGCGTTGTCTCCAACTACATGAATGATGCAAGGAGCCCACACCTTGATCCAAAAACAAAGCACCATCCCTGAGAGAACTGCCATGTGGGTAGTGAACCAACACCAACGATGTGGGGAGTCCCATCTCTACCAAAGTCCAGAGTTAATGGAAACCCATGCCTTATTATAAACATGGAGTACCAGTCCTAGAATCTCTCACTAAGAACCACCCTGATCTCCAACATCTATCAATCACCACTAAAAGAAGAATCACACTTATCATACCTCTCATCACAATACTACCCTTGTTAGGGGACCCATTCCATGATACAATAGTGGAACAATTCTCTTCCAACCTAGAGAGTATATGGGACCATCATCATAAGGTGGTAGGAGAGGGTACCAATCCTAACGTTAACCTAGTGATCCACCTGATCACTACCAAAGGTTAAGCACTTCTACTATAACACTTTTCTCAAAACATGCCTCCCCATATCTCACATTCCACTATGAAGTCCATCATCATGTTATATGTGGAAAAACTTCTCATTATAAGATACTCACATGCCTGAATCTGAGCCCTAGAGAAGGAGATAAGCAATGAGGAAGATCTCATGAAGATCTAAAGGGAGGTACACAACATGCATTGGGGTTCAAATGGTGTGTGAAACTGCCCAAGAACCTAGTAGTGTACCCAGTTTACATGCTTGGCTATACATGTATCTATACATGGCATGTACAACCTATACACAGCATGCACAACTTATACATAGTATGTATAGCCCGTACAAGGTGTGTCCTTCCTCCCCTATCCCTTGACCATGTTCTTCCTCCATATGGATCAACTATCTGTGCCTCGCACATAGAATATACAACTGAGTACATAGAGTTTCCACACTAAAAGGACACTTGGTCATTCCATTTTCGTATTCACATGTCTAGATTCGCTTTTCCATGTACTTTGGATATGTAGTTTCACATGGCCATGAACTGTTACACAGTTACCCTGGCCTGTACTTAGGCCACATGAAATACGGCCACTACACAGTGTGTAACCATGGTACATAAATTGTATCCCCCAAAATACTTATTCCCTAAATGGGAATAACACACAACTTGTATCATGGGTTTACACACCATCTAATTGGCGATTCAAACTGGAATTACCTTGCAAGTCACGCAATTCACCCCGGTTTTCCTTGAAAGGTATAGATTGACCTAGAAAGGATCACTAAAAATTAAAATTAGTCTCTATAACCTTAAAAATCATAAAAATTTGATTAATACCAAAAAAAATCCTCCTATATCGAGGATGAAACATAGAAGATCTAGGTCCAAAACGATACCTTGATTATGCTGCTCCTTGATCGTATGATGATCATTGTTAAAAATAGAGATCAGTAGCCCCTCCTTTCTTTGATTCACCTTAGTTTCATCGGTTGGACAATGGGGATAGGAGTGTAGCACCTCCTCCTATGTCATATGAACCAAATTGGGTGGAGGTTAATTGTTTTTTAATTTAATAAAACCAATTAAATCCCTTTTTAACGCCCTATCACCAACTAACTCCTAACCAAAATCCCGATGATAAAAAATTTAATGTCATGCATAGGGTAAACATGATGTTCTAAACTCAACAGAAATCTCAAAATTATGATCTAATACTCCTCCCAGGATTTATTCCACATTTGAAGATAAACTTCATATGTGTGAAAAAATATATTAAATATTTTTAATATCACCACTCTGAGGTTCTCGAGTCCCAGGAATCCCACAATGACTCAGTTCTAGGCTTCAGAAATATTCTTAAGAAGATTACAAAGTTTTAGAAGTCAAAAATTGATTCATTATAGGTATACCAATCTTTATATGTAGTTTTAATAGAAGATATCCTATTAAATTATTCATCTCATAAATCATAGTAATGATAATTCATGGTTTTACTATTGTTGTTATAATAGTGTTTAAAAGCATCATCCCATGTATTTATATAAATCTTAGGTAATTCATATTTATCCTCTCTACAATACCATATTTCAAAACCCATGCTTTCAAAATTCATTTTCATCTTCATTTTCGATTGAAAATGGTTATTTCCACTAAATATAGGTTTTTTGATAGCATAACCCTCTTATCTATTATCCATTTAAAGAACCAAATTTAGAATTGATTGAAATTTAAAATATTTAAAACACAACTAAAATCATAGTTGAAGGGTGTTTGAAAAACTGTTTATACCAAATGTTTGTTGGAGTGAGTATCTCAAGAGGGGGGTTAATTCAGTAAGCAATAAAATTTTTTATTAAAACAAGTTTACATAAAATCATCCAAATAGTTAAAATAGACCAATTAATCAAAACAACATATTTTTATAAATTATGATCTTTCAAAATATTTCTAAATGAGTCATTATGTCTATATTAAAATAATATGAAAATTATTTTAACTTATTAAATAAATTTACTTTACAAAAAACCTATATAAAAAATAATTAGGATTAACTATCAAAGTAATGGTTTTGTTTATTGTTTAAAATAGATTCATTTAAAAGATTTGAAATGAAATATAACAAAACACACAATGGAATTAAAGCAATGGGTTTAGTCTCTAGCCGAGACCTGATCCCCTCTACTTGGAAATCACCTACTTCCAAGAAGATTATATAAAATAATCTTGATCCATAACCTAGATTGGGTATACACAATAGCTAACCAACTGTCCAGGCCATGCAATGACCTCTTCCGCAATAACTGTGGGAATAAAACCAACACAGTCCACACAATGACCTCTTCAAAAACATCATGGGTAAAAAAATTATAAATAAAGTGTATCAGATATCTTGTATCTTCTAGTTAAATGATAGGAGTTGGTGTGTATTCATAAACAGTTCGAATAGCACACTACTCAAATAAATAATTAAACTAAACAAAAATAAGAATTAGTAATAGTATATAAATGTTGTTACTACTCAATATGAAGTGCTTCACATTCTTGATAATCCACAAATATAGCTTGGGAAGTATATTGATCTAATTCTCTGAAAAATTTAGTAAAATAGAGAATCATGTCCTCTCTTTGTTCTAACTGTAATACAGGTTTCGTATTTTAATTATACTCCACTCTTCCATAGTTAAGTGTAGGAAACATGCAACATGTAAATATATTTTCTAAATGGAACACTTGGTCATCTGTTTTCACTTGGGAAACATGAATTTATTCTCCCACTTTTGTATATATCACATGAGGGTGACTTCTTTGATTATGTATTATTGTAGGATAGAGATATATTTCAATGAATAATCATCTGTTTATCCTACATCCTTATACTTAGCTTAGAAGTGATATTTAATGAAACTTATAATATTTTATGAATAAACCTTAAAATAATACATATAATTAAATTTGATCATATTGTTTTTAGAAAATTTTAATTTAAATTAAGCAGAATATTGATGGTTAATATTTAGGTCGTGTGAAAATTGTGGCAGTGACTCATCCTAGCGGTGACTTAAGTTAGCAGCGAGTTAGGCCAATGATGAATCTTCTCAATGGTGACTCATCTCAATGGTGACTCATATTTAGTGGAATCTAGTTTTATGGTAGGTCTCTTCTGATGGTGAGACATTCTGAGGGGTAGGTCTTTTCAATACTTCCAAATTTCATGGCGGTGGGTTATGTCTGAT
This sequence comes from Viscum album, assembly GCA_963277665.1. Taxonomy (NCBI): domain Eukaryota; kingdom Viridiplantae; phylum Streptophyta; class Magnoliopsida; order Santalales; family Viscaceae; genus Viscum; species Viscum album. The sequence continues at coordinate 1,101,944,336 of OY728131.1, read as the reverse complement.
GGCTAGACATTATCAGTGGTAGGTGAAGTTTGGCGGTTACTCCACTCTATAGGTGAGTCTTTTCTATAGGTAGGCCCTTTAAATACTTTTCCAAATTCCTATCTTGATGGTGACTCAACTATGATAGTGGGTCTATTCAACACTTTTCCAATTTTCTAACCTAATAGAGACTCAACTCTGATGGTGGGACTTTCCTGGCAGTGAATTGTCTTCAACAGTGAGTCATTTTTTGTGGTAATTAAATTCTAAAAGTAGGTATTTTTTGTACTTAGACAATAATTCCCCAATATTACTTATATTTTAAGTCCCTATCATAAAGCATAAAACCCATTAAATTATAATTAACATGATTTTTGGCCATTAGAAAAAGGATGTTCCAAAAAATTAATTCAAGAGTGATTGAAGATCATACATTGTAAAAGTATTTAAATTAAGAAAATAATCTTTTTATTTTTTCCCTATATTTCTTTCATTCTTGGTTATCAGTTCAAACCATGTTTTTTGGTTCATGGTTCTCTATTCAATCCAAGGGATTGAGGTTCTTTCTATTTCATTAAAATAAATTTTTTGAGGTTCATGGTTTCCATTAAATCTGATGGATTTTTTTCATGGTTCCCATTCAAACAAAGGGTTTTAATATATTGAACCTTGCAATAATTCTCATGGGATGGATACCTAGTGTTACCTTCAATTACTATTTTTAAACTTATTTAATAATGTTTTCATGTCTATTTATTTTTTAAACATTAATTCCCACATCATTTTCACATTATTTCTATATTATTATTTATGTTATCCTTAACTTTCAATATAACTTTTTCTTTATTATATGTTTGTATCATTTATAACATCAATCATCTATTCAATTTTATTTTCTAAAAATAAATACACCCCACATCTTTCCATTTTACTATCCCACTCCAACCTATATATGGGTTTAAATTGGTCATCAAGTTTGAAAAATATCTTCCAAATGACCCTTCTCAAATCCTTTATCCATGTTTATGCTATTATTATTCAGGACTATTTTGTCCATAGGATTTGGAAGAACACTTGATCTTCCATAGAAATTGATGTTATAAATTTGGACTAAACAATTGGATGAACTGAATGTATCTATTGACAAAGATAATACTACATTTTATAAATCATTTGATTTGATTACAAAGGTGAATGATCATAAACATCATATTGAGGATACTATTGTAGGTGTCAAGAATGGTTAATATTCTATTGAGTAAATGAAAATGAAAGTTGAAGATGAACTTTTTGACTTTAAAATGATATTTTAGATGTTAAATAGTAGTGAAAGGATTCCATTTTATAACGTTTGTACCAAATATACATCATTTTTAACTATAATAATGATATATAATGTAAGATCATGCAATGAATGGAGTGACTCCAGCTCTGTTAAACTATTTTCACTCTTGAATGATATGTAAAAAAATATAATTATCTTCCTTATTGATCACATCTCACTAAATGAATTCTATTTCCAATGGGTATGATCTTGGGAAGAATTAAATCATTTCCAAATGACTATATATTATTTCATAGCAACCATGAATCATTTAAAAATACCCAAAGTGTGGTACATCTTGATACAAGAATTCTAAATCAAGTCCTTCATATTATTTACGGTACTTTCATATCATTCCATGGTTTAGGTGCCAATATGGTAGTGAGGATACTATAAAGAAATTGATGCTCCATGCAGATAGGATAAATTAATATGAGAAATTTCATCACCCAAAAAACTCTCCACACTGGAAGAAAATTGATCATGAGTATTATGATGAATCACATTATCACAAGTTGTGGAAATTATGAGGAATTTGAATTTTTATACCCAAAAGTGTTATAGGAGAAAAATGGTAAAATATCTTATAATATGATCTCAAATACTTTTTTCAAACACTCTTTTTGTACTGAAATATGGTGTTTATCCTTGGATCAGAGTTTGGTATAAATTCAAGCAATTAGAATTTTAATGGAAATTTTAATATTTAATTAATTAAATATAAATTTATTGCCACCTAATTATTATATGTTATCATTTAAATGGTGTTTCTGATTGAGATTCCATCTCTATATTTAATTCTAAAATAAGGACTTTCTCTTAAATGAGGAATAACCTTGCATCAGGCATTGAGGCTGAGCTTTCCCCCCTTTTCTTTTATTTTAATTTTTATTTTTCTCTTTTTCCATTTTAATTTTTTTATTATTTTCCTTTTCTCCATTAGCTTATCATTCATTCTCTTGGGCACCCCTCCTTTGGGTTCTTTAACCGAGAGAGAGATAGAGAGAGATAATATAGGGATAAGGAAGATAGAAGGTACCGTTATGGAGCTCAAGTCACATTGGATCATAATATAGAAGCTGCAGACCACGGATCAGATTGAACCATTGGTTATTTCTTCTCATATTTAGTTTTGCTTTATGTTCTAATCGAAAAATCCTCATATCATATTTTTTTAGTTTTAATCTCGTTTTTATGTTGTTGGGGACACCTTGAAGGATAATTAGTGTATTTTTGGGAGAAATAGGGGGTTTTAGGTTGATTCGGTGGTATTTCATTCAAGGAAACCAATATATATAGTTCTTGGTTTAGAGAACACAAACCATGTGCCCTTATTGTTTAGGTAAGATGACTTCATAAAATTAAACCCCAGGCACTTTAAGTATTCAATATTTAGTAGTACATGTCCATGTTCCAAGACATGTGGTAGAGTACATGAGATGATGAATTTCTGTGAAGAACATGCCATGTACTCTTGGTACACACTATGTAGTAGGACATGGATAAGTGGCCATGTACTTGGGAATACATCCCATGTACTGGGTACATGGTGGTGTAGTGGTTCATGGAAAAACTATATATATTCCCAGGTCGTGTAGTAGTACATGGACCAACCCCATGTTTAATCTGACCATGTAGAAGTATATTTCCAGGTTTAGATTTGGGAGAACATTCCATGTAATCATAATTACATTCCCTATAATTTTTTCTATCTTGGGGTTTTTTGTTTTTTATGACTCATAGTTTAAATTGCTCTTGTGAGTAGTCCATTATAACCATTATTATAGATAGATCATGATGTTGGAATTATTTCAGTGTTTAGAGGATGTCTGTATGATGTTTCGGATGGGTTAAAATTTATAAGAGGATTTTTATAAGGTTTTATTTCAGAATCTTTTTGGGGGCTGTATTTTGAGATGTGAAGTCTGGGTGAGGGTTTTGAGCATAGTGATGATCCTATATTAGGGGTGATATGGTGATCTATTTGAGGTTATTTTGAAATATTCTAGAATATTGAATAGTGTAGAATATCTAAGTTTATCTTGGTTTATCGCTACATATTAGGACTAGTTTCTTGATGTAAGAGATATTTAGTTTTAGTTCCTCTGTTTGAGTACCATAGATATTAGAGCCTTTATATTGGGTTGATGTCATGGGATGGTAGTTATGGTTAGGTGATGTTGAGATTTTGAGATGGGTATACGAAACTCTTAAAGATGCCTTATGGACTAGTTTCTAATCATGTGATTAGTGGTTTTTGTAGCTAGTTGGTGATAATACCCATGTGGAATGGTGATTCTTGAGATACCCCTATGGGTGAGTTGGAACCCATGAGTGGGTTTTTTTTTCAAGGGAGGTAGACTGAGGTTTTCATGTGTGGGATTTTTCTAGAGGTTTTATTTGTATAGAGGAACCCTTGTGAGGGTACATATTTTGATGTGTTCTTGAGGACCATTGAGAATACCCCTATTAAAGGGATTGTGATTTATATTCCCATTTTGGGTGCGTTGTGGATCGATGATCAGTTAGAGGCCACTAAGGGATGTTTGGGATGTTTGAACACTAGTCATGTCTCATGCTTTTGAATGAGTTAGAGGTACCCCTTATAGGTTATACTTCTCTTTATATGGTATTTTTACTTTTTTTAGATCTATGGATGGGAATTTCCCAATGGATTAGGTCCTACAGGGGAGTCCCTAGTTGGACATCACTTAATATTTTGACCCTGAGGACTCAGGGAGCCACGATTTTTGGTTTGGCCCTGAGGTGGGTTTTTGAGAGACCATGATGTATATTTGTTGGATTATGAGAACCAGGGTTCCAAGAGAGTCCCCATTATTATTTTACAATAGTTTATTGGCACTTCTATTTGAGCTATTTAGAGTGTGGGTTTCATAGTTGGACTGAACCACGTTCCACTGGCCTTTAGCTGTAATGTTTGAGGTAGTTGATCCTTAGGATTTTGGTTTGAGGATGAGACCCTTGGTATATCTTAGATCAGGTTTTGGCCCTAATATTTGATATATTTTTATCCTCTATTTGATGGGTTTCATTAGACAAGATTTGAAAGATAATGAATGATATGGATGAGTGCACTAACCCTTGTTGAGTGTTCACCCTGTCTAGGTGGAAAATTTAATATTGGTGGATATTGTTGCACTCTCATATTGGTGTATGAAGCCTATAGGTAAGTTAAGACATTGGGTCCATGCATATGGATCCTATAGGGAGATTAATTTGTTGGGTAAATGTTTTACTAAAGCCCTATTTGTTCTGTAGGGCTTTCAGGACATGTCAGATTCCCAAGCTTGTAGAGGGGAGATTTTTTCACTAGTTCAGATTCTTTTATTGGAGTCCTAGAGACTGGTGGATGTGATTTGTTATGTTTATGCCTATGGTTACACAATAAGTTCCTACATACTTTACATTCCATTTAGATATCTTGGTTCTCATCTATATATTTGACAGACGTGTTAGTTATTGTGCAGTTGGGTGAGATACGTGCTATAAATCCACAAGTGTGGGACAAAGTGGTGGTGGATCTATCTCAGGTTTCATGTTAGAACTTATGGGTGGCTTATTTGGTAATTTTTGTTAAGCCTCTTTTTTATACAGTTGATTTTTTATTCCAAATATTAGTAGTCTTCAGTGAGTATAGGCGTATCATGTGTTCATGCACTTGTTATGATAGCTTATTATAGGTTCTCCATTGGGGGTGGCCTAATGAGATTTATTTCCCACCCTCTGTACATGCACCTTAGTGTTCATATAGAGCTGATTTCTACTTTTAGGTTGTATAAAAGGTTTTTTAATTGATAGGGATGAGGCCCAGTGTTTCTTTATCTAGTGGAACCACCCATGTGGAGTCTCAAAATTGGGATGGTTCAACTATATATTTGTAGAGACTAGGTATGTAGTTTGTATTAGAGTTGGTAGTAGAGCCTTTTATATTTATTTTTAGTCTTTGTCTTCATTTTTTATATATTTTCAGTCCAGTGTGAAACATATTGTTGAATGTTTTTCATACATAAGAGTATGTATGACTATATATTTCATTTCATTTAATATAGTATGATTATGTTTTAGTTAGTTATTATGTGTACTATGATAGTTATCATTATGTATGAGTTTGTTTCTTTAATAATATTATTAAAATATAACCAGAGGTTATATTCTCCCCACTTCATCCTTTAGACCCTTTCCTCTAGTCGGAAGCCTCTAGCATTCAGGGAGGCGTGCTAGAGGACTTGTAGTGAGACAGATTAGGTAACATGTCAAGTCAACCCAGGATGGTTTTTTACAAGATAATATTAAAGTTGTTTGGTTTTTTTATTGGAGGAGTTGTTAGATATATGTTCTAGGAATGTTTTTTAACTTTTGAAGTAAATCAAACTTATGTGTCGTGAGCAAATTTTCCAATAGTAAGTCCAAGTTTCTTGGGTATGGTATTACTGTTCTTGATTTTGGTTTTCATGATTGTGTGCTTTTATCTTTTCTGATGAACTAGGGTTCATGGATTTATGGTTTGTTAATATTTTTTGGATCTTGTCTAGTGGGAAAGACTCTATTATTCATGCATCATTCTAGGTATGTAGGATTCACATGGCATACTCATGTATATGGTGTTTCATTGATGATGGAAGTTTAGTTTTTTAAATTTTCAACAAATTCTAATATGATATTTTCTCAAATAAGTACATGGTGGAATTATACTAAATTGAACTGTATGTATCTATTTTATTCTGGTTAAGTATTTTTGGATCTTATGGAATGATGATCTTTGATGTTGGAGTTATAGTCCCTTCAATGAGGGATTCTTGGACATTGTTGGGGGTTGATAATGGGATCTGAATTCCCATTTAATGGATCGATGAGGGAAATGATGCCTAAGATATATTTGGACCTAGATCAAGTTTCCCTAAGGAGGTGGTCACCATAAATTCCTAAGTTTTTATTTCTTGGTTGGTATTTAGTCTTTCCACATGTTGTCTTTTGAGTCTTATGGTGTGGCCCATGTGTCTTCTATCAGTTATGGCTTGGGTAGGTGTGGTTGTTCTTCTATGGTGGGGATGTTGAGGTTTTATTTCTCTAGGGTGTTGATAAGAGAGAGAATTCCTAGTTTTTGAGAAGTGTTGAACTATGATTTCACCCTATCATATGGATATATTCAGATGGAATATTTGGTTTGACCCCAGGCCTTTTTTGTTTTGGTTGTGCCTTGGGTTTTGGAGTGGAAGCGTGGTTAGACACTTATGGTTTTGGAATAACATCCTTGTGGAGGGTTGTCATGTGGTTGATATTAGAATGAGTTATACACCTCAATATTCAATAGGAGTTTCAAGGGTTCTTCAGGTTGTTAGAAATGACCAATGCGAGGAGCATGGTTAGAGGTTCAATGTGTGTTACCTAGTTTCATTATGATTTTGTTTTAGTGAGCACAATTTCCGGGCTTATTTGGGAGTTTATTTAGGAAATCTGTTTTGTGGAGAGTGCACTAGGATACCATGGCTACTATTTTACCATTGATTCTTCTCGTAGGTGAGAATCATTTTGGGGTGGGGAGTTTGTGTCAACCTCTGTTGTCACGGGTTGTGAAAATTACATAGAATTTGAATTTTTATTCTTGAAAGTGTTTTAGGGTGGAAATGGTAAATTATCCACTAATATGATCATAGATTAATCTTAAAAACATTATATTGGTCTCATAATAGAGTTTTTCCCTAGTATATGAGTTTGTTATAAATCTAAGTCATTCAAATTTTCAAATAATACATTATATTTAATAATTTAAATATTAATTAATTCTTGTGTGTTATGTCGGTGACATATTTTAAATGGAGAATCATATTGAGATTCTATCTCTATGGTTGAGTCTAAAATTGGGGGGGGGGTCCTAAGAGAGGAATAACATTGTGTCGGGCGTTTGGGCCAAGGGAAGACCCATTTTTCTTCTTCTTTTTCTTTTTCCTATTCTCAATTTCCCTTTTCTCTTCTTTTCTATTTCTCTATTCTCTTGTTGCACATGATTGTATCCTATCCCTTTTGGGGATGTTCGTATAAGTTAGGTAGATAGAGAAGATATGGAGAGAGAAGGAAGTAGGTATTACTATAGAAATCACGTCACACCAGATCATCATGTGATAGCTGCAGATCATAGATCAGATCAGAGCATCCGCAATTTCCACTTAGAGGTAGGACTATTTTATGTTTTAAGACAAAAATTCCCATAGTGTAGTTTTTTATGTTTTAATACCATTTTTGGGTTGCTGGGGAACCCTTGGAGATCGATCTGTGGATTTTTTGATGAAATTAGGGTTTTTTAGAAATTTGATGGCTTTTTGTCAATTGAAACCTATATACACAGATGTGGTTCAGATGACACACACCATGTGTTATTAATGTTCATTAAAGATGAATTTTTATAAGTACATGCTATGTAATTTAAGTATATGTCATGTAGTAGTAGTTTTCCATGTACCTGGCCATGTGGCTGAGTACATGGGTAGATGGAATTTTGGGATGTATTTTTTGTATAGTGGGGCATGGCCATTAGGTCATGTACTTGGGAAGACAACCCATATGAGGGGTATATAGCTGTGTAGTAGTACACGAGAATACTCCATGTATGGCCTGGTCATGTAGTAGTACAAGTTCATACCCCATGTATGTTTTAGAAATGTATAATTATATGGTTAGGTGAAACATTGGGAGTACATGTCATATTCTCATAAGTATACACATTTTACTTTTTTCTAGATTAGGGTTTTTGGGGGTTCTATTCCCTTGAGTCAGAATTAGAATTATGAGTAGTCCACTATGATTATTTTTTCATGTATATCTTGATGGTGTAATATTTTCTATTTTTAGAAAATTACTAGGTAGTGTTTTTCATGGGTGGGTATTTTTAGGAGGATTTCATCGAGGTTTGGTTTCAAAAACCTCCTGGGGTTGGGCTGTGAGAAGCGAGGCATGGGTAAGGGTTGATATCTCAATGATATTCTTGGATTAAGTGTTCCATTTTGATCTATTTTACATTATTTGGATGGATTCTAGAAGATGGAATCATGATGTATCTATAAGGATATATTTTTCCCTATGTGTCAAGACTAGTTGCATGAGTTTAGAGAATTTGAGTTTTATCTCATGGGTTTGAGGACCAAAGATATTGGATCCTTTAGGATAGGTTGGAATCATGGGAAGGCGATTATGGTTGGGTTCCACTAAGCTGTTGAGATGAGTTTGAGGGACTATTGGGGATTCCCTTATAGATTATTTTTTGATCAAGTGATCAGTGGTTTTTGTATTCATATGGTGAGAATTCTTATCCCCCATTGTGATGCTTGGGATTCCCTTGTGAGTGAGTTGGTTCCCATGAATGGGTTATTTTTCAGGAAGGTCGACTGAGGTTTTCCTATCTTGGATTTTCCCTGACATTTATTTTATTATATGGATCCCTTATGATTGATCGTTATTTTAAGGTGGTCTTGAGGAGAATTGATAATTCCATTATTGGAGGGATTGTGAATTGGATGCCTCTTTTGGGTTCTTTATTGATCGAGGATTAGTTAGAGTCCACTGAAGGCCAATTATGATGTTTATGTACTGGGTATGTCCTATGATTTCGGACGAGTTTTAGGAACCCATGATTGGGTGTCCTACTCTTTTTGTGGCCTTTGGATAGGTTGTGGTTCTGTAGATGGTTGTGGCCTGAGAGATTGGGTACAGTAGGGGAGTCCCAATATGGATGTCACTTTATGATGTCATTATGGGGACCATGGAAGAAAGGAGTTTTGGTTTTGACCTGAGGTAGGATGTTGAATGCCCTTGGTGGATGGTTGTTTAATACCAAGGTCTAGGATGATGATGGAGGCCCCGTGATTGTTGGATGATAGTTTATCAGGGATATTAGTTCATCTATTTAGACAGTGAGTTTGATAGTTAGACCAAACCACATTCCACTATCCTTTTCCCTTAACGTTTGATGTAGTTTCTCCTTATGATTTTCATTTTAGGAGGAGACACTTTTGATATATTGGATAGATAATTTTCCATGATATTTGATTTGGTTCACTTGTCCATTTAATATTTATAGTTATATCATTTTATAGAGATAACAGATGATCTGGATGAGTTCACTACCCCTGGTTTAGTGTTCTCCCTAACGTGGGGGTAAATTTATTTGTTTTGGATGTTGTCACACTCTTGTCCTCATGTATGGATCCAAAAGGGTAGTGTAACCATTTGTTCTATGTGGATAGATCTCATTGGATACTACATCTATTGGGTCCATGTTTTACTGAATCTTGATTTGTTCTGCAAGAATTTTTGAATAATTTCATATTCTAAAACATTTGGAAGGGATATTATATCACCAATTAAGATCATTACATTAGATTACTAGAGCTCTGTATATGGTGTTTTTTATGTGGATTCTTATAATTATTCCATATGTTATGGAATTCATTCCTTTCAATTTATATGTCTGGGAGCTACTTTGTATATCTGGTGGATGTGCTGGTTTTTGTGTGGTTGGGTGAACCACGTGTTGTAAATCCTATGGAATTCTCCAAAATGGGGGTTATATTTACCTCAAGTGTCAAGATAGAACAAATTATTGAATGCTTTATTTGTTTTTAGTATACCCCCTTTTATGCATTTGTTAATTTATTATATCTATTTTTAGTATCTTAATAGGTAGGTTATATATGATGTGCATGCTCTTATTATGATAGTAGATTATTGGTTCACTATTGTGGGTAGCCTACTGTGATTTATTTTTCACCTCCTATAAATTAACCTCATTGTGTATGGATATCTAATGTATAATTTTAGTTTGGATCATAGGTGTCATGATGGATATGTCCAATTACTAGTGTTTCTTGATTGAGAAGATCAATTTGTGTGGAGTCTCAAGATATGGATAGTGTAGCTTGAGTGTCAAGGAGACCAAGTATGTGGTTTGGATCAAAGTTGGAAGTAGAGAATATTATATTTATTTTTAGTCTATTTATTCATTTTTAATATGTGGTTGGCCTAGTGGGTGACCAACTATTGTATGTTTTTCATTATTAGGAGTCTGTACGATTGTATGTTGTATTTAATATATTATATAATGCTTCTATTTTAGTTATTTACTGTGAATACTCTGATGGTTATCCCAATGAATGAGTTTATTTATTTTTAGATATTTTTGTACCCTAACTTGAGGGTTTTATCTCCCCACTGCATCTTTTAGACCCTGAATGCAAGTTGAAAACCTCTACCATTCAGGGGGGCACATTTGAGGCCTTATGCTGATCCAAATCGAGTGACATGTTAGTCAACCCTTACTATTTTGTTACAAGTATTATGAATTTGGAAATGATCTGAGAAACATTTTTTTACAATCTATAGATAGGGTAAATAATTTTGGTGTATAGAGTATCACTCACAGTACATGTCTAGTTTTTTTCATAAATTCTAACTTACCACCAGGGTTATGCATAAAGTAAAAATACATTATGTTGTATCTGCTTATATCAGGACCAAAACTAATGAGTAATGACATTGATGTTTATTGTGATCCCTTGATCGATGATTTGAAATTAATTTTGGATTCCGATGTTGTGTTGTATTATGCTTATAGAAATGAATATTTTACATTGAAATCCTTGTTGCATGGGGAAATAAACAGATTTTCCATTTATAAAAATTAGTTAGGATATAACATTAAATGAACTCAATTGTATTTCATTCAGAAATAGGCTACACACCCAGTTAGGTTGAAACATTCCTCTGATATTATATTTCTAGGACATCATAAATTTTTACCTTGATTATATAAATACTTATCTTGTATGACATCATTTTATGGTAATTTAGAATAAGGCACAACATTTTTTCCACTAAAATGTGATAAAATAATTGAGAATGTAAAGGATATGGTTATCAATTTTGGAAAATTTATTCAAAAAACTTTATGAAAACTTATTGGTAGAATAGATCAGATTTATTTGAATTAAAATATTATACTTTTCGGTATGTCAACCATTTTCTTCATGTCTTTAATATGTAAAAAAATTATGTTCTAGGTTCATTGAAATGTAAATAAGATAACATAAAGAAGATATGATTACTTTAAGTCAATGTATGAAATTATTAACATGGAGATATAGGAATACTTGGTTCCATTTATGGGTGAAAGGTGGACTTTTCTTCCTCTAGCTACATACCCTCTTTTGAGGAAAGGGATGTATCTATTTTTCAACATATAAAATGATATAAAGGTTTTGAAGGCGTATTTATAAAATATTAATATTATCATTTCAATGAATTATTTTAATTTAAAGGTCCTATGATCACCTAACTATAATGTTTTGATGCAATATTTAATGATAGTAGCTTTATGTTGCATTTTTTCAAAAAATATATACCATACTTTAATCAAGTGTTGTTTTTTTCAAATATATATGCAGAAAAGTTATAGACCAAAAAAAATTTCAATGATGGGAAAAATATTTGTCTTCATATTATGTAAATTTTAAATGTTCATCCCACTATCATTTTTTTATATGGTGGTTCACATGATGGTTTACTTATTTAGAGAGATCTAGATATGTAGTCCAATACATTATAGATGGATGTACCTTATTGACTAGTATATAAATATTTTGAAAGGGTATATCCAAAATCTAATTCATCGAGTAAGTTGTATTTTGGAGATGTATAATGTTTAAGAATTTGTTGAATTCTATTCCGATTGTCTCTCCTATATAGAGAGAATTGGTCTACCAAAATATTTTTATATTGGGTGACTTGTGGGTGAAATAATTTTGAGAATATTTTTTTTTGTAATTACCATTATATATTGTGATTCAGATCCCCTTTATGTATTACTTAACATCTTACAGGTTGTGTGATATTTTATAACCCACAAAGTAATTCTTATGAATTTGAATCCATTAAGGTTTTAAAATTATATATCAAATACAGATAATAAATACATTATAGGATGGTTTTGAGACTATATTTTTATAGAGTCCACTAAAAAACCAAATTAAATTTTATAATGACTTAGATGGATAGATAGAGGACCAAGTTTTTAAGTATTACCTTATATTGGTCATTCAAAAAATCTTTATATATTCTATATAAAGGAACATGATGAACATGGTGCCATAAAAAATTATAGAGTTACTCTAGTAGAATAAGTGATTAATGTATTTGGTACTAATGATAGAAATTCAATTTTCAAGAATATTTCATACTTAAAATCATTGAAAAAATATTGGATTTGTATTATAAAACCTTCCAAGTGCCTATTTTTCAATGTAAGTGGGTTGATAATAGGAGTGAAATTCAAATTAATGAATTTGGATTCCTAAAAGTTAATTTTAGTAAGGGTACAAGGAAGAATTATTCATAATGGAATCATAGGTAATACAAGTATTCTATGTCTTGTATCTTTCAAACATAAAGTGGTAAATTATTTAATTATTGAACAAAACCATTTCAAGGTAAAATTATAACTCAACTAAGGATGACCCTTTCATTAGGGTGTTGTAATCATTTCATGGAAGCACTAATGTAAATAGTGTATTGTATATTATAGGATACCACAATGAGGGGATTTGGATTCTGGATATAGAGGTCAAATCCCATAAACTATTAAAGAAAAAAACTGGTCAATAATCAAGTTAATGTTTTTTTAATATACATTTTGTTACCTCGTAGTATTATTTGTTCACTACTGCATTTATGTAATCTAAAGTAAATATTGAACTGATTTTATTGATAATAGATCCTCCATATATAAATATACCAAATCCTAAGGAATAAAAGGTTTCTAAAAATAAGGATACTCCCATTCCATTTGAATAATAGGTTTCTCCACATAATGATTCTACCAATCTTTAGGAAAATCATATTGAAAATGATGAAAAATAAGAAATTTTATAAGGTGAACAGCCAATATTTGATAAAAAAATAGTTGAATCATAACATGAGAGTCTTAACAAAAATTATTATTTGGAGAATAAGAGGCATAAAATTCTAGGGTGGATAGAATGTACATGATCATCCTGTTAACACTATCAATTCCATTTTCATTAGTTACATTAGGGTCACCACTTGAATGCATATATTGATGAATGTAGATATGTGACATGATGTTGTGCCCCTAATGAAGGCCCAAATTTTATAATATATTAGAGTAACATTATGACATACTTTCTCTATTTTATTAAAAATAAATTAATGAATCATTGTTCATCTCTTCATTATCAATTGTAAGTACATTTATACTAGATGACTGTCAAATGAAATTGGTATTAATGGTCACTGAAAAATATCATAGATCCTTTTAGACAATTCTTACGAAGAATCAAATCATAGATTCTAAATGGAATGTAAAACTGGACCCACCATAGATATGTTCACACTTGATAAACCATGAAACATGGAATTCCTTTATTTGTTGTCCTGAAGATGCATCATTTTAGGTAAATTTTTATTATAAATAATTAACCTGAAAATATGTAGATTAATCAATTTTTTAATGATTTTTAATTTATAAAAAACAATTGAGTTATAAAAATAAGAATCATGCATCAAGAATAATATACCTATAACATAAATAAAGGTTGGGGTATGATTCACTTGAAAAAATGGTATTTAATTTAAATCAACATTAATACATTTATATGATCAGAAACAAAAATAGAATTATGGTTCTTTATTTATATATATATATATTAATGAATAAAAATTTAAATCCAATTACAACCCACATTATCTTCCATGGAAGGAGTCTCATTTAAATAAAGATAGAATACTAATAGATGAAACCACACAAAAGAGTATGAGAATCATGTGCACGTTTGATATAATAAAAATATACTATACTTTGAACTGGTATTATAGAATGGATACTTATTTCACTTTATTTTTTATCCATTTTAGGCCTATGAATCATCATCATACGTACTCAATGAATGACTATTTTTAGTGGCCTTGATGCGGCCAAAACAATATAGCCATGTCAAATGTATGAGTTTTAGAGTGTCACCTCAAACAGGTTTTGAGAAAAGAAATGAAAAAGGGTATAATGATAAGAAAATTGGTAATATTTAGGAAAAAATAAATTTTATAGAAGAAAAACATAATTATCAGTCTGATTTTTGAAGAATTTTATAAGAAGGAATCAAAGAGAAGAAAAAACACAAAAACATCCACAACATGAAGATCTACCCTCCCCCCCCCTAGAGGTTTCTGTCATTCTCTATAGAAGGAGGCTCATGTAAATAAGGACAGAATAAAAGTAGATGAAAACAAAAAGAAGTATGAGAATAATGTGTAAGAATGGTATAAATGTTTCAGTGAAATGTGAATCAAGAAGATAACGATACCTTTCTTGTAATATTATTCTACATGGTGAAATTGATTGTGATTTATCTCTATCAACACCCTCCCATCACCTAGTTGTGAGGGGTACAATATATAATTTACTTGGAGGTATTCTACACAACAAACTATTGGAGTTGGTGTTCAAGATCAAATTTTTAATGCTTTGGATTACATGTATATTCTAAGAAGTGAATATTATTTTAACATATTATTACATATTATTCATTAGTCTTCATAAATTAAATGTAATAATGTTCTAGAGTATCCATCACATTTAATATGGAAAATTAGTTCATTTCTATGATGAGAACCTTGAAATTATATTATGATATTTTTAGACCTAGTTTTATGGTTGAATAAAATTTTATAATGGGGAATATAGTATTTTTATTTTCATGTAGGAGTACTAATAATTAAATAAGAATTCAGGTCATTAATTTCACACTTGGTAATAACCAAAACATGATATTATGAGAACATACCCACCAGTAATAATTCCACATGTTTATGTGTCCTCAGATATTCCTATATACAAGTGTATGTAATGGTCCTTAGACTTTGAGATCATTAGTAATGCATTTCACGACATGTACACTTATATTTACTTACTAAAACCATGATGCCATATGTTTTTGGGAAGTAGGGTATGTTGGGTGCCTCACAAATGATAGGATATTAATGAATAAGTTGTGGAAGTATTTTTCCTTTCAATATTTATTGAACTAGATATCATTGCCCCTTGATTCAAATAAAAATTTTACATTAAATTTCATGCCCATAGTGTAATGATGGGTTTATTTTAGATATTCAATGAAATATGTATCAACCACAGAGGTTGATGACATGAGTAAGAAATCAACTTGATGAGATATAGAGACAAAGGGATTATATTATACAGGTATCACTCATATATAGTTGTCGACAATTCAACGTTAACTTCTTTATATTGGGTTCCTTGACCCATTATCATATAGTAATCCTGGACTTTAGGCGAGCCTTATTAATTATAATGATCAAGAATCTTATAGTGTCACACGCTATGTGTTTCCATTGATCTAAATTAAATTTTGTTTGAATTTAATTATGGGAATAAATATTATTCTTAAGATTGAGGAACAATTTTATTAAATAATTAATAATCCCATAAATTAAATAAAAATTTATTTATAAGTTAATGGTTAAAATAAAAAGTTATATAATATTTATATAATTATTTAATTAATAAATATTTAATATATTTGGGTTATCAATAAATGTCAAAGAGTACTAGAGACCCAAGATAGAGTCTGGTGATTAATTATAATTTATAAGGTGGGAAAATTATAATTTTCATTATGATGGTTAATATACACCATAGAATAAAATAGTATTATTATTTTAATATTTGGAATAGTTACATAAGTGGGTTTTAAGTTTTATTAAGTTCCCTTATGAAATTAATTAAATTATAAACCCCAACATTATT
Organism: Viscum album; assembly: GCA_963277665.1. Taxonomy (NCBI): domain Eukaryota; kingdom Viridiplantae; phylum Streptophyta; class Magnoliopsida; order Santalales; family Viscaceae; genus Viscum; species Viscum album. Next base: position 1,101,928,185 of record OY728131.1, on the reverse strand, counting down.
TTTATAAATAGGACACTAATACATTCTAAGATAAGTCAATTGAGAATTATTGTGCACAACATATTACTCTCTAAAATCCTTCTTTTTCTTCTCACATCCTCTCATGAATGAGAAGATCAAGATAATTTCTTCAATGTGGAAGAAATGTGAATCTATCAAGATGAAAAACACCAGATGATCAATAAATTTTGTTTGCACTAGGTGATTCATTAGTGTCATTAAAAGATCAAAGGAGAAGGTATGGATCACTACTATAGGGATTCCACACTTGGATCCTATAATAGAAATGATTGATTATTGAAAAGGTTTTATATGATCTTCATTTACTATTAAGAAAAATTTCAATAAAATGGTAATATTTCTTACAATTTAGTTAAATTAATTATAAATTTAAAGTTAAAATATATATTCTTTGTTCTATTATATTTCATTCTAAATACTCTGTAAAAATTTCATTGGTCATGACATTAATGTCTTGTATAATATGAAAATGATCCATAGTATCTGATATTTACTGAGTTGGGATCATCCTCGATAACTATTTCTACTACACTCAAAACCATCAAGTGGTATCAAAGGAGTCACATTCAAATTTTTAATTTTTTACTTGATTATTGATCATTGGGAATTGAAAAGTAGAAACGAATTTCCTATTTTAATTCATTCTTGATCTTTCATAAAAATATATTCTTCCTATTCTTTATTTATCAATAAATTTACCAAGATCAGTTAGTAATTAATGAAGATCATATCTGAAGAACCCATCCATAGGTTCCAAGAATTTTGGATGGATAAAACATGAATGCATAGAATGAACTCCTTTGTTACATATTTTGTATCCCTATTAACTGTACAATGGTTCCCTTTTGTATTTTGGGTCATTCTGTAATTATTACACACCGTGTGAAATAAATGAAACATGTGTTGATCAACTAGGGTGGAATAAAAAAAATTTAAAGTACACACCATATAGATTGACTAACCACCATGTAGTCCACATGTTTTTAGGGGGAAATACAATGGTTCAAACTATGTTGTGTAATTAATACTCCATGTTCATTTAATATGTGGCATATACAAACTTGAAGCTATGTAACTTGAATTACACACCTTTTATTTTTTTCCACATACTATATACTTCATAAATATCCATGATAAATACATGTTTTGTCTCTAAAAGTGTATAGTGGATATCCTGTGAGAACAAGTACATGTCATGTGGATGGATTGCACACACCATGTACTTTAACTATTTACATTAAAATTATAAATTTAAAAAATTTATCTATTAAACCACATTGAACCGAGTTCCATGGGACATTATATTGAAAATACATAACAATTTTTATATTTTATACCATATTAAATGATTAATTAATTCTGTGTAATATTATGAACTGTGAATCATGTATGGTTATGGAATAAAAAAGACATAATGAATTAAATTATACAAGCTATTATATTTTCATGTGTTTGGTGTGGAAATAATTAGCAGTACACACCATAAAATTATGACACATTCCATGTACAAAATATGTCATATGAGTGAATTGTTCATAATTAAAACCATACTAAGTATTTTAGATAGATGATCACTGAGTTTATTCCAAGTACAAAGTTTCATACTATTTTATTGAGTTTTAAATAATATAAAATATTTTATTTTATTTAAAAACTCAGAAGATAGGAATTTCATGATGAATGAATGAAATAAGAGAATTTAATTAATTGATTAATAATATAATTATTTAGATTAATTTATGCATATTTTATCTTATTAAATAATAAATAGAAATTAATTATAGCTAGTTGTTTTAAAATTGTAATCATTTCATTTGTTTGACCGATCGTGAGTTTGACTATACCCATGTCTGAGTTGGTTTAATTTAATTTAAATTTGTTACATGGTTTTATAATTAATTGTTATTAAATTAAATATGATGGCATGTTAGTCATCCCTACCCCTTTTATTATGTAGGACTTGTATATCAATGTTTTTTTCTATAATTTCCTTTAACCAATCGTTATGTTCCCCTCAACTATCTATGAGTTGTAAAACATTTGTTATAAAATGAGTTTTTGAAGGTTCATGGCATCAGTTCAAGACTAAGATAAGGTGGAGGCAATTCAAGATGGAACTGAGATGGAATCAATACAAGAGATACATTGACTATAGCTGGGATGCTGCAAATCATTCCCAAAATAGAATAAGGAGTTAATCCCAAGGGACATAGTTTGATTTATTGTCTTCTCAATAAATTAACCATTAAATAAATATCCCAATCGTTCTACTTATTTATTTATTTTAATAATATCTTATGTATGGTTTATTTTATGGATTCAATAATGTGATCACATAAATAAATGAAAAAAATATGAAATTAGGGAATTAAAATAAATAGGTTATGTGTAAATTTATTATCATAACATGGTTAATCCTAAAAGTAAAATCAACTTAATATTAAAAAGTCATGTAATGTATAAAATAAGAAAGTATTTACGCATAATAAATATAATCTCTCAACATAATATTAAATGAAACCATGAATTCTATTAATTTATTAGGAATGAAACCATTGAAATAAGTGTTTGAGAAACCCTCATTGGGAAACATACTTTTATTAGGGATTTATTATGAATTTTTTGGGTTGAATTAACCAATTTATAATAAGAGAAGTAGACCTTTCTATAATTGATCTAACTTGGAGGAATTTGTTTTGGAAACATGTCTAAGTGTTTCTAGATTGGGAAGATTACTTAATGGATCCAATAGCTAAAACCCCATAGTTTTAAATGACCCTCTCAGTAAAAATAACTTCATGTAATTAACCAATCCCTCACTTGGGTTATGAGAAAGGGAATATGGATCATTTACACTAGAATGTATAAGAAACTAGACATGCCAAGCACAATTGTATAGGATATTGGGACTTTATAAAATAGTGGGAGACTTAATAAAATTAAATTTATTATTTAATCTCACACTAAATATAATAAAGTGAAGAACTGATAATTTGTTCTTTTAATATTTTATAATAATTAAAAGATCATCAACAACATTTTCCCTATAATCAATTTTGGAGAAATACCATATCTTGAATAGAAATAATTTCCACGAATGGTTAAGAATCCAATAGTTAGTATTGCGCCATGAATAGAAGTATTAAATACTATAATACTCAATGCCCAATCCACCCATAAATGAGGTGAGTGATGGGGAATTTTCAATCTATGATAAACATTTGAGAGATACGGTTGATGTTTTTTTAATGCATTCATCCATGTATAAAGAACCCATAAAGCCACATGAAGACATGGATACTTATAGAGTTATCTAATATCACTATGTTCTTTATCAAGATAGATCTAGATACAAAAAAATTTATGTATACAAGGAAATATTTCCAAGTAAACTTGGATAAGGTGCACCATCTAGGCCTCATACTATCAAAATCATAGGCTACATTAAGTTCTTAGAGGATCGAAGGTTTTAGATTCATGATGAAATGTGCACAAATCTAATCTATTCATCACTCCATCAAAACTTCTTCAGTTTTATTATCAATTTCAATATGAATAACATTATGATATATCTCACAAATCATATCATACAACTTATCCTAAATTAAATTTTTATGAAATTCAAAAACACTTCTATCCATATAGTGAATAAAATGAAAGGATATGAAAAGATCTCTAAGTACAAAGATTATTTATAATTCCCTTCAAAGAAGAGAAAGATCATACAGTAATAATGGGAATGGGATGTTATCTATTTTATATGTGGCAAGAATGTCCATTAGAACTAAAACTGTACCAAGGAAAAAATAAAGAGGAATGTTAGGTTCCTTAATTATAAATTGAAATTTAAATATTTCTATAAATTTTTTATTAGATACAACATGTGGTTCTCACATATGTATTAAAATACAAGAAGTAGGTAGATATTGGAGGATTTTCTTGGTTGAGCTACATCTATAAGCATCCAATGAAGCTATACATACTACTATGGCTATTGGGGACTACCACCACATGTTTCCAGTGGGAATGATCATGTTTTAAAAATATTTTTATTATGTACCTTCAATCACCGAAAAAATTATATCCATATACATAATTGATTCAAATTCATTTATTTTCAAATTTGAGAATAAATTTATTTTATTTTATAAGTAAAAATTATTTTATAATAAAATATATTTAAATAATAGAATTTATGTGTTTTATAATGTGAACTAAGTAAATTCAATTGATAATAAACATTATTCGCATGACTTATACCACATTCAACTACGGTATCATTAGCTAGGTCAGGAAAATGAAATTTGTTTGACAAAATTTTTCCAAGATGGATATTAATATTTATTTGAAAAAAACCACTTGGTATATATCATGAATGTTTATAGGGAAAAATGAATATATCCTTAATTGGTTAAAAATTTGAAAGGTCCAAAGAGATTCTTGAATTTGTTCACACAGGTTTGTGTAGACCATTTCCAGTTGAAGTAAGCGGTGGGAAATAATACTTTTTAACTTTTACTAAATATTTTTGTAGATATGGATATTTCAAATTGATGAGAGACAAGGAATATTATTTTGATAAATTCAAAAAATACATGAATGAAATTGAGTACCATCTTGGTAAGAATATTAAGAAACACTACTCAGAATACAGTGAATAATATCTTAAAGAAGTCTTCATTGATTATTTATGTGTGTTTGGGATTATATCCCAACTCAATCCTCCTTAAACAACTCAATGGAATAGTGTAAGTGAAATGAGGAACCACACCATGTTTTAAAAGGTTATATAAATCATGAGTTAGGCATATATCCCATTATTCTTTTGGGGATACAAATTATAGACAACCACATAAATACTAAACCAGGTTCCAACTAAGTGGAATATGATATCCAATTCCAATTTTTTAGTGGAAAGAAACTTATTTTGTTTTTCATACATGTGTGGGTATGTGAGGTGATTTTTAAGGACTCTTTATGTAAAAAAACACGCACCTTGAGTCACAAAGTGTATATTTATAGGATACCCTAATGTAGTAAGGGTATATTACCTATATGAACCATCATAAAAAAAGGTAACTATAGAAAGAAGTTTAATATTACTTGAGAGGGAGAACATGTCTAAAAGATATAGAGTGATATAGATATCCTTTAATGAAGACCATGCTCAAGGTATACAAGAGTTAGAAAAAGAATAGATTCCATAAATCCCCATGGAATAAGAAGTTACAAAGACAAAAGTACTACATAAGAGTAAAAACGAGGTCAGAGAACATAAAATATGTGGTTTTCTAGTCACAGAGAATGGTGGATCATTATTAATTTATAATAATAAACCTCTAACCAACAGGGAAGCAGTAAGTGGCACAGATGTTGCTAATTGGAAGGAATATCTGAATTCAAAAACAGATTCCATGTATCAAAACCAAGTCCAAATATTATCACACCCTCCAATGAATGTAAATCCCATTGGTTTCCAATGAGTATTCAAAAATAAATTGGAAATGGATGGAAAAGTTAGTACTTATAAGTTATGGCTGGTTTCAATAGGGGTCACACATTTTCAAGGCATAGTCTATGATAAAACCTTTTCACTAGTTTAAATGTTAAATTCCATTATAAGTCTACTTTCCACAGAAACTTACCCTGACTATGATATTTGGAAAATTTATGCTAAAAAATACTTCTTAATGGAAACCTTTAGGAAGATTTATATATGACAAAACCTGAAGGATCTGTGACTCTAATTGATTCTAACAAGGTATGAAAATTTTAAATATTCATCAATGGATTAAAGTAAGAATCCATGTCATGAAATATTCTATTTGATAGATACATAAAAGAATTTTTTTTCATAAAGAATGGATGTTATCCCTATTCCTATAATCTCTTTATAGGGAGTGATGTCATTTTCTTAGTAGCTTATGTTAAAGAAATTATAATTATTGGAAATTAAATACTAGTATTAAAATTTATTAAATATTAGTTAAATACATGAATCTCTATAAGGTAATTAAAAGAAATAGAATATATTCTTGGTATTAAAATCCATCGTCATAGAAGAAAGAGACATCGTGGTATAATTCAATGTACATATATTGAAAATATACTAAATAGACGCAGTATTGATTAATCAGAGAGGGGGTTGTTACTAGTGTCACATAAAATTCAACTTTCCAAAAAAAATGTTTCCTTATACACTCGATGAATTACATATGATGGAAAGGATTCTACACGTATTGATGATTAGGTTAGACATTTATATTATACTATGTACTAGGCTATATGTTTCTTAAACATTAAGTGTGTTAGAAAGATACCAAGATGAACTGGGTGTTTTCCATTGGATGGAAATCAAGACTATCCTAAAGTATCTGAGGTGAACTATGGATATATTCCTTATCTATATAGAAGATGAGGAACTAATCATCATAGAATATGAAAATTAAAATTTCTAAATAGATTTATATGATCATAAATTATAGTCGAGATACATCTTCGTTCTCAATAGAGGTATTTTGAGTGGGAAGAGATCAAATCAAGTCGTAGTCACAGATTCTATAATAGAGTCAGAGTATTTTGTTTATTCTGAGGCTGCTGAAGAAGTAGTTTTGATATGTAAATTAATCCAAGAGATTGAAGTGGTACCTAGTAGTAAAGGCCCTGTGATACTCTATTGTGATAATACTACTGTGGTGGATCTTACAAAGGATATAAGGTCACATCAACAGATAAAGAACATAATATAGAAGTATCATCTCTTGAGTTCTTTTTCTCAGATAGTTAAAGTTTTAGTGATTAGAGTCTCTATAAAAGAAAATATAGATGAACACTTGACTAATGACCATAACTCAACAAAACAAGATCTTCATGTTAGGTCCATAATACTGAAAGTAATTGGTGGTTGGATCTAGTACAAGTGATATTCAATTGGAATTTGTGTTCTTGAACCAACTATTTGTACTTTTGTTAACATGTATATTCAAAAAGTGAATATAATTTTAACATTTTATTACACACTATTCATTATTATACATTACATTAATATAATAATGTACTAGAGTATCTCTTACATTGAAAAGGGAATAATTGTTCCCTACTCTGATGTGAACCTTCAAATTATATTAATATATGATTAAACCTAGTTCCAAGATCAGATAAAATTCTATGATGGGGAATATAGAATGTTGAATATAAGGTAAGATTATTTGTAAGAATATGAGACTTCATCTCATGATTTTCTCACTTATAAACCTCTAATATTGGGGATTATGATAACAAACCCACCAGTAAAAAATCCATATGTTTATGTGTTATTAAATATTATTTTTTTAGTGTGTGTAACGGTGTTTATACATTAAGATTATTATTAATGCATGTCATTACTCACACACATAGATTTACTGAACAAAACCATGAGGCCATATGTCCACAGAAACTACGGTACGTTGTCTGTATTCTGAATGACATGATATTAATGTAAGGAAGGATTTATACATTTTATATTTTTAAAGGTTGATATCTCGCCCCTTTTATTGAAATAGAGTTTCCATATTAAATTCCATGGACATTGTGTAATGATGAGTTTATTTCATATAGTCAAAGAAATATGCATCAAGCACATAGGTTTATGACATGGGCATTTGGGATTCTTGAAGAGATGTAGGGACAAAGGGATTACATTTCACAATGAGTGCTTTTATTTGGTTCTCTATGTTGCAACATTATATTCTCTCTCTTGAGTGCCTTAAACCATTCCTAGATAGTATTTATGGACTTCAGGAAAGTCTTCTTAATTCCAATGAGAAGGATCCTAGAGGGTCACATACTAAGTATTTCCATTGATCTCAACTAAATTATACTTGAATTTATTTATTAGAAAAAATATTATTTTCAAAATAGAGGAAAACTTTTATTCAAGAATTAATGATAACAAAAAATTAAATAAATATTTATTCAAAAGGTAATTTTTAAATTATATAGATATATAATATTTATTTATCAAATAAATGAAAATATATTTAATTTATTTAGGTATTAAATAAATTTTGAGGACTATAAGACCAAGATATATTCCAATCATAAATATAAATTTATAATGTTGTAAAATATTATTTTTTATTCCACCAATTATCACACACCATGGAACAAAATAATATTAATATTTTAATACATGGAATTGGGTTAGACATGGGATTAACACTTTATTAAAGGTACTTGTGTAATTAATTAAATTATAAATTGTAATCCTAGGTCTATAAATATATTATTAATACATTATAAGAGAGGTTAATTGGAGATCATTGTGTATAATGGATTCCACTATAGAATACTCCTTTTCTATCATAGGACCATGTGTTTATCACCACTAGAAATATTCTACACATGGATCCTACAGGCACAATGATCGATTACTGAAAAATATTTTGGATGATCAAAATATACTATGAAGAAAGATCTCAAGACTGAGGTAATATTTATTATGATTTAGTTAAATTAGTTTTAAATTTAATGTGAAAAGATCACCTCTTATTTATAGAATTTTTAATTATCAATATTATTTTGAAATATTGTGTTTCTCCTCGCATTCAGGACTTATACAATTTCAAAATGATCCACCATAACTAACATTTTCTGAGTTGGAATTGGTCTTGATAAATGATTCTTCTAAACCTGAAACTATCAAAAAAAATTCTAAAATATCATGTGAGAGTGGGGATTCATGTATCTCAAGAACCAATAAGTAAGCTACCTATTCCCCTTGATGATCTATATGTTAAAAAGATCAAACTTTTTATATTTAACTTTCACTACAAGGTCATTCAATCTTATAAAAATATATGTCAACAATGTGGTATTCCCTTTAAATTTTTAGATTTTATGAAAACCCGTTTAAAATAAATGAAAAAATTCCAAAACCAAGGAATATTGTTACAAATAAAGAAAATGAATGGGAAATTGATAGTAGATTAAAAAAATATAATGTATCAACCAATAAATCAAAAAAACCTTCAAAGAGTACCTTTACCCCTCTAGTTTGACTACCATATTTAATAATGTTACAGGTTCATGAAAATAAAACATTCAAAGATGGTAATATGGACACCATTGATTTTAAATAAATAAAGTATGGAGTTGGAATTACAAACTAGCTTGTTCTTGAGAATATAGATGAAATCATCAAGCATTGATCGCTAGGAGTCTCCATTTTAAATGTATACATGAGGTGTTTTTTAATGATCTGTTTTCCCTATAGCTAATAAAATATGTAAACTATAGTTAAATACTATTCATATTTTTTGCAGGAGTATATATCAAGACTATTTTTTGAGAAAACACTCTGAACTTAAATTTGGATGCATTATTTCTCACATCCTTTCTACACAATAAAGGTTATTGGATTGAATTAATATTTTGAAATAGAACACAAAATGACCAGAATGTTTGAAAAAAACTTACTAAAAACAAATTCTTCATAATTACCATGATATAGGGGTGAAACTCTATAATATAATCATATTATATATATTTTTAATTCTTTCCATATTTATTCCTTTTTGTTTTTTAGGAATCATTGGTTTCTCATTGCAATAATTTTGGATACTATAAAGATTCATTTTTATTTAATAAATTAATTATGAACAAATCAACCATACATGATGATTTTTAACAATTTTTAATGCTCTAAATTTAATATTTTATAAATAAACATAATGTTATATGTTTTAATGAAAAATTTTTTATGACAAGGTGGTGTTTAAATATCATAAAAATCATAGTATAAGGATGGTCCATGAGCACAATAAGCCTATCTTATTATATAACTTGGTTAGTATTAGGGTATATATAATAATATTTCTCTGTCAAAAACTTATATAAAAAAATTATTTATTTTTATAAATGTTTTTTTTGTGTTTAAAAAAACTAAAGGCAAAGATTTTGGTTATTATATTTTCCAATTTTTTCTAGATATGAAGTTACATCATCAAACTAGAAACTCCAAAGAGGTATTTCCGATGATAATTACAATTTCCTTTAAAATATTTATTAATCTTTTGTATATTTATAATTTTTCAGTACTACTAGGACTGTCGAAAGTCCTTGTATTCAAAAGATGAAATAGATTTGCTTAGAAATGAGTGGGTATAATACATGGTGTTGGGATGTATACAGACTTCATGAAGTGGTGACTTCCTATTACTTATTTAGTTAATTTTCTGATCAGTTTATCTACATATTTTTTAGTAAAATTTCTCAACATTTTTATCTACTAATTATTTAGTTCATTTTCATCGAAGTCAAAAGAGGTGAATTTATTGAGAATTGATTATTCTTCCACCATTTTCTACTTTATAAAGAGAACAAAATTCTATTAGAACATTAAATACTCAAAATAATTCTTCAATAATGATGATGTAATAATGTACTATTGTCTATCTTTTTATGTTTATTTTTTCTATATTTGATTTATTTATGTTTAGTTGTGTGTGTTTTCAAATTATGAATGACTTAAAGTGGATGTTTCCTGTATATAAATTAAATTTTAGTTAAAAAATATGTCACTCACTAAAAACAAATAAAAATTATTAGAATATATTTATACTTTAATAAAATGGTTCATAGTAATTGGTGACATATAGGAATCATCCGCACATCAATTCGAAACATGGTGTACCCAGTATGAATCAATGTGTATGTTTTTAATTTAAAAGTATCATTTTAGTTCAAAACACTTTTTAATCACTAAAAACTGATGAAACACACTTAAATTATCTTGATACCTTGTTAAATTTTCCTTAATTCATTTTTGACAAGTACGGATTGGTCACATGACAATCTAACATAATGTAAAACCTCAACCTTTTCCAGAGATGACACAGGATTAATTTCAAGTATTTTTTTAATTTTTTTTAACATAAATTGGTTGGTTTTTACATTGGGGAATGTTTGGGTGAAAATTGAGAAAAATTAAAGGGATAAGTGAAGCGAATGGTCGTCATATAGTTATCCATAAAAGTGCACCCCAACCCAGCAAACTGGGAAAACCTAGATAGAGGGGAATTTCATGGTTTTCATGGCTTGTCAAACTATTCATCCACTTAATAGAAACTGTGAAACCCTATAATAGAGTCACATGGTCTAGGTGCACATTTATGGGAAACTGTGTTCCCCTTCCCGTCAAACATTTCATGACTTTTTAAGTCACCAAAAAATAGCTTTAAAATTACCGTAACACCCAAAACTCACCCAAATCAAAACCCATTCGACCCCTAATTTTATTTCATGATTTTAGAGCCTATTGGATGGATTCCAATCCCTTTTAAGCTCCTTTCTTGGTTATTTGAATCCTAGATCGAAGATATGCATCCCTCCTAGTAAAAGGATCTCATCCAACTTAGTTTCTCATCCCTCTTTCTTTCTTCTCCCATTTAATAAAATGTTTTTATTCCTGTTTTTATTAGATATAGATCTAGGATTTTGGATATTTATCTATATTTGAAGGATCTTGCTATGTTTGATCTTGATTTACGGTTTTTAATTCATATCTCGTTCTACATCATTATGCTTCTCAAATTTTAGGGTTTTTTAATGGTGAGAATTCTTCATCAAACATGAAGTAGTTGGTCTATAATTCAAATCCCAAAGTCATTATTTAAATTACATGTATATAATTATTTAATGTCTATTACATGTCTAAAAATTATGTTATTTATTAAATTAATTATTTTATTAATTTAATTCATTGAGGAGATGTAAAATTGTGGATTTTTTGAATTATAAATTGAGATAATTAATAGTATAATTAATTATGAGATATTGAGATTTCAGAATATAGATAACTAATTGTAGAATTAAATATTAGATATTGAGATTTTAGAGTTGAGATAATTAATTTTGGAATTAATTATGAAGTATTGAGATTTTGATTGAGATAATTAATTGTGAAATTAATTATAGGATTTTGAGTTCGTGGATATTAATTAATTAATTTATGAATTAATCAATGGGATTAAAATAATTAATTAATTGAGGAATTAAATAATAGAATTTATTTGATAAATTTTTTTTGAATTAGTAATGAAATTGGTGTGATTTGTTAATTGTTGAATTGACTAATAGAATTTAAGTGATTAATTAATTTTATAATTAATTAATGTATTTAATGTGATTAATTAATTTTAAAATTAAGTAATATTATTGATTTAATTAATAAATTGTTTAATTAATTAATATTATTGATGTGACTAATTAATTTTTAAATTAATTAAGGTTATTGATGTGATTAGTGATTTTTTTAATTAAATAATGGAATTGTTGTGTTTAACTAATTGTTGAATTAGTAATTGAATTGATGCGATTGATTAATTAATATTAACAATGTGTTTAGTTAATTATCAAATTAACTAATGGAATTGTGGTGTTTATCTAATTTTTGAATTAGTAATGGAATTAATATGGAAAAGTAATTTTAGAATTAATTATGTGTTGATGAATGATAACATGGTCATTTGATTATGATGTTATGGATGGTAACATGGTCATTTAGCTAAGAAATAAGAAATGGGAAGATGGTAGTTCTAATGTGCGGAGTATTAATGGTAACATGGGAATTCAAGTATGAATTAATGAATGGTAACATGGTCATTCAATGGTATGAATTAATGAATGGTAACATGGTCATTCAATTATGTGAATTAATGAATGGTAATTATGGAATTATGAGACAAGATATTTCTTGGGGATAGTTCAGACTCTGGCATAGGCCGAAGTAGGTATTATGATATGGGTTTCTATAGGAACCTAGGGGTTTATATGGTTAAATGAATAATAGTTGATATTGGGATAACTATATATTTATGCATTGTATTCTACTCTATATATAACTGAATACACTATTATTTGATTGGATATTGTTTTAGATTTCATTAGTGGTGGCATACTGAGTTATACTCAAACCCTAATTAGTATGTATAATTTATACCTAAATAGATTTCATGTTTTTAGGTTAGGATAAGGGAAAAGGCCCTATGTTAGGAGGTTAGGTTAGGGTGGAGCATGGATGAGGAAACCAGACGTGGTTTGGGGCCCATTTGGTTGTTTTCATGTCTTTACTTTTGAGTTTATATTTTTACACTTGGAACGTACATTATCATGACACATTTATTGTCCTATTTGATATTGTATCTTCAGTTTTGGTAGTCATGTTATATTGGAATCTTTCTAGTTATGGTTATATATTTGGTTATTATTTATTTATATTCCAATGGTGTTTTACTCTAACAAGGAGAGTATAGTCTCCCCATGACTGATATTAGACCCTCACTACTAGTTGATAACCTATGGTATATGTGGAGGTGTTCTTGAGTTTGTGTAGTGAACTAGCTCGGGGGCACCGGTGTGTGGCACCCAGGTTAGGATGTTACAAAGTGGTATCAGAGCCCAATTTTCTTTTATTTTTCTTTTACCTTGATATTTTTTGAAATATAGAATAAGACTAAGAAGAGTTAGGCCTTGGTTATGAGATCGTGTATGGGAGTATATACCCATTTTATGTGGGAGAAGCCAAGAATCTAGGGTGGGATTTTTTATTATTTTTTGTTGCTACAGTTGAATATTATTTCACCTTGGGTGATGCACATGTTGTGCACTGTGATTATTTATCTAAAAAAAATTGTGATTTGAATCATTTCCCAGTATATCATGATAGTTGAGTTTTCATGAATCATTCTAGGCACTCAAATTTATTGTGACATGAAACATTTTAGTCATTAATGGGAAAATTAGTTATGGATAATTTTTTCAACTTTAGCTGTTTTTATATCCTTGTGAAATTGAAATGAAAGTGGGGCATATCATGAAATTGAGAAAGATTCTAAAATAATGAAAGATGAGAATAAATGGTTGTCTATATGAGAAACATTAAAAATTAGAATGTTTTTACTCTTTTTAACTAGGCCCTTGGTGTAGGATGGTTAAGCTTAGTGATAGCACCTCAGTTTTGACCATGTGGTGATGGTTTGGGAAAAGACTTGTTGTGGCTTGTTGTGTTTCCCTATTACGTAAATGTGTTTTTTTTTGAACTATGTCCTATGGTGTGTATTTGTAATTGTAGATAGTATGCCTCCATGATGAAACTTGTTGAGAGGATGATTGGAGGTCATGGCTAGGAATGATCCTCCAGTGGTGGAACATGAGGCACCGATCATGCTGGGTGAGGAAGTTGGGGAGAGGTTATGAGATAAATTTTCTAGATTTATATAGGTTATGTAAAGAGACCTAGGGCTAGTTGTGAACAGTATTTATGATATTATGAGGTAGTTTCGGTTGTAAAACCATCTTAATTTTACTATAGAGGGTGTACTCATGGGTGATGAATTCAAGGTTTAGTCCATTGGGATGATACTTGACCATTTAGAGACTTTTATTGAGTGGAGGTTCAAGTTGGCTGCTTAAATGATAATAGGATCAGTGAAGCACTGGTGGGACATTTAGGTGTGGACTAAATAGGCTTATGGTATGTTATGGAAGGAAATTTTAGAGATGTTTATAGAGAAACTATATCTAGAGGGATCAACTAAGGAGAGAGCTACTGAGTTCATGAGGTTGAATCAGGGGTGTATGTCCATGATGGACTATTTTGGAAACATTACAAATTTTCAATGATTTTCTCTAGATTTGGTAGGGGATGAGACAACTATGATAAGGAGTTTTTAGGATGCACATAAAGTGATATTAATTACTAGGTTTTGTTAAAGAATTTTGTTGAGTCTATAGATCAGGATCGCATGGATGAGGGGAACCTGAAGGTGGATTCTAGTGTAGGAAAAATAGTTGTAACTGGATGATCTGGAGGTATGACTCCAGAGAATAGGAAGCGTATCTATGAAATTGTTATTCAGGGAAGTGGGAAGTGGGGTTCATAAAAAGAGGGATCAGTTTCTCAGGATCATAGATGAGTGTTCTGTCACCAGTGCGGTAGGTTGGGAAACTTTTATAGATAGTGCGTCTAACCACTATTAGAGTTCCGGTCTTGAGTAATGATGGTACATCTATAGAAGTTCTCTAGGACCCATAAATTGATGAGTAGTTATATAATATATTGACAAGACTAGGGTACAGTAAAGGGATCTTATGCACTATATCAGTCTGGTAGCTGGAGTTTTAATAGCTGAGGTAGTAAAGAAAGTTGATGTAGTGCTTCTAGGAAGGAGTTCCCATACCAGTAGAGCGGTATACCTCAGGGGAGTCATACTGCATCATAGGGAAGAGGGAAATGAAAATTACATGCAGTGTAGCCTACACTTATGGATATAGAGGCTTAAAATAAATTGTGATAGGTACAATTCTTATATCCTATAATTTAGTTAGTCCCTAATTTGATATTGGTTCCTCTCATTCCTTTATTTTTTTATAACTTGTGAATGGTTTGATCTTGATGATGGAGTTAATGATTGGGGTTTTGATTATAAACACACCTTTTAGAGTACATTCAAGAGACATTTTCTTGTGCAAGGGGTGTTCTCTCAAGGTTTGATAGTATCATTTTCTATAGGATCTCTATATTCTTACCATGCCAGGCTTTGACCTAATTATAGGTATGAATTGGTTAGTAGCGTACCGAGCCCACATAGATTTTTATCACATGAAAGTGACTTTTATAGCTTTTAAGGGTGAGATTTATGTTCACCATGGAGAGTGGGATATCCAAGAAGGCTGGTCAGGGCTAGTTACTCAGCAAATGGGAGAGATCACAACCCCGGTTGCTAGTCTATTATTGGATAACGGAGGTGTAGAGTAGGTTTTCCTTCCACCTGTAGTGGACTAGTTTTAGTGTGTCTTTCATGAAGAATTATAAGGGTTTTCACATGATAGGGATGTTGAATTTACCATTGATCCCATGTTATAGAATGATCTAGTTTCTATTCCATCTTACAGAATATCACTGATAGAGCATCAAGAGATCAAGACTCAACTAAAAGATTTTGAGGACATGGAGATAAACCATCCGAGTACGTCTCCTTGGTGTTCCCTAGTTTTTTTTCTAACAAAGAGAAGAGGGCTCTGCACTTGTGTGTTGATTATTATAACTTGAACCGAATGATTGTCACAAACTGATATCCTCTTCCACAGATCGATGATCTATTTGACTAGTTGAGGGAGACTTGTGTCTTTTCCAAGATATACTTTAGATTAGGGTATCTTCAGTTGGGAGTTCAGACTTCAGATATACTGAGGACAGATTTCAAAAACAATTATGGCATATATGAGTTCATTATAATGTCATTTTAATTGATGAATTCACTGGCAGTGTTTATTGCCTTTATGAATAGTATCAACCATTCATACCTTGATCGTTTTTTGGTAGTGTTAATTGATGAAATCTTGTTGTACTCCAAGGTCCATAAAGATCAGGCCCAATATATAGACATCATCTTAAGTACACTAAGAGTGAATCAGTTATACACCAAGATATCTATTTCTCAATTTTTGATTTATTAGGTACACTTGTTGGGTCACATCATCTCAAAGGAAGTTGTTTCTGTGGAATAAAAAAAAGTTCAAGCAGTGGTTTCTTGGGAGAATCCCAAGAACTTATTCGATATCTGTAGCTTTATGGGGTTGGATGGATATTATCAGAGATTTTTTAAAGAAATTTCCCATTCGGAAGAATATATTTCAGGCTTGACCAAAAAGGGGATAAATTTTTATTTTTCTTAAGAATGTGAGAATGCTTTCCTATAGTTTAAGAATCATTTAACATTGACACCAATCTTGATCCAACCTGATCCATGTGAAGATTATACAGTATATTGTGATGCTTCTGGGATGGGGCTTGGAGAAGTGTTGATGTTGGGAGATTGATTTGTGGTCTATGGGTCTCTACAGTTGAGGTCACTTGAATCGAACTACCCTACACATGACCTCAAGTTGGAAGCATTGGTTTGTGATTTAAAGTGTTATTGGAATATTATGGATTTATTGGCTGGGATGCACATTGTCGTTCAGGGGAGTTATGAGAAGACTAATCTCATATCGGTTTTAGTGGATTCATCACATTTGAGATCGATCAAATACAGGAAGTATGAGGATATAGAATGTTTGACCTTGAGGTAATTCCTTGAAGGTAGGGATTCACCTTCCGATTAGAAAATAGATGAGGATGAGGTCATAAATTTTAGGAATTAGTTTGTTGTACCTATGAGCATGCAGGAGGAGATGATGCATGAGTTTCATGCCTCTAATTGTTTGGTACATCTAGGTGTGACCAAAATTTACCATGACATATGATGACAGTTTTGGAGGCTAGGCATAAAAAGGGAGATAAAGGGGTTTGTGACACCATGCTAAACCTGTCAGTAGGTAAGGTTTGAGCATCAATAGCTTGATGGTTTCTTGCATTTTTTACCCTTTATAGAGTGGAAGGGGGATGATATGACCCTATAATTTGGGGTGGGTCTCCCAAATAAACCTTAGAATAATGATTCTATTTGGGTGGTTGTAAACTGTTTGATGAAAGTAGCACATTTATTACTTATATGGGAAACCTTTATAGTGAAACAATTTGGAGAAATGTATATTCAAGATATGGTATATCTGCATGGGGTGACATAGACTATTATTTTAGACCATGAATTATGTTTTAAAGTGTGATTCTAGAATATATTACAGAGGGCGCTTGGTACATATGTTTTTTTAGTATGGATTTCTAGTCGCAGACAGATGGGTAGTTGGAGAGTAATATACAAGTGACTGAGAATCTACTGTGAGTGTGTGTTCTAGACTTCAGAGGGTCTTGGGAGAAGCACCTTAAACTAGTGGAGTTTTCATATGACAATAATTGTTGGGAAAATATATATATTTCACCATATGAGGCCTTTTATGGTAGTCCATGAAAATCGTATATATGCTAGATTGAGGTAGGTGTGCCTGAGTTGTTAGGACTGAGACTCATGCAGGAGAGATCAGAGAATGTTCAGCTAATTCTAAAACATATGGCTATAGTTCTGAGTAGATAAAATATGTATGATGATAGATGTTGACAACCCATAGATTTGAAAAAGGGTTATCTTGTATTCCTTTGAGTGTCACTTAGATTTTTCCACCGCATGATATGGAGATAGGTCAAGTTAGTGGCCAGGTTTTTTGTACAGTTTGAGGTTGTGGAGAGGATCAGGACATTTTCATTGTGATTGGCTCTTCTAGAGAAATATAATGTTATATGTAATGCTTTCCAGGTTTCACAACTTTGGTAGTATCACCTGATCCTTATCATGTGATCGATGTGGATGATTTTGATCTTGAGATAGATGCATCCTTTGAAGAGCATCTGATACATGTGTTGTATCGTAGTGATAAATTTTTAAGGGAAAAGAACGTGCTCAAAGTTCATATAATGTGGAAACATGGCCATGTTTAGGAAGAAACATGGGAGAGATAATTAGATATTCAAGCTCAATAGATCAATCTTTTTACTGAGATCCTTAGAGATTCTTGGGAGTGCCGCTTGAGGATGATCTCTTATAAGGTAGCGAGATTTTAAAACCCCAACCTTTTATGGAAATGACTCCATCTTGATTTAAGTTTTTATTTTTTTATTTTTTTAGAATGTTTTTTTAGGATTTACCTTGGGGTTTGTTTGGGTGAAATTGAGAAAAATTGAAGGGAGAAGGGTAGTACATTGTTGGTACATGGTTATCCCTAACTGTGCGCCCCAACACAACAAACTATGCAGCCCTAGATAGAGAGGAAAGTTAGCACATAGTTTTTCAAATATTATTCCTTCTTAGGAGAAACCATTCACCCCTATAGTAGTAATTCCCATTTTAGTCACACAGTTAGGGGAAACTGTATGACCCTATCTAGTAAACCTTGTGTGACTTTTTATGTCACAGAAAAATTAGTTTTAAAATTACCCAAACACCTGAAACTCACCCAAATTGAACCTCATTTGACCCTTGGTTTAATTTTGCAATTTTGGAGTCTCTAAATGAATTCCAAGCCCTCTTAACCTCCATTAATTGTTATTTGAATCTCAGATTGAAGATCTACACCCCTCCAAGTAAGAGGATCTCATCACGCTTGGTTTCTAGTCCTCTTCCTTTTTTATCCCATTCAAGTATGGTTTATTCTACCTCTATTTTTTGGATCTTCATCTAGAGATTTAATCTAGATATATATTTAAAGAATATTTATTTTTTTATCTTTATTTATGGATTTATATTTAGATATCATTATATGTTTTTTTTCTGATCAAATTTTGGGGATTTCCATTGGCAAGAATTCTTCAATAAACATGAGGTAGGTGGTCTATAATTCAAACCCCAAAGGCTTTATATAAATCATGTATTTGTAATTTTAGAATTGCTATTATATGTTTGAAAATTATGTTCTAGATTGAATTAATTAATTTTGTTAATTAAATAATTGGGGGGATGTGAAATTAGGGATATTTAGAATTATATATTGAGATAATTAATTGTAGAATAAATTATTATCTATTGAGATTTAAGAATAGAGATAACTAATTAAAGAATTAATTTTTTTATATCGAGATTTGAGAATTGAGAAAATTAATTGTGGAATTAATTATGAAATATTGATACTATGATTGAGATAATTAATAGTGTAATTAATTTTAAGATTTTGAGTTTGTGGGTATTGATTAAATAATTTATGAATTAATTAATGGTATTGATGTAATTAATTAATTTTGGAATTAATTTCAGGGATTTATGTGATAAACTAATTTTTGAATTAGTTGTGAAATTGGGGTGGTTAGTTAATTGTTGAATTGGCTAATATAATTGATGTTATTAATTAATTTTATAATTAATTAATGTTTTTGATTTGATTAATTAAATGTAAAATTAATTAATTTTATTGATTTGATTAATTAATTGTGTAATTAATGAATATTATTAATGTGATTTATTAATTATTGAATTAATTAATTTCATTGATGTGATTAGTTAATTACTGAATTGACTAATGAAATTGTTGTGCTTAACTAATTTTTGAATTAGTAATGTAATTAATGTGATTAATTAATTGTTTAATTAACTAATGATATTGATATGACAATTTAATTTTTGAATTAACTAATAAAATTGTGTTGTTTAACTAATTTTTTAATTTGTAATGGAATATATGTGGATAATTAATTGTTGACTTAATTATGTGTTGATTAATGGTAATATGGTCATTCAATTATGAAGTTAGTAATGTTAGCATGGTCATTTAGTTGAGAAATAAAGAATGGGAACATGTTCATTCTAATGTTTGATGTATGAATGGTAACATGGGAATTAAACTATGAATTAATGAATGGTAACATAGTATTTCAATGGTATAAATTAATTAATGGTAACATGATCATCCAATCATGTGAATTAATAAATGGTAACAATGGAATTTTGAGACATGGTGTTCCTTGGGAATAGTTCAAACTATGACATGGGCCGAAGAAGGTATTGAGATATAGGTGTTTGTAGGAACCTGGGGGTTTATGAGGTTAAATAAAGAATATTTGACAATATCATAATATTTTATTTTATAAATTTTGATTTATTATTTATATAAATGCATACACAATTATTTTACTAGATATTATTTTAGAATTCATTTGTGGTGGCCTAATGAGTTGTAATCACACCGTAGTCAGGATGCCTCATCAATACCTGGATAGATTTTATGGTTATAGTCCTAGATAAGGGAAAGTATGGTGATTTAGGTGGTTGAGTGAGGATGGATCATGGATGAGGGAACCATACATGGTTCGGGGCCCGTTTGGGAGTCATCAATGTCTTTACTTTTGATTTTTCATTTTAACACATGAAACATACATTAGAATGAGACATTTATTATTAATTTGGATATTGTATCTTCATTTTTTGTCATCATGTGATATTGGAAACCTTCATGTTATTGTTATATATTTGGTTTTTTTTTATTTATTTTTTGTTGTTGTTTTACTCTAAAAAAGAGGGTATAGACATCGTATTACTAATATTAAACCCTTTCTACTAGTCTATAGCCTCTGTAATATGGGGAGGTGATCTTGAGGTCATGTAGTGAACCGCCTTAGGGCACCAATGTCCGGTACACGATTCAAGACGTTACACACATGGTGTGGTCGATTTGATTGAATTTTCATGTTTTTATTTTAAATTGGTATTTTAGTTCAAAAAAAATTCACTCACTAAAAACCAATCAAACAGACTATTATTGTCTTGATACATTATTAAACTATTCTATGAGTCATATTTCACATGTTGTAATCAACAGCATGTCAATCTAGCACATGATGTGGCTCGTGTGATTTAAAGTACGTGTTTTCGGTTTAAAAGTGAATTTTTTTATTAAAATCTGAATCACTCACTAAAAACCTTTAAAAAAATTTTATAGTCATTATTCATTAGAAAAATGATCCATAAATAACTTTTTACATACAGGAATCAATTGTATGTCAATTTGACACAATGTATGCCTAGTATGAATCAAAGTGTCTGTTTTTAGTTTAAAAGTGACATTTTAATTCAAAACATGTTTCACTCAGAGTATAATAATAAAACACACATAGATTCTCCTTATTCATTTGTAAAATGATCTATAAACCATTTTTGATATGTTGGAATAATCCACACATCAATATGACACATGGTGTTCCTAGTAGGACTCAAAGTGTATGTTTTTAGTTTGAAAATGTCATTTTAGATAAAAACATGTGTTGATCACTAAATTAGAGAAAACACACCCATGTTGTCTTAATATTTTATAAAAAGTATCCATAAGTCATTTTTTACATATAAGAATTGACCAAAAATTAATCTAACACATAATGTACTCGTATAACTCAAAGTGCATGTTTTTAGTTTAAAATTGATCATTTAGTGTAAAATATCTATCAAATAATAAAAAAATACAAAATATGATTGAATTATATTAATAATTTAGAAAACCTCTCCATGAGTCATTTGTAATGTGTAATAATGAATCACACATCAGTCTGATGCGCTGTGTTCTCAGTGTGACTAAAAGTTTGTGTTTTGATTCAAAATCGACATTTTAAGTTAGAATAGGCATCACATAATCATAACTAATAAAAATTTCTACCATTATGTTGAAACATAATAAAAACATTCTATAAATCATTTTTTATAATTCAAAATCAACCACACATCAATCCAATACAAGGAGTGCCCGGTATGAATCAAAGATCATGTTTTCAATTTAAAGGTGACACATTAGTTAAAAATGTTCCACACTTACTGAAAACTGATAAAACAAACTTGGACTATGTTAATAATTTAGTAAAATTAGTCATAAGAAATTTTGTAATTACACATATTACTTTAAAATCAATTTGACACATGGTGTGTCCAATAGGACTGTAAATGAATGTTTTAAGTTAAAATCAACATTTTAGTACAAAATACACTTCAAATACTAAAAACTAATAAAACTCGCTCTAATTGTCTTGATAATTTATAAATATTATCTATTTTTTCATTTTTCATTTTTATTAATTATCCTCTCATTAATCGGATACATGGTGTGTCCGGTATCACTCAAAGTGCTTGTTTTTCATTTAAAAGTGAATTTTTTTAAAAAAAATGGGCCACTCACTGAAAACTAAAAAAATGAATTTAGACTGTTTTAAAACATTATAAAATTTGTCCATAAGTCATTTTTTTTATAAATCAGTCACATGTGAATCTAAAACATAGTATGACCCACATGACTCAAAGTGAATGTTTCCGATTAAAAATGACATTATAGTTAAAAAGATATCATTCATTGAAAACTAAGAAACAAATGTGGATTGTGTTCATATTTTATGTAAACTATCCATAAATCATTTGTGATTTATAGTAATAATTTGTGCATCAAAATGATACACCTTGTGATCGATATGGATCAAAGTATGTGATTTCAATTTAAAAATGATATTTTAGTTAAAAACATGTATCACTCACTAAAAATAAGAAAAAAATAATATTGTATTTATACTTTTTTAAAATGTTAAACAAGTCATTTTTAACGTGTAAGAGTCAACCAAACATCAATCTAACTTATGATGTGGATGGTCTGATAGAAATTCAATGTTTTTATTTAAAATAAATATATTAGTCCAAATCACACATCACATACTAAAAACTAAGAAAACATGCTTGTATTGTCTTGATAATTTAGGAAAAATATCCATAAGTCATTTTTTACATGTACAAATCCACCACAAATCGATCTGACACACAATGTTTTCGGTATGACTCAAAGGGCACATTTTTAGTTTAAAAGTGATAATTTAGTTCAAAACATGTTTCTCTCACTAAAAACTAAGAAAACACACTTAGATTGTTCTGATACTGTAGTAAAATGATCCACTAATCATTTGTGATGTGTAGGAATCAACAACATGTCACTTAGACACACAGTGTTCTCTGTATGACTTTAAGTGTGTGCTTTACGTTTAAAATTCGCATTTTAGTTCAAAAAAAACATCACATACTCATAAATAAGCAAACTTAAACTTTAAAATAATGATCCATATTTCATTTTTGAATTTTATGAATCAACTGAATTTCAATCTAACACACGATGTTCCCAGTGTGACTCAAAGTGCTTGTTTTCAGTTCAAAAGTGAAATTTCAGTTCAAAAACATACATCACTCACTTAAAAATGATCAAACTCACTAAGCCTATCACGATACTTTAGGAAAACAAACCATAATTCTTTTTTATAGTTATTAATAAAAACAATGTTAGTCTGATACATAATATTCCCAATATGAATCAAAGTGTATGTTTTTAGTTTAAAATATACATTTTAGATCAAAAATGATCATCCCTCGTTGAATACCAAATAACCACCACTTATATTATCTTGATACATAAGGAAAATGATCCCAAATTCATTTTGGAGTTAAAAATTAACTTCACTTTAGTCTGACATGTGGTGTGTCTCATATGATTGAAAGTGCATGTTTTTATTTAAAATCAAAATTTTAATTCACATAAAACATAACCTACTCAAAACTAATTAAACATCATCATATTTTTTTATTAATTTATAAAAATTATTCATGATTCATTTTTGTTTTTTACTCATCAATTTCACATCAATCATACACACATGTTCTTCGTGTGACTTAATGTGTGATTTTTCGATTTAAAAGTGAAATTTTAGTTGAAGATAGTTATCTGTCACTAACCACTAATAAAACCTACTAATATTGTTCTAATACATTAGGAAAACTATCCATAAATATTTCTTGATGTATAGAAATCAGTTTCACATCAACACATAATGTTCCCAATATAACTCAAAGTGTATGTTTTCAATTTAAAAGTTACATTTTACTTGAAAACCCGAATCACATACTCATAAATGATAAAACACATTTGGATTCCCTTGATAATTTTGGATAATTATCCAAAAGTTACTTTTGAAATGTATGAATCAACCACAAGTCAATCCAATACATGATGTTCCCGGTATGACTCCAAGTGTGTGATTTTAGTTCAAAAGTGATATTTTAGTTCAAAACCTTTTTCAATAGTTGAAACTTAAAAAATACACTAGGATTGTCCAATAAATCAAAAATATTATTCATAAATTAATTTTGATGTGTAAGAATTAGGTTCAATTCACTATGATAAATAGTGTTCCTTGTATGACTCTAACTGTTTGTTTTTAGTTTAAAATCACATTTTAATTCAAAACACACATTACGCACTAAAAATTAATAAATCATCATCATATTATATTGATACTTTACGAAAATGATATATAAGTAAGTTTTGATTTTTATGAATCAATTAAACATAAATTTAACACATAGTGTATCCGGTATGATTCAAATTTCATGTTTTTAGTTTAAAAGTGAAATTTTATTTCAAAAACATGTGTCATTCACTGAAAATTGGGAAAACTAGGTCGTTTTTATTTATAATTTTATGAAAATATCCAATAAGTAAATTGTAGAATGTATAAATTAACTTCATCTTAGTCTGACACTAAGTTTGACCACTATGACTAAAAGTTTATGTTCTTATCTAAAATTGACCTTTTTGATCCAAACACACATCACATACTCAAAACTGGGAAAATTTTCTTGTGTTGTCTTAATACTTTTGGAAAACTGTCCATAATTAATTTTTGATGTGTATGAATCATTCATAGGTTAATCTAACACAAAATGTGCCTACTATGACTCAAATGGGGTTTTTTCAATTAAAAATAACATTTTATTAATGCATTATATCATATTTATGTTCAATTTAATTAATTATATTATAACTAACATAAGTTTTTCTATCTATAAGGCTAAAAAAAATTCGAGGAGTGTTTATTTTTTCTTCAACTGGTTGCATGGTCAAACTCTTTGAAGGGGGTATGAAGAAAATGAAATAATGTTTTTGAATTTTTTTATGTTTGACATAAATTTTATACATACCAATGTAATCATATATACCTATGTAATTACAAATACCATTTTTTTAATTCTTTAAGTGTTGTACAATTTTTTTGTATATTTTATGGGAAATTTAATTTAAATTTAGTGGAACGATTTTTTATTTCAGTGTTCTATAAATTATTGCAGCACACTACTGCAACTGAGCTTTTATCTGCACTAAAAAATCCATTGATGAAATATACATACAACAATTTTGATAAAGGGACCATATTATCTGTATTTTTTATAAAATATTAATAATATTTTATTAGTGTTATTTTTGTCCCTGATAAAATCCAATAGCTTTTAAATGTACTTATAATATCAATAATTTTTTATCACTAATGATGACCATTTCTAGTGTTGGTGATGATATTATCTATAATAGTGATTTCTTTGGATATATTTCATTCTCATTTTAATATTTTTATGGAATAATTCATTATTTATTATTCCAACCATAAATATCATGACTTGTAATTGTGTTACTTCTCCCACTATATATTATCCAAAACTGAGCATCTGAGCTCACTCTTTTATATTGTTTTCCTTTCCCCATGAAACATAGGTGAAAACTTAGAATAAATTCATGGATATTATAGAATGAATAATAAATTTCTCATCAAGCACTTAAGTGATATTTTATGTTTTTAAATGTAATATGTATGATATGTATGTATACACTCTTCTGAGACTACTAAATTATTGGACCCTATGTTAAGTGATCTCTTTTATTTTGTACCAATGTAGTAATAGAACCTCCAGCTTTGGGCTACTATATTTTTGGGGTTGTTATATGTTATATTTTTAAAATATGTATCATTGTACAAGAAATTTATCTCATATGATATACAAAATAAATTTCACATTGATTTTTATTATACATGGTATTTTTTTAAACAAAGTATAGCATGCTAATTAAATTTATCACATTTCAAATATGAGTTAATTTTCATTTTCTAAAGTCTATCATTGAATGAAAACTTTAATAATTTCATATTATACATATAAATTTTATTTTTTACTATAAAATACATTTATATCACGGTGTAGAAGAGTTAAATTATATATTTTTTAAATATGAATAATTTTCCCTCAGATAGATTTTAATCATTAAAAACAATGTAATATTTATCTCATGTCACATATGGGATAAATTTAATTTTCTAAAACATTAACTAATTAAGATGAAATTTATCTCATGATGTACTGGAGATTAAATTCATTTTTTAATGTGTCATTTTACATGAGATAAATTTCAAATATTAAGATATACAAAAAATTAAAATTTATCTCATTCCTTACAAAAGATAAGTTTAAATTCAATTATTTATTTTAATTAAAATTTATATCATCACATGCATTATATAAATTTTATTTTATTAAATATTTATCATTATAGATAAAATTTTTCTTACAATACAAAATTTCATTTTTAAATATGTAATATAGTATGTGAATTCTATCTTATCTCATAAATGAATATATTTAATTATTTAAAATATGTTTCAATAAAATCAAAACATGTGTATTAGATCAATATATTTTTTAAAAGATACATTGTTATATATAAAATTTATCTAAAATCATACTTGTGGCAGAATTCATTTTTTAAAATATATAACATAATGTGTGAAATTTATATCAACTTGTAATGTTCTTTAATAATTGTTGTTTTTATTTTTATGATTTTTTGTTCAATTTTTATTAAAAATAAAGACATTTTTTATTAAATTATATATATACTATACTCAATTTTAAGACTACACATTAAATATGAGACATAATGAATATGATATTTTTAGACCCATCCTATACATCCTTGGACTCCTATGTCCTAGTCCATTTGTTTTTTTATTTATTTGAAATTAATTTAAATTATCTTAATAAAGTAATGTCAATTTTAATGATGATGGGATAAGTAGGTGGTAAAATTACATTGAGGGGTCAATTTGAAAATTTTATTCATAAAATTACATGGCTATTATTAATGTATGATTTTTGTAGACTTTCATCATCCCATCTCACATGGCATGCTAGGCAGTCAGTCAACTCTCTGGATCTATATATGTAAAATTTTAATTAGAAAATTATTTATTTTTTTTGTACTTAAATACACATCCAAAAAAATTATGGGTAGTGAAAAAATGATGAAAATACTTGGTCAATCTTAAGTGTAGGAAAACAAGTTAATTATGTCTAAAAACTTAAATCTTCATATTTCATGCAATTTCCATCTTTATTTCCATTCTTCCTTAGAGTTGTTTTTAGTCAACATTACTCAATGTTCCTTTCCTTAAGATGGATATATTGATAATATCATACATTAATACTTTTATTTTAGTATTTTGACCATAAATAGTACAACAATAAGTAGCTTGAAATAGGATAGTCAGATGGAGATAACTGAAAAACCTTGAAGGGTCTTAGTCATAAAACTAATAGAAATAAAAATCACTCAACACAGAAATATAAATATCCTAATGATTATTATAGAAATTACTTGACTTCATATAAAAAACATTATTGAGTTTTATGGGTTTTTAAAAACGTCTCCATGCATAAAATGTGGTGGAAAACAGTACAAAACCTAATGTCAGAAGATTTGTCCTGAGAAGTTTATAAGAATAAAGATAAAAAATAACATATTTTTGTAGATGCTTAACCTTAAATTTAATGGTTAAGGAAGTCCATTCAATGAGAAATAATGACTTCTCACCTTCAAATGTATCCACAAGTTATCAAAATCATCAAGAAATATTAATGGAATGATATCTCATTTATTTCACAGCCTACTAGAATATTGTTGTTAATAGAGAATGAGAAAGTAGAAAGTTTCGTATTAGGATTTAAAAACATGTAAAATAATATCCAATACAACTTTGGATATCTTCCAAAACTCCATTTAGATACATTATCAGATAAATAAATCAGTTTTATATAAAAAATTTCATATAAAAAATACTCATACACATAACCTTTTATATGAACTAATTACCTACATAGTATTAAAAATGATTATTAATTACAAATTAATATCCATAATAAAAGAGTGGCCTCTAGTAGAGTTTCAATGCAACTTAAGCTACCAAGAGAGAGGGTAATATCTATTAGACATATGTTACATAATTGGTTTATAAGGATGGAACAACAATTTTTCAAATAATTATAATACATTGGAAATTGTATTCCCAAGATCAATATGCTATGAAAAGACAAAACCATGTATAAAAAAATGAATACTGGTATCTTTCATAGAATGTCATTGATTATTCTTTCATTAGTCAAGTGTTTTAGAAAGATCTATAAGGAATAACTAAATGAATCTTTTGTCTAACATGTATCCATAAGTTAATGAAATCACTAAGCACTAGGTTGAGATTTTACAAAAAAAACATGGTATACAAGTACCTCTCGGTAAATGAG
Source organism: Viscum album (assembly GCA_963277665.1). Lineage (NCBI taxonomy): Eukaryota > Viridiplantae > Streptophyta > Magnoliopsida > Santalales > Viscaceae > Viscum > Viscum album. The sequence continues at coordinate 1,101,899,281 of OY728131.1, read as the reverse complement.
GGTGATGAAGAAAGTGATATTCAAGGGAGAAAGTGAATCATCGAAATTCTTTCTCAAGGATCATGTAGCCATTAACATGGTGACTACCTCTTTATATAGGTCTCAAGAAACTTTTGATCCTTCTGTAGAATTTATGTCTATGTTTATAATTTAATACTAAATGTATTATGGTTATAACTTCTTGTAACCATCGGTCAATAAAAATCCCATTATATTCATCATATAAAATGAACAAAATCAATGATAGATTATATGTAATATTATTCGAATGATAACACTTAATTTTCAATTTAAAAGATAAATTATAGGGTGTAATATGAATTATAAAATATAATTATTCATGCCCAATGATACAACCATTTCATACAATATGATCGGATTAAAGAATTTACCTAAAATATATAATTCATGCCTTGTGATATACGCAAACTAATGGAAAATGATATACCTTTTTTCCTCAATTTCATACCATATGACACACATAGACATGAATATTTATAAGTGTGTGTGTGTGTGTGAATTTATCATACAATCTGATATATTCTAATTTACAACATATGTAAATAAGGTTGTACTCCATATCTCTTTAAATCTGTCAATTGTACTAAAGCCTCAAATACTTTGTATAATTTCCCCTTATATTTTATCAGATACGATACATTATGAGACAATATTCAAAAAAAATTGGATATTTCAAAACCAATTTTTGAAAGATATCATCAATTTCACCTTGTATCACTTAATATGAAATAATTTGGGGATAACCATCCAAAACTTCTTTTAGATAAAATCTAAATAGATTTTTTTAGTTTCTCTTTGATTTTCATAAAACTTAATCCCTATTCAGTTAAACATAAAGTGTGAAACCATGTGACGTTTTAGTGATGAAAAAAATTATAAGTTTTAAATTCATAAATTTAAGAAAATAGAGACCTTTAGAAAAGAAACAATGTTACTCAAACAATAAAGAAATGTGGTGTGATATCCATAAAACACATGTATCTATATACCAGTATCCACCAGTTGTATCATATACAAGAATGCATTTTCATATGATCAATTTTTCCAAAACATCAAGTGAAAATAAGAAATTTTGTATTTCAATCCCATATAACCTACTCATATGTATTAAATTTTATGAGTATAGATTGACGAGGTAAATGAATACATCACATTTCATTCACCATAAGGAATGATCATATCACGTGCCCCTCATCTAATGGATAATCATATCACATGTATTATCTAGGCACAACCAAAGACTTATTTGGTCTATCTTAATCAAGGGTCTGGATTACATACTCATTATACTAGAGGAAAAAAATCCCATCTTGGTTAAGTCTCAATTGATGTCATTATCAACAACATACCCAAAAATCCCTTGATTAGCTAAACCTAAAGTCTAGTGTAAGATAGGTATAAAAGTAAAAAGTTTCTAATTATATGGATATTTATAAAATTGGGTATATATAAATCCCAATATGTAACAAACACCTTTAGTATACCAAATACATAGTGTAAGACGCTATATGTGGTATACGTGGGGGGTCATCCATTGAACAAAACTTATTTTTTACCTCATGAAAATATTTCATATGTAACAAAACAACACTAGTAACATTATTCCATTGGTTATCTTACTACATTGTAATAAGATACAAGAGATCATATCCTAAAGGATCAAATAGTTTAGCAGTCTTGAGATATTAGAAATATACATGATTCTAACATTGTATTTAAAAACATGAAATAAAACTTAAAATTTTGGTGATAACATTATTATTTCATCAAGTATATACCTAAAATAATTCATATATACCTTTTTTGTATCACATGGAAAGGAAAAAAATAAATAGTGAGATCAGATGCTCAGTAAGGGAAAGCATACAACATAATCTATCACATAATAAATAAATCATGAATAATATACAAAGATAAAAAATAATCAAATATGCCATATAACTATTATCATAAAAGGGGAATATATCAATGGATGAAATAATAACCTAAACAATCATGTGAATAAAAATAAATAATTTCATAATAATTGAATGTGTAATGTTAGACAAAATAATATTATCATCAAGGCCTAGTGTCATGACATCATACATAAATAGGTAAGGTGTATTCCAAATACTTCAACAAATTTTTATAATGTGACCCCCCAATGATTCTAGGGGCTATAATAGGACCCACCAATCACTTACTAAGTTCAATTCATTCATTATATGAAATAAATGAAAAAATGTTCAACACAAAATTAAATTAAACATTCATATTGAAAATAATCATATGAAATGTTAATATTTTCCAAAAGTTAATAAATAGAACAACATGATCCAAATCCATATAGAGAAATAAGGTGGATTATATCATTATAGTATATCCATTTTAAAGTATAATAAACATAAAAGGATATTAATGTAGACAAAAATAAATTTAAAATAATAATCAATCCTTTCTTTGAATACATGGGAAAAATCGTTTTATTTTGATAAAATTTTAAATAACTTTTTTTGAAATATTAATAAAATTATTTTCATTGAAAAAAACCATGGAAAATTATAAAGAAATATTCAAGTAAAATATTATTCATGATGGTTATAAAATACATTTGTGTTATATAGACAAAGATTATGTTCACTATTTTAGTAAAAAGTACCTCATTCAAAAAATAACAAGAAGATTCCATTTTAAATTTTTTTATAGAATGTAAAACATTGGTAAATATTCCTTTAATTAATCATTAAAAAATATTACAAAAATTATTGATTTTTTTAAAGAAAATATAGACCTGGAAGACAAATATTCTGATCTGAAGAGAGAAATAAAGCCAGTTCACCTTAAAAACATTCTTTCAGGATTTTGTGTACATAAAATGAGTAAAATGAAAGGTAAACCTATAATTTATATAAATAAAAAAAGGATAGGAAAGTAAATAATATTTTTGGGCGATTTATCATTTATTTTGATCATCATAAATTTAATCATAGACAATATCAATAAAAAGAGAGATTGTAACATAAAATTCTTACTAATCTGGTAACTTTTGAATCATAACCCCATGAAAGAAATAACTATAAAAAAAATTTCTAATACCAGGAATATAAAGATATTACTAATATGACATATCCCTAGGTAAGTATATATATATCCCATTAATTAAGGAAGTATTTAATATGACATATGTCTCATTGGAACAAAAGTGAGAGGAGAAACCCTTACCTCAAGCCTGAATTTCCACATACATACTTTAACTCCTTTATAATAAATTTAAATTAAGTCTTTTCATGATTAATAACATTTTTTAAGTTTTATTTCCTTTTTGTATACCACTTTATTTCATTTATTACTATGTATTATATAATTAGTGAATTGGTTATGTTCATGTTGGACATTTTAGGGTCCTTTAATTTATAAACTCAAAATAACATCAATATGTTGAACATGGTCAAAGGTCTCAGGGTTATATTATATCTATAATATTAATCATGATATAATTATACTTTTTATATATTTAATATAATTTTAGAATCATCCATGAAAGGAGAACTTGGAAAATTAATCACATTTCTTTGTTGAGGTAGTAATCCACATGTATGCACGAGCGACATTATCATTTTTTAATAAGTGGAAGGGTAAGAATGTATTTTTTGAGTTGGTGTTCTAGAAAAAAATTGTACTTTATATTACATGTATATTATAATATTTTAATATTCATATGAAATATTATTATATATTGTTCATTTTATTTATGAATTTAATGAAATAATATCCTAGAGAGTATGTTGCATTGATAACATCCTAGAGTTTCCCTACTATGAAGAGAATATTGAAGTGTTATATAGATATTCTTAAAATAAGTTATATGTTCAAATAAAATACTATTATAGGACACATATAATATTAATTGTCTAGTACAAGTACTCATAAGCTGGTGAGACTTCTTTTATTAAAGTTCAATCTTGGTAATCTCCAAGACAAAAGATTATGATAACAGACCCACCTATAAGAATTATACATGTTTTTGTGTCATCGTATATTCCAATATAATTTTTTTTAAAGGATCTTATAATTTAAGATTATTATTAACACATGTTATGACTCATTCACTTATATTTCTTTCTAAAACCGTAATGATGCCATTCATAATGAAGTTGGGTATATTGTGTTCTTCAAAAGTGATGTGTTATTAAATAATAATACAACAAAGGATTTACCTCTTCCATATATATGGTAGTTGATATCTCGGTCCATTAATTGAAATGGAACCATCAAATTAAATTCCTTATCCATGGTTTAATGGTGATTTTATTTCCGATAGTCAAATAAAGATGTATTATGCATATAGGCTGATGACATATATTTTCCACTTTCTAGATGACATATTCTGACCTAGGGATTATATTAGACAATAAGAGTTTGTAGGTGGTTTTTGATGTCATGACATTAAGTTCTTTCTCTTGGTTACCTTGACCAATTTTTAGATTTTAATCTTGGATATTATGCAATCCCACCAAATGACATTGAGAAAGAGTCCTAAAGGGTCACACGCTAAATGTTTCCCTTGATCTTGATTAAATTATATTTTTATTTAATTATTGGTATAAAAATTATTCTCAAGATAATGGAATAATTTTATTTAAATCTTATTGATTGTAAATATTTTATAAATATTTATTCTCTAGAATAATAATATAAGAATTATTTCTGAATAAATATTTAATTTAAAATTTATTCGGGTATTTGATAAATTCTAAGAGGGTTGAATGGACCAAGATCATGTCTGATGATAGATAATAATTCATAAGTAGGTAAAATAATATTTATTATCACGCCAATTTGTGAAATACATAAAATAATATTATTATTAATATTATTATGGAATGGCATCAGGAATATTTTATTATATTATTTAAGGGATGAAATGTAATTAAATAATATATCAACCTAAACCCTAACTCTATAAATATATTTTTATGTCTGTTCTTTAGAGTTAATTTATAATATATAATAATTGTGCGCAATAGACTTCTGAGTTTATTATTTCTTCTATCTTCTTCTCAAGAATGAGAATAAATCCTTCAAGACCAAAAGACCATATATGGATAAAGAAAAATAATACAATACAATTGAACCACTATGCTAGCACTTGTTTTTCCATCAACAATTGTTTGGAGATCAAATAAGAACATGTGGATCACTGTTAGAGATATTCTACATTATGATCCTATAATCATGATGATGTTAATATGAAAAGGGTTTTTTAGATGATCAGAAAAATATTCATTGAAGAAATTTCAAATATGAGGTAATATTTCTTCAGATATAATATAAATTAATTATAAATTTGATATTAAAAGTTCCTCTATAAGTTTTTGGGATATTTTATGTCAATGTTTGATGAAAAAAATTCATTGTTCTTGAAGTTTATGTCTTGAAAAAATGGTTAATGGTCCTTAAAATCCAATAAAATATTTATGGTAATTTACCCACATGGGTCTTTTGTTATGTCTAGAACCTTCAATTAGAATCAGAGTAACCACATTTTATGTTTATAATTATTTATATGAGTATTGATCGATTAGGTGTAATGGTTGTTAGATATTTCATTTCCAGATTATTAATTATTTAATTTGATGTTTAATTAACATGATTTTTACATTTTAATTATTTCATTGAAGTTTCATATTTTCTAAAAGGAATAAAAACAGATGAAGATTGACCACAGATTCCATGATGAAGTGCCAAGGATTCTGGCCAATGAGACAAGTTTACATGGTCTTTAGCCAGATTACATGAAGTGTACCCAAGTTAACTACCACGGACATGTCATCAGATACAAGAAATGTCAAGTAGTTATTATATTAGGTGAATTTATTGTGCATCACTTGTACATTAGGAAAACTTTGAACACAACTTGTCAGATTAAATGGAATATAGATTCAATACAAGTCATGTAGTCTATACTGTTTAGAGGTAAAATTCACACAAAATGTGTGGTCAAATATACATCTTTTCCCCACATGAGACTGATATCCTATAATATTAATGAAACACATCTCATATAGCTAGTTTAAATAACATGTATTTCATTATTTACCACATTTGAAATGCACATCAAGACATTTGGTGTGTTATGCAGACAGACGACTAGTGGAACATGCTATGTATAGATGGAGAACAAGTTGTGAGGTACCATGTCCAAAACACATGCAAAGTCCTTTGTTGGGTTATAAGGACACATGAAATGCATGATAAATGACATGAAACTAGTTAGTATACATCGTATAGTTCGATTGACGTACATGATGAATCCCCTGGCATTTATCCCATTTATATGAAAACCAAGGAACACAACGTGTAGCTCGTAAGTACACACCATGTAGTATCCCAATAAAATGAATAATTAAATTACATTAAAAAATTTATTTTAGTTTTAAAATATAATTACACTATTGGTTCCAAATGTGTTTTACTATGTAATGATGTTTTTAAAGAATTAATAAATGCTCAATTAATTTAATATAATTATCTAAATTTATTGGTCATATAAATTAATTTTCATGAATGAACTTATAATGGGTATCTCCAAGAGAATTAGTATGGTATTTAAAGTAAAACATAGTTAATTAGTTAATTAATTCAATCATATTTATATTAATAATAAATAATAAATAAAAATGAATGTTAACTAGTGTAATTTTGTGTACTCATTTCATGTGTATGATCACTCATGAGCATGAAAAAGACCATTTTATTATTTGGATTTATTTAATTTAATTTTTTGCATGGGTTTGAAATTATTTAATATTAAATGAAATATGTTTCCCTATGAGTCATCCTTTAATGATTTATCAAGTAGGAACTCTATGTCGATGGTTATTTATGTAATTCCCCTTATCTAATCCTTTGGTTACTCTCACCCATGTGAGAGTAATAAACACATATAATAAAAGCAATATACCAAGGCATGTATAGGTGGTTCAAGATGGAACTAATATGATGTCAACCTAAGTGATACATAGATGGATAGGTGGAATGCTACAAATCATGCTAATAACAGCACAATGAGTTTTCCTCAAGGTTATTATTTCTTTAATAGGATGGGGAAACATCCCCTTTATTATTAAGAAAAGAAATAAATCTTTTAAATATGGTAGATAGGTAACACTTAATTTGACCTGATTGTCCAATATTATAAATAACCATTATATTTTGATGGCCCATAGGTCCATTGGCTTGAAATACAAAGTAAATGACCTAAGGGACAAAGCTAAGTAGCCAAATATTTCATCAAGATTCAATTCTTCCAACCTCCCCCCCCCCCCCCACATTATTACCATCAACTATTGCACTGCACTAAAAAACATGAATTCATAAAAGATAACCCCTCTTTAACCCATGTTTTTGAAGAGGTCCATATGATAGGTGTTAGAAAACCCATAGATATTTTGAGATACCCATCAAGTAATAGTTTCATGTTTCTTTTCCACATAGCCTCTAAGATATGTCACATCGCTAGTTAGGTCATCACCCTTCACATGATGTGTCTCCCCCTATACCAAAAACCTATCATGATGTGATGACCAATTCAACACCATGGAATGTAACCCCTATAAAACAAATGGTTAGTGGGACAATGGATCTATTCCATCACACTTATAACTCTTTAGAGCTGCCCACCTGACAATATTGCATCAAGTTGAACTACCATCCGGATGCACTTCCACAATTGACTGGTCTCATTGCATCATCTGCTACTTAGTGGTGGAACAATGGACTAAGTGATGACCTAAAGGTACTAATCTCCAAAGACCCAAAAATAGTGATCATAGGCCTATGGCAATAAAATAGGTTGACGGCTTGTAAATATCAGGACAAACCCAAATAGGATGTAGGAAGAACCCATGGGGATCTCACCTAATCCACACCTCAGACTCACCCTCACCCGTCAAAATCCACCACCACAACTTCTATTGACCACCGCATCCAAATATCCTCCCATATCTACATAGATCACTAAAGAATCAAGATCTCCACCCATCACTGTAAATATCACATTCATAACTAGATTACCTCCCATATCACCACTACTTCCTTCTTCCACTTCCAGATAACCACATTTTTCATGAATGCCAGCAACTACTACACATGTTTGTTTTTCCTCCATCCTTTGTAAAACAACACCAACCACACACCCCGAGACTTCACTGCCAGCTGAACAAAAAACTAGATCCAAAGAGGATAAGGTTCCTCACACCACTGATGATGACCTCTAACCCCAAACTAGATCCATCGATAACCAAAACTACAAAATAACCTTTAATGAAAACCATTACCAAACCAAATATTCTAGAGACCACAGTCTGAGTGACTCTGAGCTATCACTTCTTGCAATCCTAGAAACTTGATCTAGAGAGCAAGGGTTTTCTCTTACCATATAAGATTACCAAAGACTCTATATATGAAATTGGATTTCTAATATGAATCCACTGGGAAGAAGCGAGGTTTCTAGATATAAGGATGATGAGAAAAAGTACTAGATATGAGGAATGATGTGATAAAAACAATACCAAAAGTAAAATGGAGGAAGAACCATGTTGAAATCCTAGGGAACTCTTAAGATCAGGGGGATCCTGAGAGAACCACCAAAAATTAGTATTTAAAATGTTCCTAGGTTATATGTTGATTATTATCCTCTTAATAAATCATCTATTAGATAAGATCATGATCATGTCATTTATTTATTTATTTAATTATTTATTTAATTCTTTCTTATTCATTATTAATTTTATGGACTCAATGCCATGATCACATAAATAAATAGGTTAATATGAAAATATGGAATTTAAGTAAATGGATAGTGCGTAAACATTTTATCAAAACATAGGTAATCAAATTAGTAAAAAACCGACTTAAAATTAACAAGACAAGTAAAAGATAAAACAAAAAAATATTTACACATAATAAATTAAATCCCTCAACTTAATATTAATTCAGATTAGTCCTTCCATTATCTGAATTAAGATTAACCCATAGTTGAAGTGTTGGTTTGGTCTATGTCAGGCGGACTTTTAATTATTGAGAATTTTCAACTAAGATAGTGGGTCAACCTAACTGAATTTGTATTGGGTTTCACTTTATATGTTTGTCAAATAAAAATTTGGAGGAAAGTTTTGATGAAATACCAGTTAGGATTTATAGATTGGGGATTCCACTAAACAGATCAAAGAGCTTCCAGTTTGTAGTTTGAAAGACCACCAACATAAATACTTTCTCATAATTTTCAGGTCCTTTGTTTGGATTATATGAATGGAAATATGGATCCTTTCGATTGGAATTTTTTGAGTTATGGGACATTCCAAGTTCAATGGTGAGGGCTGTTGATACTTCATAAAATAATGGGAGACTTAATAAAACTAAAATAATTATGTCTCACAAAAAGTTTCATTTAGTAAAGTACAGATAATATTCTATTTTATAATTTTATAATAATGGATTTTTCATAATTCACATTATCCATCTATAAATATTTGAGAAATCCCATATCTTTACTATTAATAACTTCTAGTAATGGTTTAGACACCTACAGGTTGTGTAGCACCATGAATAGAAATATTACATACTAGAGTCCTTACTACATGATCCACTTACAAAGGTGGTGAATGTTTAAGAGTTTTACATATATAATAAACACATTAGTGACATGGTTGATGTTAAATTTTTATTGATATCTTCGATTTATAGTGAATTTGTGAAGTCTCATGAATACGTTGATGCTTATAGTATGCTTCAATATCTTCATAGTCCATATTAGGAGAGAAATTAACAGGGTCATTTTGATATATCCAAAGAACTCTTTCAGAGTAATTTTAGAGAGGGTGTTCCATTCAAGCATCATTTAGTCAAACTCATTGGTTATATTGAGTGCTAAGAGGTTCTAGGGTTTAAATTTCGTATAGAACTACACACTGAACTCCTTATGTCATCACTTCTTAAAATATTCCCCAGCTGTTTCTTAATTTTTATATAAAAAACCTTGATAAGTCTCTTCCAGATGTTATCAAACTACTTCACCAATTTGATAATGATATGATGCATGAAAATCCTTAATCCTTATGGTGAATAAAAGGAAAGTTTGGTTTAAGAGATATAAGATCAAATCTTCTTCAAAATTCCCTTAAAAGAAGAGAATGATTGAGGGAACTTCAAGGTAACATTATGTTATCTGTTTTTCATGTGGAAATAATGGCCACTGGAAGAAAAATTTCACCCAAGAAAATAAGAAAGGGTCTTCTTTAGGTACATTGGTTATCAAGTGAAATTTATATATTTCTACAAATTGGTTATTAGATATAACATGTGATTCTCTCATATGAATTCAAATATAGAAACTAAGTAAATTCAATAAGATTTAATGATGGAAATTAAATATATTAGTAACCAATATATTCATACTTTCCATCAAGTCTATTGGGGACGACTACATTACATTGCTAATGTGAATGACCATGGTTTTAAAATATTTTTATTATGTTCCATCTGTTACCAAAAACATTATTTTTGTATCTAGACATGATTAAAATGGATTTCTTTTCATGTTTAAAGATTAAAGTTTTTTATTTTCTAAATATATCATTTTTTATGGTAAGGAATATTTAAATAATTTCCTTTATGTGTTCTATTACTTAAACCGAGTAATTGAAATCAATAAAAAAACTAGTTCACATGATATATACCACACCCAGCTTGGGAATCAATGGATATGTAATGTAAATAAAAATATCTTGACTAAATTATACTGATATGGATATTTAGATTCCTTTAAACTAAAACTAATTGGTGTTTGTCACACATGTTTATAAGGAAAAATTTATAAATGACTATTTAGTAGAATAGGTGAAAGGGACAAATAGATTCAAGAATTAGATCATATCGATATGTGTGGATCATTTCCTATTGAAGAAAGTGGTGGGTAATAATACTTCATAACTTTTACTGATGATTTTAGTAGATATGGATGTCTATAATTAATGAGGTATAAGTTATATTCCTTTTAAGGATTTAAGGAAAACAAGAATGAAGTTTAGTACCATCTTGGTAAGATGATTAAGAATCTATTCTTAGAATATAGTGGATAATATCTTAATCAAGTCTTCATTGATTATTTATGAGATTTTGGGATTATATCTCAACTCACTCCTCCTTATACACCTCAGTGGAATGGTGTAATAAAAAGGAGGAACCATGCCCTATTGGACATAGTGATATCAATGATGTTTCATGTGATTATTACATTATCCTTTGGTGATATTCATTACAAATAGTAATATAAGGTTTAAAACATGTTCTAATTAATGTGGAATATGATATTCTATAAAAATTGTTGAGTATAAATTAATGTGTGCTATTTTAATTACATGTGTGTGGATGTGAAGCATTTGTTAAGTCATTTTTAGGTAACAAACATACACCTTTAGGTACAATGTGTATCTTTATAGGATATCCTAAGGAAATAAGGTGATAATACCTATAAAACCCTTTATATAAAATTTTTGGGGATAAAATACATCCCAAATTTATTGAGAAGGATCATATCTCTAAAAGTGGTAGTTGGATATAGACAGACATTGATTAAGTTCATGATCAAGATACACAAGTGTTGGCATTGGAAAAAAATCAGAAAAGTTACATGAAAGAAGAATTTTTAGAGAAATAAATGATAGATAGGAGTACAAGGTATGTTAGAGAAACATAATGGTGTGGTTTTCTAGTCATAAAATATGGTGAATCATTTATAGTAAATAATAATGATCTTGTAACCTACAATAAATTTGTATGTGTCATAAATTTTACCAAGTGGAAAGAAGTTGTAAATTATAAAATGGATTCCATGTACCAAAACCAAGTCTATATTTTGGTAGATCCTCCTATGGATGTAAATCTCATTAGTTTTAAATGGGTATTCAAAAGATACTAGATATGGATGGAAAATTCAATACATATAAGGCATAAATTGTTGAAAATTGGTTCAAACATCATCAATCCATAGACTACAGAAAAACCATTTCACAAGTTACAATGATTAAATTCATCAAAATTCTTCTTGACATTATGTCTTACCATGACTATGAGATTTGGAAAATTTATTTCAAAATAGCCTTACTTAATGGTAACCTTTATAAATATTTATATATAAAAAAACCTGTATATTTTTTGACGCCAAAGGATTACAACAAAGTATAAAAATTATGAGTATCCGTTTCACTATTAAATTAATCATCAAGGCCATAGAACATTTGGTTTGAGGAATCCATAATGGAATTTGGATTCATAAAGAATTAATGTGATCCTTATGTTTATAAATTATTTAGTAGGAGTATAATCATTTTCATAATTGTTTATATCAATGAAATATTAACTATTACAAATGAGATACCATAATTATGGTAAATTAAGTCCTAGTTTAATAAATACTTATCAATTAAGAACTTAGGTGATGAAACATATATTCTTAGGATAAACATCTATCATGATATATCCAAGAGGATACTTAACCAATTTCAAGGTTGATAATATACTGAAGTTTTTCTGTAAGGAACAATACAATGAAGGGATTTTTTCTAACGTCATCTGGAATTCATCTTTCCTAGAAAATGTGACCTCAGACAAATTAGGAAGGATAAACAATGGCTAGTATTCTATATATATTAGCGATTGGGTCAATCATGTATAATATAATATATACTAGGCTAGATGTGTCATATTCTTTAAGTGCGGTAGGAAGATATAAAAATTTACTAGGTGCTCATCATTGATTAGAATTTAAGATTATCCCTATGTATATGAGGCACACTAAGCATATGTTCATGGTTTATGGATTCCATGAGGAACTTTTCATCAAAGGATTTTTGGACTATAGATTCCAAATAGATCAAGATGATTTAGAAATGAAGATAGGTTACATCTTCATTCTGATTAGAGGTGTTGTGAGCAGGAAGATCTCAAAACAAGATGTGGTTATAGATTATATAGTAAAGAATAAGTATGTTGTAAATTTGTATGGAGATAAAGAATTGGTAAGGAAATGAATCTTTCTCCAAGATCATGACACGGTACCTAGTAGTAAAGATCCTATCACACTTTATTATGATAATGTTGTAGTGGTGGATCTTATAAAGGATCCAAGGACACATTATCAGACGAAACACATATTATGGAAGTATCATCTCTAGAGGGATCTTTCTTAAAGAGGTGAAGCCCCAATGAGAAGAATATACATATAATACAATGTGGTAGCCCCTATATTAAATCATTAACTTCATAGAAACATGATAATCAGGTGAGTTTTAGCTAACTGAAAGTCATAGGTTGTTGTCCATAGTCTAAGTAGGAGTTTGTTGGAGTTTTTTTTTAGAAAAAACTATTTTTTCTTTTCATTGAATATATATTCAAATATTTAAATATTAATAAGAAATATTAATATATATTTTCTATTTTTAAAAATTAATTTAATATAATAATGTTCTTGAGTATATGTTACATTGATAAGGTCATAATACTTCCCCTATAAGATGAGAACCATGAAGTTCCATGATGATGTTCTTAAAATTAGTTCTTTGATCAAATAAAATACTATGACAGAGAACATAGAGTATTAACTTTTAGGTGAGAATACTCATAAGTTGATGAGACTTATTCTATTGAAATTCACACTTCATAATTACCAAGATGGGAGATTATGAGAACAAACCTGCCTATAATAATTTCACCTATTTATGTTTCATCAAATTTTATTATCTATGAGCATGTGTAATTGTCCTTAGAATTTAATTTTATTATTAATTCATGTTAGGAATCATGAACTTAGATTAATTTTATAAACGTTAAAGATGCATTTTATGGAGAAGTTGGATATGTTGGGTGCACCATGAGGGATGTGTTATGAATTAATAATTTGAGGAAGTATTTGTACCTTCCATCCTTATAGAAGTTGATATCTCAACCCTTTGATTTAAATTGTACTATCACATTAAATTCCATGGACATTATTTAATAATTAGATTATTTTTTATAGTCAAATAAATAATTATCATGCATATAGGTTAATGAAATATATTTAAAATGTGATTGATGATACTTTGCGACAAAGATATTATATTACACAAGAATCATTTATATCTAGTTATCGATGTTGCGACATTATGTTATTTACCATGGTTTCCTTGAACCATTATTATAGATTAATCTTGGACTATAGGAAATCCCTCTAAATTCCAATAAGAAAAAATTATATAAGGTTACACACTAAGTGTTTCTATTGATCTCCATTGAATTATATTTGAATTTAAATATTGGAACAAAAAATATTATCAAGAATGATGAATAAATTTATTCATGTTTTATTGATTGAAAATATTTATCAAAAATTTATTCTCCAAACTATGAATAGATTATTTTTTATAGATAAATAATTAATTAAATATTTGTTTTTGCATTTAATAAATGATTATAAGGATAAACATACTAAGGTTATGTATATTGATAAATATTAATTTACAATTTTATAAAATAATATTTATCATGACTTTACTGAACACAATCCATAAAAAATAACATTATTAATAATATTATGGCATGTGGTTAGGAATGGTTTATTATATTATTTAAGTACTGGTATATAATTTAATAATATTTTTACCTAAACCCTAAATCTATAAATAGACTATTTTGTCTATTGTGTAGGGTTAATTGAAAAAAGAGAATTGTTGGGTACAATAGACTTCTCACTTGATTCATCTTTCACTTATCTTCTCAAGAAAGAGAATAACTCCTTCAGGCCCAATGTTTCTTATGGAGATTAATACAAACAACACAAGATAATCATACCACTCTTATAGAACCCAACATTCCATAAATGATTGTTTGGAGATCAAAGGATCACATGTAGATAATTTATAGAGGGATTATACACTTGGATACTATATGTGAAATGATAATGATCCAAAATGGGTTTTTTTAGATTTTTTTTGAGAAAAGTGAGCATATGGGATCTTAAATTGAGAAAGTTAAAACATTATATAAGTCGAAATAAAGGCATTTTACATTTGTCTCTAGTGAGAAGAGGATCCATTTCAGTTGGAAGGGTGGTGTTGTGTATGCTCCCTTCTTCCAACACCCCTTTGTTTGCAAGTCCATCTGCAATGTGATTCTCCTCCCAGAATGTGTGTCTGATAATGTAGTTCAGAGAGGAGATCTGATCAATACAATTTATCCACTTGCCTGTCAGTTTCCATGATAGTCTTATTTGTCCCGTCCTTATTTCATGAACCACCATTTCTGAGTCACATTTAAACCAAATGTTATTCCAACGTTGTCGGCAAGCGATGTCCACCGCGCTTATGAGTGCCATAATTTCATCTTCCAAAGCTGTAGCATATCCATAAGGACCATAACTACACATCACAACCTCCCCATATTGATCTTTAAAAATAACCCCGAAACCTGCGGGTCCAGGGTTTCCATTAGAGGCCACATCTGTGTTTCATTTTAACCATCCAGTGAAGGGGGCAGTCCGAATCACCTCCATTATGCCTCTTGTCTTGGGATAGTGACATGCATCCTTTAAGCGCCTGATAATCATAAACTCCCTGACCGAGCTGTTGCAATTCTCATTAATCATTGAGTTGGCATTTTGAATATCCATAATAATACTGCTGATTTCAGTGGCTTCATGGGATCTTGCATGCCTATGAACATGGTTATTGCGAGCCCTCCAGACAACATGTAAGAGTTCTGCACAGGGGACCTGCAACAGGGCAGTAACTTGTTTGGATTGCTGGAAATCCAATAGCTGCTGTATAAACTATATAACAGATTGAGTATTGGGGGTTCAAGCTAAAATATATTTAAAACCATGTTCCATAGGGATGATTTCGTGTTGCAGGACAAGAACAGGTGATCGAAATCTTCCCTATTATGTCCACATAGAGTGCATCTCGAGCATAAAGAGATTCTGAGCCTCTGAATGTTCACCTCTACTAGAATTTTATTGTGAAAATGTCTCCAAATTAGTGATAATATAGAGGGAAGCATCCATTTTTTGTCCATTACAGCAATCCAACATGTCTAGGCTTATATCATGTGTCTGTAGAAGTTTTTACAATTCATCATTCCATCCTGGGACCCTTCCCATAGCAGCAAGTCCTCATGATTTATAGTCATATTTATCAATAATGATGGAAATGTCCTCTTGAATTTCACCCCTATGTTGGAGCTGATATTTGATGGATCTGTTGTTGTCAATGATTTGTTCCTCATTGTTAAATCTGTCAATAAGTGTGGTTCCAGTCCAGTTGGTCCTCCAGAATTTCAGACTTGAGTCTGCATTGACCACCCATCATGAGTGCTTCATGATTGTGTTGAACACCATTCTTAGGCCAGGCCATATTGAAGAGTCCATGTATTCATGATTCCCATCAATAAGCCGTGCAAGAATTCTTCTCTTCAGGAAATTGAGAGAGGCAGAATTGTTGTGAATAAGATTTCAAATGAATTTGGCTTGCATTGCCTGATTGAAGCAGTTTAGGTTCCTAATTTCTAGCCCTCCCTTATTGATAGTAATGCAGCATTTACTCCATTTAGTAGTGATGAGTTTCATGTATAACCCATTTCCACTCCATGAAAAGTTCTTCATAATGGAATTTATTTTTTTCACAATAGAGGTAGGCTATATATAAACCATGAGAGAGTAAACCAGTTCTGAGATTACCACATGCTTGACAAGATATATTCGTCCGGTCATTGATAGAGAATTTCACATCCAAGACACAAGATTTCTTCTTATCTGTGATAAGGCCTATGTAAAGTGAGAGGCCCGGGGTTTTCCCCAAAATAGAGTAACACCAAGATACATAAAAGGTAGATCTCCCTCTCTAAGACCAAGGTGATTAATTAGTTGGGTCTTCCTTGTCACTGGGATATTTTTGACAAAGTAAATAAAGGATTTTCTCTAGTTTATTTCTTTCCCAGACACCTTCTCATAATGAAATAGTGCTTCTCTCAGATGATTGATGTTATTTCTATCCCCTGCGAAAATATGAAAATATCATCGGCAAAAAATAAATGAGAGGGAACAGAGAGACCTCTAGCTTCTTTGATGGTTGCAAGCTTTCCATTTTCCACCATGTTGATAAGGATTATGCTTAGGTAATCCTTAGAGATTGCAAAGATAATTGTAGAGAGTGGATCCCTCTGTCTCACCCCCCTTGAACAAGTGAAATATCATGTCGGTGTCCTATTAACCAGAATAGAGATGTTGGAAGATTCCCTCAAACATGTAGTCCAATGAACAAAAACCTCACTGAAACCGAAGATGAGGAGAATATTTTTAATAAATACCCAATCCATTGTGTGAAAATCCTTTTTTATGTCAAGCTTCAAAGCCACATTCCCACCCCATGTTGTCTTCCTCAGAAGATTAAAGCATTCTGAGGACGTGAGCAGGCAGGCCTATATATTCCTGCCCCTAACAAAACCAAACTGGTTCCAGGAAATAATTTTTCCAGTCACCCGAGAAAGTCTATTAGCCAAGAGATTTGAAATGATTTTGTGCATGGTATTCACGAGGGATAATAGTCTGAATTGGCCAATTTCACTGGCATTTTTCAGCTTGGGAATAAGGGCAATAAATTGGGCATCGAAACCTGTAGTGAAGGTCCCTCCTTTGAAGAAGTTTTTGACAAGAAGGCATACCTCATTCTGTATGATATCACAATAACTTTGGAAGAAGAAGTTTTTTAATCCATCAGGGCCAGGAGAGATCTCTTTTTTGAGACCAAACACTGCCTCCTTGATTTCACACTCCATCGGAAGCGCTGTAAGAAGGTGGTTGTCTTCTTTAGTGACTAATTTAGGAATGATTTTTTCTCCTATAGGTTCAGATTTATCCCTCCCATTGAAAATATTCTTGTAGAATGAGACAATATGATCAGCAACCTCCTGTTTACCTTCTAGTATTCTATCTCCATCCTTTAGCAGGGAAAGAGGTCTATTCAATCTACGGACCCTTTGTAGGGCATTTAAGAACTTTGTGTTTCTATCCCCTTCCTAAATCAATCTGACATTGAAATCATCCTTTTTTATGTTGTCCCTGACCATAATTAGGTTATTCGGTTCTATGGAAAGATCAATCTCTTGTTTCATGTCCCCCAGGAAGTTGTCTCTAGTGGCCTTTGTTTGTATGTCATGCAGGGAGTTCTCTAGTCCTTCAATTTCAGAATCCATCAGTCTGAACCTTTCTTTTCTCCATTACCTAGGCTTAATCTTATGCATTTTATGTTTGGAAATACATATCAAAGGCTTTCCATTGCGCAGCATTGAACCCCACATTTCTTGAACAATTCTTAAGCATTCCAGGAGGGAGGCCCATGCATTACTGAACCGGAAAGGAATTTGTTGCCCCTCTTCTTTACCTAGCAAGCTAATTAGGAGAGGGTGATGATCTGAGTTAATTTTTTCAAGGGTAACACATGTGACTGATTTCCAAGCATCAAGCATTTTTTGATTAACAAAGGCTCGATCAATTCTACTTGATACCATAACATTGAGATTCCTCCTATACCATGTGTATTTAGCACTAATGAGGTTAAATTCCAATATTCCCTCTTTATCAATACATTCCGTAAATTCTCTTTTAGAGGTGGCATTTGTAATCGGGCCCATTTTCTCATCCTCGTGAAGAATTGAGTTAACGTCACCCGTGAAAATCCATGGATCTGAGATGCACTCCTCCAACTGCTGGATTTTCCCCCATAGAAGTCTCATGTCCATGTCATAAATATCTTATATATTCATTGGTCCTATAGTTATAACTATCCAAGTAAAGTAGTGATTAAAGATGAATTAAACCATAATGTGGAGATGGTAGATCATACGTACGCATGAGATAGGATCTCAATTTCCGTAGGATGGAAAAAGAGATGATAAAGGTTTGTGACATAAAAATAATGAAATTTTAGTGTATACAATATAATTCTCTAATAACATTATCATGGTTATAGAATATTTGAAAGATTTTAAATAATAAATATATGTGAAAACACTTAGTTAAAAGTTATATTTCTTCTTTGAGAAACCTCATATAGATTACACCTTAATCCTTGTTGAAGTGGTAGTTTGGTGAGACAAGGACCTATTGGAAATAAGGAGGGTTGTTGGGAAGGTATCTTTATTTATATTTTTCAAGATAAATGGCTCAGGTAGTTTAGATAATAAAGGAGAGGGGGTTATAATTTATAAGTGTGTTGAGTGGCACACTTGTAATTATTTTTAACTATTAAATTATATAAGTTTATTACTCATGGATAAGTGGTTCTTAAAAAATTTAATTTGAATGATAAGATATAAATTCTTGAAATAAACTCATACAATAAGAATTGTAATGATATTTTATGACATTATTGAAAAACAATTAACATTAATTAACCCATTTGACCCTTTTACTAATCTTACACAATTTTTATCATGGTTACTATTCATAATGACCCAAAATTAAAATAAATTAAATAATAAATTTAAACATAAAAATTTCAGATATTTGATACATTTTTTAATATTAAATTTGTATAAGTGGTATAAATTGACCTTAACATAAGTGTGAAAAACACAAAAAAAAATTAGTTTTTTTTTAATGTGTTTTTAAGATTCAAAATAATTTTATACCATAGCCACATATAACACTAATTTCTATTGAATAAGTTATATTATATTTAATAAAAGGGATATTATATTACTTTAAAACTATATTAAAAACATAATTAAATACTTAAATTACTATATTTAATGAAAATAATTTATAGTTTTGAAAAATTGTCATTTTTCACTTTTCACCCACAAATCAACTATTTATGAAAAATTTAAAAAATAATCCTAAGATAAATTATTCATTATAAAATAAAAAATGATATATATTTTATTTAATTAAATTTATAAATTTTATCAAGCTCATATGTTAACTTTTCAAGTTTTTCATTTCTCTAAAGAATCTTCACCAGCCAAGTTTCCCACAACACTTTCTCCATAGTGTTATGAATTTAAATAGGATCTTCATTGAAATATAAATTGATTTTCAATTCTATTTCATCATGTGTAAGAAAATTCATTATATCAGACATATAATTTCACAAAAATTATATATATAACTCATCATGAACTTTAGAAATGCTAGGTGGAACTACCAAATGGTATTCCAAAACTCCAATTATTTCCCGAATTTTGAAAGGCCAGATGTACCTAGGGATTGAAAGACAATCCTTATAATAGGTATAAAATCATGGATACCTTATAGAGGTTTTAAAATAATGTATACCTTGGATTTGGTCTATAGATCCACCTTTTATTTTGTAGCACACCAAGCTTCCATGGTATGCTTCTCTTTGAATAATACAATAGTGTGTATTGTACGCAACTTCGAGTTCTAACACACCACAACCAATCAAACTAGCCGTTATGAATAGTAACACTCAATTTTTGAAATATTAAATAAATTATCTTTCAAAATGGACTTTATTTTTGGATTCGGAATATCGAAATTATCTTAGGGTTAATTTTTGGTATTTTTCTGAAAACTTTCAATTTTTGATGAATAGTGAAAATCACTAAATTTTAATTAAAAACAAATTTTTAAATAGAAATAATTACTATTGATAAATTATGAATTTGAGTGGTTTTAAAGTATATTTAGAATATATTTTTACCATTTAATACAATTTTGGTCATTGGACATAATTTTACATTTAAACCGGACATAAACAAGTGTCAATCTTTTGATAGTTATTATTTCTTAAAAACATGCTTTTTGTTTTGACAATGGAAATTAATTTTAAATTGATTTCTACAATATCTGTATTTTGAATTTAGAAAAATGGATTCCATATTTAGAATCAGGAGGTCCAAATTGTGTAAATAGGTAACTTTTTTTAGACATTTTGAATAATTACTTCGGTAAATATTTTATTTACCATGGTTAAAGAGTAAATCCGGTAAATAAAGGTAACAAATTAATATTATAATAATAATAAATTACTCTAAAACGTGTCCTAACCCTATTTTTTGATACATGTACGACCATGTGCATCTTTGGGTCGATTTTGGGACCCCATGGATCCACTTGTAAGTGATAATGACACTTTATATTAATTAAGTTAAAGTAAATACAAAAATGACAAAAGCATATATCTTTTAACAAAACAATTTTTACATAGAGTTATATATGTTATATTTTCGACTATAAATATTCATTAGAAAGATAAAAATATTTCCTACATAATTTTATGTTATTTATAATTTTTAGACATTTAATAATTAAATTTATTTATGACACAATAATGATGTTGTATTTTCCTTATTAATTAAAAAATCAAATAATTAGTATTATAAATGATAAAATAAATATAATTTGAAATTTTTTATGACATACACGAATTTTATTGGTTAATATTACATATTATTATTTCTTAAATTAATTTTATTCGAATTAATACTGTTTTTATGACTTTAACAAAAATCAATTATTAAATAGTGTCAAAATTGACATAAATGAGTATTTAAAAAAAGATTATATTATTAATTGATATTCTATTCCTAAAAATATATGGTTCAGCTAAAGGACTTATATAATGATATTTTTATTATTAATGGACCACTTTTGGGTCTCTTTAAATTTTATAGTAAGTTTATTAACTATATAATATAAAAATACAAAGTGACATGGTAAGTGTCAAATTAATTAACTAAAAGTTAAAACTAAAAGATAAGGTTAATAACGTGACCCAAACCTGTCTAAAACCTATTGGTTGAGTTTTTGTGACCTATAACCACCTTATACTTTGAAAAATACACTTTTTATCCATTAGAAACCGAATATGAATTTATTATAAAATAATACATTATGTTTTTCCTAAAGAGACCATCCTCCCCCTTATAAAAGGACACCACTTCTAACCAATTATTCACACCTTCAAAGCCTTTTGGATCAGCCAAACCCTGCAAAAATATCCTCTATACTATACTCCATTAATCCTAGAGGAATTTCTTTAGTCAGAAAGCCAACCTAAGGATCCCTTTTGATCAAATCAGAAGGAAGAACCCGAAGAAGAGGTAATGTTTTCACCACCCTTTTTCAAGTTCCTTTCTTCTTCCACTTCTTATTTATTTTTTATTTCCATTAAAAAATAATAACTCCAGTATCTTATATGTACTATGATGTTATTATAAATATGTTACAACCATGTTCATTATTCGATCCATCCTTTGAATGACATGTCACAATACGTGCGTACGTACGGCTTACCGTCTCCACGTCGTGGTGTAATTATTATTCAAAACATTATTATTTAGATGGGTATGATAATGATGTGTAATGGATTTAAATAATAAATATAACATCACAATGATTCTTTATATATGATATACCATCCAATTATATGTTATTATAATATCAAAAGAATGATATTGTCGCTCGTGCATACGTACGGACAACTGTCTCCACAAACGCGATGAGATTCATTCCCCATCATATCCATTCAAGACTAATTTTCATTTGATGATTAAAAATAATGTTTAAGAACTTGATATCATTCTGGATATGAATAATATACAACCTATACATAATAGACACAACTTATGTAACAAAACATATAAAATAAAACGAGAAAGTTAACACTCGAAACGACGATAATACAAAGATATTATTTACAAATCAATGTTAAAAGATCATATATGATATCATATTAATGTATATGATGATTTTAAAATTTAATAAAAATTATGTCACCATTATACAAGAGGTTAACCTACCCTCAATCAAGGAAAAGTATAAGGTAAGGTTTTATTTCACAATCTCTTCATTATCTGAGGTTGTTTATACATAATTATCTACTGGGACCTCTTTATCATCAACATCCATGTTTCTTAAAAATTTATTTCAAATAATTCTTACTATTTTATAGACTATTGGATAAAGTCATTTATACCCTAGTTGACTTTTTATAAGATGTTTATAAAGTACAATTTCCGTCGTCTTCCAAACAAGGTCATTTTTAACCTTTTTGACAGTTTTAAGGTAAGAATGTTTTTTTAACTTATACGACGAGTGTGGCTATTTTCTACCATTATGGAATCATAAAATCTTCCCTTAAAAGCTTATAAGAATACTTTCAAAGTAAATGTTTTATTTTATAAATATGTGACTTTTAAATGATTTCAAAAAAAAGATACATTTCTCTCCAATAGTTTTGATTTCATCTATGTCAACATATTTTGATGGATTTTAAGATTATTTGAAGTTGATTTATTATGTTACAAAACTTCCATATTGTATTGAAGGTTTTGTGATATGTTTGACTGTCGATGTGTTATTTTTATACCATTCATAGTTTATGGAGAAAGTATTGACATTTCGTATGCTCGTTTTAATATGAATGTTTATGTTATGTTTAAACCTATTCATATGAGGAATGCATTGGACTTAATAAGTGATGGGTGGAGCCCTCTACAGATCCTCGATGCATCGGTAGGTCTCATGAGACAAACTAGTGTCTTGGCACAAGGCCTTGACAAAAATTTATTTTTAGTCTTGGCACAAGGCCTTGACTATGTGGTTGTGATAGTCTAGAATTATGCATTCCATCATTATGAAAGTGGTTATTGATATTGCATGTGGTTATTCGACTAGTAGAATATCCATGGGAATAATTAAATGGAATTATTTCATTTTATCTTTTCTATATTATGCTGAAGTTAAAGTTTAAAATGATCTTGTTTTAATTAAACATTGCCTTTAATGTTTATACTTATTTATGAAAGTTTCCGCTATATTTTTATCCTTACTGGGCATCTAAGCTCACCCCTTTCAATGTTTTATTTTTTCCAGGATGTGAAGAAGTAATTTATGAATGACCTGCAGGGATAGTATGAGGGGATATGAAGACAATATGTTGTTGTAGTTTTTTTTTTACTTTAAGATGTAATGTAAGACTTATGAATATATCTAGTGTTTCCAAGACTACTAAACTAATAAATATTTCGAGACTTGATATTTTGTGATCATGCCAATGTTATGCAATAATGCACCGACTCTGGGTAACAGGTGTTGGGATGTTACAGTTGGTATCAGAGGAAGTTTATTACAAACCTTGGAAACTAGATTTAGATAAACTCTGATTAGAGCACATAGACCTAAGATGGACATTGAGGATTAGTATAGAAGAACTTCCTAACATTTTTTTATTGTAGAGATTTTGTGAGTTTTCTGAGCAATACATCCATGTCTAGATACGAGCATGTAGAGGCGGCTCTGGCACAGATGTACCTAGGGGTAAGACCCGAAAACACCGCTTTGAGCGAGACTCGAACAGGAACTGGTGCACGACAATGGACTTTGATGCACTCTTGGTTATGACAATCCCGGGGGATATGCTTAGGATAATTCTCATTTTCTATACAAACCATTATGAAGGGTGTATGAGTATATACTTCCTCAAAGAAATCATTTTTATGATTATGGATTATATCCATAAATAGTTCAATTTATGTTTAGTGTTTTACAAGTTTGGATTTATGTATTTCGATTCATAAACTAATCTAGTGTATTCCATTGTTTAGAAATGGTTCCTAGTGAAAGAAATGGAAATTGTATCGATGCACGCACTCAATGTATGGATTTCCCTCCTACTCAAGATAATTATAGTGGAGATGGTGATACAACTGGTGCTGATCAACTTATCACCATACTAGGACAACTCACTCGGGTTATGAATAATAACCTTACTCGTACGGAGCACCGAGATCCACAGTGTGCAACATCAAAGATAGATCGCTTCATGATGCAACAACCACCAACATTCAATGGGTGTACAAATCCATTGGTAGCTGAGTAGTGGATAAGTTCCCTAGAGAAAATATATCAGGCTTTGGGGAGTAGTAAAAGGGAAAAAATTATCATGGCAGTTTATCGCCTCATTAGAGATGTTGATCAATGGTGGTCATTGATACAAAACAAAAAGGAAGACAATGAAGTATCAAATATGGAATGGAGAGAGTTCAAAGATATTTTCTTAGAAAAATACTTTCCTCGTGACCATCGAGTAGATATGGAAAGGTAATTTCTGAGTATGAGACAAAAGGAGGATGAGAATGTCACAAAGTATGAGGCTAACTTTACAAGGTTATCAAGGAATGTTGGAGATTATATATGTAAACCCAATAAGTAAGATTGATTGTTTCTTTTATGAGATAAAACAATTTCTTTGTCGATCATTAGTGTCACAATCCTTCTCCTCATACGAAGATATTGTCTCATTTTCTATCAAGACAAAAAAATAATTCTCTAAGTCTTATGACTTTAAAGAAAAGCAAGAGAAGAAGAGATCTTCTGATCACTCTAGGAATGGAAATAAGGGGAAGAAGGGAAAAGTTGAATATCTATCCTGCAGTAAATTTGGGAAGAAACGCCGCGGTACTTTCTTAAGGGAATGGGAGTCTATTATAAGTGTGGTGAAAAAGGTCACCAAGCTCATGATTGCAAGGGGAAGAAAGAATCTACCGATGTTCAATGATACAACTACAGGGATATGGGACATTATAGAAATTAATATCCTAAGCGTCAGGGGAACTTGCCTCAGAAAAGGCCAAGGGATCAAGGCCAAGCTTATGTTATCACTACTGCTGAGGTAGAAGCTCCGAAAGATGTGGTGGCAGGTAATTTAATGGTTTCCTCAAGTTTAGCCAATACTTTATTTGATTCTGGATCATCGCATTGTTTCATATCTTCCCAGTTTGCTAAGAAAATTATATATTTCCAATTTGATTTAACAAAGGAGTTGTCAGTTAAAACTCCTAAGGGAAGTATCATTGCTACAAAGTTTTGTGGATCCGTCCCCATTCGGGCATATAAATGTTCTTTATCTGCTGGTCTCATCATCATACCCATGATTGAATTTGATATAATCCTTGGTATGGATTGGCTTTCGGACCATGATGTGAAGATTTATTGTAAGATGAATGAGGTTATGATTTTTGATGATGATGATAAAGAACACCTTATCTTTAGAGCAGAATCGTCACCACCTGATTCCTACCTAGATCCACCCCCAGTAGCTCAACTAAATTCAATTATTGGATAGGAAGAGAATGAAATAACTATGGGTGAGGAAAGGAATGTTCAAATAGATGATGTACCTATTGTGAGAGAATATTTTGATGTTTTTCCATAGGATTTACCTGGACATCCTCCAGAACGAGAAATTAAGTTTTCCATTGATTTAATTCATGGTTCAAGGCCTATATCGAAGACCCCTTATAGAATGGCCACTATAGAATTAGTTGAACTAAAGAAAAAACTATAGGAATTGAGTAATAAGGGATTTATTCACCCTATTGTTTCTCCATGGGTATCCCCTGTCCTTTTTGTTAAGAAGAAAGATTGATCTATGAGGTTATGTATCGACCACAGGGAGATCAATGCTATAACAATAAAGAACAAGTATCCCCTACGTCACATTGATGATTTATTTGACCAACTTCATAGAGATCAATATTTTTCAAAGATTGACCTTCGATTTGGATACCATCAGTTGTGTGTGAAGAAGGAAGACATTCCGAAAACAGCATTTCAAACTAGGTACGGGCATTACGAGTTTACAGTAATGCCTTTTGGATTGACTAATGCACCATCTGTATTCATGGATCTAATGAATAGAGTTTTCAAGGAATATCTCAATGATTTTTTGGTGGTATTTATTGGTGATATCTTGGTATATTCCAAAAGATACTAAGATCATGAAAATCACTTGCGCATTATCCTAAAAACACTTAGAAGACATGAGTTATATGGGAAGTTTAGCAAGTGTGAATTCTGGATTCATGTGATTTCCTTTCATGGCCATATTATCTCTATGGATGGAATCTCTGTTGATCCTTCTAAGACAAGAGAAATCCAAGAATGGCCAGCACTGACGAGTATAACCGACCTACACAGTTTTATTGGCTTAGCAGGTTATTATCGGTGTTTTGCCCAGAACTTTTCCCGATTGGCTAACCCATTAACGAAGCTCACACATAAAGGGGTTAAATTTTTTTGGACAAAAGAGTGTTAAAAATGTTTTGAATAACTGAAGAGAATATTATTCAATGCTCCTATATTGACTCTACCATTGGGGGATGATGGTTTCTTTATTTATAGTGATGCATCGAAGAAAGGACTTGGTTGTGTCCTTATGCAGAAGATAGGGTTATTGCCTATGCATCACGACAGCTGAAAATTCATGAGAAAAACTATCCTACTCATGATCTTGAGTTAGCTGCTATAATATTTTATTTGAAGATATGGAGACATTGTCTCTATGGTGAAAAATGTGAGATTTATACTGATCACAAGAGTTTGAAGTATATTTTCTCACAGAAAGAACTCAACATGAGGAAAAGGCGATGGCTTCAACTACTCAAGGATTATGATTGCATGACACACTACCACCCGGGGAAGGAAAATAAGGTGTCAGATGCTTTGAGTATAAAGGATCATGGAGTTTTGAACAAGATGAGAGTTGAAAAGGATCCTATATACATGGATCTATTAAAGATGGATATGGGAATCACTATGGAAGGTGAAACATCAATGCTTTTTCAAATGGTTTCCAAACCATCTTTACTAGAAAGGATAAAGAGTTCTAAGACTAATGATGAAGAATTTCAAAATAACATTAAAGCTGTGAATGATGGGAGATTGAGTGACTTTGTGTATGAAGATGGAATTTTGAAATTTGGGAAGAGACTTTGTGTTCCTGATATACCTGATCTAAAAAGGGAATTATTGGAATATGATCATAGTTACCATTTCTCTATACACCTTGGGATCACCAAAATGTATAGAGATTTGAAGGAACATTTTTTGTGGGACAACATGAAGAGGGATATTGTTGATTTTGTGTCAAGATGTATGGTTTTTCAACAAGTGAAAGCTGGAAGGAAACAGCCTGGTGGAGTATTGCACCTCTTCCAATACCTGAGTGGAAATGGGATAATAACATGATGGAATTTTTCATGGGACTAAAAAAGACTCCTAGAAGGAACGATGAAATATGGGTAATTGTTGATCGTCTTACCAAGTTAGAAAATTTTCTTGCTATAAGGGAATATTTACCACTTGAACGTCTAGCAAGGCTATATATTAATGAAGTTGTGAGACTTCATGGAGTACCCCCATCGATTGCTTCTGATTTTGATCCCCATTTTACTTCAGGATTCTGGAAGAGTTTTCATAAGGCCTTGGATACTGAACTTCATTTGAGCACTGCCTACCACCCTCAAACAGATGGATAATCAGAACGGACTATTAAAACCTTAGAATACATGTTGAGATCTTTCTCACATGACTTTCAGGGTATGTGGGATCAATATTTACCTCTGTTAGAATTTTCCTATAACAATAGCATCCATTAAAGTATTTGTATGGCACCTTATGAAGCGTTATACGGAAAGAGATGTTGCACACCAACCTGTTGGGATGATGTTGGTGAAAGAAAACTTATAGGCCCAGAACTAGTGGAGGAAATGATGGAAAAGGTGAAGTTAATCCAAAACCACATCAAAGCAACTCAAAGTAGGTAGAAGAGCTATGCTGATAACTGAAGGAAGGATTTGGAATTTCAGGTAGGAGATCATGTTTTCTTGAAGGTATCTCCATGGAAGGGAGTTATACATTTCGGTAAGAATGGAAAATTGAATCTCAGGTACATCGGACCTTTCAAAATTCTAGAACGAATTGGGGTTGTAGCTTACCATTTGGAAATGCCACCAAGTCTCTCCAAAGTTCATGATGTGTTCCACGTATCATTGTTGAGGAAATACATGCCTGAACCAACACATGTAATCACTTATGAGGAATTATAACTGGAACTTGATTTGTCTTATTGCGAAGAGCTCGTCAGGATTCTTGATATGAGAGAACAAGTACTGAGAAACCGAATGACTCGTCTGGTAAAAGTTTTATGGAGAAACCATAAGATGGAAGAAGCAACGTGGGAACCCGAGGAACTTATGATTAAGAACCACCAGAGTCTTTTCATGCGGTAGTACACACGAAATTTCTAGGATGAAATTATTTGAAGGAGGGAAGAATGTAACACCCCAAGCTTCCATGGTACACTTCTCTTTGAATAATACAATAGCATCTGTTGTATGCAACTTCGAGTTCTAACACACCACAACAAATCAAACTAGCTGTTATGAATAGTAACACCCACTTTTTTAAATTTTATACATTTTATCTTTCAAAATAGACTTCATTTTTAGATTCTGAATATCGAAATTATCTTAGGGTGAATTTTTGGTAATTTTTTAAAAACATTCAATTTTTGATGAATAATGAAAATCACTAAATTTTAATTAAAAACAACTTTTTTAATAGAAATAATTAATAGTGATAAATTATGAATTTGAGTGGTTTTAAAGTATATTAAGAATATATTTTTAACATTTAATACAATTTTGGTCATTGGACGTAATTTCACATTTAAACTGGACATAAACAAGTGTCAATCTTTTGATATTTATTATTTCTTAAAAACACACTTTTTGTTTTGACAACAGGAATTAATTTTAAATTAATTTCTGTCACTTCTGTGTTTTGAATTTAGAAAAATTTATTTCATGTTTAGAATCAGGAGTTACAAATTTTGTAAATAGGTAACTTTTATTTTTAGACATTTTGAATAATTACTTCAGTAAATATTTTATTTACCATGGTTAAAGGGTAAATCCGGTAAATAATGGTAAAAAAATAACATTATAATAATAATAAATTACTCTAAAACGTGTCCTAACCCTATTTTTTGATACATGTCCTACCATGTACATATTTGGGTCAATTTTGGGACCCCATGGATCCACTTGTAAGTGATAATGACACTTTATATTAATTAAGTTAAAGTAAATACAAAAATAACAAAAGCATATATCTTTTAGAAAAACAATTTTTACAAAGGGTTATATATGTTATATTTTAGACTATAAATATTCATTAGAAATATAAAAATATTTCATAAATAATGGTATTTTATTTATAATTTTTATACATTGAGTAATTAAATTTATTTATAACACAATAATGATGCAGTATTTTCCTTATTAATGAAAGAATTAAATAATTAGTATTATAAATGTTAAAATAAATATAATTTGAAAGTTTTGATGACATCCACGAATTTTATTGGTTAATATTACATATTAGGATTTCTTAAATGAATTTTATTGTAATTAATAATGTTTTTATGACTTTAGAAAAAATCAATTATTAAATAGTGTCAAAATTGACATAAATGAGTTTTTAAAACAAATATTATATTATTAATTGATATTCTATTCCTAAAAATCTAAGGTTCGGCCAAAGGAATTATATAATGATTGGTGTATTATTAATATACCACTTGGGGGTCGCTTGTAAGTTTATAGTAAGTATATTAACTATATAATATAAAAATACAAAGTGACATGGTAAGTGTCAACCTAATTAACTAAGAGTTAAAACTAAAAGATAAGGTTAATAAAGTGACCCAAACCTATCTAAAACCTATTGGTTGAGTTGTTTTTGAAATATCCCCACCTTATAATTTGAATAATACACTTTTTAGCCATTAGAAACCGAATATGAATTTATTATAAAATAATACTTTATGTTTTTCCTAAATATTCCCTCCTCCCCCTTATAAAAGGACACCACTTCTAACCAATTCTTCACACCTTCAAAGCCTTTTGGCTCTTCTAACCCCTGACCAAATATCCTCTCAACTATCCTTCCTTAATCCTATAGTCCTTCCTTTAGTCAGAAATCCATCCTAAGGATCCCTTTTGATCAAATCAAAAGGAAGAACCCGAAGAAGAGGTAATGTTTTCACCACCCTTTTTCAAGTTCCTTTCTTCTTCCACTTCTTATTTATTTGTTATTTCCATTCTAAAATAATAAATCCGGTATATTATATTTACTATTATGTTATTATAAATATGGTACAACCATATTCATTATTCTATCCATCCTTTGAATGACATGTCACCATACATGCGTATGTACGGCCTACCGTCTCCACGTCGTGGTGTAATTGTTATTCAAAACATTATTATTTGGATGGGTGTGATAATGATTTTTAATTGATGTAAATAATAAATATAACATGATAATGATTATTTATATATGACATACCATCCAATTATATATTATTATAATATCAAAAGAATGATATTGTCGCTCGTGCGTACGTACGGACTACCGTCTCCACGAACGTGATGAGATTCATTCCCACCATATCCATTCAAGAATAATTTTCATTTGAAGATTAAAAATAATGTTTAAGGACTTGATATAATTCTGGATATTAATAAGATACAACCTATCCATAATAAATATGGCTTATGTAACAAAACATATAAAATAAAACGAGTAAGTTAACACCCGAAACGACGGTAATACTAAGATATTATTTACAAAGCAATGTTAAAAGATCATATATGATATCATATTAATGTATATGATTCTTGTATAATTTAATAACAATTATTTCACCATTATACAAGAGGTTAACCTACCCTCATCCAAGGAAAAGTACAGGGTAAGGGTTTATTTCAGAATCTCTTCATTATCCGTGTTTGTTTATACGTAATTATCTATTGGGACCTCTTTATCATCCACATCCATGTTTCTTAAAAATTTATTTAAAATAATTATTAATATTTTAAAGACTATGTTATAAAGTCATTTATACCCTTTTTGACTTTTTATAATATGTTTATAAAGGAATCTTTCCGTCGTTTTCCAAACAATATCCTTTTTAACCTTTTCGACAGAATTAAGGTAAGAATGTTTTTTAACTTGTACAGCGAGTGCGTCTATTTTCTGTCATTATGAAATCGTCAAAGCTTCTCTTACAAGATTATAAGAATATTTTAAAAGTAAATGTTTTCTTTTATAATTATGTTACTTTTAAATGATTTCAAAAAAATAGATATTTCTCTCAAATAGTTTTGATTTCATCTATGTCAACATCCTTTGATGGATTTTAAGCTTATTTGAAGTTGATTTATTATAATGAAAAACTTACATATTGTGTTGAAGGTTTTGTGATATGTTTTACTGTAGATGTGTAATTTTTATACCATTCATGGTTTATGGAGAAAGTATTGACATTTCGTATGATAGTTTTAATACGAATATTTATGTTATGTTTAAACCTATTCATATGAGGAATGAATTGTACTTAATAAGTGATGGGTGAAGCCCGCTATAGATCCTAGATGCATCGGTAGGTCTCATGAGACAAACTAGTGTCTTGGCACAAGGCCTTGACAAAATCTTATTTGTAGTCTTGGCACAAGGCCTTAAATTTGTGGTTATGATAGTCTGGCATTATGCATTCCATCATTATGAAAGTGGTTATTGATATTGAATGTGGTTATTAGACTAGTAGAATATCCATGTGAATAATTAAATGGAATTATTTCATTTTATCTTTTCCATATTATGCTGAAGTTCAATTTTAAAAAGCTTTTGTTTTAGTTATACATTTCCTTAAATGTTTATGCTTATTTATGAAAGTTTCCTCTATATTGTTATCCTTACTAAGCATCTGAGCTCACCCCTTTCAATGTTTTACTTTTCCCAAGATGTGAAGAAGTAATTTATGAATGACATGTAGGGATAGTATGAGGCGATATGAATACAAGATGTTGTTGTAGTTTTTTTTACTTTAAGATATAATGTAAGACTTATGAATATATCTCGTGTTTCTAAGACTACTAAACTAATCGGTCTTTCGAGACTTGAAATTTTGTGATCATGCCAATGTTATGTAATAATGCACTAACTTGGGGTAACTAGGGTCGGGGTGTTACACGTTTGTTTTAAAATTTTGGTTTTAATAATATCATTTTAAAGGAGTATTTTGTTTTATAACCATTACTT
This sequence comes from Viscum album, assembly GCA_963277665.1. Taxonomy (NCBI): domain Eukaryota; kingdom Viridiplantae; phylum Streptophyta; class Magnoliopsida; order Santalales; family Viscaceae; genus Viscum; species Viscum album. Next base: position 1,101,866,271 of record OY728131.1, on the reverse strand, counting down.
TGAGTTTTTATTTTAAATTTCCACTATGTTAACTCCTTCATAAAAAATATTTAAAATACCAGTCACTTTATTTCAAATATTATAACTATATTTCATATAGTTTATAATTTTGATACTCAAATTTTTTATTTCAATGTAAATAAGAAAAAGATCAATATAATAATTATTGATGAAAAAAAATTTATGTTTGTTTTAAAACAGTAATTATCTTATATATATTATTTTAGTATACATTACATCTTAGAATAAAAATATTAAATCATGGATTTATGCTATACCTTTTCCATTATTATGTTTGGTCTGAATACCTTACCAATTAGAGGATTTATACCAAGAAACTTATTATATTTATTAAATAGGGAATTTTTTAGAATCCAAATCATTCATATTTCAATAGGAATTGATTATTAAGCCTTGATGATCATGTTTTTTATTAAATATTTTCATTTGAAGAATACATTAGACATATTGAGTGATTGGTGAAGCCTCAAATTTATATATCCCATTGATGGATCAGTAGGTCTTGTGAGACAAACTAACTTGGGTATTAGGTGTATTCCTTACCTTTTATGTATGATGTCTTTCCATGAGGCCTCAAAATTAATATTATGATGTTAGATATTATGAATTCCATTACTATAGAATTAGTTTTAGTTTTCCATGTGATTAATTTTATTTTTTGGATATATTCCATCCTCATGTGAATATATTATGGTATAATTGACTATTGTTTATCCCTTTCATGCATATCATTCTTTGTAATTATGTGATATAATCCATTTTACACTAACTCTTACAGAGAATATAATATCACCCATTTCTAATAACTTATTTTCACTAAGAAACCCAGGAGAGAACATAAAATAGTTTAATGGGTGTTATAAAAGGAATAATAAATTTATCATTGAGATATTAAGATTTTTTAATAAATTCCAATGTAATGTTTAAGCAATGTATGTACCTAGTCTTCCAATACTACTAAACTATTAGATCATGTGTTATGTTGTCTATTTTATTTTTTAAAAATGTATTAATATAACCTTGGGCTCTAAGATACTGGAGTCTGGGTTTTTACACTTTCTATTAAAGAAACTTTACTATAAAACTTAAGAACTAGATATATATGAACACAATTAGATTGTATAAACATTATGATAAACACTTAATATATTCATGAAGTTTTTCATAAATATTTTTTTACTTATGAATAGTAAATTATTATTAAATATTCATAATTCTATGAGATAATTATGTGCATTTCTTAGTTTATAAATAGTTCCTAGAAGAAGGGATATAAACCATAACAATGCCCATAAACCAAAAATGGATTTCTTTCCTAAGAAATTCAATGAGGCTAGAGTTTGACCTCAGTGGGTTTTAACAATATTAAGGAATCTAACATAGGTAATGACTAATAACCATTACCATATAGAGAAGACTGATTATTTATATCATATTGTATCAATGTTAGACCACTTCATACAACATAAACCTTCTTCATTCAATAGAACAACTGGTCTATTGTTAGCTGAGCAATGGATCAAGCCTCTTAAGAAAATTCTTATTACCATGGGAAGTAGTGAAAGGGAGATGGTTATTATGGAGATTTATCATATAAAGGGAGATATTGATCAATGGAGGTCATTGATTCAAAATACTAAGGAGGTATAATAGATATATCACACTGAATAGAATACATTTAAAGGTATATTTTTAGAAAAATAATTTCCTCGTGAAAAATGAGTTGGTATAAAGAGCTAATTCGTAAATATAATGCCAAAAGAGGAAGCAAATGTTGTTTACACCACTGGAAAACTAACCTATACCAACGGTTTGGAACCGTTGGTATAGGCCTCCAAATCGTTGGTATAGCCTATACCAACGGTTTGGAGAACCGTAGACAAGTAAGTCGTTGGGAAAGGTCTATAACAATGGTTTTTGGTAAACCATTGGTATAGACCAATACCAACGGTTTTGAAAACTGTTGGTATAAGTAATATGAAAATCTATACCAACGGTTCCATAAAACCGTTGGTATATGTATTTCCAAAAAAACATTCGCTGGGATTTGATCCCAGGACCTCCAGTTTATCATTGAACTACCTAACCACTAACCTAACATGACTTTTTTGAATATAATTTCATAAATATATATATTTATTATCATAATTATTTTAAATTTTTATTTATAGAATGTTCTGGTTAAGAGGATCCGATAAAAAATTAAAGGACCCATACCAACGGTTGTCAAAACAGTTGGTATAGGTCTCTGAAGTCTGGGAAGTGATGTTGGTATACAGGTGAACTTTCCCAACAGTTTGGCCAAACCTTTGGGAAAGCATACCCTTTCCCAATGGTTTGGACAAACTGTTGGGAAAAGTGGCCACAAATTGGACTTTTCCCAACGGTTTGGCCAAACCGTTGGGAAAAGTGGCCACAAAGTGGGTGTAGAGACCCGAAGCTTAACGTACATGGAAATTACATTACTTTTGTGGAATACTTAGTACATAACAAAACACACACAAGGACCGTAATAGTTTAGTGTCTTTGGAAACTCGGAATATAATCTTCTAATCGTGGTGAAAGATCTTCAACATATCCTATAAAGATCTTTGTTTTTTTTACCTAAAACCTTTCTTTATATCCTGGGGAAAAGAAAACATAAAAGGGTGATCTCAAATGCTCAGTAATGGTAAACAAAAAAAATATCAATCACATCATATACATAAGAACATAACTTTTGGAAATCTTAACCTGCAAAAGAAATAATAATTTCATAACATGGGATAAATGATAGTAGTGAAATGTAATCCCGGTAATCATAACATAAAACATGAAACTTTGTGGCATACACACATAATCATAGAGAATCATTTCTTATTAGTCAAGACTCATTTCCAAGACTGTCTTAGTGGACAAAGTCCATTTCTGAACCGAGTTCACTCCTTATTTTAGTCCTGTTTCACTGAACCGGTATAACCTGTCATTCCAGCCATGTATATCTCATGAGATATAAAATCTTTACCCAATGCATTGGAGGGAGATATAGGTCTCACCCATCTCATAATGATACAATTCATATGTGTGCCACAAAATCATAAATCATACATCATTGCATAACCCATGTAATAAAAATGGGATTATTAAACATCGTGACATCATAAACCAATTCATATAAGATAAAGGAATTCATAAAAATAATTCCATAAAAACATAATCAAATCAATGTAATAATAGGGATAGAAACATAACCCTTAATTATCTTAGATGGAAAATAATTTTGATAAAACGCTTGAACTCCATTCTTGAGAAAAATATCCTTTCTTCTTCAAAAACACCTTTCCTTTTATAACATGTCATACAATTCTAAACTAAAATAATTTGATTAAAAATAAACTTAAAAACTTGTAAAGTAAGCTTCTTGAAATAATTTTTTAAAAATCCATTCATGTCATATAAGTTAAAAAAACATTCTTCTCGTACTTTTGTCGGAAAAGTCAAAAAGTACCTCGTACGAAAAACGACAAAAGATTCCTTCCATACCATTTACTAAAAACTCACCTAAGGGTAAAATTGGATTTAAACAATTGTAGATGGATGGAAATAACATTACATATTGAGGAAACATGGATGTGTATGATAAAATACACCCAAGTAAATTCCAAAGTATAAACAATCTCGGATAAAAATGATATTGTGATATTTCCCTTACCTTAGGTATGATTTGCTTCGTAAGTGTCCGAACCTCCGGTATAATGATTTAAATAATGTCATTGACTTATTCCAGAATCATACTCATTGTTATGATATCATATATGGTTCACTTATGACTTTATTTTACCCGTTATTTTGTAAATTCCATGTTAGAGAGCGTTTTGGGTAAAATCGTTTCATTTGTCGTCCGTGTTTTGAATTGTAATTATTCATATGATTACTTATATCATGATTACATAATTCCAGAATATAAAACATGATTTATATATAATATATATTCAGAATATACATATATATAATAGATCAGTAAATGGAAAGAAATACACTGTTCATGGAGACGGTAGACCGTACGTACGCATGAACGCTGTTTTCGTTTCCTTATTGAGTTGAATGGAATTAAGTAGATGAAATACATATATAAACACATAAATCCAGTATCATTATTATTTCATATATTTCATTATTACATATTATATATTTACTTTATAATCACTCATGAATGGTTAACGTGGAGAATGAATCTCATTGCGTCGTGGAGACGGTAGTCCGTACATACGCACGAGCGATGATATCGTTCTCATGATCGTTGAATTATATTGGAGTGTATGTATACTATTTCAGAATCAATATCACTTTACAATAGTCATATATAGTAATTATTTACACCATCATACCCATCCAAGTAAGGTGGTGGTGGAAAATAGATTACACCACGGCGTGGAGACGGTATTCCGTACGGACGCATGCACGGTGATTTCATTTTCTGTAGGATGGATAGATGGTGAAATAGGGTTGTTTCATAATTATAATAACATATCAGTATATGAGTGATACTGATGTTATTACTTCATAATGAAACAACCTAAGAAGAAGAATTGGAAGAAGAAATAAAGTTGAAAGAATCGGTAACGGACATTTACCTCTTCTTTGAAGAGCCTCTTTGAGATCTCCTTTTAGGGCACTAAAATCGGTCTTTGAGGAAGACCAGAACCTCTAGGATGTTTCTAGGGAAGTTTATAAGATAATTTGTCAGGGTTTGGACGAGCCTGAAGGCTCAATGTGGTGTGAGGAAGAGAGGGAGGAGGTTCCCTTTTATAAGGGAGGAGAGGGGCACCTTTTGAATAACTAAAAATATTATTTTATTATAAAGCCAAATTCGGTTTTAAATAGCTCCAAATTGAGTTATTTTGAAGCTAAGGTGGGTATGGGTCGAAATACTCTCATCCAATAGAATTTGGACATGTTTAGTTCACTATTTTAACCTTATCATTTAGTTTTAACTTTAAGTTAGATAATTTTACTTTTACCGTGTTTTTTTGTGTTCTTACACTATAAGGTTAATAAACTTACTATAAGAATCCAAACGAACCCCAAGTTGTTTATTATTAACATATATAACCTTATCTAAGTCATTTGGCCGAACCTTAGATTTTTAGGAATAAAATAACAATTAATAATATAATATTTTTTTTAAAAACTATTTTTTGTCAATTTCGACACTATTTAGTAATTGATTTTTGTGAAAATCATAACAGAATGATTAGTTCGAAAAAAGTTAATTAAATCAATACTAACATGTCATATTAACCTATAAAATTAGTTTAATTCATAAAAAGTCAAAAATTACATTTATTTTGGTATTTATAACATCAATTATGTCAATATTTCATTAATAAGATAATTACTACATCATCTTTGTGTCATAAATAAATTAAATTATTTAATGTCTATAAATTACAAATAAAATAACATTATGTAGGAAATCTTTTTAGATTTCTAATGAAAATTTATAGTCGAATTTATCTTATGTATAACCCTATATTAAAAATGATATACTTATTAAACTTTGATTTTAACTATTTTAACCCTTCTTTAAATAAATTAATAATAAATGTCCTAATCTAATCCAAGTGGGCCTAAATGGTCATATTTTATTCCTAAGGTTGTTTTTTGGTCGAATTACACTAATCTAATAGAATTAGGACATGTGTTAAGGTAATAATAATATCATTTTTACCCTTAATTACCCTATTTACTTTTAACCGTGGTAAAAAAAAGTAAAAAGTTACTATTCACCAAAAATTATTTTCATCTCATTGAACCACATTTTACTTACTGACATCAACCGTGTCTCTCGGATTTTTGAAATTCCACTCATATAAGCGGTAAAATTAAGTTTTATGAAAAATTCATTATTTTTAACTACCACTTAGTGGTTTCACTATTCATCAAAAAATGAAAGTTTCCAAAAAAATACCAAAAATTAGGCCTAAGCTATATTTGATATTATGAACTCAAAAATGATGTCTATTTTACCAAATTCAAAACATATCAGTTGTATTAATTAATTTAAAAATTAATTCCCGTCATCAAAACAAATAGCGTGTTTTTAAGAGATAATAACTACCAAAAGATTGACACTTGTTTATGTCTGGTTTAAATGTGAAATTACATCCAATGACCAAAATTGTATTAAATTGTAAAAATATATTCTAAATATACTTTAAAACCACTCAAATTAAAAATTTATCACTATTAATTATTTTTATTAAAAAGGTTGTTTTTAATTAAAATTTAGTAATTTTCACTATTCATCAGAAAATAAAAGTTATCAGAAAAGTACCAAAATTTCACCCTAAGCTAATTTCAATATTCCGAATCCAAAAATGAAGTCCATTTTGAAAAATAAAATTTACAAAATTTCAAAAAGTGGTTATTACTATTCATAACGGCTATTTTTAATAATATTTTAATAGCATATCGATGTTTAGTGAAACTCGTTATTACATACTACACACGCTATCGAGGAAGGTCGCGATTGTGTGTAAGGCAAGTCAAGGATGTGTGTTGTGCAAGCTCCTTTTGGTGTAGCGTACAACACAAGACATTAATGAAAATAAAAAAATATATATTTTTTCATAAAATCTTGGGGTTTTACATTCTACCCCCCTTAAAATGAATTTCGCCCTCGAAATTCGTCGGGGTTATAAATGGTTTACTACTCGAAAGTTTCTTTAATAGAAACCCACATCGTAAAAAGGAATACCAAAACCAATCTTTAAAAACAAAAGTATGAAACGTAACGGTTACCCAAATAAACTAATCATTGGGTTTCCACATAGGTGAAAATATGGATATGGAAGAGAAATCTAACCATCATGTTCTGATAGAGAGTGGTAGAGAACATGGCTATGAAAAAGCCAACAATCACAAAGCCATAGATTTGTGATGATCTAAGGTACCATCTAATCCATCGGATATAAGGTCACTAAGACAACATTTTTGGTTTTCAAGATAATTTCCCTAAAGTTGATGAATCAAAAGAAATACTTACATGATTTTGGTACAATCTCACTGTTGTTCGTGAATTGAACAATTTCCACTTCATCCATTAATGAAATGAAGTTGAATTTGTCATTCGTGATTTGTTAGCAGATCATGTGATAGAATGATGGTTCATTCCATCTGTCTGAAAGAAAAAGGTTAGAAAAGTTATCAAAACTTACATAAGTCCATCTATAGTGAGATTAATCATATATGGTTCCTAAAATGGACTTATACTTCATATATCATACTGCTTAATATAATAAAACTAGTTTCCTACTAAACAGGGACTTCCTGTAGGCCAGTGGTAGGTGTTAAAGGCCAGTCGCACTTCGGTTGTGGGTTCGATTCCCACAGCCTTGTCCAACGCGATGGGCTGTCGCCCGTCCTACAGGTTGTCCTTTTTATAAAGCTATATTACTATAACATCCCATCAATAATATCTAAAAAAGTTATATCCTAACTTATGTCCAACATAATCTATTCCAATCTTTAGGATTAACTAAAATACTTCGGTCCAAGCTCGTAGTATAAAGAAAATGATTACTTGAAATGTCACATAACAATCACATGAATGCCATCATTTATCCCCCATATATCATAAGATATATCTTGTTGGTCAAATTACAAACATGTGAATACCTTAATCATGTATTCTCTTGAAGAATGAATACCCATTGAACCTTAGTGAAAACATGAATGCAATCAAAAGTTAACTCTTTCCAAATACCAAAATCCAAAAATTCTATATACTCAAACCATGATATAACCTTCTCCTAATATCAGTCATGAGCTCATGAATACTATCAAACATTTAATTTTCTCCTTATCCCTTAATTATGCGCATATCATCTACATTCCAAAAATATCTGAATAACCTTTCATGGATACTGGTACCATTAATCATACACTTTCAAAAATCAAGGAAAGACAACAGTGTAACAATCCTTAGATGTCTCTTTATTATATAGTACCATGAGATTACTTATACAATATTACACATGATAAACATGTAATCATTCCACTACATTCTTAAACCATTGACCGAGCTTCAACAATTCTTTCATCTCACATATCATTTGTAGTCTCTTCATCATCATCAACATAAATACTACCCATACGACCATACTGATTCTCTTCATGAGACTTTCCCTTAGGGCATTGGTTTGCATAATGCCCGTAAATTCCACATTTAAAACATTTAACCTTTGTTGATGTCGTATAAATACCATTATCATCATCCTTGGTGTTAACTAAACCTTTTCCATTGAACTTACTGGCTTTGTGTCCTTCTTTTCCACACCCAAAGCATCTTCTAGTTCCTTTGAAACATTCTCCTTTATTCCTCTTCCCACATGATTTACATAGGGGAAATTGAACTTTCTTTCGTCTATGATCATCATGAAACTCCATCTTTCTCTTATTAGTCGAGTCAGGAAACTTTCCAAATTTTACATTATTGATCATATTATGAGATTGATAATTTGGCATAATAATGATTTTTGGACTTCCAAATCCCATTTCATTTGGTTGCTCATGAATAATATCATTCCATTGTCCGTCATATCCTCCATTATCGTGAATCATCTTGTTTCCAGCCATTTTCTAAAACCCAAAAAGAATAGTGTGAGAGGCAAAAATCATAATAAAGGGGGGTGTAACTTCAATATCTAACATCTTTGGTTTAATCTAATATTGTTACCATAGTTCTAGGACTATATACTATACATATAATTATCCTTAGGGACATCCCTAGACATACCTTAGAAATATCTCTAGGGATCTCACTAACGTTCACGCATCCTAGTTTCCAAAGGTTGACTAAACATTTCCTCTGATACTAACTGTAGAGACCCGAAGCTTAACGTACATGGACATTACATTACTTTTGCGGAATACTTAGTACATAACAAAACACACACAAGGACCATAATAGTTTAGTGTCTTTGGAAACTCGGAATATAATCTTCTAATCATGGTGAAAGATCTTCAAAATCTCCCATAAAGATCTTCGTTTTTTTTTACCTAAAACCTTTCTTTATATCCTAGGGAAAAAACATAAAAGGGTGAGCTCAAATGCTCAGTAAGGGTAAACAAAAAAAATATCAATCACATCATATACATAAGAACATAACTTTTATAAATCTTAACCTGCAAAAGAATCATAATTTCAAAACATGGGATAAATCATAGTAGTGAAATGTAATCCCGATAATCATAACATAAAACATGAAACTTTGTGGCATACACACATAATCATAGAGAATCATTTATTATTAGTCAAGACTCATTTCCAAGACTATCTTAGTGGATAAAGTCCATTTTTGAACCGAGTTCACTCCTTGTTTCAGTCCTGTTTCACTGAACCGGTATAACCTGCCATTCCAGCCATGTCTATCTCATGAGATATAAAATCTTTACCCAATGCATTGGAGGGAGATATAGGTCCCACCCATCTCATAATGATACCATTCATATGTGTGCCACAAAATCATAAATCATACATCATTGCATAACCCATGTAATAAAAATGGGATTCTAAAACATCGTGACATCATAAAACAATTAATATAAGATAAAGGAATTCATAAAAATAATTCCATCACAACATAATCAAATCAATGTAATAATAGGGATAGAAACAGAACCCTTAATTATCTTAGATGGAAAATAATTTTGATAAAACACTTGAACTCCATTCTTGAGAAAAATATTCTTTCTTCTTCAAAAACATGTTTCCTTTCATAACATGTCATACAATTCTTAACTAAAAGAAGTTGATTAAAAATAAACTTGAAAACTTGTAAAGGAAGCTTCTTTGAAATAATGTTTTAAAAATCCATTCATGCCGTATAAGTTAAAAAAACATTCTTCCCGTACTTTTGTCGGAAAAGTCAAAAAGTACCTCGTATGAAAAACGACAAAAGATTCTTTTCATATCTTTTACTAAAAACTCACCTAAGGGTAAAATTGGATTTAAAAAATTTTAGATGGATGTAAATAACATTACATATTGAGGAAACATGGATGTGGATGATAAAATACACCCCAGTAAATTCCAAAGTATAAACAATCTCGGATAAAAATGAGATTGTGATATTTCCCTTACCTTAGGTCTGATTTGCTTCGTAAGTGTCCGAACCTCCTGTATAATGATTTAAATAATGTCATTTACTTATTCCAGAATCATACTCATTGTTATGATATCATATATGGTTCACTTATGACTTTATTTTACCCGTTCTTTTGTAAATTCCATGTTAAAGAGCGTTTTGGGTAAAATCGTTTCATTTGTTGTCCGTGTTTTGAATTGTAATTATTCAAATGATTACTTAGATCATGATTACTTAAACCCAGAATATAAAACATTATTTATATATAATATATATTCAGAATATACATATATATAATAGATCACTAAATGGAAAGAAATACACCGTTCATGGAGATGGTAGACCGTACGTACGCATGAACGCTGTTTTCGTTTCCTTATTGAGTTGAATGAAATTAAGTATATGAAATACATATATATACACATAAATCCAGTATCATTATTATGTCATATATTTCATTATTACTTATTATATATATACTTTATAATCACCCATTAATGGTTAACGTGGAGAATGAATCTCATCGCGTCGTGGAGACGGTAGTCCGTACATACGCACGAGCGATGATATCGTTCTCATGATCGTTGAATTGTATTGAAGTGTATGTATACTATTTCAGAATCAATATCACTTTACAATAGTCTTATATAGTAATTATTTACACCATTATACCCATCCAAGTAAGGTGGTGGTGGAAAATAGATTACACCACGGCGTGGAGACGGTATTCCGTACATACGCACGCGCGGTGATTTCGTTTTCCGTAGGATGGATAGATGGTGAAATATGGTTGTTTCATACTTATAATAACATATCAGTATATTATTGAACTGATGTTATTACTTCATAATGAAACAACCTATGAAGAAAAGGTGAAAGAAGAAATAAAGTTGAAAGAATCTGTAACGGACATTTACCTCTTCTTTGAAGAACCTCTTTGAGATCTCCTTTTTGGGCACTAAAATTGGTCTTTGAGGAAGACCAGAACCTCTAGGATGTTTCTAGGGAAGTGGAGAAGATAATTTGGCAGGTTTTGGCTGAGCTTGAAGGCTCAATGTGGTGTGAGGAAAAGAGGGAGGAGGTGCCCTTTTATAAGGGAGGAGAGGGGCACCTTTGGAATAACTAAAAATATTATTTTATTATAAAGCCAAATTCGGTTTTAAATAGCTCCAAATTGAGTTATTTCGAAGATAAGGTGGTAATGGGTAGAAATACTCTCATCCAATATAATTTGGACATGTTTAGTTCACTATTCTAACCTTATCATTTAGTTTTAACTTTAAGTTAGATAATTTTACTTTTACCGTGTCTTTTTGTGTTCTTACACTATAAGGTTAATAAACTTACTATAAGAAGCCAAACGAACCCCAAGTTGTTTATTATTAATATATATAACCTTATCTAAGTCATTTGGCCTAACCTTATATTTTTAGGAATAAAATAACAATTAATAATATAATATTTGTTTTAAAAACTATTTATGTCAATTTTGACACTATTTAGTAATTGATTTTTTTGAAAATCATAACAGAATGATTAGTTCTAAAAAAGTTAATTAAATCAATACTAACATGTCATATTGACCTATAAAATTAGTATAATTCATAAAAAGTCAAAAATTACATTTATTTTGGTATTTATAACATCAATTATGTCAATATTTCATTAATAAGATAATTACTGCATCATCTTTGTGTCATAAATAAATTAAATTATTTAATGTCTATAAATTACAAATAAACTACCATTATGTAGGAAATAGTTTTAGCTTTCTAATGAATATTTATAGTCGAATTTATCTTATGTATAACCCTATATTAAAAATTATATACTTATTAAACTTTGATTTTAACTATTTTAACCCTTCTTTAAATAAATTAATAATAAATGTCCTAATCTAATCCAAGTGGGCCTAAATGGTCATATTTTATTCCTAAGGTTGTTTTTGGTCGAATTACACTTATCCAATAGAGTTAGGACATGTTTTAGGGTAATAATAATATCATTTTTACCCTTAATTACCCTATTTACTTTTAACCGTGGTAAAAAAAAGTAAAAAGTTACTATTCACTAAAAAATATTTTTATCTCATTGAACCACATTTTACTTACTGACATCAACCTTGTCTCTCGGATTTTTGAAATTCCACTCACAGAAGCGCTAAAATTAAGTTTTATGAAAAATTCATTATTTTTAACTACCACTTAGTGGTTTCACTATTCATCAAAAAATGAAAGTTTCCAGAAAAATACCAAAAATTAAGCCTAAGAAATATTTGATATTATGAACTCAAAAATGATGTCTATTTTACCAAATTCAAAACATATCAGTTGTATTAATTAATTTAAAAATTAATTCCCGTCGTCCAAACAAATAGCGTGTTTTTAAGAGATAATAACTACCAAAAGATTGACACTTGTTTATGTCTGGTTTAAATGTGAAATTACATCCAATGACCAACATTGTATTAAATTGTAAAAATATATTCTAAATATACTTTAAAACCACTCAAATTAATAATTTATCACTATTAATTATTTCGATTAAAAAGGTTGTTTTTAATTAAAATTTAGTAATTTTCACTATTCATCAGAAAATGAAAGTTATCTGAAAAGTACCAAAATTTCACCTTAAGCTAATTTCGATATTCCGAATCCAAAAATGAAGTCCATTTTGAAAAATAAAATTTACAAAATTTCAAAAAGTGGTTATTACTATTCATAACGGCTAGTTTTAATAATATTTTAATAGTATATCGATGTTTAGTGAAACTCGTTATTGCGTACTACACACGCTATCGAAGAAGGTCGCGATTGCATGCAAGGCAAGTCAAGGATGTGTGTTGTAAAAGCTCATTTTGGTGTATCATACAACACAAGACATTAATGAAAATAAAAAAAATATTTTTTCATAAAATCTCGGGGTGTTACAGTGGGATTTCCCAACGGTTTGGCCAAACTGTTGGGAAAGGGGTTATAAAATTGTTGGGAATGGTCACATTTCCAGTAGTGTTAGTATGATTCTAACTTTATGATTTTAATAAGAAATATTAAGGATAATGTGTGTAACCAATAAAGAAATATTTATCACTTATTTCATGGGATGAAGACCATCCTTCAATTGGAATTAGTCTCTTAAATGTTTTCATTATATGAGTATATTATTGGATATTAATGTTATTAATATTTTCATGACTTATTATATATTCCCTTTACTTATTTTATAGGAAATTTTCATAATTTGTGTGAAATATTAATTTTTAAATACTAAGTATAATTTTTGAGCATTTTTAGAAGTAGTCTAAATGAGTCAGTTAACTATTTTATTTATAACTCTCACCCTAATGATCCAAATTATGTGGTTCCTATTTTGTAGGATTCATTATTAAATATAAAACATTTCATTATAAGGGATCATGGGCCAATTCATTCATTTTAATTCCCATATGGACCACACAAGAAGGCCTACAAAATCTATGAAGAAACTAGACCAGCCATGAAGATTTAATTTTTGGGCTCAATCAAGAATTCCAAATTCCTTTATTCTCCTACAAAGTTTGTGGGAAAATGTAAGGAGTCTTGGATAAAAATTTCAAGGCCCAACTCCAAATACAATAGGCCCAAATTATTCATTTAAACTCATCCCACCATTCTGGACGGGAAATAAAATCCGAACACTATTCATGACATGTCTCCGGACATATTCATCAAATAAATATGATATTTTTCAGTGTGAAATATGAGATATAGGCAGCTGAATTTTTTGAAAAAAGAATTTGTATTTGAAGGAATATTCTTATTCCAAAATCCATTCACATTTTGTCCATCTAAAAAGCATGGATTGAAATGGACAGTTTAACTTTGTTTAATCAAACCGCCATAACTTTGGCTCCATAGGTCCAAATGACTCAATATTTTGAGAGAGGTAGTCCAAAATTATTATCTACAACTTTTAATTAGAAGATATCTCTATATTCGGCTGTATGGATGTCTAAATCATCGAGCCAAGTGGAGGGATAGATTGTGAATGCCAACAGTCCACTTCCTTGGGCTATAAATATTTTCCCCTCCTCTCCTTCAAAGGGGTTGGCATTTTAGAGCAAAGTAGGATAGGTTGGCACAACCAAGGATATTCCAAAGTCTTGGTAGGATATTCTATACTCAAGTTTTTACTTGAGAAACCATTCCTCCTTTCTTCTTTTCATTTACTTTTGTATTGTTCTTTGTTGTAATCTTGTAAGTCTTTCTTTTGTAATTCTATTTTAATGCAAGTTTCTTCTTCAATATATCTTATTCTCATACACATTCTGTAGTTTAATATTAATTTTCTTAAAATAGTTTAAATACAGTTGAATCTCATTCCTTTCTTTTTCTTCCTCATTCAATCGAAAGTCTGTTTTTAATTATCATCATTGTTCGTGTGTGTGTGTGTTTGACGCACCACTCTTTTTGTATCCCTTTCTTTTTCTTCTCTTATTAATTTATCATCATAATCATTTTAACCAGATTATTAAACACCCAAATAGCTGAGTAAATCCATTATCGGGGTGATTCAAAATTTAGGGATGTTAAGTGATTGAGAGTATTTTCTCGATGAATATTCTTTGAATTAACATTGTGAATGTTGGGCTTAACATATCATGGATTAATGACTTGTTTTGTTTTATGTGTGGTTTCCATGGATTATTAGAGGCCTAAATACACCAATATCAAAATGATTTGATTGTTATAATAACCTTAAGTTAAGTTAAGGCTTATATTAAAGCCTTAACACTTAGAAATTCCAATCAACGTTATCTTGTGAAGTGGGTGTTAATTTAATTCAATATAAAGCCAAGCTCAAGGATATCACAAACTTAACTCCCTAAAAATGAACTCACGCCAATATTTATCAATTTATTAAATCAATCATAATCAATCAATCATTTCAATTAAGCTCTATAAATAAACCCTCCTAATAAAAATACAATCAACTAAAAACAATTGACTATTTAAAAAATATCATCATTGAGAATTCGACTCGAGTGATGCTATACACATTAGCAGAGCATCAGAACTTTGACCGGTCGATAGGCGACAATCAGCCTTGCGTTTTAGATATATACACTAAAACATATTAATTATGTGTATATATATTCTCATGTGGTTTTAACAATTATGAATGGTTTAAATGGGTTTAATATTCATTTGAAATGGATTCAATGAATAAATAACAATAAAAATAAATATATAAGAATATAGTTAATATGGTTAATGCTTTTTATTAAATGAAACACATGAGGAATTTCTATATAAAAGGATATGATCCCCCTTACTGTGAACATCTATTGCTTTAAAACCTTATAATAATTTATTTTATTATATCAATGTTCATATCTCCTAGAGAAATTAGTAATACCCCTTTAATCTCTTTGAGAATCCTATGATAGA
Source organism: Viscum album (assembly GCA_963277665.1). Lineage (NCBI taxonomy): Eukaryota > Viridiplantae > Streptophyta > Magnoliopsida > Santalales > Viscaceae > Viscum > Viscum album. The sequence goes on along the minus strand of OY728131.1, from coordinate 1,101,850,691 downwards.
GATCAGGATCTAAGGTAATTGCAATCCCTCAGAGGTAGGAATCCTTTCCATGATTATTTGGTGATCGTTATCTGTAATACTTCATCAGGGATTAAAGATTGAGGCTAATACAATGATAATATTGTTATGCATATTTTATGTTCCTTATTTATTTTACACATTAACTCTATTAAGGATAAATCATTAATTTGGGTTTTTATTCTTCTTACAGGGTTCATATGATGAGTCCCAAAAACCATTAGTGATATAAGAACAAGGCTTCTTTGATGAATCAATGTGTTCATATTTTAATGATGAAAACATTTTAAAAATATTAATAATTATGGAAGTAAACACCATGGGAATAACACCTCAATATTTTATGAAATATTTTTTTTCAAATATATTTAATTTTTTTATAGCATGTGGTACACACAACTATGAGTTTTAACAAACAATGATATACTATTAATTTTATTATTTAAACAAGACTGATATAAACTAGAAGTTCAATATGGAATTATTAATAAGAATTACAAAATTTCTAAAATTGGGTATGAATATTTTAGATAAAGTAAATATATTTATAAATAAGTACTTGATTTTTTGTAAATACTTTATACACTTCAAAAATGTATCTTATTTAAAAAATTATTTTTATTTATTTTTGTAAACAAATAATAAAAATTATTATCTCTCATTTTAGAAAATTTATTTAAAAAAATAAACTTCTATTTTAAAATCTAAATGTTAAAATTATCTTTGATTTTTATAATTTTTAGCAATGATTATCATTTGGATGAATAGTAAAAAATATCGGTTTTTATTAAAACTACATTTTAATTTAAATAATTTATAAGATCCATTTTATTTTAAGATGTTTTAAGTAAAATTAGTCCAAATATTTATTTATTTATTCAATTGAGGTTATTGGAATTGATTTTATATCGAATTTTAATTTAAAACAAGTTATACTTTTGAAAGTTTTTCTTTGGAAAACAATTTTTCATAGCATTTATGGGGTTAATTTTAATATTAATTCCTCCACTTATATAAATTAAATTTGGAAAAATTGATTTCATATTTTTAATAAGAATAATATACATGATTTAATAAAGTCAACTTAATCTTTTTTCATAATGAATTTTGAAAATAAAAAAAAATTATCATGGTTAAGGTCAAAATAGGTTTAACAAGGGTTAAAATAAAAAGATAAGTGTTAAAATGACACAAATACTTTATGGGTGGGAGTAAATTTAAATGGAAAGGCAGTAATGGAGGAAAAATGCATGACATAGATAGGCGGTGACACAGGCATTACACAAGCTTGGTGACGCAAGCTGTATGATGCAAGCATGATGTTGCACTGGTCCTTAGGGATAGTTTTTGGGCCTTTGGGATATCTTATTAACTTCATTCCTAATGGTCCTTCTTTCCATGTATTGAATAAATAAGACTTGATGGGTGGGTTATCGATTGGGGGCTATGGCATGCCTTTTCAGACTTTATGTGTGTGTTTAATGTAATTGTACCCCTAAGAACCTAATATATATATATATATATATATATTCTTGATTATTATGTGGTTTTCAGGTACTATTCTATTAAATTTACCAATATAACAATTTTAGTAAAGAAAAAGAAAAAATTTCACCTTCTTGTTTTTAAATTTCAATCATGTGTTCACATAGGGACAAAAGAAAGATGTGAATTAATATTGATGATAATTTTCATAATAATGAAATTAATTTCATCAGGGTAATTTATTTTAACTTTTTAGTAATTATATAATTACTTTAAATTCTTAATCAATTCCAAGAAATTAAATATTTAATTAATATAAAAATAAAATAGATGCTACTAAAAATATTAAGGGTAATATAAATTTAATTTATTTTTATATTACATGAATTTTTTAGATAAATATAAAATTATAAATAGGTTTGAAAATAATATATTCAACTTAAAACTTTGTATTGATGTTTTTAAAGTCAAATTAAATTAATAGGGTCAAAAATTACATTTATGTTATTTTATAATAAATAATATTTTATTAAATGATTTAAAATTACTAAAAGTATTATCCTCTACCAAGTTATTGGTATGTATTTAAAAAAATAAAACATAGTCTATTTATGAACCAATTGTCCTTTTATAATAATTTCATTAACCCCTGAATAGTAAAAACTATGTTATCATGGTAAAGGATAAAACGGGGTTTTACACGTTGCATGCGTTTGTGTTAAAATTACTTCTACACACATAGGGTTTTATTCTATAAATTCAATTTCATATTTAGAAACATTTTTTATAAATCATCTAAAAAGTATAATTTTATTTTTAGGCTTAAGGGACAAATCATCTTGTTAAATAAATAAAAAACTAGTTACTATGGTGAAAATTAAAATGGTGAGATTTTGTACACATAAAGGCTAAGGAATAAAATGTTTGAAACATGGGATTTTAAGGTGGAGGTGTTTATTGACCATATATTCCCTTAAATCCTTTAATTATAAACTTTTCTGGCACTTGGGGTTGGAGTGACTTTCCATTATTAAATAGTTTTGGGTATTTACAAAAATGTCACTCCTCCTCCATTATAAAAGGCAACCACCTCCCCTTATATATTCACACATCCTAATTTATTTGGATTGAGAAAAATCTAAAAAATAACTCACCAAATTCATTATCAATTTTATATAGGGGATGTTCATCCCATAAGACCAACCCTTGGTTCCTTAATAAGAGATCTAAAGGGGTTTTTTCTAAGTGAAGGAAATTACCTTCATTAAAATATTTTTTTTCTTATCTTACCATATTTATTCATGTATTAAAAAATATAATATAATAATACCAGTATCTAATATTTACTGATATATTATAATGTTTATGGAATAACCTATATCCATATCCTCTTCCATCAAATGGGAAACGAATATGTATGTTGTGTGTACGATGAACTATCGCCTCACGAACTGATGTAGTTCTTTTTCCATCACCACCTATCATAAATGGATATAATGGTAGTTTTAACATATTTATATGATATTTATGACATTATTATTCTTCATTAATTATAATATCTCATATACCTTCTTACTTTTCCATTATTTGGGATTACCACAATGTCACTCATGAGTACGACAGACTACTACCTTGTGAAATGATGTGATTTTTTCTTAACTTATGATTTACATATAAGTAAATGATGATAGGTTTAAAGAAAATATGTGAGATATAGGAATAATAATTATTCTGGAAGTTAAAAATCATATTTAACTTTCTCTTGTTTCTTCTATTGAGAAAATGGAAATAGAATTCAAGTGTACATATGACCTACCATCTCCATGAACGTTGTAATTCATTTTCTATATATAACTTTAATGGATTACTATAAATAAATAATTAATTAATAATTATTATAATTATATCATTTTTAACATTATTTATATGATGGAACCATGATAAAAGTGTAAAGACCAAAAAAACAAAAAATAACATGAAAAACGAAGAAGTTATTACTTGAAACGTGATTTTAACATAGATTTATTAACAAATGGATAATAAATGGTCATAATTAAATAATTTTTAGTATGATACATATTATCATGGTTCTTTAATATATATAAAATAAAATTATATTTATTATTCAGTTGTTTCAAATGTGTATAAAAGAAATAGAGACTTAAGGTAAGGAATTTCTAGTATCTCTTTCATTTACAGGAGACATTTGTTGTAATCACCACTCATTTCTTTTATGTGGTATATAAACTAACCATTTTAATTTTTATATCATGAATATAGTTATTTTAATGATTTTTAATGTTTCATTTTACTTTATTATTTAATGTTTCTTATGATTCAAAATATTACCTAAGTGATAAAAAAAATTTATCTCACTTTTATTTCAAGGGGACACATGCCTTATACAATAGTTGTTTCTTTTGTGTGGTTTATATACTACCCATGAATGTATTTTATGATCCCTATAATTATAATTATGGGATATACATGTCCATATAATTTTATTTCTTCCATGGAGATTATGATTCAAAAGACACGCAAGGGGTTAAGGTTTTATGTTACAATATCAATATTTATCAAGACAGATTATAATATGCAATAAATAATAAGATATTATGATTTACCTTTAATAAACTCAATCATTTTCTTTTAATATGTTTATTTTTTAAATTTTCATGTTTCCTTTAACTTTCCTCCCTTTATGTACTCAATATTCCAAAATAAACCTTTAATGTAAAAAACCTAATTATATTCTCTCCTCGTTCAAAAATACATTTTATTCTATATACATGTTTTCTATAAATATTTTAAGGAAATATTTTATATTATCTAATGTTTTTAAATAAATTTCATCAAACATTCTATTTTTTATGAAATTTTTTAAAAATAATCTTCTTGTAATTTTTTGAACAAGGTAGCTTAGACTTTTTTCTAAAAATGTTAAAGGAATCCTTGTTTCAACATGTACGACATGAATTAAATTTTCCATTCCAATGACCACTCAATTAGTTTAAAGTTAAATTAAAATTTCTCAAGTTAATTTTCAATGAAATTTTTTTACTTATTATCTAAGAAATTTTTTTATTTTAAATAAGCGATTTAAAATGAAAACCTATATTTTCCTAAAGAATGTTTTAATTATTTTAAATAGAAATTTTATTCATCAATGATAAAAAAAATTGGTTTTTCTTATATTTTAAAAGGTAGATGATCTAACGGTACCATACTTATTAGTTATTTTTATGTTTTATATTTATTATTATTATGAAATTTTTTATATAAAACTCATTCCTTTTTGATGGGTTATGATATGATAAATTGATTAAATGTTTATGAAACCCATTTATTTTCCCCCGATTATGCTATTATGATATTTTTATGAAATCCATTTAATTTTTCATTGGTTATGATATGATTAATTCTTTATGATCTTTTGTAATAAAAACATATGTATTAAGTGATGTTTGGCAACTATATCTCCCTCTAATGCATTGGGTAAAATTTTATATCTCCGGAGATGATGATAAGAAACAAGCTGATGTGCTTGATCTGTTATGGGAAATAAGCTGATGTTCTTGATCTATTATGGGAAACATGTGATGACATGTCACATCCTAGCCACAAAAAATTAATAAATTTTATTTTTTTAATTATTTTAATTAATTTAATTATTTCTATCCTTGTTTTGACTTTAGGCTGGTCTGGGTTAGATTTTAAAAATATTCAAGAAAAATGGGTCCTATGCATGGCTTGCATACTGTTAAGAGTAACCAAGCGAAAACCATGTGTGTGAGTCTATCTTTGGGATAGTTCCATTTGGCATGGTTGGAGAACGATTATCTCAATTGTTCACCTTCGAGTAAGTGACCATGTAAGGGGTGACTAGCCTTGGTAGTGGCCAGTGCACAGCTTGGTAAACTATGCACGAACTATGCAGTTTCCTTGTATTCAAAATAAATAAAATTAAAAGAAAAATAAAATGGAAATAAAATAAAATAAAATAAAAAGTAAATGTACTGATAATAATAAGTGTAATAATATTATTGTTATTATGGATATTATTATTATAATTAAGTCTATTATTAAGATTATTATTATTAAGAATATTATTATTATTATTATTATTATTATGTTTTTTTATATGAAACATTAATTTGGGTTTCCCTCTCCCTCCCCCTCACCCATATCACATCACACCCCCTCACCCCTCTCACATCGCACCCCCCTCCCCCCTTCCTCCCTACACATACGTGACCCCCATCAGCCAAAGGCCTTCGATGCACCACCACCTCTCCACTAGACTCCTCCTTGCACGACACCCTCCCCTACTCCCACTCTCTACTCACATGACACCCTCAGTCGAATCCCCTCCCTATCCATACAATACACCACCCTCTGACCTCCTCCATATGTCAATTTCTTCCTCTATTTCTTTGTGAATCTTGTCTGAAACTTTGAGGTATGGTTCTTTGATCCTCCTCCTTTCCTCTTCTCGGCCAATTTTAGTTTTTCTATAACCCCTCAAGATTTGGTCGAAACACTAGGGTTTGAGTTTAATTGATTTTTTAGTTTTCTTTTGTCCTAGGGTTGTTCAAATGGTCTCTCGGGATATTTGGGTTCATGTTCTGGAAACCACCACCAAAGTTGAGGTGGTTCATGATATTTTGATTTTCCACCCCCATCAGAGGTATGGATTTTATGCCACTGGTTGGTTTCTAACTTGTTATCTGGAATTATTTAGATGTTTTAAGGTTCCATGTAATTAATGTGTAGTGCGTGATCCCTGTTGTGTGGTATCAAGTCACCAGGTCTAAGGAAACTCTCCTACGTATACATAGGTAAGTATATGTGTAACACCCCGAGCTTCCACGATATGCTTCTCATTCAATAATGCAATAGCTTGCATGGTACGCAACTTCGAGTTCTAAAACACCGCGACTAATCAAAGTAGCCGTTATGAATAGTAATAACCACTTTTTAAAATTATAGAAATTTTATATTTCAAAATGGACTTCATTTTTGTATTCGTAATATCGAAATTATCCAAAGTTGAATTTTTTGTAATTTTCTGAGAACTTCCAATTTTTTATGAAAAGTGAAAATTACTTAAAACAACTTTTTTAATAAAAATAATTTATTGTGATAAATTATACTATTTAGTGGTTTTAAAGTATAATTAGAATATATTTTTACCATTTTATCCAATGGTGGTCATTACAATTAAATTAACATTGAAATTGGACATAAACAATTGCCAATCTTTTGATATAAATTGTTTCTTAAAAACACGCTATTTGTTGTGACAGTGGGAATTAATTATAAAATTAATTAATGCAACTTATATGTTTGGAATTTTGTAAAATAGACATCATTTTTGAATTCGGAATATCAATTATAGCTTAGGGTGAAATTTTGGCATTGTTCTGAAAAACTTCAATTTTTGATGAATAGTGAAACCACTAAGTGGTTGTTAAAAACTGATTTTTCGTTAAAATAAAATATTACCACTTCTGTGATTTGATTTTCAAAAATCCGACATACATGGTTGTCATTAAGAAGTAAAATGTGGTTCAATGAGATTAAAATAATTTTTTGGTGAATAGTAACTTTTAAGTTCTTAATCACGATTAGAGGTAATTAGTGTAGTTTAAGGTAAAAATAATGTTTTTATAATATGAGATGAGCATGACACTTGTCCTACTCCTAATGGATGAGTCATGGCCGACCAAGACAACCCATGGGTCAACTTGGGGACCCCATGTAGCCACTTTAGATAGAAAATGACATAAACACCTTTTATTTAAGGTTAAAGTAAAAAATGACACAAACATAAAATGTTTTACTAAAACAATTTTTACGTGGGGTTACACAAGTCCAAATTTTGATTATAAATATTCATTAGAAATCTAAAAAGATTTACTACATCATAGTATTTTTTTTATATTTTTTAGACATTAAATAAATTAAATTATTTATGACATCATTATGATGCAGCGATGACCTCATTATTTAACGATTTAAATAAAATGAGAAGATAATGAAAAATCCAAGGCTTACACTTGTCCAAAGACTATTGGATGGGTATATTGCGAACCCTTATCACCTTATCCACGAATTATATAAGTGTGGTACCTTTAGAAACCGAAAAGCATTGTATAATTGAATAACATTTCATTACATTCCAAAAGTGCCCCTCCTCTCCACTTATAAAAGGCCCCCACCTCTACCACCTCATTCATAATTTCAAGCCATTTGGCTCGGCCAACCTCTGCCCAAATACTCTCCCATCTTTCCACTCTTACTCCTAGAATCCTAACATTGGTCAGAACTCTTCCCAAGGAAGCCTTTGGCTCAAATCAAAAAGAGTTACCCGATTTTGAGGTAATGTCTTCTCTAATGTTGTTTTGTTTTATTTTTCTTCTCCAACCCCCTAAACTCTTTTTATTCATTTATTTTGTAACAACACCAGTATCCTAAATATACTAGGATGTTGTTATAAGAAGGATTCGAGCTACACTTACACACACCTACATCTAATGGTTAAAGAACATACGGTTTCTGTGGGTGGCGAATTTCTGCCTCACGAAACGATGATTGTTCAACACTCATATAACACCTTCAAAGGTGGCCATTAAGATGTAACTATTTTTATATATGATATATAATATGTTTATGTTTTACTTATGCTTCTGTATTTATCATTTATGGCATACTTTATGATTTCCACTATGGGTAAAACGCGATAATTTCATTTTAGGAAGTGCGGACTACCGCCCCCTCAAAGTGATTTGAATCGTTAATGCCATATGTGGGATGTATAAAGGATGGAGTAAATGGTATTATACACTATATTATACTGGTATTATATTATACATTTATATCATTATGGTTTAGTTACATTAAATATGAAATTTAAATGAAAGTAGCGTTCATGCGTACGTACGGCTTACCGTCTCCATGAACGGTGCATTTCATTTCTTACCTCTAAATGTTACGTGACATTATAAATGAATGTATATACTGGATATATATGATATATATGACATCTAAATCATGAATATAATTCTGGAGATAATGGATATTCTACCACATAAACAACTTGTAATTATAAGAAGTTTATTGTTGACTCAAGTGCCAAAGATCGACAAAACAACCGTTATTAACTTAAATAATTACATAATGTTCATATCATTATAATAAGTGATATAATAAGGATAATGAAATTGGAAATGGTTCTTAATAAGGTATATATTAACTCTATTTTATTATTCAGTAGGTTAAAGAACGGTTGAGTCAAGTCAGACACGAGGTAAGGGAATTTCTTAACCCAACTTCCATTCTTTGGGTTAATCTCCTACTTTCAAATTATGTCATGATACTATTATGTATTATTTTGTATTTTTACTTTCTTTATGTGTACATATATTTAACACACATAATATATCTATTTTATTTTAAAAATGATCTTTTTAAGGACTTCGTCTCAATCTCCTTTCATTGAGGCATATTTGGTTTTATACACAACTTTCTTTTATACGGTGTATAAACCCCTTTGACTTTTACGTTTAGTCAAAACGAATCTTTTTATACGAAGCGTTTTACTAAACGACAAAAAGGGAATGTTTTTATTTCCGTACTTATGCGGCGACAACGACTTCTCCGCCACCGTGACCATTATTTGAGTTTCGGCTTCCTCTACAAGCCATCATTTTTTTAATGAAAAATAACTACAAAGTTTTAACTTTATTTTATTTTGGTATTGAAAATGGTTTTGAAAGCGTTTTTATTATATCAATGCGTCGTATTGATATCTTGTGATTGAAATGTGGAAATGTTATGTTTCCTTTAAGCATGTTTTATGTGATACGATTATGTTATGGTTTATGATATGTTTAAACCTATTCATATGAGGAATGTATTGGACTTAATAAGTGATGGGTGGAGCCCGCTATAGCTCCTCGATGCATCGGTAGGTCTCATGAGACAGCTAGACGTGGAATTGGCCGAGGCCCTTTCCCAATTTGATTTATGGTTTTGGCCGAGGCCTTAATCATTTTAGACGTCTTGGCCGAGGCCTTGACAAAATGTTTCAGAATGTCCGGCATTATACATTCCCTCATTATGAAAGTGGTTATTGATATTGCATGTGATTATTCAACCAGTAGAATATCCATGTGAAGAAGTGAATGGCATTATCTCATTTTACTTTTGCCATATTATGTTGATGTTCAAGTTTAAAAGGCTTTTGTTTTAGTTATACATTGCCTTAAATTTTTATGTTTATTTATGAAAGCTTCCGCATTATTGTTATCCTTACTGAGCATCTGAGCTCACCCCTTTCAATGTTTTAATATTTTCCAGGATGTGAAGAAGTATTTTATGAATGACCTGCAGGGATAGTCCGAAGAGGATAGAAGTGTGGACTATGGAGACTTTGTTATTGTAGTTTTTCACTTTATGATGTAATGTAACGTTTACGAATGTATCTAGTGTTTCCAAGGCTACTAATCTAATCGGTCTTTCGAGACTTGATCTTTTGTGATCATGCCAATGTTACGAAGTAATGCACCGAATCTGGGTTGCTGGGGTCGGGGCATTACAATATGTATATATATATATAGGTTCCCCCTTTACATGTAAATTCACCCATGGTAGTGAAATACATATATAGGGAAATATGTTTCTATGTGTATATTTATAAGATGCATGTGTAGGTGAGTAGAGACTAGTAGATTATTATAAGAATATATGTGAGGATCCCCTTGCACATATACATGGTTATGTGGGTGTGTGCATAGGGGGTAGGTGTCCTTATATGTATGTGAAATTTCATATTCTAAGTGGGGGCGGTATCTTCTAGTTATAAGGCAATAAGAGTTGAAAGATCGGTTTGGTTCCACCCTCAGTTTGCCCCTATGTCTAACCCTTTAATTTGAATTCCATTATTAATTTATTGTTTAAGAAATATGTTTTACATTTATGTAGTATAAGTGTAAGATATGCGATATAGTTTTGATTGAGAGAAATTATTTTTCATTTGTTTTGAATAATTTGTCTAATTTTAAACATGTGTTTTTCTTATTGATAGATGCTCTCAACCTTGTTTTTGAAAATTTATTACATTTCTAATGCTCAATCTATCTTAAATTATATATCATTAAAAGTGGTTTCTAAAATGATTTTGGGTGTGTTGTGGGTATTTCCCAAAATTTATGGCATGTATATTAGTTGTGAAAATTTATTTCGAATGAATATGTGTAATTTTATGATTTTAAAATGGGGAAATTACATTATTTGGTAAGTCAAGAAGTGTATGCGTTTTAGTTTGAATTCATGGTTAAATAGTAAATTGTATTTATTAAATTGGTTGTTTGACTTCGGTTTGGTTTCAAGTTTTTTCTAAATATGTGGTTCTTTTTTTATCTAGTTGTGATTTCAAATGACTTTTAAAACCTAAAATTGTTGGGTGAACATGTTTTCTAAAGCAATGATATTCCTTGGAAATTAATGAAGCCCGTATAAAACTTTGAGAATGGTTTGAAAAGGTGGAAAATCCATCCTTTGTCATTCCCCCTAGTTTGAGAAATGTGATGTAAATGTTAGTATTTGATTTGTGATATGTGCCTAGTTTTGAGACTTGTTCATTATTGTGTGACAAAAAAAGGGGAATGCCCTTAAGGTAGGAGATCAGTGTTGGGATGTTAAATGAGTTTTTAGATAAATAAAGTGTTGTATTTATATATGATTTCTTGATAAAACCTCACCACCATTTGAAATAGAGAACATGGGTAACCCCATGTACCTTGGTCGGTAAGCTTGGACTGGTAAACTAGATGATTTATAAGTGGTTTTTTCCAGTTTCGTCTAGCAAGATTGACGATTACAACACTAACTAAATGATTATAATTATTAGAGACAACTAGGTTATGGGGGTGTCTTCTACTAGTGGCGCATGCATGAGAACACTGATGGTCGTGGTTTCTAAGCCATGTTTCACCAAGGTACGGGGTTTCTAGGGCCCCATTTATTCTATAAACCTATAGGTATTGACCATGGTGTTCTCTTATGACAAGGTGTTTTGTGACCTAATTTCAATTTTATTTACTTCAATCTTGTTCCCTTCTTTGTAAAATCCATGTTTTTAATTTTAACTATTTTCCTTTTGTTTTGGAATGTTAATGCATGCTTGGAACCTATTTTAAAAATATAGTGGAGTAGAAGTGAATTCCTTAAAAATGTAAACTTATGACTTGATTTTGAAAAGAATGAAAAACATTATTTTATTATATCTTGTTTTCAAACTAATAAGATTGGGTTTATTTTAAAAGGTAAGGATATAGGTCATTGTTGTTCTTTAGAATTCCTAATGAGAAACTTGGTGCTCCCTCCTACTATATATTTTCAGTTTCACGTTTTATTTTTGGATATCTCTTGCAGTGACTGTGGTTTTGTGTCATGTGGTGACCCATGAGGTCACTTGGAGGTACATTTGGCTGCATAACTTTATCTAATTTATACTATTAGTGTTTTATCTATTTTATTCAGTTTATATTTATTTATTCATCTTTTCTGTATAGTCCAAAATTGTTCCTAACTATTTTACTTTGGTTCCCGTCACTAGTTTCCAGCCCATGGGGATTGGGAACGCCCTTCAGGCCTTGTCATGAGCCAACTCGGGTGACCGGTTAATGAATGACCTGGGTCGGTTCCAGAAAAAATGATATCGCTGGTAGGTACTTGTTATTTGGGGTGTCATGTAGCTTTGATATTAGGACTATCGAGACTCATTACATAGGTGTGGGAAGGATTTCATGAACCCTTTCCCATCATAATCCTTCAGTTTCCAAGGGTTGTCCGGGATTGGTATTTTTCTTTTGTTTGGTCTTTGTGGATAAGGGGTGGCAAAGTAAGTGAGCTAGTGTTACACTGTGAGCTTTTAAGGAGTATCTACCTATGTACAACCCGATTTCATAGTTCAAGAAACTTCTTGTGGTGGATGCTTGCTTTGAGCATGGTCTTCTCAGACACTTTTTTCGGGTTGTAAAAGCAAATAGTTCCTTATTTTGGGATGTTTTAATGTAATTAATTTTGGTATTAGTTTTGGTTGTCTTGATTGGATTTCAAAAATGAAAATGGTTTATAAAAAAGGGTTGGTTTTAAGGGGAATGTGGTTTTTGGACTAGAAAAATGGTTTTTAGAAATGGAAATTGTTTGCATTCAATGGAATGTGTGGTTTCAAAGAGAAAAATGGAAGGTGTTTTAGAAATCCTTTCAGTGTTTCAAAAAACATTTTTGTAAGGTGAAAAGAAATTTGCTTGGTAATTCAAGATTTAAGTTGAATGATCTATTTTGAAATTGAGAAATGTTTTAAATTGACCCTTGGTATTTCAATGAATGATCACATATTTGGGTGTACGCGTGTGGAGAGTGGATAGTTTGTGGTATTTGTGCATCAGTTCTTGATCTGGCACAAGGATGTACAAATTTGATATTTCATGTAATACCAATAGTGGGTGTTTAAATAGTTTTGTTTGTCGAAAAATGGTTTTCAAAAGTGATAATTTCGATGTTTTGAAAAGTGAGTGAGAAATCGTCTTATGTTTTATTTTTGTGTTCGGTATCCTTTCTAATGTTTTGTTCTTGACATACTGAGAATGGTGTTGAAATGGTGATTTGTTTTTGGGCTTTTTTTTTTTGATTGATGTGTAGAATTTTTATTTATGATGCATTTTGATTCAACTCTGTGCTTCTTCTTTTTGAGTATGTCGCCCAGAAAAGTCCTAGAGGATTTCAATGAGTCTTTTCTGGTTGTTCGTGCTACCCTGACTCTTGGTGGAGTGGTGGAATTGAGTTCTTCTCATTTTTTACCATCTTTCATAGTGATCATGATCCATTGGAGGTGAAAAAAATTTCTTGATGAAGTCATTGGTGGTTTTATGTTATTATAAATTCCCAATGCTATGAGTGTATATGCTAGTTTGAATTCATTTGAAAGTTTAACTTTAGATTGATGAAAGAAGGTGATTCTGGCATTGTAGCATAATGGGATGTTTTGGAATTTGTTTAATTCCACTTTCATATGATGGTTTATACCTAATTTTGTGAAGGAGAGGAAATTGGAAGAGCTCGTTAGTGTCCAGTAAGGCCAAAGAACAGTAAGGGATTACGTCAGGCATTTCAAGTGGTTGGATCCCTATTCTCTAGAGGTATCGTCACAGAATCAGATAATTTTTTCTCTATGTGGGGTATACATCCAAGGTTCAAGGACCAATTCTTTTCGGTGTTTGAGATGGTTCCCCATCCAATGAATAGATAAAACTAGAGGAACCTATTTTAGACAATTCTTATTGTCAATTCCATATTCAATTAGTCAATACACTATCTTATTTTCTTCTAGTGTGGCCAATTTTGGTACTTTAAGTTTCCTTGTTGTCATCCTCCAAAGGCTTTCCATTGGTGTGTCCATTTGGGACACTTGCAGAGGTTCTTATAGCGGCATCGTCAGAAGGAGTCTCAACCGGATGTTATCACCTTCTGACTGTGAGGCATTAGATGCTTCAGATATTAAACCTCCAACCATAGGCCTTAGAGTTAATCTTGAGAACAATCAAAAATTACCAGGGGTGTGGAGAACCTTGGTCTAGATTTTGTCTCTCCTGCTAGAATGGAGATGTTTTAAATTTATCTGTTGTTTCTTCCTTGTCTTTGAAGGTTCTATTTTGTTGTAAGAGGTGTAGAGGTCTTGTTTCCTCATTTTGGTATTTGTTCTTTGAATACCCCACTTTGGTAGTAAGAAGACATGGTGATATTATTTTCTTGAAATTCTAGTGGTTGCGCCTCCTCAAATATTAGTCTTTGAATGGTTGTCTCTCTATCGTAGTTATCCTTTTCTTTATATTGTTCTTTTTTTACGTTATGTTCATCTTGAAGATAGTCATGTCTTAAAAAAATAATGAATCTTGGATCAGTTTTTTGTTTAGTTTGAGCTCTTTCTGTGGGTTTTCCTATTTGTTGAAGGTTTCTAGTTTGGGTTATAAGTTCTAATGTTTGTCAATTTTGTTTGGCCTAAGTTGGTTGGTACTTAAATGGCGGGGATACCCACCATGGATCTTGTCTTAACTACTTTGAGATTTAATCTATCAGGTATTTTTGGTCTGTGTAGGGGGTTTTCTCTTTGGTTTGTGTCGTTAGTTCTATAGTTAGCCCATGTTGAGAGTTGTAATGTTGTCCATGCGAGTTGGGTTCTTATGGTGGGGAGACCCCCCCCCCCCAATTTTACTCATGGTTCTTCTCACTATGTTTTACCTTATTGATGGTTGGGTGTAACTGGTAAAGTGAAAGTTCACACCGAGTTCCTGGTTTCATTAGCCTCATTTGGTTTCGAACTCGAGTTTGATTCCTCGATTGGTTGGGTGACTTTATAGGGGAAGAAAAAAAATTGGTGGAGATAATTGTCACACCCTGACCTCAAAAAATTAATTATTTTAATTATTTTAATTATTTCTATACTCATTATGATTTCAATCAAATCTGGGTTGAATTTTAAAAACAATAAATAAAAAGGGGTCTTGCACACGGTTAAGAGTAATCATGTGGAAATAGTTCATGATGGTCTATCATCAAGATAGTTCCATTTGGCATGATTGGAGCATGATTTATTCAAACATGCACCTTCCAATAGGTAACTATGTGAGGGGTTCCTTTCCTTATTAGTGGCCAATGCACATCTTGGTAGAGTGTACAAGAACCGTGTAGTTTCCCAGTATTCAAAATAAATAAAATTAAATAAAAATTAAAATTAAAATTAAATTAAATTAAATTAAAAGTAAATTTATTAATTTTAATAATAATAATAGTAATAATATTGTTGTTATTATAGAGATTATTATTATTATTATTAAGTTTATTATAAATATTTTTATTAAGATTTTTATTAATAAGACTATTATTATTATTATGTTTTGTTTTCTTATGGGAAACCCTAATTTGGGTCTCCCTCTTCCTCCCCCTCACCTCTCTCATGTAACACTACCTCCCCCTTCTTCCCTGCTTGTGTGTGACCCCCACTGGCCGAGGGCCTCTAGCGTGCCACCTCTTCTCTGTCGGTCACCTCCTTGCATGACTCCCTCCCATCCTCCCTCTCTCTACTTGTGTGACACCCCCAGTTGAATCCCATCCCTAGCCATGTGACACTCTATAATGGACCAGACCCTCCTAGTCCATCCCTTTGCCAAATTTCTAGTGTTTGGCATGCCCTGGACCCATCAGGTCCGGATCCTAAGGGTGGTGTCTCGGTGGCAAGATGCCATCGCTGTGTCAACCATCGGTAACACAAATCGGTGGGTCACCGATCAGTGTGTCACCGATTAGTGTGTCGTTGATCAGTGCATCCCTAATCGGTGTGTCCCCAATCGGTGTATCACCAATCGGTGGGTCACCGATCGGTGCCACAGGGGGGCTTGTCGGGTTTTTCTTCCCCAGTTTTTTCTATAACACCACTTTTAAGTCTTTTAACCTTTTAAAGTGGTTCAAATCCATTTTTAGAGCCATAAACAACATTTTAAATCCCCTAGGAGTGGGGATACCCTCAACGGACTCATTTTAATCTCTTTAAATGAAATATTTTAACCCACATATTTTACGGCCACCACCCCCCCCCCCCCCTAATGAGAAATTAAATAACAATTAATCCCATCATGTGTAACCACAACACAGCGTGGTGAAACCATGATCCACCTTTAAATCCGTTCAAAATTATTGTCCCGTAACACCCGGATCTCGCCTCTTTATACAGCACTGGAATTCTTTCCTTACTCTTCTTGGCTGTATTCGTTCTCCCCATTGGTGCATTTGGAGTCCCCTTCCCGAGGTGAGCGATGGTCCTGTGTTGTAGCCTTTCCTACTCATTCTTGGAGTCCTCAAAGTTTCTCCCCTTTAAGCCGCGCGTCAAAGTTCTTGGCGTGTGGAGAGAAACTTTGATCGTTGATCTTCCAAGTAGGGTTTTTTTCCTTAGTCTCTCTTTACTGTGCATCATTTGGTGTGGGAATGAAAATGTTTCCTACAGGGATGGATGAAACCAGACCTTAATGAAGATAATAAATAGACTTTTAAGGGATGAAGGGGTGTGTTCGATATTTTCAGTGTACTCTTTTACCCCTCTTTATATGTTGTGGATTGTATGGGCTTGTTTCCACTAAAAATCATGGTCATTGGGGGTCCTTTCATGCACACTAAAGAACCTTTGTTTTCTAGTTAATTATATAATTGAATGGATGTAACATGGAAACTACTAAATCATGTAAAATCAATTGATTAAATGGATTCCCAATGAATAATAATCCTTGTGTGATCACCCTCGTTAACCAAACGGAAAGACAGAACTAAATGAATGGCATATTCAAATTTGAAAACTCACTTGCTCTATTATAGTGATGTTTATGGTTGATTCTTGTGAGGTAACATAGATGGGGATGGGATCATCTGTTGTTGTTTAGTTTTTGGGTCTTGGTTTGTTTCTAGTACTTTGATGGATCTCAAGTATCCCTTTTGTTGTTGTGACTTTACAAGAGAACCAGGTGTAAATGATTAAATTGTTGCTTGGATGTTTTTCCTTCCTTGGCTTGTGGCTATGCCTATTAATTTCCCAATAGTAAATAATTAATTTAAATGTAATCACTTGAATATGAAAACAAGAATGGGTTCGATGGGTAATCGTTTTCTGGGAAAGAGTTGCGACATGGTCGTGCTGCTTCTTATGAATGAATAGTAATGAGGGTGTTTTTGGTTGGGCTGGTTTTGGATCCCCTAGGTTGGGATGAGTTCTTTTTTACCTATATGTATAATTTAGTTCTTATGTTTTATATTCTTGCCCCGCCCAAGTTGAGCACTTCGTGCCGAACACCCCCATTTCTTGGGGGAGGGTGTTTTTTCCAACACTCCTATGTGTGGCTGGTTGTTAGCCCTTTTTTTGCTTCCATTCTCGAGTAGCCCAAGTCTCTTGGGGCAGGATGTGATGGCCTAAGGTCCATTATAGCCCTAGATTCTTTGGGCATGGTACGTGGTGGTGGTTGGCCTAGGTGTGTGTCGGATGGAGGTTTCCCAAGTGCCTTCGGGATGAGGCCCAGGTGTCTTTGGGCATGGCAGTAGTTGTTCGAGCCCAAGTTTTTGTGGGTGTGGTTACATTTGGTTGTTGTGGCCTAGGTGTATGCAGGAGGGATGTGTGGTAGTGATAGCATAGGTTTTTGTGGGCGGGATATGTGGTTGTGATAGCCTAAGTGTTTGCGGGTGGGGTGTGGCAGTGGGACAGCAGTGAGAATGGTATGAGAGGTCCGCTGTGTAGGATATCTTCAATAACCAATGGAAAAGTGGTGTGGGGTACCAAAATATCGATGTTCTAATGCTATTGCATTACTTGACTTGCATTATTTGGAGAGTGTTCCTTGGTGAGGATGGGGTGGATAGTTTCCTTGTTAGGTGCTCTGGTTATCTCCTTTTCTCACGGGCATTAGAATGTATCCCCACTTATGCATGAGGGCTTTTGGTTTTCCCTATTGAGTAAACCTGTATACTCACCCTACATATATAAAACTTATTTTAGGTTTCTAGGAGGACTTCGTGGATCGTGCTAAACCATACTAGTTCAGACATTGGGACAGTTTTTGTCACTGTTTTTCTTTTCTTTAGTACTTTCCTTTGGATTTTTCTTGTAATTTTGTAGCATTTACTTTTGGAAATGCATATAGGAATGGTTTGTTTTGGATTTAACTCTACCTCTAGTTTTGGTGTTGTTTGGGATTTACTATCTTATCTCCTAATCCTACTAAATAAAAAGGTTAATGCCTTCCATTTTTTGTATGATTCTATACCCTTGGTGCTAGTTTTCACTCTAGGACCAATTAAAGGTGGGTTTCAAGGGTCATTATCCCTCCTTAAACTTGAGGATGGAAGAGTCTGGAAATCTGTTGTCCCTTCCCTCATCATAATGAAGGCGGTTCGTGACAGAATAGTATCATAGGAGTGGTTTTGAGAGATAGGATGGAGCTTGAGGTTAGGCACAGTGAGGATTTCTTGGGATGGTAGGGAAATAGTGTTAGGAAATCTTGGTGTGTGAAATAGGCCAGTGAAGACCGGATAGGACACCGGATTTTAGGGGCCCCCATGATCTGATGCAAGGACTCATAACCTACCGAACGACCAAGTGAGGCAACACTAATTGCAAGTTAGCGACCATAGAAATGGTACATGCATCATATTGACTAGTTTTTTTGCGTGTTCTAGGTGTTCTTGGAATTTAAATAAATAAAAAGTTTAAGCAAAATTTAAAAGCAACCTTCTACACTACTCGGGCTTAGGCATTCCTTGTTTACCTTGCAGCTATGGCACCCAGATGATGACCATGAGTAGTGTGAGTGATCGATGCCCAGGAGGATAGTTTGGATGATTAGTAGAGGGTTGATCGAGAGGAGGAGGAAGACCAGTGGTAGAGGATGCTTCATTCCTTTCAACAGCAGACCCTTGGGAAGTATGAGGGTAGAATCTCAGACATGGAGACATAGAGCTGGGTCGAGGAGCTCATGATAGATTTCATCTTGATCCAGGCTATGACAGAGCACTCGGTTCCTCTAGCTCTAAGCCAGAGGCAGGGAGAGGCACGTCAATGGTGGAATCTCTACCTTGGGGAGAATAGGGAGGCTAAGGATGCATGTACTAACTTTGATAATGATTTCCAGGTGGAATTCCTCTCTTCCATGAAGAAGGCTGAGAAGAGGTCGGAGATGCTCTCCCTCCAACAGGGGAGCATGTTAGTGAGGGATTTTGGGATCAAGTTCAAAGATCTCCTTTATTTTTCTTCGGACCTTTTTTTCAAATGAGGAGTCTTGGGTGAGACATTTAGAGGATGCACTCCGACCTTCTCTTCAATATGATATTACTCCCTTCACCCTACCGATGTACTTGGAGGTCCAAAAGAAGGATGAAGTGGTGGAGAGGATGCACACATTGGGGGGTATTCTGTGAGAGGGAAGCCAGTTGGGATCGTCAAAGGGAAAGGCAGTTAGCAGCAGGACTCCAGCGTCAGGGCCTTCTAGGTTTCGACCAGTGGGGAGGAGGCCCCAGCACTTCCAGTTTCGATCTCTCGGTCCTCGCCCTTTCCATGCAGGCCTAGGACCGAGGTGATTCATCTGTGGAAGCTATAGGCACCTTCAGAATCAGTACCTGGAAAGAGTTTAGTACAGTGGGGGTGGGTAGGTTCATCACCCACCTCAGCAGCGGCTATTTCTAGCTAGGCCCTTTCAGAAGTAGCAACAGGGACCGCGAGCTCCCGCTCCTCTGAGAGAAGACATGGCTGGAGGAGGCCGGCCTTTGGGCGCTCCTCAGAGACCTCAAATAGGGCATGGTTAGGGAGGTGGTCATCAATCGAGGGGAAGAGGAGCTGGGCATGGGAAGTTACATGCTGTAGAGGTAGTATTTCTGGTAGGGTCTGAAGTCGTTTGAGGTATGATCATCTTTTTTAGTACTCTTTCCTAAGCCTTGTTTGATACAGGAGCTTCGCACTCCTTTTTTTCACCCATTCTGGACCGTGCTATGGGTTTAGATGTTGAGAGACTTCTAGTACCCCTGGTGTTGAGTACGCCAATCAGAGGTTAGACCGATTTGCTTTATGTTTTCTGGGGTTTAGACTGATGATAGGACCACATCAGTCTAGCAGGGATCTTTTACTATCACAGATACATCTATATGATGTCATCCTGGGCATCGACTGGCTGTTTTCTGTACACACTGTTATCAATGGTTTCTGAAGACGAGTCATGTTCTCAGATGATGATGGCTAACATATGACTTTCTCTAGCGAGCGTGGTTTCTAGGAAGGAAACTGGAGAGTGGAGCCCCTCCTTTCCTTGTTAGCTGAGCTGTCAGTGGAGTTGATAGATACAGAGATGGTGGAAGTCCCGGTGATCTTTAGTGAGTTCATGGACATCTTCCCTGAAGAAGTGGTGACTCTACCCCCTCGACGTGATGTTGAGTTCGGGATAGAATTACAACCCGGTGCTCATCCAATTTTGATGACTCCTTATCTGATGGCACTTTCTGAGTTGCAGAGGTTGCATATTTAGATTGACAAATTGATGAAGAAGGGTTTTGTTAGACCTAGCGTGTCACCATGGGGTGATCTGGTCTTGTTCGTGAATAAGGTGGATGGTGGTCTCAGGTTGTGCATAAACTACCAAATACTGAATTAGGTAACAGCCAAGAACCATTACCCTCTTCTGAGGATAGACGATCTCTTTGACCAGCTGAGGGGAGCAGGTTGGTTTTCTAAGATCGATCTGTGGTCTGGGTATCACCAATTAAGGGTAAAGGATAGTGATATTCCGAAGACTACTTTCAGGTGCAGGTATGCGCAATTTTATTTCGTAGTCATGTTGTTTGGTGTTACAAACGCACCTGTTGTATTCATAGGGATCATGAACTCTGTTTTCCATGAGTTTCTAGAGCAGTTCGTCATTGTGTTCATCGATGAAATTTTTATCTACTCAATATCAGAGGAGGAGCATACTAATCACCTTATAATGGTCTTGGAAATCCTTCAAGACCACTGAATCTATGGAAAATTTTCCAAGTGTAATTTCATGACATGAGAAGTGCATTTCCTTGGACACATGGTGTCTTAACAAGGGGTCGTGGTTGACCCATCAAAGTTTGAAGCGGTTATTTCTTGGGAAGCACCCAAGAATGTGATGGAGGTTCTCAGTTTTCTGGGTATGGAAGTCTATTATCGGAGGTTTGTACCCGAATTCTCTCAAGTTTCATCTCCCTTGAAAGATTTAACTAGAAAGGACCAGGCCTTCATGTGGAGTGAGCAGTGCCAGGAATCCTTCAGTTATCTAAAGGGTAAGTTGGTTAGTGCCTCAGTGCTGAGGCTACCAAAATAAGGGCTGTTGTTTGAGGTAATTTGTGATGCTTTTGGACTTGGCATGGGGTGTGTTCTGATGCAGTAGTGGGGAGTGATATCTTATGGTTCTAGGAAGTTACGTCCTCATGATAGTAACTATGTCACCCATGACCTAGAACTTTCAGTGGTAGTGTTCATGTTGAATTTGTGGTGGAATTACCTCATCGGGGAGCACTTTGTGGTATTCACGGATCACAAGAGTTTGAGGCATATCATTACACAGCGGGACCTGAACTTGTGATAACGAAGGTGGGTAGAGTTTCTTTAGGAATACAACTTCGAGATCTCTTATACTAGAGGTAAGGGGAATGTTGTGGCTGATTCCTTGAGAAGGAAGTCATGGAGGGAAGTTTTTCAGGAATATGTGGATGCTTGGAAGGCAATGGAGGAGTTGGTTGCCCTACACCTAGATGAAAGGGTGGATGGTGGTAAAGGTTTTCTATTTCATATGACAGTGTAGTACTCTCTTGTATGGCAGGTGGAGGAGTCTCAGTGGGGAGACTTAGAGAGTGAAGTGATGCGTGATTGGGTTAACCAAGGAAATGCTCTGGAAGGGTGGTCAGAGGATGGTCAGAATCAGATGCTTTTCTGAGGGAAGCTGTTTTTCCTAGAGATAATGTGTGATGGAGTTCTCCATGAGTTACATAACTCACTCATATAGGTAAACCCTGGAGTTTCCAAGATGTACTGAGGCCTGAGGGAATGGTTTTGGTGCCCGGGGTGAAACAGGCAGTGGCGGAGTTCATGGCAAGGTTCCTGGTGTGTCAGTAGTTGAAGGTTGAACACCGTGTCCCAGGAGGTTTTTTTCAGCCTTTGGATATCCTTGAGTATAAGTGGGATGACATCTCGATGGATTTAGTCATAGGACAATCCAGGGTTCAAGGAAGCTATGATGCTATCTGGGTAGTGGTAGACAGGTTGATGAAATCATCTCACTTCTTAGCGATCAAGGAGTCGGGTGTAGTGGATTCCTTAGCACAGAGATATGTGGATGAGCTGGTGTGGATTCATGGAGTTCTGAGGTCCATAGTCTTAGATAGGGATGCACGGTTTACCTCACAAGTCTAGAGGGTATTGTAGGATGATTTTGGCACCCAGCTACGTCATAGCACTGCTTTCCACCCCCATACAAATGGGAAGACAGAGCGAACCATCCAGGCCATGGAGGATATGCTACGATCATGTGTTTTGGACTTAGGGGTTTCATGGGAATGACATTTTTCCTTAGTATAGTTTTCCTACAATAACAGTTATCACTCTACTATTAGCATGGCACCATTTGAAGCCTTCTGCAGGAAGTCGTGTTGTTCACCTGTGTGCTGGACCGAGGTTAGATAGGTAGGTGTTCTTGGCCTAGAGGTAGTGTAGAACACAACAGATAATGTTCAGATTGTGTGAGAGAGGATGAAGGCAGTCCAGGACTGGCAGAAGTCGTATGTTGATTGTAGGAGGAGGCCCTTGGAGTTTGAGGTTGGATACCATGTGTTCTTAAAGGTTTCCCCTCGAAGTAGGCAGCAAAGGTTTGGCAAGGGGATAAAGCTCTCTCCTAGGTTCATCAGTCCTGTCAAAGTGTTGGGGCGAGTTGGTGAGGTGGCATATCAGCTGGAATTGCCAACTTAGTTAGAAAGGATCCATGACGTTTTCCATGTCTCCCATCTTCGTCGATATCTACACGATGACTCCCATGTCATTAACTAGGGAGAGTTGGATATAGGGGACAATTCTATGTTTGTGGAGAGACTAGTGAGGATCAAGGATGGAATGGAGAAAGTGCTTTGTGGATGAACCATCCCTTTGGTTCGTGTGTTGTGGAGGCACGGTGGCCTCGAAGAGAGTACCAGGGAATGAGAGGCATAGATGTGTGCCCAATACCCAGAGCTATTTTGTGTTTTTTTTTGTTTTTTTTTTTGAACTTGATGGTGATGTAATGTGGACCTTATTGGTTTCTAGGATGTTTCGTTTCCTTACCTGGTGAATGTTTATGAAAAGACCTAATATGTGGGGAAGGTAGGACCTGATCCCTAATAAAGATTCATTAAGGTGGATGTGATTAAACCCATGTGGGTGAGTTAGTGACGCCCAAAGCGGATAGTATCTTAACATGGATAAAAGAACTCCCTAATCTGTGTGTTGGGACAATGTGATCTTTGGGTTTGGTATGGCTGTTTGGGGTAGTTTTTTCCCGAGAGGTATCTTTTGAGGTGGTTGTTTGGACACCTCTCTTCAATTCAGGTCTAGCTTTGATTCTCGAGGATGAGAATAGTTCGAGAGGTATATAATGTAATGTCCCAGACCCTCCTCGTCTATCCTTTTTTCAAATTTCTAGTGTTTGGAATGCCCTGGACACATCAAGTCCCGATCCTAAGGGTGGTGTCTCGGTGGCAGGATGTCATCGCGGTGTCAACCATCAGTGACACCGATCGGTGGGTCACTGATCAGTGTGTCGCCAATAAGTGTATTAGTGATCAGTGTGTCGTCGATCGGTGTTTCATCGAACAGTGTGACACCAATCAGTGTGTCGTCGATCGGTGATTCTCTGATCGGTGTGTTGCTGATAGGTGAGTCGCCGATCGGTGTGTCGTCGATCAGTGTGTCCCTGATCGTTGTGTCCCCGATCGGTGTCACGGGGGGGGGGGGGGGGGGGGCATGTTGGGTTTTTCTTCCCCAGTTTTTCCTGTAATGCCACTTTTAAGTCTTTTAAACTTTTAAAGTAGTTCAAAGCCATTTTTAGCACCATAAACAACGTTTTAAATCCCCTAGGAGTGTGGAGACCCTCAACGGACCTGTTTTCCTCTCTTTAAATGAAATCATTTAACCCACAACTGTTACAGCCACCCCCCCCCCCCCCACACCCCAATGAGAAATTAAATAACAATTAATCCCATCGTGTGTAACCACCAAACCACGTGGTGAAACCTGGATTTGCCTTTAAAACCGTTCAAAATTCTTATCCCGTAACTCAAGGATCTCGCCTCTTTATATCACACTGGAATTCTATCATTATTCTTCTTGGTTGGGTTCGTTCTCCCCATTGGTGCATTTGGAGTCCCCTTCCTGAGGCAAGTGGTGCGCTTGTGTTGTAGCCTTTCCTACTCATTCTTGGAGTACTTAGAGTTCCTCCCCTTCAAGTCGCACATCACAGTTCTTGGCATGTAGAGAAAAACTTCGATCATTGATCATCCAAGTAGGGTTTTTTTCCTTAGTATCTCTTTACTGTGCATCATACAGGGTGGTTATGAAAATGTTTCCTATGGGGATGGATAAAACCAGACCTTAATGAAGATAATAAATGGACTTTTAAGGGGTTAAGGGGTGTATTTGATGTTTCCATTGTACTCTTTTACCACTCTTTATATGTTATGGATTGTATGGGCTTGTGTCCACTGAAAATCATGGTCGTTGGTGGTCATTTCTTGCACAATAAAGAACCTCTGTTTTCTGGTTAATTATATGATTGAATGGATGTAACATGGAAACTAGTAAATCGCGTAAACAAGGTTGATTAAATAGATTCCCAATGAATAAGAATCCTTGTGTGATCACCCCGTTTAACCAAACGGAAATATGGAACTAAATTAATGGCATATTAAAATTTGAAAACTCCCTTTCTCTGTTCTGGTGATGTTTATTATTGATGCTTGTGAGGTAACGTGGATGGGGATGGGATCCTCTATTTTTTTGCAGTTTTTGGGGATTGGTTTGGTTCCAGTACTTTGAGGGATCTCAAGGATCCATTTTGTTATTGTGACTTTACAAGAGAACCGGGAGTCAATGCTTAAATTGTTGCTTGGATGTTTTTCCTTCCTTCGCTTATGGATATGCCTGTTAATTTCACATTAGTAAAGAATTAATTTAAATAGAATCACTTGAATATGAAACTGATAATGGGTTCAATGGAGAATTGTTTTCGAGGAATGAGTTGTGACATGGTTGTGTTGCTTCTTATGAATGAATAGTAACGAGGGTGTTTGTGGTTGGGCTTGTTTTGGATCCCCTAGGTTGGGATGAGTGCTTGTTTACCTATATGTATAATTTATTTCTTATGTTTTATATTCGTGCCCCACCCAAGTTGATCACTTCGTGTCGAACACCACCCATTTCATGGGGAAGGGTGTTTTTCCCAACTCCTATGATGGATGGTTATTAGCTCCTTTTTTGATCCCTTTCCCGAGTACCCCAAGAGTCTTTGGGCACGATGTGATGGCTCGAGGTTCATTATAGCCCTAGATTCTTCAGGCAGGGTACGTGGGGGTGGTTTCCCCATGTGTGAGTGGAGAGGTGGTTTCCCAAGTGCCTTCGGGATGAGGCCCAGGTGTCTTCGGGTGTGGCAGTAGTTTTTCGGGCCTAGGTGTGTGCGGGAGTGGTTATGTTTGGTTGTTGTGGACCAGGGGTCTGTGGGCGGGATGTGTGGTAGTGATATCCCAGGTGTTTTTGGGTGGTATGTGCAGTTGTTATAGCCCAGGTGTGTGTGAGTGGGGTCTGGCAGTAGGACTACAGTGAGAATGGTGGGATAGGTCTGATGCATAGGATATCTTCAATAACCAGTGGGAAAGTGGTGCGAGGTACCCAAATATTGGTGTGCTAATACTATAACATTACTTGACTTGTGTTATTTTGGGAGTGTGCCTTGCTGAGGATGGGGTGGATAGTTTCCTTGTTAGGTGCTCTGGTTATCTCCTTTTCTCACGGGCACTAGAATGTCTCCCCACTTATGCATAGGGGCTTCTGTTTTTCCCTACTGATTATACCTATATACTCACCCTACATATATAAAACTGCTTTCAGGTTTCTAGGAGGACTTCGGGGATCGTGCAGGACCATACTAGTTCGGATGTTGGGACAGTTGT
Source organism: Viscum album (assembly GCA_963277665.1). Lineage (NCBI taxonomy): Eukaryota > Viridiplantae > Streptophyta > Magnoliopsida > Santalales > Viscaceae > Viscum > Viscum album. Next base: position 1,101,824,390 of record OY728131.1, on the reverse strand, counting down.
TGTTGTTGTTTATCTTTTCATAGGTACTTTCTTTTGGAGTTTTCTTGTACTTTTGTAGAATTTACTTTTAGACATGAATATGGGAATGGTTTGTTTTGGCTTTACCTCTACCCCCATTTTTGGTGTTGTTTCATATTTTCTATCTTATCTACCGAACCTAATAAATAAAAAGGGTAATGCCTTCCATTTTGTGTATGATTCTATACCCTTGGTGTTATTCACCATTTTATGACCTATTGAAGAAGGGTTTTGCGGGTCATTATATCTCCTTCAACTTGAGGAAGGAAGGGTCTGAAAATCCGCTATCCCTTCCCACATCATGGTGAAGGTGGGTCTTGACACACAAAACCATCTGGCCTCCTCCGTCCATCGATTTATTCCTCTGTTTCTTTGAAAATCTTGTCTGAACCTTCTAGGTATGATTCTATACTTCTCATTCTGTCCTTTTATTATCTAATGTTTTTCTTTCTATCACCCCTAAATATTTTACCGAACCCTTAGGGTTTGGGGTTATTGGATTCTTCATTTTTTCCTTGTACTAGGGTTGTGCGAATGGTCTCTTGGGACCTATGGATTCATGTTATGGAAACCTCTGCTAAAGGTGAGGCGGTTCGAGAGATTTTGGTTCACTACCGCCATATGAGGTATGGATTTTATGTTGTTTTTTGGGTTTTCACTTGGTATATGGTGTTCTATAGATGTTTTAAGGTTACTTTTAATTAATGTATAGTGTGTGGTCCCTGCATTGTGGTTTTGAGTCTTCGTGTATAAGAAAACTCACTTATTTATTCATAGGAAAGTATATATATATATATGTAGGCTCCATCATTACATGTAAATTCACCCATGGAAGAAAAATAAATGTATGGGGAAAGGTGTTCCTATGTATATATATGAAATATCCATGCGTATGTGATTTTAGACTAGTAGATGAATAAAATCATATATATGAGGATTCCCTTTCACATGTTGATGGCCATGCGGGTGTGTACATAGGGTATAGGTGTTCTTATATGTATGTGAAAGTGAATATGCTTAGTGTGGGATAAGCATCTTCTAGATAAAAAAAGAACCACGATCTGAAAGTTTGATTTGGTTCCACATTGAGGTTGGTCCCATGTGCCTAACCCTTTAATTTGAATTCCGTATTTTCTTTATTGTTTTACAAATATGTTTTATATTTATATAGTAAAAGTATAAGCTATGAGATATGGTTTTTATTGTTAAAAATGGTTTCGAATTTGTTTTGTATAATTTTTCCAAGATTTCAACGTGTTTTTTTCTTGTCGATAGATACTCTCAAACTTGTTTTGGAAAATTTATTACATTTCTATTACTGAATTGGTCCTAAATGATATTTATTTAAAATTGGTTTCTAAAATTATTTTGGTTGTGTAGTGGGTATTTCCTAAAAATTCTAGCATGTATATTAGTTATGAACATTAGTTTTGAATGAATATGGTTTATTATATGATTTTAAAATGGGGAAATTATATGATTTGGTAAGCTAGGAAGTGCATGTGTTTTAGTGTACATTCAAGGTTAAATGTTAAATTTATTTTCTTAATGGTTTCTTCAACATAGGTATGGTTTTGAGTTTGTTTTAAATATGTGTTGATTTTTATATCCATTTGGTATTTCAAATGTATTTTAAAACATAAAGGTATTGGGTTAAAATGAAAATATATTCCTTGTAAATAAATGAGGCACATTCGGCACTTTGAGAATGATTTTCGAAAGTGTAAAACACCTCTTGGGTCATTCCCCCTAGTTTGAGAAATTTGATGCAAGTGTTAGTATTTTATTAGTGATCTATGCCTAGTGTTGAGGCTTATGCATTGTTGTGTGACGTAAAAAGGGGAATGCTATTAAGGGCGGATATCGTTGTTGGGATGTTGAATGAGTTTTTAGATAAATAAAGTGATGTGTTTATATATGTTTTCTTGATAAAACATCACCACCATTTGAAATAGAGCACATGGGTAACCTCAGGTACCTAGGTGGGAAGACTAGGACTAGTACACTAGATGATACATAAGTGGTTTGTCCCAGTTTCATCCAGTGGGATTTATTATTACAACACTAACTAAATGATTATAATTATTGGAAACTAGTAGGTTATGGGGGTGTCCCCTACTAGTGGATCATGCACGAGAATGATGATTGTTGTGGTTTCTAAGCCATGTTTCACTGATGTACAAGGTTCATAGGTCCATGTTTGTGAAATCTACCTTTAGGTATTGACCATGGAGTATGATTATGACATGGTGTCTTGTAAAATTATTTATATTTTAGTTACTTCATGCTTGTTTCCTTCTTGGTAAAATCCATTTTTTTAATTTAAACTTTTTGCCTTTTATCTTGGAATGTTAATGCATTACTGGAAACTATTTTTAAATATAGTGGAATAGAACCTCTCTCTTTAAAAATGTAAACTTTTGAATTGAATTTGAAAATAATGAAAAACATTATTTTATTATGTCTTATTTTCAAACTAGCATGATTGGGTTTCTTTTTAAAGGATGGGGAATAGGGTGTTGTTGTTCTTTGTCATTTCTATTGAGCATCTCAGTCCTCATTCCCACTTTATATTTTCAGTTTCAAGTTCTAGTTTTGGATTACTCTTGCAGCAAGCATGGTTTTGTGTCAGGTGGTGACCCATGAGGTCACTTAGAGGTATGTTTGGCTGCATGACTTTATCTTGTTTTATATATTATTATTTATCTATTTTTTTCATTTTATACTTATTTATTCTTATTTTACTTATGGGCTGAAATAGTTTCCAACTATTTTACATTGGTGAATGACATTAGTTGTCAGCCCGTGGGGATCGGAAACACCCTTCGGGCCTTGTCGCGAGCCAACTCAGGTGACCGGTTTAGGATTGACCCAGGTTGGTTCGTGACATGACACCTGATCTGTAATAAAATAGGAAACAATTGGTGATGCCTAATGTGTTATAAAATATGAAATAGGTGTTTATTCCTTATCTGTTATGATTTTATTGTGTTGGATTTTAACCTTGACATACAAAATGGTTTATGTACCTCTTATGGGGCCCCACATTTATGACATGAACTCATGGTTTATCATTTATTTATTATGATTTTATCACTCTTATAGTTCATGTATTTTTTAATTATAATTCTATATTTCATGGTTCATGTATATGATCCATGATATATTGGCTACAAACATTTAAATTTATATTCATAATCTCATACCCATATGCTAATCACTTCAGTTTATCTGATCATCAATTGATATCTTCCATGTTTACCCTTACTGAGCATCTAATATCACTCTTATTTTTCCTTTCCCTACATTATAAAGAAAGGTTTAAGTGGGGTATGTCTATGAAGAGTAATAAATGATAAGATCTTTATGGGAGATGCTAACAAACAATTATGAAATAAGAATATTGTGTAACAAGTATCCAAATATATTAAACCTTTATGATCTTCATGCTTATATTTTTGAAATGTATTGAATATTCATCTAAAAATGTGAAATATTTATGTATTAAAATCTTCAGTCATTATAGTTGGTGTCAAAGTAAATTTTTAATTATTCTTTGGAAACTAGGATGAGAAAACTGTAGTGAAATCCCTAAGGATATGTCAAGGGATATGTCTAAGGATATGTCTAAGGGAATGTCTAAGTATAGGAAAATATACTATAATTTCGGTGAAGTATATAGAGAATGATTTTAATAAATTACAACCCTATATGGATAATACAAGTGGATGTGTCTCTGGTATAGTTTCAACTAAGTGTGATAAATCTAAAAAGGTCACATTGACCTAGACTCAATCATCACCTCGTGCATGAAAATGAACCTTATTGCACACTAAGTTTGACACTCCTAAGGGTTATGCATTGGAAATTTACAAACAATTTATGAACCATTATGAAGGATTTTAATAGATAAAGATCATGTATGTACTAGCTTAAACCAATGGCATATTAGATTGAAAAGAAGGTGTTATGATTTAGACATTTTACAAATGGGTTTTTCTAATTATGTGGTTTCCCACTATAATTTTTATGTGTCACACTATGCTTTTAGTTTTAGTTAATGGTGTGAATAAGAAGGAATTGGGTTAAAATTGAATATGAACAACAATGTGTTAATGAATTACAAAATGGGGTAATGATTGGAGTGAAGAATATTTTTATTTCAACTAATTAGTTATCATGATATATGATTAATTAATTACACCTCAACTGACTCTTTGACTCACCAAATAAGAGAAGGATATAGTTTTCTAAGTGTTTGATTGGTGGATACCATAGAGGAATAAATATTCAGTTTTCTATACATAAATAATGTGGGAATAATCACTCTATGGAATGTCTCAAAGAAACTACAATATGTTTTATGTATGGGGAATAAGGGGATAGAGTATGCAATTTTAGAGGGAAAAAGAAAATTTTGGTTAATATAATGGATGAGAAAAATGGTTTCCCTAAGTAATAATCAATGGTTGAATGTTTTAAATTTAGAAAGTATAGAAATTATAAAAATTCACATCTTAGGGGGGAATATATAAAATAGAATCAAGAATTTTTTTCAATTAAAGGTATTGTTGGTGATGATAAAGAGATTAAAAATGAAACATGAAAGGATGGAGGTGTTAATGAATAAGGTGATGAATCCTAGTTAATGGTTTAATAATGAAGTGGAATGATTAAAGTGTTTATATAATATAATTGATGAATTTTTTTTATATGAATCGTGAATTATACAAGGATTATTCTATAGAAGTTTTTTTTTAGGATTTTAGAGAATATTTTGAATGTTACTGTTGACCTAAAAAATTAATTTAATGGAAAAGTGATATCTTATGAAAAACACATGATTAGGGTAATATAACCATTAATACATTCTTGATTTTGGGAAAATTTTGTTTATTTTAGATAGATATATGATTGATATAGATAAAGTAAATTAGATAGTATTGATTAACTAAAAACTTATTAATGATTTGTTAAAAAAGTGGTTTATGTTATCATCGATGGAGTTATATCATTTTTGGAATTATGGAATAAATTAAACAATATGTGGTTTTATTTAAGGAATGAGGAAGAATATATGTTTTCATTTAGCTTTCATGGTAATTATGGTTATTACCATGTTTGAGGAGAATATATAACCATGGTATTCACATATTTGATATGTGATAATTATGTGATACTTTATGATATTTTAGGGATTAATGTTAAGTTAATTTTGGGAAATTTAGTGACCTTATTTATATATTTCATAATTCTGGAATCATTATAAGGTTAAACATTTATGGAATAGTTTACGTTTAACTTTGGATGAGGTTTTACAGATTAATGTATTATTTCACCATATGAAGATTTATATATATTTGATAACCTATGCAACCATTTTGGTATAGATAATACCTATACATAGAAGTAATGAATTATCATTACTTTATTAATCTTAGGCTCTATTAGTGCTTTAAGAATGAAATATTCATCTTAATTTCTTATAATAATATATGAAGTGGAAATTAATATTAGAATAACCAAAGGTTGAGACTATGCTTATGAAATTTAATGAAATTAAGTAAGTATATCTTCTCATGAAAATTCCTCAACTGTAAGAAAAGGATCTTAAAATTAAAATTTTATACCTTTACCTTCATTTATTATGAATGAATTTCTTTTAACTCATCACATATTTATAGTTTGGGGATGATTAACTTTCTCACGATAATGTTCTTTATCACTCTCTTTTAGTATTTAGGTGTTACTTTTTTCTTCCACTTCTATATTTTCATTTCCATAAATTTTATCCAATTTTTAAACCTAGTTATGTGTTATCCCATATAAACTTCATAATTTCTTTTCCAACATTTCAAGGGGAAGTTTTATTGACCCTTTTTATGATATTGTTATTCCATGAAGGAATTTTCATATTTTAAACCCTTGATTATCGATATAAATTTAAAATTAAGATGAGAAAATTTATTTAAGGGGGATAGAATTTATCACAAAAAGATTTTATGAAATTTTCTCTTTAAATAAATTTAATTTCATTGATTTATTTTGTTACACACAACACCAAGTTCCAACGAATAGCAATATACTATTAATATTATTATTGAAATAATACTTATATAACTGAATAGTTAAATTTGGTAGTTTGAATTGGAATAAAAAAATTGAAATTTTGTTATGAATAATTTATATCAATTAAATATATTGATAAATAATTACATAATTTTTAGTAAAGTATTTATACGTTTCAAAAATGCATCTTTTTTCAAAAAATGGTTTTTATTTATTTTGGTAAAAAAAATAATGAAAATTATTTTCTTCCACTTTTAGAAAATTTATTTGAAATAATAAAATTAATTATTAAAATATACACGTAAAATTATCTTTGAGTTAATTTTGGATAATTTTTGGAGAAGATTATTTTTTCGATGAATAGTAAAAAAATACTGATTTTTATTTAAAATTGCCTTTCCCTTTAAATAATTTACAAGATCCATTTTATTTTAAGATGGTTTTATAAGTAAAATTTGTATAATTATAAATTTATTAATCCAATTTATATCATTTTAATCAATTTTATATTGAATTTTTATATTAAGACTTTTTATACTTTTGAATGTTTTTCTTTGGAAAATTGTTTTTACATCGTGTCTGCAAATTTAATTTTATATTAAATTCAAAATATTCTATGAATTAGATTTGTAAAAATGGTTTTGACATTTATAATTAGAATAATTTATATTATATTAAAATTTCAACTTAATGTTTGGTAATAATGAATAGTGAAAATAGTAAAACATTAATTATCATGTTTAATGTTAAAACTTGTTTACCATGGGTTAAATGAAAAAAATAAGCATTAATATAACCAAAATAATTTTTTAAATTATATTTTATGAAAATATTTATACCTTTATTATATTAGGTTCTATTTTTATGTGGCTGTGGGACATTGTTCCATGAAATATTCCAATATAATAATTTATGTAAAGAAAAGGACGCGATGACACCCACTAGCTTTTAAATTTCAATTATGTGTTAACATAAAGGAGAAAATATGTGAAATAATATTCATGTTAATTTTTAGAATAATGAAATCAATTTCATTGGGGTAATTTATTTTAAATTTTTATTAATTATATAATTACTTTAAATTATTATGCAATGCCAACACAATAATTATTTAACTAATCGAAAAATAAAATAAACGATACTTAAAGTATTAAATGTAATATAAATTGAATTAATGAGTATATTCCTTGAACTTTGTATATAAATATAACATTATAAATATTATTTAAAATAATATAATTTAATTATTTCATTTTATTGATGCTTTTAAAGTCAAATTAAATGAATAGTGTCAAAATTGACATTAATGTTATTTTATAATAAATAATATTTTATTAAATGTTTTAAATTTCCTAAAAAATAAATACTATTCCAATTTAGTTTTATATGTATAAAAATATAAACCATATTACATTCATGGACTAATGGTCCTTTTATAATAATTATATTTATCCCTAAATAGTAAAAACTTCATTACCATGGTAAAGGGTAAAATGGGGTCTTGTGTATTACATGCGCTTGTGTCAAAAATTAATTTTCCACACATATAGTATTTTTATTTTATAAATTGGATTAAATATTTATAAATATTGGTTCCAAATAATCTAATAATACTCATTTTATTTCTAGGCTAAATGGATAAATCACCTAGGTAAATAAATAAAAAACTAGTTATCGTGGTGAAAACTAAAATGGTCAAAATAAGTAAACATAAAGGCTAAGGAATAACATGATTAAGACATGTGTTATTTTATGGTGGAGGTATAACTCGAAAATATATTGACTCTATTCATATAATTATCTATTTTTTAGGGAATTTGGGTGATAGTGACTTCACATTATTGAATTTTTTGGGTATTTATAAAAATGTCACTCCTCCACTATAAAGGGAAACCTACTCCCCTCACTTCTTCACACCTCCTATATAATTTGTCTCAAAAAAACCCTAAAAACCCTCTCCAAAATCCTTACACAAGTTCTATATCTCATGTTCATCCCAAAGAACCAACCCTAGGGTCCTTCATAAGATATCTAAAGGGATGGTTCTAAGAGAAGGTAATTGTCTTCACTAAACTCTTTCTTTTTTTACATATTCTCTTACCACCGTGATTTATATCTTAATAAGTATAATATAATGACACCATTATATAACATACATATATTTTTTATTGTGTTTATTTTATAACCTATATCCATATGTTCTTTCATCAAATGTGAAATGAAACTATCAATCGTGTGTACAACGAACTACCACCTCACAAAAATGATGTAGTTCTTTTTCCATCACCACCTCTCATGGATGGATATAATGATGTATTTAATACTTTTATATGATATTTATGATATAATTATACTTAATTAATTATAATATCATATATAAATTCTTAATTTCCATTATTTGGTAATATGTTAATGTCGCTCATGTGTACAGTGAACAACCACATCACGAAGCGATGTGATTCGCTCCTCAATTATGCTTTACATGGAAGGTAATAAGGGTGGTTTTAATGAATATATGTGATATATATGAAATAAAAATAATTTTTTAAAGGTAATATAATATTTAAATTTCTTTTGTTTCATCCATTCAGAAAAAAGAAATATTATTCATGCATACACACGGCCTACCGTCTCCTTGAACGATGTAATTCATTTTCTATCTCTAATTTTAATAGATTAATATAAATACACATATAATGAATATATATTATATTTTTATCATGTTTAAAATTATTTAGATTATTGAACCATGATCAATATATACAGATCGAAAATACCAAACCAAAACACTCATGGAAAACAAAACAGTTATTACCCGAAATATGATTTTAATAAGGAATTGTCAACAAAAAGGTAATAAAATCTCATTATTAAATAATATATTATTTAATAAATATGATTATTATTTTTTAATAGATTTATAATTAACTTATATTTACTATATAAAATTTTTAAACATGTACGAATGGAGTCGAGACTTAAGGTAAGGGATTTCTAATGTCTCTTTTATTTATGGGAGACATATTCCATAATCACCGTTAATTTATTTTATGGTGTGTATATATTTCCAATTTTACATGTTATGTCATGAATATAATTCTTTCCATGATATTTATTTTTTATTTTTATGTTATTATTTAAAGGGTATTATGATTCAAAATATTACCAAAGTAATAAGATATTTTTGTCTCACTTTTATTTATGGGGGACACATGTCTTATACACCACTTGTTTCTTTTGTATGGCGCATATAATGTCTAAGAATTTATTTTATGATATTTATCCGGATAATTATGCGATATAAATATATATCCAATTATATTTATTTCATGGGAATTACAATTCAAAAGATACTTAAGGGGAAAAGGTTTTATGTTATAGTCTTCTTGTTTATCATGATTGATTATGAGATACTTTCAATGGTGAGATTTTATGATATTAATTTCAATAAATTCATGAATTTTATTATAATCAGGTTATTTATTGAAATTAAAAGTTTTACTTTTACTTTAATATATTTATTCACTCAGTATTCCAAATTAATATTTTTAGAAAAAAAAGAATTTATTTCTCTACTCGGTCAAAAGCCATTTTTTCTTCAAAGTTAATTTTTTTCTCAAATGGTTTTACAAAAATATTTAATATTAAAAAATTATTATTTAAATAAATTTCAACACATTTTTTACTTTTTACAAAATAAATTAATATTCTTGTAACTTTATAAACGTGGTATTTTTTTACTTTTTACCAAAAATGTGAAAGGAATCTATGTTTTAACATGTATGACATAAAGGAAATTTTCTACTGCTAATACCACTCAATTATTTGAATCTTAAATTAAAAGTTTTCATGGATTTTATCAAATAATGTTATTTACTTAATATTTGGGTAATTTTTATATTTTAAATATGTTATTTCTAATGAAAAGTATATTTTCCTTAAAAATGTTTTAATGATCATTTATGGAACTTCTATTCATAAATTTTAACAACCTTTGGTGCAAATCTTTTTTAGGAGAGATATGATTCAATGGTACAATAATTATTCATTATTTGGATGGTTTATGTTTATTATTATGCTTAAATTGTGTTTATGAAACCTATTCATTTTCCCCAATTTATGATATGATGAATTAATGAAATGTTTATGAAACTTGTTTCTTTTCCTTAGGTTATGCTATGATGAAATATTTATGATGCCCATTTACTTTTTCATGGGTTAGGATATGATGAATGTTTTATGATCTTTTGTTGAAAAAATGTATGGACTATTTAATAGGTGAGACCTATATCTACCTCTAATGCATTGGGTAAAGTTTTATATCTCATGAGATAGTGATGGGAAACAAGCTGATGTTCTTAATCTGCTATTGGAAATATGAAAGCCACTATGGTAAAGAGGTGATGATTCTTAGTCCATTATTAAATGGTAAATAAGAGTATTTTCCTAATATGTTATGATTTTATGATCTTGGATGTTAACCTTGACATACGAAATGGTTTCTATACTTATGATGTTGCCACACTTATATGAAATTAACTTATAGCTCATTATTGATTTATGATGATTTCTCACTCTTATGGTTCATGTATTTTGGAATTTTAATGTTTTATGTCATGGATCATGTTTATGATCCATGATAAATTTGTTATAAACTTTTTAAGTTAAATTCATAATCTCATACCCTTATTATTATCTAATGATTTCATATTATCATTAATTGATATCTTCTATGTTTACCCATACTGAGTATCTAAGCTCACCCTTTATTCTTTTTCCTTTCCCCGGGTTATGAATAAAGGTTTAATTAGGGTATGTCTATGAATAGTAATAAATGGGAATATATTTTTGGGTGATGTTTAAGATATTTCATGAAATAATAAGATTTTTTAACTAGTATCCAAATACCCAAAACCTTTATGATCCTTGGGTGTGTATTTTTTTAATATATTGACTATTCATCATGGGGAATGTTTGAAGGGAATTGGAGTCTATTTTAATTGTAGTGATAAAGCGCACTATTCTCATGAATATAAAAATGATTTTTTAATGTTCAATGCTTCAAATGTAAGGATATGTGAAACTATTTGAATTAATTCCCTGAGTGACAGGGTAATTCACTTCTAAAGAATAAAAAAACAAGGTACTTCTAATTCCTTCACTTCAGCTAAATTTAATTTTTCGAATGATATAATAATAGGTACTTTTATCATAAACTAAAAGTTATGTAATGATTTATTTGATTCTCAATATATACACTCATTTATATCTTTCATTTTTCTAAGAACAATAAATCATCCCTTGACACATTGGGAAAGGGGTTATTGATCAAAAAAATTAATGGAAACCATTTTAAAATAAAGATATATCTAGAAATATCTATTAAGATACATAGATATTCTTATTGGTAAACATAATTTTTATAACTATGGTTTATTTTGACATATTCCTTAGTATGGATTGTATCATGGAGTATAATGTAAGATTTTATCTCCATAAGTATAATATTACTATTTTTGAAGGAGTTATATAGTCTATTATTTTTAGGGAAGTGAATTCACTATCTGATTCATGTCTGGATACACATCTAGTATCACACTTTAACAAAATTTCTAGATAATAGGAAGAGAAAATGGAATTTTTTTTATGGGAAATACATCCTTATAATATAGGATATAATCATTATGAAAGAATGAATTAATGTATTTATAGAATAATTACCTAGACATCCACCATAGAACGAAGTTTATTTTTTCATTAAACTTATCCCTAATGAAAAATATATATCTAAGACTCCCTACAAAATGACCTTAGTGGAACTGGTGGAGTTAAATAAACATCTAAAATATTTTTGTGAATAAGGGATTCATATTACCTGGTGCATCACCTTGTGGATCCCTTATTCTATTTGTAAAAAAGAAATATGTATCTATGAGGTTTTGTATCAATTATAGGGAAATTGATGTTATTATTATAAATAACAAGTATCATTTAATGTGAATTAATGGATTATTTAATCAACTTTATGGATCTCAATACTTTTCCAAAATTGATATTTGTTTTTATTATCATCTATTAATGTATAAAAAATATGATATAACAAATATAGTATTTTTTTCAAGGTATGAATATTATAAATTTATAGTAATTCCCATTATATTGACTAATACACCCTTTGTTCTTATGGATATAATGAATAGAGCATTCAAAGATTATCTTGATAATTTATTTTTGGTATTTACTAATGATATTTTGGTATACTCTATAATATGAGAAGAGAATAAGAATCATTTTTGAATCATTCATAAACTCTCAAATAAAAGTGGTTATATTGTAAATTCCATAAGTGTGAATTATATCTCTAGAAAGTTTCCATTCTTATCCATATTATCTCTAAGGATCAAATATTTATTGATCTTATAAAGGAAAAGTAGATCAACTAATGGCTCATAATAATGAATATAATTGATTTATGTAGATTCCCTAGTTTAACAGATAACTATTAAGGATTCATTTAGAATTTGGGATGATTGACCAAAAAATTAACTGAGTTGACACATAATGTGGTAAAATTCACTTGGATAGAAGAATGTGAGTAAATTTTCAAAGAATTAAAGAAGAAATTGGCCAATGCACTGGTATTAAGTTTTCTCCCAAGAAAGGAATTATTTGTGATATATAGTGATGTATCAAAGAAAGGACCAGGATGTGTCTTTATATAGAATGATAGACTGGTTTCTCATGCATCAAGGAAGTTAAAAATCTATGAACAAAACTATCCAAATCATATTATTGAGTAGTTAGCTTTAATATTTTCCATAAATATATAGATAATGTATCCATATGGTGAAAGATTTTATATATATATATATATATAGATCAAAAAGTATGAAGTATATATTCTGTCACAAATATTTCAACATGACACAAAGGAGATGGTCATAACTACTCAAGAATTATGACTACTCTATCCACTACCACCTTAGGAAGGAAAAAAAGGTGGTTGAGGCATTGAGTAGGAAGAAACTTTTAATTCTAACTATAATGAGGATAAATAAGGATAATATATTTATTGATTTAATAAATTTTGATATATTAATTTTATTTAATGGGAAACATAAATCCTTTTCAGAGTAATTGCCAAACCATCTTTACTGGACAAGGTAAAGAACTCCCAGTATGATTATAATGGTTCAAAAAATAAAATTAAATCTATTAATGGTGGGTGATTGTTAGAATTGATCTATGAAGATGGTGTGCTAAAATTTGGAAAGTGACTATGTGTTTCATCCATACCTGAGCTGAAATGGGAATTATTGGATAAAGAACATAGCACAAATATCACTATGCACATTGGTAGTAAAAATATATACATGGATTTAAGAGAATATTTATGGGGGATGATATAAATTAGGAAATTTAGGACTATGTTTATAAATTCTTAGTATCCCATAAGGTAAAGGTTGGAAGAAAATATCCCAAAGGAGTCATAAAACCTCTCCTTAGACCATTGTGTAAGTGAGATAATGTTACAATGGACTTTATTATCAGACTTTCAAAGACTCCTGGGAAGAATTATGTCATATGGTACATTGTTTATTACCTTACTAAGTCCAAAAATTTCATAAAAAAAGAGTATCTACTCATTTAGTGCCTTTCACATCTCTATATAAATGAAGTTTTGAGACATTATGGTACACCTCTATCAATTGTATTAGATCATGACCCTTTGTTCACATAAAAATCTTAGAGAAGTCTTCAAAAGGTTCTCCATTATAATATATATTTAAGAACTACCTATCATCCTAAAACTTATGGATAGTTTGATATGTCTATTTAGACATGTTAAGATCATTTTCACTTTATTTTAAAAGAACATGGGACCAATATTTACCTTTTGTGGAATTTTCATACAATAATAGCTTCCATTCATGCATTTAGATGTCAACATATGAATAAATGTATATAAAGATACATCATAAACCAAATTTTTGGGAAGAATTTGGATAGAGGAAGCTAGTAAGACTAGAACTGGTTAAGGTAACAACTATTAAGGTTTGATATATTCAAGATCATATCAGGATAGCTCATAGAATAAAAAGAAGCTATGATTATAATCGAAGGAAGGACTTGAAATTTCAAGTTGGGGATCGTGTCTTCTTAAAGGTATCTCCAAGGAAGGGAGTTATAAGTTTTCATAATAAAGAAAATATAAGTCCTAGGTGCATTGGGACTTTTTAAATTCTAGAGATAATTGTAGTAATGTCTTACCATATTTCTATTCCACCCAACCTCTCTCAAGTACATGATGTCTTCAATGTTTCATTGTAATGGAAGTACATGAAAAACACAATGTTCATACTCACCATTAAGTAAATATATTTGTAAGATAAGATATATTTTAATGAAGTGCACATCTAGATTCTTGACAGTATAGGGTAATTATTACAAAATCATACAACTCGACTTGTGAAACAACTACAGAGGAATCATACGTTTAAAGAAATAACATGGGATCCTAAAAAATTATTGAAGAAGAAATACACAAAGTTATTTTGTGACCAAATATATCATAATTTTTTAGGTTGAAATTATTTAATGACTTGATAATGTATTATGTGAGATTCTTCTATAATTGGTATAAAATATATCCCTAAAATTATTACACATAAAAAAATTCTATTACCTTATCATTATAGTACAGTAGATGGATATGTTATTCCTAAATATATTGAACATTTATATTTTTAAATTTAATAATTTATATTTGATAAAAAGGGATATTATTTTTGGATTTAAAATATCAAAATTAGCTTCAGATGTATTTATGTGATTTTTAAAAAAATTATTTTTAAATTAAAATATTGTTTTCTTACATATATTAAATTTTTTTAACAATTTTATAAATGGAATGTATAAAAATCAATTTTATATTGGGAATCAGAATTTACAAATTAGTGAATGAATTCAATTTCAGTTTTTATCCAAGAAATAAGTTACCTAAGGTAAAAGTTAGTCACTACTATAAAGATTAAATAAGGTAAATGGGTTAAAATTTTGGTATAAGACATTAGAACATCATCTATAATGGTTATATGAGGTTTTTATTAACATATACTCATCTAATCCTCTTTATATATCAATTTTGGATCCACTTTAATTGAATATTCACGTTTTTATATCAAGAAATTGTATTTACAAAAGTTTCACCCCTCTCACCTATAAAAATACTCCTTCACCATGCCACTTCTCCACACACATAAAGATTCATAAATTGACCAAACTAAACAAAAAAATTGTGCTTAGCACACTTATCCATGTCATGTAGGTTCTGTTCTCATCAAAATACCACCCTTTTAAGGCATAAACAACTTAGTAAAATAGTCATCCCAAGAAGTATGGTGTGAATTTTTAATTACTATTTTCATTTCAACTTTTTTATTATACCTCATCAAAACAAACCCTAACCATAATAATATAATGGAATCATTAACATTAATATAATTAAATTTTATTATGTTAATAGGGTATCCATTATTTACCTTCCTCTCATATTTTTAAAAATAAATGAAATGCCACATGTTCCCATGCACACTTCCACTTCCATAGACGATGTACTTTATCTTTTCCCATCACCTTACATGGATGGCTTCATAATTGGAATTAATTAATGAATAAAATATTTCAAATATGATTATTATTCTTTAAAGATAAATTTTTAATCATATTAATGATATTAACATTAATTCATCATTGTAATTTTAATCTCATAAAAATGATCATGTTGAGAAATATTTTATAATATGAATATATTATGATAATATATGTAATTATATAACACCGATATAAATTGAATGACAAAGACATTATAATTGTAACACCCCAAACTTCTATGGTACGCTTCTCTTTGAATAATGCGATAGCGTGTGTTGTACGCAACATCGAGTTCTAACACACCACAACCAATAAAACTAGCCGTTAGGAATAGTAATACCTACTTTTTGAAATTATACATATTTTATATTTCAAAATGGACTTCATTTTTGGTTTCGGAATATCGAAATTATCCTAAGATGAATTTTTGGTATTTTTCGGAGAACTTCTAATTTTTATGAATAGTGAAAAATACTTAAAAACAACTTTTTTAATCAAAATAATTTATAGTGATAAATTATATTATTGAGTGGTTTTAAAGTACAATTAGAATATATTTTTACCATTTTATCCAATGGTGTTCATTAGAATTAATTTCACTTTGAAATTGGACCTAAACAATTGTCAATCTTTTGATATATATTGTTTCTTAAAAACACGTTATTTGTTGTGACAGTGGGAATTAATCATAAAATTAATTAATGCAGCTAATATGTTTGGAATTTTGTAAAATAGACATCATTTTTGAATTCGGAATATCAATTATAGCCTAGGGTGAAATTTTGGCATTGTTCTGAAAAACTTCAATTTTTTTATGAATAGTGAAACTACTAAGTGGTAGTTAAAAAACTGAATTTTTTAAAAAACTTAATTTTACTACTTCTTTGAATGGAATTTCGAAAATCTGAGAGACATAGTTAATATCAGGAAGTAAAATGTGGTTCAATGAGATGAAAATAATTTTTGGTGAATAGTAACTTTTTACTTTTATTTACCACGGTTAAAGTTAAATAGGGTAATTAAGGGTAAAAATGATATTAATATTAACCTAACACGTGTCCTAATTATATTGGAAAAGTTTATCTCGACCAAAAACAACCTTAGGAATAAAATATTATCATTTAGGTCCACTTGGATTAGATTAGGACATTTATTATTATTTAATTCAAAGAAGAGTTAAAAGAGTTAAAATCAAAGTTTATTTACTAAAACATTTTTAATATAGGGTTATACATAAGATAAATTCGATTGTAAATATTAATTATAAATATAAAAATATTTCCTATATAATTATATTTTATTTATAATTTTTATACATTAAATAATTTAATTTATTTATGACACAATGATGATGCAGTAATTACCATAAAAGTGAAAAATTAAAATAATTGATATTATAAATACCCAAATAAATATAATTTGAGACTTTTAATGAATTACACTAATTATCTAGGTTAATATGTCATGTTAGGATTGATTTAATTAACTTTGGTTGAATTAATCATTCTGTTATGAGTTTCACAAAAATCAACTATTGAATAGTGTCAAAATTGACATAAAATAGTTTTTAAAACAAATATTATATTATTAATTAATATTAAATTCCTAAAAATCTAAGGTTCAGCAAATAGACTTATATAATGATATGTGTATCATCAATGGACCACTGGTGGGTTGCTTGGATGTATATAGTAAGTTTATTATCTATATAATATAAAAATACAAAGTGAATAACATGTCACCATACATGCGTACGTACGGCTTACCGTCTCCACATCGTGGTGTAATTGTTATTCAATAAATTATTATTTGGATGGGTATAATAATGATGTGTAACTCATGTAAATAATAAATATAACATGATAATTATTCTTTATATATGATATACTATCCAATTATATATTATTTTAATATCAAAAGAATGATATTGTCGCTCGTGCGTACGTACGGACTACCGTCTCCACGAACGCGATGAGATTCATTCTCCATCGTATCCATTCAAGTATAATTATCATTTGATGATTTAAAATAATGTTTAAGGACTTGATATCATTCAGGATATGAATAAGATACAACCTATCCATGAAAAACATGGCTTACGTAACAAAACATATAAAAGAAAACGAGTAAGTTAACACCCGAAACGACGATAATACTATGATATTACTAACAAAGCAATGTTAAAAGATCATATATGATATCATATTAATGTATATGATTATTGTATAATTTAATAACAATTATTTCACCATTATACAGGAGGTTAACCTACCCTCAACCAAGGAAAAGTACAAGGTAAGGGTTATTTCACAATCTCTTCATTATCTGAGGCTGTTTATACGTAATAATCTACTAGGATCTCTTTATCATCCACATCCATGTTTATTAAAAATGTATTTCAAAAAAAATTTACTATTTACAAGAATATGGGTTAAAGTCATTTATACCCTTTTTTGACTTTTTATAATAGGTTTATAAAGGAATCTTTCCGTCGTTTTCCAAACAAGGTGCTTTTTAACCTTTTCGACAAAATTAAGGTAAGAATGTTTTTTTAACTTATACGGTGGGTGCGGTTATTTTCCACCGTTATAAAATCTTAGAAGCTTCCCTTACAATCTTATAAGAATATTTTCAAATAAAATGTCTTATTTTATAAATATATGACTCTTAAATGATTTCAAAATATAAAGAGATATTTCTCTAAAAAGAGTTTTGATTTCATCTATGTCAACATCCTTTAATGGATTTTACGCTTATTTGAAGTTGATTTATTATGATACAAAACTTCTATATTGTATTTAAGGTTTTGTGATATGTTTGACTGTGGATGTGCTATTTTTATACCATTCATTGTTTATGGTGAAAGTATTGACATTTCGTATGCTAGTTTTAATACGAATGTTTATGTTATGTTTAAACCTTTTTCATATGGGAATGCATTGGACTTAATATGTGACGGGTGGAGCCCACTATAGCTCCTCAATGCATCGGTAGGTCTCATGAGGAAAACTAGTGTCTTGGCACAAGGCCTTAGCAAAATCTTATTTGTAGTCTTGGCACGAGGCCTTGGCTATGTGGTTATGATAGTATGGCATTATGCATTCCATCATTATGAAAGTGGTTATTGATATTGCATGTGATTATTCGATTAGTAGAATATCCATGTGAATAAGTAAATGGAATTATTTAATTTTACCAAGTTCAAGTTTAAAAGGCTTTTGTTTTAGTTATACATTGCCTTAAATGTTTATGCTTATTTTTGAAAGTTTCCGCTATATTGTTATCCTTACTGGGCATTTGAGCTCACCCCTTTTCTATGTTTTGTTTTTTCCCAGGATGTGAAGAAGTAAGTTATGAATGACCTGCAGGGATAGTATGTGGGGATATGATTGTGGAATATGGAGACTATGTTGTTGTAGTAGTTTTCACTTTATGATGTAATGTAAAACTTTATGAATATATCTAGTATTTCCAAGGCTACTAAACCAATCGGTCTTTCGAGATTTGATCTTTCTTGTGATCATCCCAATGTTATGTAATAATGCACCGACTCTGGGTAACTGGGGTCAGGGCGTTACAGTTGGTATCAGAGGGAGGTTTAGTACAAACCTTGGAAGCTAGATTTAGATAAACTCTGATTAGAGCACATAGATTTAAGATGGACTTTGATGATTAGTATAGAAGAACTTCCTAGAATTTTGGTATTGTAGAGATTTTGTGAGTTTTCCGAGCAATACATACCTGTCTGGATACGAGCAGGTAGAGGCGGCTCTGGCACATATGTACCTAGGGGTAAAACCCAAAAACACCGCTTTGAGCTAGACTCGAACGGGAACTCGTGCACGACAACGGGCCTTGCTGCACTCTTGGTTACGACACTTCCAGGGGATATGCTTAGGATAACTCTCATTTTATTTACAAATAATTATGAAGGGTTTATGAGTATATACTTCCTCAAAGAAAACATTCTTATGATTATGGATTATATCCATAAATAGTTTAATTTATGTTAAGTGTTTTGTAAGTATGGGATTATGTATTTTGATTCATAAACTGGTCTAGTTTATACCATTGTTTAGAAATGGCACCTAGTTAAAGAAATGGAAACCTTATCAATGCACGCACTCCATGTAGGGATTTCCCTCCTACTCAAGATAATTATAGTGGAGCTGGTGATGCAATTGGTGCCGATCAGCAAATCACCATACTGGGACAACTTACTCAGGTTATGAATAATAACCTTACCCGTATGGAGCACCCTGATCCACAGCGTGGAGGATCAATGTTAGATCGCTTCATGAGGAAACAACCACCAACGTTCAATGGGAGTACAAATCCCTTAGTAGCTGAGCAATGGATATTTTCCCTAGAGAAAATATTTCAGGCTTTAGGGAGTAGTGAAAGGGAAAAAGTTATCATGGCAGTTTACCGCCTCACTGGAGATGCTGATCAATGGTGGTCATTGATTCAAAATATGAAGGAAGATGATGAAGTATCAAATACGGAATGGAGGGAGTTCAAAGATCTGTTTTTAGAAAAATACTTTCCTTGCGACCATTGAGCAGATATGGAAAGGCAGTTTCTGAGTCTGAGACAAAAGGAGGATGAGAATGTCACAAAGTATGAGGCTAACTTTACAAGGTTAGAAAGGTATGATGGAGATTATATACGTAACCCAAGAAGTAATATTGATCATTTCTCTGATGGGTTAAAACCATTTCTCCGTCGAGCATTAGTATCACAATCCTTCCCGTCGTACGAAGACATTGTCTCATGTGCTATCAAGACCGAAAAGGAATTCTCTAAGTCTTATGACTTTAAAGTAAAGAAAGCGAAGAAGAGATCTGCTAATCAATCTGGGAATGGAAATAAGCGGAAGAAGGGAAATGTTGAATATCCATCCTGTGGTAAATGTGGGAAGAAACACCTCGGTACTTGCTTGAAGGGAACAGGAGTCTGTTACAAGTGTGGTGAAAAAGGCCACCAAGCTCGTGATTGCAAAGGAAAGAAGGAAGCTACCAATGTTCAGTGCTACAATTGCAGGGAGATGGGGCATTATGAAAATGAATGTCCTAAGCGTCAGGGGAACTTACCTCAGAAAATTCCAAGGGATCAAGGCCAAGCTTATGCTATCACTACTGCTGAGGTAGAAGCTCTGAAAGACGTGGTGGAAGGTAATTTAATGGTTTCCTCAAGTTTAGCAAATGCATTATTTGATTCTGGATCATTGCATTGTTTCATATCTTCCCAGTTTGCTAAGAAAATTAGATATTTCCAATTTGATTTAACAAGGGAGTTATCGGTTAAAACTTCTAAGGGAAGTATCATTGCAACAAAGTTTTGTGAGTCAGTCCCCATTAGAGCACATAAATGTTCTTTATCTACTGATCTCATCGTCATACCTATGATTGAGTTTGATATAATCCTCAGTATGGACTGGCTTTCAGACTATGATGCGAAGATTTATTATAAGAAGAAAGAGGTTATGATTCTTGATGATGATGACAAAGAACACCTTATCTTTAGAGCAGAATCGCCACCGCCTAATTCTTATCTAGATCCACCCCCAGTAGCTCTACTAAATTCAATTATTGAGGAGGAAGAGAATGAAATAACTATGGGTGAGGAAAGGAATGTTCAAATAGAGGATGTACCTGTTGTGAAAGAATATGTAGATGTATTTCGGGAAGATTTACCTCGACATCCTCCAGAACGAGAAGTTGAGTTTTCCATTGATTTAATTCCTAGATCAAGGCCAATATCGAAGACCCCTTATAGAATGGCCACTGTAGAATTAGTATAAATAAAGAAACAACTAGAGGAATTGAATAATAAAGGATTTATTCACCCTAGGGTTTCTCCATGGGGATCCCCTGTTCTTTTTGTTAAAAAGGAAGATGGGTCCATGAGGTTATGTATCGACTACAAGGAGATCAATGCTATAACAATAAAGAGAACAAGTATCCCCTACCTCGCATTGATGATTTATTTGAACAACTACATGGATCTCAATACTTTTCAAAGATTGACCTTCGATCTGGATACCATCAGTTGTGTGTGAAGAAGGAAGACATTCCGAAGACAGCATTTCGAACCAGGTACGGGCATTATGAGTTTACAGTAATGCCTTTTGGATTGACTAATGCACCCTATGTATTCATGGATATGATGAATAGAGTTTTCAAGGAATATCTCGATGAATTTGTGGTGGTATTTATTTATGATATCTTGGTATACTCAAAAATCTACGAAGATCATGAATATCACTTGCGCATTATCTTGAAGACTCTGAGAAGACATGAATTATATGGGAAGTTTAGCAAGTGTGAATTCTGGCTTCAGGAGATTTCTTTTCTAGGCCATATTGTCTCTAAAGATGGAATCTCTGTTGATCCTTCTAAGACCAAGGCAATCCAAGAATGCCCAGCACCTACGAGTATAACTGAGGTACGTAGTTTTATTGGTTTAGCAGGTTATTATCGACATTTTGTCCAGAATTTTGCCCGATTGGCTAACCCATTAACGAAGCTCACACGTAAAGGGGTTAAATTTGTTTGTAAAAAAGAGTGTGAATAATGTTTTGAAGAACTCAAGAGAAGATTAGTCAATTCTCCTATATTGACTCTACCATTGGGGAATGATGGGTTCGTTATTTATAGTGAGGCATTGAAGAAAGGACTTTGTTGTGTCCTTATGCAGAATGATAGGGTTATTGCCTATGCATCACGACAGTTGAAAATTCATGAACAAAACTATCCTACTCATGATCTCGAGTTAGCAGTTGTGATCATTGCTTTGAAGATATGGAGGCACTACCTCTATGGTGAAAAATGTGAGATTTATACTGATCACAAGAGTTTGAAGTATATTTTCTCACAAAAAGAACTCAACATGAGGCAAAGGATATGGCTTGAATTACTCAAGGATTATGATTGTACGATACACTACCACCCGGGAAAGCAAACAAGGTGGCAGATGCTTTGAGCAGAAAAGACCATGGAGTTTTGAACGTGATGAGAATTGAAAGGGATCCAATTTTTATGGATCTAGTGAATATGGACATGGGAATAACCAGGGAAGGTGAAACATCAATTCTTTTTCAAATGGTTGCCAAACCATCTTTACTAGAAAGGATTAAGAGTTCTCATACCGTTGATAAAGAATTTCAAAAGAAGATTAAAGATGCGAATGATGGGAGATTGAGAGACTTTGTGTATGAAGATGGAATTTTGAAATTTGGGAAGAGACTTTGTGTTCCTGATATACCTAATCTAAAAAGGGAATTGCTGGATGATGCTCATAGTTATAATTTCTCTATACACCCTGGGAGCACCAAAATGTAGAGATATTTGAAGGAACATTTTTGGTGGGACAACATGAAGAGCGAGATTTCTGATTTTGTGTCAATATGTATGGTTTGTCAACAAGTGAAAGTTGGAAGGCAACAGCCTGAAGGAGTCATGCAACCTCTTCCCATTCCGAAGTGGAAATGCGACAATATTACGATGGACTTTGTCATGGGGCTACCAAGGACTCCTAGAAGGAACGATGCAATATGGGTTATTGTTGATCGTCTTACCAAGTCAGCACATTTTCTTGCTATAAGATAAGATCTACCACTAGAACGTCTAGAAAGACTATATATTAATGAAGTTGTGAGACTTCATGGAGTACCCCTATCGATTGTTTTTTATCGTGATCCCCGTTTTAATTCAAGATTCTGGAAGAGTTTTCAGAAATCCCTAGATACTGAACTTCATTTGAGCACTGCCTACCACCCTCAGATAGACGGACAATCAGAACGGACTATTCAAACCTTAGAAGACATTTTGAGATCCTGCTCACTTGACTTTCAGGGTATGTGGGATCAATATTTACCTTTGGTAGAATTTTCCTATAACAATAGCTTTCATTCGAGTATTCAGATGGCACCATATGAAGCGTTATACGGAAAGAGATGTCGCACACCAACCTGTTGGAATGACGTTGGTGAAAGAAAACTTGTAGGTCCAGAACTGGTGGAGGAAACGGTGGAAAAGGTGAAGGTAATCTAAAATCACATCAAAGCAGCTCAAAGTAGGCAAAAGAGCTATGCCGATAATCAAAGTAAGGATTTGGAATTTCAAGTCGGTGATCATGTTTTTCTGAAGGTATCTCCATGGAAGGGAGTCATACGTTTTGGTAAGAAAGGTAAATTGAGTCATAGGTACATCGGACCTTTCGAAATTCTAGAACGAATTGGGGTTGTAGCTTACCGATTGGCAATGACGCCAAGTCTCTCCAAAGTTCACGATGTGTTCCACGTATCTCTGTTGAAGAAATACATGCCTGACCCAACGCATGTACTCACCTATGAAGAATTAGAACTGGAACTCGATCTGTCTTATTCCGAAGAGCCTGTCAGGATTCTTGATACAAGAGAACAAGTACTGAGAAACCGGACGATGCGTCTGGAAAAAGTTTTGTGGAGAAACCATAAGATGGAAGAGGCAACATGGGAACCCGAGGAACTAATGATGAAGAACCACCCAAGTCTTTTCATGTGGTAGTACTCTGGAAATTTCGAGGACGAAATTATTTGAAGGAGGGGAGAATGTAACACCCCAAGCTTTTACGGTACGCTTCACTTTGAATAATGTGATAGCGTGTGTTGTACGCAACATCGAGTCCTAACACACCACAACCAATCAAAGTAGCGGTTATGAATTGTAATACCTACTTTTTGAAATTATACATATTTTATATTTCAAAATGGACTTCAGTTTTGGTTTCGGAATATCGAAATTATCCTAAGATGAATTTTTGGTATTTTTCTGAGAACTTCCAATTTTTATGAATAGTTAAAAATACTTAAAAACAACTTTTTTAATCAAAATAATTTATGGTGATAAATTATATTATTGAGTGGTTTTAAATTATAATTAGAATATATTTTTACCATTTTATCCAATGGTGTTCATTAGAATTAATTTCACTTTGAAATTAGACCTAAACAATTGTCAATCTTTTGATATATATTGTTTCTTAAAAACACGCTATTTGTTGTGACAGCGGGAATTAATCATAAAATTAATTAATTCAACTTATATGTTTGTAATTTTGTAAAATAGACATCATTTTTGAATTCGGGATATCAATTATAGCTTAGGGTGAAATTTTGGCATTATTCTGCAAAACTTCAATTTTTTATGAATAGTGAAACTACTAAGTGGTAGTTAAAAAACTGAATTTTTCATAAAACTTAATTTTACCACTTCAGTGAATGTAATTTCAAAAATCTGAGAGACACGGTTAATATCAAGAAGTAAAATGTGGTTCAATGAGATAAAAATAATTTTTGGTGAATAGTAACTTTTTACTTTTATTTACCACGGTTAAAAGTAAATAGGGTAATTAAGGGTAAAAATGATATTAATATTACCCTAACACATGTCCTAATTCTATTGGATAACTTTATCTCGACCAAAAACAACCTTAGGAATAAAATATTATCATTTAGGTCCACTTGGATTAGATTAGGACATTTATTTTTATTTAATTCAAAGAAGAGTTAAAAGAGTTAAAATCAAAGTTTATTTACTAAAACATTTTTACTATAGGGTTATACATAAGATAAATTTGATTATAAATATTCATTAGAAAGCTAAAACGATTTCCTACTTAATTATATTTTCATTATAATTTTTAGACATTAAATATATTAATTTATTTATGACACAATAATGATGTAGTAATTACTATAATAGTAAAAAATTAAAATAATTGATATTATAAATACCCAAATAAATATAATTTGAGACTTTTAATGAATTAAACTAATTTTATAGGTAAATATGACATGTTAGGATTTATTTAATTAACTTTTATAGAAATAATAATTCTTCTATGAGTTTCACAAAAATCAACTATTGAATAGTGTCAAAATTGACATAAAAGAGTTTTTAAAACAAATATTATATTATTAATTGATATTAAATTCCTAAAAATCTAAGGTTAGGCCAAGAGACTTATATCATGATAGTTGTATCAGTAATGGACCACTTTTGAGTCGCTTGTATGTATATAGTATGTTTATTAACTATATAATATAAAAATACAAAGTGACATGGTAAATGTCAAACTAATTAACTAAGAGTTAAAACAAAAAGATAAGGTTAATATAGTAACCCAAACCTGTCTAAATTCTATTGGTTGAATGGTTATCAACTTATCCCCACCTTAACCTTTGAATAATTAAGTTTAGAGCCATTAGAAACCGAATATAAATTTATTATAAATTAATATTTCTAGCTTTTCCAAAGGTGCCCCTCACCCCTCTTATAAAAGGGCACTCCCCCTTCTCATTACTTCACACCTTAAAAGCCTTTTGGTTCGGACAAACTCTTCCCAATAACTCTCTAAACTTCCCTCACTACAACCTAGAGGCCTTAGTTTGATCATAAAGCCAACCTAGGGAGCACTTTTGATCAAATCAAAAGGAAGAACCCGAAGAAGAGGTAATGTTTTCACCACCCTTTTTCCAAGTTCCTTTCTTCTTCCACTTCTTCTTCCTTTGTTATTACCATTCTAAAATAATAACTCCAGTATCATATATATACTGTTATGTTATTATAAAAATGGTACAACCATATTCAGTATTCTATCCATCCTTTGAATAACATGTCACCATACGTGCGTACGTATGGCTTACCGTCTCCACATCGTGGTGTAATTGTTATTCAATAAATTATTATTTGGATGCGTATAATAATGATGTGTAACTCATGTAAATAATAAATATAACATGATAATGATTCTTTATATATGATATACTATACAATTATATATTATTTTAATATCAAAAGAATGATATTGTCGCTTGTGCGTACGTACGGACTACCGTCTCCACGAACGCAATGAGATTCATTCTCCATCATATCCATTAAAGTATAATTATCATTTGATGATTTAAAAATAATGTTTAAGGACTTGATATCATTATGGATATGAATAAGATACAACCTATCCATTAAAAACATGGCTTACGTAACAAAACATATAAAATAAAACGAGTAAGTTAACAACCAAAACGACGATAATATTATGATATTATTAACAAAGCAGTGTTAAAAGATCATATATGATATCATATTAATGTATATGATTATTGTATAATTTAATAACAATTATTTCACCATTATATAGGAGGTTAACCTACCCTCAACCAAGGAAAAGTACAAGGTAAGGGTTATTTCACAATCTCTTCATTATCCGAGGTTGTTTATACGTAATAATCTACAGGGATCTCTTTATCATTCACATCCATGTTTATTAAAAATGTATTTCAAAAAAACTTTACTATTTACAATAATATGGGTTAAAGTCATTTATACCCATGTTTGACTTTTTATAAAAGGTTTATAAAGGAATATTTCCATCGTTTTCCAAACAAGGTGTTTTTTAACCTTTTCGACAAAATTAAGGTAAGAATGTTTTTTAAACTTATACGGCGGGTGCGGTTATTTTCCGCCGTTATAAAATTGTCAAAGCTTCCCTTACAATCTTATAAGAATATTTTCAAAGAAAATGTCTTATTTTATAAATATTTGACTCTTAAATGATTTCAAAATAGAAAGAGATATTTCTCTAAAAATAGTTTTGATTTCATCTATGTCAACATCCTTTGATGAATTTTACGCTTATTTGAATTTGATATATTATGATAAAAAACTTCTATATTATATTGAAGGTTTTGTGATATGTTTGACTGTGGATGTGCTATTTTTATACCATTCATAGTTTATGGTGAAAGTATTGACATTTCGTATGCTATTTTTAATATGAGTTTTTATGTCATGTTTAAACCTTTTCATATGGGAATGCATTGGACTTAATATGTGACGGGTGGAGCCCTCTATAGCTCCTTGATACATCGGTAGGTCTCATGAGGCAAACTAGTGTCTTGGCACAAGGCCTTGGCAAAATCTTATTTGTAGTCTTGGCACGAGGCCTTGGCTATGTGGTTATGATAGTCTGGCATTATGCATTCCATCATTATGAAAGTGGTTATTGATATTGCCTGTGATTATTCGATTAGTAGAATATCCATGTGAATAAGTAAATGGAATTATTTCATTTTACTTTTTCCATACTATGTTGAAGTTCAAGTTTAAAAGTCGTTTGTTTTAGCTATACATTGCCTTAAATGTTTATGCTTATTTTTGAAAGTTTCTGCTATATTGTTATCCTTACTGGGCATTTGTGCTCACCCCTTTTCTATGTTTTTTTTCCCAGGATATGAAGAAGTAAGTTATGAATGACCTACAGGGATATTATGTGGGGATATGAGTGTGGAATACGGAGACTATGTTGTTGTAGTAGTTTTTCACTTTATGATGTAATGTAAAACTTTATGAATATATCTATTGTTTCCAAGGCTACTAAACCAATCAGTCTCTCGAGATTTGATCTTTCTTGTGATCATGCCAATGTTATGTAATAATACACCGAATCTAGGTAACTGGGGTTGGGGCGTTACAATAATTACAAAGTTATGGATATTTTGAAACAATTTTATATCTTTTTTTATCATGGTGAACAAACCAAAGTAGTATTATATAAATTGAACGAATAACCTCAAACGGCCGATGAGAGAAAAAACTATATAATAAGTGAATGAAAATTTCTAATAAATGGACCATAAAAATGAAATATATATGAAAAAGGATATTAATTTAAGTATTCAATAAAATTCCTTTGTTAATTCAGGAATTTAATCACATGTGTAAAGTGACTTAAGACTCAAGGTAAGGGAATTCATAACTCAATTACCTTTCATTTAGTTAAGGTCATTTTTAACATTCTCATATTGTAATCTTTTTTCTATCAGAAAATAAATTCTTAATTTGTAGTATTTATCTACATATTTTCATAGTTTTTCAATATAAAATCATTTCCCACTATTTTGGAAGTTTCTGAATTTTAAAAATAAAATAAAAATAAGGATTATCAATCTTCTTATTTCCTTTTCAATCACAACCCTTTTTCTATAATATCATTAAAAAATTTCCTATATTCTCATGCTTACAAATTAATTGCATTATCATCCATTAAATATATATATTTAGTGAGAGGTTCATTAGTCTCTCTCATTATACTATCTTCATGAGTCATTTAAATGATAAAATATTAGAGAAAACTTGAGGAATAAATCTAAAAAAAGATAACATCCTACAATTTTGGTGAAGAAAAGAGTGGAGGTTTTTCTAGAAATGACATATTTAACTTGATAAAAATAATTGGATAAAATCTCAAGAATAGATTCACCAAGGGGTAATAACCATAAAAAAGATCTTTTGGGTATTAACTCAATCTTAACCATATGTACAACTAGTGGGCCTAAGGGCACATCTTATTTGACACTCTCGGGGGATATTCTTTGAATATTTTACATTATTCTCTACAACCCATTATAAATTATTTAAATTCATTGATTATAAATATATGTTCTCTATCACTCGTAATCCATCTATTGACATTATTTTTCTCTATCATGTCCATGTCCTTTAATATCATGGATTTATTCTATATCATTTTCATTATTGACTTAACAATATATCTACTATTCTATATGGTATGAATACATTAATATTAAAGTATTTTTACCAAGAAATATATTAAACTTATTAATTAATTAATTTATGACAATATTTATACTTTTTATTTAAAAAAAATATTGATTACTAAGGTATCATGATCATGTAATTTTTATTCATTCCATTAATTTGATGAATTATTTGAACTTATTTAGTGATGGGTGAATCCCAAAATCATATAGCCCCTCAATGCATTAGTAAGTCTCATGAGACAAACTGGCTTGGGTATTTTGAGTATTCCTTACCTTTTATTAATGATTTCTTTGCATGTGGCCTTAATGGTAAGATCAAGATATCTTACCATATGCCATTAATCACAATGAAATTAGTTTTTAATTCCCATTTACTATTTTTTGTTCACTACTACATATTTTCATTTATTAAGAACTAACCTTTATCAGTGTTGAATAAAATGCATTGATAAAGGAGTGACTTTTATCATAATTGATAAAAATAATACCTTTTTATTTCTTTTTTAGAATTGATAA